>JAJTTW010000002.1:1183426-3782300 GCA_036971245.1 Arthrobotrys sphaeroides
AAAAAAGGCACACGCGTGATATTAATTATTTCCATTTCTCCATATAGCACATCCAGATCCTTGCCGTGCATCAGTGCATCATGCCCGGCAAACGCACCGCGGCACGGTATGGCAGGCCGTTTACCTAGATTAAGGTAAAGTATTGCATAAAAGGGCCTTGACTTTGGCTTTTTGGTATTATAGATCAAATATTCCGAGGCTAAAATGCAATCAACAAGCACTAAGCGGGGCCCGCCGGGGGGAAGGGAACCGTAAACTGTCGGTGCGTATAATGCATATTGCCCATGACCTGTTGGTCGGATTTTTCCATCTGCAGACCAGGTCTTTGCGGTAAATACAGACATAGCTAATTGTTTCTCAGCAGTCAAAGTTCACAATTGATAGCGTGCATGCACCTGAGCATTTTCATAGAAGAGAAGAGGAAGAATGCGATCAATCGTAAACGCCGTTACTTCATTCGTGATACGTGCGCAGAGACCAAAAGGTTTGGAAAGGAAAATGAAGGAAAAAAGAAAATTTTAAAACGATAAGAGACCTGATTAAAAAGGTTATAGTGTTGATGTTGATGTGAGGAAGGATAAGGCGGTGAACAGGATAAACGAATGACAAGAAAAGGATAAAATGAAACGTACCCAGACGCTTGAAGCAAAATCGCAAACGCAACTGGATATTTAGAAAGGAAATAATTAGGAAAAGGATATAAAAGTACGCAAGGAAAAAAAGGGAAATGAACAAAGGAAAAGAGTATTGGTGTTTGGGGAATAATTATTCACAAAGAAAAAAAAAGGATAATGATGATACAAAGAAAAGAAAAGAAACAAAAANAAAAAAAAAAAAAAAAAAAAAAAAAAAAAAAAAAAAAAAAAAAAAAAAAAAAAAAAAAAGGAATAAAGTCTCTATAGTTAAAAGATCCCGACCCGGAAAGACACCAGTGTTCATGCATATCGTAACCCCCTCGTATAGAAACTCCATATTGGTAAAAGGATTTTGTGCGCGCAGAAATACCCAAAAAGAATCAAGTGCAAGGGGAAAAATGATGGATTGACCCCACCCGGAACACCCAGTGTTGACGAAGAATAGAAAGAAAAGAAAAAATAATAGTAATAATAATAGTGGTGGTGGTGGTAGCAAGTCCAATCCCTCCCTTCGAATATAGTCCACCGCTCGAAAGAGTAGGACCAGGGCTAAACTTCGGAATGGAAATAATAACGCCGTGAGAGAAAGGCTAGAGAATGCAAAGAACATCGCCGAGTCGGGGGGTTTCTACTGGCTTATCGAAAGTCCGCGCTGGAATCAAGATATTGCCACCGCACGGTCGTTGTGGTTGTTAAGCTGTCCTGCGCCGTAATACCTCATCAGGATGTATGTTCGGAAAGCTATGTTAGCTTGTAGCCTCGGGAGCGACTGCCGGTTCTTTGTTTTGCATTAGATCTAGACACTCTTGGATAGCTAGAGGTAACCAAGCTCGTCAGTATTTCGCCGCAAGAGAAGAGCTTTTTTTAAAATAATTTCATCCTTACCGCCTAATATCTCCTCTTCCCAGACGCCCATCTGGTAATCAACCAACCCATGTCTCTCCATGTTGTCGCAGTGGCGTACCAGCTCCATGCCCATATTCTCTAGGCTCTCGTCGGTGATAAGGTCCCTCGGTGCTTGGATTGCTTGTCCGGTGTTTCTTTGCTCTAGTAAAAGCTCCTTTTGTTTTTGCATGGCAGCTATCCAGCACATGTTGAATTCATTCCAGAGCTTCGACCTGTCCTTGTAAAGCTCCTGCTCGTCTCGCACTAATCCTGCAACTGCGGCTTTAGCTCAGCTCAGAAAACGTAGTTCGAAAGGGATTCATTAGAGAAGGAGTTGACGTAAAACATAGATAGCTTACCTAAGTCGACAGCATTTGACAAGAGCCACTCGCTGATCTCCAAGAGTGCTGTACCAGCAGCAACCATCCTACCATCTCGAACATTTTGAAAACAAGACCTCAGTGCATCTTGATATTGATTGTATGCTGCATCCATGCTCGCTTGATCAGAGCTTCCTTCTTCTGGATTTGGATAGATGAATTGTTGGTTTTCTCCGGGCGCTAATGGAAGTGGAGCTCCGTAGGCGGCAGCTGGGCGTGCGGGATACCCAACGCTCGAGTACTGCAGTTGAGGAGAAACGCTGGCTGCGGTATGTTGATTTCCGTCTCCATAATAAGGCTGAACTCCAAATTGATTTGAAAGAACCTCAATCGCGGCAGCTGCCGGTTGCCTGGGAGGGTAGGCTTGTTCGTACAGCTCGTTTTGAGATGATTGTGGTATGTTGTAATTCATGTTTTGGGAGTAAGGTGAGTAGTTGCCTTGCCTTTGCATCGTGTCCTGTGTCGAGTAATCTGACTGGTAGGCTAGGTTTTGATTCTGCACTGGAGTTGTAGCAGTCGCGTACTGCTGGGAGCCGTCCTCTGAGAAATAGCTATAGCCACTTTGTCTGGGAGTTGATCTTGGGGTCTGGGCCATAGACAAGGGCATCTGAGCCTCTGCTAACGTAGTGCCCACAGTTGGAGTCCTTGGTAAAAGCTGAGGGTTCGTCCTAGGATAGCTGTCAGGTAGTGATAGGGGCGGTGAAAGCGCGATAGCAGCTGAAGACCTTGGAATTGCTCTTGACAGATTCTGATCCTCAACTCTAGCCATCATCCGTCGTCCTAGTGTATTCTGTACAGTCGGTGACCAGCTGCTACTACTTGATAGCGCTGCCAGGCTTAAAGGATTGCTGAACCTCCCCTCAGAGGCCTGGTTTCCCTGCACTCCACTAAACGGGATCGAACCTCTGTTAGATGCCACCATGCAGACTGAGTGATGTTGAACGCTTGGAAACAAGGGCGATAGGGAACAAAAGAAAATGTCGACGTCGACGGTAAGACCAAAAGAGCGATGATAAGAGCCACAGGTGAAGCCTCTATATGCTGGCCTTGTATATGACGCAAAGGGAAAAAACAACAATACAGAATGTTCTAGTCGAAAACAAAATGCTGAAGAATGGGTGTCCTGGGACCATGGAACGTCGGGGATTCGTCAAGTATAAAAATGAAAGAGGGCAAGAAGAGCCTTGAGGCACTTACAGGTCTTATTAGTTTTTCTTTATTTTATTTTATTTTTTTTCCTTCTGAAAGAGGGCTCGGATGAGGAAAGATCCCAGTAGCCTGTGGATTGTGTCCAGATCGAAATGATGGAGCCACGACCGCCCTAGTTTTTATCCCCTCCAGGTACCGGTTCGGCAGGATAAGGAAGGTTACTACCTGGGATCCCAAATAGGGCGACCAGGATGGTTCGAACGTTGCCCAAGTATTAATTGGCGTAATCAAGGGAGTTTTGGTCTGCTCAGTAGCAAAACAGGGATGTTCCTGATAGATGACTGGTCGGGAAGGATTGTTTCTTGTAGGACACGCCGAACAGTAAGGTTAAGGCGCTCAGAACCCCCCCGGGAATACCTGCTCAAGCCTCTTTCGCCCTGAGACGTGGCCGTGAAGCTCCAGTCTGGGGGTGGGGTGTAGGGCAGATATTGATAGGGAATCAATGAGCTTAGGATAATGCAAGTTTCTCCCGTCTGAACCCCTCTTGTGGACCTATCGAAAAAAATCTCACTCCCCAGGTACCGCGATACTATTCGTTGTCCGACGGAGGTCAATAGCTCTTCTCGAATAGATTCAGCTGTGTCAGCTACAAGACCAGACGATGGATCGTGTGTGTATAAATAGAAACGGAGAAGGAAGAAATAGATTGAATAGAACAAATAGATGGGGAAAATATTAATAAGAAAAGAGTAAGAACGGTGCCTTATAACCCAGGTCAGAGCTCAGGCCGTTAATACTATGAGAAGAAAGGTCCGATTGGTGTCACTCGCTAAAGTCGACACGGGGGGTATCCTAATTGCGGTCTCAGGTTGATGGTAAGTTCAGATTTTTTGCTGAAGATGCTAGTGCAGCGCAAGTAAGCTTGTTGGAACGATGTATTGACTATATAATTTCTCAAGGTGTGGCACCACACTAGTCAATATAGATAGCCGTATGGGGTAGCTGGAGAGTTATTAAGACCACCACCGGGTGAGGAGGAACAGCCCCTGGATGGGGTGGACTGGATGGGGATCTTTCTGTGGGCGCCGACTAGTCACTAGCTAGCGCAAAAGGTCGAGAATCAATTCGTGGGTCCGGGCCGTCCAGATTCTCGTGGATGGACGTGTGGTTTTTTTTTCTGCGTAGGCAGATGTGCCGCTGGGCTTTTGGGCTTCGTTTTGTTCGGGTTTCAGAACTTGTTCTCCTGCGTACAGAAGTATCACGGAAAAGGCAGCAGCTTTTCTGCGTTTGAATCCAAACTGTTCTGGTTTACTTTTTTCTTCCCTTCCTTCCTGCTAGCAGTAAGCCTTGTTGGGATTTTCTTGGATGATAGTATTTGATAAGATGTTGCGTAGAATGTTTCCCGTGAGTGAAAGAGGCGGTATCGCCGTGGAAAACTGAGGACTGGTGGGGAGGAGCAGCCGAAAAGTGCAGCAGAACAAAGGCTAGTATTTGGGAATAGAATAATAATAATAACGAGAATCAAACGGTACTGGAGCTGCTTAATTGCGAGGCGTGCACTCAACAATCGAGTAAGTCCAGAGCAAGGGGGTCCTGGTATAGTTTAGAGCGTTAGTTAGTCCTGGTAATGCATGCAGCGTAGATCCAGGCAAGACTATGCGAATTGTGCGGGTTCTAGAAAAACAGCAAAAGCAGGATGCGGTCCGCAAAAACAATATTTAAACAATGAAAAGGGCTGCTGGGGGAGGCCGATGCCCCCATCCTCAGGTTTCTTTTCCTGTCCTCTCGGTTTATAATTCTCCCCGTAAGCTAGTCCGATGAGCATGGGGAGGCAGGTGTAGCTTCTCGCGAAACAGCGCTTTGTTTTTTTGGGAGCCTGTCTTTCTAGAAATTGGCGGGCTTGCCGATTTGAGAATGCCTACAGACCTATTTGGAAACCCCATGTATGGACCTGCAACAGAACGACCGATGGCGAGTCAGTTGTGTGGTGTTCGGGCTAGTAATCATCAGCAGCGGCGGACCCACCCCGAGTACGTTGGGCTTCGGGTTCGAACGAAGGGAAGAAGAAAAGAAACCTTCGAAAGAAAAGAAAAAATTAAGAAGAAAAAAAAAGAGACTTCGGTAGCGCGTGAACGGTTTGCTAGGGATAGGGAAATGCCGATGTCGAAATAGAAGATCGCGATGCAGCAAAATTATAGGACCGCTGAACGTTTCAAGGGCCAGGAGTGCCGACCAAATTGTAGCCTCAATCAGCCCTGTGTCTTTGGGGTCCACCATCAAAGCTCCTAGCCGGGTCCGAGAAGAGGAAGAGAAGCCATCATGCCACTGCTTTCTTCAGAACCCGGACTCGCATTTGGGAATGTGGTCGGTGGGCCGATACCCTTTTCGTTGTAGGCTGGACTAGATGCCTAGCGAGCTTCTGGCGCAGAACAAGGCCAAGAATAATAACGAAAGAAGCAAAGGCACCCTCGTCAAATTAAAGACAATAAATGGTGCAGCTGGCGATATTATCGTCGAAAGCACAGTGCTGTTCCGGATATCGCACGGGGCTACGTGTCAAATTAGGGTCTTCTTTCCCTCGTTCTTTTTCTTTCGGATTGCTCGGGTTTTCCACCAGCTGGCAGAGGGCTAATATGATATTGACATCATATAGATGCCGCAATTAAGGATGCGCCGCAATCAAAATCCCAATGCCAGCGTGAGAACACCCCAGCGACGCCTCGGGGAAAAATAAAAAAGAACATGTCGGCCTGAAAAGGGAAATGAGAGTCTGATGAACACTCTCTTCCAGAAGGAAAAGCGACCAGGGAAAGAGTGGAGACGTCAAGACGCTGCTGTATATCATGTCCGTGCTATAGGGTCGACCGACGCTGGATCGAGAGCGGCGAGCGCATGAAATAATAAATTCCCCAAACCTGGGTTGAGGCCAGTGCGTGCTTGCCTGCCATGCCAGAGCATGTATCCAGACTTGCAGTTTGCAGGTGTCCGTAGATACCACATCGATGGTCGGGGTTGCCCCCTGTTCGGATGCGTAGAATCCCAGCTTCGATCGTTTCTTACCTTGGTGAACCCGGCCAGATGTTAACGTTCCTGGGAGCGGTTGTATGCGACTCAGATTATGCTTCGACGGAGAACCGAACCTTCCGTTCACACGACTCCGGCGATGGAGAGATCAGGGCGGGATGATATCGATGCCTCCGACACGAACCGGGCCCCGGCGAATGATGGAATATACTTACTTGCCCAGCGCGAGGCGAGAGACGGCAAGGCAATGGAGGAGGAAGCAGAGGAGGAAAGCCGTCCTGGTCTGGGTTTCTCACTTTAAAGCCAAAAAAAATATGCTTTTCAACAATGGCAATGCAAAGAATTTTCCCAGCTGCGAGCTAACATGAACACCTCGTCCAGAATCGTTCACTCCTCGCCATTCTTCTCGTCCGTTCTATGTAACTATGCCGCATCGCAGCCAAAGCAGGTTATGCTTTGCTCCGCACAAAAAAGCAAAAAAACCTCATCAGATCGAATCTCTTAGCTTCAGCTGAGATCCAATCGCTAGCACTCACCTGGAAAATATCTCGGTTTCCTGCTCGCGTTTTCTGCAAGATGTAATCAAGTTTCTCCGAAGATTCACGAAGACAAACTGGTGCAAGCCAAGGTGGCCTGAAGAACCTGCACTCGACTTAGTTGGTCCAGCCATCGCACGATTCCGAAGCTAGACTCTCAGCTTGCTCCCCAAGCGCTCCGCCAGCCAGCCAGACGATTGTACAAAATGTGATATCGGTGTCCCAACAATGGAAGGTCCAAAGGCGCTCGAGCTCTTTGTGGTCGCATCAGACCGGGTTGCACAAATTTTTACATTGGAATCGAAATTTCATGTTCACAAGATTGGAGGAGCTTGACACTAGAGAGGCCTTGGCCATCTCCAGATGCTTTCTATCCATCGAATTGCCGGTCTATGCTTTAGGCTATGTCAGAATGTCTTGCGACGCCTCGGTCTGGGTACTGCCCTCGCTTCCATTTCTGCAGCATGACGATGCAAATGGGGGTCCTGCAGCCGTATTTTGCCTGGACCTTGTCTCTGCGGCAGAAGAAAAATCTCATATCGGAACCCACTGGAGTGGGAATATTAAGATGAGCTAGCATGGGTCGACGTCGTCGAATTATAGATATTTCTTTTCCTTCCCTCTCTCGCGTATTTGATTCTAGTGGTGCGCCAGGTGCTGGTCCCAAATAAATGGATACGCTAGCTGAGATTTATGCATACTCCCTGGCCATGTCTTTCCCCCCCGATGGTTTTCCTCCACCGAGATTCGTTACTTTTTCCTTCTACCCACTCTTGGGTCGATGACGATCTCGAGGACAGCCACAAAATTCCCCGAGAGGGTCCTATTCTGCGGATATAACCCACTTCTGAAGGGAAAAAAAAAAAAAGTACAACCGGAAGGTTCGTACGCTCTGTGACGTGTGCGACGGTGTCCAGTCGGCCTCATACAGATCCCCTCCCCAGTCACCTGTCATCTAGCCTCCTGCCCTTGGGGTCACATGAGATCAGGATGATGTTGATATAAAACCTTCCCCGGTCACCCGGTTTCACAGGGCCCAAGTTAAATCTATCGTTCTCGAAATGGCGATCTAGACTTCCACGCCGATGTGACTTCCGCTGCCTGGCCCAGTCCCGTGAACAGTTCGCAAATATATTAATATATCTTTTAAAATTTGGCTTCATGCAATCACGTATGTATTCAGCATATACGCGTGTATAGTATTAGCACGAGCGTCTATAGCTATGACTAGCTTATCAACAACTTATATATCATACGAGAATGCTCGAACGTTTGGCTGAGAAACCGCTTTTCAATCAAATCTAATGTCTCCAATATATGCAGAGCAATATAAAAGCTTGCTCATGACTCTACGCACGACCGATGCTTCGTCGCTGCCTAGAGTTACTACACGGTATGTCATCCGTTTCTGAGGCCCGTTGGAGTGCAGCGCGATCTCAGATAGACACGCACACATGCAAGTTCATGCAGTCTATAGCACCCCGTTAATATCACGATAATGGTAAGCGAGTCGTCGAACCTACGGAACCTCAGAATGGCCCCGCGGCTGCAAGTCCGGTAACCTGCTTCGTCCCATCTTGAATTCAGGCATCAGAGAACGTCCATGGTCTGACAGAATCCGTGCGAGGATTCTAATAATATCCCCCATCAATCGACGACATCGACGGCTGCCCTGTGGGACGCACCCACACCAGGCGAAATCGAACCCACTCTATTCGAGATAAACCAGGACCAGTGCGTCCACCTAGATTGTGTGAATACCTGGGCAGGTTAAAATCACCATGTTTCGCCCCGGACATGGATTGTTTCCAGTTTAACCGACGCCCTGGCCAAGTTAGCGCGTCGCAGCAGCGTCCCCGACGTGTGCGGCCGAAATCCAAACAACTAACCACAAAATCCAACCTCTGGACCCACCATAACGTGTTGTGACCGTGAAATCTTACTCTGAATCTGTTCGCACGGACGGCAATAGCACCCACTGGGATGGGGAAACGATAGAAGGGTTTTCGATCTCTTAAATCTCTCTCTGTTAAAATTGAAATAGATTAAAAACTCGTCATTCCTGTCCCTATTTTTAGCAGGTTCCCACGATATTCGAAACGCGCCACGCGGGTCTTAACGACCTTTTCGCCCAACTGGACGTCACTTGCTTGTGCCATTGCACGTACGAGCCGTCCAAACGTCGCTGCCTGACCGCACGAAAGGTACGAAGAAACCGGTACTCCCTCAGATATATTCAAAGGTATTCTTCTCAAGGCGCACACTTAGGCAAGTTTTCTGCCTTTTGTTTATTTGTTAAATGCGACCGGCTAACGGTTACATGGTTGCTTACCTGATGTCGGAAATTGCCATAAGAATAGAGGTATATCAGACCGTTAATATAGGCCGTTCCCAACCTTATTTGATATACCGGACAGGACAAGAGAGAGAGAGAGGTGTGTGCATGTGGCTAGCGAGCTAGCTCGTCGATGAATAGATCTGCTTTCGGGGTAGTCAGGCCCTAATTTCGCCTCCGGGATGTATCCTGTAAGTTCTGTTAACCCAGGAAATTATATACAAATTTCATGGCATTAGCAGAGAAAATAATACAGCTCTGCTATTACAGCTCGCAGCTCCTAAGATCTGCTGGATGGTTTGCATTAAAGAAATTTTCTGTAGCTCATCTCGGACACACAGAAGGCCTTAATTGGGCAAATCAAACCCACATATTTGCCAAAAGTGAGGAGGCGTCGTGAGAATCTAGGGAAATCCCGGGACGAAGCAGTTGAGGCTAGTGTTACTTTGCCTTCGTCCTCGATATGTAATAGTTACATCGAGTCCAATTTGGTGAGAAGCGAATATACATGTTGAATTTATACCAGGTGAACCCATGACCTCCTGGTACATATTGCGCTAGCAGCCGTGGGACGACCTTGGAATTCTTCTCCCTCCAATGAGAGCCCAGGGATTGATCTCTTGACAGTCATATATCTTCGGTCCATGGCCTATTCGGGCTATCTACATACGAGCGCTACTGTCGTTCAAGTAATCTGGACCGAAGGATTAACATTGATGACACCACTATTGCCTTGGGGCCAGATGACTGATGCTTACGCTTGACTGGTCGACGATGCCTGATGATCAGATGCCAACTTCCTACGCGCCTATATGGAATAAAGCTTTGCATTGCAATAATTAACGCCCCGGGAAATATGTACGCTGGATACGAAAGAAGCTGTAGCTCCAGAGGCATCACATGAGCGAGGGAGGCAAAAGAGTACCGAGTACATATACATGTATATACAAACAGCACACACACTGGTGTGCATGAAACATAACTCTCCATAATCCTTTAACGGGCGACCCAAGCAGGCATATCCCTTGCTTTGAGCTTTCCGTGCTTTTTCCTCTCAACAGTTCTGGGATCCCTCGTGATAACACCGGCTAGAGTTGACACAAACAGTTAACGGCCATGCACAGACGTAATCAAAAAGAACGAACGGTGATAGGCAATGTAAACACGGGTAAAGGGGACGGAAGGGGCGGATAGCAAACGAAAGCGAAAAGGAAAAGGGTCTGTGGCTTTTCTGGCGGCTTACCTCGTCGAAGCACTGGCTTTAAAAGTGGCTCGTGGGTCAAGAGCGCTTTGGTAACGGCGAGAGTTATGGCGCCGGCTTGCCCAGATATCCCACCTCCTCGTGACGATGCCCAAACGTTGTACCGATCGACACGGTTGGTGACCTTGAGCGGCCAAAGGATGCTTTCTCTGTCGACCACCCTGGGGAACATTTCGTAGAGCGGTTTGCCGTTGACGTAGCAGCCACCCGAACCTTCCACCAAATATGCTTCGGCATTTGACGTTTTTCTCCGCCCTGCAGCCCTAGCTCGTCCGAACCTGTCAATGATCTTTGGTCTCCTACGCTGCATCGCTGCGAAGTCAGGGCGTTTGTAGGTCTCGAGTGTTGCTTTGACGTCCTCCGGCATCAGATCCGGTTGGATCCTGTTGAGGCGTTGGAGCACCGCTCGCACTTTCTTGTATTTCGATGCTTGCACGGTCCCTCCGGCCATACTTCTAAAGTCCGCGAGTGTCCTCCATGCCGTCCTTGGCACTTCACTGGGAAGTAGGGTTGGAAGAGTTTGATATTTATACAGGAGATCCTTGAGTGTAAACCACGAGTCAAAGAATGGAGCGTTGCCGGTGAAGTACGACGGTGAAGCAGGAACGATTCTGCCCCCAGGAGGAAGCTCGAATTCTTCCTCAGGACCATCTTTCTCCCTAAGCTTCTTGTATTTGTCGGTAATAGTTCGAGGGCCGACATCAAGATCGTCATCCTCTTCACCCTCCGCGTCCTCCTTCTGCAACCTTCGGGCGGTTACAGCGAACGTTCTTGTCTGATGATACGATGGCAATATCCTAGGTCGAATTGCAGCCGCCCGCAGCGACTTTCCAGTGAAACTAACGTCCTCCAACAGTGCCCGAAGGCAGCATGTCATCGAGAAGGGATTCCGTGTTGTAGACGACATTGTTGTATATTCGACGATGCTGACCAATTGGCTATTCTCGTCCGCTCCGAGAGCACCTACTCCATACCATGAACGGCCCTAGCAGCCAACGGAGCGGATGAAAAAATATTGTGGGACTGGAGGCGATGAAGGTCGACGCTGGTGGATGTCTTGTGCTTGTGTCGAGAAGCTGTAGACATGAGGTTGAAGAGCGAATTGAAACCCGTGTCTGCAAAATCGGCCGGGCTAAGCCGCATTAAGCCTAGTGGTCTTTCATAGGCATTGTGTTGCCCCTCACCGAAAGATTTTTGAGTCAACAGCGTGTTGACAAAAAAAAAAAATTGTCGCTGCCCCTCTTCCCCTCCATTTCTTTCTCTCTCTTCATCACCATCTTCAATCCTCCACTGAGCATATTGACCGTCAAGGACACAACCAGCAAAAATGTCTTTCGGAAAACTTTACTCCAACGCGGTACGTATGCTTCGGTTGTTAAATCAATGCTTTCTAATCGCTAATTACAATGTCGTATAGGAAAACTCCCGCACCGTTGGCATTCTCTCCATCGCCAAAGAGAACGGCCTTGACCTCGATCTCGTGGAGACCAAGACTGGCGCTGATTTCCCGACTGAATTGGTTAGCAAGAGCCCCTTGAAGAAGATCCCCTTCTTCGAGCAGCCAGACTTCCTCCTCAGCGAGTCTCTCGCCATTGCCATCTACAGTAAGTAATCGGAAATGCTTATACCCCACACGCACCTATTACGATACCGTGATGAAAGATCTTGTTTTATTTTATCAGTTTATCCCTGTCAGAATAAAAACAATTCCTGTTGAGACATTTACCTTCTGAGTATCGCAAAACCTCTGAAAGAATCTATACCTCAAAATATCAACCGTCAGGGTTAGGAGGATATGATGCTGACTGAGGCGCAGTTACCTCCCAGAACGAGAAGACCACCCTCCTTGGAAAGTCCAAGCAAGAGTATGTTGCACCTCCTTCGGTAGTCGGCTTGATAGCTGCTGATGGTTATTGCTTCTAGATATGCCCAGATCATCAGATGGATGAGCTTCGGTACCGGAGAGGTTATTAACACTCTCGCCGGATGGTTCCGCCCACTCCTCGGACTGGAGCAATATAACAAGAGGAATGTTGAGACCCACCAAGCTACCGCATTGGCTCAGATCGCCATCCTTGAGAGCCACCTCCTCACCAGGACCTACCTTGTCGGCGATCGTATCACTGCTGCTGATTTCTTCCTTGCTGGTATTGTCTCCAAGGGATTCAAATATGTAAGCTCCCCCACCTTGTCCTGGGAAGGATCTGGTCTGGTTTTAACGTCTTCTGCAGGTCTTCGATGCCCCATTCCGCGCGGCTCACCCCAACTTCTCCAGATGGTGGGCTACCATCGCTAACCACACATCATGGGCTGGCAAGTTCGAATTCATCGAAGAGGCTGTCAAGTATACCCCACCAGCCAAGGCTCCAAAGGCCGCTCCAGCCCCAAAGGCCGCCCCAGCTCCAAAGGCTCCAGCGCCAAAGGATGAGGAAGAGGAGGAGGATAAGCCTGCACCAAAGCCCAAGCACCCACTTGAGGCTCTTGGAAGGGCTGAGATGGTTATGGATGACTGGAAGAAGCAATACTCCAACAATGATACTCGATCTGCTGCCCTTCCATGGTTCTGGGAGCACTACAACCCAGCCGAATGGTCGCTGTGGAAGGTTGACTACAAGTATCCTGAGGAGCTTACCCAGGTTTTCATGACCTCCAACTTGATCGGTGGATTCTTCAACCGTCTCGAGGCCAGCCGAAAGTATATCTTCGGATCCCTCTCCGTTTACGGCGAGTCAAACAAATCCCAGGTCACCGGTGCCTTCTTGGTCCGTGGCCAGGAACACGGACCCGCGTTCGACGTTGCTCCTGACTGGGAAAGCTACAACTTCACCAAGTTGGATCACACCAGCGAGGATGACAGGGCCTTCATCGCCGACGTCTGGGCCTGGGATAAGCCAGTCACCATCGGTGGCACCGAATACCCACACGCCGATGGCAAGGTCTTCAAGTAAATTTAACGATTGTGTTATTGACGGCCCTAGTCATCTTATATTTTCATTTTCTTGACGTGCTTCCACGGCCACAGCGGGAACCGCGCCTTACTATTCTAACGAAAAGTTTTTTCTACAGCGTTAACGTTAGACCGTAGGGTTTTGCAGTTACCCTGCACAAGAATAAAGATATTTTCATGAGCATATGCCGTTGATTCGTGAGTAAATTTAATAGTAAAACGTAGTTCGATGCTGTATATATAGTTTGGACGTGTATACACAGGTACTCTACCATAGCATCGATATCTGAGGCCTTGTATGGCTTGTGCAGTAACCCAGGCCCATGGGTCAACTGAAGTCACAAATTTTTGAGAGTATGAGGTATTCAAAAAAAGAGCACAGATTTAAGGTGGGGTGAATGCAGAAGGGCGAGAAACGTCGACGTTATATTCGTGATAATTCATTGTAAAACCTAGCTACGCCTACTACGCAAGCAGCCAAAAATAAAAGGTCAGAGGAAGAGGATGGTTTAAAATCACGAAAGAGTAGAAAGCCAAAGACAATCGTGAGTTGAGGGTCGCCAAATGCCGTTGGGGACTACCCTGTCTAAAGGTAATCGACGGGTTTGTGGTTACCCCTTTTCTCTGGCTACCCGATGAGAAGTTGTGATGGAGACTGGGCCGTATTTTCTCTCGGCACCCGTTTAGATTGAATCCAAAGTCATGCTCATCGAGACGTCCTGTGGTGTGTTAGATGCAGGTCCAGACAGAGGGGGTGAAGTGATGACGGCTTACGGTGTTCTCGACCATCTTTGTAAACTCCTCGAAACTGATCTTTCCGTCCTGGTCCTCATCGGCTTCCATGATTGTCTTATCGACGATCTGGGATACGATGTTGAAAGTTAGATGGATTCTGTTGATACATGACCTACGAAAGATACGGACCTGTTGGAGCTGGTGATCCTTTAAATTGCTCCCGACCATCATCTTCAATACGATAAACAGCTCGCCGTTGGAAATGTATCCATCGCGGTCGATATCGTAAACCTTAAAGGCGAACCTTAGCTTCTCCTCTTTGTTACCTTTCGACGAGAAGGCGGATAAACCGGAGACGAATTCCTTGAAATCGACGTCTCCGCCACCGTCCTCGTCAAAGATCGCAATCATCCTACCGGTTTCGAGGAATATACAAGTCAGAAAAAGACCCCTAATATGACTCGGCGGTAGATACAGAACAGAGAGCTTGTAGTATACCGTGTTGCGAGAGGATTGGAGGAGACCTGTGGCAGCGACAGAAATTCGTCTCGCTCGATAGTTCCAGAGTTATCCTATTTATCGCAGAGGGCGACGTCTCAGCGCCATCACACATATCTACACGATCGCGGGAGGTTGGTGCAATATAATACCTTATCCAGCTTCACTGGAAAGCACGATATACGTTAGCGACGGCATCTTACTACCACCACATGGGTCTGACATAGCCGGTAACGAAGCTGAAGGAGGGGCTGCGACATACTAAACCGTTTCCTTAACCTGTCGACCTCGTCCCGGTCGAAATTCGAGCCGGAGACGATGCTATCTATCATCTGCGAGTTCTGGTTCCCCATTGTGATTGGCTATACCGGCTGGACGGCGGGTGACGGGTGACGGGTGACTGGTGGGCTGGAAGCGTGGTGGGGAAGGTAGCTTAGCTTCGGCGGCTTGTAGCTGAGTACGATAACGACGACAACGAAGTCACGGACAGTGTTCGGCTCGGCACGATAGGGTTATAATTATTGGAGAAGCAGGCGGGCCGATGGGTATTTGGACGGTAGATGATGATTCTTCAGGGGGATTTGGGAGGCAGCAGGGTTAAGGTTCGAGATGTGAAGTCGTGCTGCAGGAGGGTGTTTAAGCTTAAGTTTTTTGGGCTTCGGTCGTTTGACCAGCCCGGCCAGCCAATCAGCCAGCCCCCAAGCTTGGTCCCCGATGCTTCGACACGCCCTTACTCGTTACTGTGCTGCCCCGCCATCTACGTAGATACTCGTGTATAGTAATCATACAGACGCATGACTCGACTGGGTAACAAAAATATCATCTTCGACGGAATTGCCTGCCGTCGTGGGTGCCACGCTTTAGCCATGCCTCATAGCTCAGATGCGGCCTTCTGTCGCATTGGCGGCAGGGAACCAGCCCAAGCGAAACCCGCGAAATCTGCGACCACAAAATTTTTGTTTCGCGAAAACCCACCACCAACCAACCTTCTCTCCGAGACACCTTCAACTCTCCTGCTACGATACCGTAGACGTGCTACCCCGGTACAACGGGGCTCCTGGAAGTCGCGATGGGTAAATTCGTACCCCGGGATCGGAAACAGCGGAATAAATCGAAATCAAAGGATACCACGACCGCCACCAAGGATGTCTCGTCGCAGAATCCGAATGCCTTGATCGTGGTGCCGCAGACGGCAGAGGAGAAGGAAGAAAGGGCAAAGCGGAAGGAGGAGTTGAAGGCGGAATTGCGAGCTGCGCAGTCATCCAAGGTCACAAGCAAGAAGGCGAAGCGGTTGGATAAATACATCGTCAGTAGCTGCTCAGGAACCAACTCGATTGGCTGGTGACTGTCTAACAGAATATTTGGAGAATAGGATAATAAGCTGAAAAAGGAGGAACGGGTACGATTAATCGAGAAGCTGAAGGATTTCCAGGGAGATACCAGTCTCCTCGTCAAGACGACCCAACTCGGCGTGAAGAATGAATCCGCACGAGACCAATTAAAACGAGCGATTAGGGAAAAGAGAGCCGGTATCAATGTAGAGGAGAACGCTGCAGTGCTCTACGAAGAACGGGAGGTGCCGGCGGAGCTTCCGGAGTCGATATTACCGCCGCCGAGGAAAGATGTCACGCAACCTGTACCCGTGGTACCAGTCCCTGCTGTGGTCCCCGCGCCGAGTGCTACAGCAATCGATATCCCTACAGGCCTCGGGAGTGGGCTGAAGCGACCGCTTGAGGTGGATGAGTTCGGGCTACCGATTTTGAAGAAAATGAAAAGGAAACACAAGCCTGAGGTGGTCCATGAAGTTCTTGATATGGATGAACCTGCAGAACAAAGCAATGGGAGTCTAGAAGAAGAAGGTGGTGCGTGGGAAGGATTTAGCTCGGATGATGATTTAGATGGAGGTATTTCTTCTGGATCAGAGGACACCGAGGAATCCGGAGAGTCAGATGCTGAATCGTCTGAGGAAGATGATGAAAGCGAGGATGAAGAAGACAGCGAGGAAGGGGCGAGCGAAGAGGAAGAAGAGGAAGACGAGGAGGACAAGATGGAAATTGAGGAGGAGAAAGGGCCCAGCTGGCGGAAAACAGCGGGAAAGTCGGAAAGGGCAACGTCGTTTAAAGCGTGGGCGGAAACAGAGAGAAACAAAATTCTGGATACAACGGATAAACAATCGACGACCTTGAGAGCTGTCCCAGGGGAAGTGATATCATCCTTCCCTTCAGCGGCTTCACTATCAAAATCCTTGAATGCCACTCCACAAAACGATGAGCCACGGTACAGTGCCATGCACAAGGTGGTGGCACAACCCACGCTAGTGAAGAAGTCTCTGGATGTTTTGCTATCTGAGTCTAAAGACGGGCGAAGAGTTCGCGCTGTTACCGTCAATCGGAAGGAAGAGATACAGGCCCAGCGGCTCGAGCTCCCAATAGTAGCAGACGAGCAAAGGATTATGGAAACTATTCATAATAACTCGGTCACGATTCTCTGTGGTGAAACTGGTAGTGGAAAGACTACCCAGGTTCCACAGTTCCTTTTCGAAGCCGGATATGGAGAGCCTGATGGTGACACCCCCGGCATGATCGGAGTTACCCAACCCCGACGAGTCGCCGCCGTAACAATGGCAAAGAGAGTGGCAGAGGAGTTAGGGGAGCATTCGAATAGAGTGTCTTACCAGGTATGCATGATTTCGAGAGAAGGCACAGCATCAAAAAACTAATGAGAAGTCTCCACTAGATTCGATTCGAGGGAACTACCCACGCGAACACCGCGATCAAATTTATGACCGATGGTGTTCTTCTGAGAGAACTGTCGGAAGACTTTGCGCTCCGAAAATACTCAGCCATCGTCATCGATGAAGCCCACGAGAGAAGTATCAATACCGACATATTGATAGGAGCCTTGAGCCGTATTGTCAAGTTGCGCCTGGAGATGTCGAGGGAAGATCGTACGGTAAAACCCCTCAAGTTGATTATTATGTCGGCTACCCTGAGGGTTAAGGATTTCACCGAGAATGAGAGGCTTTTCACTTCGCCCCCACCCGTCGTTGTATCTGAAGCGCGACAACATAAAGTCACGAACAGATTTTCACTTCGGACACGGCATGAATATCTCGAAGAGGCCTACAAGAAAGTTTGTAAAATCCATCGAAGACTTCCAAAGGGGGGTATACTCGTCTTCTTGACTGGTAAACAAGACATTTATACGTTAATGCAAAAACTCCGCCGGACATTCCCACTCAAAGATGGGAAACGTGAGAAAGATGTTGAGGCTGGAGGCGCTTCGGTTCAAATCCTACCAAAGGATGCAGTGACGGAAACAGAAGAGGTAGAATTTGGTGGCCAGGACAAATTCGACTTAGATCAGGCCGAAGAAGACGACGAGGGCCCGGAGGACTCTGATATGGAAGACGACTATTACGGCGTTGAGGATACTACGGACGATCTCATAGTCCTTCCCCTCTTCTCGCTTCTGCCGACCTCAGAGCAGATGAAGATCTGGGCACCGCTGAAACCTAACCAAAGGCTCTGCGTTATTGCCACCAACGTTGCAGAAACGAGTTTAACCATTCCTGGCATTAGCTACGTTGTGGACAGCGGACGAGTCAAAAACAGGAACTTCGATACTACAACCGGGGTTCAAAGCTTCGACGTCGAATGGATCAGTAAGGCTAGTGCCGCCCAGAGATCTGGCCGTGCTGGTCGTACAGGACCGGGTCAGTGCTACCGGCTATACTCCTCGGCAGTATTCGAACGAGATTTCGATCAGTTCGCTAAACCCGAGATTTCACGCATGCCAATTGAGGGGGTGGTGCTGCAGATGAAAGCCATGGGTTTAAACACCGTTGTCAACTTTCCTTTCCCTACGCCACCTGACCGCGACGAGATCAGGAAAGCAGAAAAGGTACGTGAATCGCGAACCTCATGGGTTCATCTAGATCATGCGTGCGCTAACCAGGTTCGCAAAGCTCTTGGGATACCTTGGTGCATTAGACCTAAAGGGCCACATAACAGATCTTGGTGTGACTATGAACTACTTCCCAGTTGCACCGAGGTTCGGCAGAATCCTAGCGGCTGGGCACCAATACAACTGCATGCCTTACGTTATCACCCTCGTAGCGGCCTTGTCGGTAGGCGAGCTGTTCGTACCTGAACATCAGCTAGAATTCAGCCTTGCCGATAGTGACGATGAGGGTAGCGGCGACAGGGAGCAGGACCTTGCACCAGACTTCGCAGAAAAGATGGCGTTAGACCGTAAGGAGACACAGCGGAAAAGGTATAATGCAGCACAACGATCATTCGCTATGCTAGATACGAGTAGCGATGCGCTCAAGCTGCTCACGGTTGTTTGTGCATATGAATTTGAAACACGGCAGGCAGATTTCTGCAAAGACAAGTTCGTCCGTGCAAAGGCAATGCAGGAGGTTCGCAAGCTTCGACAGCAGCTGACCACTATTGTTCGATCTCAGTTCACTGACGCAATTGGTCAATTCGATGTCAAGCTGCAACCTCCTAAAGATCTGCAGGTATGTGGTAAAGTCCAATTATGTTATCTTTGTTCCCCAGCTCCAGTCAATATCAAATATACAATAGACCGCGTGGGTCTGAGTCCTCGCAGGAGGTTCTCCGGGGGGCCCTATCGATGGCAAAAGGCTAACATATGCGAACGCGTGGGTGCTACAGATAAAAGCTTTACGCCAAATCATATCGACGGGATTTATGGACCAGATTGCCATCCGCGGTGATCTCTTACCGAATTCTACAATCAAACCCAACTTCAAGAAGGTGGCAGACGTACCGTATTTTACACTTTTTGCATCTTCGACAGCAAGGCTTGGTTCCAAGCTAGAGAACTTGAGCGAGGTAGCTGTGTTTATCCACCCATCGTCGATCCTTGTGGAGCTCCACCAGAACCGAGACTTCTTCCCGGAGTTCATAGTGTACAGCGAAATGCACCGAGGGGCAACTAGTGGCAAGGTCAGGATCAGACCGTTAACGGCGCTGACCGGGCAGCAGCTGTCAAATCTAGCGAAGGGAAGCCCGCTACTTACTTTTTCAAAGCCGTTGGATAAGCCGGCCCCGATTGTGAAGGGCGATGAAACAGGAGGCATCACACGTGAGTGCTGGGTAATACCCCGGTTTGGAGCCGCTGTAGGTAAGGCGGAACAAGGGTGGACACTACCTCCTCGGAGGGTGACACAAAAGAAGGCACCGGGAAGTACAGTTTGGACGACGGAGTGGTAGATATTCTGGTGTGGGATATGCGGACTGGGGGTAGCGAGGATGGAGAAAGGTCTGATGGGTGATAGGAAGCGAGGGGGACGGATGGCGGAATGGTTAAGCGGTCCTCAGACGTGGCTGTCGAGGGTAGACCTGGTGAAGCTGCAAGTGATAGCTAAGCTTGCAGGCGAGGTGTGCTTGCATGGGATGTCGGGTTGAGATGAGTCCGAAGGTATCAAGGGCCATACGCTTCGGCATTCTCCCGCGGCCAATTGGTGGTCATTCCTATCACACGATTGGAGGGGCATCCGAAAATCGTATCTGTCTGGAGGATGCCAAAAGATCTAGGCGATCACAAAAACGAAGGGTTAAAGAATCTATCTATCAGATTCAGAGGATTGTGTGTTATCGGATACTTTCTATATAATTCAAGATATCCTGTACATATATTTTGGAAAGCACGGTTGAGAGACATGTACGATATCTGGTTGAGGTAGAGTAAATTAGCTATGGGTTCATATGGCGGTAGTAAGTACCCGTAGGAACTGACATCCGGATTTGCGATCAAAACATGCGGCTTATTCATAAAAACCCATGTCATCAGTATATCACATTGAGTAGATGCAGAATCACCTAGCCACCCCGCCCCTGCAACCAGCTATAGTAGACGGAATTATTAAGTTGGCACGACATGGGAGTTTCGCTTTTTTGTTCCTGATTTCTTTGCTAGGGCATAGGTGTTCCTTGTGTTCTAGCAAGTCTCCCTTTTTCTAAGTTGCCAATTTAGCTGTATCATTACAGCTTACAGTCATAATCTTCGATTTCATTACTCGGTCGTCCGTGCCTCTATAAACTAACCTATTTAACTTAATTACTAAGGCTGAAAGTTTATTCACCCCTTGTTCCGTCCGATGTTTCACAAGGAATTCCGTCCCGTTCAGCTATTATACCTAGCACCTATATAACTAAATCAGCAAGTAGTTATGGAAAAGGAAAAAAAAAGGCCGCGATATAAATTTGCTAAACTCCAGGGTTATATGCCGTGAACAGGCTATTTCGAAATCCCGATATATTTTTTTTGACAGAAAGCCTTCCCTTTTGTCTGGCTAGTCGAGATTGTTGAAGGTGAGGTAACCCCCACGAGGAATAAGAAAGGTCATGTGGTCTCGTGCACCTCATTTGCTTTTCCTAGTCATGGGCGATTTCGACCATTTTTCCCTATTTTTTATTTTTATTTTCTCTTTCTGAAGATCTATTGCATCTGACGTTTTCGCTTGTCGGATATGTTGGAGATGTGGTCCGGAAAATCTACTAGTGTCGAAAACGGAAAGTGTGTGGTATTCTGTCATCCGCAACGCAAAAACGGAAAAGAGTTGTTGGCAGAATTTCGAAGCCTTTCTGAGACCAATTAGAAGTGATTGTCGTCTTCGGCTTCTGTGTTACATTGAGGCCACATCTTGACAGATCCCATCCCCGTTTTCGTGATTCAGCTAGGATTGACAAAACCAGTCCCGTTTATGGTTACGTAGCACAAGAGCCTGGTTTATATCTTCGGCTTCGGGACGGGAATGAGGTGCTAGGTGCTTATTTCAACTTCACTCTTGACTGTAGAAACGAAATTGTACCTGTTGGAAAATGAACATTCCTGAAACGAATTATTGTCAAATCGAACGCTCGAATTAGCGATGCACGAAGTGCCTGTAACCCCTAGTTGCGAGTGAATTATCAAAGCGACTTGATACTTACATGCACGAGACCCCTCTCCGAAAATCAAAGTTAGTCACTTACCCCATAGTTATATAATAATTACCATTCTTATAAACGGCTAATCGCCGAAATCCCGTTATCAAGACACATGAACAAGCTTATAAGTATCAAATAGAGGAGTGACCTTCAGCTCATCTCGGTTCTCGGTATCATGTTACGCAAGAACAAAAAGCCCTTTCGACTTATGGAGTCCAAGCTGCCGAGCAGGAGCTTTGACCCCTCCTTTCGACCCCTCCCGTCTGTTCCCAGGTTTTTGTGCACGTGCACGGTGGTTTTTTTAGGCATGAAATCGCTCGGTTTTTGGATTCGGTTGTTTTAAGCTTGTCCATGGGATTTGATAATTGATTCTGCAAGGAGCTGGCACATCCGTCTCGAGGAGGTTTTTCGTTTCGCTATCCAAGCTTTTTTTTTCTTCTGAAGGATTTTTTCTTCTCTTTACTTTCTTATTCTCTGTTTTGTTTTGCAAATTTGTTTTTTTATATTTATATTTTCTTTTACTACTTGTATGATTATCTGCATGTCTCAGACCATTTTTTTTGTTATTGATTGATATATCCATGTCTCGACTGCTATGCAGATCGGACTGAACCGGGAGCGGGATAGACGGTTGTGGCTGGGTAATATGATAATTGTAGCGGAAAGAGGGGAGGCTTTAGTGGAGAGTGCGAAGACGGAGTTTCCCGTCTTGAGCTCCTCGAGAGAATATGGTATGGTAGACAGGACAAGTGTGGGCTGACATCGTTTTCTCTCTGGTGGGTGTGTACCATTATGTGTATTATGAAAAAGAAAGGAAAACACGGGAGTCCAAAAAGGAAAATCGTAACGTTAGAAATATTATACTCCTTCCCCGATGTATGTGTACTTCCAAGCCCAGGCGCGCTAAAAATTTCCATCTAGATGGTAAGGAAATGGAACATGATGGGGATTAAAAGAGGGGAGGGTTTCAAATGTATGCAAAATTCAGAGGATACCGCCCTTGGACATAGGAAAATCGTAGGTCGTCTTGAATGATAAAAAAATGACTTGAACAAAGGGGACTCGTAGGCGTCTGCGTGTAAGACCCTTGGGGTGGTCTTCGTCATATTTACAGAAAAACAGCGTGCATAGGGTATATACAACAGGTGAAATTAGAGAGAAAAATTAGAATAACTTTTTATTTGAATTTGAAGAAAGATGCCGGCATCACACTTGGATCGACGTCGCGGTTGTTGTATCTGTAGTCCCGAGAGAGTGATGGGTCTGCGGCAACGGCTTCGAATCTAGCGACGGAGTTGATCGGCGGCGTTGAAAGAAAATGTGAATGAGTGGATGTTGTGGGTGATGATGGGATGTAATTCATGCTGAAAGCTCGGTCTAGAATCGTTTCTCGTCGTGGGGAACTCGAAAAACCGGCGTAGGCCATATAGTCTGAACCTATTGGTGGCGACATCTCGTGCGGATCAACGGGCGATTGGTTTGCACTCATCGAAGGGCCCGGCCCAAATTCGTGCATTGTTAGAGTAGATATTGGGCGAGGTGCTCTGGAACTTCTGGACGACTCGCCGGACTCTTCGGATGATCGAGTGGTCGATATCATTGGGTGGTCATGATGGTGGCCGTCGTCGTCGATACGATCTTCCTCCCATTCGTCCTCTGCGATTTTTAGGCCGTATCCGTTAGACCTGTATGAGTGTCTTGAATTTATCGCCTTGTCGCCTCCAAAAGTTACAGAGGAGGATCGTCGAGAGTGGGTTGAGCGAATGTGGGATTGGATTTCTCGACACCATATTGTCAATGGTGTATCTTTTGGCCCGGACCGGAAAAATAACGTAAGTTTCCCGTCATCGGGTTCATAGAGTTGTGAAACGCTCGCAGTCGGACTATCCACTCCTTTTCTTCGGGCTGGTGGAAAGCCAGTGTCTAATTGGAGGTTGACGACTAGGGTCGGACAAAGGGGATTGTATGTTGTTTTGCTCATCGAAGAGAACGCTTTTCGGTGGGCGATATCGCCAACATAGCATGACGTTACGCAATTCAGTCTAGATTACGTGGTCAGTAATGCTCGGGTACAAATATCAGGGAACTTTTGCATAAGTTTTTGACATACGAGTATGAAACTATCGGTTCGGGGTCCATCTAATTAGATCTCCCCTCGTTAGTTTCGACTGATCTTGATGTGATTCGGCCGTTCTAGACGCAAGATATTACATACCCGCTGGCGATAGATGCTAAGCCTCATATCAGGAGAAAATCTCGACGGAAAGTCATCTTCACAATGATTGCTGAAGACATCTTCCACATCTCCCAAGTCCTCATCGTATGCCACTCCTACCGCAGACATCTTTCTCGGGGCGGATGTGTTGCTGAGTACTTTGCGCGGGCCGAGGACCACATATCGATGCTGCAGAACGCACTGTCAACCCTAGACCGTTGATATAGCCGTTCGAAAAACTGCACGGCGTACCTTCCAGTTCCCACGACTTAATAGATTCCTTTCCGGTGGAACAGATAGTATTCCCTCCATGGTTGTAATGCTTTGGGCTTGCATCGATCGATCGAGCGAAAATTTAAAATGTGTGTAAAATAGACCAGCCTCGGGAGCGAATGCTCTAAGGTGCGGCTACACGGGAATATATATAAATATATGTGGACCGAGCTCACAATCTGAAGCTAAGATGCTTCCACTGTGTGCCGGACTTTTTAAGGAGGGCCCCCACGCTCAACGACTAGCAGGCGAATCTGATGCGACAGGTAGAGATGGATCTTGAAATACTAGCCAGGTTCCATGAATTGCCAACTAGCTGACGAAAGAGAGAATTAATATTTCATGGGTGGAATATGTTTATATATACACTAGCTACCCAGGCTCTAATAAAAGTGGAAACAGGGCAGAAACAAAATGTTATTATAGACCGGGGTAGTCTAGCAATTCAGCAGCTCCGCATGCCTATTGCAAAATGGATATCTCACGTAACGTCGTATCTGCCCTGCAAATGAAGGGAGGAGTAAAAAAAAGAATTACCTTGTCTATTAAAGTCATGTGGACTATAATGTGACGTTGAACTGGAAGAACACCCGCTGAGGCAGCATAGTGCGGTCCTAATGATCCTTCTTGTCAAGCCTTGGCCCTTGTCCGCTACTCTGAAGATCGAATGCAGCCGGGTGGGTTCCAATCCCTCAAGCGGAGAAGCAAGGGCAGCAAGCTGGTCGACAAGTCTTATATCGGCCATGAATATGCCGCCGGGTTCGCTTTCCATGTTCTGAACGTGCCAACTGCCACGCTTTTCGTCTCTTTTTCTTGGGCACCCACCGGCGTCGGTAGCATGAGGATTAGCCCTGCAGGAGGATCGAAGGCAACGGGCCAATTGGTTGCTCGAGCCATCGTTCCCCACAACCTCTAGCTTGATCGAGACCACCGTGTATCTGCCTGCAGGCTGTAAGTGTTAGTTGCGCAAAGCTGGCCCGGCGGTACCTGGGAACCAAGGGCAAGAAAGAGGTTGTGCGCCGCTTTCCTGCCCACCTTGCAGGGGTGCGACCCCAAGCCCGTGACGCCCGAGCGTTCCCTCGAAGCCGGCAGAACAGCACGAAAGAAGCTTCCTTTCCTTCTGGAAGCTCTCTTGCAATGAGACATGCAGATTTTGAAGCAAACTAAGCAGGTTCGCGTTCGCCGCTGTGGTGGCAAATGTACGGTTCCTGCTGTATTACGGAACGTTTCTGGAAGAACTTCCCGGACTCTGTCAACAAAATTTTTGTTCGTATCACACACCAGCGATAACCTCAACGATGGCGGGTAAAAAATTCTCGCGATCACTAAGCCTGTAAACCGCACGCAGGCTGCGAAACTTAAAAGTGGGGGCAAGGGGGGGATATTCCAGTAGACCAGATGTAGTGTACTGTGCTAGAAAGTTGTCGAGTTAGAAACCCGCCGGGAATTGCCTAGGTATGCCGTCCCGGGCAGCCCCAAAGTTACCAATTTAGCCTTCGAGGACTTGGGAAAGCCATCTAATATACAACCGTCATTTTTAACGGCAAAATAGCTAAAACCCACACTGCATGCACGTGTCGAGTAATTTGTGGAGCCGTCCCATAGCGAATGCTGAGGGGTGTGGCATATCCTGTACACGCGAACAAGGCCCTTCCCTCTTCCACCCGACAATGACTTGACTCCTCTTCCACTGGCTGAATTATATATATTCTCCCTGAAGAACATATGCTTATCACAGGAGTCAGGAACCATTTTATACTCCCGCTAGTTCGGGTCAGAGGGAGCTAACTGTCCGACAGACGATATTCTCCGGCCGAAACCATATCTTCGTCTGTGTAGTGGAAGGACTGGATCCACCTTGGTCACTCCAGCGATTGTCAATCCCTCATATCTAGATCGTATCAGCATGGTCCGCATGAGCTCTCGACAGGGTGCATTCATGGGGGAGAGGCTGTAGGAGCGGACCACAGGCCGCGCACCTACCACATATTAAGGAGTTCGGGTCGCTCGTTTTCCTTTTTCCTGAACGACCGCCTACGATAGATACTAAGCATGTATGCACCTTGGAATCTCCCACACCTTCTCCAAGGGCGGCCATTGACTTTAGCGAAAACGAAGGCTTTGTGCCGTATCGGTTAGCAATACAATAACGTGAAATGATAACATTTTTTCTTTCTTTTCTCTGGCTTCGTTCTGGCAAGAATACGAGAGAAAGTGGAGCCATCTTTGCTGCAAGAACCAGGCCAGTCGGTGTCATAAAAACCCTACTTAGCGATCATGTTCAGCCTGCCATGGGTTATATACTCACAGAGAAACTGGTGCCGCTACCCTGTTTTTTCCAATGCATTGGTCAGCTGTATATCAAAATCATTTAAGGCATGATTGAGGAGTCGTCTGCCGCAGCCCAAGATATCAAGCGGAATCTGACGCAGTTTATGAATGGGAGTTATTGCGTACCGTCCAATTGCGGGGATTGGATACGAGAATTCCCAAGATATGATTTTCGAAACTGATATTATGCACCCTCAATAATCAAAAGGCGAGCTGGGTAGATTTATAATCTCTGAACCAAACGTATGGGACTCACGCTGCGCGTATAGACATCGAGAGCGGGACCCAGTTCGGGTTGTATGCATTTGTGATATCTTGAGAACGCTCAACACATCAACGCACCGGCACGCCAAGCCTCAAACACCTCCAAGCGTTCCCCTCCCAATCGGGAAATCTACCCGAGATTTCGTCCAAACGAAAAATTTCTTGCAAGGCCTGCTTTTGGACATGCAACAACGGGCTCAACATATGCTTCGACATACGACAGAAGCCATCCCATTGTAGTAATATGCATCAAATTCGTCGCTGTTAGGCATTCTGTATACTTGGACTGGTTTTTTATCATAGTACGTTAACTCATAAGGAATCCGATCTAGCCCTCGCTAGAAAGCGCTAATATCAAATTCACCATCTAGATCCGCGATCGCGATCGTTGCGATTCAAGATAGAGCATCTACCAGCCCCCAAACTAACGCTGAGAGTCCACCTGCGCCCCCATTAAGTTAGCGCTTACCGGGAGTGGCTTTTCCGGGCGAACGACTGCCTACCGGAGAGCAATGTTACGGATGAATAGCTCCCTAGCTAGGGCGGGCCTGCGCTCCCTCGCGAACCCTCGACCGCCGTGGATCTGCCGGGCATGTCAAATCCACAAGTCGGCAGCCCTCCCATTCTCAAAGTTGGAGAAGGTCTCCTGGCCGGATGTTACATTCAAAGGAGTAGGCAAGCGAAAAAAGGGTTCGCTTCCCTTGGATGATACGATGACAGATGAAGAGAGGCTCAAAGCTATTGAACGGAAGCGAAAGGAGCACAAGAAGTTCATCGAAAAGCTGCAGGAATATATAGATACCAGGCAGAGGGTGGCGTCAAAACTTCGGAAAGATGCTGAAAGAGCAAAACGTACTAAAGTTCCAAAGTCAAAAGGCCCAAAAACTCCGGAAACGCTGGTGGGTAGGGAGGAACGGTTTGTGAAACGGGCCAAGGAGATATGCACTGCCGCGAAGCTATTTTCAATGACCCCCTCTTCGTGGCCATCGGTGGGCAGGCAGGCCATCACAAGCGATAACCTTATGTTGATGCACGCCGCCATGAAACAAACCATGGCCACGATTAAAACAGAGGAGAAAGAGCCAACGACCTGGTTGGAGAAATCCGACCTTCAACGGAGGTACGATGCGCAGATGTTCCCAATCATGGCAAAAATAGAGCCACCAAGCAAACCACTCGTAAACGAAGCCGACCCGAAGACCGAAGCATCCCCTGAGAGCGATCCCGTCGACGGACTCTCGGGGTCGGCTAGCAAAGCTATTGGAGAGACCCCTGTGCAACCTACCAGGAATGGTAAGGAAGAAGCTCTAGGAAATGAAGAAGGACAGGAGTCGGAGGCTGCTGCCGGAGCTAAGGAGAAGAAGCCCCGGAAACACCCCAAGGAAAAGAAACTCGAGGTTGATGCTACTACAATTAGTGCAAATGATTACCAGCTGCATCGTACGTAAAATAAACCCCATACCGTTGCCTCCTCAGCTTGAAGATATCACTAAGCTATAGATTAGCGATCGACCTCGAGCAAAACGTCGAGCTCCGGCCCTTAAGCCATGGATTGGATCGCGTTCTTTTTAAGTATGGAGATCACAAAACGCAGCGTATCCCTCTTATGACATAGACTAACCTTTGGACAGCCCAGGAGTAACTTTCCTTCGAGATCCCCGATCACGAGTGTATAATTTCGATCCCTATCTTGATACCATCATGCCAGTTGATGAATTCGATTTCGACGCACTCGGTAATTACATTACCTCGTCTAAGGATACAACTCTTATCGATCTCGCCCGAGAATCCGGGAGAAAATATGTCGGATCGACGTCCAGTATGACTTCAATTCTATCACATCTCCATTACCTTCTCTCCCGGTGGCGGCCTCTCAACCTTAAGATGCTTTCCAAGGGATTCGTATCCGAAAGCGAGAACTTTACGAGGCTGTCTCGGTTACCTGTTTCCGTGATTCTTCGGTGGAAGGACGGAATCTACGCTATAGATCAAGACAAGGAGGTGGACAGCATGGAAACCATCTTATTGTTTTTAGGACGTTCGATGGAGAAGATGCTAACACTTCCGCCGGAGGTTTTCCAAAAATACCACAAGTCGGCATCACACGAGATCCCGGAGGAAGTGAAGAACGCGCGGGAGCGGTACCACTATACCGGTTTCGGCGATCTTTTGTTCAGATCGCAGTTAGATGCTCACGACGACCGCCTACCCGGCACTGGTGTTTTTGATCTAAAAACAAGAGGGGTCATCAGCATCCGAATGAACGCAGCCGATCCAGTGGCTGGGTGGGGATATCAAATTAAAACGGCCGATGGACAGTTCGAATCTTTCGAGCGGGAGTACTACGATCTCATACGATCAGCGTTCATGAAATACTCCTTGCAAGTGAGGATGGGACGTATGGATGGTTGTTTCGTGGCATATCATAATACGAAACGGATTTTTGGATTCCAGTACATAAGCATCGACGAGATGGACGAGGCATTGCATGGGAGCCCGGAGATCGGGGACCAGGAATTCAAGCTAAGTTTGAAACTGTTGAATGAGGCGTTGGATAGGGCTACGAAGAAATATCCGGAACAGGTATGGTTATAGTGCCATTCCCCAGTATCACGGCTAGGATATGCTAACGGTTGTAGTCGCTTCGGTTATGGTTCGAGACGAGAGAGTCAACGATGCCGTTCCTCTATTTCGCCGCAGAGCCTATTACAGAGGAAGAGATTCTCGCCTCTCAAGATCGAGAGGCGGACTTGAACGTTGTTCTTCAACAGATTAGGAAATCCTCCCATTCTGGAGAGCCACAGCTGGACGACCTTCCAGAGGAAATAGTAGAACAGATGGCCGAGGCCGCCTCTGTAGCAAACGCCACAGAAGCAGCTAAGGCTGAATTGGCTGAAGAAGACAAAGTTAAAGATCAAAACACCTTTGAATCACTCCGAGAGTCCACTGAGATGCTTGAGGGAGTGACAATAGACGGCGAAAAACTGGTAGATCCGGAGCGGGATGCGAGGCTTCTAGCAGAGGGCAAATCAGGTTGGGAATATTTGGCTAAACCCGAGACGGACGACACCGCGCAGGAAACCGTTGAGACGGGAGAACCCGCGGCGGAATCGATAACCGAAGATACGGCGGAGAGTTCTACGAGCACGGCTGATGACCCGGAGAAGGACGGGCCGTTTGTTCAAGTACTTGTCGCGCAGAGCACCGTTAATGGAGCTAAAGTCGACCGTCCCACAAGTCTGAGGGATACTGATGTTTGGGCGGTTAACTACGCCTTCTTGGATATGGGCAACAGGGCGGCCACAAAGACTATGGGGCAGATCAAGAAGCGAAAGAAGGAAGGCATAGATTTTGATGCCAACTGGAAGAGCACTTTCATGCAGCACCTGCTGAAGCTTTCCAAGCAGGGTGAGCAGTATGCGGCTCAACAGAAGAAGGAAGACCAGGAAGGTGATGTGGTGGTGTATAGGCGGAAGGCATAAGCTGCCGCTGCTCGATTGGGGACGATTGTCTCACAAGTTGGAGCATTTCACGCAGGGATTGTATGATATCTGTAAATAGATTTGTAATGTACTATAGCCTCTTTCTGCTGTAAATATTTGGACCGGCATATAGATCTAGAATGGGCGAAAACATCAGTGCACGAAGTTGAACTCGCTTAAGATATTGATATTGGGACTAGCGGGCAACTCCAGATTTAATATATCAAAATTTCAGTCTTCAACGAATATCCCTGTAGATTTGTTCCTGCAGAGAAGTCATTGGTTCTGGTAGCGATGAGGCCTTCCACGTTGGATGTCGACATTGGGAGCTGAATGCACGATCGATCACTTTTCCACGGAGAGAGAAAAAAAAAGTAACGATGGACCCTGCAATGACTGCTGTTCGCTTGCAGCGACAGCATAAAATCCTCAAGCCACGGACACGTCAATAGCATCAGCTACGGTGACTTATGGACCCAATTTCTGGGTTTGTTTGGCTCCGGAGATTAGAAATGTAATGCCAAAGACCATTTTAGCAGCTAATTTACGGCTATATGGGTTGGCGGTTCCTTGACAGGTGCAGATATGTATCGGTACATGACAGCTCAGTGGAAGGAAGCAGTGTTCGCACCGTCCAGTGTACCTTCTTAGACTTTGGGTGTTTTGGGTAACACGAAACAGCGGACCCCTGTCGCTTTCTTGCGTTGTTTTTGTTGTTTCTTTACGCGCGTGAATGTTGGTTTTTCATGCAGGTGTTGCATGGTTGGTGGTCGAATCAGTTCTTCTCGTTTTGTTATTTGTGCCTGTACCCTGAAGGAACAAAATATCCAGAGGAACTCAGCGGATCCACGAAAAAAGATCCGAAGGGGAGAATTTCTCGTTCTTCGGGTTGTATTGTGATTGGGGGAGTGCAGCTGGGGCAAAAGAGCTTAGGTATAGTAACGGAATTAATGATGGAGCAGCTTAACTAGCTGGAAGGCACCACAGGATTATCATGCTCGTAATAATTGGGTGTGAATCAAGAACGATGGCAAGAGCCGTGGAATCTTAATTGCTAAGAATTATCATATTGCTATTATCATAATCGAGGATATACATCCCCACAATACCCTAATTTATGTTTCCTTCGGATGACCGCTACTCCGTCGCGTTGTGGGAAGTTGTGATGACTGGGGCTGGAGCTGACCGGTTCGATTAGATCGGTGATTGCACCGAACGGCCCATGTCCTTGTCTAGACCACCCCAACAAGCGTGTGATTGGAATGTTGGAATAGTGACGTCGGTTTACGGATAGTTGTATGGGATACTGATGTCTGCATACAGCTACTGTGAGGGTCTTAGGCTTGTGAAAAACAACGGAGTGCAGAATACGGTTTTCGAGACGGTTTACACATGACCGTTTTACAAGTTGTCTGAAAGAGACGAGAATATCTGAAGATCGTGGCGGAAATGGATCCCTGGCTGCTTAGATCTTCCGAGTACGGCGGGGATTGCCAGCGCGATATTCGAGACTCGTAAGATCTGCGTATTAGTGCGGACCTGTTATATACAGAGTGTGAATGTTTTTCCTTTCGGTTAAGCGGCTTGCCGTGGCTTAAGCTTCAGACACACACGAAAAAAAAAAGGCGATGGGAGTCTTGCATTATGCGGTGTGAACCGTTTCCTTGGAGTTTTTCTAGCTTTAAGGTTCGGGATTGGAGAATGGAGATCCCGTTTTGTTCCTGCCCTGCTATGGTAAGTCCATTCGAAGTCAGAGTGGTATAAAGTAGACTATGACGATTCAGGCTTATGGCAATTCGATTGATAGGTTCTGAGGGGTGACATGACATGACATGATCTCGGTCTAAATTTCTCGCTGCCTGTGAAGATTGAGGCTTTTCCGTTGACACCGGAAGACTAGAACGGGTGACAGGGTTTATAGGTCAGGTTTTGGGGCTATCTACTACCGCTTTCAAGATTTTCTCGATTTTTTTTTTATTGGTGGTTTCTTGTGCATCCTTGGAGACATGTCATGTCGTAGGCTAAAGCTAGTGTGAGCCTGCTGGTGGTGTTGTTGGCAGCCGCCGGGTTGACATTTGCATACGAGACAGCCAGAGCTACGGAGAACGGAAAAAGAAAGCGAACGCATAAGATCTTGGGAATCTACCAAGGACCGAACTCTACCCGTTTATCAACTGATAAAAACCATATATTAGTCTTCATTCGGACCGGATATATAATCCTGAGGTTCCAGATTACGAGGCTCGGAGTTCCCCTCTATCGGTTAGGGATCGGGATTATCGAGCGCGGATTCAATTAAACTTGAAACGATGACGTGCGAGCCTGAATGTCGACTGTGAACCTACAAAAAGTAATCCTATGATCCGATGACCCTTTATCTATGAAAGAGTGCCCCCCTAATCAGACCCTCTCATGCTCAGTTGCGCCATTGAGTTTTTGTTGAAGTGTGATTTAAAAAGTGCACGTCCCGAGAGCTGGGTGACGGCTACATCAGACGAGGTACGTTTTGACCCATAGATGAAGTCCCTGATCTTATTTCCACACATGTTTTGTAGAAGTCAGATTGTATCAGACCGACGCATGCTTTGACCGACTGTATCTGATTGGAGTATAGTAGCGAAGAAAAAAACAGACGAAGGAGACTTTAGATGCTGCGTTCCAGAGTTATCATCGTTGAGAATCGACGCTAAACCGTCACACTTTAGTTCTCTCCTTTGAATGTGTTTGAATTGGATGCCGGATCAAGAAAGAAGATCACAACATTGGCGACAGGAATAACGAAAAAGAAAAAGTTGACATTGACGGTCGACTGGGATGCAGCTTTTTTTTCATGCCTGCATCGTCTAATCCCCAGTCAGGTTGAGTTACATCTGCTGCAAAGATGCATTTGTAAGTCGAGGAGGCGCACATTGTTCCCAGCTTGGCCCGGCCCCCACATATACACACACTACTGGTTATAACCAGAGGCACCAACGCCATCCATCCGCTCTTTCCCCAGCCGCATCAGGTCCAAAAGAGACATAGAGAGTGCATGCGTATCGGGACTGGACCCACAGAAGCGAAAGAGCATCTCTAAAAACAAAGCAAGTTGGCGTGTTCATTGGGGACGGCATCTGTGCATTTGGGGTCGCACTGGATGGAGGTTGAGGCAGTGAAACCTTAATCACCCCGAAATCTCGCATTGAAGGAACGCCGCAGAGTGCCGACGCTAGCTCGAGCATTGTTATTCTTTTCTGGTGACGAGCGAGGTAAATAAACGTCAATCGTGAGAGGAAGGGTCCGTAGAAAAGAGAAGCATTTCGCCAACCCTCTGCTTTTTATTATTATATTCCAGGACGGAGTATAATTTTTTCGATACTTTATAGAAGAATCTCCCCCACGGAACCGGGCTTCGAGGGTCTTCCTTTGTTTCTTCCCATTCTTACCCTGGAGTTCGAGGGACGGGACAGACAGGGTCAAGGGCCAAAAATACGAGCGAGTAAACGAGGGAGTGGGATCGAAATCGAGTCGCCAAATACATACCAGCAGAACAGACAGATTCATCGCGTCGGATCAGATTAAAATTGCGATTCGATTACCTCTCAGCTCTTTCTCCCCTCACTGACGAATTGGTGCAGGGTTTCCGGAATTGTGGAGTTCGGGTCATTAATCGTACTCCTCGTTCGCTTTTCTTTCTCTCCTCGACTATATCTTTTTTTCTGTCCCCTTCCTTTCTTTCCGCATTTCGTCAATTGGAAGATTTTCGACCGAGCTCAGGCTCAATAAATTTTTTTTTCTCTTACCGACAGATTAATTTGGAGGTTGCGGGAAAACAGCAAGTGCAATTGCAAGAGTGGGTTCAGCTGCACGTTAGCCTGCTTGTAAGCGACCTGGAGTTAAGGTGGTCAAGAGTGGTTCAGAGACACGACAAGGCCCGCTGCACTGCACTGGCCCAATTTCAAATCGCGAACGGAAAGGCAGCCCCTCAGACGCACAGCTGGTTAAGTATCGAAGGCAGAGAAGAGGGAGAGGAGGAGATTGCTTCCCTTCTTTGTATTCTTTTCCACGACGCTTTTTTCTTTCTCCTGGCCGATAATATATCGTTCGAACGTTCGAAATCGACATCAAACCCTCGCTGCAATTGGCCCCTTTCCGGATTCGAGATAGCCAGTTCCCTCTTTCCTGCTTGCCGTCGACCCGACCATTCCACCCGTACCGGTACCTCGCCCAGCGCCAGCAGCCGACCGCGAACTGAGGCCGTCGGAGTAGTTTTACCTGCCAGTTTCTATTTTTTGCGTGGCGGATAAACAGCCCTGGTCATTTCCTTCGTCATCGATCCTCCAAAACACAACACTTTCGAGCCCCCAATCCAAGCCCAACCACCGCCGCCAGACTGTCGGATTGATTGACATCAACCTCAAACAACCTCCGCTTCAGCTCCATCGCCACTGGGCTTTTCCCCTCATCTCCAGTGTTTCCTCCCAATACCCTCTGTGTTTCCGTATTTGTCCTTCGCTTTTGCCTTTCTGGGAATAGAGGGAAAGGTGGTCTGCTCTTCTTCTTCTGCTTCGTCTCTTCATGAGTTTATGATTGCATCCTTGTAGCGCCTGTCCTCTGCCCCCCATGCTCAGAGCGACCAACTGCCATCCATACCAGTAACCTCCCCACCGTGGCTCGTTGATTTTTCCCGGATACTTCCCTACGCCAGACCCCGACGGTTGGCCTCACGGGCTTGCTCAATTGTCCGTCGAGCTCCCACCTGTTATCCTGAACTGCCTCTTTATCAAAACTGTTTATTCTATCCTTCCTCCTTCCACTATGGCAACCGCCACCATGCAACCATTCGATCCGACCTCTCGACGGAAGTCGTTCGGGATATTCTCCAAACCGCCAAATTCCAAGCCTGCTGCACAGTACACAACCAAGCTTATCACGAAGCAGCGACCAATATCTTATCAGAGCGGTGCTGTCGGAACCGGTACCATAATAAGAGCCCAGACCTTCCTCGAAGGCAAACCGTCTGCTCCAATAGATCTGGATAGACCGCTCCCGCCTCGTCCAAAGGTTTCAACACGGCCTGTTTCGTTAGCAGCCACTCCGAGATCATATGAACCTTCATCACCGGGAACGTCGACGGTCTCGACGTCTACTGCGGCGTCGTCACTCTTTGACGAACCCGATTTCCTAACCAAGAATGCTAGGACTTCGGTGATAGTCTTTGCTGGTGAAGTGGTGTCCGCGAACACGTTCATGAGACGGCTTAGTAAACGCGAATACTTGGTTTTGACGGACACTCACCTGCTCAGATTTAGGAATCAAGGAAAGGCAGCGGAAGTGTTTCCACAGTAAGTCGTGGCGAGAAGAGAATACGGTTGAAGGAAAGACGCTGATGGGAGAGTTGCAGGTTGAATCAGACTTTCCGTGTCCCGGGCAATCGGAGTACTTCTTTTGGGCCGAGCACGAGCGCTGAGGTTCAGCAGGACCAGATAATTATCCACTTGAACCAAATCGTTGCCGTTCATGAGACCGACAAGTACTTCATCCAAGTCGACCACCTCGATGAAATCCCTGGAACCGCGACATCGACTGTGTTGCAACTCTCAAATCAGTCAGAAGTTGACCAATGGTTGCGGGCTCTGTGCAGGACAGTGCGACTTCCAACCTATACAACACTCCCGTTTGCCGTCAAAGTGGTGGACTACGTTGCGAAGAGGCTCGGAGACGAACGCGATTATTCACCTGATAACGTCATGATATTCCGCGTTGTTCACCGAAAGTCTGATCGCAATCAAGCGAGGGTGTCAGGTTCTTCTGAAGATATGCAAAAGAACGCAACGACAATTTGCTATTTAGCTGTTGGAATTCACAAGATTCATCTGCTTCCGATACCAAAATCCACAAATCAGAAGAGCTCATCCTCTTTGAATTCTCCCGGAATGACCACCACTTTCGGGATTCTGACTTTGTGCGCACTAAATATGAACTCGGAAACGGACGATTCCTTCACACTTAAGTTTCGTGCGCCGTGCAAACCGTATCAAACGGTTCACCTGGCTTCGTCGTGTGCTGCCCAGATCATCCAAACGATTAGACACGCCGCGGATTTCCTCCGGCCTCAGTGGTCCGAACCCTCGTTCACCCTGAACATCCCTGAAAAGCTTCTGGATCAGCCATTCCCTGATATTGACTACGATGAAGGTTACCTTTGTTTTTCAAGAACTTTGGCCGCCTATTGTAAGTATTCAAAACCTAGCGCCATGGCTTCCATGAGCTTCCCAGTTAACCATATTTGCTTGCAGGTGCGTCGTATGAGGTAGACACCAGTGTGCTCAATTATAAAATAATCACCAATGTCGAGGATGGCCCGAAATTCCAACTTCTCCCACCAAATCACCCGAGAAGGACGAAGTACTCTGTCCCGGAACTTCTTGCCGTGTTGAGATCCCTGAGGTGGAACGAGGCATTCGGATCGATATCGTTCTCCGGAGTTAGCCTTCAGCCTTTGAAAGGGACATTTGACGGTTACGGTAGCGACATGGAGCCGTACCGAACACGATCCGGACGGAAGCTAAACACGAAGGGTCAGAAGCGCTCGTTACTTGTGCTCGAACTAAGAGCTATTGCAGCATGTAGCGCACGTTTGCGCAGGCTTGACTTTACGGGGTGTCTAGACGCTCCCAGAGCTCAACTCGAGGACGACGATAACGACGACCCTGAAACCGGATGTGAAATTGTTGAAGCTATCCTGCCACTTTGCAAAAAGGGGCTGACGAATGTCGACTGGATCATTTTCTCGGGGCTTGCACTTGATCAGGCCGATATTGCCTGGATTGTGGATGCCGCTGTGGACAAAACTTGCCACATCAGGGGCCTAGAGATTGCGAAATGCGGTCTTAGTGAACGGTCCATGTATCTCATTTTAGAGTCTCTGGTAGCTCAAGTTAAGACCTTGGAAGGTTTGGATATCGGAGGAAATCCAGGCCGCCTGAATACCTCGAACCTGAACCCGCTCTGTGAGCTGCTCGAGGCCTTCCCACACATGCGATGCCTTCGACTGGCCAACCTGAAGCTCGCAACTGGTGGAGATTACGGCCATAGCTACCCAAAAGCCACCTCTCCTGTCCGACCCACATTCAATCGGTCAATCTCCCTTCAGATTCCGTTGCCGGGGACTCCCGAGTCAGGAATGAGTGGTGGGGGTTATAAGCTAGGAAGTTTCCGGGCCGAGTCTTCACTCTCAGTCAATACCTTTTTGTCCCGCCGGGTAAAGGAAGAGCACGCCCTCATTCCAGAGGAGATATTGATTAAATGGCGACTCCAAGAGCTCGATCTCAGCGGAACGCCAATCAACGGGGCCTCTGTTGATGCGCTCTCCGCATACCTAAACAGTCCAGCTTCGGAATGCCTAACCAGATTGAATCTTAATAATTGCGGTCTAAAAGCAGGCGATCTAGCTGTTCTGTTGGGGTGTTTAGCTCGAGAAGATGGTAAAATTCGAAATCTCCACCTTTACGTCAACCGCCTCCAAATCACACCAGACCACAACAAGCTGGTCGACGCGATTAAAAAGGGATTGTCACCGAGATATCTAACCATAAGCAACGTCGATTATCCGGACGAGGAGATGTTTCGAAAGCTCATCAAAGCCATTACGGTCAATAAGACAATCGAATATCTCGACTTATCCCGTGTCTATCTGCCAACCGACGCCAATAACGACACCATCAACGCATTCGGCGACCTCTTTGCAAAGAACGATACGCTAAAGGTTCTCGATATATCCGGCGGCTATGGACGCATCGAAGATGGCCGGCTTGGTGCTGGGCTCAATAAAGCATTCGACAGCTTGGCTCTCAACAATACCCTGAAGGTCCTGAAAGTCGAACGTAGGTTTTGATCGCTACCCTACTATTGTATGTCGTCAAGCTAACAAGGTGAAATAGAGCAACGCCTAGGGCCCCAGGGAGCAATGGTCATTGCCAAAATGCTCGAGTCGAATACATCTTTGCAAGAGATACACTGCGCCAATAACAGCATCAACCTGCAGGGCTACACGGCGCTAGCCTCCTCTTGCAGCACGAACCCCTCGATAGTTGCGTTGCCAGGAATAGAGAGAGACAGAAAAGAACAGTTGGACAAGCTCCGCAACGATCTGAATAAGACTGTCGACGCTCCGGAGCCACCGACTAGTAGACTGTCAGTTCTCGCTAGTTTCTCTGGTGTTGATAGGCGCCGCAGTGTCCGATCTTTACGAAGCCTCACTGGTCGAAACTCTCACGATTCCGAGAAGGGATTGGGTTTAAGTGAAGACCAGGTTGAGACGGCTATCAAGCACGTCGCTAGCCGTTGGGACGAGCAAGAGGACCACTTACGCAAGGTCTTCGCGAGAAACCTCATCGGTGGTTATGACGACATCAACTCGCGTATTGATACGCCGACACCCGCTGCCCTTAAAGGGATCGCCATCGCCATGTGATCGGTCCCGTTCCACACTAACACCTTTTCTTCACCTTCATCGACAAAGATTCCCTAGTCTCCTTTCGTTCCACGCTATTTTTACAAGTCCTCCTCCGTGTACCTCGTCCCGGTACCCGGCATCCGCGACTAGCAGGTCCGGTCCAACCTTCTTTGCATATTTCCCCCATTTATTTGCCTTCGTTTTTTAGCGACTCGTCTTTTTTTTTTCTCTCTTTGTTTTATCAATTTCTCTACACTGACCATCGACCATCAGGGCCAAATTGTGCTGCAGGTCACATGCGTTCGGGCACGTGGCTGCCACGTGCTTCATTTCTCTTCAGAGGCGCACGCAAGCTGTCGCGGTTTCTTTATGTCTTCATTGTGCTACGAATCTTAATGGGGTTTCATTTTGGATTACATCGTTTTTGCCATCATCGTCATCTATCATCATCATAACATCAAAAAACCGGCGTTGGTGTTTCTTCTTTTGTTTCTTGCATTTTAAAACTTCCCTTTCCATTGCATCAAGCCTTCCTTTTGTGTTTTCTGGGGCGGCTATTCTGTTTTCTCTTCTTGTTACTTTCCCCCACTGTGAGCGTGACGTCCGCAGTCCCAACTCTATTAGTAGTACTTTTCTTCTCACCGTACATACTTTTTACCCTCTATTTCGTCCACTACTCGAGTCGTACGAATTTCAGAATACATATACGGGGTTCCTTCAAGCTGTAAGGATCTTCCCCTTCTTTTCCCGCTGTCTTCATATTTTTTATCGATTGCACTGCGATATTATTTATCCCGCGTGAGCATCTCTGGTGTATCTTTTTCCCTCTACAGGAGTCTTCGAGGTCATCAAACTTGTTTTTGGTAGTCACAAGGCTTTTGGCTTATTAATGGGCGAACGAAATGTTGGGACTATTAAGTACTTAATACATAGTCTGTAATGAGCGTGGAATGACGTATTCACTTACTTCCTTAAGTATCTCTTTTTGTCATTATTATAATTCTTTGTAGTTGACTTTTATTTCAGGTAGCTGGGGATGCATAGATCGGGCAAAGCTTTGGCCACACTGTAATTACGGACTTTCTACGTAACACTGAGAAACGTGGGATCCCGGATCTTGTAGGCGGGCGAACAAGCTTAGTGCTTTTGTCGTCTTCGAGTCTTGGGCAAGGGGGTAGGTGAGCGACCCTGGACTGATTTTGTTAGACAAACGACCCCGGATCTAAGGTAGTCTAGACTAGTTGGGGTCGATGGAGTCGAACGATGCAGCGAGTTCAACAGTCCGGGGATTTCGGCCACTCAACCCTGAATAAAAAAAAACTCACTCTAGAATTGCATTCCGATATCGCGCGCGCGCAAGAGAGAGAAAGGCTCACGGGACCGAGTCTTGCTAGTATACTCGTCTCGAGACAAGAGCGGGTCTTTTGATTCCGAAGAATGCAATGTTGCATGATCATGATCGCATAAGAGAGGTTTTTTTTTTTTTTTTTTGTATTGTACATGGCTTTTTTAAAAAAAAAAAAAAAAAAAAAGAAGAAAGTGGGGGTTGCACGTTGTCCGGTTCCCGCATCTACTGAATAATGGGAAGTGGTAGAAAGACCAGGTCAGGTCAGGAGACCAGTTAACCCGCCGCCGCCGCCGCGCATCCCGAGTAGCATGAACTGAAGCACGGCAAAGGCATGAACAAAGTACAACCAAACATGCGTGTGTGTGGGTGTGTAAAGTCCGTACCGTGTATTCGCATTGACAATACATAGTACCCTGGGAGGTACCAAAATCATGCGGTTGAACCGTAGTAAGTTATCGATTGGACGACTGCGAATGGGGGGGTTTCGGTCAGTGCACACACACACCCATTGCAAGCAGAAACGGGCAAACAGATGAAAGGGGGGTGCAGGCCGTAGAGAGAAACAAAAAAATTTACAAGAGACCTGCAATTGCACGAGGGATGGACAGTACATGAAGAATGTCCAAACACACACCCGCTAGCATTTTCTCCCAAAACTTCGCAAAAGCAGGAGACGAAAGAAACGAAACAAAGGGGAGAGAGAGGGGAGAGAGAAAGGCTGCTGCACAGCCTGTACCTCTCCTCCGCCTCATTGCTTATTGAGTATTCTGTAAATACCATCCTCTGCGGCTCAGCTCCAGTCCAGGCCACTCAAAAAATCAGTCTACTAAAAAACTTCAGAACATCAAAACACCCTGCAATTTCAATGTGTGTCCATAAAACATTATCCATTAACATTTGTATACTCCGTAATTCAGAACCCATGATAGATATTATATCTAAAAACAAGTCCTCTTGGCCGGCCTTTCCCCCCTTGCAAGCGAGCAAGGCCCGTAAAAAAGGTCCCACGGAGGTACGGAACATCTCCCTGGGAACCACGAGATAAAAGAGATACGAGTAATGCACCCTTTCGTTTCCCCGTGAAAAAAGACATTAAGAACAGGTTCTCTTTAAAACCAAGGAAAAGCATGTGAATCAGAAAGGAAATTAAACTGAAGAGTAAGAAAAAGGAATTAAACTGAAGTAAAGAAAATCCACATTGACCTCGGAGGGAAAACGTAATCCCCGGAAGGTCTCCGTGGTCGATTTCATATTTAAGAAAAAGTAAAGAAATAAGGGAACGACAATGACGGTTTTTTTTTGTACACGAGACTCCAAGGTAACGATGAAGGAAAAGAAGTCCCACCCAGACGAACAGTTTATATATATACACATTTGTAAAAGAGAAGCGGAATAAAACCCAGTTAGAACGCCAAAAAGCCCCAGTAATGATAATAATCCCCAAGAAAAGTAACAAGGTTACAAGAAACACACAGGTCCCAAAATGATATTGCGAAGGCAAGGAAGAATAGTGAGAAGCACTAAGAAAATCAAACTGAAGAAACACCGTTGCGCTGATGACTGTATCGTGTGGTTGTTTGTGATGCTGATAGGAAAGGAGTGAGGCGGAGAGTTAAATAATGTATGGAAGAATAGGATGATGGAAATCGAAGGCGTTCGTAGACACAGTCTGGCGAAGATTGTACGGCGTCTTTGGGTGGAGGGACTGTCCCGTGTGTGGAGGCCGATGTAGGAGGTCCACTGAATGTAGTGGAGTTGTTCTTAGGGGTCCCTTCGAGGGAGGTGTAGGGACTTCCGGAGATCAGTCGGCGAGGTCTGATAGAGGACTGAAGGCGAAGATGGATCATTATATCGATCACGAGAAGAAGACAGCTCGGGGATCCAAAGGCCGTCCGTCCGGGCCGATGCCATTCTTCGCCATCTTGTTGGTCAGGTACTGTGTTCGAGCCTCATCGAAGTTCATCTTCTTGGTCTTCATGAGCTTGAGGATCTCTCGCTTGCTGGCGGCATCGAGACCGGAACGGGTGTCGTTGTCGCTGACGTTCTGCGATAGATCGAAGGTTTCGGATGTGAGGCCGGCCTCCATGTCCTCTGCGAAAGAGGCGGGTAGGCGGTTGTAGATACGGAGAGGGAATAGTCGAACCATTGTTGGAGCCCAGATGTGACGAGAGTAGTAGAGACCTAGAGGTGGAGGACGATGGTCGTTTAGTATAAGGAATGCCCTTATAGATATATATATCTTGATATATAGTGAGAGGAGGAAGGTGATGGGGGAGGGTTACTTGGGGGGGAGGCGTCGGGTAGTTATATTATGGAGCGGCAGGGGGGATGGGAGTAAGCCTACCAACAAAGATCGCGAAGAATAGTATCAGCCAGGAGAACAGGATATAATTCTCCATAACCCGGCAAGAAAAAGCACGCACCCCTTCCTGTTCTCGGTATTATTCTTGTTCGAGATCGGTTGTGAAAGGGAAAAGAAATCCAGAACAGCACGATAGAAACGGGCTAATCCGGGGAGGCTGATGCAGCTGAGGACCAGTGGCGACCTAGCGCGACTGACTGGACCGGTGCCGGATGCCTTTTGACCAAAGGGGTTTGAGTCTAACGCAGCGGATCTGAGCGACTGCGAGAGGTAGGTAGAGGAAGGATATTAACCGATGGAAGAATCTGATTGAGCGGAGAGTCGACGGGAGTGGAAGGAGGACAGGATGAAGTCTGGCGATGGGGAGAATAAATGTTGGGAGGGAAGGATGGATGGTTAGAATTAATTGCGACCCAACCACAGTGGGGCAGGTCCACTTCCACCAAACATCCACCGACCACCAACACCGCTAACACCACCGCGTGCGTACCAATGACCGGGCAAGTACGTCAGACAGCTCCGCCCGGCTTAGTCAAATCAGGTCAACTGCAAGTCAAATCGAGTCAAGAGGGCTGTTCAGGGGACCCAGGCGAAGACGGTGACAGGGGGTGGATGCCCTCGCCTGCCAAGTGCGACTACTGAAGGCCCCAGCCTTATCCACATCCAGGCTGGCCGACGCTGGAATGGTATTCCGACCAGTCTCTCGAGGCTCAAGACGGTCCTAGTACGGACATACTCTGGCCTGTTTGCGACAGACCTTGAAACGGGCGTGTCGTGGAATCTGTACGTTGGACGAGAAGTCCGTTACAAGAGCATACATACTCTCGCTCACTGCCAGTATTACTAGACACGATATTGATTCTAATATAATCTTAAGCAGCTACTGAAAGAGCTAGTGTGATCGTATCTCACACATCTCCATCGTCGTCTACATGCAAATGCTCCCATACGACGGTGATATTTTTGTCACTCCCTCGCTTCGACGTCCACTTGCGCAGGCAGCACCCCCAACATAGCCTTAATCGACATAACAAATTCCCACATGATATATATGGCTTAAACCCGGGGTCGGTCAGCCGTACCTATGAATAACACGGAAGAAGGGGGCGGCGAGAGTAATCAGTCCCTGGTGGTCTTATTCCGCCTCTCATTCGTCGGTAAACCTGAATGGAATTGGGTCCGTCGTATTCCCGCCGGTTCGAAAGTTGCCGCTAACGATGGCTACCGTGTGAATTGCTACTCCGTACAGGAAGGAGGTCCTGAGGTATGATGCTCCAACCCGCCTTGATCCGACGTATGCACCCCATCATACGACCGCATTCCAAGCTTAGTCCTGTTTTTCCCTTTCACGCTTATTTTATTTTTCTGGTGTTTCTCGATGATTTGAACTAGAAATCGGATGAAAGACGGATACACTAAGGCCTGCACATCTTTCCTGCTTGTCCTTCGGTTAGCCTCTGCGCACGGAGCAAGTAACATCGTCGAAGAAGAAAACCAAGGTCTTAGGGGGAAGAAAAAGGACTCGACTTTCGGTAGAATTTTTCCGCTGTAGAAGATCCCGAAATCCCCTAGCTTCCCTCAACATCTCGTCGGCTTATACGGGGGTGACGTGAGGTTGAATTCGACTTTGGGAAGGCAGGATTCGTTCAAGAACAGCAGCCGCAACTGTCTTCATGCTGGTGTGGGACAAGTGCCTAAATGTTTAAGCATCAGTTCCCATTCATCCCATCTTTTTTCCACTAGGCCTTCCCACGCTAGCAGAGACGATATGGGAACTGATAAAAAAAATGATTCCCTCAAAAAATCAGCAAATACACCTGTCTTGAATCCAAACCTTCTAGAAGGTTTCCCATAACCCTCCCTGATACAAGCCGACAGATGAAGCAAGCCGAAAGTGATTAATTTTTTTCTTTCCCTTACCTGACTCAATTCCTTTTGCCTAACATCAAACACCCTTGACGCTCCAGGGGGGATATCCCTGGCAGGGTTTTTGGTTCTCTGGGAACATCTGAAACCGCAACATCCGAGTAAATTCGCGTGCGTGCGGCTTGCGTAATCCGAGCTGGAACACTTCAAGATATGTCGGGTTGAAAGGGGAAGTATAATAAAAAAATAAAAAAAAGCTTGATTGAGTGGAGTGTAATCGATTGAGGGAAAAAAAAAAAAAAAGGCCTTTTTGGTACTTCAGTGCATGTGCGTCCGTACTATATACTGTTACATTCCAAAGCACGATATATATTACGGAGGACCATCGACACCGGGATAGAACCGCAGGAATGGTATGCAGCTGCACTTGTGATGTTTCGTCGTTGTCCGCACCGTAATCTTACTTCCCGACCAACGACCATCGTCTAGTGGTTTCGGGTGTTAAATTCTAGACGTCGACTGGGGTGTATTACTCAACGGAGGGGTTTTTTTGCTTCTATAACTTTATCGATCTCTAGATCTCTTGCAGTCCCGGAGAGGCCTTTGCGCCACAGGTCGTGGCCGGTATCGCAGCTAATATGCTTAATACTCCTTTTTATATCACTAACTTGAATCATAAATACTATACTTGGCTCGAAGATGTCTTTTTGAATGCACTGTGTGCATTTAATCTAAATGGCTTGTTCGCTGGGCCCGATCGCGAGTCTACAAATAGGTACTTAAATATACATATAATATAGCGTTGTGTTACATGTAAAGTATTTTCCTCTTTTAACCTTATTTTATATTCACGCATGATGACCACAGTATTGTGTCGATATCGTACCACGAAATATGAAATAGAATTCCAGTTATAACCGTTTCATGAATTGCTGATAAGTGTACAGTTGGAATTACAATATGATCAGGAACCAGATAGACAAAAACGATAAAGAAAAGAAAAACGCCCAAGTGATCCCGACCCGTGTCTAGTTAACATGTTACAAAGTCAAACGACCCATCCAGATAAAGTACATAAGACCGATTAAGCTAAAGAGAATGCATGCAATCAGAATACCGCTTTCCTCCGGACTAACGTTAACAAACGCCGTCAAATAGTTCACCGGGCTTGTTTTTCTTTCTTGCTCCGAATCACGGGGAACGACAGTTGTAGCTGATGTAGTCTGAGGTGATGATGTACAATGTAAACCGCTTTTGTTTGCCATAATATACTACTAGTTTTTTTTAAAGACGAAATCTACCCAGCTGGGTGATACGATCTGTCGATATCGTCAAGAATTCTATTTCCGTCCCTTCGAGCCGCTCTTGCCCGCTTTCTTCGTGCTATTTTTGCGAGTGGCGAATACCATAGACTTCGAGTTCGCTTTTCGGTTTCGTTTCGTGACTTTGTTCATAGAAGATTTCGACCTCGTGGTTGCGCGGGAATTTGATGATTCATCGACATCCATGTTTGTAGAAGTTGTGGAATCTTTTAGAACGAGCAAGAAAATATAGGAAAAGGGCAGAGAAGCAAGGAGTTAGTAACGGCTTTGTCATCGGGCATATATTTGGAGGGTTTTGAAAATAGGGTAAGGTAGCAAAGGTCTTCCTTAGATAGAGCAAATGGGCACATTCAGGTAGCTCCAGCTGCAAGATCGATAAGGTGATTGAACCTCCCGGAATCAGTCCACTCCAGTGCGCCACAGACCGTTACTTCTCCAAACCGGTCCCCCGAAAGAGAGGATGGCGACGGAAGGAAGCACAGCTTATGTGCAAGGGCAGCAAGAATTTTGAACAAGAGAAATAGAAGGGCGTCGAAAGGTTGCGGTATGAGGATTAAGTATCGCGAGGTGAAGGAGAAGAGAGAAGAGAGAAGAAAGGAAGAGACAGAGACAGAGGTAGGGAAGATGCAAATACTATGCATGGATCGGTATGACAGGACGAGAAAAACGGGTACGGGTATGTAGTTTGGTATGAAACGCTAGATAAGACCGTCTGATGTTGGTGTGTGTTTCGCGAATGGAGAAGTAACGCCATGAACCGAAGAGTGACCGTAAGAAGATAGAAACGCCGCCCATTTTGCTTAAAGATCCAAAAACGCCAGTGCTAAGATGAAGACCAGACGAACGAAGAGAGAGGAAAAAGAAAACACACTGTGATGCCCGCCCAAGCAATGCGAATGGGAACGCGAGAAATCAATCGTCATTAAATCATTAAAGATTTTTACCATGACGGTAAGAAGGTCTCATGTCAGGCAGACACGCAGCGTATTATCCATACCGAAGCCTTGGATGTCACTGAACAAACCGATGGCTCGGTAGAACGCCTCGTCCTCTGACTCATCGCCGCTGGAGTCTTCATCAACCAACGAGAGAGGCAGCGGTAAATCAAAGAACAAGTTACCTTGTTGAGCAGCCTTGAAAGCCTGATCTTCGGTATGTTGTTCTTGACGGTTTGTTGCGTCAACTAATTCTATATCGGCAGCAACACTGTTAGCCGATCTGTTGTGCGAAGGTGATGATTGCACAGTATCGAGGACAGATGCAGCGGGAATGACTCCCGAAGAAAGTTTCCGTCTCTTCCTCATCTGGTCCGACTTTCGGCAGCGATACCGATCGGAAATTTTGCTCCGCCCGAACGAGCGGGAGGAGGGTGTAGGGGTACGCGAGGGAGATTTACCATCCTCATCCATGTGGTCGCCACTTGATGTTCTTGAGGTTGATGGCTGGGCGATCGAAGCCATAAGTCTGGCGGATAGCCTCTCCAAGCGGGCCTGCTCTACGGGTGCGTAGACATTGTTGCGTATCCGAGACCTCGAGGCCTTCTTTGTGCTGGCTCGTGCGGATTTGGCCATTGTGCTGAGTATCGGGGGAGATGTGGTATTTAGGAGGTAACTATCAAGGAACCCGTTGGTCGGGGACGAAGATAATCGATGGCCGGAGGGGTGGAGGCAGCGTGGGAGCTGGAATGGTTGTTGGGAGAGGAGATGGGAAGAGAGGAGGAAGAGGGAGATGGGATGGGAGGTTTATGTTTTGGTGTGTGGTGGGCGGAAGAGTTTTTAGTTTTTAGTTGTTTGACGACCCACGAAACGGAGGAGGAAAGAAATGTTTTTGGAGGGCGGGAGGGATTGGACGGGCGTGCGTGGCGAATATGCGTGGACAACACTGCAAGTCGCAGGCAGATCTAATCGTGATGACTCGATGGAATCTCTTTACGTGGAAGACAGGAGGGAGACGAAAGAGATGGAAGCCGGTGATGGCGGAGGAGACAGTGAAGAATAGGAACAAAGGAAGGATGGAGTCAAAGGAGGTTCAGTGAGTGATCCTTGCTTTGGTTTGGTAACTAATCGGAGCTTTTGAGGATGACCGGGTCAGGACGTATGGGCGCAGAGACCAACCAGCCTCCGCTAAATAGGCTGCCTTGGTAGAGAGGAAGAAGGCGGCGGGATGAGCAGCCCACTCTTTCTTGCACTGCGGGAGTCGTTCTTCGGGAAGAGGACTGACAGGAACAGAACCAGCACGAGCAAGGATTAGGTGTGGATGACTGCTAACTGGCACCGCACTATAATTGGGTGCCCGATGCCTTGCACACACGCTAGTTGCCCTGACAAGCTCCGGAGGTGCTGAATCGAAGGTCGTGACTGTGGGGAATATGATCAAGGGTGCGAGCGTAGACGGTTGAGAAGTACAAAGCCCGATGGGTAGTGTACGAAGGAACCCTCGGGGAAATCGTATGAATTCGAAAGATGAAGGATACAACAGATACTTCTCAGGTGTATATACGGACCAACGAGGAGGGAAAATGCCGCTGGGCGGATGGTATGATTGCAGGGTAGCCGGGAGGGCCAAGGATTAAATTTCCTATTCCAATCTGGCGAGGCAGGAAGAGCAAACCGACAAAGTGGCAAGGAGTACTGTACGGTATTGTATAGCACTTATAAGTGCGTGAAGCTGAAGCTGTGAGGGATAAGCTGATGGAAAGGAGAAGATGGGAAAGAAGAGGTTCAAGCAGAAGCAGGTGATCGGGTGAGATAATCGATCAAATGCATACAAATGCAGATGCCAGAATGCTAGCTCAAAGGGGACCGAGGTGGGGATCGAATGGAAGCCAGATAGACGGCGTCGGATGGCAGCGACGAAAGGAGAAAAAGCCAGGTCGAATCGACGGCGCTGCAAGCTGTAGATGGCGTCTGCGAAGGGGAAGCAAGGGGGCCAGCAGGACGGATACGGATACACCTGGCTCTGCTTCCTTCCTTAAGTTTGATTTCTTATCGAGCCGGGATGATGGAATAACCTTTAAATTGCTTCGCTTTGCTTTCCGTGTGACGCCCTCCGATTAGGCTTAAACTTCGAGGCCGGCCAACGGCTTTTCTTGGGCAGTCGGTGGTTATGATCCCAACCTTAGTGTTTGTTATGATATTGAGAATTCCGATCCCGATTCTTCACCAGATGCCGTTTTCGAGCGCGAGGCGTCGGGGCTGGTATCAGTATCTGGATACTTGGGTTTGTATGTGTATCTGAGCTCGTGCAGGGCCCAGGGACCGTGATCAAGAACTCCGACAATGCAGTCGGCTATTGTGCAATGAAAACGTGCAAGTCTTCGCTCGATTGATCAAGTGAACAAGATAACTGAGACTCGCAGGGAAGATGCTCTTCGGGTCCGATAGGCCGCTACGAGAGCAGGAGGCGGGAAATGGATTAGGAGGGGTATGATAAGTATAGACCAGACCGCAAACATTAAACAACCGGCGAGGGAGGAATCGAATACGGTTTGAGATTATGTGTGAAGATTAATTATTTTCAATGGAAACAGAACATCCGAAGGAACAAACCGGGCGAGGGATCTTTCATTCGAGGAGGGGTTAACTTGAATTCACGATGCTGGGAACCCATTCTGCTTCCTTCTCTCCATACATTGGCGCCCACGATGGCGTGCATGATTCGGCCAACCCATCCGGCACCCCAGCCATAGATTCCTCATGCCCCAGTCTCCCCACAGTAGCCTGACAGAGAGAACCACGGGATGTCGAAGGCCCTCTCGCCTAGCCCTTGGTAGTTAGCCAAACCCCCGACATGTTTGCGATATTTGCAATTGTAGTGATATGCGCCAGCGTTCGCATAGACACGATGAATGCAATCAGCAGGCCTTCGCGATCGTTGAGCCGTTAGCCCTTCATGCCCCGAAACCGGGATTACGGATGATGCTCTCTCTCACTCTCTCTACTCTGTCTACCAGCCACGGCCGTTGCAGCGGGTCTATGCAGTGCTGATTTTCGCAGCTGAGTACGGAAACGCCACATGCCACAATGTTAGCCGCACCCCCCGCTGGTATTCGGGGCTGGGCTTTGACACCTCTCGACCACACGTAAGATTGTTTGTGCGGCTTGAGGTTAAGACGACGTAGGTCCATGTGCGTATACGTAATAGGCAGTAGGCATACATCTGCAGCGGAGGGCAAACCTCGACTGGTGCTTATGCAGATGCATTCAACCCATCCTTAGCCCGCCCCCAACCAGACACTGTACTTACAGTTCATGACAGTCGGGATGTGGCTATCCTGAAACCCTTCAAGTGTTGAAGCAGCTACGCAGTCCAACAGAGTCCAACACTACGGCTTATGTTGACCGCCATTCGAAGGAGCTCGATGTGTACTTTCTTGATCCATTGGGGTCATGCCATTACTATTGCGTCGGGCTAGAGTTGGGTAATACGAAGAGTTATTCACGCACCCGCTGGTACCAGCCGGTGAATTTGTATACATCGGCACGTATTAGCCGGGACCCAGCTGCTTAGACTTATGTTTTCAAGCATCCAGGTTAGTACTTTTTACCCACGAGGCCGCCCAGATACTCACAGAGCTCTGAAAGTACCAAGATAGCCGAACATATAATCTTAAACAGGTTGTGCTAAGGAGCCTGTCTTGATTCTAGACTAGGAGCCTGGTAGTATTATATTTGACTTTCAGAGGCACTTTGATATCTCAACAAGGTTCCTTAGCTCAGTCGGTTAGAGCGTGATGCTAATATCAAGTTAACGTCAAGGTCGCGAGTTCGACCCTCGTAGGAACCAAGAACCTTGCTTTTTGATTTTTTTTTGTCCCTTTCTTGCTATCACTTTTTATCTTCATACCTTTTGGACATCCTCGCCTACAACCACCTGGAGGCTCCAGCATTTGGGCGGCCATAATCTAGGCCACGACAATACGGGCATTACTTTTAACGATTGCAAATGATTTCTAACTATGACAGAATGATAGGTCATGTGCCCGATAAGTTTTTTTTTTTTTTTTTCGGACATGCTGGTCATACTAGTAATAAGGTCTTCATTTCAATACCATCTTAATGCGTATTGAGAGCTAGGATTCGGAATACTACGGCAAAGGTCGTATTGGCGCCGTCGATGTTGTTCCCAGCGAGAGATCATGTATATTCGAACATGCCGATTGACAGCTTTGCGTTATGGGATAAGGCCCTCTCGAACTCTCGGCCTCGCTAGGCAGGAAAGCCAGGCCCGTAATAGGTAAAGGAATACCTGCTTAAGTAGGGAGGTAATAGGTTGGTTGGTGGTCCTGTGATTGATCGTAGCTCGTAGACTGGTGGCCTCAAGTTGATTGGTTGATCCCGAATCCAGATATGGTTAGTAACTTCGAACTTTATTCACCACGTGACTACTCATCTCAATTAGCTTCAAGCTTCAAGTAGTCCTATCAGCGATGATATTGCAGAAATGGTTCCTTAGCTCAGTCGGTTAGAGCGTGATGCTAATATTCAATGTTAACGTCAAGGTCGCGAGTTCGACCCTCGTAGGAACCATTCTTTTTGCCGTTTTGCAGCTCATGTATTCGGTATTAAGTTTTTGTTCCCCCCGGGGTGTTGCAGGCTTCGATCAGGTGCATCGACGAGCCGTCGATCCGAAGATGGTTCCTTAGCTCAGTTGGTTAGAGCGTGATGCTAATATGGAAAGGTTGACGTCAAGGCCGCGAGTTCGACCCTCGTAGGAACCATTTCTTTTGCTTCGTAGATGGTTGGATTTTGATATTTTGATGTCAGGCATGTCGGTTTGACGTCGAGATAGATTTTGAAGGTCGAATTGGTGACTTGCCTTATTTGGGTTGGTGCAACCATCGCATCTGATGAGATGCCAAGACGGCGCACACTTCTAAAATTGCTCATGGTCTCGTTCAAGTCAGTGTTCTAATTAACATTGCTTTGCTTGTGACATAAGTTGAGTTACGAGAGCCCAATAACATGGCAAGTGGCCATAAATCCTTTCAATGCCGGCCTACATTTGTGCTCTGAGTCATTTTTGTCCAACTCATTTATGGTGATAGCTTGAAAACAATCGTAGGTCAAAAGATGTCGCTTCATGCTTCAAGGACTCCCTGGATCATATACAAACATCGCATAACATGAATACAGGCAAAGCCCTGTTATATGAGGTCACACAAAGTTGAGTCTTCTCAGACTCTCAAGGGGTACCTTAGATTCCACCAACGTCATCCAAAGACGGTTCCTTAGCTCAGTCGGTTAGAGCGTAATGCTAATATCCAATGTTAACGTTAAGGTCGCGAGTTCGACCCTCGTAGGAACCAGTACCTTTTTGTCCTCAAGATATACATTTGTTCGCTCTTCGGCCTTCATCTATTCTTTTTTTTATCTGGGTAATCGCTTTGTTGATATACTTTGTACTCAGAAAGCGTCGACTCACTTTGTGTATTATTGGGTGTTGTAGTTGTGTATAATTGAAGTTTTAGTCTAGACTCCCTCGATCTAAGGAGGTACTTAAGTCATGACACATGAGTATACTATTGCTTTGGTTTTTCCCCAGGGCAGTACATTGGGAAGAGGCTTACGCCAATAAACGGTAAGAATTCATTGTGGTCCTAGTGAACTGATCATAGTCTGTGCGGATCTGGACGCCGTAGAATATTACCCTTATCCTGAATTAAATTGATGTACGATGTGCCCATACATTTTACCTCGCAGGCCAGCTGCCATGCGTGCACGTGTCTGGGTTAAATTTGCAATTTATATCTCGAACTGCGCACGTACTTGAATCATTCTAGGGTAGTCCTGCCCACCGTCAATAGGATTCCATTGTTACCTGATCTATGGGAATGAAGTGGATCATAAGAAAAGGAAAAGGTCGAGGACAAGCAAGTCGCAGCTACGCTGGTTGCGTTGGTTACTGGATGGTTTTGGATAAGTAAATATCCGCAGTGTATGTAGCATCCTTCCCTGTGGCTCTTGCGGGAGGTATCCATCGCCTTCTGCGGTCTTGTGGGTCTTGAATATTGAGTCCTTCTAACATATCGACGAAAGTGTTCATTTTGAACACGTTGCGGACACCGCCGGACCGCAACCAAATATCGATATGGTCGCCATAAGTATCTTTACTTATAACCTTGATACCGAGTCGACAAGCGGGGTCACTAATTTCGCTGTCCCCTGCGTAGCAATGGGTATGACTGTTGGGGGGCTCGAGGAGATCACATTCGACGCGTAGAGTAGCTCCATCGTCAAGGTGAGCAACTTTTCTACTAACCGAAAAACTCCAATGGGATATTGAAAAGGTTTGGCGCCATGCATGGCGCAAAACTTTAACATTTCTCCCGGATACTGTTGTTTTCGCTGACCTTTGACGTACCGTTCTTGCTCTGCTAATCTGGGCCGCCTTCATCTTCTGTCTGTAGAGCTCTCTCACCACCGGGTTCGGGGAATATTTGAGATCATAAAAGTTTTGGCGAAGGCTTGCGTAATATGCTTTTAGCAATGGGTCGCCGTGAGCGCGAATATCACAAAATGGGTCGCGTTGAATAGGGTCGCCTTGGAAGCTTTGATGGAGTGGGAGTGCAATATTTAGATGACCACCTGCATTTGGCGATAGGAGTGTATCTTTAGGTAGGTAGGCACGTAGCGCATTCAACGTTAATGTTTGGAGCATTAGACAGCACCACATTTCCATAATATTAAGAAGAAGCGGATTGACGTCTTCCTTAGTGACAGCGAGAAAGACGAACTTTTCCTCAATTTCTAGCTCCTTATCAACCAATCCCAGATCCCATAAATGGTAATGAAGGCTTTTGTGCTTCGCTCTGTACTTCGAATCCCGGTGATCCGCAAGCCTTTGGAGCAGCTGAACACTTTGACCGACATATAAGTAAAAGCAAGCTGGCTTTTTCTTCTGCCAGAGAACATGGAGGTAAATTCCTTTCTCGTCTGGTTCACCGCCGATATCCAGTAGTCTAAATATAACTTATGGTTAGTTTGGAGATGAACTATCTTAGTAATTAAATATTCTCAGGTCTAGGTGAACATGGTGTATTTATCGCATAGAACCTACTCTTGCCGCGTGTATTTTCTTGAGCATAGCACTGCCCATGCCTTGGCCCGTAGAAGAGTTGTCATATAGAGTATCATGTCGTTCTGGGTTTGTGAGTCTAGATACTCGGTATATCTAGCCTCGTGGCGCTCCCGTACTACCAACAACAAGTGATCTAGAATCTCCAGGGGCTCTGGTGCAATATAACTATCCCCTGATGGATCGTCTCTGGAATTTAACCAACTTTTGATCTCGGATGTTTGGATTTTTGGTATTCTGGAATCCTTTCGTTCGGTCATTGGCTCCTCCGCGAAGGCTATCATTGGTGACTGAGCGCGAGGGGTGTCCATGGATTCTTGCTCATCATATGAAGTAGAGGGGTCCTCTGTCCTATATTCTCTCCGTGGACCAGTGTATGCGACAGGGCCGTCATATTCTCCAAACAGATTTATGCGGTGGGTTCTCGTTGGATCGTGGTCTTTTTGCATCGGTTTCAACAGGGCTGACAGTTGCGTGTGAATATCAGGGATTCTGGGGTGGTTGAAGTAGAAGTTTGATGTATGGTGGAAGTCTAGTTGCTAGTTGGTTTATAGGAGAATGCTGTCATCAGACTGCCTGTGAATTTAGGACCAGCCCAATGAGACCACATTAGCCTGTATCATACATCTATCACTAGGATATACGCAATTGATCTCGGTCTCGATATTCCAAATGTTGCAATTTGACAGCGCCCGGCGTTGCTGTCCTACTAACCGGCTTAGTCAGCGTTGCAACGGCGCCAGACTCAATCAAATCCTCACCGTCGCCTTCATCGCCATCGCCTTCACCATCGCCTTCACCATCACCACCGCCACCACCGCCCACCGTCACCACCGTCACCACCACCACCGTCGGTGTCGGCCCCGCATACCCGTAGACATCCCGCCGCTCCCGCCATGGAATCCTCCTGCTTCCCCATCGCCGTAGTTCTCAGATAGACGACGTCGACGAAAACAAACTATCCTTCCTCCAACTCGGCCCTTCTGTGCCAGCCCAGAGCTTCCCTTCCAGCCTGAAGAGCCTGCTTTCCGGCAATTCTGCCTCCCTCTCCACAACACAGTCGCGAACTCCAACCTTCTCCCATCACCATCCATCGACAACGCTTCTGGTATCTGCCACCGCCATCTCCAGATTTCCGTCCTTGTGAGGGGATCTAGGCCGCATTCAGTTCCATAAACTCCTCAACCTCACCCGCTCTGTATCACAACCGCATGCTCTCATCATGTCCGGTGATTCCGACAGCCGCTGGACTCAGCAAAGGTCCGGTCTTATAAAATACGTCCAGTCCAAGCTATTGGTTCGCCATCTCCAAACAATCCTGAAGAAGCTGGCCTTACCTGTATCTGGGCTTAAGGTAGCCCAACAGGCTCGCCTGATCGATCGTACGTGATTTCAGTTCAAAACCCCTCCCTACCTTTCCTTGGCTTGCACAGCGTTTCTTCCTCCTAGACGAGGCAAGGCCTCTTTTGGCAATCCAGCCATGCGTGATGTGCTTGTGCGTCTGATGCACAGGCGGTTGTTCCCAACAATCCTGTCTGGATATCCTTCAGTGACTCTGATTAACCTTTATATTGGCTTTGACAGAAATTGACAAGGTCGTCGACGCTCGCAACGATGAGGGATTGCAACAGCTCAAAAGGTTGATCTACAACCCTGATGGACCGGATACCCATGTGTCCCCAGGACCATCAACGACGGCGCCTCCTCGACCGACGCAGCTTCCCCCGAAAACTCCTGGTTATGCACCCCATACTTACAATCCGTCTGGCCTCTACTCCCCTCTGCTTTCCCCGGTACCCCCCGCGATGAGTCCAGGTACGAGTTCAACTTCGCCGCCGTTTTCTCAACTCCAACTCTATTATCTGGAACCAATGGCTAAAAGGAAATTTACACCCACGGCAGCATCTTCGCCTTCTCTGGCATTCTTCCCAAGTCCATTCTATGAGCCGGTTGCAAACCTGACGGGTATACACGGACTCCAAGGTAAGGAGTGCTCGACCGCGATAAGCTTGACTTTCAATCTTGAGTACTTGATATCTGACGGATTGATATGGCTAGCATACGGCCCTGTTACCACCACTTCGCGCTCTGTTGTCAACATCCCCGTACAACTTAGCCAACATTATGCGGACGAGGTTCGACGTGGGCTTCGAACTATCCTGTATTGCGCCGAAGGAACAGCTTCTGGAACCCATCATGTTGCCTTCCCGCAACAGATCGAGATCCGTGTCAATGGAAAAGCCGTCTCCGCCAACCTTAGGGGCCTGAAGAACAAGCCCGGGACCACCAGGCCCCTTGATGTCACGGACTACCTTGACAAAGCCCCGGGGTCAAAGAATAATATAATGATCACTTACGCCCTGACCCAAAAAGTGAGCCCGAAGCCTCGTCTCGTAATCAACTACCCCCGATAACTAACAACCGGGATATAGAGATACTTAGCCATCGTCAAGTTGGTCCGAAAGAGCACGCCTGAGGACCTAGTAGCCCAGATAAAGATTCGCCCACACATATCGAAACAAGCTGTCCTTGAAAAACGTCCGTTGCCTTTCACCCCTACTATTCGTTAAAACCGCTCTCTCTCTAACTATTTTGGATAGTCCGAAAGGATTCCGAGGATGACGAGATTGTCGCAACATCGACAGTTATGTCGTTAAAATGTCCGGCCTCGACACTGCGTATAGTTACACCGATCAGATCACAATTTTGCAGACACAACCAGTGCTATGACGCCATTTCGTTTCTTCAGCTGCAAGAACAAGCACCGGTGAGCCATCGTTCCCAGCGTGTATTTACAACGAATTGGGAAGCTAATCCTATTTCTAGACCTGGAGCTGCCCTGTCTGTAGTAGGAGAATTGAATTCACCGATCTTTCGATCGACAAATACGTGGAAGAGATCCTCAACTCGGTTTCCCGAGATGTCGAAGCCGTGGTCGTCGATCCAACGGGGCAATGGACCGTTCCCGAACCGAAGGAGGCTTCCCCCCACATAAAACGCGATGCAGACTCTGATGGCGACGACGATGAAGACGAAGACGAATCTGAAAACGAAATATCCATCCTAGATGCGGCTCCCGCAAGCTTCAGATCCAGTGCAAACGGTCTACATACACCCTCGATGAGTAACGGTTACCATCACATAACTACTCGAACCCCCCACCTCGCGACTCCCAAGAGTCTTTCCAGTGAGCCCCTGGCAAATTCTTCGCGACCACATGGGGGAAGTAGTAACAAGCGACCTGCACCCGTGACGATTGATCTCACCCTGAGTGATGATGACGATGTTCGACCGCCGCCGCCTAAGAGGCACCAGGCGTCCGCTACTCCCACCCCACTTTCTTATCAGAAACCAGCAGATAGTACAACTGGTCCGTTCACTTTGTCTTGGTCTAGTGCCGGATAGAATTGTTTTTCTTATTTCCTATGTTGGGCGGAGTTATAAAGCTAACTAGGTGACCCTACCAGTAGCACGGGAGAAGGGAAGTCACAAGAAACGAGCCAGACGTACGGTGGGGTCAGAATCTGAGAGTGAAGAAGATATCGATACCTGCTTGGCAAGGATGCGGGCTGCTAGGGCAAGAAAACGTCTTAGGCTTGCAAGCAATAGTGACGATTGACGACCCTGCGGTTTACCATTTCCATCTCAATTTCTTTTCTTTTCTTTTCTTTTCTTTTTTAAAAACACTTTCTCATTCCTCCGGCCCCCTCTCATCCTCTACTCATTGTATTGCTGGCATTTAGCGCATGGTGAAGGTGGCGTCCTGTTTTGTTTCGAAGGCTCTATATCCCTGGATGAGTCATTTCATCTGTATCAATGGAATCATTTTCCTCTTTTTTTTTTTTCCTTCTATGGTGGCGTTTTGTTCTTCGTGGTCGACGAAGCGTTCCCTCTCTTTCACCTTCTTCGTCTCCACCCCCCCTCTTTTTAGCTGAAGAAAGAAGCGGTTTGTTAGTAGTTTCGCGAAGCGTCTTTTACTTTTTTTTTTTACGTTTCTTTCTTTTTGTTCGGGGCGTGTAGTTAAGCGGCTGGGTGGGATCGATAACCTAGAGGTATGACGTTTTACGTAGAATTAGAGACATGCATCAATTAACCGATCTTTGAGTACTTATATTTGCGAGCCGTTGGGGGATGATAGCTAGTAAGAGTATAGTAGATTATACTGGCGTTCACTATCGGATAGTGATTATAGCTAAGTAGTTTTGTAGACAATGAATGATATGCAATGAAGACTATTCTATTGGAAGTATTTGGAATGTATATGTGTACATACGCTCGAATTATACGCGATAATAATTGTAAATAATCGTATACAAAGAAGATTGAAATATATTGGCGCTGCTAAGATCTTACCATGGTTGATGAGGGGTACTGAGATCCGGTTGGTTGGGGTTTATATCAAGGCCCCGGATTGGAGATGCTCTCTCGTACTGCCAAATATTCTGACTTGACCGCTTTTTCCCTGTTCCAAAGAAATTGATTGGGATATTCTAAGATGAGATCAACGTATTGGAGCTCTCCGTCCACCTCCATAGCCCGTAATAGAACCCTGCAGCGCCAGCCACCAAGAGGGTATAATAAACCCAAGTTTTCCAGGATTCCTCAAGGGCGCCCCAGAATCTAGGTAAACCCATCACGTTGCAGAAGCTGTGAACCACCATGGCGGTCCACAGGCTTCCAAATCTTAGGAATACCCAGGCGGCGAACCAGCCGAAGAGGGTTGTGTAGCAGAACTGGATGACGCTTCTGAGGAGGCCGAATTTGAAGGATATGTCTGGGTGGGTTAGTCTGAATTCGTAGAAGTGGTGGAGGTGGGCGATGCCGAAGTAGAGAGGGGTGAGGAAGACGAGGGTGCTGAGGGATGGGTTTGGGACGGAGAGGTGGAGGGCGATGATTTGAGAGCGGAAGGTTAGTTCTTCGGTTATGGGGCCCTGTGTATATCTGTGTTAGCCTTTATGGGGTTCCTGTTTCTTTTCAATTGAGATAGTGTAGAAGGAGGGTTTTGTGCACATACGACAACGTAATTCCTCCAGCCTATCCAGCTGCTCAGTGAGGTTTTCATGTCCATGACAATGTCATCTCTCGGATCCCGGTCCAGCCATAGTTTTTCCACCAGCGGGCCGGCGAAAAGGACCATAGTCAAGAATAATCCCTTGACGAGATCCAGCGGGTTAATCGGCCAGATACCCATGTACTTCAAACTCGTAAGCACATCCAACCCACCGAGCATTCTCAACGCGTAGAACGTGCTCGCGGTAGTTATCAGACAGGACGTGTACACGGCACGTATCCGCAGACGGATGACCGACGGTGCATCTCGAGACTGACGCGGGGACGGCCGGGTCAGCGGGTGGAGGTAGAGGACGCCGACGTAGGTGCAGGTGAAGAGGACGGAGAGTAGGATGGCGGAGAGAGCGGCGGTGTGGGTTGGGGGGATTTCTAAGGGAAGGCGGTGTTTAGAGAGGCGGGGCCTATATGTTATTATGAGTATTCGAATATGGAATGATGAGGAGGAATGGGCGGTGGCAACGTACCTGGGAGCCTGGGGGGGTGGCGACGCGCGAAGGAGTGGGCGTTTGTGCGGAGGGACGTGATGAAATCCATGATTGGTGATGGCGGACGGGTGCTGATGCGGGCTACAAGCTGGCAATGTGAAACCGCAATGCGTAGGTGAAGGTGGACGGGAAGAGATAGGGAGTGGAGTGTAGACGGTCGACGGAACCGTGGTGAACAGATGGCAGATTCATGGTCGTGGACCGTAAGCACGGCAGTTTGAGCCGGTTCCGGGAACCGAAGAGCAGTTTGAGCCGGGGCCAATCCCGCCGAATCACGTGATGATTTTGGGCGCTGAAACGTGGAGGCGAGCCGCTGATCCCAGGCCGGCCTAGTACTATCAAGCACTCGACCTCCTCAAACCCCCCTCGGTCCTTCGAACTCCCCGGGCCCCCGCGACATGGCCGCATCGTAGCGCCTCCTTCCATCGACAATGTCCTTCGAAGCCCCCCTCCCCCCCTACAACTTCACCGACCCCGCAGCCACCTTCTTCAACGCATCATGTATCGACCTCCTCCTCATCGAGCTCGTCCCCCTCGTCCAGCGCATGGCCGAATCCGCGCCCTCCCTCGACATCCCCGTTCCGTCCTCCTACTCCAAGCCCGCGGAAACAGACAGCACTAACCCGCCTTCCACGCCCACAACCGCAACCGCCGCAACCACCACCGTCGAGCCCCCCACGGACGAAGACACCGCCCGCGACGACGTCTTCAACCGACTCGAGAACCTCGGCTACAAAGTCGGCATCGGTCTCGTCGAACGCTTCTCCCGTGACCGCTCCCGCTTCACTGATAACCTCGACGTTATCAAGTTCCTGTGCAAGGATATCTGGCACCTAGTCTTCCGGAAGCAGATTGACAACCTCAAGACGAACCATAGGGTATTCATTTACTCTCTCCTCCACCCCCCCCGTATTCATACACGCGAACACACCACTAACCACAAATACAACCAGGGCGTCTACGTCTTGACAGATGTTGCCTTCCGTCCTCTAGTCCGCATGAGCGCCTCCAGCGGTGTCCCCGCAGCCTCAAAGGCCGCTCCAGTAAGCCCCCTCCCATTCCCCCTCCAACCCCTATTCAAGCAAGAACAATACTCTAACACCCCAAACCTAGTTCCTACAATTCCCCTGCGGTATCATCCGCGGCGCCCTCTCAGCAATGGGAGTAAACGCCCAAGTCTCCGCCGAAACCCCCGGCCTCCCCGGAGCTGTGTTCCAAATCACTACTGTCAACAAAAATCCATCTAGTTAGCGGCTGGTGGATGATGTTCGAGAGTATGTGAGGACGTATAAGATATAGATTTTGTAAGGGGGGTGGAGAATACTGGAAAAAAGACGTTGAGGTGTGTAATTGTGGTGGAATGGTTATACGGCTTGCGGGGCAGCATTTTTACTCTTTATAGATTTGTAGCAAAGGGAGTTCGGCGTTTGATGAAAAGAGATCATAGTGAAAGAGGTCTCGTACAAGGGACTTTCTAAAACCAGACTCTAATAGGGTTTCATTCTATCTTATACATACTTTGGTAACGCCATTTCGAAGTCGGGGAACGACGACACCCCACTTGATGAAGAGGCGTTATCTTAGCCGTACGAAATCCGATATCTACTTGCAAATACACTATTTTGGTCCCGATTCCAATGCACAAGGGAAGCGATCCAGACCACTACATCTAGAAAATAAAGACACACAGTGGGATGAGATGTCATGTCACAGCACAAAGACCGCCCCGCGCATACGCGCAGTGACAGTGACAGAGATGGTGTCCGGAAGCGTTCCTCAGAGCCATCCAGATGATGTATTTATTATTATTTTATAATAAAAACCGTCCTACTATCCAATGGTGACGGTAATGATGATCATAGTTGTGGTAACAGTCTCGACGCCTCGACTTCACCTCACTCCAACTTAACTCGAGTTTCCTATAACCTATCTTTTGCAAACATGATTAGTACGGGTACTGTAGCATTAATAGCGAAATCTAGGACTCCGACTGCCAGCGGGCCCAATGAACCGGATTGGGTAACTCACTTCGAGGGTTGGGATGCGGCGAATTCGACGCCCTTGACGATGTTTCCGGTCAATCCCTTCTTAGCAGCCTCGAGGAGGTTCTTCTCGTACTCGTTGGCATGAGGGAGAGGGTTGGTTGCCCTGACGGCTCCATTGGGCTGTTTTAAACGTTAGACTCCGGAATACTGAATGAAATCAAAGTTGGAAAAGTAAGATTTTAACGTACTCCGAGCTCAACTGGGACGGCAAAAAAGTCAAGTCCACCGACGGCCTCCTGGACCTTATCACCGCCCTCAACTCCTGGAAGGTAGACATAAGTGGGCTCGACGATCCCGGTCTCTCCCTTGACAGCCCTCAGGAGCGATTCTGCGAATTTGAAGCCGGCGTAAGCCATGGAAAGGGTGGCAGATCCAAGGCCATCCTTAGCCTTGACAACCTCGTCACCGCCAAATTGTATTCCTAGTAGTAACGGTATTACTTAATTGAGAACTCGGAAAGAACCGATAGCATTGTGGTCTTACTGTTAACCAAAGCGTCAAGCTTGTCACTTGGGATTTCAACCTTTGGAGTGACCTGGCTGAGCAACGGAACAATGGTTTCTCCGCTGTGGCCGCCGACAACGGGGACCTTGTAGTCCGTGGGACTTCCGCCGACGACCTCAGAAACAAATGTTGCAGCTCTGACGACGTCGAGAGAGGTGACACCGAATAATCTGTTGGCGTCAAAGACGCCGTGGCTCTTGAGGACCTCAGCGGCGATTGGGACAGTCGAGTTGACGGGGTTGGAGATGATGAGAACGAAGGCCTTTGGGCAGTACGTAGCGACACCGGTGACGAGATCGCGGACAATGCCAGCATTGATCTTGAAGAGGTCGTCACGGGTCATACCGGGTTTTCCTGGTCACGACGGGATTCGGTGTAAGGGCTCCGGATATGCGGATTGGATAGTTCGGACGAAGGAATGGGGAACTTACTTGGGATACCGGCTGGGATCACGACGATGTCGACCCCGGTAAGAGCCTTCGCGAGGCCATCATCTTTGGGCAAGTAGGCTGTAATGGTCTATACAATTCGTCAGCTGCCGGTTTCTTAATACTATCCACGCTTTTGGCGTCATGGTTATCTACGACGAAGTGGGATTTGGGGACGTAGGACTTACGGCCTGGCTGTTGATGTGGGAAAGGTCGGCGCCGACACCCGGGGTATTGACAACATCGTAGAGGCTAAGCTCATCGACCAACGGGCTGATGGCGAGGAGGAGGGACAATGGCTGTTCCGAAGAAAGCTAGCGGTCAGAAATCATCCTTTCATCCGAAGCCGTTTTGGCCTCTACTCGTTTCGGAGCTTCGCGGCTGGCTGTTCTCTTTTGCGAGACTCGCAGCTTGAGAACTGCCGAATTAAAGCTTCAAATTTGATTCTGGGAGAATATACCTGACCAATGCCACCAGAGGCACCGAGGACAGCTGCGGAGGAGATAATTGTTAGCTGTTCTGTGCAATTTTACAGGTCGAATGCGGGGCCGATGAGGGGCAAGTCCGGCCTAGCGGGGACATCGCGAAGACCGGAACTCAACAAAACGCAGCACGGAATTGTATAACGTACAGGCTTTAACCATTTTGGAAAGTCTACGAAGATGTGTAAAAGGAGTTGAAGAAACGAAGCTTTTGGTGAAAATGGGGAGATCTGGAGAAAAACCTGGGGATGGCTGAGGGTAGATTGAAGGGAGGGAGGAAAGAAGATGACGGAGGAAGGTTGTTGGGATGAATTTAATAATATGCTCTTCCCCTCTGCGGGCTTGTGACAGGTCGGCTACTTTTAGGACCAAAGGCTTCGGGCAACCTGCTCCAGCGCTAGCCAGGTATCTACTATTCTCACGTACTGGGTATCAGGTACCTCCGCTGGATACTCGTCCATGGCGGAGTCGTATTTTTCTGATATCTGACTGAGGTGATGCGATCACGGCTGCGCTAGAGCTAACCAGCTTGGCCCGTGATACCGAACATGGCTGGGTTTACGAATCAGAGCGCACCGATTCGACCATGCTGCTTTCCCGCAAAAAAAGACGCATTCCTGATGCATCGGTTCAGGCTAATTCCCGTTCGAGACGACGCCCAGCCTCTCCGCTGCAGCGAAATGGGGCCTTGCAGATACACAGGTCCGCGTTTTCGGAAGCTCGAAAGGCAGAAATATCGTGGTGGCTTCCCGGTCCCGAAAGGCCTCACGCGAAAAAGAATTGGGAAGTCTAGAAACACCTCGGGAATGCGAACTACGAGCCGAGATATGTCAACGGCATTTCTCCGATCCGACGCGACGTATGGATGATTTCGCCGGAAGGTATTTTGATTGGTATACCTTTTTTTATCTCAGTCGCGTGCCATCGATGTTGCCATTAATAGAAGTTTATATGCTCGATGTGTATGCGGAGTACAATGTATTATCGGATGGAATTATCCAGAACGCTCACGAATGCTCAACGGGAAAAGGGCAGCTTTAAGGCTTTTTCATGTTAATCCGACACAGGCGGGCGATACAACCTTGCAGTTGCAGGTGTGTTCCGACGCCCTCCAATATCCGCATGTGTGTAAATCCGATTTCCTGGTCCCGGATTATTAGCTGCTGGTATTCCGGTTCAAGCACTATCAAATGGAAAGCCCACCTTGATGAACTCCAGCTTTGAATGTTCACTTAGAGTGTCAACCGTCTTTGTGACACGGAACATCGTACTGATCAAGTCGACGGCCGAGTACCCCTTGTCCCTGTGCACCGTCAAAATTAAGTATCTCTGTCCAAGCCAACTTTACCGATCGATCTTAAAGGCCAGACGTACCATAGCTCTCGCAATGTCTCCAGCGCCTGATCGATCTTACCATCGTAACAGGCTTTAATCATAGCTTGAACCGCGACGGGGTGCGGCGAATCTACCACTTTGAATACGTTGTCCCCGTTGACGAATCCAAACCCGGCCACCGTGCTCTGCAGGTTATTCACCGCTTGTCTCATATCGCCCTCCGCGCTGAATATCAACGCCGCGAGCCCCTCATCACTGTACTGGACTTCCTCCGCCGCACAAATCTCCATCAACCGCTTGAGGAGCTGCTGGTCGGTCAATCTCGCGTATCGAAGGATGGCGCAACGGGATTGTAAAGGCTCAATGATCTTGTTGGATTGGTTGCAAGCGAATGCGAAGCGGGTGGTGGAGGAGTATATTTCCATCGTTCGACGAAGTGCCTGTTGGGCACCTGCTGTCATGCTGTCCGCTTCGTCGAGGATAACGATCTTCTGCCTGCCCGGAGGTAGCGTGACTTTCTTTTGGGCAAATCCCTTGATCCTATTACGGACCACGTCGATGCCTGTGACAATCACCTGTTAGAGAGACCGTAATTATGTCTACTAGATGAATAACGCATGCGATAGTACCTCTTTCGTCCGACGCATTGAGCTCCAGAACGGCTTCTTTGTATGTGTTTCCCAATAGCTCCCTTGCGAGACACAGTATGGATGTAGTTTTCCTTCAAACGGGACCCTCGACAACTTCAAATCAGCTGAGATTCGAATTAAAATTAAATGTCAAGCTCATCCGATATGCTGTGTGGTTTATCTCCATACCCAATACCAGGCATGCCACTAATTATAACATGAGGCATGTTCCCATCCTTCGCGATAATTTTTAGCCGTTCAACCGTTTCCGTATTTCCAACGATTTCGTCCAAGAATCGAGGTCGGTATTTTTCGACCCTGTAAAGAAGGTTAGGGTATAGCTTAAGAACAAAGACAATAGAGCTACGAACCATGGTAATTCGTATCCTGGAGGGCCATCTGTAGCTGCACTCGCCTTCTGCGCTGCCGATTTCGAGGATTCGCCGGCCATGGTTGCTTTGAGTGCGAACGCCTCAGTACGCGTGAGGTTGATATCGAAGCGTCTGCTGTACGCGAGCTTCACACAATTGCCAGAGAAGCTCGTGTCGCAGAGGTCTTGGCGCCTGTGCAACACAGACGGCAACACATCTGCCGTCGACGTCCGCACACCTGGATACTTTTGCCGACCTTCAATGACAAACAGCCGAGACCCGTCGAGATCCACCAGACTGTGGGGTTAATATATTTAGATTACGGGCTTGGATCGGTCCAGAGTAAGCTCAAGCTCCGGGGTATGTATTCCTTGTGTGATATCGGCCTGACCAAATCGCAAAGGCGAGATTAATTAGCCACGAAGACGCTCGTCGAATGTCGTTTCAAACTCTTATCGCGGGTATATCGATGCGGCACTGCTACACAGACTATATAGTCTACTCGCATATACACGATGGATAGTGTCTACACACGCCGTCGGATTCGATCCAATCCGGCGCCCGGTTTCACGGCTCTTCGAGGTCCACGTTTCAAACACTTCTCACGATGTTAAGTCCAATGTCGCCGCTACTCACCAAAAGGGGCTGGGCCACTCTTTGGCGCTGTCAATGGATCGAAATGACATGCATTGGCCAATGGATCTTTCCTTCTGCAATCCCCCACCTTTCCATCCATCGCACTTTGGCAGGGGTCCGCAATCAGAAACGCCCGGCCTGCAATCTCCAGGTCGAAGCTGTGTCTTGTCAGCGACCTTCTTGTTCTCCTCGTTCGCTGCGAAAACCCTGCCAGCCCGGCCCCAACAAACAGGCAGGACGTGGGAAAACTCGAGATGCGCGCAAATTATCATCGTGCCTGATTCTTCAGCTGCGAACGTTAAAATGAAATTGAGCGCTCCCATTCTGAAGGGATCTTTGTGAGGCAGAAATGGGCCTCATTCCTTCTGCGCGCAAATCCAGCCAGCCTTCTAGTTCGCAACTTAGTTCTCGACCATTACGTACCGCGATTCCAGTCGCTGTCACCGGCCGCATTTCGCTCTGAAAATTTCCTCTCCGTTATCTCCTGAATCGAGAATAAGCCGGAAGGCTGCTTCACAGGTTCCTGCATCTGTCGCACCAGGGAAGGGCGTTTTTAGGGGTGGTTCCACCGAAGCTAGCGGCTGTTTGGCGGGACATCCAGACTAACCATTCCGGCCAATGCAATATCGGTCCCACCCGCCATCCCATTGCATTGTTAATCTCTCCACTTCGCCTCTGTCGGTATCTGAGTGTTAGAGATAGTTGCTCTCGTCTCTCTTCATGTCCTCAGATACTCACACATCTCATCTTCAAGCGTCTCCTGAAAGCTTGACGGTTTCTTCCTAGTTAACATGCCCGTCCACTGACTGTGCGCTTCGGATCCATCATAACCCCCCCCCCCCTTAGCGCAGGCATACTATACCTACTTACCTACTACCCAGTACTTACGTACCTACCATGAACGACAGAGCAAACGAGATTTGATAACCAATTCCCAACTACCGGTTCTCCGCATTCCTCGAATTCGCATCCTTCCTCTCCCCTTCGTCTTCCTTTGCTTTCGCTTCTCTTTGCGATTCTTCTTCTTCTTCCTCGAACCGTTCGTTCATCACTGTCATTCTTTCATCTTCTTCGCTTCCCTTCGTTCCTGATACTTCATACCATCCAACATCGAGGTCCAAGCAGGCTCTTCTTCAAAAGCCTCTTGGGACCCCAATTAATATACAACATCCCGCCTCGGTTCCAAACTTTTAATACTCGCCCACGCGAAACAACGATCTTCTTATGCAGAGGATATAGCATTTCGTGTTTCCTTTGACGATTTTTCAAATCGTTCTGTTTTTTCTGTTTTTATCACCGCCTTCCCAATCATGCGTGCGTGGCTGGTAGTCCTTCCACTGCTCGCATCGTCTGGACTGTCTACACTCGTTTTAAGGGATGGCTCCTCGAAAGTCATCAGGGTTCCCTTCTCAAAGGAACGGGTCCCAAATCACCAGATCGATAAACGGGAATCCACTGGCAAAACGGCCCTGCAAAGGCTCGATAACAAGGTACGTCATACCATAGACGATTGTTGACGTCGACCGCTGAATATCTCCGACTAACACCGGACCTTTCTACCTGGCAAGGACTTCTTGTTCTATGCAAACGTCACCGTGGGGACCCCTCCTCAACCAATTCGCCTCCATATAGATACCGGAAGTAGCGACATTTGGGTACCGACAGCCAATTCAGAGATATGCAGGGCGGCGGATGGAGGTTGTGAAGTCGGTGGAACATACAACAATGAGACCTCTTCGACGGCTCAATACGTAGAAGGCGACTTTTCGATCATGTACGTCGACGGCCAGTATTCCTCAGGAGTATACGCGCAGGATACCCTCGGCATCGGTGGCGTTGGTGTTAAAGATGTTCGATTCGGAATCGGCCTTAAAGGGACCAGCGAGGAAGGTGTTCTCGGGATCGGTTTTGAGCGTCGACAATCTCAGGTTTTGCGTGGGCAGGATCCGTACTCGGGCCTTGTCACACAGATGGCAAAGCAGGGACTGATAAACTCTCGCGCCTATTCGGTCTGGTTGAACGACTTGAATGCTGCTGCTGGAGAAATTTTGTTCGGAGGGATTGATACCGGGAAATTCGAAGGACCTTTGACGACCATCCCACTCAGTAGGCGAACCGATTTGCCGTCACCCATCGATTTCATAATAACGTTGCATGGCTTGACGATTGAGAATGGTGATGGGGAATCTCGGGTACTTCTGAACGACTCTCGAAACGTTCCCGCCTTGCTAGATACGTAAGTGCTATAACAATATCCAAGCATCAGGCCATACGTCTAAATACTCACGAACTTTGGCAGTGGTGCGAGTTTTACGTACCTACCGTACGACGTCGCGGACCAGCTTGTTCAACTTGTCGGCGCAGTAACTATCCCCGAGTATAAAGGTCCCGCCGTCAACTGTTCCAAGCGATCCCTCGAAGGTTCCATAAATTTTCAGTTCGCAGGAACAACCATCCGTGTCAACCTTCGAGATTTCATTATCGATGCAACTGACGAGCCGAACGAAGATAATCACATACTCTGCTATTTTGGCGTTCTTGGTATGAGTGAGGGAAGCGTTCTTACATTAGGCGACACCTTCCTTCGCTCTGCATATGTGGTATACGACATGGACAACGAGGCAATTTCCATTGGTCAGACGATATTTAATAGTTCGTCGACAAATATCATGGAGATTGGGTTCGGTCCAGACGCAGTACCGAGCGCCACTCGTTCGACTAATACCGATTCGATCCCAGTAACCGCAACCGGTTCAGCTAGCTCAGGGAATCCCAAGGATCCCATGAACCCCATGACGACTTCGACCGGTTCTCCCGACGTCTCGAACTCTGCGACGACAGCCCTCCCTAATATATCGATGAACTTGTTAATGTCATTCCTCATTTCGATTGTTTCTTTGGTGATATATCTTTGAAAGCATGGCGGCGTTGGAACGATATCTGCATCGTATTTCTCAATCAGCATTGTCCCTTTCAACCGGGGCCACACACTCTCTTACATATTATAACCTCCCCGACTATCTCTAGGTTATCCGGGATAAAACACATCTCTCGGATTCAACCAACCGGTCTCTAGCATTTGAATCACCTCCACGCCTTCTTTTCCGTTTTTTTCAGCAATACTTATCTAGCGTATTTTCGTTCCGTTCCCTTTCCGCCCTCTCTATTTTCCTTTGGACACTCATTACTTATTACTCTCCTAATAATTACTTTCTAATATTAAGCCCGGGCTGCTCCATAGCCATGGAAGCCTTAAACTCCGGAGCTCACACCCACGACACACCCCGTTCTTGATTCTACAGTTATCGCTTATGGGATCCATCACTCGATCATTTTAGGTGCAAGACCTCCCTTTCAGAAATCTTTCAGATCTTCTATTGTTTTATCGCGTTTATCATCCCCTCAGGGCACTGTCGACCCTAACGGCCGCGAGATTTTTTATAAGCGAGCCTACTACCTTTTCCTCCTCGTCGTTTCCTCACATTCACATTCCGCGTCATTTTGGGGGGGGGCCTATAACCTCACCTTGCTGATTCTTTCAGGACAGTAGTAGGCGCTTAAATAGTTATTCATTGTTATACCCGTTTGCATTCCTTTTCGTCTTTTCTTCGGCCGTTTTCATTTCGTCATTCGGGGTTTGGTTTTTTCTCGTTGGGGACATGGGATATTGTTGAAATCGGGTTTTTCATTTACTTATATATTTTTGGCATTATTATGCTATGGGTTGTGGGTATCAGCTCGCCTGCTATTAGGTTCGGTCAACTTTGGTCCGACCTGTTCTTGTATATATTTTCTTTGCCTCTCTGGGGTATTTGGGACGTTGGTGGAGCCTATATATGGTTGTAAGGCGGAATCTTCAGCTATCAATTAGCTGCTGTTGAGGGAATCTAGAAAATAAATTTTGTGGTTTCCTTGGAAGAATGATTTGTATTCAAATTGCTAGTGCTTCGACTAGTCTAGAACGTGACCGAAAGTGATAGAATTAGCAAGTCGACCTTTAGGATGCTTCCGAGTCGACATCTACACTAGGCCAGCTTCAATTAATTGTACGGGGGTCCACGCTCCTCCCAGTGAACATTGTGCACCCAGAATAGTGCCGGTGTGATCACACACGTTGTATAACTCAGTCGTAAATTTAGCTAGTTCTGCGTCGCCAATGACTACTACACTGGCGACTCTAAAGGTGTAAGAAAGCCCTTCGCGGATCCGGACCGCTCAAATAGTGATAGTATTATCAAAACCGACGAGGTCGGCGCCAACCAGATCATAACCCGTTAGATCATTAATCATGAACGCCTATGCTCCTAAAAACATAATAAAAATACATCCAAAACGGCCACCTATCACCGTTTTCGAATTACAGGTGACGTTTCCCCGCCTATATCCGGTATAACCTGGTGCAACTTAACTTGTATCGGAGGCACATCCATCGCGGAGGGTGCATTACCGCTACCTCTTCTCGTTCTCTGCCCACCTGAGTTTTCAAGCATATACACATCAGGCTCAGGAAACGGCGCCACGATCTTATGGTTCGATTCGCCCTTTAGAAATTTCCCCAATCCCGTTAGGGAAGATAGCCTTCTAATAGCCTTCGGCGCCTCGGGTTGATTATTCTCTGTGGCGAGATCACTATTGCTCACTACGCCTTGCCCCAGCTGTATCCTCAGCTCACCTCCCTCAGGCGACCATGTTGTTGAAAGTAAAGTCGTATCACCACTCCCCGAAACCTCACTGACTTTCCCTTTCCCCATCCTCTCCACGTCCCGCGTAAACCCCTTCCTCTGTTCCTCCGTAAAAAATAACCTTAACGCGGGCAGTATGGCGATAATAACCGCCATAGTACCAAATATCTGTCCGAACTGCGCGGCGACTATACCGTTCAACCAGATACTCTGAGTTTCCCTTGATTTGTACAGTAATATGATTCTGAAGATTGCTAGGAATACGAGAAAGATGCTGAGGCTGAAGACACCGAGTATGACGAGTTTGTGGCGGGTTTGGATTTTTAGGCAAAGTAGGAGTCGGTAGGGGAGGATTATTATGGCGATGTCGGAGGTTATGTCGAGGATTGTGGCGGCTATTAGGCCGTTATTGTTTGCGGCGATGTCGTGGGGGTTGTTGCAGGAGTCTATGTTTTTTTTTAGTTCTCGTAAGTATATATATTCTGGAAGTTATAGCTATTATTGTGAATAGAATTTGAGAAGGATGGAGACCGCGCATACTCCCTTCCCACTTCCGTCTCGGTGGGAAACATGTAAAGCAATTTATCAGAATAACCGACACCCAAGCGGTCGTACAAATAACCACCACAGCCCACCACCACCTCATATACGCCGGCCAAACCATCAACAGCCGTCTAAGAAACATCAATATGCTCAGTTTACAAAACCATTGAAGCGTCCAGACTAAAAACGTCTTTGCAAACTGCGACTTTAATAACGAAGGTATTTCGTGAGTTAAGAAGTCGCGCGGAAACGGCGTTTTTGTGGTGAAGTATTCATGTGCGCGGAATAGGATGGGGTATTGGTAGGTATGAACTGCGCCGAGGGAGATCATGAGGAAGAAGGCGGGGAAGAGGAGGTAGTCGTCGGAGAGGAGGCGGTGGTAGCGGGTGTATCTGAGGTAGAGGCGGATGGGGAGGAGGATGAAGGTTATGCTCATGAGGCCCCATGTTAGTGCCTTGATTATAGAGAGTGTCAGTTTTTATACACTTTGTAAGTAGTATGGCTTTGATGTTGAGTTGGGGCTCACGTGTTCACCGAATTGTGGGAGTATTAGAGACTCTATCCAATCGTCGACCGTCATTTTAAGCGGGGCGGGCCGGAGGCCCTGTGCTGGGGTGTCTCGATATCGATATCCGATAAAAAGGTGTTAAAGAGCCAACGGCGCTATTATCGTAAATCCAACAGCATGGTAACGTTATATTTTGTAGTAATATCCAATTAAAACAGCGGGCTAAGGAATCCAGGGTAAGAAGTTCGGGTACAAAATAATTAGATGGTTGGAAAGCGGGGGAGAAAGGCTAGGTAAAACATCACGATCAAATCCAAGTACTTAAGTAGTATGCAGGCAAAGTGCTAAATAGCAAATGGAGATTTCAGCTGAAAGAACACTCTTAGCAGCCCTGGCGCAAAGGCGGCAGAAAGTGGGTTTTTGGAATATGCAAGATCTATCAACACTCTGGGATATTTTACCCAAAAAGGTAATATCGTGACACGGAGGCTTGCAGATGCTAAGGCGGTTTTGGGATGTGTAATCCCCGCGAGGCCGGCCGGCTGGACCTCCAAACGAGCTCATGGGTGGATGGGGAAAGCTTGTATCTATATTCTGAGATCTGGAACATGTAGACGCTTTAAATTTACATAAGCATATAATATTATGATGAAACGAGGTTGAAATGCTCAGTTACGTCGTTTTTGAAGTTGGTTGAGTCTGCAGCGCACATATGCAAGGTTTGGCCCTGAGAGGGCGGAGCTATTTGAGATTGCCCTTGCGGTGAGATTGCAAATTCTACCGCGCTGAGGATAATGACACCACTATCGAAGTGCTACCGGAGTGAGCATACTCGTAGTGGAGTCGGAGGGTTTACTAATGGTTGTATCACCCACAGCCAGGCAGACCAGGCCAGGCGATCCAGCAAGCTTTGGATTTTACCGCGTTGTGAAATGTTGTAAATTGACAGATGTGTTGGAATGAGGTTGAGCCCAGCCGTTTGTCGGGCACAGAATTACCTATCTGGGGTAGAAGGCTCTTGCCCTCCAAGCCCACAAATCGAACGGTCAAAAATTCCGTCGAGATTTCAATATTCGTCCTCAACACCAGATCAATTATCACGATAGAAACGACAGAAACGTCAAATTCTCGCCAAAGCCACCGTCATCATGTCTTACCCAGCTACCTCGTACGTTTTGCTCCGATATAGTTACGACGTTACCTCCGATTGAAATGATGGGAGATGGGGTGGGAATTGGTTAGGGAAAACAGAAATGCTGATGCTGGGTCGTTATAGTGACCTTTTGTGGGAACTCACCCGTTCCAACTCCAGCTTTCTCGTCAAGAGGAAGACCGGCGGTGGAATCAGGCTGAGCAGAGATCCATTGAACTTGAGGAACGTCCATTCGAGAAAGGTTAGATTCTTATACCGGGCCCGTTTCCGGAGATATATCGAAAGGAATTGTCCCTTTTGAGGAATTTCTACGGAATGATATCTTGACAGGTGGAACGGAACGCTAATGTATTTGTGGCGATGATATATAGCATTCTGGAACCGTTAACAACCAGGTTCGTTAGATTCGTTACAACCCGAAGGATATGGGGGTTTGGCAGATCCGGCCGAGGTGAATTTTAGAGGAGATATGGTGTTAATTTGGCTATCTTTGGGGGGTTATTCACAGGCTATCGGAATCGTTCCATCTGGCAAGGGAGGAATCTCGCTCCTGACCAAGAAGAAGGGTACCGGCTCTACGATCACCCAGTCGTACAAGTCATCGAAGACCTCGCGAAAGTACGTCTCGGAAGGAGCATATATAAAGCACAATTGAAAGGGGAAATGCTAACCTGCGACGCAGGGCTTATGGTCAAATTGCCAACTCTACCACCAAGAAGGGATACCGTTCCGATCTGCGCGAGGATGCTATTGCCCGTGCATCGGCCTTGATCCGGTCCTACAGGAAGCAAGTTAAGCCAACAAAGGAGTCGAAGCCAAGGGGCTCGAAGGCCAAGCAGAGCGCTGCCTCTGCCGCCGCCGCCGACCTGTGATTTAGAGAGGGGCAGGTAGTTTGAGCTAGTGAACATTTTCTCTTCCCTTTTTGTTATAATGAAGTATCGTTGTTCCTTTTTATACGAAGCCTCGACCTTTGTTACACGGGATGGGTGTTATGCAGGTACCAATTCATTATAATTATCTTCCGCAAAGGAACGTGATGATATCGCGGGACTTTTATACAGACTATATTATGTATCCGATAAGTAGCGATGTGATAGAGGGGTACGCGTGCTCAAGTGAGGGCGACGGTGGGAAATTATAACCCGTGCACGGGACGGGCACGATTAAGGTTTAATTGGACTTATCCACATGGACGACCCAGCCTCCGAAGGCATAAAGAATCCAACGTTTAGGATCGTGTATCTGACGAATAGTCTACCATGTACTATGTAGGAGTGGCTAGTTGAGGGGAGGATCTATCTATAGAACGGTGTAGTACATGAAGTCGAGTCTGTTCGTCCCCTGCAGGGTGATAATGTTGTTCAGCGTTGTTTGTCGTGGTACACGTCGGAAACGGCGTCGATGCTCAGCGCCTAAGCACGCTCTCGACCTCGGAGCTTAACCCAACCTCTTATCTTTGGTCTCCATAACCCCGTCCGACGAACAATTGCACGCCACGACAGCATGCAGGCAGCGATGGCTAGATATAAATCCTCGAAGGTATTCGGAACCCATACTTACCAGGCCAACAATGGCCGGGAACAGCCACGGTGGAGAAACCCCCCATGCCGTTGGTCGTTTAAGGAGACACAGGCGCCAAATCTCATTGGTCCGTGGTGCCCTGGCCGGTGACAAGGCCGCATCTCCTCAAACACGTCTTCGCGTTCGGCTTCCATCGAGCTCTTCTTCTCCTATTTACCGCATAGCCGGACCTACAGGCTGATTGGGCGTCAAGAAGTCGAACGTTAGGGAACCCCGGTGGTCTGGTCCGTGAACGGGTATTCTTGCTGTCATTCTCACGGAATCGTCTGCGAAAAAGCATCCACCGAGAACTCGAACTCCACGGCGTAAGGGTAAGACGGCAGGGAAATGACCATGTCGTTTTGCCAGTCGCACAGGCACCGCCCATGCCCTTTCTCACAGGGTTCAAGTCTCCATCCAGCAGGTTCCGGTACCTTGCATAAACCCGTCCCCAGGCTAGCCTTCTGCTACAACGTGATAGCCTCCTGCAGGTGACAACGACACCGTCATGCTCCTGAATCCATTTCTGAGCAGTTTTTTTTCTTCACCGAGAGCTGCTTGTTACGGCAAGGTGAACCAAGACCGACGAATGGGACGTTGGCCTCCTAATTCCTGCTTCTTACTATGGAAGGGGGGGTAATACGTCAAGCTCACGAATACCCTAGCGATCCAATCGTTGGAACCTCAGCTGGGACGAGAACCAATGAGAACCGCTAGTGCCGTTTGGCCGCTGGGGCTGTGTGCGAAAATGGGAAAACCCACTGTCAAGTTGACTTTGGTGATCCGGTGTCTGAAAAAGTACCGTACTCGGAAAAACGTGACCGGCCCTACGCTCCCCCTTCACATAATTTGAACGGGCATCGAAGCGGCGGCGAAAAAAGGCGGGCTGGACGAGAACAGCATAGGGGACATCAAAACCACATGGACTCCCAACGTCCTTCTCATTCCTTCCGTCACGTTTCCCCTCCGCTTCCCATCTGTCTCTCGATCAGACATCTTGTTCCCTGCTTCCCTCGTCATCGACAGTTGTTGACGGCGGAATTACATTCTTTTGGTAGATTGTGTGTTTCGGAGAGTTCTAACTTACTGTCTTTGGAAATCCCAGCGTTTGTCGGAAGGTGTGGTTTGAGGAGGAGCTTCCAGGACGAGGGGGCACGAATCAGCTGGTAGAAGCACCTCAACAGCCGCCATCACCATGAATTTTTAGTTATAGACAGAAAAATTTCTGCCTCAGTCGCTCTTTACCTCGACACAGTCACTCTTTTACTTGTCGTTACGACCTCCACGCTCTCTCTTTTTTTATCTTTACGACGGCGTATATACAGCCAGCCACTCTTTTATCTCGTTTTTGACTTTTTATCGATTCGCCCGTTGCGCACTTGGTTACCCACAGCATTCTACCGTTCATTCCAGCAAATCTAACGCAATTCTCATGCCCTGATATATATGACGACGATATTCTATTCTGATTAAAAACGAAATTCTATACGCAAAACGGCATTGCATTTGTTTGGTGGATACCCGTTCGGAACAATTGACAAGAGAACAAGGAAAAGAACTGGATCTCGAATTTATATTGTCCGACCCTCTCTTAGGCCCTTGGTCCCACCGACAAGCAGCAATACCTTAATATCTATTTTTTATTCTATACCAAGGAAGATTCGATCTTACAACCACAATGGCGACGGAGAGACGGAGGGCCCTTCACCAGCGGTCCAACTCCCAGATAAACGCCGGGGTCAAGCAGACGGAGGATGTTTCAAGTTCGTTAGCGTCATCCCAGGCCCTGTTCCACAATTTGCCGGCCAAAAGATCGCAACACTCTCGTACGGGATCCCTGGAGGCTGGTCTTCACACCAGATACAACGATGAAAATGAAGGTGTACCGTCGAGGGGCACAAGTGTCACAAGTAAACGAACTTCGAAGACCGATCGCAGCTCGTCGCCTGAGAAGCGAAGCAGCAGATTAACGATCCATGTTGTCGGAAGCACAAGTCGGGGGGACTCTGTTAAGAGCTCAGATGTCAGGGTCCCCTCGGGTCCTCCGCCTTATACGTAAGTTCCGTTTTACTCTCTTACACTTGTCGACGGGCGCAATCTTTTTGAAATTCTAAGCCCTGCTTGGTCCCCCCCCCCCTCCACCTTCGTCATATGTGCGAGAAAAACTATCGATGGAGTTCCCGCTATTTTTCTTAAAATAGCCCGTAATCGAGCAAAGGCGCTGACATGTTAAATAATATAGTGGCCCGCCACAGGATACTTCGACAATCAGATTCGTTCGCAGGAGCAATTCGACTGCGACTGCCGCCAAAGTCACTTCCAAGCCATCGGCGTCCACTCTTTCATCCACCACCAGCGAGCCTGCTGACCACGATCGTTCTTCCTGTTTTCCTTTGCCAACTTCAGAACACACTCCTTCACCAGATTATACTGCCGGTTCCAGCATAAAACAAATTAAATCACAACCTTCCGTATCGACACTTTCAACAGAACCGAAAACATCCTTTGAAATAACTAATTTTATCGTTCAAAACTTTCCGCCACCCCCACCCATCCCAGAGACGCCCCGCGCCCTAAGATCTACAATTCGCTTGGTTCCTCACAGTCCGCTCGCCGCAACCCCAGTGTCCGGTCGCTCAAGATCAAGATCCAACCCTAGATCCGTTAGTTCAGGTACCCGCAGCAGGTCATCTACGACAAATTCGGCAGGTTCCCGACCGCGATCCCGTTCCAACGAATTTCAGCGACTGCGCCGTGGTTCATTTACACAGGTAACCAGGGTATCGAGCAAGAACTCGTCAAATTCGTATATATCAAGCGTTAGTGCCATTGGGCTTCCACCTACCCGGCCGCTTCCTACTCCGCCAGAACGTTCCGGCGGACCAGTATTTCAAGAAGTAGCCGAACCACTTCCCTCGCCGGTCGCGTTACCGAAATTACTCAAGCCTATCCTGAAAAAGGCAAGAACTTTACAAGAAATTGAAGCCGCAAGTCCTGATGTCACCCCACCGATAGACGCAGAGCAGTTTCCTGAAATCCAACCCGCACTTTCCTGGATTCTTGAGACAGAGACAACCGCGCCTGCTCCACTGAAAATCAATAAACCTAAACGTGCGCGAATGCAGGTGGCACAGGATGAAGTCTCACGTGCGATCCATTCGAGCAGCAGCAGAAAGGCCTCGAACCCACTGACCAGATTGGTTTGGGGGTATAGCTCAAGTTCCACGTCCTTTTCCGAAGCTGGGACCAGTTTCGGTACCTCTGGACCTGCCATAAATGTCAAGAATATCAAGGGGTTTAGTCCACAAATTTTACAAACGGAAGGCCTCCAGAGCCAGAGGGCAACTGTATTTTCCCCCATCGACTCTCCCTTTGACCTAAAACGGCAATCCAGCAAGGCTTCCTTTTACAACCCGCAGGCTGTTCCCGAATGGGCAAGGTGAGACAACCCCCCCTTCAGAACGGGTTGCAGGGGACCTGCAGCGGAACAAATAAATGCTAATATGAAACGATTGCCAGAGTATATTACGGTCGTGGGACACCTCTACCTCACCATCGAGAGGAGTCCGTTGATGATGATCTCGCCATAACTCCTGTTGTTCAGCGACCTCGTCCTGCTCGTATTCAACGCATCGCCACTCACGCTTCCAACGCTGGATCTTTATGGATGGGTACCGTCAACCCTGAAGGTCGAGATCTCCAAGATCAGTTCAGCCAACCCCACCTAGAGACCTATCCTGTCAATCGATCGGAGCGTTTCAACATCCATCTCATATTGGCCTGTGTTGGTTTCGTCTTCCCCATTGGTAGGTCCAATCAACTCACTATCCAGATATCTATCCTTTTACTAACAATTGTTATAGCTTGGTTCATCGGTGCCTTCCATCCCCTACCGCCTCAGAAGAGAAGGGAGAGAAGGGAGAGGCAAGAGATTAGACAGGCTGTCCAAGGCGCCGTGGTTCCCCCGAGCCGATCTGCTCACGTTCGCGGACCAAGCATCACACATTATGAGGACAGCGTCGACACTGAATCTCTACCAAGCTTCACCACCTACGAGGAAGGACGAAGATGGGACAATGCGAGATGGTGGAGGAACGTCAACAGGGTGATGAGCGTATTCGGCCTCATCGTCATCGGTGCTATCATCGCCCTCCTAGTTGTTGGCCTTAAGGGACGCAAATAATCCTGCAAATATAACCCAGCGTCCATCAAACCAACATGAGAAACTGTTGGCCATGGCTACCTTCCTGTCAGGTCCCGCGTCTAATCTCGATGCGTCAAATTGACAGGAGGTGACACAACAGTAACGGCCGTTGATCTACCAGTGTTACATTGGTAATCGTCTAGGGCCACGACCATCGACACCCCCCCTGGATTCCTCATCTACGGACATTCAATTCACCTGTGAATATTTACCACACCAACTTCCAACCTTTGCGGAACTTTTTCGACCTGCATTTTGAGCGATTTCAAGCAGTTGTTACTTTCTGATGTTTTTTCTTCTCTCTCTCGAATACCCCGGAATATATTTGTTTTTTGTTTTTCTGGTTCTTATCTACGGCGGCATACCATTTGCTTTTACTCTGGTCTATCTCTGCAACGTGGGCTAAAAATTTTACGGCTTATTCCACGAGTTTCCTTTGCAAGCATTCGATTCTCGATCGGTCTCGATTGATCATTGGTTTCTGTGTACAATTGTTTTTTTCTTCCTGATCCGAGTTTTTCATTTTGATTTCGTTTCTCTTTGTTCGGATCAGGACCACCAGCAGAGGAGTTATTTGCTAATGCTAATTAACACCCCTCTATACACTCTCTTCACACACACTCACTAGAAGTACCCCCCATTTACCTCTTTTGTTTGCTTTTCTCTTATTTCTTATTTCCCTTTCTCTTTGCTTTATGGCTTTGGAGGAGTCTACCTAAGACTCCCTTCACAGGATTACGACTTTTTTTTTAGGGTGGGGACGGAAACATGATACGACACGCGGCATACCTCATCTACCGGGTTATCCGTTTTTTCTTCACTTTCTTTCTAACGGCTATGGGAGGGGTAAGGTTAGGTTTATGAAAAAAAAGGCGGGGAAATGGCGGTTACAACTTTTTTTTTTTTCCTGGTAGAAAAAAATAAAAAAACAAGTTTTCCTTTGAACATCTTGGGACAGGGTTTATCCACGTTTCACGGTTTTGAGGGGTCGAACTTTGGATGTTATTTTGTACGATAGGGAAAAAAAAAAAGTTAGCTTTTTCGATTCTATAACTTACGATGACTGTACACATGTTGGGAGTTGCTGTTATGTCGTGCTATCCCCATTGTCGGGTAGTCGGTTGATAGGACTGGAACTCTTGACTTTTTTTAGCAGATTTCGAATTCAAATTATGGAGGAACGGTTAGCTGCCGTTTTACTCCTGGATCATATTATTACGATATGTTACGATTTATCTTGTTCGTAAACGTTTTTCATGATCAATTAGCAATGAAGAAGCTTTGAGACTCGATTCTACTATTCACATCTATACCCTGTGCTTGCAAGGCAGAATTAGACTAGCTAGCTCGATATATGGTCTACTCCGTACAATTGGTCCAAAGAACATGAAACCGACGGCGCCGTTTATGCATAACATTTTCTTGAAGCAATCAATTGAAGCAAGCAAAGCTAAGAACAAAAAGTAGCTACCTAGCATTTAGCTCGCAATTGCTTTGTAAACCAAACAATTTTACAGCTTATGCTCCAGTTAAAAAGAGGGGATCGATCGGTCGACCCACATGGGGTTTTTAAAACGAAAGTTCTCCACCGTGTACTTCCCCCCCTTTTCTTCTCAGGCATCTTCCGTGCGGGATCTGAAACCTCGAGGCGAGAAGGATGAACAAAAACGTTAAAACATCGCGACCCTTGCGTTTGCTTTTCCGTGCTACTAGGCACTTGCTTGGTGATCGTTTCTTAAAATATCACGTAAGGTAGCCATGCATGGCTTTTTTTTCTCTGCCGTGTTTTGTACTTTTTGACGGATTAGATGTATATTCCGTCATTTAAGCGTATTGGACGAGCTCCTTATTTCGTCCCCCTCCCCTCCACGAATTCCGAGCCTTTTGAGCCTCTCTTCTCATCGTCTGGACTAAGCTCTTACTTATGTACATAATGTGTGGCGTTTATGTCATGATTAGAAAGCTCCATAACATGCATTCCTCCAGCGTATAAAGCAACCCAAGAAGAGAGAAGTCTAGTTAGATACCGGGGCAGATATTGCGACAGACCAAAAAAAAGAAAGAAAGAAAGAAAAAGGGAGATAAGATCTTAGTAAAACAATATGCCAGAGGCGAAAGGTATGTGCGTATGTATAAAGCGTATGTACGAGGGGGAATCTAGTATCAAAGCCATTTCCTTCAGCCGAAGTTCACTCCCGTGACTTCGGTATATCTAAACGGGAGAGAGAGCTTAGAAGCTACCCCGTAGCTGCTCCAGATGCTTCAGAACCGTCATCTGTGAGTCGATGTAGCGGTCTACGCAGTTTTCCATGCACGGGCGCTCGTAGGAGTCCATCTGGCCCGAGGAGATTTTGGAGGTGATGCAGCGTTTCCAGCACATGTCCGTTAGGTAGTGGACGGCTGTTGAAGAATAGTAAAAAGAAAATTGGTATTAGTTCTCTTTTTCTTCTCCATTCCTATTCTTTGTGATATTGACGATAAGAAGGGTTTGAATACGTACTGGTCTGGATTTTGTGCTTCTGAGCCTCGTTGGAAACGAACTGTTGCAGTTCCCGCTTGTCATTGGCGGAGAGGTCGGAGAGGTTGATGTCGCTGCCGGAGGAGGAGTCCATTTTGAAGGCCGTTGCTTATCTCGTGTGACTGTGATTGATTGTGATTGTGGCTTGAAATCCCGGCTGGCTTTGACGTGTGATGGGCGGTGAGGGTTGGGGATAAGAGGGTATGAGATGTGATGAGCTTAAGCGGGTGGTGGTTGAAATTTTTCTGGAGAAATTGCTGGATTTGGATGGCTTCTGAAGCGAGTTTTGAAACGGCGGGAATGGGCGGGTTTTGGGGACCCACTTGTGAGCTGCTCTTCTAACAATCACGTTTTATTGAAACACTGTCACACTGTTATAGGGTGCCAGCTAGGTATTTCGCTCTGGCTGTTGACGGTTCAATAGTGCGGTCGATTAAGAGGTACAGTTGTAGATACAGTCCGCGTGACATGTCTAATGACCCTGGTATTGTCTTTCAACGTTCGCGGTTTATGCAAGGCAGCGTAATAACCCTTTCGAGTATGTCGGTGAATTCGAACAAAAAACCCTTCAAAAAATCTTCTCAACTGAAATGGAGATAAGATGAAGCATTAGACATCTAAATTTTCTCACCGGCGAGCTCGCAAGTAATCTTATGCTCAATGCGATCCAAACGAGATGAGTGTCTTTGAAAGTGTCCCTGTTCTGACCTGAGGAAGGTGCCACTGTCGGCGCACTTCAGACCCGACGCTGAGTTGCCAAGGCTCCGGGCCTTCCGCCTGGCTCTATCGGGCGGACTAGTCTGTGGTCTGGCCTACCGAGAGTCGAACCCCCCTGGTAACGACGACCTTCAACCTTGGGCTAGTCCTTCGCTCGCCCTCTCACCCTCTTACTCTCTCCATTTCCACCTTCCTTGTCACCCGTCCGGAGCCACAGAAGCACAGGAACCTTCAAACTCTCTCCCGGAAACATCGCACGTCGGAAAAGAGTGTAAGAGTGTGTACGAGCCTGAGTGTTAGAGAGTGTGCGTGAGAGAAAGGAACAAACACACCGAGCCGCAGCCATGCGCCGAGCATTCGTCTACTTCCTCGTCGCCGTGGCCGTCGGCCTCGTATACGGCGTCTACAGCGTCTCCACGTTAATCTCCCTCCTCTTCGAAGATGTCTCGAACGACCTCATCCCCAAGATCGAGGTCGACGTCGATGCCCCCGAGGAGTTCTCCAAGCGTCCCGCAGTGGTACCAAAGATCATACACCAGACCTACAAGACTGCCGATATTCCCGAGAAATGGAAACAACCGCAGAAGGAGTGCAGGGACTTGCATCCGGAGTATGAGTATAAGGTGCGATATCTTGAAAGAAGACCAACTTTCTATGAATCAGGCTTAAATGCCTGCACACGCGGAATTAAGAGGGTGCTAATAAGATTATAGCTGTGGACGGACGATCTAGCCCGTGAGTTCATCGCGAAGGAATACCCGTGGTTCTTGGAAACCTACGACGGCTACGACCACCCCATCATGCGGGCCGATGTCATTCGCTACTTCGCCCTGAGGAAGTTTGGAGGCATATACATCGATCTTGACGTGGTACGTCCTACTGTCCAAGGAGCATAACCCGCCAACCGCCAACATAAAAGCTAACTTGGACTTTTCTCCAGGGCTGCCAACGAAAACTCGACCCACTTCTCGCCTACTCCGCCTGGGCGCGTAAAACAGACCCAACCGGTATCTCCAATGATGTCATGGGTTCTACCCCCGAGCACCCATTCTTCGCCCGTGTCACCGAGGTTCTACAGAGCTACGATAGACATTGGGTGATGCCATACATCACCATTATGGCGTCCACTGGGCCTTTATTCCTCAGCATCATTTGGAAGAAGTGGACGGGACTGGATCTCAAGGATTCGGCCAGAGTACGCATCCTGATGGCGGACGAGCAGCAACATAAGGCCTGGAGCTTCTTTAGAGTGTACAAGGGCAGCTCGTGGCATACCAAGGATGCACAGACGATTTTCTGGGTAGGTTATCATAACTCGTAGTCGGTGGCTGCTGTGAAGTGATGCTAATAGTTTGAGATCAGATGCAACATCACGTACCACACCTGGTTATCGGGGGTGTCCTGTTGGCCGGTATCATCGGATACACAGTTTACTGGGTTATCCACCGACCGAGAGGGTACGCTAAGGTTGACAAGGGAAACTACGACGCCTAGAAGGTTGCCTACTGTCCCACATAGGCGGAGGACCCTAGGCCGACCGAAGCCTCATACCCGATCGTTACCCCTCTCTACTTGAATGTATTGGCGGAACCATTCTTTGGGAATACGGCGAAGCGTTTTTCGCACCGTGACGACTTCTTTTTCCTTTTCTTGAAGAGCCAATTAGCAACATAATTAGTGAGATTCTCTTTTGCATCAGGTGGAGTTCATATTCCCTTCGATATATCTCCGGGCTCTATCTCCGGGCTCCTTTTATGATATAAGGGCTACATGCCAGGCCGGTTTTAATTACCCCCCTCCTTCACGATGATCAGAATACACCATTACTAATATCGAACTAACCCTATTAATGCTTAATGCGATGGAACGTTGGAATGATCTTTTAAACTTTGTTTGTTTTTATTCACGCCCCTGAAGATATTTTCTTTTGGATATAAATGTTTCGTTTTCTGGACACTCGCTTGTACTATATATCATTGGCATGGTAGAAGGCGTTTCCTTGCGGCGTGGAAGTAGTTTGGAGATAAGAACTAGCTAGGCTCTTAATTATATCCGCGAGATTCGTTTTAATATCGATGTTCGTGAATGTAGATTATGATACAGTGTGGAATAATTGCTTGAAGGCGTTCCGATGCATAGAGTTCATTATTGAAGCCAAAGTCAAGCTTTTACCTATCATGGCATTCTGATAGCGAGGTATGTTAATACAAATATAAAAAGGAATATGATCGTCGGTCCTCGATGTCGCACTGCGCTTTTTGCAAACCCGTAACCGAAACGGTGAGGCCCAAGGTAAAGATATTTAGTCGCTGTCATCGTACCGTCTCCTTCCCCGGTCAGCACTATAGCTCCTGCTCCTGCTTCTACTCACACTCCTACCCCGACTTAAACTCCTCGAATCCCTTCTCCTCCTTCCGCCGTCCCTCGCCTCACTCCTGCTCCTGCTTCTAGTCCTACTCCTCGACCGGTCCCTGCTATCATAGCTATCGCTCCTTCTAGACCGACTCCTAGACCTACTCTCGCTATCCCTCGCTCTACCTCTCCCCCGATCGCTCCGACTCCTACTGGGACTCCTGCTTCTGGACCGACTATCGCTTCTGTCGCGCCTATTCCGTCTTCTCAGTTCTGCGTCCCTTTCTTTCTCCTTTCTGATCTCTTCTTCAACTTCTCTTTGCCTCTGTTTCTCTCTTTCCTGGATAGCTAAAGCTTCCTTTGCTGCGAGTTCTTCCTGTCGTCGGACTTTTTCTTCCGCTTGACGTTTCCAGTGGCTGCCTTCTTCGTAGTCGGATGAGATTTGGAGGGCGCGTTGGAGGCGGGCGTTTTCGGCTGTGGTGGTGGTGGTGTTAGGGCTTTTTCCTTTTTATATGTTTTTACGTGTAGAGCGTGAGGATGACATACCCATTTTGGCCTGTGCCAGTTCGTGCACCTGATGCGACTTTAGTCCTCTGGCGTCCACCCTTTGCGAATCCAATTGTCCCATCAGCGCGCTCCGTAGAGCGGAAACTCGCTCTTCGATCTCATCTTCATCCATTCTGTAATAACCAATCATTCCAAATAGTCAGCTACAATTCATAATTCGAATCCACCCCCCTCCCTAAACGAGGAAAAATACTGATTGATGATATTGAAAAAGAGAGACATACCCATCATCCTCAAGCTTATCCCTCAACTCCAAACACTTAACCTCTACATTCCTCTTCCGATCGTGATCCAATATCTCCTTATCCGGCTGCCGCTGTTTATGCTTTGCGAATTTATCGTAGTCCTTCGGGTGGTAGGATGAGGTGTTCGGATCGCGTGGGCGGATGTGGGAGAGGTTTCGTTGGACGTAGCCGGAGGTGCCGCTGCCGCGGGGGGTGGAGAGGCCGACATTTGAGGACATTGTGTTTGTGAGGATGTTTTCTCTCCTCTTCTTGTTATGTAGTTTTTGTTTCCCCCGGAGATTGGTGAATGGGGTTTTGGAGGTTGAGGAGGAGGATGATGCTGAGGTGATGTTGAGGCAGTCGCGGGATGTTAGCGGTTGGAACGGCTGTTGGAAATTTAGTGAGCGAAACGCGACAAGCTTTAAGCTCTTCTCTTCCTCTTCCTCTTCGACATCCACATAACCAAATTATATCCACCCAAATGCCACCCCCTCCTCTTCCTCCTCCACCCCCTCCTCAACCTTCAAAATCCTCCCTCCCCCCAGCCCCAAAATCAATCAAATCCCTCACAGCCCTCCTAACCACCGACCGCAACATCCTCCACCTCCTCGTCTACAAATCCAAAAACCAGCACCGCGCCTCCCTCTGGTTCAAATGGCTACAAATGCTCAAACGCTCCCTGGAGCGTATAACCTCCCACTTACAAACCACTTACCCGCCGGACCCAGATGAAGCAGAAGCAGAAAACTCAGAACCAGACTCAGACCCAGACTCAGACTCAGACTCAGAACCAACCCTCCCCACCATCCTAAAATCCGACAAAACCCTCTCATCGATCCTACACAGACTATTCACCGCCATAATACCAAACGCTCATAGAGCCTTCACATTACTCATAACTTCGACACAGTACGCAGCAATGGGCATGGTGATGCTAGGTTGTTTGGCAAGGGTACATCATATCCTAACGCCGTTCACAGAGGAATCAGCGCAAGATGAAGTAGAACAAGAAGCTGAAGAGCTAAGAAATACCATACTCAAAACCACCTCCTCGATCTCAAATATTCACAAAAAAGAGGAAGAAGAAGACGTCGGAGAAATCATAAGCCGCGATTCAATCGCCATAAACCAATACCAACGAACTCGAAAGGCAGATACCGGAGAGGATGCAGAAGACGCAGGAACACCCATAAAACGACAAAAACTCCAAATACACCCAGAAATAAACTCCACGACACCATCAAATCCTTCCAAAAAGAAACCAGAGGACTCTAAGAAACGAACCGCAATCGACGATTTATTCGCAGACCTCTGATCGGTTCTGCTTTACAATATTTTATGTTTCATGTATAATGTAGCTTTGGTGCATCTTTGGCCGGCGTTCACGGTGGTATCGCATATTGATTGGACGGGTTCCACGATTGGTTATTCGGGAAATGTATGATATAAGCGATGGGAATAACTGTACCATAGATTAAGTAGATGATTTCTCTAATATACGGACATCTCCATGTCCCTTCAACTGTTCCACTAACACCTATATCGTTCAAGACTCGCAAGATTATTCCCTTCCTCACCCGCGATAAACGGTCCGATGGACAATCCAATAGACGACTCGATACTCCAGCCAATTCGGACACAAAACACGCAGCGGCATCAACTTAAACGGCGACACGATTATTGTTATACGACGGGAACCTTCAAGTTTTTGAAAAAGGGTTAAAAAGGTTGGTTTTTAATTGCCCATTTCTCAACAAAACATTCAAAAAGCATTTTTAAGGAAAAAGGTGGTCGGGTTAGAGAAGAAAAGAGGTCTGGGTAGGGTGGTGGGGGTTGGAGGTTTTGGTTTTCGGGTGTCCGGGAAAGAAAAGCCAGTCAAAGTGGTACAAAAAGTCAGAATAGACACAGAACAAAAGAAATATAGTCGGCACCAGTTTCTAACGAGATTCAAGAACCCCCATTTTTCACAGAATCGACTTCCAAAAAAAAGGTTGAATACTTTCAACTCGTTTTGAAAAGAAAAAGCCCGAGTTTTTTTTCCCCATATATGCATCATCTTCCTTCCTTCCACTTCACTTCTTCGCTTTCCGTTGAGATAATGGATGATATGACGTGCCAAAATAAGAATACGCTTAGAAGCACTTGCGGTGGACCTGTTGCGATATATCAGTATGAAGCTCTATCACGTGGGTTCGAGGATTTCACCTACAATGCTTGGGCCGCTCTCGTCGTACTCTTGCTTGGAGATCCACATCTGTTGGAAGGTGGACAGGGAAGCCAAAATGGAACCACCGATCCAGACGGAGTATTTACGTTCTGGAGGAGCGATGATCTTGACCTTCATCGACGAAGGAGCAAGAGCGGTGATTTCCTTCTGCATACGATCAGCAATACCAGGGTACTAGATAGCAAGGGGAAGTTAGTAAGGCTGGTGTCACATCCGAAATAGGTAACGAAGGGTGACCAAAGCATACCATGGTGGTACCACCAGACATGACAATGTTGCCGTAGAGGTCTTTTCTGACGTCAACATCGCACTTCATGATGGAGTTGAAGGTGGTAACGTGGATACCGCCGGATTCGAGACCGAGGACGGATGGCTGGAAGAGAGCTTCTGGGGCACGGAAACGCTCGTTACCAATGGTGATGACCTGACCGTCGGGAAGTTCGTAGGACTTCTCCAAGCTGGAAGACTGGGCGGCAGTCTGGATTTCCTGCTCGAAGTCAAGGGCGACGTAGCAGAGCTTCTCCTTGATGTCACGGACGATTTCACGCTCAGCGGTGGTGCTGAAGCTGTATCCTCGCTCGGCCAAGATCTTCATGAGGTAGTCGGTAAGATCACGACCAGCCATGTCGACACGGGAGATAGCCTGGGGAAGGGCGAAACCTTCGTAGATTGGGACGACGTGGGTGACACCGTCACCGGAGTCGAGCACGATACCAGTGGTACGACCGGAAGCGTAGAGAGACAAGACGGCCTGGATGGAGACATAGAACGCCGGGGCATTGAATGTCTCGAAGACGATCTGTGTCATCTTCTCTCTGTTGGACTTGGGGTTGATTGGAGCTTCGGTCAAGAGAACCGGGTGCTCTTCTGGGGCAACACGCAGTTCGTTGTAGAAGGTGTGATGCCAGATCTTCTCCATATCGTCCCAGTTTGTGACGACACCGTGCTCGATGGGGTACCTCAGGGTGAGGATACCACGCTTCGACTGGGCCTCATCACCGACATACGAGTCCTTCTGACCCATACCAATCATGATACTAGATAGCAACGGGTGACGTTAACACCATCCTTAAGAGGTTACGGATGTATTCCACCAGTCTAGGGGGCCGTACCCATGATGGCGGGGTCTTCCGACAATGGATGGAAAGACGGCTCGTGGAGCATCATCACCGGCGAAACTAAAAGGGGTAAAAAAAGTTAGCTGGTTGCACTAATTTTTTTTCGCGCTGAGATAAGCTTGGGGATTTCGTCAGCTTACCCGGCTGTAAGAATTTCAAAGCATCAGTATCACTTTGTTAACAGTATAAAGCTCTAGATAAGGTGAGAGGATGGGAGTAGGAGTTTTTCTTTACCCTTGCACATGCCTGTATCACACTTCACGTTAGCATCCGATCTTTACCGTGGGAAGGGGAGCTTATCGGAGCTCTAACTCACCGGATCCATTGTCAATAACGAGCTGGAGGACGGAAAAAATAGAACGTTAGCAATTTGGGTGTCTCCCGAGAACCTTCATCGTGTGTGGGTTTCTAAAGGTGGGGCAGATTTTAGGGAGGTAACTCGGACGATGCACGTACAGCAGCAACTTCCTCTGTAAGCCCGAGAAAAAGCGAAAAGGTTAGCTATGATGGGCCTGATGGACGACCTCGAGCTCCGGAACCCGTTCAGACATTGGTCGGGACAATGTTGTGGGAGCTGGAGCTGGGTTTCGTGACGGGAAGAGGGGGTTTTGGACGTACCTTCCATGTTGACTGATTATGGTCTATCGAGCGCGAGAAAAGCTACGTCAGCAGGGTGAATCCAGCAGGAAAAAACGGGGAAGAACGGGAGCATTGGGAGGGACGAAGGGAAATACATTAAAAACGTGACTCTAGATGATGAAAGATGAAGTAGACGGAGGATGAGGGGATGGAGATGGGGAGACGTGGTCGGAGTGGGATTTAATTTCAGGTTGTGGGAAGTGCCCAGATTGGGTTGCAATAAAAGGAAGAGAAGCAGAAGCAGGACTAAGAATGAGGGGGGGAATAAAAGGGAGGTAAAAGAGGAGAAGGCCAGCCGGCCAACTAGCTCCCTCAACCACCATCCACCACGGCCCCCCAGACTAGGTACGGTGCTTGAGAGGGAGCGAGAGTATCTCAGCACCCGGTCTAGCTAAAGATAGCTCTGGTCTGGGAGGGCTCGATTGCTGCATCCCGTCTAGGGCCCTCGCAGGAATTACCCAGCCGGGAAATTCTCAGGACCGCATTGTAAGCTGCAGACAAGGTCTCGCAACCAGCTTGCCGAACAGGCAATGGGCCCTATACTTTCGGAGCAAAAGTGGATCGAACGACTGGAGACAGTCGACGCCACGAGATACGAACGGATACTTCCACCCTGTCCCGTTGCTGGCAAGTGCAAGCAAGCTCGAGCGAGGGCAAATGCTCGTGAGGAAAAGAAGCACATCCATCACCAGATGCACGAGCATGAAGCGGGTGAAGGGGTCTTGGTCGCTGCTGTGGCCAATGCCCGAAGCAGTATAGCCAGACGACCCGGACGCACCTTGGGCCCATATATCACGATATAGGAAGTGTGCGATGTGTGCCTGCTCATGCATCCAAGATCGAAAACATCGAGGAAACACGGAGCTGATGGGGACAAGAGCGAGTACTCACCGTGAATCGAAGTATAAAAATGCGAGGGTTGAATGTTTTGTTTTGCGAGACGAAAAGGTTGCAGGAGCAGCTGGAAGTTGAGCGAGGATGCGTATAAGATAAGTAACTGTCGACCCGACCAATTTATAATAAACTCTGAGCTCAGGGGACCGCCAATGCAGCTTACTTTTTTCAGGGCTGAGAAACAAGAATCGAATTTTAAGGCAGAAAAAGGGTTGGAACGAATATAAATTTAATTTTTTTTTATGATTTTATCGAGTTTTATAGCTGTGACCGGGTGATTGATATCTGAACTGATTGTCTGTGTTATCCGATGGCCTTCAAAGGGAATCTCTCTTGCAGCCGGTCCTTCAGCTGAAGCTTTTATACCGAAGGAACAGACTCTCTTCTCCGCCGGCGGTTTCTAGGTTGGTATACGATTACGGCGGCCCTCGAAGTCTCGTCTGAGGTCATCCCAGGCGGTAGCCGAAGCTACGACAGCCTCTTGCGTCTGCGCGGAGGCGGATGAATAGCTCCCTTCCAGCGGTCTCAGTGCGGGTTTGGTCCCGGAATTACACATTCCCCAGTTAGGCTCCTCCACTCGAGCTAGCTCGGGACGACTCCATCGCCAATTTCACAACAGCACACACAACCCTCACTAGAATGGGTAATCTGTAGCTCCGGCAATTTTGGAAGGCCTCCCAAGGAGCTTATTCGGCGCGGGGCAACCCCAACTGTTCCAACGTTTCAAGGTGGAAATGACATTTTTTGCCGGTCGAAAAAAGCTCTCCGTTTGGTCGGGGCAGCTACGTAACTTGAGACTCGCTTAACTTTGTTTTCCTCGCCAGGAAATCCCGGCGTGCGTAAGCAGACCCTTCTTAAGCTTCTGCCTGTGAACCTCCAGCATAAAAGCGCAAAAACACTCTCCGTCGTCCTGAGAAGGCGTTAAAACCTCTTACGCCAGCTATTAATAGGCTGCAACGTGCCATAAAATATGACTGGCAGGCGCCAAAGATCCGACAGGTGCATTTTGCAGCGTCGATATGCATATATGACTGTCAAAGGGCGGCTCTTGGCGGCCTATCCATGGCGTATGCAGATATCCGACCGTCGTGACAGGGAAGCTCGATTTCTGGTCCTCAGCTTCTAGAAGCAGCCTGGCCGTTTTTCATCCAATGATCCGAGTTAACCCTCCCCGAGTTCCGACCGTCCGCTATGTCCGTAGCACGCACGCATCAATCTCGATATCTCGCTCAGATGCCAATGACAGTATATTGAACCCTCTACAGACACAAAAATCACAGACACCCCTTCGTACTCGGGACATCGTTCCCTCCCGTCCTCGCCGTCGCCTCCCTTAGCGCAATCGCCAGAGCCTTAAACGCCGATTCGGCCCTATGATGATCGTTCTTCCCTCTCAAACAGTCCACGTGCATGGTGATACCGGCCGCCTGAGCAAAACTCTCAAGAACGTGAGGAATCATCTCACAGCTCAAGTCTCCAATCTTTTCTCGCTTTAGGTCCAGTTCGACGACAGCGTACGGTCTGTTCGATAAGTCGACGACAGCTCGAGAGAGGGCCTAGTGAAGCAAAGTTAGGTACACAATGTTGCGACTGCTGGCGTTGGTTGGGATATGACGTTACCTCGTCCAAAGGCGCATATCCATGTCCGAATCTTTTGTACCCCCGAATCGGACCCAATGCCTGCTTGAATGCCATTCCCAGAGCTATCGCCGAATCCTCAGCGGTATGGTGGTCGTCAACTGTACACCCACAGTCATTAGCAAGTGTCCATGTATACTACCTGTGAGGTTGCGAACTTACTGTGCAAATCCCCGTTGCAGCTCATCTCCAAGCTCCACCCGGCATGCTTCGACATAGCATGGAACATGTGATCCAAAAACCCTATACCGGTGCTAATACTCTGCACATTGCCACCCGAAATCTGACTCGCATGGCCCGTGGAGACCTGCTCTCCGTCCTGAACTTCCAGATTCGATGATTCGGTATCATCGGGCAGGGAACCGCCGTCGAGGGACAGCTTGATTTTGATTTTGGTTTCATTGGTATCCCTGTTCAGGGCTGCGTATCGGCGGGTGGTAGCCATTGTTGTTTTCAGTTGCCTTGGTAAGATTTGGACCGGCCGTTGTATCGGTGGATAAGAGATCGAGGAATCATTCTGTCGCAGAATCGTCCGTTCTTTATATCGGACGAAGCCGTGTTGCGTCTACAAGTCCGTCCATCGGCGTTCGCTTAAACCACAACCTTGCAGGAAGGCCGGCCACTCAGATGCATACAATTTCTCATTCACATCGAGCGCAGGTTCGTATAGAATAGTTCAGATATCAATTGAATCGAGTCGAACTGCAATCTATCTTAATCTATCATTGCAAGCGAACGGAGACAAAGTAAAATAGCTACCCCAACGGCACTACAAGACAATCCCAATGAATGTCGTTCTTTCACAATTCAGTGACTTGAGCTCCCTCTTGAACCGGTTCCAAGACTTTCCAGATACAATGAACACCTTCTCTCGCAAACCGTGATAATATCTCTTCGGCTATTCTTTCAAAGTTCTCAGTAGCCAGAGCCAAGATCGTGGGACCGGCTCCGGAGAGACAGATACCAAGAAGCCCATGGTGGGATTGAGGGGTCATCGAGGTCAGGATTTCGGGCAAAGCGGGGATCTGTAAAATCTATAAGCCTCTGGATGATATATCAGAGCTTCGTGGGGAACTTACGAGGGTCTTCCTGTACGGTTGGTGGACCTTGTCCTGCATGGCCTGGAATATAAGCTCCGGGTCCGGTGGCGACCGCGTCAATGCGGTGGTAAGAACCGCTAGTCTCTGTAGATTGAATATCTGGAGAGTAACCGTAAGCTTTTATCCGTTCAGAGGAAGTAATAACATCGTATCGAATACATACCAAATCCTTCTTCGAATACTCCGTCGGTAATACCCCTCTAGCCGTCGCCGTTGCAACCTCAAAGTCCGGAATGATCGCAATAGCCTTAATCTCTGGCGCCCACCCGAACCTAATATGGTGACCGATCCCGAGCGGCGGTTCCGGTGGCCTCAGGCCCGTATCCAAGCCGCCGGCCGGCTCGGGAAGCACCTCGCTCAACGGAATCTCCTTCCTCTCCGTATCCTTAGGATCCAACTCCCTCAAATACGACCCAACGAACCCACCCATCATAGTAGCAGTGACGTTATCCGGGTGTCGCTCGATCATAAGCGTATAATCCATCATCCTATCCTTCGATAACCCGAGTTCTCCTACGGTACTCCCGAGCATTACACCGGCTACAACCGCAGCACCCGAAGAACCCAGTCCTCTACCTAGCGGGATATCATTCTTGATGTGCACATGCGTGCCTGCTGGGAAGTCGCGGATGTCGTGGCATTTGAGAACGTACAATGCCGTCCGTGTAATCAAATTATGGTCCGGTTTGAGCGGCACCTCGTCGGCGCCGTCCCCTTCATAGGTGATCGTGCAGTTGTGCTCTGCCTCCGGATTCTCATCCGTGAATGTGATTGTGAGGGTAAGATATATGGATAAAGCGATTCCAACGACGTCGAAACCGGGTCCTTTTGTGAGACTCCCATGTAAATATTAGTTACTCCCCATTGAGCGATTGAGTCCGGATGAAATAGAGTGGTGAAGTGAATTGTAGTGGAATGGCGAACCTATATTTGCAGAGGAGCAAGGGACCTCTTTTTATACACCGTTAGCCTTATCATGTACCATATCTCGCAAATTATAAATCGACACCGTGCATACTAATCGTGAACGGCCTTCGTGGACTGGCCATCTTGAAATACACCGACCAACCAATGACAGGGGCTCTTTAGCAATGGCGCAATCGATGCCGCTGCGGAAGGTTGACAGGTACTGCAGCGCAGGTGCAGGGTAGCGAGGATGGGTCGCGTGGTAGTATCGTCCGGACGGGACAACAGCGATACCAATTGCAATTGACACAGCCGGATGCGATGAAGCTGGGGTTTCGGTCAGAATAAGTAATTTTCCACCTCATACAGAGATGGCTGGCTAGATCAGAGGTGTCTTGTATATATGTCGAGCGAGCGGGTGAGCCATCTGGCGACCATGTCCGAATCGGTGGAGCTCGCATGCCCGTTTTTTTCCTTTTGGGTGACGAAAGGCTAATTGGAACTGTTAAAAGTTGCCCCGCCATACAACCGCTGCCATTCGAATCGGCCATCCCGCCAAAACTTCCAACTGCTGCCGTATGCGCCACAGGACTGCGAAAAATAAAAAAACTTGATTCCGACGCTGTGCAACTTGCAAATATTTTCTTATCGTTCGGGATAGTACCGTCCTGGTGACAGTTATTACCCGAGAACATAGGTACACCGTCGTTCAACATTTTTTATTATAGTCCCTTCGATTCCGATTCGCAATGATTGGAGACACCCCACTACGCATCCTTCTGGTCGGGAACGGAGGACGGGAACATGCTCTGGCCTGGAAGCTCGCCCAGTCGGACCGGGTCGAAAAGATCATTGTCGCACCGGGTTCGTCGATTCTCCCTTCATTTCTTCTTATCAATGGTTTATCATAGAATCTAATATTTCCTACAGGCAATGGCGGAACCGCTCGTACCGTCCCGAAGACGTCCAACAAAAAAATCAGCGTCATCAATTTCGAGGCCCTTGTTGCTCTTGCCATTGAAGAGAAGATCAATCTCGTTGTCCCCGGGCCCGAGGTTCCTTTAGTAGAAGGAATCGAAGAGCATTTTCGCAAAGGTCGTTATTCCCGAATTACATAAACCTCGATGATACAAAATCTGGATTACGGAGTACTAACTTGGTATATAGTTGGAATACTATGTTTCGGTCCTACGAAAGAGGCGGCTCGTATGGAGGGCTCCAAGACTTTCTCCAAAGATTTTATGCAGAGACATAACATCCCCACCGCCGAATACAAGAATTTCACAAAGTACGAGGAAGCGGTGGAGTACATTAAATCGGTTCCCCACAATGTTGTCGTCAAGGCTAGTGGTCTGGCGGCCGGAAAGGGTGTGGTGGTAGCTAGTTCGAAAGAGGAGGCTATTGATGCCGTGGAGAAGATCATGGTTGGCAAGATATTTCAAGACGCAGGTAGGCACACCTCATCAAATATCGTCTGTTTTCTAAACTAAATATCTTTTGTAGGCGAAGAGGTTGTTATCGAGGAGTGCCTCGAAGGTGACGAACTCAGCATCCTCGCTTTTAGCGACGGCTACACCATCGTCCCCCTCGTCCCAGCCCAGGATCATAAAAGAATATTCGACGGCGACAAAGGACCAAATACTGGTGGTATGGGCTGCTACGCCCCCACCAAGATCGCCCCGCAATCCGTTATCGACGATATCAAAGCGAGGATACTACAACCTACTATCGACGGCATGAGAAGGGAGGGAATCCCGTTCGTCGGAATGTTGTTCACCGGTATCATGATGACAAGAACAGGTGCAAAGGTTCTGGAGTATAACGTTCGATTCGGAGATCCAGAGACACAGACCGTGTTGCCGCTCCTGAGCAAGGACACTGATCTAGCACAGATCATGGTCGCTTGCTGCGAGCATTGGCTTGACGCCGTTCAAATCACAATCGAACCTAGGTTTTCCACAACCGTGGTTGTGGTTGCTGGAGGGTATCCTGACGCCTATGCGAAGGGAGACGTCATGACTCTAGACCCACTGGAACCAGGGTTGGAAGCAACTCTATTCCACGCCGGAACCAAGGAGGAGGGCGATCTGCTGAAGACCGATGGCGGTCGTGTTATCGCTATAAACTGTGTGGCAGACGACCTTGAATCAGCTGTCAAGAGTGCATATAAAGGTGTCCACAGCATCAAGTTCAACCTATCATATTACCGAAAAGACATCGCTCATCGGTGGGTTCAACTTCGACCACTAGTGCAGTCAAGTTGCTAATCAATCCTAGCGCATTCCGACAAGAAGCCCCGGATCTCGAGGCTCTTACGTATGCCTCTGCTGGTGTCTCCATTGACGCCGGTAACGCCTTGGTCGAGAGGATCAAAGCAAGCGTAAAATCTACCAAACGTGTCGGCGCAGACGCTGACCTCGGTGGGTTCGGTGGAGTCTTCGACTTGCAAAGTGCTGGATATGGTGGGCCATTGATCATCGGCTGCATCGATGGCGTTGGCACCAAACTCAAGGTTGCTCAGATGGCCGATAAGCACGATACCGTTGGTAAGTTTCAAACCCCCTCGATAACCATAAAGGTAGAGCTAGGTCCTAACCAAAAAAACACAGGTATCGACCTCGTCGCTATGAACGTAAACGACTTGGTAGTCCAGGGTGCTGAGCCCCTCTTCTTCCTCGACTGCTTCTCCTGCTCCAAACTGGACGTCGAGAAAGCCGCCGAATTCATTGCCGGTGTCGCGGACGGTTGCAAACAGGCCGGTTGCGCTCTTATTGGCGGAGAGACCGCCGAGATGCCGGGAATGTATCAAGAAGATGACTACGACGCAGTCGGTGCCGCAGTCGGCGCCGTCTCCAAAGAGTCTATATTACCCAGGCTAGACGATATGGTCGAAGGTGACGTTCTTCTAGGACTTGCATCCAACGGCGTTCATTCCAATGGGTTTTCGCTCGTACGAAAGATTATCGATAGGAACGGTCTTTCCTACAAAGCAGAAGCACCTTGGGAAGCGAACGTTACCGTTGGCGAGTCGCTATTGACACCAACGAGGATATACGTCAAACCCCTTCTTAAAGTCTGCAAGAAGGGTCTGGTGAAGGGCATGTCACATATCACCGGTGGTGGTCTGACGGAAAACATCCCACGAATGCTACCGAAGGATATGACCGCCATCGTTGACGCCAAAGCGTGGAAGCTATCAAGCCTATTCAATTGGTTAAAGTATAAGGGTAACCTGACACATCAGGAGTTCGCCAGAACGTGGAATACGGGTATTGGGATGGTTGTTGTGGTTGCAGAGGCGGACTGGGAGGCTGTTAAGAAAGAGTTGGAAGAGGATGGGGAGACGGTTTATAAGATAGGATTTTTGAGACGGAAGCAGGATACTGAGGAGGAAGGGTGTTTGTTGAAGAATTTGCAGGTGTGGGATTAATAGCACATTTGAATTGAGGGAATGTACGGCGGTGTATTTGGTATGGGTTATGGGAGGTGGGAAGCTAAAAGTCATGTCATTTATAGTGGAAAAAGTGGTCTCGTTCCCACGAAAAAAGTATCTGTAGTAAATACTGGTCGGGTGGAGTGCTAAAATCAACCGTCAATCATATATTCACTGGGCAAAGATCGCCCTAGATGCTATTTCCTGGAAGCGCTATATAGGACGTACAGTACTGCCAAGGGTAAGGAGGCTGATTAGAATCCGACCTCAAGATCAATATCACTTTCGCCTGGGTCACTCCAGCTCTTATCACTACTGCGTTGACATCGAAAGTCCAACAGGCTTTGCGCTGGTCACCAAGGAGATAGGGTTGATATATCCCTAGTCATTAGCCAAACTCTATCTGCTGCTGTGGTCTAACGGTATGATGCTCGTTTCCCATCGGAGCAAATCCGGTTTATTGCGGGCGACACGGGTTCGACTCCCGTCGGCAGCAATCACCTTAGACCTTTCTTTTTGTAGTTTTTTTTTGGCCATCCCTTGGGACGTCAATCAACTCTTTTCAGTTAGTTGACATATATGCTTATTGCTGGTTATCACGTTTATTGCTAATTGCAAGGGTAAATAATTTTTCTTGTACTAAAGATTCGCTGTTAGTGTGTGTATATATATGGCTTTTGTATATATCGATATATATATATATATACCTACTTAGGTATCTACATAAACATAAACCAGATTTCGTACTCTGAACTTTCTGACAACTGCTTTTGCAGGTAGGCACCTAGGCGCGGGCGCGCGGGCACTGGAGTAACAAAAAACATTCTTATGATAATTTTTACTCAGTAGTGAGTCTAGTCACGGGACCGGGATTGAAGGCCCAGGCCAGGTAGTCTTCTCGTAACACTGATGTGTTCCGCGCATCGGCACGACCCGGGCTAGCCGAATGAATCAGGCAAGCAACATTCCTCGTGGAGACCTCATTAAACTCCACTCGCGCCCGCAAGGTCTGAATATCTTAAACTAAGTGATCAGTAAGTAAGTAAGTAAGTATTAGCGATGCGAGAGGAATGATATTCTTCCACGTGCGCACATTATTAGCATGTCGGGGGTATATGTTCATATTTTTGAAAGTCCGCGAAATTCCAAAAAAAAAAAAAAAAAAGAAAGGAGAAAAAAAAAGAAGAAAACGTATCTAAGGTAGGCATCACCATATGCGCCTTGCTTCCCGACGTTCCCAGTGACCGACCAGGCTGCAGCGACTTCAGCTAAAGTATAGCTAGGTCACGTCCATAATTCCATTCGTTACGCATCTTGAGACGACATGATCATTGATGGCAGTCATGATCATCAATCTATACCCCCCCCCTTACGTATATACGTATACAAGATTATGGGAACCACTCAAGTGATTTGGGAAAGTGCGATTACGGTTCCATTCCATCGATAAACAGTGACGAAGATGAAGCTATCGTTGGCGGTAAGGTAATGGAGTATAAATATCAATGTATATACCCGTTGTCTAAATTCTCAATCCGAATCAATCCAGCAGTCCTCAAGACCGCCAAATCAATATTGCAATATCAATTTATACCCCGCTTTCTTAACTATAGCCTCGCAGCCGGGCATAGATATCCTTACTGGCTACGAGAACTTTGGATCATTATTCTGATTTCTCTGTATCATATACTTCCATATCCTGCTGCTCAGTCAATTTCAAATATTTGAACAATGAGACTCACCCGGTTCATTCACGCCCTCGCAATTCTGGTTGTCCAACCGTGGTCACCATTCGCATCAGCCGAAGACTCACCGTTTGGTGAAGTTGCTATGGAGCGATTACATAAGAACGACTTTGCCCGGGCTGCACTGCAAAGATTGGCACCGCAGGTTATACTTGATAATCAGCCCGTCGACACAGGTCGCTGTAAAAACAAACCCGCACTGGGATTGGAGTGGAAAGTGTACCTGAATGTCGATTCGAAAGATATTAAGCAGTATTGGGCGAAGTACTATGAGGGATCCAGTTGTGGGAGAAGGGATCTAGTATGATTGCTCTGCGTATTTAAGACTAAAGTAACCTTTATTAACCATACTTCTTTCCAGCTGCTGTCCCTTATCCTGGACGCCTACACGACAAATCTTGACAGCCTTCGCCTGTTCGCCAGAGACCAAAAAGATTTTCCTAAAACAAAAAAAAATGCACTGCTCTAACGTTAATGGCATATTGGGGCTGCTCAAGGCCTCCGTTGGAATTGACTCGCCTGTCGCGACCTGTGAAGACAGGTTTACAGACACTGAATTCGCATCACAGGAGGGGTATGCTACGGCTATAGCCGCTCTGGGAAAGTCGTCAAAGAAGCTGTATGATATCATCGATGCATGGATCTGCAAACACAAAATGACGGATAAGAGTATGACCTACTTTACACTATTCGATCGGAAAGAGAGTGATAGTCGATCGATATCGGATCCTGAGGAAAAAGTCACAGTTCCAAAACTTACCCATTTTATGGTAGACTATCCAAAGGTAAGCCACCCCCCTCTGGACGTTAACCATGCAATTCGCGAACCTTGTCCTGACAAGTGATGGCAGACTCTGGACTCAGAACTGCGGAAAGTTACCTCGGATATCGGCGAAGCTGCCCAGGGCATCATAGAAAATATAGGAAAACGGGCCGAGTTCACCAAGGAACTAATGAAAACGATCGGGAAAAAGACGAAGACCGAAGATGAAAGCAAAATGATTAAGGACCATTGTGCCGCGGTGAAAGGAGCAATTCCCAAAGCCAACCCGATCAAACGTAGTATACTATAGCGTTGGTATAATTAAAATTGGGGCGGGCCTAGGCTTTCATAGCCTTGTTGGTTCAAGTAGATGCATAAATCATGATATAATAGTCTTGTTCGAAATGGTCAATGTAGTCCTGTCACCGTTAGCCATGCATGTTACAATATTTAATATTATAATTCTAATCATAACTCCGAGATTCTACGCTGCTGTGGTAAGGCAATTATCTAAATGTAATATTCCCTAGCCGACCGTTAACCCCCACACCTGACGCCGCAGCGCGATTGTCCATTTAAATATTTCTCTGGCCGCATCTATATCTTTAAGGGGAGCTAAATATAAGTATAATATATTTGTGTGTGTGTGTGTGTGTGTGTGTGTGTGAGCTGACTTCACCGCGCACGCGTTGTGTCACCCGAAATCCAACGATTGATATCGAAAATGGCTCCCAGAACTGGTGTCACAGGGACCAGTATAGTATTAATACCTCCCTGTCCATCATGCAATAAGTCTATAGATCTAGGTGTAGTACATCTTACCTACTAAATACTGTGCCGGCAAGGGGCGTATTTCGAATACCAACCTAATACCGATTGATAGAAATTTATCGCCCTGAATACCACTTCAATGCGGATCAACTGTTAAAATACGGTATATATTAATATGCTAGTACTACGACAAATCGTATTGATACCATAATATTATCGTACTAATATCCCCCCTCTAGCTCCCCGGCACAGTAAGTACCTAAGTACCTATCTTCATATCCCTACCAAACTGCCCATCTAAGTCAAAGCAAAATTGTTGTTCAATGACCGGCGACCGCACAAACAAGTATTCAATCTTTACAGGATCGATATATCAGACCAGGGACTCCGTCTTATATAAATAGTATCATACCAATATCTACACTAACGCTCATTTGTTTTATCACCGAGATACGTACTTATGTATACGCATGCGTACCGAAAAATCTATAAAAATCTATACTGCCAACGTATATATGAGTTCCTGCCCGGGAACAGGACTAGAGTTCTACTATAAAACAGAATATCACGGAGGCCGTCAAAGCATCATAAATACGGACATGATGCCGATTTCAAAACCGTCAACCTATAAACCAAATCACTCATCACACGCATAGGCCGAAGTCAAAAGTAGTTCGAATCCCAACTCCAGAATAGAAGGCATTAAAAGCTCTGTCGATTTATGTAAGGTACACGGTGATGAATCGAAGGAAAAAGGAAGCTTATAAAAAAGAGAAAAAGTGAGGAATGAGGTAGTTGTGCCGAACAATGAGGTCGATACACCGTCCCCTCTGACAGGAAAATGAGATGCCACAAGAGTACATGCATAATAAGAAAGGAACAAGAATGAGGAGGTCGAGAGAGGAAACGAATCAAAAAAAAGTAGAAGAGTCCATGCATTCCTCATGCGTACACCAGCAACGTGTTTAGACATCAAAAAGCAGAAGCTTTCCATTAATACGGGATAGAAATCTTGTATTTCCGAACAGGCACACGAAAAAAAGGAGTCGTAGTAAAAAGGGAGACGACGCTGACACTGTATTCTCGCCAAAGCCAAAAGCGCAAATAAAAGGAGATGATGGTGGGGGGTATGATTATGACGAAGGATGAATGCTTTTGCAAATGAACAAAGGCGGGGGGGTAGAAGTCTATGCTCAAAAATGCTTTATTTGTCTTTCCCAAGGTCAACGTCCTCTAGTCCCTCTGCTAGAGAACCAACCTCTTTAGTTGAATCTTTCGCTTTCGGGCTGGCTCCTCTCTCTGACTCTGCGGCTTTTGATGTTGTCGGCGTGCTGATGAGATCGGACAAATCTTCAACATCATCCTTCTTTTTTGTGATGTTATTATCAATAACCAGCGGCGGCGGCGTCTCAGTACTCCTAGTAGATTGTAGACTCGTTCTCGCTGGTGTCAAGATAGTAGGCGTCGTTGGTCCGGATCCAGTCGCCGACGTTGGCATGTCCTCAAGGGCTCTACCGATTGGCCGGACAGCTTTAGGGGCGTGGATGGGGGATAGCGACTTCGACGGCATCGGTTCTCGAGTTCCATCGGGCCTAATGATCGGTGAAAGCCCAATCATCGGAGACCCAGGCGATGATGTACCGGGTCCGGGGCGTGGTCCAACAGGACCATTACCCGTCGCAACATGAGGAGGTGGACCCGGCCGTCTCCTCATATGCGGTGGAATCTTCCTGCCATACTTCTTATCCGTCCGTAATCTCAGGATATCGAAATAACCAGGCTCAACCTTCGTTGTCTTCAGCTCACGGAGCTTGAGCTCACCGCTGTCTTCGTCGACATACCAGTTACTACCCTCTAAATCGTCGGCAACAGTGGCAAGGAACGACGCCCACGACTTGGCAACGACGTATTTGCAGTCGTAATCTCGACCGAACATGATAACCTGGCCCCACTTCCCAGCCGGTCCAGGTGCAAGGTCAATACCAATGTTGTTGCCACCCCAATCGCGCACCAACGGAATCCACCCAGGATGGCAGTAGACCTTCTGAACCGCTCCTTCCGGTTGCGAATCCTGTCGTGACATCAAAACCGCTTTATTGAGCGTGCTGCCGTTCGGAGGAGCCCCACCGCGTGGACTGGACGGTCCGCTAGACGGCCCAGCCTGCGGAGGCGGCCTCGCCGCCTGAACCTGAGCCTGCTTCTGCAAATACTCTGCCCTAACAATCTGCCACTGCTTCCATTCATCCAAGATCTCCTCACAGTCCAACAACATGGCCCCGAATATTATCCCCGTAGGCGTACCCCCCCTCTCCTGCCCATCGTGGATTTGCAGGGACTCCCTAACCTCCATCGGTAACGAACAATCTAGATCGTGTTCTAGCTCATTGATATCGTTTATCGTGGACCCTTCGCAAATCTGGTCCCAGAGTTCCGGGTAGTTTTCTTCGGCCCATCTATCAATTCTCATCCAAGAGTGAGCGACTGGTGGCGGTGGGGGAGAGCCATCGGCATTGAAATCCTGCAGCGGTATTCCAGATATCGCCGATCCATCCTTTCTCGAAGCAGTGCTAGATCTTGAACCAGGGGAGTAAGGTGCACCGGGACTCAGTGGGCCACCGTTAGCGCCCCTGTAGGTGTCGTCTGCCGAGGATGCAAGGTGGGTTGATGATCGGGAGGCTGGGTGTCCGAGCTCGTCGTGGTAAGGCGCACCGTCCATTCGCGATGATGATACGGAAGAGAGTTCGGAATGTCTGCCGACGCCGGGATAGGACGAGGCGGCTCGGTAAGGGCCGTCCAAGGTGGCATGTCGGTCGTCGGATGTCATGGCATGCCAGAAGGTTTTCATGGCGGATGCAAACCCGCTATTGGAGACAGTGATAGTTAGCGTGGTGATGTAGCAAAGTCAGAGAGAGAATCCGTATTCCGGCCCTCATCTCTTCAAGCACAGACTGCAGCAGCAATCGCTGGGAAGACGTAGATGCTCAGGGGATGCCAACGTACGAGGGAGCCATGGTGGAGGAAAGAAGCTGTGCAACCGGGTCGAATAAGAAGAGTTTGATGGTCTAGATGCCTAGTGGAAGCGTGACAGGTACTGATGATTGAAGCAGATGAGGATAGAGTCGACGATGGCCTTAGTTATAGAGACAGATGGAGGTTCTGTGGGTTTCGAGGAGATGGCATTGGCCGAGTTGCACGGCAGCAGCAGCAATGCAGCGGTGGTGGTGGTGGGAAAAAGGAGCTGCTCAGTCCAGTCGAGCTGCGTACGCTTCCTGCCCGTCGTACAATGCTGAAACCGGGCCCCTCGTGGTTTCGGCGGACAAGCTAGGAAAGAAGGAAGCCTGGGGTTTGGTCCCGGTCAGGTTATCTGGAGAGGATGAGGATAAGAACGGTGTCGGTGCAATGCAGAGTTTGAGAATGAGATGGAGATTAAGTCGATGTTGACCGTTGAAAGGGATAAAAGCAATGTTGGTTGGTCGACCTGTCCGGCTGCAGTGACCTCCTTCGAATTCGCAGCGTCCCAAATGCAAGCCAAACATCATCCATCCCAAAGTCCGGACGAACTGCACAAGTTATAGCAGACGACGCTGGAAAAGGGTCATCCCCTTTCCCCAAGCAGCAGCGCGGTGACCGGGGTTCATCTGCTATCGAAATTAAAGGCCCGAGCAAGGGAGTTCGCGGTACGGCACTGCGCCAGATAGATATCGACTATCGATCGCAGGAACCGGCGGAACTGCTTCGACTCGACATCGATTACGTGCTCATTGAATCAAAGCCCTCCGACTGTCATGGACGAACTTTCTCACCCCTCGTGATAGAACCCGTGATGGTGCTGGGGGGTCATCATTCTACGAGAGCGAATTCAAACCGAACTCCGAAAAATCTAAAAGTCAAGACATCCTGATCCGGCAGCATACAAACCCTCAAATCACCCCCCTAAGCCAATTCCTGCAGTTGGTTCCGCCGGGCTGTCACATTGCCAGTGTTCCTCTCCAAAACAAGCTTATTCCTCAAGACCTTCTAGAGTCTTGGTACACCAGTTGCACGGTTTGGCAGGTTCGAACGTTCGAAGCCAATGATGCCGCCACGGCCTCATGACGAATGCGAAGGGGAACTTCCTCATCTCCCCTGCGATATCTCCTGCTGCCTTATATAGAACAAGACCGATTGCTTGCATCCTGGTGCGGATCGTTCGTGCAGCTTTCTTGCCACGAGAATTCGAATCGGTCGAAGCTTGCTCTCGCTTTGCAGGCCGATTGGTCAGTCGTGCAAATTGGCAAACTAGCAGCATCTAACTCTCAACAGGAAATGAACGATGCATTTTGGTCGTCTGTTGTGGCAGATGATTGAATATCGTCATCCTGAGCGTCTCTGCACAAGAAACACTTCTTGTTTATATGGGCCGGGACTACCTCGCGCTGCTGCATTTAATCTGGATGAATTGAAAGATACATACTCATAAACCCGGCCATGTCGATTGCTGCGGCATCATGGAAGAATCCAACCCAACCAAGCCTTGCATGCTTATATATATACACCGAACCAGAAAGAAAAAGAATTATCAAGTGTCGTAGGCAAAAATAGCGGGAGCGAAAAGCAAGGAAAAAGACTAAAGTCGATAAGAGGGAGAAGAAGAAGAAAAAGAAAAGGAACTCTAAAGTGGCTGCAAAGGAGAACAGAAAGAATACCCAGGCCTCAGGGGTCCACATACCCAAGCTTCAGTTTTGAGAAGGAAACAAAAAAAGGCGGTCAAGCGAAATATCCCTGCGAAGAGAAGGAAGGGTTTGGGTAAAAGAATCGAAGAAATCGTAGCCCTCAGCTATGAGGGCCTCTATCTAGCCAAATCCCGAAAACGCCCAATTTTTGATATATCAATATCTTTTACACGGATGAAAACGAGCCCCGCGAAGGACCACCATGCCCCCCTCTGAACACCCACGATTAACTTTTACACCTCCAACATCATTGGATACCGCAGAGTACTAGCTTAGAGCTCACATACGGAGAACTAAGCTTGATATAATTAGTTCTTCCGTAGGCCATCGCGTTGGCTCGCGCTGCTGGCGCTGGTAGGAAGCGAAGGGGTCTGCTTCTGCTGCTGGATCTTCGCCATTGAATACACGATACCCGAAATAAACCCGACAATAATTGCCTAAAATTCTGTTAGCTGTCGGACTTTAGGCACGAAATTTGATCTTCAACTTACGGTGACGGAGAAGAAGGTAACCGGGGCATCAAAGAAGATGAGACCGGATATGGCGATGGGCAGCTTGTTCAAAGCACCAACCATGCTGTAAGTCGTCGACGAGGTCACACGCACACACCACGCCGAGGTATAGCTGATAAAGACGGAGGAGAGACCGGAGATGAACATAGCAATCATAAGGTTGTTGCGGGTTTCCTCCGGGAAGTTCTTATTTACATTGTCGGAGCTCCAGTCTTCGATGAGGAAAGTGCAGACGAGGAGAATCGGGATGCTGAGAAGGTTGTTGTAGAACATGGCTGTCACAATGTTAGCGCAATACTCCTACAAGCTGTTGATAATAGAATGACCGTACTGTCGAAATCCTTGAACTGAGTGATCTTGATCCTCTTACGCATTCCCAGAATGTACGCCGTGGTGCTAAGGCAGTTGATGAACATCCACAGGTAACCGGCGTTCAAAGTAGAGATTTGAGTGGCGGCCTCGGCGGAGTTGTGCCCGTGGGTGGAAAGAGCAGCCTGAATATCGGCCCATGCGGCAATAACGGACGACAAGACGATGAGACCGAAGGAGAGGAGCGCCATCGGAGTGACAGAGCCTCCGAACCAGAGGACCTCGCCGTAGGCGATCATGATGATGGTCAAGTTCTTGAAGATGGTGTAGACGGGGATCGAGAGGAATTGAAGACTACAAATCCCCGTTAGTTTACTTTATAGCATTATGAGCTCTGAGAAAAGCCGTTCTTACGCTTTCGATCCCGTATAGATCATACCAACCAGGAGGAAAGAAATCGGGAACCCTATTCAAGGTCAGAAAAACACAAATTCAAAGCTTAGGTGGGGTCTTCCAGAGACCTACATTTTCGAGCCTCGTCCATGTTGAAATCACGATACGTGATAATCTTCATCCGCTTGCAAATCTCAATACCGACGACGCAGACCACCGACTATAGAAAAAAAAAAAAACGCTACATTTAGCCATCTGAGCAGCCCCTAGGAGTTCCGGATACCAAGCTTCCATACCTGCACAATCAACAAGAAGAAGTTCAAGTTGAAGGCGTAACCGGACAAGACGTATTTATTCGTAACGGTCATGAGAATCGATGCACCACAGTAACTAGCAATCGCTACAGCTCCGGAGTTCGAATGAGAATTAGGGTTCTGGGGAGGTGGAGGCCGTGGAGGTGGCGACATCGGCGGCATCGGCACGCTGAACTCCTTCATCCTTTCGTCACGATCCGAAGACATTTTGGCGGGTTTTCGAGGAAAAGAAGAGCTCGAATCGAAGTTGTATTCGGGCGTTCACACACAAGACAGGAGGAAGAAAGGATTCGAAAAAACAACGGTAACGGTAAGGATAATAGAAAAGAAACGGCAGAACGGAACTCAGACGACACCGAAGGGAACAGCAACTGGCCGGGATGCTGCGAGTGGCGTGGACGGGACGAAGCTCGCGGGCGGGACGGACGAGGGTGGATGTTGGAGAGAGGAAGAGAGGAAAGGGAGCGTGGTTTTGGCGATGTTTGATGTTTGATGGATGTGTTCTGTTTAATTGAAATTACCACTTGAAAAGGAGACGACGTTTCAGCCGGCTGGAATTCGCAGGCAGGGCAAAGCATCCGCCGCCGGTTTCCCCTGGCAGAATCTGATCTGGAAGCCGGTTTGATTGGCTGCGCGCGACCACTTGACAATTTGGCTTTCGCTTTCGTCGAGCTTACTTCGGCTTGTGGGGACTGCAGGTGGTTAAAGTAAGTACGGTATACACCCTGACCAGAGTCAAGTGCTGACTAGCTGGGTCCCAACAGTCTCGAACAGCCAACTATTATATCGACAGCTCTGGTTGACCAGCATACGCATACGTACTCTTGCTCAAAGGAGCTGGCAATTTCCGTTGCACCCCGGCGCAGATACAAATTTCATTCCAGACCTTAAATTTAGATTTTTACCACAGGCCAACACGTTAGGACACCATGGATGAACGGGTGGCGAACTTTCTCGATGCGAGGACGGACCAAGGCAAGAAGACAGACGATTCCGACGACGAGGATGCTCTGCTGGACGAGCTGGAGAGGGAGGAAGACGGTGCACTGGACGGGCTTCGAGAACGGCGGATGCAGCAGCTACACGAAGAGTCAGTACCTGAATCTACAATATTCATACGGTTCTATCGAGGGATGAAAGAGCAAAGTTAATGCATATATCAACGGAAGCGCAGGCTGTCGAGAGAACGGAAAATGAAGGCGGAGAACCAAGGTGTCTACTTCGAAACCACGACTGAAAAGGAGATCATGGACTTAACAACGTACGAGGTACAAGTGCATTCTAACCCTCAGAGAGCCCCTCTCTAACCTAGAAAAGTTCGAGGAAATACTCTCTAGTCCACTTCTTCCACCCGGACTTCCGGCGCTGCAAGATCATGGACACGCATCTGGAGATTCTAGCACGGAAGCATTTCGACACCATGATCACGAAGATTAACGTCGAAAACGCCCCTTTCCTAGTCAACAAACTGAACGTTCAGGTATTACCTTGCTTAATAGCTTGGGTGGACGGTAAGAGCGTGGACAGGATCGTTGGGTTCGAAGGCGAACTCGGGAATACGGACTCCTTCCAAACCGCCGCTTTAGAAAGCAGGCTGCTGAGGTCAGGTAAGTTGTGATTGTTTTATTCGATATAACCTCAGCTATGGGCGGCGAGATAACACCCTCTACAACAGGAGTGTTCCAAAGGGCCAAGACGACGGAGAACACGCAGAGCAGGTCGATATTCGGCACCACGGCCACCAAAAAGGTAGACGACGATGACGATGATTGGGATTGATCTGTCTCTCCAAGTTTGCAAGGCTACTACTAGTACATGAGATAGTTCTGGTTACTCTACCTTTACAATCCTCTCTCGTAGCTTCCCAAAACCCTCATCGACTTGCAAAATTTACCCATCCTCTGAAGAGCCTTCTGTACATGCTTAGAATCCTGATGTCCGTAGAACTCGACGAGGAAAATGTAGTTCCAAGCGACGCTCAAAGACGGTCTGCTCGAGATGCTGGTGAGGTTCATACCAAACTCCTTGAAGACCATCAGTAGATCGCACAGGGCGCCGGGTTGCTCGTGGTCGATAGTGAACGTCATAAAAGTCTTATCGCTCCCTTGGACCGGGGAGGGTTCCGAAGTTTCCTTCGAGATGACCAGGAAACGTGTAGTGTTATCCGATCGATCCTCGATGTTCTCGACGAGAACCTCAAGGTTCTGGTGGACTTCTGCCGCGATGGCGCTGGCGATTGCAACAGAACCTGGGTCCTTGTGAGCCATATCAGCCGCCTTCGAGGTCGACGAAACGTCGATTCTCTCAACACCCTTCAAGTATTCGGTCAGAAACTTCTCGCATTGACCGAATGCCTGCGGGTGGGAGTAGATTCTCGAGACAGTATCTCGGTTGATACCGCCATCCCTCGGATGACCCAGCAGACAATGGTGAACGTCGAGGTAAGCTTCACCCTGGACTTTGATGCTGGAGTACAGGTTCTCCCTGTCGCAGAATAAGTCCAAAGTCTGAACGACGCAGCCGTTGGTTGAGTTTTCGAAGGGGACAACGCCTAGGTCGGTCCTTCCGGACTCAACGGAGGCGAAGATGTCCGCGATTTGAACGCAGGGGACAAGTTCATACTGGTCCTGAGGGAAGGTTTGGAGAGTGACCTAGGCATCGGTGTCAACACTGCCGTACTGGTTATATTGGGACTCCGGCGCAGGATATCCTGAGTTGTGACGTCGGGGAGATTCTGCGAGATGATATCATACGCACCTGATGGGAGTAGGTTGACGGCGGGCCCAAGTAAGCTACGGTCTGCATCTTGAAAGTCCAATCGACCTCGAGGTCGATACCGATTGATGGGAATCAGTGCTCGACAGGTACTTATTCAGGATTGATTCGGGAGAAAGTGAGGTGATGATGTCTTCGGGTGTCGGGCGACGGGATGAAGGGATCTGGGTTGGCGGTTCTCGATCAGGACATGGTACCTGCAGCTAAGAGACGCGAGATAACCTGTGATACATGAAGGATCGGAAGGGAAATTAATATCCATTCGCCAGAGCTCGTCATATTGTTACGCCGCGGGTCGAGTTTAGCGATAGTTGTGCCTGCATTGGGTTCATCCGATGTCGCCGGAGCCACAGCACAAAGGTTTATTTGAGGGTTGGAGCTGTAGACGCCGCTAGCCAGAGGCTCTTGGCACACTTGAACGGCATTGCGGGGGCGTGCTGATACTGCGCGCCTGTACCCAGAGAGCATACCCTGTGAATAGTTCCGCTGCTAATTCCACTGTCACCGCATCCGATACCAATATCTGCGGCACATTGTCGGCGTGCATGCTCGTGGCCAAGGGCAGCTTCCAGTCTCGACGCTGGGCAGCTTCTCAAAGAGGCAGGGGTGGTAAAAACCCAACACTGACAACCCAAAAATGAGACTGTCTCTCCTCAGAAAAGTTTGAATCTGTGCCTCCCAAAGCCGGGCTATAGACATGAAGTCCGGATCCGGACACCTCCCCAGACGGGTTTCTTGGACACATATTGGCTCACGGGCGTAAAAATATATATATCGTGGGGGTTTTAAGTATCAGTGTTATTAAGAATGGGACGAAGATAAATATTACCAAGTACTCCATAGCGTGTCTACTCGAAATAAACGAAACTCTCTATTAAGCCATATGCATTACTACCTACCTAGGTAGCCTACCACGTAGAACTATTCACAGCAGAACGTTTAGAGATGGGTAGAATAGGATAAGCAACTACCTATATATACAGTGCGTTAAGGCTTATAAGACTACTTTGGGTTGAATTTGATCTCTCTTTATATTTAATATATGATCGCGGGTTATAACGTCAATTCTCCAACATCCAGCGTGTATGCAGGCAAAGGGCTTAGCTTGCTTACTCAGAGAGTTATCTAAATGGAATCGAATTAATGCTATCTGCACTGACAGTTTCGTTCCCCGGTGGGCGAGTTTTTATCATGCATTAATATTGAAAGACCCCATGCACGGTAGCATTGACCCTCGGTTTTTCTAGGGCATTTAATTGTTCCGAAAGTGAATAAGTATCTACCTAGTACCTAGGTACTTACATTATGTTTGATGATGGTTAGAAGTGTTCCTTCGATATGTTTATATGCTTGAGCAATTGAGCTAGTTGGTACCTCGGTGGGTCCGGACTAATTAAGCCAATTAAGGTACCCCGGCCTGTTCACGATATATACCCAGTGACGTCATGCATGATACACAATAGTTCGCATACCCTGCACCTGGCCCACATACCCTTGAGCACCTTACAATCCTTCGAGTTCACCTGTTTGGATCATGAAACGACCGTCGGTTGGCCACGTTGGTTCTTTGGACAAAGAAGCGGCCAGGTCCGAACAGGCAAATTCGGTACCGATGTGTTGTGCATCCCGCGCGGTTAATTTGTAGCTTTGGAGTCATTGTCAGTCACCGACTGTCACGAAGCGACGTCTGCCCGTGAATAACTGTGACTAACTGTGAATACCCAACTACTCAACAATACTCGCTGGCAATGCCGTGTGCAGCTGAGCGCTCAAGCGCCCGTTCCATAGACCTATGCACAGGGCCCGTATAAAGGATCTGAGAGTATCAGCGGTGTCCCTAACAATCCCGAACTGCGGTTTTGTGCTGTGCCCTGCCAAACCCCAAACTCGCTCCCACCAAAAAATCTTGAATTTTAGTGTGCAACCGAACAGCCACGGCCACCTCGCCAATTTTTTTTCTCACCTTCTCGACAACATCATCATCCCTCCTGTCAGCATCGACAAAGAAAACCAACCCTGCGAAGCAGCTTTTTAAGCTCCGTCGTATCTCTACGGGATCTAATCCTACCTCCCAGACCCCTTAAACCTCCTCTACCTCCGTTTTTACGCAGCTTCTGTAGCTTGACAACAGAAACGCTCCAGCAAAATGTCGCAGCCTCCACCCGGCAATGATGCGGAGAAGAACATTGAGATCTGGAAGATCAAGAAGCTTATTAAGAGGTAGACCCTCTCATCCATCGGGATATCCTGTCCGTGTGCTCGGAAGCTAACTTTCCCGCCTTCAAGACTCGAACTGGCCCGAGGAAACGGCACTAGCATGATCTCTCTCATCATTCGTGTGTACCACCTGTCCATAAGCGAGATATACCCGACCACTGGCTGATATAAATCCCCTTGAAGCTCCAAAGGACCAAGTTTCCCGAGCCACCAAGATGTTGGCTGAAGAATATGTACGATTACCGAGCTGTCCCGGCGCATGGCGTAAAATAGAGCGGGGAATTTGCTAACAAGGGTCGAATCGCCTTTCTAGGGAACTGCTTCAAACATCAAATCTCGTGTCAACCGTCTCTCCGTGCTCTCAGCTATCACCTCGACCCAGCAGCGCCTCAAGCTCTACTCCAAGGTCCCACCCAATGGCCTCGTTATCTACTGCGGTGAAATCATCACCTCGGAAGGGAAGGAGAGGAAGCTCAATATCGATTTCGAACCATTCAAGCCAATCAACACATCCCTCTACCTTTGCGACAACAAGTTCCACACTGAAGCTCTCTCCGAGCTCCTCGAGAGTGATTCCAAATTCGGTTTCATCGTCATGGATGGTAACGGTGCCCTTTTCGGTACGCTGAGCGGTAACACCCGCGAAGTCGTCCAGAAATTCGCCGTCGATCTTCCCAAGAAGCACGGACGTGGTGGTCAGTCCGCTTTGCGTTTTGCCCGTCTCCGTGAGGAAAAGCGTCACAACTACGTCCGCAAGGTCGCCGAATTGGCCGTGCAGAACTTCATCACCGCCGACAAGGTCAACGTCTCCGGTCTCATTCTAGCTGGTTCGGCCGATTTCAAATCCGAGTTGGCTCAGAGTGACATGTTCGATCAGCGTCTCCAGGCCAAGATCATCAAAGTCGTCGACGTTTCCTACGGTGGAGAGAACGGATTCAACCAAGCCATTGAATTGTCCGCCGAGACTCTGAGCAACGTCAAGTTCATCCAGGAGAAGAAGCTCATTAATAAGTACTTCGACGAGATTTCCCAGGACACCGGCAGAGTTTGCTACGGTATCGACGATACCCTTAAGGCTCTGGAGCTCGGTGCTTGCGAGAGTGAGTGCACTAATATTTGTTTCCTTGGCATTGACGAATGACTAATTTGATATGCGTAGCTCTCATCGTTTTCGAAAACCTGGATGTTACCCGATGGACCTTGAAGTCTTCTACCGGCGACGAGATCATCCTGCACACCAACAAAATCCAAGAGCAGGACCGTACCAAGTTCATGGACAAGGAATCCGGTCAGGAGATGGAAGTCGCCGAACAGCAGCCATTCCTTGAGTGGTTGGCTGAGAAATACAAGGACTTCGGTGCTACTCTCGAATTCGTTTCCGACCGAAGCAGTGAAGGCAACCAGTTCGTCAAGGGCTTCGGTGGTATTGGTGCCCTTTTGCGATACAAGGTCAACTTTGAGCAATTAGCTGAAGTTGACGATGAGGATGAGTACGTGCCTAAGTCCAGCTTATCCAGATCAGAACAGACGAAACTAATAGTGCGGTTTTCTAGATTCTACGACGATTGACGATGGGGCGACCTCGCCCCACCCCGCGAGGATGTTTCCAGGCTCGGCCTGAGGGCTTCGCGCGAGGATCACATTGAGATGGAGATGAAGGAGATCAGTAAAAACCCAGAAAAACCTTATGACACGCCGGAAAAGACGACGAAATCTGTGTTAAATGTTGTAGCCGATATGGAAGTGCCCGCTCTTGATACGAAAAATGTGCGAGTCAGCATGAACAACGACGACTTGGTACATATGGGGAACCGTGACCATGGGATTACAGGTTTCGGATGCATAGGTGGAAACGAGACCTATGAGCTTTTCAGACGGTCTCGGGAACACCTTAGCGTCGGAAACTACGTTCTATCCACAATCAAGATTCCCCCTGGCGTACCAGTGGAAACTTTCGCATACGGCTAACAATGGTGGAACCTATACCCTCCGAGTGGTACAATAATGAATTAAGGAAGGTATAGTGTAAAGCACTTTTCGTTACCGCCGACGCAAAAGCTAGAAACTTTTTTTTGGATAAACGTTTAAAAAGGTTTCTGAAAATAAGGAATGGATGACCAAAGCCTTTTACTCGATCGCATTCCCCTTCTCTCCAAAGTTCGTGGTGGTTGAGACGGACTTTCATCTCTTTGTTTTACGACTCCTCAAACGCGCACACACTTCTTTTTTCGTTCTTCTCCCTTGTTCCTTCCATCTTCACAGTTGCATTGCCCACCATTCACTCACTCCTTTTTATCCATACCCCTTTCACCACTTTTTGTCATTTTTACTTCCTCCTTCACTCCCCTAGTATAGATAAACCGCCTGGCTTTTGAACTGCGCCGGCAACTAGATGATATCCTCCAGCATAGATTCTGGTTCTAGAGGGAATCGTGGCATTATATTTCGGAAGGGCATTCTCGGAGGAGTCCATGGCGTTTTTCCTCTCTCTCTTTGGGCTGAAATAGGGCGTGGGTGGTTTTTATGTATACTCGGAGGTTGTACTTGTTTACTTTCTCTTCTTTACCCCCTACTTTGTTCGATTCATATCAAAACTATTCTCGTTTAGATGGTTCTTTAGATGGCTTGGGAGATTTGGTTCGGCCGCTGCGCTGGTAGATGCACGTATTTTAGCTATAGCGGTGCTTTGATGCCAATTACTGGTTCCCAGGTCGCTTCAACCGGGTCGCACTCCTTTCGACTAGATGAAATCAAAATTGAACGTGGAGTTTCGAAATCCGTTATTCCTGGTTTGAAATATGTACAATTGCTTTGCTTAAATATACAGCATCGGGGGTCGTATTCATTCCCCGACTGCATCCTTATATAATCCACAATATGCCGACCCAACCATGGTCCAAGACCGAACGGCGGGTGCAAAATGGGTTCCCTTCCAAAAAATCATCATATACCCCAATACCCTGCAAAATCCGCCCCATCCTCTTGATATTAAAAAATATCACTCCCGCTCCACCAACCTCTCCTTCTTCGCATCGGCCTCTAACCTTTCCTTCCTCCTCTGCAACCTCTGTTTCTTCAACCGTTCAAGTTCCATTCTGATCTCCTCCTTCTCGAAGGGTATCTGATGCGTCTCCTGCTTTGACGGCCAGAAGTCGGGGACTGAGAAACGGGAGTCGAGGTTTGTGCCGAAGTAGTACATGGAGGCGATGGGGAAGAGGATGTAGATTCCGAACTATTGGTTGTTTATTGGTATTGTTAGTATTTGGGTGGGTATGAGTATAGAGTGGATGAGGGGGGATATAGTACTTTGAAAACCTCGAGGTTTAGACCTCCCATCTTTTCCTTTTATATCTGGGAAGATATATCGCGCGGGTCGTTGTTTGGTTATGGATGGGTTACTGATGAGGTTTTGTGAATTACCTCCAGCCCATTGTCGCCCGGGGTTTGAGACTAGTCGGTATGCGATATTTAGGAGGCTTGATGGGGTTTTTATGTCCGCGCCTGCCTACCTGGTCGCTGAGGTTCTGGGAGTGGAGCGGGGGGGTTAAGTGATCCGGGGAAAAGTTGTTCGGATGTTCGCGGTGGTGGTGGGTTGAATGGAGGTTCGAAACGGGTGCCAAGGATTGAGGATTCCTCGTTTGGTGTTTTGCAACCAATCACAACGCAGCTTTTGAGGTAACTTGGGTTCGGAGGGAAGTCAGGCCATTTGCCCAGGTGCCCGGTCTGATTCTTATGGCGTAGTAGGAGGTTGCTTAAATATTAAGGCTTCGGGGTTATGGAAGAGGTCTGGGAGGTGGAAGGGAGGGAGGGTATTACTAAACAGCCGATATGGGATTGAATACTTCGTCTTGTGGCTGTGGTAGTATACTATATCGAGGTCGTGCATATATTCGCGGACTCCGGTGAACAGTTAATTATAATCTTACATGTACCAAGTATAACACCGGGTAAGTACTAGGTAAGTACTTACTTAGGTACGCTACATGTACACTGCTTCATTCTGAACATTCATACTCCCACTATTCACGAAGCGTCGTAAAATATAGGGTTATTTTAGACCAAGAAACATGCATATATACTAACCTACTCCATCTTGAATTAAGAGTAGGTAATTACGTATATTACAAGAGATAGAAAGTATTGGGTTCTAGACGGGGATTTAGTCCTCCTCTTCAATCTTCTCCCCTCCCCTAATCCCCTCTCCCACTTCTTCCTCAATCTTCTGGTCAAACTGGGTCCCATCTTGGTTCCCCCAAGCAGCCTCTCGTTTTATCATCTCTTCCTCCTCCCGCTTCATTCTGGTCAGTTCCTCCCGTTTTATTTCGATCTCATACTGCCGTGGGTCTATTAGCAAAACATCTGGATCATATCCTTCCTCCTCCTTGAGCATCAAATCGGGAAGCCCTGGAACTTGATCTTCCTCCTCCATCATGATCGGTGGTGCCTCCAGGAATCCTTCTACCATTTCCTCACTTCCTTGATATCTTACCGGTTCTGATATCCCAGGTCCCGTATCACCCACCTCCTCTTTCTTCATGGGTTCTCTCAAGATACTATATTCCGTAACACCATCCTCTTCTTTCTTCAAGATCTCATTTGCAGTACTTAATTCATCACCATCAAGATCTTCTATCATGATCGGTTGGTCAGCTTTAGACCCTTGCCCCTTCGCGCGGCCGCTCAAAAGTTCTAGTCGGGCTTTCGTGAGTTTTTTCGTTCGTTCTAGTTTTGCTCTTTCGTCTCTTTCCTGTTGGGCTCTTTCCAGTGTCTTTTTCAACTGCTGTGATACGGGTGGGTTGTCGCTTGGACCGTCGTCGCGGCCCATGTTCCCCCAGGATTGCTGTATTGAAGATGAAGAAGGGGATCCCGAGTCTTGGAGAGATGGGATAGAGGTTTGGGGACATATACAATTGGCGGTTGCACCCGTTTGCTGGATTGGTAGGTTGGGATTTGTGTTAGTAGTAGAAGGTATCTCTTGTTTCGTCCGTAAAGCCTCACTGGCAGCCCGTCGTTGGGCATCAAACATATTACGTGCCGCTCTTAACGATGAGCCCAGCGGTGCAGCGCTATTTTGGCTGGTGGTTTCGCTGGGTGACTTCTCTTGCTGCGGGTTATTGATAACTGTGTTCTGGGCGAGCACGGGGTTGTTTAGGTTGATACTTCCGCTCAAAGGCTGCTGTCCGTCCGTTAGCTCTGGGCTGTTCACTGGCTGATCTGGCGGTATTAAGTTCATCCTGGGCCCTGTTCCTAGTACTGATGGGTCGAGCAGCTGATGTTGTAATTGAGTTCGTAGTTCGTTGTATGTTTCATACTCGTTATCGGGGCTCGGGCATATACACGATTCTTCGGACTCTAGATCTGGATATTGCTGCTGCTGCTGCTGCTGCTGCTGTGGTAGTTGTTGGGGCACTGGTTGCCCGATTTGCTGCTGCTGCAGTTGTACCAAACGGATTTGGTCCCGGATAAGGCGCTGGAGATTACGGTGGATGGTTATCTGCTGCTCGAGTTCCGCGTCGTAATCTCGCATCTTTTGGACATCCCCGCCTAATGCCTCTACCAGAGGGAGAATGTTGCTTGTGTATTGGTCCGCTAGTCGTTGAGTTATCTCGAACGGCGTTAACGGTGTTGATTGTGAGACCGAGTTATAGGTTTGTCGCAGAATAGATTGGGGGCCGGACTGCTGTGGTTGGAGGTATTGGTATGGGGGGATATTCATATTCTGTTGGATGGGATTGTACTGCGGTATTGGGAAAAGGATATCACCCGTCATCGGTTGTCTGGGCCGGTTAACCTGTTGCTGTTGCCGTGGCTGCACATCCTGTTGATTCCCCGGCAACTTCTTCCGCTGCTTCTGTTGATGGACGTTTAGATCCGACATCGTGTACTCGGGGAGTTTGATAGGTGGCGCTGTATTCGAGATTTTGTGTACCGCGGGGACTAATCCCATCAGAACTTCTCGTTCACGATCTCCTTTTTGACCCGTGAGCGGCTGTGTCGTGGAAGCGTCTTCGGGGAATGATATTTTGACCTCATGAGAAACCGCACCGGTTCCCGTACCGCCCCATTTGATAGCATATAATCCCTGACCAGAACTCGTAGCGGCAACGATAACCCCATTACTGACGACTACATAATCACCCTCAAATGCAGGGCCCCCTCCAAGTAATGGCTTGGTTTTCCGAATAGCCACATCACCGGGCATCAACGTATCACCGAAGTATAAATCCCCAAACGGTATCTCCCCAAAGAAGGAAAAGACGAGATCATTCTTATCCTTAATCCAACCCACATACCTGGCAAGATTTCTAAGATCAACGGATTGCCGTGTATAAGCATTCGGATAGTACCGAATAACCACATCCGGGAATCCCGTGCACGGATTCCCTTCGGTATATTTATGCCAGAGACCGAGGTACCTGATCTGATCCATCCATGCGGTGTCCTCCTTGTACTGCGGGATGGAAGCCCGCAGATCTAGGTCTCCGTATTGAATGATCGTTACGCCGAAGGATGGCAACTGGCGGCGGGGATTGATGGTTGGGACTGGTACACAGGCGAGCGGGGGTTTGTGTACCCTGGCGCCCTGTCGATTGGGGCCATCTTCGATTGGGGAGTCGTGCCAGAAGTAATAGCTCCATGCGTCCACGGAGGGGATGCAAATGATCCCGAGGCCGACGGCGATTATGATTATTTGTCGGACGAAAGCAGGCATGTTTGGGACTCATGTGCTGCCATGAGAGATGCTGATATCATGGCGGATATATCTCCCATGGGCATTGCGTGTATGCCATGCAGGGTTGGAATTGTGCTTAATACAGCTCATGTTGGGACTTTGAGGTGGTATTGGGAGTCTGTTCCGCAAAGATACTTTGTACTAAGAAATAACTGCCCTGTAGCACCTAATCCGTGCGAAGTTATCTCGTAGACCAGCTGCGTATTTGAATTCATTCTCGTGAAGCAGCAAATTAAAACTGTCGTGAACCCGGTGCCCGTGTATTACAAACCGCGTTGAGGCTGTTGCATTCTGCTCGCCAGTTTCCAGCCCGGAACGGAGGAACTTGCTATAGCGTGAACGTTAGTCAGCGGCGGCGGACGGCGACGGATTCGAAGGAGGCAGCAGCATGCGACAGAATCAGGCTAACCGGGTTCCCTGCAAGCTGGAAAGCAAGCCCAGAAGCCCGGCGAATGAGCGCGAAATGGCCACCGCTGGTGCTGTCGTGTGTGCGTGCAGGTGGATGACGCACAGCTGAGGACACCGGCGGCCATTTGCAAAAGGCAGAAGGATCACGGGGAAGTCGAAACGGTGCATTTGATCCCAACAGTTTTTAATTTGGCTTTGCCATCGGCCGAATGACGATGTTCAGGACGGCCTCGAACCCTGGTCAGGATTAAACATAAGCCAGTTAGCCGCTGTCTTCGAATCTTATCTTCTCCTTCCATCCTGCTCGGTGTAAATAAGACTGTGATTGTTGTTCTGTTCTTTGTTGATAGCGGCCGACCTGCCCCGGATTAATTAGCAACCACCGCTCGGTCCGGACATCACCTCGCTCAATCCCGACCCATTACAACGTACAACTGCTCTCCCACGTCCACCAAGAAATCAAAGATCGAGAAAGATGGCGATGCCGGAGCGGCCTACCGTCATAAAGGCTCTCCTGATAGGCCCTTCTAGCAGCGGGAAGACCTCTTGTAAGCTCTTGTCTCCCAGGTCTCCTTCAAAGGCTCGTCGAAGGACCCTAAGCTAACCCGAGACCCGATCTAGTGCTGAAACGCTTCGTCGACGATGTCTTCGAACCGGACGACACCACCACAACCATCGGCGTCGACTTCCGGGAGAAGAAATTGACGATAAACAAGAAACTCTACCGGCTGTTGCTTCACGATACCGCTGGCCAAGAGTGCGTCCCGATCCTCTACTTCGAAGGATTTGGGTGGACTTGCTAACCTCGCGCTGTGATCCTCTAGACGCTTCCGAACCTTGACCTCCTCCTACTACCGTGGCGCCCATGGAATCCTACTCGTATACGATGTCTCTAATAGGGATAGTTTCCTGTCCATGCCCAGGTGGTTCGAGGAAGCCGAACGATTTGCCCCGGAGGGTGTGATCAAGATACTCGTACGTCACATTTCCCAGATAGTTCAGCACCGAATGCCAGGATGAATGGACAGATACTAACCTCCCAAACAGGTCGGTAATAAAACGGATCGCACAGCCCAGCGCGCCGTAAAGGCTTCCGAAGGCGAGGAGCTGGCCAAAAAGCTCGGCGCAATTCACTTCACGGAAACCAGCGCCAAGGCGAGAGATCACGCGAAAGAACCGTTTCAAAAGCTCGTCGACGCCGTTATCTCAACCCCGGGTGCATTGGATCCGAACAGAGTCGTTGCTCCGAGACGGGACGTAGTCGATGTATCAGCGCCGCAAGGACAGTCTGAGGGGGGTGGTTGTGCTTGCTAATTTTTCGGATACGCCCTTTTTTTGCAAGAATCGTTGTCGAGGTGGTAATTATCATGGTTTTTGTGGCTCGTCGGCGTGTGTATATCTACGATATGGGATGGGACGGCAGCGGGCGTTTTCTTCTTCTTTGCTTTCTTCTTTTCATCCAAGTTGGCCACCTATCAATCCTTTCCCGCTTCCCCTGAATACCCTTCCCTTCTGCTTCAATCCTTTGCTCCAGTGTTAGAAGCGCTCATGTCCCAATTGCTCGTTATTTCTTTGGTACCGTTCTTGGGCTCCTTTCCTTTTCCAATTGGAGTCGATATTGAAATTTCTTCTATATCAGCAGCTATGATACACGGAATAGAATCACGCTCTCATGTCTTCCAACATAATTTTCCTATGGCCATTCTACTCCTCCTTCTCCCTTCTAAAGAACTCGAGACAAACTAAACCAAGAAAATTAGCTACAATCTTCAATCCACGAAAACATTGACACAGCTTACCGTTCTTAAACCCCTCCGGATTCTCCGAAATCACCCAATGCCCCGCCTCAACATCCCTCAACTGAAACCTCGGAAAGAACTCCCCAATCAACGGAATCGTCTCATCGGCCACATACCTACTCGTCGTACCCCTCACAAACAACGCTGGCTTCGTGAACACCTTCTCACCGGGCGTAAACGGAAAATCCGCCATCTCATCCAACGCCCCGCTCAAAGTCCTTATCGGAATCCTCCACCTAAACTTATCATTCTCCTTCGAAGGTTTCAAAAGGTTCGTAAATAGGAACTGGCGGATCGGGACGGAGGGTTCGTACGCGGCTAGGATCTCGTCGGCTTCTTTGGTGTTTACTATTGGAGTCTTCTCGATGCGAGTCATGGCTTGGATGTATTTGCCGAATTGGCTGCCTAGTTGGGCGTTTACTGGGGCGTTATCGACGGCGATTATATCCTGGATGAGAGATGGCGAGCGGAGGGCGACGGACATGGCGACTTTGGCACCCCTGTGTAATGTTGGTTTTAGCCATTGATAGGGGTAAACGTGAAGAGAGGGAGGGATGTGTACATTGAGTGACCGATTAAAGTCGGATTCTTGAGTTTATGGTGCTTTATAAACTCTTCGACATCCTCTGCCATCGCTGCATAGGTATGCGGAGTGACATGCGGGCTCTCGCCGTGGTTCCTAAGATCCTACCACAGTGATCCCCGGTCAATGTCCCTTCTAGGAGCTGGTCCGATCCCGAGAGCTTTATATACCAAAGCAAAAACCGATCTATTGAGATCTTTCACGAGCATCCTAATATCACAGACATCATGTATTAGTACCTTCAAATGCAATTTAAACGCGAAAACGAATGAATACGGGGACCGAAAGAAATATATCTTCTTACTTACTAATACCGCGATTATTCGACTTTGATCCGAACAGGCCGTGCATAAATATTATCGGTTCATGCTTTTCCTTGCCGTGGGAGTGGTGGTGCGGGCTGTGCAGATTATACGACATGTTCGTTATCGGTCCCTCATGTCCGTGTCCGTGTCCGTGTCTGTGGCCATGATGATGGGTCGAATATAGACATCGTTGAACGACGACACCGGGCGTAGACCCTACCCGGGCTAATGGTCGATAGAGCGCTTTCATATCTTTGTCGGCGATAGTATAAATTAAATCGAGGAAGAAGAAGAAATTTGGTGTTGAAAAGGTTGAGTTTATGACATCGGCCAAACGTCGGATTCCGGACCAATCAAACGTCGCATGATTCCCTGAGCCAGGCGAACTAACCTCCGACGACCCTCTCGAAAACGATACACCGGTCCTCCTCCTCCAGTACGCAGTTTACCGTCTTCGAACCAGCCATGACGATTCACGCGACAGCGTTCGCGATACCCACTAGACAGTGTATTACCCCCGTTCTCTGAGAAACTTCAATCGTTGTCCTCGACGTCGGCTAACATCTCCGAACCCTCGATAGCCGCGAACTGGGCGGATGCGAACAGACGGGTTATCCAATCTTACAGACTATGGCAGCGGGCAGTCAGTACCCCACCATTCGCTTTAAACCCCGTCCGAAATTACCGTCAATTGGATCCGATTAGCTTACTCCCGACGGTCCATCTTCTGTACACAGGCACCCGAAATCGTTAAACTCTACCTCATGGACGTCGACGTCGCCGCGGTTCGGGCAAAGATACGGCAGGAGTATGAGAGACATAGACATGTCAAGGATTTGAGCACCGTGGATGTGCTGTTGATGAAGAATCAGATGGAGTTCCAGGTAATATAATACCACCATTACCGGAGACGGGATTGAGACTGATATATGGTTCTAGGAAACGATGAATTACTGGAAACAGCTGCCACATCTTATGAAGTACTTTAAATCGGACCAGGAACCGAATGCGCATATTCCCAAGACTTTTATGGAGAACTTTTTGGAGGTAAGGTCGTGAGAACTGATCCTGACAGGTGTATTGTGCTAATGAAATCTTTGGTATAGGGACGGAATTAAACCATCTTGTATATTACAAATATTGCAATTGCAATCGGCGTGCGAATCCTACTATTTTTAACTCTATAGCGAGGGATTCCTATAGAACCCGACGACGGAAGGATAGGAGGAGAAGGCGTCCTAGATTCAAGCGCCCAGTATATAAAAAATAAAGTACATACACGAAAAAGAACCCGTCTATTCTCAAAACGCCGGTAAATAAATCAGGCTTTTTGTGTAAAACCAAAGCGCAAAAAGTCTTGAGCGTGTATACGCATGTATGTGATCTAAAAAAATCCCCTGTTCTCTGGCAGTCGAAATGTCGGCCCCCAGACCCGTTCGTATCGTACAATCCTCCCACTCTATACCTCTGTACACTGGCATTCCAGTATTCCACCAGCATCTCCCCCCTCGATCTCTCGGAGCAGTAGTCGCAATCCCATGAATACCAGTCAACCCTATCAGCGTTTTGAAAGTAGTGTAGAACCAAACAATAGCTTTATTCCCTATCATGTACCCCTCAACCCGACTTCTTCTTCTCCGCCGCAAATCGCTCCTTCTCGGCGATAAACTTGTCGGTGACGACGTCGCAGAGATCCCGTAGGTCGGCTAGGCCTTTGATCAGGGCGTCCTTGGCGGTGATTTCACCTGAACGAAATGTTAGACCCTCTGATCTACGTAACATCCATCAGAAACATAAAAAGGGTGTTACGAACCGTATGTCTGTATTCGCATATTCATCTTCGTCTCCGATGGATGAGGTATCGAGTACCCGCAAAACTCAACCTGAGGGCTAAAAGCCGAGGACACAGTTAACCACCCATATTCTCCACCCTTAAGAGATAATTTAAACCGTACTTCTTCATAATAATCCACCGTAACGCATTCCCCAACGTATGGTCTTCATTCTCAAACTGGAACGATGCGCAGGAATCATCGTCCGAGGCGGTACCGAGCATGATGATCTTGGCATTGTTTTCGCGGGTGAGGTCAAGCGGTTCGTCGTCATCTGAGACTTCAGAGCCGGCGACGTTGGAGGTCGCGTACTCCGGGGCATCTGGGAGGGTTTCGTCGTGGTCTGCCATTGTGTGCGGTGGTGATGGTTTTTCGAGAGGTGGGATGTGAAGGTGGGAAGAAAGCGCTGCTTTTGCAGGGGAGCTGTTTGTACTTAAGTAAGTACCTAGGTAGTTATAAAATTTCTTGGGATGCTATTTCTGGGGCTTAAAGCCGACCATCAATATTGGTCGGCGCTAAAGTCCGATTTATCTACAGGCCGGAACCACGTGGACCAGATACCTTCTAACCCTTTCCCTGATGAAGGTATACGATATTGGATTTAGGTATATGTGTATATATTGGTCGAAATCGGAAATATAGCTATCTACATTGGGGAGGCTTATATATCCAATACGCCAAAGAGAAGACTCGTCTTCCTCCAGTAGTCCTCGGCAGACCTCGACATCCTCTCTCGCTCATCCGTCTCAATTGCGATCTAAGTTTACGAAATTCGTTAGCTGTATTGATAAATTATAATGAATACCGTAGTTAGCGCGCTTTCTCACCTTCTCCCTCGTCCGCTCCACGAACTCCCAAGAAAGTGCAGTCGTAGTCTCCTTGCCCTTATCATCGCCACCTACTTCACGGCTCCTGACCGTCCGAAGGGCATTGTCCAGGTAAGTCGCATCGAAGTACGTCTGCAAAATTTGCTCGCGACTCAGAGGATTCGCGGGCGGAATCTCGGCGTCTGGTCGGCTTTCGCCTTCCGCATCCTCTCCACCCTCACTTGGTCCATCCCCTTCAGTGGCCTCCTTCAGCTCTATACCAAGCCCAGAAACACCGTTAGTCTGTTTCTCCGCTTCTGTCAGAGAAGCCTCCAATTGCTCCCATATCGACTTAGCAACGCTTCTTTTCAGCGTATCGCCTGCATCTCGAGACCATACATCCGCGCCAATCTCATTCATTGCTTGGACCAACGCTCGAAGGAACTTAAAAACTAGCGGCGACGGCTGGATAGGGAGCTTTGGGTTTCCCTCCCACAGGCTGTTAAACGAGACATCCGAAGCCCATCTCCGTTTCGAAAGGTCTTTCTCGAATCCACGCAATGCCTTCTTCGCCACGCCGTTGGCAAGGGAATCGTAGAGTCTGCCGGTGACGTCTTTGCCGAACCACGCTAAGTCGATGATATTTGTGCTTTCATGTTGCGGGGATGTATTCCGAACGATTGTGATAAACCGAAGAGCGATGCAGATGTTCTCGATAGGCTGTAATGACTCTGAACCTTCGTTCCCTTGACGTATCTCGTCCACAAGGTTGGACAGGTTTGCTTCCAATAGCCTGTAGCCTTCCAGGAGTCCCTCGGAATAAGTAGACAGTAAAGATTGAGTGTCAACATTATTCATTTCTTTCAGGCTTTCGGGGGCATCGATATCATCGTCGTCATCATCGTTGTCAGGGTCCCAATCCTTTTCTTCATTCATCTTTTTGATATGTGTGTAGTTGTTGGTGATGTTCGAAACCCATTTAGCGTGCTTCAGCCGAATAGCTCGAAGGCCGGATTTGTCGCTGTGATTGACGGCTCTCACCATCGCCTTGAGGTTCCTTCCACCTTTGGCGCTTTCAAAGGACGACAGCATGCTAGACCATGAGACGGGCTCTATAGAGCCGTTAGGAACAATCGACAGAAGTGATACCAAGGATTGAGTCGTACCTCTCTTCCTCGCAGTGGCTTTATCGGTAACTAACGCAGACAGCTCGGATCCAAGCACACCTATCTCACCGATATCCCCGTTCAGAACCTCCCGTATTCTCGTGTTCACGATTTCTCGAATCTTGGTGAGAGATTGATTTAGATCTTCGCTGTTGGGATCCGAAGTCCGTCCCATAACACCACGGCTCGCGGCCAGAATGTTATGTCGGATTTGAACCAGACTTTCAACTTTATTCACCACCTTGACAGCCTTTTCCAATCCGTCAAAGATCGCTCGCAGCGCGGTCCCTAGCTTGCTCGAAATCTCGGTTTTGCAACCATCGTTGCTGAGATCATCTGTCTTAAGCCAGGGGGTGTACTTCCGAATACTTTCACTGATCCAATTGCCATGTACAGCTATGTTAAGCTCCAATATATCGCTTATGGCGGGTTCTTGGAAAAGCGGTTTGAGTTTCAGAGCGGTTAAGGTATCTGAAAGCCGTCGAGGAAACAGTTGCGTGGAAAGTCGCAGATTCTCGTTCACCAGACGGATAGCTTCAAGGATGGTCTCCGCTGACACGGTATCCTGTCGTAGAAGGCTGACTACAGCGTTAAGACGGAGGGATTGGAAATGCATAAACGTATCCGATGCTGAGGAAGATGTTATGAGAGAGTATGCACCGAGACATTGTAAAATCTTGCCCGAGTCGGTATCTACCCGGCACAATTCATGTTCGAGGTCGCGCAGAATCGTGATTCGGAGATTTGATAACTGCCGTTCCAGGGACACGATAAAGGGTGATTTTATCTGGGCAAAGGGTTCGGGTGAGCCACGGGCCGCGCCTTTAAAAAAAAAAAAAAAACCTTGTAAATGAGGTCTCACCTTCTCAGAAACCGATCTTCTAAGGAGCCTGGCAAGGATATATAACTTTGCTGCAACCAACGGTGATTTGTCGCAGTTCAGGGTGCGAGATATCGCAACCGGGCAATTCGAGAGCACTGCGAGCTCCGCGGCAGTTACACGATTCTTTCTATCTGCCCTCCGAGCGAAGGGAGTAACAACCATCAGTCTCACGCTGCTCCCGTCCCATACGATTTGGAACCGCCTTTTTTTTTTCTTCGGCATTTGGTCCTAACCTTTGTTGTCTTCATTTTCTTTCATGGTGACGGCGTTGGCCGCCTTTTTCTGCAGCGACCCGTAATTGCACTGCTTCGAGGCCTGGGAAAGATGTGACTCGACCTGCTGGATCGAATCATTCATTTCAATGATCCGTTCAGCCGTCTTCAATAAATCTCGATAACTTTCTCTGTTTGTCCAAGTAAAACATTATCCCAGAAGAAAAGGATATCTTTTATTAGATTCCCGCGGACCTGCATAATATGCGACTAGGGTTCATGGGAGCTGGTACCCGACGAGAGCGCGCAGCCCTTCCTTCTTCTCCTGCAATGCGACGCGTAGCTGCTTCTCCATCCCTCGGACGGAAGCCACGGGATGTTGGAATGCATCCTCCCATTTCTCCAACTTGAGGGCGTCGGCCGCCATGGCTATGGGGCCCAAATTTCCAGGGTTCCCAAGGACGCAGCTTTCCGCTCCGCTAGTTTTTCCGGGGCGGAGGAAAAACAAAATAAAAAGAGAAGGTCAGAGGTGAACCTTTCAATTCACGGATATGTGGGGTTCCTATTGATATGTTAATGAGGCGCCGTATCGATGTCGCAGGATGCGGGGGGGACTGACCACGTAATTTAAATGGTTCGGCCGGTGTATGCAGGTACAGACGAAGTCAATCGAGAGAGAGCTCAAGAGTACAAGCTGGAGTTTAGAGGACGTCCACCCCTGCAAGGCCGTTCCAGGGACAACCACAAGCCCATCAGCAATCAGATTAGATCTCAGCAACGCTAACCAAAGCGGGCATTTCCGCACCAGGCAAACGCGCAACGTCCTAGCAACCGACGCAACACGTCCGTAGCTCACGGCCAATAATTAATAATTAAACCCAGCGCTCTCAGGTCTCATAGCTTCATCCCCATCTTCGTCCTACCTGTTTCATGCATTCTTTCTACACCAAGTACCACAGCACACGAGCTTCAACGGAACGTCAGGAACTAACGATGTCAGACACCTACGATGAAGATTTGGCGGAAGCCGTCAGAATTTCGCTCCTCGATGCGCAAGGAGAGACCGTCAAAGCAACGCCAAAGTTAACACGGCCAACTCGGATCAAGAAGGAAGAGGTTGAGCATGAGATCATCGTCCTAGACAGCGATGATGATGATTATGGTTATGAAGATGATGACGACGATGATGACAAAGATTTGGCCAAACGGGCCAGTGACAAGTTCACGAAATCGTTTATGTTCCCTAATCTACAGCTTGTTGACCTTGAACGGACGTCGCGGATTATCAAGAAAGAGGAGGAAGAAGAAGAAGAAAAGAAGCGATACAAAGGGAAAGCCAGGGAAACCAGGCCTGGAAATATTCAAGAAGACAAGCCAAAGACCTCGGGATTTCTAGGTTTGGATAGAGCCCAGATGGAGCAGGAGCGTCTCGCCAGGCTCAAGCGAAAGTCATCAGAAGAAGATAAATATGTTCCGCCGGCCAAACAGAGAAGATCAATCTTCGGACCGTATGACAAAGATATCAAGAAGGAGGAGGAACCGGTCCCTAAAAGATCAATATTTGGACCATGGGACGAAGATACCAAGGAGGAGAAGAAACCGGTCAAACCATCATCATCGGCTGGTCCGAGCAAGAGCACAAAAGGACCCTTCATGACTATGCGTGATTTGCAGGAAAGGGTGGCCAATTATGTTCCACGAGCCACTCAATACTTCGACGGTGTCGTCAAGAAGACATTTATCGAAGGTGCTGCCCGTAAACCAGACGACATCACTATCGAGGAGGTCTTCCAGAAAGTAAGGCTGAAGGAGCTCCCTCTCACATTCGGATCGCCGGCACAATTGCTTTATACGATACTAACGCCGCTGGGTATTTCATAGGACACCCTGCAAACTGCTGTTCTGTCAGCGTACCAGTGGGACTTTCTCTGGGTCTTCAGCAAATTGAATATGAGACACTGTGACCTTGTACTAGTGCTCCATGCAAAGGATGAGGAAGCGGTGCGTACATACCGGCCGATTTCTAACACCTCCCATCTGCAGCAGACCAAATGCAACAAAACACCGGGGAGGGGACTGACGCATTTGGATAATTTCCAGGTTGACTACTATCGGAGAAGCTTGTGTACCATCCCACGAACGCGTCTCTGCTTCCCAGACATGTCCGGGTGTGTCAATATCATGCATTCAAAGCTGCAGCTCTTATTCCACCTCACGTATCTGCGGGTGGTCGTTCCAACGGCCAATCTTACATCCTTCGATTGGGGAGAAGCAATCGGGACAGGCAGGAGTGAGGGTATCATGGAGAATGTTCGTGACATGCCAGATGAGTAATGTACTACCTATGGTTCGAGGACGATCTAACTTGGTGTCGTACAGACTGTGTTCATTATCGATTTTCCAGAATTGCCAAAAACTTCGACCACAGGACCTACCAATACTTCTCACACATCATTTTCAAGGAATCTCTTGCGCTTTTGCAAGGCGAAAGGCATGCCAGGTAATACGACCTGACCACATTCTACAATGGCAGGATAAAAATGTGCAGGTTATAGCTGATAAGAGTGATTCCTAGCCGACATCATCAACAATGTTGACAAACTTTACGACTTTACTCGAAGCGAACGACTCGGCTTCGTTTACAGCATTGGAGGTTCACATACTGCAGATGAAGCGCTTAGAAATGGGATGTGTGGATTAGCTTCCACTGTCAGGGGTTTGGGGTTAAAGACCCGAAAGCGAGTGGAGGTCGACTACGTTGTAAGTTTATATATGCCTGCAAATAGTCCATGTCTCGACGGTACATATCGCTTATCTGCAACCAGTCCTCGTCTCTAGGGAATTTAAATAAAGAGTTTTTGCTAAGGATTTATCGTGCTCTCCACGGTACGATCCGATCTTGCATTAGTATCAAGTTAAACGGGGCTGAGACAAAAACCTTGATTGATAGGCGACGACGGAAAGCGATGGGTCGGGGGCATCCCTACAAAATACCGCATGAAAAAATGGGCTGCACCTGAAGACGAGAGTACGGAATCGGATACGTGTACTGATGATGACGAGTGTGAGGGTGAGGAAAGAGTCTGGCAAGATATTCGGAGTTCCATGCGAATATACTTTCCGTCTCGCCGCACCATCATATCAAGCAAAGGCGGGATTGAGGCAAGTACGCGTGCTTTTTGACACATGCAGCTAACCGACCTCGCTAATGCGCAACATATTCTTGTAGAACGGTGGTACAATATGCTTTCAACGACAGGTACGTACTGATATGCTTTAGGATATATCTTCCACCACCCCTGCCTGACGAGCGACGCTCATGTGATATCGATCAAATCGCCATGAAGTGGTATATGAATTCTAAATTCCCGAAATCACTCTTGCACGATTGTCTGAGTGTCCGTCAAGGGATGATCATGCACAACAAGGTAGGCGGGCTTCTGTACAACGAGATGTGATATCACGTAAGCTATCGATTTTTTAACATCTGGGGCCCAGATCATATTTGTCCGTTTCTTACGACCCCTCAACGGCTGTATTGGTTGGGCATACGTCGGTAAGGCCAAACTGTCTCTTACACACCCTGCATACCACGAGGTCCACTAACTGATCCGGGTATTGATGGACGCCTTGCAGGTTCACACAATCTCAGCGAAAGTTCATGGGGTAGATTAGTTTGGGATCGATCACAGAAAGATTTCAAGATGTCCAATCGTAATTGGGAATGTGGTGTTATCCTGCCTGTAATCCTGCCTAGCGGGCAGGAGCAGGACGGTGCCCCTAGAGCCGAAGCATCAACGCCGGATATGGGCGTTTTTGCTGATGTCGTTCCGGTGCCAATGTCGACTCCAACTGAGGTTCTCTCGGAGGACAACCCACCATGGTATCTCGGCGAGGTGCGCGGGAATCCGTGATGAGTGGCTATTATGACCGTTTATCCTCCCTTCAGGCGATAAGAAGCTGGGGTGGAGAGCGCAGTCTAACCTGAATAAATTTAAAGTTCAGTGAGTTGTCCTTACTTTTTCATGCACGAACCTGGTCCGCGGTCACCTAGATTATGCAGCCAAACAAAACGGTTGTTACGGGCGAGCAGGAAAAAACGCGGGAGCGAGGAAGCCTGGTGTACTTAATTTTTCCCCTGTTGGGATGTAGTGTGCATAGAAAATCCTTATATTAGCGATTACCCTTTCTCGTCCGTTGCATCATCGCTGTATACCCCTCTTTTGAGAAACCGATCGATATAGATCCAGGTGATGTTCACAGACGAATGTATTTTAGAAGGTGGGAGCCGGCGCCGAAAAGACGTAATCCAGAGGAATCTAGATGTGATCACCATCGACCGATGGGAACTTTTAAACAGAAAGAGGAAATCATAGCGAAGCTGCCGCTCCTGCAGGCGTTTCCAATGCAAGGGATTGATTTTCTCGCCTCCCCCACTTGCATTTGGATACGGGTATTGGGCTGAGTAAACGAAAAAGGGGAGGAAAAGTCTGCGTATAAACCGATGTATTCTCGGGGACAATTTAGCTTCGTCATATCTCTCGTTTGGTCCACCGGGTGGCCGCCATTCTTCTTAGTCATATAACGGAGGCAGGCGAGGAGGCTTCCCCCGCTCCCCCCGCTCCTTCCCGTGGATAACATTAAATTTGCTCAATGGCCTGGGCTCTTTTGAATCATATTCCCCGTCGTATCGACGAATTCGAAGAAGCTAGCGTTATGAATGCTAGGCATAACGAAGTCGCTTCCCTACGGTCCGTGGGCGAGCAAGTTCGATTGAACAGCCTCGGCCGGCGCTAGGATCATTGCCTTGTTTGAGAAGCGTGATGAACCAGACGTCGTTGATTCTGTTGCTGTTTGAGCTGGAGGTTAGTGCTATGAGCGGTCGATTCCAGATGAAGATACTGGGGACCAAGGGGATGAAGAATGAGATGCGGTTGCAGTTGTAGTTGGTGATGCAATAATACGCATGATTGGTTCCCAGGCCGTGGAATGTGGCCGGCTTGGAAGATTCAACGGATGGACAAGACAACTGCAACGGCATGTTGCGACTGCTCCCATGCATTTGAGAATGCCGAGGCGGTATGGAATGTTCTTTCCGCAGCTTCTGTTGGATCTCTCTTTCAGCTCCTGTCGTTACCCGGTTAGTATATTTCAAAAAAAAAGAGAGAGGAAACCAATATGTTGGATCTGTTATTGTTTGTTCCTTCTCTGCATGTCTCTTCTCGATCAGATTGTTAGGTGGGATGAGGAGTGTAGGTGCGTTGACTGTTGAAGAATCGTATTTGGGGCCGTTAACCGCCAATGATCGAGTCCAGGTGTGCCTCGGGCCTAGTACCGAGGCATGCTAGCGTGCGAACTAAGCTGATAACCCGCTCTTGAGCTTCACTTCCAGAGCTTATGCCTAATTGGTTTGGAGGGGGTTCACTGACGCTCACGGTTAGTATTCGGAGACACCGGCATGTGAGCTTTCCAGAACGGCGGCCTCCCCACCCAGCTCGGGCTTCTCGAGAGGTCTGTGGCGGCCTTAAAAGGCGACGCGACGAGAAGGAAAGAAAAAAAAAAAGCTGGAGAAGAAGGAGGATAAGAAGCTGTAGCTCGGCCTCACAGACCACAGACCGATACGGACATATGGCCAATCAAGGCTTTCCGCATACAATTGCGGCTTGCAGAACGGCATTGGCTTTTTGAAGTTTACGATATGTTTCCTTCACGAAAAATTGCGATTGGAGTTTCCAGTCGCGGCCTAAGAGCTGCAAGCCATAGATTTTCTGCTCGGACAGTCTGCAGCATAAGGGAGTGCTATCCACCTATCGAAATGAGTAACCCCGTGCTTGTGCATTTAGGGCTGGGCCGAATTCATCGCACTGACCTAAAGGCAACTTCTAATAGGTGCTATTATGCCCCGTAACGTTAGCCTATATGCCGACTTCTGCGAATATTAAGGTATGTAAGACCAAGATGTAAGCAAGTGGGAATGGGTGACATTCTCTCGGCATCAGATTGGATGAACCACGATCCTTCTTTTTTTTTTTTTTCTTGTAAAAGTTAGCCGCTGTTAAGATGTTTCCAACGAGGAGGCCGTAGCTTCCAGATCAGCCTGAGCTGAGGCTGTGCCCCATGCATGTTGCATATAACATCTAGTAACCCGAGTATACAAGTGTACCGGTCTACGGAGGACCGGAGTCTGGTGACTTCTACCTGTATGCTCTCTGGGGGGGAACAGCTGCACCGTCGAGGTTTGTGTGTGCCAAGGTCAGGGCGGTTGAGATTCGCTTGGGTAATAGTTCCATGCAAAGTGCAAGCTGAGCCGATTGATCGCGGTGTAAATGGAAATTGCTCGACTGTTGCTGCTGAACCAAGTTATCGGGATCCAAGCTAGGTCAAGAAAAAAAAAAAAAAAAAAAAGGGAAGAAGGGTTAACATGTAACGGGTAAGCCTTGCTCTACACCCTCAGGAAAAATTAGAGGGATCGAGCTAAACCAGGAAGTTTGACATTGCTGTTTTTGGCTGGGGTTCTGGACGACCAGGTGTGGAATGTTCCGTTTGGTCAGTGCTGCATGCTGGCAACTAACAAGCACTGGGATATCACGGTTTAAAATCACAGATTCATGGCATGACCTCGAGGGTTTGGAACGTCGTATGACTAGGTAGCAATATTGGCAAATATCGCTGTCAGAGATTACCAATACATAGAGTCACCCACCTGATACAATAGATGATGCATGATATAGCGCTATTGCTTTAGAATACGAAATCAGCCAGAGTTTCGAGCTTGCCTGTGGGGACAGAGTAGCGAAGGCCTTCAAATGTCGGCTCGAAATAGTGCGAGCACATACGCGCAACGTATGGTAGGTTGTCTCATACATGGCCTTGGAACCAGGCGGGCTCGACATACCCTGGGATGACATTCATCGAGCCGCAGGATATGCACAGTCTGCACCAGTCGAACCGGGCCCCATAGTGGAGCCGGGCTCGGCCAAAAAGTCCTCCTCCAGGACAGAGCCATGGATCTGTTCCCGTTACACTGCTCATTTCATCACCGGAGCAGGTCGCAGTCGGATTTATTTTATTTTTCGCAAATTTGAACCCGTCGTTGTATATGCATGCACGAAATACTTCCCAAATTTTCCGCGCACATGGCTGCCATGGAATAAGAAAAACGGGGGACAGATAATAGATGGGAAAGCCTTTTACTGCTGCATGGGGAAGCGGTGTCGGTACCACGGCACTGCTATTTCCAGAATCTTACTCCTTCGATTCTTGGTTTCATTCGATAGCCCTAGCCGTTATAGGATGGATCTTGAGCAGATCCGCAGGAATTAAGACAAAAAAGAAACGGGATGCTCCGCTGACTCGAGAAGATAATCGAAATCACGAGTCATGGGATATCAGTCCGGCGGAGACCGAGGTTCCGTCTCCTTCAATCAGTTTGCAGAATTTTAGGGTACCGAGGTGATTTGATGTCAATGATTGCGACATCGTTCTGCAACTCTGGTAGCGCGTCCTTCTTTCTATGGCATTATCAAGTCTATTACTGGAGATTCCGTGGTCTCAACTGGAAGGAGGGTCGTTTCAAGGCCAGAACTATGGAACTAGTTAACTGTCCGCTGGTTTAAGGATGCATAAGACGAGTAAGAAGGTCAAGGGAAGTCTACCGAAATAAAATTGTGATTAGCGAGCCGCTCGCTCCAGTTGCCACGCTAGCCTAGGCCGCTTCGCTGGGTCCATCGCAGATTAATATCAGACAGTCAACTCTTAAGGATCCCACGGTTCAATTTCAAGCAACCAAACGTTTTGTCTGTATACTGAAATAGACATCAAAACTCAAATCCAAAAGCCCCTGAGCGATGTGGAGCTCGGTAGAGGTGTCGGCAAAGCTCGAGATTGGCCATGTCGGAAATGATGGCATCCATATCAAACCATATCCAGGCATGCTTTCCTTCATCTCCGAGACATTTAGCGGTTCGGAAGCTCGATCGAAGGCATAGGTTCCGCTGTTATTACCACATGGCAATCCAGCCCGTGGGAACTTACAAAAGTCGGCGAATAAGCGATAACGGTACCAATCCTTGGGGATCAAATCAGGACCCGAATCGGAGGTCGAATTATCCCTTTGTCGGTGCCACTGGGATGGAGGCGTCGTGGTGCGAGAACGCCACCTATTAAAGCACGATGGTGGAGTATGCAAAAGGATGAGACATTGATATTCCCTGTTTTGACCCGACAGGCCGTGAGAACATGTCCCTAACCTGGCCTGGTATTTGAGTTGAAGTCTGCAAGAAAATTTCGCCGCGGAATTAACCGATATAATTACTGAAAGGATTTGCTTCAGTGCATCGGAATATTTTCTCTTTCTTCCCAAGACCCCGCTCAGTTCAAGGCTGGTTGGGTGACAGGATGCATGATTCGTCCGTCAATTTAAATCCTGGTCCGGTAGGAAGGAATGTAAACCGCTGTGCATTTCAGCGATCTGTCTGTCTTGCTTGTGCATGCTTCCCGACGAGTTATAGAGTCCGAGCCTAAAACATACGTCAAGCTTGTCTTTATTTTCTTGCTGTATTCCTTTTTTTTTTTTTTTGTTTTCAGAACAAGAAAGAGAAAAAAAAAAAAAAAGGACAGTGGGAGCCTTGGCGGAAGGGAGGGAGTCCATGCACCGCCATTACCTGCGATTCGGCGGGTAGGGTGTTTCGTTGGCTTGAAAGCCGTGAAGCGGGCCTCAGCAGATGGTTTGATTGTGTTGAACAAGAAACAGACGGTTGCTGTGTGTCGCCGATGTTGGAATGGGCCAATGTTGTCAGAATGGTATCCGTCATCGTATCAGACAATTTAAGTGGTGGTGCTGAAGCTTGCCGTTGATAGTTGGAGAAGAGCCCTATCTACCAGGTGTCAAGAGCATGTGGCAATCCATATCGCCCGTCTCGAACGTCTCCGTGTTAAATGACCGATCCAGGTCCCGAGAACGGTTTCAGCTTAAAAAGCAAATATGCATGAAGGTCAAGAGAGAGTTAAGGTGTCGGCTTTCCTGGGCGTCGTAAGTGAAATGTATGTAATGTAAATGTACTAGTTGCGGGACAAAGGTCGAACAAAGAGAGAAAGGAAAGGGAAGGGAAAGGGTGTTTTGGGACAATGGGAACGAAATGCTAGGCTGAGAGTGGAGCAGCGCTGTGGTGGTGGTTGATCGAGTGCAGGAGCAGTCCCAGGGTAATGGGCAAGCAAGCTCGCCGGAGGGAAAGATGGCACAGGGAGGAGCAAAGGCAGCAGTCGGCGGTAATAGGTAACTAGACCCAGGCCAATTTCAGAGGATATTGGGGGGAAAAAGAAAGAAAAGGAGAGATGGATTGGATTTCAAGCAGTCACTCGAGCTAGCTCCAAGCATGTTAGAAGTGTTAGCGGTACAGACATATAAGAAGATTTATTAGGCGGATCGCATTTCATTAGGTCCTTCAAGGGCAATGGCGGCGGGTTCGGGATCAAGGAAGTACTGTATCATATAGGCAACGGTGGTCGTCACTTATTTTATTTTTTTCTTCCCTCTTCTCTGCATTGCCGTTGCTGTTTCTTATTTTGTTTCTCGAATCGTACTAATGCCCCGGTGCTCCAACAGTACTTAGTTGAGTAAGAGGTCCATCGATACTTCTCACTCGGCCATTCAAAGCTAGAAGGAGACACGAGTTTCCCATATGTACGGTGCGAATGGCCGGCCGGATTTGCAATACTACCATCCATCTGGCGGGACTGCTGGCTTCGACCTCCAATCAATTCGGCTCTTCCCATCTCCCTTGACCACTCAAACGAGATTTAGTTCGTGTTTTTTTTTCACACCTTAGCCGCATTAAATAATCCGACTGTGTCGACCGATTAAACCACACAAATTGAAAAAGCTGCAGGCTGTTTGTGGTTGGCGACCCCGAACATCAAAAACCTGAGCGGATATTAGCTGTCGCTATGCGATAGCTTCAGCATCCTCATTTTATACAGCACTTTCTTTTTTCGATCCTCAACCCCAGCTGCAGCACGAGTCTGCAGCTGCACCTGCGTCGGCAAATCAGCTTCTGTGACGACGGTCTAATTACCCAGATTGATTCCTTCCCGGGGCACCAAGAGCTGTCGTATAGTCGCACTACTGCACTGTTGTCGAAGCTCTCTTTCAAAGGGGACCTAAAAAGGATCTCGAGTAGAATATAAAACCGAGGGACAAAAACAAAAAGAAAAAATAATTACCGTAACGATTCAATGTAAGTCCTCTCGAGTATCACCAAAATTAGCCTTGCATATACCAATCTTCCAGAACCACATCCCGTGGATCATCATACCATGGCTCCCGCCTATTTCCCGTCCCTCTGACCCTTCGCACCTGTCAATGCGCGCTTCCTCATTCCCATTGGAGTTTTCGTCGGGACGTTGTTTGGATGTGGGGCGGAGAAAGTTTGTGGGTTGAGGTCGGCATCGGCATCGTGGTGGCTTCCATCCAGCTACTAGTCGCTTATATGCGTGGTACTCCTGCCTTTTGAGTTTCTTCAGTCTCCTCTTGTAACCGGTCGACCGTGGACCTCTCTCCTAGCTTTGTGTAGCCACGCGCCTGTGTCCTTCACTCGAGAGAAGAAGGCGGTCGAGGAAGTTCCTCCATCGCTGTTTGATATTCCCATAGGAGAGGTCTGTCATACACTCCCACGCTCATTTCACGTCCCTCCTCTTGCACATGTGCGTATCTTCCCCAACCACACGCAACATGAACACATGCAAGCTGTGCTACCACAGACGCCGATATTTCCAGTCAATTGCCAATTCTGTATTTTCGTCAAGACTCGGACTGCAGAAGCTGCGGGACCCAACATGCCATCGAGCCCGTCCGTATCCAAGTTCCCTATACTGGAAGATAGCTGACCCCGCTGCTAGCCACCCTTAGTTGTATAACTGGACCCATCAATTTCCTTTTCCAACGAAGAAGGAACTTAATTTTATCCCACGTTCCTCTTCCCTTCCACCCACGCGGCCTTCGGAGGATATCAGGCTGCGTAGGGTCCCAGACCTGATTAATATTCCGAGGTCAGGCCTCTTCTTTCTCGATTCGGAATCTGCTCTCTCGGCTTTCTTCGACGTAATTACTCGGAGGACAGCGAGATAGCTGAAAACTGCTGAAAGAGACGAACGCGGAAAGAGTTTGGGGGATCATTGCGGAAGTACCTCATAGTGTCGACATCGGAAGCTTATTTGCGTCGGAGTTGGCATCCGATTTTTTTTTTTTTTTTACTTTTCCCTAGAGGGCAGTACTTGTCTTTCGCTTGATGGGCCTGCAGAACGAGAAACTATAACTTCGAGTCTATCACCAGGAGGAAGATTCAGCAAAACGTCGAACTGAAAGTATTATCAAAGGGAATCAACCGCGCCGACCTACCCAGAATAACAATTTAGAGACACAGAGGATCTCGTCTCGAGATTCTAGAAACCGGTAAGAACACGCTCGTGTGCGATATATATACCGCGTTGCAAGGCCGTGAGCAGCGTGGTCTCCGAATCCGATTCTAACTCTTATCTGCTCAAGGGCCGCAGACGCACGCACAGGTATCTGGGTGCGTGTTTTCCACGAGCATCCCTGCACCAGGACCTTCGCCGCCACGTTGATTTGGATATACTGTATTGCTGAAGCCATTCTACCTTGTTGAGAGTGAGGGAAGGGAGGATAGCTTGACCCGCTGATAAAGTCGTCGAAATCCTAATCCTGAGGGATAATAGATGCCGTCTACACTTGCCCGAGAAATCTGTGCTTGTGCTAGTGCTTGTGCGTGCCCGGACCCGATAGGTTGCTGGTGTAAACGTAAGTGGTGGCCTTTGCAAAAGCATGACGTTGGGTCTGCTAGCATCTTACTGACGTCTTCTTGATCCGTAACAGCCTTCTCTATAACTTTGGCGCTCTATAGTGTCTCGAACATCCACCTCTTCATCAAATAACTTTCCCACCGACAGACGTGCGCACTGCCGTCAGAAACTCATCATGGCTTCCACCGGATCTCTGATCCAACCAACCATATCCAATGTCTTCTGCCAGACAAATGAAGATGCCCTGATGATCGTGGAACTGATCTTGCAAAGACACCTCTTTACGGTGCAGAGGCGAGCGCAGGACAGGGAGAGGGCTTCTGCTGTCCAATCGGGGAATGTCTTCGTCTTCGAACACACCGACACTGGGATAAAGCGGTGGACCGATGGAGTGCATTGGAGTCCTAGTAGGATTCTGGGTAACTTCCTGCTGTACAGAGAATTGTCGCGACCATTCCCTCCAGGACAGAAGAAGAGAGCTCAGAGGAAGAACGCCACAAAGGCCAGGAGACCTCCAAACTCGGAGCATATGGACGATCCCCATCAACAGTTCCATCCAATGGGGATGGATCCGGCAAGAGCAGGCCCCCCAGGTGACTCGGACCGCTCATTGGTTGGTTCTCTGATCGATTCATACGACTTTAAGACGAACGGTCTGGTGAAGAAGACGATTAGTATACAGGACGAGAACAACCGACAGTTCCACTTGATCTCCTACTATGTCCCTCAGGATGTGCTGGATAACCGACTTACCAGGCCGACTGAGATTTCCACTTACGGCCACATCCGACCACGTGGTACCTTGTTCATCTCATCTTCCCTAAGGCAACCAACATCAGATGTGTCGAGAAGGCCTTCGTTCATTGACGACGGAGGCCCTGATGCCATGTTCGAGGCGCAGACCGACGAAGATGATGACGCTTCCCCTTCGAAAATAGGGTCGTATGGTCGACATGATCCCCACCATCCGCACACCTTCCTCCCTAGCAGTTTTCCGGGTGGGCCCTCGGACTACAACTATATGCAGTCACCGGTCAATTATTTCCCACCGACGGGCAGCCCTCATGGATATCCTGGAGAGCTTGGTCACCAAGCTGATCCGATGAAGGTAGAAGACTACGACATCGGTCATGGCAGTCATAACCCGAGGTACCACCCGCCCTATCCGCAACCATACACGACGAGCCTAAGCAGTGCCCCTGTTAGCGCTCCACTCTCACTTCCCGCTCAAACGGAGACGATAACGTCACAAAGTTGGTCTGGGAGTCCTTACTCCGGGTTTCAATCCTCCCCTCTGAATACGAGTGCCTTGTCAGGAAGTGCTCCGTACCGGTCAACCTACTCAACCGTTGGTGCAACCCACTACGATCGTCCGATGGTTCCAAGCCCGGCCGCTTCCAACTATAGCTCTGCTTCTTCGACCGCATGGACTCAACCAATATACGGCACCCACAGCCCTCAACCGGGGCCGCAGCCCATGCAGGATCGAAGTCGGTTCCCTCAGGAGAACTTTGTCGGCTGGACATCCTCGCCACAGTCGGCACCGGGGCAAAGGACAGGCACCGTGAACGATGAAGACGTCCTCCATCACTACCCTCCCCCACAATGGACCGGCCAGTAAACGACGGCTCCGGATCCGGACTGAAGTTTTGTTTTTGTCCATTATCGATACTCCTTTTCCCCTTTGTTCCCTCCCCATTTTCCTTTTCCTCGGCATTCAGGTGGTGGCGGCGCTTGCTTGGGTTTTCCAAAAGATAAAATTTACTTGTAAAGAGGGCTTTGTAGGAAGAAACGGTCTGCACGACTTTGATGTAATGTTAGCGTCTCTGTTTATATCTTCTTACCTCTTACTGAAATCGTAATGGACATAGAAGTGTATTTCTTATTCTTACCCTTTATCTTTCTCTCTTTTTCTTCCAAGGCCGCCTCTCGAATCGAAAGCTGTCGGTGACGGTGATGTGGAAAGCATACATCGCTTATCTTTTGTTACCACTCTAAAGAGAATACTATACCAAACTTACCATCTGTTTGAACGGGATAGATAAACCTGAGGGTTATTATTCCCTCTCCTCTTCCCGAGAATCTCAAGGAGCCTTGCCAGATACCAACAGTTTATGGCCGTATATGGAAGTCAGCTCCGTGACGGCAGGGTTCCCATCGATACGTAGTAGCTACTGTAGCTCTGTGGTTGCTGCCTGGGAGACTCCGGACGGCGTAGATAGAATAGAGACCTCAGAGACGGCCATGTCGATGTCCTTCCAAGAAATCCATTGCTGTGTACAGGAGAGAGAGTGAAGGTGTCGAAAGATGTCGAGGGTGGTAATCCCAGGAAACCTCCCCGGTAAGGTTGGAACAACGAGGCACGAACAAAGAGGAAAGCATTGCGGGAATAAAGGGTAATAGGTAATTATGTCAGCTCACAAGGCGGTTAATTAGAGCCGTCTATCGAGTCGTTTACTGATCTTAGGAAGGAAAAGGCCGGATTGAGGATTTCCCACACGGCCAGGTCGCGTTGGATTCCAGGCTAAGCTTGTGCAGGACCGCCTAAGCGTGGATATATTTTTGACGAAGAAGGAAAGACTGCCAGTAGGGTCCTAAAGGGGGTGTAATGGAGTATATGTAACAGTGGGAAGTGGGTGGGGTCGATATCTAAGATCTAAAATCCAAGGTCCTTGTTGAAGAGAGTCGGTGTCGACGGTGTTGATTCCGGGTCCATTTCGAAATCATGCCTGCAAGAAAATGATAATTGCGGAGAACCCCTTCCCCAACTGATAGAGTTATAAGAATTAGCAAAGACATATTGGAGAATACGCACCTGAAGATGACTAAACAAGGGCCATGCTCCCTTGCCAGCGTTTGACGAAGAGAAATGGGGGCGGCTCAACCTGCGATCCAATACACGAACGAATAATCACAACTGGACGCACCGGGTTTGTGCCTTGGTTGCGTGCCTGTGGTGTGCCATTTCTGGGGAGCATAGGTCCCTTTGCAGTAGCGAATAAACACACACTGGGGCAGAGAGCTCTCTGTTTTTCCTTTTCGGTTTACTGCCTTAACGGTGCTCGAGGTCTCGACAAGCTCACATGTCGAAATACGAAGGAAGTCACGACCCAGAGTTCGGAGTACCGAATAATAATATAAATGCGGGTAGGATGACGCGGAATATAATCCACTTACCTGCATGACGAAGGTGCTATCGTATTTACATACCCACAAAAAACCCTACATTTCAGCAAGAGAACTGGTAGATAAATATTGCTACCCGAGTCTTCTGTGGAAATCTGTCGTTATGCCCAAAGCGTCTTACTGTCCTTCCGCACTGCGACTTGAGGCTGGCAAAAGCAGAAAAAAAAAAAAAAAAAGAACTAAGAAAAACTGTTGGACTAAACCGCATGGCTTATAAGCCTCCAGACCCGGGAGAATCGTAAATTTCCCTCTCCGTGTGCAGCTGTGCGCCGCTAAGGTTCGACTAAATCGTCTCCTTAGTGGTCGTAGAGCATTGGACCCTGGAGAAGAAAATATAAAATAAAAGAGAGTAGGTAAAAAATATGTAAGGGTTAGGTATATCGGAATTCCCAAACGTTAGTTCACAAAGCAAATTTGCAAGGGCATATCAGACGAACGGGATTCAGAATCCCGGAATACAGTCAAGGTGTGGACGCCCCAAATGGACCCATACCATCGAAAGCTGGGTTGTGGATGTGTGGGTTTTTCCCTCGCAATCAATCGGGGTGTGTTCTGTGCTACCGTGAATCGATCCAGTGTGCTGTTGGCGGGAATACAGAATGTACCTATTCTGCAAACAAGAAAAAAAAAAAAAAAAAAAACAAGAGCGAGAGAGCGAGAGAAAACCTTGTAGCTGATGTCCTCCCGAGCGCAATACCTGCCGGTGGGACTTTCCGTCTGCTCCCCCCTCGCACTGATAGCTTAAGGGGCCGCTGGATTTCCCACACGGCTTGCCGCCTCTCATGGGGCAACTTTTGGAGGTTTCTTTTGATTTTTTCGAACTTTCTTCCCAATTGATAAATGTTACACAATGTTTTGTTGAGTGCCGGGTATGGGTTACTGCGATAAAATCGGTCGCTCCAAAAATATCGTCAGGGTGCACTGGTTTGGCAGCTCGACTTTACTTTTCACGGTGGACGGGGTTTAAAAAGAACCGTGATACCAGAGCTGGTGAGACATTTGCTTCGAGGCTTTAAGACAATGGGCGTGGCCGTAGGTGGGAACGAGCAACTGTCTACTGGACGTTAACCCTTTTGGACAATGCCGTGAACCGAAAGCCAGAGCTCGAAAAGCAGGCCGTGAGGACGGTCGGTTGAAGGATTACTGACTCGACTAGTAACCGCCTTGCATGAACGTTTTGCCCTGGTGATTTGGCTGGTTTCGCTTCGACTCGTCTGGCCAGAGGCTTTTGTTCGTATTGTGGTGGCATCCCCAGGACTGGGTGCATAAACATGCATGAAGTCGAACGTTCAAGCCTGGCTCTCATTTGGGGTAGGCGGCAGCACGGGACTTATCACATATGCGACCCAGCTGATATGGCTGACCAGCTTGGGTATATTTGGCAGGATATGCATATTAAATATCCGGATATGGCGAGCAAACCAAAGGAAAGCGGGAGCTCAAGCTGTGCGAGAAGACGAGAACGGGACGACGAGGAAACAAAAAAAAAAAAAAAAAGAGTAGAGATCGAGATAAACTGCAAGTCGTAGCCGTGGTACCGGAAAGACGGATTAAAAATTCGGAGACCGGTGGAAACATGGAAACAGAAGTTTCTTCCCTTATGGTTGACATTTTTTTAAAAAAAGGAACCTTTGTCATGCACTCGTGCATTCGCTGGGTCTTCACGTGGAGAGAATTCGCTTCTAGAAGGGCCTTAGACCAAAAAACCTCATGCAAAATGAGACCATTCCGCGTAGGACTTGGGGTACTCGTGGGTCCGGAATGAGGTCAATTGATCAATAGAGGAATGTGGGTCCGGCGTCCTATTCTCGTCTCGACTGTCCGTACTCCGTACCATTCTCACCCACACCACCGTGCTCGATAATTACATATTTCAGCCACCTGACATCAGGAGTTTCAAAAAAATGGTGAGAGATCCCGTCCGGATTTGGGGACACGGTGGGTGAAGCAAGGGTTTTTTGGACCTGCTCATGTAAAATTGCCGATACCCGAGGGCCAATGGTCGAATTGCTTGTGGGTAACTGAGCGGTAGGGGCCGGGCAGCGACGGAGCAAGGCCACGGACACTTAACGGTGAATGGACCGGATGCAGGATGGAATGTATTTCCCACTATCAATGGCCCAGAATAGTCGAATCGAATAGTTTTCCCGATAGTTTTCCTGACCAGAACTATGGATGACTGTTCGCTCTCACTCATAATGCACTTCTTGTACAGACTTGACATTTGCGCAATTGCAAAGTACGGAGCGTAGACGCCGAACAAAAGCTCAGGGTCCCCAAATACGTAACCCCGAGCTCTAATTCAAGAGTATAAACAATAACAGCTCGTCTCGAGACGGAGTGGCGACATCTCGAATGGCTTGAGCCAGGCCGGCGGAATGGACGCAGGCTGTGGGAATAAGGTTCGACAACGTTGTTCGGATCTCAAAACCTTAAATTTAGAGTTTTCGTTAGAGGATTTGTTATTCCTCCGCCATTTCCAGCCTTATCGTAATCACTAACCACTAACTTGATCCCAATGCTTGGTACTAAGAACTTGCCACTATCGGGCTGACTATCTTGTCTTTAAATTTTCTCTCGTTCCGGCGTTCTGTCGTCGTCGACACTTTGACGTTGCACCGCGCCTGCGAAAACTACCCGCCGCCCAACAATTTTTGGCGGGAACCGACCTGACCCACAACCTCCCGGCTCTTCCTAATTCCCAACCTCTGTTTTTTTTTTGGCTTCAGAAAGAGCGACTCTCTTTCGTTTCTCCGTCGACTTGCGATTACTAATTAATCCTATCAGGCCTGTTCGCTGTTTTCTCTCCGCAACAAAACACCAGCGGTGTAACGAAGTGCGAGAAGGGACGCAAAACCTTGAGGGAGAAAAAAAAAAAAGGATAGCTAATTCTGCCAAGCAAAACTAACATTCAAAGCTGACTGTCACAACATCTGCTCATGATCTCATGACCGCAAATTATGCTCTCTAACTGAACCGAGGAAGCTAGCAGTTACCACCTTCCATGATGCTGGCCCCACGCACGTTGAGAGCTACGGCTCGAACCTACCAATTGAAAAGACCTTTTCCCCAATACATCCCTCTAACACGACGATACCTTGCTACCAGTGCATCCGAGGCCAGGTAAGTTCCGTGCGCGTGATTTCCTGGTTTTTCCCTTATCTGATCGTATTTTTATTGTCACATTTACTTTGACTTTGAGAATAAGCAAAACTCACCACTAACCGGCGATATAGCACGACGGGGGTATTTTACGATGTTGTGGTCGTGGGCGGCGGTCACGCTGGATGTGAAGCCTCTGCCGCAGCTGCAAGATGTCGGTTCGCCCTTGAGATCTGAAACAAAGTTTCACCGTACATACTGACCTGGTCCTTCCTTGTGACAGCTGGTGCAAAGACAGCTTTAGTAACACAAAAGCTATCTAGCATTGGGGTTTGTTCATGCAATCCCAGCTTCGGTGGCATTGGAAAGGGGATTATGATCCGAGAGATCGATGCATTGGATGGCCTGTGTGGCCGGATAGTTGGTACGATCGTTCATTTACGATCGTTGAGCTCTGGTGGCTGACCATCCCGACAACAGACAAAGCAGGTAGCCAGTTCAGGATCTTAAATCGGAGGAAAGGCCCCGCTGTTTGGGTCAGTGTGGCAGATCCAGCTAAACTCTATATGGAAAGGGAGCTAAACTACTGATCTCCGGAAATCGTAGGGTCCGAGAGCTTTGATCGATCGGAAGCTGTACAAGAAGCACATGCAGGCAGAGCTCTCTAATTATCCGAATCTGACGGTGAAGGAGGGCTCTGTAGCGGATATCGTAATTGACAAAAGTGAGGGATTCTCTCGAGACGATGATGGGCATTATGGTCAGGTTACAGGCGTTCAGCTCGAATCCGGAGAGGTTATATATACCAGACATATAGTCATAACAACTGGGACGTTTTTGAGCGGAGAGATTCATATTGGTAATTAACCCACGACCATTATTACAACTATTATTGCTCTAACCCGGGATAGGCCTGGATGTATTTCCGTCTGGGCGGATGGGAGAAGCTGCATCTTATGGGATCAGTAACTCTTTGCGAGAGGCGGGCTTTCAGCTGGGGCGTTTGAAGACCGGAACACCTCCTAGGATCGATGGGAACACAATTGACTATAGTCGCCTGGAGATTCAATATGCCGACGACCCACTGGTCCCATTCAGTCATATGAATGAAAAAGTTGAACAAGAAGTAAGAATTTCCCACAGCTGGCTACTTTGGGTCGCGACCGGCTAACTTGTGTGCATAGAAACAACTAGCCTGCCACCAAACGAACACAACTGCTGAAAGCCATGAGATTCTGCGAGCAAACCTGGATAAGTCAATACACATACGTGAGACTGTCAAGGGACCACGATATTGTCCTTCTTTGGAGTCGAAGATTATGCGATTTCCCCAAAAGGAGAAACACATAATATGGCTTGAACCGGAAGGCTACGACGACAACATTGTCTATCCGAATGGAATTAGCATGACGGTTCCTGCAGATGTTCAAGAGGCCCTCTTGAAGACCGTCCCGGGACTCGAGAATGCCACTATGACGCAAGCCGGATATGGTGTTGAGTACGACTATGTCGACCCCCGAAGCCTTCGAGCTACGCTTGAGACAAAAGCGATTAAGGGACTGTTCTTAGCAGGGCAAATAAATGGGACAACGGGATACGAAGAGGCGGCATCCCAGGGCATAATAGCTGGAATAAACGCCGGGTTATCATCACAGAACAAACCACAAATGACACTGCTTCGTTCCGACGGGTACATCGGGGTCATGATTGACGACCTTATCACGAAAGGTGTTTCCGAACCTTACAGGATGTTCACCGCGCGATCTGAGTTTCGCATGTCCGCCAGGTCGGACAATGCTGATTTACGGCTCACAGAAAAGGGAAGGATATTTGGCATTGTTGGAGAGAAGAGATGGAATCATTTTCAAAACGAGTTTGAAATGATGGATGGGGTTAGGTCCACACTCGAGAGTCTAGTGCTTGGTGCCCCGAAATGGGTCGAAAAGGGCATCGAAGTTTCATCGGATGCCTTCAAATACAGCGCCTTTGATTTGCTCAGAAAGAACCATCTAACCGCCGACTCATTCTTGGGGGTATTTCCGGAGCTGAGCAAATACCCGCAGAGGATAAGGGAAAGGATTAATATCGAAGGGACATACGCGCCGTATATCAAGCAACAGATGGATGAAATTCGGCAGTTTGAAAGGGACGAGAACCTAGTCCTCCCACCAAACATGGATTATACCGAGTAAGTTTTACAATCCCAATCAAACAAAACCTTGGTAATGCATATACTGACATTGGTTTTCGTAGAATCTCCGGGCTGTCTGCCGAAGAGAAAGTGCTTCTAGCTGCGACAAAGCCAGAGTCGATTGGGCAGGCTAGAAGAATTGAGGGGATGACACCTGCAAGTTGTCTGATTCTTCTCAGATATGCGAACCGACGACTACGAGCACTCAGCTATGCTTCTCGTCAACCCCTCACACCGAGGAAGGTGGTCGAAGACCCTATATCCGCACCGTCTATAGAAGCCCCTCTATAGCCTAGCATCTGTGAACCCCTGCTCCATACTTTTAGCACTAGCTGGTAATTCTTTTCACCCCTTGTAAATAGACCCCTCGTCTGCATTAACGTTGTATATTACATGTACATAGAAAGGAGTTTTCGTCTTAGCTTCGACTCCGAGTTTTCGTCCTCATGCATGGTGAACTGTTGCAAAGAAATGTGTTGGCGTGCCCTTTGAGCCTCGGCCCTATGACGATGTCACACCGTGTCGCAGCCCTAGTCTCTTATATAAGCTCTTTCACACTCCGGGATCCCGAACCAGACCCGAACCACCAACTTTAGAACCCCTCCCGCATCGTTTTGGGCGGTCATCAGAACGCCAATATCGTCCAATGTCCATACCCCGCCTTACATTCCTCTATCCGAGCTTCTTGTCGACGGCGCGGAGCTGCGGGACAGCTTCTTGTTGTAAACATGCGGTTCGGACGAGGGTCGGCACATACCCGAACAGGGCACAACGGTGCTCTTTCACCTCGATATCACGGCCTCCCAACATTTCTAGGACGGCAGTAGCTCAGAGACGGTGTGTAGGGACCTTGCAGACCTCAACGACGCCGAGGAGGGATGACGCTGTTATTGCTGGTGGGGCACCGCCTCCACCCGCTCCCGCCCCTCCTGCGAAGAAGCCGGCTGTAAAGGTCGCCGAGGTGCCAGCAAAGACACCGGCGGCAGGGGGAGGAAAGGTGGAAGAGAAGGATAAGACTGCCGCGAGCAAACCTTCGACGACGGCCGATAAATCCAAAGATAATAAGACCGATATCGGGAGAAACTACGTTCCAGAGAGTTTGAAGGATACGTCTGCATTGGATGAGATAACGTCGGTAAAAGAGCGGGATAATAAGATAGATTCGACGAAGAAGGATGCGGGAGGTCAAGGAACTGGTCCATCGAGTAGTTCGGGAAAACAGCCAACTGCGATTCCGCTCGGCCCACCCCCAGAGATTCTTATGAACCAAACTCTAGCCAAACTATACCATAATTTCGACACGTACGCTATGGTTAAGCAGTTAGAGGCCGGTGGGCTTACCTACGGACAGTCGGTTGTGGCGATGAAAGCTGTTAGGGGTTTGCTTGCGGTTAATCTGGATAAGGCGAAGGAGTCGATGGTGACGAAGTCCATGTCGGAAAATGTACTACTGCCTGCAGCATCTTCACGCTCGAAACGGATGCTGACAAATTCTTGGTGGGATGGTAGGAGAATTATCTTTTTCGGGCAGCCTGCTCTGAGCTCAAAACGGAAACGGAATTCGCACGACGGGAGGCACTGGAAAAGACGAGGATAGATCGAGCTAAGATACAACATGATTATGAACAGCTCGAGCAGAAACTGAACGAAGACTTGATGAACCTGAAAGACGAGGTATCAGGCCTGTTTAACGACCGGAAGATAGTAACACGGCAAGAAGAACGGGCCATGGAGGTCAAGATCCAGGAATTAAACTACAAGCTGACAATATTGCTTAATGGCGATATGAGAAGCGAGATCGAGGCTTTGAGGTGGACAACAACTAGGAGGGGGTTGGTAAGTGGTACTAATCGCGAGTCTACCTCTAAACCAGATTCTCTAACTATTTATCCAGATTGCCATCGCAATAATAGCGGTTCTGGTCGTAACGCTCATTCGTTATACCAGCGTACAGTCTCACGCCAATAAGAAGGATGCTAAGAAAGAAAGAAAAACCGATGACGCTTTGCATCATGCTGCTGATGCAGGGCTGGTGGCGTCCCTCTCATCCTCATTTAGAGGCAGGCCCGATGGAAAAGACAACGGTGATGGTGGAACGTTCGTATCACTGGGGTAGGATTGGGTCGTCGAAGTCTATATTTGCAGAAAACCCCCACACCGCTCTGAATGGAAACCTTTACCACCAGCTACCCACATAAAGGAATTGTTTTCCCGAACTAGCAGGGAAGTAGTATATACAATTGGCTATCTTGGCTGTGACTAGTCAGAGGCGGCCTTAATTTCGACCTTGCCTATCATGGGGCTCTTTCTCGCTGCCTTTCTCGTCGTCACTAGTCTCCTCAGCCTCGCTGTCGCTGTCTTCCTCCTCGTCTTCACTATCGCTACCTTCCTCCTGATCCTCAACTTCATCATCATCCTCGTCGCCTGCTTCGAGTTCGCCAGCCACAGCCGATGTAACCTCATCCCCGGCCGTGATCTGCCCGGCCACCACCGCCTTTGCCTCATCTAACTTCCGGTACCTAAAACCGAATAGGATAAATGTTTAGCGCAAGATACCCACGCATACGTCAGATAACCCGAGCCCACTAGAACACGTACTTCCTTAAGCTCTTCTTTCGTTTGCTGGCCTTCTTCTTTTTCTTAACCTCGTTGATAACATTATTCCTGCTTTGGTCCCCCTTTTCGATATCTTCGATCTTTGAGGCGAGTAATTGGCGTGCTATTTTCCGGTTTTGTTCGCGGGAGCGAGTTTCTTGCGATTTTACGACAATACCTGTTGGGATATGGCGGAGTTGAACCGCGGATGAGGTTTTGTTCTTCCGATTGGGTTAGTTGGCGCTTATACTATAGACCGACTGGCACATAGAGCAGCCTGGGGATGATAGAGCTTAGACTTTTCTAGTTCTTAGTGGGTGTACCTACGACTTGAGTTACCGTTAGAAGGGTTATAGTAAACAGCAGTTGCAACATTGGGGGCATACTTTTCTGTCCACCTGATTGTTACAAGATCATTTTAATTCTGTCAGTACAACTTCCCAGTTTGAGCAAGCTGGGAGAGATAATACCTGGCCCACTATTATTCACATCATTGATTGCTAAATTAGCAGAGCTCCAAGTTATCACCCACTCGAGGGAGATACACATACCTCCCTTTCAAGAATTTCTCCTCAATATCATTCTCATCAATCTTCGGTCTCGGTGGCATTTGTTTCTTGCATAGCAAGGTGGTAGAGCTCAGTGAGCGGGCGAGCACACAGCCACAGATCCTAGAATTGCTCAACCGAAGTGCCAATCCAGCGCCTTGGGCACCCCGTATCAAACTCGTGCACGCCATTATCAAGCCTATGGTCTTTGAGTATGACTCTGAATTGTTCTTAGCCCGTGAAAATACTTAGATAGACTTCAAAGATTATTCAATTGCGGTAAAGAAACCGATTGTAATTGGTGGGCGATAGTATATGCATGATAAAGCCTTGGTGACAAATCATGGAAGCACGTACGGGACGAGATCATGCGAGACCTGGATTTCCCTATCCCGCCATACTTTACGGTACCCCTGGCTGATCCTCGAACAAGCTTCTTAAAGAATTCCGATTCCGGTACCAGTTGCCCCTCGGACAGTCGTACTCTATTGTTCACCGCACGTGCAGCCCGTGAGCGACTGCAGTTGAGGCTGTGAAGAAAAATCCGAGCTTGCACTTGTTGGTCCAGATGTGTGGTTTTGCTTGTGCAACTTTCGCTTGGCGGGGACAAATGTGGTAAAGTTATCCACAACGCACTTTACCACTTGCAGGAATATTTTTATCTTGTTGGTTTGGATGGGGGTGCGATACCAAGGAAGGGCTGATGGAAATGTATGGGATGGGAAGAGTTGGTCGAGAGAAAAGATACCTTTTTGAGGGAATGTTTAATTTTGGAGGCGGGAAGGCGCAGTTTGGCGCATGGAAATGTTGTGCGAATGTATACATACAGATCGGAACCCGATCGAGCTCAAGAGTACCGTTCTGTCGCATGCTCCGATATCCGGGAGAATATATATATTGTGCGCGAGTGGTCTTGCATCAAGCCATATTCTCGGATACATAGCTGTAAATCAAATTCCTTTTCTATAATCCCAAGACCATAGAGATAAAGTACAAGATATGCAGAACTCCTACCAACAAAACCCTTACACGGGGAACCAGTCCTATATGGCAGTTCCGCCTGCATCTGCGGATACGGGACCACCACAATATGCTGGAAGCGACGTCGAAAAAGCTGCGCCCGCAAACTTTAACCCACCCCCAAATTTTCACGTGTCACCGAATAAAGACTCGATATATCTCCCCTTAATCAAGAGAAGAGTTGCGAGGAAGACATTCTGGATTGTAGTTGGCGTTGTGGTCGGTGTGATTGTTATCGCGATAATTGTGGGTGTAGCTGTCGGGGTTTCGAAGTCGAAGAAGAATGGGAATGGTGGAGGGAGAAATGCACAGGGTACTAAGGGAGGTAAAAATAGGAGTGGTGGAAATAGCGGAGGGGATGGGTTCGATTCAGGGGACGGTGGGGATAGCTCCGACCCTGGAAACAATGGAAGCGAAACCCCAGACGACAGTGGTAGCTGTAAGGCCCTGATTCATGAATAGGCCTACCTAAAGCTAGGGACGAAACTAACGGGCTTCTACTCTAGCTACCGATCCTTGTCAAAAACTTGTCGAGATCGGAGCCCCTTGGCCGGAAGTCAGCGACTGCCTCCGCCAGCAGCACATTACTAGGATGGAGATAATCGACAACTTCGACGGTTCCGATGATTATACCTACTATAGTAAGATATAACGCCACCCAACCGTCTTTGATCTCAGCATCCCTGTTTAACAAAATCGATAGACTACAACCCGTACTCTACGTCTGGCTCAGTAGACAAACCAAGCGGAAAATCTATATCTAAATCGCTGAAGGAGCCTAAACCCAATGGGAAGGCACAGAACGAAGTTGACAAAATTCGTGGGAAGCCGGCACCGACCGGAAAGGCATCTCCAAAGCCCAATCCTAATAAGATACCTGGGAAATCGAATGAGAAGACCCATGGTAACCCCGATATTAAGAAAGCTCCTAAGGACGACAATATACCCGGAAAGACGAATGATAAGACTCACGGAAACCCCGATATTAAGAAAGCTCCTAAGGATGATAAATTACCCGGAAAGACGAATGATAAGACTCAAGGGAACCCTGACGTCAAGAAAGCTCCTAACAACGACAGGATACCCGGAAAGACGAATGATAAGGCTCCCGCAGATCCGGACGTCAAGAAAGCTCCTAAGGGTGACAAACTACCCGGAAAGTCGAACGAGAAGACCAACGGAAACTCCGACATCAAGAAACTCCCCAAGCCCGAGAAGGTACCCGGGAAGTCGAATGAGAAGGCACATGAAGATCCCGACGTTAGGAAGGCCCCCAAGAAGGAAAAACTACCCGGAAAGTCGAACCAAAAAAGCCACGGCGATTCCGATAGGAAGGCACCTAGCAAGCGAAACTTGATGGCCGCGGCTCGTACATTAAAGAGTGGTAAAGAAGCTCTTAGAGTTCGCGCTGTCAGTTTGAAAGCAGAAGGACTCGTCGAAATGGCGTATGGGACACCCCAGAACAAAAAATGACGAGCTATATATCCTCTTTTTCTGAGCTGGGGCCGAGAGTTCCCAGGATTGGACTTTCATTGTTATACTGAGGTTACGTTTTATACCTATTCCCGAGTTATTCTCGATGATTTTAAATTGGAAAACCTCGCAAATTCAATGTTATGTTATTGTAAATAGATATTAGCTTATGGTTCGAGTGTATATAGGTTTTCATAAATATATTTGCTTATCCCTACGACCTAGGTATACCCTATAGACATGCCATATATATAAAGATACTTAAATTCCTATGTATTTGTTACCAAAAACCTGGCACAGCGCTAGGGCACGATTCTTTTCGTTCTGGGATTCCGGAATTAATTCCTGATACACTATCACTCTTGCCACACCACTATCCTCTGTTCCCCACAGCACGGGGGTTTTAGATGCAGGTACCCGAAATGCTTTCCATATAGAACATCAGTAATGGTTTTATCGATAGTGATCACGGCTTGTTTTTTCCTGTTTGCGGGGCTGCCGTCATTCAACATTTTTTAATCTAGAAAATAGCAGCGGTATAATTGATTCCAGGACGCAGTTGGCTTGAGAGATAAACGGCAATTGTTGTCGTCCGTATGCATTGCGTAATTGCGGGTTCTTTCCTTAGCTTTACCGGAACCCAACTGATCCTCGCCCGCCTTGAAATAAACCTTACTTAGTCATCATCTTATCGTTAACGTATCTCCCTTTTCTCGACGGAATTAATTGTCCATATAGAAACATTCGCAATCGGCCAATTCTCCGACCTATAACACTAACGAAGTCGGCCCGTTTCCCAGCCGCATAATTGTATCCACTTTAAGTCTATTGCTTCCGGTGACGTCGAGCCAAATTTCAGCCCATTTGGACCTTTTCCAAGATGTGTGGTCATAAAGTGCAGTCGCAGTCGCATAGGAACCCTTGGAAAACTGAAGGCGTGCATTTCTAAACCTAGACTTGCGTTGAATCCATTACTCTTTGGGAGATGAAACCGGTTGATAGCGGACATATTTATGTACGAGGTGCTCCAATATGTAGACCATCATAGCACTCATGCACGCCAAATACAAAGGGCCGGTGAACGTGGAAGAATGCAGTGCTATACGTACCAGCCGGCGGTTTGCCGTGGCGTTATATGTTAGGCGACATCTCGCTTGACTGGCCACGGATGCCGATTGCGTCCCACCTCATGCAAGAAATAATAGCCCCGCACTTGCGATAGTGGTCAATCCTCAATCTGAACTTCCTTACTACGAATACGGTGCTATACAATTGCCCTTTCTTCGAAGGACACTTTAGCATGTATAGCGCTCCATGAGGGATATCCTGAAAAGCCATTTGTCCAATCAAGAATGCACAACAGGCAAGTCTACCCGAGGATAGCAACGTCCCGACATTTCCAGCGAAAGCGGGGATAGATATAGAACCGACTTAATGTCGTGCGTGGAGTATTTAAGAGGAAGATATTTCTTCATACTTAGGAGAACGGTATTCACTTCCACTAGCTAGAGTATATTATCACGAGTCACGTCAATTCCTTTTCACGAGTACCAAGTTAACTTGTAATCACTTAACCATTCCCATACAGAATGAACAAGCCGAGATTGGGAGGCCGTATGTCACCTTCTCTATTATTTCCCTTTTTGCCCATTGAGAGTAGGCACTGAATTTTCTTTCATAGATCTGGTTCCGGAGACGCCCGGGCCACCAGAGGCGGTCGGAGACAACTATTCCTCGCAGGAATCCATAGGTGTGTCCAGAAATCGATTTAAGCCCGTATCCGGGATATTGGCCTGACGCACGGAGCCACAGGTTCCCAGACTATTCTACTCCTGCCTAATGGCCTGGATAGCACATCCTCCATTTGGTGCCTCGCCCCGGTACACCTGAAATCTCCGGAAATCATGGCTATCCGAGTCAGCGCCGACTTTTGGTCCAACGCTCAAACGGCTACTGGTACGGTCAGGATTTTGTCCGTTCCTAAAACCTTCTCAGTAGATAATTGGCACGGCGAGTGTGATGATTTCACCCCAATTCACCCCCTCTTCCATCTTCCGGATCCAGGGGAGAATAATATAAACAGCTTTCACAGTTATAACAAAATGTTTGACAAGACCTTGCCCGTGATCAAGGGCAATGTTTGCACCGAGGCTGGGGTCACCTGTCTTGCCATGTGGACCATGGAAGGGAAGGGCGGTAGTGGGATCATTGGTTGTGAAAGTATAGAGCCTCTTAACTATACCGTCAGTTCCGATTCCCAGATTATTGTCTTGATGACGACTTTTGTTTGGGGTGCCCATATGGGTAACGCGAGAGCCCATATATTTGTTAATTTTAGGTAAAGTGCCTCCCGGATCCCATGTATAGCTAGGAAAGTTTCATGGAGAGGACATGTATGTATTCGAGCTCTAGACCTACTCACAAATTAAAGTCTTCTTCACAATCGTTTGCCTCTTATAGCTAGGCCTACTTCTTCGCCTCTTCGGCACCGGGCCGAGCTTAGGTGTTTTAGACGCCGGTACCACCCAACCGTTGATTTTGCGCTAAGGCGTGTGCTATTTCGGCGTCACCTGCGCATGCAGGTATTTCTAGTGCGTAACTATCGTAAATTTTATTAAGCAACCTGGCAATTGGGGGATCCACAGTTTCTGGGATATAAACATTCGCAAGTGGGATGACGGAAAATTAAATGATACATGGTGGAAAGGCTGGAGAGCATTGCTCTTCGTCAACATGCATATGTCTCGAAAATTAAGGTTAATATCGTGTAGCTTGAGAGTAGTTGGATATGATATCCTTATACATTTGTATCACTTTTAGATGTTCGGAATCGATTAGAACGAATAGAAATGGAGTTGAACGTTCGAACGTGTATATTTGTGTTCACTTAACACTTAAGTACTTTGATTAAGTGCACGTGCTAGCTGTCATTATATCAAGTACTTAAGTGGGACTAGGGCGCCGTTCCAGTGCCACCTTGGATCGGTTATCCGTGTCAGCACTATCGTATTGAAGAAAGGCTCAAATGGATTTGCGGTTAAAGGCGGCAACGGGATTGTAGGGATAAACGGCTATCAAAACGGCCAGCCGCATACCAACATACCAATGGACACGATATATTCCTTAATGCGGATTGATGGGAGTTCGGATCAGAGAAGGACTAGTGGTACCAGGGATACAAGCTTTTTGCCAGCATCACCTACCGAGGATGTGCTAGGGCCCTGAGAGTCCATTATAAATATTATCTATAGAAATTCGTAACTGGCTTGGGAAATGGCCTTAGTGAGGGAAATAGGAGAAGGTCGACTAGTTTCTGACTGATCCCATGTATCGATTCGAGATCGGATCGAAGAAATGTTGGGATTATATCAATTCAGGTTCGGCTGAGGGGGCAGTATAAAAGAGCTGGTTCCCCGCATGGATTTGAATGATTGACCCAAAATTCCGATTATTTTCTCAATATCGACGGCTAATCGACGACTTGGAACTCAACCTCGAATATCAGATATCGATATTTGAGTCTTTGATAGCGAACATAAAAGGTGCGTTCAATTAGCTGCAGCTGATGTCTCTTAGCTACTGCACGTTGGCCAAGCGCAAGCATATCGATTGTTCAAAATGCAACATGTCGTTTTTACTGTTTTGAGAAGTCTGGGTTTGCGCCGCGATTCAATTCGAAATCCCTATCCGAAGACTTCCACATTTCGTCTCAATCTGTTGCATCCGTTAGAGCCCTATCTTTTGTCGCACTAAAGAAACTGGATTGCCTTACTCTCTCGTGATATCTTTCATCCCCTGTTGCTTCCCTTATATTTTCTCTCGCACGAGGTTCAATTGCGTACGCAATTGCAGTTTTTAAATTCCCATACCGTTCCGAAGTCCCACCCCGAACCAACTCCGACCGGCTTTCCCTGGGAAGCCCTTGCCCACTTTACCCCGCATTTCGCATCTGCCGTGACGTCTTAGCCTGTCGGGTGCACGGGATCCTAGAATGCAAGGCTTGGTGCCAAGTTTCGCCTAGTGCCCTATGCGTGTCGCACAACTGGGGACCACCATTGCATTCGTTCGTGACTCTCTCCGCTAGCAAACCGCTGGATACCGATGCAAGGGTGCATTCGGGGGAGATTCGTTCTTCCTTAGTCGTTGCGGGTATTCACCGGAGAAATATCATGTAACATCGTGCGATTTTTCCATGGTATCTGTGTGCATCCAATTTGTTCGTGTCGCTGGGACTGGCTGCCATTTGTTCATTGCATGCATTGGCGGATTGGTGGAATTCCAATTGGACCCTTGAAGGGCCAGGAACATCGAATGTGTTCACAAGACTGCAAGTAGCTGGGATCATGAGCTGACCCTAATCGTCCATCGGCCGTCTGGAGCCGTCGACGGACTTCCAAAGCTGCAGGTAGACATCAGCCGGATTGAGCATCCCAATTGCAACCTGGTTTAGTAACAGTCAGCGTAGGGCAATTCAGCCAGCCAATCAACCGGCCAAACCTATATATACCGACCCCAAGGACTCGAATTCCTTCGATTCGATACTTTCTCCACCGTCTTCTTCTCTCTCGTAACCCAATTCTTCAAAATGGTATCCCGAGCCACTGCTCTTGCGCGTTGTTTAGCCAGACCGGCGTTCCAAGCCCCCAGATTGGGCGCCCGTGTTGCCCCGCCGGCATACCGACGGCCATTGCTCAACGTTCAAAGCAGAACACTGACAACCACTTTTCAACCTCAGGTCAAAGTACTTGCTGTCTTGTACGATGTAAGTGCTCAATTGGCCGTGCTTTTGGTTGGTGATTGTGGTGGAGTGGTTAGTCTAATCGGTTTGGTGCCGTGTGTAGGGTGGTAGCCACGCAAAGGATGTCCCAGCTTTGCTCGGAACCACTGAGAATGAACTCGGAATCAGAAAATGGGTTAGTGTCGCCGAATTTGTACCCGCAGAGTACGTTATTGGTCAATTGACCGTTTGGGATACGATTGTAGCTGGAGGACCAAGGACATACCCTCGTCACCACTTCCGACAAGGAAGGCGAGAACTCGACCTTCGACCGTGAATTGGTAGATGCGGAGGTTATCATCACTACCCCATTCCATCCTGGTACGGCGCCCAATTATGAATTCCCTTGCATGGCTTTGGGAAATGTTGCTAACTGTGGTCGTTTTTAGGTTACCTCACCGCCGAGCGTCTCGCGAAGGCGAAGAACTTGAAGCTCGCTATCACTGCTGGCATTGGATCGGACCATGTGGATCTTAATGCTGCTAACAAGACAAATGGCGGTGTTACCGTTGCCGAAGTATGTTTTATCTGATACTCATCTACATTTCGGATGGATGCATTTACTCATGTTCAATCCATGGCAGGTTACCGGATCCAACGTTGTCAGCGTTGCTGAACGTAAGTGTCGAAATATCTGTTATCATAAAGCCTCTACCCAGGTGGTGCTAACGAGACTATGATACAGACGTCGTTATGACCATCTTGATCCTCGTTAGGAATTTCGTCCCAGCTCATGAACAAATCAGGCGCGGGGACTGGGAAGTCGCCGCAGTTGCCAAGGACGAATGGGACCTCGAGAACAAAGTCGTTGGAACTGTTGGTGTCGGTAGAATTGGAGAGCGTGTGCTCCGCAGGTTGAAGCCGTTCGACTGCAAGGAATTGCTATACTTCGACTACCAACCGCTGAGACCAGAGATTGAGCAAGAGATTGGCTGCCGTCGCGTTGAGAGCCTTGAGGATATGGTTTCCCAGTGCGACGTTGTCACTATCAAGTAGGTTCTACATATTCCTTTGGTTTCTTTCGAAATATTTTAAGTGGTGACCAATTGCTGACGTGCAACCACAGCTGCCCACTTCACGAGTCCACCAAAGGCCTGTTCAACAAGGACTTGATCTCCAAGATGAAGCCCGGATCGTGGCTCGTTAATACTGCGCGTGGTGCCATCGTTGTCAAGGAGGATGTCGCCGAGGCTGTCCAATCCGGCCATCTTCGAGGATATGGTGGCGACGTCTGGGTAAGTACCACCTTAGATGTTGTGAATTAAGATACCCCAGACTAACGTACCTCTTCCGCAAATAGTTCCCCCAACCGGCCCCCAAGGAACACCCATTGAGATACGCCCTCAACCCATTTGGTGGCGGAAATGCTATGGGTAAGTTTAAATCGGGATTATTGCATTTAAATCCTACTAACTTCTGATATCAATAGTCCCCCACATGTCTGGAACTTCCCTGGATGCTCAGAAGCGATACGCCGATGGCACCAAGGCTATTTTGGACAGCTACCTCTCCGGCCGCCACGACTACAAACCCGAAGACCTCATCGTCCACAAGGGAGACTACGCTACTAAGGCTTATGGCCAGCGCAAGTGAGTGCCTATCGGAGGGCTCGATATTTGTGGTAAAATGGGAGTTTGAACGGGGTTTTTAAAACTAAAACAATAGGCAAAAATGAGAACTATTCAAAAAATCATGAGGCTTTTTGGAATATAGTCTTAAATTACACTAGCATACCATCCTATAAGACGCTAGCGGGTTTATGAAGTATGGAAGTAGTATAATCATACTATCGTCTAAAGGAAGAACTATATCTGTAGTGGATTCCCATCCTCTCCCTGTTCATCAACAACAGCATTAGGGACATCGACGCTCATAGCACACTCCAAGAACTCCTCAAGTTCCTCACTAACAGCCTTCAATCTCTCCTTAACACTTTGTACCCCGCCCTCCCCATCCTCACCACCGTCTTCTCCGCCAACAATAATCCGGCCAGGCGGGTTATCCTTCCCCGCTACGGCCATTATCACCTTTGTAGTTTCAGCAACCACTGATAACTGCGCAGCCGGCGTGAGACTTGGATACCGTAGCACCCGAGCAAGCGGGGCGGCAACATCCGAGGATACAGATTCCCCACCGGCATCCCTCGGGGTGTTGAGACCACTTTCAGATTTGACCGTTACAGTCTCTAATAACCTTCTCACGTTTGCTGCACCCCTCCTCGGTGTTAAATGTTCGTCGTCATCATCGTCGTCGTCTTCTTCCCCGCTAGTCGCCCTCTCTTCCCTAAGTGCCTCCTGTCCTTCAACTGGAACCTCCAGCGGTAAATGAACCGGATTTGTAAGTAAGTATGTCATAATCGAAGGCTCCACATTAGTTAATTTGATATTAAACGGTGCAATTTCAAATGCCAATGCTTCTGTGAACCCTTCAACAGCATGATGCGCCGCAGTGAGTAGAGAAAGCCCTGGTGTCCCCGTTTGCGCGGCTAGACTTGTGATACATATTATATGACCCCCTGTCCCCCTTTCTCGCATATCTTTGACGATGGTTTTGATGATGTTTATAGTGCCGAAGTAGGATACTTCGAACTGTTCGCGGGCTTCCCATTCGCTAGTTTCTCCTATAGCGCCGTAGTATGCTAGATAAATGTTTTAGCAATGCCATTCACTTAACAAACCTACAGCGGAAATTTAGGCTTACTATGGCTTGTGCAGCTTAGAAGGATATCTACTCGGCCAAAAGTCGAGTTTGCGTAGGCCAAAGCCGCCTGGCAGGATGTAAGATTTCTGAACCGCACCAATCAGCAAAACGGTGCGGGATTTATTAAATTTTACCCATGTCACTACCTACTTCGTGTTCAAAGAAACCACCAGGCACGCAGAACCACCCAAACGGCTTAGAACCCCAACATCCAAACTCTTTATCTCTTCGACATCGCCCTTCGAACCTTGTCTCCCCTTTGCGTTGTTCGCTGTTGCATTTTGGCCGCCATTCTGGGCGTCCTTCCAGGCAGCATAGTCTTCCGCTGAACAGCCCGCGACAATGCTATCGCCATTACGAAGGGCTTGCCGTGCGATTGAGAAACCCAAGGGCGATGTCGCGGAGGTTATCAGCCAGATCTTCCCAGAGGTTGGGCCGGACGACATTGGGGACATGACATCCCGCAACCTCCGGGTTTCACGATATTCGGTATTCTATAGGATCTTTGAAGTTGAGGTTGAAACTTAAAGAGGAACGGTTGAAATTGATATAAAAGGAAATCATTTGGAGATATGAAAAGGGATGAAGAAAACATCCCAATTCGAATAGTAGCACTTCGGCGCTGACGGGACAAGACAAGACCCTGAGAGTTGGAACTAAAAACAACTCAGTTTGCAAGAAAAATTGCAACAAACTCGACCATGCATTTGCTCATTCGTCCAACATTTCTTTGAGCTCTGAATCGTCTCCCAATAATACACCTGGTCTTGGTAGGGGCTACGATAGCGACTCCCCATTGAAATTCCGAGATAGTCCGGGCCACATTGGACCCTGGTAGCTCCGTCTCAATCATATCGGGATCCAGACCAACAACATGGCCCCACCACAGGCTAATGCGAAGACGGTGCAGTACCGCAGAACCCACAACCTGCTTCTAGGCACTCGACTCCTCTCCCAAAGGGGTACACCGTCGCCCTTCACGCTCATACTAGACAGTCTAGAGCAATCTTCTACACCTCTGGTGGAGGAGTATATCAGCCGAGCAAAGGTAAGCAACCGATGCACAGTCCTTAGGTCGATATCCCCACGTTGACTAACACAATTGTTATCACTAGCTTGTAAGGGTGAACATAATATATGTATCTTTCACCACACTCCGGCCGCCCAAGGATGTCAGTAAAGCCATCAAGGCCCGTGGCAAGTCACTGGATGTTTTGCAAAGGGAGCTCGTCGCTGCAACTACCCCTCCAGCGGGGCAGCCCGACACTACCAAGCCAGCACAAAACATGGTAGTCATCGATTCCATGAATCATTTAGTATCAATATCGAGTGAAGAAGGCGCAAAAACCAACGTGGGACTATCCTTCTTCCTCTCATCCATCCTGGCGCCTTCAGTTACAATAGTAGCAACGTACCACACCGACATTCCTCGAATAACATCGAGCACATCTGCAAACGCGTACTCTCCGGACCCGCTGGAGCTTTTAAAATACCTTTGCACAACTCTAATCACAGTCTACTCCCCATCTCACATATTCTCCCAAAAACGCGCGTTGGATAAGTCACTCCCCCTCCCCAAGTTCGGCCTCGACGAGGGAATCGAAGGTTCATTCACAAGTCTCGGATCAAACACCGGATGGTGCGAAACCTGCAGTCCAAACGAAAAATCTCGCGGATTGATATACGAGCTAGAGCACAGACGGATGTCCGGCCGAGCGATGAGCGAGTGGTTCTTTCTACTATGTCACTCACCGTCGAAGAAATCGAAGGAAAGGTTGATATTACTAGAAGATCATCCGGCTTATAATCCGACTATCGAACCGCCTGCGAATGATAACGAGGGGGCAGCGGAAGATAGTGATTTAACATTCTCTTTGGGCCTGACTGCTAAGCAGAAGAGTGACCGTGAGGGTGTTGTATTACCATACTTCGATGCGCAGAGTGAGGAAGGGGGTACAGGAGGAAGGATATTGTATGTACCCGGGAGAGAAGACGATTGGGACGATGAGGAGGACGAAATATAGGAGCTATCCTGTCGTATACCTCGTTTACAGGTTCGGTTTTATATTAGGTACTTGGGTACAAACCAATCGAGTACAATGATATTGAAAAACCCCCTCACCAGAACCCTCAACGACCAAACACCACACGAGATATCCACAAATTTATGCGTTAGATTAAGCGTATAAAGGAGATTTTATGCCCCCATTTCCCTAAACCGCCACTAAAGACCAAGTATCAAAAAGTCCACTAAAACTCCTCCCCTCTTATAAGCCTCTCCCACTAAGTCCCATGTGTACCGCTAAATATCCCGGATTATGATCCTATATACCACCTCAAGCCGCCTCCTCGTCCCTCCCACGCGCCATAACATACCAACCTGTTCATACCCTTTAGGTCGAAAAAACAAGCTATATCTGATATTCCCGCGCCCCCATACATCCCTTCCACATGAAGCCGCAAGAGATATCCAGCGTGATCTACGGCAGCACAACCCAACGACCGCGTAACGACTACAACTCCGACTTGTACAACAGCAGTAACTACTATAGTCGCTCTCAAGCATATTACCAGTCATACCCGTACTACCGGCTAAACAGCACCAGCGGCCGAAGAATGCATTCCAGCGGTGCGGGTGTTAGAAGTGAAAGAAGTATTGCGGATGATGAGAAAGGTATTGATAGGGGGAGTTTGAGTTATTCGACTGGGAGCGGACCTTATGATGATGAAGTTGGGTTTATGCAGTCGCAGAGGGGGATTCTGATGGAGACGCAATTGGAAGGGGCTACGGATGAGATTGATTTGCATAAGGAGGGGTTTGAGAGGGAGGAGTTGAAGGGGTTGAGTAAGAAGGATAAGGTAAATAGTTTCCTATCTTGTTCATGAAATCGGACGATGGGAAATATTTAAATCAATAGACGATGATGGGTAGTATTGTTTTTTTGTCTACACGGATGATATAACTAACAAATTGATCAATGATTATAGAAACTAAGGAACGGTCTATGCGTCCTAAGGTTTTTGGTGAGACTGGCCAACCTGATTCTAAGGTAAATTCTATCCCCATTTCAATCCGGATTCGTAGATATCATGACCATGCAGGATCCTTAGAAACTAACCAATCTTTATACACATCTAGTCTCAGCGTTGTAAGTACCGCCTCTACACATCTACAAGCTGGGCGGTCCATAAAACATAAACTTAACCTTCCAAACCCCAACAGATAACCTTCTCCATCTTAGCATACGAGCACTGGGAAAACTCACGGTATCAGAGAATAAGTGCCGGCCGCCCGGGGACGGCACCTTATATCACCGCATGGCCTAGAAAGCCATATAGACTTCCAATGTAAGTTATAATATAACCACCATACTATTGTTCTATTTCCAGATGACATCAACGTTCTAATTTACTCCGTTCCCGCCCTCTTCCAGGTTCATAATGATGGGCATAGGGGGCGCCTCGATTGTCATAACCTTCCTCAGCATGATAGCATCATGCTGCACCTGGCGACGAATTTCCTACAAGAGTTTGAAGTACTTCGATAACTTCGCTTGCGGGTGCACAGCGGCAGTTACGGCTCTTTGGTGTTTAGCGGCAGGGTTATATTACGGATTGAGAAATGGGAAAGGTGAGCTTTTGGGCCTTACAAAATCTTAACTAGAAGGCTAGCGGCTAACCTCAACTGCAACCTCACGAAATAGATCTGTACAGTTACTCCTGCAGTCGTGTGGCCTTAGCCCGCACAAGGCATTTCCCAAGCATTGAGTTCAACGAGGCGTGTCAAATGCATGTGAGTTGCCCCCTAATACTTTAGATTTTATATATCCCGCACTAGCTAATGAGGGTTCTATAAAAAATAGCAAGTGGTACTAGGATCATCAATCGCGGCGTTTTTGATAAATGCAGTCGCCCTCATTGAGATCTTTCTCGTAATGAGGAGGAGCGCGGTTAGGAAAGACATCGGGATCCTCGAAAAGTTAAAGGTATAAATTTTATGAGAGAAGTTTGATGAACCTGATCAGCTTTATAGATCGTTGGCGGCTAGGGAGACTCCAACCTTAAGATTAGTTACTTACTTTATCTACTGCGTGCATGCCAGAAATCTTTTAAAAAATGGATGTTTTTAAATACTATTTTAACCTCAATGCTTCGATGGTTCGGCCTTTCGTTCTCTATACCGTTAATGTAATAGGTAATATAGTCATAATAGAATACTATATTGGTGTCGTATCAATAAAATCCTTTCCTGACATAGTTGTATGTATATGTAGAGACTGGGATAGTCACCGTATACGCGTAGAGACTTATCAAGCATAATATTTCAATCTGGCCCACACTGCTGCTGGACCCTCGGCGAGGCAATTGTTAAGCCTGGCGTGTTTATATATGGTTGTCTCGTAAACCAGCCAGCCTACCTGTACTATTGTTTAACTACTATTTCGAAATAGATTTAGATCTAGATTTAGATTTGCATATTTTCACGTTCGGTTGAAGCTTTCAACCCTTCATAATTTCTATGCCATACCCTTAACCCATCTAAATATTCACAAAAGAAACCGGTAACAGTACCCAATCACACCGCTACCCCGACTTCTTCTTCCTCTGCTTTACTCCCCCTTCCTTCGAACTCTCACCCTTCGTCTCTTTGACTTCTTTTACCTCCTTTTCTTCCGTAGTTTCCTTTTCATCCTTCTCTTCGATTGCTTCAGTCTCCTTCTTTTCTTCCTCCGGATCATCACCCCCTTGTCCGAATTCGTTGACACGGCTGTAGTCGACACGGTATGACCATAGTTGGTAGAGATAGACAAAGAAAATACTGTTGTTTCCTTGTTAGATATAACCTTTTAGTTTATCGAGAATTACGAAGCGGGAAGGCTTACACATCATCTCTGAGTGTCGCGATACGATGCAGCGTCGGCATCTTGATGGTAAAAGCGAACAAGTCATCAACGAAAGTATCTAAAAGTTAACCAAATTAGTATCTTCCACATTGTTATTTTCTTTCCTATGGGAAGAACATACTCAGGAACTTGTACATCATAGTCTTCCTTGGCATATGGGCCACCGACTTGAGTCTGTAATTGATATACAAACTCGGCACCATCATCAAGAACCCATAGGCATAAACGCTTCCTATTAAACTTGTTAACCATTTTTCGCGCTTCAGCGGGGGGAAAGATAGCAGGGATGCTACATACCAACCAGCGTGGTGATAATAAAACTATACCAACTCTTATGCTCCTCATAAACCAAACTATAACCCGCGTACGCTAGCAAAAGTGGTACGGCAACGATCATTAGATACTTGAACGCGATCTCATCGTACTCCTTCGTCTTCTCTTCCGTTTCGCTAAGTTTGTGTTTATCCTCGAATTGGATCTTGTAACCGAGTAGACTACCCGGAGCCTCGCGGATTCTGACGTTGACGACGGTGGTGATTTTCCATGCTTCTATTAATATACCCGTTCCTTGGCCGAATAGGATCATCCAGGAAGTGCCGTCAGAGTTATCGATGAGGTAGAGGAAGATGATAAGCTGCATAATAACGTTGCCGAGGATGGTGCGGAAGGAGACGCCGACGTTGTCCTTCTTGTTTCGGAAATGGGACTATTCACACGATGTTAGTGGGCGAGGAATAGTGCCCTAGTCCGGACAATGATAACTTACAATATCGCTCTTGAAGGCCAACATTTCGAAAACAGTGTGGAGAAGTGAAACCACCACGGTGGTAGAGAGGAGATAAACGTTTGTATCGATCAGGATACGCTTGACTTCCTCGAGTTCGGCGCCCTGCGCACTGTTCTGCTGGGCCTGGACCTTAAAGGCTTGGTCCATGGAGGCGTAGATGTTAAACTTCCAGCTCGGGATGTTGTAGACGTTGATGTGCAGCTGCTCGGTCCTATTCTCACGGGCATTAGAAAAACGAAATAGGGACTAGCATAGAGTGTATGCACGTACTTGACGGTATTGTTGATAGGCATCATATGTTCCTTTAGCAGCCAGAAGTCATTGACGAAGACAACAGGGTAGAACCAGCTGTTCCGACCAAACTTGTCACGGGCTCCGCCCCTTTCAAGGCTGTAATGCTGTCGCATCGCCGGGTGCATACTGGGGTACTGTTGAGCTCCAGTATTCCCGACCATATTGATGGTGACATTCGGATGCCAGTAAGTAGCAACGGTTGGCCCTTCAGTTTGCGGTTCCTGCTCAACCTCTTCCTCGACCTCTTCTTCCTTATTTCCCCCTAGTAGCTTCTTGACTTTGGCAATCTTCTTCTTCGGCATAAACCGGGTAAGCAGCTTATACTGCGCAAAGCTGTTGGAGGCATCATGCTCCGTGATCCCGTGCTTGTTAACGTAGATAACAGCCCAGAGAGTCCCGTTATGCTGAACTTTCTCACTGAATTTCACGGTGGTACTGGTCCCCCGCTCCTCGCTGAAATCATCCATCTTGTAGTTCTCGGTGTGGAATACACGGCTCCGTTCGATAACGGCCGGGTCACCGGGGTTGATGTCACCGGGGTATTCGGTAATGTAGACGGAGATGTCAATCGGCTGGGAGTACTCCCAGAGCGGGTAGATGACGTCGGGGACATGCTTGTATTCGTACTGTTCACGTTCGAGGGGGTCGGTGAGTGGGACGGGAGGGTATGAGGGAACGGCAGCTTTGTTGGCGGCTCCTGGACCGGGCTTGACCCATCCCATCTGGGTTCCTACAATTTCTATGGTTTCACGAGGAGGCTGTTAGCGCTGCAGGAAAAGCGTCTACGGAGACATGAAGCATATCGGTATTACTTACTCCATAAGGATTGGAACGCGATGACCATCACGATGCTGTTGACGACTGTCTTCCATATCGGCGGCTGCAGTGCAATGCCATGTTAGCCAAAGTCTAGGTAGAACTCGATACACATATATTTCTGTCGCGTACATCTTCGTTTCGCCTCTGGGGTTGAGCTTGGCCTGGAGGCATCTTGGTGGGTCCGGAGGCCGGATTGATTTCGAGACACAGGAACTTAAGATGATGGTTCAGGCGAAGATTGAGGTTGGAACGGAGGCGAAGGGAACACGGGTCGGTCTACTAGATTGGATGGTGCATCTGGGACGAAGCCGCGACGGAATCAAGGGAAGCTCAGCTCGAACTTATCGATATCGATCGGAAAACGTGGTTGAAAATTACAGATGCCTCGAACTAACGGTTTACGTGGAGGGACGCCGCTCCAGGCCTGGGAAGAAGCATGCACGCCATTGCAGGGGTCCAGCTCGCTTTGGTGAGAAATGCCGGCAAGGAAGAATTCGGACCGGAGAAACGAGACGAGACGTACGGGCGGGTGTGCATTTGCTCGCAGGCGCAGAGGCTTCAGAGTCTAGCTGGTCCTTGGGAACATTCTTGCTATCGTCGTCACATGCTGGAATCGTCGGCTTCGGGGGTCCCTTCGATTCTGGACCGGACCTACCCTGAACCTGCCTACGGCGCTTACGAAGGAGCTGGACGGTGTCAATGTTCGTCATCTGTTACACTTGTCAGGACTTGGCCGGCTGTTACTTGATAATTGTTACTTAAGGAAATGTTTATGGCTCGAAGAACTCCTCCATCGCATGTTTCATTCCCTTCTTTGAATTTAAATCCCTTCGCCCGCCCTCCCCTTCAACAGTCTTTAAATTTGCTATCCTCATAACTAGACCCGTTTCCTAGAATTATATTATACCGTAGCATGCTCCATCCTCATACACAGTAAACTCCTCGGTATAGTATAACATATCTAAAGTATCCTTTGTATGCATCGAATCCCACTCAGCAGCCCGTCCAAACCTCGGAAGCCTCCGAACCATCGAACCCTCCCATCCTACCTAATACGTCCATCGTTACAGCCCTCGAGACTGTAAACCCATAACCAAGCCAACGAGGGAACTGGCACGCACTCGAGCCACCATACGATCCTCACTGTTCCCCTGCGCCTGTTCGGGCGATTCGGGCGATACCCAGTCCCCATCGAACGCCCGACCTGCCCGATTGCCTGCTCTAAACGACACCCCGGACAACCCCGTTGTCGATACCCCGGGCGGCAACCAGAATCATCATCATACCCAGAATAATAATAATCCTAATAGTCAAAATACTCAAATTCAAATTCAAAATCAAACTCAAAATCCCGATCAGGACCAAATCTCCCATATCCACCAGCAACCGCAGCAGTCTCCCGGCGCCAACTCGACCGGTCCACCAGAGTATACCCCCGGACCCTCCGTCGCCTCGACACCGGCGCCGCATCACCACCATACAAGGCAGCACTCCGTTCCCTCGATAGTCGGGGACCACAAGGGCAGTGAATCCGCTTCGATCGCTAGTACCAAACGGAAATCCAGAAGGATGCCGGCCGTCAAGCAGAGAAAGGTTGCTATCGTCGGTAGCAGGGCCGTCGGTAATAACCCCCCCTCCATATGTGCCCCGGATTCATTAGTTTTCCGACTATAAATAGAGACAGAGAACTGAGCAATCACTGTGTGGGCAGGAAAATCCTCGTTGACGGTCCAATTCGTCGAAAACCACTTCGTCGAAAGCTACTACCCAACCATCGAAAACACCTTCAGCACGGTCATAAAATACAAGGGACAGGACTACTCCACCGAAATTGTTGACACTGCTGGTCAGGATGAGTACAGCATCCTCCAGTCAAAACACTCCATTGGGATTCACGGGTACCTCATAGCGTACTCCGTCACATCCAGGCAGTCCTTTGATATGGTCACCGTCATCAGAGATAAAATCCTAAACCACCTTGTAAGTTATATTATGATTCCTTTCAATCCCCAAACTCGCGGTAAAAAGAGCGTCCTGAGCTAATCACAACGGTACGGGGAATCAAAGGGTGCGGAGTGGGTCCCGTGCGTTCTCGTCGGTAACAAATCCGATCTCCACATCCAACGACAGGTGTCACCTGAGGACGGCAAAGCGCTCGCGGAAGAGTGGAAGTGCTCTTGGACGGAGACATCAGCCCGGCATAACGAGAACGTCGCGAAGGCTTTCGAATTGTTGATCGCAGAGATCGAAAAGTCTCAGAACCCGGCGCAGCCTCCTAACGGTGGGAAGTGTGTGGTTATGTGAAACCTAGTTTTGCGAAATATTTGGGTTTTCTTCTTTCGAAAGCTGGGTACGGTGTTCCGTTTGTATTGAATATGGATATCGGAAAGCCTTCTTTTCCCCCCAGTTATGCCAGTGGTATATATTCCGAGCCATTCGTTCTACGGTCCTTTTCTCGCGCTGGAAAAATGTCTTGCTAGAGTAACATATACTTCCTGCAGTTTGGTTTTGTGAGGCGGGAGAAGAGAAAAAGAGGCTGATACGACAGTTGTTAATTGCTTTCGAGTTTTTGATGAAACCGTTTTTAATCTTATTTCACAGGAATCTGGACTTTATGGAGCCTTGCCAGACTTTTGGGGGAGATGTTTTGATAATGTGGTCGGAGTTTTCTTTATCAGACAAAACTTAAGAGTTTCATGGCCAGATCAGCTGCTTGAATGAGGCTCTGCCAGTTGGGCCTTTTGGCTGATTCATCCCAATTAGCTAATCAGATGCGTTAGATTGTTATTGGAAGAACGAATTGAAGTTTAAGTCATTTAATCAGATATAACGAAGGCACCGGGATATTTCGATTTCCGATATATGTAACCGGTTAGTCTCAAAACTAGACTTTAAACACTCCCACATCGTAGGGTTTGTATTATATTCCCACGTGCACCAGCGGCAGGTACAGATTTGGAATTCCTAATACCTCAAAATCCATAGCGGACTAGTTACTCAGCAGATCTGATCTGATAAAATGGCAGCCTTCGCACGAAACCTAGATCTTCCCGAGCCAGCAATGACGGTATAACTCAGCTGCGCTTGCGCTACAAAGCTTGCAAAGCCGGGCTAAACCGTTGTGGTCGCCGTGCTAAAAGCGAGTGCTATATATTTCTCCAGAGTCAGCCTTGGTATTTCACTGCAGCTGCTGCGGATTTTGTTGGTTCTGGGGCGGATTTTTGGTTGGTGCCCCGGAGCCTGTTCACAAATGGGCTAACTAGCTGACTTGGCCGTGTACTTGGGTACCAGTCCTAGTCATTCGATGATCTCAGAGCCTGCGCCGCCACCCCTGTAGCTTTGCGATGAATTTAGAATCCTCAGGATTGGAGCCTTGGATAGCCCGCTTTTTTAGAAAATGTATGAAAGTAAAATTTTGCAAAAGAGATTGAGGGGGCCTTTTAGGACCGATTTACTATAAAGTATTCTTTCTGTGTCTGTTCCCCAGTTTCGAATTCACTTTGGTTATGAATGGCTGTTCAAAAAACCACACGGTCAACACCTACGAAGAACGGTTCCTTGTTACTCCCTGGTATATACTTGACCCGGCCGCGGACTCGAATTCACCGACCCCAGTCAAATATCGTCGGATCGCTATATATAACCACATAGTAGTCGAGATCTCTGGGCCCAATATTTATAAAAAGAGTAATTAGAGTATCCAGCAAAATGCGTCGGACACGCAACCGCTATCCCGACGAACCCACATTCACAGTCAAAGGACGGTGGCTCGCCATCCGTTACGCCCAGGACCTCATCTGCTTCATCTGCCTGCCGTATATCGCGATAGCTGCAAACCTCCGGACTTCGGGTGCCAGAGATGCTCCTAAGAATTTCACCGCGGAGGGGGGTTGGGGTTATATTGTTGTGATAACTTGTGTACGTATATCACTGAATTCCCATAGAATTAACCTCTTGATGTATTCCACTGGTAGCCTCTTTTATGACTTCAGCTAACAGGCATATTATAGTTATCGATATATATAACCCTAGCAACCTTCTCGCTCCTATTCACCTGCTGCGGCATAGATCTATCACCCTCCCTAGGATTTGCTATAGACGTATTCATACTATTACTATGGGTCATAGGGTTAGTAGGGGAGATCGCGGCCAACGTCGGGTTTGCCAATTCTCTGGCTGCGAGTAGTAATCGGCTATCGATCCGAAATACACCGCGGGTGGCTCATATATTAACCACTGCCTGCCTGGTGCTTTGCATGTAAGTCTTCCAGATCAAATACATACCGCAATGCCCAAGATCTTAGAATCTGTAGGAAACTAACCTATTCTTTGATAACTCCAGCGTCGGATCAATCTACACAACATACCTCTCCTACCTCCAGCTAAAAGAAGCCCGAAAACACCGCCAGCGAACCGCAGAAGTCGCCGCCGCCCTCGTAAACGCCTCCGCCGCGACCTCCAGCACCTCCTCCCCACCATCCCCACCCCAAACAGCCACATCGACAAGACCCACATCAATAGCATCGAGCCTGTGGTCCAGAATCCGCCCGCTCTCCTCCTCAGGTACAGCCGTCGGTTCCCGCCCAACAAGTCAAGGAGAAGAAGAACCAAAACCCGAAACAGAGGAATCAACCGCACTCACCAGAGAACAAATCATCACTCAACGCGTTGAAGCCTCCCGACCCCCGCCGACGTATTGGTATGCGACTAGTAACCAACCGCGGAGGCAGCATGATCCTGAGTCCGGGGATGAGAGCTTACCGTTGTACATGCCTTAGCCTCTAGTTTTGAGACAATTCGGTTTTATTGCATATTGCCGTTTTGGCCGGGTGAGGGTGGTCGAGGCTTTTACGGTATGATTTCAGATTTCATACTTCGGCGATTTTTTTTTTATTTAATAATGTTTTACGATTTTTTTTTACTATATTTCTATTTCTGTCTCTGAGTATATATACAAGTACACACATACACGGGCTCCGGAGTACTTTTTCTGTTGTGCTACTTATATTTCCTTGATTTCAGTTTTTCGGGATATTTTGGGGCTTTTGGTTTTGGAGTTAACGTTGCTTTTGAGGGGCTGAAGTCGCCCAGAGGTTTCACACGATGCATGTATTTAACTGTGTATACGCCGGATTTCGCGGTATACCAACCTCTCAGACATCTGCTCGCGTGCCGTCTACAGTCTACGAAATATATAGCAATACGATTACGTATGCAAGAATACGTCAAGCAAACCCCCTCCTCACACAAAAAAATATTCAAAAGCTAAAAACGAAATCTCGTCCATTGTAGCCGTTCTATAGTACAAGCCCATCCCTAGGACCCCATGCATCCCTGTAAACCGGAATATGCCTTTTTTGCGATAACGAGATACCAAGTATACTAATACCAATTACAACGCCTTCCCCGGTTGCGAGCTCTCGCAGTTAAACGGTTCCCGTAAAACCCCCCCGGCCTGGTCTTAGGATTTCGCCGAGAACTCCCCATGAACCCCGGCATCCTGTTCTGTGTTAACAAAAGCAGAAAGTTTACCTGAAACCTACGATAACTGCGATTTGAAAAATAGCCAACAGTTATAAAGTAGTACCTTCGAGTATCCAACAGATAACCGTTGAGAGCCTTTCTTTTTTGTTCTTGATGTGACCTGATAGTAGGGAGAAGGTCTTCTAATCGCTCGATGCACAGCCACTATATTACAAACCCCATTTGTCAGAAACAATAATCCCTAACGCCTGTAACAACTACAACCTCCAACCGAGGAACCAAGCATAGCAAGGAAGAGATGTATAACTTACTGGCAACCGCAATTGACACACTCCACCACCGTCTCCTTCGACATCCTCGCCTTTGGAACACGGCAAATGCACGTCGACCCGAAATTCGTCTCCTTCGTCTGGATACACTTCAAACAGCACAGCTTCTCGTACCCTTGTTTCTTCCATTTGGCGATGAGTAACGGGTCGGCGTATTTGTTCTTTAATAGCCAGTCGTAGAGTTCTCTGGTGATGCCTTCTTTGAGGTACATATCGTAGATATACCGGGAACCTAGAGCGATGTTTTAAAACATGTTAGATGACGCGTGAACTTTTATAGATTGGGCTTTGGGGAGAACGGTGTATTCCGTAGGGAAGCTTCCCCGTAATACGGGATAATGGACGACGAAGAAGACGACAACGGGTCGGGAAACGAACGCACCTCATGCACGTTCCCGATGGGGGATTGTAAAAACGGAAGCGGCGGCAGTTATAGTATCCTACGTACGTTGATGCGAGATCTGAAAGATGGGCCAGAGCATCTCGTTCCTACGCTTGCCATCGTGAGGCGCGTTTTCAGCTGTTTTTTCGGACCGATTTGTTAGCTATGATTCTTTCGACTCGAACCTGGGAATCCGACGAACCATCTTTCATCTTGTTCTCGAACTCGAGAAGGGTGTCTTCGATGTCCTCGAAGCCGTCCGGTGGGGGCTTACGCTTGTTCCGTGTGCGTATTGGCGGCATGTTTGTGTGGAGTTTGGAGGTTTGTGGAGGTTTGTGGAGGTTGGAGTGGTGATGGCTGGTGATGGCTGGTGATGGCTGGTGATGCAGTTGAGATGGGCGCGACTGGCTTTGAAATACATTCCAGAGTCACGTGACATGATATCGGTGATGAGTCGACACAACTGAGGCTTAGATAATATATCCAATACAGCGAATATTCGAGATACTTTGATTCTGAACATTGAGATGAGAATGTGGATAGATATGGGTATGGTATATTTCTGGATACCCAAGTAATATTCAGTAGTCTAAATATTGTACATGCGCAGAGTCTAAAGCCGACCGGACCTCATATACTCCAAAGAAACAATATAATGCCGCCCGCGGAACGCCAAAACCATGAAAGCACTTTTCTACCATTCCAAAACGGAGCTTGAGTCGCTGTAGGTTCAAATCAATGACTTATGCAGCTACTTTGCTCCCCTCGGACTTCAGTCGATTCCTGAGTTCATCGATCGCGTCCATGTCCGCTGCATCCAGTCCCTTCTGCGAGTACTCCTCCTTCAGTCCGCCCGGTAGCTTGGAAACGCACTGGTCTAGTGCGAGCTGGTGGTTCCTTACGAAGCTGCTGATGGCGTAGAGGGCCTTCGATCTGACATCGGGAGCTGAGTCGTTCAGTGCCAGGTGAAGAAGCTTGTCTACACCTTCTGTTTTGTGGAACTATATAAATTCAAATTCATGTTAGCATCAGAGTCTTTCACCTGTATAGCTATAGAGGAATAGTAAAGCAAGAGCAGACATACCTGATCCTGACTCTTCTCATTATTCTGCACAGCGGTCCCAATACACCACGCCGCCATAAACCTCATCTCCTTCTCCGCAGCCTGCAGCTGCTTAACCAGGGGTTCCCACAGCTTGAGATTCTCCATATTGTTCGCGTTATCGAGATTCTCGACCAACTGCTCGAGGTTGTCGAAGGCGATTTCTCGGTTCTCGAGGGTGGCAGCCGGGTCCGCGATGCATTGCATCGCTTCCACCATCATTTCGGCGTCGCTCTTGCCGCCCATGAGGAGCTGGGCGAGAGCATCTTGGTCGAGTCGGGGTAGCTGACGGTCTTCGCCCTCTTCTTCAGGCGCTGAAGCGGCGACGGACCAGGCGAGGACTTTTTCCATGGTGGGGGTGGGGTTGTTTTTTTTCTTCTTCTGGACGACGGTAGATGATCGATGAAGCCTGTATGGGTATGCGAAGGAAGTACGCCGATGACGGTTCTGAAAATGGAGCTCGGATGCTTCCTGAACGTATCTGTTGTGCCGTCGACGGGTGGTGAAGTTGGTGGGTTTAAAAGTATCAAAGCGTTCAAGAGTCAAGGTTTTGAGATCTCATCTGCCAAGGGGACTCTTCCAGGGTCTTCCAGAACCTTCAACCTTTCAACCTTCCAATCCTGCGACAAAACACCATCACGAGAATGACAATGACGACAGCTACAACAACGATGACATGACCTCCACCAAATCCAAAAAGAAGCGGAAGCCATCCTCCTCGCTCCTCTCCCGCCGCCAGCAGCCTTCCAAATCCTCCACCCCTCTGCCCTCAAAGCTCTCCCGCAACCTCATCCGCTCCCACCACACCGCCCAAAAACGCCTGTCGCAGGCAATCCAGCAGAATGACGCCCAAGCAATCACCGCCTTAACCTCGGAGCTGTCCACCTCGGGCGGCCTGGAAGCATACCAACGTGCAAGCGTCTCCGGACAATCTTCAAAACGTGGAGGCGACAGCTCAAAGATCCTCGTAGATTGGTTCACAGAACTCGGAATCCCAAAACCAAAGCGCCAAAGCCAACATAACCACCACGATGACGATGACAGCGGTCACAATAGTCCCTCAGACTACCGTCTCCTAGAAATAGGTTGTCTATCACCCACGAACGCAATCCACTCTTACTTCCCAAAGCCGCGACGGACATTAATGGATCTAAACTCCCTCCACGACGAAATCCTCAAACAAGATTTCATGAAATTCCCACTCCCAAAGAACTTAGAAGACGGATACGACATCATATCCTGCTCTTTAGTTCTAAACTACGTCCCCACCCCAGCCGGCAGAGGCGATATGCTCAAACACATCACAACTTTCATGGACCAGGCGCTGGAACGACGGCGAAAAAGACTCGCTTCCAAAGTTCCCAGCGAAAATACTACTAACAGCGCTAACGCCTGGAAAAGTAACTTCCCGGCGGTATTTCTTGTGTTACCGGCACCGTGCGTCACAAACAGCAGGTATCTTACCGAGGAGCACCTGCAGGAGATAATGGTTTCCATGGGATACCAAATGATCAAAAGAAAACTGTCGCCGAAGCTGGTGTACTATCTTTGGAAATATATTGGGGGAAAACTAGTGGAGATAGTCAAGTTTAAAAAGACGGAACTATTGCCTGGCGGGAAGAGGAATAACTTTGCGATTGTGGTGCAGTAATACTACAGACGGGATTACTTCACCGATTGGCTGTAGATTTAGCGTGCAAACTGTAAACATGTACTTATGAGTGTACGATATATAGCGGTGGCATCACATTGGAAAGCAATATCAAAATACTTCTCGAGGATACTAATATCTATTCTCCACACCCAAAGGCCTCATCGGCCCAACTAGCTAAAAGCCAAAAAGGCTTTGATAGTTCCTCGACAACGGATACAAAGAACCTCTGATCCGCTAAAGTACTCGAACACGCTGTAAACAAATAATGATAAATGATAATAGAACCCCCCATGATGAGCTTGATAAAAAAAAAAAAGGAAAAAAGGAAGCACCAGTTGAGACAAAAGCGACAGAAGAAAGAGTATGAAGGAGAGTCGTTTCGGTCGTCATATTGCTCGATCAAAAAACAAAATATGCAAAGAGAAAGAAAAGGAAGTAATTGCAAGAAAGGAAGGTATTAATAGGCCCCGATGAAAGTAAAAGGGTAAGGACGTGTGCCTGTTCCCAAAGCTTGGTCAAAAGCTCCGATATATATGATAAGAGCGAGAACAAAGAAATATGAAATGAGATATCCAAACCGACGAAACGAGAAAACACAAAGACAAAGTTCTCTTTATCCACCAATTTGTTCTGCCGAAAACATGGTCAGAATGATATGGGGTCGTAGAGGGGTTGAAGGTATCAAAGGAAACCGAAGAAGAAGAGTATAGAGTATCAAGGAAATAGTGGTGATGGTGATTGTTTGGTCGGAGGGTAGAAGCAATCGGTTTACGTAGGTTTGGAGTGCTACTTTTTGTTGATGCAAAAATATGGGTATCTCAAAAATGCTGCAAGGAAATGAAATAGGTGATCCAAAACGAGCAGAGAAGTTTGATGCCTGTCTGTTTTAATAAGTCAGATATTTTGACATCTACGGTGTTAAAGGCTGGAGCGCTTGTACCAACCTTACTGGGTAGTTTGTGCAGCGGTTGTGGGGGAGTTAACCGGCCTCTGTTCTACCTCATCGTACGACTTGACACTATCATAAGGAGGCGGTACCGAAGAAGGGCGTTCAGAGGTTTCCACCAACCTACTCGAGCTGACGATACGGGTTGGAGATGGTGTTCTTTCCTCATATGTCGATTGTCCGAAACATTTTCCGAAGAAAGCCATGAAGCAAGACTGCTTTTTTCTTCGACTGGGACTGGAGCCACCCCGTTGGGCTGTCATGGCATTTTGTCGCTGGTAGTTTGGTGGGTTCCTGCGACGGTTGACTTCTTCGGCTGTGATCTCACCGCGGAGAACTTGCTCCCACTCTGGTGGTAGGCCGGTAAATCCGCCCGTTGTGTGGTCGAATCCAACGTGGGTAACATGGTTGAATTGGTAGGGGGTACCAACCTCCATGGCCATTTTGTCGTCTGACATTCGAATTCCGGTTTTTGGGAGGAATATATGGGAACGAAAGGTCAAGAGAATAAAAAAGGTTCGGTCGTAAATCAGATAAAGGTGTGAGATGGAGTAAGATATATAAGAGCCAGGTACGAGAGGTCTCGGAACTCTTCTAGAATTGGGACGGCCGGAGTGACAGAAGTGGTCTAACAATTAACAGCTAGACTATCCAAAAGAGAACCGATTCGTCGGGACTGAGACGGGGTTGGAGTTGACAGTTTGGTACTGTTGGTTTGTTGGTCCTACAACAGTTGCTGCTGGCTAGTCGATGCGCCTTTGAGTTGGCAGGAGATGCTAGTGCAAGTAGCGTCAGGTATCCTCGAATCGGCGAATACGGTTGTTATAAAGTGACCCTGTGATAGCGCTGGTTTTCGTAGGTACCTTGCAGGATCAGAAACCGCCAACCGGACAGACCGTCTCTGAGTCGGTTATCGAAGGGAAAATAAGAGAAACAACCGGTTGACGCTGTCAAACCCCGTTGAAAGAGAAATAAATTGAAAAGAGCCGAAAGCAAGATACTGGTGATAAGGAGGAGAGGTCAAGTCCGGAAAAGAGAAGAGGATCGTGATGATATGAAAGTCCTGAGGACAAGGCCCCCCGTTTATTTGATTGGCTTTGAGTCGGGCTTGCCCGTATCCGTCCCGTTTCCTAACAAACTACTCGCTTGGTGTTTCTGTCTGTGGACCGTGTGGACCAGGACCGATTGTTTCAGCGATCAGGAAATTTCGAATGCCAGAAAACGTGCCCGCTAGCCAGTTTGAAAACGGCAGTTGTTCGATCTTTTGATGTTTGAAAGGGCCGAAGATGGATCGAAGATAATTTCAGAGTTTCAAGAGCAGTCGTCGAGAATGAAGCCCCTTGAAGAGTACCGTCCCCTGTGTGGCTGTGAGTATATATTCAAGCCAAAAGTGTACAAGAACACGGCGAAAACGGGCAGCAGAGAATTAAAGAGCGTTCCCTTTGATCCTTTTGCGGGGGATGTCGGGACGGTCTGAGCGGAATCAAACCTCAATTCATACGGGCGAAGATGGGGGGCAGAGATGAGGGGGAGATGAGCACGAGAGTGTTTTATTACCTTGGAGGAAGCAATAGCGGAGGGTTTTATTACTACTCTGCTGCTAAAAGAAAAGAAAATAGGAGCAGGTTGTAATAATAAGCTTAACGAGATCTTATTGTAATTTTGTCTAACAGATAATGAGATAGTGGAAGGCGGACTATCTCCTATCGCGGAAATCGGAGAGGAGGCCTCGAGGTCGTCGACGGAGAGGAAGAAGAAAAGAGATGGCGGTGGAGGACGCACACTTCAGGAGGAGGGGACGAGGGAGACTTCGACTGTTCTGGCGTGTTGCCGCAGCTGGTGCAGCGGTATATGTATAGACCTGCAGACTCGCCGTCCAAGCTAAGTATACACCAATTTCCTGGGCAGGTATGCTATTCCACCCGATCGATTGAAGGACGAGCAGAGGAACAAGAGAGAACGGCCGGGTCACGGTGGAGGGGGGGCTGAAGGGTTTTATCAGACTCAGGACCTCCACAGACGAAATCCTACTAGCAGCCACGCCTACCGATTCGATGGCTATCCGAGAACGGCTGGGGACAATTAAACGGAGGGCAAGGAATATCAAGGTGGGAAGGGTAGACGCTATTGTAGGTGAGCGAACCACTATAGCACCTTCGGATCCTACTACTCGATATTTGTAAAGGGATGGCTTAGTTGAGATATCAGAGCAGGAGGAGTGCCTTGCTTCAAGGCGCTATCGGATGGGAATGACCTTGTCTAATCCATAACCTCATCAGTCGGTCCGCTTAAAAAAGGTACCAGACTCGAGTTGCTAAGATGTATCCGGCTGTCGCAATCCAATGCGTACCTGATCTATCGGCTTCCTCCCAAGCCAAACCGGGATGGTGTGAAACGACTGCCAAAGTCAAGTGTCCAGGTACTCAGCGACTGTATCATCCGGCGACTCAACGGGCATACGTCTCTGCCGTCTACCTACATCCACCCATACGAAGGAAGCATTCAACCAGTCTGGATACGGTCATCATACAGTTACCTGACAAAAACTCAGCCAGGCTGCTGGTCTTTTTAACCCGTTGTGTGAGCGATTCCATAACGCTATCGAAGAAGAAATATATCTGATACACGCGGGAACTCAGAAAGACCAGATGATTCGAACTTTCCTTACTTTTTCTTCCCTTCTAATCGTTGGCTGGCGGCGGAGCTTGTGCGAACAGGGGTCTAGTTCTGACAGTGTGGGGACGGCCAATTGCCCTCTGGCTAATTCATCGAGTGGGCTGTCGCCTCTGCAGCTTCATCTTCAGATGGAAATCCACGGTTTTTTTTCACGAGCATTCTTAGCTTACGTACGAACGGCATATAGCCTGATAGATTACCTCCCGTGTCTTCAGCAGCATGCCGACATGCCTGCTGGCTCGTTCTACGGACTTCAATAACCCCCCAGTATATTCTTTTCCTGGGTTTATTTAGCACGCTTGGGGCGGGCTAGCGAAATCTGCAAGCCATCGAAAAAAGGGATCACCAGATGGGTACCTTTTTTTCCTTCAGAATCATATGAATGGCTTGGTGCCTGCGACTTTGGCCCTGTGCCTTCGGTACCTGATTCAAAATAGAACACAGCCATCGACACGACCCCGTCCGTCTTCGTCGGTACAGATAGTGCCTTGGTTACTTGACATGATGCAACCGATTTTTAATCCTCCTTCCGGATTCCCACAATTCTTTCTAAACATAACCCGCATCAATCGCCGCCCATCTTTCTCCTTCGAACTACCAAAGTGGAGTGAGAACACCGCCGGCCTCTCCGTAACCGATGTCATGTCAGCGCTGAATGAAAAAGGCACCGATCAAGAGTTCAATGGTGCATATGTTTCACTCTCCAGCCGCGAAAGATCTGAAAAAACGTCAGATTAAACCCTTTTTCAGATCTCACAATAGGATTTGTTCCTACAATGTTGCACCTTTGGGGGGTTGTTTAAGTCAGGAACCTCTTTTTACGAGAAGGTTGTTATAGCATTGCGCAAGATCAGGTACCTGAAGGGTCTCATGACAGCCCGCCGTCATGAGCGGTGCTGGACCCATGTCACGACTAAACCAAATCCAATTTACAAACCCAGTCGTCGAAGGAAAACCTCATATGCCCGACTCATGAACAAGCAGACCAAGAACCTCGTGTTAATCTAGAAGGTCGATCATAAACCTCAGGAATATATATGAGAAACCCGCCACGTTGGAATCTAGCACATGAACACCTCGAGCCCCCCATCTTTCTTACAAAGTCTAATACTAGCAAGCCATTGACATGATATCGATGTCAGAGACACCTTCTACCCGGCCTAAGCGAGCACTTTATTCCACAGAAAAAAAAAGCGAGTTTCAAATATGTTGACCCGGAGAAGGCTATCAAGGATTTTGTACCGCACCGTGTCGGAGAAAGCAGCCTTCGATGCCGGCTGACCCATGTTCGCTGGCAACCGTGCACTATTGGGTACTTGAACCGAGCTTTCTTCACTTTCTGAGCATTCGCCTATCGACCCTCTGGGCAAATGCGCAATCAACAAGCTTGCCCGCGGAGGGCTTGCAAGGGAGAAAAAAGAATTACACTGCAGTTCATCGAATCTATACCGTCTTTAGAATGCGTATGCGAATACAGCCTTAATTTGGCGTTTTAAGTCTGTTTTCTGCGATCCCGTGAGCGGCTCGTCGGTGGGGCCCATTTATGCTGTTATCAAGGAATCTTTTTGACAAAAAAAGTGCAAGGCTTGCAAAGGAACTGAGAAGGCACGATTGATCGAAAGATCTCTCATCGGGTTAAGCCTGTCCACGCCGCCACTTCTTTTTTTTATGAAATCGACCGTCGGTTTTAACACCCGTTTTAGCATAAAAGTGAAGTTCGGCTTCAACAAAAACAGGGAAGATTTAAGATTGAAATTAAGTCATGAGGCTGCAAGCCTCTTGTTTTTTGTCGCTTGAACTGTCGCAATGATCACGGTCCAAACGGAAGTTTTGGGTAGCTACATGTTACATGTTTCAAGCCCGTACGTATCCTTCCGCTGCAATGTGGTCTGGCGATAACTATCGCTAAAGTATACTACACATGCCCCGAGTTTCCCCAGACCACGCGGATATGCTTCCCAAGATGCTATTCGTGTCTGTACCTGCAGGCTGCACCTGTTCAGACTTTAGAGGAGCTATTTCAAATCAACACGACAGTCCTGCCGCGCTTCAGATACACCGTACGTCTCGATTACATGCGTCCGATGGCCGTGGCCTTTCTGATACTATACTAACGTTAGTTAATATATATCAGGCTAACAGCGTTCTTAAAACCAACGTCAGGGATATCCTACCCAGATATCGACAAATCGGAACCAACTAACCATGGATCTGCTCGTTGAACGAAATCGCTTGTCCAGCTCGATACCGTGCGGTACATCAATCTAAGACTTTAGGCAGTTCAGCAACAATACAATTCCCTGTTGGAAAAAATATAGGGAAGCCCTAATATACAACATGTGTTTAATTTCGTCGACGTCTTTGGCAGGTGTAATATCCCAATAGCCGAAAGATGCGACCAACTTAATCTCCTCAGCTCCGAAATACGTATCAAACCCGAGCTGATATCGATATGAATAGAAGCTTCCACCCACACACACATCTTTGATATCGGTTTATCAGCCGATCCGAGCGGAGGCAACTGCTCCAGCCCGTCTATCGAAATACAGCAAGCTTAAGAACCGGAGTCGCATCGAAATCTCCAGAGCAGCGACGTCCCTGCTTCCGTGCAGGCAAATGACAGGGAAAAGCCTTGAAGGGCACACAGGCGAGCTCCAGCATGACCCATTTTCTTTCATTCCCACCAGATATTTCGAATGCAGCCAGTAAGCGTTGATTATCCGTCCCACAGTCGTCTGCAGGTTTTTATGGTATGCATGTTTGTGTCCCAAGACCCGCACAGATACCTTGGACGGTGAGCGGGCGATATTTCTATTCTTACTATTTTGTTTCCATACCTTCGATTCCTTTCGTTAGCTCGATGTGGCGTTCGCTCCTGGTCCTCCTTTTATGCATGTCATCGAGTCGTCTCGAAGGATTTTGATTGATTAGTCCGGAGCAATCGATGATATGAGAATGTGGATGACTCCGCGAGTGCGATATCTGTGGAACCAATTATTGAAATCGCACCAGCCTCTCGGGTCGAAGACCCGTTTGTAGATTCGATCCTTAGCTCACGGAGCTGAGAGATATTAATTTATTCTGCTTGAGTACGAGGGTATGTGTATGAGGTTACGGATACGAATGACGAGAACATCGATATCATCCCGAGGTTAAGCGACTGTACGGCGTAGAAGTGCCACGCAGATACACCCGGTTTGAGATCTTATTTGACAGGTCTTATTATCACCGTCCAATTAGGTGCGGGGAGCCGGTCATTCGATGGTCTTCCATGTTGGATTTTGGAGCACAACGCAATCTACGTAGGCGTTCTGAGATCTCGTGCCCAGCCAGGATCTCAAGGACGTGATCATCAGGGCACACACGCCTGAGTACCTAGAAATGGAGTAGCTACGTAGACTTGAGGTGAAAGGGACGATGAGGAAGAAAAATGCGAAGCTGAGCCTACCTTGCCTACGTTCACGGTGAATTTAGTTTGTGCCCAATGATAGATATTATTGTCTTGAATGACGCTTCTCGGGCATGGCTCAGCCGTTCGATTGTCCCCGGTCGTTGGAGTAGTGTAGAAGCTCGCCATTCTCGTGAGATCATTACAATTTTTAATTTGATATGATTTAATCCAAAAAACTTACTTACTTAGTACCCAATCGGTTTACAGACCTGTGGATAGGAACAGCGCCAGAACGACTATAGGATATGCTCTTCCCCATCTGTATACGTAGAATAACATCTACAGGGCATGGTTAGGAATCTTCTTACATACAAATTGAAAATATACTTAGTATTTTTCCATGTTTTCCCATTTTAGGGCGAAGAATAGCCCCCCGATTCCGACAAATTACAGGTTTTCTCTGACGATGCTACTTCATGTGCACCCGTGTAACGATAATAGCATATCGTCAGCCATGTGTACACGGTTAGGACCCCGAAGCGCGATTGTGTTTGATTGGATAGATGTGGAGATGAGACCCTAAAGCCTCTAGCTCCATTGTGGTTGGACGGCTTATATGGTGTACATTGCTTTCCCGCCACAGAGGTACTGTTATTTCCCGTATGCGAAATGCCTTGCGAGTGCGACTGAAGACTTCAGGGGTTTTTATATCTATATCGGTCCATTCAGCTCTCTTCAGACTCTATATACCACCCATTTGCGAGGCTTAATATAAAGAAAGCTAGCGTATCCGAATATCATACATTTAGCTCCATAAAATATTAGTAATATTACGCCCACACTTCTAAAGGAACCTAGCTAAACGGTTCTGCTGGTTTACCATTCTCCAGCACAGGTATAAAGATCCTAGGAAGTATACTCTCAGGTAGCTGGCTGATACAAATCCGGAGCTGATACCTCGAATCCGACCCTTCATCCGATCCTACCACGGCAGGGCATTTTGGGCTTTCACTACTGCTAGCCTTGAACTTGTTTGATTGATCGATTTACAGCAGGCCTGAAAGGCACATGGTTACTCGTTAGACACAGAACCGAGCTGATGTTACGGCTGAATCAAATTTACCAATAACAACAATCATCATTCCCCAAGATAATAATAGCACTGACATGGTGCTTGCTCTAGAACGCCACATGCTATTCGACTATGGCGATACCTTTCAACATGTTGCGCAGCGGGCAGGAAAAAATAGGGAGATATTAGCAAGAAAGGATAGTAAAGTAGTAACGAGTGCCCCATAGGGTAAAAATAAGACCAATGCATGCCTCTAAACGCTAATCCAGAACCGGGCGTGGACAAAAAACAAAGGAAAGGAGAGAGCGATACCCATCCAGTCTGGGTATAGAGAAAAGATAGGAATTCCAAAAGGCTCTTTCGGTGGCAGGGAGAACAACCGATTCCACCAACAGCCCACCAGTAGAATGATTCGGGTCACAGGCTCAGCCCTTCAAATATATCAAAATCGTATCTGAAAGGCCGCGGACGCCGACACTTCTAGTAGTCAACCGCCCACCCCGCGTTTTCCTCCAGGAACTCCGCACAAACCTGCTTTAGTGCTAGATTCGGCCTCAGATCCGAAACGCTTAAGGGTTCCCTGGTCAAAGGGTCTGTATTGCTTCTTCGAAGGTGATCCATTATGACAGAGCGGTCATATGAATGGCCGTTTTTCGTCACCACGGGATCCGTCATGATACTGTAGACTTGGTAAGCAAGTTTCGGCAACTGCAGTAGCGCGGTGACACTTGTTTGAGACACACGTACCTAAACGATATTGAATCCATCAGATAGTCAGGTACTTCCCTCGGCTTATATCGTTGCGGGTCCGCCCTGGCAAATACGTTCTCCAGCTCATCCATCTGCACCCTTGCATCCTCCCTGATAACCTCAATCTCGCTTTCGAGGTCTCTGTCGCCACCGGGCGAATCCCATTGCTGTTCTCTCAGATCCAGGATCTTCCGCTCCATGTCCGATTTGACCAACTCTTTCATTTGTTTTAGCATAGAGTTATCCTTTTCAATCCTGTGGCGTTCCATTTTCTTCCATCGCTGCTTTTTCGCCTCCAGAACAACATTGGCAACGTCGGTGGCGGATTTGGAGTGCTGAGAAATTGCTAACTGGTAAGCTGTCATTGCAAAGCCCAAGGCCTCGCTAGGTCGTGAAAGCTGGATTAATGCTTGGGCGGCCATATAATAACCCTTCACTGTTACACGGGGGTAAGCATGCTGCTACCTTCCATACAGCTCGTGTTAAAGTTTGACGTACTGGTATCTCGGTTGAGATTGATTGCGGAAGTGCAATCGTTTATGACATCTTCGTATCTCAGAAGCTTCATCCGCACTAATGCACGGTTTGTGAAGAGAGTGTAGTTTGTGGAATCGATGGCTATCGCCTGCGTATACTTCTTATCCGCAGATAACCAATCGCCATTTTGGAAGAATCTGTAAGTTGGTTTGTTAACCTTCTATGTCCCAGTAATTTCGCCAATATTACCGCCTCAATGCTACATAGGAGGTATGGAAAATGTAGAACTCGTGATGTCTGTGTGGACTGGGGAGAGGATGTATGCATACTTGTTCCCTGCTTGCTTTAGATCTTCGGCGCTCATTTCGATGATGTTTGGGGGCATCGTCCGAGTATACCCGGTCAGAGCTTGTGAATACTAGGCGCTTCCGTTTCCTCCGGTATTTGATCAGAGAAAGTTTGCAGTTCCGCTAAATGGTCTTTGAGGTCTGGTGGCTGAAACCTTTTTTGGTTCGGCGAAACTAAAAGATGACGGCCGCTCAGCTGGCCGTATAAAGGAGCGGGTCGCCCAAACAACGAGGAGAGATAGTGTCGGATATAATGCGAAGGTCAGAACCGACGAGTTCGAAAGATGTAGGGACAAAGGAACAAAGTCTCAAGGCGATTCTTCAAAAAGGAGACACCTGGCGACAATTAGAAATAAGCCTAAAGTCCGAAAGGACCGTTGTTTGCTGTGCTGAGGGGAAATGTTGGCGCCTGGCAAAAAAAAGGCTTAGAGATATCAAGTTTCAAATGCGAGAAGTCGTAGGTTGCAATTGTGCGCGGCCTCGCCAAATTACGTCGAGCAGCCGCTGGTACCTGTTCACCGAATCTGATATCGGCCGTTGGATTTGTAAGCGGGGCAGAAACAATCCCGAAGCATCCAAAAAGGCCAGCGTCAGCCAAATGTCGAGTGAGTATACGGAGCAGGTAAGCCGTCTACGTATTCTTATAAATGCAAAACCGCCCCAGGCTTGTAGCTTCTGGTAACGGGGATGGTCGCGCGTGTAATTGGTTTGGGGTCAGATCAGATGGACGGGCCTCGCAGCCTTTCCTGGGCGTGATATGGACACCAAAGCAGCGGCGGCAAAGAAAGGAAGCGAAAGCGGTTGGTCAGGCAGGCGAAAGTTCCAGAATCACGGGTTTGATGTTTGTTCCTGACGGCAGCCGTCGGAGCATGTCGAACTTAGTTGGCCTGTTAGTGGGCCTCCGATGTTTGGGCAAACAAGGCTGGGTATAAGCAAGCACTCGAGGCAAGCAGAGTTATAATTAGTTAGTTGGATTGCTAATTGGGGAACTAAATTGTGTGTCAGTAAACTTATAAAGCAGTTCAAAAGAATGGTAAGTTATATCACAATCTGTATCTCGAGTATCATGATATCAGCGTGTTCGCTGCAATCACACCGAACGAATATGTACTGGACTCCAGTCTGTGGCAGTGTCACAACAACGTTAATATAATAAAAAGAGGACACTTTATCGACGGCCAATTGCCACGGCCTGAATCTTTCTAGAAACAAAACCGTTGCATCCAACTGCGGGAAACAACTGCATCAGAGCAACGTGGGAGAGCGGAGTTTAAGCTTTGAGGTGCAAATGGCCCAGGATTGGCCGTTGAGTTGGGCCGACGTCGTTGGACGGTTAGCGAGCTCCCCGCGTTTTAACTCCATTTCCGAACCGCTTAAAAAAAAAAAAAACCTATGATGGCTTGCATTGCTTCCATTGACACTTCCCCGTGAACAAGTGAACAAAGAACATCCACAAGAATGGATGGAACGAACCTCCGCCCTGCATAGTCTCTCGTCTTTGAAGTTTCCTTACCCTTTCACCGAACCTATCGGAGTGTAACATTTTTTTCCCTTTGGTTCGATTAAAATCCAGGAAGTTACCGGGACTAGCACTCTTTCAACCATCCCTCGAGATATCTCGACTTGATCCTTCAGAGAAAGAACCTTGTGCGCCAAAACCTTCCACCAACTTAAAGAGCCCGTAATGCTCCCAGGCGACCGACATTCTAACCGCAGATATTATTTCCCACCGCTTCAAGGCTCCTGAGATCCGGTCTTAAGCTTCCAGTATCGCAGGTTGGGTGGCTAAGCCCGTTCGCAATGAAGGGCTTCGTCGTGCCTATGTAAGTCTAGACGCTGGCCTGTGCTATGAAGGAGAGAGTTCGTTAGCTCATATCAGCGTCTGAAGGCGGAAAGTGTGTCGACTCGGCGAAGTCAAGAGGCTGTTAAGCTGTCTACGGGATGCATCACAGCAGCAGCAACGGGGGTTTACGACAACATCTGGCTGTCAGCAACAAAAGAAGAAGCAGCATCGTCAAGTGGGTGAAGAAGCGAGAGTACGTTCATAGGATATCGTGGGAATAGCCAATGGGGCAAGCTGGTTGACAAATCAACCGTAGGATCTTTATCTATCCGTCCTCCAAGCGTCGTCGACCAAACGAGAGGCCAAAACGTACTTGCAGCGGTTCAAGCCTCCTGCTACAGCTCTTCAACGTACTGGAGAATCGGATACTACTACCACCGCCACTGCTGTGGCCGAGGAAAAAGAGGATGGATCATTCCCGCCAATTGTCACGAACGAACTTGTGCCCGGCTCCCTGCATAAGATGCAGAACCGAGAGTTCATCAGAGGGCTTCTCCGGAAGTCGCGGCCACAAGCGTTCGAACAGTTCTCTGAAGACTGCTTTGCTCCTGACGTTTCGGATCAACAGTTACACCTCGCACTTGTCAAGCTACGGGGACCTCAGCATTTGACTGACACTGAGCTCGTCGCGATCGGGAGAACATTAAAGAAACTGGGAAGACTGGGCTTGGGTTCAGTGGTCGTAACTGATGTCAACGAAGATGGGAAACCTGGTGCGCCGGAGGAATCGGACAAAGAGCTACGAAAGTTCCATATGGAACAGATGGAAAGGGTCGCATCCGCGATCGAAGACGCCGGTGGACATGCACGAAGCGTGGAAGGTTCGCTGACCATAGACCACAACGGGGACAGCCACGTCCTGCTACCGTCACTCATACTTGCGCCTGCGTCAAGGGGAGCTATTCCAGTCATCCCGGCTCTGGCACACGACCACAAGCAAGTTTTGAAGCCGACTTCTCCGGATTCAATCTTGGTGGCACTTTGCCATCTCTTAGCTGACCTACAGCATCACCCGGAAACGCTCAAGGGACTAGAATCACCAAAGGGACTTATGACTCTGGATCGGTTAATAATAATAGACCCCCTCGGCGGTATCCCCTCGTACGATCGGCCATCAGGCGCCCATGTATTCTTGAACCTCGAGCAAGAATACTCACCAGTTTTATCGGAGCTTCGAAACAACAAGACGGCCGTGACGAGTACGCACATATCAACATTGAGGAGCCTCAGGCAATGCCTCAAACTGCTGCCTTCAACCTCATCCGCGGTTATAACAACCCCACAGGCTGCAATGACTCATGAAGGGCCCCAGGAATCTCGAAACCCTCTCATTCACAACCTTCTAACCGATAAACCAGTATTCTCCTCATCTCTGCCTATTACCCCTTCTACACCCCGCGTCATTACAACTCTTGTAAAACATGGTGTTCCACTTCTCATGCTTCCTCCCTCTGAATTTGAAGCCGGGCAGACTCTATCATCACATCCAAAAATCAACATGAAGCGGCTCGTTGAACTGATCGAGGACTCCTTTGGAAAGAAGCTGGACGTGGATCACTATCTCGATCGCATCAATAAAAACATAGCAGGCGTTATAATCGCCGGTGATTATGACGGAGGAGCTATAATAACCTGGGAAGAAGGACACAACGGTAGAAAAGTTCCATATCTCGACAAATTCGCCGTCGCCCGTAAAGCTCAGGGAACAGGCGGCGTGGCAGATGTAGTCTTCAAAGCAATGGTTCACGGAAGCGGGATGTTCACGAAGGAATTAATATGGCGAAGCCGCCAGAACAACCCAGTGAACAAGTGGTACTTTGAACGGGCGAAGGGGACGTACAAATTGCCTGACGGAAAGTGGACGATATTCTGGACTACGGAGGGGCTGAGTAATGGGGAGTGCGGCAGGTTCCAGGAATATGTTGGGATATGCGAAAGGATCGTGCCTAGCTTGCTGGAGTGAACTTAGCCTTGGATCTAGCATCTGAATTCGAGGTTAGCGATAGTTAACGGATCGGGTGCATATTGAATTTCGTGTGTAATAGCGTCGGCATGTATTAGATAATCTAGTTGACAACTGCATTGCATATTTTGGAAGCGGCGTGGGGTTTCTCCTTGCCCTGAAGGTCTGGATTCAAGGCTGGGGGTTCCCGAATTGGGATACTTTGTATTCTAAGATTCGTCTTCCACTATCGATATCCCGTACACTTGTTAAATCCCAATCCATTCTGTCCATTCTGTACTACCACGGTACGAAGTACATCCGATTCAGCTGAACCCGATGAAGATTAATTCAGACACCGGCGCCGGCCTTATCCCAAACCAGTGGCGATAGTGCGTTGGATGAGGCGCCAACCACACACCTTGGCGCATATAAACCAACCTCACTCCAAACCCTCCCTGCGCCGAACCCTCAATTCTTCATATCCACTTTTCCTTCACACGTCAGAAACATCCCCCCATAATCCAATTGACCCGTAAATGCAATGAGCACGCGTCACTCTTCCAGAACTTCAAAGCCTACGCTTAAAGCTCTCGAGTCGAGCTCTGCATCCCCCCCAAACACCACAGCAAATTCAAGAACTACCCGAGCCTCCCGGTCTACTACGCGATCAGCTACAGTGGACACACAAAATGAAGAAGAAATACCAGCAGCGAAACGACGGAAGCTGTCGCCTGAAAAATTAGGATCTACTGGTGGTCGTGGATTACGAAGCAGCGGTCAAAAGAAAGCTGCTAAAGATTTAAATACTGAAGAAGAAGACGAGGAACCCACGGACGTTGACGAAACGCCACGTCCAAGGCGTACTGGGCGTCAGACTGCGGCGTCTACAAGGGGGAAAACTTCAGGTGGCAATCTGGAAAAAGGATCAATAACCGTTGCTCCACCGCCGAAGTTAAATCTTGCAGGCAACCCGCAGAAGATAACCAACCTCTACGGTGGTAGAAGAAAATATGTGGATAGGGATGATACCCCGAGTACCGTCAGCGGAAGCTTCACCGCCGGCGGTAGTTTTACCACCGGAGAGACATCACCTTCAAAATCTGCTAGGAAGCGAAGGACACCATCACAACCACAACCGCAATTGGCGAGAACGGGTACGGGAACCAGTGACGAAGGGCCACCTACCGGCGTTGATAAGTTTAGGAGGGGAAGACACGGATCCGTAAAGAAGAAGATCACACCTGCAGTCCAGGATGCAACTAAACCGACCACCGCGGTAGAGTCTGATACGGCCGCAAAGGCCGTGATGGCTTCACCAGCGAAGAGAAGGGACAGGAAGCCAGCTGCTAAACCGGATGATACGGATTTAGAGGGAGACGTGATTATGGTTGACAGTGATGTCAGTCCTGCAAAAAGTCGTGGAAAATTGGCGCCTCGGAGTACGGGAAGGAGAACAAGAGGCTCTGCATTGAAAAGGGATGACGAAGGGTCTGTGTTCGATTTTCCAGGGTCGGATGAGGAAGACCCCTTTCAAGCAAAGATCAAGCCCGCAAAGAAGACGCCATCAAAGTTAACTGCAACCTTGAGGAGGGCTCAAATGGCAAAGGAGGTTGAGGAAGGAGGTGGTAGTGAAAGCAGAGGTTTTGAAGCCGGTGATGAGAAAGAGGGTGAGGAAGTCGAAACACCGGAAGAAGAGATCATGGAAGTGCAAAAAGAAGTCAAAACGCTACCGAAGTTCCAAGGGAAGATTACGGATGATGCAGTAAAGACTTTGAAAGCGCATGTCATGAACAAAGTTACTGGAAGGGGGCTTCCGGAGAGCTTGGTGGGGTTGAAAGACGAATATAACACTGTCTATCAATTGGTAGAGCAGACTGTCGTTGCAGGTGAAGGAAACTCTATACTCTTAATTGGGCCACGAGGAAGCGGCAAGTCCCTAGTTGCGGAAAAGGCCATCGCAACATTGAAGAAGCGCTTCGAGAAAGACTTCATCGTAGTGCGCCTAAGTGGCTGTCTACAGACCGATGAAAAGACCGCCGTGAAGGAGATTTGGAGACAGCTTGGGAGTAGTATGGAATTGGACGAATCAAAGGTCAGTTGCAATACAAAGTCTATTACGGTTCTTGCCATTTACTAATGTTTCTATAGCCTATCAACTTTGCAGATACGTTGACTACTATCTTAGCATTGCTTTCTCATCCTTCGGAGCATGATCCAACTGTATCACAGGAATCAATGGCAGAGACAACCAGCATTTCTGTCATATTCCTACTTTCAGAGTTCGAACAGTTTGCAGCGCACCCTCGCCAGACGCTACTCTACAACCTATTTGACATTGCGCAGGCAAGAAAGGCACCAATTGCCGTTGTTGGCATGACATCCAAGATCAATATCGTCGAGGACCTCGAGAAGCGAGTGAAGAGTCGGTTCAGCCACAGGACCCTGGGGTTCAGGACCGGCGGGTCCCAAGGTTCCCGGCTAGAGGGTTGGTGGGAAATCGCTAAGGCCGGTCTATGCGTTGACATCGATACCCTCCCGATGGGTACGACAAAAAGCGACATGGCCTACTATTCCCAGTGGAACGCTAGCCTTGATGTAAGCTATTCCAACTTGCATATTACATCAACGATCCTCGTGGGTATCAAAAACTGATCCTATTTTGAAACCAGGATTCGTTCAAAAACGACAAGGCATTCCGCAAAACCGTTGATGGTGTCTATAGCACCAGCAAAAGCATACAGATCCTGTATAACCACCTCATGGTGCCCATCTGCAACGTCTCGCCTGAGATGCCGTTTTTAGGTGCCGGAGCAGCCATGTCGAAGCAAGCTCTGGTAGCTCCGGATAACAAGCTCTATCTCCTCGAAGGTGAGTGAATTTCCAACAAAAGGCTGCTTGGGATTGTAGACTCCTTGTAGACTCCCTTGTAGACTCTAGCTGTCATCGAGGATAAAATACGAGCAATATATGCAAAAAGACCCAGCCATGCTCTTTTTCGGCTCCGCAAAGCTCCTCGTCTGCATTTTCGCTAACGCAGTCACTCGTCTCCCTAGATCTACCTGAGCTCTCCTTGGCCATGCTTATCGCGGCGGCGCGGCTCGATCCAATCCTGGAAACGGATACATGTAACTTCACGATGGCGTATGATGAGTATAAAAACCTAGTGAGCCGCGTTAAGATTTACTCGCAAACGACGTGGGGATTGAAACTCTGGGGGAAGGATGTAGCGCTGGCGGCGTGGGAACGGCTGGCGGAATGGGAGCTAATCGTGCCGGTCGTAGGAGCTTCGGCGTACGGCAGTGGGATCGGAGTGACGGCATCGCTACTCGTGGGATCAGGCAACACGGGAGTGGGGAGGAGGGAGAGCAGGATGTTTAGGGTTGATGTAGGGTTGATGGAGATTAAGAGACAGGGGAGGGCGTGGGGGATGGGGAGCATCCTTCAAGGGTGGTGCACTATTTGAACGGTACCGGAAAACAGAGGATTTTACGGGCTTACGAGGATCCTTTAGTTAGAGCTAGAATTGCAAAGCTCTGCTACCCTTGAAAGAAATAGAAATTTAGTCCAGCAATGGCGAGCTATCATTAATAGAATTTCGGAATCGTATCCGTAATTGGCGTTAGTGAAGCCCCCCCCATGCAAGCCCTCACGCAAGCCTTCACGACCTCGATCCGACAACATGGCGATTCAAAGCTGCGGATGCGACTCGAGCTCAGCCATGGTTATGGATTCACACAATCGACTCCCCGTATCGTTTCGCGTCGATGACATGAGCATCCAAGAAAACGTGATGCGCGATATAACTTTGGCATGCCGGGTTCACCCTTTCCCCTTCGCTTTTATCCGTCCTGCACATGGCATATATAGGTATAAAGTGTTACGGTAATCCCTCCCACGAGGCATTAATATCAAAAAACAAAGCTAAGGTATGAAGGTAATAACATGCCGCGTGACAGCTTGAGCAAGGCCTGCTGCAGATCTAACCATCAAAACGTCCCCAGTGGAGTTCAGTGAGGGGGCCCTTGTTAACCCCCCATCCCCTGGTGGGTATCTTCGGTTATGCACGAGAGGCTCGTCTATTCTTGACCAACCTGGTTTTGAAGGTCTAGAGCAGATGAGAGGGTTTTTCGGCATAATACTTCGGATTATAGGGTCCAACTTTTTTTTTTTTTTTTGACTCTTTTGAAGCTCCAACCGCGGCGAGGACGAGTTGCCTTGAGCTCCAACAAGCTCTGGGATCAAGGGTCTTGTAGAAAATTCAAATATTTGTGATAACTTTCACGAAATTCCACGAAATGTCTTCACGGGGATGCGAATTTGATGCAACTGAATATTAGCATGGGTGAGAACCCTAGAGCTTAGTTAGTGTTAAAGTTAAACCAGCTATGCCGACTTCCTTCCGTGATATACCAGAACATATCGACGTGGCCAGTTGCATAGCTGCACTTCTCATGCAATGTAGCTCGCCTTTGTCCGTGCGCCCTAGCTATGGGCAGACATGTCTCCGGGCCAGACCCTTGACCGACTGCCTAATAATTCTTCCAGATTAAGGATATACCGGAGTGAGTATTTGAAAAAAAAATTTTCTGCCATTTGCAATCCGTGCCCCGTGGGAATTGGCTAAAGCAAGAGGCATAATCCCATCCTGACCTTGATACTTTGCCATGTCGTCGAGTGGTTGCACAAGCTCCCAATCTAGCTCTAAAGTCGCTGTTTGGGGATAAAGATCACCAATGAGCCGTGCAACGACAACACGGCCTGGCGTTCGAGATCGAGGCCGGCCGGGAAGCACTGACAATTGATAACATCTCCAAGAAATATCCCGCGCGATCAGATCGCTCTTGTTATCTTGGAGAGGGAAAAAAACAACCAACACTATGTCAAAGCGGGAAATATGCGTATGCCGGTTAACGGAGAATCTTTGCAACCTCAACCGCTAAAAGCTATTCATGAGTCGTTTATTTCTTAAAACCGAATTCGCTCGAGCTATGGAATTCGACCTCGACGGTCTCTGCGAATCGCTTAATTAAGCTCCCCCATCTAATTTTGGTCTAGTCACTCGGCCCGTAAATACCGCCATCCGAAGATGGAGCGAATCTTGACCGTTCTGACTTCTTCGTAACGACCCAGCTAAATTTCTTTTCAAAATTTCGATACGGGCCCGTGTTCATATTTTGGATAACATCGGAAGAGCAGCTTTCCCGCGGAAATTGATGGTAGTTCATCGAATTTCATAATCTTAATTTACTTTTCATCATTATCATCACAAAGGGATGTTGAGGCGAGTTTCAAGAGCTTAACAAGCCAATTAAGATGAAATCACTTGTGTGAGTTAGAAAAAAAATAAGCTATATTCGAATCCGTCTTATAACCTTCATATAACGTGACCCCTTCATGATAAATCCCCACCCCCGAAAACAATGGAAGCAGAAAAAAAAGCTTGACCAATTTACCCAAGACCGCCTAGCACCAAATGCAAAAAGGAAAATTAGGGCAAATGGCAAATCAGTTCCGAATCTACGAATCAGAGTAAAGATTTTCGTTCTCAAGTGTGGGAAAAACGTGCCAATTGACTTTCGATCTCGTGGCAAAGGACCAAGAGCACGTTTCTGCAACCCCTCCCAAAAAGAAACCCACAGCTATATGCAGAAACAATATTTGCAAATCACACCGCATGGGGACTAATGCCGTCTCTGTCGCTGAAAATCTGCAAGATTCATCACGTTTTTTTCATGAACCTCGTATCGTATCGGATCACGCTGTTAGCGTGGGCATGACATGACGAGCAGTGACCAAGAGCTCTTTTTGACAAGGGAAATAAGTTAAGATACCCCCATCATCGATGCATGTTAAAGTTGAGGGGATTTTTGCATGCCCGAGAACCGACCGCAATACCTTGACTGCTGCGTCTGCAGGAAGAAATCCCGTCCCCGAGTGATAGTTCAATTCGTTCCGAGACCTTATTCTGGGAGTAGCGTACGTATCTTGCGACCTTTCTGATACGGATCTCGGCCAGGTTATGTCTGACCCTTTTTTCCCTTTTGCTTACGATCGAGCGTTCATGGTAAAACTTTCGCCCGGGGGAAAAAGATGATTGCAGGTGTAATCCTCACTGCTATCTGCTAAAACCGCCTAAATGGCATGATGCATTTCGAAGGCACGGTGCAGGATATCGATGCAGGAATCCTGCAGGCTCACTTCACAATCCATCCTGCAACTGCAACCCCAACACATTCTTCGGAGTTCAGAGGTGGGCGAATAATAGCTTTCTCCCTCTGGTACTTCATATGAAAGAAACTTTGGGAGGGATATGCGGTCTTCGAATGCAGCGTCTTCCATGACGCTTCAGAAGGCTAATATCATCGATCCTGCTGCTCTTTGTAACCATTTACCTATTTCTGGACACGGATTAATGGCCGGAACACAAGGCATCGATCAGGATGACTTCAAACCACTGGTCCAAGTTTCCGCTGCCGGGTATCCAAACAAGCTCCAACCCGGTCATCCAAAACTCAAAAGCCGGGTCCACCTCTTAAACCTCTCCCCCAAGCGAGAGTGAATTCATGAAGCCTATGACCAAAAAAAAAAACCGTCGGGATCGTATAATTATAATTACATGCTCGTGTCTAGATAGAGTATAGCCAAAGCCTCTTTCGTAGCCTTATAATTATACGCCCATTAATTATACCCTGATATATAATACGACAAGCTTGCAAGAAAAAAAAAAAAAAAAAAAAAAAAAAAAAAAAAAAAAAAAAAAAAAAAAAAAAAAAAAAAAAAAAAAAAAAAAAAAAAAAGGTCAAATATATCCTGTGCACGCCCTAAAGAAATTAGAAACGTGAACTCGAAAAAAAGGTCCGGCCGGGACTTGCCTTTTCGTCGTTATTCTCGTGTCAAGTGCCTGTCAGCCCATTGTGAAGCATGCGTCAGACTATTGTTCGGGGAAATTAACGGTCGTTTCGTGACGAGGGTGATGCTTGCACGGGGACCAACGGGCATATTACCGTTTCATACCCAAAATCTTATTTCCAGTTCACGAGAAGATACGCATATGCACGAAGAAACGGTTTTACGAAGGAAGTCCTAGGATCCATTTCGAAGAAATGTCCAGTAGCAATAACATGTTTCTGGTCTTGGAGGAAAGTGAAAAGGGAAAAAGCACACGTCCATTTCGATGAAGCCCTATAAACTCCGTTTCAATGTAATAATGATGATGATGATGATGATGATGATGAGGGGTGATAGTATGGTAAAGGAAAACAGAGTAGAAAAAGTAGAGAAGGAAAAAGAGTACATATCAGTTTTGTTTGATAGTATGGAATCAATAGTGCTAGACCATCCCGATGCACACCTCTTGAGTGACCTTATCCCCGTCTACTTCCGTCATTTATAACAGAAACAATAACAAAGTAACAGGAAAACATCAATACAAAATATGATACGGGAGAAAAGAAATAGGTAGCGAACCTTTCATACGGCCGTGACACTGGTGGGTTGGTTTCTGTGCATTACAAAGGAGATTATAAAGGGGAGAACGAAGAAAAGAGAAGTCTACCGTAAGTGTATACCGCTGTGCAAGGTATCAAAGCAGCAAAGAAAAAAAGACAAAGCAAAGGAAGGCTGAAATAATGTGTGGCCAGCAACTGCAAAATTAAGAGTTCGTGAGTCGGCTCGAGGAAAACAGAACAAAAAAAAAAAAAAAGGTGAAATTCGACATGGGGTATCGAGAAGAAACTCCAGACAAGGCTAGTCCCTTGCTTTCCAGAATATCGTGGGTGGTAAATGGTGAAGGTGCGAGAATGGTAGGTGATTGTGTTCAAGATGATCATTCTAGATCAAAACGCGAGCATGTGAGCGTCCGTTCAAATATCAAGCGTTTTAAGCTTTATTTTGCGTATCGCTGTTTACTGCGGTCATGGGGAGGAGTACCATTTGTGGAACCATCATCTGAACCGTGATCTCCAGACATCTCAATGTATCGAGCAGTCTTAGCGAATTTTGGAACCGAGTCCTAGATGAATATGTTAATGAGATATCCTTAATATCGTGTGCGTTGTTCAAACTTACACCAGCCATGAGTTTAAAGACCTGTTCCTGGGCCCTTTCAAACAAAACTGCGACCTCTTTAAGGCTGCTGAGCATCCCATTCTGATCCTTCTCAACAGCCCTCGTCATTCTCGAAGCAAGGTCTTGTCGAAGGGTATGGTCGATGTTCAATTCGCAGGGAGAGCCAGGAGCCAGGAAAGCATTGTAGATTCCTGTGGAAGATTTGTTAGTTTGTTGTAACTTGATGCCAGTAGAAACGGTCCTCACCATATGCACAAGCCAAAGTCTCACGGATATTATCAAAGCTCGTCTGGTTCTTGAACTGTGACTGAAACTCGTTGACATCGGCCCAGAAAGTGAGGTTCTCTTCGCAAAGTGTTTCACGCAAGAACTCCCTGAAAAGAAGACGTAATGCAGGATCGTTGAGGATGCAAGAAAGACGAGTCGTGTTGGTCTCACGGCTTTCACCTGTTTCGAAATGATACTATTAGTGGGTGTTTGCTTGAACATAGGCCGGCTCTTGATACATACCAGATTCCTTTCCACGCCCCGGTCTAGAGCCTTGAGAGCTCTTATCACCGTTTGCATGACCATTCCTCTTTTCTATGCTGCCCCTTTCTGCATCTATCCAGCCGGCCACCCTCTTCCCACGCTCCGTTACGATATATATCGCAGACTTGGTCGGCTGGAATTCCTTTGCTTTCGGATCCTGTTGAAGATAAATCTTATCCTCAACCACACATTGCATAAGACCAAACCTGACAAACAAGGCTGCAATTTCGTGGGTTTCGGTAGGCTCGATGGTTGTGCAGCAATCAAGCAGCCAATCCACTGTCGATTTGCCTGTGAAGGAATATTTCACAATCTTGTCGTGCACTTTCCGTGTTTCAGCCAGCTTAACACCGGTATTACCATCCCCGTACTCCGATAGTGAGTCGGAGTCAGATGCCGTAACTGTTTGCTTGATGTTTGGGGTGCTTCCGGCGAACCTCCTAAAGATAATCTCAGTGGTCGACTTGTCCTGTGAAACTTTGTCGGTAACTGTATCTCTTTCGAGGATAACGAGTCGCATAGTGTTGAAGTGAGACGCCAGTAGAGCCATTACATGGGGAGAGTTGATTCCGTTTCGTTGGCAGAAGCGTTCAAGAACGTGGATTCCCTTGGGTGTTAACTGCCATAGCATATTCTTGCTTGTGAAAGGTGTACCAGGTTTTTCGCCAACCACTTCCATAAACCTTGCGGCGACGAACTTTTGGCATACTGTCCTAGCCATCTCCTTTGCCATGCTAAAAGTCGTGGTTGTGGTTGTTGTGACAATTCGGGAAGGGTCCTTAGGATCCGGCATTCTGTTGGACTGAGAGAACTTGAGCGAACCAAGGTTGTTGATTGCCTCATCTGATGTGAATGTGAACAAATACGTCTTGAACCGCAGTCTGTGAGGCGTAAGAGGTAGCGAGACCATGAGAGTTGAGAAGAGATCTTTGAAATCCTGCGTATAACAATTAGCTAAACTTTTTGATGTACAAAAGCCAGCATTTTTCGGGGCAGGGCCTACCCTCGTGAACGGTCTATCGTCCTGGGTCATACGCAGCAATCTTGATGATGATTGATGCATCTTGGGCGTTACTGTTCCCGAAGGGTCTGTGGCAACTGCCTGTGAATGATTCCCGGTTGTCTCGAGGACCTCTGCAAGTGTTAAACCCGCGGGGAATCGCTGGTTGAGTGATTCTAAGTTATCGTAGCTGGACGATTTCAGAAGACTACCGTCGCTTTTTCGTCGACTGGATAGTGTCTTTTTTCGGCCGAGGGCCTGAGAGACCGAAGGTGTTGTGCTGCCGTTTTGAGGGTTCGTAGGCGAACCTGAAACCGCCCGTGCAAGGTTGGCTAGCGAGAGAAGTGGGTTGACCGATGAGATGCTGATTGATGCTCGGTTGGAGGTGTGCCCGCTGTTCCCAACACCGGTGGATTCCCTGTTATTGGTCGAGGCTTCGGTTTGCTTTATGGAGCAGGGGCCTTCGATTATGGTGAAAGAGGGCTGTGGAACTGCGTTCGAGAGATTCTTGATCTGCCGCTGGGCAAGAGTACTGTAGTACGAAGTAGACGCTGCACGATTGTCGTCTTTCTTTGCGATACCGTTGGACGGTGAGGGGTTAGGAACACCGGCGCTGGCACCGGGTGTAGGGATCACGCAGTTGCTCGATTCCTGGTTTTCTTGGATTGGTGTTATGGGGGAAGGTGGAAAACTTTCCGTGAATGGGGTTGATTTTAAAGATGAAGGCGAAAGGGCTGTTCCAGAAGATGGGGACGTCGGATTTGACGGATTAGGAATGGTACCACCGCTGGTGATGATTGGGAGACTATTCCTCTTGACAGAGTAGTTTACAGGGCCGCCGCTGCTGTAAGTGTCGACGATTCGGATGGTGTTATTATTGGCACCACTCCTGTTTGATAGAGATATGTCGTTTGTTTGCGGTGAAGGCGATAGAGTCGTAAGGCTGCTACCACCGGTTGCGCTCGGACTGTCACAAGTTCCAGAGGGAAAAGGCAGGACAGTCGTATCAGGCATGTAAGAGGAAGGGACGGGAGGAGAGATAGCTATATACTCCAACTGCACATGTATATGCGAGATGCATATAAACAGTTGAGTACTTCCGGTTAGCCTTATTGCACAAGCATGGCAGGACTGAAAAGCGAATCGATAGCCGGCCGGGACGGCGTGGTTTATAAGAAGGGATTATAAATGAGCTATCGTCGACGGTGCGAAGGGAGATGGCCCGAAGGATGTAAGAGCAAACGACAATAAGAAATATTATTGTTCCGCAGTCCAAAACGCGAGACAAGAAGAAGAGACGAAACCCAACGGACAGACGGTGCTTTGGTTTAATAGGAAAGAAGAAGCGTTCAAAAAGGAAAGAAGGGAAGGTCCCAGGTTTGGGATGGCCGTCCGTTGGTGCATTTGCTTTTGCTACACAGGGCTTCCCTCAGGTATTGGATTTGCCCGTGGGTTCCCTGCGAGAGCACTAGCATTGGGGGTTTATTACTCTGGATGGGACCCAAACCAACAAGGTAGCCCTCTCTTGATTGCGCTCTCTCTTGCTAGCCAGTTCAAGTCCAGTCCTCGGTTGAGCAAGTGCAAGTGAGATGGGGCAGAAGCAAAGGCCGAAAATTTGATACCGAACAGGCAGGAAAAAGAAATGGGGCCAGAAAAAGCATGCTCGACGAAGTAGCGTGGCAGCGGTAAATGGTGTAGGCAACCGGGGGTGTCTGCCACGCTACTGCTGCACAGCCAGGGTGGAGGTGGAGAAGATTGAACGACGAGAGGGTGTGTGGAGAAAAAGGCCCTTTCTGCTTGGGGCTAGCCGGACGAGGGAAAGTCCTGAGAATAAGACTCGTCGGGAGTTCTGACTGGCTGCACGAGTCAAGCGTGGGAATGAGAGCATGGCTTGCACATGGCAATAGCATCAGCAGAGGGACCCATAGTTGGCTTTTCCGTTCGTTGGTTGCAGTTGTGGGAAGCCCTAATCTGGATGGGTCCATTCGAGGTCGGAGACCTTCTGCTCGAGCCGTAGATGGCCGACGGGTTTCTTTTTCAACCATTCATTCCTTTCGCCTGCTTGACGCCGTAGATGCCTGTAGATGTCTCCATTAACTCGCCCACCACCCGGCCTCGACTCCACCGGGGCTGGTTGTGAAAAAAAAACGAAGCGACGAGGGGTAACATACGGTCCTGCAAGAGAGCATGTGTAGACCGTGTGGATGCAATGGGAGGAGGAGGAGGAGATTTAGGGAGTGCGTGGTGAGCATGCATGCAGATGCATTCCGAAGGATGGCTGTACTACCTTGTCATATCATATCATAGGTCCTGTCAAGCTGGCTTCCCCCAGGACGACGAATGAACGGATGGCTGAATGAACGGACGAATGAAGGCGGTGATTTGCCAATGCAATGAGGCTAAGGGCAGGGAGAGGGGAGGAAGAACGCCTACCGGACTCGCTAGAGCTAGGCACCGGAGGGAGCGGTGAGTGAGGTCGGATTGGACGACGGCGCATACGACGGTATCGATATTATATCGATAGCACCCGCCGATGAAGTCGAAGACAGTTGCACTCAAGCCTTCTGCCTCCCATCCACCCGCTCGAAATCAGGTGGTGATAGCGAAACTTTAAAAATAGCTTGCGAGAGACAAAGACAGAGAGGCGAAAGTGTATAATTTTAGAAAGTCAAAAGGCTCGAAGCGCCACCGTTGGACACGGACACGCCCGGGCTAGCACTGAGCATCCTCATCACCGTCTTCTCTCCCTCGAAGGTTCGGACTCTGAGACAGCTTCCTGGCTGCAGACGGTGGAAACAGCATAAGACAAAACAGAATGCTTAACTCACGTACATACGGGCGATGCTGGTCTGGGCTGTGAGGTCAGAAGTGTGGTCGGCAGGTCGGTCGGTTGGTCGAGCACAGGTACCAGTCTCATTCGGAGAAACGAAGGACAAGATGGCTGATTGGGCAAGGCCTGTCTAGGGAGAGTGATTTATTGTCTCCGTCTCCCTTATCGGTTCTGGGAAGCTTAAGCTTGGGATTGGATCAGTGTGAAGTTAGATATTCAAGCCGCAAGCGTTGGGATCCGGGAAGCCTTCTAGAAGGTTAGACCTGGGCTTTGGGCGTCACTCGGAAACTGTGACCCAGAAGCCAACCACAGGAAGGAAAAAGAGGAAAGTCCGAGCAGGGTCACGGAGCAATATGCCGGCCTGTGGAGCAGTTCGTCGATCAGATTATAGCGGGATTGGTAATGGTTGAGGTTGCTTTCTTTACGTATGTCCGTCGGGTCTACGAGACGAGTTTCGCGTGTGAAGGAAGAAAAGTGACTACAGTTCAGGGTATCCTGGTGAAAGAGGCTCGATTTAACAGACTCACAGCATCAGGTCATTCCTACTAGCTAGCGGGCGCCTCCGTATTATGTACGGATGTATCATTGGAAGCAGAAAAAACGGGGGCTCGTTTTACACCGTTACTTCCCAGGTTTCCCTTCAGACTTAGTTAGTCAGTCGAGCTGAGGTATCATTCAGCAATAACGTCAGTGCAGTGCAGCGGACTCTCTCTCTCTCTCTTTATCCATTTTACCGCTGCTCCATCGAGATGTTCGAGAAAGAGCAATCATCATGACAGGAGAATGCGAGCCGTATCCACAAATTTTAGAAATTTCCACGAACAGTCCAAACGGGGTCAAGTCACAGACGCCGTGGCTTCCCATCCCTGGAGGAGGTAAGGGTGGACTGGACCCGTCTCTCACCAGGACCTTGCGCTTTTGCATTCCCACGAGCTTAAAAAACTCCACTTCGTAAAATGCAGGAAACCTTCATCGAAGAAAACCGCCAGCCCTCTTGGCCAAGCCCCATCTTGAAACGTCCGCGTGGAAAAGAATAAGCTCCAACGGCCCACAGAGAAGTGGAGGCGATAATGCTCTTCACTAATGGGCCCTCTTCCACCAATGCCTGGGCTCAGCACACGAACGACGCAATTATCACCCTCACAAACTCGGGCCTTTCACAATAAAAGTGAGAAAAGTTTCCCGACATCCTTAATATCAAGATCTGAGAGAACTAAAACTGTGGATCACAAAAAAACAGAAAACGCCTCATGATGCCTGTGTGGGACTGCCCAACGGGATCCTCCAGCTACAATACCACGTGGCAATATTATTCTTTTATAGTATCAGAGCAGTCGCACCATGTCATGGCGCCGGAATTTGGCGACGCCTTCTGTGTCGGGTGGAGATGCTCTCTGCCCACTCGAAGCACCAGGGCTGAGAGATCGTACCCGGACTGACTCGCTCCCATTTCATCTATCTGATGCCAAAACACCCGAACGAGAGCTCACTCTCAGGTTATAGCGATTGTATCCGGAATGATTGTCCCTTTTGTGATATGTTCGAAGATCAAGTCACTAGCACGTCGATGCTAACTAACATACTGGGCCATGGGTTTTCTCCGTCCCGAACTAGCAGTCTCCAGTTCTTCACTGCATTGTATACCCGGTTTGGAGAGGCGTCCAAATAACTCGCAAATCCTTTCCGTGAGCAATATAACTTGGGGATTCACAAGGTTTTGAAGACTCAACCGGTCCGACATTCTGAAGTTCGACGTTCCTCGCCCCTAATATAATCGCCCATGCAGTGGAACAGTCTATCCGTTACATCTACCGAGTTGCCACGTTGTGAATCCCTGCCTGCGACCAAGTTGTTCCATACGGTCTTCTAGGGCGAACTTGTAGGGATCCCGTCGAAGCTTATCCAACGATGTCTATCAATCTTTTGCCCCCGGACGGAAATATCTCCCCAGCCAGCCATAAGTGAGTATTCAACTGCGACCGACGGAACAGGTAAAGAATTAATCGAAGCCTGCACGAGCTGCAAAATTGGCGTCATTCACCGCAGGAGATATTCTTGTGAGTCGGCATATGCATGGTGGCCCCAACGCCAGACGACACGAAAAATGTCGATACAGTCCGTCCGAGACGAGCCCATTCTTTTCTCACTAACGTAGAGTTCGATGTGCTTGGCAAGTTCCATGGCCGTTTGCCTACAGAGGAGGCGTCGTAATAGACGCTCTCAAATAGCACTACGATCCTAGCGAAAATTAATTAACGGTAGGAACTCATCCAGTTGGTGGCGTCCAGCCCTCAAGTTGGAAGTTGTGCTCACGGATCAGTGCCCGGCGGCGTGGGTGTTTGATGCACACGTGGGAAGCGATTCCCGACATGTCAAAAACTCTTGACGACCAACGAGGGAGTCCTAAAAGGGGGGGTGGTCTTTGCTGCAGTGCAGTTCGTATTGTTTTCTTGACATGCTTCCGTCCGAGGCCGGGGACTGCATGTTGGTTTGCAGGATCCAACTTCCATTTTCTGCGGAAGGAAAAAACATACTTTTCGCTCGTTTGCTGATGCTGAGGGGCCGAGTTAACGTACTTTCGGGCGATATGTACCTATTCCTGCCGGACGATGCCGTTCTCAAATAATTCCTCAGAAGCATTTCGGCGTTCTGTTATGCATGGCGCATTCGTAATACCATTCGACGATAATAATCACAACTCTAAACACTCCTCACCAAGACATCAAAACCCCCCAACATTTCTTAAGTTTCTGTTGTGGAATCTCGGTATAACCCAGGGCACATCGTATTTTAGGGGGGTCGCGTGGGAATTTCGTGCGCCATTCCACAGAACTGGAGCAAGCCAACATTTGTCAAAGTGGCAGCGAGCTACGCCAATAACTACAGGGTATATCGCAGGTCGAAGCATTTGCCCAGGCAAAGTTTGGCGATGTGGCGTAAAAACAATTAATTTCTCACCTAACTAGCAAAAAGGCCTGGCGTTCTTTCATCATGCCGTTGAGATGCCGTCTGCAAGTCTCCACAATCGGCCTCATACATCCTCATATAATTGACCCAACTATAGAGTTCTAGAATGCAGTCGGAAAATCCAACTGCCTTTTCGGCTGAAACTCGAACTGAACTATCAGGCCACCTTCTGAGGCGTGTCTGTCGATACGTATACCACCGATGACCACGGTAATATCCCCCCCGAAGCTGACAAGACTGGAAACTCGTGTCGTCGTACGAACCCTCGAGACGTCGACATCCGACCTGTAATCCTTGCCCCGGGATCAAAAAAAAACACCAACATACGTGCAACCGGCCACAAAAAGACGCAGTTAGAAACAACAGGAATCAGAGTCGACGTTACCTCGCCTTGTGAACCTTCAGCAGTTCAAATCCCTGTCGCCACGAGGCCGTGGATGCACAAAGTTCTGTCTCGAAATCCTCACTGCCCAAGCCAATGAGGAGCGGACCCAAGAGGAGCGACGCATGTTTTCGCCGGCTAAGCCGGCAGCTCACACCTTGGCTGCATTTCTCAGCGCAGCAGATGCAGACGAATGCGAGGTTTAGAGGTCTCAATCAAAAAAATAAAGGGATGAACTGCATCTTCCCGTTCCCGCCTTCCTGATAAAGCCCATCGAAGACGTAAGGCCAAAAAAAACGTGGCCGAAAAGACAGAAATTCCCCTTAAGATACGAAAGAGAAACGAAAGTTGAAACACGCATTTTCTGCTTCCCATTTCGTGAACAGGAAGGTGGTAGTAGCTCCAAACATGATATGGCCATAAGCTGCCTGCGGAGGCTGAACCAGAAGCCATGTTCGTCCCAATCTCATATCGCCGGGGCCAAGGAAAGAACATTCGACACTAACCATTCCTGGATCTCAAACCCCAAAAGTGGGTCCACCTCGTCTCCATCCAAAAAAAACACCACGTGCGCATCGAACCTGAATTGTGATTCCAACCAGTCATATCCCAATCTGATCACAGAAACCCCTGAGCCCCGAATCCACACCCCAGACGACCCCCGTGGTGCCGCGGTATTACCAAGAGATTCGATTCTCACTCTCGAAAACCAGATACGTCAAAGGGCATGGTCCTACCCTGCGATGCTGAAAAACCTGCACTGTCATCAAATAATACATCGGGTTTAGAGATTCTGTCAATTAGGAATCGCATGCGATGCCTTACTCTGGAGTAACCATAAAAACTCCGCCATCTTTTAAAAACCCAAACTCTCCATATTTCATGGGCTATTCGGCCCCTTTTCCGCTAACGGGATTCCCGAGATATTAAAACATAATGCAAAAAGGACTATTTGATGTCCACCGACTGCGATCTCAAAACTCCGAAGTCAACATCAGAAGTCCCCAGCTGCCTAGTATTCCTTGGCCACGTTTCGATCTCCGTCCGCAATATCATAACAGCACATATCATAACAAGTACAAATCACACAAACTCGAACAGGTTTTTCCGCACCGCAAAAGAAACCATTCGCAAATCTTTACCTCGGCAAGAGCTTATATGCTGATCTCTGTTTCAACTTGATGAAGAACTTGATTCCTTGCTCACCGAAAAAGGGCTTCGGTTCCGATTTAGCGGAAGGCCCAGACTTTTTCTCTTCCTTTCCTTTCCGTCGTGCAACAGACCCTTTCCCGTTGTTTAAAATGCAGGTTTTTAACAGAAAAATATCCGCCTGGCTTAAGCTTGTGATCAAATGCAAGTGGTATATCTCTAGCTGCCTGGCAGGATATCCGTGATTAGATATCCGGTTCCTCGTAAACCACTGCCATTGCATATCGTAAACCACCTGCATCCAGACGCAAAAAACATCATAGCGTTCTATAGATCTACAATACAGGAACAAGAGTACATACATTCTGCATTCCATATGAGAATATCATTTTTCAACCCGGACAACATTAACCCGGTCTTGACACCCGTGACATTCGCACAGCTACCATAAACTTCAAAATCCGCACAGACTTTCGGCCTCCGGAACATTTTCCAAAAAACTTAAACATACCAGGAACATGTATCTACTTTAACAAAAACAAATGTCTTACCATAATCTCAGCAAGTAAGCAATCAATCCCTCCAAAAAAACGATGCAAAAGTATCCCGCATTAGGCCTTTCACACGGGATTTCCCATCCTGCACAGATGTGGCTAGTAAGGCCCGCCTCACAGTCCCTTTTTTCTAATATCTGAGTACTTACTTAAGTACTATGTAATAAGTAAAGTCTGAACGTTTACGCCAAAATACATCTATACAAAACCCCAATGGCTAACGGCTACTACACACTCCATAATTCGTTGCTCACTGACTCGAGAACACAAAAGAGGCTCGAGTCCTAAACCAGTGCAACCCGAGCACTCGTATAACTCGCCTTGGACGATTCAGGTAACCCCGAACTAACCTGCCGAAAAAAATAACACAACGTCTGAGCACTCTCCACAAACACATCAAGCCACTGCATCATAATTGTATGATCTGAAGATACCTCCCGCACGGAAGGAAAAAGGAGAGATCTCTTAATTCAACCCCAAGATCTTAAGGGACGGGAAACACAAAACAAAAACACAGAATCTTACAAAAAAAAAAAGAACGCCTCGTGTATAATAACGTTAAAAGATCTGGATAATTAGCTAAAATATATTAGTCATCCCGAGGCATCTTCAAAAAATTTTTATTTCCTTTCCGAAAACATCGAAGACATATCTGTCATAAAATATATATTCCTGCACCTGTGCATATGCAGCAACATTTTTAAAACAAAACGGTCAAGGCGGCGAGACACTCGGCCAACCGCAAAGTCCTTCGCACTGCAACTTCTGGCGATGCCCGATATGCAACATCATGATCCCACATGCAAGGCTCGTACGACAACCAGCTCCGACAGGCATCTAAACACCACACCCCCAAGAATTAACCTCCGGGAGGGGCTTTTAGGATACCGAGTTTATCTCAAAACTAGTGCCCCTCGAATGTCTTTCGCAAAATCCGAACACATCGGCGAGAAATATAAAGTTCACACATGAACACAGCGGAAAGCCTTAAAGTACCGCACGGACGTCCTTCGATATCCCTTAGTCCCGATTGTAACGAAAGACAAACGCCAAAGCTAACCATCCACTCTTTCTTTCTTCAACAATCCCGACTTTCTTCCTCATGAACCCCTAACCTATGCGGAATATTCACCAAATCGACTTGGAAACATCGTGAAGGAGGAGCGGCCGTAAACGCAACTACCGCACTTGATCAAGTAACCACTTATCAAGCTAGGCGCAAGAAAGAGCCCTGCCTCCAATTCCGAAATCTCACTCGCCCCCATGTTTACTCCACTATCCTCTTACAAAGCATGCCGTCTCGACAATCTGAAATCGCCTTAGAACCACCCCACATCAAAATACTAGAACCGAAGGGAACAAAAAAAAAAAAAACCTAATCTAGCCCCACCCTTAACTAGTCTCAATCCTAGTCTAGCTCTTCCTTCCATCCATAGATCCGAGTCTTCCATCTTTGCCACTCGCACGAGTCAAAGCAGACATCAAAGATGGCACATTCAAAGATTGATGGCGTGAATGGCTATCTTCAGTATACTCAGGGGGGCTGGAAAACGGGGACGTAGTCGAGTCCCGCTTTGACCTTTCCCCTCCACCTCCGCCGCTAACGAGTTTATGCAACCGCGCCAGAGTAGATGAGGATCGACGGCTTTTGCTTGTCGGGTTTAGTGAAACCCTGCGAACGTCGGATATCAAGCCATCAGACACGGACCGCTCATCTAAGGCGTTCGTAATGAAGCCTACGCTTGGTCGCTCTGGAACCGTCAGCGAAGGAGCCCGAGAGCTAGGCCGCAACGTAGACTTCGTGGAGTTATCATCCGCCGGCGGCGGAGTGGACGGCTCCGATGCTGCTTTCGTAGTCTCCTGGACGACTCTTCCGTATAGCATTGCGATAGATAGTATTTCAGTTTCGTACTCTGTTCGAGTAGTTCTGTTTGATCGACTACCCGCTCCTGGCGCATCAATTGGCGATGGATCCGTTTCTTTGACAATATCGGGAGGGCCTGTAATGAAATCCTTCGGGGTAATCTTGTCAATTACGTCTGGAGGCAAAGAAGGCGCCTTCCCAGCGACATCTTCAGTCCGCTTTCTGTGTTTCGTTACACCAACCGGAACGCCTATGGTTTCTTGCAGTGCTTCAGCGTATAGCTCTCGAATATCCGGGATGTTGGAGCTGTCGCCGCCACTAGATTCTGGTTTCGTCGTTTTGTCCGATGAAGCCGTCTCCTCTGAAAGTCCGGACAGTGGTGATGCCATGATCGTAGATGCGAATCGCCTCCAAGATGGCCGGCGCAGAATGCTCACAGCTTCCTCGCCCGGCTCAGGTGGCGGCTCGCGGCCCTCCGTCTGAGTTTTCTCCAACGGTGTCATCAACATTTCGGAAAATAGTCGATGTTTACCAACCAGCATATCAAGCATCTTCGCTTCTTCTTCCGTAACCTCAGCGCCCCTCCAATGAACCATTTTTGAGGACGAGTTTGACACATGCGAAGTGTTCCCATTCCCGTCATCATGTCTTTGCTCGCTCGAGTCCTTTCGAGACACATTCAATGCAGCGATGACCTTTGACGCTCTTCTCTCACCCAAGGAGCTCTTCCGTGAGCCATCAGAGTTGGTATTATGGCTGCTTCTCCTTCGGCCATGACTGTCATGTGGAGAACCCGATCCTGAACCCGAACTACTCTCACCTTGCTTCGCTGAGCTTCCGGTTCTAGAGGAATAACCATCCGGCTTTGTGATAAAATTCATATGATCGCGATACCCAAAGCTAGCACGCCTGCCATCCACCGCCGCGGAAGCGGAGGAGCGATTCGAAGACCATCCAGGACCCGGTGGAAAACTGCTTCTTCTCGATGTCGCCTCAGGTGATGTCTCGGCCGAATAGCTTTTATAGTCTTCCCTTGTCGCGAAAGGAGCTGCACGTGAGAACATTGGTACCTTGACAAAGTGCGGAATTCTGGATGCGTGTGTCTGAATGCTGCCGGTACGAGCTGGCAATTCCGGGTCACTTAATGGCATTAACGTAAACCCACGATCGTTCGGGCTGACATTTGAAGTCTCCCGGCGACGAAGATCAAAGTAGGACGGTATTGGGTTTTTACCCTTTTTATCCGAAGTCCTCGGTGAGATTGCCGACGGCGTTGGAGGCGTTCCAGGGATTCGAGGGCTCTCAAGCGGCGTACGGAAGCGATGAGCCTCACCTGCTACGTAGCAACAAGTTGGATCATCGTCACAGTAGTGTAGATCCAGATCCTGGTGTTTTGAAGAAGAGTCTTTGACGTATGCATCGACATGAATCGGAGAGGTATCAGAACTCTTCTGTTTTTTATGTCTCCATCCTGACATGCCGTGGAGTTTCTTGTGGCTCTCCGAGGTTGAGACTTTCGAAAGGGCAATCGGAGTTGGAGTTTTTAATGGCGGTGTCTGCTTGGAGCTATTCGTGGATCCATTGCTCACGGCGTTATGGGGTATTCGATTATTTGGTAGCTCGTTCGAAGACGGAACTCCATGAAGACTTCCATGTGTAGCAGATGATTTGCGATACCCCGGTATGCAGTTGTATATAAAGCCTTTCCCAGTCTGCCTACGGACGGGGAAAGTCAATGGCGAACGCATAAATTGTAGAAATCCGGATGTACGTCTTCGTTTGACAATCTGTGGGTTATTAGATGTAATTGGCGTCTCTCCGGTTCCTCCTGATGATCCACTTTGAGGCGTAGGTGACTTTTTTCTCCCGTATGCCCTAGTACTTTCAGGTGATTCCTGAAGCGGAAGAGGGATTGAGTCGAGAACGTCTGGTCCTTTTCTAGGGTCGTTATCACCGCCATCATTAGGGGTGCTGTAATCCCGTTCTAGACCTCGTTCTGGGCCACGGTTGGAGTTTTTGTCGGATTCATTCGAATTCTGTCCGTCGAGTAGTTTTAAACTGCCTCCACCATCCAATGGAGGAACCGAAACCCCAGTGTGTCCAACGTAGTTATCGCCTGCGGAACCGGTATTCGCAACTTGAGGTTCTATCGCCGACGGACGTCGACTACCTTGAGGTGTTCCACGCGGCGAGGGTCTCGGAGACGCCTTTGGTGAATTTAACTCAACATTTTGGAGAGGTGGGGTCCGCGTAGTCGTTTTTCCGGCACCCGGGGCACGCCTGGGTGACCCTCTTTTCGGCGAGGGGCTCGGGAAGGACTGAAAGATTGCATCTTGACGAAGCGGCAGGGACGAAGGAGAACAAACCGAAGGCCGAGGACTGGAACTCATCCCCGCAATATTTGTCTGAGATCCGTGCGGGCTGACTTGCGGGCTCGCCATGGCACTAGATTGCTGTCGGAGGAAACTGGGTCTATATGCATACTTGAAGGTCAATGACACCTCATGCTCGTGTCCGCGATTTTTAGCCATTTTCGAGGTTTTCTAGATAGTCGAGCGTGTTACTATATATGGTATGTCCTCTTCAACAAGGGGAAAGATTATGCAAAATGCATAGCTTGGGATTACCTGGTATTCACAAGGAATGTAGATGTATAAGTTCTTTACGTCGGGCAGAGAGACTGATATGTCTGCTCGATGCTATAATGCTGGGGGCGTGACACTCAACCCCGGGCAGACACTATATGGCACCCCGGGGTCGAGTCTATTGAGTCGTAGACGGGAAATTGCGAGGCCAGCCTGGATAAGAAGGGGGGGAGGACCAAGGAATGTTAGGTCGGTGCTGTGGACGGTGAAATATGACGTCCTTATGGGGGCAGGATCTCGGAGAGATGACCTGTAGCTGGATCCAGGGCCGGCATGTTTTCTGTCCCCATTGATAAATATGAGTCTTTTTACGTTTATGATTCGAGGATTATCGTAGGATCGAAGGCACTGTGAGATTGCATATAATTATTGTGGCTTTATCGAACCTAGTCGAAGGAGAAAATGGAGTTGAACTGCGCTATAGGGAGAAGGAACTGCAATTATAATGCACTGCGCCTTGGTAATCATCAATCAGTAAGTCAAATATGTTTTCTGAATTGTATCGAGAAATTATTCACTCACACTTGTAATCCACTGGTCAAGGTGTACGACTTATAATGTGCGTATCCGAACACAGCTGCCAGGCAGCTGGGGCTAAGGTTTAACATCTGTAGATTGATGCAATATATATACAGCCTCTTACATCTTCATGCCCTATATACAAGAACGAAAAATGATGGAGATAAATGCCCAGCGGAGGAGAGATAAAATGAACCTCAACAAAAGAATACCTAGAAATACAAATGCTCCATCACTCCGGACATAGGGGAAAAAGGCGCCTGTGAGGATGTAAATTCCGTACAAAGAAAAGGTGACAAGAAGTGACAAAAACATGGTCGCGCCAATACCCATTGCGAGCATCAGCAGCGGACTCGTTTCTGTCGGTTTCTAAGAAAATTTCCCCGGTCTATATGCCGTCTAGGTATGGTTGTTCTAAAATGTAAAAACATTATGCGGGAAAATACGTTTATACAAACCGAGAGCGGCCGATGATTCGGTTTTCGTTTTCGTTTGCTTCGCTCTCATCCATATCTACCTCCAAGGAGCCTGGTTCCTCGGCAGTAGCGCTCTTGGGCTTCTTCTTTAGCTGTTCCTTCCAGAGGTTGCTTGCTCTGGCAGTATCGATATTGGGGAAGATGATATCGAAAACCTCAGAATACCAGCTCACGGGCTTGCCTTCAATACCCTCTTTGATATTCTATAATCGTAATAACAGGATTGTTAGTTTCTCATCTTTTCAACTCGTCTAAAACTTGGAAAGGAATCCCTACCTCTGGCAGCTCTAACCAATCCGACATGTTATCCGCGGGGAACACCACCGTCGAAGCCCCGCTTCTCTTCGCCGCCACCGTCTTCTCCCTCAACCCTCCGATTCTCAAGACCTTTCCAGTAACTGTCAACTCCCCGGTCATAGCGACGGTGGGGCTAACCGGCGTATCGAGAGCCAAACTCAGTAAGCTAGTTGCCATTGTTATACCTGCCGAAGGCCCATCCTTGGGTACCGCTCCTTCGGGGCAATGCAAGTGTACCCTTGCCTTCTCTAGGAATTTGTTCTCGGGGAACTTCTTCACCATAAACGATTTAGAGAAGGAGTATGCGATTGCAGTAGATTCCTTCATGACGTCCCGCAGGTTGCCAGTACGCTCGAGGCCAGGTCGTGATTCGGAGTCGAGGGCGGACTCTAAAATGCTTTCAACGTAGAGAGCCGAACCGCCCAGTTGCGTCCAAGCTAGACCCATCGTGACACCTGGAGGGGTGGTTTCGTAGAGTCGGTCGCTGGTATATACTGGTGGGCCAACATAATCTTTCAGGTTTTCCTTGTTGATGGCGACGTGAACGGTGTCGGGAACTTCGAGTGCAACTCGTGGTACTTCTGTCGTTGCGGGTGTCGCATCGGATTGAGGGTCAGCGATCTCCTCCGCCTTTTCCACGGTTTCCTCCTGTGCTTGTTTGCCTTCCTCTGTCAAGGCCTTTTCCTCCGGTAACTCTTCTTCACCAATATCTTGGACTATTTTAAGAGCTGCCTTTCTGTACACTTTCTCGATCTAATCATCATGTTAGCTGGGGGGACTTTAGTCCTAAGCCACGGCGGATACTCACATGTTTCTTGAGATTTCGGACACCACTCTCCCGACAATAACTCTTAATCAACTCCTCGATAGCCTCCTTCGTTAAGTCCACATCCACTTTCTCCAACCCACTCAGCGTTTTCGCCTGTGGCGCCAAATACCTTTCCGCAATCGCCATTTTCTCATCAGCGACATACCCGCTCAACTCAATCATCTCCATACGATCCAACAGTGGTCTAGGGATCGTGTCCGACATGTTCGCTGTGCAGACGAACAGCACTTTGCTCAGATCAACGGGGACGTCCATGTAATGATCTAAGAAGGCATTGTTTTGCTCCGGATCGAGTAACTCCAACAATGCGGACGCCGGGTCACCTTGATGTCCTCGTCCGATTTTGTCAACTTCATCAATCAATATCAACGGGTTCTCCGTCTGGCACTTCTTCAATGCCTGGATAATCCTTCCTGGCAGAGCACCAACGTACGTCCTCCGGTGTCCCTTAATCTCCGCCACATCGGTAAGTCCACCAACGCTGAATCGATAAAATTCTCTCTGCACTGCCCGAGCAATCGATTTTCCAATAGAGGTCTTTCCAACACCAGGTGGCCCTACGAAACACAGGATCTTTCCTTCAACTCCACCTCTTAGCTTCCCCACCGCGATGAACTCCAGAATACGATCCTTCACATCCTTCAGGCCGTGGTGATCCTCATCTAGAACCTTCATTGCATTCTTGATCGAATAATTCTCCGCGCTTCGTTGGCCCCACGGAATTTGGGTCAACCAGTCTAGATAATTTCTCGTAACGTTGAACTCCGACGCGACAGCCTCCAGATGGGTAAGTTTGTTGAGCTCCTCGTCGAAAACCTTCTTCACTGCCTCCGGCATGGCAAGCTTTGAGGCCTTCTCCTTGAATTTTTCGATAAGCTTGTCCTTCCCATCACTTTCGATACCTAGCTCGCGGCGAATCCCTTTCATCTGCTCCATCAGCCAGTATTCCCTCTGTCGTTTCTGAATTTTCTGCTCCACGTCCTTAGCGATCTTGCTCTGCAGCTCAGCGTTCATAAGTTCTTTCTTGAGGACCACAAGAGCTTTATGTAGTCGGTCCTCCACATCTAGTGTTTCGAGAACTTCCTGGAGTTCCTTAACTTCGGCTGACGCTACTGCAGCGGCAAAATCGGCGAGTTTGGCGGGTTCCTCGATGACGTTTCCGGCAGAGTGGGACATTTGGAACGTAGAGATTTGGTCACGGAAAAGTGGGTTCATATTGGCGATATCCTTGAAAACGCTAACGATCTCAGAGGTGACCGCCTTGATGACCGGGCTCTTTTTGTCGTGAGGTAACTCGGTGAGGTTTTCAACATCAACAAGGGAGACATTGTATTTTTGAAGGAAAGCAGTCGCGAAAGTTGGCCCGACAGATGGCGATGGCTTTGGCGGGTCGATTTCAGCGATTGTTTCTTCGAAGGAGGCTACAACGTCGCCCTTTGGTTCCGTCGATTCCGGGTCGTTTGGCGGGGTGATTACTTGAGATGTTGCAGGGTCCTCTTCAAGACCGCTGGTGGATGTAGTTTTTGACTCAACTTCCGTTATCGTTGCCGCTGGGACGTGCGTTTTATCCTTAGGTGGTACCAGCCTTTGAAGCTTTATCCTACGGTGTGGGTACAACACTGCTGTGAGACTGTGTTCCTCACCAGTAACCGGGAAAACGCTTGTAATCTGCGCGAACACTCCAACGTCGTGGACTTCGTCTATCGATGAGATGGTGTCCGCGTCCATATTCTCGTCTTTGAAGAGGAACACCCCAACATAAGGCTGCCCACGTTTCAACATCTCCTGGATCGCGGAGGTGACTGCCGGATCGCGTATTGTGACTGCCTTGTAGAAACCTGGGAACAAAGGTCGTTTGGCAATGGGGATAGCCATCACCTGAGGGTATATCTCTGGAACCTGAGGCTTGGAAAGCAGGTTGGGCTTCTTAGCTGGCGGGGTATTGCTGTTTGGCGGTGTGGTAGGTGGTTGGGATCCATCCGGTGGAGATGCACCGCTGCTGCCCGCTGCTCCCTTCGGACTGCTGGGCGAATTGCCCTTGGAATCCGAACTGGACTTCTTCGCGGCCTGTCGTTCCTCGGTCTCATCCTTAGGTGGTTCTTCCTCTTTGATGGCTTCATCTGGTTGCTCGGAGGCCTTCTCTTTTAAACGTACAGGTGTGGAAGTGAGAGATCGGGAGTGTAACCGGAACGGTGGAGAATATAAAGACCAAGGTTGTATCGATGAAGTTTCGTTGAAAAGCGCCTGTGTCGAGGCGTTCTGTCGCGGGATGCTTGAAACGAGCGGTCGTCGGCTGGTCGAGTAAAGCCGTGTTCGGGAATAGGAAAGTCGCGTGCTCGGCGACGATGGTAACGATGGCGAGGAAGCCGAGCTAGCCGATGGCAGCCGTAGAGCCCGGCCGGCAGCTCTTCGACAGAGCATGGTAATGGTGATGCCGCCGGATGGAGGGGGAAGAACGGATGAACAGGCGTCGAGGTATTGGCGAGGTCTGGTGGGCCGGGTTAGCGTCAAGCCTCCACGCACAAACCGGTTTGTATGACCGCAGACGATGTCAATCCGAATCCGAGGAACCTATCCAGACGTCCTAACGGAAGAGACGAGGTGTTATGTACAAGAGAAGCCAAGGGAAGGGAACGTCCAGATGGATCGCGCTGCAAAGGTGCAGCAGTGGTGCAGATGCGGCATCGACTGAATTAATTTTCTATCGTCCGAGCTCGCATGGGTGCTGTCGGCTGCTTATCCATCAAACACCCCGCCAAGTGGAATCTTCCCGAAGAATGGAAACCCGACAGGTCCGGCCGCCGGTTGCAGTGTAAACAAGCCGACAGTGAGAGTATACGTAAATTGAACTGGATGAATGGATCGCGAGGAGTCTCTGTATATTTAATAGAATATGGGTTTGTAAATTTAGGCATGCTATGGCGGGGTTATTTCACTGGCATGGCATGACCCAAGACTGATATCATGATGCCGAGGACCCAACCTACGCTGATATTTCCTGCGCCGAAAACGGGACGATGGCTTGATTAAATCCTCAACTGGTCTTTGCAAATTGGAATCTCAAACCTCGGTACTCATGCGCTTTTTTTTTTTTTTTTTTTTTTTTTTTTTTTTATGTAGCCTAGTATACTACTTCGTTTGCTGGGAACGAGACTCACCATATAGCATATTTGCATAGAATCAACTGATTGGAATTCGCCTAAATATGACTCTCCTAATACTAGAATCGTCTACTTAGATTTTGCTGGAGCTACTGTAATAACTACTTACCTAACTAGCATCCTCAAAGACGCGGAATATGTCGAAGCACGATATCGAATGCAAGTTTCTGATGTTGTCAAATACCACAAGCCCAACACAGATTTCGGAGTTCGACACACATCTTCATTCATTCTCGGTAGCGCTATAGCTAGCTTGGGTAGTCGATATGATTGCACGAATTGGGGATTCTGGATGGATACCCTCAGCGGATTATGACTATTCTGTCTTCATGAATTCATGTTTTAATTTTAAGCGACAGTGATAACCCTCACTTCTCATATGACGGACTGACGTATATTATATTATCGATTCTGAATTTCATTACAACTCCCTTGGCCAACTAAATAAGAACATGATTCCGCGAGACAAATACTTAAGTACCTACTAGTCTCGTACCTAGACGGTGTGCTCTATGGTGCCCATGAAACCGCCGCCCCGCCTTTACTGCGCAACCTGCCACCCCCATGCCACACCGCCCACCGCTACGATGGCTGCCATTAGCACGTTGACTCCGTTATTACTAAGTAAATCAATACCGCTGAATATCTTCCTACTCCCACCTTCTCCCGTAACACCCTTCGTGTTCGCCGTCGCATCCTGCCCCTGACTCGCCACGCCAACTCTCTTCCTCACCTGCCCCTCAATCGATGGGCGCCTCGTACTCGTAACCAAAACCTTCTCACCCCCTTCACTCTCCACTATCTTCCCGGCTTTAACATCGATCACGCTCGCTTGAAGCGTAGCACCGAGTAAAGAGTCGATTACAGTCCCAATAACACCGCCAGCGATTACAACGCCTCCTAGGGTTGCCTTAAACTGCCAATCCGAGTTTTCAGCGCTGAACGGTACTGAAAGCACTGAAACGACGGCGATGAAGATACTTCCAACGGTTCCGGCTATGAAGCCTGTGAGAGTAACACCGCCGTTAGTACCTGGCGGGACCACCTTAAGCGGGTTGTAGATCAGCCTTGGAGGCGATCTGGATAGAATCCCAAGCTCGGACGAAAGTGTGTCTGAGAGGACAGCAGCGTATTGTCTAAAAATATGCGTTTATTTAGTCTCACGCCCTTCAATATTACCACAGATGACAGCCTGGACTAATACGTACGCCATCACCCCAACGATCAAAGCATCTCTCCACCCGTTCTCCCCGCCTGGGATGAGAGAAAACTTAATATCCTTCCCAGCCTTCAGATCATCTTGTATAAGATAATAGTGAACGAGAATCAAAACACTCGCGCAGATGGAATTCGAGAGGACTTGAACATGAGTCCTAGTCGTGACGGTGTGAGATCCAGTCGCTGAGATAGTAAGAGACTGTTTTATCGCATGTTTATGCTTTGTCGCCGCTGTCCACCGTTATCATGTCAGTCCGATTAACACCATGGGAAAAGAGTGCACGTGGCCCTATGACCCGGTTTGGCCTGCATGTGAAAGGTACCGATCCACGGAAATATGCATAAAACTCCCTGCTTTACAATATCCCTGTACTTTCTCATAAAAAATAATGAAAGAAGACACTCACAGTTCCCAGCGAGGTAAAATCCGAATAGAAGACAAATATTCAACGTCGAGAACGGATGAATCGCATGTATCAGAGCCGTAATCACAGCGGCGAAGATCCCACCAATAGTCAACGACTTGCGTTTGAAAGCGCGATAGGCCACCAAGACCGTTATCGCGGAGGAGAGAGCTAAGTGCATAGTTACAGATTTGCCAGACGGGGACGACGGAGAGATGTAAAGGTGAAGGGACACCCGGTGAGACGGATGGAAGAAGGCACGTATGAATGAAGGGTCAGGCGGGATGCTGTCCTTTTTGTTGCATTGGACCGGAACGTGGTAAGCTGGATCGCAGTTGTGTTGCGAGCCTGTCAGATTCTTGGCGGCGGTCGTCGGATTAATTATAATTACTCGTCAGCGCACACGCGGTTTCTTATTCCTCGACGGGACGGTTCATACGAAATACGACGGAAGAAGGGCTCTGATTGTGTGCATCTATCCTTCTAATAACGTTCAGGGGGCGGCGCCGCCAAAAAGCGCCAGGAGTGCGCCTGCATGCATATGTACGGATATATACGCCTGACGGGTCCGGTTCCTAAATCTTCGGACTGACGTCAAGGCTAACTTTGCCGTGCTCGCAAGTCACCAGAATCTGTCCCGCTTCGTCCGTCATAACTCCTCTCATATGGACAAGTCTCTTTCCCAAGCTCACGATTTCGCAGTAAATCTGGACCGTGCTTCCTCCCTGTGCTGCCTTTAAGTATGAACAGTTCAACGTCCTGCTGACACCCCACCGTTGCCAAAACCCATCCCCTTGAACGAGCGTCAACACCATTGTTGTTGCGATATCAAAAATCGTAGCCGCTGCGCCGCCGTGCAGGTTCCCGGCGAGGTTTGTATATTGCTCCTCGATTTTGAAACTAAATGTGACGGTTGGCTTTGGCTTCAGGCTTGCATGGATGGGGTCAAGGGACGAGTATATTTTCTTTCCCCACTATTGATCATGCAGATAATATATCTGGTTAGAATGCTACAGCTCTTGCATCATGCATCGTCGCCGAACTTACAGAGGGAATATCATCTCCATTCTCCTGCGCGAACTTCCCAAAGTTGCGAAACGGAGAGTCCCTGACCAGTCCCAAAAGTTCCTCCTCGCTCATCTGCTCCCTCGGATCCGGATCCCTTCGTTTGTCGGACATATTTCGAGTCTGAACCAATGCAATCCGAGACCGCAGGAGGGGATTCGATATCTGTGAATAGGAGAGCCCGAGACGCGGTCTTACCGAATATGTTGCGAAAGACGAGCTTGGATGGTATTTAGAAAGCCTGGAAGGCAGGGGAGATACAAATGATTTCGGCAGATTAAGCCGAATCGAGCTCTTGTGATTGCGAACTAGGCCGCGGGTCAGATTGCGAGCGGTGTGCATTTGAATTCCAATTGCCGGTTTCCACTTTTCGCCTGGGAGGTCTATTTGTGAATCGTAGACGTCTCCGATACCTTTATGCTAGCGGGGCCATATTCAGATCCCGGTCGTCGACTTGCGAAACCTCAGAGTTCCGTCGACGCGTTGAAGCGGATGAGCGTCACATTGCTGGGGAGGATTTCTAGCCGAGGAACAGAGGTGCTGCTTAAATGCAACATGTCTATTGCGTTGGGCAGCAACCGCTGTATCGATGCTCAGACTTAGCTTGGCAGGTCTTCCAACATAAAAAAAAAAAGTTCATTTGTGTGAGTTGTGAGAGTATGTAGGAATGGTCTAAAATACAAGGCTGGTCTAGAGGGGGCTAAATAGAACAACATTGAGCATCCATGAGTATGGGCTATCTTAAAGAACGTTCTGTGACGCTCCGCCATCAACTGTTATCTTACTTCGGACATGGACCTTGAAAACACCGTTACCGAACTTCTTTAGCTTTGGACGTCCCCTGCTGCTCCCCGTCGCAATCAGCTGAGGACAATAGACGTAAGCCTCTCCGATATTCAAATCCAAAATCTTAGTGAATATGTCATATCCATCCTGGTCCGTTTCCTCCGCTCCCCAAACCTTTCCAAAGTTGGAAACCCGAGTCTGACCCTGAAATCCAACGAACTTTTTCAGGGTTTCAAACCAACGTGGGCTGCTGAATCGGTGGAGTATCACCATGGAAGACAACTCCAAAAGTTGTGGGTCTATTACGGGGTCTTGCGTACTAATGATGGTACGCAGTCCGAAATGACGCTGCTCCCGGATATTCAGGATGAGTGACTTCGCGAACCGTTCTACTGGACCAGAGGTTTGGTTCGACATATACTTGTGAGCCTCATCCAAAGCGATGATTTTACCTAATTCTTTGGGCTCGGCGAGGAATAGCCCGTTACAGATGCTGAACAGTACACAGGCAGTTTCGGCGTCGATGAAGGGACACGTCAGGTCAATGATCGTAAGCGTCCCTGGAGTCGCATTGAGAAGGTTCGGACAATCTTCTGGTCCGACGAATGATTCCAGTAAGCTTAGTCGCTGTTTTAGGGGAGCTAGTTGAAGCGGGTTAAGCTCCTCCTTCATAAGCAGCTGCTTGAATTTTGTATAATCGAATGGTTTGCCCGTAGCATCGTTTTCGAGGCCCATATCTCTCAGTACTTTGTTGACGATTTGGATATAGAGTAAAGTGCCCTTTTGTCGAGCCGCCATAAGATCGAGGATGGTGTCGCTAGTCAACTGTTTCGGATTCAATAAGAATGCTTTGACGGTGACGTTTGGGACATGACGGTATACTTCGCGCCTTTTGGCCAAGCTCGAGCGTGAGACGAGAACGGTAACGTTTCGTACCGATGAGCCGCTGGGGCTATTCTTGCTAGGGTTTGCGAGGTACGCTGATTCGCATGGCTTTCCGCCAACGTTCGCGTTGTAAGGAGAATAATGGAAAACCACGCAGGCCAACGGTTTTTTAAGGACACTGATTGACTTGTCGGGAACCATGCAGCTTTCTATATATATGTATAGATCAAACCGTTAACATTATTGGCTATTCGCCCCGTGATTCTAGTGTGAGGAGCGTGTCCTTACCTAACAGTACAGCCAAAGAGTGGGACTTTCCGGCACCTTGTACGCCGCAAATAAACGCCGTCCACGGGGTATTCGTATTGACTAACACAAGATCACCTGGGGGCTCTTGTTCGGAGTCTAAGAGCCTTCCGAATATCGCACTCTGTGGTGGAACACCCTGATATGCATTGCGAACACCCGAAGTGAACATTGGAGCGGTGGATAGCAATTTCTCCAGGCCCGACTGCCCTGTCCTCTCCGGGAAAAGAGAACTAGCGTTTGAGTCAGCATATTGTATCAATTCATCAAATTCCTGTATTTCAGGACCTAGTGAACATGACATTAGTATAAGTAACCGAGCTTCCACGGTTCGACAGGTGTTCCGGGGCTTACTCGTGGGGGTGTCCCCGACTTTAGGGGTGTCCCGACTTTCCATGGTCTCTCCTTGTTTAGAGTACCCTTGTGTACTGGGTGTACTTGAAAATTTAAACACTCCAAATTCGTGGTTTTCGAGTTTAGGGATTTCCCACCACTTCACGACACCCTTGGTCTTTGGAATATCCCCATTTGGTACAGATTCAGCTGTAGAATCGTCCTTAGCACCTATTACAACTGAAGTTATTGGGTTTCCTCCGTTATTTAGGGTGTTTTCACTTCTGAGAGATCCTTTCGAACCGGCGACGGATGCATTCTGGGTAGTTTGCTGTCTAGGAGTCTTGATGCTGCTACCTGGATCCGGAGTGGCAGTTGCCAAAGGAACACCTGATCCACTTGAGCTACTATCTGATCCGCTTGAGCTACTTCCGTTCGACTCGGAGGATTCTTCTGAACTGCTTATCGATGTGTGACCAATTCTTAGACCACTTGCTGATGGCCTTGGGGTCTCCTTGCGTTTTGGGGCTTCCTGAACAGCACTCACGGCCTCCAGTTTATCTGTGCCGTTTTTGGTTTCCTGGGTGACTTTCGATGGTATTTTCATTCTTGAAAGTTCCTCGGTTGGAGACTGTGGTGTTGGTGGATCAAGAGAGGTGGAGGTGGGAGCTTTATCTGTCCCGTGCCAGGTTTCCCATTGTGGAAAAAGCTTCTTTATGTCCCGAAACCGTGGGGTCGGCGGTATCTTCCAGCACTGAGTTCTAACGGATTGGCGTCAAGTTAGTACCGGTATTACTGAAACGAGCATAATTTCAAACATCTCCAGGTATAGAAGTGACTGGTTTACAAGACAAGGTATAGGGCCAATCTCGTATATATATTCAAAAACTGGTTTTATACCAGCACTCGAATGTCGAGGCAAGGTACAAGAGGAGGATATATACGTACTTCATGTCGCTTGTAATCCGGGCATTGATTTGTGAGGTATCCATCTCGCGGATGACGTCTACTCTTTCGAGCTTGGCTGCCTTTGAGTACAATTCGCTAGCATCGGGATCTTGATCCTTTGGAAGATGTTTGTAGATGCCATTGTAAAGCCAGCAGTACAGTATATTTCGCTCGAACTTAGGAGTCCTCTCCATCGGATAAAGGATATATCTAGTTAGGTAGGTAGTTTAAGTTGAATTGACGGTAAGAAATGGGTTCAAGATTGGGTTGAGAGTACTCGAGTGCGACGTGTACGCGTGTCTGTGCAGCTATAGGTACAGCTGTGCGTGTGTGGTGAATACGCGTAGCAGTTAACCAGCTATAAGATAGTCGTATAGTGGCGTGGATTGTTCGATTGAATATCAGCAGCAAGTCTACAGTTTAAAAAGAATTCAACGTACAGGATTAAGCAGCACCACCTGTCGACTTTCCACGGCTGTCTGTCCAATAACACAGAACTTGTTCCTTCAGCGCGTATAAGTTGCCTGAAATTTTAGCCTCAGCAGTCGCGTGGTATTTTGTGCGTTGTCTTCCCAAGCCCGGCTGTTGTTGCACGCTCGTCTCCTTCGCGAGCGTCGCCCCTGTCAAGTCCCGGCCAGATTACGTTCTCTCCAGAACCACACTAACGAATCCACCATCATCATCGCACGTTCACCGACCACTTGGGCACGACACAACCATCTCGGAGGACCCTCCCTTGCCGTACACATATCCGCCGCTTTCTGTTACCGCTGGGGATCACACATCATGGCGAACGGGTACATCTCTTCCTACAAAGCAGCTGGAAGTTCGCGGAAGACCTGAAGGCTAACTCCGGGGAACCTGCACAGGTGGAGCGTAATAATCGGCCTGGTAATCTGTGTCGCTATCGCAGGAGTTGGATATTTCATTGCACCTAAGGGGGAGAATCAGACGTATGTGCCGTACCGTACTTCTTGAAGGGACTACGGTGGATGGGAGGACTCGGGGATTGGATAGTGCGAACGGCTGCTAACGAGCTTTCTGGCGATGTAGTGTCTGGAGAAGCTCGATACTTTTAACGGTGGCTTGCACTTATCTCATGTGGGGTGTGTATTCCCATGTTGCGGGGCTCAGTTCTATCGGAGGGTTTGAAGAAGAGCTAACGGGGATTGTGACAGCACTTACCTTCCTGGCACAGTTAAACCCGCTCGTGGAGCCTTCGGCGTCGAATTTCAGGAGGGAATACATCGAGTAAAGCGACGAGGTTATGCCGAATATGGTACTTATACGATACACGGGAACTGGAGACGTATGGCCGTGGTGTGTCTGCAAAGTATATAAGGCACAAGGAACGTTTTTGTAATAATAGAATCTGTATTATCATTCGACATTCACAGCGCTCTACGGTTTGTTCATGGGTATTACAGAGGGTGCTGGGGAAGGTCTGGGTTTGCATCCAGACCGGATTATACAGTTACTGGTCGCTCGTGCTCGACCACTGGTGGATTTAATGGTCTGTAGCGTCGGGTTTTGGTCTTTCATTTGCAGGCGTCGTTGATGTAATATAATCGCTTTATGTTGGAATCTTACACATGAAGTTTGGTCTACGAAAGGAGGCAACTCTATTACCAAGTACTTCATGACTGCCGTGACCGGGTATCTACACCCACCCTTCGAACCCCCAGCCGGACATCGGCAGTCCGGTCCAGTACAGTATCATATTCGTAGAGAGCGATCTCACGAGTGCCCCCGAAAAAGCCAATAGCGCCGCCTTGGGGTATGATACATCCAACAAAACTACCGAATCAGCTTCGCTCTAAAAATGATGTCAAACCAAGATACGGAAACATACTTCTCAAAGCCTCCAGATTATTCACCACGACCGCCCACCCGACACTCTTTGCCGCAGCTGGGACGTCGTAATTCCAGATTACCATCAAGATCGGAAATAGCTTTGTACAGCTGCTGACTAACAGGGCTGTACTGACTGCATTTGGTTTTGTAAACCCGTAATAGTAGAAGGAGATGAAGCGTATTGTGGAGTGGAATATTATTGTTTCAGTGAGGCAGAGAAGGAGGAAGAAGAGGTATTGGATTACTATCGGCTGCTGATTCAGGATACCAAGGGTAGAGGTGCTGGAGGGCGTCGGAGCCTGCTTTTCGATACGGGCCCATGTGAGGTAGACATCGAAGAGAAGAAGGAGAACGCCGAGACGGATTATGGAGCGCTGTATCATCCACACCTATCAGTCTCGACATCAAGCTACAATGGGAGTATATCGACAGAACGTACATCAGGCTTATCGTCCTCGGCAACCTGCAACCGATTGAATAACAGATGCCGGTACACCTGCGGTTTGATAAGGACCAAATCGATGAAGAGGACGACAAAGTCGTGCTCGACGTACTTGTCGGCGAAGTGCTTGCACCGTGGGCACTGTGTGAGCCGCACCGGGCTGCCCGTTTTGCGGTCGTATGCCGCCTGGGAGGTAGTGTAGAGGACCGGCACCGGGTACTTGCACTCGATGCAGACTTTTCCCATCTTACATGGCTGATACCGTCCGACGCGATCGAATGATATCTCGGGATCTCGGCAGGAAGAGGTTTAATCGATGATGTCGACGTCGTCGGTAGAGTGTGAGGATGATTTGACGGAGTTCTGTTCGCATGCAACGGAACTCGCTTATGTCCGTTATTAGCGAGCCCAATTCGACCCGGCCATTTTTTCGACCCAAAAAAGACCCACCAGAATCTTTGCATTCCCTTCGACATCATCCTTCGTTCACTCCAGCTGTTCGCAGCATCGAATAACTAATATCTCTAATCCTAATAACCTGCAGATGGCAATGTCCTTCGCTACTTCTCCGTCCTGTCTCCTACTCACATTATAGTACCTTTTCTCCTAGAAATACAATGCGGTACTCGATATGACTTCGCCGTCGAATTCCATCTTTCGTACTGCCTGGCGGCTCTGGCACGCGACAACCCCTCCCCCACCTTTTCCCTCCGTCCATCAATTCGGCACGTTCTTTTCGTCAGGAACACCCTCACAATGCCTAAAGTCGCCGAGATACGTCTTATCCCGTGGATTTGCGTCTGGGGTGTTCGCCTGGAGTAGCTTGCCCTCGAAGGCTTCTGAGACGACAGCTGCGGTGGTGAGCTCGTGTAGCTCCAATGGGACGATCGATCGGGTTGGAACCGGTGTCAATGGTCGGAGGAAACTCATGGAAGGGGTCGGGACAGGGGTTTTTCTCCCGCTTGCGGGGTCGATATGGAAACGCGGGGTATGCACAGATTGTAGGAAGGATAGGATACTACGCATGTCCCGCCGGAGCGCTAGCTCGAAGTCGTCTGGAAGGATCAATGGTACTGGTAGGAACGTGAGAGGGAAGAATGGTGGTGGGGAGAAGGAGTATAAAGACTACTCGAAGAGTTCCAGGCCGATACTGTCCGAAACCCACGATAAGAATATCGCGAAAGGAAAATCTGACGTCACACCGGATGCTCCCAAGCGGTCTTCTCCTTCAGGTTCAGAACCTGTACCACCGAATAAGGACGATAAAAACAGCTCGTCTCTGGCGGCTTCGGCGTACCATGCTATCGCCAAACGTGCCGCCAGGGATCATGGCTTCATGGAACGTCTCCCACTCATCCACCGCCCGAGCAAGGAGGAGCTTCTGGCCGCAGCATCGTCTGCCTGGGATCGTCTTCGTATCCGCTTCAAATGGCTCACAATCCGACAAATCCGTCCGTTCAACATGGACGAAATATCCGCTTTCTTTTCATGGATTATATTAGGGAACCTAGCGTGGATCATCCTCGGTACCACTACGTTTTTCTCGATAGGAATATGGCTGGTCAACACCGTCTTTGCACAGGAATATCTCGCAAAGGTTGTGGGAAATTACTTGACACAGGAAATGGGCATGAAGGTTGTCTTCGAGTCTGCCATTGTGCCCAGATGGAAAGATGGATGTATATCCTTTAAGAACGTCTTTGTATCTCGACGGCCTGGAATCCTGAAGGGCACGAGTGTTCAGAAGGGTTCCTCGTCCGTCGCGGCGGCGGCGGCGGCAGCAGCAGCCTTCTCCGAGGATCATAGTGGACACCCGTATGAAGAGGACGACGGGAACTACACCCAATTCGACGTCACGATCGATACCGTCAACGTCACCATCTCCCTTGCGAAGTGGATGAACGGCCGTGGCCTTCTGGTAGATGTGGATATGAAGGGTGTTCGCGGTATTATAGATCGCACACATCTTCGCTTCGACGAGGATATAGACCCCCGTTCATATCGCCACAAATACGCACCCGGAGACTTCGAACTCGATCATTTTAAACTCGAGGACCTGCTCGTGACGGTTTACCAGCCTGGCGGGTTCAGGCCGTTCCACGTTAGTATATTTAGCTGCGATTTGCCGGTTTTGAGGAAGCGGTGGTTGTTCTATGATTTCTTGAGCGCGAATCATGTTAGCGGGAGCTACGATGATTCGTTGTTTACGCTACATCCGAGGCAGAGTCATGGGACCACTGCAACAAACGCTGCTGTGGCTGATGGCGAGAATGGCGAGAGAGGGGGTTTGTACCCGTGGAAGAGGACGAGTAGGTTCAGGATCGATGGACTGAGGTTTGATCACTTGAACAGAGGGTACGAAGGACCTTTGAGCTGGATCGTAGCGGGAAACCTGGATATCATTGCAGATATACATTTCCCCGAGGACTCAGCGGATGGGATTGGGAAGTTTATGCACGATGTGATGGAGAAGATGGAGGCGGGTATTAAAACTAGAAGGCAAAGGGTGGAAGGGCTTGTGAGAGAAAGGGATTTGAGCGTTGAGAGTGTTACGGGGATTATCGGGGCAGCCGTGGGACTTAACGGGGACCAAGAGGAAGGGAGGTTGATGGCTAATGTGGTTGGGTTGGAGGACGAGAGCTATCCAACAGGCATGGCGAGGGAGGGGGTTGTGGAGGCGGTCAATACTCCAAGGGAAGAGACTACTACCACTATGGCGGTTCAGGCTGAGCCATTGTCGACTCCGACGTCTACATCTCTATCGTCCGACGACAGGAAGTTCATGATGATCGATTTACACCTGGAGATGAACGATACCCGTGCGGCCATTCCGCTGTTCACACAGGATCTGTCGTACAGGAACAACGCGCTGATGAGGCCAATTATTGCCTACATCAACAGCCAACGAACGATCATTCCGATTAATTGTAGGATGGTAAAGAGGGTGAAAGAGTTCGACGGGAGCTGGACGTTGTTTGACAGTGGGTTGATGGATGACCTGAGTGCTGAGGTAGGTTGAAAATTATCAATTGATATCTTTGGGGTTTGTGGATGCTAATTCGTCGCAGGTCTACGATGCATTTGTAAAAGATATCGCGGATGCAGATATCAAAAAGAGGAGGATACGAGCTGTCGGTCTGTGGAGCTTACAGGTCTTCATGAATGCGTTCTTGGCGGCCATGGCCGGGACTATGATTGCTTAGTGGGTGGTGTAGATGTGGATTTTGCCCTCGAGCTCGTGAGCTCTCTACTCTACATTCTACATTCTACACTTCTATACGATGGTGAAGCGCAGACGGGGGAAGGTTTCTAGGTTAGAGGATAGACCTAGGGTTAGATGGACGTATGGATGCATGACGAGGGGCGGCGTTCGCTCACCACACAGCTTGCCAACCGGATTTTCTTTCTTTCGTTCCCCTCGGAATAAAAAACGAAACCCGGTTGGTTGTAAATACTTATTTCCCTTGAATAAAAGCACCGGATGGAGTTTTTGGGTTCCTTTCTCACGATCAGTTGATCTCATTCGAATTTTCATGTCTCTCCGCATAACTCTGTCGATACAATGGTACAACTGTTGGGTGACGGGAGCTTATAACCCAACAACCTGGATTTTATGACAGCATATAACGTCGCACCCAACGTACCACCATCCTCATGAGTATAGCTCGCGAAAAAAAAAAAAAAAAAAGGAAGGAACACCGCAAGGGTGGTGAGATCTAAGTTAGAAATCGAGGCTAACTTATCAGATGCATATGGTCCGCCCCGTTGGAAGAAAACTTAAACGGCCAGTGAGCGAGGGTAAACGGGTGGTTGATGTGTGTAACCCACCCTGTTCACAAAGTTTTTACTCCGACAGGTTGAAGAAGCGATTGTGCATGTGCTCTTTCGCCTGATATCATGGGCGTGGTAATTTACCACGGGCTGCGGTACATTTATGTATGTGTGTATGTAGATGTATATTACATGGCATGTAATACGGTGGCTTTCGAGGTATATAAGCCTTTTTTCTTTTCTTTTCTATCCTCTGGAAGTTCTGTGGCATGTGGGATTATTTCGTGCGGAGTCGAAGGCATCTATGTAGACTGTGGACTGGCGGGTAGAGTAGGACAACGGACGAATCAAGTCATCTGATCACATTCCCCACGCATGCATTACATGTTCGTAGATGCTCACTGCAATGCACATGTATGAAGTAGGTGTATGTATGGATTCGAACGCTAAAAGGGTGGTTTGCCGTTAATGTTCCGCCTCTGTCGGGCTTCCTCCCCTCCTCTCCTCTCTATTCCGACTCGATGGATGAAAAGCGAAAGAGAACAAAGGTGGTCGAGAGGTGCCAACGCAGCATCGAAAAAATTCAGCGGCGCTAGAGATGGTTTTGGAAGGGTTACTTGATTAGGGTGGTTTGGCAGGTCACCGGCTTCTTGCTTTTTGGGGCGGAACGGGGGCTGTCCCTGATGGGTGGGACCAACCAGGTTTTTACACGGAGCTGCAGGTTGCGGTTGGTTGAACAGGCGAGGAGGAGAAGGAGGGGATTTTGGGATTCTTAGATTTTTGTCGACATGGAGGAGGAGATGTAGACCATCATTGATGGCAGGGGAGGAGGGAGGGCAGATGCAGATGCAGGACGGCAAGTGAGGGGTTTCCGACTGTGCTGGATGCTGTCCCGCGAAAGTTCGAACAATGCAGAAGCGGCGGCGCAGTGCAATGTCGACGCAGCGGGATAGATTAATTGGAGGCGTTCTTATATATTATCAGATGTGGGGGGTGTTATATCAGGAAGACTTCGAGGGAAGAGGACTCGAAGTACCAGAACATTCGAAGGTTGGACAGCGCACCAGCGGGATGGTCTTAGTTTTCCTCGGGAGGGGCGGGATACTACCCTATCCTTCCCAATAGCCTTTGGATCGGTAGTGTCGGGATTGGAATACTTTGGTTTGGAGTATTCGATACTTAGCCAGAGTTTAGTAGTTTGCTCTGTGTAGTTTTGGTCGGCCAATTCGAGGAACCTGCGATGGAATGGCCATTCCGATGAGGTCTGGATAGTTCTGAAAGCGGGTAATCTCGATGCGGCGTGAAATGCGGCATCCTATCACTATCACAGTCACTATCACACTCGAGATGATGCCAGATTGTCGCAAGAGCGACGATACTATTGCGCCATGAACCAGATGCTTTGTTTAGTTCGAACGAGAAGCTAGAGGGAAGCCGTCAGATGACCATCACGGGATGCAAGGCAGAGTAAGTGCGTACTTAATTAGTTGGGGGTACCGGTACAATTGCAGCCTGGTCCATAGACGAGGGAGGGTATTTGACAGGCCGGGACACCCTGAAAGGGCACGCCCTCGCTCGCTGCAGATATCATGCAGGAGGGACGGAATTTTCTCGCTCTTCCTTGTTCCAAGGGAGAAAATTCGGATCTCCCTGACTTGGTATACCTCTTGAAGGACTTCGATTGAGAAGATTCGAAGTGAAGAGGGATATGTATCCGGAAGGTGGAGGAGATGATGCGGAGGGAAGAGATGAGATGAAGGACTCTCCGACTCCTGATATCTGATTCGAGGACCGCAACCTGGCACCTTGTCCAGCGTGTAACGGTCGTATGTATCCGACCTGACACGATCTCTCGTTCAATCCGTTGAATCGTCTGTCAGATGCATGGTGTATGTATGTAATATGTTATGTGTGTGATGGCAGACGCGGAAAAAGGAATTCGGTGAAGTGGCTGCGAGATGATATTGCATTCGACAGGCCCTTGTTTTTCTTCTTCTCCGCTTCTTTTCCTTCTTCCGATCCCTAGTTAGAGCACTTAATTAATTATAGCCAGGCCAGGTCAGTGAAGAAAGAGATAAGTTGAGGTTAAAGTAAAGGATGCAATGTTGGGGGAGGGTTAGTAAGTATCATCCTTGACGGCGCGGACAGCCATCTCATCGCCTTATATTCAATTGTCCTCCTCTCCTTTCCCTCTTCCTCGAACACTACCACGCCTTCCCGTCGACGCTTCTTCATCTTCTTATTCTTCTTCGATCCAATCGTTTTCTGCTCTTGTCAGCACACCGTATTAATTCGACCAGCTAACGTTACTTGCTTCTCACTCGGCCTCAGGATATTGATATTTGATCTTGAAACAGGGAAAACCCAGCCTGCAAACCGGACTAGCGCCTGCACTTCTGCCAGTTCCAAGGATTCGAATTCGACCGAACAAACAGAAAATAGCATCGTGCTGACCAGCTTAGCTCGAGGCAGACAGCAGCGATATCGAGCTGTGAATCCAAAGACGGATTGATCGATTGAATGGAAGCTTGATCAATCCATCGCTCAGGCCTGCGTAGACTGGTTCTCTCCGTATAAACGATTCTGCCCCGGCCGGCAGAGCGCCTTTGCTGCTGCCGCTGTCTTAACCGAGCCTCATGACAGTCTTCTTCCTCCTCTCCTCCTCCTCCTCCCCTTCTTCACCCTCCTCTTCCTTCCCGGAAGAGCTCTCCTCCTCCTCTCTCCTCGACCGTCGCCCTCCCGTTAATGAAATCGCTCTGTTCCTGCATGGCCTTCCCCTCAAAGTCCACAGGTAGCCTCCCGGCCACGTCCAAAGAAGGCGGGCCCTCTTCTTCTCGGTCCAGCTTCTTCAACCGCTTCAAGAAGGGCCTTCATAAAGATAAACACCATAACAAAGAAACCTCCACACCCGTCGACAGCAATCATCCCTCTTCTACTTCTCCTGCCAACGGCACTCGGAATGGTCGCCAGAATGGAGCCCCCGCTTCTCTAGAACCTCTGCAGAAGCCGGAAAATGCTCGAAGGGTTACTGCCGACAGCGGCTCCCTCTCCAGTCCGACAACCGCTTCTGTTCCCCTCGGCGCCCTTGGTCGCACTTCCTCTCAGAGGAAACCTCAACCTCCCCCCTCTTCTCCTCCTGGTCCTCTTCCTTTCAATGCCGAAGATAATATCAAACCACCTATCAGGGTGGACAGCGAGAAGCGTGAAAATCTCAAAGAAATCCGCCCGACCCGTCAAGAACAGCGAGCCCTCTCAACGGATCCTAAACGTATGCAGCGTCTCTCCGGCCAGGGTTTCGATTACAGACACACGTCCACTTCTCTTGCCAGCCCCAAAACAAGTGGCATTCTCGACCCCCGTGCCACGAATGCGTCGCTACGCTCGCCTCGCGCCACTGTGACGTCAATCCTCGATCCCCGTTCTTCAGCTTCCCGAATCGATGCCCAGCCACCTCTCTCGCCCGCCACCGACATCCACTCTCCGAATTCCAAAGACTGGTTGTATGAAGAGGATGAGCGGTATCAGGAAATGATAGAGGAAGAGCTTGAATGGCGTTGGATCCTCAACTTGTCTATGCACTTCCGTGAGCGCTCCGATCGCGAAAAGTTCTTCGTCACATACGCCGAATCTCCCAACCTCAGACACCGTATCACCGTCTCTTGCGACTACCGGAATGCCGAACACGGGTCCCTGGAGGAAGAGCTCAAACATATTCCCTACCAGCGCGAGAAATCTGCCCGTATATACGAAGCCGTCCGCGACTCTCTGTTCGATATACAATTTTACCCTACAATCACGAACCTCAAGCTTGAAACTAAAGATGGACGGCTACATGTCCACGTTAACGAGGATATCAACGAAATAATCCACTATCCGCATGTGAACCTGGTCCGCCATCTGCGCTGCAACCTTTATCCGGAATCAGACCTGGAATTCGACTGCCATCTCTCCGGTTTCGTGTACAAGGTCCGACAAGGCGACAGAGTTTTCATCAAGAAGGAAATCCCAGGCCCGGATACGATAGACGAATTCCTCTACGAAATCAACGCTCTCCACGCACTTCGGAACTCAACAAGTGTTATACGCTTCGGTGGACTAGTCGTAGATGAACGTCGGAAACACGTCCGGGGACTACTGATATCATACGCACCGAACGGCTCGTTGATCGATGTGGTTTTCAATGAACGAGGAAAGCTACCGTGGAAGAAGCGGGAACGTTGGGCACGGCAAATCATCAAAGGATTATCGGAAATCCACGAGGAAGGCTTTGTCCAGGGCGATTTTACCATGTCGAATATGGTGCTCGATGAACACGGCGATGTCAAGATTATCGATATCAACCGGAGAGGGTGCCCGATTGGTTGGGAGCCGCCGGAGATCAAAGGACTCATTGAGAGCCAGCAGAGGATCGGGATGTTTATCGGCGTAAAAAGCGATGTGTGGCAACTGGGGATGGTGCTTTGGGGGCTCGTGTACCAAGTGGATGAGCCGGAGACCGCGGCGAGACCGCTGGGGATGGAGGACGCACCTGTTGAGGTCCCGGAGTGGTTTAAAGGAATCGTGATGGCGTGTTTGAGCGAGGAACCGAAATATCGACCAAGTGCGAAGGAGTTGCTGTACAGGTTCCCGGAAGAGGAAAGCCCGTATAGGAGTGGGACTGGTCCGCCGCCACCGATAGACGTCGTGGTTGGGGATGGGCAGGTTGTGCACGTGAGCTCGAGTTCGAGTAAGGGATCGCCGACTTCCCTGAGAATCAACCCGAGAAACGGAAAGAGGGCGCCATTACTGGACGAAGGATTCGTGCAGAGTCCGATGACCATGACACCCACCGTTGGCTCTTCGCGGAACCCATATGAAGGATTGAACGGAAGAGTCAACGGTTTCGGTTTCGGCGGGGAGTTCGGATACCCAGAGCGGAACGGTGGAGGCGAGATGAACGGATTCGCGACACCGTCGCCATTTAGCAGCCCGCCCCGAGGACCACCGAGCTCGAACTACATACCTGAGAGCCCGGCAACCGACATCATCAGCAGCCCACCTGTCAAGGACGAAGGCGATTTCCACTGGGAAGGATATAAAATTGAACGAATCACAGATCCCAGTGGGGTAGATGAGGATATGGGGTTGGCTTTTAGGATCGAGACGCTCGAGGACGCGAGAAGTGAGATTGCGAACAGCATTTCCGAGAAGAGAGGGAGCAAGCGGTTCTCGAAGGGCAGCGGTAACAGCGAAAGCGTGCCGGATACGACCGATAAGGGACAACACCATCGACATCAACAGCACCACCAACGGCCGCCGCTGTTACCTGCTTTCGGGAGGGGAGACTCGGATGCCACTGTGGGTTACGAAACGCCGGCTGAGGAGTTTCCGCCGACAGTGAGGTAGACCGGGTCATCACGACAGGAGTTGTTTGAGTATTCTCCCTTGTGGTTTAGATAACTTTTGTAATGTTCTGCATCTTTCTCCCCTTCGTGTTTGTTTCGCCAATCTTCTTAATATACCTCTTCCCCAGTTATTTTTGACGACGACATTCAAAAAAATATTTAGCAAAGCATGCGTGTACGATTTACATTTTGGGAGGATACTGGAGCATCTGCATTTATTTCCTTTTTCTTTCTTTTTGCTTCCCCTCTTGCCCTTTCACACATGCGTGTATTTTCATAGAAGGACTTTCTTTTTAACTCTATAGCCATATATTAGTTAGTTAGCTTAGCTAGCGGGGACGGTTTTTGGAATCTTCTTCTTGTTCTCTTTGCTGATGAAACGTTTCCATTGCTTTCCTTCTCTTATCCGTCAGGTTCGCGATATGGGATTTTTCTCGGGATTTTCTTTGATTTTGCATGATCGCTTGAATTCTTATTTGGGCAAGCTTCTGGTTTACGAGACACGCCGTTTCTCCGCTCTTGTGGTTTCAACAGACCACTATACATATACGCCACTACTCTCTGACGATATTTTCCTTTGTACCTTCTCTCTCTCTCTCTCTCTCTCTTTTTTTTTATTGTCGGCCGACCATGTTGGGATTTTTCGGTTTTACTCTTTATTCTCTCCGTTATCCGAAATCTAAAAAGAAAGGAAAGAAACGAAGCATTGAAAAGGAAAAATTATATTAAAAAAAAGGAACGGAAGGGAAGGGACAGAAAGAAATATAAGTATGATACGTCGGCATCTTCCATTAGGATGCTCGAAGCTATTCACAACAGGCGAATTTCCCCGCCAAGTCGCAAACAGTTTTGTATACGTATATGACAACCCGCAGAAAAGAGAAGTTCGACGATTTTAGAGAAAGCTATATTGGCGACGGTATCGGCAACAACCGGTCTAAACCGTAGTAGGCTTGTGTAACGCAGGTTGGTAGGTAGTCTCGTGAAAAATCCCTGCGTGTGGTGCGCCACCTGTTAGTTATACACCTAAAGGGCGTCGAAGCCGAGTTCGCCGGGGGCCTGTTGGGAGCCCGCTAGCGACTGCTTCTGTACCGGACGAGGGGCTCGTTTAGATGCAAGACGATAACTCACGACTAGAGAAAACGGCGGGTGTAAGAAGCTGGGGGTGGTCCATGCGTAGTGGGGTTTGCGCAATTTGCAACGTTTTGTTTTTTATTGGTATATAACGGGCAGGACATGCGATAGGATGGTAGCATGCTGTGGTTATGATAGGTGAGCGTTATGGCTTGCAGGAAGTATTGATTGTGAACTATAGGATACGGATGTCTGGATACCCGCCTTGTTTTTGCCTTGGATTGGAAGGGTTTGAGGCTAGAGGGAGTTCTATAGGTACTTACGAACCGACTTGTAGACGTGTAGCTTAGACTTTAGGGCCGGAGCGGGTATATAAGGAGCTGCAAATCATCTTCCTTCTTAGTCTCTCTTTTCATCTTTCTAAACTCTCCATCGTCTGTTTTGTCGAGCTAGTTATCGATAAACTCGAAGTCTTTCCTTTAAATTTGAATTCTTCTGCTTCTCCACATTCATTTCGAATTCTCCAACATTCCTTAACCTTCCAAAGGATCAAATTACCAGAAGTCTTATCATCAACGACGACTTGAGCTTAGATACAGCACTGAACAAAAGCTTCCTCAAGCAAAGAAATTTGCCAAAATGCAGCTCACTAAACTTGTTGCTGTTATCTTCTTCGTGTCGAGGTAAGCTTCACCTCATGTACAAGAAGATGGCATGGGACCGATATTAATCATTTATACCACGATATAGCACCGTATTGGCCGCACCAGTTCCAAGCACCGATGCCGTCTCAGGAAGCCTCAGCCAACCACTGAATATCGCCAGGAGAGACCCCGCCCCCGCGGCCAATAAACTCAAACTGCAACGCGCTAAAGTCAAGCCAAAGAAGTTCGGCGGAGGAGCTAAGCGTACCAAGAGAGCCCCGGCTCTCAACCTCAGCGGGGGTCTCCTACCCGATATCAAATCACCCGACGCCGCGGGGTCACTGAAGGCACGGGACGAAGTTGATAAAAGAGCTCCCTCGCCGACTCACCTTCTCAACAAGCTTTTGGGTGGTGGTTCGGGTAGCGGTCCTCAAAGGGTGGATGACAAGCGGCGTAGAGACGTAAAGCCTGTGTCGCATAAGGGGCATGACGGTAAGACGTTTTGGAAGGGGCCGTCGGTGATAGCCAAGCTTTTGGGCTCTAGTCCGAGGAGATACTTTGGAAACGCGGGCTAGAGTTAAGGATATTCAAGCCCACTTCACCTTGGTTACTCTCTTCCTTTTCTCTCTCTTCCCCTTGTTACCTTTTTTTCATTATCATATTATTATTTTGTCTCCTTTCTGGATTTGGTCCGAAGGAGCAGGTGCAGCTGTGGGGGTAGGGCGTTATTGTTCTTCGACACGTTGCCGTTGTTAGTAGCTTGTGTATGCGTGCGTATGTCTGTATATATCTTTTCTCAAATATATTAGAGAAACCTGGTGTTCACACCGATATTCTTGCTCGTACTCAGAACTAGTCCCGCACACTAAGCCGATATTCTATCCCGACCAAAACATAGCCAAGTTATTGTCTAGACACCGCTTCGAACCGGATCTGTTAGATACTATATCACCTTGGATTGTCGTTTCTAGGCGACAAAAACCGCCGTGCTGTCTGTAGTGGGTTTAATTGGATAGACGCCCCCGCTTTTCTACCCGGTCAAATTTTTACGCCGAAGGTTCAAAGGCCTGGCCCTTTGATCACTGCCTTGACGGACTTCACCACCGTTCGAGTTGATGATAGCTCCGCAGCTGAGCTCTAATTCCTTCGTTTCGAAGCTGAAAGATATCACCTGATGTGGAACGTGCTTCATAAAGGTGTCTAGAGCGGAGGCACCATAGAATTTGCTTTTCATGGCGTATTCGTCAGGATTCCATCAAGCCATTATGACCCTGGGCTTGGTTTACGATCGATAGAGTAGCATTTGGCGTGCATCGGCAGTCGGATTACTATCAGGGTCTACCGAAGCTAAACAAGGAAGTCATTACCGTACCTTATCCTAAAGAGCGATAAAATGGCGGTCTATTGAACAGGTATTCAGGTTCCACAAAGGCTTTTTACGTTATAGCTAAGAATGTGTTCTAGGGTGGGTATCTTCAAAGCCGGGATGATATTAGTTCGACTTCATGATCGGCGGGGTTGGAATTTTATAGCGCAAGGAGATTTTTTTGACGGAGCTATATAAGAATGCGGGACCATGCCCCTCGTGGTATTCTTGAGATCTCATCGCGATCTATCCGAGTCCGTTTTCTGGTGTGCATGTAATATATTACCTCTGACATCAAGTTCTCTCATTTCTGCGACCGGTTAAAGAAATCTACGAATACAATCATTCGCTGCTATATCAAATCCAATCTTTCAGATTATAAAAGAATACCCAGATCTAGAACCAGAAAAAGAACAATGCAACTTAACAAGCTATTCGTCGTCGTTGTGGTCGCTTTGTCGAGGTAAGACTTGGAAATATAAATCTACGGAGAGGAAACTATACAACCATGCAATTGCAAAAGCTGACATCCTGCCCAAATCTTTGGTTCTAGCTCCGCATTGGCCGCTCCAGCTCCAGTGCCAACCGTAGCTCCCACCAAGGCATCGCCGGCCCCGGCCGCTGCGAAGGTTAAAGGAACCCCAGCTGCGAAAGCGTCTCCAATGAGTTGGAAGGAGAAGAGTCAACTTCTTAGGAAACTCGGCTTCGGTAGCGGCAACGGGAAGTTCAATGGGTTTTAGGAAAGAATAATTGTGGGTTTAAGATGCGAAAAATATTCGAGCAAAACCTTGTTGAGTGGTCGTGTGTTGGGGATAAAGGCGTTTTGTGGTATTTTCGGGCCTGTGTTACATGAGTTTTTGTGTCATTCGAGACCGAACCGTCTATAGGATTTGCGCATTTTATATGCCTGCTGGCTGAGCTCAGTTGTACATACTATTTTGAAGCGGGTTCCGATAGAGAATAGGAAATCAAGAATCCTATGGAAAAAAAAAAAAAAGGCGTTCAACCTTTCATTTTTCCAGTTTTGTGTGTTGAGACGGGCAATCGGCATCTTATTTATGACCATTCTAGAAACCCTTAGAACGAATTATCGAAAAAACGGGACAAGTTGCCTCTTTCGCAAAACACCTTTTCCATGCAACGCCTCGGAAGGCGCTGTCCAATGTGGAGCTCGAAGCAAGGCCGCCTTAGAAGGACAGTTTAGTGAAAGAAAGATAACACTCGCGAGACATCTGCGTCGAATGTCCCTATGTCACGGTCCATCCGAGCTTGGCAGCCGTTGTAGTATGATCATGATCGCAGGACCGCACAGTCCACAACGGATCCAATGTTACAGCCTACGTACCACGCAGGGGCTTGGAGAACTTGGTGATCCTTGGGCCCTAGGGGTGATGCGGTGGGAAATGACGAACATGACGTTTTGAAAGGGAATTTATATTCGAAAGAACACAGATTTGGGACGTTACATCTCGTTAAATGCGGGACTCGGCCCAGGGAGTAGGTCCTCACAAGGGAGAAGAGTATAGCTTGACGCTTCAAGGTATCAGAAGAGACTTGGTAACCACGTAAAAGATCGGTCTTATAAAAGCCGGACGCCCTTTACGGAGTGTTCTCTGAAGATCGGTAACGGTATTTTCAGCCTTTCGACTGTAGCTATCGATAAAGGAATCGATATATACGCCCCTTCGTTTCGAATTCATTCGTTAAATCTATAAATTTACCTTATTCTTTTTTGAAATTCGACGGATTAAATCGATAAATCCTTTCATTACCCGGTTCAGTCACATTCTACAATTTCCTAGCCCCGGTCGAGAACCTTATTCGTTACCTACAACATGCAGCTCAAAAGTGTCCTTGCCGTCGTACTAGCCTTGTCGGGGTGAGTGGCGTTCCGTTTCTCTACTTTGCGAATGCGTCAAATACATGTACACCACAACAATTGCAACCGTCTACGCAGCAATATACCCGAATGGGGGGGCCTCCAATACTCAAGCAATACTAACAAACTCATCCGAAAACAGCGTCGCTCTCGCCGCCCCCGTTGCGAACCCAGAGCCAGCTGGCTGGTCGTCAATGGCTTTGCTTCCAAAACCGACACCGGCAGGAGCCCCGCCACCGGCAGCAGCAACAGCTCCACCAGCCCCAGCCCCACCAGCACCGGCCCCACCAGTTGCCAAACCACACAAGGAAGTGATCAAGTTTACGGGCCCACATCACAAGACTGCAGCTGAGCTGTTTAAGGGAGGGAAAGTTAAGGTAGCACCACCCCCACCGGCTGCGTAAGCGAGAGGAAGGGTATTCAAGCATTGGAGGGATGCCGCGGGGGTAATTGTGGTTTAAAGAGATGATGTGGTATATCAACATGAATCTTATGGTTCATTAAGTTTACGACAAAGTAACGGCCGCTCAAATGAGATTACATATCATATATATATGGCTTCACGTATACACTGGTGCGGTGCGCGGTTTCTGGGAACGACGCCAGGTCATTTCTTCTTGTATTATTCTACTTGTCAGGGATTTTCTAGTATTTAGCATTTAGACGCCTCGGATCTATAGAGTCAGAGCACATTACATTTTATTCCATTCGCATTCCGAGTTCCGAGTTCCGACGATGAATTCGTCATCACTGTACGACCCTGCAAAAAGACATGGCCTCGGCCAATCGGATTGGTTCCTTGTTCAAGCACAACCTGCTGTGTCGCCCTTAGCTGTGTCAGGCAGCTGAGTTTTTATGCTTGGCTGTTGTATGTTGGAAGAGCTGGTCCGGAGTGCAGTGCAGTGGCCTACGGTTCTTGTATGTATATCATGTTTACACAATAGCAGCTGCGTGCAATGTTGCGAATATTAAATGGGTTTACAAATTCGGATGACTAGCATCTGGAGAGTATCATGCATTTTTGATCATGGATTCATGGATTAATTGTATTGAAGGTACTAGTCACTAGTATCTGGTAGATACAAAAACCAGGGCGAAAGGAGACCACCTTTCCGCACGTGGGGTGTGAGAAAGGTCAAGCAATCGTGTGGCTCCATACTGGTACTAGATAAAGTGAACGGGATATAGGGAGGTAAGTACGTTCGATAGGTTCATCGATTAAGCTAGGGATAGAATTGGTTAGCTGTTGATATATCGTATAGTTTAAGATGTGTGTGGTATCTTACCATCCTCGAGTCTCCAGAGCTGGTTATCTCCAGCCCATTGGCCCCAAATGTGAATTCTGGCTCCGGCTGGAACTTCATCTTCACCTTGGGTGTCCAAGTCGACATTGAAGTGGGAGTGTGGAACGAAGATACTAAATTCAGATTAGATGGTGCCAAGGGAGAAGAAAGGTTAACTGAGGAGGAGCTGCTCACCGCCAGAGATCATCGCTGTCACCTTCATTGCGGATATCCCATTGGAAGGCCTCCTCGGAACCGACGACATCAGTTCCATCGTTGTGATCCCCACCAGGAGCGAGGAATGCACCAGTGGCAACGTTTTTGATGGTCCAGAGGCCATCCTCTTCTTCGAGAGTCCACTGGTTAAAAGTTAGTGCTGCAGTCGATGATGATGAGAGAAGACCTGGCCTGGAGGCAAAATCTGAACGAGAGAACGGAGAGCGTACCTTTTGGTTGTCACCATCGTGGGAATCCCATCCAGTGACGGAGACATTGTCAGTGCCAGAGAGATCGATGGCAGTGCCGTTCTTGTGGCTAACGATCTTGTAATTGTTTCCGCTTTCAGGCATTGTTGCTATTGTTTGCTACCGGAGCTTGAAAATGTGGGTAGTTTAAGGTGGGTAGTTTAAGGTGGGTAGTTTAAGGTGGTTTGGTTGAAGAAGAAGAAGGGGAAGAATGGTGATTGATGATGGGGGTGCTGATGCTGAGTGGTGATTCCAGGAGAGCTTCCAAGCAGTCAACAACAGCTCCCCATCCCCCCCTTTTATACACGCCCAGCTTCACCCTCGAGCGGGGTATACCATATCGATTGTCAAAACTCCATCATAGATTATGGGACTCCTTTCAACTTGCTTTTCCGTCCTTGGCAGAAGACTTGGTTTTATTCCGTCGACACTTTGTCTGCCATTTCATTGGAAGTGAATGGCTCTGGATTCGTAACGTGCATATGTAGTGCCATCTGCAGTCGGGATGGCACCGGGACCTGGTCGTACTATTCCCAGCAGAGGTATCACCGCAGGGTGATGAGTAAAGATGGAAGGAAGAAGGCGTAATCTGCACCCGGGGTGTAGTTCTATGGGGGTGGAATCGTTCCAGTTCTCCCTGGAGCTCAGATGCATCCATGGAGGGCTTCTTAGATATCCTTAGTTCCTATGAAGACATTGTTAGTATCGATGCCCCCTCTTCTAAACAACTTGCAATTGACAATCCGGATTGCAAAATCTCGTATTCACAGACTACCAAGACCCTGGACGTATCTTGGAACTTGGGATGAAAGTTTAGCTCAGGAGCTCACCGGATATCAGTTCCCGAGGGCATACTAGCACGGCAGCATCCGAGTTAAAGTGAGCTACCCAATGGCATGAGCTTATAATTAGAAGACGCGTGGCGGAACCCCACACCCCCTGCGGGACACTTCAGCTGATCCGAATGCCAACCGCTGTCTAACCTGAAGATTCGGGTCGTCGAATGTGGGGTTGGAGAGTATCACAGTTGGGATACCCTGCTATTGACTCCATACCGACTAGCGACTTGTGTGATTGTGCCAACCTGCAGCTGCTTGGCGAGTTTTTCACAAGTATTTTTTAGTAACGTCAGTAAAACTTTTCGGCGAGGGATACTGGGCCGGAATTTGGGGGCACCGCTTCGGAAACCGGAAGACTTTCAGATGCATGTAATTGCATCGGTAACTTCCTTTGCGGAAAGAAGGTGCCCGGCAAGGTTTACCGTCGGTAGAAAGCTACCGAAATCTCATGCTATCTGGTTGCATTTTTATACACATGAGGTATTCATTTCTTGGCTGGCACAAGTTGGCAATTGGCCCCCGTGCTGCCTTCATGCTGCTTGTGATCCCATTTATGTAACTGCATCACCTCACACACATTATATTTAAATATTTTACTTTCTGTGTAAGCGGTTCCAAGAATTTTACACCCGTCTGCCCTACCCGAAAGAAGTTGGAATCTGGTCGATCGTAGCGGTATAAGTTAATCCGAAGCACGGGCTGGGCGGGAAACAAGGTGTTCGTCTAACTCCACCTCGCTTGCGCCTGCGAGGGCTCATAATGGAAGAGAAATATACAAGTTCGCATGCTATGGAGGCTAGATCTGAGATGCTGGAGACGAAGAAGGATGCTTGCTTGCGGAAAAATAAAGTATTGCTTTCGTTTTTCGATATTTGCGGTTTGTATATATATAATGCGAGGTTCCAGGCCTATGAGGCCCCGTATGAGGAACTTAGACAAGCCTTTTGCTACAATTTCGAAATTTCGATATTAGACGGGTATTCGATATTCAATTGGTTTCACGGGCATCTACGACGTGTATACAGTCTTTTAGCATTTGCGGTGTTTGAAACTCCACGGAAGAACTTGGTCGATTGCCAAAATGCAATTTTCTTACATTTTCGCCCTTTTCATTGCCATTGGGTAGGTTTTGACGGTCGACAGCCAGTTTAAAAACTGGGTAGATTCTAACACGTATGATTCAGCGCCGTCGCCGCCATTCCGACTCAAAAGATCCACCGCAGAGCACCCGGGCAGCTTGATGGAACGACAGACGATAGAGGAAATATGCTGCGTATCTTCAAGCTAGCTGCTGTTAAGAAGAGTAAGGCTCAGTTAGAAAACGATAGACTGGCCCCGAAAAGTAAGTGGAATATCTTATTTTCAATGGATTATCTTGAACCTTTCTGATGAGCTGTAACAATTTCCAGCCGACACGACTGAAGATGCCAAGAGTGCATAAATATTGGAGATGGTGGCTCCTAGTCTGGAGCAGTGTATATTTTGATATCTTGGAACTGGTTGAAATAACGTTTTAAACTGGAGTTTTGGAGACTGCCTTGTTGGCTTGATTAGCTTCGCTTGATTTACGTTCGGTTGCATTGCATTGTGATTCTGTGACTTGATTCGAAACTTGTTATTTTGTAGATATCTGCATATAGAGTGAACATAAACCCCCATTTGATACTTTGAAATACTCCTCCAGTTAGTTGTGCCAGGTTCTCCTCGTAATTATCTGGGAATCGATGAGGCTCTAAGCCAGCATGGGTATTGGATCGAAGTGGTTCGTAATATGTAATGAGATGCGAAGTGGTTGAAATGGTGTTGCTGCTTGTGCGACGCGAGCCGAAGCCATCTTTTCGTCGCTCCCACGTCTTCCTCCAACCTCAACCTCCAACCTCGCTCACTGTCCATTGCATCCACCACCATCACCAACATCGTTCCCACCTTCACTGACCTCACGATGGCCACTGCTAGTGACCCTCTGCAACTTCTCCGGGTCTCCATTCAGACCTCCAATCCTCCGAAGCTCTCCGAAGGCCCGACTCCGACCACTCCAGAACCTCCAATCTCCACGGCTACCCACATCGTCTTCACTCACCCGGCCACGGTCTCATTCACACTCAACACCCCGACGCGTTTTCACACAAAATCTGGCGATGCCTTCGATATCCGATCAATTCTGTTCGCCTGGCTACACAAGGACGATGGTATCCCAGCCTACGTTGCGGCCTGCCAGGCTGTCGGAAACGGCAAGCTGGTCAAGAACTTAGGTTTCCTAGAGAGAACGGACTTGATCACGTTCTTGGAGGGTGCGACGGATGAGAGTGATTACGTGACACCGTTGGAGGGTGCTACCGTTGAGAAGGCCGGTGATAAGGTTGCCGTGGCTTCCAGTGGGCTCGGAGCGGTTGCGAAATCGAGATATACGACGAATCTACGTCTGGCCGAGATCTACTCGCGCGAGAGGGTTATTACGGATAGAAATTCCGTGCTGAGGGGGATCAAGCCTACGGTGGGTTGAGCCATTGGGGTACTACGGGTGAAATATGGAATTCGGGGCTGACAATCGATGGTACAGGACTTCACACATGTTCGCAAGATTAGTGAGGCGTACATGAGGAACGCCAGGGCCGCACAGCAAGCACCTAAAACTGGTGAAGCGGCTCTTCCGCCACGGCCTGGTTCGAAACCGGCAACCGGGAAACCTGGATTGGGTGGGAAACCACGTCCTCGACACCCTATCATCATTCTATCGCCATCTACATCCGCTTTGCTTCGCATGTCCAACATCAAGAAGTTCTTGGAGGAGGGTGACTTCGCGCCTCCGTCGATGTCCGCCTCCGAGAGTCTAAATATGATGTACATATCCCGCAGGATGCCGTCGATAAACCCGCAGCACGACACCAGATTTGTGATCGTTGATTCACCGGATCACTTCCCTCCCGATGAATGGTCGCGTGTGGTCGCCGTGTTTACCACGGGTCAGCTGTGGCAGTTTAAGAGTTATAAGTGGAGCACACCGCAGGATCTCTTCTCACAGGTGAAGGGGTTTTATGTCGGGTGGAACGGAGAGGTACCACCGGGGACGGTTGCCAGCTGGGGCAATGTGCAACTGGTGAATGTGGACAAGAATAGGAGGTTCAAGGACCGCGAGGTCATGGAGGGAATCTGGGAAGGGATTGAAACATGGATGGTGAAGAAGGGATGGGGTGCCAGGCGGTGAAACCGGGGCTTTAGCCTGTCGACATCTGTTCTGTTCCCTTTGCGCTACCTATCTATCCATCTGTTTTGACCGCTTACTGGAGTTATCTTGGGCATGAGATTTCCTTTGGCATCCAGATCATGGCTTGATCACGACTGGCAAGTGCTTAGCGACGGCGTTCTTGTTCTTCTCCTATCTGAAATTGGTTCGCATACTCGTAGCAGTATCTAGATCACACTACATAGCATTTTAATCGATTTCTTCAATAGCTCCCCAGCCAGGGTCCTCTGGCCCACCTGGCTGGACCAGACCAAACCGGACCCGGCCAGACTCGCTGGGCCAAAACCGCTCGAGCTCTGCGCCAGCAATGGACCGTTTGGTACTAGCTGGGAGCTTGTCGGTGCCTTTTGCATTTGGAGTTCAGTTTGCGACCCGCCAATTCGGGCGCACTGAAATTTTCCAACAAGGTTCTTCCGAACAACTTTTTTTTTTTTTTTTTCCTTTGTATGAGGGACCTCCACCAACCAATTTTCGAACGAACGAATACCTTTCGTCCGCCGACATCCACTGGAACCTCCGCGTCCTCATAACCATCATCACTGTTCCTTCATCGTCGATATCGCCGAAATCATCGTCGCTGAGACTTACCCTTGCTAATCTTTACCTCTCGCTCTCTCCCATCCTTGAATTCATCCTCCAAAATGACATCGGAGCTCAACCCCGCTACAACGGGGTCTGTGGACATGACACCGTCAGAGATTCACTATTTCCAAAGGTACTCCCCATCCAATCCAGCTCAGACAACCGTAGATGCAGTCTTTCCGGGCTCTTCCTGGGCTTTCCGAGCTGTCGCTGAAATGTACCTGGCTAACCAGCTGTTTGTCGCCCCTGTAACTAGCTACAATCACCATGGTATGTCATCTCCTGGTCGCTGGCTGTCAATCTACCGGCACTCTGAATACACCCCCAAATTCCACATGGTCGATATTCCATCATTATCACCATCATCATAATCACCTTTGCCCGCTACAATGGATCGTTGAGTCATTCGATCACTGCTACCCAGGTATTTTGAACGAGGAGACAGGCTAATTGTGAATCCTCAACGTGGTCCAGGCATTCACGAAGAAATGTTGGTATGTTGTCGACTCCTCTCAGACGGCGAGATGATGTTTGGAAAGCTTGAGCTGGTGGGCTAACTGTTTCTGCTTCCCGCTGCATAGAAAGACGAAGTTCGAACGAATTCCTACAAGAACGCAATATACCAGAATCGCCACCTGTTCAAAGACAAGGTCGTTCTCGATGTCGGCTGCGGTACTTCCATTCTCAGCATGTAAGCTCCATCGATCGATCCGTATTTATCCGTCGGAGTGATGTTCATAGGTGCTGTTGTTCGCCAGGTTCGCCGTGAAAGCCGGAGCCAAGCATGTCTACGCCGTAGACATGTCCACCATCATCGAAAAGGCGCGTGAGATCGTAAGCGTCAACGGCATGGCCGACAGGATCACCTTAATACAGGGCAAGATGGAAGAGATCGAATTACCGGTTGACAAGGTCGACATCATCATCTCGGAATGGATGGGATACTTCTTGCTGTACGAATCCATGTTGGACACTGTCTTGCTGGCTCGAGACAAGTATCTGGCTCCCGGTGGATTGATCTTCCCCGATAAGGCGAGCATCTACATGGCAGCTATTGAAGATGGTGATTACAAGGAAGAAAAGATTGGATGTGCGTATTTTGCGTATTTTGTGTTCATGAAAAAGTCACCTTTGCTAACGGCTGGGCAGTCTGGAATAATGTCTATGGTTTCGACTTTACCCCTCTCCAAGCTACCGCCTTGGCTGAACCGTTGGTGGATACCGTCGACATTAAGGCGGTCGTTACGGATCCCTGTCTGGTTCTGTCACTTGACCTCTACACTGTCAAGCCCAGTGATCTCGCCTTCACTGCTCCATTCGATCTTGCCATCCGGAGAAACGACTTCATCCACGCTCTCATCGCTTGGTTCGATATCGACTTCAGCGCTTGCCACAAGCCCATTAAGTTCTCCACGGGGCCGCACGCCAAATACACACACTGGAAGCAAACCGTCTTCTACCTGGACGATGTCCTCACTGTCAAGAACGGGGAGCATCTGCAGGGTGTCTTGAGCAGCAAGCCGACTGAGAAGAATAGAAGAGATTTGGATGTCAAGATCGAGTATGTCTTCCAGGGTGAGGACGAAGATAGGTCCAATAGAGGAGTCTGCTTGTTTAAAATGTGAGCCTTCCTTCCAATCCCACATATTTTAAGGCTTACTAATTTCTTCGCGTTCGCTCCCTAGGTGTTAATGTGTCGCGGTAATGCATTGCCCTGCAAAATAACTAGGATTCTCAGCGACTTGATGTTGGCGGACGGGGTTTTACAGACATTTGGCGGTCAAAGAAGATGATATTCTATTGGAGATGTCCTCTTCTTCTCTATTCTACAACGCTTCTGTGAAAGCCATTTTTTGGTTCCTCAAAAGTCTTTTTTCCCTAGCGACCGTTCTCCCTCTCTTTCTTTGTCCATATACCTCCCTTGCTCAGATAGATTATTACGGTTATGACGGGTGGCGAATTGGTTATTTTGCGCCTTCTGGCATCGGATTTCCTGACCTGGCCTTTTAGGGCGCGGGACGAGTCTGGCTCCGCAGATACGCGGTGTAAAAAATATCACGATGTGGTCCAACCTCCCCTTGCAGCTGTAGAGATCTCAAGACCGCTAGATCACGGGCCCAAGCCGAATATTATAAAGGGAGGGCCTCAGGGCCTACCCCGTTTTTCGCCCAGTCTGGGTGTGATGTCCCTGGTTCTGCATCCGAGCACATACCGATCGATAGTCGATACCTCCTCTCCGATCCTATCAACCGACGAGCGCTCGAGCCGTGAAAAACATGAAATCCTCGATTTTCGTTCTAGCCATCCACGCCGTCTTGGTCGCCGCACAGACCGACCTCGCCACAAATTGGGCTAAATACAATCACTGCCCAACCACCCCATCCACGGACTGCGCATTCATCTGCATCTCGCCCGGCAGCGACCCGTTCTGCGCGACGAACGACCCCGTAACGCCCCGTGTGTATTGCAATGCATGTCCTACGACCGGTGATAGCTGTCCCGGTGTATTCGATCGGGGGTGTAGTTACCTCTGTCCGGATATCGCTAGTACCGATGCGAGGGTGTGTGTGAACCAGTTACCCGATGGAGCGCAGAATGTGCTTTGCGCTGCGTGTCCTGGCGCCGCGGGGAGTGGGTTTGAGGCTACTACCGTTACTGTGCCGATGTATGTGACTGTTACGGCGGTTAGGACAGCGGTTAGTACTGTTACTGCCACCGTTGGTAGCGATAGTGTCGGTGGTGGTGGTACTGGTAGTGCGGGGGTGAGTTATAGTAGTACTAGTACTACGACTACGTATGTTACTGCTACTACTATATACCCCGTTCCGCCGGTTGCTCCGTCGGGTTATAATCCGCCTAGGAATGTGACTGGTGGTGGGAATGGGACTGCGACTAGCGCGGGGTTACCGGCGCCGACATATATTTCTGGGGTTTCGAGGGTTGGGTATACGGGGAGTTCCGCGCTGGGGTTGTTGGGGCTTGTGGGGGTGGTGTTTTGGGGGTATTTTTAGGGGGGGGTTAAGGAGTGTATATATCATCCGGGAATGAGTCTTAATGAATAATGAGAAGCGGACTAGGAATGTCTGAATTCGCGGTTCTGAGAGCCCTGTTTCACGCCTTGCGGAGCGAGAGAGCCTTAGTTAACAAAATATTAATATTTCCTCAAGATTCATGCAGTACGAACGTGAAACCGGCTGTCACGGTAGTCTAGATACTTGCTTAAGTAGGCGAGTGAGTAGGCACTTAAGTAGCCTCCTACTAGGTTTCTTCAGCATATAAGTTAATTAACACGCGGCCAGTCGCGTGGTCTCACCCTGGTTCATGATCAGGCTTCACATCTTCTAACAAGGTTTACAAATCTACCGTTCCTCATGAAGTTTTACCAAACTCTGAATATTTTGCAATGAAACTGTGCAGATTTCAGTTGCATCATGATATCAGTATTGCAATAGGACTACAGAATGGTTCGACTAGGGATACGCAGACATGATATGTACCTAGCTATGTGCAGTAAGGCCTACCCCCGGGGCGGTTAGGTAGTATAGCGAGTGTATTTGCCCTAGGCTTCCAGGCCTATTTGGGCTATGACGCGCGAGGCGGGCGTTAATGAGGATACTTGAAGACAGGACCTTTATTTGAAATTTCGACCAATTATAAGAGAAGATGTTTATTTATCGATAAGGATGTATAATTGAGGGTTATAGTTGTAGAGATATCTGTACTCCTTATGGCTCGTAAGCTCGAATGACGGAGAGTAAAAAATATCTAATTCGGAATTAAGATGCCCTCGGGCTTGCGCTTAATACTTGAGCGTCCTAGCCCTTTGAGTCTTCGCATCGATTTCGATCGTAAAGCTTGTGGGTTTTCATCACCCAATGGTGCACTACAGTACTACCACCAGGTTCTCCAAAGACTATGTGCTTTTTCGGATGGATTCTCCGCTTGGTTTCATTGGCCTTCTGTCTCCGACAAGCTACTTCATTCAGGGGCCGGTTTAGGGAAAACAGGGTGCTAATTAGCTGTACTCCAAATAATCGGATTTCTGTGAAAAGGTCATGAGATAATATAATTTGGGCTCACCCGCGGAGATCAGGGACAGGTGATGCATGAATCGAAATATTACTCCGAGCGTTAACTGCAATCAGGCCAGGATCAATCCGTTTATGCTGTACCTGACATAGCTTGCTTGTTTGTCGGAATCGTGCGCAGAGCAGCTAAGCATGCAAAAGCCCTTCAGGCCTTCGAAGTTCATTCTGATATTGTGACAGAGCAAAAGCACTGAAGCGTAATCCAACAGCGAACTGTGTTGTCCGGCGGCGTGTATGCATCGAACAGTCTAGAACGGGTACCTGAACCGATCCCGGGATCCCTTGGGCGGATACGAAAGCACTCTCTGCGAGGCCGAAAACCTTCCAATTGTTTAGATCTTTCAGCCCCAATTCACTTTGTTCTCGCCTCCTCAATCAAAAGCCGAAATCTATTTCCTCCGCGCAGATGCCAATTGCCATTCCCCGCAGTGGACCCGTTCAACCAATCCTTAGTCGAGGTATCTCCAACTTCCGATCCCGCCCAGCGATTAGCCACAATTCGCCGCTAGCGTATCTTCCTCGCGAGTGGTATTTCGACTGGGATACCAGCAATCCACCTTCACATCCAAATCAACAATAATGACGTCTCCAACCCCACGAGGTTTTGCGCCTCTCAACTCGTCTAAAGCCCCCACTCCACCGCTGTTCCCACCACTTCAAGCCGTGGTCTTTGATGTAGACGGCACACTCTGTCTTCCACAATCGTGGATGTTCGCTGAAATGCGACGGCAGTTGGGGATTACTAAGAAGACTGATATTCTTGATCACGTATTGGGTCTTCCTGATGCTCTTCCTGAGGGTGTTACGGAAGGGAAGTCGGAGCAGGAAATTGGGTTTGAGAAGATTAGAGCTGTGGAACGGGAGGCGATGGGACAGATGAAGCCCCAGGAGGGACTGGTGGAGTTGATGGATTATTTGGATGGGAGGGGGGTAAAGAAAGCTATTTGCACGAGAAATTTTGAGTAAGCCTTTTCTTTTACTTCTTTCTCTCCCTGTCCCTAATTCATAAATAAAAGGGAAGTTGAAAGGGGTTTATTGATATTTATGAATTACAGCGCACCGGTAGAGTACTTGATCACAAACTTTATAACGGGGCACAAGTTCCACCCTATTATCACGAGGGATTTTAAGCCACCGAAGCCGAGTCCGGCGGGGATTTTGCATATTGCGAGGGAACTGGGTTTGGAAGATGGAGGTGCGGCTGTAATCGTGCGTATATGAATATCTCGTTCCTCACTGGCCCTGGCTTATGGAGCATTTATTGACAATACATGCTAATATTTCGTGATTTGGGTATGTTAATAGATGGTTGGCGATAGCCTAGATGACATGGCTGCCGGGCGCAAAGCGGGCGGCTTGACTGTCTTGCTAGAGAATAACGAAAATAGCGAACTGAAGGAGCATGAGTATACGGATTTTAGCGTCACGAGGTGAGTGCGCTATATATACATATCGGCCATATTAGGCTGGTAGTACGAGGAGCGTTTAGTTGTAGGAAGTTAAGGGAAGGTCGCTAACTTCAATTCAATCCAGGTTGTCGGATTTGATACATGTGCTTGAGAATGGGATTGTGGCACGGCAGCAGTAGTCGTGGGACCGGATTTTAGGTCAGGGGAGAGCCCCCGATGCCGGCTTTGATTAGCTATCGCACGCTTGGCTTGTGCTACTTATAATACGGGTCCGATATAGATGGATATAAACCTCGTTCGCATAGGAAAAGATTAGAGGAATAGAACCGGTGCAGCTGTTATCACAAACCGGGCTGACTAGCGTCTGCGGATTACGGCTGACACGTCACGGCTCAGGTCAGTCTGGCGTGAAGCTTACTGCCAACTAGATTGCGGCCGTATACCGTATGAAGTAATGTGATATGAATCCTCCCGGTTTAGAAAGAGATGCATGTAACTTAGATAATCGAGTCAAGGAGACGGCATTGGCCGGGATATAGTTTATGTAGATGACAGGGCGAACTAAGGCCGAATGCCGCGGCGCAATGAACAGGGAGAGCAGGAGCTTAGCTTGAGCTTCGGCAATCGAGCAGCTGGCAGCGCTGGGGGCAAAGCTAAGTCAGAGCTAGCTCGGATGGAGGCCTGAGTACATATACTGACGACACCTCTGGCGGCCTCATGAGCGATTCAATCTTTGTCGCCTCGATACCCAATATATCTCCGAATCCCGTTCGAATTCATACCTTTTCTATCAATATCGTTCCCAAGTGCACTGCATGTCGTGGTAAGCGCAAAGAGCAAACTACCCTGAGTCTGGTCAACACATAAACTCCAACAGTCGCCACGCAAACCTGCCACGCGATGATGCCTCCTCCACCATCCTCGCTGCCATACTACGACCTCGGCACCTTCCACCGCCCAATAACCACCAAATCTTCCGAATCGCAGACATGGTTCGACAGAGGTCTCATCTGGTCGTACGGCTTCAATCACCAGGAAGCCGTAAAATGTTTCTCGAACGCCATCTCCCATGACCAAACCTGTCCCATGGCCCATTGGGGTCTCGCGTACGCTCGCGGGCCGAATTATAATAAACCGTGGAATCTTTTCGATCCTGCCGACCTTACTGAGTCGCTACAGAGGGCTTATTCTGCGGCGAAGCTGGCGGAGGAGTATGTTCAGCTGAATGGCAGTCGGCCGGTTGAGTTGGCCCTCATCGGCGCTTTACGGCTGCGGTATCAGGATAGCGCTCCGCCTAGGAGTTTTCTGAAGTGGAATCTGGACTACGCAGATGCGATGAAGGGTGTATATTTACGATTCAAAAATGATCTGGATGTTGCCACGCTCTACGCCGAAGCATTGATGAATCTTACGCCCTGGCAGCTGTGGGATCTTAAGACAGGTCTCCCGAACCCAAGGGCGAGGACAATGGAGGCTAAGGAAGCTTTGGACACCGGAATGAAGAACCCGTTATCCTCAACTCATCCGGGGATATTACACATGTACATTCACCTGATGGAGATGTCTCCCAGACCGGAATTGGCACTTGACGCCGCGGACCGGTTAAGAGACCTTATCCCGGACGCAGGACATCTCCGACACATGCCCTCTCACATTGACATCCTAGTCGGTGACTACAGACGTGCGATAGCATCTAATACCGCTGCTATAGCTGCAGACGAAAAGTATCTCACAAACGCTGGGTTGCAGAACTTCTACACACTTTACAGGTCACACGATTACCATTCCCTGATATACGCTGCAATGCTCGCTGGAAAGTCCGCAGTGGCGTTGGAAACCGCCACTGCGATGGAGAGTTCGATACCTGAGAGCTTGTTACGGGTGCAGAGTCCGCCAATGGCGGATTGGTTGGAAAGCTTTTTGAGCGTTAGGGCGCATATACTTATTCGCTTTGGGAGGTGGGAGGAGATATCGAATTTGAAGTTACCGATCGATCAAAGTCTTTACTGTGTTACTACTGCGACTATGCATTATGCCAAAGCCATTGCTGCCGCTGCGACGGGGAGGGTTAAGGAGGCTGAAACGGAGAAGAGGCTGTTTGAGGAGAGTTTGTTGAGGGTGTCAGGAAGACGGTTGACGGCGACGAATAAGAGTGTTAATGTGCTGGCTGTGGCGAAGGAGATGTTGACGGGGGAGCTGGAGTACAGGAAAAGGAATTACAAGACGGCATTTGAGGCGCTCAGGAGGGCGGTGGAGTTGGATGATGGGTTGATTTATGGAGAACCGTGGGGGTGGATGGTACCCACGCGGCATGCCTACGCAGCGCTACTATTGGAGCAAGGAGAGGTTGAGAGGGCGTCGGGACTTTACAGGGCAGATCTGGGGTTTGATAGAAGTGTTCCGAGGGCCAGGCAGCATCCGAATAATGTGTGGGCGCTGCACGGGTACCATGAATGTTTGAAGAGGATGGGAAGGGAAGAAGAGGCGGGGCTGGTGGAGTTACAGTTGAGGATTGCGAGGGCGGTGGCAGATGTGGAGGTTAAAGCTTCATGCTTTTGTAGGGTGGAGAGCGTGGGGAAGTGCCCGAAGAGTGTATTATAGCTTGACGGGTAATGCATAGACTGGGCTTCCGTGGTGTGGTCCGCGGCATAGCTATAATAGAATCATGTGTAAATATACCTCCAACATGGAGCCTATTTGGACTGAAGCTGATTTATAAGGGATGTTACGATATACACTCCGTGAATTATGACTATGAAGTTAACCAGACACTATGTTGATTGTGGGTACAATTTCTTGCCAGATACATCTGGCTATTCGGTACGTTACAGAAGTACGACAAACATGACCACGGCTTCGATAATGTGGTAGCGATAGGTTGATAACGGATAATCCATCTTGACAATTTGAGAAACCAGTGTCTAGAGATCCTGTTAGCTAGCTAGGATAATCTCATCAATCCATAAACTGGCATAGACTCGTATACTAACACGCAAATTCGGTATACTTTCTTGCCGCCATATTAATCGTGGACATGGCCACACGAACTGCACGCTGGGGTCGTAACCTCAACGTCTTTAGTGCAACTGCAAAGACCCTACACGTACACGATATGACGCATGTTAACACTGGCTTATATAATGATGAGTTTATCTCACACGAGGGCGGTGTGGATACTTACGCATTGGCCCATCTCACGTATTTCTTGGATTTCGACTTGATGCATGGTTTAAGATGGTATATGATATGTACTTAGATAGAAGGCTAGAGCTGGTTGTATATATCCTTGTATTTAAATATTTATATTGTCGAACGTTATTAGGGTTACCAGTGTATATGTTGAGTCCGACCGACTTATAGAACTATGAGACTCCTCAAGGGGCAAAACAGCCCCTTTATATAATCGAGCGACGGGATCTCGGATGCGGGGTTCGGGCTCGGGCAAGGCTGCATGTTGGCGGAGTGGGGGCCCCACGGGGTGGGTATGATATCACATGCACCCGCTTTACGAAACAGTGCATAGAATCCATATGCGGGTCAACGTTATAAGATACTGATGAGCCGCTTTTGCAAAAAGTATACAGGAAATATCAATCGGATGGATATCGATAACGTAATCCGTGTTATTATTATTGGTACGTCGATAAGAATCTGTCAGTGGAGGGGTTCCCTGTTTTGGGGGAGGATGGATCGATGCACGCCGGACCAGACTTCAAGGTTCGAGGAATCCGAGTTCTTTGTAATTAAAAGAAAGCAACATGGAGTCAGTTTGAAGATGTTATTGTCGTTAATATAATTGCTACCAGAATCATGTATACTAAGCGTATACAGATTGTGGGTTTTAACAAGGCTGAGCGGGGTTGTAGGGTACTGGTACATTGATACATCGACTGGCCTCCGTATACATCGACACTGATATATGTGGACTAGAACGCGAGATGACATCGGATAGACTTTAAGACTGTATATCTCGAGGCCTGGATAGATTGTCGAAAGATATATCATTCTTTCCTGGATGCGTATTACCAATAGCGATAGCGGCTTTACACATGTGTGTGTACGTGTATTTCGAGGCACAGACTGGAATGCTTTAGAAACTCGGTTTCTAAGTCGGAACGGATAGCTAGCAGTGTATACGAGGAGAAAGATGGTTCGAATACAACTTGATAGATATATCGTATGTCTTTCTCAACGGTATCAGAAAGTGGCCTTGCATTCAATATTGACTGCTTGTTGTAATATGGACCCGAAGCCTTGCGACGTACTATTCTGCGGACGACTACTTAAGTAGGCAATCAAATTTATTGTAGGGTTGGCCAAGGAGAGGAACCGAATGAGCCCGCCTCGACATCTGTGCAGCCTGTTAGCCATCTGTAGTTCAATTGCTTCAAGAGATATATTGGCTGGGCGCAGTTAGCGAAGTCCTTCGCCGGAGACGCAGCCATCTCTGAGTCAACATTTGTAAGCGGCGTAGCGCGTAATAGCTGGATCCTTCGAATTCGGCATTTTCACGAAGAACCGAAGCCAGATAACCCTTCTGACCTCTCACGGTATCCGCAGATTTGATTCTCCGTGACCGGACGTATTCTTCGAGTGCTCTTGATCTCGAGGATTCGACAGTTGGAGTTGCTAGCTCGCTTTGGCGGTGTTTTGTTGCCACCTGCAACGTCAGTCGGCTAACTTTCTCTTTCCTCGTCCTTCTCTTCCTCTCTTCTTCCTCTTCCTCTCCCCCGTCACTGCTATTTCCTAGCTCCCTCACCACCTCGCCAGCTTCACCGACTTCACCACCGCCATCACCATCGCTTGTCACCCATCGAGCTCCCCTTCACAGCTTCTCCAGACTACCTCTACAGCTCAGTTAGCAAGCTACGACCTGATATCCACCGTATTCAACCACCGGCCGCTCCACCACCTCACACAGGCCAAGCCCTGCAGCCCACCTCTTGTTTACCCCCCCACCATGGATAACATACGCGAGGACCTGCTGGCCCAGTTCGTCTCAATAACCCAAACCACCTCCGTGGACAAGGCCGAAACATATCTAGGGCTCACCGACTGGAACCTCGAGCAAGCCATCGAGCTGTTCTTCGCCAACGATGGTGCCGACCTGAGCTCCACTGTTGGGCCCTCGACCTCCGCTTCCGCTTCTGCTGCCCCACCCCCACCTCCTCCACCTGCAATTGCCACAACACAACAACAACAAGAGCCGCTGAGGGCGCATCAGGGCAGGACTAGTAGTGATGCCATATCTATCGACGATGAGGAAGACGAGGATCTGGAAACAGCGAGAGCCATAGCAGCTGCGGCTGCAGATGAACCCGTTGGTGGGATTGGAGGCTCAAGACCAGGAGGGGGTGGTGGCAACGGTGGAGGCGTGCAGATTTACGAAGATGATGAGGCCATGGCTAGGAGATTACAGGAGGAGCTATATGCCGAAGCCGGGGGTAGCGGCAGAGGCGGGAATTCCGGGTCCGCTTGGAGGGAGGAGGATTTTGACGGCGTTAGAGCTCCAATGGCTAGAACCACTGAGACTTTGGTCGGTCCTGACGAAGACTACCTGAGGCGGATGGTCGAGCTTAGGAACAGAACCGCGGGACGGCCGCAAGGTACGTAATCATCACACCTTCTCAAGGTACTTCAACATCTCTATCGAACGAACCGAACAGCTGACGTCACCGGATGGATGTGCAGCCCGTGGTCCAGCTGGTATCTTTAACCAACGAGCTCCTGCCACCGACGACAGCGCAATGGCATTCGGACACGTTGAGCCTGAGACACCAGCTGCTCGTCGACGCCGCCTCGCCCACGCTACCAATGGGGCCTCTAACGTCTCCAGCCGAGCTTCCCGTCTCGCCGAGCTCTACACTCCACCCTTCGAAATCATGACCCGGGCCGACTTCTCGAGCGCCCGGGACATTGGCAAGGAACGCCTTAAATGGCTTATGGTTAACATCCAAGACGGTACGGTTTTCGACTCCCAGGTCCTCAACCGCGACATCTGGAAAGATTCCGCGATCCGCTCTACCATCCAGGAAAACTTTATCTTCTTACAATACACCAACGATTCCGCCGACGGGTTACATTACATCAACCTATACTTGAGCCATACTTTCCCTCCAGTTGACTACCCGCATATTGGGATCATTGACCCTCGTACTGGGGAACTGTTGAAGAGCTGGAGTCGGGTGCCTGACAAGAACGAGTTTTTGATGCAACTGCACGAGTTTTTGGAACGCTACTCGTTGGATCCTTCTGTAAAGATGCCTGTCCAGCAGAAACCGAAAGAGAAGACCAAGGGAGTGGAGCAGATGACTGAGGAAGAAATGATGCAGTTCGCATTACAGCAAAGTCTAGGAGTTGGCGGCGGTGCCGGGGAAGGAAGCGGGGACTCAGATGACCCGGATCTATTGACCAAGAAGGCAGGAAAACAGAAAGCCGAAGAAGATTTAATCAACTTGGATGAAGAGATTGGAGATGCCCCGCCTCTCCCTTCTGCTTCGGTCCCTGCCCCAGCCACCACATCAGAACCAGTTTCGGTGTTTGCTTCGATAGCGAATAACAAACGTCATTCCGAACCACCAGCCAGCGCACCGGGTGTGACAAGGGTCCAGTTCAGGCTTCCGGACGGTTCGAGGGTTGTCCGACGGTTTAACGCGGAGGATAAAGTAGAACGGATCTTTGAGTACCTCAAGGCGGACCTACTGCCCGAGCAGGCGGCAAAGAGTGGGGATGAGGGACTGGCGGAGAAGGAATTCGAGCTGAAGAGTCTAGGGAAGAACCTCATTGAGCACCTAGAGGCTTCGATTAGCGAGGCTGGGTTGAAGATGGCAACTATCATGGTTGACATTGAGAGCTGAGAGGAGCTGCCGGGAATGTATTTCTTAGGAGTCACCATCCTTCTTTTTGTACTGTCGAATTGTTTGAACATGTAAGGCTGGTTCAGGGGTTAATGCTATATAATTCGATGAGGGCTGGCGTTTTCTATATCTGTTGCGATTCTCGTATTTTTTCGAGTTTTCTCAGTTTTTCTTCTTTCTTTCTTTTCGCGAATCCGGCTTGCTGTTCGTTCCAACATGCATCATAAACCTTTCCTGCATAATGTAGCCTCAATAAATCATCCTTCCGTTGTTCATAAATTAACCTTTGGACCGATTATCTCACGCGCGGGAGGGCCAATAGAAAATATGTTATCGTTCACGAAGCATGCTAGCACAACAGATTGAGAGTGCGTATGGCGAATACCTGATACGCACTTAGTACCAGTACGATTTATTGTATACCCTACCAAGACCGCCTAGGTACTTCCTTAGGTCTATTAGTATACGTACTTAGTACCTAGCCAGAACTTGGAAATTTGAATAAGTTGTATTAAAGAACTTATACTATATATCACGAGCTCCCTGGCATTCTCAACTGCAGCCCCTGGCCAACCACGCCAAGCAGCCGTGGTAGCACAAAAGAGGGCTTGGCTCACCTCGTATTCGGGCAGAGGCTTAATTGTGAATGGACGGTTTGGGTGACCCTGCTTTCCATCCGATATCCCGTCGGTCTTGTGTTCGGCTGTACGACGGGACGGATCGATGGGGGGCGGTATATTGGCCAGGCTTTTATTTCGCTCGTGATGTATACTTGGAGCACCTAAGTTCTTCGGTATATGTATATATACGTTGAATTATTGTTCGGTTGAAATGGGGTCTGGGGAGGGGACAATGGGTGTACCTATATACCCGGCGTCGGTGGGGATGCAGAGATATATACTTGCATATAACCAGGCGAGGTCGCGCGAGGTGGTTTGTAGGGTTTTTTTTCCTTGATCGATCGGGATGGGTTTCGGTGCAGATTGTGAGGAAGGACTTGGGTATGTTCTTAGGGTTAATTTGATGCAAGGCTGATTTGCACTTGTGCTTGTCATTGCTTATCGATCATGAGGTTAACCGGCAAATTCCTTTACTTAGCTTTGTAATGGTATGAAGTTATTATATTCACGCCATCCTCCCCTGGATATACGTACATCTTCTTATTGGGAAGTTTATCGGGGTACATATTGAATAATACACTTCTGTGAACAGGTACCCGAATATATTTCCTTCCCCTGTTCGTTTAACTTTGGCCGGCCCGGTCCTTTTTTCACACTCAGAGAAGGACCCGGTGCGTCATGCGACATAATTACAAATACTTGTTGCATTTTGTGAACCTGACTTCTTCCTTGATCAATACTTATGATAACGACTCACATCCAGCAGTCGTATATACGTATGCCCCTGTGGGGCCGACCCTCCGAACGGCGAGACATTTCTCTCGGGGAAGGTTTAGCTCAAGATCTCAGAGAAGAAAAAGGAAACTAAAGGAATCAATGAAGGGGTCCAAAATCTATCCTTGTATATCGTGGAAGGGGTGCAATCCAACAGCAAAATAATCCCAACCAATCCGATATTCTGAAAACTCGCTCACCGGCATATATCATGCATTCGCATTGGATAAAACTGATAGAAAAGCAGAAGAAGGGACGAAAGGGATGCACTACGCTGACCCTTACTCACGTATGCACCCCACGAAACCAAGCGAGCTCTCGTGTTTTCCGATCGACTCCGGTCCTGGCGTGGTATCTTATTTTTTCGGCACAGAGCAAGTTGCATTTGTGGGGCTGATAAAGCAGAAACCCAACCAATCGACTACCAAGCTTTGCGAAGACCGGCTTGGGAGCGGCCCACCCGCACCTACACAGATTTCCCAAGTCGGTTCCGCAGTGCGATGTCGTGCTAATCATACGTAAGTCAGTACTTTTTTTGGTTTGGAAGGGGCGGGAAAGTTTGGGTTTCAGCTGAATGTTACGGCGATGAAGTGCCTTTGTCGCTTGTTTTTAACCGGCAGAGGGAGTAACACAGCATGGGCTGAATTCACAGGAAAAATGGGGAAGAAAGGGAAAGATTTGATAATCAGCTGGAGTGGGTGCCTTGGATATTTATACTTTTTCTTTCGCGAGTCGTCGAGGCTACCAGGCGGGTTCTTTGGGAGGATGTTCCGGTGCAAGCTGCAGAACTCGGGATCCTGGATGTTTTACGGGTTAACTTAAGCTTTCTTTCTGGATATTATATCAAAGAGAGGAGGAAAAAGTGCAATGCAGCATTATTGTCACCCTGCCATAACGTTAGCCGCTGCAACTAATATGCTCTTCGTGGTAGTGTGCCCGATTGTTCCAGATAGTGGCGGTGGTGGGTACCATATCTCGAGCAGCTTCCTCGTTCCCATTAGTTTCAATGACCTAACAGCTTATTCTTACACTCGTTCTCCGACTTGCGAACCCCCAAGACGGACGGGGACCCACTTGTTAGTGGATCAAGGACGAGAAAAACGAGTAAGACTATTCTGTTTTAGGACGTAAACCTCGCGGTCCGGAACTTGGAAGTTGGCTTGGAGCAACTGGCGGGATAGCGACTGACAAGTCAGAGAAGAGAGTTTGAGACCTGTTCAGGGGTACCTGGCCGGGCATTGCATGATTCCATGCCATGGGGCCTGGATAGATACTAACAGGTGTGTGTGAGATATTTGGATAGCGAGTAAGGTATATCCCACAGTGGATTGCGGTGGAAAGGAAGGGAACCAGCATATGGGAGGGAATGGCCCTCATCCATAATTATAAATAGCGGCTTGGTGTTTTCTTGGGAAGCGGCTCTTCTTTCTTATCCTTTCTTCTCATCCTGTTTCTCTTTCTTTTCTTTTCCTCTTGGTATTGCTTCTCCAGTGGTCCTTTGAAGCTTTGACCGGGTTGACTGGCATCTCAATATAACTTTACTATAGAAGTCTCGCACTTGCTGGCCGTCAACGCATAAAATACAACGTCATCTGGTTAACGCTCTCAAGGGATTCGGACGTAACAAAGGCGCTTATCAAGCTATCACAATGGAGGCAGAGGCTTCGGAGACCCCTTTCGATCCTACTAATGTGGATCTGACTACTGCGGACCCTGTCCAAATTATTTGCTTCTTGAATGCCGGAGAAAACGAATACGATGGCCGATTGGGTGAGTAGACCCTTCCAACCTCATTTTGCACGCACGCATATATCCATTGCTACAGTTCGTCAAGCATCTAACAAATCCGCCGTTACGATGTATAATAATAGGTCTTCGTATCGCCGCTCTCTTCGTAATTCTTGTCGTATCCACCCTGTGCACCGTCTTCCCCGTCGCAGCTCGCCGCGTTCCCAGTCTCAGAATCCCATCATACATCTACCTCTTCGCCAGGTACTTCGGTGCTGGCGTCATCGTCGCCACAGCATTCATCCATCTCCTCGCTCCGGCGTACGAAGCTATCGGTCCGGCATCATGTGTCGGTATGACTGGTGGTTGGGCGGAGTATACCTGGCCACCTGCCATAGCGTTGGCTAGTATTATGTTAATCTTCTTGGTTGATGTTGTTGCGGAACGGTATGCAGAGGCGAAATATGGGGCGGCGCATGGGCATGGTGGGGTCGAGGTTGGGAGGACTGAGGCAGAGATCGCGGGAGAGGCGACGAGTAGTAATGTTACGAGCATGGCTGGGTTTCGTGAGTACTCCTGCTGTCTATGATTTATTATACTCTATATTCCTAGACGGGAAGTTTGAACTAATGATTACGGTGTATCTAGCACACGAGCCAAAGGACAGCACTGCGAATGTCACCGGGAAGTCGGATTCTTCCGGAGAATATGCTGACCTTGATAGCCCTTACAATCCGCGAGAATTTTATGCACAGTTTTCTGCCTTTTTGATCCTGGAATTCGGTGTCATCTTCCACTCCGTCATTATCGGGTTGGCTTTGGGGGTTGCTGGTGAAGAGTTCAATACTTTGTTCCCTGGTAAGACTCTATTCATTTCCCTAGTGCTACGAAGATCCTTGACTAATTAAAACTACGATATCTAGTCCTCGTATTCCACCAAGGCTTCGAAGGTCTAGGAATTGGCGCCCGGATGTCTGCTATTCCATTCAAGAACGGCAGCTGGCTTCCATGGATTCTCTGCCTAGCCTATGGTCTCTCCACGCCCATCGCAATTGCAATCGGTCTCGGTCTCCGAGGATCTTATAACCCAGGCTCATTCACCGCCAACGTTGTCAGCGGTATTTTGGATTCTTTGTCTGCGGGAATCTTGATATATACTGGCTTGGTTGAGCTTCTGGCTAGAGATTTCTTGTTTGATCCGAAGAGAACGAGGGATGGTAAGAAGTTGGCGTTTATGCTGACTTGTACGCTGTTAGGGGCGGGGGTTATGGCTTTGCTTGGGAAATGGGCTTGAAATCCTATCCGAACGTTGTCTTTTTTTTTGCTTATTATTTTTTCCTTTATGACACCATGAAAGCATTTAGTTATTTGTATCGGAGGAAAGTGCGATTAAGACTATCATAAGGAGGGTTTTTTGTTTTGTTCCATTTCTTTTTTTTTTTCCCACGAAGAAGTCGTGCATGTGAATGTTAGATCCAAGAAAGTTTGTGCTATAGTTATAAATAGAGACGACCTGCACTCGCTGATTCCTACACTTCTACACAGCACTCAGATAATAGGTACTATACTCGTTGTAAAGGTTGAGATGATACCGGTATACCATCCAAACCCGAAAAATATGTGATCTGCTCTACTACTACCGCTTCATCGAATCGCCTTGAATTCCCCCTTCACCTCTCGGGGTCGAAAAGGTTGAGGCAGCTTGTCAACACCCACCGCCTGAATAGAGCTGGTCGTAAACATATTATTATATAAGTGAACTTCAAATCGGGGTTTATCCTCATATGAGCATTGTTGGCTTGCCGCCAGGAGTGTCATAGAAACCACCAGGCTCTTTCGCAGAACCAGAGGCGTTTTCCTCGTAGAGACCGGTCCAGAGATTAGAAGTATATTTAAAATTCTTGGAGGTTAACTTAAAAGTAGCGCTACAGCGTAGGCAGTTTACATGTATTCCATACCTTTCTCTGAAATTCGGGTACGTATCGGTCTTTTTGGATTCTGCTGGTAGGTGAGACTAGTTGCGAGAACATTTGGGATTGTAGTCAGTAGTAATGCGGTATGATAGACCTGGATTGGCGATGTCTTAGACATCTAATATATAAGGTATATAATCACTGAAATATAGTATATTATTGTGCGTACGATCAGTTCTGGGTTTCAGACAACCCAAGTACTTTATATTACTCTATAAATAATGATGGATTTTATTTACCTACAATAAAACCTTCCCCACCTTCTCCGAACAAGCTCCACATCTACCTCAAGAGCTTTAGCCACCCCATCTACGAACAAGCTTCCTAAGCCCTGCACAGGTGAGTCTCGATAGGATTTTAGTTCATCGCTGGATATATATAATTGCACTCGTGACTAATTTCATATATTTATATCACCGGTAGCAGCTATGAATTCACTACAAGGTGAACTAAGCAATAGGCCAGTTCTGGGAATAAACCAATTTCAAAAACAATATCCTATTGCACTACTCTGTAGTCTGGGAGATACATGAAATACACAGCCGATATTACAAACGCCGCCCAATCAATACAATCGGGCTCAAGATCAGACATCGATTCGGTCAAGGTACCTCTTCCAAACTTCGAACATATGCGACCTTGAACGAGGCCCTCCATACCATCCAAGGGAATCCCAAGATCAACCGGAATGGGAAGTACTTATGTGACTAGCCATGGGCTCCCGGCTCAAAATAAGCGTACGTAGAATAACTTATTACTGCAGCTGACATTCGCCAGTCACCTCATGTTAATACATCTGTCCACAAAAACTGATACTGTCTCGCCGGCGTATAGAACGGGATTGAAAGAGATACTTAAGGACCCGAGTCTGGCTTGCGAAACCTACGAGAAAGGGGGGGTTTCATTGCCCTGTCACAACTATGAAGTTTGGGAGTCATCTTGGCTAAGTTGCATGGTGTGAGCGTATTCAGCGTCACCGTTTATCTTATCCCTTAGACGTGGGCGGAAGGACAGACGGAATCCACCTCCGAAGCCCATGGAGGCCTAGGAGAAAAATGAGCTCATGTGCCTTGCAAGCTATCATCAAGGATTTTTCCATCCCTAGATCTGCCTTTCCTTTTCTCAGACTTTATATTTTTATTCCGAGAGTTATTCTGTGATTTTGCCTTTGTCACATGGACTCAGACGCTGGCTTGACTAGGTGTATGGTATAATATATGAGGGCCTGACGGGCTTGACTGCCAGCGAGGAAGCAAGGATTCTCGACGAAGCGGAAGCTCATATCTAAGATTGCGGAGGCCATTGTTCCTTGATTCTTTTTATGTATTATAATAGGCGCCTCGCTCATCGTTCCCCGTCGGATGGCACTAGGGATGCGCGGGATAGATGTACTAGTACTCTCCCACGCAATACGATACAATACAATACAATATAGCTTATGGGAGAACAAACCTTTCATGCTCGCCCATGGCAATGGGACCTGATAGATCTATAGATGTAGATAGATACGGTGCCAAGGGTTATATAAAGGACTGATTAATGCACGATCAATACCACGCATATTTAATAACCCTAACGCTGAAAGGTCGTCGGTATCGATTGAACGTATATTTAATTGAGTAGTACACAATGATTACAACCGACTGTGACACCAGAGTAGGGCCTGCATGGTGGAGCCTCTATTCGACTCCGCAGTTGCCAAGCTTTAATCCGTGAAATATGGATCCAACACTGTTGTGATACTATAACCAGTTGTGCTGAGTTTACTTGAACCGCCTAACCCAGATCCAGTCTTTTTGTATAGTATCATCTGTCTCAGGTTCCATCATGAAATACGGCTCTGATGGCTCGGTGTCATCCTCTACGTGGTTTGGAGTAACAAACATTATTCGGCTCGGATGCGGCCCCTATAAAAGCGAAGAGGCTAGTTATTAGTCTAAAATCTAGTCATATATTTGAAGGGCATCTACTTACAGCCTCCCACCAGTAATCCGCGTCCCGGCTACGGGTCTCACCAAAGACCTCTAGAGCATCACGACACTCTTCCAATGTCATCGCATCATCGCCGACCAGTATGCCGTTCCGATAGAGATACCCTCCACCGGGAGGGAAGGATTTAATCTTCCCACTCTTGAGATCTCTAGCAACTGCTGTGAGGTTGTGACGCAGAGGGTGACAGTTCGTGATTACGTCGAGGAACGTACGGATCTCAAATATCCGTTTTAAACAGGGATTTCGGTCCATGTGGTCTACTATCTCCATGCACTTTTTGGGTAGCGATAAATTTGCATCATTTTTGATGGCTGTGAGGAATTCGTCGTCGTCTGGGTGGGGTTCTAGTTTGACGTTTAGGTGTATTGCGGGGGCGTAACCGATCTCGTGCACTCCATTTTTATTACCGTCGCGAACGGGAATCGATGGTTGGGTGATGTATTCGTTTATTTCGGCCTCTCTGTTAATTGAACGCCGGGGCCGTGGTGCTGATAGAGCTGACCCCTTGGGTCTGGGGTTACGGATCGGTCTTGGGGCAATTCGTCGAGACGAATCGGCGTTGAACTGGACGCTGATGGATCCGGTTTTCGAGCCAGATTCACAATCGCAGGACTGGCAGATGTGAAGAGATATGGATGGGTCGGAAGCCCGTGTGCGGCACGCGTGGTCGACCGGGGGTGACGGTTCGGCTTTGGGGCTCAATGAGGGGAGGCGGGGGCGCTTTGTAAAGTGATCGTTTTGTGATATCGAGCCGGATGAGGCCCTCTTCCTTACCCCCATTGTTTATTTTAAGGGTATAAGATGTCTGGTATGAAAGATACGGTGACTGTCGAAGGGAGAGACGAGAATGCAAGGAAAGGATAGTGATAGAGTGTCTGGTAAAGAGAAGTCTTTTGGCAATTCGGGACTGCAGTTGTGATTGAGGAAATACACTGTTGGTTTTGTAAAGAAAGGGTAGTAGCTATGTATTCGATTAGAATGATGCCGTTAGCGTAGAGTTCTGTCCGTTCCGGCGGCTATGAGTGTCGATGTTAACGCTTGATAATAGTCGACGGAAGGGAGGCTTTACGTACCCAACGGCGATTAATCATTTATATAGGTGATTATTCGTGCCGCAGACTCCAACCAGGCAAACCACCGCGTAGCCTGTGAACTTAGGCCCCAGTCCATGATACGTCGCCCCAATCAGTATCCATCGTCGTCGTCCATATCCTCGTCGCCGTCGGCATCCTCTCGTCTTCTTCTGGCCGCAGCCGAGCCAGCCTCGCCCTCGATCTTCCGTAGCCCATCAACTACCTTGCCAACCCACGGCCTGATCTCACAGACCTCCATCAGACCCAAGTTGTTGATTTTAATGTAAGAGCTATTCATCTGGTCCGAGAGACCGGCTCTGATTTTGGCCTGGCGTAGTTCCCGAAGAGATCTGATATGCAGAGCGATATCAGATGGTGATATAAGATCCTCTGGGCATCTACGCCACGGATTTATATGTATTAGCGAGATCCTTACTCCTTCGAATTGATAAGGGCGTGGTAATGCAGAGACATACGTATCAAGCAGTATTTCTGCGACTTCCATCCACCTCCAAGGCATCTGGGAGAACGCAGCGCTCTCAGATTCTTCTTTCACAAGCCGTTCGAGGTAATCCACGGTCAACCAGTCCGGTGGAACGATGGAACACCTCTTCTGCTTTCGAAGGAACACGGCTAGCCAGAGGGGGACGTCGGCCCTCTGCGGTGGAACTAATGGACGGGTATCTACCTAAAAGTAATAACCAATTAGCGAACATTTAACCAAATATAGTATCGAGTATATGGTACTTACCGAAATCAGATTCAAAGCACCCAGCCTTTGGCGCGGAACAATGGTTATCAGCTCGCTCTCGCAGATGAACGAGACTTCTTGAGGAGTGAGGTGTTGGTGGGGTAGAGCCATTGTTTCGACGGATGTATGTACGGAGCCCGTCGAGTATCTAGTCCATCCTCAAGCGAAATCGTAGACCGAAGCTATACGACACAATCTATGACCTGATCGATCGTGTTTTGGTAGATGCACGTTATAGTCGACGACGTGGAATGGAAGTGGAGGTTTCGTGTGGGAAGTCTGGTTGGCGCGCTGCAGCGGGTTAGCTAAAATAGGCTCTCTCGGCTGCACCCTAGCTAACGGCAAACCCAAAGCTTGAAATTTCAACCCAAACTTGGATCCGAGATTGAAAGGAAACCTACGACACTGGGATATTCGAGAAGATGGCTACGATGTTCGGGGCTCGGAGATTACTCGTTTCGCGGTCGCTCTCGCGTCAATTGGTCAGGGCTTATTCGGAAGCTGCAGCTGCCGCGGCACCGCCGCCACTGCTTGTTACTCTCAGGTACCGATGCATTTGATAGATGCCATTATGTTGGTGAGATGCGCTAATTCTGAAAATGCATGCAACAGACAGGATTTAAAAACTGCTATGAAGAATAGGGATAGGGAGAAGTAGGTCATAGTCTTTGTATCATGCATCTATAGTAATAGTTCTGACATTCAAAATCTAGGCTCAATGTCGTCAAAGTATGTTTACTTTCATATATCACCAGCTTCATAAGTCCAAATTGCAAATCTGATGCTGACGGCTTAAAAGGCCATCCTCGCTGAAATCTCAAACGCTGGCATGGCTCAACCCCCCAGGCCGGTGAAAACCGATATAGACATCCTCAGGATCCTCCAGTCGATGGAGAAGAAACACCATGTCGCCATCGAATCCTTCGAAACCGCGGGGCGACAGGATCTCGTCGACAAGGAACAACTTCAGTTGTATATCGTCAAGGAATACTCTGGCGCTGTAGAGGTCATGGACTCTGGGAAGATTGCTGAGGTGGTGGACGAAGTTATCGCGGATTTGATCGCGAAGTCGAAGAGGAAGAACGGGAGGGACGAATTCGTCAACATAGGAATGGTTATTCGGAATACGAACCTAAGAATCACCGAACTTGGTGGCCAGGCATTGGGCTCCGATGTCTCGGCTATTGCGAAGGCGGCTGTTGAGGCTGTTAAGGCTGCTAAGGCTGCTGAGGCTACCAAGGCCTCTTCGTAGGTTAGAGCTTCAGCAGAGCACTGGGTAATGAAATCTTAGGTAACCGGACCGCACGGTGCCCAAGAATGTATATAATATTGACGGTCCCCACGAGGAAGGGCACATATGTATATATCACCACCTTCAACCTATCATACACTGCTCCAGTTTGCCTTGGAGACTACCTCCTTCCATAATCCCTTTCGCGATACCGTTGCCTATCCCTCGAGCGTTCCCGCGACCGCGACCGGTGTCGCTTATGTCTCTCTGGCTCATCCCTATACCGATCTCTTCTCCCATCATCGCGATTTCGATTGCGGTCGCGATCTCTGTCCCTATCTCTATCCCGATCGCGATCTCTATCATCTTCCCTTCTTGAAGACCCGGCCTGCCCTTCTCTTCTAGCTATCGACGGTGACGGTTTTCTGTCACGGTCAAGCCCGGACATCACCCGTTCCGCCGCGCTCATCGGAACTTGAGATTTCCCGCCCCCATTCTTCTCCCCACCGGCATTACTACTAGCGACGAACTCCACCGTCTTCCTCTCTGCCATCCTTTCCTCGAACCCGACCTTTTGTAACCTCGCCAGAGCCTGTACCGCATTCTCACCCCTTAAACCTTCGATACCTTCTCCTAACACCTTCGGATCAGGATTCCATATCTCTTTACTCCAGTTACTCGCGTACTGCCCCACAGAATCCATCCCAACATGCGTCATCAGATTCTCGAGTAAATTCGGATTCCGTAAAGCGGTCGTCTGCGATAACTTTTGATTGAAATGCACTTCTTTCTTCTTTAAACTCAAAAAAGTCGCGAATTGCTTCGCTGCACCTGCTGGCGGTGATCCAGGCGGGGATTCGGGGATCGAAAAGTCGGGAGTAAGATTCGGGATCGTGTATGAGCGGAGAAGTGATCGTGCATGGGAGTACGGTGACAACGGGGGCGATGTTGGCCTGGAGTCCTCTTCTCCATCGCCGTCAGAAGGCGGGTACTCCATATCGACTGATGGTGGGCGCATGGGTCCGAAGGTATCTAGTTCATTTTGAGAGGGGGCCTGCGGTCCCTGAATCGGTGGTGGCGACGATACCGCGAGAACGGCGGATGTAGGTGCCGCGACGGAGGGTATCACGTCGCTGGACGTAGCATCTGAGAGTGTCAGTCTACCATCATAGTCAATGCGATCTGGGATTTGGACGCCAGACACACCTTTGGTTGATATAGCAGGGGTAGCTGGTGGATTGACGGCCTTGGACTCGAGCTACGCGATCTGGCACGTCAGTAACTGAGCTGGGGAAGAATACACGTGGGAATTGATAATACCTTATTGTCTGTCTTAGCAGGTTGCGCCTGCTCGACTTCCTGGATATCCTCCTCCTCGTCGCTGTCGTATTGTACCAAACCCAGCATTTTGATGTTTTCGCGAAGAAAATATTGAGGAAGAATCGAGGAGGGCTTTCACGACGCATACAAGAAAGCCAAGAGAATGAGGTCAAGCAACGCAAAAATTCCAACGCCCGATGCCTCAAATTAAGGGTAGTCTACGGGTGGAGTTACGACCTATTCCTAAGCCATTACAACTACCGTTGAATAGATATGTTCACATAGACGCTTTGTCGTAGGGAATCATGCTATGACGAAGATTCAATACGGGAGACCGGTCAGCAGACACTACTTTCCGAGCTAGATATAACCTAAACATGCATGATTCTGAATATTAATTTTAGCATCGCCTGGGTATTCTAACAGTGTGTACAAGTAGTTGATTTATGCATCGATATCTGTCTCTTTAAGTAATCGATATCTTGTTCATCGGAAGCATAGCCGCTGCAGGGGGTCTTTAGCGCGATGAAAGGAACACTTCCACCTGACCAAGATGGAAATATATATGGGATAGCACATTTGCATACAATGTATAGGAATACTAATAAAGAGAAAGACTACTAGCGTAAGGCATTAACTGCAGCTATTGATCTGTCAGTGCCTCCCTATCAGATACTCTTCGTGGATCCAATAAAACTGCTAGGATCATTCTATATATTGCATATCATTCAGATGTACGTTCTCTATCGGTTTGAACTCACAGTACTTCGAATGATATATCTCTAGCTCACAAATTAGCCATCTTTATCCCGTAGGCCAGCTGCGTACTTGAATTAACTCTTGAGCCTACACAGTTCGGCCTTTCTCGCAGAAGCCCCAGAATGGCATCTCTGTTGCATTTTCGACACAAAATGTGTTGCCAGGCGTCCACGCAATTCGGACGAGCTTCGAAAAGGACCCACGTCGGCCAGCTTCAAAGCTCCAAGCTCCATCCACCCATCCTCCACAACCTCATCACCACCACCACCAACCCCCATCTATCGCCCGATACCCGCCGTCACGAACATACCCGACCTCTGTCTACCCACCATGGCCTCCTCCTACCTCCTCCCGCACTCCCAGCCTAACGTCCACCCAACCACTGCATCCCAACCCAGGCAGCACCATTGGAGCCCGTAAGCTCTCCCTTCCTTCCTATTCCCTCATACCACCGACCAAACTCCTTGGTTATAATACACATACTCACGAAACTCAAATCTAACCAGGTACACCGAAAACGGCGGCTGCATCCTCGCAATCGCAGGAAAGGACTACGTAATCATCGCCGGTGACACGCGTTCCTCCGAAGGATACAGCATCAACACCCGTACCGCGCGCAAAGTCTACGATGTCGGCAGCGGCATCATATTAGGTGTCGTCGGTATGTCCGCCGACGGTGAGGAGTTGGTCAGGAAGGTGGCTAGGAAGATCGATGTATGCCGGAACATTTCTATTCCTTTCACGGACTAAGAATATTGGGAGTATATTGGGTGTTCGATGTTGACGTTTTGATATGATAGGACTATAAACGGAATCACGATAAACACATTACTGTCGCGGCAGCTGCAGTCATGCTATCGCGGATTTTGTACCAGAAACGGTTCTTCCCGTACTACTGCCAACCCCTCCTCGGAGGCCTTGACGAAGAGGGTACGCAACTCCCCCCCCCTCACCCCACTATCATAATCACCCCCACTCGCGTAAAAAACAACGTAGAACTAAACTAAAAAAAAATATCTCTAGGCGTCGGCGCAATCTACTCCTACGACTACGTCGGCTCCTTCGAACGCGAACAATCCCGCGCCTACGGTGCCGCCGCATCCCTAATAACCCCCTTCCTCGACAACCAAATCAACTTCAAGAACCAATTCGTCCCGGGCACCAACGGCGAAGAACCCAGAAAAAAGGTCGACCTAACCAAAGAACAGGTGGAAAAAATCGTAAAGGACGCATTCACTAGCGCTGTGGAGAGACATATCGAAGTCGGTGACGGTTTACAGATCGTCACCATTGTTAAGGGAGCTAAGCAGGAAGGCGAGGAAGAGGAGGACGAGAGGGATAAGACGGCCGGTGGGGGTGTTATCAGCGAGGTTATGAGTGATCTGAAGAAGGATTAAATGGGATCTTTTGTCTTAAGATATCTAGACAGAGCGTAGGCTATATAAGGAAAACAGAGCCTTAGAAGCTTTTTTTGGTTATTGAAGGGGATGATTGTGAAGTTCCAATTTCGTAACAGGTCAACTGGACACATTCATCTTCATGCATACACGCGATACGTTGTCACATCGTTCAAGGTTTAAGTTGAAAGATAAATCAAAAGTTCTTTTGTATTCGGCGCCTTCGTAGAAAGGTCTACAGGCCGCTGGTAAGTATGAAGCCAACCGAAAGCTCGTATCTGGGGGAGAGCGGATGATAGAAGAGGGTACGTAAGCAAGCCAACTTGGGGTCAAACACGATTCAAAGGGGAGAGTACAAGCGTGCGTGTGCGAACAGAATAAGGAAGCACGAGTAGACGTAGTATCTCGGCCGTGGCATTCATGGTTATCGTGGGTCTGTCGTATAATCATTCGGGCTAACGAAAAGAAGCAGAAGAAGGGAATCGGAAGAAGAGGGGGAAGGGTTGTACAGTGGGGAAAGTAGAGAAGAGAAATAGAAAGGAAAGATATTTGCGCCGTAAACAATGTCCTCTGATAATCCACTGATAGTGAAGCACAAAAAAAAAAGAAAGAAAGAAACCCAAATAATACTCTGTAGGAAAAGAAGATGACATATCTAGTCGTCCGCAGCACAAGGCGCGGAACCAACAGGTGTATTCAACAGCAGTTTCAATGGTGATCATCGTCGCTGATGACGAGCAGCGGACCCGTGCTATTGCCACTCCGGACCTGGAACCCTAATCTCTGTCTACTGGATCCTCCAGTATCAATCCTTGCTAGGCCGCGGGGTGAGGCTGATTCGTTCCCTGTCTGCTGGCTCTGGTTTGATGGTGTGGGTGTCGCTGAATCTCTGGCACGGTTCGCGGCCTCGCGGTTAGCAGCCTCACGATTAGCAGCTATTCTCTGCTGCAGCGACATCACTGCAGCGGCGGCCTGGTTGCTTCTCGTGACTCTCGCATTGTTTGAAGCATGTCCCGTGGCATTCGCTGCTTGTACTTCCCTCGTACGCTGAGCGAGAAAATCCCGGGCTCTGCCTTGGAGATCTCTATTATCTGTGGAGGCGTGGGCTAGGTTACGCCTAGCTGTGGTGCGGCCTGTCGGCGTACCCGTACGCTGGATGTCCTGGCCGCGGAGAGCGGCGTTGCTTCGCCTAGTTCTCATGCTTCCTCTGTTCGTGGGTCCACTGTGCGTGCTACCCAGAGTAGCTGCAGTGCTGGATGCGACACTGGCAGGAGCCGCTGCCATTTCCCAAGCGGTAGGCTCAGACGCAACACTCGAAAGTGACGCTACCATCATATTGGCTGTAGGGCTCGTGGCATTAGGGCGAGGAGTTGACTCATTAGAGAAGACACTCACCCCGCGGGACGTTGTTGAATTTTGCGGGGAAGACGGAGAGAGAGGAGTTTGACTAGACTCTCTACTTGACAACTGCGCGCCAACATTTGGTCGATGGCTGTCTCGGTGGAAGAACGTCGGGGCAGGGCTACTAGAGATAACAATGGGATCATCTAGCCCCTGAAGGTCATGGCTAGCTGATCGCGGCCCAGGTGTCAATGTGACTGCATTCTCCGGGACCGACATGCCAAGAGTCTCTAATTGAGACTCGGTCCTATTGGCACTGAATGTTCGCAAAAGCCTGTGTACTACCGGGTTGACACTACTGGTTGGTTGTTCTCTATTTGTACTGCTAGGCGCCGTATTAGCTCTAGCAGCACGTCTAAGATTCGAAGAGGAATGGGCGTTGCCACGGCCCCGCCGTCGCTGTCGGGGCAAAGAGTCATCCGAGGAATCATCCCCGTTAACTGAAGGTGTATCTTGCGAAAAAGAATTTCCGCCACTGCGATTTGAGCGAGTGGACGCGTCAGTTCGGTTGGAGGTGATGGAGGCTAACGAGGTGGAACCTGCTCTCGAGTGTCTGTCCATATCTAAATCCCCGTCTCCATCCCTGGCGTCGCTATCATTTTCAACGTCCGCATCATCGGGAACTTGGAATGTGACCGTCCTGCGCCGTCGGCGGGCCGGCGCTGGGGGAGTGGCACTTCGCTGTTGTTCAACTGCTGAGACTGCTGCCGCCGCTTGCTCCCTTGGATTGCGACGCACGCCGGTGGCCATAGCTACTGGCATGGCCGCTGGCATGGTGTTCGCTCGGAGAGGGCCGGCGGGCCTCAGGATCTGACCAATACTACTCTCATCCAAACTATCTTCGTCGTCGTCGTCGTCTCCAGTTGTGGTGTCATGATCAAGTTGTGCATAACCGGCAGCGCTAATCAAGCCGGCCGCTTCTTCATCGTCCTCATTATCAGAACTGATGATGATAGGCCGTCTGTCAAAGTATCGGTTCGTTCTGTTCCTCCTCAGTACGGGTTCGTCGTCGTCATCGTCCTCATCATCATCCTCTTCGTCATCGGATAAATCGGCAACACTCCTCCGATGTCTTCTCAGACGCGGTGCAGGTTGGTGACGCCGAACTCGGCCATCTGGGGTATCATGTACGATAAAACCATCCAGGTCGCTGTCGTCCTCATCGAGGGTGTTATCCTCGCTGTCATCGTCCGAACCTCGACTGTACGGTGAGTTGGGTTGTAACGATCGACCAGGACTCGAGAGATTCCGGATCATGGACCGTTCATAAAGACTCCTCGCCGTCGCTTCCCTGGCGGCGTTCCTCGCTGCCGAGGTCCTGTCGGCACCGAAACGCTCCTCAAAGTAACCCTGCGTAACTCCCAGATGCCTCATAAACTCTTGAAGGTAAGAATCTTGAAGTGCAGCAGCTAGTTGACGATCACCCTCCTCGTAATCAGGGGGGTCCCAACCGTTGTCACTCTCATCGTGTTCGTCATGCTCATCGTGCGGGAATTCTTCGTCATCGTCCATATCATCTCCCGCCCTAGAGTCTGAGATATCTGATCCTGATACACTCTCGCCGTCGTCATCAAGCTCTGAATCACTCGACTCAGAAAAGTCGCTTGCATCGCTGGCGTCACTATCGGCACCCGGCATATCTGAGGGATGAAAGCGTCTTCCACAGCTGGCACACGTTCCGTCTTCTATTTCCCAATTGCAATGCGGACACCGGGCCACACCATCGGCTGGATCGTATATGGGCATAAGAAGCGAAGTTCGAGAGAACATACCGCCAAAAAGCCCTCTCGGATCCGCTTTGTCGGTCTCGATCATCTGCAGAGCCTCTTTTTGTTGTTCCTGTAGAGCTTGCCCTTCTAAATGGGGTGACTGTAGCAAAGCTCGCGCAACAAAGGTTTCCATCATGCCCCGGATCTGTAACCAGATGATTAAAAATTGCATCTCAGGAACTTCAAGTGTGGACTTACGAGATATGCGGGGGCCGGCTGGTGCTTAACGCGAGCTCGACACTCCGGACAAGTCTTCTTTTGGCGAAACCAATCCTTCAAGCACTGGAGAATCTGTCAGCACCTTCCCCGTCCTCCAAGGGCTCAGACCGAAGCTTCATACCGAGTAGCAAAACACATGCCCACACCCTAACGAATAAGGTTCGAAGAGCAGATCCTGGCAGACGACGCAGGTCACGCATTTCTGGAGCTTAGCCAGATCTGCCTGGAGATCTTTGATTTGCTGTAGTCACGAGTTAGCGTGGGTCCAAAATAGCAGGGAATCCTGCGAAGCATAAGCGAAAAGGCTCGGGTGCACCGAACATACGTCGTCTTTGGGGTCGTGAACCGGAGCCGGAGGGCTACCAGAGTTCGACTCCCCATTTTGCAGCTGGCCGGGAAGACTTGAAGGGTCGACACCGTTCTGTGAGTTTCTAGCAACCTTATTCGATCGAGATCGTAGAGAGGGCATGCCGTTGCTTCCAGACGCGCTTAGTCCATCTGTGAGATCTGTTGATGTCCGTTTTAAGCCTGCAGAAGAGGGTCCTGAAGCAGCTGACGTTGAAGCTTGTGATTGTAGGGAAAGAGGAACGTTGTTAGGATTCGTAGTCGAGGGAGGTTTTACGGTCGTAGGAGGAGTGGTAAATAGGGAGGACGTGCTCGGTATTGGTCGAGTAGGTGCTGAGAAATCCATCTTGGGTGATGCTTGAGCTGGTCAAGCGGAAGCTGTTCCAGTGTCCAGTAGGTTCGAGGAATGTGCCGGGTGGAAGCTCGTTCTCCGGAGAGAATGTTCCTTGGCAGGGAGCAGGGGTGGAAGTTGGTATATGAAGGCCGAGATCCGAGTCGAAGCTGAAGCCGAAGCCGGTGTTGAAGATGATGTCGATGGGTAGGGTGATGTTGACAGATGAGGTTGCGGTTGCGGTTGCAGTTGATGGTACGGGCGAGAGACAAAGGCGGTCCAGCCAGGCAACTAAGGTTTATATCAAAGCTTAGGAATCAGCACCGGCCAACAACAAACTCAAGCCTGTCAATAGCAACCGAACCAACTATCGATATCAACCACAGCAACTAACAGCCTTGAAAGAGAACTAACAGGAAACCAGTGACAAAAAAAGGAGGGGAGAAGAGGGGAAACAGGCAGGATTGTGGGCAAAAAAATAATACCAAGGGTCTATCGGTGGAGCCAAAATTTGTGATTTGACGGGCGAGCAGCGATGTGATGGCAGAAACGATGCCCGGCGAGACTGGTTGGCTGGGTCGAGATGCGTCGTTCGTCCGGCTCGGTTGGACGGCCAATCCAGAACAGCTTGAAGCAGACGCACGCAGCACTCGCAGTCAAACCAGAACGCGAGGCCGGCAGGGCAGGGAGGGCCAGGAGAGGAGGCGGACGATACAGCAGGGAGAGGACGAGAGATCCCCTGCAAGAGAGGAGGGGAAGCTGGATGCCGGAGGGATGACCTGCGTGGAAGCACAGCGAGAGCTTCGAGACGACTCTCTGCCGGGAGGGTTAACTAACTACGGTGCGGGACAGACTTTTGACAGCGCCCTGGGAAGAATGGGCCATGTGCAATGAAGCGTGGAAAGACGTCGTTTGAACGGGCGGAATTGGGAATGCAAATGCCGGATCAGAAGAAGGAACGGGCAGGGTTCATCGGCGGGATGAAGGAGGGCAAGGAGAAGATGCCAAATATCAGGTACGAGATGCTGCGACGGCGGTGCTATCCTATGGTTTATATGTGCGTGTCTGTGTATCCTAATCTTTGAATGCGAAATATACAAAATACAGGTCGTTTCGGCGGCGGGAAAAGGTCGTCAGGCGTTCGTCCGTGTGGGCCGTCATTACAGAATATACAGAGCCGCCTTCTTGCTTCCTCGACCAGCGGGCGATTCCTCCCCAAGCTTACCGGAAGCTCTCGACTTGAGTCGGCGTCGGCGTCCCGTCGGAAGGCAGTCTACAGCGACGATGCCGGGACTCTCTCTTTTCGCTGAAGTTGAAGGTTGAGAAATGCAGCTGTCCGAGAAAGGGTGGGCTGCTAGAGATATAACTCTGATCTGGGGGGAAAGGTGGAGAACGGATGTTTTGATCCTAGCCTGGGTTAGTCTGCAGCCATTCTCGGGCGCGAGCTCTCGAACTGAAGCGTCTACCCTTCTCGATTCGACCTTTACGATTACGGATCTTTCCCCTCTTCCCTTTTTTTTTTTTTTTTTTCTGTTCCGGCGAATGCGTCGAACAATGAAGAAAAGAAAAGAAAAGAAAACCGGAATTTTGAAACTTTCGAGCTTAGGAGGCGGGACGGGCACGACAGGGCTGTTGTGTGTATGTAACAACCGACGCACGCAACATCCGCAGACGGGGCAGGGCACTCAGGCAGGGCAGGGCAGGGCGAGGGGGGAGAAACGGCCTACATATATCGGAATGTGGAGTTGGAGGGTGGCCGGGATATATTAGTGTCCTCGTCTCCTCCTTGGGATATCAAAACTTCAATCGATCCTACGTGGGGTTATCATTGACCGACTGACTTCGAAAGGACTATAGTATATCGTATTTAACGTTCTCGAGTGCCCCGAGACTGGCTCAGTTACCGATGTCAGCCTGATGAGAGAGGCACATCATCCCATTGGCACTCCATCTACGAGTCCCGTCTACCGTTCTGCGCAGGCTGTCTCGCCATCTCTGCCATCGCCTACCAGGTAACGGTACCGGCCTCGTACGCCATTCGACGGCGTAACCGCTAGCACCGTCTGGTTCAATGCGAAAACGAGCTCCAGCTTTCCATCCATGCATGGTCTTGCCGATGGCCCCCTAGACCTCGAATGCCATGATTCGCCATCTCCCGCTAACTAGCTCTCCACCAGGGTTCAAGGGCTCAGTCTAGGCTGGATTGCTCGCAGTATCGATAACAAACATGCATGAAGAGAAGGCCGAATCTGGCAGCAACCATGCCCGCTCGAGGATTGGCTGGCGATGGTGGGGCTGACATGCTGTCTCGTCCGTCTGGACTGGACGGTCTATTTCTCCTTCCCTCCCTCCCCGTCAGTCTCGTACGTACAGAATGTACAGAATGTACATGACATACGATCCAGTTACGAGTTCTGGCCTGCGGCTGTGGGCATTGCATCTAACGATTAAGATATTATTGACAACACCAGCCAACACATCATTGCTTGATCTCTGACACCCTCATCGACAGTATCTCACAGATGCATCGCTGGCTGCCATGTCGTCGACAGAGATGCTGCCAACGTGACCAACGGCCTGGGCTTCCCATCTGGCCTGCTCTTCCTTCGTGATCTATGACGTGTCCATCGTCATTGTGGGTCCACTTTGAGATTTCTGTTCCACCGTGAAACGAGCCTCAAATGCAATATCAAGTCACTTCGTCGCCGCTTCAGGCTCTTTTTCCCTTGCAAGTTAAGTAATTTGCAGGCTTTGGGATATAATTATAATTCTCTACTGTACAGCTGCTGCTGCTCCTGCTCGCCAGCACCACCATCTGCCTACCCAAGACGCAGGTAGCTCCACCACCTCACCCGGCATCCTCGCCGGCATCCCCTCCCGTTTCCGCTGTCGACGATCGCCTCTTCTTTTTCTTCTTCTTGACAACAGGTATACTTTCTGCTTGGTCGCCGGCTGCCTGCTCCCCTTCCTTCTTTTTCTTCTTTTTCGCTTTCTTCTTCTCACCATCACCACCTTCCTCCGCTGCTTTCTTCTTCTTTTTCTTCGCTGCTTCTGCGGATTGGTGGGCTTGTGCTGGAACTTCAACAATTGGTTGGACAGTCGGAACCCTAACCCTCTCCGCTGCCCTTGCAATCTCGCCTCTCAGTCTTTCCACTTCCTTCTTCGCCTTTGCCACATCCTCCTTCTGGGCAAGTAGGTCTTCTTCCGGTTCTTCCAAGGAGAACCCAACAAGATTGCTCGAATCAACGTTGAGTATATTCTTGCCCTTGCCCTTCTTCCCCTTCATCCTCAAGCTCCCAGTCCCAACAGGTTCGATCTCCTCGCCGTCGTCCACTCCCTCTCCTTCATCACCAGCGATCTCGACTTTGACCCTGGGCACCGGTGCTCCTCCATTGCCCTCCGCTCTTACCAACCCTACCCCATCCCCCAAATCCAACTTCATAATCGGGATACTATCGATATCAAATTGTTCCCCTCCCAGAGGATTGGGAGTTGTCCTTCCGCTAGCCCCTGTACTGCCGATATAAAACGGGTCATCTTTGTTTCTCTCTCGCCTCTCGGCTTTTCTCCTCGCTACGATGTCCGGATCAAGGTAGGTATCCTCTCCGGACTGATACGACCCTGTCATCCCATGCTTCTCACCACCAACATTGTTCGACGACGATGCCCGATCGATCCTCTGAGCGGCTGTTTCAACAACAACCACAGGTTTCTGATAGTAAAACTTCTCGAACTCCTCATCCGCCGCTGCAGCCGCAGAATCGAGGTCCCCCTCACTAGCATCGTAATCCGCAGAGCTAAGCAGAAACGCCAGTTGTGGGTTTATCGGGGTTTCCAAGTCGAGGGTGTCAGGGATGGGGACTTTCCTCTGAGCCCTTGGTGCCACGGGGTTCAACTCAAACCCGTGGAACAGACTCGGAATAGCCTGCGTGAGTATCAACGGCGGGTCGTACTCTTCTTGTATACCACCCTCGTCGTCGTCCGGTACTCTGTTCGTGTTTGCGGGTTGTTCGGCGATAGCCTCTTTGGCTAACCTGAAGATTTCCAAGAAACCAACCGCCCGCTCTTGAACTTCTAGATGGGGTGAGGAGCCCAATGATTCTAGAAACTCCACTACCCTGTTTGTAAGGAATGATACTGTTGTTTTCCGTTCCGGTGTCCATGCGACAGAATCATTTGATGTGAGGTAGGAGTAGACTTTGGGTATAGCCTGAACGTATGTAGAAACCACATCCGCAGGTAATGAGGCATTCGATGATTGCAATAAACAATCAATCGTTTCGTTAGGATTTCGTAGATGCCTATAAATATTATTTGCCGTTAGCACTCTGTTCAAAGGAACCTTCAACGTCATGAAGCCCTAGAGGGAAAATTAGAAGAAATAAGGAATTCACATACTCTGCGTACTCCCCAACAATCCATGCCGCCGCCAAAAGTACTCTCCTCCCCCCACCCCCAGACATCGGAAACATAGTACTACTCCGCCCAACAAGCAACTCTGCCGCTTCAGTTGCCTGCCTCCTGACCGTCTTAACCCTAACAGCTACATTCCTCAACTCCCTCCCGATCTCCTCCCCAACATCTACCTTCCCACCAGCCGTATACGCTTCCTCGAAGTCCTCATCGTCCAAACTCTGACCTCCACTCCTCCTAATCTCCCCAGGGCAGTACCTGACCAACTGCACCAGCACATCAATATACCACTCAAAATCTGGCATATTTGCATACGTCTCCTTCGAGCACATTTCCAATATCCTACGTATAACTCCATCCTTGTAATCATCCGGCAAACTGACAGCCTGCTTTCCACCTGGCCTTTTCACCAATTCCTCCTCTCCCCCCACACCTTCCTCATCGCCTTCGCCATACTCATATTCCTCCCTCCCAGCTGCCGCCGTGGTATCGCCATCGTCGGATATTGTTATCACAGGCTTAAGCTGCCTTAACAACCTTCCAACAACCTGTTGCAAAATCTCCACATCCACCATCCCAACAACCAACTCTAACGCTCTGAGCCTAATGCTGACATCTTCATCATCAATACACTCCAATATTACATCCTTTTCCGCAGCAACAAGGTATCCGTGCGTCTTCGTCATCTTCGTCAGTGCCAGCAAGGCGACGTATTTAAGATTACTGTCCCCTTCAACCAGGAAACCTCTCAGTTTCCCAACACATAGGAGAGCGAGATCTTCGCCGTCTGAGGTACCTGCGAGATGTGTTAATAGACCGCCGGAGATGAGACCGTTGATGCATTCGTAGAGAAGGGACATGGCGGTGGTTGTTTTGATTATGTTCGATATTGGAGGAACGAGTTTTTTAACGAGACGGGGTTCTAGGGGGGTTAGCGAAGAGAAGAGTTTGATGATTTTGATTGTCATCCAGTTGTTTTTCGATGTGGTAAGGAGGTTGAAGAGCTGCGGTGCAAGTGGGAGGTAGTTCTTTGGGTTTTTCCGCGATAGTTCGCAGATTACGTTGACAGTTGCGGATACAACGGCTGGTTTATACAAAGCACGATCAGTCCCAGTCCTTTCGAAAAGCAGTATTCTTCCTTAGCGGGATAGAGGGTTTATATTTCTTACTCTCGTCGCTATCCTCCAGCCGTTCTCTCAGTCTCGGGAAACTGCTTCGTAAGGCTTCCGGGAACTGGAGGAATATCTTGTACATGACCAGCACGGCCTTTTTGCGAATATAAGAGTTGGAATGGTTCATCTTCGCGATCAGGTCCGGTGTGAGGTCTCTTGCTAAGGACGGGGATACGATGTGGGATAAGCCGTTGATAGCAAGCGATAACTCAAACTGGTTCGGCGACGATAAGTCCTATAAACGTGCAAATACGCCCGCATCCAATTAGTCGAATGCCTTTCCCTCATCCACCGAAGCCTGTATGATCTAATAAACGGAGATAACGGAACACACCCACCTTCTTCAGCAAATTGGTCGCCAACATCAAAACGTCCGTATCCAGTCTAAAACTCTGAACCGCAGCCAAATATCCAACCCTCTTCTGCACAAACTTCTGGGAAGACATGACCTCCAGAACGTGAAAGGAGGCCCAGGACATGCTGTGGCCGAACATTTCGAGGTATATGAGTTTGAGTATCGCGGCGCATTTTATGTCTAAAGGTATCTCACAGGTGTTAGTTCCTTCTTCGCCAAGGGCACACAAAAGCAGAGTCTGGGAGACAAAAGGATATTACCCATATCGTTAGACCGAGCTTCGTTCCTGCATTCCAGCAGCGACTGGGCGATATAGGCCTTCTCATTGCCCTTGTGGGCACGAAGGCCTCGGATGAGGTCGTAGAGAGACTTTTCGAACCTACTCATGAGCGGCGACGGTGTAAGTATGTGTAAGTACAGGCGAGAGTAGTTTCGTTTCCCCAACGGATGGTCTTACATGAGGGGCAAGTCTCGAGAACCCTAGCGGCCGAGGTTGGAGGGCGTGGACATAGAAACCCAGTGGAGAAGTCCAGGCCAGGCGAGTCCGGTCCGGTATTTCGGTGACGTCGTTGCTAGTTGCCGAGCGAGGGACGCTGTGCGGCGTGAATATAATGTGCTAGTATAGTATAGTACAGTATAAGGTAAGGTAGTACGGAGGAGAGGACGTAGACGGAGGGGTTCTGAGGCGGAGGGGTGTTGCTGCTGGAATGCGGGTGGGTGTCCGGCCGTCGGCGAGTTATGGTGCTGCCAGTAACGGTGTTGGTGAGAGTGGCTCTCAGTCGTCACATCATCGGATCGACCTCGTGGTGGTGTTGGCGTTGGCGACGTGGGGTAGGTGCCACCTCACCGGAGCCCGGAGCCCGGGATCATTTTCAGATTCCCGAGTGGAGGACTTCCCGGGATAGTCCAAAATACAACAGAGCAACACAGTCCAAAATTACGCAGGGAATCTGCTCTCCAGATCTCCGTCATAACGTTATATGGTATCATTCTCTCATGGCCAAGTCTTCACAGCCTCAACCCGCTCTCTAGATGGCAGCCATTTCTTATGTAAATGCTTTATACTTAGGTAAGCGAGAAGTATCCACGGTACATTCCAAAGGAGATCCAGAAAGTATAGCCAGGAGGCCTGGAAACCGTCCAACACAAACCCCAAATCTCCGGATCGACACCTTCCCATTCCAGTTGCGGTTACCTCACCTCCGCCGGCAAAACCTGCTTCTCGAACCACCAAAGGAATAAGGGGGAGAGAAGAAGAAACGATGAGAGAAGAAGTTTAAGAAGGGAAGAAATAACGGACTTGGTTGTCGTCAAGACGGATGGCATGGTTAAAGGCTGGCTGCGGCCCGGGTTACACCCGTTTCTAAGACCAGGTTCCGACCGTCATCCCCTCCTACTCTTTGCAGTCAAGTCTAATTATAACGGCTTACATCATTGGTAGCTGTTGCTATAATCCCTCCCTTGTGCACTAGTACACTGATGAACGAACCAGTAAACCACCACTAACATGTTTCTGTTATCGTTATGATCTTCCGATTGTTACCTGTTAACGTTGTGAACTAGGATCTTGGCCGTCAGCTACTTGGTAACGATTCGAGCGTACGATGTAACCGCATGGTCTGTGAATTTTCCCTTCACGTTATGGGCGAGGAATTAAATGTATTGGTGAGTTGGTGAAGTTGTTGGTTTGCCCTTGCTGCCGTTATACTTGTTTACTATATTTATACTTTGGTAAGGGTTTCTTATTCATCCAGGCATCTGGCAGTTGGACGGACTCGGGCACGAGGTAGTATTCGCTATTCCGTGGCGAGAGTATGCAATGACAATCAATCCCTTGGCCCCTGCGGTGAACCCTTGACTTTTTAGGTTTTTTTTTCTCGCTCTCCAATTTATATCTACATGCGGGGAGAAGCGATGAATATAAAACCCTCCGAGATTTCCGAGTATTTTCGCCCCTCGTCATGATTTCATCACCCAAGGATCTTGAAAGACATACCTCTCCAAGGTGTTCGGAAATCCTATCTTTAAAAAGCCTACCCTGTCCCCTCGCTATTACTCCCCCGCTCGTTCCAAATCTCAATCCTCCTTAATTCTCTATATCCCTAGATAATAGGATATAATTTTTTTAACAACCATATATACACTTTAAACATGATCTTCAAAGCCACGGCCCTTCTCTCCCTCCTGGCGGCCACCCTCGCGGCCCCAGCAACCCTCTCTCCGCGTCAAACAGTCCCAGACTCCGCCTTCAACTTCATCGCCAAATACACCGACCCATCCATCTGCTCAAAAGACATGAATGCCCTCTATGGCCAATTTTGGATCGGCCGCGCACCGTACCCTTACTGCAGCATCCGCATGAACCCAAAGGACTGCCTTCGCCCCAACGTCACCGGAATCAGAGTGGAAAAACACATCGAATTCTCCGCAAATTTATCCGCCATCGCGGTGGAAAAAGTGTACATCCACCCGCAGACTCTCGCGTTATCTTTCTCGAGACCTGGGGTTGAGGGAGCTGATCCAGGGATACCTCTGCCCGCCGGGGCGATTACGAGGGGTTTCACGTTGGGACTTAGGAATGATGGATACTATGAGCTTGGGCATATCGATGCTGGGTCCGGATTCTTTGCGTGTCCGACTGAGAGAGCTGGGGAGTTTCAGATCTTTGTGGATTACAAGTACGGATTAGATAAGAAGGATAGTTGTCATTATTTTATTCCGGCCGGGAAGCCGACGGATGCGAAGGCTATCATATACGTTTAATCGCAGCCAGACCAAAGGGTCACGTTACGCTAAGGAGACGAATCGGTTTAGATCGGCAGCTCAGGTTGATCTAATTAATTGAATGCTTGGGAAGCACACGGGACCAGGAGGCACCTAGGTATGGGTATCCGATGCAGGTACCACATAAAAAAAAGAGGGTGTAGGATAATCAAATTTGCAAGCCTTGAACTCAATCCTAATATTGTTTATACTACTTCGATGTATGCAAAACGATACTATTCAATACCTAATTGAATTGATTGATCCGAGCATCGTGATCATGTGCATGAAATAGCGATTAATATTGATTCCTATCCTATCGAATCGAATTTAAGTATATACTTAGCTTAGCAAGTATATAAAGTCTGAGCAATTAAACCCCAGGCCCAGAAAATACTCTCTCCATAATGTTAATATATAAGGTTGCAATTAATTATATCACTATAAACCCATGGTTTATGGAATTCGCCTGAGCCTGCATCTGGAACGAGTGGAAATCTACCTTAAAGATAAACAACAAACACCGGACCAGCCCGCACACGCATGTACGCAGTACCAATGAAGCCGATCCTGGAGATACATGACCTGTGTAACGTTAACGTAATAGGCTACGAGGCTGCCAACGTAGCAGGAGGTCACACACACTTTACTTGGAACCATGGCAACCAGTTACAACACGCGCAGGAAGGATTCAACCATCGCCACAAGATTCAGGCACGTATCGATACTTAGTATATATATATCATACATCTGCTCGCAAGCGTCAACACCAGACCAATCTGCTCGCATGCACAGTATCTGTACATACTAAGCTACGGTACCGTACACGAAGGTTTATCCTCCAACCATGGCAGCCACCAAAGCAGTCCTAGAAACGTACGAGCTTCTCGAACAGATTCTCTCATACCTCCCACCTCTCGACATTCTCATCGCCGCGCGGGGGGTCTCCACCCGCTGGCGAGATTTGGTGGATACCTCCCTCACTTTGAAGTGGGCCACATGGCGATACCCCGGGTTAGAAAACCCATTTACAAGCAAATTACACCTGTTACCGGATGATGAGCTGGTCAAGCTTCACCCCGAGTTCACCGGCGATAATATGGCGGACCTTCGTGGGATTCAACAGCAGTTAGACAGAGGCTATGAAGGAAACCCAGTGACTGGTTTGATTTTTAGGAATTTCTGGAAGGATATTACCACGGTGGTATCACAGGACGAACCCGAACATGAAGGTATCGAGAGCGATACAAGGGATCAACTGCTGGTGGAGGCAATAGATGGTGCCGCGGAGAAATACATCCAATCCATCTCCCATTTAGATCTATACATCACCCGGCCGGCCCTGAACTCCATATCCCTCTTCCCCGAATACTTAGAAGACGATCTACTCCTACCCAAAAAGGACAATAGCACTGTACGCGAAGAATACGTCCTCACAAAGCCCCTGCCGCCACGCCTCCAAGAACCGGTGGTGCAAATCCTTGACGGAGACCCCAAACTCCCCGACATACTTCGACTTCTATACAAAGAAGCCGTATCTTCCGAAGGCAGGAACTTACTGCTCAGAATCAAAGAGAGGTCGAGGCTATTGAAGGAAGAAGTAGTAGTGCCCCGGCCCGCCGACTATGCCAGATGCGAAGGGGCGACTTTGTTGGCTGGCTTGCGAGACCAGGGGACTTCAGAAGAAGACAAGGCACCAAGGTTATGGATAGAGATGACACACAGAGAGGGGAACGATCTCAGTGAAAGGCATTGGAAGTACTTCGAAGAATGGTCGATTACAGGTTTTCTTGGATTCGGGGAGTTGGAGCCGTGGATGGTGAGTTTGAGGGAGAACCCAGGGTGTGTGCTGAGCGAGCGAGAAAGCTTGAGCGAGGGACCCCTAGCTGTAAGGTACCCCGCATGGTTTTGTTAAAATTATTTGCATACCTTGCTGACTGATATTGACATGATAGGGACTCACTACTACCGCTTTGCGTTCAATATTGAGAGGCTCATCACCCGCCTTATTTCTAGATCTAGACTAGTTAAAATTGTCTGGTTACAAGACTGGACTAGTTGGGACCCCGAGATCAGGACTACACTTTGTTAAATTTAGAAATTGAAATGAGAACGTAACCACTAAGAACCAAAGAATCAGGAGCCGTATACGTGTAAACAGAGAACCATTGACTCTTTTATAATTAATCATCTCATGATATCAGGGTCGACGTCGTTTTGATAATTTATCTTCATGATACTTCCCACGCTGATATATCGTTGGTATGGTAAGGCCTCAGCTGGTTCATATATGTGTGTTATACCATGATGCTTTTCAATCGGTACACAGGATTAAAGTCTTTTCTCTTACAAGACCAGGCATAGTTCAATAGAATCAAATACCGTCCATTGTTAAATGCAAGTGATAAAGGCGGGTGGAGAATTCACCTGGCCTTTTATACTCCCCGGGCGTGCATGTCTGTGCCCCGGGCCCGGTCTTGGCATTTGGCACTGAGCATACGCAACCAAACCAAGCTCGCGTCCAAACCACCACCCTGCCAACGTCCAACCTTCTCCCCAGCTCTCATCCACCTTCCCCGGCATAGCCATCATCACGACTTCTGTCAAACCCAGATCACAATGAACCAGTTCCCTCACGGTTGGGGCCGTGTAAGCCGAATAGACCTGTCTTCCGAATCGAGGTACCTTGGAGCTATGCTAACCCGTTCCTTTGTTCTGTGTAGCCCAGAGACGACGTCTACGGAGCTTACGACAGCAGCTACCTCAACGATTCCCAGCCAATCTCGCATACCCAAAGACCCATTGTCACCGGTACCAGTGTCCTAGGTATCAAGTTCAAGGGTGGTGTCATAATCGCCGCCGATAACATCGGTACGTACCTTAATCCCCGGCCTTCGTTATCGGAACTTCTCGATCTAACCCTTCTTTCTAGCATCCTACGGCTCCCTCGCCCGCTACGACAACGTCGAACGTCTCCTCCAGGTCGGCACCCACACCGTCGTCGGCGCCGGTGGCGACATCTCCGACATGCAATACCTCCACCTCCTCCTCGACAACCTCCTCATCAAAGAACAATACCCCGCCGACGACCACCACCTCTACGCGCCCCAGGTTCACACCTATATCTCCCGCGTCCTTTACCAACGCCGTAACAAATTCGACCCTCTCTGGAATTCGATACTGACCGCCGGAGCGGACCCAAAGACCTCCGAACCCTTCCTGTCGTACGTCGATTTGAAGGGGACCACATACTCCGCCCCGGCTTTGGCCACGGGGTACGGTGCGCACCTCGCGATTCCTATATTAAGAAAACATGTTCCAGACGAGGAAGCCGTTTCAAATCTGAGCCAGGAGGACGCTCAGAAGCTTGTGGAAGAGTGTATGAAGGTTCTGTGGTACCGTGATGCCAGGTCTGGTGTCAAGTATAGCTGGGCGGTTGTGACAAAGGATGGGGTTACGACCGGGAATAAGGAGATTGAGAACCAGAGCTGGAAGTTCGCCGAGATGATTAAGGGTTACGGAGCTCAGAATATTTAGAAAGTCTCTAACCTTATCAGATAGATAAATTATATGGACCTTTTTATTTGAAAACGTTCTCCTCTTGGTTAAAGGCTTGGAGATGCACAAAGTATAAGTTCCCTTCAAACGGGGAAAGCGTTTGGCGGCCCCCGACAGGGAGGCAGAATTATCATTAGGCGTTATTGCAGATATCCAAATGCAACAATGAATCTCCAACGCTGCCGTTAGGTATACGCGTATATTAAACAAATGGAAAAGGCGTAGACCATTAATCAACCATTCAAGACGACTGCGCTTCCAGTAGCTCTTTCGCCGCTGCAACCTCCGCCGAATCATAGCCTACGAACCCCTTCTTCCCCGCCTCGGACCCGCTCACGATATCATTCAGCTGTACAGTTGCCACACTATTCAACTTGTTAACCTTCTCCTCTGGTATTGTCCTATGAGAGGCTGATATTTTAGACTCCAATAGCTTCCCGGTCACCTATTATACCTTAGTGATTAGCATACCCCGACAAAGCGTTATAGTATCAAACTCTTCGAGAAACGCATGAAGGGAAGGGAGGGGAAGGAGCGAAAGACTCTGACATACCAACTTAATCCCATAGTATCCCCTCAAATACCCGTCGCACAGCTCCACCGACCTCAGATACCACCTCAAACCCGCCTCCAATTTCTCCACCACCTCCTTCGCGGAGAGACCGCTTCCCTCGGCAGCAACGAAGTGTATCTCCCCAAGCCTCGCGTGAATATTATATGCGTTCGGGAGGACTAATAAAACCTCCTCGAGACAGTATATCGCTTGCGAATACATTGATATTTCAAAGTAATACTGCGCGAGTTGGGACCAGGACTCTGCATCCGTGGGGTTTAGGTCGATGAGCGTTGTTAGCGCGGATATGGCTTCGGATTTTTTGGAGAGGTGGTGGAGGAGGGTTATGCGGCGTTTGGCGACTGGCTATTCGAAAGTTATAACATCAAAAGTCAGCGGTCTTTTCTTTTCTTGATGTTCGAGCCAAAAAGGGTAAAGGGTATTCGCTATCTTTGTTCATACAATATTTGTAGGATCCTCCTTAAGGACATCCGTGTAATTCTTCAACACCTCCTCTAGCTGTGACTGATTCGTAGCGGTCGCTTCATCGTATACTCCCTGCAGCGCCATGATCCGGGCGTTATCGTTCCCAAACCGGTCGGATAACCGTTGGAGGACTAATCGGGCGGATGTATCATCCCCCGTTCGTAGCGTGGATAGCAGTAGCGATTCGTAAAGCGCCCATTGTTCAGGTGTATCCGTGATCGAGAGGTTTAGAATCGATGGGGCTAGCTGAGAGAGGGTTAGGGATTCGGAGGGGGTGGGGTTCGCGGAGGCGGATTGGAAGCGGTTTAGAAGGTTTGCGAGGGACATTGTGGGCAGCCGGTGAGTAGACCGTTATTTGGTAGGCAGAGGGGTTTTTATAGGGCCGGTTGATGAGGCCGGGTGGAGGTTCGTCCTGGAGAGGTTTGGGTTTCTCGAGATATCAAGACATCGCGAAACTGAACCGTCGAAAGCCAGGAAGCTGCCGCGTTGGCCTCTGTCGTCAAATCATCATGTGACTTTGCATCGGTTTGTTCGTTTGCTCGTACTCTATTTCCGAATATGAACTGCTACAAATCCAACGTCCACAACACAGAACAAATGCCACATCACGTGCTCATTTTGTGTGTTGTCCTGTTTCTCTACCAAAAAGTGCGTAACTCTAACAGCCGTTTACAAGACGCTCAACCATCAGAGCATCGTTCGAAGCACTGTATTAAAAGGAGAGATCCTTGGGAAACGAATGAGGTAAATTTTGTAAGTTTCGGCGTAGCAGTTGTTTCGCGACGTGCTGTTGAATTTTGGTGGCTCTTCAAAGAAATGGAGGTTTCTAGATTCTCCCTGGCCTGATGATATGCATAGTCCAATATCGCCACTCTTGCTGAGAACAGAACTCCTACAGTATACTATAACTACTTGGTACTTACAAACAAGACTAAATATACTGCCAGTCCATTCACAGGGTTCTATAAGTGCCCCTTCTATTATGCTACTACTACCAGGTCTCAAGCTGGAGACTCTAAGAAACGATGTCTTCGCAAGGTCTACGCTGGAAATATGTATTTGGAGATGATTGTATATTACTACAGCGTGAGTCTAGATGTTCGTAGTTATATACAGTTACCCACAGCCCTCAAGACCTTAGTCTCGTGGGCCCAAATATGCTCGATACCCCAGTATCACCCTACACAGCCGTGTGCCAACTAAACCCAGCCCTATATGCGAAATTCAAATCCAAATTCTAAACTCCAAACTCCAAGTTAAGCCCAGTACTCAAGTAGATACCTAGGTACCTAGTTAATTATCTTAATCCCCCAAAACTCCTAAGCAATGCATCAGCCCTGCCAGTTAAACTTCGACTGCCTCAACATCCCCATCAATCCCATAGGTAGCAACCCCTCCTCCACAATATTCAACCCTCCAAACCGCCTCATCATATCCTTCGCATACAACTGGAAGATCCACTTGTCGTAGTTCTTCCAATTGGAATCGCTCCCTTTCGTACGGCCCTTCACTGATACCTTTAATGCCGCTTTAATATCCCCTCCCAGGTCGACGCCAACCTCGGCAGGCTCGCTAATCAACTTCTGGAACGTCGAAAGGAGTGAGTAACTCGTCTCCTCGCGGAAGCTCGCGTACTCCTCGCGGGTTAGAAATTCCAGACCCTGAAGTTTGGCCGCCGCGGAGTCGTGAGCTTTCTTTCGTTGCTCAAAGCGCTCCTGTTGTCGGCTGTACTCCCTATCTTCCTCTTTAAAGAACTCATCCATAAGCTCCGATGGGTCTTCTTGTTCGAATTGGTCGCGGATGAGGTAGAGGTCGATGAAAGGGTTTTGAATCTGGAGCCCTCCGAGTTTGACAGGGAAGTAGAGGTATCCATCCGGGATATCTGTAACGCCGAAACGATTCGCGATCATCTGCTTTAAGTGTTCACCAACGCCGCCGGTGGAAGACTTAAAGATCTCCTTTTGAATCCGTTGGAAGGTCTCGAGCATTCCCTCGACATGTTGACTACCGAAGCAGACAGAGGCTTTACCGCAGTTCGTTCGGAAAAACCGTGCACCGTAGATATTCCAGGCCTGGGTGAAGTCGAAGACGCTCTTGCATGCCTTGAGTTGGAGGGAAAGTTCTTTGATGTGAGAATCGACCTTCTTCTTGTTGATGGTGAAGAATCCGGATACAGGATCTAGCTTGAGGAATCCCCAGACCACATCGCCCTTGGGGAGCCCGACGGGATTGGTTTCTACCTTCTTTTCCGGATCGCTGTAAATCAGGGCCGAACCGGTTTTCTCGACATTGAATTCCAACCCGGTGAGCTTCGCGAATTCGCCGAGGGCACTCCAACCCTTAAGACAGGTGTCTATTCCACCCCACATCCAGATATCATCATGCAGCCTGTACAACTTCGCTCCATCCGCCTTCTGGTTGACCGCGAAGTCACCGCAGAAAAGAAGCGCTTCTCCGAAAAAGGCACCGAGTGGTACACCGATCGGTGTGCCCCTCTTCCGAGAGCGAGGGGTTGGGTCAACGTCGCCAACGAAAACGATAGGTGCCTCGAGGACCTTTTTGAAGAACTTGATCCAATCCTCCTCTACTCCGAAGAACTCGAGAACAGTAAAGACGGCGGAGTGGGAAATCGATGGACCAAACCATTTGAAATCAGATCGAATAACCGTGGTGTCCTGCCCGAGTTTCCTTCGAACGATAATCTGGGACTGGATGATCCGTAGTAGTTTTTGCACAACATCTACGGGACTTGTTCGGTTGTCTCCCGGCTCGGAGTTGCCGTTGTACGCGCCACGTTGCTCGAACTTCTGCGCCGGCAGCTGGTCAAGGAAAATTTCGTCTGTCCAATGCTTGGTGAGGTAAGTCTCCACCGTAGAAGTATTCCTCGAGCTCATTCCCAGCTTCAGGTTGCGCTCCCGTAACTGTTCCTCTGTGATACTCCCAGGTGGCGTCTTGAGAACGTTGTAATTTGTGATGAACTTCTTCATGATTTCTCGCCATCTTGTTGCCCATTCGAGCCCCGTATATTGAAGGAAGATAGTTTGGAGTAAGTCCTCGTCCGGATAGAATCGGTACCGATCATTCAACTGCCTCCTTTGCTCAATCATTGAAACTCCCTCCCATGAGAAGGACCTCCACGCCGCCATTCGCATGTTCAGAACATCGGCGATTTCGTTGAGTACGATGGTATTTCCGAGAAACTCTTTCAGCGTCGCCTTCTTCTTGTCGTTGATGACATCCACTCTAAGCAGTGTCCTAATCGTAGATGAAACCGTATCAACATCGAAGGGGGATTCATCCCAGTACTCCTGAAGATTAGCTACGCTTTCCCGGAGATCTTCAAACGCCAATCTGACCTCCTTCGACGGATTTTGGGTGAATAGTTCTTCGAGATAAGCCTTGATAGCATCGGTATCGACCTCCTTTTCTTCGAAAGCGTATGCCTCCCAGGTAGCTCGCTGCTTGTGCATTTCTTCCCGCCCGACAGGAACCCAATCCACACCGACTTCACCTTTCCCTTGTCCAGTTTTACCAGCCGAAATCCACTCGTCGACAAGTTTTCCGTACAAAGTGGCGAACGCATATTTGTTCGACTGCACGGATAACTCGTCCCGAATCGTCTTCTCATAATCCGTGAGAAAACTTTCGGAGACGGAAGGATCCCTTTCCGATTGCGCAGTGAACTTTCGTAGGTTTTCCAGGGATAGGATGGGATGGTCAGATAAATCGGTCATGGCGGGGAGTTCCTCCGCGCCATCGATGAGGAGACAGACTCGCTTTCGCGTATCTAACTCGTCATCGGCGCTCTCGAGGAGTGTACGTTTGGCGGACTCATAAGAACTCGATTGTTTGGCGAGTTCGTCGAGTTTGATGCGAGTGACCGCATGGAGGGTTTCTGAGAGTCCATCTGAGGATGCCATTGCTGATAATGTTCTTGAAAAGTGCTTGGGAGCTGTAGAGCTGAGAGCTGAAACTTTGCAAGTGGCGAGTAAAGATCTGGGATTACGCGCAGAATGAGAGTGGAATCCTCTACAATTAGATTGAGGCCGTTGATATATGACTGGTGAAGCTGGTCTGTTGCTGCTGCTGTTGAGAGTAGATATCGACCTAGAGCGGGGCGCCTGAACAGAATTTATACACGACCCCGAGGGAAACTTCGCAGGCGAACAATTGTACTGTCGGTTATAGCTACGAACAATGCTCTGAGGTATTTTCATAATTTCGAATTGCGCAAAGCTGACTCGCTTTACGGCGAGTGCCTGTGAAGTCATGATTGTCAGTGCGGTTTGTTCGGCTGTCGCCTGTGTTATGCCTGGGCCGTGCCTGTATGACGTGAAGAAATGTCTGAGAGTACTCGATTCGATTGCGGAGTTGCCATATATAATAATATACGTTGGGGCCAGGCCCTAGGCCAACTCGAGTCACTCTAACTCCTCAAGCACCTTGGCTATATCTACATGCATATATGCGTGGCCAAATGGTTTCGCGGACAGCGAGTCTACTAACCAAGATGAAGTTAATCTGGTAGCAGAGTGGGTTTTATCAATCTTCGACTTGCCTAAACCGAGCAACAAGATATTTAATTCAGCTCTCATAATCTACGCCTCGGACGAAGATTAGTAACCTGTAATACAATAACCCCAAATTCACCGTAAGAAACGTAAATTTTTCATCTGCAAGAGGTTTCGGGAGAATGTGCAAGGCCTGGATCCTGTAGGCATGCCTGAAGTTCAAGGCCAAAATGCAACACTAGTCAACACAAAATATTTCGGATCGATCGACGTTTTGGATCAGAACGAGAGACTAGGGCACGTGTTTATAAAGTTATAGAAGTTAAGGGAAAATGACTTAGACCTTTAAATTTTGATAACAAATGATAGTTTACAGATATTCCGTTTGGTAGTCTGGATTCGAGTCGTCGTGTTAGTAATATGTCAGGTTGATTATACCTTTCCGAAGCGCGAGGTTGTGTCCTACCTCGCGTACCAAATAGCAGATTTCAACCTACAAAAAGATGCGGTGAAACTCCAGTAATTACGTAACTCTAAACATCCAGCTAGATGTTGTTCCAGGGTATACGTATAAGGAGTTGATAATATTTGCAGAAACCATTTAGTTCTATTTTGCGACCGCTCCGCCCCAAATACTTCCTATTCTTCAACTTACCCTTCAACCAACGTCCTGTACACATTTACAATCAGTTATTTATACATCCGTGCAATGCATATTCAATCTTATTTGGGAATTCCCAAATTCGAGGCAGGAAACACCACTCATCGCAACAAGTTCGGATACAGAAATAATTGAAATGCAAGCCATAGGTCGATCTACAGGCGAATCATTATATACTTTTCACTTTATTCAAACGTTTCGCAGAGGATAAAGCTTGAGGATTTACATAATATACATCGATAGGGAATCATTAAGCCCTTTCTTCAGCATCTCCAAGACAAATTGATTTATTATAGAACCGTTCATATTGGCTTAGCGTAGCAGTCTTGTGGCGGCTTGGGCTACCAGTCTGAGAGCGCTAATTGGCAGGAAATGCATACGCGGGCGGGCTGAAAGTAACGGTTTATAATGCAACAAGGCCAGCTGCGAGACCACAATGAACCCATAGTCACACAAACTAGTCTACAGTCCGCCACTACTGGCGATCAGGGGCAACACCACATGTTCAACACAAAAGAAATTGGTTCAGGTATTGATCAAACTTTATGGTTACGAACTGGTATCGATATTGATCCAAGACGAAGGAAACCCTGGATAGGAGTACCTTGCTGGGGGCTAGTAATAGCACCATTTCTCGAGTAGAACCAAACCCTTTTTAGGCTGATATTCATATCCCAAGTATGTCGATATATGAGCTGCTGTGCGGGTGGCACGGTTATCGACATGGCGGCTGCCGGGGCGCAACATCTTAAGGGTACAACGTGTGCGGCCCGCTCAGTAATCTAAAGATATGTATCCGAATATATGTCCGTCCAATTCACTCAACTCACCTCCTGTACGGCTGGAATATTATATCAAACCTTGCTTTGGCATCGATTTGGACCGCCCTCAGCCCCATGCACTACTAATTCTAGTGATTCACCAACAGTTCCATCCATCATATTTGCACCTTTACATCTACCTCGCCAACATTTGCAAATGGTCGGGAAAAGTTACCGCTATACAAAATACGCAAGTATAAGCGAAGACTCGGAGCTTGAATGTAACCCAAGAAATCAACGGCTTGACAATTTCGTGATGTTTTGCTTGCTTTTTTCTTCTTTTCTTGCTCGCGTATCCTTCTGTAAGATGTCACTTTTGTTATCATGCAGTTGACACCATTAATGCCCAATTGAATGAATGGACAGAAACAGTGGAAAATGGCAGCAGAATCAGAAATCCCCTTTCGTTGCCTTCGAGGCATATACATGTTCTGGATGGAGGGTCGGGGCTATGCTATGCCTGATCGAGACATCGCGGATAGGATCTATCTCTTGACACTACCGTTTTTTATTATTAGCAATCCTTGCACTGTTATCAATCTGGGTCAAGAACCGACTAGGTTGCTCGTAGGCCAAGCTTTTATGGATCCACACGTTGACGGAACCGGTATCCAGGAAAGTGGCACAGATTTGGTCCTATTCTACGGAAGCCGAGCCCTGTACTATTGGCAGAGGCATCATCGTGTGGGAGATAAAGTCACGACACGAGGCTGACCTGTCTCCTATAGAACGGGTTGTATTAATATACTATTCGAGTTGATTCCGTAGGCGCATACAGCCAATAGATTTCTTTCCACGAAACCCGTTCAATTTTAATGTTGCAACAGGCAATGCCCCCCAAACCTTTGCAGTTTGTTATACAGCAAAGCGACCTGGACTCCGACCGGTATTCTTTCTTTCCGATTCTACACCCAAATCATGGCTCTACCTGCGCCGGTTACTATCTACCTTTCAAAAAAAGCCCCAGTCTGGAGAGTACCATCTATAGTCTGGGTTAGAGCGATAGTGTGCTTCCTTGTCGTGTCCACTTCGATATTATTGCTATCTTCGTGGGGGGGCACAGGAATAGCCTATGTTAAGGCTAACGTGGGCAACTCGGTGAGAAGCCTTTCGGATACTTCTGTCTACGTATTCCCAAGCCTAGCTTTCGTTAACGAATCTCAAAAAAAATCAGAGCTCTTTACATGACGCTTTGGATACAAGTAAAGGTATCGAGGAAGAGGACCGCCCGGTGATCCTCTACGCCTACCACGAAACAGAAAACGCTCGGAAGAACGCCCTGTTTTTTATAAATCATGGCCTACACGCACACGCCGACTTCATCTTCATCTTTAACGGTGAAACCGATTTAGGCGACAGCCTCCCCAAAGCACCGAATATTAAAACCGTCCAACGAAACAATACCTGCTTCGACCTAGGCTCTTACGCTGAGGTGATAATCAAAAATGATTTGGTCAATAAATACAAACGATTTATTCTTATCAACGCCTCTATCAGAGGTCCGTTTCTACCGACTTGGAGCCGGGAGTGTTGGTCTGATGCCTGGCTGGCTAATGTCACGGATACGAATAAGGTAGATACACATCCACGACCTGTTCAGGAATCGGGTCCTAACTGTGCCATAGCTGGTTGGCATGACGTTTAATTGTAGACCAAGTCACCACGTCCAATCTATGATATTCGCCACGGACCGTATCGGCATAAATTTGTTGCTCCCGAATCTCAATAAATGTTTTCGGAAAATGTGGTTTGCAGTGAAGGCCGAGATGAATTCTACCAGGGTGATTTGGGAGAACGGATACAATGTTACGGCTTTCATGACGGCCTTCTCTTCGAACAAGAACTACGCTACGGAATGCCAACATGGCGATATTTTGTACGAAGGAAAGTACTATGGGATGTCGATTCACCCATACGAGAGTATGTTTCAAAAGGCAAACCGGAATGTTGCACCAAAACAATTGGATTTATTGACGCGATGGCATGAACAATCGAATTACTCGAGCTGGGATGCTTGCAGGAGAGCATATAACATACGACAGGCGACACGGGCGATGAAGCGGAGAGGTCTTGACCTTGACTTCGGTTTCTAGAATAACGGCGATACACGCCCTAATGTTTTCATACACGCAAGTTATACCCTTTCGATTCTTTTGAGACTCGTTTATCCCAAACTCTTATCTCTATGTGGTGCTCAAGCATTTTGAATGGCGACCTTAGAATCCTTCATTTGTTCTTCGAAAACCGGGCTGGCCCGGTGATCCACCATTATATACCTAGTTAATTATATTAAGAGCTTGTCTACCAGCAGCCTACCTGTACTAAGAGCGTGTTATACAGAATTAGTTAGCGTTGTTTCCAAACTTAGCTCTTAACCGTTATATCTCGGACTATTCAATGATTAAGATATATCGATATTGTGTTATACCTGGGGACGAGACCAGTTATACCCAACGTTAGTTATCGTTAGAGAATGGTAGAAAAAAGAAGCATATTTCGTGGCCTCGAGGCGATATTTTGGCCACTGATTTCCAACACATTGGCATGTTAAAAAAAAAAAAAAAAAAAAAAAAACTTGTCAATGGAATGGAAGTCGCAATCTATCGGAACTGGCCAAATCGTTAATGCGTCAACTGGCAACAAGCTTTTGCTAAGCGTGGCTATAAGACATCGAGACCAGGTAATAAACTTTAATATCTACTGGATTCGGCATAGTGCGTTCCGAACTACCGGAGTAAGTCTAGATACCAAGAAATACTTGGCAACTGGCTCCTGTCAGTTCCACAACGGAATAATTAAGTAATTGTGGGACGCATCTCTAATACAATCCCGATGCTGCGCAACAGCGATATCTATATAGTAGAGTGGGTTTTAGAATTTCGATCAAATTGAACAATTTATAGACTAGTTCAATATCCCAAGATCCAATCCTCATCGCGAACTACACCCGTGGAGCCTAGGGTCATTGACGGACAGTCGAGGCCTACCGTAGTAAGATCGAATGGGTAATACAAGGCCAGTTTCCCTCCCGGTAGCTTGATGATCGTATACCGGGTCGCCTATACTTATAAACTTAGATAAGCAACTCCATTTTCAATTAAGTAGCATGTATATATATATATATAGCGATATTTTCGATCTTGGGACGCCCGGTTCGAAGCTCCACCAGGGAGATACGCACTACGGGCTTTCCTAAATCGATGATAACCGCCATTTTCTAACCTATATACCAACTAGAAAGACCTTAATCCAAGTTAAGACAGTAATATATACCAAGAACACCCTGATATACTCTGTCCTTCTAGAGCTTCATGCCTTGTCAACTATACCTCCTTAAAAACGTCTAGAATAGCTCGGCTCGGTACACTCCTCCCAACATTTCCCACTAGCCGTGAATCGCGGCCTCATCCCGTCCTAATACCCGTGCAATAGACGTATGCATACGTATGCTGGCGTAAGTTCCGCACAATCATGGTAAATTAACACGTCTGTGCGCCCTGTTGCATTTTTGGCCCAGCTTGCGTTGCTCCGGGAGCTCAAACGGGGCTGTGCAGCTTCAACCAGCCAAACCAGCTCCAGGCCACACGACTCCGACCCGTGTCCTCCCATCACGTCCCGATCCTCCAACGTCCCACCGCCCTCACATATAAATCTACAATGTAAACCCGGTACACTCTTCCCGCCGAAATCACCCCTTTCATTCATCAAGATGACCTCCAATCCGATCCGTATCCTGCTGAAATCGCATCCTCATCGCTCTATCGCACTATGCGCGCCAAACCACGTCCTGACTTTCCGTCACAACCCGTCAGCGTCCCACCACGCCCCGGCTCCATCCTTCGCCGCTAACCTCCCATATAACAACAACAATTCCGGGTCCAATTCTAGCGTCAACGTTTCCTCCAGCGGGGCGAACGGTAATCATCATGGAAGCGGCGCTGCGGCCTGTATGGTCGACTTCTCGGAGCGCAGGGAGGTCGACCTGTCCGAGTACCATCCTATGGGAAGTGCGCTTCCCTGCCGAGGAACGCTCGGGCTGATATCGCTGAATGGGGATGTTTTCCTCTGTGTGGTTACCGGAGCGAGCTTGGTTGCCACTGTAAGGCCCGGGGAGACGGTTTACCGGATCCATGCTGTAGAATTTCGTATGTACGTCTTCCTGTCTGGGGAAAATGGATTTGCGCCTCTGACTTCTAGACTTTGATTGTGGTAGATTGCCTAAACTCGGCCGAGTACGATAATATGTCCTTAGACGACATCTATAACCAGGACTTCGACTACAGTAGTAAACATGGGGATGCGGTTTTTGAACATCCTTGTGCTGCCTTGCGCAAGATGCTGTCGGAGGGTACATTCTATTACTCTACGGATTTTGATTTAACAAATCGCCTGCAGAATAGGTATTATCATAAGCGGATACCTATATCCTTCCCTCTTCGCTAACTCGAGGATCTAGATCCGTAGATCATACCTCGACATCCACTCATTTTTCGATCGATACGTTTAATGAATCGTTCTTGTGGAATATGGCCCTTATCAAACCCCTCCTTCAATTTCGTTCTCGGCTCCCCACATCAGCCCGTCTGGCTTTAGATTCTACTCGGATCCTCACCTCGGCGATCCGAGGTTACGTCGAGACAACCACCGTGAACAGAGGGATAGCCGCAATAAATGCCCAACAAAGATTCGCCGGGAAAACACATCTTACAATCATTTCTCGGCTATCGTGCAGGAGGGCGGGCACTCGTTTCAACTCTCGGGGCATGGATGATGACGGTCACGTTGCGAACTTCGTTGAGACGGAGACGGTAATATGGGATAGTAGAGCCGAGAATAATGTCAAGGGTGTAGGATTTTCGTATACACAAGTTAGAGGCTCAGTACCATTGTTTTGGGAACAGCAGGCTGGTTTGCTGCCAGGTCAACAGAAAGTCACGATTACTAGGAGCCCTGAAGCGACGCAGCCTTCATTCGATCGTCATATCGAGGGCATATCTGTCAAATACGGCGCCATCCATATTGTCAACCTTCTATCGGCCCTGAAGCCTGCAGAAGCCGAGTTGACGAGGATGTTCGATGTCATGATCCGGCATTCCCCGTACCTTGGCCAAAACGATAAGAGCGGAACTGGCGAACTCATCAAAGCTACCAAGTTCGATTTCCATGAAGAAACGAGAGCCGGGTACGAGGCGGCGGCTCAGATCAGGCGGTACATCGAGGACTCTGCGGACTCGTTCGCATACTTCTTAACGGAGGACGTCGATCATGACAACGACGAGGGAACAGCACCGCATTCTACAGTTATTTTACAACAAGAAGGTGTCTTCAGGACCAATTGCTTGGATTGTCTGGATCGTACAAACCTCATTCAGCAAATAATAAGTCAAATGGCGATTGAGCGATTTCTAAGGCATCGGAACGAGAAAGCTATCACTGAGCTCTGGTCGAGACATTCAATCCTATGGGCTGACAATGGTGATGCGTTGTCCAGGATATACGCAGGTACCGGTGCCCTGAAGAGCTCTTTCACGCGCTCCGGGAAGTCAAGTCTCGGCGGGGTGCTGGCCGACTTTAGGAAGAGTGCTACAAGGATGTATATCAACAATTTTGCGGACAAGGGGAGGCAGAATACGATTGACATGCTGCTGGGCAGATTGGTGGGGCAGGACCCCGTCATTCTATATGACCCGATCAATGACTATGTCAACTCTGAGCTCTCGAAGAGGTCGGATCAGTTTATGACGACAAAAGTGATCTCTATACACGTCGGTACCATGAACCTCAACGGGAGAACGGACGGAATAGATCAAGACTTGTCCTCGTGGTTATTCCCGCCGCCTTGCTCCCACTACCAACCTGAATTGATCGTTGTTGGGTTTCAGGAGATCGTGGAGTTATCGCCGCAGCAGATCATGTCAACAGATCCGGAAAGGCGGCAGCTGTGGGAAGCTGCGGTCTTAGATAATCTGAACCGAGCGAGCAAGACCACTACGAAGGGGAAAAAAGAGTACATTTTGCTCAGAGGAGGTCAGCTTGTTGGTGCAGCTCTTGGAATTTACGTTCGATCCGATATTATCTCGCAAATAAAGAACGTTGAGGGTTCCCTGAAGAAAACCGGTATGAGTGGACTCTCAGGGAATAAAGGTGCTGTGGCCATCCGATTTGACTACGGAAACACGAGGATATGCCTTGTCACCGCCCATTTAGCTGCAGGCTTTGCGAACTATGATGAGCGGAATCGTGATTACAGGACCATCGCTAATGGTCTAAGGTTCCAGCGAGGGCGTTCCATCGATGATCACGATGTGGTTATCTGGCTCGGAGACTTCAACTATCGAATTGGATTGAACAACGAAGAAACGAAACGTCTGATAAAAGTTGGAGATCTGGGGAAACTATACGAGAATGACCAGCTGAATCTCCAGATGGTGGCTGGTTTAACGTTTCCGTATTACTCAGAAGCGCGTTTGACCTTCCTACCGACCTACAGATTTGATATAAACTCGGACGAATATGATACTTCGTACGTTTCCCACTCTTCCCCTTCTAGTTACACATTATTAATACGCTTAATAGGGAAAAGCTGCGTATTCCGGCCTGGTGTGATCGAATTCTTCGCAAGGGTAGCAACGTCCGCCAGTTGACGTACAACAGTGCGCCTCTAAAGTTTTCGGATCATAGACCCGTCTATGCAACGTTCGAGGCGACAATACAGTTCATCAATGAAGAGGTCAAAGAAAGACTTAGCCAGCAAATCTACGCGAGCCGCCGCGATTCTGTCGGCGTGAAAAACTTGTCTACACCGAATCTTTTAGACGAAGACGAAAGCGAAGAGGATCTGCTCGGATACGATCCAATTGCCCCAGGACGTATGTTCAACACCGTACCTTACCTCCTCCTCCCATTCGTAGTCGCGATTGCTATTTTGAAGGCCGGAGACCTAAGACTTTTGAAATGATTTGATATGCTTAGTACCTCCGGCGTCGACGGATATGCGGAAATGGTGGCTTGATCACGGCGTTCCGGCGAAAAGCACAGCCAGGCCACCAGGAGATAATTTTGAGTTGAATACGACAAAAATGATGGGCAACCCCTTCTCAATTACCCCGGAGAAAGACTGGGTGAAAAAAGAGGCACCGGCGCCGCCACCGGCGAGAGGAACCACACCGAAGTTGTCATCATCAGGACAGAGTAGCGCGTCTCCTACTCCTCCACCGCAGGAAATATACCCTCCACCGCCATTAAAGAGAACGACGACGAGCAGCACCACTAGCAGCACGAGAGGGACAGGGTTGAGAAAGCTACCACCACCATATAATCCTACTACGCTGCCGCAGTTGGGGAATCAGATATTACCGCCACCGCCGGCGCCATCCATGAAGCAAAGAGAGATATTACCCCCGCCCTCAGTTCTACCGTCCATGAAGAGCACCACGACGACTTCAGTTGCCACACCTAACACACCACCTTTTAAGGCTACATCGAGAGCTCAGCCCGTTCCTCCGCAACCACTTAGTAGGAGTCCATCAATTTCATCCACGTCGACAACGAGAGCGCCGCCTCCAAAACCTAAGAAGCCGAGGAGCCTCGCGGGGTCGACAGTCGAGACGTCGCCGCAGAGTTTCAAGAGCGCGAGAGACAGTGTTGATGACGAGCGCCTTATGAGTGTGGCGGAAAGGATTAGAGGAATGGAAGTTGGGGAAGGTACCAGCGGCTCGACTACGATGAAGAGAACTGTTTCGAATCCTGTTAAGGGAGTAGGCGGAAGCTATGCCGGAGGAGCAAGAAGTGCCTCGGCTGCGACTCGTCAAAACGGATATCTATCAGAAGACGACGGGAGGCCGCCACCGCCTTTGCCGCAAAGGCGACAGGGTCCGGGGAACTTAATGGACGAAACCGGGGACGGAGTCAGTGGATGGTTGCCTTTGACGCCTGGGAGATGAAGGTCCTTCCTCTTTTCCCTGTGCCTTTTCTTTTCAGACTCATAGATGTAGATGCGTTTTTTTTTTTTTTTTTTTTTTTATCGCAGTCCTTTTTGCTTCCACTTCAGTGGACTTGTAGCGTTTTGGGTACACAAAAGATGGGATTAGAGGGTATATCTGGGTGGCATTCGTTGTATAGAGTCGGAAAAAATTCAAAAAGTATAGCATACCTACATACTAGGCTCTTACATGGTGGGGGCGGGTCAGATACGGTGGCGAGTGACCGCAACCTTGATAAGGGTGTGGGGAAAGGGGGTTACAAGTACACACTGTCGAGTCGCATGACGGGAAGGAAACTCGTGATTGTCAGTATCATCAATGTTAGCACCAGCGTCGACTGTACAGTACAGGTACAAACATAATCGTATCAGCTGATTCGTCTCAATTGATAAGTGCTTTCTCGCTCGCTCGCACACTAGCCAACTGCTAAATTAAACTATCGCTGTCTTTGAACTAACCCGACTTCAAACATAAATCACGACTTTCTCAGACCGCAGATAAAAAATACAATGATAAATTTGGTACAACGTAATCGTTACAGGCTGGGTGTAGTTTGCAATCAAGTAAAACTGGGAGAACGCATGGGAATTATAGCGGGGAGGAAATAGAATATATGATCATGAATGAAAGCAGCGGAGGGAGGTTGGAAAGGACATCGCAGAATGGTATAGTATATCGTTTGCGGCATAGGAAATTCGTAACGGGAAAAGCGTTCGAAGTCGAAATAAGTACTCGTTCGAGAATGAAGGTCAGTGGTTGGTCATTAATGCATGAAGGTCCGTTTATATCGCGCGCCCTGTACAATAGAAATATAGGAATATCCCGAGGGAACCTGCGAAGTTCCCGTTTCGGTAGCTTCGAAGCTTCAGTTAGGAGGGGAGTCCGAGGCCGGTTTCTGGGCAGACTATCTGCTGCTATAGCGATCGCGGTGTCGCTCCGTTTCCTGGACAACGACGACATCGCTTCGTCGCCTGCTTCCGTCTCTGCTGTGTTCGTAGCTTCGGTGACTGACGGAGCTGGATCTTGGGTCGTATGTGATTGCGCGGGGTTCTCGCATTCTTCGTTCGCGCTCTTGGAGTTCTGCGGCTCGTTGGAGGTGTTCTTCCGCGCGCTGGATTTCTGTAATTTGCCGAAGTAATTGGATCAGTACGGGTTTATAGTTCAATAGAATTCCATAGGGCAAATTAGTGCCATATCGAGATTGCTTACCTGCTCTAACTTCATGATTACTACCTCTCGGTTGGGGATCCACATATCTATAACTGCTCCTATGCCCACCCCTCTCATAGCTCCCACCGCTCACCACTCGACTTTCATGCTCTCTATAATACCCCCGTTCCCGACTCCTCGAACTCGACCTCCCAGCCGCAGACCGTCCGTCATGAGACCGGCCATCGTAAGAACGTCCATCATAACTACTCCCTCCAGTGTGGTGTTGATAATTCCTTCTTGAGCGCCCATGCCTCCCGCCGGCGCCGTAGCTTACGGTGCTGCGACTGGATGTAATGCTGTTTGTTGAGGAACTATTCGTGGACGAAGAGTAGCGACGAGATCGGGAGGGCCGTTCGATTATTGCGGGAGCGGTCGAAACGATCTGGGTTTCGCGCTGGTGGGCGTGGACGGATTCGCGCTCCACTACCCGGGCGGGGACGATGACGTCGTCTTCGACTTCGCCGCGGACTTTGACGAGGCACATTGCTTACGGTGGTGCTTTTGGGCGATTTTCTCTCTCTCTCTTTCTAAAGGGCAATGGAGAAAAAAGGGAAAGAGCAGAAGGTATCGATTACGATAGACGGGATTGACGGGATAGAGGGGAAAACAACAGAAACCCGTCTACTTTAAAGGGGGGTGATATTCGGCGACTAAGAAACCGGGAACAGCTGAGAAATACTGCGATTGACCAAAGGCGCGGGCGAAGGATATCCGGATACGATGAGATAGATGGACGGGCGCAGAAAAATGCAAGGAACCGAGCGATTTTTCTAGTCTAAAGTCGGCCGGGTGGTTACCGATAGTTCCTGTTTTTGCGCCGCAGATGCGAATCGAATTGAACAATCGATCTTCGATAGAGATCTCGACGAGCGGGACAAATTGTCGATTGATAGATAGATCAGTGAACCGGAAAGGAAAGAGGGGGGGAAGAGAAAAAGTCGCAAAAGTTAGACTTTCGTTCGGGCTTTTATTCACATTGCCCGCGGGCAGAGTCGGTGCCTGGGGCGCCCTTTTTTGGCTGTATAGCCCCCCAGCTATTGCGCAAGTTCCAAAGTGGGCTGCTAAGGATTTCTGGAATACGACGGGGAATACGCAGACAGAGAGGTCAGGCTGATTGATCTTTGGGCGCAAAAGGTAATCAAGTGAGTTTCGGCAGCTGAACGGTACCTGAAATCTGGGGGTCCTGCTCAGCTCAGGTGAGCCACCGCGGCTGCTGGTTTGCGGACAGGGGTGCGTGCGGTGAACGGACGGACGTTGAGATATAATAACGTTAGTGGGATTAATCGATCCCTCGAGAAATTGTATTGCCAAAGTACTTAAGTCGATAGAACAGTAACTTGATCGATCTTGTGGAATATAAAAGTCAGGAACTAATTCGCAAAACCCTCTGTCTTGCCCCTGTTCCTTGATTTTGATGCGGAACGACGTGGGTGGCTGGGCCGCAATGGAATTAGCTGCCAGATGACAGCACATCGAAGCTAAACTAGGCATGGAAGTCGCACAGCAGCAACAGCAGGTTGACGAACCTTGGAAGTTGCCGTTTTTTCTTTCTAGAAAGTTTCCCAATCTTTGCGAAAGTTACAACGGTATTTGTTACTTCTTTCGGCGCAAGATTAATTAATTATAGCTGCAGACGTTAAGGTATGCGCCTGCAGATTGGGAATGAAGGATGGGTACGATGAGATCACAGTGCTGCCCATCTCCCGCTTAGGATCCATGAATCAGTCGGGACGGATTTCTTAAACGGGTTTGCAGGACTTCCTGAGATAGCAAGAAAATAGGACAGCTTGCTTTGTTATCTGAGGACCAGATATCGGGAATCTGGATCCTAGCATATCGAGTAAGTCATTTTCATAGATTCACACCAAGTATATAATTCTTTCCTTAGGTCTGAGTGATATCAGTGAAACTACAAATCGTGGATGGATTAATTCGTATACCCGCGCGATTGCGAGGCTTCAGCGCACTCACCCCAAGAAATATTTTGAACTAGAGATTCTGTTTGTTCAAAGGAACGTTGACATTGCATCATATCGAAAAAACTAGCTAATCAGACAAAATAGAATAAAAAACGAGGGAACCGTCCCCTTCCATTGAGGGAACCTCATAACAACAACATGATGCAGCAGAAAATCGGCAGCGTGAAAGAAAAGAGAAAATACTAGATACAACCTCCGTCTACTCCGTCGCAAACTAAATTGGTATTTCGGAGAAGTGGGGAAGACGCAGGGAGATCCTGAGAGGTATAGATTGGGCGGAGATAGAAGAACCTGAAATGAATATAAATCGTCAAGATAGTCAAGATGCTGCGGTATCTCAAATAGCAGACGAAGGGAGGGGATATCGAGTCCTGCATGTAGGCCAAAAGAAAATAGCTTCCTGCGAGGGAAGAACCAGGAATCTAGGTATCGTTTCGGGTAGTTTGAACGGTAGAGAATTACTTCGGGATGGAATGGTATGGGGAATACTGAAACAAAACGAATAAAGCGCCGCCGATGATAGAATTCAAAAAGGAGTACCACGAAATAGGTGTGAATATCTATTTCCCCGCCCTCTTCGGGTTATATCGTCCCGCAGTCCAGAGCAAGATAGGGTTGACCTCAGTAGGGCGTGCCTTTGGAGTCTTCTTGACAACGACCGGCTTAAGGCTGACAGGCGCTGGCGCTGGCTCCGGCTCTACATGTCGAGGTGGGGGTGGTGCCGGGGCTGGCTCTGGCTCTGGCAATGCTGCAGCGATTTGGGCGATAGTCTCCAATGGTGGAGGAGTTGGAGGCGCGGCCTCAGGTATCGGCTCTACGATGATAGTCATCTCCTCTGGTGGTGGGAGAGCTGGTGGCGCCGGAGCCGGCTCTGGCTCTGGCTCTGGCGGTGGTGGTTCAGGAAGCGGCCACATCACCATTGTGATTGCCCAGTCAGGTTGGACGGTAACCTCCCAAATTCCGGGAAGAATAATTTGCCCATCGGGACCGTGCAGGTCATAATGCCCTTCCATGACATGGGGGCCAATGATATCAACGTGTTTGAAAGCTTGACGGATGAGACGTTCCATTCCCTAATTGTGATATCAGTAACAAACTCGATGAAATATATATTGGAGCCAAAACATACCTCCCACTTCTGGCAGAGCTGGTAGGGAAACTGGAACTTGCGGTTAACGGCATCACGGAATCGGATGAATCTCGGTCTCTCAGCCTCGGCGGCGGCGGCAGCCGCTTCTGCGTCCGCTTTAGCTTTAGCAGCAGCAGCTTCTTCCTCGAGCTTCGCCCTGAGTGCAGCAGCTTCTTCCTCCATCTTTGCTTTCGCAGCGGCGGCTTCCTCCTCTACCTTCTTCTTTGCCGCTTCGATGTCTTCTTCAAGTTTCTTTCTTGCCGCCTCCACATCGTCCGCGGCCTTCTTGATCAAGTCCTGCTCTCGTTGCTTCAACTCCTCTTCCTTAGCTTTAATCGCGTCTTGTCGAGCCTGCTCTGCCGCTGCTGCTGCCGCGACTGCTGCCGCTGCCTCCACTCTCTTCCTTTCTTCTTCGATAGCGGCCCTCTTCGCATCCTCAACCTCCCTTTCCCTAGCAACCTTTGCATCTTCAAGTGCTTTCTCGTTTGCAGCCTTTGCATCTTCAAGGGCTTTTTCGTTTGCTGCCTTCATGTCTTCAAGGGCCTTCTCCGCCGCTTCTTTGGCAGCTTTTGCCTCAGCCGCAGCAATTTCAGCAAGTTCTTTAGCCTTCGCCTCCGCCTCCGCCAACGCCGCTTTCTCTTTCGCTTCTTTTTCGGCCAGAGCTTCCTTCTCCGCCTTCTCCGCCGCAGCAAGGGCCCGTAAAGCTTCGGCGGCCTTTGCAGCCTCTTCTTCCCTCTTGCGTTCATAGTCTTCCAGTTTGGCCTGTCTATCTCTAGCCTCCTGCTCCATCCTATGCCGACGCTCTTCCTCCCTCATCTTCTTTTCCTCCATCAGACGTTCGTATTTCTTGTCCTCGTCGGTTTTAGACATACGTGTGGGATTGTAAGCTGGTGGAACTGCAAGGACAAGGGCTGTGGAGGGGGCAGAGGGGGCGGGAGCAGGGGCGGGCGCGGGCTCTTCCTTCTTCTTTTCCTCTTTCTTCTCTTCTTCCTTTGGCGGGGGTTGATACGGAACCATCCCCATGTACCCGGGCATGCTCGGCATTCCTGTCATCCCCGGCATACCGCCCATACCAGGTACCATACCAGGCATACCCATACCGGGCATACCGCCCATGCTCATGCTGCCATGGCGTGGTTGTTGTCGTTGCATCCAGCTATAAGGATTCATACCGGGTTGCATAGCCGCCGAGGGTGTGGGCATGCCATATGCATCATACAAAGACTCCTGGGGAGATGTTGGATTACTATATGGATTATGCAAACCGTTGGGCATGGGCAACCTCGAATCCATGGGATGGCCATTTGGCATCCCACCGGCATGCATTCCATATGGAGCTTGAGGAAAGTAGCTTGGGCGAGCGGAGGCGGCGGCAGCGGCGGCAGCAGCGTCAGCCCTAATTCTAGCGGCTTCTTGGGCTGCCATTTGTCGTCGCCGGTCATCATTTGCGGCAGCTTGTGCTTCTCTTAGGGCGGCCTGTTCCCTCATTTGGTATTCTCGCATACGGGCGGCATGCTGCTGCGCTTGTTGCTGCTGAGCATGGGCCATTCTCCGCCTCTCATCGGCTGCTCTATCGGCCGCTGCCCTCGAAGCGGCGGCCTCATAGCTATCTTCTAGGTAATCTTCGTCGTCATCATAGTCGTCTCCCCCGGCGTATGATACCAAAGCTTCCCCATAAGCGCCGCGGGGCGGGTAGTGGGCTGGGCCACCGCGTGGAGGTGGGTGGCCGTATGGTGCTTGTGGTCCTGGGGGTGGTGCACGTGAATGGCCGCCGTAGGATGGGGAGGCACCACTCCTACCCCAGGCGCTTGGTGCAGGAGGCAATGCTTGAGGTGGTGGCAGCTGTCTGCCGCCTGGAGGTGGTCTTCGAAAGGTGTTCTGTTGAGGCGAGTAATCCTCGGTATCACTCCCTGTCGTATCGGTGTGAAGATCCGAGAATTGATCACCCCGCTGCGAAACTGGGGGTCCGTATAATGATCTGGGCGGAGGAGGAGGAGGATAGCCTAATCTACTAGCAGCTGCCCTCGATGCCAGTTTGCGGCCGCCGGGACGAGATGCAGACTCAGATGGATCGATTTCGTCGTGATCTAACTCGTCGAAGGTCTCGCTGTCAGACCCGTAAGAGTCGCTGCCCGTCCAATCTGTCGGTTGGAAGTGACCTGGAAGTTGCGGAGGAATTCGATTCGGGTATTTGCTGATATGATCGTAACTACTGGCCCTAGACGAGACTAAGCTCCCATCGACGGATTCGGTATGATCGATAGTAATGTTGATTCTATGAATTACATGAGAAAATGCTCCAGGTTGAAAATGAGCGAGGAGAAAACAGTGTGAAGCCGTGAAGCCGCGAAAGCATCAAAGTGAACTCGAGACAAGGAAACCGTGGCTGGGGAAGCTCCGGTGCGAGCGCAGGATCCGCAGGGTAATCAAGAGGAGACAATATGCGAAATATGCCCTCCCAGGCCAGGTAACTCGAATCGAGACAGTAGAGATGTGGCACGACAAGAGATAATTTGAGGAAAGATATATGAAATGGTCATCGAGAGGACAGCTTAAACCGTCTTTGGCTCATTACCTGGGAGGAATCGAGCGGGGCTGATTTAGACTCAATGTCTCTTGACCATCTCACTATCACTAGCAAGTCGGCAATTTTGGTGTGCATGCAGGGGGTATTTGTAGGCGAAGAGCATCGAAGAACAAGCAGAGGGAGAAAGAACAGGAAAAAGCACACTCGGACCAAAAGTCGAAGAGCTTATTATGAACCGGCCAGCGCATGCACATCTGCTTTGGCCATAAGTGTAAAAATAGTGGAACTGGGAGCCGGGTATTTTGACTCCCCCGTCCGCGCAGAGCTCGAGCTGACAGTCGAAACAGACAACGTGCAAAGGATTCGTAATGCAGGCAAGAACTGTGCAGGAAAGTATCGACTGAAGATAAGAAAAGTGGTTACTTACGGCATCCTAAGACTGAGCAGAAATTAAGAAAGACTGGGCCCGTCTTTCTTCAAGAGCGAAGTCTGTCACAGTGGAAGGGCGAAGCTGGAGAGGGGGGCAAGGACGACCCGCAATCAAAGTTGGTATTCCCTATCAGTTTGCGGGGCCGTTGTTGCCCATAATCCCACAATCTCCCCTCTAACGAGCTGAGGAGTTCCTGGAAGTGCCAGTAGCCGCCAAGGTTATACCAGAGGGTCGTTCAAAATCGTGGAGTATACGCCCGCTATCGAGGAATATCGTAAAACCTGCATTTCACATGGGCTGGTGTCAGCATCCGTAGACAAACTTACATGCGGCATCTAGAATCAACACATCGAAAGGGCCAGCAGGGCAGACTCCGTGGTGCCACGGACACAAAATTTGGCTCTCCCGACCGAAAGATAGTCGACCCTGCAGTAGAAAAAGCCCGTCTACGGACTTCGTGGCCTTCTTGCGGGCTTGAAAAAAACGCCATGGCCGAATCCTTCCGGGCAAGTCGAGCAATCGACATAAACACGAGAACCACAACCCATTCGACATTGAGACTTGCCCTGAAACCCTGCTGGCCCTCGCGCCGCTGAAAGTGAACGTTGGAGAGTAGGATACTAACAATCGTTTCCCTGCTTGCCGGTCGTTTGGGGTGTCAGTTGAAGAATTTCGCTGTATTGTTTATGTTTGTGATGGTACAAAGTATGGCCGTGCCTCGTGAAGTGAATGAGGTATCGAAAGTATGGAGGAAGAGGAGGAAATATTAAATGGGAAGATGATTAGCAGGGCAAATGCAAGGGAGAGCTTTCCTCGTGTCTGGCCAGCACTGCTTTGCGTCTAAAGCCGCTTTTAGGTCAACAGATGCTATGCTGGTTTGGAGACTAGGGACCAGGTGCTAGCACGCTTGCAGGCCGGAGCTCAAACGACGGTGTGGGAGGCAGGCATAAGAAAGGAAAGACGACGGAGCCGGAAGTAAAAAATAAGAACGACAGGCCAGCAGCCCAAGAGGTGGGGAAGCCCGTCCTCTTTATTGGCTGGTAAGGGCGGCTTTTGCCAGGGTAAATAGCATATTCGACGACCTGCGCAGCCGTAATCATAACACTTCCCACCCATCGAGGACAACCTGGGAAATCGCCATTGTACAACTCACCTGTCTGGGAGTCCCCTATCGAATCCAGGGTAAGTGATAGCAGCAGGAGGAGGGCCAGAACGTCGGTTCTTGAGATTTGCCCCGAAAGACTGCGAATGGTTTATGGCCGGCGGGGCCTCTTTGCCATACGGTACACAGCAGCCAAGGAATCTCCGTTGGAGGGTGTAGGCAGACGACCTTTGGCCCTTCCTAGTATTAATCACTAGTGAACTCCAGGCCGGTTCAGTTGTCCCTGGGAAGATGCCAGAAAATATCAGCAGGCGGACCTAGTTCGAGGGAGCTTATAAAGTAGGAACTGTCATACTTATTGCATACAGTACGGGTCGTAAGCACAACCTTCGTCCGTAGGATTGGGAGTACCTGGGCCAATGTATCGTCCCATCGAATCATGTGGATGGATATATGCAACCCGCTGCATGGTGACGATGCAGCTCGATGCACAGAAAGGTAAAGCACAGGAAAATTTTTCTTCGGGTTTCCTGATGGCTCTTCACCAATCTCAGCGCTGTCCCTCTCGATGACAGCTTCGTCGATGCCCCACCACCGGAGTCCAAGATGATGTTGACGAGAAGTCCGTGAAAACCAAGAGCTTCAAGCTTCGTGTGGTATTTCGTGGCTTCAAGAAGCCCACAACGCAAATTTCGCCCAGCAATGTCGACCGTGTCGCCGACCTCAAAGCCCCACGTTATCACGTAAGTATCCGTCTATATATGCATCCTATGAAACGCCATCGCTCCCGTCTTGCAGACCCATTATCCTGTTCCGTGGTGTCTACCAAAACAAGCACCGGCAGTCCAGGGTCTTGCGACTGCGATACATACAGACACGTTGTACCCGAGACCTACATCCTCGAGAAACCTGCGATGCGCTGCAGCAGGTACACTTGGGTCCACAGCATCCTTTTTACATCATGCCTTTAATTTAAAGTGATTTGCATTAGCCAGCCGACTAGGTGTGGGCGGGCCTGGAAGATATTTCTGATTGGAGCAGCCCGAGAGCTTGTCGGACCAATACGATGCATGAAGTCCAACTCTGCATGTTGAGACGAAGAGACTTGGTCATTCTGCAATTTAGGTCATGGAGAATCAAGCGTTATTGATTTGCGCCAGTACCTCGTTAGGAGTTCTTCGCCAGACACTCTTGTTCAATACTCTCGCACACTCAACAGATTGATGTCTTTCGACGTGGACCCAGTCAAGATGTATACATGTAAAGACTACGTGGAATACAGCCTGTTTATCATTGAGGTTGGCCCTACATACGATTCAGTAGCTAAATAGCTAACTACAGATACTTTCCTGTTGTTTTGAGCCTACGAGACCCTGCAAGTCTGACTCGGGCAATAACAATATCAAGGCGAGATTTACAACAGACGTATTAAAAATAAAAATAAAATTTATTGTTATACTAGCTCCAAAATTCAAAAGGACTCGTCGTCATCGTAGTCCTCCCACTCGTCATTGGGGAGGTGGAAGTCCTCATTGTCCCTGAAGAGGTTTTCCATCGCAACCTCGGGAGACTCATCGAGTCTCGCGATGATGCGATATCCAACGTTCTTCACTTCAGGCGGGACGGGCCATCGGTCGACGAGTTCGACCGCGTCGACGTTGAACCCTTTCCCGGCATTCAACATCTCTTCGTATGGCTTCTTGAACATGCCGATACATCCGAAGTCATCCTCTGAGGAGTCACTATCGGATTCCTCCATATCGAAGAACTCTTCATCGGAGCAGTGCCAGGGCTCTTCATCAGTCCAGGCACCCTCGTCGTCTTCGGTGGAGCGGTATTCAAGAGCCAAGCGCTCGCGGGAAAGGCCTTCGATATCTTGACCTCGCTTCATGATCAAATTCGACTTTTCGAGCTCGGTGGACTTCTCGGAGTAAGCGACGACCGGAAGGTCGTTTTGGCGACGGGTGACTTTGGTCTCGGTATTCTTGGATGGACCAGCTTGAGAGAGCTTTGGGTCTCTTTGGAGGCTCGATCGGGCACTGGTGGGGTGGCTTTCTTCGTAGGGTTCACCGTCGTCACCTGGGTACTGGGCGACGACCTCAAGGGATTCGAGGCTCTCATCATCTTCGGGTCGAACTTTCTTCGATTTGTAACGGAGGGCAGGGGGCAACCCTGGTGACATGAGTCGGGCTTTTGGAGGAGCGTCTTTGCGCTGAGCTTTTTGGGACTGCGATTGCGGCTTCATCTTGGACGCCATTGGATATGGATCACCCCGGAAGGTTCGGCCTCCACCGTATCGTCCTTCACCTCGGGGTCGACGTTCAACGGGCTGTTGCCAAAGGTTTTCGTCGAGAGGGCCGGTGACTTGATGCTTTCGAATGATGGTTTGGCTTTGCTCGTAGGAGGTGCTTGGAGGTTTGTTGATAGAAGGAGGGGCATAAGTACGACCTTGTCGAAGTATCTGGCGACCTCCAGCATGATGTGAATATGTCGGTACAGATTGTGGCGCATGTTGAATGGTGCTCACTGGCCTGGAAGCCGTTGTTTGGTTACTGGGGACACCGGAGCTACCGCTCGATCCGCTGGGCGCAGCACTGGATCTTTTGATCATATTGAGAGCTGACCCCTTTCGAAATGGGCTCAAAAAAGACTGACGTTGATTTCCAGGGACGGATTCCATTGAAGTGATTCGTCTTGGGCCTTGGGTTCTGCCCCCAGAGCTGTAGACGGATTTTTAGTGAATCCGATAAGTAGGAAGGAGCTAGAAGGTAAACTTACGGAAGAAAACGGTCTGGACCTTTCTGGGTTTGGCCACCGGAAGCTGCGCCGGAAGGTGTACCTGAATCTTCAGATTGAGACTTAGACCCGGAGCCGGAGCGGTCAAGGCTTGCGAATGAGAAAACTCGTCGCGGAGGCATGATTCACCAAAGTCGGTCACCTAATCTGTGGAACGCCTTGAGAGCAGATAAGAGATACTCGAGAGTAAAACGGAAGCAGCTAAGAGATAATGTGAATCTAGATGGTGTTTGGAAGAAGATGAGAAGCGTTCGGAAGAAGATGAGAATATGAGAAGCGTTCAGAGGAAGGTGAGACGCGTTTGCTGGTAGCAAGGTAATGATGATGGTAGAAGGTAGGTGATGTAGAGGGTAAAGCGGAGCTGAGGAAGAAACGTCTAAAAAAAAATTTTTTATATCGACTTAGGTATGATGTCAGAACAGCGGCTGGTTTACGAGACAAGTCAGAAGGACCACCGAGATAGATAAACGTATTATAGATGGCCATAGCTAGTGCCACTGAGGCTAGGCCCGACTCAACATCACCACTTGGTAAAAAGCCCCAATTACCCATACAAACATTAGTTACATAACTGCACGATTTCATAATCATTATCATCCAAAATCCCTCCGTCAGTCACGGAGGATGTAGTTTAGCACCATTCTTCAAAAGATTCCATCTCGATATTGTAGTCCTAAGTCTCCGCCTCCCCTTCTAGGACCCCTGTGTCCTCTGTGTTGACCCGTCGTCTACCACACAAAATACCACACGTCGATCCATCCTCAGGAAGGTATCGAACCTCAAAACAGCCTGCAGATCCCTCAAAAAAACTATCGGTTTGTGCAACCAGGAAGGTCCTTTGGCCTCGTGGCTACAACAATTACAACTCTTAAATTTGTAAAGTCAAGTTTCTCTGGTATATCCATACTTTTCCCCATCCTCACGCCCAACTCTCCCAACAACCACGTCCCCAATCTTCCTCCACTCTTTAACCACCTGATCTCTAGACAGGTTGTCTGGTATATAAAATTGCAAAACCATATTTCCACTCTCAGATGTCGTTCCCTTGGGGACCAGCATTTGCTCAATTGCTCTCGACATTGGGATAATAACGGAGATTAATATGTCGCCCTCCATCCCACTATGCTGGCCTTCTGAAGACGAACGTGGAGTGGTACTATTTGAGCTTGGATTGCTATAGAAATTCTGTAGAAGACGGTCCTTTCGAGACGGTAGGGGCCTCATGCGGTCCCATGTGGTTTTTACAGCTGCTTGGATCGTTTCCTTGGATGTACGTTGGATCTGCTTCAGCTTCCTTTGCTGTCTCCGCTTAGGAGCCTCTGTTCCTTCAAATGGAAACATATGTGTTTTAATACTGATCAACGGCTCTGTGGATTTGAGGATGACTATAGCTGATGGATCCGATATGATCGTGATGATATTACGATACAAGGCTGGTAAGGGTTGCGGGACTGCTTCGTGAGTGGATGTCAAGTTTGAAGCTCAGAGTTGTTGGCATAGACTCAGTATTTAAACCCAACCATCTATTGTGACAGCTCACAGCTCAAATCGTCAGAAGCAATCCTAAAATCATGTGCAGAGATCATGCATGCATCAGATGTGTCTAGGTCTGGATATATCACCATCGCATAGTTAACGTTAGCCATATAGCAAACAGCCTGCAGGATCTCATAATCAGCTGTCTTCAAAGCCCCAAAGCTTCAACAGCCTCACACGTTAAATTAAGCTCTGAAATGAGCCTTGGCACCCTGCGGCCGTAGGTCTAGGTAGCTTTGCCTTAATTATAATCTTGACCAGTCATTTCACCACGCGTATGCAGGTACACTATGTGGTATTTTACATCCCTCAACACGTTTAAGCATCAGTCCTCCTTCTTCCCATCGCTCCAGACGGTATTCCGCTGTCCGCAATGGTTGCAAAAGAACGTATGGTGACAGACAACCTGCCCCTTCGAGGATGTTTCCCTTCGTTTCTGATCTTCGTCAGTATCTTCGGTGCCTATACACCCCCAAAGTTCCGACGAAGCGGAAGTATGGCCACTATCCCTTATATTCAAGGTGACCTGCTTCAATTTTCCCATCGCGCTTCCGAACCCTTCACTAACTTTCCCGGCGGCCCTGTCAAAGGATAGTCTACCCCCTGAACGCGGTGAACGGTATGATGATGGAGGTTTTGGTGCTCGTCTCTTGGGGAGGTGTGAATGTGGCGAGGGGTCTTGTGGGGTTATGGGAGATTCAGGCGGATGGATTTTAATAGGACTCGGAATACGCTTGCTTTTCTTGCTCGTGGTGGTTTTTAGAGCAGCGATGCTTTTTGCAGCTGTACTAGCGGTAGCTTTAGAATCCGCTGGCTTCGGGACCGGTTTCGGTGCTGGAGGCGCACATTGGCAGCGCTCCATCGGTCTTGCTACGCTGGCTACCTCGACATCGTTAATTGTTGACGACCTATATCGCGTATAAATCGGATGCTGTAAGCCCGTACAAAGTTAGCTTCCGGCTCGCCCCCCCTCTAACCTACGAAAAAAATCCAAAGAAGTACTCCGAAAGCTATGATACTAACCGGCTCATCTTCCTCCTCTTTCCCACTCGCACTAAGGCCACGGCTATGACCATACCGTCTATTCGCCTTCCAAAATTGTCCGCAGCATTTTACAACCTCTCCGTGCTCAACTATCAATGCGTTTAAATCGCCATGGAAGTCAGTGACCATGAAGGGCCTTGTACAATGGCCCGGATGCCAGATCATCGATCTTTTGATCCGAGGCCTGTAAGGGGCGTCAACCTGTTTTGGCGGTGCAGTTGGTTTGTGGGCTTCTTTCATTTTTAATTGTATGCGATAGAACCGGCTAACTGGGTTTTTAAGCTCTTAGGGTGGGGTTAGTACTGGTCACACTGTATCGAACGGTACGGCTTGCGTGTAGGTATTCTAAGCCGGGAAAGTTAGACTTCGCAATGGACGAAATTTCGATGCTTCGTGAGATGAAGATCCTAGATAGTAATAGTTATCGTCACTGATTCTTCTGTGTTCGAATCTGTTGTAATACGTTTTGAGAGGGTTGAGACGATATATATATCGATACACTCGACGAGGAACACTGGGGGCCATTCTACGATATAATATATTTCTGCCTTGACGTTCTAGGTATAAGAGTTTTCGTTTCAGTGGTTTCTAGGTTACAAAAGATCACTTTTATCTACCCATTCCACCCATTCGGATCAGTCACCGGTGCACCCTAACGCAACATTAACATAGAGCCGTTCTGTTGACAATTCAACGATCGATTAGTCGTTGGCATCTAGGACCTCTTGCCATGTCGGAAGTATTAAATCGTTCCATCGAGTAAACACCTAAATACGAAACAAATTGTTATGGATCTCGGATTCCTCTCGTATAGGGAGTCATTGGGTTGAAAGTACCCATGTAATTAATTCCAACTTTGTCTGAATAAATCTTTAAAACACGTTTCGAGTTTTCCATAACGCATAGACTGATATAATTAACGGGCTGCCACCCCCCATCTAGATCCCGGACACGAACCCGCCGGGTTGTTGGTTCGAAGCCACTGGTGCGGTTACAAAATATCATTCTAAGCTAATTAGCTAATCGATTCAAAACCGCGAAGGTATACATGTAGTCATAGCTAATATAGGATAATTGATTACAACCTATAGTAGTACTAGTGATTTCGAAGTTTGAACTGGATAGCCGATCGTCACCAAGGCTCACTGCATCTCACTATAATCAGATTCAGGAAAAGTTTTCGGGAAGGATAAGTATATTTCGCACACCAACTACAAACCACCATACAAATACAAAAATAGGGGGGATACAAGAAAGAAAACTAAAAAATCAAGTCTATCTAAATTACAAAGCAGGACGACCCGCAAAAAAAGGAAGTCTATTAAAGAAAACCGGAACGAACCGGAGTATATATGTATATCCGTCTATCGTATTTCCCAAAACGCAAACACCGTTCTAAAAAAAAGTTTCTCTATTCGATCGAAATGATTCAGTGAAACGTGGGAGTTTGGGGTGTGTATATACCGTTTCACTGTGCCGGGGGATTTTTTTTCTATAGGGGTGATTTGCTTTTGTACAGATTTGCTAATTTTCAAGAAAAGACTATTTCCTACGGGATTACGTAGAAAGCTTCTTACAAGAAAGCAGCAAGAGCAACAGCAGCGAAGCCCAAAATTCCGGATGCGGCGGTCTTGACACCGGCTCCGGTGTACATTGGTGGAGCTGGGGTGGTGGTGTTGCATGGAACCTCAGGCTTGGTTGGTGGGTAGACCTTGGTGACGACGTCTGGGCAGTATGGACCAGGGCAGACAGGTGTGGCTGGCTTGTATGGGGTTGGCTCCGGGTGGGGTTGGTATGGGGTTGGCTCTGGGTGAGCTGGGTAGCAGCCCTCGCCTTCGCACTTTGGTGGGTAGGGCTTTGACTCGGGCTGGTATGGCTTGGGCTCGTATGGCTTAGGCTCGTATGGCTTGGGCTCGTATGGCTTAGGCTCATATGGCTTTGGTTCATATGGCTTGGGTTCATATGGCTTAGGCTCATACGGCTTGGGCTCATACGGCTTGGGCTCATACGGCTTGGGCTCATACGGCTTGGGCTCATATGGCTTACCCTCCGGCTTGTATGGGGTTGGCTCCGGCTGGTACGGGGTGGGGGTTGGCTTTTGGTACCAGTTGGTGTAGGTGTTACCTTCCGGGCAGACGACTTCGTCTTTGTAGCATCCGGGGCCGTAGCATGCTGGGGTCGGGGCCGGGTTTTCCCATGGGCACTCGGTGACTGGGACGTAGGTTGGAGCGGGGCCACAACCTTCGGCGCAGTACTTGGTCTTGACTTCCCAACCGTATGGGACTGCGGGCTGCTCGCATGGGGGGTAGTCGCAGTGTTGCTTGATGGTGTAGGTGTGTGGGACGAGGCCGGTGGGGCACAGCGAGGGGATGACGGTGGTGTAGGTAACGTCGCATGGGGCGTAGGGGAGAGTGCCGTTCTGGGCGGCGGCGATGGAAGCGCCGAGGACCATGGCGGAGGTGGATTTCTTGTAAGCAACCATTTTGTCTTGGTAAGTGAGTGTGAAGGTTTGAAAGAATAGAGTATTCTTTTAGACGATCTTTTTTGCTTGTGGAGATAGATAGTTCAAAGAGTGACTATGAAGCTCAAACGAGTGGCTGCGATAGAACCGCGAAGTGTAGCTGATTAAGGAAGGATAGTAGTAAAGAGAGTGAGTGTGCTGTGGATGGTGAGGAGAAAAAGAAGAAGCCACTGGAGAGGATCTTCACCGTCCTTATATGGGCCTTTCTCGACGTAGAATTCGAAGGCGGCGCCCGCACACATGGCTGCATTGTAGCCGCACAAGCTTGCAATACCGGCGCGAAGATACTTGCCTGCCTGCCTTCCTTCGCTTCATTTCTGGGGGAGTATGTGTAATGCAAGTGCATGTGCCCCCCGCGCGCGCCGGGGAAAAACCTGCAACATGCATACTGTCGAAGGGAAAAAGAGTTCCACCCCTGTGGAATGGATGCTTCGTTGAACTTTCCAAAAATCCCTCCCTCCATCCCTTCGTGACATATTCTCTCTCACATACACACAAATTTGAGTTTCGTGAATTTTTGACTGTTACAATCCAAATTACACAAATAACTTCCAGTCTGCTTAACCTCAAAATCCCAAGGACCTAGGAATGGTGGGGGAAACCCAAAAATCACACGCTGGAACGCTCGCCAATTGCAAACTGTAACGGGCTTTGGGTTCTGTGATGCTAATTTGATGAATTACATTACAGAACTAGGCCATTTTCTCGTTTTGTGTTGAGAACGTGGTATATTTCTGCAAGGGGTTTTGCTGTGAGAAATGCTGTCGAGGAATGGAAAAAGGCCCAAATTCTTCCCGAACAGGCGGACACGGTCGTTCCGTTCCGCCTGTCATCTTCTCTTCGAGTATAGTACTTGCATGCTTAGTATAGCCTTAAGAAAACCTTCAATGCTTTGTTGACATTAGCCAGGACCTGGTATTGGCAATGCCAACATGTTAACATCCCAACATTCAAGAGTTTATACAGCTAGCGGTCAGTCGTCTATTGGAATATTCCATATGCACGAATGTATGGAACCTTCATCGAAAGTGTGACGTCTTGGTCAGGTAAAAATGTTCATGTCCACAGGAGTGTAAACATACAGGTAGCCGAAAGGCCCAAGGAATATGGTTCATGAAAGGGAGGGGATGTAGCGCATGCCCCCAAAATATTATCGCCTCCGCCTCAATCGCTAATAATCTTCCCAGCCATCAAACCAAAAGTACACGCAAAAGCCAACGTTTTCCTTTTTTCGTTCTCGCTCATGGGAAACCGCAATTCCGATCTCATCGCTCATGACTTCATAAAATACACAAGGGTATTGGCGCTAAGCAGAAGTGAAAAGTGAATGCTTCAACCTGCAACTAAAGAAATTTTCGTACTTATGCATCCGCATCTTGGCATGATGCAGCGTCAGATCAATTACCAGCAGCCGCCGGCGCCGGTTGGGGATTTGGGCTAGCATTTTCTTCCTCGTACATGTCGCCTTCTTCTGCGTCGACCCTGACCAGGATTTCCTCAAGAAAACCTTCCAGAAAGCTTGTCACTTCGCTTCCCATTCCCACAGGAGCAGCAGTGTCCCATTCCTCGATCTCCTTGAACAAGCTGGCAACCTTGATAGCCAATTTTCTCACCCTTTCGTGGGCTTGCTGCCTTTGCTGGATGACCTTCTCGGCTGCTGCTTTCAGACCTGGAGAACTTTGAGCAGACGCAGATGAGCGCTTGATCTGGTTTTGTAAGTTGTGCGTTCTCCGTCCTAGCGCCGCCTCGAGAGCAGGCAGAATCACACCGTCAAGCGCAGTGACTTCATGTTCAGCTCCGGCCTCGGGTTCCTGGGGCCGGTTCGGCTGGAGCGGTCTAGTTTGATGGTATGACCGGTTAAGAGGGGAATCCTGATCAGTAAGGGACCGAAGAGGAGGCTGCGGCTGAAAGCCATAGTTCTGGTTAGCAGGCCGGAATTGCTGCTGCTGCTGCTGCTGTTGTTGCTGCTGCTGCGCATGGTGACGCTGTTGCTGCGACATTCCTGGTGGTGACATGGGCTGGCGTTGGTCCGCAGAGTAGGATCTCATAAGTTGAGGTTTTTGGTCCGGGCGAGCTCCAAATGTCGAAGGGTTCTGCGGTGCTGATGATTGAGGAATTCCAGACTCACTCAATCTCATCCAAGAGAGATCCTGTGCCAGAGCGGCCCGGGAAGCCACTTCGTCGTCATCGATCATCATATCTTGGTTTGAATAGTGGGGTTGGGGTTGCTGATGTTGCTGATGCGGAATTTGCTGAGCAAACTGGTGATGCTGCTGCTGCTGCTGCTGTTGTGCAGCTTGCGCGTGCATCTGTTGCTGCTGTTGCTGCTGCAGTTCATGTATTTGATTTGGCGTAGGAGCCTGCTTGAATCGGGGGTCGGATCCATAGCCAGAATCTCTAAAGTTCTGGGACTGAGGCGGGCCTTGTATATTTTCTTTGGCATTCGAGACTGGCACAGCCTGTGGTGCCGGTTCGGTTGGCTTCTGCATCTGTTGCATCTGGGAACGGGCATTTCTCATCTTGGCTGCGGCCGTAGAGATTGACTTCAAGCCTTCCTTAGGCCCTCGAACAGGTCTCACGGTACCGAAATCCCACATGTCTTGCGTATCCTCCTCCTTCGGCGGCGAGGACTCTTCCATCACTTCATCTTCGTCGGCAGTGCCACTCGGATGCTCAATGGCCCATCTTTCATGTCGTTCGATCAGCTCAGTGAGGTAGGTAGTCTTCTTCGCGCGTCGGACGAAAGGATGTTTAAGCAAATCCCGCGCCGTGGGACGGTCCTTGGGGTCCTTCTTCAAACAAAGGTCGACGAACTCCTTAAATAACGGAGTGAACTCGCCCTCGAGGGCCGGGGAAGGGTTTTTCGGTATCAGAAAAAGCACCTTCATGGGGTGTATATCGGCATACGGAGGTTCTCCGTTCGCGAGTTCCAGGGCTGTTATGCCGAGCGACCAGATATCTGCCTTTTGGTCATAACCGGCTTGTTTGATGACTTCGGGGGCCATCCAGAATGGTGTGCCGACAAAGGTATTCTTCTTTGTCATTGTGGCGGACAGTTGACCGGAGACACCGAAGTCAGCTAACTTGACCTGACCGTTCGATCCTAGTAATACATTGGCAGCTATAATTTCAAGACGTCAAACGTATAGTATCAGCTTTCCGAACCGCGAGTGTCGTAGATGATCAAAGGGAAGAGCGGCCGAACAGTACCTTTGATATCCCGATGTAGCTTGTTATCGCTATGCAAATATTCTAATCCCATAAGCAACTCCCGAATAATGATCGTGATATAATCTTCCGGAATGAGGCCGGGTTTAAGCAGATCTGCACAACTTCCGCCAGAGCAGTATTCCATGATGATCCAGAGATCAGAGCCCTTGAGATAGGAGCCATAGTATTTGGTGACGTAGGGAGAATTGAGTTCGGAAAGAATGTTAATCTCTTGTATGATATCCTCGACTTCGTCTTCGGCGTTTTCAACATCAATAATCTTGATGGCGACCGATTGGCCGGTTCGTTTGTCGACACTGAATAGAAATTTTTTGGAGTGAGCGACATTTATACCACGGGTGATATATTGCCAAAGCAAACAGATAAAGGACCAAAAAAAAAACGTGCACGAGGACAAATGAGAACGGATGCATTACCCTTTGTAAACCTTGCCGAAGCTTCCTCCGCCTAAAGTAAAAGATAGTGTGAGTAAAAATGTAATGACGGGAGGTACGAAAGGCCGAAGACCACTGAACGAAGGTTGCGAAGGACGGGATGTGCGTACCGATGATGCTCTGCTTGGTGTAGTAGGTCTCCGGGTCGGTTACTTCCATCTTGCCGCGGCCTCCTTGGCCCTGAGAGTCATGGGACGGGCGTTTCTCCATGCTGCCCGGCCGGTGATATATTCACTACTGGGTAGACGGTACAAGGGCGACCGGCTTTGCTATCCACAAGGCTGCTGCTGCTGTTCCGCTGCTGCTGCTGCTCCAGTGGTACAGAGGGTGGATGGGAGAGCACGGGGTGGCCCGCTGAACGGGAAAGTCGGTGGGACGGAGAGGAAGAATCCGGCCGACGGTGGGTGTGCAGGTAAGGCGTAGGTAGCGACAAAAGACCAGCCGACTGAAGCGGGGATTGGATTGGATTGGACTGGATTGGACTTGTATCCTGTGGAATTGAAGCAAGAGAGCGGGAGTGAAAGGTTACTGATTCCGGTGACAGGAAATGTCAGAAGGAGAGGAAGAGGAAGGTCGACCGGGTGGGCAGACTGCGGGGAGGATGCAGCTGGGGGGGTTTGGAGGGGAAGAGGATTTAATATGGTAATTTGGGGGGGCAAGTTACCGCCCGTTTATGCGGTTGCTTAGCCCGGTTTGTTTACTGTCTATCAAACAACAATCACAGGATGTCCGAGACAGTCGAAAATAAAACAAAAATACAAAATCGACAGTAAATAGATAAAATAAAATAAAAACAAATAATCCAAAATGGAACAGCAGAGGACAGGATTGGAAGGAGGAGAGGCAGAGGAATGGGAAGGGAAAGGACGGGAGGGAGGAGTAGTATATGGGAGGAGTGTATGGGAGGATGATATGGGAGGCTAACTGAAGCAAGGAGACTCAGCTAGCTATCACGGTTTCGTATCAGCCGACCAGACCGCTGCTCGATTCCAGTCGATGTAGCGATAATTAATATTTCCCTGGCGAATTGGCAAATCAAGTTTTGACCTTATTCTCTTATACATACACACACACGGATCGAAGCAGTTCTCTCCGTGAGTGCTTCCCGATATTAAAAACGTCGAAGCTATGCTAGTAGGTCCTGCATTGCATGTGAAGCGGCAGGTCTGGATTCGATTCCCAGCCGACGACAGCGCATCCCGCCGCTCTACTCTGCACGGCTGGCTAGCAGAATTAACTGCCCCGCCACTTACAATCACTTATCTTTTACTCGATCGTGCGGATGTCCATGCCAATTCAGTGTATATACTTATATATCAGGTCCATCCGAGAGTGAGAATCGATCAGGAATTGACGCAGCCGTCATTGGACGGGACATATCGTGTCTACGGCCTGGTTTAATCGAATAAGAAGTATCTATGGAAGAATCAAAAGATAGCCTGGGAAGGCCGATAAGACGATAACAGAGATTTCCATCCCACCCGACCCTCCTCCTTGATCGAAAAACATCCATGCACGATGGCGGGGTTCGTCGAAAAACGGTTGAACGTTGTCAGTCTAATTAAAGCAGGCAAGGCCATAAATTAAGCTATAAGGCACGGCACACCCACAGCGGGCGGCATCCTCGTGCCTTTCAATTGGATTTAAGTTACGTCTATGGAGGGGCAACTTGCAGATGACCCCGGTCGACGGCTCGAATCTGGTCCACCACGCTCGCTCCGTGACCCCGCGTTTCGTAGTACTAGCCACCGCCCATGCAAAGTAATACGGATGCTACTATGCTACTTACTAGTATAACTGATATGTCAATTCGTCGAACTATGTCTACGATGATGCTATGAGTGGGGACTGGTTGGAGTCACAATGGCGTCAACTGCCTTTGACACCAGCTTTGGTTCCATTCGCTGACCGGCTGAGGTTCGACGAGGTGCGCGACGCCACAACACGTCGCCTTTAAAACGCCTCCCCAACCAACAGCCGGCTCGAGCTTCAAACCCAACCAACAAAGCTATAAAGCTTAAGCACGCTAGCGAAGTACGTTACAGAGCTTAAGAAGAAACAGCTGCAGAACAGGAACCCGAACTACCTCAAGAACCTGCCAGTGCATTGCCATTCATCCAACATGGGCCTCGTATCGGCCGCGACCCAGATCCGAGTGGGTAAGTGCCTTTCCCCTCGTCGTCATACGTGCACATATGCATACTGCGCTGCGTGCTGACTTGTTGATATCTCGGAACCCGCGAGCAGTCTCGGCCTTGCATATCGCCATAGCCTACCACTTGATCTTCCAGCCGAAGCTGCTGGACCAACAGGCCGTCATCGTCCTGCTCGGCCGGGCGATGGGAATTGTACGTGAACCGTCTACCCCGTCCTTGGATTACGGCATGGTTACTAATTGCAGTCTGCAGGACGAAGTGGTGACCTTCTCCTCGGCCGCTGTTAGGCCCGTATCGGCTTTCCTCGGTCTGCTGTTTGGATTTATCGGTTTCAGCGACCTCGTGGCCGCTGGTATCGATGGCATTCCTTTCTACATCTATTGGGGTGGTCAAGGTATGTTGGTCTGACTGTTCCTTATCCTCTTGCATTGGGTACCTACTCCGGTATTCATACTGGATACCTTTCTCTGAAATAGCGCTGACGAAGAGTGATACTGCCTGTTCTCTGCTAGCACCCGTTCGAGTGACATTCTTCTTTGCACTCGCAGGGTTGACTTATGTTTACGATGCGAACCCCGATGCTCAGAAAACGTTCTTGAGCATCGGTCTCTCATCCCTCAAGACCAATTGGGTCTTCAGCTGGGCGTTCATCGAGATCATAAGCTGGTTCTCGATATATTCCACAATCCGTGAGGAGAGGCAGGTAATCTTCATCGAACGGGAACGTGAGGCCCGGAACTCATGATCATAGCCGTGGATATATACCTATTGACCTGCGAAAGCACGGACCGCAATCCCCTGTACCAATTGATATCAATATCTTCACGATATCAACCATGTTATCAACCTAGAAGAAAAGAAAAGGAAGAATGAACCGGCGTTTTCCCGTCACGCGACCCAGAAAAGAACGCCTTTAGCCTCAAAGACATGACCTCTTCTTCCTCCTCAGGGGAACCCGTCCTTCCGTTGTCCCAACCAGCGGATCAGGCGTTCCAGAACTCTCCGGCCTCACGTGATGGAGATTCCACGGCGGGCGATTGGCTGGATCCCTGAGATGCCTCCCGCAAAAGTGGGTCCAAACGGCCGAAGAGGGGATCGCAGATTTCACGGCCTGGCCCCGGTCAGGGAGAGAGAGAAATCGGGGAAATTAAACGATCGTTTAAGGGGAGACCTGTCAAGGAAAGGCTGCCTTCCGTTGGCACTTCACACACAGACATTTGCATTGACATTGGAGTATTGCATTGGATCATTGAAGTTATACTGCCGTCGACGGGAGAGCGCAGAGATATCGTACGATACAGCCCTGTTCCCGCCTACGTGATTATACTCGTCAACCGCTCTCTCGTTTTATCCCCTGCGAGAGATGAAGATATAGAGACCCCTCCTGCACCGACTAAACATCCATCCAACCGCTCCTGCAATCGCAAACTCCCGCCGACCGGGCCTCATTGCATCTGCATCGAATATAATCCCTCCAATTGCGCTAGCGTGTTGTTGTTCCTCGACGCTTTCTGTGCGCCCGTTTGTCAGACCGTCCCGCCTTCACCCGCTGCTTGGATCCCTTCCAGGCACTTTACCTCATTCCTTATTCCTTGCCTATAATTACCCCCCCGAAGGTATATACACTGACGCTCCAGAACGGCCCTCCCGTCATAACTGTCACCCCCGCGTCGCCACCATCCTCCGACCGCTGCTGTCCTTTCTTTCGCTCCTTCCGTTTGTGTACCGTCCTGGCATCGTCTGTCGTCGTCGTTTTCGAGCCTCTCCGTTACCCCGTCGTCCGCTATTTCGATCCGACCCGTACTCTCGAGTATAACGTATACCAAGCCGTTCCTTCGATATAACCCCGAACAGTCCCCCCTTTTCTTCCCTTTCCCTACCCATCTACTATATATAAGGACATCAGTAAAACTGGCGAAGCGTTCGCTACCCACCATCAGGGACGACCGCTCTTGGACGTCACCAACGTCCCTATGCAGGCAAAGTCGAGAAACGAACGGCAGACCCAGAAGACAAAGGTTAGAGCACTCCGTTTTTTTAAGTTCGCCGTACCCTTACATCATCCCGTCGGCGCATATTCTGGGGACGGATAGGAAAAAATTAAATAAAAGTAAAAATCGAGTCAAAAGGACATCGTAACTAACGCTCGTATCATTCTTTTCCGAACAGCTAGCAGAGTCGTATAATGAACTCCTAACGTATGCGCAAAACTTCCTCCCTCCCACCCCTTTGAATAATCTCAGCCCCGTCCAACACATCCCCCCCGGTTCCCCGACCTAGTTAAGCTAAAAGATTGCGCACCGACGGTATAGCGAATTCTCGTCGCCTGAACTGAGACATGTAGGAAATTATACGCTGGGACGGTTAATTGGCAAAGGCTCGTTTGGAAACGTGTATCTGGCGACGCATAAACTCACCAATGGGTCAAAGGTGCGTTGCAATGATCCTTTTCAGCCTCGCAAAAAATTTTGATCGTGGTACAAAGTATTGAACTTTACGACTAACGGGATGACTCTCGAATCTTTTCGTCATATAGGTCGTTCTCAAGTCGGCGCAGAAAAGCGATCCGAACCTCGCCAGGGAGATTCACCACCATCGGCAGCTGATACATCCGCATATCGTCCGTCTATACGAAGTTGTCGTTACGGAATCGCTGGTATGGATGGTATTGGAGTATTGTCCTGGCGCGGAGTTATACGACTACCTGATTAAAAATGGGAGACTCTCGACTGAGACTGCGCAGAAGATCTTTGCGCAGTTAGTCGGCGCCGTGGCCTATGTGCATCAGAAGAATTGCGTGCACAGGGATTTGAAGCTGGAGAATATTATGCTTGATAGGCACGAGAATGTGGGTCAAACTCTGCTCACTGTTTGGGCTTTGACATGTTTGTCTTATGGGATGGTGGGGCTGATGATGGTTTTGGAGCGGGGTGTAGGTCAAGCTTTGCGACTTTGGTTTCACACGGGAGTATGAGAGACTTCGGCCACTGCAGACGTTTTGTGGGACTGTGTGCTACTCAGCGCCTGAGATGGTCAAAGGTGAGAAGTATCTCGGTCAAGGTATGTCAAGAGCCACAAAAGATCTTTAAAGAAACTTGAGCTTTGGCTAACAAGAACTTGCAGCCGTCGATGTGTGGTCTTTAGGCGTCATCCTTTATGCCCTACTATGCGGAGAATTACCGTTCGACGAAGACGACGAGACGTCCACGAAGTTGAGGATACTGAATGAAGAACCCAAATACCCGGAGCATCTAGATGCAGGTTAGGATGTCTCTGTGTTACTTTTCTTCGAGGAAGCTAGCTCGAAAGCTGACTTGCAGATTTAGATGCCGTCTCACTGATCAAGTCGCTCCTTTCAAAACGGCCTATATCGCGGCCGACATTGTTGGAAATACTCACCCACCCTTTCCTGACACACTATGGCAACCAACAGAAGAATATCCTCGCCATGCAACAGCCTGCTCTCTTCAGCACACAGATAGAAAAGATGACACTGGACCGCATGAAATCCGCCGGAGTACAAACGGAAGTGGTAGTAGAGAGCGTACTCGCCCAAAAGTGCGACAGTCTCGCCGGATGGTGGAATCTGCTGATAGAGAAAGAAATGCGAAAAGAAAAACGACGTCAAAAACGAAGGAGTGAGAGCCGACGAGTGAGTGCAGGGAGCATGTTGGCCGCCGCTGCAGCAGACTATCTCAAACCTCCGAGGGAAGAAGCCGAAGCCGAATGGGCGAACGTTAGCGTTAAGGCTTCTTCAACATCACGTAGGTCCCTTGAATCGCTCCCTAGCTCAGAGAAGTTCCTCCGCGAGCTAACTTCCACGTTAGTCAATAATAATGGAAGCGGTTCGGCTAAAGCTCCTATAGTACCCGCAGGGCCGACGCAGCAACCGACGAATACGAAGGACCGACATCCGTATAACAAGATGCAGAGGAATCCGTCGAATCACAGTCAGTTGCAGGTCATGTCATCTCCGGATTTGTACACCGGAAATCGTGATCCGACTTTCCCATCGAATGCATCGACACGGCGGCCTAATCAACGGAAGATACATTTTCTGACCACGTTAGCTGCCTTGAAGCATTGGTTATTTCACTCCACAAGGCGAACGTCGACTACTAGTGAAGCAAAACATCAGCCGAGATTACCGAACGGGAATACTTCGCAGACAAATCTTCAAGGAAGAGGGCTACACAGCTCGCACCAGAGTGGGAGCGTTCGCACGAAGGCGGGGAACGTGCTTGAGATGCTAAGAGAGAATGACCGACAGCGGGACGCTCGGTCCAGAGGGAGAGATACAGCAAGGCAGGGCGGGCCTTCGAGTCACGTTCCTCCGAGTTTGGTGACGCAGCAGAGGAAACGGCAGTCGATATCACCGTCGCCGCTGACCCCGCATTCGGCGCGGAGGATGTCCGGTCGCGGATTGGGAGGTAGGAAGTCGACGTCCTCGTCGTTGTCTTCAGTACGATCGTTTCACAAGTCGCATTCTAAAGCTTCTTCGATTGCGTCCTCAAGCTCGGTCAACTCTGTTCAGCTGGCGTCGCCGAGGAGTCCCCGAGCGTCCGGCGTGAAAGTTGTGGCTACGACGCCGAGGACGAACAGTTTCCCTTCGAACGTACGGTTGGTCAGGCAGGCGACCGCACCCGTCGATGTGTTCAACGAAACGGCGGTTTTCAACAAGGAATCGGTCGCGTTCGCGAGAAGGAAGAAGACTGCGTTTAAAGGCCCGAATTTGAATCTTAGCCATGCGAGGAATTCGTCGCCGAGTGTTTCTCAGGGTCGTCGGCGGCATTCAGCGAGTAAGCGGGCGAGTACGAGCTCAGCAGGTGCGCAGGCTTATGCGATACAAGAAGAAGATGAGGATGAGTGTGAAGTCGAAGAGGTCGCGGAGTTTTCACCGATTATTGGGGAGCATGAGGAGGTGGTGTTTATTAAAGAGGAGGGAAGCGATGTGGGGAATACGGATGGCGATTGTAGAGACGATGCGAGTCTGAACCGCATAAGAAGCGATCCGAGCGACGTTCCCGATATCGAAGAACCGAGAGGGAGAAAGCTGGAGAAAGAGCTGGCGTAGACGTGAGTTAAGTTTTCACTGTTGCGGGCGGAGGATGGGCCCTATTATATTGCGCATCGGTTGGGGTTCCGACGGCCTGGGGGGGCTTGGGCGGGAAGCAGCAAGGTGATTTTAGGTTTGATATTGTTCCCTTTTGAAGGATTTCCTTTTCCTTTTTTCTTTCCCTTCTCCTGACTGCTATTAGCGAGACATTCTTTTCTTACTCTTTCCTTTCTAACCGGCATCGAGTATCATGAAGCTTATGTTGCTGGCCCCCTCCTTTTTTCCCACATTGCACATAGATTGTTCGCAACCAACCTCTACAACCAGCACCGTTTCCTTTGACATTAACAGACGGCACGCAGCAGCATAGCGGTCGATTCTGGTTTCATAGACTTCTACTTTCCTACTACGTATACTGACGTTGTAATGAGTGTTTTCTTAAGCTGTTTTCTTCTTCTGATTCTCTTCTTGCATAACTCTCCTGCCTGGGGGGTCTATTTATACTTTTTAGCTTATTCCTATTTCCGATTTTCCTTACTCTATCTGACCCCCTTACCACGTTCAGCCCAGAGAGCCGTCTTTCCACTCTGGCCGTCTTGGTTTGCCTCTTAATCATTTGTATTTTGGATACCCCACTACCTCTTGACCCAAAAATTGTATAGTTCTTGTTTCCTTTCATCAGATGTGATATATAAAAATTACTACCTTTGAGCATGCGCTTTAACTTGTTCTTCCTTGTTCTATTCTTTCCTTCTCTAGTTTGCGAATTGGATCCGAACGGGAGTTGGTTTGTATCCGATCCAGATGGTATATTTGATTAGAATAGCTCTAGATTTATGCCCAATGTGCTCCTGAACGCCGGGTAAGAATGGTATGATACATGAAGAGTGGTGAGATGTGGTACATATAATGGGATGCCCTTAGCATGGTAGTTCAGCCATGCTATCGTTTCTCCGTTCCCCCGGCGGAGGAGGAGGCAGATGAAGCCGAAGGCGCTTCATCGCCGCCGAGCCCCAGGGACCCCATGGCCTTCTTCCATCTCTCGGACTTCCTTTCTTCGATCTGGTGGTCACAAATACACAATATCAGCGTTCTCGCCTCTCTTTTCCCGGATAATTCAAAGGTACATACCCATTTCTTCTTGCAATCCCTATAAGCCTGGAAGTAATCCGTGCACATCTCCCGATCTCCCATATTCCTTTTCAAACACTTGAGCGACCTGTTCGCGGCATCCTGGCAGGGATCGTAGAACTTGCTGGTCTCTTTGGAGTCGAATTGACGTTTGACGTCCTCGTCGACGGGGTTTTCGCGGTATTGGATATCCGGCATGGTGTTTTTTTTTTTAAATCTTCTGAGGTTCTGGGTTTTAGGTGGTATGTTTGAGGGGTATCTTAAATCATACTAGTGTTATAATGGGGTGTTTGAATGAGCTTTTACAAGCAATAGGATATATATATATCTTGTGAATGTCATGTCATGAAGTTGAGTCTCCCCAAGCGAAGTTGTGTTAGCCGCGATAGCCGCGGAGGAGGCTCAAATTCGTTGGTGTGCGGTGGCTCGAGCTTTTTAACTTCTTTCTTCCAGCAAACCCACCAAAAAAAAAACCAGGTCCCGCGTACTGTGCAACCCACTCAGACTCACATAGCTGACGGACGGAATCGAATCTCGTACAACCGGCCTCATCTCGTCATCGTATAGTACTGAAGGCGGTCTCTGTCAATTCTACCCTTTTATCTAAGAGCTATTCTTTCTTTTTTTCTCTTTCTTCCTTCTTTTCGTTCGAAGATAGCTTAAGCTAGGAACTGAGCTTTAACTTGCAACTCCACAGCTAGCTGCAGCGTGATTCTGCCATTTCGATGCGATAGTATACGATATGGGTACACCGGTCGAACGTCGGAATCAGCAGGTATGGGATACGTTGAATGCGCCGGGCCAGGGTGCCAAACAGGCTCTTCAATTGATAGCCCGCAGGATGAAGAAGGGCGAGAAGGGTGACCATTTGGCGGTAGGTGCATACTTTTGTTCTCTTCGACAAAAAAAAAAAAAAAGATGGAGCTTCATAGGTGCTTCGTATCTTATTTTTCTTCCCGATCCGGTCAATTTTCTTCCCGATCTGGGAGGATACACAATATCGGCCGAATGCTATGCTAACAGTAACGACGACGGTTGACGGATGATGAAATAGGCAATGCGAGCCTTCATCCTAGCTCATATGCCCTCCGCCGGCATACCCTCCCAGAATTCCCCACTCACGGAGGCTCTAGCCCTCTGCAATGCCCTGGCATTCCGTAGCCCTCCACCAAAGGAGAGCGAGACGATTCGCCTGTTGGAGTCGACGTACGTCTACCTGGGCCGGAAAGCGGAAATCGGCAAGCTGCACGAGCATCTGTACAAGGCGCGAATAGCTACACCGGGGCGAACGAAGAACATTGATGAGGCAGGGTTGAAAGAGTGGTACAACGGTTGCATGAGGGCTTGTGATTGGACGGGCATGCAGAAGGCTGCTATGGCATTGCAGAAGGGGTTTCCGAATAACAGAGCTTACTATTTTTGGGCTGTTGCGGCATGCTTTATTATGGTCGTATGTTCATTTCTTTCCATCGTCATCGTCCTTTGCCGTTCCCGCATCCCTGTCAATCGAGGTCTGGTTAGCTGATCGAGCAATATCACAAGGTAGCCTGCGATGACGATCAACGATCGAGTGTGGGGTTGTTTGGTATGCTTGCTTCCCGTATGATATCAAAGGCTGCAAGCGAGATCCCGGAAGGGAAAGAATTGGGACCGATTCGATCGATACGGACTACCGCAGAACTGCAGCTGTTTTACGACATCCTGAGCTTCACGAAGATCGACGACGCGGAGCTTGCCAAGTATCTGGAGAGCAAAACGACAGGGTTCGATAGTCGTCTCGGTTCGGACAGCTTCTGGGAGTTCTGGTGGATGCTGGTGGATACGAAATTGCGACTGCAGGAGTTCAAGGATGTGAACGAACACTGCCATAGCGTTCTGTCGACCGGGAGTGTAACCCTGAAGGACGGGACGGACGGAGCGGATCTAGAACAACCGAAAGTCAGCAGAGTCTGGAAAGATGACTGGAAGGTATGGGCCGCATATGTTGCATCCGCTGTTCAGATTGGAGCGAAGGACCCGGATGACCCACTGTTTACCAGAGCTACAACGCTTCTTGCGGGGAAACTCGAGGATGGAGACCATGCACCATCGTCGTCCCCGTCGCGAAATGCGCTACTGGCTGCCCTCGAGCTCGCATCGCTCTGCCGTCCTCATTCCAATTTGACCTGCAAGGAGGATGTGTCAGGGCTCCCTGCGGCATGTTTTACATTTTTCAGAAAACAGGGCGGAACAAGTTCTTGTTACGATGATTTGAGGCCTTACGTGAACCAATTAGATGCCGAAGAGCAGAAGGAGCTACTAGGGAATATGGTGGGCCACTGCAAAAGCAGGGATCTCACTTCATCTGAATCGTCGACGAAGGATTTGACTAATGCGGTCCGCGAGTGGGTTACCCTCTTGAAATTCCGCTTCTGGATCGAAATCGATGATCAGGAACGGCTGCCTGCCACGGAAGGAATAAACGACTTCGTCCAAGAATGCTTGGCCGTATACGACGTCTCACTCAAAGTCGATATAGGCCTCCTGGTTACCGACATGCGGATTGGTGACGAACTGCTATTATTAGTTGCCAAGGCACTTATGTGCCAGTATTCCGCATCTCGTATGCAGAACCCCCTCCCGGTGAAAGTTGCAATCATAATCCTCGAGCACCTCCTCGCAAAATCGAAGCACAACTTTACGGCACTGCTTCTACTGGTTCGACTGTACTCGATCATCGGTGCCCCTTCCTGTGCAACTATCGAATACCAACGACTCAGCATCAAGCAGATCCAAAACGATTCGCTATCGCATCATGTTCTGACAAGGCTCTCCACCCTTCTTCCTTTCTCCGTATCATCTGCATCCAAACTACTGCATCCTACGGATATGGCTGATGTGGGTATGCATGTTCCACACAACCCTACAGATAGCTTGGAAATGTACGATATCTCGCTCAGGTTGTATAAAAACGCAAACCGAACCAACCCGGAAATGATCAGCCTGGCGTTTAAAAATGGTGCGTATGGCCAAATCAAGGATATGGTGCTGTTTGAGAAGAGGGTCTCCTCGAGTATCTCAGCTTGCCAATTTGAGATCGAACGGAGACGCGTGCAGCGGTTCCGGGGGGTCACTGTGACCGAAGGGTCGACGTCGGCGGGTGCTCTGTGGGATAGAGCCTTGGATGTTAAGACATCAGATAACAGGACCTTTGATTTGTTCGGGGAAGACGGCTGGCATACAGGCTGCGACATGGGACCTCGTGTCGGAATCCAATGGGTTCAGGCATTCCTGCTGACTGAAAACATCGTGGCGACTTTGGTCGCACAATCACAGGCCCCTGCTGCAGATCCACCGAAGGGGTCATCTGCGGCGGCGGCGTCATCATCCGGATCGTCAAGATCCAATGGCGGCATCGAAGAGAAGGAGCACGTGCCGCACTCTCACCGTCTCCGTGGGATCATTGGCGGGGAGGGTGTCAAGGAATTCACCAAGGTTGAGAGACAGGTCTTAGATATCATCTGCTTGATGGGGGATATCCAAGTAGAAAGCGAGGGTGGCTCCAAATCGAGTGGGAAGGTTAAATTATTGTTGACGGACATATCAAGCAAATTTCAAGCTCTAAGGGATGACCTGCAGCAGCCACCATCGAAAGGCAATCTTGACGATGCATCCTCAGTTGTTGGTGATATGTCTCAGCTGTCACTCGACGGCGGTGGCCAGGACGGAGCGCTTTGGTATAGCTTACATCAGGCTTACATGATTCTAGAGGTAAGGGCTTTCTCAGTTATACGGTGGCTTGAGGCCATTATTGTTCGTGGCGCGCGGATGTATTTCAGCCGACTAACACTACTACCGGTCCGCTATCTAGGTTTGCAAATACATGTTGATACTATGCGAATACTTGGAGAAATCGCCGTTGGTCAAGGTGCTGAAACCACAGATTCCGAAATCTCAGATCACCGAGATCAGAAACTTGATTGGTTCCTCTTGGAAGTTTGTCGCACAGATGGCGAAGGAGCGGGCAAAAGAAGCTGTTCTAGTGACCGACACGGAGATAGACGCCGTTTTGAGCTGTAAAGGGCTTGACATGGCGTCTGTGGCAGAATTTGTGAAGGGGACCATTGGGAGAGGCACGGTTGAGGGCTATATGGACAAAATCGCCCGAAGCAGGAAGAGTACCTGGGAGGCTGTAGGTAGCGTCAAGCTTGGTTAATGAGTTGGCTGCCCGCGGACCTTGTGTTCTTTTGTGGGTGGGAGCTTGGAGGGAAGGTTTACTCGAGGGCCTGGCGGGACAAGGCCAGTTGACACCCAACGGCTGGGAAAGGCGTTAAAGTGAGGGGCCCGGGTCCTACTCTTTTTGAGTCCCCAGCCTGACATCTCTCACATATTCCTGCATACACATACACTTCATACTTCATATTGCATTGGCGATCATGCCTGTTCTTTCACATAATCACACATCGTTTTCTCGGCATGATTCAGTGAATGTAGGGTTTTTTTTCTGCGGGTGTCTACGCGGAGGGCTGCTGAAAAAGGAATAACCCTGTACATTCTACACCCTCATCGCCATCTGACCAATCGTCCCAAGGCACTTCCCAAGCCTTCTCTTTTTTATTTCACTCAGTATGAAAAAATGGAAATGAACTTGTGTTGTTTTTTCTTCTTTTCTCTTTTCCTTTCTCCCTTGCGAACTCCGGGTGCCCGATTGAATCGGCGACGGGGAGTTCCGAGATCTATGATCAATCCGGGGCCAAAAACTTTTCATGGGGGGAGGCTTGATCGATTTTTTTTTTTTTTTTTATTCTTCCTGGTACTCGGGTCTACTCCCTATAGTATTTCTGTATTAATGCTAAGGGGCGGGATGGGTGGCAGAGATCTCGTCGATGCAGTGGTTAGTAAGGCGGAGAGGTCTAGATTCCTCTGCTGCGTTGGTGGTGTGATATCACACAGCTTTAGTGGCAGGGATTGGGGTCATTTTAGAGCCCGCACGTTCACGGTTCGAGATTCGAAGGATTACTAAGAAATTAAGGAAAGTTACTTGCTGAGTATAGAGATACGAGGGGTACTAGTTGACTATAAAATTTGCCCTCTGGTAAAGTCCGTCCGTTGGATTTCTTTGGACGAGAAGCGCGCGCGCTGCGGACTTTAGGATTCCATGGACAGTTCCCCATGCTGCATTACCCAATTGAATTGAAATTCCCCGACCAAGAGAAGGAAACGAAAGAAGAAAAAGCCCCCAGAGAAGCTCGATTCAGGGACGTCCTTTCTCCAGACGCAGACATGCGTCTTTCTTACGTCCGAAAAACAAAGTCGGTTGAAACAGAAGGACAGAAAAAGGATTTGATCGAGTTGATAATTATCCTTTCATAGGATGCATGGTTAATGGCGCAGGGATTGTCAACATCGCATCCAACAAATCAGAGGGCTCCGATATAGTACTAGGCCGAAATATCGGACTGGTGCACTCGGTAATCTTTCATGTATCCTGCATGCCGCTCGAAACGCCCTTTTTTTTTCGGGGGGGTTTGTGGTACAAAGGAAAGAGAAAGAACGTGCAGCGTCTTGCAGCAGTAGATGGGGATGTGTAGAAGAAGAGCTCTGCTAGGTACCGTACTTACCTAAGTCATGTGCCCCGTTTTTAATAATTAGGCTGCTTCCGGGAGGCAGAATACACTTCTGTCGCAACCTCGGCGGGCAGGATGAACGACGATCAATGTTGAGTGCAATATAAGCTTTTCCGCTTCTTTCGCAATCATCCTAAATACGACAGAGAAGGTCAGTGCAGTCCGGTTAATTCAGAGAAAAAAGGGAAACTATGGTACATAATACATGCGCGGATATGCAAGTGCAATCGAATCGAATTAAACGATCCCTTCTGCAGGGCCATCTTTTTCCTTTTCACGAAACAAGGCTACCACCGCGTAGGCGTTTCGCAATACCAGAAATTTCCTTTCTCCGCTCGCCTCATATGTACCTGTACGCAGCAAGGAAAGAAAGAGAAATAATGATAGAAGAAAATAATCCGATTAGTTTATGATTTATCGATTTCGTATGTCGCACACCAGACAAGTTAGCGAACACTTGGTGGAGATCATTAGCTACAAGAGGAGTTAGCGCGGGAGGGAAGTGGAGTTCCTTATGCAACGGGCGGCCTGAAGCTAGGGCTATTGGACCAATCACGGCGCATTCGTGCCAACGTCCCTTCATCAAATAGCTGGAGTTTAAGCTGCATCTCGGCCAAGGACGGGAATAAAACACCACGAATTGGTTAAAATATGATACACGATGCTGGTTTTGAAATCTGTGAATTCGAGGCTGTCGCATCTACGTATTGTTTTCCCGGCCCCCCGACTGGAAACTCAGCCGGAACAATACGGGGGTGGGAAGTTTAACTGTCGAGGGTTGAAGTATGAAGGGGGGAATCGCCAACCATGCGTGTGGCGTTTCCCCATCCCTTTGCCACAGCCATGAGGGTTTTTCCCAAACTCCATGGATCCATAACAAGGGACCAAATGGTTTAACGTTAGGGAAGTTGTGAGAGAAAACCCTCCGCTTACTGGTCTGAACTCTTTTTTCGTTCGTTTCGTAACAAATTTCCACGTGGCTTTTTAGCCTACGCCCCTTCCCGTGAACCCAGGAAACTTCTTTAACGAATGGAACGACCCGAGGCACATTGTGAACAAAAAAAAAAAGGATGGCTTGAATAGAATGTTATCATCTTTCGAGCTCAATAACATCCATCAATTGGTCAAATCTGGAGCGAGAGAATGCGTACGTGCGTTATCTTGGCTTTCAGCTAACGCCAACGGTTAAGCGGAATAGACGAGAATAGGACGTTTGCCACCGCCATATGGCACGCCTGTTTAGCTGCTTTGGGCGGGTCTGGTTGTCAGGTTATAACGCCACCGCTTGGGGATCGGGCTTCAGGAATGCAAAGCGAGGTATCTTGTGATTTTCAGGTTGGTAAGATTATGATTATTTTTTTGGGGGGCCAGTTTCTAAGTTTATATAGTAAATATAGTGGGAAACTCGGTGGGAGAAAAACGACGCTAAAAGACATGCCGGATATAACTCAGCCCTTCCAACAAAGGGGCGCAAGGATAGGGAGCTCAAGTCATGATATCTGCAAAAGGGGACAATGCTCTGAAGGATGCTAGGGATAATGGTGTGATATGCAACGTGAGAAGGATACGCTATGGGGGAACATGGAACCATCGAAAGGGAAAGACCGCTTCAGAAAACGGACAGTTGTACTGTTGAATGTCGCTGTCGAAATCGCTCGGGAAAAGGATAAACCACATCTCTTGAACCACATTATATTCCGGCCGTAAAATTAAAACCCAAAAAGTGCCACTTGGACTCCGAAACCGCAAAGGATATCCTGCCATGCCCTGCTGACGGGGGCAACGGCCCCAGTCGGATGCAAGGCGACGCTTTGATTTTGATGTTGGTAAATTGTTTGTAGTGCTGACTTTATGACTGTGCAGTTGCGGCCCACTGTGTGGACGCCCGCTCGTGTAAGGGCGTCGAGGACCCATGCTTGGTCTCGTGCGTCGGTAGCTGAGATTCCTGCCATGAACAGAGGGAAGACAAGGAACCCCGTGCTGAAGAAAATCGCTGGATTGTTGAGAACCTGTGCGGATTCTGACATGATAGCCCTGATCGAGAGTGCAATTTCATTCGAGTTGGTCTCAACATCTGCGGTTTCTCTAGTCTGGTTGGGCCACATGCTGGTTCGGGCATAAAGGTTAAGTGCGTGGTAAAATAGCTTTGCCTAGGTTCCAAGTACGAAAAGTTAATGTGTGAAGAAAACTCGAAAGAGGCGTTCATTAGTGCCATACCTGGCTTTGCAGAACCGTAAGCCGAGTCGACATTGCGCCGTCAGTCTCCGTAGCTAGATTCGTCATCCCGTTTTGATGAAAGATCCAAATCCTCTGTAGCTCTTCCAAAATCTGGTGTATCTGTGATTCCCGAACCGATGCTTGGATGTCTGAACCTGACAGATGGTCATCCGATCCATATTCAGCGACAATCGGAGTTGAAGTCTTTAGGGCGACTCGAGTTTTCGCTATCGTCGATCCCAAGAGAATGAGTTCCTGATTCAAAGAAAGAGCCTGGAGAAACGCCTCGGTTTCTAACGTTTGGTGGGTCGGTGGGGAGAATATTGAAAGACCGTCAGCAACCGCACTGGGGGCAAATGTTTTCTTGAAGTCCGTGATAAGATGGCTCCTTAAGAAGGACTCCGTGAGGTCGCCATCATCAACTCCAGCCAACGAGGAAATGACATCGATCGCAACCAGGTACCAAACGATGAATGGAGTCGCTCCAGAAGTATTCAGTAAGACCCTTTCGAAGAGAAAACTGCGTAGCTGTGATAGATGCTGTTGCCAGAGGTTTGGGCGTCCAGCTTCCGCTGCCGCAATCTGGAAGCTGGTGAGTACAATTGTGTTTAAAAGAAAATAGTAAAAGAGAGATTAGGAAACTAACTTCATAAAGCAGAAGAAAGAAGTGTGTGTAAAGGATCCCGTCCGAAGTTAAATCGACTGCGCTTGATAAGCTTGACTGTAACGCGGGAAGAACAGCTTGATAATGTTGTAGCGACTGGACAAAGTTGTTTCCATTCGGGCTCCTATGTTCAAAACTGAAAGCTGATACTGCCATCATTGCATGGAAAAGCTATCGGGGGGGATGCATTTTAGTACACCGAAACCGAAACCCTAACCGTCCTCCCATTTAAGCTCTGGCGCACCTACCGGCGGAAATCTGGTGGCCTCCAAGTCGAAAAAATCTTCCCCGTGGATCGAGGCCGGATTCCAAATACTCCCAACGCCTCGGACATGGAAGACATGTTGCGAGACATAGCTCCTGTAGTAATTTAGATAGAGAGTATCTGTCGGATTGAGTGTCAAGGCATAGTCCGGGATCGAGAATGGCAAATGAACTTGGACGGGCTCCTCTTTTGGAATAACATTTGGTAGAGCTTTCGGACCATCCAGCTGGGGCGAACTTTTGGAAGTCGCAGTCGAACTTTGGCCAGCGGAACGAACAGAAGCAACGGACAGGCGTCTACCTGTAGAGCTATTTGTTGTTGGGGTCAAGGAAGTGGGTTTTGCCACATTCACAGGCTCTTCGAATCGCGCCAGGATCACAATGTCGGGGTCCGATGCCATAGCCGGTGATGAAGAAATCGACTGGTTTACCAACGTCCGCTTGAACGGCGGAAGCGTTTCAAACGTTGGACTCACATCGTCCTCGACTTTTATCTTCTCCCTCAACGGCGACGCCAAATCGTTTGGGTCGAGCTCAGCCTTGTCGTCCAGCTCAACGTTTTCGAAACTCTCCTGTGTGAGTACAAGATGGAAGGTTGCAGGTGGTCGAGTTGTCGCCTTCAATTCTCGATCCTCATCGTTTCCAAGCTGATGGAAAGGTGGCAATGCAAGAGCCTCCGGGCTAATCGCGGGCTCTCTTTCAACGATCGAGGTCCGTCTCAGGCGTGCTTTCCCTAAGAGAGATTCTGTAAGTTCGGTCCGAGGGATTACACAGTCGGACAAATGGCAAAGCCAAAATACTTACGGTCCCAAGTTACGCTCCCGACGATGGAGACCTCGGGCATTCGGTCCACGATGCGTCGTGTATCATCACGGAAGGAAAGCCTCGGGTGGTAGTCACATTGATGCTGTAACCGAGCACATTGCTGTACGGTATTAGCTTCTCCGTAGACAGAACTGAACCGATCGAATCGGTTCGAAGAACGAGTGAAACTTACGCTGCAGACGGGACGCTCCTCGCTGCATTTTACTTTTCGAGTCTATCAAAATAATAGTGTCAAATGTTAGCGAGAAACGAGAATCGCCACGTATAGTCCTAGAAAGCCAGAAAGACATACTCGACAAGTCCTACGAAGGGCCGTCCAGTTAATTATCATTCAACGTGGAGGCAAAAAAGACATTTTGCAAGATGGATGAGAAAGCCACATACCAGCAACCGGTCCGAGAACGGGGTGGCAATCTATCCTTGAAGACGCCATCCTTTGGGGACCGAGAGACTCCGGTTCCCTTGTCCTTCTCGCCGCGTGGAGCTATAATTGCGAGCTTAGAGCGTGACGAGGAGCTCGAAGTGCCACCACCATCCTCCCTCATCTGAACGTGAGGCACTGAGTGCCGACGTCCTTTCCGTCCTCCCTCCATGGTGCAGAATACCCTCAAGTGCTTGGAGAGATGGCTACGGTTGTTGGGTGCTGTAGGAGGTAGGAACCATTAGTATGGTGTTCCGAAGGAGGAAGAGCAAATCCATGGGTGAGCCAGCAGGACAAATGTTAAAAGAGACAAATCGGATTCGAGACGGTCCAACCCAATGGTTTTGAGCAAGTCGAAAAAGGAGCCCCGATTGTTTTTTTTTTTTTTTTTTTTTCCTGAACAAAAGCGGACAGACAAGAAAACCCTTCGATGGAGGGAAAAGAGGAATAAGAACAAGACTTCGAGTTACCTTGCATCTAGCTTAAACTATACGTTTTGATATTGACGAGTCATGGGCTAGGGTCTTCCATAGACGGTAAAAGACCCTCCCGTTTAATGAAAATATGATAATACTTCCAAATGGGATTATCCACAAAGTGAATCAATGCTTGGGTGGCTTTAAAACATGGCTTGCAGGAGCCCACAAGATGATTTGCTGGATTCAGCAATCCAGAGCGCGCGTCCCAGATCAGATCAGGAACGGTGGACCCGGCGATGGCTTAACAGCAATAGATAGTATTGATAATGGGTTCGTCAAGCCACAAGTAGGGCTCGAGCCGTTGCTGTCAGTAATAACTGAGGGTCCCGAGGAGGGGTGGTCTGACCCTGTGAGTTGTCCCACGCTGCTCAACCTAATTTACTTTCGGGGCGGGTGTCCCAGGATGTACGATTTCCATCCGCTCTCGCTGAGAACCGTGTCGAGCTGGGGGCCTGACGGAGTGAACGTGGACTGGCAAAGGCCCGCGGGGAGGATCTCGAACGCAGGAGTTAGGAGGTTTTGGGAAGGGAGTGAAAACGTCACGAGCAAGATGTATGTCCGGATCCCCTGATATAAAACCTAGGAATTGGCCATTCACATCAAAGTCTTCAGTAAGTTTAAGTAACTTTCCAAGGCAAGGAACGAGAGCAGGCGGTGACAGTTCCTCTTGAAGGGTACATTACATACATGTACGCTACAAGGATGTGACCAAGTTCACCAGCTAGTCAGAACCTTCGCTCTTCGGGTGGGCATGCACAACAGAAAGAAAGTTTGGCATCCCGCTGACGCCTGCCTGCCTGCACAGACCATTTTGCGATTGGTAGGCTAACCAGCCATACGGGCCTTCGGTGCCCTTGCTGCATATAAATGCTCGGTCATCTAATGCTGGGTAGAGTGTGCGGGTGGATTGCAGAACGGGGACCTGTGGAGAAATTTTTCAAAGAAGTTTAGGTCGGACAGTTTCATACCTTGCTTCTTTTCGGCCTTTTATTTTCTTCTTCTTGCGTCTATTCCCATTGCTAATTGCTACCCCCCGCAGGAATACATCGACGGGCGTGTGTGGGTGTCTCTAATGTCGTTGGTCAGCATGGTGCGACAACGATCCGAACCCAGGTTTTAGTTGGATAAGAAGCAAAGCTCCGGAGCTTATCGACAACTGGTGGTTCGAAGTACCTACACGACTACCCTTTTGGGGAAAATTTCAGGTGCACCCAGCTTGCGTGTTCCTGATTCATTTCTGTGGAGTCGAGCGAGAATCGAGCGAGTTGGAACCTCGTGCAGGACCCTGAAATCATAATCCTGAACGCAGTCGGCAATAGTTTCAATTTTGCGATTGTGAACGCACGCACTCGTCCAGAAATGCCCCTGGGCTTCAAATTCCTCAGCCCAAGCGCTCCCTGTGCGGGTCGCCTCCAGCGGCTGCACTGGTTTGTCGCACGATTCGAACAGTGTGCGGTGGGAGTATCAGCTCGCCTTCGGAAAACGCCACCCCACTATACTCCGATCATCCACCTCTTTTCCTGAAGCTAGGAGTCTATGACGCTCCGATTCAAATGGTTACATGCCGACCAGGACCGATTCGTACTAGAACTTCAACGTGCGAGGTGATTCTGATGTGCGCGCGGAGGCGACTTCGGAGCTGCCTGCATTCGTGCGGTTACTTCCCGGGTTGTATTAGAGTCGCTGGGTGCCTGGTAGTATATGCACTTGGATGTTTCGAAAAATTTGAACATGCTCCCAGAAACTAGTCTATGACATAGTCACGTTGCCAAATCTAGAACCCTTTTTCGACAGCTTGCTTCCGAGCAAAAGCAACGATCTTAATTTACGGGGTAATATCCGTAAAAAGCGTGATCCCAGATGGAAAATTTTTTCTGATGATAACTGGACGATATTATTGTTATTTACTCATGATGGCGTGTTGCAAAAGCCTTCCTCTATGTGAAACGGTGGGAGGCAGAGCCTCGCTAAAGCAGGTTCACGAGCCAATCGTTGGATTCCTTATCCGATGACTTACTTCTCCCCAAGGAATTGGTTGACCTGATCCCGGGCCTGTACCAATTCCGAGATGCTATCTCCATCGACGTGCAACCTTTCCATCCATATGCATAGTTTTTCTGTGGCGGCTTTTAGTTCCTTTCGAATTTTTTCATTCTCCGAACTTGCCCCCTTTGAGACCAGGTTGAGGTTGGCCCAAAGCTGCACAAGAATCTTGTTCCATGTCCCCGGGTCCGCAGGCGAGGCGGCAGTTGATGGCCCGTTATCTTGCAGACGATTTAAAATCTCTTCGACAAGCTCAATTGCTGCGGTTTTCACATCCCGGCCACAGCTAGGCAGTAACTGCTTTTCAACCAACGCAAGAAGGGTCTCCACCTGTGAGGCTGCAATGAACCAAGAAATTGCGTCAGCAAGCAGGAGATTGGCACGCTCTTCACAGCCCGTCTACATATGAGCTGAAGGGGGGATGGCGTTCGTGCTCGTTTAAACCTACCTGAATTTGGGTACCCTCTGTGCAGACTGGAAGCTAAAAGCTGAAAGCTGCTTGCTAGCGTAATTTGCCACCTAACCATCGGATTGGGATAAGTTCAGCTGCCACAGTTGAAGGGTTCGGACAATTTTTCTCCACTCACAGCCTCTCTGAGGATTTACCATGGCTGTCCGTCTCCATTTCATCCTCGTCGGTAATTGCACCGGCATCGAACACGTTTTCTACGATACCCACCACTTCGTCGTACAAATTTGTCTCACTCTGGGCCTTCAAAAACTTTGCCAAGCTGTCAAATGCATGTGGGCGGTAGTCTTTATTGTTTCGATTAGCCTCCCGAAGAAAATTCTATCTCTCTATTAGTATGCGTTCGGGGAAATGCAAGGATATGTTTGATATTTGATTCACCTTCGAGGCTTCTTTAAGTTTCTGAGCATTTATAAATTTCGGCGAGGTGCACAATGCTGCAAATCCTTCAAGAACTTTGTATTTCGACGGATAGCTCTTCCCTGCAACACTACGGACTGCAAGGGGATACACAGCATCGAGCTGCTCGTCGGCGAGATCTGGGCCTGTCCATGGATCCCGTCAGTTGTGGAACATCACATGTGGCAGCCATTGTCCGTAGAACAGGGATACCTAGTACAACGCAGATGTCTGCAATGGACAGTGCTGCGGTTTGCTTGATCGTCCATCTCGCTGATTCAAGATGAGCGCCAGCGAGGGCCGTGATCTCGGGCAAATAAAGTTTTACCGCCCCAGAGCCGCCAGTATTGTCAGACCAGCATTTGGAGTATTCTTCCGCGACAGATTCTTCCGGATCATGTTTTGCAACGAATGCAAATGGAAGAATGTCTGAAGCAAGAGCCTGAAATCGATCCGAGGCACTTCGCGTAAGTAGTTAGCACTCATTAACCCTGATGGGTCTGCGGAATTTCCCGTGATTTAACGGCCCACTTACTGTTTTGAAATAGCATTCAATACCGAGGCAGATAATACCCGCATTCGCTCCTCTAATTTCAGGTTTAAGTAGCTAGTTCCTAAAATAGAGTGGGGAATACTTAAATACCTTGCTGCTCAAAATAAAGATTCTGGGCATATTGTAAAAGTTTAATAACAGCTTCATCACTGGCAAGTCTGGCGAGGTAACCACAAGCAGCGGCGTAGGATGCTGAAACTGTCTCATTTCTGTCAACGAGCGCGGCGGACATCACTTTCAATGTGTCGTTCGCGTAAGGCCGAAAGAGATAACTGTGGCGGATCACCAATGTAACGACGACTCTACTACAGCCGACTTTCGATGGCATTCCGACAACTTTCTTGATGGCTTTGTTCAGTCTTGGGATAAAGATTTTCATGACATCTGCATCCGCAATATCTAAACAACGTTCGATAGCGTCCCTAGAAAGGGTTAGAACAGCGGCTCGGTTTCATGAAACGATCGACTCACATCATGGGAGACGCTCGAACACTTGAGAGCCTAGCAGCATCGATCTACACAAATAATCTGTTAGCTCTAACTCAAAATGCACAGACACGAGAAAAATCACCTTGTCCTCCGTCAGGTTGTACTTCGCGGCGTTGAGGTGCAGGTAGTTGATGGCCTGCGGCTCGAGGGAGCTCAACAGATTCAGGAACTGATCTATCATGTCCGGAACATAGGGCCGTAGAACACGCCCACACTTTTTAACCAAGTCAAGGAGGGTTTCTTCGGAGTACGTCGATTAGAATTACCAGTCTTCCATATGGATCCGGGGCACTTACTCAAAGCCAACATTTGCGCATCCTCTGCTTGGCTTTCCAATCCATTGGGTCCCATCAAGAAAGGCATAATGTTATCCAACGCCTTTTTGGCCTCCTTTGGTGATGCATTTTGCTCGTCGGAAACCGTATGAATAAGTGATTTTGTTAAAGTTCGGCACAGCTTCATCGCTGCTTCACGAACAGATGCCTTGATATCGTCAAGAACCTTGAAACTCATTGACCAGATGTTCTGGAGGTGTTTCTCGTACTAATCGAAGGCTCGATGATCAGAAACGGCTAAAAGGTTAATCTTAGGCATGATACACTGGTACGCTTACTTGAGAGGGTTGCCGGCCTTGGATTAGGTCTGCGATTGCTGCGCAACTTGCTTCTCTCGTTCTCCACTCTCTGTCAATAATCGTCTTGAGAAGGTCCTCCATGATGTCGTCGAGGTATTTGTCGATGGTGGCACTGGGGTTCTTTACTAAGGCTTTCCAGATATCGTTCATCGATCTTTGAACGTTCGGGTTAGGATCGAAACGATATCGGAAAAGCTTTGCGTAAAGCTTTGGGTTTTCCGCAAACATTTCCTCAGAATTAGACATGATGCTGCCCAAGCCAAAGCGTCCGAACGCTGCCCGACTCGACCACATGGCGGAGTGAGATGCCAACGACATGAACTTGTAAACAAGACTTGAATCGCCAACCTCTGACGCCAAAGACAATATATCTTTGTACGTCGAGACCGAGCCGTCACCAGTTGGCAACGCACCTGGCTCAAATAGCTGGGTATCTGCTTGAACTTGTCCCGCCAGAGTTTTAGTTGTTCCAGTGAACGAGGCGACGAGGTTCCTGACAAGCTCTTCTTTCAGGTTCTTGTCACCAAGCTCGTAGACTTTGGTTAGGCCGCGAGAGGCTGTTTCTTGAACGAATTCCTCTCTATCTGTCAGATATAGTCTGAAGGCGGTATGTATATCTTCGAATCGTTTGCGAACTTGATCTAGATGCCCACAATACTGCACCATACTGAGCAGCCAGACACATGCCGCTTTCCGAAAGCTTGCGCTCCCACCCTTCGCTCGCATTTCCAATAACTCAGAAACGAGATCACTCAAGATCTGGCCGTTGTTTCTCTCCACAAGGCTAGCCCCCGTAACCTTTCCATCGATTAGATCCATTTTTCTTGCTAGTATCTGAGAATCCCAGCCAGCTGCTAATACCGATAACGCTTCACCAGTCGCAAATGCAAGCTCGGGCATTTTGTTATCATGGATGCTCATGAGACTTTCTTTGATCCTCGTAAACTGATCCTTCTCCCCTGCCGCCTCATCACTATTAGAGGTGGCCGGATAAATGAGGCTGAGCGCCCCGAGGGCAATGACCGCCTTTTCGTGGCCAGATTTTCCAAGAGTTTTAAGCTTTTCGAGGAGTTCTGACTCCTTCTCGACCTGGGATGGTTGGATAATTTTGAAGTAACAGAGTTGTGTTAGGGCAATTATGGCAGTATCACGGAATTCTGTATCTCGGGAGTTGATAGTCATATCAATATATGCTGATGTTGCCTTAGAGATATCCTCATAGATTCCAAATTTTGGGGTCTCCTTGTAGGGAATCTCAACGCTCGACCGAGAGAGGTAGTACGAAAGAGCGATGATGGAGCCATGGGTTCGATTGGATTCCTATACCAAATTTTTAGTCGGATATTAGACTAGAAACATATATAAATCTTAGATATTTCGAATTCTACAAGATTTACTTACTGTTACCGGACAAGTCTCCCAACTTGTAATTCGTGATATATGGATATCCAACCATTCTTTGATTCGGCTTTCGTCGATGTTCGTTTCCAATGCCTTGAGGATACCCAACAAGTAAGATGCTGCCTCCCTTTCCGCACGTTTCCCTTGCCAAGCTAGTCGGCTGAGTTCAGCCCATTGATTTTGGCTGGCTATTTGGAGGAGACGTTCTAAGATTGGCCATGAAAGCAAAGGGAAAAATTCTATCAGAATATTCCCAAAGGTTGAAGCATCGGATGTATCAAGAAGAGCCCGAAGAAGTAACTCGAAATAATCAGCGGCAGCGCTAGTTCCGTCAATATACACGCGCACGAAGGAGCGCATTCGGTCGGAAGTTGCGAGTTCGCTGCTTATTCTGTTGTCCCAGTCCCCATCCATCAACAGCGAATCTTCCGCATCTTCGGCCTTAGTTTGCTCTTTCGATGTACCATATTCGAGACAATCGATCAAAAGGACATTGCGAAGGAAGGCAACCATCTCGGGCAAGATAAAAAGAGGCACACCATATACCGATTTGGTGGCCATAACCCGGTTTTCGAAAGCTTTTGGGAGACGGCTATCTTTCGAAAGAAGATAGGTCAGTAACGGCTGGAATTTTACTTTGTCAGCCAGGTCTTCCTCTTCTTCCTCTCGCGATTGATCAATATCCATTTTATCGCTATCAGCTGCGTCGTTCCTAGAGGTATCCCCATGTAATGGTTTGGTCCGCGGGTGTAGGATGTTGGACCAGTAGGGATGCAATGCTTTCTTCCCATCGTCTATAATGTCTCGCGAGGTTTCGGTGCTCCCTGTTACACCCGTGGCACAAGCCAGAAGGCACATCCAGATTCTGATAGGGTCTCCGAATGGTGAAGCCCGGTTGGCGATTTTAAGATATGAGCCCCATCCTGAAGTATCACTGTCATCCAAGAGGCTTTGAAACGCAAGTTTCTTGATTTCTTTCCGCTGAGATGTCGTCATCAGGGAGAAACAAGGTAGTATCGAGCTAATAGCTTCCTCCGCCGACGACCCCATCTCTTTAGTTTCACCACGAACTGCAGACAGAAGAAACCTCAGAATTTGTAAGTCGTTCTGTACAATAAACTTCGGCACTCTCCGAGCCAGGAGGCCTATCGTGATGTAGCCTTGAGATCTTAGGTGGTTCGAGAGCTGACTGGTGTTGATAGATGTGCTCCTTGGCCATCCATCAGCGTATATCCACATCCGAATGTTCTCCACGATGGCATATCCAACTGTTTCGATGAGGCTATCGCCACCCAAACGGGTAACATGAACCAGAAAGGCAAAAACCGAGGATCTGAACTTGAAATTATATTCCGGGTTATCACCCAAGAGGCCCTCCTCTACTAGGCTCTGAACTTTTGCCGGAAGAACAACTTCTCCCTTCAAAGCGAGTATTGATTTAGATAAAATGGTAAGGATTCTGTTTTTCAGGCTAGCTCTTGCCGGAGGCGTTTTTGTCCCAGGCACACCTAGGTAGAGGTCGTATAGCCTCCGGACGATTTGGATGCCCACGTCGTTTGGTTTCTCGACCTTCTCATCTGGTCTTGTTTTGTCCGAAATTTCCAGATGATCGAGGTCGATAGTAAGCCTCTTCAATCCATCCTCGCCAAGGTTGATGAGCTGAGACCCAGAGTCAAAGCCAGCAGCAACCAAGAAAGGGAAATAAAGGTTTTTATCTGAAAACCCCGCGACGGCGAGAAACTCTAGAATTCGTTGCTTAACGCTTGACAAACGTGAATGTGAAAATGTCTCCTTCTTCCCCAGCGTTAGAAACTCAAATTGTTCAGCCGAAAGGCCGGGGCAAGATAAGCCCAGAGGCTGTTCAGCCGATTGAAACGGAGCCAGCGTCAGTAGTAGGAGATCCTCAAACTTTTGAGATAAGAAGTTGGCGGCGGTCCCATGATTTCCGAGATCGAGTAACTGCTGGTACTCGGCAGCAGCCGGGCTGCCCCTGGCTGGAGGCGAAGGCAACTGTAGAAGTGTATTGAGCAATATTTGAAACATTGTTCGGGCATGGCCTGTAGATATTTCATCAAATGCATGTAGAATCCCGGGAAGCAAGGGTTTAAGTTCCTAGAAGTCCGTTAACCACAGTAAAACCCTCAAGTCCGTCCGAAGGGTTATGGTGTGCCTACATCAGCCGGAACCCTTTCGAGGCCTCGTTGAATATACATCAAATCGAAGTTTTTGAGCAAAGGGCTGGCATTTGAACCCTGAAACTGGGCTAAGAGAGCGGCAACCGGTAGCTGTATGCCGGATGGCTTGATCCTTGTGTTAATATGTTGGCATATCGAAATCGTCTTCTCCCGCACGGCCGTGTGAGGCGACTCGAGCTTCAGGAGCATAGGGCACAGAAAGGTTTTCAATATCGTCTACGGGGGGCGGTAAGTATAGCTCGACCATCGAGGATATCGCTGCATTTGGGACCACGGCAGTTCTACTCCGCTATTATAATTACCTGGAGTGCCGCATCATTTTGAGCGAACACAATCCTATTCTCGACATTTTTGAGGAGATTTAATTCTTTAGTCTCGTCAGCCATGGTGTTGACTATCTTGCACAGTAGATAGGATATTGGTCCGAAGTTGCAGTTGTCGTGTTGATGCGCTCAAGAGAGTCAGGCCGTTGGTATTGGGTACATGCACATATGCGCCTGCACCGCCACTGCACTGAAAAGATTTGCCGCGATCGAAGGTATACGGCTCCGTTGAACGGTCTGCGGCAAGTGAACCTTATAAAAGAAGACGGCTTTGTGGATTCGTAACCACTTCTCTGACGCGGCCTTCGTTGCTGACAAAAGTTGCTTGCGTGGCGAAATGCCTGAAGTTCGAAGCCGGAAGATCTGTGTCGAAACCCGGCCAACACAATATATCCAACACTCCAGAGCGTTGGACAGGAATTCGCCCCATGGTTAACACGTTTACAGAACCTTAGAGATGGGAGTCGGTCCAGAATTCAAAATTATGGGGTCGAGACCAAGAATTTCCGTATCCTCGGCCACTCGATTGAGATTTGGCTACAATTTCAGAGTGTGAAACCCGGAATGCCTTCCAGAGAAATGTACTAGAATGGGCAGCTATATATCGATACGTTTGCAGGTGGCGTTTCAAAGCTTTAAAGCTGCCAGCCTCTCACGCTGAACTGGGAAGTTCTAGTTTGGATTTCTCTTTATACACGACTGCTAATATAATCTCGTACCCAGTGACCGCAAACTTCTAGGTACACGTACGTATGTACATGTATAGATATCAGTCGCCGAAAGGACGACTTCAATTAACCGTCTTCGGGCTTGGGATTTCATTTCCACCTTAGTAGCGTGTAGCTCCTCTTCTCAAAATTAAACTTGCTGCATGCCGTCCATGTATCCTCTTGAATATTTATAACCTCTTTCCCAGCCATATTCGTATCCGATATCTCGAAATTGCTCCCCCCGATCTTAAAAACTTGAACCTTAGTGCCCTCCGCAATAGACATATCCGTTAAAATGTCGTCATCCTCCGATATGTTAACCACGCTCAGATTTACGAACCCGTCATCCGAAATTGCGCCGGAAACATCGAGCCAAGGCACGATCATGGTGGTCCCAATCCATTCTGGTACTGTTCGGCCTTCGTACGTTCCAGCGCTCAGGTGAACCCCCAACGTCTTCCCTCTCATATAGTTAGAGAAGAGGTAAAGGACGAAATAGGATGTCTGCTTTACAATACCTCCCTTAGTTGTCATCAAAGGCGATATAACGTTCACAGACTGCGCTATATTCGCCATCCCCAGGTATTTCGCCTGGCGAACGAAAACGTTTAGCCAAACTCCAACAGCCAAAGCGTCGGACAGCGTGTATTTCTCTTCTGCTCCCTGGTCTCCCGGCGCCCGCGTATACATCCAAACATTCCACTCATCAAAACAAATCGTTGGTTTGCGAATAATGTGGTTATCAGATGTCGGAGGATTAGTCAAACGGTTGTTGATGCGTGCGAGGTCGATCAACGATGCCGCTACCTCAATCGCACGTTCCGCGGACAGTGGAGCTACTACGTTGGGAACATGTTCGGGGTCGGCGGTATAGATATGGATCGAATGCATGTCGATATATTCAATAGAGTGTTGGAGGACATATCTATCCCAGTCGCTAGTGCCATTTTCTCCGCAAAGGATAAGCTTAATGCTTGGATCAAGAAGCTTTAAAGCTGCGAATATTCGAATTCGAAAGTTAGACCTTAACGCTGCAGCTGGTGAGTTTCAAGTCGATGCGTGCACATACCCTTGCCCCACTGGTGCGCTTTCTTCGCATAGTCTTCTTTCGTCATCTGTCCAACTTGCCTTTAATTTAGGCAATTAGTAGCTGGCGCAAAGGCTTCGAACTGGGTCGCACATGCGTACCACGGACCCCACATCTCATTCCCGAGTGCCCAATATTTTACTTTGTATGGCTTTTCCCTTCCGTTTTTGCGGCGCAGATTCGCATAATATGTGTCCTGGTCCGAATTGCAGTATTCCAGCCACCCCAATGCTATGTCACGGATTGACCATTAGCGTAGCTCCGATTCCAGGTATAATAACTAAGCAGACCTTCCATGAGAGTGCCAGTTGCCATATTCAAGCAAATATATGGCTCCGCTCCAAGCTCTTCGCACCATTCCATGAAATCATCCGTCCCGAATTGGTTGCTCTCGACGCCTTTCCACGCAAGTTCAGGGCGTTTGGGGCGATTCTCGCGCGGCCCAATTCCGTCTAGCCAGGAGTACGTGCAAACAAAATTCCCTCCTGGATATCGAAAACAGGGCACCTTAAGGTCCCGGAGAGCTTCCAGGACATCTTTTCGAAAGCCCCTAGAGTCGGAAAGGGGATTCCCCGGGTCGTAGATCCCACCATAGATACATCTCCCCATATGTCTATCCCGCTTGAATAAAAAAGATTAGCATTGGAAACAGCCGTTATTGTGTAGGTCTACCGCGAATGGCGCCTAAGGAACCACTATCTCCTTAACGAGCTATTTGTAATGGGCTTACTCTGTAAAGCCAGAATATATCAGAGGGTCGATATCATAGAGGGCGCGGCGACCATCCACAAGGATCGAGGCGTTTGTTTTATCCGATATTTTCGTGAAAGTTGTCATGTTGCTGGCCGGATTGATTTATCAATAAGCCAGAATGGATATATCGCAGCAGCATCTATAGTTTCTGTGCATGTAAGTACGAGATTTATAGGTCGGCCGACTTGATAACAACAAGCACATAGCCGGCAGGTATTTTCTCACAGACCTTATCAGATGCCAAAGAGCTGTTACCCCGCCAAAGTCCCCAATTTAGTCGCCCATCAGATTAGTCTAGTCTTGTGATACAAATCATTGAATTAAGCCTTTGTGACAAGCCTGGCTACGTCGAACTGGCGGCAGGAGACCCAGTTCCCACAGACCCACCGCGACCCCGCATTCAAAGCTTGCTAAATTAACCACACCTACCTATAGCATTAGCCTAAATCTTTCCGAGCCGTCTGTTTATCGGACCAGGAAGACAACCATGGTCCTAAAGTGGGCTGAATGCCGAAAGATCGCCCGGTCTGGGGTAAATGGCGGAGTGGTGTTAAGGTTCCTGTGAGGGTTCGGCTGACGTCAAGCGAATATAAGAAATATCGTCTCGAGATGGCGAGCCGAGCTGCAGTATCCATGTCGCTCCTCCTCGGCTCCGGCTTCTTATTGATGGAAAAAACATGGTGCTCCGACAGCAATTAATAATCCACCTTGGTTCACAACCCCAAAATGCAACAAGAACATATTTCACTGTGAAGAATGCCAAATAGCATGCAGGTTATTATGGAGGGTATCTTGCCTCGGGATGAGGTAGGCCGTACGTTTCCCAAAACTGACAGATTGGCGTACGGCCATCCATATATTTGCAGATATCAATCAATTGGTGGTAAGGGTTTTCGTCTCCGGCGACAGCGGCCAAACAGGGCGTTGGTAGTGGATTTTCGATTTGAAACTTCGGTCATGGGTTATGAGCAGTAAAGTTTACACGAAACTTCGTGACGCTGGTACCGAGGTCCCTAATGCATATGCAATACCTATAGCTTCACGAGCACGCATGTACACATGTGTACGCCAGGGTTCTCTCTCTTTCGTAACTTAATATTCTTTATAGTGTTACCTTGTATTATGAACCATGGTCCACTCTCCCGATATCGACAGCCGAATTTCAGACAATATCTACTGGCATAAAGGGAGGGTTTTCCGTGGACAGACCCTACCCTACCCTCCCCATAACTCAAGACTCTCTTCAGTTCCTCATCAGATAAACAGCCGAGACCCAAAGAAGTCACCACCATCATGCCTCTGCCGCCGAAATGGTATCAATTCTTGGTGGGAGTTTTTGCTTCCCTTGGGTCCTTCTTGTTCGGTTACGATCTGGTGAGTCAAAACCAAAGCTAGATATGTAATCTTATAGTTATCAATCCAAAGGTCATTGCTAAAATAATGACTTCAATCCTTGAATCGATCCATTTCAGGGTGTCATTGCGGAAGTCGTTCAATGCGAAACATTCATTTCGAGATTTGGGAACGACCCTGACGAAATGTAAGCAGTTTTCCCAAAGCCACCTGTGTGAATGATTCTAACCTCCCTATCTGGCAGAGGCGCCGTAGTTTCAACGTTTACAGGAGGCGGGTTTATTGGAGCATTTATCGCCGGTTACATTTCGGATTGGTACGGTCGCCGAATCACAATCTCGGTCGCCACCGTTATATTCTTGTTAGGAGCATGTCTACAAACGGCGGCACAGGTACTTCCAGGTCCACCTTGCGCTCTCGGATATGGTTAATCCGATGGCCTGTGTAGTCGTTGGCATATCTTTGGTCTGGTAGGGCGATCACGGGAGCCGGGTAAGCACAAATTGTCCGATTACTCCTAACTTATACCTATTAGAATGCCCCTAGACTCATTAATGGAGCTGATAAATGTCTTGAAATTTTAGTGTCGGTATCCTCGTTATGATCGTCCCTTTATATCAGGCAGAACTCGCCCATCCATCCATCCGTGGCCGAATTACTGCTTTGCAGCAATTTATGTTGGGAATCGGCGCCCTTTTGGCGACCTGGGCTGGATATGGTACTTACATTCACTTGAGCGACGACGGTCAATGGCGTATTCCCTTAGCTTTGCAAATGGCCCCAGCCATTGTATTGGGCACATGCATCTTCTTTATGCCAGAATCCCCTCGTTGGTTAATCGACAAAGGAAAGACGGAACAGGGTCTTGTTGTCCTGGCGCAGCTCCATGCCAACGGTGACCAAACGGATGCCTTTGTCAGGGCGGAATTCGAGGCTATCCAAATGAGCATCACTGTTGAGCACGACAACGAGGCGAAGAAATGGTCTCAGTTGGTTACAGACAAACTCAACTTCAAGAGACTTTTCATCGCCGTTAGCGTGCAAGGAAGTATTCAAATGACCGGAGTCAGTTTCATCCAATATTACGCACCATCTATTTTCAAAGAAATCGGTATCAGCACCAGCACTACGCTTTTGTTACAAGCCATCAATTCTATTATTGCGCTGATTGCTCAGTTTTGTTGTATTATGTTTATTGGTGGGTCTCGAGATAAAACAAAAACCAACGGTTGGGTCCATCCAAGCTAACATATAGTACTATCTTCGGATAGACCGCTTTGGAAGAAGATGGGTTCTAATTCTGGGCAACCTGGTCAATATGGTTGCTTGGATTATCGTAACTGCGCTGGTTGCCGAATTTGGGGGCAGAACGGATGCCAATGGGGCACATTGGGCCTTTATCATCATGGTATGACACCTCAATAGACAAATGTGGTGCTAAGATCCCACTAACAGATGATACCCAATTAGACATGGCTGTACCAATTTTCCTTTTCGTTCGCTTGTGGACCTCTTTCGTGGATTATACCGGTATACTATAAGCCCTATATTCATATATTCTAATTGCCCAGTGTCCGATATTAACTCTTTCCTCTCTGAAATATTAATAGGCTGAAATTTTCAATACTGCGACGAGATCCAAGGGTGTTGCAATTGCAACCATGACATCCTTTGCGTATGTCTCGTTTCCGTCCTTCTTGTTCCCTCCGTTCGTCCCAGCATCTAACATTTTACCTCCCTTCAACTAGTACGAATACTTTAATTGGACAAGTATCGCCTATCGCCCTCCAAAACGTTGGTTGGAAGTATTTCATGTTTTTCATTATCGCCAACTTCACCAACGCAATATTCTTCTACTGCATTCTACCAGAAACTAGCCGGGTTCCTTTAGAGAACATGGACCAACTATTTGACTCCTCATGGTGGGTGCCAGGATGGAGCAAGGAGCATATCGCCCGTTTGCGCGAAGAACTGGATGAAAGAACTGAGGAGATTAAGGAAAAGGATGGTGGTGCCGTGCAACATGTTGAGGCTACTGCTTAGTATTCATGCACATTCCGTCTAGAATGCTAGGGATGAGAGCGTTGTAGTCTCAAGGGGATGCTAGGATCCTTCGGCAAGGATTATACCTTCTAGGTTTAGTAGGATTGTGTCTCGTTAGATCCATAGGTTCCGATCTATATCAAATCAAATCAAATTAACACCTTTGACTTCGGCTCGAGTCCCGAGCGACGTCACAAGACTACGTACGAGCTTCTCTAAGTGCTTCGAGTAGATTGTTTCACGTTGCGTATCGTGCGCAGGGTATACCTGTATATCGTCACACTGATTTTCTATCTAGATCGGCAGTGGTGGGAGACCGACCGAATTGGGGTTTAAGAGATCAGATCCGGCCACGAGCACTTGGTGTTACCATCGGTGACCTTCGTCCAACACGTAAAATACAACGCTGGTGTGAGTTCAAAATAGATCGCACAATTGCGTTAAATAGTTGATAGGACGGTCTACCAAGGTGCAACTGAATCCCATCCGGTGCCTTTGGTGGGAAGTTATAGGTTATAAGACCATATATGCCCTACAAAACCCTAATGGATAATCCTTCGAGGTTCCATGCATGGCTACAGAGCTAGGGGCATCAACAAATGCAGAAGCTGACTAGGTGTATGAATCCATGAAGTGCCTGGATGATTGATGGGTCTGAGTTAGCAGCGAATCATTTGGCGGCTCCCAAGGTCGATACCAAGACTCACCTTCTCAATAGTAACGCGGCTGATGAGGAGATATTATTAAGCTAATCCCACTTCCAGCACCCTTCCAGCTCGAGTTAGCTCTAGCTAGGTACTAGACAGTCCGAGTAATTATGTTGCATGGTAAATCCTGATAAGACTCCGTTTCGATTCGCTCTGCAGAACCATGTCGAATCTCTACGCAGACGCGTCATCATATTAAACGAATCTATATCGAACAGGAGCATGGATAACATCCCCGTATTGTTGTAGGCGCGGACTCAAGTTACGAAATTCCGAAAACGAAGAGTATCGGCCTGTCTTATGTCTTACGAAATAAGTTGCTAGCAAAACATGCGGCCTTAGTTAATGAGTGTAAACGGGTAGTCCGATTCCGATCTATGAAAGTTGAAATCAAATTTAATATTTCCGCCGAGATCCACCCTGACATTTCCCAACGCTGACGTAACCACTAGCAAGCCTTTTCTTAGAGGAGCCGATAGGCTTTTCCAGCCTCGAATTGTTACCTACGCAAGAACGACTTCCTATCTAGTGGTATACCTCATTCTACTGAAGTGTCGCCCGGTATATCCTTCTGTATATAACCAAGTTAACACCCTTAACACTCATGAGACTTGTAACCACCATTCGACGCCCAATCATCCTCAACAACGACGAAAGGCAATGTTTGTTTCACTTTTGTTGATTTTAGCTTTACTAAATCTGAGGACTAGTATGCAGAGACCATCACGTTTAAATCTCATCTCAGCAAATTTTCAGTTGTTTCTCATGGCCACGCGGGCCCGGGTTACGAGACTGGACCGCACTGCTAGCAACACAAAATAACACCAATTATTTTGTTGCAGGTTTTTCGACTAATGCTGGTTCCTCACCTCACCCTCAGATGATTTTCTGGATCTACATTAACTATCTTAGTCTGCGCGTCAGCATGGACATGCAATATCAAGGCGTAGTATTACTCAAAAATTTGTTTCGGCGTTCGGATGCCTGTTATTGTGGCCTAATTAGTCACCCGACTATATTCCGGTCTGCACACTAGGACTCGGACCTCGGTAGTGTTCTCGTACCGTTGGAGATATCTTCCGCTAGCAACAATTTTCTGACGCCGCGATATTATGTAAAAAAAAAAAAAAAAAAGTCAAGACGAAATAAGCCGTAGCCATGAATTTGAATTCTCGGTTATTCCTAGCGGCTAGAACCGCGATTTATGTGTATCACAATCAAAGGTTACATGTTGCGCGACCTAGGTTGAAGCGACAGTCTATAAATTGAAGATTTTGCCAAACTTTAATCTCGTATGCAACGTTCAATCTCCACAAAATTTCCGGCCCGCACCGCCACATATACTTCTTCCCAGACATCAATTTCCCGTCCCTGTTTTTATAGGAATTTTCTTCGGTCACGATGGCACAAACGATGAAAGCGGTAGTGTTTAAAGGCCCAAAGAAGATCGCAGTGGAAGAACGGCCAATCCCACAAATACAAGAACCTGATGATATCATCTGCAAAGTCGAGTATGCGGGGTTGTGTGGGAGGTAGGCGGATATCCCTGCATTTCATTGAGGTTTGCAACACTTTGATCGGGGCTTGAGAAGCCGGGTCCGGTGTATTAGCTATCATTTCAGAATCGGAAATTATACCAAGGAACTATCAGAATATCCCGATGAAAGGGCTTCGGGCATTTCCTCAGTGATATCATAGCCGGAATATCGTGGGAGGAATATAACACGCTAATTTTGAGCCACATATTTAGTGAATTACACGTTTATCGAGGCGTCGAGAAAAAGGATGTAACTGGATTCATCATGGTGGGGAGTCTAATATGAAATTAGCTGTATTACCGTACCTGGACCTTCTAATGTACTAAATGCATTTGATTAGGGGCATGAATTTGTAGGTACTGTAGTGGAAGCTGGACCCACCGTAACCAGTGTCAAAGTTGGCGACAGAGTCGTGGCGCCATTTACGATCTCGTGGTCTGTATCTGATATCCACCAGGAGCTCCATAATTTGAGACGCTAACATCCACCGGCTACCGGACCTAGCGGGACATGCTTCTATTGCAAGAATGACCAATCATCCCGCTGCGAAAAATGCAAGCTTTTCGGGTCGCCAGCCCTTGAAGGGTCTCAAGCCGAGTATGTGAGGGTGCCACTCGCGAACGGAACGATCAGCAAGGTCGCGGAGGGTGTCCCGGAGGATATGTATATTCTCATGGCTGATATATTCCCAACGTATGTATCTGAGTGGTTTTGTTTCGGCTTCGAATTGCTATCCGCAGGCTAGACGTCATTTGGGAAGGACAAAACTGACGCCACATATTCGCCGAGGTGAAGAGGCTACTTTGCCGTTTCTAATGCAGTCAAGATGCTCCCATCCTCGCAGTCCCCATCCGACGCAACCTTTGTAATTCTTGGTCTCGGACCTGTGGGTATCTGTGCTCTGGTGGCACTACTGTCTTTCAACCCTCAGCAAGTCTTCGTGATAGACTCCGTTGAGTCTAGGCTCGATCTTGCAGCATCGCTGGGTGCCCAGCCGCTCAATTTCGCTTCATATGAAGGCGGCATTGACGGGATTAAAAGGCGTATACAGAACGCCACTGAAGGAAGGGGTGCAGATGTTGTTATTGAGATCGTAGGCTCGAGTAGCGCTCTAAGGTTTGCCTATGACCTTGTTCGGCCTTGGGGAGGTATTAGCAGTATCGGAGTCCACAACGCGGAGGTAAGGCTGTCCCTGTCGTGCATCTACTTGCAGGTTGTCTTTTATGTAACAGAACCGGAGTTATATCATTTTGCAGAATGAAAGCTCAAAGGAGGATCTTTTCGCGAGCTGACCTGAAGCCGATACAGTTGCCATTTTCCGGTGCTGAGATGTATGCGAAGAACTTGAAGCTGCAGTTCGGAAGGTGTCCTGTAAGGTCGGTTTATGATGAGGCGCTCTCATTGCTGAAGGAACATTATGAGAAGCTCAGGTATGTTGACAGCCGCACAAAGTCGCAGCTAGAATCTAGACTCGACACTAGATGGCTGAACCGCCAGTATCCTATGTACTGACACCGGTAATTTACTGCCAGGTTTTTGACAAACTACCATATGAACTTGGCGGACGCTGTGGCGGCGTACGAGAAATTTGATAAGGCTGAGGTCCAGAAGGTCATCTTTCGCTTCTGAGAACGGCATGTACAAGCTGTGGCGTCGTATTGTCGGAGTCATAGAGCTATTTTGTGCTTTAGCCGGATATCAATCACATCGATAGCCCGCTGAAAACGGCGATGCTTTCCGAGTTATTGTTCCTACTAGCCCTCTACTCTGCCCACACATTTATTCAGTGCAGCTTCATATTCCCGTGTCACAACTTTCAGCATCAACATTTCGTCAAGAGTCGTTTGCGCCATACGTGGCAGTGAAGCTCTCCCGTGGACGCCACATTCCTCCCCTCTGATCGAATTCTGTCGAGGGAGAAGGCAAATCCGACTCCGATATCAGTATCAGCCGAATGTCTCAGCGCCAGAGCATTCCACGGATGTTACATCCACGAGCGGACTTACACAGACAAACTGGTGGGCAGCCGGGCTGTCGTCAACGTATTCTTGTTGGAAGGATATCGATGTTCGCACCGCAAAAAGCAGGCTTTCTGGTGGGCCCCGCCGTCAAGGAGAAAAAAGGTTTTTCATGCAAGCCACTCAGCCAGCGGTTTTTCTCCCATGATAAGCTACTGTACCCCTCTTTTATGCAAGCACGGCATGCATGGTGAAAGTTGATAGTCTCCTTGCTTTCTGGTATTTTCTTTTCTCGCTTGCTATCGTGACAGGTCCGACAGTCTCCCGTTGGCCGGCCGTTGTTGGCCTCGTGATTCAGACCGCCAATGATGGGATTTGAAGCCCTCTGCGGGCTGAACTGTGACTAGATTTCTCCAATGCGGAGGGGCTCTGACGCCCGTTCTTGCTTGGTAGCGTAATGAATTAGTAAGAGCTAGCCCACAGGACTTGTGTTGGTAGAAGTTGCTTTGTTGCAGGAACGAATACTCCAAATGTCCGCCAAAAAGGAGTCTTTGACGGCAGAATCGGATATTACCTCCCTCTTTCGAACCCGACTACACCAAAATCGAGACTAAAGATGCATCTCGTGAGAATGGGGGCTGCGAGCTTACATCTGTGCATCTGTAGTCGCAATAGCAGAGACACCCCTAGCTTGCTTGGCTAATCTTTGAACGCAAAATGAAAGCCACGTACAGTGGTGGCTCGAAATGGCTAGCGCCTGCGACAAATCATATCTTTCGGTGGCTTCTGCTGTAGGCAACAGCCTTGAGATATGATATCAAGGTCGAGATTTGCAAAGTCCAATTTGATATGAAACGTAAAGGTAATTACACACGATATCTGGATACTTGAAAAGTGGGTATGGAATATCTAAACTTCAAATACAGAATACCTATACAGGTGTACGACTTTGGTCCGGTAGCCAGATGCCGTACCAGAGATGAGTTTTCATTTCCCTGGAGCGCCGAACTATAATAACGACCGTTGTGCTATGGAAGCCAATTTCCTGCTCGAACCATGATCGTGGATAGTGGGAATGAAGGTTATGTTGGCTAATTACCCACCGAAGACCAGAAGGAACTAGCGGTATTCCTCACTCTAATAAACGTGGGTAAACGAATGCCTAAAAATCGATACCATGCACGTTTAGGAGAATAATTTCGAGAACCGATATACGGGCTAATCTAAAGTTTATTAGTACCGGACATGTTAAGAGGCAGCCACCAATAAAAAGCTGCGATTCGGGCGACAACTTTTGCCGGCGAGAATTTATGATGTATTGCACCCACTCTGGCCTGGCTGGTGCGACCAGGGTTCCTCAAAAGCAGACGGGCTGCGCCCCACAATGGCTGTCTCTTTCCATTTCAGCCAGCTCATGACAGAAAGGGGGATGGGCTGAAGCCAAGTTAAAGTCCCGCATGGTGGAGATCCCGTGATGGTTTTCTGAGGTCTCAAAGGACAGGATCCTATTGGCCTGGAGTCGATGCTATGTGCGCAAGTCCTGAATCCTTGCCACAAAGCCTTCTGCAATGGCTGAACACGACCCGGATGCCGAAAACAAGTAAGTATGAACCTGGAATTTCTGTTCTTCAAGGGTATCTGGAGAACATGTCGCCTATCGCGAGATCGAGCAAAGCGGAGAAAAAAAAAAAAAAACTCCCCAAAAAATCAAGGTTAGAGTCTCTTGCAGAAGCGAATCACATCGATTGCTGATCATATGCCGTTCGTACGATGGGTCTGAATTGCTAGATCTGCATGCCTTGCATCTAGCATTCCCAGCGGTTTGTTGGCAAGGGGTTTTGGTGCCGAGGAGAGGGAAAAGAATGCGGCATCGACGAGGTGCTTGATGGAATGCCTGGCCGAGGTCTCTGGGAGAGCTTAAGAAGCCGGGTGGTTCCCTGTCATAAGCTTGCAAAATTCACGCCCATGCAATGGTAAAATTACGGCATTGCATCAATGGCGTTGATTGAAGGCGCTTGTCCCATGGTCGTGTCATCGTGTGGCCATTGTCATGTTGCAGCAGCATTATCCCCGCATGTCAAGTCCCCGCCCTTTCTTCTGGCCGTGATTCCAATTTCACTCACAGTCAAACCAAGGCTCTGAGGGATCATAAAAGACGGGATTATAGAGCACGTTTTTTGGTGATAGACCTGGGGAAGGATTAACCGCTAAAAGTTCCACACAACGGCACGGTGGCTAATTGCCCGTGATGAATAGAGCACCCGGTTTGAACGGGGCTGCCACATCCTGACGCCGCATCGATGGTCTCTCACACGAGTGTGGCAGAGAAACAACCGACGTCGGTGGAAGTAGCTCCAGATATGATACACCATCCCACGCTTTTGACGACGATCCCGCTATCAAATCTGGTTCCAAGCTTGGCCGTATTTCCCATTACAAGGAATCAACAAAAAAAATGCAGAATGCCGTTGCATGACCAGTCTGAGCAGATCAGCTGACTGGATTGTTGGGGTTTGCGGCGGCGCGCGACCAGGCAGCCGTTGTGCCTGTGGTTGTTCAACCATCTGAAATGAGTACGGATTGCTCCGGAATAGATCGTCTTGACCCTTCAAATTCGCCTCGCAGGCTCTCCTGCGGGAGGTTGCGTCGGATAAGCCTTTAAGCGGACAAACAACGTTGTAGACCGTCCTGCAGCCACTCCGCTGTCAGTACTACCTCTCTGGGGTGAGATGATCCAAATATATCCAAGGTTCATCTCAGGTCGAGATTGGTCAGGAGGTAAGTCAAGTATCGGAGTGCCCTTCGATCGAACAAGTATGATTCAAGGGAACAAAAAACCGGCCAGCGACAGCCGATACAGATGGTTTTTTTCGATGTGCATGCAGCAGCCGTGTGTAGCAAAAAGTGGGTGTCTAGGTGCAGGTGAGGAACCGGTTTGAACGATCACGACTAATTTGGACTGCATCAACAATGGCCCGGTCTAGGCAGCCGATCCGTTATAAAATGGGTGTTTGGAAAGACATCATCGCGAATATACTTAAAACCGGCGAGGTCGAACGATCTATAATCGAGAGAGGGTTCGTTTAGATCCATGGACTTGTCGAAGTGCCTTAAGACGGCGGAGAATATCACCAGAAAAGCCAGAGACAGAAATGGTCCGATTTCGAAATTGCATACTAGATCTTGAGCAATTGGTGCCTGGAACGACTCGACCCGACTTTTAGTACTCAGAGCACTCGCATAGAGCAAGCAGACCACATATCCCCACCGACACGTTTTTTATCAGACTACCGCAGATCCTATCCACATCATTCCGTGCGCTTCCTCTGATTTGAGGGCGGAGGACGTTGATCTTATAGCCCAAAGCTCTGTGCACCCATTCGGCATAAATCTTAAAGCTATAAGCTTGGGTTTGGTTTCGGAGACAGTGAGCTCTGGAACCGCCTGTCGCCCACTCGATATAACACGGGAGCCTGTGAGCAAAAAGGCACTTTTCTCTCCGGATGTCATTAGTATTATACTAATGTATGAGGTGTGGAATACACATAGGTTCAAGATAAGCGCATTCAGCTTCATATCACGCTATGCCGATCCAGTAAGTGGAATGCGCTCCTTCCAGCCGATATTCTCCTTCAGGTACTCGATATGGGCCGAGAGCTTGGCCACCTTCGAGACCAGGGGGTTGAGGAGACTCACTTTTTGTCTCTTGATTCTGACGGGTCCAAGTTCGCGGCCCTTTGGGGTATGCGCTGCCGGGCGTGCCGCATCGTTCTCTTCGATTCGAGTATCAACGATAGGCTGCCCGAGGCCTTTTATTTGGCCATGGTTGCTAAATTACCATCATATCACGTAGGATTAAGTAATAAAAGTACCGCAATAGCCCACATTTCGAAGAAACAGCATATTCTCTGTTTCAAACGGATCTTACGTGGTAAATTGGTGAGGCTCGTGAGCAGCAGCCACACAAAACGCCAACCAAAAGTCTTCCAACCAGCGGCATTGCATACAACAGAATTTGCGGGTTTTCAGTCTCGACGACGAAACTTCCATTTTATCACTCTGCTATTAATACCGACCGCAGGCCCGTCAGACAAGCCGCCGTTATAACCAAGCGGGTAGGTGCCGTAAATTGGTATCGACGTGACTGGACGGTGCCACAGACCCGTCAACATCTCTAACAATTAACAGAAACAACGGCCACCGCCATTCCCCCCCACAGAAAGTTACTTCTCAAGTAACTTTGGAAGTTTCGTGGACCAAATAGCCACAACTTTATCCGAACGGGTCAAGTGCCTCAGAGCGCCTCTCGCATCTCGTCATCTTCGAGTACCGTTTCCCGTTTCTTTTTCCCCCTGTGCTCCTCGCCTTCTCTTGCTGGCCGGCCGTCATCATTCGGTGCATGCACCAACCACCAACCACGGCCACGCACCAGCTTAGCAACAAACAACAAGAGTGACCAGGGCTCACTACGCCATCATATTTTTCCCCTCTGGCTTGTCTCCCGCATTTTATATTTTTTTCATCTCTTCCTCATCATCATTCTCCATCGTGATAGTCGTAAGGCATTTCGAGAAAATCGACGGCGCGGTCTGGCCGTCCACTCTGACCACGGGTTCCGATTGGTAAGTCGTGTCGGCGCACTTTTTCCCTCCTCTGCACATTTCAGAATCAAGGGCGCATCTTTTCATCGTCCTGCCTGCTGTCTTAATACGCCTCATCACCCTTGCCTCGACGAGATCGCATGTCACAGAGTGTGCACTACCTTACACGACACCAGGACATCTCAGTGCATCTGCTCCGTGCCTGGTTGAACTTTGATCCGTCTCCATATCGCTTTTCCCTTCGCAAGCATTTCGTGTTCGAGCCCGAGATGTCTCGACCAGCGTAAAATGTCCTCACAACCAGGTACACATCGCTGGCGGTACACGCAGTGACTTGAGGCTGGTTTGCTCTGGCTTGTTTTCTTATTTCAGTGCTGGTGTACCCCTCGTGGGCTTGTTCGTTTAATTTCTTCTTCCACTTCGTTCTTTCCTTCCGGTTATCTCCACCACCTGGCCCTTTCCTTGCACTAGTCAGTATTTTGATCAGTCTTGCAGCTTTCGCCGTCCCTCATCTTCTCTTTTTGGCTTTGCGTCCTCTTCGAGCAACCCGTGCATATTAGAACCCTGGAGGGATTCTCAACGGACGGGCAAGCAGATGAAAAAGCTGCTCAAGCCCACCTTGAGAAATACAAAGAATTAAGTTCTTTGCCCCCCTAGAAGAGGAAGAGGTTCGGACACAGCAAGGGAAAGAGGCGGTTGCCCACAAAGTTGTCTTTATTTGCAGCCGCCGCCATACATACTGCCACCACCACCACACCATCGGTTGTATGGTTAGGTCTTCAAGTGAGAATAAACATCAGGCGGTGCACCGCACTTTCCCTCTGGCCTTTGTCATATTTCCTTTTTTCTTTTCCTTATAACCAATTTCATATCGTCTTCCTCAGATCCCCAATTTCGTCCCTTCGCATCCCACATACATTCCTAAGCTTTTATCAAGAACGGCCCGGTTCGACAGGCACCTTGGTTTCGAGTTACTGATCGCACGTTTTCGTCATTGCTCGATTGTGCCGGGCATAGTGAAACGCCCGTTCCAAAAACTTTAAAATTTTGATATTCTCCGACCAAAAGTCTTTCGAAATCATCGCGGCAGATATTCATCGAGACACAATCGGTCCTCAAGGAAAACTCGATCCTAACAGGAACGGCACCGGATCAAGCTGACGGCTCAGATACGAAGCTGAAGTAGCGGCGAACCCGGTCATCTTCGACCGTACCAGTCACGGTTGTGTTTTCTTGCCGGCAAATTCGATCTGGATCTTTGCTCTGTTGCATATTAGGTTTCCCATATTGCGATTCTCGCCTTCCCTCCGAATACGCATTACGCATTACGCAACGCCCTCTGGCAGCTCTTACGATCATAGCCTTTTCTACGATTGTTCCATACCAACGAAACTTATAGACCCTCAATACGCCTGCAGCACAAGGTACTAATATTGGTGACATGGAAACTGGAATGTTGCGCATTGGCGCCTGGCTTTGGTACGAGTCTGATTTCTGGTCCCTTCTCTTCATCCTCTTTTTTTTTTTTTTTTTTTTTTATCAATGCTCTGCCTTCATTATTTTTTTTTTCTTATTGGGCATACATCATGATTTCCCCACCAGCCACGCTTGTCTTACCGTACCTCACACTCGTACCATATCCGCAAAATGTCTCTTGGTGCACAAGGAGAGAACGGCGATAGATGCTTCCTTCCATATTCTATATTCAGCCTTGGCCAGTGGATCCCAACTGCGAAACGGATTGTTTCGCTAGTTTTGCGATGGATTGGTTTAGACATTTTATTCCCAGAGCTGTTTATTACCCGCACGCAGCCTCTGTTCCCCAGTTTGTAAGGAAAGGGTGTGGCGACACAGGTGGTTTGCTTGCAGGCGCATTGTTTTTCTTATTCGTCGGCCCTTCCCTTGCTTGTCTCTCGCGCAAGACAAAAAAAAAAAAAAAGGAAGAAGAAGAAGACGAATGAGAGAAGAAGAGTGAGTGAGAGAAAGAGGAAGAAAGATTGTTACGGAAAGAAATAAGACGCGAGATAGACGGACATACATACAGCCAGATAGCGAGAACTATACTATGCTATGCATCCCATAGTATACCACCGCTACTACCATCACTGCTGCCACTGCCACTACACGTCGTAGTGTATGTCGACTGCCTTTCTCTTCTCCATCTCTCCTGCTTTCTCTCTCCTCTCCTCATCAGCCCGGCCACACAAATGCGATCCCTTCATTCCCACTTAGCCCAATCATCCTCTCACTCTCACTCTCAACATTTCCCCCACACAAGGCGACTGTCGCCGCTAGGCTGATGATATCATGATATTTGAGCCTCCCTCCCTCGTTATCCCTTCCGTTGCATAGATCTCTGTTGCATAAACGCCCTGTACCAGCCCACCGCCTGTGCTGTCGGACCTCCTCGCCCGGAGCGCTGTTCATGCAAGCTGTTCGTTTGTCTGCGGCATTTGACAACCACCGCCATCCTTCCATCCACCAACTCCACTCACTTGCTTCCTCCACAGCCCAGCCCAGCCCAGCCGGCGTAACTACCAATCTCTTTTCGGCTGCTTGCTAACCAGTCCTTGCCTCCCACAGAGCTCCAACGTAATCACCAGAGCCTCTGACTGAATCGTAGCAATTTCCAGTTGCGACTTCCTTCCATTTCCGCCATCTTCCCGCGAAAAAAGTGAGGAAGCAGAACACGGCCGCGACCAGCTGAGCCTTCTCGTCCATTCTCCAACATACCACGCCTTCACAGAACGGATCGAAATCAAATCAAATCAAATCAGATCGCATCAAATCAGATCAAATCAAATCGACAAACAACACGGTCTGACAGGATCGACGCTTCCACCTAACAACCGTCGCAGTCAAGCCACAGCAACAACCTCTCCGCCACTGCTCCGGCTCGCGATAGAGCTCTCGACTCGGTCTCCCGCAACTACCACGCGTCCGGTTGTTTCCCTTCACCGCCACAGCCAGCCATCCATCGAACCCGGCGCAGAACTCCTACGGCGGTTTCAACCAGACCATCTCGATCGCACTTCATCTTTGGATACCCTCGACTTCGGAAGCCCACCTGCAACAGTTTAGGACAGTCGATACTGTTTCCTCGTCCGTGTTATGGCGCCAGAACCCGTCCAGGTGTCGTCAGTTCCGAGTATAACCACCAACGGCACACCGCCTGAAAGATCCGGCGCACTAGCCACAGAAGCCATAAACCCAGCATCACCTCGAAGGTCGCCCTCGCCTTCGGTTCTTCCTCCACTACACCCTTCCTTCATCCCAAAGGGGTTTGCAGACGGCCTGCTAGCCGCTCGACGGTCCATGAGTCCGAACCCGAGATCCAATTCCGACGTCATCGACGACGGAACGAGTCAAAATCCAGCCGCTGTCCTAACCTCCCACGCTTCCGGGACAAGCAAGCCCACCGATGGACCCACCAGCGCTGCTCCTCCTGCCCCTGGCCCAAAGCTTGCGCCGATAGAAACTGGAGCTGCTAGCCGGCTATCGTCTGGTGGTCCGAGCGCTCCTGCCAGCGCCATCGACGCTTTGGTTTCGCCTCATAGTGCGACGTCAGGGTCCGCGGAAAGCGGGTTGACTGCGACGGCTGGACTCGGGAGTGACACCTCACCTACGAGACCCAGGCTTGGCAGCATCTCCGAAGCCCTCGGCGCAAGTTATGTCGGGAGTGCGACGCCTACGACGCCTTTCTCCCCTGTTGACCCTCGGGACCATCGACAATCGGCTTCCTATCCGGATCCAAGGGCAAGTATTTCTTCAGATCCAAGGGCTAGCATTTCCTCTGCTAGCGGATCTCGAGGGAAACACGAGTGCCCGAATTGCCACCAAACCTTCACACGGCACCATAATTTGAAATCCCATCTTCTCACACATTCTCATGAGAAGCCGTTCCAGTGCATCACCTGCCAGTCGAGATTCCGTCGATTACATGACCTGAAAAGACACCAGAAGCTCCATACCGGTGAAAGACCGCACGTATGTGATAGCTGTGGAAGGCGATTCGCTCGCGCCGATGCTCTGGCTAGGCATAACCGTGGTGAAGGTGGCTGTGCCGGTAGAAGAAGCAGCATGACTGGTCTTGGTGAAGGTGGATACGACGGTGCGGATGGTATGGAAGGCATTGAGCATACCGGAGAAGACGAGCAAATGCATGATTACCCGGAATCTCCCACCGGCAGGAAAGCCATGAGCTTACCCAACTCAAGATCTCGACACAGCTATTCGAGAGCAAGACAGCAAGCACGGCAGGCACAGAACCTCCAACCGGCCCCTTTGCCTCCACGCTCTGCCTCAAATCATTCCTACCCACCGATTAATCCTAATATGCCCTCTTTTGCTGGTCCGGCGCCACCCAGCATCAATACTTCTCAATCAAATACTCCTTCCATTCTTCAACAAGGCGATTTGACTGATTCTCCGAGAGCTCTTTCCCCCAGCAATCCAGGGTTTCCAGTTCCACCGCACGACTCTACTTCACTAGGGCCTCCCGTGAGGTCGCCATCGTTCTCGTCAACTCCTTTCCATCATCACCAAGGATCAATTGATGGCGGTCGTCGGCAGAGTACGGTGGGACCGGGCTACAGCCTACCACAACCAGCACAGACATCGCCTCGTTCGCATAACGCAGGCCTTCCCGGCAGCCTCTCCCGCCCCGGTTCATTTTCTGGAACTCACCTAGCCCCACCAGATGCACTAGCTGGAACTCAATCTAACATCTTCAGCTCTGGAGATCAAGGAATCTGGGCTTACATCGAGAAGCTCGAGAAGCGAATTCGTGACCTTGAAGAGAAGAATTCTAGCATGGAAGCCAAATTCCAAGTTCTCAGCAGTGAGCGTCAGTCAAGCAGTATTTCAGCCACTCAGCAGTCAGTTAGTCAAGGTCCAGAATCTGGTTAGGAACCTAGATTCGACTTTCCTAGCTTTGAGTCTTTGCTTCTCTTCGACCACCCTCATCTCGAATGAGTTCCACAAGGATGTATGATACCTTGTACCATAATGTATATTCTACGCGATATTTCGTCATGATATTCTGCTTCACTTCACAGTTTCACCTGGTGTTGCTGGTTACGAGATGGCTAGGTGGTACGCCCATGAGATCTAGTACCGCCTTTTCGTCTCTGGCTGCACCTTGTTATGATTCGTCAGGCTCACTCTACCCTTTTCTCGGACCCTCGATTTAATAGATTGGTCCTGCCTCAAAAGCATTATCTAGTACTTTTCACTACTTCTCACGCATTCCTTGTTACGCTTTTTACACTTTCCCTTCGGTTTTCCTTGCTGATATTTTTGGGTGGAGTTTTATAACAATATGCATAGTTACCGGTTGCTTATGGACACTTCTTCCTTTCCTCTTTTTTCCCCTTCCGTCCTTTCTCTCCTCTTCATTTCTCTTTCAAACTGCTCATTACTTCTAGCGAGTCTCCTTTTTAACTGACTTCCCGCCCCTCTTCGAAGATGTTTCTACTTGTTTTACTGAGTTCCCATTCCCTCCTTCCCTCTCACGTTCGTCAAGATATATTCGGGCGTTAACGTTGGCTTATTCGTTTTTTAACCTTCCCTTTTTGTCATATACTCGTCTTGCTAGTATACAGAATCTCTTTCAGTATATACAATTGTTATAATATTTATTCTCCAGCCCGTTTCCGCTTCTTCTCTTCTTCTCATTTTCTACCGTTTGATTTGCGCCTCAGTGCCACAGGCAAAGTCCCACCCGTCCCCAGCCTGACAACACACACTCTTCCCGTTCGTCCCAGCCGATGCAATGGGCAAGTTGTTTCTCGGACGGGTACCTTTTCAGTGCTCGACCTGGATGAAGCTTGTTTCATGGCTCCCTAAATTTATCGTCTTTCTTGCCGTTATGTTTCACGCCAAATTATAGAAATCTGTTATATATAGATGCTTAGTTCAGGAGTCTAATTGAGATTGCAAGCGGGATCATATCATTTGCGCCGAGGAACCGAATTTCGAGCTTGGACGCTGACTGCGCCTCGCGATATAAACGTCAGGCTGCATACGCTGAATAATTATATATAATAATATACTCAGGAGACCTCCCCGGCCATAAGTTGGCTAGCCATGCCTAACTCGGGCGGGTATCCGTTGCGATGTACTTGTATCCGTGGATGCTATTATTAATAGCTGTGCTCGACTATTAACCCTTCATATAACCGAAGTATGTGCATACATGGCTGCATGTAAACAGGCGTGAGCCGAAACGAAGGGCCGACGGCGCAATACCGCATCATGTGAATACTACGGTAACTGGCTTGAGATATCAAAGGGCTAACTGATCGCCAAATCCCAACTATGTAGGATATCTTCTGGAACATAACCGTGTATCAGGATCCGAAACCTCTCAGGTCATCTGATTATCTCCTCTTGTCGATATGCTGATAGGGTTGGAATGTGCGCACTTTTTTTCTATTTTTTTTTTTTTCTACCTGTCGGTTTTCCTTGCCGATTTATTCCCTAGCCGTGCCGTGCATTCGTTATCAATTGCTGAGGAATTGACGAATACTGTGGGTTTGGAGGTCAGGGAGGGGCCAGGCCCTCATATTAGATTGTGGCGCAGATGCTTGAATATATTTGAATTGATGTCACAGGCTCCTCGCTTAGTTCCGTTCGGGTGGGGTGGAAAAGGCTCGGTTTCAACTGTCAAGTGTGCTACATGCTAGTGCTGGTTTCGAATATAGTCTTTGATGTTCTTCCGAGCCTTTAATTTCGGTATTGCATCAGAAACCTCAACAAAGCCACATTTTCACGCAAGAAAGATAATATTTTTAGAAGCTTCTAAATTCCGCTCCCTGATTTAAGCAATTGGTAAAGAGATTACCGAGGCGTATGTTTTGCGTGTCCCGTTTTTCCATATTTATTCCCCAGAGCTCGATCGATTCAACGGAATATACTGAAACCCGGTGGGGCTACAAAAAAAAGGGACCCCTCTGAAACCCTTAAAAAGACCTCTCTCCTCTCCTGTAAAATCCCCCCCTGCTAGCATCTCCTCATCCCGTGATGCCTCGTGATCACACATTCCCTCCCGCTTTATTCCCGCATGTTTCGCCATGAACTCAAACGGCATGTCAGCTTTTTTGTGATGACAAGCAACGGCAGGGACCCCTTGTCGACAGTTGTGCGGCATTCTGTGTACCTGACGGTACATGTTTGTGAGGCCCCATATCGACACGGGCCGCGGACGACGCTGTCGGACTTACAGGTTAGCCAAAACCGACGAGTAAGGTCCCCCCAGTACATCAAAGCCCCCTCATGCATGTATTCGCTCATTACAGAGTGGCGAGACTGGTCTTTGCATACCAATGTTCTAACTTAAAAGGTTAAGAGATGCTGTAGTGGCTTAGCCACGTATGCTTGTAGACGAGGGAAGGGGAAGCGGGAATAGAAATCGAAGCGTCGACGTCATGCAGGCCGGGTCAGCGGGGTTCCCGTTGACCATCCTGTTGGGTTTTCATAGAGCATGTGCCTCTTGGGTTTTTCTTCGTAATACGCCACGTCTAGGGACACGTGGGTATGGTAAGCAGTGGAACATTGTCTCTGAATTGGGCTTGATGGGGAGGAAAGTGGGGATGTAGACCGATGTATACGTGTGTCTCTCGAACTGATGGCGAAGAAGCTCACTGAGGAATTTACTATGGAAAAATACCTTTCCACCCGCCACTCTGCAAGGCAGGTACTTCTCCGACAAGTACATTCCTGTTCGAATTCTGGCCAATGTGTGAGGGAAATTGTTCAGGGTCCACACCGACATGGGGGTCTGGAAATGGTCGAGAAGCGTGGGATGTGATTGGCAAATGGGCGTTGCGCTTGTTGCAAATCGAGTTTAGCCACTGGATTTTCCATCGTGGAAGCCACCCACACCTCGCAAGGATGTGGCTGGTAATGAAGAGGTTGGGTGAATAGGATACGATCGAGCATGGTCTGTGCATCGGTGTGGTTGGCCATATCCCAGGGACTTGAGGAGTTCCTGGAGGCGATTTCTACATGGGAGAGGCAAGGAGTTCGTACGATCGTGATGTGGTAATTGCCTCGCAGTAAGGCGGGAATCTTGCCTTTGGGATTATCTGCATGTCTACGATATGGTATACATGGATTATCTTAGAGAATTTGGAAGTCAGAAGCTTAGCAGAGTGTCTTCGTAGGGTGGTAAATCAGTGTTTGTATTCCAGAAAAGCAATCTTGAAGGTATCAATCTTAAAATGATCGCTAGTATGATCAATGAGTCGAGATAGGTAAAAAATTAAGTACAAGCCGCTAAAGATAGCTAGAACATTATATGGCGCCAGAGTACATGGTAATATAAATCGTCGTTGTCGTTACATGATATCGTCGTTACGGGTTAGCTTGCGATCATTTACCCTCAGAAGCGGCCTTATATTTCGCCAAAACTGGCTCCAACTTCGCCTTCGCCTCTCCAAAGTGACCATTCACGTCTTCGAGCCTTTCCTTCAGCTCATCGTCCAAAGTCTTCATTTGACAGTCCTTTTCCTCTTCAATTGCCGTGATAGCGTCCGACTTTTCTCCTTTCTGTTTTGCCTGGCCGACCGCGACCGCCTTGTCCGTTCTACCGACCGACGTATTGACCTGGTGGTACAATTTGAACATCGAGGCTTGAGTATTGGTCAACGTTTCCAAAATACCACCGGCATATGCGAGTTCGTCGTGCAAAAGTTTCTGATCTCCGTCGTATTCCGCCGGGTTCTCAGGTAGACTCTCAATAATCTTTGCTACGCACTGTTCTACCTCGTCGAAGAAGCCGAACTCGAGATCGAGACCTGGGATCATACTTTCATCTATGACAGCCTTTAAAGCTTTTGCCCGATCGTGACCTTCCGTTGCAGCCTTTACAACCGCCTTCTTTTCTTCCTCGTCAAAATACTTCTTTGCATCCCTCAGCTTGGCGTAGTTGTTGGATGCGTAGAGTGGGGTCAGAACGGTACTTTTATACCTCTTATCCCGGTCCGCAATCGCTTCTTGCAACTTCATATAATGTGCCTCCATCACATCGTGGAGATCGAGCAGCGTGACCAAAGCGTCCTGAAGGTTCGGCTTACCGCTGCTGGCATCGAGTTTTTCCCTTCCAGATGATGCAGTTTTGATGAGGGTAAGCAGAGATTTTTGCTGTTTTTTCAATTCCACTATTCTTTCTTGAACCATATTGTAGACTGGTGTAAAGACCTCTTTGTTGAACTTGTCGAACTCTGCCTTTTCCTGCTTCTCTTTCAAGGCATTCTGCTCGATATTGAACTGCTCGTCAATATCGTGCAAGTCTTCGTAGAGAATCTTCTGTTGAGAGTAAAGCTCCTCAGTGTACTCGTCGTGCTCGGACTTAGCTCTATCTCTTTCGGCCTCGTTCTTATTCCTGGTCTTTTTGGCCTCGGCCTCAAAGTTCTTGCGCATTTCATCCATGTGCGAGAAGTCCTTCCCGACCTTTTCGAAAGCAGCACGGATGGGAACAAGTATCTGGAGTTTGTCGGGTATTCCTTCTCGAGATTGTCCAAGAATTGTCGATAGGACACCAACATCCATCTTCGACTTCTTTGGGGCACCAATTTGTTCAGGAGGTAAGGACTTTACATGGATCGGGGAGCTTATATCCACTGCAATGGGCTGGAAAGAAGCCGGTTCGGGCTCCGGGCTAACCATTACATAGCCTTGGCTCAAGGTATCACCAGATATGCTTGGTCGATCTTGCCGGTTGGGAGGCTCTTGCTGGGGCTCTGGTATTTCGATTTGTCTTAGAGGTTCATTGCGAGGTGGGGAAGTGGGAGCATTGAAACCTTGTGGCCTAGGCCCTGGCGTTCCGCGCTGTATATTGGGATCCTGATAGTCGTTTGGAGGAAAGCTGGAAGTATGGGCGAGTGGATGCTGATAAGGATTGGCTTGAGGAGGGCTCTTCGTCTGCAATGTGCCAGGAAGTTCTGACTGAATTGGATGGGATAGTGGCTGCTGATACGGATCTCTAATTTGTGCCGGGCTCTGCCTGTGCGGCGGCTGCTGGTAAGGATCCCTATTTGGGGCTGGACTTTGCCTATGTGGAGGCTGCTGGTATGGGTCCCTACCATGCGCTGGGCTTTGTGTGTGGGGAGGCGGCTGCTGGTATGGGCCTTTCATTTGAGGTGGGCTTTGTGGACCTGCCGGTGCCTCGACGATTGAATCGTATTGAGACATCGGCTTTTGATGCATACCTTGGTTCTGGGCCGGACTTTGGGATCCAAACTGACCGGGTGGAAACTGGCCGGGTGGGATGGATTGTCTATGTTGCAGTGGTGCCGGCGCTTGGAATACTTCCGGGGCTGAATCCTTATTTGCCTGGTTCTGGTGTCCGCTATCTCGAGAATTGATCCACTGTTGCGCAAGAATCGCGGCTTGCTGGGCTAGATAGGCCTCATTTGGTTGAGCAGAATCGGAGCCGGAGAGCGGTGTCAGCGGTTGGTGAGGACTGATACCCGATGAAACCCCAACCACAGAGTGACGTTTAAGGTTAAGAGGTTGAACCGGAGCTCCGTGTTCTTGGGTTTGTGGCTCTACAGCAAGAGGTGCCGGTTCTATATGACTGCCCCAGGTATTGCTGTGATGCACAACTTGCTTGATAGGGTCCTCAGGAACGGAAAACGGCCCGGTAGTGATTGGAACGGAGCCATCCCTAAGCTCGCTTGGAGGAGGAGACTTTTGGCTACTGGGTTGCTGATGTTGAGGCTTCAAAGGCTGCACCTCTTCATCAATCGTGTATGGCAGTCTATGCTCTACCGATGATGGAGAATGATTGCCCTTTCGACCACTTGCCCTAAGCGCCTCAATAGCATGCGTCAATGGAGAGTCAATGCTATCAAACGTATTATCCCGTCTGACGTTCGGGTCGTGCGCCGGGCCACTCATCTTCCGAGGACCTTCGTACGGGTCAGGGCTCTCCGTGGTATAAGGACGGAGACGACCTGCGAAAGTGTGGCCCTTGCTCACATCTGAAACGTAATCTTGGAAAGATGCATCTGAATACCTATCTCCTCGTGAATACGTTTCATCCTCCATGAACTCAGTAAAAATTCGCAGGGATTCCACGCTCGATTTCGCTGACGCTTCGCGAACTATCATCCTAACAAATTTTCGGATGGATTCCTTATAGTATGAATCAAGATCCGCAGGAATTTCCATGAATTCCAGTCCTTCCCCAGGTCCGGTAGCCCCGGTTGATGCATCTACAGCACCGGTTAGTACTCACATATGGTAGTCGTTCTGAAGTCTGAAACACACCTTTCGTTGCTGGAGCTGCGGGTTTCGTTTCCTGAACGGGCGGAGCTTGGGTTATCTGGTTTTCTGGAGCAAGAGGTTAGAACTACGGCCCACAATTTAAATAACCGTATCATACAAGTAACTTACGCTCGATGACCGGGTCAGCAGGTTGCTGGACGGCGATTGGTCCATCCAACGACGGGTGTTGATGGTCAACAATAGGTTGCTGGTAATGATTCCCGGGAGCTGGTTGTACCTGGTTTTCTTGGTACATTTGGGGCTTTTGAGGAAGCGGGACGATGTTCTGTCCGTAGCCATCGTCGGGCGGTTGAACAATACCGCTTTGTCCCTGCTGTTGTTGCCCGTATGGGTCCGGAACAATCGAGCCCGGGGGTACGAACCCGCTTTGCTGGGGTGGTACATGCTGATTATGCCCGTACGCACCGGGGGATTGCACAAAATTAGGGGGCTGATACGCAGTGCCGTGGGGAGACTGGTGCTGGGGAATTTGACTTGGTGGCGACTGGGGTGGCTGATTGTATTGGTGCATAGATTGACTTGGGGATTGATTTTGAGGAGGGTAGCCTTGCTGCTGGGCCACCTGCTGCTGCTGCTGCTGCTGCTGCTGCTGAATCTGGGCTTGCACTTGTGCTTGAAGATGCTGCTGCTCCTGTTGCTGTTGGATCTGTGCCTGGACCTGCGCTTGAATGTGCTGCTGTTGCTCCTGCCGTTGCCGCGCAAGCTGCTCCTCCTGCTGTTGTCGCAACTGTTCAGTTAACTGATATGATTGAATGTTTTGTGGAGCACTAAAGCCCTCGCTATAATTATTTGGACCTGCGACCTGAGGAGGGCTACCGATGGGTTGCTGAGGTGGTTGCTGCTGATATTGCGACTGGTTGGGGTTATACCCACCGGCGAGCTGGCCTCCTTGAGATGGTGACGATGCCCTATAGGGCTGTTGAAGGTTCTGAATTGCTGGGTGCTGTGGCGGAATTTGAGGTAAGACTTGCGGGGGGACGAAGTTTTGGAACTGCAGGCCGGGTTGGCCTTGGCCACTTGATTGAGGCCGCTCTGCACCCCATGGACCCGGCGCTTGCTGGTTATTTGGAGGGGGTACATGATGTGGCGCAGAAGTACCTGTTGGTGGCCTCTGCGCTTGTGGTGAACTATGGATTCCGGGCAGCTGTGCAGGAGGGAAATGTTGCTGGGTCTGTGGCGGCGGCGTCGCGGCCGCCATTTCAACAGCCTGGTTGTCGCCAGGTACCTCCGCTGCAACTTCATGTTGCTGATTTGGTTTGGCATTTTCATGATCATCGTCATCACCGTCGAAATCACCGTAATGTTCCCAATCACCAATTCCACCACCAGCAAATCCGGACGCGGTAGTGGTGGGTTTCGCTGGTAGATTCGGCCCAGCTTGCGGTTGTGAATGTGCGGTGGGCGGTGACAAAGGACCTGGAGCTGGGGTTTTCAATGCACCGGCCGTCGCCGCAAAAAAGGTGGCAGAGGTGGCAGGGCGTTCTGGCTTAGGTGCTGCTGGGGGTGGTGGTGTCGCCGTTGCATATGCGGAATGGTACGGTTCTGTCACAGACGCGACAGAATACCGTTTATTGTGGCCCTGATCTACCCCGTGGGACTGCGCCTGCTGATGATTCTGAGCCCATTGCTGAGCTATGCTCTGCGCATGGTCTGTTTGATTGGGGGGAGCGAAGGTCGTGGGCCATGCTTGGTGCTGCGGTTGCGCAGCTTGCTGTTGCTGCTGCTGGTTTAACCCAGCATTAAACCCTTGCGACGAAGTACCCCCATACGGCGTCTGTGAATTTCCTGAATTTTGGTTCCCGGGGTTGAATCCAGAGTTATTGAACCCAGGCTGTCCGTATGCATTCTGCTGGGCAATCCCCACTCCAGATGGTTGTCCGTACGTGGCTGGGGGCTGGTGCACATTAGACGGAGGGGGTGATTGATATTGTCCAAACCCCGGACGGTTACTCGGATTGGAATCGAAGCCACCCTGCTGAGAGAATTGAGGTCCTGTCACGCTACCGGCGTATGTAGCGCCAAAGGACGAGCCTCCGGCATTCTGCCCAGGGTAAGAGAAACCACCCCCATGCGCCCCCTGCTGCTGTTGCTGCTGTTGCTGCTGCTGAGGTGCTTGACCGCCATATGCACCAGTATTGAGGAAGCCGCCGGCAGGTTGCTGGTACCCCGCAGCCCCGCCAAAGCCAGACGTATTCACATTACTGTTTGGCTGGAACCCAGCCGGTGCAGGATGCCCAGGTACACCGGGTTGGACATATTGACCTTGAAGGTTTGGTTGAGAAGCCCCAGCGTTCCATTGTGGCGCAACTCCCCCATGGGGTACATAGGGGGCATTTGCGGGCGCCTGAGGAGCGAAAGAAGGCGGGGCCGCGAAATTTGAGGTCGTAGTAGGAGTATTGTTCAGATATGAACCCAAGTTGACCGCAGGCTTGTCTACGGATGCCAGCCAGTTGTCAGTATAATAGAACAGCCAACCCCTCAAAGCTTACGAATCCTGTCGAGACACCGCATTCATCACGCTAGCGATGTCTCTGTGTCGCATGTCTGGTCCGAGAGGCCGACTTACTGTTAGGATACGGGTTCACTCCAGTCGCCGTTCCTGGAATTATGCCCCCGGGCGGGACATGCTGCTGCTGCTGCTGGAAGCCACCGTACATGTTGAAAGTAACGTTCCCAAGGACTCTTTGGGTCGGATTTCCACCGCTACCAGATGTAGACCAATGGGTTAAGAAGTCTTGGAGCAAATCGAGCCAGGAGATAAGGAAGGTGCCTCCAAGCAACCAAGTGCCGCTGTGCAGGCCGATTTTTGCCAGCGCCAACTGGCCTATGAACGGCTACGTTTCGTTCGGAGGATCGAACCCGTCAGCGCTTTCCTCAAACAAGCATCCTTGCGGCTGAACAACGGCTGCACAAGCTGAAACGAGGGAAATTGGACGGCGCTCGAGCCTTCTCGTGTTGTAAGGCTGGCAACGCAAGTTGGCCTGTATCTTATGCTCATCTTGATCCTGTAGACGGTTGGGATGCTGGTGTCTACGAGGCTGGTTCAAGATAGAGCTCTAGCTGAAGCTTCGTTGTTGGAGGGGTGTGCGGCCAAGGGTTCTGCCGGTACGCTGGACATTCCGCGGTGCAATCGCAGTGATTCGCTCTTAATTAATTTATTCGCTCTCTGACGGAAATTTAATCCATGTGCATGATATGATCTCTCTATTAACCTGGCTGCGGACGGATGTAATGATATTAAGCGGGCGAGATGCTATATGTGTGTCGGGTAGGGCTGCTTTTCGCAGAGAACAGTCCAGATAACTTCGTTATATAGCGACCAAGCGGGCAGCTATTATAATATTATAGCTACGGTTTAGGGCTAGAAAGCTTTTAACTAGAGCTCTCACTGGTCACCTATTCTGTTCAGAGCCATAGATATCATCCTATAGCTTTCTATCACCCGTCACCGTTCCCTATAAAGACTAGTTTATAGTATAAAAATCTTGAGCTGTAACATCAAGCTGGTTCCTATGACATGGCTGTAATATCAATTTTCGTATTTTAGTCCGTCTACTGCAGCACCGCATCAGACTGAGCTTCGCTTTCCGAAGTATTGTTAGGCATGCCGGGAAGATATAGAGAGTTAGCCAATTATTCCCGGAGCGAATGGATGCTTCCCGAATCTTAATGTCACGAGGGCTTCACCGAGGAAAGCCAGGTCCGCCCGTGGGGGTCAAGCGCTTGGGGAAACGCTGCTACCGGAAAACCCTCCTGGCATTGATCAATATTGTTTCACCCAAGGCGCAGATTTGCTCAAGTTTCCCAAGTTTCCAGACCTGCATCGAGGATTCGGAACCGACTGGTGAAGAAACCTAGTTAGATCTCGCGAATTGTATCAGCAAAGGTTGCAGGAGTCTTACCTTAACACCTTATTTGTCCATCTGTGTGACCGGCGACGGTGAATTCATGAAGTGGATCCGACGAGACTATCTTTGGAGATATTTGGGACGAAAAAAGCATACGCAGAGGATGGCTTGAGTGAGGCATGTACTCCAACGATACCACGTAGGCACTGGTGATCAATACTGTCTCATGGCTTCCTCTGAGCCGGTGTGGATTGCAATTGATCAGAGTGCCCCCTTGTGAGTGCATAAAATTCTGAATGAACGAGAGCCAACCATCCGGAGTTAAGGGAAATGGCAGCTGCCATTATACGTAAATTGTTTCATGGGTGCTTTTCAACGTGGCTTCCTTCATCGGACTGGATCGGGAGGCCGATGGCGCTTTGAGATTTGACCTTGGGTAAATGCCCGGTATCACCTGTACGTTGCAGGCCCGCGAGATTGTGGTATAGCCTTTCAGGCTAGGGAAATGATTCTTGAAATGTTCCAATCGTGGGAATGGAACTCCGTAGGATAAAAGAACCCATTCTGGCGCAGAACCGTATTGCTCTAATTTTCATCGTGATCAGGTGCAGCTGGAGCAGCAGTGTCGTCGGGAAAACGAGACCCCCCTGACTGCAGAGTGCGGTCGGTCAGAAATCGAACAGGGGTCTTCAGATCTAAAACTTATCTACAAAATGTTTCAACGATATTCGATATTCTCCATCCAGTCTGTGGGTTGGCCCTGATTGCCGCGGCTTGTCGAAGAAATTGTCTTCTCGGCATGGCTTGACAAACTTCTGTGCCGGCCTGTGGGGATGCGACACGGGCGAAAAGGCGACGATGTGTAACACCACAGGACCACTAGAAGCAAATATACATCAAACCATGATTTCCCTGGAACGAAAACTTACAATAGGAATCAGCGTATCTTTCTGCGCCGGATTAACCGTGCATCCATGATATCATTCAATTACGTATTCGACGGAGAATAATATCCTGCCCGGCGGCAGCGAAAAGGCTCAGGCATGTTCATGCACGTTGTGGTGTAGTCATCACAATCCGTACCGGGGTGAGGCGTTCCCGAGGAGTCTGGAACGTGGGCACCGCCTCACTGATGATGTGTCAGCCACACTGCCTGGTTTTTCTTCGGTCAGGCCAGCATTCCCGTCGACAGCACAAGGTTTACGTATGGGCCCTGAATTGGTGGTAAAATCGTGTTAGCTGGTATGTGATACTGCAGGGACGGTATAACGAAACGGATTATAACTGACCTTGTCCAGCTGAAAACCCACATTCGTCTATGTATGCCGATGCAGAGAGCGCATGTTTCTCAAACCATCTTGAGGACTTCATGATGCACGCACCCCACCCCGCTCCATAGCGCTGGAAACACAAATGCAAACTTTGCGGCAAGTATTTGAAATGTTTCTCACCGTCGATTAAAGCTGGACTCGTTTTCAAAAGATTGGTCACTTTCGAAAGTCTCTTTGTGAGTTTTTCCAGAGACCAAACCTGTACATGTGGAGAGCTCCACAGCGCAGCCAGGTACCGCCTGACAAAACGCACCATTGGGGTGTCTTTCGCCATCCGGGGTCCGCGATCTGACGATACTTCTGCAAAGTGGTTTGATCTATCGAAATGAGGCTAAGGTTTAGGCGGATACTTCCAGCTAAGTGAAATCGGTGACGATCGACCTGATGGCTTGCCACCTAGCCGCATGATCCTTTTGAGGTATCGATTGTGGGGCGCTCAAATTTGGACGAACCGACCACTTACCAAATCGTCCACGATCGTTTCTCCATGGGAGATAGGCCGCCCAGTGTGGCCGGCTGTCGTTCCAAATATCAATGCGATCGCGATGATCAAAAGGAATACTTTGGAGCACCGCTGCAGGACCCTGACTTGGCCATCGAAGTGCATTTTAGACTTGTGTCGGTTATAAGTCTATGCGTTTTATGATTCCTGAACGAGCCTGATGCAGCGCTAGCTTTATAGGCCAAGCTTTTCTTCCACCCTAGCGCCCGAAGAAAAAAAAAAGGTTTTCCCCTTCAGATCGGACCAACCTCTTATCCAGCGATTGATGAACCCTTGCTTATTCGCCCAGAACCATGCTGCTAATCGTGAACCAGGAAGCCGTGGATAGCTAAGGGCTGGGTCCTTCGGGAACAATTTGGCTTAGCCCCGAATGCCCACAGGATGGACAAGTCCCAGACTATACATAGCTACAGTATTCCGAACTGATACTTCGAATCTAATCACAGTCTCGAGCTTAATCAAGGAAAAACCTGTTGGCTAGCCCAATATCATCCTATCCTCAAAGTCGCAATTTACAGTTGACTGATCATCTGAGCAAATATAGACTCGGGTCTTGGAAAAACCGGATGGCTTGAGGTTGCACATTTCAATTCTTCAGCCTCCGTTTCTGGTTGCATCGCTTAAAGGCACAGCCACATCCACGTTTTTAGTCTCTGCAACGGCTTCTTTGCTATCATCCTTGACCCTGGAAGCCGGAATTGGGCCCACAGTTGGACCTGAGGTCGGAGACTTCGAAGTCCCGGGGATCGAGCTCATGCAGTAGCCTCCCTTTCAAAACGCCACAACTGACACCTTCAGATCATACATTTGAGGACTTCGGGCCAATAGGATATCAATGGTACCGTTATGCAGTGCGTGCAGGCCGCCCCACATCGCGGTTTTCCGAGTCAACTTTCTCCCGAAGCCCACAGCCATACCCTCGGGGCCACTCCATGGAGAGTTTCCAGTTCTCCCTGAAGAACCATGTTCACAAAGGTTGAGCTAGTGACAGCCGTAATAGGGAGCAGGAATTCTTAGCCGAGCACAGAATACCATGTCAATATGTACGGTTATTCTGTGCGGTCTTCCTCCTCTTCTAGAGCCTGACTGTGGGAAACAATCGAGTTCCCTGGCAGGATGGCTGCATCAGAGTGCAGCGAGACGATCCCGCCGCGAGCTCTTGCATAAGCTGTGAGGTCCAATGCCATCATAAAGTACTGAGTCTGCCCTCGAGTACACCCATAAACCGTTACACGCTATTTCCCGTTTTCTTGTGTCTACTAGCAAGGAAAAAGAGGAACCCTTCCCGGCCTGGGCTGATGAAGTCTGTCTTTCACACCTTACGATTCTATATTTTCGAATTTTCTTAGCCAGCGCTTTCCCCCCTCGGTATTCAAGAAAAATATTTCCACCCAGGGCCATCAACGGAACCATCCTTGTCAGCAAATACTTTTGGCTGTCAAATAAATTCACCTATCGATACCGCCTGCCCAAACCCTGAGCCCTGGAAAGCCCTGGTTCTCACCATTCGGTTGGAGCAGCCACCTAGGGGGAATATATTAGTTCCGATCCATTGAAGAGACGCAGCTTCTGCTTGCCACTGGAGCAAGCACTTGAGCACCCTAGTTCTCCATTTTGTAGCCGGCTTCCCCAAACCTTATACCGCTACCTTAAAAATCGCTCGGACGGCTTATAGCCCGCAGCTCCCTCATCCCGCATAGGTGGTGGTTCATCCTTCCATTCAACGCCTTCGCTTGTTGACAGCAAGCCATACATACATTAGGCCAAATCCGCTTCTGGCGTACAGTGCGACTGCTATTCCTATTATTGTCCCCCGTCAGACGACTAAGTTCTATCGATCTAAGAATGGATCGTTTCCCTTAACTACTTTTCTTCACTTGACCGTCACACACATACAAAACACCAATCTTTATTCCGTTCGACTGGCGGCAAGTATGCCTAACTCTCTTTTTAAAACAAACCCCATACTAAATCTTAAACCCATCACTGACGGCTTCACATTCGATATGGCAGAAGTATCTCTACTCTACTCTTTTTTTTTTTTTTTTTTTTTTTTTTTTTTTTCCCCCTCTCTGGAAATTTTTATCCTTCCAACCTTGTCTAATTTTTGGGCCGGACTGAAGATTCTTCGACAGAGTCTCCCACCCTAACAAACCGTAAGTTGCCTCTCTCTTGAATATGCATGACTGCACGCAGATGAACCTGTCATTGGGAAGGCTGGTAGATTTACACATACAAGGAGAAGCGAATAATCTTGCTTTTTACCGACATATGTGGCAGCCACCCCTTTGCTTCCTCTCTCCTCCCTCCCAGGACTAGGCGGTCTACAAATGTACCTACCTTCTTCCCATTTGCTAATATTCAATTACGCGGGTTAACTATAAAGATACCCTTTCCCCCCAGCATCAGATACATATATTTTTCCAAATGGGAGATGCAAACCCTCGGAGTCACCGGCGTAGTCTGATCGTTAGTTCGACTTTAGCAACCGATATCAAACATAGTATAGGAGACCAGGAACCTTCGGCCGGACCCAATCCTATTAGCCCTATAACCACAGACTCTATCACTACGACTTCTGCTAATTCTCCAACCATGTACGGCCCAACGATTGCTATGCTCCCCCAATCTCACCAGTATCATCAATCCCACATGCCCTATATGCCGCAGGCGACACAACCTCGGTACCCTCAGGTACCAATGCAATCAGGACCCCCTCACCAGGCTTTCAATATGCAAGGACTACAGGCCTCTTTGCAATCCTATCAACTTCAAGGACACCAGCATGGGCCCCAAATCCGTTATGCACCTGTTCTTGCTCCCCCATCCGTTCAATATAGCGTCTCACCGACACCCATGCAAATTCCCACAGTAGCAACACAAGCGGGCCCGGTGCATACCATCCCGCATTATCCCCAGTCGGCTGGTTATTATGATCCGTATAGTCAGAGTCCGTCAGGCGCTTCGCATAGTCTTCCGATCTCGGGATACAACCCAACATTCCCGACTCCCCAACCGACAGGCACCGAGGCGTCGGTTCAATACCCACAGTGGCCTCAGGGAAGCATGCCGTTCATTTATCTCCCTCAGTACGGACAGCAAACTGGAATGGTCCCTTCTCCTGTAGCCCCAATGGACTATAGTTACGCCCAGCCGCAATCTGGGTACATACCTAGGAGAAGGAGCGCACCTCATGTAGGACAAGAGACGCATGATTTTCAATTCGCATCGCAGGCGCAGTCTTTTGACCCGACAACAGTATCGCCAGGGCAGCGACAAGGCCCGGTGCCAAGGCATGTCTCTGCCAGTCGACAAAGAAGAGGGTCTCCCGTTTCATACAACAATAGCCGATCCGCATCTGGTCTTTCTCAATCACTATCAGCTTGTAACAGCAAATCCTCTCTCTCCAATCTACATCCAGTGTTGCTAAGAGGACCACCTAGAAAGCCTAGGCAGTCCGGCCACGCTCTCTGGGTTGGAAATCTACCGCCTGGGACGACAGTTACAGCTTTAAAGGATTATTTCGCTACAAATCAGATCGAAAGTGTATTTCTGATCTCAAAGAGCAACTGTGCCTTTGTGAACTACAAAACCGAAGCGGCCTGCACTGAAGCCATGCAAAAGTTTCACGACTCCCGGTTCCAGGGAGTTAGGTTGGTCTGCCGCTTACGACGGAACTCATCACCGGGAGAGCTGGAGACGGATGGGAGTGCTGAGCTCTCCGTCCCTGCTCCTATTCAAGAGGCGTCCGATTCGGCCGACCAAGTCGAGCCTACAGCTGAGGCTGCTACGCCCGAAGTTGATGCTCCTGCAAAGGCCGTAGACACAGTAATAAAGAAGGGAAAGGACCGCTACTTCATCGTTAAGAGTCTCACACTGGAGGACCTGGACACTAGTGTATCCAATGGGATCTGGGCAACGCAAACTCATAACGAGGCTGCCTTGAACGAAGCATTTCTGGTATGCAGATTTGAATGGCTTGTTGCATTTTTGGGCCAACATTTTCTAATAATGATATCTTGACACAGGCATCCGAGAACGTTTTTCTCATCTTCTCAGCCAATAAGTCTGGAGAATACTATGGCTATGCTCGAATGACTTCTGAAATATCTGACGAAGTTGCGTCTAAGATCGAATGGGCGCCAATGACACAGAGCATCGACGAAACGGCCCTACCAAAGGCGATTTATACCGCCCCAACAGCAACTGCACCTAGAGGACGGATAATCGACGATTCAAGCCGCGGAACTATTTTCTGGGAGGTTATCGAGGATAGCGACTCCGAAGAAGAATCCGCCCAAGTCGAAGGAACCACCATCAGCAAGGCTTGGGGCAAGCCATTCCGGGTTGAATGGGTCTCTACATCAAAGGTTCCATTTTACAGAACCCGGGGCCTCCGTAACCCTTACAACGTTTCTCGAGAAGTCAAAATTGCCAGAGACGGCACAGAATTAGAGCCTACCGTAGGAAGAAAATTGATTCAAATGTTCCACCGTGGCGGTGCTGTACCGTTTGAATCGGACACCACCAATATAGTCACAGACAGCCCCGACGCCACCGTTGGTGTTTCCCAAGTGGTGGAGAACTGAGTATTTGCAAAGGAGTACTATCCTTCCTCTTTTTTCTGTTCCTTTTCTATCTTTTCACTTTTGGGTTTTTCGTAGCGTTAATTTTTTGTTTTTTTACCCTGCTGTACCATATTCTCGTTCACGCAACGATCTTATACCATCTAACACTAATCTCCGTTCTCCTTTGTCATGAACCAAAAAATTTATCCTTTAGCCCTGTCTTCATTCCCAATTCCCTTACTTGAAACTTCAGCCACACCTAATCTGTCGGTGGTTGATAATATGCCTCTCCTTGTCCTTCGGTGTTTGTTTTGCATGTTACATTATAATTGCGTCAAAAAAAAAGGCCCACAGAAACTTTGACAAGCTGCGACCAAAAGGCTTGGGAGGGAACAAATGTTTTTCTTTCTTTTCCTTCTTCCTTCGACCTCCAGTCTACTTACCCTCCTCTGTAGCCCACTTGCCTTGTTTTATGCGAAATGCAATATTGTAGCACCAAACGTGTCTTATCAAGCGGGATTGGCGAGCCGTTTGCAATTGTCGGATAGTTATAGGCGTTCAGAGTACGGTCTCCTGTCCGGTTGGCATTAATCCAATGTATTGTTTCATGGGGTTTCAGTAACCACTAAGAGGCTGCTTTTGTTCTGCAAAAAGATCGGGATCGGTACGATAGCCCGGGTAAAGATACCTCCTGGCCTAGAGGACTGGCTACTTTACAGTCAGGCTAAGGGGTGGGAGGGGGGAAATAGTAATGACAATTATCATTATCTGGTCTCTGCAGATTTATCAGATTCGTCTCACCATACAACAGATATTTCATCAAGCATGAAAAGCCAGCATGCATACCCAGGTGCGCTTTTTAGCTGCATCTTCCTCATGCAACTTGTGGAAATATCATGCCGACGGACGAGTGATCAGACTTATGACCTTCTCACGGTTTAGGAAAGGCTGAAATATAACCCCTCCTAGAAAGATTTTCTTCAGCTGTCCACCATGCGAGGTGTAATTCTGGACGGAAAGGAGCCAATGACCTCCACGGTGGCTTGCGTAGAACGGATCCGAAGCGTCATCAACCCTCTTTCAATTCCAGAAGGCTAATACTTTTCCATACAGGATTTAAGACAAAAACCTCAAGAATGCTGTGTAAGGGTTTCTTCTCCGCAGGAATACCCAATCAACGGACTTATGGAGTTCGAGATTCTAGGTGGTCCCCATGGCTTTCTTTCCTAAAGAGGGTTTGCTAGACACTTGAGCACACACATCCGTACGGGTGGCATATGGCCCGCTGCCTAGTCTCTGTTCTTGTTGAAGGGGACGTGTCAATCTGTCCCGTCTGCCTCGACAAGAACCTGGACAAAAGGTTGACGGTTCCGTCTTCCCCTGCTTCCCCATTCCCATAGGTGGGTATCCAAGGAGTACCCATGACGAAATGCGTAGGACGATATTCATTATTTCACTGAGCACACAAAGGCTTCCTTTGCCCGGCGAATGGGAAGCACCAACCCCCCTGGTTCGTCAGAATGGTGCGAAATTGTCGCCAGGTAAAACCGGCTCGTCGAGGATAGGATACCCTAATTCACCACCTTGGGGTAGAGCGAAAGCGGCATCTTTTTTGCCACGTAACTGAGAGGGGAAGTGGGCCCGCCGTTTAAAAAACGGTCTTTTTAACGTGGACTTGATATCAGACAGGGTAGTATTGCAATATTGGGAGCCTTTACGGATTAAGATGGCCGAAATAATGGCTTTTCTCGATGGGAAGTTTTGATATCATCAAAGCGGAAATTCGCGACGGGCGAATCAAACTATCTGATCTGAGCCTGCTCGCCAGCAAATAATATATTAATATACAAGAGCACCACTCCTATGGGCACGCTTCCTAGTGTGGAAAAGAAAGTCTACGCCGTCCAGGCATGGAGGCGAGACATTGATAGGCTAGCAGAGGCCAGCCTCGCGAAACAGGGGTTCACCCGCTAGGGAAAATATCGGGTATCGAAAAACATATATGAAAGGCGTCCTTCTTGGAACAAAATATCCGAACGTAGGATTGAAATCGATTTTTTGATGTCGCCAAAGCCCTAAACCGGAGGGCCGTTGGAGGAACGGCATTCGCCGCCCTGAATATCGGAGGCGAAGCCACTCCGACACATACCGGTGATCGCTTTCGGCATTGGATAGAAGAAATTAAATTTAAATATTGGGCTTTTTACTCCCCATTACATCCGGAGATAGCGCTAAAATGGTGATTTCCACCGCATCATGTTGAATGTTCTATAGATAGCGGATATCAATGCAACGGTTTTTAGCATGTGGACTATTGTGTTGGGTCAACGTTTTGCCACTGTTGTACCAAAGCCCGTCAAGCAGATTCAGCGACGCCACCCCGAAGACTATTGTTGTTCAATGTCCGTGGCCTGCGGCGGGCCGGTCACGTATATCGACGATAGGAGATACTACCGTGACTTTTCTGTGAGGGCGGGTGCGGGATGTTGGTAGCTGAAAGCTGGACTTCCTTTGCCCCAACGCTGGCTTTTAGCTTTCCGGGACGTTGTGGCTGTGCTACATCCCGGGGCCTCACCGGGAATCTAGCGTCAAATCCCTGGGACCCGAACCCCGGGATTGAAGGTTTCCCCCGAGGCGGTGGCATCCTTCTTCTTCACTTTGACTAGTTGAAAGTCTGACGGCTCGCCATTATCGCCGGACCCCAAAGGATTGATATCACAAGATCAAGCATGGTCATATGGTCCTGATCAGCATACAGTTCGATGGACGATAAGTCCGCGGCTAGACCGAAGGCCTCGACTTTCGGGTCCAGGGCGGGCCTTCAACTCTTTTGTAGCCCACGCCCTGTCGCGGATTGGGGAGTGGATCGTCAACCGAAGCGACTGACATTGATTTTTAATCAGTCGCTAATCATGCATGCATCCCTTACTTCGGTTGACCCGATTCTACATTGCAGTGAAGGGGACTATTATGTCAGGAAAACGAATCCGGTGAGCAAGGAGGCGGGAAGTCATACCCGCAATGCAAGGGAGTAGTTAAAGTTCGAGGTTTACCCGGAATTTCCCAGATCTATCAACAGACTGCCCAGCCCTTACCTAGCCCTAGTGACATGGCATTCCAGACTTTCCCATTTCTTTGTAGTGTGTTAAGCTATGAAACGTCGATATAATAGAGCTCTCATAGACGTTGAGCCTTTGGTTGAGCCTTATGTTACGGAGAGGAATGCTAGTGCTGTTTCTACGGTATGTCAAATATTACACTTGCAGCGTTCATACTCACCATTTTCACGTTCCATGATATCATGATTAGGATCGGAGTAGTATCAGTACATAGTACATACCTTCGAGCTCCCCGACACCCATGCCCCGCAAATCTGGTCAAGTATAGGAAAGTTTTCCAGTCAAGATGCATCGGCCTCCGGCCGGTCCTACTCCGGGATACACCTGCCCCGCTATCGACTCGGGGCTTCCCGATCTAATCTACCTCTGCTAGTCTCTGCCTTGTATGTTGCAAAGCCCAATTAGTATGGGTGTGAGGTGCTCAGAAACGAACTAGGCTTAGCCAAATCAACCTTGGAGTTAGCATGAAGGCTTCTTTTTCTGCCATTCAACCCACGCCTTATTCGATTTTTCTCCTTCGCGGGTTTAACGGGCGAGCACTCAAGTAAAATACTCGAGATATCTAGATATATATCGATTGGTAGCACCCTTGGTCGTTCTAGACAGCTTATCCGGATATACTCAGGGAAAGACTTCTTGACCGCTCCCCAACAGTCTTTATCCAAGCATTTAGAGATATAGCCTTCTTCTAACAGGGTAGATAACAGTACGTACTATAAGTATTGTCTTGGAACTCACAGCACCCTGCAGCTGTTACAACTATGAAGTGGCGAGTGGGGCTGGTGCGTCGGCGCGCCACAGAGCTCTAGAACAATCACGCGCTCGAGACTACAGACTGCAGCTTTCCGTCGATTTTCCCACACCAGATCACAGCTCCCGTATCCAGGCCAATCAATGGGTTACACAAGCTCCACATCGACGGAGTTTATCCTCCCCATTTCGTGAACCACCTGCTGATCACTACCTAAACCACCACTCGCTAGCGACATCGGGCCAAAGAAAATTAAAGCCTCCTTAGAAAAGCCCCTCCCCCAAAACGCCGCAAAAACGAGGCTTAGAAATCTGCTTTTTCAATATCACTCCTCCATCTCCACCAAAACCACGTTCAAGTCGCTGAATCCCGCTTCGTAAATGCTCGCTCAATCTCGCAATCGGGTTGCGCACGCGCCGTTCCCCACCAAGGAATGTCGTCGGCCTCGGTTACACAAAGTCTATCGAAATAACCTTTGTTTTTTGGCATTTTTGCGGGTGCGGCGGAAAAGCGGCACCGGCATGCAAGAGGAAAAGACCCCACATGCACATACACCACCCAACATTTTAATTCGCCGCCAAACCGCATTCTTACATTTTATCCTCGTAAAGTTATAGGGCATTCCCATGTCCTACTTGTTCCATCAGATCGATCCCGTGCCTGTTGTTTCCCTGCATGTCGTGCATGATTCCTGGCCTGATAGAGTTAGACTCTCATTTTTGTGAGGGGAGGCGAACGTGGAGAGACCTTGGACATCACTCCAGACCTGACCTGAGGTTCGAGATTTCGCTCGAGCTTGTACCCTTGAAATCATAGAAGTTAACGGTATATATCCGTTAAGGTCCTAGTATGGATCATTCATCGGTTTCGGCTCTTGTCCTCGCGCTGCAGCTGCTTTTACTCCGGCGCAGAAACGTCGAAATAGTAGCTCCAAGCCAAAATTTGTCCACGGTTTTTGTCACTAGCTTGGCATCTCGGAATCAGGTTCCGAGCAACGCGCTGTAGTTCTAAAATGCAACATATGTGTTAGCTCTCACGGTATTCTGTGATGAACGGAAACCAGTATTTTTCTATTACTGATTTCCTACTAACCATTAATATTAGTTACGAATCGCCAGTACATTAGTCCCGCGTCCGGGGGGCGATCGTCAATCATACGGAAACAAATAACGACTGAGGCGATACAAGAGTAGTATACAGACATAAATTCAGATTCCCACCGCCACGGAATCAAATGCAGAATACACCGCACCAGCCAAACAATCCAAATCCGTGACCAATTGCAAATTCCAGTACGATAAATTGTTAACTCCGCAGCAAAACCCAAGGATTTCTGAGGCTACCCCGCCTGAAACTCTTAAAAACACCATCCCAGCAACAAAAAGGATAACTCGAACTTCAAAAGGGAAAACTCGAACTTCAAAGAGGAGGAGGCAGGCAAATTGGCTTCAGTAAACTTCGATTAGTGGCTCAGCTGATGCACCCTATCAAAATCTTATGGCCGGCGATTTGGCCGATTATAATCGCGATCAAAAGCCTGCCCGCGTCCGTGTGGTGCCGGCCTCCGTCTCTGTTGGTATCCCAATGGTACCGGGGGTGGAATACTAAGCGGCGGCGGACCGTGCGTGTGAATGCCCAAAGGGCTTGGACCTGGAGCACCAGCTGGCATTTGAGTCGGCGTACCAAATGGCATCTGGGTTGGCATACCAAACGGCATCTGAATCGGACTATTTGCGATGGAGACACGAGGGAACCGCAGCTCACCCTCGTGAGCTAATGAGCGCTGCAAGTTCAAGTCTTGCAGGAAGTTTCGCAACCCAGAAGGTATAAGTGCCGCCCTAGTGAACTTTTCACCGCTTCTAGGGCCGATAACTAGTGAAATGTTAGCACCAATCCTAGGTAAATTGACTAAGCTCGGGTAAGTGATTATTCACGAACCTCGTCCAACTAAGAGGGGACTCCCGAAAGTTCCATTGTCGTTTTGGTACCTCATAAATACTGGTCCACCCTTGTGTCCTTTCCAAGCCGAGCAGTTCAAAACTAACTCAGAATTGGGGATGTCGATATCCTCGATGGTCCCGGCCGCGACCGACTTAAAGTACGGCCACATGGTGGTGTAATAATCCGGCTACATAGATAGATAGGTTAGTATTGGGAAACACTAAGTGGTAGGTACTATGGAGCAACATACCATCTCAAGCTGAGCGGCAGGAAAAGCATCGGCGTATTCGTGAACATAGTTATCAAAATCGTGATCACGAGGGCCGTTGTACCCAACGGAAAACGTGTCAACGCCGGTGAATCGCTTAAAGTACGTGAAAAGGTCATCTGATTCGACTGCCTGGCCGCCCAGAATCAAGACCGGTTTATACATCGCCTTTTCAGGATACGCTGGGCGGAAAACTGCCAAATTATTGATGAAGTTCCACTTCCATAGATATATGTCGACATAATACCCGTCCTCGCGACGTCCAGAAATGTTGTGGTTCACCGTTGAAGCAATAAAACCATAGTCCTTTTTGTCGCGATACTGCTCTAACATCTCTGGTGTCGGAAGCTGGCCACTCTTCGTCCAGTGACCAAAGTCTAGAGTTGTGATGAAGTAACCGGGGTCAAACCAGAAACCAGATTGCGTGATGCCCTCTTTTTCGTTGAAGAGCTTCCCGGTAGAGTTTATAACTGAATGGAATGTTTCGTCTCGTAAATACTCAAATTGTGGGAACTCTTCAGGAGGGTTGACGAGACCAAGTGGCGACGACTTCATGCACGGAACCCAACGTCGTTTTCGATCGAGAGCAATCGACCCAGGAGGAGAGGGAGGAAGGGTCACCAGTGTCGCTTCTGGCTGGGGCTATAATATTATTATAATATTAGCTACCATATCATTCAACTTCACAAAGAAATGCTTGCCTACTTACTTGTGGGGCCATGTTGGTGGTATTAAGCCGAAATCCCGGTATGGAGTATAAATAGGGAGGTACTGCGGGGTCGAAAGGCAATCCAGCCCATGCATTAGCTGGAGCGCCACCATTAGGGTGTCGATGTTCCCCCATGTCAGCCCGAGGATGAGCGAATGCGTTATCGTTGGCATTATTATCAGCATCCGCATTCGCATCGGCATCGGCGTTAGCATCGAAAGGCCTGTAGTTGGCCAGGGTCCGACTGTGGGGGTCGAACCCTCCGAACCCTCCCCCAGACATGTTGCAGAAGCGATTTTGAGTATGACCGTGTTTACTAGTAGCTCGTCTGGATTTGGGGCCAAATCCTAAGATAGGTTTACCTGCGGTAGGTTCAAGGGGACTGTGGCCTGAACCTGCCGGAATATTTGAAAGAAACGGGGGCACAGGCTACCGTCCGGGTTTTTAAGGTCCCGTTTTGCGCAAGGACATTCCGTCTGAAATGTTTATGCGATTGCCCGGGATCGCTGTGGGGCGCAAGGCCGAAGAGTCACGTAATTGTGGTGGTAGTGGTCTTTATATAGCATCCCGCGCGCCTGTCGTAGACGTGCATCCCCCCCAATCCACGTTGATAAGCGGGCTATCCATGACTGTCCTCCAGGTGCCCGCCTCGATACTTTAGGGAGAGATAAAGCATTGTAAGTCGATAACTCTTGACACCGATTCCAGCGATCGTAGGCGTCGGTCGGTATATCAGTATGTACATATATAGAGAACAAGAGGCTAAACGTGGCTGAAGGGGGGCGGCATGGGGCCCATCTTGTAGCGGACGCATGGATCTCGGAGGATAACCGCGGCAAACCCCGGGGGATCCAATTCGTAAACTCGCAACTTTGGTGTCTCCAGTTCGGCGGAGCCATCGAGGAACCAGTCCTCATTTCTCGTCACCCGAGAACATCAAACGTCGGTCTGCCTATCCCTACAACTTGCCCATTAATAGCGCCTGCTCCTCCTTCTTCCGCTGCTCCTGTCGCTCTGCAATCCGCCGCAGAGCCCTGACCATCTTCTTCCGTCTCTCACCGCCATCAATCTTCCTGCCCCTCTTGTATTCAGTCGGCTCGATTCCGTTCCGGTACCTCTCTCTCCAATCGATCAGATACCTCCTGTCCCTTGCCGGTTCGATACCCATATCACGTAGCTGCTGAGTCGTGGTCGCCATAAGCTGTTTCCAGTCTGTAAACTTCGATTCGTGCTGAATCATATTGCGACCGATCTTGGTAAGGAAGGTTTTGACGTCGGGAGCTGTGGAGGAGACCTGTGAATCGTTCGTTAACACACCGAGTCCAACATGCAAACTAGACCGTAGGTATATGTAAGCGGTATGAAGAGGGTATCATACCGAAGGAATGGGCCGAGGCTCCCGTGAGTGGTGGAGTAACCTGGCATGGTTGAAGCCGGGTAGGAGGAAGTCCAGGACTGCGGGCCTCTTCGCGGGGAGCAGCGGTCGTAATCGGTTCTAGAGACGAGACATTAGCCATCCGTGACACAATTGCATCTTCCAATCGAAGCCTCTTCCGTACCATCGTGGCTGTTTATCCAGAGTATACGCCCTCCCGAAGTTGTGATCGATCCAGTGACTTTGAGGTTGTTCGATGTTGCCGTTTTCCACCGCCTAGAATTTTCGACGGGAAGTCAACTTAAAGTTGGACCCAACACAATTCACGTCTTCCCTCCAAACCACAGATCACGACTTCGATCCTTCCAGTCGCGATGAGCGCGACAGCCGGGCCTTCCACCTCAACATCGAATCAAGCCAATGCTAATGCCGTAAGGCGGACGCTACCCTTCGGAAACGGTAGCAGTACTCCTCTTCCCGCCATGGCCACCGAAAATGGCGATACCAAACCGCTGAGGGACGAGTCGGATGTCTCTGATAACGATGACCCGGATGATTTGAACATGCGGACCAAGAAGAAGTACACCAAAGGTCCGTATCTTCATCCTATCGGCTATATCCTATCGGGCTGCTAACATATGGCCGTCGTCTGTAGACCGGAAGCTCGGAGAGGGAGCTTACGCCGTCGTCAACCTTGGTCACCGCCGTGCTACCGCCACCGAACCTGCCGTGCCAGTCGCTATTAAGAAGATCAAATTGAACCCCGAATTCCGCGATGGGCTGTCTATGGATGCCATCCGTGAAGTCAAATATCTGCGAGAACTTCACCATCCGAATATTATTGCTCTTCTCGATGTCTTCTCCTCCAAGAACCAGAACCTCTGTCTGGTCCTGGAGTTCCTCGATAGTGATCTGGAAATGATCATAAAGGACACTTCACTATCTCCTAGCATGGCTGATGTCAAAAGCTGGATGCTGATGAGTCTACGTGGACTGTGGTGGTGTCATAAGTCATTTGTTCTTCATCGTGTATGCTGAACCCTCACTTAACCTAAAAGGCTACCTATCTAACAAAGACCTCTCTCCAGGATATAAAACCGAACAATTTACTCCTCTCCTCCTCCGGCATCCTCAAACTCGCCGATTTTGGTCTCGCCCGCTCCTTCTCCGATCCATACCGTCACATGACCCCAACCGTCATCACCCGCTGGTACCGACCTCCCGAACTCTTCTACGGCTCCAAATTCTATTCATCAGCGGTCGACATCTTTTCCTTGGGCCTCGTATTCTGCGAGCTTATGTTACGGACACCTTTCCTACCGGGGAATTCGGATTTAAATCAGTTGGAACTGATTTGTCAAATATTGGGTACCCCGACGGAGGAAAATTGGCCCGGTGTATCAGGATTACCAGGATACCATGAGGCCGGAGTCGCGGCCGGTGGAATTCAGGTTAAAGAGCGAGGCAAAGATTTCTTCATGAACACTTTCATCGCGGCTGGTGAAGCCGGCGTTGATCTCCTCATGAAGATGATCCGTCTCGACCCGCGGAAACGGTGCTCCGCTCGGGAAGCTCTGAACGCTAGTTGGTTCACGCAGGAGCCGTATCCTACCCAACCCGCGAACCTTCCAAAGAAAGGCGGTGGCAAGGGGATTGAGAAAGTCGGGAGCGATCTCAAGAGGAAAGCCGGGGAGTTATATAACACTCCGGATGATGCCAGTCGCGGGAAAAAGGTGGCCAGGAAATTGGACTTCGGAGGTGGAGGTTAGAAACCTTCAGGGATGTTGGAAGGCGGATGCCTCCCAAGTTCTAAATCCTCGGATGCCGATGATGATGAGGTGGATCGAGAGTGGCGAATACCAGCATTCCTCCCACCAACGGGCGAAGGAATCGTAGTGAGGTTTCACAAAAGAGTGCGACGACGCAGACCGCGCCAACAGGATTGATTACCGCACTCAATCCCTCACGAACCCATAGTTTTGGAGAATAACAGGATGCCGAAAGTATGTGTTCGAAGAATATTGGCGGAGCACGGTACTATAGATTCCCGGACCTACCGAGAACAGCCTATAGAATTATGTATTCGTGCGCATGGTTGGTTTTTGTACATTACACCCGAGAACTCTAAGCAGGGAAACGGCGTTTATGGGGACTGGGAATGGGAAACATTATTTGCCTAACTACTACCTACTTACCTACTTCTGTATGGGCCTTTGACACATTGACAGGGCGGCTTGGAGCTCTTACGAACGACTTTAGCTCGTGTAAGGTGTCTCTATATCTCGGCTTTGGAAGATATCTCAACAGGCAGTTTGGAATTACCCGTAGCTCCAGATCTGGACCCGGACAAAGCAAGCCTATCTGAAGTAATCAAGAAATATAGATACGAATCAAAGTTTTTCAAATAAACCACCCCACCACCCCACTAAGGAAGTGAAATCGATAAATTTTCGACATTAACCCGTCAGAAAGAAAACAAAAAAAAAACACCACCAAATAGGTACTTGGTATGTGCCTTCAAACGATATGAAACGTCGATGAGGGTATATATACATTGAATAGAAGGGAAAAACATATAGTAAAAAAGGCTGGAGCGAGGGAAACCGCAGCATGCACATACATAAAAAAAATGCGAGAAGAGAAGAACGAGGGCGGAAGATGTGGAAAAAGGTGTAAAGGCAACGGTGGGATATCAACAAGAAATGAAGAAAAAAGACCCCAGCAAACCGTAGAGCTCCGAGTAATAATGATTTCTTTCCCTCTTTAAAAGATAACGTAGCAAGACAGGACAAAGCTGCAAGCAAGTGTAAGAGAGTCAAAAACGAAAGTAAAAATGAGGTGTAGTGTCTTTTAGGCCATCAAGAGTGTGAGAGAAAACAAGAGTGTTAAGCTGTAAAGGGAGAAGGCAAAAAAATATTGTAACAGTGAATGAAAACGACACCGCACTCGATGGCTATCGCAAATCAGGAACTCCATCCCAAATAAAGGTACAAAGGGAAGTTCGTATTAATAATGAAAGGACAAAGGTGGCAACAAAAGAAAAACAAGGACAAGTAAATCCACTTCCGCTACATGCGTGACAGACGTGGACGTAAGATAAAATGAGATTCAGGAAAACCATATGCTTTTCCCAACCTCATTAAACGTAACCGCATGGATTTATGGCAGTAGTTCCCACATCCCATGCAATATTCTCTAAACACCAAGCATGATTTGTCCTAACCACCAAGCAACAAGGACAGTGAGCATGAAAGCCAAAATAGTCGTTCCATCGGGCCAACTGGCCTCCATTGAAGGCGTGATACTTTCAGTATCCGGAGCTGCAGTGGTTACTGGAGTGGAAGTAGGTGTAGTCGGGGAAGAAGGGGAGGGCTCAGTTTCAGTCGTAAAATTCGTATCGGTTATGGTTGGAGAGGCGGTATTAGAGCGGGTCACGATCTCTTCCGGCATGACCCCATCGCGAATCGACTTCGTTTCTCACGCAGTGATTGGCTCTGGCATGTCCGGTAAGCTCATAACGCTCGCTTTTTTCTTCGCCACCATGGATTGTGAAGAAACTCGGACCGGCGGGACCGGTGTGCGTCGTACCGATATATTGAGCGGTTTGACTAATAGTAACTCCTCCTCGTCTTCCGGCACAGTTTGTCCGGCAATATCATCGGAGGCGTTCTTAAGTGGTGGAGACATAGGATTCGTAGAAGCCCGTCTCTTGGAACTCAATAAGTCGTCAATACTCTTGGTCCGAACCTTCAAGACCTTCAAATCCGCCAGCTCTCGTTTCCTCGCCGAACTCCGAAGCGCGGCAACCATTCTCTCTTTATCATCAAGCTGGGCGCGGAGATTTGCAATTTCTGAATCCTTCTCTCGAAGGATCGAGGCCAAAGATCCCTCCTCTACCGTACCCGAAATCCTAGGCGAGTTCGCGAGACCGAGCGATGTTCTAGATTGCGAGGCTCGACGAGCCTGGAGGAGACGTTTCTCGAGAGTGGCGATGTATCGAGATTTATCAGCGTTATCCGCCTGGAGGGCTTTGACTTGCGCAGCCAGGGTAGCAGAACCATCGCCGTATTCACCCGCGGAGTCGTCAGATCCGGGATCGGAAGGTAGGAATTCTGGTGGCGGTCCAATCGATGCGAAGGTCGACTGTGAAAAGGTTCGGGGAACTGCCTGTGGCCCGGGTCCAGGAGCCGTGGAATAAGTCGATGAGCGAGCGGATAGCAAGGTCGAAGCGTGCCCGTTGCCAGTCGTAGTGTTGACGCCTGAAGATTTAGAGCTCAGGATCAGTCGGTTCAAGTGGTCGATCCGCTCCTTGAGGGCGGTTCGAGCCAGCTGTATTTCGATCATTTGTTCTTCATGGCGTTGAGCTTCCTGCTCCTGTGTCTCCATTTGTGCCTTCGCTTGTAGTTCCAGTTGGCCTCTTAGTTCTGCAATTTCGTGTCTGTACCTTTCCAAGAGAACTTTGCTCCCAGCATCTGTGACAAGAGCTTCCTCAGCTTTCTTAGCATGAGATACAATGTTATTTTTGGCCCTAGCACCAAACTTGAGCGTGTTTAAACTTTCAGCTTGGTTCGCATCGGTGCTGGAGGACATTGTACATAATATACTGATCAAGCTGCTCCCGGACAAGGCAGGTTGTAGTAATCGGGTCAGTTTGCTGTCTCGATAGGGTAGATGATCCTTGTCCTTCCCATCTTTGGTTTGAGAAAGCCTCGCGATGACATTTCCGAGCGTTAGCAAGGATTTGTTAATGTGTGCACCTTCTTGTCGACGTTCTTTGTTTTCGGCGGCTCGCTCAGAACCTGCCAAATCGATGAGGGAGAGTGTCGAGACCCTGACACCGCCAATGGCATTTCCTCCCTGCTTTCCATCCAGTGGGGCGCCTCCTCCGATGATACGCTCTCTGCTTTCCACCACAATTTGCACAACGGCGTGCGATCGCGAAGAGCGAGCGTTGAACTGTGTCGAGCCAGTTTTTCGAGCCAAATCACCCCTGGCAATCACCCTGAGGAGTTGTGTCGGCGACTGAACGATTTCTTCCTTGAGCGGTGTAGCGTAAACTCCTCGCTTACTATCCTCTCGGAGCTTAATTTCCTCCACCTGCTGACCAAAGATACCATTTCCACTATTCAACGCTGGAGAGAGCAAGTCGTGGATTTTTTCGTTGTAAATTTCGAGATACGAAACCCGTAATAGGAACTCGCGATGTGGGGTTTCCCGAATGAAAGAAAAGACATCAGTGACGGCCAACGGGATAACACCAGGGTTTTCCGAGGTTCCCTACATTCCATCAGTAAACGGGACTCCCAACATTGAAGCGTTGATTTGAACGGAAACGGGTTAACTCAAGACGTACCTGCATAGAAAATGTTTTACCGGTACCGGTCATGCCGTAGGCGAAGACTGTGCCGTGATAACCTTCCATAACTCGCCGAACTAGCCTTTTGCAGCTCGACTCATACACCCTAACGTTGCTGTCCCTTGGCGAGAACACATTATCTATACAGATTCTCCTGTTAGCCCCGAAACGTCGCTCTCCAGGTCGTGAAACTGAACCAGAGCTATCTGAGACCACCTACCAAGATAGTAATCTCCTCCTTCCTTTCCATTGTATCGTACAAGCGATTTGCCTGAGTCGATTGTCCACTCCGGGCTTTCCTTCCCTGCTTCACCAGCAGGCCTCACTCTCACCGAAACCAAAACATTTCCCTTCCCACCTTCCTCGCCACCTAGAGCACTCGGACTTCGGCTCCCACTACCACTATCGATGATCGGAGCTTCCAAATGATGACCAAGCTGTGATGAAGACCTGCTAAGTGGCGGCGACGGGGGCGGTAACGAGTCGTCGGGACTCAAGCTAACGCCTAATCCTTCCTCCTTCTTCTTCATGTTCGAAACATTCAACGGAAATCGTCCTTTCGGGTTTAAGCTGCTCTTTCTGGGTGCTGGGGTTATCGGTGAAGCCGGTACGAGTGCTGATGCTCTCCTATTCCCAGCAACTCCGCTTCCACCAGGTGCGAGAGGCGAATTTGGCGGCTGCGAAAATACCCTCGATGATCCTCCAACGTTACGTTCAGACTGCGTCGATAATCGGTTCGTCTTGTCGGATTCTTCCTTTAGGCTGGCAAATGAAGTTGGTCGTTTTAGCGATTTGAGAGATGCGATGGATGATGTTTTTCGGGTCGATGACGGCGGATTCGGAAGAGACGATGTCGGTGCTGGAGATTTGGGGACAGATGATCGGGTGCCAGATCCCGGGCGGGGCAGAGTCGTTGTCTGTGTCGCCATATTTGGAGCGATGGTCGTTTGACAGGTTGCGTGGGATGTATTTAGGAGATGATCTGAGGGCGAAGAATGCTTTCTAGCCAAGCTGATATTAACAGGACGGAAGACGATCGCCTCGCCGTGCGTATGAGATGGCGATGATGGTCGTTAAGAAAGAATCCCCGCTCCCAGGCGGATGAAGATAGAACACCCGTGATTCGGCGTCGATGTGGAGATTTGATCTCGTTGAAAAGCAGGCAAGTACCAGTAGCGCTTCGGCGTGCAGTTCAGAGCAGCGACGACATAAGGAGCTTTGGTATTCACAGATCCTCTAGGGTCCTTCCGGTACGTGATATCTATTATGACGAATGACGGGTCGTTAAGGTCGCTGATGCCAAGGCGATTTGTAGACGTTAGCCGCTTGATACGAAGAGTGGAGAAAGGAAAGATAGATGCCGAACGCTGGCAGCCAAAGGGAAACCCCCAAAATCAGAAATCAAAAAAACCGAGAAGATGGTTTTCCGGAAAGATGGCAGGGGAAGTCGAAAAGCCAAAGTTGAAGGCTTTCAACCAAAAATCGCAGGCGCAGGCAAACAAGGAATGAAATCAAACAGGCAGGGGAAAAATGCCCAAGACAGCTGAACTTACTTTACTATCCGAACAAGCGAAAGTAGGGTTTTTTGGCTTCGTCCTATCTATCTGTGAGGCTTTCGCGGCAAATGAGGACTCGGACGGTAGCGGCCTCTCTGGAGCAATCTTAAAACCGTTCTTTTTAGTCCGAAGTGGCTGCGATCCACTGGAGGGGGGTAATTATCACCGACAGGTGACAGCTTGAAGCCGGTGGGTAGAGAAGGAAGGAGAGCTTGACGGCAAGCAAGGGACGGCAAGCTATTAAAGGGAAATAGTTCGAGAACAAATTGCTTGCGGCTTCGAAGAGTGAGGTTTTGGTGCTGAGGCAGTTGGTTTAGCTGGGCTGGAGAATGTTTCCTTTTTAGCGGTTGGGTGGCCGTTTCAGGTTGAGAGGGGAAAGTAGCAGGTTCTTGTTTGATATGATGATACAGGCCAGAAAGGTACGGGGAGCAGAGAAGGCAAGGAAAGGAAGAAGGGAAGAAGGATAAGAGCAAGACGATGGTGAATTGGAAGCGAGAAAGAAGGAGGGAGGGATGAAGATGTGCTGGTGTCGACGGGCAGTTCGGGATGGTGGTTGCAATTGAGGTTGTGGGTCGGTGTTTGTCTGCTGCGATTCAGCATGCGCCGGTTGGTTGGCTCGGCCCTGACCCCTATATTATATGCAGGCAGCGATGTCCGACGAAACGAACAATCCCACGCTGCTAGTCGTCGATGGCAGAAGGATTCAAATCAAATCGTCCTGTTGCGAAGGGTTCTAAACCCTTGCTAGCCCGGAAGTTGAGACTCGAGATTCGAATGTGCGAATGGGTAAGTCCGTCAAAGGGGAATATCGTCGTGTGCATGCATTCGTCGAGGGCCAGTCTCCGCTCCAAAACTTATATTCGCCAGTGGTTCGGATAATCTCTTGACACTTTCTAATACCAGTATGTAGAAAGTCCGCCGGTCGCCGTGGCTGAAAGGTATTAGTCCGGCCAATGCAGCTGTCGAAATTGTGAAATCGAGTGTCAAGGTCGGTAAAGATTCCGGTCTCAAGAGGCTTGTATGATAATATTAGTACCAGGCAAGCCCCCCTTCTCGGACAGTGGTTGATAAAAGAACTTCCTCGAACTAATATCTATGTCAAGGGTTTTTATTTTTCAGCCGAAAGTGTTCTCTTCGAGTCGATTACCTGAAATAAAGTAATCCGTAGAAGCCTTTCCAGTCCGAGATCCGAAAGCTCCCCTTTCGAGCAGCAGACGCGGACGATATATCGATAACGTAATAGCAAACAGACGAAGTCGCAGTGACGAAACCTCGATAACTGCCCACTCACGCACTCCAAGAAAAGGGAAAACAAAGGAAGAGTCAAAAAGAAAACGACGTCTGCATGTGAAGCAAATTTCCCAATTGCAAGTTCAGACCTTTCCGGTCAACGCTGGGAGAATCGCAAGTTTTAAGGGATATTTCGAGCTCTTCAAAAGAAAGGAAGCCTCGCACCCGATAAACAACAGAGTGGGACGCAGAAAAGGGTCTAAGTCAGTGCACTGCAGCGTCTGGTCGACTCGCTTGCGCTCGGATCCGTATCGACTCTTGCAGCGGAAAAAGAGGAACATGCAGGAACAGCTGGACTGGCAGAAACGACCGAAAAGGGCGCTATAGAACGGCTGGTAGAATACGTACTTTCGAGGCGTCCAGAGGTTCCTGCCGCGTACGAATAATTCCAGCACCAAAGCGTCGGCGCAGAAGTCGGCAGTCGGCATACAATTAGGACGAAACAAAACGTCGACAAGCGAAGTTGGAGATATATCTCAAATCGAAGCGAAACGATAGAAGACTGAAAATGATCTGGAGTACTCTACGCAAAAAAATAAAAATAAAATAAAATAGTACCGGTTCCCAGAAGAAGAAACGGAAGCAGAGCAAATGGGGGTAACCGCAGGGAACAAGCCGGTACGGACGTGCTCGTTTTAACGGTACCTCCAAAATAGCAGTGATGGTCTACCAACGGCCTTTTCCAATATCTGAACGTCCTGCTGCAGGCCGTGGCCAGGGTTTTCCTTCCCTTTCCCGCCACTTTGCATGAAGAAGAGGAAAAATTCCCACCCGAATGAAGAAATTCTGGTGCGGGGGTAAAAGGAACCCTGCTTCCGTTGCTTCCTTTAAATATCACAGGAGAAAGGTAATGCAGGGCAGTGAAGAAGATGGTGCCTTTTTTTCTTTTCTTTTCCTCCCCAGAAATCCAGTTGGCTATGCATCGAATCCGATCGAATTCAAGAAATCCATCTGACCAACTTCCTCGTAAACCTGACCACTCAGAATAGCATTCGCACCTACATTTACGTCAAAAGCGAACGGACTCTCGAATCGTCCAATCCCAATCGATAGGCAGTCATATCAATCACTCTTAGATGCAATCGATTACCGAAATAAGATCTCCTGGCTGGTCTGGGCTACCAATTATAGGAGACCCGAGCTTCGACAAACCCCACGATCCAATATTTCGTGTTAAGGCGTTTGAAACTAATACATTAAAAGGCGCTTTCTATAGACTAATAACGGCCATAACGCCCCAGTTCAGCCCTCACGACCGACGGTTTAACAATTATCTCATTTTGCCCACCAATGCATCATATATACTATCCTTCGACGGTAAAACCCAGAAACTCAGCCAGCTTTTGAATAGATTCACGCATTTCAATAGGGGACGGGCCTCTGGGCTTGAAAAGTTTCGTCGCAACATTTCGAATTTCGAACCGCGACTTCCCATTTCTTCCAATAACCCCTGTGCCGCTTCCCTTTCCCTGCAAGCTGCAATGCAGGCAGCCTAACAGCGCACAATGAACCCATGCCCCAGATCTCTTGAATTCTCCCGTTGTCTCCCTTAAAATTTTACACCCAATCCTTGAACCCGGCCGGACTACAAGTCCGTGTGGGCTGGTATCGATGAGATCCCGTGCGCCGGCCGGACTACGGAATCATTCGAACCCAAATAAATGTTTTTTGCCTTTGGGCTTTTTCAGGGAATAGGGATGAAGTTTTAGTTCTACCCAGCCGACACGACTGCGACTAACTAGCAAGCACTTTAAATTGCGGCGCATACAGAGATGGCGGCCACCTTAAATCTTCTTGTCATTCATTCTTTTTGGCTGTGTAACAACGGGAAGACGCAATGCAAGTCCATGTGGACCAGCTGATATCTCTCCCCGTGGGTTCACGGCCTCCGCTGTCTATAGCAAGTACGGATCTTACACGCTGCAATTAACTCTGCATGCCAAAAGGGACCGACACGCGTAGTAATATTAACAATCGAATCCATTAATTAAGAATACGATCCTCAGGAAAGTTTACAGGCCATCGCTGCCTCTCTTAAGATCATCCCTTCCAAAACCCTTTAGCCAGAAAAAACCTTCGCTTCAGAAAACACAGAATCCAACCAACGAAATCACCGCCCACACATCCTCGTCGTCCCCACTTCGTCCCGACCATTCAAATTGGAGGAACGGCGATCCTTTCCTCGGACTCAAAACATTCAGGCCTTTATCATCCAATTGCGGTGTCATGGTGAACATAGAGCGTTAACGTTAGCAGACAAAAACGTATGCCTCTTTCCCCTCTGCCCTGCCGTCAACGTTCTTTGGTGACCCGTTTACTCCACTTGGGTGGGCCTGCTGTCGCGTTTAGCGGGCCCGCAGACACATTTCCTTTCGGATGCCTTGCCGTTGACAGAAAATATAAAGGTGGCGTATTTTCGTGGCGTTATTTCCCGTCTTGGTAGAGCCGTATCGAGGGCTTATAAACGTCCATTTCTAGGATCCGTGAATCTACGACCGATATCGCGGTATAGCATTGAGTAGCCTTTAAACTTTGCAATGCGATGCATGAATAGTTTGGTGAAGTTGACACAAAGAGAAGAAAAGACAATAAGAAGACAATAGATTTAAGCAAAAAGCAACAGAGCAATCACCGCCAATATATGCAAACCGCCCCAAAGCCTGAACCCGCACTGAATCAAGGAAAATGTACCGCCGACCAACCGTCCTGCCGAAATAGCAATGCTCCCTCTTAATGCTGATACCGAAATCCAAATACTCAGAACTCAAAAACAAAGGAAATTTTATCGATGTATCTCGCTCAATCAAAAACAGCACTGATAGTATCTAAATGGACAACTACCGCAGAATCCTCATCTCCGCTCTCCTTCTAGGTGCAAACTTATCCTTGTGCTCCTCCCATAACCTTTCCAACTCTTCACAATACAGATCCTGTAGTTCATCGATGTAATCATCTCTAGGGTCCGGTGATTGAACAGTTTTGATCGGTCTCCCCTGTAATTCCGTGGTCAGAATGCTGAGCGTTTTACGATCTCGTATAAGGAAGGGGAGAGATTCTTACCACAACAGTATTAACCGGTACCCTATAGGGTACTAAACCGACATCGTAATTGAAGATGCCTCTGGCGTGGAACAGTGGGATGGTGAATCCAAACACTTTCTTTATGAGGATTTGGAATTTATGCACCCAGCTTGACTTTTCCGGAATAAGTTGATCGAACAAATCTGTTTCGGTGGAAACCACGGGTAGTCAGCATCAGCCAAACTCATGGTCTTGAACTTCTGCCTTTATGATCTTACCATTTTCACCAAAACTTAGAACAGGCACCAAATGAGCGCCCGTCCTGACTGCCACTCTCAAGAATCCCTTCCTCATCTTCAACGTCATAGTACCGGGTTTCGCAAATAACGATTCCTGTGCACCGCCAACAACGATCGTGATACCCTGGCCCTTTTTCATAGCCGGCTTCTCTCCATCCAGTACAATACGGCCATTTGGCTGCGTATGGTTCGTCGTCGCTGTCGAAGTAGCAACGGGCGTGGCACTGCCACTCACAAATCCCTTTCGCTTTCTGAAAACTTTCGGCGCGCGGTCCCAAATCGTAAGATGGACATCAGCTTCGCTGACTTCACCAGGGACGCCACCGAGAAGACCTTCACAGCTCTTCCGGCTAACACTTCCCAGCCCCATACCGATCAAATATTCCCGGTAGAACGGTAGTCGGAAGTTACTTTCCAGAGTCAGTACGGTATTGCTGATCCCAGGGAATAGTTCGTTCCAGCCAGTAGCTTTTGTGACGAGATTTCCCCAGGCGCCGTGGCTAATGATCCCGTGTGGATGAAAGCCGAAGATGTAGTTTTCCTCTGGTGATAGCTCAACGGATCGGTGCAAGCGCATGGGAAAGTAGGAGCAGAAGTACGACCAGAATCTTTGATTTCGAAGAAACGGCGATAGGAAGTTTGAGGGCGGTTGGTCGCACGGCGCAGGAGTTAGAGTTAAGTATATGAGATACGGAACGAGTCTATAATATAAGTTTATACCTGTCAGCATCTACGCTTTTATATTGCATATAGCGGTACCCTCGTAAAAAAATATACGTACAAGGGCCAAGTTAACGGATTCGCCGCCGTAAACCAAAACATGGCCAGCGCAATCAAGCCAGCTAGCTGGAAGATGACCACGACGAGAGTTTCCAGGCGCCGGCGGATCGGGATTACGAGTGGCGCCCATCTGATACCCTTCCGCCGTAGCGAGGGTCCGGTTACGAGTTCTGACGGGATATCATCCCTCTGAACGACGCTGTGTGTCCTCCGTACAGGTTTTATGCCGTTTACGCGAGGCTTCGTGTCGTTGGCCATCGGTATGGCTTTTAGAGGTTCGATTCTGGTAGACTCGATGATGTCGGCCATTGTGGGCGATTATGATGGTAAAACGGGTGGAACTCGTGATCCCTTACTGCGTAGTAAACACTAGAACGTCCCCCCCTTTATATATGGGTAATCCAAGATGATATCGCCTTTGATGCTTTTCACATGTTAGTTTCATGGCATGAAGCTAAAACCGGCGATATGACGGCATACCGAGCAGAAATTTCTTGGTGTTCACTAGCTAGCCGGGCATGGTTTATGGGATTGTTCGGTATGGCCGGTGTGGTGGTTTTGGTTCCCGGTAGTTGGGATACCATTAACTTCCGTATTCTGACGTTATGCCGAGACTAATACAAAGAGACGCCGTCGGTCAACACGGATGATGGCTAGCCACGCGGGCACATGCTTGTGATAGGTCCCGGCTGGGCCTCGACTGGCTATAGATAGCTAAATATCAAATCGTCGTTCGACCTAAATCCTTGATGCTGAAAAAAAACTGACGCCATACGGGAGGCTATCTGCTACCAGATATGCCCCGCCATGGCTACAATTGCAGCCATAGCTAAATCCGATCGATGTCTGCATATATCCGATCGATGGCTGTTAACGCCGATCAGCCGGATTAGTCAGACATGCTCGATGTGAATCATTCGTGCAACACCAACACCAGGATCTGTTGTGTAAATAGACACCGGGTCGACCCGCCGTCGCTATCTCTCCTTTGTTTCCTTTCCTTTCTCGTCGCTCCTTGCCTGGAAGAGGATCTTTATATAAAATAACATGTCGCTGAACCTCACATCCGCCTACCGTATCAAGAAAAGTCATCCAGGCGTCGCATCTCAGCGCAAGAACCCGCTGAATCAACTCCGTCGTAAGACTACTTCGAGTCCTCGAAAGCCCTCGAGCGCGTCTTCGACCCCACCGGTTTCTTCCATATCCGGTGGGAATGAAAATGACCATGATGGCGATCATCCTCCATCCCTCTTCTCCCCCAGTTGGCCTACGGCTCCTCGGTCAGCTAGTCTTCCAACCACAGTCGTTGAAGCCATGAAATACATTATATCGCATCAATTCACCCCCCTCCCGCCGACTCTGACCGGTCTGGGCTTATCCCGGGACCTCCTCGCTGAAGTTTTAAATTATCGGAAGGCCTTTCCTCCCGTCGTGCCTTTGCCACATCTACATTCGGTCCTTCTGTCACCTACAGAGACCGAGCGAGAAATCACTGCCTTGGTGGCGGATGGCACATTGCGCCGGGTCACAATCAAGATGGGCAACATGGCTACCCTAGAGGGTGTTATATCAACCGATGATTTCTTGAAGTCCATCGCTTCAAGCTCAGCACTGGATGCTGAGATGAAAGATGCATTCTTATCGTTATTCGTGAACAATCTCTCGCTGGCAACCATAACATCTGACCCAACTGCCTCTAATACTCTCCCAAAGGAAACCATAATGGCACTACTGTCCGCCGGGTTTCTAACTATAAACTCTGCAAGCGCCTCTACATCTTCTGCGGTTGATATCACCACCCTCACACCAACCACTGCAATGACATACGTAGCTCCGCTACCAACGAAAGACCATTCCCATATCTCAACCCTAGCATCTTTATCCTCTATATCCTCGAACAACAGAAATGCATCCGCGTTCCCTCCTCCCACTTCTTCCTCTCGAACATCGAGGTCTACTGGTACACACGTAGAATACACCATAACCCCTCCATCTCTTGGTCTCTTAACCCACCTCTACTCTTCGACGAAATCTCACCTCCTAGACATTCTCCGTCACTGCCCACAACGGCATGCAACAATTGAGTTCGTAAGGGAGAAATGGGACGGCGGGGTTTCGAAAAATAAAGGCAAGATCAGAAAGAGAGGTGAGCAGGTTAAGTTTGAGGGCAGAGCGAGGAAGTGGAGGGAACATAAGGGAACGACTGTCGAGTGGGTGTTAGGTGGGCTGCTAGGCGGTGGGGTGATTGAAGGGTTTGGAAAGGGATGGGGGAGGGGTGTGAAGATTGCTAAGGGCAATTAGGGAGACCCTTAGCGCGATGGCGAATAGATACAGATTGCCTTCTACCCTATCTATTATATACCCTAACCGACATACCGCATCTAGAACAGAATGATACCCTGCAGATATAGCTTGATTCACATATACATATATAATTTACGACGTTTTCAAACTTGGCTAACTGTACCATGCTATCGTTTGAGGTCCTTTTTCATGTACTTAAGGTACTTAAGTAATTATATAATAGTGGTACTTGGTTTTAGGTAACGCTAGCCAGCAAATTCGCATGCAAATATCGTTCATTAAAGGTTATTATCGTGCCAGGGTATCAGGGATCCGAACCCGGTATAAGGTATCCAGTTATGTAAAGCTTCTGAACAATACAAAAAACGTTGATCGAAGATATAGCTTCCGAAATATCAAGCAGCCCGACCGAAACTCTTTAAAAAATCTGCTTGTTCATGACGCTCGTTCTCTTATCAATCCGCATAATGCGGCTCTCTAGGCTTGTCTTTGATCAGTCGGCATCTCCGCAGCATTCTCTGGCCGGGCTACAGGGTGGGGCGCTGGCGCCGCCTGGACCGTTGGCATCTCAGCGATGCTGAGCGGGCTGACCGTGTAATTCCTATCCACTTCCTGCCCTCCGAACTGTGGGTTGACGTACCCAGCACCGGGTGGGGGTGGGGTCAAAAACTCGGCGCCTGGCGCCATACGGGGATCTTGTGGATCAGCGGTGGTATAAGTTGGTGCGCCGGAGAAGGTGCTGTCAGGCCTTACGGGCGCAAAACCGGTAGGCTGATTGGTAGCGACTGCTGGAGGGTATGCTGGTTGGGCGTATCCGTACGCTTCGACTTTCGACTCTTGCCCGAAGACTGGTGGTGCCGTGGGTGCGCCAGAGTTCGGGGCGGGTGTGGAAGAGAAGCCGCGGAAGAGGGCGATGCCGTAGAAGCCTGTGAAAACGCAGAATATGACCCTTGAAACATGAATCACGTTTGTTAGGACATATATGTATACTTCATGCATATAGACACTTTGACGGGACCAAACTCCGCCATGGTCCAGAATAGAATGCCTTACCAAATAATCGCACCAATCGCAGAAGCACCAGCCATAACAGCCCCGGATGTTTTGATGTTATCCAATAACGCAAGGTAAGAGATGAGATTAGTGCTACTATTGAATTGCCTTTTTTCCAGCGCATACGTGTCCAAATCTCTTTTCATTGTCCTAAAAATGGAACTACCTCGGTAGGAACCAGCGTATGAACTGTACTGGTTAATTAGGTCGATAACACGGTAGACATCTCGAGTGTTTGAAGCGAGGTATGCGAATGCCGTGAGCCACCAGATGCAAGAGAGTACGGAGAGGATGAAAATGATCCATCTGTAGTGAAGATTCCGCATGAACCAGAAGGCGAGGAGGAGAAAAGTTCCTACGATTAGGGTCCATGCCCCCTTTAAACTCGATCGAAATCATATTAATGTGAGAGCCGTAATTTGTAATGGTACATTTCGATGTGTCCTAAACTTACAGCGAAGAGATTGAACCCGAGACCCTGGGATCCGTCATCCCACATATTAACAACATATCCAACCATGCCAATCACACCGATGTTGAGAATCAGTATCGGTGGAAGCAGGAATTTCAACCATGGAGGGTATGCGGGTGGCACTGTTGAAAGGAATGCATTGTCGGGGTTGGATACGGGAATTGTGTTGACATTGTTGTATCCTGGTTGGAAAGCAGGTGCGCCAGGAGGTGCACCGGCTATAGGGCCTTGCGAATACTCTGCCATTCTGTTCTTGTTGGAGAGGGTAGAAGCGACCGCGGGATCCTGCCGGGGCGTTTAAAAGTGGTTATGTTGGTTGTATTCCTCGAGTAGTAAGAATATAAGTATACTATTCCTCCGCGTTGAAATTATATCTAGATCCGTTCCAGCTTTTTGTTTTTCGCTGCCCTAGATTCTCGTAACTACGAGGTGTCGAGATGTTTACTCCTTAGATTTTGGAGCTTCAAGGAAAAATAAATGGCCGTCAGTGAGAAAACAAAAAAGTCCGAACAGCTGGGGGCTGGGCGGGCTGAAGTTTTAAATCCCACTCCCCCAACCAGAGCCTCATATCCAAGCGCACGCTCAACCGCCCAAGAGACGGCCCAGACTGGTGTTTTAGCGGCCACGAATCTCTCCAATGCAATCGACTGACCCTGTTGCTAATTTTACAAAGACCTATCATTTTTTCCTCGGGTCGTGTCGAGTTAATTGTCAGTCACACCATTGGCACTTGGTTCTGTGTGTGCCGCTTCTCTGCTCGACTGCTTCGTTTCGTCCTCCCCACAACCTTGCAGTTGGGATGTCCCGCTAGCAGGTGCTTTCCTGTCTGATACAGATCCCATTCCCAATCCTTGTCGGGTACATCATGATCTTGCAAAACGCCGGGATTTGGAATATTTGGGGACAAACAGTACTTTAGTCGGATCCAGGGTCTGACCGTGAAATGTGCCTCTTGATCAAGCAAACTTATTCTCAACATAACGTTGCTGAGAAGAGCGCTGACATCTACAACTGGGACAATGGTCTCGTGTTCTAGAAAATATAGAATACTATACGCCTAAAGGATCGATAATACGATACAGGGCCCACATGTATAGCCCTCCTCAAGGGCGTCATCTTTCCTCTGATCCTTGGCGATCCCGAGTGACGGATATGGCTGAAAGTCGCTGGTCCACTTTTTATTTTTCTTCTTTTCTTTCCAAGACAAATTTCTTCTTTCGCAATTTTAACTTCTTGAGAACTGTTCAGAAAGGCCGCGCAATAAAGATGCGCAGACTGTTCGATAGCTCTCTACAGACGAATCCAAGTCTAAGCTCAATGAAATACATCGTGTATACGAGCTTGAATATTAATTGTGGTGGTCTTCGAATTCCAACTTTTGAGGGGCGAGGCTGAAAGTTTGAGGATCGTGGATATCCATGTCGTGGTAGCCGAAATTCCACGGCCGTGCCGACAGCCGTTGGTCTCGACTTTTAAATTTTGCGCAACAGTTGAAAAGACCACTACGAACTCCCAAGTTAACCTCGAATCCAGGCGTCTCCCAAGTATCAATATGAATGCATCTTTTTGCAAAGGGTTGATTATTAATCCATTACATTTGTGGAATAATGAAATTGAGATGGAGTGTATATGTATTACGAGATAGAGTGTATTAAGATCCAAAGCCAGATCTGGGGAGGAAAGGTATCACGAAAACAACAATCCAACAAGGGTATCATAGAAAAACCTCGCATGAAAGAAAAAGAAAGCAAGCGAGAAAGAAGGAAACAATGTAGAATATACAGAATGAAACTTGCAAGGGAGATCGAATTTATGACCCAGATGTACCAAAACGCTAATAAACTCGATGAAATACAGATATCCCGCGTGTACATATACCCATAACTCATGCTTGAAAACAAAGCCTTTAGATAATTTGCGATAAATTATCAGACCATATCGTGTACCTTAAATATTTCCGCCTTCCTGGAGTTTTCAGCCCCGGCCTCTTCAGAAACAGTCTTACTTGGCCTTGGCCGATTTTCCAGTGTCGTATCAGATGAATTCCCATCATCTTGATCCACGTCGTGCTTTTGTTCCTTGGTGTCGCACTCAATCTCGTCGTCGTTTAAGGTCGTCAGATAAGACCTTGATCGCCTAGGTGGTGGCATTTGGACTTGTATCGGACTCCCTACCGTAGACCCACCTTTTACTCGCCAGCTAGGTACTCTTGATGTAGCCGTGCCGTTGAGTTCTTGCTTGGAGGCAAACCGAGAGAGGAGGAAAGGAGATAAAACTACCATGCGAGTCAGACACGACTCAAGCCTGGGCATAATGATAATGAACATAGAATCACAGTCAACTCACCAGGAAGAGAAGCACCAAGTGCATAAAAAAATATTTCGACGTCATTAGTAATCGCGAATGCAGTCTGCGTATATGCAAGATCATAGTAGGCGAGCGAAGTTCTTGTGTTCCATACTGAATATATGCTGATGGCACTGTTACACATGATATCTTAGCTTATACTCCCATTATAAGGCTGAGGGTTTTCCGCGCATATCCTCGGCGGAACTCACCAGACAGCTGTTCCCAGCAGGTTTCCTGAGAAAACGATCAAAAGGATTCTCTTTTCAGCGGCTTGTATCCTCGTTCCGTGAATGATGGCCCACGGAATAGCAAGAATGCACAGATCAATCGAGATGCTCACCGCGATCCATGTAAACCGCGGGACGTCTATATTAAAACAATGCTCTTGCTTTATGGTATAGTCGAAGTTGCTAAGTAAGGGCGTGCATTGGAGCAGGTGGCAAAGGGAGATGCTAAGTCCGAGCCCAAATGTGACTACCATCAGGATATAGATCAGACGGCGTAAGGTGAGGAGATGAAACGGGACTACCCGAATTCATATTTGTTAGCCTGTGTTCCTTAGCCGATGCCTGGATGACAAGGCTTCTTGTAAGGTAGTCGAGGCCCCGAAGCAAGGGGCTAGAATAATATGCAAGAATGAAGTATCAGGAGATTTCACATACCAATCTGTAAAAGATAGCAACACACGCTAATCTTTATCAATGTCGAAACGATATTGTATCCTATCCAGCCCCATGAAAAATACCAGAACGGAATCACCCATTCATCGGGAATGTTTTGGTCGTGAAGACCTGAACCGTATCTGTTGGTGCCGATTTGACAGACGAAATGCGGAAATATCAAAAAGACCTATTGTCGAAAGAATCATTTTGTTGTGAAAGAGGGTGTGGCTATTAGTAAGTGCATTTCCGAACTCAGAGATCGTTGGTGTCGACGGAAGAGCTGCTAAAATGTGGGTTCTTGCGAGGAATGTGGGAGAATGACATACACCTGCTGCAACCATCCACTTGTCGTCCGCTCGGAAGCGTTTGAGCCGGATGGCCCTAAGGTATATTCTAGCTGTTATAGCAATCACTAGACGACTTTGTTAGACTCATTTGTCTGAGGTTCGGTATGTCTAGACGTAAAGAGAGAGATATCGAGATCTTTCAATTCGCGAAGGAGACTTACAAGAAAGTGTATTGACAATTATAACAATGGCAAGCTCCATCCTCTGATGCCAATATGGCACAGGGAGGGTTGGATCATATTGCTTCATAGGGTCACCATCCCCAGTAGCTGACGGAGCTTGCGAAACCACCTCTAGATCCGCCATTGCCTATCGACGCCGATATTGTGTTGGGGAGGCCTTCATACGTTGTGTTTGAAGTTTATGAGAGGACTCTTTGGCCAAACAATCGTACAAACGGGTATTCGTGAGGTCTGGAACCTGGATATCCTTGCGTAAGTTGTCGAGATTGATATCACCACGAGTTTGTCGCAGTTGTACCCAAAATGCCAGCATTCGAGTCAAGAGGCCTTGAATAATAGAGAAGCTTAAGGTGAATTATTCAAATCAGATGAAGCTAAAAGAAGGGAGACAGCTTATGATATCCGATTCCTCCCAGCCCAAAGCAAAAAGAAAAGAAAGACCCTTGTATTTTCTTTTGCCTTCAAAATTCCGTCTCGTGCTGGTCCCCTTCACCTTTCACAACGGCTGGCTCCTTGTATGGTGGTCTGCTGTCAATCGAGGGTCAAGCGTAGCGTTGGCGTGGGGTTTATCAATTGAACAAAGGCCCTGCAAACGGGGGTCCCGGCCGCATGTCTTGCGGTCTCGAATCGAAACAAGGTAGAAGCCATCTTGAGATCCTCGGTGTTGAAAATGACTATCTGGCGGTCCAGTAAGTACCTAGGTAGGCAAACGCTGGGGTATCTGCATGCATTCGCTATCCGCCTTCTTTTTTTTTTTTTTTTTTTTCCATTCAAGTTTATATTTTACATTTTGTTTTCGAGTACACAGTAATCTCTTCGGAAGCACATGGCATTTGATGCTAGCGGAGAGTTTAGAAGCGACAAAGGGGATTGCCCAGGGTTGGAGATATCTCGACACCAGCGCGGGATCCAAAGTGTGCCACTTTTTCCATTTCCCGCCTGAAGCTGCCCGGAACGAACCTCAAGCGGAATATGCCTTCTGAAATTTCTAGGCCGTCCGATTTTAAAAGAGTATTCCCTATATTCGTTTTTCATGGGGCGAATTGAATTCGTGATCGTCAGCTTAGAGGTACCGTATGCTCTGCCTTGCTTTCGCTAATACGAAGTCCATTCGCAACTGCTTAATCCGTGCTGGTTCATATCGATGAACCAGATAGTACCCCAGAATCCGAGACATCGAGCCCCGCCGCTCTGGAATAAACGAGAAAAGGCTTCTGATTCATGCATCTGACATGCGTGGGCATGTCAATGGCGGGATCTGCAAGGTCAAAGGCATGATATGGGAGCCGTTGGGCTTGGCCGTATCATCGTCTTCATTGGCTCGGTAGGCTTATAGCGCTTGTAGACGTGCGTGGTCACACTAGTACTAGGTATTCCATCGATTCCCGAATTCCCCACCTTCGCACACTTTTGTAACATGGCATTGCTATATCATAACTGCAATGCGGCGATATACTGATGTCGACCCGTAGAGTGGCTTGGACGACCCGTCTGAAGCTCTAGGCATCTCTCGGTCTGAAGCAGAGAGCTGCCATACCGTCTATTTGATAATAGCTACATTCACAAGCCAAAATACATATAACCTGAGGCTGTTATGCACAGATAGGGGCGTACCAGAGTATCGCATACCGAGATTACCCAAAGGATGGAGCGGCAGCGCATCTGCATTCCCCTCTTTATCTATCGAAACAATCATCCATCTGATTTAGTCGCCCCTCGTTTTCAATCCACAAATTTCTACCAAGGTACGTACTGCATGGCTCGGGAAAAATTTCGTTTACATCTCGTGGATCGAAATATCATTGCACCTTCCGAAGAGGGTAGGCCCAACGCACCGAGCTAAGGCTGCCTAGGGCATCGATTTGTATCTCAAACACATATCATTGCATTCGACTCGATAATATATAAAACGAAAGTAGATTTTTGGCGACACATACAGATACAGATACAGATACAGATACACATGAATCTAGTTCCAACAACTCCCTCGACGAAATTGCTAGTCACTGGCACCATTGCCATTCGATACATGCTCTCTCGATAGATTCATGTGCCTCGATCTCGGGTCTCCAGACTGGATGTGTCTCATGCCGTTGCATTTTCTACCGTCAACACATTTTCTAAGTATCGATTGTATTGATTCGATTAAGACCTTTAAAAACTTAGCATCCTTGAGTCTTGCAAGCACGCGGACAGTGTGGGCAGTGGTAGAAGAGGTGATCATAGACGGTGAGTTGAGCAAGCGCGGAAGGACAAAGTGCAGACTGGCGCGGACACAGATAACACGCGTGGGGACTATACTAGGGCATTTCGGTCGTGTTTTGACGATTCGAGGAGTGCTTTGCGTGGTACTTGGCAATCGAGATCAATTTGAGGCTACTATGTTCTAAGTCTGTCATGTAAATAGTCATGTATTTTCTTATCAATCAAATTGTTTTTCATCAGAAGAATCCCTTGAGAGCAAACTTTCAAGACTTTATGCAGTGCGATCTAATCCACACACGAAGCTTGGTTCCGTATAGCCAATTGAGACAAATCTTTTATAGGCGAAATCTAGGACCAGACAGAGAAATTTCGGCTACAGTATCTAAGTCCAATTGAATATACCTCTACGGTATGAATCTCAAGGGAAAGCTCCCTTACCTTGGATATCTTACCTTGAATCGCACCGTAGCAATGCATATAGAAATCGGTTGAATATGATTGTCAATCAAACAAAGTCCGATTCATAGAATGCTTTCTGGGATGAACATCCATGATTAGCTGAGCTTTATGAAAGGTATGTCTAGGTATCTACCACTATCCACTGCTGAGGAGGAGATATCAACGAATTGACTCTTTTGCAATTGGTATAAAGATATAAATATAAATTACCGTCGGGCAAATCAATAAATAAAATCGTGAAAGAAAAAAAACCCCCAGAACACTTGAGTTCTTAACAGCCAGAACGTGAAAAGGGTTTCCAAATTTCTCAGTAAGGTCTACCTCTTCGTTTGCGTATCCCGCCCTGCCAAGTTCGGCCAAACGATGTGAGGTACCAGTTGGGCCAAGTTCCCTCCTCTATTACATCCAATACTTGTGCGGCCTTTCTATCTCCTTTAAAGTTGGCTGTTTGTGTATCAAAAAAGTATTATGGATAAAAATTTAAAGTTCACTTATAGTGTGCTATCCTAGTGTTGGAGTATAATGAATCTTATCTCAACATCGTACCGCTTATTCTGCCTGGAAGGTATACGGCCGGAGGCTGAGACCGAAAAAGAACTCGTTTATTGAGAAGCCTGCTTGGCGTGGAAGCCTAATCAAATGGAAAATATCAGAATCCCAAATTTGCAAAATCCATGAACCGGTTGCTGCTTCGCTTCGAGGGATATGGGCATCCTAAGATATCGAACAAACATATAACCACATACCGCAGGGAAAGTTGTCCGACGCAGGTTAACCCTTCTGGTAATTCCTCCCCTTCCGCTAAGACCGCCTGCCGTAATATCCTTAGTCGGGTCGCTTGGGCTTGGGTGGGGGAGCTCCCTATATATATGTTGATATTGTTTATTAGAGCTATATATTCAAGAATTGAAATCCTACTGCTTTCACTGCAGTATAAATTTACCCATAGCTCCTTCATAGATTCCTGATACATACCCGGCCCCAATTGACCCAACATTTTCCAGCTTCTTCCCGAGCTTTACGGGCCTTGCGACTTGATCGCACTTCTGACATCGCGAAAGAGGTTGGATAAATAACTGGGGGGTGTTGAATACCAGACATCCTCCGCCGTGTATTCTTTAGACCGCCCTCTAAGAGGACGATGGGCATTCTCTTCCTTGTGACAGAGAATTTTGCCCGGAAATTGGCCCTTTGGTACATAGGGGACTCGAACTCGAGAAGGCATTTTGGGACTTGGTTCGTTCGTAGCTGTTGGTGGAATCGATATTGCGGCAGCTTGAATAGCTTGAAGTGATCTTATCATACCTTTGCCGTGATTTTATATTATATTCACATCAAGGTGCCACGATTTTCGCCGAATTATGGTTAACTGCGAATGATCTGAGACAGTTTATACTGGTGAACCCTTCTGCCATGCCAGCACAATAACTATATATATGTGAAAGCAGTCTTTTCTGGTAAAAATGGTGTGATTTTCGACGTCGGGGCCAACGCACTGCAATGTTATGTATTAGCCTTGTTTGTTGTAAATAAGTCTACGTTCATCAATCATGATACCATGATATGATAAAACAGCTACCAGAAGTGTGTCACGAGACGATTCCCTAGAGAGCATCCTTTATTACAGGTCCATAATTCCTACAATCATCCAGTCACCGATAGGACGGGTGAAGGACCCCAAGATGCGACTTATATACTCTAAATTAACCCAGATTCTGCTAGTGGTGATATATAAGACAATTCTTTGACCTATATTTTTGCACCAATTTTGGATCATCAAATAAATCTCGACAATCTACGGTCATCCTCGAGGAGTTGGATTTAAATTTGCTAGCCGGAATAGATATCATCGATGATACATTGCATTGATACAGAGATCAAGTATCTGATTCTAACATTTCCGAATGTTCGAAGTATTGCAAATCAAGTTCGTTTCTGAATGATTCATTCCTGTTCACATCTTTAACCCAAATATAACTCTCGCTAACTCTAAAGGCTTTGAGTATGCATATGCACAGGTTTCTGAATAGACTCCGAGAATATTCGATACTCATTCGATCTTAAAACATCCATAGCTGATGGTCGACTTTGGACATCTGGGATAAGCATCATAGACAAAATATTTCTCAACTCTTGCGAGATATTCGTCTTTTTGATCTGTATATTGAACGGTAATATATCAGACGTTCGGGCAAATATTTCCGCTTCTTGGAACCTCCGCCGATATGTATCCCTGTCATAAAGATTGTTTCCTGGCCCGACGCTAAACTTCCAGTGAGGGAATAATTTCATGAAATACGCAATCATGCGAGGTTCACACTCTAGGAGGAATGCGAAGCTGCGTAATTCTGGTGGCAGAGCAAATGCTTCGGGCTTAAGAATTTGGAATATCATGGCTGCGAGGGACCATACGGTACAACTTCGAACACAAGGATGACCTAGAAACTGTTCCGGGGCTCTTAGGCATGAGAACTTGGTGAGTGTTGGTGCAGGAAACAAAATATCACCCTCTTTAGCCACTAGAATATATTTATTAGCTTTATTATTAGTAGAAAATGAGGACATCTATGTGACCTATGTTTTACTTCCGTGTAGGTCAGCAACTTTCATGACCGGGGCGCTACTAGCAGTATCGGATAACAATAAACTTCTTGGTTCAATATCTTGAAAGAATTTTGTGATTTATTTTCTAAGGCAGATATATGTATTTCGAAGTGTAGGAAGTAGCTGTCGAGCGTAATATATAACCCGACCTTGTCTCATAAACCAGGTGCCATCATTGCCCAGCAAAGCTGAGACCAGGACGGCATCTAGCTTGCGAGACAAAGCCCGACAGATTGAGAGAAACTTACATGTGTTGACATTATTGCTGGTATTGAGTGCGACTGCGCTTTGCAGAACAGTATTCATGATACTCCAAATGAAAGAATAGTTTTGTACACGATTGAGAGGCAGATCTGCTAATGCATAGTCCAACCATTCAAAAGCTAGGCATTGTGGGAGATCTTCGTCACTTGGGTCCCATTCTTCATCGTCGGCGTCGAGGTTCCTAGGATCGCTTAGAAGGTCGTACATTGAACGGAAAAGACTATTTGAAGCAACGGTAGATAAGTAATTGGTAGGCATTGTATTCTCGGCTGAATGCTCGAACGGATGGTCCGACCCCTTGATTTCCTGCTTTCACGATCGCCCTGTAAAACATCCCCGTAAGACAGGTTTCGTAATTACGTAGTTTCTTAGTGCGGTCTCAACTGAAAGGACTGAAATCTCTAGATATGGGATCACATACCATTCTGGGTATTCCAATGACTCCCCCTTTGGTTGAACTTTTGCTTTAAATGTTTCAGCATATAGAAATCTCTTGTCCAGCTTTTCGACAAGCTGATAGTCCCATCTCTCGCCGGTTAAAACCTGTCCGATTTTTAGGCCAGAGAACTCAAGAGGATATACTGGCGTAAAGCGTCTGATATTATGGGGCGGTGCCTTCGTCCGAAATCGGGGCAGTGGCAATCGAGACCTAAGGCCTTTTCTCATCCGCTGCATACGGCGCATTTTGTCAAGGTCGGGTTCGTCAATTGATAATAGAGAACCACAAGACAGGAAAGTGGATGTTTGCGTTGAGATTCGGTCTATAAATTTATAATTATAGATTCAAAATGTAACTTCCAATCATCGATCGAACAGGTTTCTGAAAAATCAATCGTTTATAACTATATATATGCAACGTTTTGAATGAAATGTTTTTTTAAAGCTTTCTACGTTGAGCATGATAGCGCTAGATCTACAGTGCCCTATAGATGTGTTACTAACTAGCATTTGGACCTCCGTGGGACAAAACGGAGTTAAATCATTCCTTTAAACGGCAAGTTTAATTCAAAAATTATAAAAATTGCTTATCTAAGTAAGTATTGATCGGTTCATAGGGCGTCGTACACTAAATTCTCTTCTGATCCTCTTCGATGCCCATATTCGACAGAAATTAGCCGTCTGGAGTGAGCCAGTCTATGAAACCGAGTCACCAGGTTAACAACAGAGGTGTTTTCGTACAACAGAGATCTCGAGAAAGTAGGGCAGGATTTAAGGTCCAAAGTGGTCTCGCTGGTTGAAAGTCTGCTCGAAAGTCTATAATATATACCTAGTCTGCGTTAGAACAACATCAACGTCTATGCCCCACCTTTCGGTCAGCTGTATTTAACAAAATATATTTTACCTTGAGTTTCGAATCAGGTGTAGTGCTAGCGATATATAATTCAACTACAAATAGCCAATGCCTGCCACTAGTACGAGTACCTGGTTTCTGCTCGGATGAATCTTTACTGGGGCAGGGCTATAGTATACTCTGGGAGGGATACTTTACATGTGGAACCACTGTCCCCATTCCCGAGGGACCCAGCTTGTAAATTCGATGTTTCTTCTGTACTTGCTGCTATGGGATATAGTATATTGTAGCAGTGAAATGAAATACTCTCGTTTTTTAAGATTTTATTTTTATATGAAGACTCGGCGAGGCCATGTCTTAGACCATATGATATCAACCCAATGTAAGTACTCGGTTTAACGTCAGTGCTCTTTTGTGCCGCTCTCTCGACGCATGACATCACCATGTCCCTAGAAAGCTTTAGGCATACTCATACACATGGCTACTTGACTAACTATAGTACTAGTACTGTGCTCCTATACTCTGAACTCGAATTTACACTCAATTAATCCGTTCGCCCAATTATTTAGCAACTAGACCCGGAGCGGACAAAAGGGATTATATCCGGGGAACTCCTCTTCCCACTCTTCAGGATTCCAGAACTTACCTTTGTCCATGCGATCGGTGGGATCAATAACTACATTTTCGTCGTCGTCCTCAGAATAGTAGTTCATCAGCTGGCGGTACAGAATCCTCGAAGTGCCGGGCGATACGTAACCCGCCTCCTCGAAATCGTTTGCGGCAGTATTTCTATTTTTCTTAGTAAGCATATGAAGCCGCGGTGATTAAGATACTTTGGATACTTACACTCAATATCGGCATCCAAATCCGTTCTTTGCCATTGTGTAATACTGGCGGCCATTTTCGCGCAAGAGGTCAATAAAATCTTTCACACGAGGTCGTTCGGGGCAAGTGAATTCCCAATAACTGATCACGGAATCTGTGATCACATCGGTTTCGTAAGAAGATACTTTTAGTTCTCCAGGTTCGCCGTACGGAGCATTTGGGGGTAGAAAACCGGGCCATCTTCTCTCGCTCCTCTCTTTCATATTGACCGCAACGACATGGCCCTCCTCTGTGAGCAGATATGTTACCCAGTGGTTGATGTTCGTTCCATCCTCAAGGATGACTCCAGTCCGATGAACAACGAATCGAACTGATCTAACGGGTGAGTCTTCGGGTAATTCCATCGTTCTAGAGCGTGACATCGTCTGAATTGGTTGTTAAAGTTGTTTGCTAGTTTCTTCGTTAGGAGTAAGCCCGCAAAGCAGTGTTCAAGTTCCGTCGCAAATATATATGTGACAAAGAGGAAAGGAGAAAGTCGAAAGGTCCTTGGTGCTGATACAAAGATCGTAAGACTAAGAGGGAACGAAACACAGACAACGAAGATATAAAGTTCTATATTTATATTGATAAGGCAGATACTGCGCGTGCCATGGCTACAGAAAATTAGAAACGGTTTAGATGGAGAAGTTTGGGAACACTGTGCTAAAACAAATTGATTCCATGTTTCCATTCTAACCTTCTTTTACCAAAAAAAGACCTTAACAGCTCATGGAGGTACGAGGGCGTTAGCACCACGGGCACGCTTTTACCTTTCCGATACAATTTTGTTCTGCGTACGCGTCCAGGCGGTATCGCGGTTAATAAACTTTCCGCCTGGAACCAGATATTGGATCCTCGTCGTTCGGGGTGCCCTCTCGAATCACAAGAGACTCATCTTGAAATATACATTCTTAATTTATATCTTAATGATGGGCGAAAGATGTAATTAGGTACCTAAGCACGTACCTGCAGGTTCGGATTAGACACTCACTATCCATTCGAGGTCCGCTAGCACGATAGGCTTCAAGAATCAAGAGTCTGACCAAATATATGAGAAGTTTCGTTCTAGAATATCTCGTTGCTCTGCTGTTCACATGGGCTCAAGCGGAAGAATCATAGTTGAAAGCAGTTTTGTACCAGTTGAAAGCTCGAGCTCGAGCTGGGGTTGTTGCGCAACACTATTTCGTGTTGGAAGTTCGAAGACGCAGCCCTCAACCAGCCTAGGAGATTTGACCAATCACGGAACAGAGAAATCCGAGAGGGGTATAGCGCAGTCTAAAACCCCGATTGATTTTTGGTTTGAACCCATCCGATATCTGACTTGGGACCACATCAGAGCCAATAGCCCTCAGAGTATAACCACGACCTCTTGAAACGAAATTCCCTCTGTCCACCGCGATAGAATGCTGTCTATACTGTGTACCTCGACTATATTGGCAAATAATTGGGTAGGTTCAATGATAGATGGGTATTCGCCACGCACCCTCACGTATGGACGCAGACATTGATATATTTCGAAATACATAGATGCATAAATGCATGTGCCATACACTGTGCGCGTGCCGGCATTTGCTCCCGTTGCAGCTAAGGAGCCAGCGTTGCCGTCTCTACGTATACGTCGACTTTAACTCCCTGTCAGGGTTGGAACATGAGAATATACAAGATTTAAAATGTGAGACTAATTGTAATACTATACCGCATAACCTTAATGTATGACATGCTTTGCCTACTATATGCATATATGATATTGGGCTTATAGGCGGAATCGCTGGAAATGAACAGATTGTATTAATATAATGTACGTTTGCCCCGCAATCATGCGTTAGATCCCGCTGCGAGGCAAATACTTCCCGTGATCAGGTGGTCTGCAGACGGCCCTACCCAGCGGCTCAGTCTCATAACCTTGAGGTTTTTCACGGCCATCGTTCGGGGCGGCATGGGCTGCGGTACACATAGATATCATAGTCAAAATATATGCATTTTATCGAATTATATATCGCAAGTCAATTGATCAAAAACGTGCGTGTGGAGAAGTGACGGGAATACGGCTTTCTACAGGGTTCTTATAAGCATAAGCCACTGTGCAGAGCCGCAAGCAAACACTCCGTGCCAGAGCCCAGATTATCGCTGGACAGTCGACCGGCGCTTAACAATACCATCGATAGTGTGCTGAAACTAGGGAGGTTTGGCGGAGCGCACACGCCACTCGCTTGTTCCAAATGAACCAAAAACAACACACCCTCGTTTTCTAACCGAGCAGCCTTGAGCTTTTTGAGCCTAGTATTTCCGAATTCCTGGGACCAAGTGTTAATCCCAGAAATGCGGACAAAAGAAATTCTGATGGTTATAGGCTTACTTTTTGAAACTTAATCCGCCTATGGCTATACTTGTCGAGATGGCTTGGAAAGTCTTTGCCCTATATCTGTAGCAATAGCTACGTATCCCTGCAAGGGACTAGACCGTTGCCCCACAAACATTCACGCCAATCCGCAGCATCTCTCGAGGCGCTAGATAAGATCTTATGTGCATCTCCGGGAACCACGGAATGGCTAGATATCCATGGATATACTTGAATGTTTTTTCTGTACCTCCCCAGGGTGGAAGGAGCAATCTCATCACTACCAGGGTCTGGATATCCATGGATTCATGACATGTTGGGCGTTGGCGCAGCATACATGACAGTTATAACTCGTGACGATGATTTATCGTCTAGGTTAGTATGAGACAGCTCATAGCATAATATAAGGCTCTTTATTAGTGAGTGCCCTGCTCGCGGTTGCTAGAAAACCCGGATCGATCGGATCGATCTTATGGTGGCAATGCTATTGGTTACGACCGGTACACCTGGGCACGCGCTATCCGGGGTCGTCTCGGGACATGGAGCCTTCGGGGGTAGATAATACACCGGAATAAGATATTTAGATTATGCAGTCGGGTTTTCATATCTCTGAAGGCTTGTCAATAGATATTTGGAAGAATGATAAATCGTGGTCTGTATCAATACATCGATTATTCTTATTGCTGGGGGTGGTTCGAGGTAGAGCAGAGATTGACGGGTCTACGGCTTGTGACCGCTCATGATCAGTTGAAGCGATTCGGGGTGTATACATGGAGTAGACTGATTCATTCGGAACAAGACCAATAATTGAATTAAACTACTAATGACATAAGAGGTTTGTGAAAATGGCCACATGGCTCAGGCCAGTTGGAACGAAGTGAATCAACTAAGGTAAACGAAACAACCAGTCTATCGGAAATCATGAAAACGTGTAATAAAAAGGAAAAACAACCAATCTATGAACCAAAATCCAACAACAGCCAAGAAAACCAACATAAGCCCTGTTAGCACCTTATGCAAAAATACACGAGCGCTAAACTAGGAACTCAAAGCTTAGCAAAAAAATACAGTAGGAAAACTTAGGAAGGAGAACCGAAGTTACTATGAAGGCAAAAATAATAGTAATGAAACCCCATACGCCACCGAGCAGAATCCAGTGCTGACATGTACAAGCTTAGCTGCTATGTAGCTCCTGGAAGCTCCTGATGATATGCCACGAACACCAAAATGCGGAGGTTGGGGTCCTGCCCCAATTGCCCAAATCATGGAACTGGAGGAAATGAGAGAGGATTTACTGAATATCTCGACACAGTTGATCAAACTCCAAGACAAATTCGTTTGAGGCCTTTTCGTGGATGATGTGGCGGTAACCTAAAAGAGTTTGAAGCCACTCCCTGCCTGCGTCTGGAATAGTCCTCATAACACTGATGGCAAAGTTTGGGTAATCCGGGGAATAATGCCCAATTAACTGAGTGAACAAGTTCCTTTCCAATACAGTGCCGCCAACCATTTCACCGCGTGGCCGATAGTCGAAATCGGGAACGTGCAAATCCATCTCGATGACCGCCTCAAGCATTTTCATCAATAGATGGAATGCCCTGCGGCGGTTCTCGTACGACATCTCTCCGCGTTCGTAGAGAGCTGTGTGAATGGCGTAAGCAAATCTCCGGAGCTTATTAGAGATCCAAACAACATTTGGGGCTCTTAAATTATCGGGATGTGTATCGTCGTCTCGATAATCTAGTCGTGGCAAACCGGTTTTGGTGTAGTTGATCCATCTCCGGAATGTGTGGTCGATTTGCTGGTCGAGGAGTTTGAAGTGTGACTTCGTACACGGTTCTACTGGCGCTTCTTGCCGCAAGTCAGCGAAAAATCCTGGTTTCGAGAGAGCCAATCGATATACCGCACCTGCAAGGGATGAAGAGATAGAGAGATATTCGTCTGAGTATTGGCTGCTGGGGTAGTCTGTGGCCCCATCGAAGTGACGGAGCATGTCTCTAGTCTGGTTTGCGACCCCCCATTCTCCTGGGCCGGAGAATGTCCATCCGTGGGATCGGGCAATAATTGCGAGCCCGGCGGACTTGAGTTGGTGATATGGTGCGGAGGGAGAGCGAAGACAATGCCCGTCGTATCGAAGGGGCAATGTTCCCTCAATGTCTTCGAGTTCTTCGCCTGTATAGTCGAGGACTTTGTCAAGAATATAGAAGATATGGCGACATGCTCGTTCTGCCTCGATATAATCTCCGCATGTGCATGTTGGGTATTCGTATTTGCTGCCCTCGGGTCCGATAGAAACCTTTGATGCCTTTGGGGGCCCGGAAACAGGGCTGTCTCCGCGAGATAAAGGAAAGAGGTTGAAGGTGAAATATTTTCCCTCTTTACAATTTACGTAGTAGGTGCCTGATTCAATTCCCTCTTTCGCCCACGTCCATTGTTGTTTGGTCAGGCGGTTCGAGCTATTGTATATTCCCGCTTTTCCTTTGATATATCTGGTAGGGCTGTCACGGCGACTACGCCCAGTGTACTGGGATGCTTCCATTGCTGATAAAAGATTGAAAAGATAGATATGTTCCAAAAGTTGAATTTCTTGATTTGCTCGCTGTGCGGAATAGTTCAAAGAAGAATTGTAAGAGTATTTAAGATAAATGGTTGGGTAAGTGGATGCTCGAATCCTTTGTTTAATAGTGCCTATCTTAAGGGGAGCATATGAGTGGACGAGAGGCATCACAGACGATTATATAGAAGAAAGCCATTGTTAATGTTGCCTCTAATTTGACCATTCGGCTTGAAGCCAGTGAGGTAAGTTCCGTACAGCCCATCTTGGCCATGCCACTATTCTGTGCTATCATACACTCAATTCCCGATCAGGTAGATAAAATTTATCTAGACCAATGAAATCGCAGGACCTAAAGGCTTTCAGCACTATCCATCACCCCAGGACAATCAGTATTGTTGGAGATGCCGAATGGTGTTCTTGAGGTTTGCAGCTTGTGGCGATGATATCAACGGCATGAGTGATTAAGGCAGACAGTTTTGATGCGGGGTGGAAAGTTTCGCTCTAGGGGCAGCTCGGGGACGCCATGTGAAGGTCCACGGGAAGCTTGAGCCTAAGGTTGAAGGATTGCTGGGATACCGAAATGGGAAAATCAACTCTCCTCTCTGTTGGTCAAGTGGGGAGCTACAGTGGAGTACATCGCCGGGGACGAGGATACTTCAAGCTATCCCTCGTTCTACTGGAGGCTTTGGATATTCGGGTCGGCCAGTCTAAGCGTTTTGTTGTCGTGCCACATGCATGATCTGATCGGGCTCCCACATCGTGGCCAGTGGAGCGATAACTGTGTTGCAAAGGTTGCAAGTTGAGCCGTTGGCAAGTTGAGATGCTAGTAGTCGACTGCTGCGGAATCACCGCAGCTGTCAAATCAGCCTGAGGGAAGCCTTCAAAGTCCTTACAGCTCGTAGCTTGACACATCCTTATTTCTTTTTCGCTCGTTTCATGAACCCTTGATATTCGGTTCGGCTTGCGGTTGTGAACATGCCTGGTCGGCCATTTGGGAGGACTTGAATTTTGAAAGTCCATTTTCTTCTTTAGGAATTTTTCGTATCATTCGGAGTCAAACTTTGCAGCTTGCATGTAACGCATGAATTTAAGCCTTTTAGTGCGCGGCGATGATGGCAAAAGAAGCTGGGGTGCCTGTGACAATCAGGCGCTAAATATACTATGCTGTGAGGGGTTTCGGTAAGAAACGTGACTTGAGTTCCCTCTTCGAGGCATCTGGCTGGGCCGGCTCATGGCGTCGGAAAGTTCAAATACTGCGAGCTAGCTGGTATATCCCCTGTTTTCGTGCCATGCACTCTGCTGCCTCAAATGCTGCGGCGAGCTCAAACATCTACTTGTTAGTGGAAAATCCGCCTAGACGACACGCACTTGCGACGGAAATTTCGAAATACCACGAACCAAGCCGATTGTATGACCGATAGGAAGCATTTGGTACTGAAATTCCCTGGATTTGTGGCTCAGCATTTTGCCTCCGAAAACATAGCATCCAGGAGCTGTAAAGCTGCTCACGTTATATAGCTATTGTAGTTCCTTAGCTAAGAATTTTGCATGTAATTGGAATAGAATTATAAGATTTCTAAATGTGATGTGAAAAGGTCGTGGGGAATACTATTCGCAGGGTGCAAACTGCGAGGACGCGATTGGCAGCCTTGAGCTAACTACCCAGCTGCGGCACGATGATGCAGCCCCCCGTCAAGGAACTAGGTACGTGTCCTTCCGCCCAATACATCTGTCAGGCTAAAATGGGCTGCAGTCCTAGTCAACCAGGTGCCACTAAACCTGATCAACTCTAAATCGATCAGCTTAATGATCCAGCTCCTTGGGACCCCTCCTTCATGTTCTCGCGTTAGTGCACCCCTCCACATGGGATGCTTCGGCGACGCCTGCGCTAGTGACCCGCCCTCACGCCAGACCCATCCTTAGCTTGCTATCAGCTGGATTCGTTCTAGAATTGACGTCGGATTTCGGTCACGGCCTGCTAGTTTGATTCTAGAGACAGTTTAAGGTCCCTGAGGATCTATGTTCACGTAATTCGAGGGGCTTTTTACCCATGAATGACTATTCCCTATCCGTAAAGCGGCTCGGGGACAGCGTAGCCAAGTAGTTGGCTTTGTACGGCAGAAGCGAATCGAGTAAAGGAACTTCGGAAATTGCTAATTTACTATTCTAGAGACATGATTAATATTCCCGGATCCTCGATAGATACGTACACCTCGGCTTACGGGGCTCGACATGGATGTCGGCTCAGCCAACCAGAGTCCGGGTTTATGAGATCGCGAGACATCTCTAATAGACACACGTTCCCGGTTCGTATATGCATGTTCATGGGTTTAAATTCGACATCTAAAAAAATGACTCCTGACTACGCCTAGAAAGTGATGGCTCCTTCCCAACTGCATGGCCATTGGTCATACTGCGGTAAACCAGACGATAGTTGTTATATTAATTTTGACGGGACAAGTTAGACATTATTTGATTCACAGCAATGAACACCGCCCGTCTAGGATCGGATGGGTTCCTTAAATACCGGGGGGCCAACTGCCAAATAGGATCTCAATCCTAAGCAGCAATATCAGATGACTTAGTCAGTGCGGACTGCTATCATGGATGAGCGGCGGCAAGCCCGGTTGCATGATTATTAATGCCCGGCGGAGACTGCACTGTTCCTCCCCCTGGATGCCTAACCCCGGAGATTTAGCTCTACAGATAGACGGTCCGTCTACATAATTACACAAAGGAAGCACAGAGTTGGTGGCTCAAGTGCTGGGCCAGATCATTCCTGTGGCATAAGGATGTTCGCTATTAGTTCCGTATACCAAGTGTGGTAAATTTCTACGGATTGACATCCTTGGTTATATATCGGTACCAGAAGGCGGAACTGCGTGACTTTGCTTGTAGACCTGGTCATGGCACCAATTGATGTCCATGTTCTCTATTATCCTCCGCCTCTGCAAATCTTAGGGCTAGAACTTAGCGCTTCTGTCCTAACTGCGCTAGGAGAGATCCGGAGCGGCCAATTTACAACGTTAACTACTAATTTAATGCCTCGACTACTGTGCAATCTCAAGAGTGCCGTTGGGAGGATCGTCATTGAGCCATCAGAAATCAAGGCGTCTCCAACTGCATGCATAATGAGGATAAGTTGGAAAAAAGCGGGGAAGGGCGGGACAATCGAAGCTTGCCAATTGGCTTATTTTAATGCCTGTAGCTTAGCCGTATCTAGACACTGTCAATTCACGTCTTAAGCCTTGGTTGATGTCATGGAATATCTTCATGAAACGTTTCCTGTAGCACCTGGTTGCCCAATTCCATGCGGGCGAAACACAGGACGGCGCTTGTATCGAAAACCGCGTTGAGAGCGTTGGATCGGCCGTTGCGTTGATCCCTTTGTGTTGCCATCGAACCTCGTGTCAACACAGTTTGCCCGGAGAGGCTGTACCTGGTCTCGTTGGCTGTACCCTCACCAAAGTTGAACAGACGCCACACTTTATGCGATCTCGGATTGCAGGTAACGTGATGCCGGTGTGGGAGTTTCTGTTGGATGGGGATCAAGGCAGACTGTAGCTTTGCGTCATAGAGTGCGAATGAGCGGAATTCTAGAAGGAACTTGGATAAATAACTGCTGGTGGAGCCGGGTAGACGTTTCTATATATAAAATATATGGCTATCTTTCACGATGGGTGTGGATCTGAATGTTGGGATATTCATCCTTAGTGGTTGGATAGGTACGAATTTGCGGAGCTAGTGCGGATTTCCGTCGGCAGCTCCTTTGCGTACGTGGGTCGATATACGAAGGACGCATTCAAACGCGATTCAAGGATCCAGCTGATAGTCTAGCGTCGATGCGTCGGTGGACTAACGAGGCTTGCAAAATATCTGTGTAGTACCCATGTTATGTTTCTCGAATCGACGTCGACACGTTAAGAATTTAAACGAATTTAATTAATTTGAGAAAAACGTTTGAATCTGAAAAATACGCTAGATTATTAAGAACCCGGTACAGGAATCCGATTAGGTTCTTAATCAGTGGGTCCGAGCTTATCGGACACTTAGCGGTCCTATCAGTGCCGGACTGCACTAGCTATGACAACTGACAGCTACGCACACCCACATTTTATATAAAAAATTTTTTCCCATGAGTTCCTCTCACCAAACATCGTGACTAATTTGATTGCTTCCAATGGCTGCTTTTATGTTAGCTCTATCGCTTATTTTCGGCAATTGCGTAAGGTCACAATAAGTGTCCCATCGATGCCCTCAGAGTCCAAATCCCTTGAGACATGGCCACCGTTGAGAGCTCGGATCTGGGGTAACAAGGCTATGCTAGCCTGGGCGACAGATAACATGGTCACGATGCCAGTGCGATTTTGTTGGGCCTGGCCGCCGTCCGCGATGAATTTTCGTACCTGCCATGCGGTAAATGGTCTGTGATTCGACCCAGGGACTAATTGTGAGGCGGGTTCCTGGACTGGCCGAATCAAGCAGGTGGTTTCGGTGTGCTCGTATGGTTTCGATAACCTTCGGCCCTTGGGACGGGTCAGGTGCATGGATTTTTCCAAGTGCAAAGGGCACATACCCATCACAGCGATGTTTTTCAGAGTTAATATCCGGGCTAATCTTGCATATCGCCATCCCGAGAGAATTTTCGGCCCTATCACGCTTCCTTCCTCTTTCCCTGCTAGTCAAGCTTAGGCCTGTCGCAGCGCCATCGCACTCGCAGAAGGCCTGCCCAGAGTATATAGCTTCAAATTCCCCAGAATTTCCAAAGTTGCTGTGCGAAAAACGCGTTTCCAACCGCATCTTACCGCCATTTTCCTCTCCAACGAAACACCAGACCCCAAACTTGCCCTGACTATCCGCATAGAGAAAAACATCGGCGAAATAGCTGCCCCTTTGGAATCATAATCAGACCATTGGGAGTTTTGTCTGGTCGGCGTTACCGTGCTCGTTTTTAAGGCCGAGCCATCGTGCACCGAATTCTCCGAGGAGTAGATGAGTAGCCACGCCTACCCGCAAGCTCCACCACTCCCGAGTCCAACCGCTGGGCTCCAGACCCTTCCTAGCGGTAGTAGCAATGACTTTCGAGGCTCCGGTGTAACACCACCTGTAACGCATAAACGGTAAGCTGTACCGGAAAGACTTCGGACCCCCGCCTGGGGAGTCCGACTGCGATGTTGAGGCTGATGCTGATGTAAACTCGTGTGTTCATCTAGATCTTATCAGGTATGCATGCAAGCATCATGACTTTTCATTAACCGTCCATATATATCTTGGCTCGACGTCGATATACCCGCTATAGATCTCGCTAACAAATCGTCCGCGTGGTGGATCCAACAGGCGTGTATCCCCTGTCGTCGTAGGAAGGTCCGTTGTGACCTTGGAAGCGTCGAAGCACCTCACAGTCCGCCGTGTGTTCGGTGTCGACGAGAAAGCAAAGAATGCTTCTTTTCTGCTACTCGGAGGAGAGGACCGGGCGAGCTGACGGGATCCGGTGGCGACGATGACGGGCCGAGTCGAAAGAAGCTGAAGGAGGACACCACCAAAAGGACTGTTGTCGGTCCCGCCGTTCTACCCACGACCCTGCCGACGAAGCCAGGCCATTCGAGGTCTCAAAGCGTATCGGCATCGAGCGCGGGAGAGTTCGTATCACGACCGCGTCAAAGACCAAACGGTAGAAATAGTCTCCCGGAGCCGGGTGATTATTTTGAAGGCCAAGATGGTGACAGGGACATCGATCCTAACCTGGCTGCGCAGTCTTTCGCGGACAATGCACAGGTGGCCACCAATTCGGCTTCCGCTCTTCTCAATACTGAGATCTATAATACACCCGACGCACTAGCCCTCCTCTTCGAAGCCGTCGGCAGGTCATCTCATATCTCGCCCGTTAATCACCCTTCTACGTCAGCGACTTCGAGTGTACCCAGGCGCAGCTTTGATCGTAAGAATTCCTCTCCATCCGCTGCAACAGCCGGCTCTCCCACTATTGCGGAGCCGGGTAACATGCGCCCTCCCCCACCCAAGAGTAGTACATCGTCCTGTGACTCGCGTGGCGTGAGGTTTCAAGACGGATCTGTCAGCCCGAAAGTGAACCGGAATCATATCAACAATCTTTCCATCCACTCGAAGAGGAACCGACGGCTCACGGGGAGGGAAATGAGTCCATCTCGCAGTCGAGTGCTTTTGGCTGATGAAGATGACGTTCCAGAATCCATTCTCGATCCTGCCTTGATCACCAACATTGAGGATTCTGAGGAGGAGGAAAATCCCCTGGCGGAAAATGGTGTAGAGAACGGTCCTACAATTGACCCGAAATCGCCCACGTCTCCTACATCCGCCCATCCGAGTACTTCTTCGTCAAAAACCAAGGATGACGACCCGTTCAAAATGTACCCCCCTGAATCGATTGCTGTATCGCTCAGAGCTTGGGGTAAATATCGGTTTGTTATCGCCGGATGGTTCACGCCCCAGGAAGCTCTGCTCTATATGACATACTTTTACAACCATATGGCACCGATGAGTCCTATCTTTACCGGTTATTACTCTGACCCATCCACGCACGAGGAGCTGGTAACAACGGAGCCGGTCCTAGCGACGACACTTTTAACATTGGCATCTCGGTACTGTCTTCTTCCGGGGGCTGGTGGCCTCTCAAGGTCTTACGCCATCCATGACAAGCTCTGGAGAAACCTCCAGAGCCTGTTCCAAAGACTCATGTGGGGGAGCGAGAAGCGAATGAGGACCATGGGCACCGTACTTGCCCTTGTCGCACTTACGGAGTGGCACTGCAGGGGGCTTCACTTCCCAGGTGAGGACGATGGAGAATACGCGGGACTTGGTGGCTTTGGTTTGCCCGAGGATAAGCCGGAGAGGGACGACGATGGTGAATCTAGCACGGCAAACAAGTATGTCGTTGAAGGGCTAGGTGATAGTATTGGCAACCTCCTTGAACCTGCATATAGGAGTGACCGTATGAGCTGGTATGATGATGCCCTACATTTGAGTTACGTTTTCATATCAAGATTAACATGGTTCTAGGATGCTACTGGGGAATTCTCTCGCCCTCGCCTATGAACTTGGTGTTTTCGACGAGAACGATGAAGATAACGCAAATCGCCCAATCGGTGGGGTCGAAAACAACCACCCTTCCGCTTCCAAGCTTGTCGCGAAGCCAAGTACTGCAACTGTGCAACGGATTCTTGTGATATCAGTTATGCATCTCGCCAGTCGACTAGGTTGGACAAGCATGATACCGCGCCACATATCTGTTACTGTGCTATTCAGAGGGAAGCAGCGGTCCCCGTTCCTACAGCAGCAACTCCAGAATGGCGCGCCGGAGCCTGTCGATGCGGACGAACCACCATCCTTAACCGCGACGCCCGTGCAGGACCTCGTGCTACAGTCTTGGGTTGAATTGACTTCCTTGATGAAGTCTGCTTCGGAACTTCTCTTTCCGTCCCGAAAGGCGACGAAAACAGTGTTGCGAACGGGCCGATATACTCAGCTCTTGGAACACTTCCAGCCACTACTGAGAGCCTGGAGACGTGAGTTTGACAATCTGACGATCGAAGAGCCAATGAGATCGATCATGAGGGTCGAGTTCGAATACCTTCGGTTATACGTCAACAGTTTGGCGTTGCAGGCAGTTGTAGACAGGTGCACAAATACCAACCTCAACCCAAATCATCTTAATGGGAGCTCGAAGAAGACCAAGGAAGGAGCGACACCAATTGACCTGAATGGAAATCCCACGATAACTCCCGCGACCTTCCTAGCGCCGCCTCCAGTCATGGCTTCTAACCCCGGCTATGCAACTCTGATGCAAATTTGCGCCGGGGATGAGGAATATATTAAAGAGGTGGTTGATGCATCTCGCTGTCTTCTTCTAACGGTTATTCGAAAGCTACTTCCAGGAGGATGGCTCAAACACGCACCTGTCCGGACATATCTCCGGATTGCATCCGCTGCCATGTACCTCCTCAAGACTTTCGCGTTGGGCGCAAGGGAAGACGATATTAAAGTGTCCTTGAAACTTATGGACCAGACCGTCTATGCTCTACGCGCTGCTAGTTGTGACGATGTCCATCTTGCTCTTCGATTCGGCGACCTCCTTGAGACGCTTACCTCAAGGATTAGGGCAAGGTTCATCCGGATGAACCAGAGCGGGAAGGATACTCCCAACAAACTAAACCACGGAGAGGGATCAAATGCGGATCAGCCCATGACAGATGCAACACCAGTCACTTCCAACAATACCGTCAGTGAAACGGATAACTTGGGCATGCCACACCCGCATATTGTCTACGGAGGCAACATGTACCACAGCGATCAACAGAACTACCAGAATGGGTTCAACGGCAATCACGTTCCCCAGCAATTCCCCACTTACTCGAATGTCTTCCCGACTTCATTCCATGCACTTGGCGACACCGGGAACTTCACGAATTTGGCGAATATGTATGGCATCGGCGATAATGATATGGATGGGCTATTCGGAAGCAATAATACGGGTGGCGATGATTGGCTTACGCTTCCGATCGAACCTTTACTTGGGTATGGGGCTGGGGTAAGTAATGGGTTGATGGGCCCGGATGTTGGAGGGCAAGATTTATTGGAACTTCTACTTGCTGAGGAAAGCTAAATGGACTTTTTTTTCTTTTGGTTCCTTTGCCTTATTTTCGTTCTATAACGGGTGTTTATTTGATTCGACTTATTTTTGATTGAGTACTTGGGATAGTTTTCTGTCGATGGTGGTTTACGGAATACGCCAATGGTTGGTACACATACTCGTTGCTCATTTTGAAAAAAAAAATCTGGGAGGACTGTTTTTTCGATTGAATTTGATTGACCAAGATGTTTGGACTAAAAGCTTTGCTTTGCTCTTGGAAAATGCTAGGATTGTAAGATCAAAAAGTCTGGAACGATGGACGTATTCTTTGTTTCGCCCCTTCCTTCCATAGTCCAAAGTTGAATATCTGTTTTTCACACGGTGCTCAGCGAAAGCAAAAGTTATTTTGTCTGTTCAATGTACAATAGTACCGCGTTAGGATACCGAATGACGGCAGATAACTACTTAGTAGTATAGCGGATATGTAATTTGAAAAAATTAAGGAAATTTAAATAATATGCCGACCGAGACTTTGCAATACACCTTATTTACAACTTCGAACTCCCCGGTAGAGCCGCTGACATTGGCGCAATCTCGACCAACATCTTACCAGTATTCCCACCGGCGTACAAATCCACAAGCGCGGCAGGCGCCTTCTCAATACCACCTGTGACAATGTGTTCCTTGCTCTTTAGCTTACCCTCTGTTAACCATTTTGCGAGATCCTTCCTTGCTGCGTTGTATTTCTTAGCAAAATCAAAGACAATGAAGCCTTTGATTGTTATTCGTTGAGACTGTTGCGGTCGCTCAAGTTAGCATTCTACAATCAAGACTTCTTAAACTAGGAGGAGAGTATCCGCCGAGGCACTCACAATGACATTTAGGATATTGGCCGGTCCCTTAGGTGTCGCGGTATTATACTGGCTGATAGCACCGCACATGATGAATCGGCTATCCCTTGCAGCGCGAGCCAAGCACGCATCGAGGATCTCACCGCCAACGTTGTCGAAGTAGACGTCGATATACTTAGGTGTTACTGCGCGGAGTTGGTTCCTCCACTCTGGATCTTTGTAATCGATCGCGGCGTCAAACCCGAGAGAAGAAATTAGGAAGTCACATTTATCTTTTCCACCCTGTAAGAATGTCAGTAACCCCGCGGTAGTCTAGGGTCAAGGGATCGCTTACAGCAATACCGATTACTCTAGCTCCTTTAATCTTAGCTATTTGGCCGGCCATGCTTCCAGTTGCACCTGCTGCCTAAAGACATCAGGATTGTTAGTATCCCCTGGCCAGGTGTCCGCAAAAATCTGCAATTGAGACGTACCCCAGAAACAACAACGGTCTCCCCAGGCTTGACCTTTCCGATCTCCTCCAGGCCAAAGTAGGCTGTCAACCCGGTGATCCCCAAGACGCTCATGAAATCCCTTGGGCTACAGCCCGGGGGCACATCTAGCCTTTCCACCAATTTCTCGGTGAGGACCGCGTATTCCGCCCACCCGGACATCGAGACCACCCAGTCGCCCTTCTTAAACTTGGAAGAGTCGATAGCTGAGCCGATATCATGGATCTGACCAATTGTGGAGCCCCGCATAACTTCATTGATTTCTACAGGGGCAATATAGGATCTTTTGGCGGTTAGCCATGATCTCATAGCAGCATCGAGAGAACTAGAGAGTGTGAAATCACGCGAATTAGCCATGCATCTGAGAATGTGTTGGAATGTGGTATTCTGAACAGTAGCCACTTACAGGTAATGAGCGCGAACTAGGATCTCATTGGGCTTCAATGACGTCGGTAACGACGCGTTTTTGACCTTGAAGGTCTTATCTGGGATGATTGTGGGATTCGGCCTTTCGGCGTAGATAATTTGCTTATAGCTTGTTGTAGACATCTTGATTTGCACGGTGCAAAAAGTATGTGAAGTGAATGCAAAGCGGAGGGAAAGAAAGGCTGAGCAGCTAACGGAAATATCGACGGAGAAGCTCCAACTTTATATCTTAGAGAACGAATGGACGGTTGCGTTTACCCCAGACCGTGCCTGCTGGGGTTTTATATTATCTGGATGTTAGATGTTAGACGGCCTAGCTCAAAGCGCGGAAACATTCATTCCAGTCTCGATCTGGAGAAAGCTCCGGGGTAAGCTCGAGCCCTTCGGCTGGACCGAGAGCACCCCCCATAAGCTGTTCGGCATCGGTGAGAACCTGGAAAGCCGTTTGCATGAGGGCGTGAAGATGCCGCGGTTCATTCGGTTCCCAGATCTGGTCGGTTGCGATAATACCACACAACGCATATATCTCCCCATCGGGAAGGATGATGGATTCGAGTTCGCAAGTTCGCGGTGCCGGTTTGAATGGCTCAGCCGAAGTACGTACATTTTGATAAGTTGCGTAATTATTACTTAGATTATTAAAGCATCTTGGACCTGGGTAAGGTTAATCCGCAAATTTAAAGTATCCGAACGCTAATACTCTATCTGATTATATTAGCTCTCGGCTGCATACCGCATGAATGCATTCTGTAAGCATAGTGCAGTTAGCAAATTATTCAACCATCAGCGGTTGATAGGTTTCCGCAGCATATATCCATATCAGACGTATAACTCTTTCATGTTACACTAACATGAAATTACTCGTCAGCCTCAGTATCTCAGCAGTTGCTAAGCTTCCAACATCGCCTTTTAGCGTAGGTACCTAGGCTAAGTTATAGTTAGAAGTCGCTCGACCTACGTCCTCTACCTGTAGCATCCCTCCATTGCTTGCTGCCCGGACGTGGATAGCTCATGAGGGCCGAACCACTCTCATCCATCGGAGCTTCAGCCTCTTCGTCCAACGGCGCGGATTCTGCACATATCGCGCATCTAGCTTGACTTCCGTACTCCTCGTCGGCGGCTGCTTTTCGTACAGGATCCATCAAGGCTTTCGTCGCTTCTTCCAGTTCACCGATCCTCCTTCGAATCTTGGCTCTAGCACCTTCAGTCAGCGGTGGCCTCCGTGAGAGCTCTCGGTTCGCGATACGCCCTGAAAGGGCCGGGTCAGCCCGGCCTTCAAGCAGGTAGCATAGATGGCGCATTTCGTCCTCGTAGATATCTGAAACGAGCTCTGGAGTTGCGTGGCTTGGGCAGAGTAGGAATAATTTGTAAGGGTTTGGATCATAGGGAGGTTCTGGGGGCACGTCCTGGCGTTGTGCTGAGTTCGAGGATGAAGCACGGTTTGATAAACGTTTACGAGATTTACTCGGCGTCAGTATTTTTGCGAGAAACCGGCCGAGTGGCATAATGGGCAATCTATCAAGGTTGATTTGTTTACAGTTATCCGCTTGTCTTTTGATGCTAGATAGCTAGCAAAGGAACCTTTAAAAAAAACTTATAGCTATGGTATCGTCGGGCGTACAGTTCTATCCGTAGTGCAGAATGATAGAATATAAAAGCGTGTAGATATACAGGACTATTCGGTTTTTCCATCTTAGATCTTGTTTCACAGCTCCAAGAATTTATCCATTCGGACGGTTTCGACAGGTATTCCTAATTTTGAAACAAGATATTTTCGGTTACCCAATATTGATCCTAGATAGGACTTTGATATCATTAGCTTTGTCTAGGACTTTATTCGTTGCAGATACTTAGCTTGGTGTAAATACCTAGGTACTAATATCCATGTAATGAAATGAATTGAACTTTTGGCAGAGTTTCGAACACCTCTTTTTCGTTTTTCAAACATGGCGTCGACTGAACCGTCGACGTTCAAAGCGAATAATAGGGGACTACTCAGGGACCATATACGTACCTACTTAGGTACCGACATTTGCCTGCAGCATATATACCTGTAGAGGTGTAACAATTCCCGCTTCACAGCTATGATGACGATAGTACGTCTATAGCTATTGGCCGGTTTTCAGTATACGAAACATCGGAGTCAAAAAGAAGTATCATACGAGGGCTTCGGACGTGTCACTTTCATCAACCAGTCCTGAAATAGATAGGATACTGGAACTCGAGAATAGATCCGTCCGCAAAACCTCTCGAGGAGGTTTCTGATATCAGCAGTGTGCCTAGCCACGGCAATATTGTCTTCGAACTCATCACTGAGGCGGACTATGAAATAATTGATGGCTAGAATGTGGCTTTTACGTAGCAAGTTGATCACTTACTGCAAGGGAACCAACTGAAGGCGTATCTACGCTGCGGTGCCCTCGTCCAATCCAACTCTCTATTCTACCGCTCTCCCTGGTATCAGAGGGCTAAGTTGCTTCTGGTTGTAGACCGTGGTAGACGAGACGCGGTGTCGGATTAGCCTAGTTGCTATTGATCGGTGCACTAGCTATAGTAAAGTACCTGGTAGCAGTCCCATGGCCTCAATTCAGAGACCAGTCTGCTTCAACGCATTCACCTCTTCGTTTCAACCTCCCTTTCCTTCATCCACATCCCACCTCCACCTCATCGCTACCTTCCTTTCATCATCACAAAACCACCTTGACTCTTGATTTCATCAGCCGGAGGAGGCGTACACTCCGAATATTATTAACACCACACCGTATAAACTTCAAGGGCCTACTTAGGCCAGACCAATTGAGGCCGAGACGGCCCCTTAAGCCACCCATAGCTTTGGCGCCATCCACCAATCTCCAAACAACGACAAATTCCGCCATCATGGCAGTCTCGCTCGAGAAGGTATTTGATAAATTGGTAGTGGGCGGGAATTCGTTCCCGGACCCATGGGTCTCTTTACGTAAAGAAGGGTAGGTGTCCCTGCATACCAACATTGACCTTCCACCCTTGAATCAGGCTTACAAGCTTTATAGGGCCACCCAATTGCTGAGGTTTCAGCCGCCACGCCAAACAATCGATATTATTATCGATAATACTATCATCCACCAGATCGATAATTCAGCGTCGTTCTGGTTGGAGGTAAATGTAAGATCCACCCCGTCGAGCATATATCAACGCACATCCACATCTAACCGCCTGTAGAAGAAGGATATCAGAGGACACAAACCCAAAGGGCGTAAACTGAAAGTCAAGATAGAGTGTAGTTCCAGGGTACGGTGGGGGCATGTTTGGAAGGCTCTCAGCTCCCAAGTAAGTACTACTTGCCACCATGTCAAGGACTTAAGTGACTCAAGAGCTAACTTTTCGGCAGCTTGGGGATTACTCTCTTTCATTCAGACTACAGGAACGGAAACACCCCCCACTCATATTTGCCCCAGGCGGCCGGGATCTGGCAGCCTCACGGACTGTTACTAACATCCGTGTAACTCCGTCTCCCGCACAGCCCGAAAGCCTTACAGGCGCCTTGGGTGCTTCACCCTCGGCACTAGGGGCTACGCCCCCTAGCAGCGATCGCCGCCAACCTAACTCTAGTGACAGTGGGAGTCGAAACAATCGCGATGCTGACGAAGAACATGGTTCTGGAATGGGCGATAAGGGTGAGGATGAGGTTGGGGCTGAGGCTGAGATGCCTCCCACCTCTCTCCCATCCCTCGATTCCATGGTCCGAACTGGTGAGATTTACACAATAGCCAGTAACAATAAAGGGGTATTTTTCGATCGCGAAGGCAGTATTGGATCGGACGGGATTTCGGTCTCGGACGACGGGTTTGAAGAAGGGTCCAGACTGCTTTACCAACGTACGGTCAACGGTTCTGGGTGGATACTTTGCCTGCAACCGGCCACCGAACGACCTATAGCTCCTCTGCCCCCAACCATTCCTATGGCTGATTCCACTTCTGTGTCCCGTTGGATTGAGTTCATCGCTATAACTGACTCTACTTCCGGCACTAGTGCCCTTAGTTAAGTCTTCCTTTCCGTTCTGCTACCAAATCTTCTACCGTGCTGTTACTATCGATGGACCACCTCTCATACCCTGTTTCTATGTTTCTGTCTCTGCTTTCTAACCCCCACTCACACCCTTAACTTTTCGTTTCCTTCGACTCATGGGCCTCGCACTTCGAGAGTCAATATCAATTACTCACCACTATGTTCGTACACACCTGTGGCCGACTGGCGTCTGGGACCCAGACTATGTTCGTACTACCCTCACTCAGGGCACCACTAGAAAACAGCCAAATAATGAAAATCGTTCGATGACAATTCATCCTGACGTAATATGCGATATCGATACCCGTTCCTGCATATACCTTACGCGTTGCCCATGTTGTATTCTGCCGTAGACACACACACCTTAGCCTTAGGACACCGAAGTTGCGGTTCGGTCCTGCATGAAATGTGCATATATGCGTCGACATTATTACATTAGCTCTTCGCGACTGACTCACAGGCCTCGTCACAGCCCGTTCCGCGTCTGTGGGTTTGCGTCAGTCGGTGTCGAAGCTTAACTGGTTTTTTTGGGGGCTGTGTGCTCTCGCTAAGTTTAAGCTTATATAAGAGGCTCTAACTTGAACTCAACATTGGTTCTGAAAGGTACCTTTTTCTGAGTACACGTACTTCTAAAATAGAAACTTCGGTATCAAAAAGCCTATCAAATATCAAGATATCACGGGAACGGAATCTCTATAAACACACCCAAGAATGTCAACGATTTCGTCTATTCCGCCGGCTCAACCCCCCCCTGCGCTTGTCACGCACTCATACACGTTTACCCCGGAAGTCGAGCAATACAACCAACCATTGGAGCAAATCATCCTTCTCAATGCCCCCCGCAATACCATCGGCGTTGGCGCCTTCGTATTCAAACCTTCAGCCTCGGGCGAACCACTACTTCTTTTGATCCGGCGCTCAGCCTCCGAATCAGCGTATCCGACAATGTTCGAAGTCCCAGGCGGCGGCGCGGAAGCCCCTCCCGTGGATGCCACGATCTTGGATTCCGTGGCACGGGAGCTATTTGAGGAAACGGGCTTGGTAGCCACCAGGATTGTCAGTCTTATCGATACGCAGGACTTCCAGGGGAGACGTGGGGATCTGTGGCGTAAATTTAATTTTGAGATTGAAGTTCAGGATACTGAGAATGTGGTCATGCAACCATCCGAGCATGATGAATTTAAGTGGGTCGGAAGGGAGGAATTTGACAGGTTGATTGCGTCAGGGGAAATGGAAACCATGCCGTCCCAGCAGGTGACCATTCGGACAGCGTTCGAGGTCCACAGGCAATAATCTTTTTTGCGAGCATGAATTTCAGCTGGCGGTAATATTGGTATTCCTAGAGCAAACACGGCACGCAAGGCTTTCCAAAAAGAGCACCGCACGGTCAAATAAGACGATTCGTTATAATATGCTATTGAACCTTCTTTCTTGATATTGGTTTCTTTCATTCTCGGGATATCTTCCCGGTTATACAAAACTTTCCTTGTTCACTAATTCCACCGTTTACAAAAGTGTTCCCATTACATAGTAGACCCATAACAAATTTAATCCCTACAAAAAAAAGAGTCCTTTTTTTTTGTTTCCCAGATTAATCCGAATACTCGACAATTACCCAAGATAATACATGAAAGATAAAAAAAAAATTGGTATCGAAAAAATTGGTCACAAGTTTCGCTAAAATGTCGCTAATGCTAGGTTTGGCTATCATCGTAAATGAGCGTATGAAGTAAATTCTTTGAGGGATCATTAAAATATCAGGTGAAGATTGGGGGGAGGGGCCGTTGGTATCATTATTACAATATCTCCTTTTTTCCTTTATGGTTAGGTACTTGAGGGCGAGGTTTCGGTAGGAGTTCCTCGATCCTGACAACTTGCAGATAACGCAAACTGTGAACCTACAAGAACATCATGATGAAATATCCGATAACAATGGCAAATGCTGTCATTGATTGTGGACTCATGGTGCTTGCGCCGCCAGTGGCTGCTGGAGGTCCAGTGATGGTTGGGGAGCCTGGTCGGGTTGGCTGGGTTCCCGTGCCGCTCGGAAGATAGCCTGTTGAAGTCTGGAAACTTGTTAGCTTTGCAATTGGCCCAGAGTAGGGGACAGGGAAACTTACTGAAGAAGGACCGGCAGAAGTCAGGGTCGAAGGTGAGGTAGAGGTTGTGGTTTCTTCACCCTCCCCAGGTCCGCCTGTGGATGTTTCGCCCGCGCCGGAAGACTCCGTGCTAGTTGGCTCATCGGTTTCTGTGAACGTCGGCTCAATTGTACCATCCGTAGTATCTGTATCGGTCGGCTCGCCCGAATCAGATTCTGTAGTCGTTGTTGGATTGGACCCATCTGTTGTTGTTGGGGTGTCTACATCAGATGTCGAGGTCTCCTCAGGTGGCTCTGTGGATGAGGACTCTTCATCAGTTGGTTCTGGGGTAGTCGTTGGCTCTGGGGTAGTCGTTGGCTCAGGAGTGGTGGTTGGCTCTGGAGTGGTGGTTGGCTCCGGGGTAGTTGTTGGTTCGGTAGTTGGCTCAGGAGTGGTGGTACTTGGAGGTTCGGTGGGTTCATCGTCAGAAGTAGTAGTTACGGGCTGCTGGGTGGCTGTCACTGTCGTAGGATCAGGCGTGATCGTGACGGTCTCAGTCTCCCTCGAAACAACACCGTCATCGGACGTTGTGGTTTGTGTGCTGTCTTCGCCTTTTCTCACCGGAGTACTTTGCATAAGCGGCGCTGGTAGGAGCCCCTCGCAATAAGAGACCCACTGTGCGACATCAGGATACGCAAGTTGGGCAAACTGTGTGTTTGTACGATCGAGTCTGTTCATGCAAATACTGCAGAGCTGAAGCTTGGTATTGAACGCCGAGTCAAGTTCGCAAATTGCCGGGACTTTACCGGTCCTCTGGGCCTCCAATAGGGCGTTGTTACATTCGTCGTAACAGGGTTGGACGGGAACGGCTAGATCGGTCGACGCCTGCGCAAGTAAGGCCTGGGCTTGCCTCTTATAGTACTTATAACCCGTAGGATCATTGTCAATGAGCGTATATCCGTCGGACGAAAAGTTAAGGGCCCATCTCCTAGGATCCAAATTATAATAGGGGTAATTGTTGTACTTGTAAGTGCAGAGCTTGTACGAGCAGCCGGCCGGTCGCCAGCAATGCTTCTTGGGTTCAGCAAGTGGTGGTGCCTTGACGCACTCATCCGGTCGGCAAGCGTAAATATCAATTGGTGGAGGCTCATTTGGACAAGCATTGCGACCAGGTCGTTGCTGGACCTTAGGAGCGCACACGAGTCCTGGTGGACAACCCCAGGTGTAATTGCGTGGGAAGTCATAGGCGGAAATATCACCCTTGGCCGGGTATCTCGCCTCGCATATCCTGGTATAGATATTGTTTGTCACAGTCCTAGCGCGTGTTCTGTTAGATCATAGTGTGCTTAAAGCAAGGGACAGTTGTTTAAATTTAGAACTTACTGAACAACTGTCGCAGTGACAGTGCGTGTCGTTGGCGGGCGGACGACTGTATTGCCTGGCAGCGTTCGTGTGCGAATCTCGGTACGAGTGATTGGCGGGAGCGTGCGCACCGTGGTGAACAACACAGTTCTAATTGAAGTTGTCCGGATGGTGACGAGGTGAGTTGTCGAGCGGGTGATTGGAATGGTGGTCGTCGTTACGACGGGGATGAAACTGGTCAATGTCGTTGTGACTATGACTGTCTCTGCATCCAGAGTCGTCGTGAAGGATGACACAATTGTCGTTGGGACAGTGGTGGTGAAAGAAGACACGACCGTCGAAGTGACCACGTCCGTTGTGAGGATGGTCTGCGTCACTGGGTATGGGCTTGGGATCTCAGTAGTTTCCGTGATGAGGCTTGTGCGAGTCTCCGTTATCAGGACCTCCTCAGTCACGACCTGGGTCTCAGTCAGAATATCAGTCTGTGTGTTTGTCAATGTGTCGGTCTGAGTGTTGGTGAGAGTGTCGGTCTGAGTATTCGTGAGAGTGTCGGTCTGAGTATTGGTCTTTGTGTCCGTCTTTGTTTCCGTCTCGGTCTCGGTCTCGGTCAGAGTCTCGGTAGCAGTCTCAGTAGCAGTTTCCGTAGCAGTTTCCGTAGCAGTTTCCGTAGCAGTTTCCGTAGCAGTTTCCGTAGCAGTTTCCGTGGCAGTCTCAGTGGTGGTTTCCGTAGCGGTCTCAGTGGCAGTCTCGGTAGCAGTCTCCGTGGCAGTCTCGGTCGCTGTCCTCGTCTTCGTTTTCCACTTTGTTTCCGTGTGGGTCTTCCATTTCGTCTCAGTATGGGTCTTCCACTTCGTTTCGGTGTGGGTCTTCCACTTCACGCTCGTCGACACAGATACTGATACTGAAGTAGTAGTCGTAGTCGTGGTAGTCGTCGTCGTTTCAGTTCCATATTCGGGTTGTGTCACCGTCACGGTCGAAGGTTCAGTGACTGTAGTAGCATCTCCAGTTACCGTCTCAGTAACCGTCTGTGTTCCATATCCGCCTTCAGTGACCGTAGTGACATCTCCAGGTACCGTCTCAGTAACCGTCTGCGTTCCATATCCACCTTCAGTTACTGTTTCTGTCACTGTTGTTTCCCCGCCGGTAACGGTCTCGGTGGCAGTCTCGGTGGCGGTCTCGGTCTCAGTCGCACCCTCGCCAGTCTTTGTCGTCGTCTCCGTGACTGTGGATACTTCAGGGGGTTGGGTGACTGTTTCTATCACAGTGTCGGTCGTAACAACCGGCTCAGGAGTAACAGTCACATAATAAGTAACTGTGGTCGCCTCGCCAGGTTCCGTGGTGGTTGCTGTAACAGTTTCCGGGGTCTACGCAGTTATATGAAATGCAATTGATAAGTCAAATGTGCGGCGTGATTGATATCAAGAGGGAAAAAGGAACTTACGGGGCAGGTTGAGCTAGCGGTAACAGTGGAAGTCACCGTGACGGGATAGCCCTCCTAAACGCGGAGCTGTCAACGATTGTTCAAGAATTTTATAACAGCATTCCATAATATTGATTATAAACTCACTGGTGAACATGTTGTCGCTGTTACAGTTTTCGTAGTAAATATAGTTGATGTTGTTTTCGGATTCGTCGCCGAAGCCAGAGAAAACAACAGGACAATAGCGAGGGACAGTGCGTTGAAGGAAGTCACCATCATGTTGTATGTGGATGGCCTGTAGGCCTATTCGGGGACAGCGAGCGACAGGCTTGGAAATAATGTGAAAGCGAATGACAGAAGGGATCCAAGAGGACCAACTTCAAACCATCTGAAGTTCAAAATCGTCCCTTCAGATAGAATTGTCTCCAGTGAGGGCTGGTGAGGCGTACCAAAAACCGGAAGCAGATCAGGCTAGGAAGAACTGGCGGGTTATCTACTCTCATTGACGAGAGGTGTCTCCACCTTGGTATAGTCAAGGGTGTGCATTTAGCAATGCAAATTCCAAGATATCGTAAAGTTGGCCTGCAGAACCGGCAGTAAGCAACATGCAAGGAAGGGCGGGAAAATTTCTTTCTTGCAAGGAGCCCCGGCTGAGGTGTGCGAATATATTCAAATACTGTATTACTCATTTTTGCAACCTTGGGGTTACTTCTCGCAATCTGGGCACGTTGGAGGATGGAGTGGCCTTCTTGGGCAGAGGATGATGGTTTATGCTGGATAGACTGTCGCTGCAGCCCTTATTGGCCCGGCATATCCAGGGCTGTGCCAACCCTTTTTCCCGCTAGTGCCCTCAGCCGTCTCTTTGTTCGAGTAGGGCTTCGAAGCGAGAGCACCACCCAGCCACTTGAAAATGAAATCAGTTGGTTTTGTTTATCATCGCTTCGACGATAATGATAAAAATACAATGTTGCGCTGTTGTTCACCGCAGAGGAAACTGGGTTTTCCTTCGTCAGACACAAATAGCCTTTCGTGCCACCCGGGATGGCGACCTCGCGGAGGGGCTATCGAGATGCCAGAGTTGGCAGGCCTCCAAGGTTGGCTTTCTCCCTCCGGACTCAAGAGGCGAGCAGGTCGGCCTAGTCGTGCTTAATTGTGTGATCTGGGTTCCTTTTTGGCACACTGGCCAGCCCAACTTGACCCCAAAGGGTGGGGTGGAATGAGAAACAGCCAGAACTGGCGTCGCCCAGCTCATGAACAAGCCTTTGAAGGCGGCCTTCCTGTCACCCAGAATAAAATCCCTGTCAGCACGGTTTCTTCGGCAAAGTGGACGGAAAGGTAACTAACTGGTACCTCGCTGGAAATATCAGAGACTGTCAAAAACCCCCATCTCGAGTGTAACAGAGCCGGATGAACTGCGTGTTTCGACGGATAAGCGATCCTATGCAGGCCGCAGTGGAGGAAGTCTTGGGTGCATGACCTGCATGGCACAATAGAAGGCCGTCGTATACGTTTCTAACTTGCATTGGTCGATGGCTTCGATCGATGCTCTTTCACCAATTTAAGTAGGCCCGCCCTTACTTTGCCATCGGAACATCAAAGCAGGTGGTATCTTTTTCTCGTTTCTTGAAGGAAACGGATTCCTGGGTCTATTTTTCGTCCCAAAGTTGTTTTTTGTTTTCCTTTTCCTTGCCTAGTTCTGAGTCGCATATGCCTGTCAAGTAAGAACTAGCCAATGCAGTAGTGGATAGTTGCCCTTGATTCTGGAGAATGCGAGTTCGCACCTGTGGCCCTTCGTACAGCGGTTGGACCCACCGGAGACTCAGCCCAAGCAGCCTAGTGCGCTCTCCGCGAGCTTTATAATATCAGCCCTTCAGGGAAACCATCGGACCAAAAACGATCAGATTTGAACTTCTTCATCTCGACTCGCTCGACGAAAAGGCCTAAGTCAAGATGGTTCGGAGGAGGTTCTTCGTCGCGGCTCTGCCCCTTTTGGGCCACGCACTTTCAACATCAGAACAAATGGGAATCAGCAGGCGCGAGAGTGGACCTTTGGAGCGTCGTGAGATGGGTATCCGAGCGATGTGCTGGTGGGAGCTGCCATCAAGTTAGTCCGAATCTTATCAGCACAGCTTATTCTCAGGGTCCTATCCTAACATACACCAAACAAAACCATAGGCGCAATTATTCGAGATCAGCTTTATATTAACGGCGGGAAGCTAAAGCGCGCTAATATCACGGGCTCTAGTGCCCCGCAATTAGAAGGTAAATCTCTTTTCCCCGTCCGTCTGGTTTCCGTCAGCGATATTTTCCTTTGAAGCAAAGGATTCCTCTCGATGCAGCACTGCATTGAGAGAGGGGCAGACTGCCCCTTCGCTCAGCGGTGGTTGGGTGGCGACGGACGGTCTGCAGCGAAGAGCGTGCAGCAGTCCGTTACCACAGCAAACCGCAGACCACCGCAACACAGTTCTTGGTCGGTCCGCATGGCAGCACAGCGACCTATATTAATCGCTCAACGGCACAGCGGACTGCCAAATATAAAAACTGGAACTCGAAGCCGCATTTATGCATTCGAGCTGTGCGACGAGACATCGTGAAAGCCTCGTGCGCGAGAGGCTGGCTCTTCGTCAGTTTAGCGTCTTGCTGACATCCTTGTTCCCTTAGTCAATGATATCCCAACAACCTCGTACTACCTTAACTTGGGCCAAGGGTTCAATACGTCGGAAGTACCCTTCAAGACCATTGACACTCCGTTTGCGCAGGTCACGGTAAGGATATATACTTTTCTGCGCCCTCACTTTTATGATATCTTCCAAGCGTGCAGGTGACTGACGTAGCCTCTTGCCGTTCTGTAGGATGGGTTTATGGCAGCGAATGATAATGGCTTTTGGCTATATGGTGGGCTGTTAGCTGATACAGACGCCATCCAATCGTTTCCCCCAGCCGACAATATCCAAGTCTACGACGTGTACCAGCAGGGTCCAGTCAGAGACTGGAAACCGGGCTGGCAAATTGGACCCGTTCTCTCAGGAAATGTCAACCGTTACGTGGCCGGCGGCGCTGGTGTCAACGTCAGAGAGCTGAACACCACCTACTACTTCTCCGGAGCGAGGGTATGTACCCACCCCCCTCGTTATTACCAGCCCTGCGCAAGGGAAAGGTTTACGAGACGTGGTGACTAATAAAATCTCGATATAGGGCCAAAACTGGGGCGAAATCCGTGGCGACGGTGCCGTCCGTCAAAGATATCGTGCCAATGTCACATCTTCCCAGTTCGTTTCCGCCGACCTGACGGACCAGATCCGGACCCAGTGGTCCAATACCACCCTCCCAGCCCCAGCCCGCCCAAGAATCAATGCGGAGATGGTATATGTACCTGCTGGGAAACTCGGCGCACTTATTGTCCTTGGAGGTGTGACCAATGCCGACTGGCAGATCCCAACTCTAGAAGAGTCGTCAAATGGAGTATTTGATGCTGCCATCAATAGGTCAGTCGCAACCGGGCCCGGCTTCCTCCGGACGGTTGACGTATACGACATCAACGATAAGAAATGGTATCTTCAAAACACAACGGGCGATGCACCCCCAACCGGACTCGCGCAGTTTTGCGCCACTGTAGCCAGTGCCGAGGATGGGAAATCTCACCACATCTACGTCTACGGAGGCTACCCTGGCCAATCTCAACAGCTTCCGATTCCATACTATGATGACGTCTACGTTCTTTCCGTTCCAGCATTCGAATGGATTAAAATCTTGGACGGTTCACCACAAACAGCACGTAAAGGCCACAAATGCGTCAAACCGCTCCCGGATCAGATGTTCATCATTGGAGGGGCACCGCCCAGTTCAAGCAGATGCCTTGACCTTATCCGTATCTTCAACTTAAACAAACTTGAGTTTGTGAACGAGTACAACCCTTCAGTCTATGAACCATACAAGGTCCCACAGGCAATCAGGGATGTCGTTGGCGGAGAGTATGTTCATTCCATTCCTTCTCAATCAATACGACGAAGCTTACGAGATTGTTTAGTGAAAACGGGTCGGCCACAAAGACAGCCGCGAGATGGGGAGACCCAACCCTCGAGGCAATGTTCGTGACAGAATCGCCACCCCAGAGAGCAGCCACATATTATCCGTACCCCTCGACACCTGCGAATAGCACCCCAAGCGTCAGCATCATCCAGACCAAATCGGAGACACCCAAGTTCGTTTACCCGGTGATAGCAGTTTGCATCGTTGTCGTTCTAGCAATCGTAGGTGGTTGTATCGCCTTCTTCTGCATCAGGCGCAGAAGACAGAGGCAAGCAGCCAAAGACGCCGGGAACGAGCAGTTCCAGAACCAAGAGAAGGACAGCAAAGGAGCTGCGTATCCAGAATATCCAAACGACCCTCCTCAAGGTTACGGCAGCTATGGCAGCATGTCAACTATCGCACCCGCCTACGCCACCGGGGAGCAGTATTCTGGTAACCCGCAGATAGTTTTTGAATTACCAGGTAGGTCCAACCCACTATCGTCACACAAACTTTTCCTCCCGTGACACTATGAAACTAACACACCTTGTCTCTAGCCGAACCGAAAGGACCAGTAGAACTTGACGCTGGCGCTGCTGATTATACCAAGCTCGGAGTTATCGACGAAAACCGTGCTAACGACGCATTTTCCATCGTACCTACACCCGCTACTGAACGTTCCGATCCTATCTCTGCTGCCTCCCGTAACCCTAGTCAGAGGACCCGTCGCTCAGTTTTCTCCGAAGCCACAAGCCCGATCGACAATCTCCCAGGTGGTGTCTCCCCGCTAACCCCAGACCCCGAGATCGCGGGCAACCCCGGCGAGACGCCAGTCACACCTGCGGAGTTCAGTTGGTGGAGAAAACAGAGTCTCAAGGGCGGCGCCGTAGCTCGTAAACTCAGCAACTTTAGTATCAAGACGCTTTCTCGGACAAACACAGGGCCAACCCGGGGCGACACAGCGGTCGCGGTTCCGCATGCTACTATTAGTATCACTCCTCCAACTACAGTGCTGCCGACCGGATCTACTTCAAGTATTTCTCCCCCAGCAACTTCGACGCAGGAGCAAACCACCACTGCTACAACTACTGCTCCAGCCGCCAGTGGAGAGCCTGCCACCACTTCTACTGAAGAAGCTGCTCCGACACCTCCACCCGCTCCAACGACGACCACGACAACAAATGCAACAAATACGAACTGATGATGAAAAACCTGTTACCATTTTTTATCGTTTTGGAAGGTCATTCCTTGATTTTCGATTACAACATTTAACTAGTACGCCTTTTAAAGTTTCGCGATAATTCTATTTTTACGTTGGGAGTTGGATTTTCTTTGCTGCTAAAGAGCCAGTACATGTACCTAGTAGCTCGTTACATTTGTCTTGGATTTAAATCTCATGTCTCGCACGCTTTTCTCCTTCTTTTTTGTAATGTAATGTATGGAATACGACCAAATTACCATTTCCAATCATCGATTTCTATCGTGACGGCTTTGCCCAACGGTACATCGACATGGTTTCTTCGATATATACGAGATCTTGGGGAAGACACATTCCCTTTTGGGAGGTGCGGCTGATAACTTTTAGTTACGGCGGGTGGTTTTTCTTTGTACACCTCCCCGATCCGACAGGGAACTTCAGTGATGACGGAATGTATTGGGTTTCCTGAAAACAAAGGTATCAAGGTTGGAATGATAGCCGGTTGTGGTAGCTTGTTGGAATTGTTTTTCTGACAGTTTTCGGCGGTATACCGGCAATGCGAAAGCAGAGAATAGTTGCAGCTCCGGTTGGTCCGTTGTGTTGTTGCAAAAGGCTCCCTTCGTTGCCTCTCAGCAGTTCTGGGCTCCTCCAGATCGTCGATGATTACATGTTATAGTTAGGCCGTAATAATGACTTCGGTTAGAACTTATTATCCAAATTCCTAAAAATTCTGATTTTTTTACCGATCCCGAAATGGGCATTTCCGTCCTTAGTTGAGCTTGAAATTCTCTCCGCAAGGTCACAAAATTCCAGCCCTACAAGAGCCCGCTGCAAGTCCACACTACCTGCATTTACATTCCTGTCGGGCTACGGCTCGCCATTGGGCCAAGCGAGTGAGCGATATATGCAAGCCACGGGTTTGCCACCGGCGAATCCGTGTAGGGTAGCAGTACATGGGGTGCGTACTCCGTACTTGCATCCATACTTCATGCGCGGGTGACCCTACTAGGTGGCCAATATAACTTCTGATATTATATTATCTAGAAGGGTCTCTTGCAAGGTAGCCATTATAACATCGAAAGGTCACCATGTGACCTAGTTCCTTTTCCTTTTTGTGAGAATGCTTCGGCAAGATCCACCGGGAAAATGCAACAATTTGTGCGTTGTGTGGTGAGGTCCGATTCGACAGGTTGGAATGCATTTGTCTGACGAGTTAGATTCTGCGAAACAAGCCTTGCGATTAGAGCGCGATCCCAGTACTTGCATTGATGGACTCGTTGGTAACGGTCATTAACGCCATGGGGCTTCTAAACTTTATTATAACCGTCACACATCGATATCGAGCATCAACTACCATTCACCAATCTTAATATATTACGCTCCGACGATATATATAGTTTTTTGTATGATCCATTAACATTAGAGCCATGCTTCTTTAGACATGTCGGAGAAAATAAGATAAAGGTGTAATTAGGAAATTATGAAGTATTATACACGAAACTTGCGAGAGTGCTTTTCACATCTCTCTCACGGCAAACCCACTATCGTCGGTCAGATGGAGGATATTTCGATAACGGATGCTATCCGAGCATCGAGGGATATCACATCTTCGACCAAAGCTAACTAACTTACAAGAAGAAAGCAGCGACGGCACCACCAAGGGCGAGGATAGCGTTGCCAGCAATGACAGCAGCGGCACCGGTGGCTGGTGGGGCTGGTGGCTGGGTGCTGGTACCGTTGCCAGCGATGGTGCTGGAGACAACAGTGGTTGGGGCTGGGGCGTAGCTGGATGGGACTGGGGCCTGGGTGCTGGACTCCTCGCCGTAGGTTGGGGCAGCGCTGGAAGATGGCTCTGGAGCCTGGGTGCTGGATGGCTCTTCTTCCTCAGAGGTGGTTGGCTCTGGCTCTGGAGCAGCAGTGGTGGACTGGGCTGGGGCAGAGGTGGTTGGAGCAGATGGTGGTGGCCTGGTCTCAATTTCGACACCGGCGGACTTGCAGAGCTCGTAGGTAGCCTTGGCAGCCTCTGTTATCGAAGTTAGATATCATGATATCGAATGACCGGTCTATATCGAAGGATTGCAAGGGTACTTACTGGCAATGTCGGCTGGGGAGCAAGCCTTCTCAATGCAGTCAGTGGAGCTGGAGACGAACTGCTTGTTGGAGCAAGAGCACTTGAAGTCGGTCAAGCTGCAGCCGGTGGCCTGGAGGGCTGGGAGCAGGCAGGTTTGAGCGCAAGATGGGATATCAGCGATTCCCTGGGCGGAGACAACGGCCACAAAGGTAGCGAGGGCAACAGCGGAGAACTTCATTTTGACTTTTGGGTATTAGGAATTAAGTAAAGACTTAAAAAATAAAAAGAATGTCGAAGTATTATTGATGCTTGTTGGATAGTACAAAGCGAATGTGTGCTATTTACCACTCGAGATTAACGACTGTGTGACTGATGGGTGAGGGAGAAAGAAGATTCGTATCGAGATTGGGGTCTGGGAAGCCCTTTTATGTCTACTTGCCAACCGGTATCACGCTTGATTCTACCTCGGACAGTTTTTCACGTTCCCTGCAACTAGAAGGTTAGAGTGAGCACGCATACATCACATTGACGCCTGTCTGACAAAAGGCTGGTTGGTATAAAACTGCAGCAGTGGGTGCCATCCTGTGTGGGAAAAAGAGCATGGGCCGCAAATGGGCAGTAGTGGGCACAGGTCGATAAGCCCATCCTGCTTCCACCCCTAGCGATCTTCGACTAAAGATAGTTTTCGACCGGGAGGGGAAGCAGTTCTGGCAGGTGCGTCGTAGGCGGATACGTCGAGAAAGAGGTTGGCAAAAGAAATGTACCAGATGTCTGGGAAAGCAGAAGTGTCCCGCCCGCGCTAGTAACCCTGGGATAAGACCTCAATTCACGTTCCTGCATGGGAGCGAACTAGAGCCAAAACTAGCGACGAAGGCAAAAAGAACGAACGGGATGATTCTTGAATTGAAAAACATGCATTTGAACAGCCCGGGGTTGGTTGAGTCCTCGCAGGCGATCTGGAGAAGGTGGGCCGTCCGGGGTTCGTCTAAAAAGAGGCAGGACTCGGCTTCACATGTCGACGCTGTTCCCGGTTTCGAAGGTCCCTTCGACAGGCTTCGAAACTAAGCTCAATTTACCAGTAATTTGGGGGGCCGGGATTGGGATTCTCTCAATCACCAATCGAATTGAGATGGGATCAAGATCGCCAGTTTCGTTAATCCTGTCGAACCTCCAGCCTCCTACAAGGGCATTCGTATGCATGTTATCGTCTGTTGGAACCTGTCTCGTGCCCGCCGCAAGGGTAGCGAGTGTTGGACATGTCGTCGAGTCGAAAGGAAAAAAGGAAGCAACGTCAACTACAGAATTTGCGGGGTGTGTTACATTTGGGGCCGGCAATCGCGTTGCGCAACCTCCCTGCAGACTTGGCCCAGAAATCTCTGCCCAGAAATCTCAGTTGCTTCGACTTGCAACATCCGCCACATCGAGCAGGAGCTTCGTCTTTCTCTCGACAGTTGGCTGCACTTTCTCTGAGACACCCAATGCTTCCAAACCATGGGGCTGCCGCCAGAGATACCCACCACCCGCATCCGGGTCCAAGGTATCGTTTAGACTGCTGTCACTGCTTTCCGAGCACTCTTTTAGTCTGTTCGACTCACAGGACTTTGATTGGAAATCTTGAGACCCGGCCGGGCGCGGTTACAGTGAATAACCTCATGCTTGCAGCGGATGGCCGGGTCAGCTCGTATCCGTCGAGGATCCTCAGAAATTTCTGCGTCTCGTGAAATTAAAACCATGGTTTCTAGCAATCTCAAGGCAACAGAGCACGCGCAGTGGCTTTCGCCCAACATGCATTCATTAGCTTTCGATTCTATAGCTATCGGCGATACCACCCAAAACGTGCTTAGAGAGAAGTCCGGATCGTCAATTGCATCCAGTTGATAGCCTCCTGGCTATAGGTAGCCGTCTAACTCTTATTCTCCTGATGTCATAGCTCTAGAGCCATAGCTTGCTTCCACAGGTTTCGAAGCGGAGTGCAGGTCAAAACTGCAACCTTCTTTCCAGCGCAAATGCTTCCCCAAACCTTTTTGCGACCCCATAAAATGTGGAGACATAAAAATTAATTAACAGCCGGCATATGCATCTCCTGAATCGCGAAATCCAATAATCTCGAGGTATGAGTGGACCTCCTTTCGAGCGCAATACCGTTTCGGGAATCTACGGCCGAAGCGACTGTTTCTTTCATGCATGATCAGATGCCAGCTTCGAGGATGTTAAGCTTTCTCAAAGTCCGAGGAAGGCAGCTTGTGACAGGCTTGGCCCAGACAACCCAATTCTTTTTTTTTTTCTGGGGTACGACAAGGATTGCACTGTGCCGTTATTGGCATCCTTCTTGGTTGAGGCCTAGTTCTGCAAACGGGGAGTTTTTCTGTTCTGTGAATACTATTCATCGTCGATAAAATGGTGGTAAAGAGCCTCTGGAACCATGGGGAGGTGTATATATCTATGTGAAGGGTCCTCCAACGAGTAGTCGGATGCGATATGCCTTTATTCGTCTATCTGCATGTCCCAAACCACAGCAACGATAGCCTGAGCAGTTACGTTCTGCCGTGCGAATGCTTATACGTATATCCGACTTAGAGCGACTATACAGAGTACCAATATATCATACAAATGATAGTTCCGGTTTCCGCTCTGACATTGTTCAAGTTTATCGCATCGGACCTCTACAACAGACAGCGTACGAGCTGGCAAGAAAATGCCCGCAAGGGATTGGAAATTGCACTAAACAGGATGACGACGTTTTAATTAAGCCGTGGCAACGGGAGGTTATAAGATATCGATGGTTGAGTGATTCACGATCTTGCCACTCGGGTTCCATTTCTCTGCTTTTAGTCCGCTTATGATAAACCCGGTTCTGGTCGCTCTCTATTATTATGTCCGAGATCACGAAACGTTTATCAAAAGAGTTTAAAGTCAGAATGCGAATAGAGAAATCGAGTTGGTTGTTGGAGGTTTCGGTATTCTCCGAAAGGCCCTCAATCATATGACCATGGTTCGACGTGGACGAAAGGCCTGCCTATGTATGACGGCTGTGGGTCAATAATAGCTGCAACAGTGTCAGACCAAACCTGCTCTGTGATCCGTCAGATCTAGAGCTGCGCAGCTGCGGAAAGGTATCCGCTTTTATGGCGAGCGAGTCGCGTGGTGCATAGCCATGCGCTGCGGTGTGAAGTGCAGCACGTTTTACCAAGCGGCTGTTTTGACGTGCGCATCCGGCGTTCTTCCATGGCACTGCCTATGCGGGGAACCGAAGCCTAAACCTTTCTTTTGCATCGCGAGTCGGAGACTATATTCTGGTTTGATGGTATGCGCATATGGCTGAAGGAACATTCGGCGTCACCCTTGCGCTTAAGGACTGGAGTTACGACGCGGCGTGCATCGAGAAGTAAACTCTATTGACGGGTTTGGAAAGGCGCGATTAGGAGTCGCCTGTTTCGGATACTTCCAAGAAGAAAAGGATTGCATCGATTGATAAATTTAGAACATCGTAGATGCCTACGAGTCAATGGAACCGTGAATACCCTGCGGTTGTGAGAATTCTGCGTGATGCTGGCTAGTCATGGCGCTCGCAGTTAGATCCGTAGACGGGTAGTAATGGGCATGATTGTATTTATAGAATACCATCCCAGTAAAAAATAAAAATAAAAAATATAGTCTACAGCTTCGGCTAAACGAGGGCGACAAAAAATGTTAGAGTTATAAGTCATCCACGGAACGGGGTGTTAACCTGAAGTCGCCGCGCGAGTTTTCCCAGATTGATCGTGAACTGGCAGCGGGATGTAGTATCGATAACGGTGATAAGATGGTTTTGAAAGAGGGGTCATAGCAAACCAGCCGCGATCTCCGAAGTTGCGCCTGTTTAGATCCAATATAATACCATCTTCGAATTATTTCCGCACCGACGCTGCTAAACTTAGAATCCCGTCCCTGAAGGCAATCCGTGATCCCAACGTATGCACGCATGTCATGTTTGCCGTGATGCATCCAGACGAACGCTCCATGGAAAACTCTCCAAGTTGCAGTTGCCGACTCCACTCCGCTGCATGCATAGGCGCCCGGCTAAGGGACATCGTCGCCCTCGGTTGGCTCCACATCGTCCACTGGGACTTTCTCCCAATGGGAGGACGCAAATAGGGGGCTCTCCAATCGACAAGATCCTTAGTAGCTTTGACCACTTCGTCTCGAGATTCATATCCAGACGAACTCCGCATCCCTCGACGGCCGCGAGGGCTCCTTTCTTCCCCTCCATCCTCGAAATCGATTAATTCTAATCTCCCATCGGCAGTCGTCTCGCTTTTTCTCCACGTTCTCAGCCTACTAGGCCTCATCCGAGAGCTCGTTTCGACGAGAACCCTTCCCTTCCTCGCAGCCCTTTCGATCCCATCCCATCCCAAAGCATCCCAACAGGCTGGTAAAGCCGCAGTCCACCGGTAACGTGATAGATTCCACGGAAGTTGACTGCCAGTCCTCCTTGGCTGCACACCCACACCAGCATTTTTCCCACCTCGCTTTCGAGCCCCTAAAATTTTCGCCAATTGCAGTCATCCACCCGAGATTTGACAGCGCAAAAGAAACACGCGAATCAAGTCGACTCGGAGCCATTGTAATGCGCTACTATCACGCAGCCTTCGACTAGGTTTAGCTATTGCAGCAGCTTCCTGGCTTCGTGTAATTCTCGCTTTCCCTATTGTTTTGTTCCTCCCCCCCTTGCCCTTCGTGTCGTTGTCCCTGTACGGTGCCTGCAGAGAGGAGCGCGCGGGGAGATCATAGGCCTAGGGGAAACAACCATTAGAGCCTGCTCCTTGACTTGCAGTGCCTTCGCATCTTGGAGCCCCTCCACTGCCAATCGGCCATGTCGGGTCACTCAACCCCATCGACACGAAGTCTACCGCACTTTGGAGGGAGCCCGTTCGATGCGAACGGGGTGGCCAACAATCCGGATAGTGCCCTCGATATGACGGGAGCTTCGCCCGGCGGCAGGCAGTACTTTGACCAGCCCATCTTTGAATATCACAGTGTCCCTGAAATACGCGAGGACGACCATGGATCACCGCATTCAAATCATCATCACCACCCGTCGCAGTCGCAGTCGCAGCAGCCTCCCCAGCAATCACAGCCGGGGCCCCAGGTGCATCCAGAGCGGCGGCTGTCGGGCCAGATTCCAATCGTCGCCGGTGCACTTCGTGGCATGAGAGTACGGACAGGATGGTGAGTTAAAAACCCGAAGACCCTGTATAAGTACACCTCTTGTACGGCATGCTGGTCCTTCCAAGACCTTGTAGACTTTGTCCTTCCGTAGCTTCATGCATAATTACGCCTAAGCGCATCTGCAGACTCAGAGAGAGAAGAAAAAAAAAAAAATTAAGATCGAGACGAGATGCTAACATCTTGCCTAAAAGTAACACCTGCAGAAAGCGACATGTAAAATGCGACGAGCAAAAACCCCAGTGTCAAAACTGTTTAAAAGGGAATCGACCGGTTCGTCATCTCATATCAGGAACCTCGTGTCCGACACGTATACTGACTTCCTTCCAAGTGTGTCTTCCCAAGTCCCGACAGTCTCTTCCGCCATAGCCGGTCTGGGTCGATCTCAAAGAAGGGCGCAGGTAGTTCCGGTCCCGCTGGCTCCAACCCCAACCGACGATCTTTAGATCTATCCGCCGGCTTCCCTCTTGACGTCAAAAGCGAATCCGCCTTAGCATCTATAGCATCTATCAATCCTGAGCTTGATGTCTCTGGCATGCTAAGTTTGGCGAACGTTGCTGCGGGACATCACGAAGGAATATCACCGACATCGACTGCTGTATCCCCCAACGGGCTTGCAAATAGAAGGCACAGGACCCAGCCCACTGTACTTCCCCTCTCGTCGACATCGCCTTTTCTCCCACACGGTGCTGCAGATAGCCCCTCACAACTGAAGGTTCCTGGTTCCGCTTTGATCTCGCCCACCGGTGCTGCCGTTACTCAGTTCCAGGGATTAGTATTGTAAGTCTATAATATATTATATCACCGCATATATTTACTTAAACTAATGTGGATGACGTAGAGCTCCTATATCACCCGCGCCGCACACGTCCCTTTCATACGACGCCACTCGCATCGACCCTCAAGGATTCGACAGAGTAGCGCCAGACACTATAATGGGTAACGGTGTAAACGGTTCCAACGGCCTCTCGTTCTCGAATGCTCCCAGAGAACCTGCCGTTCCTCTGCCGCTCAGTGAACATGAATCTGCCTTGTACAGGAACTTTATTTCCCGTTTATGTCCAGCTGTACGTTCCATACCGGCACCCGATCACTTCCTTCTACTAACGATAACTTCCTAGCTCGATATATTCGACTTTGATAGGCAGTTTATGATAGTAGTCCCGAGGCTTGCCCGCAAAAATACAGGCCTTCTCAAAGCCTGTCTTGCCCTATCCGCCAAACAGCAATACCGTCTTCGAACCGCTAGGCAACTGACGCCAGCGCCAGCGCCTACTCAAGAATCGAACACCGAGGTTGAATACAGTCAATATTACGACGCGGCGCTCCGAGAGATGCAGAACTCCTTGGTTAATGATGTAGACGGGAGGTTCTCATCGTCAGAGGAATTCCTCGCTACAGCCGTTATTTTATCGACATTTGAGGTTATTGACGGCTCGAACCTGGAATTCCGAAGACATTTAGAAGGAGTCGGTTCGATAATCAAACCACAGGGCATCCATGAAAGCCTTGTAGGTCTGAAGGGGGCTGCTTTCTGGGCGTGGTACCGCCAGGATGTCCTCGCTGCGTTCCGCGAGAGAAGACAAACGTTTATCACTGAGGATTACTGGAATCTCGATACTAGCCCCGAGAGCATGTGCCTGCTCAGAGAAGACGAATTGGGGAACCGTGTCATGTTTATCCTGGGTCAGATTATCAACTATTGCGCCAAAGACGAGATCGAAAAGAACGAACATAACGTCACCGAGCGACTAAGGAAAGCAGAAGCGCTAGAGAAGAAACTAGAGGATTGGAAACGATGTCTACCTGATAGTTTTGAGCCGCTTACGAGGATGAAGGACAAAGATGGGATCTTCGAGGCACTCTGGTACAGCCCGGCGTGCTGTGGGATTGCCATGCAAGTTTATTACTTCTCAAAGATTATGCTCATGATGCATAAACGTAAGCACAGCTCCCGCTCTACATGATGACAGAGTTCCACTAATTCATCTTGGCTACAGCCCAACCACCGTCTCAAGACCGGTACCAGCATTTCCTCGCTGCCCAGCGAAAGTACAAACAATGCACACAAATGATCATCGGTATATCTCTCGCAGATGTCGACGAATCATATCACCTGATCAGTCTGCAGTGCCTCTACGCCGCCGGCCTTGTTCTCGACGGCAAGGAAGAGCGAAAGATTCTGTCCAATCTGATTCGAGAAGTCCAGCACAGGACCGGGCGATTAACGTATTATCTGGTTGACGAACTTCAGAAGTTATGGCAAGAAGGGGAAGCCGCGTAGGATTAAATGACCGTTACCGGACTCTTATTTTCATGCAACGCCTGCGTTATTATTTTTGTTTTCTCTCCCTCTTCCTCTTTCTCTTCAGCCATCCCATTAACGACCTTTTGCCTTATCATTACCATTTATACTTCCCATAGGATGATCTTTTGGGAGTATTGTACATGAGATACGCTTTCCTTTAGTTCTTTTGAGTTCGGTACGTTAGGTGTTAGCGAGTACGATGCTTTTTATCTGTTGGAAAACCCAAAAATCTGTTTCAATATCATTACCAGGGCGGTCTTCTCGAATTATTTCTTGTGTTTTTGCTACGAATGTGCGCGCGCGGGGGGGCTCATTACTATCTGCACGAAAATTCAAAGCTTCAAACCATGTATAAGTATTTTCCTTCTACCACTTCTTTTCGGTTATCACATGCTCTCTCTATTTCCTATGACACAATATCCTTTCCAGTTTTGGGCTCCAGTCGTCCCTTTAATCAGTTCGAGCGCGAGCAAGGCACGATTAATGTTAACTTTCGTTATCAATGAAAGGTGCGAGCGTAAGGTTACACAGAAGCTTATTTGGTTCTTCACGTTTTGTGTTGGTCTGTTGTAGTTTTCGCATAGTATAAAAAATCAAAAATCGTCAGCTTCAAAAATTTTCTCCCGGATTCTCCTATAAATACTCCACACACCGGCAAAACCAATTCAGCTTTGCTAACCTTTCTCCCAATACAATCTACAACCAGTTTCCAAGATCTCAGCTACCTCAGGATTCCTTTTCTCTAACAAAGGCGTAACGAGTTCGACATCGGCATCACTACTTCCCAACCTTGCGTCTCCACCGTCTATGTTCTGTTCTGCACGTCTTCGCGGGTATTCGAATATTCGAATGCATTGACAGACATGTATTTAGCGCTTGAGGTATCTAGCTATAATAAACTATTTGACTTCGTGGACATCGTTCCGTCTCTTCTACTCGCATACAATTAAAACACACGATAAACTCACCCCTGGTAACTTTCCGGATTTCCTGCTGGGCTTCATCACGAAGTGCCATCTTCAATCTACAGGATTTTCCGTTATATTTACAGGGAATAGCGATGAAAAGGTTTTTTTCTTCTTTTGGGAGGGAAAAACCTGCCCATAACCTCAATACTCATTCATGGGTCACGTTTCTCGTGATAATGGTGGCAATAGTATTTCAAACTTAACTCTCTCTCTTTTGAGTATGGCAAGATTGATTGATTTGCTTCCGACATATTGTGAAGTCTGTATATGATATCACCTCTGATACAGCGGGATTCAAGGATCTTAAGACTTAGTTTGACTTAGTGGATCGATATGTTTGATAAAACGAGCGTAGGAAGAATATATCCCCTCTCTCTCCCTTCCAAAAAACTCAGGGCGATGGAAATGGGCTCAAAAAGATAGGCAGGCAAGGTTGTAATACATCGATACTCCCCCAAAAGAAACTCCTTAAGAAACACCTGAAAAAGTTTCCCTGATTTCCCAAAAAAGAATCTGGTAAATCCTGTTGTAGACAATACGTGATATAAAAGGAAAAAAAAAAAACTAGACTTGACCTTCTGCAGATCTGCCCACCCCTAAGCTCATGAAGGATAAAAAAAACTCCAAAAAAAACAGTGTAAAATCCAGTATGCAGATATATATGTATCTCAACGACTCTTTTACGATGACCTCAACTCCAATAATGAGCACTCCATCTCCTCGAATGTATGCCAAACCTGCCAGCCGCCTTTACTGCCGTTTCCGTTCTGAATCATAGCCTGTGCGTCGTCCGGGTTATCGAGCTAAATATGTAAACGTTAGATCTGCTCTAAATTTATCAGGTACGGCGGAATAGGTATAGCAACTTACGCAATCTAACACGACCTTGTTAAATCCTACCATCCCCTGATGTTGCGGCATCTGAAAGTGCTTCGTAGATATCGCTACCAACCCTTCAAGGACCAGTCTCCTCAGAGGGGACGGTGCAAGAACTGGGTATACAATTCCGCATATATTCCGCGCCATCTTCCCCGTATCGGAGCTGACTATACTACCCGCGGCAGCAGCGAGCATGTTTGGTCGAATCAGTGGAGTAAACTTTTCGAGTTTTCCGAGATCATTAGTGCCCCAAACTAGGACAACGGAACCCAAGAGTTGCTTTTGGCTATTCATTGCTATCAAGATACGGGCTTGACCGATTTGAAGATCATCGCCAGCTATACGGTAAGGATCGGTGTACCGGCCGTTATCATGAGTGCGGACGAATTCCATGGTTTGCTCGTAGAGCAAAGGCGCGGTTGCTGAGTTTGCATCGGATATAAGCTCAAAAGAGATGCCGCTTTCAGATAGCTGCTTGCTGATTGTGGTTGGAGGCTTCCAGTCGGAGAGATTGGGCAGAACCAGTCGGTAGATGCGAGATGATGAGGTTTCTGGCCATCCACTGTGGATATTAGGTGATTAGCGAAGGCCGCGATTAGGGAATGTAATGTAATAGGTATCAATAGGCTTACAGGTTACGGAACCATGTTTTGAAGGTCTTTGTAAGATCTATTCCTTCTGTGAGATTTACCATTGTCATATTTGGATTTGGAGAGGCGGGCATTCCAAGATATCCAGCTGGAAACCGTGTTCCGATAGATACCCGCTTGATGCCCTTTTTCTGCCGTAGATATCGTAGAGCGGATGCGTGTAACGAGTTGCCTATCGACAATTTACGCCGAGTAGGGTCGACGACGATTATTCCGATGCTGCCAAGCCCATTTCGAGGGTTATAATATGTCGAACAGAACCCATATAAAGCACGCGTAGAGGAGTTCCGGACCACAAAGTTTTGCTGTTCGAGGATAACAGAACCGTCGTTCATGATGATATCTTCGGTGAGATAGGCCGCCGGAGGGAGTGTAGCTAGGTCAATATAAAGAGATGGGGTCTCCACACTAGCACGACGAACTGCCTCCAAGAGCTGCTGTAGAGACTGGAGGTCTCGTGGCCTCTTCCAATGCTCAACCAACCATTGCTGTTTTGGCTGCTGCTGCTGCCGCCGGCTCTTAAAGATTGTTCCGGGGAGAAGCCCCTTAGCATTTTTCTTCCCGAATATGACTTTAACCAATGCATCGATTGCGGTCTCCGTGAAGTCATAGGTACAAACATAGGTACCAATAGACTTATCGATCCAAAAATCATACGGCGAAGATACCGCAATAACGATCACCTTTTTACCTTTCGGGAAATGTTCCGTGGGGATTTTGCTGATCGCTGAGATATGTTTTGTGAAGCCGTACTGATATCGGTTTTGGTTCGCATCCGCTGTGACGACGATGATCATGGAAGCTGCTTCAATGAGGTTCTCGTGAACGGGACGAATACCGCTCGCCGTATACGAACTATGAAGAATCCTTGCCCCGGAGCTGCGTCCAATAGAGCGTCCGAGCTCGCGGAACACAACCTCGCCAGTCATCAGAACTCGATCCTTATCGGAAAGAAATGATGAGAGCAATGACTTGTGATCCGGCCGGGGTGTCGACGAAGCCATTGTCGGCGTGGAGGAATTATCACTTCGATTCGATTCCAACTTGAGTGACGCATTTAGCTCTTCTGCTTGAGCCAATAGCGAGGCAGGTAGGGGCTTGACGAGGGGGGTTAGGAGGAGAATATCCTGCCCTTTAGGTCTCGTCGGCAGCGGTAGCAATCTGCTTTCATCTCGGACTATCGTGATTGATGCCTCATACGCCCTCACCGATAGCTCCTTATGCGACGGCTCCAGAATCGACAAGTAGTCGATTCCAGGTGGATTGAGAGCCTGTTGCCAAGATGTGCGCTTTTGTTTCATAGCCGCGACTCGTGCGGCAGCTTCCGCCACCATTTCTTTTAATATAATCCCGCTGTCGACGGCTATCTGGAGCCCTTGGATGGCCTCTTGTTGCAAAGTAAATGACCTACAAACGATAATCTGATCGCACCCGGCGTCCAGTGCCATAACTGTCGCCTGTCCGACCCCGATATTCTCGTGTAGGGCTTCCATTTCCAGGCACTCGCTGACTACCACCCCTTTGAACCCCATCTCTTCGCGTAGAAGCTTATTGATCACGGTATCCGAGAGGCATGCATGCATGACCTTGGTGCCCAATGATGGCATTGAGCAGCCGCCGACCATCACAGCGTCGATATCCGCCGCCACCGCCTTCCTGAATGGTATTAAGCCGTGCAGCTTGAGCTGCTCAATAGTATCGGAGAGTATCGGAACGTCTAACGGCGAACCTTGAAATTCGATATTGCCGTATGATGGAAAATGCTTCGCACATGCTGCCACCCCTCCGTCTACAATACCAAATTAGCCAAATTCGCCATTTGAACTCGGCCGTCCCCTAAATTCAGAGCTATATCGTACCTTGTAAGCCCCTCATGAACGCCACCCCCATCTCGGACACTTCTTCGGGCTCATGCCCCATGGTTCTCACCCCTAGCGGCTGGGTGCGCGCGTTTGGATTGAGCACATCCAAGACCGGTCCTAATACCCAATTCACGCCCACCGACGAGACTTCGAGCGCCGTGGCCTTCGCAACCTCCCTACACAGCTCGGGCGATCCCGTCGCCGCCATCCCCATAGCACCGGGGAACTGCCGTATGTGTAGCGTGTCGCATAGATTATTAAGTCCCCCATTCTCCTGATCGATCGCAATAAGTAACGGATATGGGTGATTGGCGTTGCGCGCAATGGTTTGGAGTTCTAAAATGAGCTTGGTGGCTTGCTCGGCAGCTATTTGTTTTTTGCAAATCGAGTGTGCGAAGAGTTATTAGCGATGTGATACCCCCCTCTCACTCATTGCGCAAGGACGGCGAGTGTGATGACTGGGATGTGGGGTGGAGGATGTGATATAGGGGAACCCCGCGATATCTACGGCTTAAAAGATACTAACATTTGAAGTTCTTCCCGGACAACATGATAGTCCCGAGATGGTGCTCCTCAATCAGCTGCTTCACCTGCGGCGTCACGCTCGTCCCGCTGAAACCCATCATGAACACCGCCCCGATGTCCCTAATTCAATCATTGCAGTCAGAAATTACCCTCCTTTCCCGTGTGTGCGCGCGTGCGCGTTAACGGCCGAGCGGCGGGTTCCGGAGAGACGGCTCTTACCAAGCAAGCTGATCGTTTCCGTCCATGATTTCTGACGATTATACCGCTGAACAAGCTTATCGATGGAGGGAATGTTCATCCGATAGGGCGGCCTGTGATCTCGGGTTCTCGAACCCCCCGAGGTACTCTGATCTCAGGGTGGCGGCGGCGGGGAATGTCGCTGTTGGCTCTTTGAGCAGGCACAGGTCCGCCTCGCGGTTCGGAAAAATCGAAAGAAAGGTGGGAATAGTCGTCGCTTGAAAGGAAAATTGATCCGGCTGGAATCCCTCAGAGATGTCTCTGCCCGCAAGTGTATGGTCTGAACGAATTTCGAGTGCTGGAGCCCGCTGTGTTCGGGATACGTTTCCTTCGTGATCTCTCCGTTGGAGGACTAGTTAGTCAGGCTTTGGGTGAGGTTGCGATTAGTTGAATGCTTGCAGAATCCCCATGCGAAAGGAATGCCTGGATCGGGTCGGTAAAGTGAGTTTCACCCGCAAGATTGGGAAGGTCAGGACAGGAAAAAAGGTTTTCCACGAAGGAAAAGGTTGACTTTATGGGGTTACAAATGACGTTCCCAAGCAAAGGAACTTGGGAAGATATCACAAGACTATGAGACAAAGTCTAGGTAGGCTGCCTCAGTGGACTTTAGTGGATGCAGACTCTCATGGGGGCGGTTTCAACTTAGTTTTGCGGCTTGAGGAAACATCGCGTGGAATCCGTCTATAAAATCGGTAGTCGACATACATAGTTACAGTCGGGCTGTGCTTAAGGTCTTTGCGAAAATCAGGACTTCAAAGAAAAATCCGGCGCAGCTGAAGTATCTCTTTTGAAGCGGCCAGCGTGAAAGACATGCCCGCGAGCCCTCCCTTTTTACCTGTGCTTGATCACTATCCGTTTATATCGCACTGCGCATGAGGTTTTCCCAAAGTGGAGACGATGCAACCTTTCGTTACGAGAATAAGCTTAAGCGGGCGTCGATCTAGTAAGGGATCTAGCCAAATGGAAGGCAACCGAAGGCTACATAAGATATGAGGCTGGCATTGGCATTATCAAATGTGATATGGATCTCTATCATATCAATTGGAAGGCCGTATTGGTCGGGCCACATACGTCCTTCGCTGAGAACTGGCGCACCGTGGCGTGAGAATCCAGGCCCGATGTTACAATGGCCAGCTGCCAATACGAGCGACTTCACGGCTTTGTATACCAACATGCATCTGGTAGCGAGCATGCAAACAAACGCTGCAAACGTCCAAACTCTTTGTCAGAAAAGGTGCAGCTATACTAGCGCTCAACGATAATAATTAATAAGAGCCACGGTTTATAAATTTACTCAAGGGTTAACTACAAAAACGGGTTTCGCAAATGCACGCCTTGTGTTCTCAGGCGGATTATATCTACAATGATCGAAATAACTAGGGCAGTCTCGCCACCAGTAATTTTGTGTTGACATGAGGTCGAAGATCGCCGGGTCCCGCCCGACTACCTAGGCAGTTAGTCGGTTACCTTAAGTTTCGTAAGAATTCTAATAGCTAAGAGGGACTCGGGACGTCAGATAGAACGTGGATATCTTAAGTGGATACGTCTATAGCTATACGATGCTTCGAATGGTTGTGACCAGTTCCCGTATTACAATATTGGCACCTGTTCGTAGTAAAACTCATTCTAATGAACTTTAAGAACTTCGTTCACATTTCCATCGAGGACAATCAAGTTAGTAAGAACAGAACAGACCACAAATATTTAAATATCTAAGTAAGTACTTAAGTATCGACTGTTACGTCAACAGGCTGCGTTTGTGCAAGAGCGGGCTGCTTCAATTGACGCATAACACAGCCCAATACCGGATACCTCCAACCATGATATCAGAACAATGTTATCGAGGTAATAAAGAACAATCAACTAACATTATTACAAAGGATCCCAATAGTTATCGCTTATATTGACATTTCCATTGCATTGAAAACACACGTTGACTTAAGTCCTTTCCACTGTGGCACACGTAACCTGCTAACTAACAACCCCAATGTGACCAACCCCGTCTAACATCCCCTTAAGCCGTACATGCCCCTCATACACAATAACCTTGTTCAAAATCACAAACGTGTTTCTCACTGATTAAAAACCCACTAGGTGCCCAAGAATTCAACGTAGTTACTTAACTGTTACCCTGTATGTGCACCTGCAGCCTGAAGCCAACATCCCAACACGGACGACGTACAACCACAACAGCAAAGGCTGCAACCATAGGACGATATACCGCAGTTTAATGCCTCTTCGAACGTTTGGTCCAGAGCGCTCCAGTGGGTGGAACGACAGATGGCAGCCGTATATGCGCATCCAGTGAATATATCAAGGGGGGGGGGCACATGTGCACATATAGGTAGTATATTTGCCTCGTACTCAGACGGTGTATCGATATATATCCAATTCCTATAAGTCTATACGGCTAACGATTACTCCAGCTCGCGAGTCAATCCCCTTTTCCTTGTACCCACTAACCCTAGGCGGCTTTGTACAGTCCAGTTGGTTATAATGCAGATGCCCTGCACATGTTGGTGTATCATCCCCATCACAGGCACTTGTCCCACATTTCGCTTGTCAGTTTCCGTAGTTCGTGGTCTACACGCATGGTATTCATCTCCCGTGGACCGTCCCCGATCCGCTTTATATCCACGAGCCCATGGCCCGTCGGCGTCGTGGGTGTTCATGGTACTCCACACTATTTGTGCTCGTGGACTCAGGGTTAATCTCCCTCCCTCCCTCCCGAATAGTATCATTCTAGAGCAATGCAAGCCATCGGTGCTGATAATTCCGACTTTTAAACCCGAATCAAATGCAATTACCCACGGTACTCTTTGACAACAGCGTCTGTCGCCGAAGTTTATGTAGATATTATATTACCCGGCGGACTTAATCTGTCTCACGTGGACCGAATATAATGCAAAGACGCGTAGAACGTGATTTTCAAGCAGGAAGCCGATTCTAAAAACGTGAAGAAACGTGGGCAGGATGTAAGGGGGCTGGTTTCTGTATGTTCCCTTTAAACTTCCCGAGACACAGATTCAAGTTCCCGCATCGACCCGAGATGTCTGCACATGTAATATATCTAGACCCTGGGACATGTCAAAACGACGACATCTAGAACAGAAGGTTATTGGGTTTTGGATGAACCTGGTATGGACTTTAGAATCGCATATAATCGACTGATCTCAGGTATTTTTTGTTTCTTAGAATAGATTCGTTAATTTATTTCCGCAACCCGATACCGTCATACCTGCCAGTATGTATTCTCGACTGCTGGTGAGTGACCGGGTGTCTACATCATGTCTTTCCCACCCGTTGATGTTGGACGGCAAGGGATGGCTCGGGAACGTTCCTCCTGTTAGAGAGTAAATAACCAATATGTCACAGTTGAGAGAAAGGCGAGAACGCTTTCGAAGTAGTATGGTAATCAAAGCAACTAATTAATTTCAATACCATAGTGTGAGACCTGAACTTGGCGGATAGGTATGGCCCGTGCTTGATTGTGAGATTGTGATAGATTCCGCAAGACGGTTCACTAATATATATGCTGTGATATCGCACGCGCAGTCCAATTGCTTAGAATACTAGCTAGTGGGGGTACGGCTTGTGGAATGTTGTGCCTGCCGAGCTATCGATTTTCGATAATCAGAGGCGGGAAGGACGTTACGGCGAGGTTAGGGGTAATGCTAGCAAAAACCTGCAGGTACGAAAAACTTTAGCGCTTGTACGGCCGTTTCAATTTCTCAAGCGATTGGCAGGAATTTTTGACAGGTCGATGGAATGATGTGCAGAGTGCGCGACTGTGATAGCGGGCTGGAGCGCCAAGGTTGACGAAACCTGGTTGTTGATGCGCAGGTACAGGCTAGTTCGTCAACTAGATTCGGTAGAATCGTCGGTGATAGACAATATATCTACTCGTTAGTCGTTATGATCCGGTATCTGATGCTAGCAGGGTTGTTGAAGAATTTATAACCGTCGGATTTTAGAGACCGTTATGCGATCGTCAATCGAGCATTAGTGCGCATTCAGGAATTCCGGCAATGTTCAACATGATCTCCAGGGCAGAGTTATAGCCAGTTCCGAGCCAGGAAGGAGGTGGAGACCTATCTCTTAATCGATACCGATTTAAACGTTCAATATCCATGTATGGCCATACGTGTTCGCCATAATGCCGTTTGGAACGGGTATCCATTATATCGCTATAGATATGTGAGGTTATGCACATAATCAACGGACGCTGGAGAAACTCGATATGTATAAGATATCGCCAAAAGCAAAGGTAAATCGCGAAAAGTACAGGATGGATAGTTGGAATGGCAAAAGATGACGGCAATGACCTAGGTACAATATATAGACCCGCCTTAATAGGGTAAAATTAAAATTTATGTCGAAAAGAACAAATATGGACAAAGGAAATTCGTTGACAAGTAAACCTAACCAGGGCTACTAGAGTCCCACAAAAACTGGTAAATTTAAGATACCCATATAAAGAGGGCATTTTCTTTCAAATAACAATGATAAAAGGTGTAAAATGAGCGCAACTAGCCGCAGCTGAAGATGCATTTACTGGCTTGGCTGCGATCGGTGTCCGCTGTCACGGCCCTCAAACTCGCCCTTTCCAGAAGCAACAGAGTTGAGTTCCATGATTTGTTGTTGCTCTTTACCCGGTGTCTCCCAGAACCTCTTCTCTCCACGAAGGGCTCGGATGAACCACGGTGTGGCAGCGTTTTCGGGCAATTTGTAAGTCCAGTACTCCTTAAGATCCTCATCTGCAGGCTTGATTCTACCTCCAGAGATCAGCTTAACGAGGAAGGCAACACCGTTGAGGACAGTGTAGCAAAGGATACCGGCGATAAGACCGTAGGCGATAGAGTAGGAGAATGGCATGAAGATGAGTGTGGCAAAGGCTGGAATTGCATCGCCGGCGTAATTCCAGTTAATGCCCATAACAGCCTTCATCATCATACAGCCGACAAGCATGAGGGCGCCTCCGGTGGCCCATGGTGGAATGCTGGCGAAAATCGGGGCGAAGAAAATGGCGATGAAGAAACAAACACCAGCAGACATAGCGGCGAGACCCGTCTTAGCGCCTTGAGCAATACCGGCACCGGATTCGATGAAGGCGGTGACTGGAGAAGTTCCGAGAAGAGCTCCGATGGAAATCATGGTGGCATCGGTAGTATAGGCGATGGTCTGGCGTTCGAAATCACCGGTTTCTGGATCGACGACACCGCAGAAGCGGACCATAGAGTAAAGGGTACCAGTAACATCGAGGATATCAACGTAGAGGAAAGTGAACAAAGCTGCATTATGTTAGATAGTGTTTGTTCGATCTTTGGAAGGAGGCTATGCATACCCAAAAGGAACTGGCCACCAGCACCAGAGAGATTCCATTGCTGGGGCGCGAGAATGGTTTGGATAGGGTGGAAAGTAACAACTTTCTTGAAAAAGTCGAATTTCAGGTCGCCAGTACCAGCCTCATCGTGTGGGAAGAACGTGAAGTTTGTATTTCGTGGCCAGGAGAGGATCGAGACGAGGAGGATACCAATGATCATGGCACTCTTGACTTTATACATCATCAACAACTATTTGACGGAAATGTTAGTTCAAAATCCCCGGACATCCCGAGTTCAAGGTTCCGTGGCTTACGGCTGTGAAGAGACATCCCAACATGAAACCAATCCACATAGTTGGGTTGCTGAGTTTGTGGCTTGTGCATTCCCCAAATTCATTCCTGAACTCTGGAAGACAGGCACCCAGTTCAACTGGGGTTGCTTGAGCACCATTGATGGCACCAATACCGGCAGAATTGGTGAGACCGATGAAGCAAAGATAAAGACCGATACCAGCACCGCAAGCAATCTTGATCGAGTTTGGAATAACGCGAGCGAGCCACTGACGCAAACCGAAGACTGAGAGGGCCACGAAAATCAATCCTTCGATGAAGACCGCGGTCATGGCCATACGATAGCTGACTGGACCAGTTCCGTGGTAACCGACGACCTGATAGGTAAAATAAGCATTGATACCCATACCAGGGGCCAAAGCAATTGGCAAGTTGGCGAGAAGACCCATGGCAAAACTCGAAAGGGCAGAGATGGCGGCGGTGGCGGTGATCAGGTCGCGCTGGAGGACGATGAGGCATTGTTTATACTCGTCAGAATCGTCGCAGGTAGGGTCACCTCTACGATCACACTGGCAAGTGCCTCCGGACTGTGTGATAATTGTAGCGTTCACGGAGATGATATATGCCATGGCTATGACAGAACTATGTTAGAATCGATGTACTAAAATCCGGAAATGGGCAAGCTGATATTGGTACATACTAAAGAAGATGGTAATTCCGGCACGAATTTCATTGAGAAATCGAGCACCCTGTCTGGCTTTCGGCTGTAGCATAATATCAAATCAGTTACTGCAACAGCCGTAGTTACAAGCCTGAAGTTCATTCATACGTGAGTGGAGCCTTCCAGGCGGAAGTAATGGCCTATAGCTGTAGCAGCGACGGCATTGTCGATAGTCTCGACCGCTCTTCTAATGGCGTCCATTGCACCCCCAGCGACGATTTCTGTATCCCCGATGTTTATACGAACGTGTGTAGAACGTTTGTCGAAGTGGCGTATAGTGATATTTCGCGAGTCAGTTCGAGGGGCTTTTCTATTCTATCGTGATATACTGATATATCAACGTAGACGAAGGAAAGTGTGCAAAAGCGAGAAGCAAGATAAATAGACACAACGACTATAATGGATAATGGTCGCGAGATCGAATGCCCTGTCATCGGAGAAAAAAAGCAGAGGACCAGGCGGGAGGTAGAGAGCTTTTTGTATAGGATGCCAACCGGCAAGCGTCCCAAAGCCTGGGTTCCATCTTGCGGGTTTCAGTCGACTGGCTTAACAAGGCAATTGGGACTGCAAAATTGCATGCGATCCGCCTTTCAAGCGGGAAACCTGCGCAAGGCCGGGTTGAAACCTCCTCTGGGCTTCTCTCTTCTCAGATGCCTTTTTTTTTCTTTTGCGCACAGAGTCTCGTCCCAGGTATCGTCCCCTTTGCAACTCCTGTACATGGAGGGGGTCACAGCTGTGCGGTGGGAAGATGTCTCTTTCGACTCGCCTGTGCTAACTCCAACAGAAAAAAAAAAAAAAAAATGAGTTCCGGGATACACAAGAAAAAGAAATTCGGTGCCGAGAGATACACATTTTTTCGGGTGCCTCCAATTTGCTCGTCGACTTGCACTCCCCACGCTACCGGTTGCCTCTGCCCAGAGTCTTGTCCTTCAATGGGGACCCACACCGTCCCCACATTGGACAGGCCGCCGAACGTTACCCACGTCTTTCTTCGATCGGAGCCTACCTAACCCTGTCGGAGAGCCCTTAGTATGAGGATGTCAACTGCTTCCAGCTCATACAGATGCCGGATAGGTAATGGCCGAAAGATCCAAACCGAGATGGGGCAGGGAGCTTGACTTCTTCTCCACCAACCATTCGATAGTGTCGCGCGATATGGACGTAATACCTCAGCTGCTAACCATATCCCGTCCGTCAAGGCCCAATCTTGTTCCTGAGAAGCAAGGGACGCTATTAATCAAAGGGCGAAAAGGCGGTAGACGTCAAGGGGTCGGGAAACGGTGGTCCATGCCAGACTCCAGCTGCTCTCGATACAGGCAATTTCGGGTCACTTGGAGGGTTCTGAGGCAAGCGGGGAGCCAGCAGTATCTTGGAAATCTTATCGCAAGCACCGAAGGTTTTCAGCTTTTGCCGTGCAGAAATCTGCATGCATAGATGCATAAAATGCATAACGTTCGGTCAACCTGCTGGACAGCGGTATCCGCCGCAACCCTGTGAATGTGATCTCTGGTCGAATCGGACGGTGATGGACCCCCATTTCTTCCTATTTGATCGAGGAATTGTATAAGCTCCATTGATAATGCATGGCGGATTATCAGAGTCTTGGTATTCTCTCGATACACGTCTCGCCGTCGACAAATGGGCTGCTGCCGAGTGGAGCGATAAGCAAGATAAGTTAAAAGCTGTTTCGCTAGGCTCCTCACCGACCCACAGAAGCATGATATGAGAAACCGCCGACACCCGTCCAGAAACTGTCCGATTCTCGGCTCATAATCAGTGACATCCGCGATTAACTTTCATTTGGTCGGTCGACCCCCTCCGTACGGCGATGTTGGGTGGCGCGCGACCATGCGAGCGAGCGAGCGAGCGACGCCCTTGCTTCCCTCAGACGGGTTGATCTGGAATAAAACAAAAGGCGGGAACCATATGCTTGCTTGCCCCTCATAGATTGCAGGAGAAGCCAGTAGGATGCATTACCAAAGTTCGATGCAAGGGTGAAGTGAAGGGTCTTCTCTTTCCAGGAATCAACGATACCCCGATTACTGGAGCAGAGGCGTGGCGGCAGGACCGAGACCGACTCATGAAAATCCGGACAGGCAGTGTCAAAGAATTCCAGCCAACAGCAACCTCTGCAGATATGAATCCCCACCCGCGAAAACAAGTTTCTTTCTGGACAATTATAATTTCGATACAGGCTTAAAACACTAATTTTCATTCGCGTGGTATGTGAGCGTCCAATATCTCGATCGCGGGGCCTCGGCCTGCCGAAGGTACTGAAAACTGTTCTCCTGGCAGCCTCTAACACCAACACGGGATACCTGAACCTCAAGGAATGCCCTTACATTGCAGCCCGTCTCTGGACCTTAGTCTGTCCTATCCATGATCGTATCCTAGAATACCTCGTTTGACTGGCGAAGGGGACTAAGACATATTCATTTCCATCTTGCCTTGGTCCATGTAAGCCTCAGACCAACCCCTCCTGCCTCAAACGAGTTGGAGGGCCGACACCGTGACGGACAAAGACCGTCAGCACTCAAAGAAGTCAACCCTCCCGAAATTATACAGAGACGGATGTTATATTGGGAAGCACCCGACATTGTACTATCGATCTTACTAGGTTTACCACGTTTTGCTCTATCTTAATATTGATAATATATAGATACCCCGCCCACGGCTTCTGTTTCACGGTAATGTCGGAATGGTCCTTCCTCGCCATATCATGCTGATATAATTGGACCCTTTTTCGGGAGGCTGGTGGGCCCACAGCATCAGATATCAGACATCTCCAGTGCATGTTCGTAGATGGACCGTGGACGCTAGCCCAGCGCGCATTCCAGTTAACTAGTGGTGTTCGCTGCGCCGCAATGTGCGGGCGTGCATGTTTTCTCGAGGCTCTCGCCTTTTCAGGCCATCTCGACGTTTGATGGTCGAGGCATGGCGTCCGACACATGATATCCCCGCGAGGATCTGTTTGGGACCTGACTCTTCGAGAACCGGTTCTCTGGATGCAGGCCTAGGGCTCTCTGGATGTTGGAAAACAGGTATCCACGACAGGAACCAACATGCAACAGCGATATCGGTTGCGGGAAGTTCTGGACACAGCCGGCACCAACCGTCCTCTCAAACTGTTTCCAATATATCGCTGTAAACCTGCAACATTTGGGACAAGAAATTTGAGCAAATCACAAGATCAATTGTTTTCCAGGTATAACGAAAGTTCCAAATTTAGGGATCCGGTTCTGGATACCCCGTATACTCTTGCGATATACAAAACTGAGCCCGCGAAATGAGCCGTGGGTTTTATGACTGCGGGAACAAACCGTTCAAAGTCGTCAGCTAAGTGACGCCACTAAATGCGAATTTGGGGCTTCGTGCTCTGTGTAATATCCCGGGCCCATCTGTGCGGCCGCTACAACACCCGCTGAGGGCGTCCCGAATGTGCCGCTGCGGTTGATCATTCCTTCAAATCAGTAGGAGGGGATGTGTATGCGGAAGCCAGGAGTACGAAATCTCGTAATTGCTCCATTCTGGTGTGTGAAAATTTAAAAATATATCACGAAGCAGTCGAAACAGGGAGCCCAGGAGTTTTGTCTGTTCTCTCTGGCCATACACTCCCAAAGACACAACCTCTTTGCAACATAAGTATACGATAGCCCTGCCAGAACGCTGCCCTAAGCAACTTTCAGAGAAGTTGTGTATGATCGCACAGTCTCACCGAGCTTAAGGACGGCCCGTTCTGATTCGACTCTGATTCCATCAAATAGCACCAAATCGGGCGGTTTGCAGCCGATTCATGAATTCAGCACGCTTCGCAGCGATATCATTGGACCGCTGGATCTCGTCCTCGAGAGAAACCCTTCCTCGACAGTCACTGCTTGTGTACCCTGAGGATTGAACTGCCTGATTTTCATTACAGGCCATTCGAAGTCGTCTAGATCCCTTCGAGCTTGATCAAGAACTAAGACCTGGCGGAACCAACCCGTTTAATTGTCTCGTCCCCCCGACCTAGAACCGCTCCTTCAGCTCTGAACTCTCTCACCTGCCTCTAGCTCTAATCTAATAGTTGATCCCCAGGGTGCAATAGGGAGCATTTACAAATATATCTTGAAGCCCTACAAGTTCCTTTTATCCTCTCCTTCCTTCTTTCTATAAACCTCGTCACATCGTTGTTTCCTACGCTCGAGGGTCCGCCCGGTCAGGTCCCTGCCCGAATTACTGTCCAAGCCGGCTGCCTGGCACCTTCGACCGAGGCCCACCTCAAGAACGAGTTTCTTAGCCAAAGCGGCCCCGAACTGCACTCAAAACGCCCACGACGCTTCGGAAACCTCATATGCATGCACTGTCGATGTCATAGGAAAAAAAAAAAAAAAAAAAAAAAGGGACCACACCTCGGGCATACAAAGAAAAGACAATTACGGAGTAGTTGGCAGCCCCCCAAGATTTTTTTCTTCTTTTTCCAACGGCGTTCAAAAAAAGAAGCAGAAGAAGGGAGAACAGAAGGTGCCTAGATATTTTCCGAGCGCGCCAGAGGAAAATTCTAGACTATTGCTCTTGTTTGCAGGTGTGGGATTTGATTTTCCGATATAATCCTCACTTGGAAGCAGGTTTTGGGCCACTATCATATCGATATCTGCTTCCGGGCTTTAGATTCAACCAGGCTTTCGGAATCCACAACGTTACAACGCGGGTCTCGATTGAACCCCGCCGATTCCGTCGAATCGATATCTACGGGAGGATATATATCTTGACGGCCGCGGGCAAGTTTGGTGCCGTAGACATCATAGCCCCTACATCTTCCCCCAAGGGTTTTCTCCACGTTCAAACGCTCCGTCGCAGTTCGCAATGTTTGGCACAATCGGCTTTGAGTATGGCGATCCTCGGGACAGGGAAACTGTGGGTCAGCGGAAAAACAGGAAAGCTTCGGAGAGAGAAGGATCCGTCTTCACCAATAATTCCAGTGAGCGCTCTTCGTCGCCGACGCCGAGTTCGAATAGAAAGCCTTCGTCGACTGCGTCGTCAAGCGCAGGAAGCCAAAAGCAGGTGGCCCCAAGCATAGTATCACAGAAACCCAAAAGCCGATTTGGTTTCTTTGGGAGCAAGTCCAAGGACGTTCCACATGAAAAGAAAGGCTCGTTTTCGACTGGCGACGGAGAAAATATTAGTCCGGAGCCAAAGATCAGTTTACTGGGACTGGATACTGCTTCTTTACAGTTACCGAAGCCTACAGGCAATGGGCGCATCTATAACCAGCATACGCCTCCATCGTCGGAGCACGATATTTCGCGGCAACCCCCTATGCCTCCACCCAACGTTCCGGTACCCCCTACGCCAGACGGTGAGTTAAGCGTTCCTTGAAATAGCACTACAGACAATAAGTTTCTCTAATCCTAAACGTGTCAGGTGTAGAAGGCCCAGCTGTACATCGCATTCGCCAATTCCCCCCCGCAAACCAAAGAATTGCATCAGACTTCAATCTTCGACCCATCTTGACGAGCAGCTCTGATGAAATCTCCCCTTCATCCCCGAGGACCGCCAGGATTGGGTCAATGGGAAGTGGCAGCGACTCGAACCAATCACAAATCGAGACGATCGATCATTCGCTCCAGTCTTTCTATATCGCGGAACATGAGACGAATTACAAATTTCGACCCGGCACAAGGGATCGTATGCACCCACTACCTCAGCCGATCCAGACCCAGCATCAACGACCGATCGCCAATTTTGGGCCCAGTCCCAATTCCGCGGGTCTGCCGTCATATGATACGCTCGGGTTCACACACCAAGCGAGTTTGGACAGTAAACCACCGCCATCCACGAGGTCTGCAAGCAGGACTACGGTTGAAAAAGCGCCACCATCCGCGCATGGGAGAAGCAGCTTCCAGGCCGCTCTGCAGAGGATGGAAAACGCCGGTCTTAAAATCATGTTCAAACGCTTAAGTGAAGATTGGGGCAGCGGTGCTCAGGATTCTGATAACGCCATGCTGCAGGAGGTTGCCTTCGAACAGAGGCTTTGGGCACTAGTGGCTGCGGAGTGGTTAACGTTCGGGAAGTCCCTTCAAAGTGATGCACATGAGTATCTTCTAGATGCACATGTCACGGATGGGAGACGGTTATTGCACCTGCATGGTTCTGCTGGTAAGTCAACCACGAGAAAGGCCGAATGTCGGAATAAATCATTAATATACTTAATATACAGCCGATGGCTGGGTCCTCGCCGCCAAATATCCCAACGTCACAGTTTACTCCGTCTCTTCCCAGGATATCTCCAACCCGCCCTGTCAATGGTCTGCACCTCTCAATCACCATGCCCTCTTCACCCCACAGCCAAATTCCCCCCTACCATTCCCAGACAACTACTTCGATGTAATCTCCACAAAATCTTTTCCTAGCATCCTTCGTCTTTCCGAATGGATTCCCATCTTACGGGAGTGCAACCGAGTCCTTCGTCCCGGCGGCTGGATCGAGCTCCAAATCGTTGACCCGGTCCTTACAAAACAAGGCGAGCTCCTCCGCGAATGGCTTGATGCTAGGATCGTTCGTGGGATGCTGGATGATGACTACGCTATAAAGCCATCGGATGACGTTCTCGGATTCCTTCAGGAAACGGGATTCGATAACATAAAGAGGAGCAGAATTGCACTCCCCGCTTCTTACAATCCAAAGTTGAAGAATATGGCTCGTGGCCAAGGTCCCGATCCTGATGCAGCAAGAGTTATGGTTCTCGTTGGGAGACACTTCTATGAAGAACTTTACAGAGGGTTCAATCCGATAATAAACGGCGCCGGTGGCGATCATCTATGGTGGCAGAATAAAGCTATCAAGCACGAATGCGAGGTCCTTAACACCTGCTTCGGACTAACATTCGCATTTGCTCAGAAGATCTGAATGATCCTTTACCATAATATATTACCAAAACATTCCTTTCTTCTTTCGCCCTTCAACTTCTACCATTTATTCTTTATTTCATTTGTATCGATAAATTTTTAGATATCCTTTTGCTGTTGTCATTGGAGAAAGTTCGTGCTGGATTAATGGTGGATCACTGGCGTTCTTCTTGTGACGGAGTTTTCCTTGTGTGATTGTTCCTATATTCTTCTGTTATTATCCTACAACTACTTAACCATGCTACTTTTACTGCAGCGGTCGTGCATATGAAGCGCAGTTTTCCGTTTTTCAAGGCTCCACTTCGTTGTCACTATTTCCCCGTATACAGCCTTTGATTTCGATTCTCATCATTCTCAAAAAAAATTCGGTCCTTTGTGTTGTATCATAACGTTATCTTCAAACCGTTAGAGCTTCGTGCAGGGCGAGCTTCGGGTTCTTTGCTCTTCGATTCTCTTACAAATAGTATCACTTCAATCGAACCCTCACTTTAGTATTCACGCCTATATCATATAGAGGGGAGGGAAAAAAAAAAAAAAAAAAACTGCCCCAAAGATGTTTCACTTGTTTGTTTGTTCTTGAGGGCGATGTACAGTTTCTATCATGTGCTTCCCGGGCCCGCGGTTCGACAAAGCTAAAGTTTGAAACCTGCCCGAAATCGACCTTGTAGACAGATCAAATGTCTTGAGATATTTTCGTTTCGCCGCTGTAATCTTATCCCACGAGTCGGGTTAATCGTGGAAGGTTCGACAAAAGGGGGAGCAGAGCGAAACGGAAATTTCAAAGACATGGAAGGGTTCTCGAAATCGTTGCTTCCATGCATAGAATTACATGCCTGCTCTCCGTTCATTCGTTTTCTTTTCCCACGGGCGACGTCTGGCCGTCAAACATATTTTGCCAGCGTATCCGTGGAATTTTGTGATGGGGGAGTTCAAGGCAGCTGTGCACGCTTTGCCTGGTCCCCGCCACTCGGACAGGCTTTGCCCTTTTTGGGGCCGTTTGGCCGATAAAGGCTTGGGTGGAGAAACATGCTTCGATGTCTGCGCACGGGCTCCACTGGAATACATACTGGGTTGTTCCATTGTTCCAACCGGTGCTTCGTCTAGCCAGGGCAAGACTGCGACGCATTCAGACCCGGCTCGGGCCTCAGGAAGCTTACTAGTATCAGGCTGAGTTAGGGGTTCTTGTATTTTTGATTATTAAAGAACTGGCGGGTACTTAAAAGTATATGCAGAGGTAGGTTCATAGAGTCCTATTGGTGCCTAGATGGAACTTACCATTACTCCGTAATATATATTCCGACATACCGGTCGGGCGGTCGACGGAAGTCACCAGATACTGGCGCTTATAATTTAAGTAATTAAGAATTTCAAATTAATAGGATTATGTGTTAAGTTAGTAGAATTCAGACCCGAGGAATACATAGCATTGTCTAATCCTGTCAACCACAACGTCCCGCTTCGTTCAGTCGAGGGTTCTGCCCTCTGGCGTGACTTACGGGTACGCAGGTGTACGAGATACGTTCAAGGGAAGAAGCCGTCTTTTCAGGGTTCAGGAACGCGGTGGTTCTTTCTCAAACCACTTTGACATCGCACTTACAACGTTACCAATGCAGGTTGGTTTCGCCTACTAGGCTTAGACCTCCGTTCCTCTCCCTGTTTCCTTCGCTCTCTTATGCATGGAAGCTCGTGTCAGATATGCGAGGATCCGCTGTGATGGTGCGGTGCACACTATAAAATTTGACAGAGCTACTAGGCCTGCGCGTGGACAGGAGCCACTGATGCAATGTGCAGTGTAAAGTGCGCGTGGTATCCACTTTATTCGAACTTGCCTGATAAGGATTAACCTTGCAGGGCGGGTTACACGATATCGGCCGGTGCTCAGTGTTCATTCTCCTGGACGTTACACGGATAAATGGGGCCACGGAGGCCTAGGGAGGATTGGCTTGGGGACCAATAACAGCTGCCTCGAATATTATATGAGTTAAGGTTCGACTCGAGCTCGCTGAGATAGTTTCCATGGATCGATCCAAGTGCTTCGATAGCACGACATTATAAGACGTAGGATTTGCGATGTCCTGCAATTTGTAGATCGTATGTCGTCTTTAAACTTTGGGTTCACTTGCAAGGGAGGCTTTTACCGTCATAGAACTCAATATGAATATTATGAACAAGGGCTACGAACGAAGGCCACGAATCATGCGAGCCAAGGAGACTTGAAAAATGTACAACCGCACTCGTGAACGTATGCTCAAGAGCCATTTAACAGAGGTGTGTGGTAGCACAGTTAAATCCCAAGGGATCCCATACGTTCCACAGGGCTCTACAGTCGGTGGGCGGCCCCAAGACCGCGACTGCCAGTCCGGGTATCAATGTTAATTAACTCGTCCCAAAAGCTCTTGGGTAGGAACGTTGGAATCCAACCGCTTCGGATAACCAACAATGCTGAGTTGGGTCGGAACGGTTATTCAACCGGAGGTTCCTTTCGCATGGTGGTTCTCGTATACGTTTAATAGAATAGGGGTAGTTACCACACATTCAAGTGAGAGTTCCTAGAACTAAAAGGCAGTCTTAAACCCTGCAGTCTACCATAGGGCTCATACTCAGCGTTAGTGTGGAGAACGTCACACATGTGCCGATGCAGCTACAAGGGGGGTTGCTTTGTATCTGCATATCTATAAGGACACTCACTGCCCGTAAGGAAGGCGGTTCTGTCGATTGTGAATGACCCGAGTATAAATTTGGCTTTAGAAATGCTATGTCGCACTGAAAGTACGCATAAAATTCCAGTTTCGCCGGCCGCGCCAAATTTGTTAAAAAAAAAAAATACTGCTACCGCTTGCATTCCTCCAAACGCTGTGAACCGTTTCTTTAAACCAGAACAAAAGTCTGGATTTTCACGCTAAAATTCCGCTGCTCCTCTGTATTACGAGATTCGGTAAGCTCGCAGCTGCAGTCGAGGCTTGCTGCATGGTTACACACAGCCTAGGTGACCTGCTTGTGTAACATCCCCGAAAATTTGACACTCCACGTTAACCGGCCGGCTAGGCAAGTGGGTGCGAGACTGATGGCACGTATGGAATGAATACTTGCGTATCAAGGGCAGCGTGGCCACTACATAAGCTAAGTACTTTCCATTGCGATAACGCCACGCATCGAGCCGCCGGCTCTACCGTCCATCGGGAACACAGCAACACGTTGGCCGATGTGTTGGTGTTGCATTTTTATGACGCTGCCAAGACCGCGATCAAACCCTGTGTTGTTGATGGTCTCACCGAAATGTCCGGAGTCACATGACTTTTTTCAAGCCCAAAACCTAATCGAATTTCAAGCACGGTTCCGAATGTCGAGAAAATGAACAGAGCAATCGATTGACCCTAAAACGAAGCGATTTGGCCACAAATTGGATGCACAGTCACAGTTGAGAAATTTGGTGATTTTTTGCGATGGCAACACAAATGTTGGATGTTGACGTTTCTTGAGAATAACTAACTGGATTCCAACGGCAAGACGGCAAGAGTTCGATCATCTAGATCGTGATTGCGATTTAAAGATTTCGTAGTACTAGAATGGTCATATCTGAAATGGGAATCGGATTATTGTTACTGTTCTTTTACTATCTCCTGCGGAGAAACCGATATCATGATGTTTGCCATTCCACGATTACTGGAATCAGTTCGTTGTGTCAGGAAGCGCCCGCCAAAAATAGCCTGCTCGCATTCCTGTTGGTCACCAATAACAGCCAAGAGTCGCGCGCTAACGCTGAGGACTTGATTTCGTGCCATCCTATCAGCGTGAAGGTAGCCCTTCCAATTCTCGTCGATCTTCGAGCTTATCCCGGCCCGGAAACTCGGCAAGGCTTTGGAGACCTTGGTCTCGCTATCCCGGTCCAATGAAATCCCTCAGATGGGAGATTACCCGTCAGAACGTTCTTGCGATTAAGATCTGGGTTGACCTTCAAAAGCTTTTGAAGCGCCTCACCCTGTAAAAGCAACTACAGCACATAGCTGCATAAACTCGGGTACGGAAGAGGCTTGCAGTGTGGTATGACTCGGTTGGTAGCTGAACATTAAATGGAGTTTACTGCATAGCTTCTTCATTAAATCTCCCACCATTCAGCCAATCGCTGACCCGTTAAATCATGGTGGATCCAACTGGACAAGCTTCCCAGCACTGGTCGGACATATCGACAGGGCAAGGCGGCAGAGGCTGGCAAGTTATTTGTTTCTATAATTGTAAACTCGGATTGGAACCTTCTTGTTGTTCTTGGTCTGGTTGATATAAAGAACCTATCGTATGCTCTGGATTCAGCGGGTTTTGTTTCCCTCAACTGCAGTATCGTACATTATCAACTTCGTTCCGTGGTAGTTTTGTATTTCGGTTTTATTTTCCTTTTCCCACTTCCATTCTATCCCGAAGGAGTTGATTTCCTTTACGTACTTTTTTGGAGTTTGAAGTCGATATCTTTTCATCACCCTGCCATACCTCAAAAAAAAATACAGGCTCCGCGAACCGACTACTACTCCAATTTTATATCAAATACCTTCCATCTTCCGCCTCTTCGCATATTCGATATAGGATCAGGCATCCTCATTTACACTTCAAAATGTCTTTCAACTACAAAAGCCTCCTGCTCCTAGCGATTGCCGGTCTTGCAATCGCCACACCTATGCCACAATACGATAGCGAGCCGCAGAAGCCAGTCGTAAATGAGACAGCCGGAGCACCGTCCCTGGTTGAGTTGGAGACTATGAAAGTTATTACACCGATCGGTGCTGAATGCTTTCTTATGGGAAATCCCCATGTATATCCACTTGGTCTCAGAGTTGGTGTCTACCTTCAGTGGTTTGCTACCATCTTGGCCAACTTCTTCGTTCCATCCGTTGCGTCTTCTATGCGAGGCATCAATATGTTGCTCCAGATCGCCATCTTCAGCGGCCTATCCTACGAGATCACCAATATGGACGCACTGGACGGCATTGAAGTCTTCATCCTTCTGACTCTCTGCATCGGTAGCGTTGTTTGTTTGATCACTTCCCCCAACATGGATGTCCGGGTCACCAGAATCGGATCAATCTCGAGGTTATTGGTTTTCCTCGGTATCTTCATGTTCGGAGCTTGGTATTGGTTCACCGGCTATAAGTACACCGCCATGACTAGGTGCACACAACAGACTCTGGTATGGATCCACTCCAATATCTATAGACCACTTACATTGCTAATACTAATAATTTTAACGATAGTTCCTTTTCTTCTGGAAGGTCCACCTTTACCACTGGTTCATGGGCTTCTGCCAGGCCGTCATGATCATTGGCTGCCTCGCTTGTACCGGAACCCTTGCCTACGAGATCTACTTCCTCACGAATATCATCAGCAACGACGGCCTCAAGCCCACTGTTTCCAAGATCCTCCAAGGAAACCTCTATAAGGAAACCAATCTCGGTGGTGTCCTTCAGCAAGAGAGATATGCTTGGGTCTCCGGTGCTTTGTTGATGATCATCTTCATCATCACCGCCGGATTCATTGCTACCATCGAGGCTTCGTTGAAGTACAGCAATACCTACCTCACGTTTAACCTTGGCTCGCCAGTTGAACTTATCCCGTTCATCATTGGATTGTTCGGATTGGTCAAAGTACTTATCGGAATGGCTGCCGGTGCCGCCAAAGTTATCAGCGAGACCCAGTCTCGATCTGTGACCCCTGAAGAGAAGGAGATGAGCTCGAGGCCCAGCACCGGCGCCGGCTATTCCGTGTAGAGGCCGTGGGCACCCGAGTAACTCTGTATTTAATGATCATACCCTGTCTCCTTTTGTTTTCTAGCGGTGTTTCCTTACCGGTCTAATGGCTATTGGGATATGTATCGATATCCGTGGTGTGGTTGGGTGCAAGTTGGTTTTTGGATTCTGCTCACTGGTTCAGAGCTTTCTATAGTAATACTGCCGCTTCTGTTTTGAGATTTGATTAATATATATACCCTTCAGGTATCGCGACATCCCGGTTGCAGCTACGGGGAGTTGGGACCCTTTGGCTAATCCTCCAATCGTCGAGATGCATGTACTTAATTGTTTTAACGGTTAGCGGCAGTGAATAATATGATATCATCACTAGCACAAGTGAAAGTCCCCAAGGACTGACAATTCATGCAAACGTGTTATTCTTCAAATAAGATGAAACAAATTAAACATAGTGAACGGGTCCTGAAGTCAGACTAACATCAATGAATGCGGGTTTGCAGGCTTCTTCGGTTGCCTGAACTTGAGAACCACAACTCAAGATCCCCTCCAAATCCAACATCTCATCCTCGTTCTCCCTTCTCACCCTCAATTCTTTGACACTCACCAATGCTATCACGACTTTGAACCGTCTCGAACTCATCAAGAATCCTATCCATCATATTGTAAGTGTATTTTTACGGTTTCTCTCGGCTTGTAGGCCATCTGCCGCTTTCGTTTCCCTGGTTTCCTTGAGGTTAGGTTTGCAACGTTGCTCTCCTATACCGCTCTCGGCCTCCAGCTCGGGCGGCCGTTGCAGCTATACATCCTTCCTCCCATCTATAACCCCATCGTATTTCATCTTCCTTTCTCATCCACCTCCTCCTTTCCATCTTTCCTCGAAATAAAATCGTATTTCATCTTTCTCACCCCTTCTTTCCACTCCTTTCAACAACCACCTTCTAATCACCCGTCGTCTTCACCGGTCCTATCCGGCCGTTTATCATATATCGGTAGCTTACAGTGGACTTCTACTCCCCTTGATCTGACCAGAATCAACTCGAACAGCAAAGATCTGTTGATTTGCTCCATTCATTCTAATACTGCCTAAGATATAGCCATTTGTCGAACAGAGGTAAGTCATAATCGTACTCGACGCGTGTTCTCCTTCACTCTCCTGCTGCAGCAGTAGCAGGATTCCATATTCAGATTGATATACCCTCTCTGGTTGCTATACTGATGACGTCTTCTCGTGTTATAGCGGAAAATTCAAAATGCCACCCAAAGAGCGTCTAGCAGCTGGTTGCATCTGTTTCGCCTACCAAGAGCGACCGGAGATCTCGACAGCCGGATCAGTCTCTGGTTCTATGAAAGATGTAGTTAGCATGGAATGGCTGAATGCAGATGACTTATCTGTCAAAATTGACAGAGGTTCTGATGCTCCTGATGGCGTCATCCTCGCCCCTTTCATGACGATTTCACTTCATGAAAATCATTTTATCGGACTGTAAGCACCCTCTTCACCAAGCTTTAAGCCGTCGAAGACAAAGCTAACCTATTCCAGTCCCCTGATTAAAGTTCCGTACACCATGATGTTCAACAAGACTTGCGAACTTGCGGAACGTGTCGACCGCACTTTCCTTGCTATCTCTCCATCAGAGAACACGGTCAAGTTGAGGAACAAGCGACAGGATAATCGCTACCGTCCACTCGATGGTACCAATTTCCCTGTCCAAAGGCTTTACAACGACCCAAAAACTGGCCGTCCTATGCCAGAGTGGGATACGTTTATCGATCTTGCCACCCCAATCTTCATTCGAAACCACCAAATCGAATGGCACGCCGAGATTTTTAAGACTCCAGTTGCTGAGATCTTTCGTCTCATTCGTTTGTACCGTTTCATCCACAGTCTTGACTACGATATCCCCGATGCCGAGGAAACGGACCGAGACGGCCAACAAATCGAGCTCGAGGACCGTGATCGCACTCAGAGACGCCCCGTCGAATGGGTTGGACCCGGCGTCCGCAAAGAAAAATCCAGCCACACTCCCCCATCGAGCTCTGGACATACTAAGAAGACCCAAAACGCTATTGGCAATTCTACTCGTCCTGCTGACAACTCTGGAAAAAGTCCAAACAAGACTGGTCATGGTGGCCCTGTCCAGACAGGTAACTGGGGAAATACCGCCCCCGGCGCTGCCCAGCAACCAAATTCGAACCAACGAGGTTTCAATCAACAGGGTAACCAATCCCGAGGTGGGGGATGGAACCAGAACAATCGTGGCAATCGAGGAAACGGGGGTTCCGGCAACCAATGGGCCCGAGGCGGACAAAACTCGGGACGAGGTGGATTTCGTGGAGGACGTGGAGGCCAGCACGGTGGAAACTGGGGTAACAGCGGCCGTAACTTCCAGGACAATAAGGGAGGTTATAAGAATCAATACAACAACCCCGCTGGAAACTTTGAACAACGATCTCAAATTATGAATAAGGACGGCGGGAACGTTCAAAAGGAACTTAAAATCCCAGAAAACGGCAAGCTTGCCGGCCTCGAAAAAGAGGTTACCCTCCCAGCGAAATTGATCCCTAATATCGATGAAGAGAAACCCGCTCCAGTCGCTGAACTTCTTGCCCTCGCCAATGAAGGCACCGCTCCAGTCAAGAAGCCATCTTTGATCCAAGTCGCTCAGCAGATGGATGACAAAGATAAGTACGACTTCGCGGCTTTTGTCCGCAACCGTGACCGCGAGAAGCAAGCGTCCAAGCTTGATATTGTTCCCGAGGAAAAGGATTCTGCCCAATGCATCTCCGATAATGAGCGTACCACTTGGAACAAACCAGAATCTCAGCTGGTCCAAGAACCTTGGCCAGAGGAATGGGATATTGCTGAACCGGGAAAAACTATCTTTGAGAACATTCAAGAGATCCCCACCCGTGAAGGGTGGGAGTACCAGAAGCCAAACATGCCATGGTGGGTTCGTTGCCAGGACTGGCTTGAGCTCGAAGGTAGGCCAAACCTAGAGAATTCCTATGTCGTCCCTGAAATTATACGCTAATATTTCGTAGGTGACGCGCGAAAGTTCAAAGGATGGGAATACCCAGAGAACCCTGAGGACTGGCGTTAATCAATCATCGAAACCCACCGTTGCCAAAATTTTGCTCCGTCATTCGAAGAAAGAAAATAATCCACACTACATTGAATATCACTAACTTGAGCACCGAGGAGAGCCTTTCGATATGCTTAATTCCCCGTTTCAGAGGGTACGAACACCTTTTTATGTTTCTACATGTCCTTCTTCATTTTCATGACAACCCCCACTCACATCCTACGTTCCCCACACACTATCTTTCCACATTCAGTATCCCCAGCGAAGGTGTTTAAAGGCGTTAAAGGCTCGATAGAACTATGGATAATAAAATCCTTTATTAATGATATCTCTTTCCCGATGGTCTCCTGTTCCTTTGCGGCACCTGACGTTTCTGATATTCTTTCTTCCACAGCTGTTCTCTTTCTTCTTCTTTTCCTTTCTTTTCTGATATATGCTTTCGTACTCCGAGTTTGGGATATGTTGATTCGTAGGGAATAGATTCGACGGATATTAGCCATATAAAGATGGGAATCCCACCGCTGTTCCCCTGGTGACTACCACCAGGTCAGCAGCAGATGGCTCTTTCTGCAAGGCCGATATTGCATAGCGTGTATTTAGCATATAAAACATAATTATCTCCGTATAAATCTTTCGCCGGGTCAAGAATATGCAACTTGAATGTGATAACTGCACCCTTCTTACTGTTTAGTAAATTCAAACAAGTGAAATAGTTAAAGGCCGCCAACCATCCCAATCAAGAAGCTGATCATTAATGCAGCATCATCCGAGCACGCTCAAACAACTAGAATATACATAAAATTGGAAATATGAACAACGAACAAAAGAGATCAAGCACTAGTTGTCTTGTAAAACCGTCCACCGGGCACGGTAGAAGCGGTGTTTGCGAATACCCACCAGGAGAAAGCAACGACTCGCCAAAATCCCACAGCTCCGCCATCTTCAAAATTAGATCATCATAGGCCCATACTACGCCTTATTCTTTTCTTGCCATTCATCCACGACCGTAGTATAATCTTCAGGTCCGTAAGGATAAAACACCTGGTTAAAAATGCCCGCCTTCCTGAGCGGCTCAAGGTCCAAATCTTTGAGGAGATGAGAGAAGTAGGCAATGGAATCGAACACAAAGTCCGGATACCGTCTTCCAAAGCCGCCGGATGTTCTCCATCTACCGAATCGGGACCAAAGTGTGGCTTCCCAATTGATATCCTCTTCACTCTTTTCTTGAACTGGCTTGAGCTTGTTTGTTAAGTATGCGACGGCCCAAAGAGATTGGATGTGTGCGGTGATGGAGGTGTCGAGGTTCATAAGAGCGCCAGAGAAGGTAATGGAGTTGTGGAACTTTTTGGTCGGGGGAGCAATGAAACGCCATAGCCGGAAGGGTCTGTTGAGTTCATCGTGCTCTGAGCCACCGGTAAGGGCTTCGTAGTTGGGGTTGATGGTTGGCTGGTTTGCCAACCTGGGGTATTTCTTTAGAATTTCGGCGTCGGCCTTCTGGACGAGTTCCTCATCCGCGTAGTCAGGGATTTCCTTGTTGACGTACGGAAGGCCGAGGTCCCGCTCGATGCCTTCTGGGAGGAACTTAACGTGGGGCTTGTATTTCCAACCGGTGGAGCAGATGAGGGCGTCAGTTTCTAGCTCCATCTTTTCTGAGCTTTCGAGGTCGCTGAGCTGGATTTTTCCAGCGGACAGCTCGTCGATATCCTTGATGTGGATTGTGACTGTGCCATCGCGGACGTATTCGAAGATATCGGTTGGGTAGTTTAAAATGGAGAGGGTCGAGGCAATGAAGAAAGCACTGAGATGGTTATGTTAGCAATTACCATTATAACATCGGGTTTTGAGGATATGTATCAAGAACTTACTTCGTCAGAGGCTTCATCTTCTTGGTTTCTGGGTGCTTATCGTATCCGTTCAATGCCATTACATCACCACCCAGGATTCCGAAGAAGGTATCGACGATTCCACGACCAACAGCGGTTCCTATAGCATGTGTGAGTGCCAAAACATTATGTACTACAAGGTAAATGTAAGTACATACCGTGCATGAAGTTCCTAATACCGGCATACCCATCCGCCTCGTCCCAGATACAGGGACTGAACCAGGTAAGAAACCTGGTTGTGATAAGCTTCTCAATCCACTTCTTCGCAGGCGTAACCTTGGGAGGTGACATCCAGCAGAAACCAGTTCCCTTGGCTCGAACCACCCAATTCACCTTGATACCATTGCTGGCGAATAGATAGACGGCGTCCCACGCTGATTTGGAGCCACCGAAAACTGTGACATTCTTAACGGCGCCATCTTTCAGCAGCTCGTCAGAGTGCTGAAGCAGGTTCTTTGCGTGGAACAACGGACGCCCAAACGCCTCTTGACCCTTGAATACGGGCAGGAAAGGTTCAGATGTGACGCCGGTAGCCATCATAAGCTTATCGGTCAATAGCCTCCTCGTCGCCTCTCCCTGAGCAATCGTCAGAAGCCATTGGCTAGAGTCTGCCAGGTATTCAGCGGACACGAGTCTATTGTTGAACCGTATCTTGTCATACACATTGAATTTCTTGGCGTATGCATTGAGATACTCGTGAATCGTCTCTCCAGGAATATGAGTACCCGGTGTGACGCCGAACGGCTTCATGGGGAAGTCCGGGTATTCGTATGTACCGAGATTGGGATCGTAGAGGCCATATTGATTGTTCGACTTCAATCCGGGGTACAGGCGATGCTTCGCCCACACGCCACCCGCGGACGAGGCTTCCTCGAGGACGACCAGGTTTGTCTCCGGGTGGATCTGAAGATAAGTTTTGGCCGCGCAGAGGCCATACCAACCTAGTCGAGGCGTAACGTTTAGCAAACATCTCCCAGCGCCTGAACCGACGCAAGGTACGGCGGCGTAGAGCAAATCATGCACGCGAGCCAATGACCACCCAGACAGCCAGGAAGGGGCGACTCACCCGCGCCAACCACAACGACATCGACTTTTGCGTCTGCCATTGTAATATTTCTCGTATCTGTCAATATAAAACCGGGTATCAAGAAGAAAGTATGTGTAAGGATAGAAGGAATTGAAGTCGTTTGTGCTCAAGCTATCCAAAATTCCCCGAGAAGAAGGGGCCAGCATCCACCTTTATACCTCGTCGCCGGTTTCCCCAAGTCCATTGACGGTTTAGGGGCACGGCCGAGCGAGACATGTAATCGCACAATTCGCACGTATCCAAGCCAGAGTGCTCCAAGGGTAAGCAGTGGATGGTATTGCCAACTGACGGGACCCCAGCTTCTATCCATGGCCTTTTTTTTCTTATTCTCCATCAAAAAAATGGAGACAAAGGTACACAGCTTGCGAGTCCACCCACTTTATCCATTATCCATTATCATATCAATTTTTCGTGCCGCAGATGTACAGGGGCTCGGCTGGCAGGGCCCCTTCTTGAGTGGTTTTACAACTGAGCTAAAACGGTCGAAAGGCCAGCCGACATCGAGAAAACGAACCGTCGATGTATCAGACCAGATTGGGTTCGGTTATATAATTATAGTAGAAACTTCCAAAATTGACCCAACGGCATAGTCGTCGGTCGAAGCCAAATGCTCACGAAGGCACCAGGATCTACCGACTGACACGCTAACGGAAACGGTTGATTGGGCTATTTTCGCTGTCTACCTTGCACTTGCATGGAACTTTTGTGAATGTCGGCTGTCCATTTTTGCATACATCTACCATTTTTGGGCGACTTGCATTAAACTGCCAATTTCACCTATAGTCGCCACTATAGGAGGCGTGTGTCAGGGAGTAACCATTCGGCCGTCAAGATACCGTAAATATCTTTAATGAACCCACTTCGGCTTCGCGCTGGCGGCGTTCGAATGGGTATCTGTCTTTTGAACGCATTGTTCGCCGTTCCGGAACATGAGAGATTCAAAGTAAGAAAGTGGGTCCAGTTCGTCGAATTTTTTGCGATTAAATTAGCGCGGGTACCAGAGGCGAGTTTTTTCTGTGGCGAGCCCCTGAACCATAGATACACTGGTACTCCTCAAAGCTTGAAATCTGGACACTTTTTTTTCTTTTATCCTACTTGGCATAGACGTTGTCTTCCGTCTGGAATCGAACAGCCTAGTTCTCTCGGTCCTTCCAAGGTTCCGTGCCACACGACTGCGTCTATAGATGCAGATATCAGATGCTACTTTGCATGCTTCGGCGTATGGATTTTTTTGCATTTCCCAGAATCCGTAAGAAGGTCTGACTGCCTCGTGGCAGGATCGTCATAAGTTTATTGCGTTCGCACTTAGGCCCACGTTTTTCCTGAGTGCTGAAGCACAAAGTGGTTCGAATATACCATCCGCTAAGGCGATCACATCATATCAGGTCGACAGAACCAGAAAACCAGTAACTTCAAGAGAAGTCCCCCAGGCCGAGGCAATTGGGGGTTACGCCGAGATTAAAAGTCATATTCCTCTACCTTCTAAGGAGGTGGGGCGTCGCGAGTCGTCAGGAAGGCTTGCCGTCTCTAAATTTCCTTCACCGTCGTTTCGGAAGCCGTTGCGGACCCAAATCTTAGACATGGCCAATTAGTCTAGCCAATTAGGCGAAACCGGTCTAGATGCTGGATCCTGGTCGATATCAGGGCCTACTTCATTAGCTCTGAGCTTCACTCGCTCGCATCGATGCCTTAGGTTAACAATGAAGTTTTATTTTTGATACCAGGCGGAAGACTAGTCTAGTTGACTAAGTAGAAGTTTGTGTTAGCTCATTCTCAAACTAAGAAATCTTCAAAATTTCATATGTAACGTATCTTTGGCGTGCCTTCCGGTGTGTTATGATATATACTTAACGTGTATGATATTGAACAGGATAAATTCATTACCAGGGAATGAATTCAATGGGAACCTTGAAATTGGAGCCGACACCCACGTGGGGGGGTCGGGGTGTCCAACAAATTCAACGCACAATATCTGCAATATATTAATATCAGCCCTGGCCGATGCACACGACTACTTCATAGCAGTAGATAGACCCCGACCTAACTAAACACCAGTAACTCTAAATTAATCGGATTGATATGCATATATCGTCGCCGTAATCGCAGTACTCCGTCACCGGATAATTCGGAAGCCGGTTTCATATCCATCGATCCATCCACCTAAAATACTCTATGCCAATCATTTCCCAATATATCCTATTCTAAAGTTACAGTGAATGCCCACGCTTCGCCATGCGAGTACCGTTTAAGGCAAATTGTTAGTCCCTGAATATTATTTCCCAGCTGAGGGGATCTACTTGAGCTCGATTGAGGCCTCCGAGCCGATTGAGTTCGTTATATCATGATGTATCCTTTCCTTCTCTGGCCCGTATATAATTACGTATATGGAAGCTGAACCGATTAGACTGATGTAACCGTTAACACCGCTTCTCAGTTCACAAATATCCTATTTGGACTTTCTACGGAGTATCAGAACATCAACTGTAACCTCAGGGTCGGCTTCATACCTCAAAACCAACGCCTAGATATTAAAGCGCTCGCATATATCATTCAAAGTTTAACTTAACGTTTATACACCATGATAATAAAACGAGATTACGATCACGAAGATCTCGATCATTACACAAAACCAAAGACCAAATACAAACTGATCGTTGTCGTCCTGGTCAGTATGTAACATCAAACGGAGCAGGATATTCACATCAACTTCGACGCAATGCTAACAAATATGTTATTCACTCTAACAGCCGTAATCCCCGTAATAGCTATCCTACTCCTACTCCTCTTCCGCCGACAAATCGCCGCCCTCTGGGTTCGAATTAGACACTGGACCGTCGGTATGCCAAAACCTGAGAACGCAAAGGTGCTGATCGGTCAACCGGGCGAGTTAGCAAGCGCTGCTGAGCAAGTGAGAGCGGATGGCTCATCCGAAAAGAACGTAGTAATGCCGTTCCAGGATCGCGGTGGTGGTATCCACGATACACAGCCGCCGAGATTCTAACCAGCGTATTTGAAAGATGTTCCCATTTTTCTCACGGGTGGTGCGGCATCCCGGGTATATGAGCGCCATACAACGTGGTAAGCCATGAGAGCAATAAAATTAGTTGCTGTATGTACATGTTAAATGCAAGGCAGGTGTATGTACTCGAACAAAGTAATATGTGTAGCAAATGATTCCGAACGATGAATATACACAAAAATAAGGTATCGTAGCGTCTGGCGGTGTGAGACCGGCAACCTCAGGCATAAGCATCAGCTGAGGCTCATATCGATAGAGGCTCAGCGGTTTCGAATACCGGGATCGCGATAGCCAAGGTAAATGCTAAGATCAAGAAAATGAAACCCAAAAACCGATGTTGGTATCCATTGATAGAAGAAAACAACATGCTCGTAATGCAGGCCACACTCCGGGCAGACCCAGAAAAAACAGAACAGTAAAACCTCATAAACTCCCGGAACCCGGAAAAGAAACCCCAAAGGAAAAAAGAGAACTGAAAATCAGTAGTACATGTGCCGGTAGTGAAACCAAAGGGGCACTCTATAACCATAGGGCCACGTGCAACAATGTACTTGGTAAGAGGGTCGTTATACAAGCATAGGCAAGACCATGAAAACGCCAATGCTTCGCGAGGGTACCGATGCTTCCGTAAGAGCGAGAAAGGGAAAAAAGAAAGGAGTATAGAGAGACGTATCGAAAAGGCTACTGGGATGTATGATGTGCCTCTCAGATCTGCTTTGTGCGCTTCTTGAACACCTTTCCGAAGACGTTATGAAAAAATGATTTAATGCGCTGCCAAAAAGGTTCTTTTGGCTTTGGGGTCGCCGTCCGGTCATCGCTACCATCAGTGGTATCAAAAGGGGGGTCTCGTAACCCTGTTCCCACGCTTTCAGGTATAACCTTTCTAGTCGTAGTTGTATTTGCCGGGGTATTATCTTCCTCCAAACTAGAACTCTGTCCCACCAAGGTACTAGCATTGCTGGAACGTTCGTTTGAGGGAAAAGTTTGAGGGCTAGGAACGATGAACGGTTTTGGTGGCGCCAACGTAAACGGGGAGACGGGAGCGTCGGCCATCTTCTCCAGAACTGCGGCGACAGCAACGGCCGCACCAAATATAGCGCTCTCTGGGGAAAATTCCAGTACGATCCTTTGCTTACCCAGGGCTAGTAAGTGCCAACCAGTTAAGCTGTCGAGCGCATCTTGGGTCCTGCTCAGCAAATTTGGATATTTCTCCATAACCGTGCCGACGAAGGCAATTGGGACGATGTTTTTAGTAGGATGGGAGCTTGGACTTCTGGCGACCTTCTCCCGGAGTTTGATTATGGCATGCTGAGATATCGCGCAGTATTTCGCAGCACGAGACGAGATATGAAAGGCAATCATTCTCAAAGCTAAGGCATCGATTTTCGGGATGGGCGTATCGGGGTAATCCTCATTGAGTTCCTGGTAATTTGTTGGAAGCTGGTCGACAGAGCGCTCTCTATGGTGGATCCGTTAACATACTCCATAGCCATCCGAAGTTCCGGTGCGAATACTCACTCTAGCAATGCAAGGATCTCAGTACCCAGCGAATACGGCTTCTTCTTCCAGATTTCAGGGATAGAGGTAAACAGGGTCCCGTCTTGGACATCCACGACAATTAATCGAGCGATCTCTCCGAGATAAGCTCCACCAATTAGGTACTCCAAAGGCTGAAACCCAGGTCGGGGCATAGCGGCGTCCAGCTCGATATCCCATTTGGTCATAGGAAGGATATCCCGTCCGTACATAGATAACTCCGTATTGACCAAAACTTCCTGAGCTCCCTCCGGACGATTTGCGTGAGACGGGAGGAGTTTTGACTCCGGTAGCATCGACAAGGGCAAAGACATGGCTGTATTTGTGCCAGTACCCAGAATAAGCCCACAACGAGTCGCTGGCGAGACGTAGGCGTGCGAGAGAAGGGTTGCAAGTGAGTCGTTCACGATGGCTTCAACCGAGACGTTGAGGCCCTAAAAGGAAACATTAGCATTGTGAGGAATACCCATTCGCAAACGGATTAACTTACCTGTCTTTCAAATGCCCTTTGAAAATGGTCCTTCAGATCGGTCCCTAGAAGTTCTTCCGCGACACGAAACCCCTTTCCCATATTCTGAATTTTTCCACGGTCGATTGCGGTGCTCCTAGATGAGGAATTAGCCTACACAGTTTTAAGAGCGTGCTGTGGAGAAAAGGAAACCATACTCTATTGGAAACGACCACGAGAGCCCCAAGGGCAATAACTCATCTGTCATTTTCTTCCCGAATTTCTCCTCCACAACCTCTCCAATTTTATCTGCGATCCAATCGAAAAATACATCGCCAGTGAGCGTCTTGAGGTGGTCCACACTCGCACCGCCCCATGACCTAATCTCAACGATCGTCATAGGTCTTGGGTTGGTTGTGTCAATTGGGCTTCCTCTGAGAGCTGGGTCCTTATATCCTTCTAGATGGACGATAGCAACCCGTAAAGTCGAACCCCCAAGATCTACTGCCAGGTAGAAGCCGGTCTCTTGACCGCTGGGGAGGAAGTAGATATGTGAAGGGAGCATAGATGCTGTACTTTCTTTCAACCCAGTGGCATATGAGGCCGTGAGACTGGCGGATATCTCCTGCATACGCCCAGCAGAAATGTTTGATAGCAGCTCACGTTCCAGCAACCCCTCAAGGTTACTCAGATCCGGAACTATTCCCATCTTTGATCGGCTTGTCGAATAAAGATTTGGTAGCTGAAGATTTTCCGGGTATGTGTCAAAGTTATGAAATCAATCCCGGGCCGTGAATAACGTCCAACTTAGTGTTATGATTATATGCCGTACTACGATATCGATATTCGTCGCCGGGTTGGAAGGTCGAAAAATTAATATAGGATGTGAAAGTTGATGTAAATATAGCCGCCCGCGTGATCTGTGGCAAAGGATTCCAATGGTTACTGAAATAGCAATTCCAGTATCCAGACCCGAATGGCAGTTTTTGCGAGCTTTCGGTCGTCGTATATGATCAGATGCCAAAGTTTGGAGGTATTCGGCAACACCTCGCTGCGAGAACGCTTGAACTGAACCCTTGTCCAAAGTATCCGTCGCCGCTTTACCAGGTACAGTAAGCCCCGGATTAGTGAAAATGGTGACTCTGTGTTCGTTTGGGAAGGAAAACGCAGTATCCACTGTATGGAAAATGAATATTTGGCCCAATATCAATATCACAAAGAGTAATCCTTGACGCGGTCAGTCAACGCTTGCTGCGACAGGATAGTGTGATCCAAGCCTCCAAGAAATATTTGAGTTTGATATCGCAGGAGCCGAAAGCGAGAAAGAGGAGTTAAAAAAAAATAATTCCCGGGCCTTGGACAAGTCGAAGCCTATATGGGGATCCGAAGACTAATTGGGGAGGCGAAAACTAGTTGGTTGTTCAAGATTGTTCGAGGAAGGTAAAGGTCCCGGCTTGGGGCACAAGATGCAATGACAAGGTTTGAATGTTGGCCGTTAGGGATCCGAATATGCAACTCCCGAATGGAACGATGCACGCCGTCTCCGTTGTTTAAGGTCCTGGAGTAGAGCGGCTACTCGCCTGTCAGTGATTTTGGCTTTTCTATGCTTTGCTTTTCGTTCGGGTGGACGTTTGCTTGATATATCCGGATTCCGTGAGAAGGAGACAACCCTGGCCAACGCCTTGCCTTGCTAGTAGCTGCGCCTGATATTGATGACGGAATGACAGCTCAAACACGGTGCTGAAAAAAAGCCTCGGGAAGCACTCGAGTCAGCGCACAAGGCGATATGGAGGAATGATGATGTCGAAGGAGAAAAGGTTGAGAGCCGCTCGAAGGGGCTTTATGCGTGGCCTGGTTTAATTTCTGTTTGTTTTTTTCTGGCGATGTGAAACCCTCAACGACGATTCCGCAATATTGAAAATAAAATTGAAATTCGCACAAGTCAACTTAGAATCGGAATATAAAAAACAAAAAATGGAAATCCCAAATGAAGACCAGAAATACGGCGGCGGCGGATGGAACGGTCCCGGCGCGGGAGGCAGCGAACAGCGATGCGGCGTTGAAGTGGTTCAATTGCAGGGCTTTCGAGGTAACGGAGGACTGTGAACCGACGTCGAGGCGATCACCATAATTGGCCGACGACGACGTTGTTTTCCCGTTGTCCGAGAAAACTTCAAAATCGCCAGGCACGGTTGTTCTGGCGCGCCGAACCTTTTTTTTTTTTTTATGTCGTCAGACCCACAAATCCAATGGTGTTCCCTTTCCCTATGATAGAGTAGCTGTGGATCCAGAGGTACCGGAACGATGGAACAAGGGAAATGCTGGTTGACTGTCAATGCATGAAGAGGACTGCCGACAGGCGGGTTAACCCTGGGCTGGAGGAATAGAACTGCTGTTTACGGAGTGGAGACGAGGTAGGATACGTGAGTTTAAGCCCGGTTGGTGGTGTAGCACTCGTTAGGTAGGATCGATTGTCGAGGAAGGATAGGGAGCGCGTTCCCACGGCCCACCACTATTCCGCGCGATGGTTGTAGAATAAAGGCTTGGAAGAAAGATCGATTTGACAGAGAGGAACCTGAGGCTCGAATCACAGGGAGAGAGTAGCAATGGAGGAAGATGTGGGGATCATGAAATGGAAGGTTTTCCTTCGTGACCCTTTCCCTCTCCATAGCTTGGGAGCTTCAGGAGACGCTATCCTTTAAGCCATCATTTCCTATTTCCAGAAATGACGGGTGCCGCCTCAATCGTATCTTGGCTCGGGAACGGAATTGTCATGATCCTTGGTATTTTGACTACCGTAGCACCAACATTCCCGACGTTCGAGGAATTCAGATGTTGAACGAAAGCTTAGCCTTCCCGAAGGAGATTGAAATGTTGAAGCTCGTGCAGTAAAATCGTTGAACGGAATCTGTCAACGATTGTGTATCCTGATCATGAATTGACCCCTGGTACTCAGAGTGGGTCCTCTCGCTTGACATTGCTTTTTCGCGATGTTCCCGCAAACTTGATGTAACGGTGCGCTGGCCAGCGACCTCCGCTCACCGTAGTATGTCTGTCCGGCCTGGAAAACGAGAGGAGTTCGAATGTCAGCACGAGATCTTGCCCCAAAGCTTGTATAAGGATTGACAATCGTATGAACCCACCTGCCCTTAACAAGATACCGGTGTATCGACTCCACAGTTCAAATCTCCTATCGATAATCCATCCAGGCTGTCGTTGAAGCCGACCAGGCAAGGCTCCCTGCATGTGCAGATGATTCGCTATTCCACTGCATGCAACAGCGCTGCAGCCAAACGAAGGTTGAAACAAACCCAACTGGCTGCTACGTACCCAGCTCGCCTTCGTTCTCGCCCGATGTAACGCAAGCAAGTCGTGAAAGCGAGGTCGGCAAGCTCGAGCCACCCTTGCCCCAATGTGTGAAGCTGCATGCATGCTCGCTTGACACCGGCAAACGTCTGCATGTGGCCAGCCGTGGGAGAAAAAACAGAAGTTAGAAAAAAACACAGCCAGCTCTTGGAAGGTTATCGATAAATACCTCTAGGTCGCTGAGGAAGAAATTCTTGTCCGGAGACAAGCTTTCAAAATTCTCTTTCTCTGTGTCCATCTGTGTAATTGTGTGACGGGCTTGAAGTTCTCGACCTTCAACCTCCAGTCTCACAGCCGCCTCACCAAGCTAAGACGTGCTCCTGTAAAGCTCTCGCAACGTCAAGACAACACACCCGCCCACGAATCAACAACCTCAGCGGACGTAACATAATCAAGTACCATCCACTCAACTTCTACAAGGCCCCGAACCAACAATAGGCGTACATGTAGCATGTTATATTACCATCCCAATCAGCGGATGTTCCGTTCACATACAAAAGAAATGCAATATCCCGGAACATAACACTGTAGCAATACTCCAGAGTAACAAGCCAATCCCAAACGTACAAACATTCATGTAATGCAAGGTCTCTATAAAATCTCTCACCCAAGTCCACCGATATATTGCATCTCCAGCACGTGCCCTCTCTTGGCCTCACATCGTCTACCCATCGGTTCTACCTGCAGTCCACACACACCTAGATGAAAGATAGGGTTGCATCTACCCGCTGTTCCAAGTCGAAAAAATTATCAGACGAAAATAAGCCATCCTGTGCCATCCCGAAACAAGCATATGCAAAAGAGACGTTGTAAAAAAGGTACCCGGCTCGCCTGTAAGGCTTGTAGGGTGACATCCGAGCTCGTTTTCGATCTGGTAGATGCATTTCGATGCCTTGTCGGATAGGGCTAGACCAGATGTACCGGTACATCCATGATCGCTCGAATGATAGAGATAGGGGATATCTTAAATACTTCCTTATGATATCGCGTTCCAACCTTAATGTTATAATATTTGTTGAGCGTTGTACAATTGTATGATCAATTAAGTAGCTCTGTAACATTAGCTGTGGGATTTAGTAGATTTTGGCGAAACAGTTTATTTATTCCGGGCACACGAGAGTACTACAGATAGCATTTGCTTTCAGCTATAAGTAACATCGTAATGTCCTCGATCAGGCGTGTATTCTGTCGAGATACAAGAAGAGAGTAAATTATTTCCAAAAAATTTTCATTTTAGATCCTCCGCAGACTTTCCCGTTTGCTAAACGGCATCCTTTGCTATTTCGAATTACATTTCATAAGGAGTGTATGGTATATATAGAAACGACAATTCAAACAAAAACACCCCCGAACTCCGGTTTACATGATTTTCAAAAAAAGACAAAAACTCGCCATTCGTTTTGGGCATGACCAGGGGAATTCGTTATGTGAAAAATGGGGATTAGTGATTATATCGAGAAAAAAAAGAGGATGCGATGCAGTAAGCATTTTTAAGGAAAGTGACCCAGTTGTTCCAACCCAGTGATGCCAAAAGTCGTTAATAAGGGAATTGAACCTAACAAAGAATACAGCTTTAAGGAGAACTCCTTAGCGGTTAGTGCATATTAAGGAGTTTGCACGGGGCTGATGCCCGCCACAGGAAACGATAAAAAAGACAACAGAAACTCCACATGCAGGGAATGCGCCGAGTAAAGTACAAAAACAATTCGTTCATGAGAGCGTAGAAGAAAGTTGTGAATTCGAGTATTTCGAAATTATAGGGAATGATACTTCAACAAATATCAGAAGGCGGAGCAACTTATTCGAAGGGGGTTTCTGAGAAGAGTCGCTTGCTTCGGCCGCTGGTCTTGCTTGGCGGGGCTTGAGTAAGGTGGTGGGCATTATGGGGTCGGTATACCACCTCGACAGGAGGCATGTAATCGTCGACTCCGATGGGGAAATATTCGTAAAGAAGGTCCATGGACGGGCTTTCCATGTTACCTGGTCTGTGGAGAGGTCGGTGTGTGATGGTGGGGGGAGCCATGACTCCCATAGTGGTGGCGGGAAGGCTTTGACTGAACATGGTTTGAGTCGCTGCAGGGCTAAATTCTTCTGGGTACATCATGCCGGAAAGGTTCACACGAGAGCCAGAAGGATCGGAAAGGTTGGTATAAGATCCGGCTGGGTTAAAAATTGGCTCTTGCTGTGATTGCATCATGCTAGTCGGGGAGTGGAGCATTGATAGTGAGGAAGTGGTGTCCATCCAGGTCGGAGGCGCAGCATACGCATCGAAGTTGATATCATTGGCCATCGGGAAGGATTGATCCAGAAGAGGGTAGTCGGCGTACTGCCCGGCAAAGTCTGGTGTATAGCCCATAATATCGGACTGCGTTTCTTCCTCTGCTGAGCCTGAGGACATGTGACGGGCCTTCTTGGCGGCCGAGGTGACCTGAGCATTAGCATTGCTGTGGGAATGGCGAGAGCTAACAATGGCGCTTCCGGTCAAAGGAATATCATTTCTTGAAGAGAAGTTGCGTGGGCTGCGGCCACGCACAATGATCGCCCCGGAGAAGGCTTCGCAAAGCAAAACCCTCTCAACTTTATCGGTAGGAACTCCTTGCAAATCCTCAGTAACAAGGTTGGCGTAAACCGATAGTTTGACGAGGAAATGTTGCTGGAGATCCTTTCTTCGGCCGTTATTGGCAGTAGCGCTGCGGAACTGCAGCCTCTTCCAGTTCATCTGCCACTTCAGACCATCCGCTTCATCTTCGGGTTGGATACCATTGGGATTGGCGTAGTAAGCGGGAGGATAGTTGAAGGAAAGTGGAGCCGGCTCCTTCTCCATGGCCCTGCCAGTGGTGGTAGCAGTCGGGGGGTAGTCTTCAGCGTTGGCCGTGGTCGGATTGGCTGGCTGTGCGGCCGCGGTTGCAGGTGCGGTAGCGGCATTCTTCCAAGGCACCGTGATGATCTTGACAGAATTGTGCTCGACGTTTTCAATTCCACCGATAGTTGCCTCGAGGGATTGGATCACACGTCGCTGCCCGGACTGGATATCCTCCGCGGTAATTTCATTGTCGTTTTCACTGATGATAACAGAGCTGACAGCCGGAAGGTGGATAGACCCGCTGACTTGAAAAAGATTTCTTCGGTAGCAGGTTAACTCCTTCGGAAGAGTGGCTGAGCCCGGAACTGCTGGTCCGCTGTTGGCGTCCCACGGGCTCTCGGCCAAGAAGAACATGCCATGAAGCTGTGCGGCCACATTCATGCCAACGGGTTGGTCCCACTGGTTTAGCAAGACAAAGTTGTTGCGCTGGAAGGATCGGAAAGAGAGAAGTTGGTCGGATTGCAAGGGAACAGAATCGATAGGACCCGGTGACCCGTTGGGCGAGATGCCATGGTCGGTCCACATCTCGGTCATATTGATTTCGCTGAAAGGGTCACCGGCTGCAAAGTTTAGAGTGGAAGTCCCACCGGAGTGCTGGCGTCGGTGGGATTGAAGAGAAGAAGCCCGCTGCTGGGATTTATGTATGCCACTGGATGGAGACCTAAAGAAGGGAAGAAGAAGTGGTGTTAGGCAAGGGTTGGTCGTGGTTGGCGAGAAACTAATATTGATATGCCAGGCACTCGACCGAACGAAGCACGGTTTGGCTCAGAAGCCGCCGAAATGCATGCAGGCGAGTTCTATGCGATGGGTATGATACTCAAAAGCACGAAAAGATGCAAGGAAGCGTGCAGCAAAGTGAGACGACGGGAAGAATCCGCAGAGGGGTGTGGATTCTGCGGGGCCAATGTGACGAGAAATTGTTGACAGGCTGACAAGGTAATAATAATAATAACGATACAATATAGCGGAGGGAAATAAAGGGCAATAAAAGGCAACAGAGGCTGTCGACGATAACAAGGGAAGCATGTGTCTTCGGGTCGACGGGGATGTACTTTTATACGCTGCGGCAAAGGGTCATGCCATTTGGACGAGAGAAAATGAAAGAGACTCGAAAGAGGCAAAAAAAACAACGGGCATAGCAGAATTGCTTAGACAGACAGGCGCCCCTGGCGATCACGGCCGGGGAGATGCAAAGCCAACGTTGGGGAACTCGAGCTGCGGATAACTCTGAAAAACCGTGTGTCGACTGCTGCCGCCATGCATTGATACCGAATCGGGCCGGGATGGAAGGCCGTGGGGGAAAAACGAGGAGGTCATGGGGAGGTTTTAACAATGGAGGTTTTAATGTGCTCGTCGAACTTTGCTTTCAGAGAGAGAAAAAAAAAAACCCGGTTCGCCTGATAAGGTCCCAAATACGGGTCCCCGTCGACTGATCGGGAAACTTAAAGGAAGAGGCCAGCGGAAAAACCTTGACGGTCTGAGACCCTGATATAGGTTTCAAGCTGTCTCTCCTCAGGCAGCTCAACCAGTCCGAGCTCTGAACACATGATGATGTTCCTCTGGAGCGCAAAAGAATTCAAACTTCATATGGTATGATGGGACTGGAATGTTGCCGTTGTAATTGTAACAGGACATGCGGATGCGGATGATGTAAAAAAAAAAAAGCATGACTGATCGATTGGGGGTATCTTGCTTACCTGCCGGACCGATCCAGACTTCCCGAGCTTCTGGCCCTCCCAATGCTGTCCCGGCCAGTGTACTGAGCTTGCATCATAACTGGTTGAAAATCTCTGAGGTTGTCCGCGAACAAAGAGTCAAAGTCGGCCATCGTCATTGCGGGTAAGGCGGGGAGACGTTTTTATAGGTATAGACCGGTAGAGCGCAGCAGAGATATAAATGGGACTCCGGTATTATTTTTGGCAAGAAACCAGACAAATCCCGCTGAGTGCGTTTGTATTGTGTAAAAATGGGTGTGTATATATATGGGATGTGTATATATATACCAAGAACGTAGGTATCTTATTTTGGTCAAGCGAGTGTCGAAATTGAAGCCCGAGAGCCCTAATGATGGTTGGTTTGGCGGATGGGCCGGTTATTGCGATTAGCTAGCTACCGTAGCCGCCTTCCAATCATTCGAAGGGCTGTTCTGATGATGTACTCCCGCGGGCAGTTGACGGATATATTGGAGATATCCGGATCGATTACGACGAGCGAGTGTGATGGAATGCCGAAGGCTCCTAGCGTTACCGGATACCCGGACTGAGGTTTTGTTTGCCTTGCAATGCTGCGTTCCTACTTGGTGGTGATGTGCTATAAACGGATGTGGGTAGCTCGAAAGCCGTGGTGAGATTAAAATGGTTGATGGGTATTATTATCGATTCCTCCTCAACACCGGTCTAGTATAAACGAGAGACTATAACGAGTGACGCACCGAGCCAGAAGGAAGAAAGGAAAAAATTGGGGAGCGGGATGCGGCCCTATATGAGCTTTTTGGGGTGTGGGTGGGAAAAGAATGGTCGGATGACGATTGAGGCGGAAGGGGATGGGGGGATTCAGACCCCAAGAGCAGGTGTCTGGGTGCAGCGGGTGGGAGGACGGACGTTAACGTTTCGATCTATCTTTCGGTCTAACTCTGCCTCCTTCGGTTTCCTTCTGATCGTGTCTCTGCGGGTTCTATTTTTTGCGATGTGCTCGCGGGTTCCAAACGGGGAGGGGTATGTACCGGCCCTCAGCCTGAGCAATGGGTACGGTGCAGTCGGTACCCTTTGGCGTTAGTGAGTTCTTCCTCCTCACCGTGCTTTTGCTTGCTCACCGAACTAACGGACCAGACCAGTCCTATTAACTGCCCTCGCTCGTGCGGATTAAGGTTTCCGCTCTGTCTGGCTTTCCTCGACGGCTGCACTCTGGACAGACAAGAATCCAGTGCATCATGCAGCGGTGGCCGTGATGGTTGCTTCTTCTGCGGGTTCGTCTCTTCTTGCTCTTTCCGCCGCTCCGGTGCTGGTGCAGACGGACCCTAACTGACGATACCTCCCTCCACTTAGCTTTTCCTACACATCCAGTGTAGCGGCATGGAAGCGTGTCCAGGGACGGTTCTCCCTCTCTGGTAACTAGTCTCTGCCCAATCGCGCTGGTTGGCTGGAAGCAAACAGCGATTCTGCATATGCATCGTAAGGGAATAGCATCAAGCAGAAAGATGGATAGCTTCTTTTCCTCCGGGTCGCTGGTACCGGTACAAAAGTCGCAGTGCAGATGCAGATGTTTAGCCCTCTCGTCTGGCCCCACGCCCTCCACCAATTGCCAAAGAACCCACCCTACCATTTCCTGCAAAGACCGGCCATCAAAAAGCAAAGGCCCCGGCACGTCTATCGCTCACATATAGGTGCTACAGCTATACTACGGGGAACCCAAGCATGACAGAGATCTAGCAACGGTGGGGGAAAAGAAAACTATCAGACATTTTCGACTCTTGCGAGAGGAGTCCCCGACTGCCGCGCCTCAATCCGCGGCCTCTCGTCTCTTCTTTCCCCTCCGACCTTCTTCTCCAACCCTTGAATCCCACAATCTCACCCGATTTCGGTAGCTAGCCACCGCTCTTTTCCATGCGGATGCCCATACGAAGAAGGATGCTGCTCTCCCTTTGCTTTGACAGCGGCATGGGGCATGGGCGAAGGACTGACCGAACCTAAAAAAGCACCTCACCTCTGGCTTCTGGTCAGAGTATCGATCAAATCATCCCATCAAACAGACTCTCCAACCAAATCCTCCTTCACCCCTGTAGGTTCTCTGCCTGGGTCTATGTTTAGTAACCTGGAGAAAAGCACCTTACTCTGTAGCTTCTTCCATCCTGCTTCGATTGTTGTTCCCGAACAACCCTGACAAAGCTAAACGAGCAGGCTCAATTGATGCTGTCACTCGACTCCACAATCAACTCTCATTCGCAAAACCGCCCATGTGGAGTCAGGGACGATAAAGTACCTATACTTGGGCACATGATCTTCCGAAGAGCACTTCTCCCCGACCAGAGTACCTGATTTTCCCATTCTGAGGGCATTCGTACGAAAAGGGTACGTCTGTGTTCTGATATCGATCAGGGACTGGGTCCTCTGCAGTTTGCTCTTAAAAGTGCCCATAGTCCGTCACCTATTCGGATGAAATCGAGGAGCCCATGCATACGAGAGAGCCTTTTGCTGCTAGCTCGCTGTTCTCCGTTTACTAAGCGGACGCACCACGCTCGCATTTTTTATACGGATTAAGACTCGTCCGCTTCTGAAAATAGAACCACCTCGTGAACAACAGGCACAGGCATTTCCGTGAAACAGAAAAGAAAAAGTCTCACTGGGTGTCCCCGGTTCCTCTATCGATGGAGCGAAGCGGCCTTCTGCGAAAGGACGGTACACCTACAAAAAGGTCTCGTGGGGACACGCACGGTTTAACACAGGCTACACTCAGTGCCCTGGGGACCCTCTTCTCACCTTTAATCGGCGCCCAGCACGTCAAGAAAGCAAAGGAAAACAAAAAAAAAAAAAACCGCACTCGATCTCGAACCATGACCAATCCGTCGCGTAATTGGTCTAACATTTATAACGTTAAACTTACATCATACATATTCTGCTGATAAAACTAAAACGGATTTGTTTCTTCTTTCCCAGCTTCGAGAAATTCCCCTCGGTTGGTTGCTGACCAGCCGTGATAATCCAGTCGCAGCGAATGACCATGTCGCATTGGTCGGCTCGATTTGGGTATGCTTTGTGAGGCATGCCCATCACTCAGAGGCCCGATTTCCAACAACCGGGGATCGGAGAGGTAGGTACTTTTGGCGGAAGTAACGACGGGACGATTGATGAGGCTATGTACGACTGGGGCTATGTTCAATTCCGTCCATTCACAAACCAGCGATTCAGAAAGCCCACAGTCACGACACGACGGCCTACTATTAATATTCCTAGAGAACACATTCTCTAACAAATTGATCCCCCAAAGTCACGCTTCAAGATCTTCCTCGACAATCTTAGCCCAGGAGCCATTTCGTGTCGACATGGCCAGGGATTTTTCTGAATATCCTTCAGGGCTATGTCTGGTCATACGAAGAAAAGAGTACCCACCTGCCGTATTGGTCGCGGGGGTCCGACAGGCCGCACAGGCGCTCATTCCCCCTCTAGCTCTGATGGATTCATTCAATGACATATTCAAACACTTTTCCCACCGGAATAGTTTCCAGAAGCTAAAAGGCTTCATCCGATGGACTGGCACCGATGCGATGCACACGCCACCACTAAAAAGACGAGCGACTAAGCAACTTACTAAACAACATTTGATACTTCTCAGGTCGGTATTCTGTTTGAGACATACAATGATCAACCCAGGGAGTTCCTCTCCGTATGCCCGGTTCCCCCTCTTCGATTTGTGCGATAAGCGGAGCGTGATCTCGTGAGTGCGGTCATCAAAAAATCATCTGGCCCTGTTCTACCGCTATTTTTAACCCCCTCCCCGGGGAATCCGTTTTAGTGAGTTTACACAACGCTGAACGCAAGATTATCTCCTTTGATGTCTTGTGGACGACATCTGTAATGCATGTCCAAAAGGAAAGGAAAAGCAAAGAAAAGGAAAAGGCAAAAAAAAAAAAGAGTGATCCAAAAAGAACGTTATTGGGATCTTCGATTTCGATCAGGGTACATGGAGCCTACAGAATGGAAAAGACACAAGACTCGGATAACCCGGCTGCGACATGCATCTACTCGAGGTCTCAAGGCCTTTTAAATCTTTTTTTTGCCCTAAGTGATAATCCTATTTTACAAAGACAGATCTACTGAGGCTCTGCTGCTTCTCGTTTACGGGAGAATACTACGTCTTGTCGAGGTTTCCGTCTACGGGTCTACTAAAGTTTTCCCCATATTATAACGACACATCCATCCCATTCCCGAACAACCGCTATCCGTCAGATGCTGGCAGACGCGATATGAGGTCATAGTGTCTCAAGCGTAAACTTTCCTTTCACAGCGAATGACCCCGACAAAAACAAACACGCACAAAAAGAACTATTACATATAAGTGGATATTCCGGGTGGAGTATTACTAGTATCCGTCCCTGAACGTGGCGATTGGAGAGCTGCGAAAGGCCACTCCGAACAGGACCTCCAAGCCCAAATGCTACCATGCGGGGGTAGGAGCATAAGGTGTTTTTCTCTTTTGGTGCAAAGCCTCTTTTTCTCCCGCAATCAACAGCAGAAAAAGAGACAGCTCGCCATTCACGCCATTACTCAGATCACTGTAAACGATCGAAAACAGTTATCATCTGGCTCTGATAGGGGGAATGTGGATCCATACACTAAAGGAAAGATGCTATTTTTAACCCATGTGGATGTTAGCTGGTGCTCACGAGAAACCACCCCGAAAAATCAACTCACGAGCTCGAGCCAAATGCGTTTGCATTTTTTTGAGCAAACTTCTGTGCAGAGAGCAGTAGCAGCGGGCTGGAGAAAAGACGCTCGTCTCTTTTTTCCTTCGGGTCCTTCAGCTTTTTTTCTTTTCCTTCTGCCAAAAAAGCTCAAAAGGACCTTTTGGGAAGTAGACGTGGGTACATGTAACATATACAACACGATGTTATTCGGTACCAGGGATCATTTTGGGTTGTTGAGACGAAACAAGCCCTTGAACGAGTAGGTTGTGGATATATGTCCCCGGTCTCTTCGTTGAAGCTCTTACTCCACAAGATTGTTTGAGAAACACATAGGATTCCTGGCTGCAATGAGGATTAGGCGATGCTTATTTCATCAAAAAAGTCACGCCTGTTAGTAATAAGTCCTGATAGTTGGACCGACGGCGGGTGGCCCTCCGGTGGTTGGAAACTGTCTGGTTGTTATCCAACAACCAGACAGCGGGTATATTCAAAGGGTGATAGCTCTGGTTGAGTAAGGTACGGGTGAAGGCCCAGGTACAGGTACAAAGTTACATTGAACCGAAAGATGTGAGCCTATGCATCTGCTTCAAGCACGTTTACGCATGCTTGCATTCCTCATCGACCGGAACCAAGCCGGTACCTTTTCCGGAGGTATAAGTAACTAGCTCAAGCTATAGCACGAATCAACAGGAAGACTTTTTTCTCAACCTCCTCTTTATGCAGGTGAGTGTCTCGTCTCGACGTGCGTAGACGATTTCCCTCGCCTCCTCTCGATTCTTTCTGCCTCTTGGCTGTCGAAAAAAAAATAATCATGAGCGTATTCTCACACCTCGGCCCTTTCAATGCCCTCGTCACGGAATCGAGGGAGAAAAGTACGGCAAGACACCTTCCCCCCTCTCAACTACGAGTAACGTGAGTGAGGGAATGGATATAAATAGAACCCTCATCCCGCGTGTATGCACTGACAACATTCCCGGCATCGTTATCACGGGACTATCCCGATGATTGGATATCACGTCGTCATCAATAACCAGTTGGTTCCCTGAAAAGAAGGGGGGCCGTACAACCTCCCCGCAATCAGGGTCCATTATTCGTGCCTCATTGAATACGTGGATCCGTATGGCCTCGAACCCTCACAGGAGATCAGTGCAGAACCCTGAAGAGGGAAAAAAGCAGTTATTCCTTTAGCCTTTTGACACGGGGTGACCAACATCGATCACCATAGGAACAAAAATTAAGGTCTTGAGTATATTTGTTTCATGAGGTTGTATCGATCCTTTTCTCAACCCCCCAAAAGACGGATCGATCCGCCTACTTGCTCAGGAGTTTCCCCGTTGTTAGACATTTTAGTTAACGGACTCCGCGGATGGAGAATCTAAGCTCCTCGGGCATGATGTTGGCGGTCCCAAGAGTGGAGCCTTTTTTCCCCTTGTTCCTCTATCTTCTTGTCTAACTCTTAGTCTTCTGGGCTGCGCGATTATACTGGCCCTATAGCTAGACAAAGGCTATACATATGTGTCGTAGTTTTTTATGTCCATAGCAGTCAATACCTGGCTTGTGGGATTTAAGCTTGATTAGTGGATCTCTAATACAGCTAATTGATACTAATAATGGGCATTAACTGTCTTGCTAGATTTCTGTTTAAGGCGAATTACTTACTGCCCAGTGTTAAGAGGCTTAAGCCGAATGCCATTATGAGACCCTGAAAAATTTTTGGGTGAGGCCAATGATGTTATTGGTTACTAACAAAACGAGGACTGTCTGGGATGTTCTCGAAAGCTTATAGTGTTTATATCAGCAGACCCAGACACAAACGACGTCAACCCGAAACTACCTAGGTAAACACAGATATCGAGTTAAACTCTCGTGTCTTCACGCCCTCGACACTTATCAACGGATTAGTAATCCCTGCTAGTTACCGCAGAGGCCGCAATTTTTCCGCTGCAACAATAGACTGATCACAAAGGCAAACCCAAATCCGAGGAGAACGCGAACGAACCGCCATAGAAACAAGAAACAAAAAAAAAAAAAGTTTAAAGGGTTCCATTCGCCTCTTGAAAAATTGAGCCGGAAACTCGCGAGAGCTAGGGGATACTTTCTCTGGAGGTTGGTTGAACCAGACCCATTCGAATGGGATAAATTGTCTGCCTAGAATTTGAGCCGGAACGGCCGTGCGGGATGTCTTACAGTCTGCAATGGCTGCGTTGTTCCCCGTGGTAGCGACTTGCCGTAACGCAGCTGTCGAGGTTTCGAATGAATCTTGCTTTGCTCGCAAAGATATTGCATGACAGTCGCGCAAAGTCCACCCGATTTCCGGCTTCACAGCCCCTTGCTTCCTGCGGCCTCCTCCAGACGCCCCATGCAAGAACCTCCAAGAAGCAAACCAAGGGAGGGACGCGCATGCAAAAACCAGTCACACGCGGCAAGTCATTATTGCTTTGACATCCGGATAACACAAATCGAACTCACAAACTCGATTTTTCCCAGCCGTACACGCTTAGTACTATGAACTCGATCCAATGTACTATAGACGGTTCTCGCCCCGGAATTCTAGCCCTTCCTGCGCAGACTCCTTTCTAGTCGGAAAAATAGCAAAAATAGCTAAGGCTTACGCGGCTTACGTACTGTATCTCACCCCTTACAAAGATTAAACTCAAGTCCCTGACCACCGGTCACCCCTGGTTGACGTTGTATCGGTACCTCAATACACGAAATGACTACCCGAGAAACAATCAAGCAAGCAAGCAAGCATTGGAATACGGGGGCATTCGTAAGGGGGGGTCGTTGGGCTGAAAAAGGCAGGATGCAGAACTAACCGTTTGCATGTTCGGAAAATTCTTTGAGTGAGGCTTTCAGCCTTTGCAGAATTGTCAGCTCAGCCGTTCTGATTGGATCACGGAAAATTCTGGATTTCGTGGGTTAATTCTATTATCGGATTTTGTGGTAAATTTGGGCCTGCCTGGCTGTCTTTTGCGTTTTGCTTTTCGAGCATCGAGTATGATCATGAAGGAATCCAGTGCATGATGATAACTCAAATCCAGCTGCCGAACTGAGCTTATTCGGAAGGGCTTCGAGAAGCCGCAGGTCGCATGAGGTTGCATGTTGAGGATATATCAGTCGCATTACTAATGAATTAGGCTTTATCCCCTACGACGGGGAGTCCAAATAACACAGCTGATTCGCGATCTGGTATGCCTTATGCCTTTAAGGATGATACAAGCCACGACGGATATAGTATCAACAATATAATCTGCCACGGTATTCCTTAGATATCTCGACGTGGATACTCCCGTAACATCAATACGGGGACGACCCCCCATTCATGGATCCATAGAATGCTTTCTTTCTTTCTTTCTTCCTCGATCGACTCCCTTTCTAGCTCTATGGAGAAGCGCCTCCGACTCCGAGTGTCCATTCCTCAAATCCTCGGCCCTGCCGCCTCAATGCAACATCGCAATATTGATATAAAAAGACACGGCTCACAGCTAGCAATGAAACCATTGGACCAAGTCTCCAATATTCTCCATTCATTAAGGATATATTAACGTTGTACTATGCATAGCACACGGGAACTAACTATAGACTGTACTAGTGATAATGGGGGTATGGCCCGGGAAGATTCGCCGATCGAATGAGCGTTAAACCTTTGCTATCAACGATGGTAGATGAACGAAGACGCAGAAGCCAAGAGTAAGGGATCATGGGAAGAACGAAAATGACATAACCCGGCGCCCGCTATACAGGTTATGCATGTCAGATTGAGGAATGGACACAAACACAATATGTCGTTGAACGACAGGTACGCTAAAAATAGACAAACTCGGGGGAATGTTCGACTGGGTGTTCGAAGGTCGGGGCGGGAGAGGGCCAGGTGACTGGCTCCTCTGTGTCGGTTCCAGGTTCTTCTGGGATGTGTATAGGGCGGCCGTGTACGCTATGCAGGCCTAGCACCCAGGTGCAACGGAATAACGATATAAGAAAGACATTAACGTTTAAACGCCACCAGATAGGTCTGAGGGAACGAATCAAGAGTATTCGCCAAAAATTGGAAATCTTAAAGGTCGTAAAATGTATCCTCCTTAATCTTTCTGTTCAAACTTTTCAACGGACTGTGTTTCATCAGAAAACTTCAAGTCCTCCTCAGCGGAAACGTGTTCTTGAATTTTGAGGAAGATGATTGGAGCAGCGACGAGCAAGCTACCAAGGAGGAGACCCCAGGTACTAGCGAACATTCTTATATATGGAACCTTCAAAGAGTCCAGGCGGAATGTGATAGCGGATCCAGCGCTTTGAATGCCTTTGTAAAAACCGGCATAGATGGCGAGCTTCCTAGAGTTATTAGAGAGAGCACCCATAATCCAGTAAACATAAGTCTGCCAGATAGCGTCGTAGAGGCCATAGCACATATATAGGAACAAAGGGCCACCGTATCCGTCGTCGTGCCAGTCAATCTTAGGAAGAATCTCAGCGGTTTCGCGGTTGTATTGTCTTTGGAATGCGTAGCCACCACCCCAGATGGCGAGCGTGATGATGAAAACGAAGGCGAACCCGGCTCTAGCGCGAGTTACACGGGTCATATATTTCGTATCCAGTGCAAAACCCATAAACGCGGCTCCGATGATCTGAGAGAGCCAGTATAGCAAAGAATTGAGGGAGCGTGTTCGAGTTGTGAATCTGGCGAGGTTGTACGCGTTGAATTGGTAACTGTAGAAATAGTTCGAGGAGAAGAACAATGGGAACAATGCGAGAATCCATGGTTCGGAGACGAGGACTTCCCAAAGGCCGAGAAGCTCGGATTTCCAGGATGGGTGTTGAACGCTGATAACCTTAGAGCCGTCCTTCCGGATGATCTTGTTGGAGTCGAGGAGGAACAAAGCGAGGATCGCGCCACCGCCCATAAGGACTAAGAAGCCAATGTAGGTACCATCTCCAACGTTTCCATGCTTATTCTTAATGTTGTCAACGAGCGGGACCTTGACTGTCGTGTTAGTAGCTGCCATAGTTAATAATTAGACGGGTCTCGCGCACCAAACTGCCAATAACAGCTCCGAGGTTGAAAATCATCCAGAAGATACTGATGTATCTACCCTTCGATTTTTCAGAGGGGTACGACATCTATAAAAAGGGCCCGATTAGAGAGCAATTCGAAGTATATCTGGGAAGCCGAGCTCGTGGAACTAACCATGATAGCACCTTGCGCACACCAAAGGAGGCCAGCGCAAACACCGAGCAATGCCTAACACCTTGTTAGCTCCAGCCAATTGGCGTTGATATACATCTTCGGATCACATACTCCGGCGAAAATAACAAATCCACGGTTGCCAGTATGGTTGTAGCAGAGGAAAGACGCCGAGTATAGCGCATAGCCGAATCCTCCAAAGGACAGTGTCGCCTTGATACCGATTTTGTTGCAGATAGACCCAGAAAAGAAGGCAACGGACGCGAAGGTCGAGTATAAGGCGACGGTGGAGTCGTCGGCGACAGTGGGATCGAGCTGGCCGCCACCTCCCAAGCCAGACAAGGCATTGTACATACCCGGGCAGAGGAACTATATATGTGATGTCACGTGTCAGCATGCACTATTATGGAAAATTAATGAAAATTCAAGATCAGCAAGCGGTACTAACGCAGACAAAGGCTACAATGAGCAATTGGGAAATTGGCGAAGCATAATAAGGCAGTGTAATTGGCCCGAGCTTTCGTTCGCGGTAGAGCCAACCGCTTGGTCGCTCGTGATGGTCTGGAGAGCCTTTTTCCGAGTCATTTTCGACGGTTGTACCGACTGGAAGACCAGTCTTCTCTGAAAATTCAGCTTCGTTACTCATGATGGTAGTTGTCCGTTCGCTGGTGCGAGGGTACCGTTTGATGTACGATTTCGGGGTCGAGCGGTGGTTCCGAGACTCTTCGTTTGGAAGGGGGGGAGTGTCTACGGAGGGAAGAACAATGATGAAGGAGGGGAGGATAAAGAGGTTTTATGTAGGAGTCCGGTGAGGAGGCGAGTGGGGAAGGTGATCGAGGAAGAACCCTGGCGATGTCTGAGCAAGGGCACACGGAATTCCGCAGTTACTGTTGGGATGTATGCGGATGCATTCGACTTGCTGTGACACTAACCACGGGAAGAGGAAACCAGAATCAAGCAATAAAACCGGCACAAGACCGGCTGCCGTGCATGGCTAGTGAGTGCGGAGCTGTCGGTATCTCAGATTAGTATCTGCGAGGGCGACTTAACTGGCCGGACTCAGAGTAGCGGATTGGCTTGGGTGGTAGTATTCAGGTCAATCGCGCATATCTGAGGTATTACTCGGGGTCGGTGGATCGAATGCCACTCCCAATATTTTCCCTGCACAAAAATCTTAAAATTCAAGCTTGGGAGCTTTGGTCGGATTCTCATTCATGGTTTCTGCGGGCTGTCGCAACCCTCCGAAAAAGTAAATTCGTCTGCATGCAAGTGCAGGGACCCTGGAACTAGCTTCCAAACCCTGGTATCCGCTACCAACTCGACCTTCAAAGCTCGGGTATCTCCAAGAACACCTCTTGGAACCTCATGGTATCGTGTGCTTCGGTCGAGGGGAGGAGATCCCAAGCCATGGCCTGTGTGATCGGGTTCTTGTTGTCGTGTAATATAAACTGCGTTCTTTGTCGCGTGTGCAGTTCGAACGTTCCCTTTGTTCCATCCACTGCGCAATGCAACTATTCTAACTTTCCGAGGGGTTCGAGCCCCACTGACTCGGTATGGTAGCTTGTGGAGACGACGGACCATGCTTGTTTCTCCTCATCGATATCTCGATCCCGGGTGAGTGGTTACCCCAATAACGTGTTCCCCACAGATAAAGCGAGAGACACCATCGATGTTACTTTTGTCCTAAGATAAGCCTCTGGCGATGCCACTCCGTTGATGCTGGCGACGAGTTCGTTCCGGAGAAGCCTCGAATGACGAAGTACCTGTCAAATGCCTGTCCTTACAGAACTCGCTTATGCTCGACCTCTTCGCAAATGGAGGAAACCCATGCTCGTTTCAGCAAAAAAATGCATGGAATGGAGCGGTAGGCAGAAACCTTGGCGGGTTTGTATGCATGTGACGGAATTGATGACAGGGCTTGATCACTGTATTTGGGTAACGGTTACATTGGCTGCCGTCGAGTGGGTCCAGCCGAAGCAACCTTGTTTCTTCTTTCGCTGTTCGGTACTTGTTCTTTGCAGTGTACTTGACGTCGGTCCTAGATGGAAGGGCAGCCGTCTATCTCATGATAGTGGTTCTTGCGCGTTCTCGTGCCCGAGGAGTTGAAAAGTCAACGGCTGAGAGTGTAGTCTCGAGTGTGGTGACACGGTCCAGCATATCTGCAGCGTGATAGAAAAGACTGAGGTTGGTTGGTGGCAAGGTAACACAGAGATGTTGCTGTCACCAAATCAATGTGGAGTCGAGTCGGCCCGTCAACGACCCAACTCCGCATCTTGGCCAGACGTTATCTTGGACTACACCGACCCGGTTCCTTCCAATGGAACAATCTCGCCTCGCCTGAGCCGACCGGGAGTTATTTTCATCACAGGCTTATCTCTAAGCGGCTCTCGCCGGCATTCCGAGTGTGTAGACCGGTGGACGATATCAACCTGGCCGGCGGTAGGAACTAGTCTTCGACAACGTCAAATTCCGATATAAACCAGCAGATTACTTGCCCCTCCCAATACGTATCTAACGGCCAATAACCCAACAATCAGCAAAGATGTTAGTACCCAAACACTAATCCTAGTAATGTATTAGCTTTCGCTCACAAGTTGATGTAGGCGTCTTATAATTCGAGAGAATAAGAAGCAAACCTCACAGTGGGTTGCGGACTATATTGTTCGTATGTGGCATGGACAACCCCCAACTTCTGTCTGTTGTACAATTGTCAGTGGTATGTGCATCTGATATATGGACCATATAGATCGTATCAATGAATTCCGACCATCAAAGGACCGGCCGTTCGTCCTTGGCCTACCCACTGGCTCGAGTCCGGAGCAAATCTATGCAAACCTTGTCGATTCATTTAGGAGAGGCAAAGTCAGCTTCAAAAATGTCGTAACTTTCAACATGGTATGAATAGTGTGATGAAGTCTCTGAACCGAAAACACATCGGGGAACCTCAAATCCATAGCTTGCACCCGTATTAATTCTGTCAATAGGACGAATATGTTGGTATTCCAACATCGCACCCTCAGTCATACCATTCCTTCATGTTCAAGCACCTCTTTCAACATGTGGATATACCGCCCAACCAAATCCACTTACCGTCTTTGGAGAACTATAGCGAGTATGACAACATGATCGCCGAATACGGTGGTATAGAACTGTTTCTCTGCGGCGTCGGCTCGGATGGCCATATCGCGTTTAACGAGCCGGGATCCTCATTGGCGTCAAAAACCAGGGTTAAGACACTCACGAATGATACGATCGTCGCGAATGCAAGATTTTTTGATGGAAATATCAATGCTGTGCCAAAGAGCGCAGTCACCGTCGGTGTTAAAACTGTCATGGATGCAAGAGAGGTGATATTGATCGCGGATGGGAGGGGGAAGGCCGAAGCTGTCAGGCAGGCCGTGGAAGGTAGTATAAGCCATGCATGGACTGTAACAGCTCTGCAAATGCATCCCAGGTTTATCATGGCAGTGGATGATGCTGCGACAGAGGAGCTGAGGGTGAAGACTGTCAAGGTAAGTCTTGCCATCTGAAAGGCAGGGAGCGTAAACAACTAATACGAAGATTTTGATACACACAGTACTTCAAGGATATTGAGGGGGCATCTGCTATAGCTGGGAGCTCAAAACTAAAGCTGTGAGGACAAGATTAGCTGTGAGGTCGGCATGTATTCTATTTGTCATGTTGTAAGCTCAGGGCTTAGTCCCTATTGTAAGAATGACTGGTTAAAATATTATCTAGAGAGTTGTTAATATTGTTTGGAACAGCGATATAGATTGTATGGGACTGTAAATAGATAGGCACAAGAATAGTACTTCTTAAGGCTATACTCCTTGTAATCGGCCCTTAGCTTGCCAAATTATGATTTCCAATGCATCTGCAGGTATCCAGAATCTTCGGTGGGGGGTTCGGAGAACAGAGGAGGACTGGCGAGGGTGTTGGTGTGTTGACCCGGCCCGTCGGGTCGCATGGGATCCCCCGGCAAACAGAATCCCTGCCCGTCTGCCGCCGGAGACTGCCGCATGGTGACATCACTTGCAACAGCTTAGACCTAACGCCTTGAATACATAGACATGACGTCGGTTGGGACTCCTCAATCCTGTCATCCCGACACCAGTATTAATACATATTCGCTTTTACCCCTCCTAACTTTGAAAACCATCCCTTCCCTCCTACATCTCCCTTTAGCACAAATTTTAGTGGAAAGGTAACCGGTCCCCTTTGGCTTCCCTAAAATACCACAATGGCGACCTTGCTCGGCCGCTCTGGGGCGGACGATCGGGAGCCTCTGCTTCCTCAGCATCGGAACCATATTGCTCCTGATGTAGTCACAGGCCATCAACGGAGCTTGGATAAGAAGCTCCGTACATACTTACTTGTCAGAGCACTGGCAAAGGGGTATCTCCCGTCAACTGAACAATCGGTCATTTTACTTCGGAAATTGCTCGCGTCAAATATCCTGGAGCCTGACAACCAAAACCTAACTTACGATGGACGAAAATTCGTGACTTTGAACCGGCGCCTCGTTAAACAGTTGATTGAGTTGATCCAGGCGAAGAATTCTAGGGATGAGGTTCAGAACTTTCTTTGGGCGGCGCGAAGAGCGCGACTGCATGTTGATTTGCAAGGTATCACTAGTGCAGCCACGGACTTTAAAACTGCTAATTACAAGGCTGGTAAGTACTATTAACGACTTTGATCAGTGTTTCGTTTACTATACGACGGATTGTTGATACAGAACTTAGCGTATGCGAGTCTCTCCACAATATCGTCCCTGATATTCCAGAATCCCGACTTCAACAAATTGTTTACGGATGCAGTTACGGTACTCCGACAGGCTCTGTCGAGCGGTGTCTCAACTGCCGCGGAGACAATCGAACAAGTTGCCGATGAGATAGAGCCCCCTGATACTCTTATTGATCTGATCGGAGAAGCCCCTGACACGAACCAACCTCGAGTCGATAAAGAAACGAAGAAAACAGCCCAAGAAATTGGGAATACGCTAGAGGAAGGTATGAAAAAAGCAGTCAAGGATGCGAAGGAGACAATAGAAGAAGAGATCACGCCAGAGAGGAAAACCGCCCTGAAGAAACGTGTTCAACAAGCAGTTATTAAGCTCAAAAGTAACACGGATTACGACTCATCCGTTTCAACGATCACTCTTTTATTGAAAAACTATTTGATCGAGTATAGCACGGCCTTGGAAGAAGCAGTCGATGAAGCTACCGATGACGTGAGGCCGAACAAGGCTTTGATTCAGGCTGGAGACCTGTTCTGGAAATTTATTACAACCTTCGGTGATCGGCAGCAGTGGGAGGTCCTGAAAGATAGGTTCAAAATTCTGTTGGAACACAAGGATAGAGATCCAGAGTTTGAGAACATCATCAACCTGGTGGTTGATTCTCTGAGACGCCTTCTTACGGATCCGGACTACCTCTTCACCGATGAGGATGAGGTCAAAGCTAGATACGACGAGCTCAAAGAGAAATTCAATAAATCCGGGGGGGATAAACTCAAGGAAGATGTGGACCGGGTCATTAAACAACTCCACCGGGTCATCATATCTGTTTACAATGACAAGCAAATCACGAAAATCAAGGGCACGACACTCTCTATAGCGGACCTCGCCTTAAAATCATCGGAGGGTTACGAGATCAACTCTAATCTAATTTCGGATGTCGGAAACGTCTTGGTCCCATTGGCGTTAGAGACAATCCAGTATCTACCGATTCCTAGGCTCACGATTGTCTCACCCGACATTGACGTTCTGCTCGAGCCAATCATATTTGAACCCGGGAAAACCGTGAACCAGTCCTCATTTATGCCTTACCGGGTAGCCGTCGTCACGACCAACGAAGTAGACATGTTCAAGGGATGGAAGAGAACCGAGACCCACAAATCCTCCTTGGCTAGAGTCAAAATCGAAGGCTTGACATTCAAAGCCGAGGATGTGGGTTACATCATGAAGGTCCACAAAAACTGGCTGGTTAACTTTACCGACAAAGGGATTGCATCTGTAAGGCTGGACGAAAAGGGAATAGACGTCTACCTTGACGTAGAGTTTACCCAAAGTTCGGTTGATGAGCTGGTAATTCTCAAGGGCGTGTCCGTCAAACTGCATAAGGTCGACTTCACACTCCGACAGAGCAAATTTTCATTCCTAGCCTGGCTATTCAAGCCGATTATAAAGTCAATGCTACGGAAACTATTGCAGAACTCGTTGCGACAGGCTATTGAAGATGGGCTGAGGTCCTTGAACCGAGAGATGATATATACTCGTGAAAGGCTCAGGGCGGCGAGGATCGCGAATCCGCACGACTTGACAACCTTCGTGCGTGCGGTTTTAGCACGATGGACAGCTCCTAACGAGTTGCCTATTGAAGTCGGAATCGATTGGAGGGCTCATCGAGCGAGCGGTAGAGCAGAGGCCCCATTTGATGGCGAATATGCCCCTGGAAGCTTGGTCGGTTTGTTCGAAACAGAAGCCATGGGTGCTACCGACAGAATTAAGGAAGGTGATGCTGGAGGCTGGAGGAATGCCTGCTTTGATATCTGATTTTTCAAAGGCAAGCTGGGAGACAATCAGATTGATCAGGGGTTTCTATTGTGTGTACTTTTTTTCGTGTCCTCGGCACCCATTTGGCGTCGTCAGTCTATTCGTGCGGTTTGGTTACTGTCTTTCCGTTCGGGAGCGTATCAAGGGCTAGGAGCGGAGAAATTGTTTGCTCTCGAATTTCTTAAAAGCACTTGCTTGGTTTGGCATAGGTATGTGGTATCAGGTGTAAGGATTGGATCTCGAAATCTCTGCATTTATCATTAGGCGACATCATATCAATCGGCATATTTGAGTGAAAGAAGGAAGGATCTTCAGAACCAGAGCAGCTGAGTATGTGAGGCAATAAGCGTGGGCCGTTATTTCCATATAAGCGGCAGGGAAGGTGTACCTATCCAATGGTGCAATTGTGGAGGTCTCCACCCAGACCTTGCTTGTGGAGAGAACTGATCCCGAAGAAAAAGGACGACCTGCAGTAGCCCTTTCTCCTTCGCTTTAGCCTAGCAAGGAAAATTTTTATGCGTAGCTATGGAGATTAAAAACAAAGGAGGAAGGCCGCATGAATGTGGCGTGCTGGTGAACCAGGAAAATGGAAGCTTCCTATTCGAGTATTTCGACGACGGCGGGTTGCAATCGATTCACGGGTTCTTGCGGCGCGGAAGCTCACAACTCCACTTTTGTCGGCAAGATTTTTAAAGTAAGACAATGAGCATAGCTAAAACTTATGTCTTTGGATCTGGTGATCGTGAGACTGTGAGGTTTTCGGCATTGATGGCTCGTGCTTCGAGATCACGCATGAACGCCAACGCAAAAAAATGACACACAAGGCAATCCCGGCAGCGTGGTCGGCTTCTCAACCCCTCCGATGGAGTAATCGGGTTCATGTGAGGGTCCTCTAGCCGGCCATATGTAATTATATTGTAACTGATAGTGACTTTCTTCAAAGTTATATCCATTAGCTTTCAATTGACTGCTTTGCGAACCTTTGACTTCAGCCTGCCACTTGACAAGGGGTCGTACCTGCTAAGACGGGTAGATACAAGCAAGGTACACACATTTGCATACATGGAACGCTAGATCCGTTGACCGCTTGGAACCATCGATAACCAATCACTATTATTATCTATCAAGGCGCTAATTCGCCCCCAGACGTATCCAATGCCAAAGGATATCAGGGGTCTTGATCAATTGTTATTCTAGTACCATGATTAATGGGCTCTTTCGAATTCGTAAAGGGATACCGGATATGGGGATTGGTTCCTGCTGAATAATTCACTCGCTACAGTACAGTTCCAGATGTTCGTCTGGATGATTCGTCGTACTCTGCTTTCGACATGCCTGTTTGGCGAGCAGGGGCGGGTACACAGGGTCTTAAGTGAAAGTCTTCTTGTTCTACAGACTTTTTCATACTGGGTTTCTTTGTCCGAGCCAATTAGTTGAGGTCCAAGACGCATTGGCCCTGGTTTACTCTCAGGTGTTTCGAAGGCAAATTGTTTTGTTGGGCTTGCGTTAAGTCCCATAGGACTTGTTATCTACATCCGGTGGCCGTTAAGGTTGTAACTCCGCTCTTAATAGTTCGATTTAACGTTAATTAGGAAGGCTGTAGATGCTCAGCTCGACTAGAAACAAGTCTGTATCATGGAGTCGGTCGCCACCGGAGCGGCAAGCCATGCATCAACATGCAGCGCCATGCATCTAATCGGACTTCGGCCAGCGTTCTGGATATCCTTGCATACGGTTTAGGGACTCCTACGTTCTTAGCTAGGGGAGCCAGGAATTTACAACTTCCGACTATGGACATCACCGGGATCAATTAGGTTGCACACACTGAACGGCTGGTGGACCACATGCCTATTGGTAACTACCAAAACCGAACTTCGCGATGATTGCCAGGACAGCTTCGCTTTGGATTTGGTAGAGCTGAATAGGCTCGAGAAATCTATAAAAGGTCCTGGCAGATCACTTCCTTGACCAAATCGTTCTACAACCAGTCAGCGAATCAACAGACGTTTAATATATCGAAGACTCCTTCAGACCCAATTTACTCTTTCTATATCCTGATCATATCGATTTTGTTCGAATACCCAATATCCATTCAAAATGAAGTTCTCCGTCGCCGCCATCGCTACCTCCTTACTCGCCGTCGTTGCTGCTGTCCCAGCCCCCCAGGGCGTTACCCCACCTGCAGGTACCGTTTCGGTCCAGAGCATTAAGCATGGTGGAAATGGTAAGTAACGGCTATAACATAATTAAACCTGTAACATACACTCAAAGTACTAACACCAAAACTATAGGTTGCCGCCAGGGCACCGTCGCTCAGCAAATCTCTCCTGACCGAACCGCTTTCACTTTGATCTTCGATGAATACATCGCCTCCGTCGGCCCAGGTGTCGCGCCCGCTGAGGCCCGCAAGAACTGCAATTTGAATATTCACCTCCGCTACCCAACCGGATGGCAATTCAGTATCTTCTCTGCCACTTACCGCGGATACGCCGGTCTCGTCCGGGGCCAGCAAGGTACCCAAAAGTCTACCTACTGGTTTACCGGAGAATCCCGTCAGTGCAGCACGGAGAGCGTCTTCAATGGCCCATATAACAAGGACTACACCTTTACCGACAATGTCGACGTCACCACAAATGTCTGGTCCCCATGCGGAGCCGATGGTCTGCTTAACATCAACTCCCAGGTCCGTATCGCTGGCATCACGAACCAGAACGGTATCCTCACCACCGACACCATCGACGGAAAGTTCACCCAGATTCTTTCTCTTAACTGGCGCAGGTGCTAGAGTAGTTGCTTGGCTACTCTTCGGCCAGGACTGGCTGAGGAATTGTAAATAATATCTTTACTCGGCTAGCCCTTCATATCGGTAGCGAGTGGATTTCCTTCGTCGCATGTATATTACCTTGTCGCGATCTTGCCCCCATGATTGACACCAACATGGGTGCCGCTGGACCTATTGCTTTTGGTTTGGCGGTCGCCCCGATGGTAGCAATTCTGTACATACCCCGTTTCGTTTTACGCGATCCTTTCTTGAGCACTTAGACCAGATTGTATATAGTTAGAAAAAAAAAAAAAAAAACCTATTTGGCTCTGGTCTCCTTATAAGTTCTCTCACAAGCTTGATCGAATTGGCGTGGATGGTGTTTGCGATAAATTACCGAGAAGCAGATCATTTGCTTAATAAACGAACCATTATCAAAAGAACGGCAGCCGAAACCGCCTAGCAATCACGAACTGTTATCGAAGAAACCTGGGGATGCAAAAGGTGTAAAGCTCTCTTACCTCCTTTCAAAGTCGGCGAATTCGTAGTTTCCAGATCTTCCATTCCATCCCCCAAGCTTGGAGTCAGATCGATATTTGAGCTGCGTAACTGCAGATTTGACAGTACTGGATTTGAATGTCTTCGATTCCGTTTCGATCACTACATCGCGATGCTAAACATCGGCTACGGCCGATCGTGCCAAAGGACTCCTAGGCCCGATCTCAAGATCCCATGAAACGAAAAATCGTAAAAAATCTGAAGGCAGTGTTTCTGTGCAGGCATTGAAACGAATTTAGCACCTTCGAAATGTGTTGACTCTGCCAAGCCGTCGCATTAAGCCGACCATTCCCAAAAGGGAAACAGCTACCCCTGCTGTCGGCGCCTGTGAAACATCAAACGAACCACAGCTGAACCAACCTCAAACGTCGGCGGCACCTTAAACCCCTCGAAAGCTGCAAAAAGAGATCTTGGAATTGCTTAACAGCTGCGGGGCTTGTGCTGCGGATTCGGCTATCGCTGTTCGAGAACGCCCACTGCTCCGAGCTCCTGGCAACGCTGAATGTCGCAGTCTGCGAACTAGTGGGTCCATGAAGGAAACGTTGTTGCAGAAGAATTGCTTTCCGGTCGTGTGGACTACTTCAGGAGGGCAGTTTCTCGAGCGTGGCCGTGCATGTTTCCTTTTCGTATAGAAACGAAGACTCAGGAGGTCTCAATCTACCCAATGTTCCGCTGAAATCCTGACATTGAGCTCATAATTGGCACCGTATCTGGTGACCCTCAGGACATTTCTGCATGTGTCTCTCATCTCTAAATAGAGTACGAAATGTGTTGGTCGGGGCCTAACGTCATGCCACAGTCACCCAAGCGCTAGCCCACTCCTTCCGTGACAGAGAAACCATGGCGGCAGGATAGCCAGTATATATCATAGCCGCCCAGCCCACTGAATCTTGGGCACCTTCCACTCCTTCTTTTCCTTTCCCCAGGCCGGGCCTTTCTTTCATTAGTGTTCGACGTTCGCTTCTTGGGCTGTGCCTTTTGGTAGTTTCTTCACCACAACTTTCCTTCAGTCTCTTTCCTATTTTAATATTTGCGGACTGGTCTCGCAATAGCTGCTAGTCGGCTAGATTTTACGTTCACTATCCTTTGGTCCTTTTCAGTCAATCCCTCAGGGTTCAGTAAGGATATTTTGATCAATATCGATATCGATACTATCCTTGAAGACCAACCTCTAAATACCGCAAAAGCCACATCAATAACCCTACGACGGATAATTATCAAATTTACACGACCGACAAAATGCGCTTCACAAAGTATTTCGCTATTGCTGCCGCAACACTGGCATTCCAAACCATGTCTCTCCCCACCCTCCCAATACCAGTTCGTGAGCTCGGCGTTGGTCAACGAGATCTCGCATCGATATCCAAACTCCTCGAAATGGCGAAAAACCTCATCCCGTCACCAAACCTCATCCCAATACCCAAAGCCGCCTCTACAGAGAAACGATCTCCAGTTGAAGAAGGAACAATAGAGATAGAGAACGATCCCACACCCGTATCCGGTTCAGAGTTTAACAAGAAATCCGCCATCTCGGAACCGGAACCCGAAGAATTCGAAGAGAAACTAACACGGAGAGCTACAACCATGGATCCTAATGTGGGAATTCCACAGGATCTACCTTCGGGTATCGTCATGTTCATGATTATATTCATGTTGTATGCAATGCTCACGGCTATCTCTATGAAGGATGCGGATTAGTCCTGCTACAGGGACTTGGATGGAGATCAATATTTGGAACTGGATGAGTTTTTTATATCCTTGACCTGGAGGATTGGTGTTCTCGGAGTAGGACTTCTTTTTTTCATTTCATTTTTTATCCTTGGGATGCATATACCCACCTTTGTATTACGACTGAAGGCTTGTATTTGTGTTCCAACTTTATATATCCAAATTCCGTTTCTTTGGTGGGAAAATTACCCTGGTATTGCTATACATACCTCTTTCTCCCAGACTTTCGTGACCCGGCCTCTAGTGTATGACGTTTATGATTGTTTTTTCTTCGTCCCGCCCTTTCCTTTTTTTTTTTTTTAAGAAAAAGTATCGCCCTTTTCACCGGACCCGATAAAACTAAAAGATCTTCCTCATCGTTGTTATGACTCTCCTTTCGATAAAGATATAGTCAACGCTGGAATATATGTTTATGAGACCTTTACGATCAAGATAGATCACCCAAAATGCCTCCTCGTTTGTTTCTTCACAAAAGCCCTGACCCTATTCCATGTAAACTCTCTCTGCAGTTTCGATTTCATTCCCTCTCTAGGCCTCCTTTTTTTGTTTTTGCAAAACATCGTGTTAACATTACCGGAAATAGTAGTGAGTATCCATTCCTTACGATGGCGGTGTTAGATGACAGGCAGAAGTTTCAGGATTCACAAGCTCCTTGTCTTCAAAGACCCTCATTATTTGTAAATGATCTAAGATTAGTAATGTTGGTTGATTGTATATAATCCCCTCTCGGGCTGTAAATTCACGACAATGATCGATTTAGAGTATGACTAGGCTCTCTACAACCTGTGTTCACGAGTGCCGTTCTTCTCAGGGCCGCGCGAGCGACCAACATGATAGTAATTACAATCATGTACCTATATGCGACTAATCACAGGTATGTACCTACTTAGTATCTCTTGGCCTATCAAGAGCCTTTCCACTATGCTCGACCGAAGAGGAGTTTAATATACCTTACTGTTAAAACCTTTACTCCGATTAACGTTTGGTTCCCAGATCTTGACCCTAGTTTTGTCGGCTTCCAATTCCTGAGGCGAATTCTGTGGAACATCCCATGATATCAGACAGAGAGTACCGAAATTACCGAGACTATAAAGCCAACGCCAATCCATCAACGCCCCCCACCCCAGTTACTCGCGGTTGTTTTTGGGCTATAAAATTAATTATTTATTAGTTTTAATGCATCTGGCTTGCGAGGCAATTTAGTTTGTTACGTACGAGCTGGCTCATATGAAATGATTTAAGTTCTTTCCTCGTCCCATTAAGGCATTAGAGATCAATTCAGTACAGAAAACTCATCCGCTCGTATCAATCAAATATTTTTAATACTAGGTGATTGCAACGTTTAATATAAGAAGGACAGTAGAATATGACGGATAGCTTACGACGTCCTTATTCATCCCCTCGTATATTCGCCATCCCGGGCGTTGGTCATTAATACGATGCTTGTATTAACCAAACCTACAATAAATGCATATTTGCCACCGGGATGGGATATCATGATGGAGACACGATATGGGCTCAATAGAAATGCTTAATCAAGTTGTATCGACGGTGCGGTGATGAATCGATACCTGAGGAACGCCGCTACCGGTCCTCAGTTCTGTTCTGTAAAGCTGCAGGCTAAGAGTCCCCCAGACTACCGTAGGGGAAATCGTGCGCTTTTTAGGACGGTGAATCCGCCTGGCGACTGAATTAAGACGCCTTAAGCGTGATATAACCCGTCTTGAGGACCCAAAGGTGTTCCGGAAAACCCACCAAAAACCCGTACGGTACTGTTCTGTCCTCTTCGAAGATACTTGTTTTGGACTAAGGGCCATCGCTCTAGGTAGGTGTCACAGCCTCTGTGTGACAATTTCCAGTCGCTCATTTCAGGAATCGATCCGATGTCGATCCATATACATACCGGGCCTGCTCGAGGGTCTGGATGATATACCAATGTGTTGATGTTGGCTTTTGTTAGTAGAATACAACATAGGCAACACCGCGAAAAATTTTGCTTGTCCATACACTGATACTTCAAATTTGTCTGTACAGTCCAGCTATCGGACTATCGACTTTTTTCGAGGTCAATCCTAATTCCACCTTCTAGTACCTCGAACTGCGCAGTTACAATGGCGATTCTTTTGAGATCTTTCGTCAGGCCGTAGCTGTTGACATACAATAGGGTCGGCATCGATCACATAATCCTTCTAAGTGACACGTCGTGAATTCGAATGTTCTATCCGAGCCTCATATAAACAAACTCCGACCTCTGAGACTCCATCCAATACAAAAACTCATCTCGAATCGTCCAACGGTTTAAGATACCCGCCTGTCACGCGGGAGACCGGGGTTCGACTCCCCGTTCGAGAGCTTACTTTTTGCAAAAAATTTTTGGTGTTCCCTCGATCCAGTCTCGACTAGCGCTATCATTATCGTGAAATGAAACGAGCTCAGGGTGGCAGCGTCAAGTCTAATAGCCGTTCACGGTGAAAGAAAGAAAGGAAATGAATAAAATCATCTCTGTTTTCTAAAACGAAGATTAGGCTATGGCTATTCATAGGCGTCCGGACTTCCCATATATACCAAAGGAATTACGGATTACTATGCTCTCTATGAAACAAAACTCCGATATAAATACTCAACGTTTAAAATTGTATGTATGTACGAGGAAAGGAATAAACTAGCCATACAAAGGGGTATATCCTCTAACATCATCCGCTATATGCAAGCAAAAACTCTGTTCGATTCGTATAAGGGGGATATTTTAGGATTTAAACAATATATACGGTATGCTATGTAACGTTAACGAACAAAGAAGACCCGTATCCATCATCCGCTACCGAAAAAATCGTGAACGTCGCGTGAAAATGCATGCAGACTAACAAATATGCACAACCCCCAAAACCATAGTTTCCCCTAGAGTCCTGCCTAGCCCCCACGTTATCTCAAAAAGAATAAAAGGGAAGAAAGAAAAAGGAGGGAGAAAATAGACTGATGCTCGAGAGAAGTAAAAAAAAGCCACTTTCACAAAAAGCCAACTCAAATGCATGAAATGTAAGAACAATATAATTGTAATATGCTGGTGGGTAATTTTCCGTTCAAAATAATCGCTAGATATAAGAACCCTAGGAACCATATGAAAACCCCCAAATGTTGAAACTCGGTTTCGAAAAAAAGAAAAAGAAAAAAATGATAGAAGCTAATAATAGAGACCACCCGCACAAAGCTCCGCCCGCCCAAAAGAGATGAAGGAAAAGCATTAAACCATAGCATAAAGGCTTAAATATAGATACGCGAAGCGGAGTTAAAAAAGAATAATTCTTGATTCGTCGAGCACTTTAAATTTTGATTTTGGCAGGTGGAATAATACCCTTCGAGATTTCGATGCACTGACCAAGAAGCTTGGAGGCCTCTTGTAAGAGCTCCCATCTCATCTCGCCGAACATCTTTTGGAGGACAAGGAGTAGGCCGAGGTTGCGGTTCCTGTCAGCAATTTCGGAGAGTTCGTCAGGAGATCCGCGATGACCGACTCTAACAAGATAATTGCGCATGTCGCGATGTCTCTCCTGTGGCGTCTGTGGGATGTAGATAGGTGCCTGAAGCGGTCCGTCGAGAGCAACTCCGTATGCCCATACAACGAGGGTAGCGAAGTATAGCACCCATGGCCTGTTGAGCAGATAGTCATCCCTTGCAACGTAGAGGGTGGCGGCAGACGAGGTGTCCTCGCCCGGCAACGCCTGTGCTGAAGGTAGCAGAACCTGGCGCAAGAATTGGAGAGCATAATAGACAGCGTCTCGTGCCCTGGCCGTGTTTGCCCAATCCTTCATTCTCTTCGACGCTAGAGTAGAATCGTTTCCTCCAATCGACCTGCCTAGCAAACGCTTCGCTCCGGCATAGATTTGTAGGTCGACGATATCAACATGCATAGCCATGTGTGCGAGATGGTGCAAAACGGTCCGTGATTCGAAGATATTGTCGTGATCCGGGTCATCGTGATTCGGGATGTAGAGGCTTCCGTCTTCGTGTGATCCTCGTTCTGCGACTGGTATCTTAGATTGCAGTGATTTGTCAAAGTCCGATCTCCACAGATCAAAGGCTCTGGTTAGCGCGCCTCTCCACTTGTCTTTCCCACCCAGGGCTGAAGCGACACCCAGAGAGTTGACTTGTAAATCTCGTTGGTTCATATGCCAGCTCACACTCAATAACCCTGACATGATGATGGTCCTTCCGAAAGAGTTGGTTCGGACTGTCTGTCCGTTGAGCGTTCTCTTCAAACCCTCCAAGAACATGGTTGGCTTGACCCCGTTACTGTATAGAGCCTGCTTGAGACGGCCAACTTCTGCTGATGATGTTGCGGTCCACAGTGCTTCGTCACAAGGAAGGGCGAGCCTCATTTCGTGGGCTACCATAACAGCCGAGTGTCCAAACATAGTTGCGTGTACTGAATCAAGCACGAACGCTGCGAATGCGGCTCTCTTCGTAGCTTCACTGACAATCCAATGATTCCACCATTCGTCTGGGGTCGAGGCACCTGACGCATGGCCCGAACTCGATTTATCGTCCTTGACGCTTGGAGGCGAATCAAGGGCACAGCGTCCCTGCAGTGAACTGCCCCTGCGCATGAGTGTGAGAGTCGTAGCATGGTGGATGTGAGCTCTCTCATGGAGCTGCCTGGTGGAATACATCTTCTCGTGCGTTTCCAAGAGAATCAAGGCCTGGAAGATCCATAACTTGGCCGGGGGACGGAAATCTGCGTGATCAAATATCTGCCATCTTAGGTTCATTGCGAGAACACACGATAGGTCTGCTGCAGCTCCTGACAACTCAGGGAGCTGGATGCGATCGACACAAGCTGCCCCAATCGCGATTATGGCAAGCAAAAGGATATTTTCCGTCTTATCCGCCGCAAAAGTTGGCTTGTGGAGAATTGGAAGTTGTGGATGGAAATGCTGCCAGAAAAGTGAGATATACATCTGCATTGTATTCAAACCGAACACATCGTCATCCTCCCCGTTTCCAGTAACAAGGCTGTGGATGGTCGAAAAGTGGGAAGTGCAGTGGCTTGGGATGGAAGAATCGGGATAGGTGCTGACTACATCGACGAGGTCTTGACGCTTATGCTCCGACAATAGCGATTCTTGTGGAGGCGAAGGAGGAGCGAGTAAGCTTGGAACAGACATCGGATGGTGGTATGGGGTCCCATAGAAGTTATGCTGCGCTGGAAATGCTGGATCTCCCAAGTAAAGCCCACTGAGGAAGGGGTTGGATCCATCAAGGAAAGACGCGGCTAGGTTGGCTGAACGGCCAGCCTGAGAAAAGCCGAAGGTTGAATCCTCAAACAGCCAAGCGGCGAAATCGTCGGTAATCATAAATGGTGACCTATTGTAGCTGTCTCCACCGAAGACTGGGACCGAAAACTGGGTTGGATCCACCACAGCCTGTGTCATGTTACTGGCACTTGTAGTGGCATTTCCTACGTTGTGATCTGCGGAGTTATTACTAGCCGGTGGGGAAGTAACCCCAAAGTTCTGACCGGCTGGGGCCTGCGCCATAGTTTGATATGAGGGAGGTGGTAAGGAGAATGGCTGGAAGGCGTTTTGTGGAATATATCCATTGTGAAGCTGCATATGGCCAGTGCTGTAGTTGCTATTGGTACTCTCAGTCGGAGTTTGACATTGCTGAGGTTGACGCTGCTGCGGGGAAGGGAGATACGGATTCGCGGAATGAGGGGTTTGCGGGCCGTATGGCGACTGAATTGTGAGTCCGACGAGGTTTGGAGCGGTGATATTTGTCTGTAGCTTTGGTCGATTGTAGTTTCCATTCGAATTGGCTGGCGATTGGTTATTTATTACGCCCATACCCGCAAATTGTCCCTGGGACCCAGTATCAGGTTTCCTTGAGAGGTCTATACTGCCTCGTCGAGCATTCGCTGTTGTCGGAGACATTATCGTACCGCCCGGACGTTGCTCATTGCGCATTCTGGAATTGCTCGTATCGTGGACGACCGGCTTGCGGGCCTTGCCTTTCGAGTCGGCCTGCTTGCTGGAAGTACTGGAACCCGACATTGTACTCGGCGATATCGCGGGCTTAACTGCAAGACCTGGTGACGGGACTTCGTCTTTCATTATTGCGCCCGAATTGTCTGGAGAAGCTGATGCTTTGAAAATCGAGTTTTTCCGTTCTTGTTTTATAACCGGTCCGTTCGAGTTTTGCATCATATCTTTCCGCTGAAGTTGGGAGCCCCGATTGGTATGTCGTTCCTGGTGCCTGAGACAAAGATCCTGGCGCACGAATGAGCGGGTGCAGTCTGGATAGCTACAATGGTATATTTGCTTTGGCTCGTCTAAGACGCCAGGTCGCATATTAGTGGTTGCAAATTTTTATATGTGCTAGATTTGATTCCAATCGGGGAAAACTTACGATTTAGCTGATGTCGATACAGATGCTCAGCTCTCGAATATGACTTCCCACAGCCGGCGTGCGTGCATTCGTATTTCTTATCCATCCCTTTTCGACTTCGTCTTCGTTTCCTTTTTAGGGGTGAGGTAGTTGCGGCATCACCCGCTTCGGCGGCAACGTCGACCATCTCTTTATCGGATCCATCTTCCTCGATGGCGTCTCCCAGGTTGTCCTCGGAATCCCTATCCTTTTCCCGACCTCTCTCTTCTGGCGGCGGTACCGCATGCTGGTACTGTGGTACGGCCATTTCCAGGTTAGAAAGCCCTTGTCGGCCCAAATGTCCTCCAACTGCGACTGCTGATATCCCTGCGCCTCCCTCCTCAATGGCGAAAACGATGTCGGAGGAATCCAATCACACGAATTGTCGAAGGATAGTCGGTTTCGATTACAGAGGTAGTAAACTGGTCCCGATCCTGGAAGAGGGTTAAAGTTCCAAGATTACGAGAAGGCTGATGAATTGTTTAGTCGAGATATCCGCGTGGCTTGCAAAATGCACAATGATCGCAGCGGGTCAGATTTGTCGGGTAAAGACGGTTTCCCCTCCTCCAACGGCCGCTGGTCCAAGTTCACGGGAAGGATAAGGTGCGGTTACACAGAGTCTCTACAGGTGACAAAAGTTGGGTTCGATGCGGGTTTTCTTTGCGGTTGGTTCTCTCAAAAACCGACCATGTGATCGGATTCCGGAACTGGGAGACCGTCGAATGGGCTATTGATGCTGGACCGGATGGCGAGACTGGGGCTTCCAATTTCCAGGATTGTGGAGAGGAATGTGCGAGGCTCGAAAGGACAGAGGTGAAAGCAAGGGAGGGGTTTTAATGTATGCGACTTGGGCTCCGTGCGCTAATGGCGGAGAAAGCAGCATCCACAATCGACCAGACCTATGATATTATTATACTCGGATTCGAAATTCTTCGGACGTCGCTCTAGAAGGCCAAGGCGCCGCGAGGTGTCCGACAGTTAAAAGGGGTTTTGGAAACTATCGGTTGTATAGTATGGCTGTGCTATGCCTTCTCAAAAGAATCTGAGGCATATGCGCATGTACATGGACATGTCGTTAGCGGATGGCTGGAAAAGTCGAGAAAGGTCTTAAGAACAAGCAAATGCAAGGACACAGAGCATCTTTTAAAAAAGATGAAGAAACGTGGAGAAGGTATCACAGGGAAGGGCATTCAATAGGAAATGTGGGAAAATTACAGATAAAGAGTGGGAGAAAAGATCGAGAGATCCCAGGCATTAGGTAATGTCGTGGCAGTGTGTGTCGAGAATCGAAAACCGACCTGCCCCAGACGAAGGTCCGTACACGGATTACTCTGGTGGCGAGAATAGATCAGGAAAAATAAAATAAAATAAAATAAAACAATCTCGAAGGATCCCGGCTGCGGAGAGACTGCAAAAGGGCCCAAACAACCACGGCTTTTGCATCTACATCAGCGGGAAAATTGTCGACATACACCAGAAGGAAGGGCGTGCTGGGCGTCCAGAAGAAGTTATACAGGCTGGAGGGAAATCGACGGCTGCGTGACAGACAGGTGACCCAGCAAATAAGAACGACATCTCACTTCAGCAGTTTCCGAGCGATTAAAGCGGGATGGGCCACCTGTAATAGTAACTCAAGCCCCGTCCTCTTATTTGCCCCCTCCCCTCTTAGCTTAAAATTTTTCGTTAGTTTTGGAGCAGGTCACAAAAGGTGGTGTAGGCCCGTTTCTTTTTCAGACCGTGCTAAGTCCTTTGAGCTTTGTCGCGAGCGAGGAAAAAGGAATAAGCGTGCACATGGGCATGGTCCGGCAGGGAAATCGACCGGGGACCAGGGCAATCAGACTGGTGCGAGAAAGCGAGAGCTGGGAAGCACTCCTCCATGGTCTGATATACGATATGCAGCTTGCGCAGGAAAGATAAATACTCACCGACGTACGCCCTTCCTGAGACGAACCGGAGGCGTAGACGTACTCGACCTTCGAACGACCTACCTGCTTGATAAGTGCCTATCAGGAGGTGCGGACACTTGTTTGAAGCAAAGTTACCGAGTGAAAAACAAACCGGCCGGGACTGTATCAATTACGAATCAAACATGCACCGGCTGCAAGTGAAATGAGCATGAGCACAACCACCTGGAGAAGACTTCCGGAAGGTCGTCTGTCTGCATATTGCCCCAGGCGAGGATCTGAGGGTTATTCTTGGGTTCACAAATGCGGAGAAGCTTTCATATCAGAAATCGTTCGATGCAGCTAGCACCCAGTTCCATGCTCAACGGAGTCCAGCGCGGCACAGAAACAAAACGGCAGGCTTTCAGGCACTTGTCCTGACAGAGATAGCCGAAGGTGGAAAAATACCCTGGGCGGGAGGATGGGCTCTCGGGGCTTGGGCTGACCGAGGTTCAAGATCGGAACGGGTGTGAGGGTGTCGAACAGGAAGGTGGTTCTGTCAGCGATAGGTGCCCTCGGTTTTCCGGCTTCTGGAAAATACGGACTCGCAAGCAAAGGAACAAGACGGTCCGTAAGTTGGAAAGCGAGGCCGGTAGTTAAACTCGCGGTCGAATAGGCAGGAGAGCTCCAGGCTGCGTCTCATCCAATCTCAAAGATAAATTCCTTCAACCATTCGCTGGTCTACTGTTGAATTCGAGGCATCGAAATGCGATTAATACCGGGGAGGCTTGATATTGCAGCAAGAACCTGCGACTAGCAATTCATCCTTGACCCGCACTCAAAATTTTCCCGCCATACAATTCACAAATCCTCGTCTTCCGAAACAGGTACAACCCTCTATGGGGAAAAGACTCTGCTTCGTCCCGCAGAACCATCATGGGTCCAGGAGCTTATGATTTCATTGGCAAGAAGCACAGAGGTTGTTCCATATCGAAGGCTGCTTTGAGGTTAAACCGCAAGCAACCACGCAGTCACACATTTTGGAGCAGCCAATATTATCAGATGCATTACCATAACGAGAGCACGCCGGATTTGAGGTAAGTGGGTCTACAAAGCCCAACAGACGCCGTGAGACGAATATCACACGCTGTGGTTTCTCACAATGTCAGTTTGCAGGGCCGGCTAGCCGTCAGGGACCCCTAATGCTCTCCCCCAACCACAGCGGTGACGGACAGGCAGCGTTGAAACCGAAGACAATGCAGTTCGAAAGTCATCCTTTCACGATTGGGCATAACGGTTTTCAGCAAGTGCGTGTACTTGTACCTGACCACCTACACGCACATTCGCATAGACGAGCCGTGCTATTTCTCATTGCGCAAGCTGTCTGTCACCTGAAATTGCACACTCTTGACAATTATTTGATTCAATGGAGTCAACCGCTCAAAAGATCTGGGTCAGATTTTACCCGCGAAACGACCCTCGCAAAAAGGGCCATGCAAGACATGGCGCACGTTTTGATCCGTGACCCAGAAATTTAGTTTCCTGCTCGGGCCTCCACCTTTGCATCTCAGCGGATCTTATCTGAAGGAGCACGTATCCGAATGTGCCCCTCAAGGAAGTATACGATGTAGTATCGACCCTTTCGATCGGATTAACTGCTTCTCGCCCGCGTTCCCTCCCGTCCAAGGAGAATCTCATTCCCAGGAATTACATATCGACACGCTACTCCGTATATGATCGATCTGACCCTTGCCATCCCTTGCGCTGTAGGGATCCAGGGAGAGGATGAATTCTGGCAAATGCCTGCCGCAGCACTGGGAATGGTCGAGAAGAGATGCAGATGTAAGCCTGGCACATTCCGGCCGTCTCGTGTCTTTGCGAAAGTAGTCTTGCTTGGCAGCATGGAGACCTGGGCGTCACGAGGAATCAAGTTTATCACAGCTTGCATCCAAATGAACGCCACACGCACACCCGCTGGGAGTTTGGCTCCCTTGACGATGCATGACCCCGCACCAAGATGTAGCGATATTAAGGGTGTCGTCTCTTATGTCGGGACCTTCAACTTTTTTTGGCGTGTGTGCATGCGAACAATTTGCCAACAATGAAGGAAGAGGCTGAACAAGATCCACAGATGCGAAAAAGCAATACGGGACGTAACCGTTTATCTTCTATAGTCGGCGAGCTGCACTTGCTTGGAGCTTTTAGTGAGCCCGCCCTCCACAATTGCAACCGAACATCCAGTCGATGCACCCGAGTCCCAGTGTTCGTCCTCTCATCACCCTCCGAACCGAAGCCATCTATCCCGTAAACTCGGGCGAAACAAAATGGCTCGTCGGCTGTTTGAACTGCTAGACACCTGTGTCTGAGATTCGATAAGTGGGGGTCACTAGTGGGAGTGGGGGCCGCGAAGCCGAACGTCCCTCTCAACCACAGATTCTGCCTAAATGCGCGATATTCAACCTTAAACCTTCGCCTCCAGCCAATATAAAGGCCTTTTAAGTTTCACGCGCTTTCCGTTTGTCAAAACGGTGCAAAGGAAAATTAAAAACCACACACTTGAATCTCGATTACCCATCGAGATGTTCGAGATTGCGCGCCAGCGGTGCACACATCTAGGATTGATTCGGAGAAGCTTGTCCAGTGACCCACAATATCCCGGAGCCAATCAAACGGCTCGAGTGTCAACCTCTGGGATTAGCCGTTCATTTTTGGGTTCCAAGGGTCGCATTCCTTTTACCCCGGACCTGATTTGTCTTTTAAATGAACAGTCGAGCTGGGGAAGCAAAGTGGTTTATCAAATTGGTGGCGCGCATGCAAATCCAACCATGATTGGAAGCCGTCCGGCCTTCGCTTGGGCCTCCAGTCAAACGGACGCCTCTCGCATGGGAAAATAAGAAATTACTCTATTCCGGTAGGCAAGAAATTCAACGACAAGACCCTTCTTCGAAACAGGAATGGTCAAAATCGCATCCCAGAAACCCAGAAAGTCCATGAGCATAGACCGGTCGTCTCCGAGAATTCGGTTGTGATCCGTCATATCCCCCCCGTTTTCCTCGCTTCCCCCACTCTGATGACAACAGTGTGGAGTTTCCAAGTTTTCCACACAAGCCCGCTGTATGACCATTTCGTGTACGCGTGTGAAAGGTATGTATGTAAGGTACATATTGTTGCTTGCTGCCTGCATACGAGCCATATCTGGGGAGCCTGTACTGTGCTATCAGCTATCAGACGTCGATATCGAAGGGGGCCCAAAGGCGGCGCGCGGCGTAGCCACCGGGCTGGCCAAAGAGCTGGGACTTTCAGGCACGCCTCATCTGAAACTCGCCTTTACTGAAAAAGCGTCCCAGTTCTCCTCGGTACACCAGACCAGGCTGCATATTTTAAACGTAATCGTTGGTGCTCTCATTGGACGAAAGTGAGACTCTGGAAAATTGATCCCATGTCCTGAGGTCTTGGGATTAATCTTTCGATCATGATCCAAGGTGCTGGTTCAGAGCCACCTACTCCATCATGCAATCGAAAGAGTTTTTCTGCCACATCTGTCAACCTTCTATGCAAGCAAGAATATTTCAATAAAATTTCAATAAAATTGGTCCCTGCTTTCGAAAGGGGAAAAAAAATTTTCAGTCTCGGAAGCACAGCCCACTAGCTCTCGGTATCTCCACACACGTGCACCCACGATCCCTTAGTGACGCCGATTTCGCACGATTGCTCGCGTGAGCGAACCCTTTGTGGATCCGTGGAGCACACAGCTTTATATTGCGCTTTAACTGTGGGTCCTCGACTCCCATGTTTGACGTCTGCGGATGCTGCCTTATTGTTATTGCAGCCCGAGAGTGGGTTGATCTTAAGTAAGAATATCTCCTCGGCAGCACCATTAATCCGTTAAGCAAGCAAGTGCTACGTAGGAATCATTCTATGCTTAGTTAAGCCTAGACGGTCCAGACTTTTACTAAGGGGCCTAAGCTCAACCTATAACCTCAGTACATTCCATGTGGGAGAAGTGAACGGCGTTTATAAGATTATTGCATGTAATACGAGGATGCCGAACGTTGCTGCATATGACCCGCAAACTTCGGATATCTGCGACATATTTTCCGTATTTCGTCTGATCATCCTTCCAACAGGCGCCGAATTCCCAGCCGAAAGGTTCGTCATAGATAGGTTGTAGTTTGTAGATAGTATACACTGATTTATCGTGTATCTTGAAACTGAAATAGTCCATCTTTCCTACTTCCTACATACACGAACAACTGTGTTCTGTTTACGGTTGGCTCGTATCAATCTGCGCTGCACGGTCAAGATAACTTCAAATTGACAAAATAACATTATATCAGTACCGCCCAGCCAAACACCACGGCCTTGACAATATTTATAGAAAGCTATAAAAATAAAACAAGCTGCAAACGTTTAAACAAGATAAGATGCAAACAAGCCGAAACACCAATTGCTGTGTCTATTCAAAATCCATCAACCCTTTCTTAATCTCCTCGGAAATACTCCGAAGATCGAATTCGTCTAAATATTCCTTGGCAGCAAATAATCCAACATCTAAAGACCCATTTCGTAAAGCCATCTCAAGGTCAAGATTTGTCTATAAGAAGACAGTTAGCCTTATGTAATATTATAGGTAGTGAGGGAAAGGGCCTAGCGTGACATACCTGGATAATAGAATCCTTCGAACGTAGCGATCCTGGTATTGAAAACTCCCTTCCAAGAGGAGTTCCAGCCGAAACCTCAAATCGCTCAAAAAGCCCCCCTTCCCGGCTATTACCATCTAGCCTATCCTCTTTCAAAAAGTTGACAAAAGTATCAATTCGAATCCCAGTCCATTGGTAAATGTCCATCAAGTTTGTGGTCGCCGCATCGCTGGTGCTGATCTTGAGTAAGTCTTCCTGAACCTGCCTTGCAAGTTCGAGGAGAGGAGATTTCGAAGCGCCCTTCACCATGAGGGGGACCATGTTTAATGTTGGCATTGTCTGGGCTTCTTCAGACGACTCATTAAGATGCCGGTTGGAGAGATAGACACCGAAAACCGGGTCGTCCTTCTGAACAATCTTGGACATGATTTGCCCGAAACAAGCTATACTCAAGGAATGAAGAGATATACCATAATTCCGGCAAATGGAATCAATCTCGCTACCTTTCGGAACCTGCTTCTCCGTGTAAAGCTCGACTCTTTCCGTAGTGTCTACTCTCCTCCTTAATATCAAGGGTGTAGATTCAGAGCCCGCGAAATACTTGATCCAGAATTCCTTGGTCTCAGGACTTGGAGGCTTCACCACCAGGTCGCTTGGCCTTGGAAGCTCCAACCCTTCATCTTTATAAAGGTCAGACAGCTCGGATAAAAGGGTTGGTAGTGTGAAAGCGTCGTAGAGAGCGTGATGGAGAGTTAGGAAGACGTAGGATTCCTTCCTTGAGCTGACCAAATGTACTCGGGTGGACGGTCTGCTTATATCATACTCTCTCGACTGCTCCTCTTGGTTTACCTGTTGCAGATTCGACTCAAGGATAAAGTCTGAGTCAAAGTAGGTAGAGCGGAAACTCGGTGACGCGCTCTTATGAACAACCTGGAAGATCTCGTCTCCGTCTCCAGCGAACGAGGTTCGTAGAATGTGATTGGATTTGACGAGCCGGTCAAGTGCGCGTTTCAATCTTGGTGACCTGAGTGCTTCCGCGGACTTGAATGAGAAGGTTGGCAGGAATATCCGGCCTTTTGATGACTCCCACGCTTTGATCAAAAACAACTGGCCAGCCGTAGCGGGAGAAACGGATTCTATGTCCTCGTTTTTAAGCCCGGCAGCGGTAACAACTCTCTTGAGCTGTGCGGATGGAACTTTGTGCTGCGCGACAAATTTCTGGGACGATTGTGGAGCCCGTTGTTTCCCATCTAGGAACGAGCAGATCTTCTTGATAGTTGATTCTCTCAGGATTTCGCTGACTGCGATGAAGATCGAGCGTTTCCGGAGCTCTGAGGCGAGCCGGATGGCGGAAATCGAATCAATACCGAGATGGAAGATGGAGGTTGAGGGTTTGATGTCACTCTCAGGGGTCTTGGAGATGGCACTGACAGCGCTTATGATCTGGCGCTCAAGGTCTCTGTAGTTATCGGATTCTGGAGCCAATTCATCCGTCTCATCGTGCTGAGATACCTCAGCTTGGAGTCTCTGTCGCAGATTTCTTCCAAGGCGGGAGCGGGTATATTGTTGGTAACTGGATCCTGGATTCCCAATGATGCCCTGGAGGATTGTGTCGAGCGTATCAAGAGCATCTGCTGCCTCATCGACGCTCATCGTGTTATCTGACGCAGATATCCTCCAAGTGAGGTCACCACCGCTCGCTTCGATCTCGACTGCGATAGCATACTATATATAGTCTGTCAATACAGATCCTGTTGAATGGGGATTAAAACTTTCATGGAATCTTACCTCGATCTGGGAAGCACCTCCAATAGACTTCCATAGTTCGGCAGGTTCATCAAGTCCTTTGTTTTTCTGGTATACGAAGAGAGCATCAAACATCCGTTGACCAGGTTCGCAGATTGTTTTCTGGATGTCTCGAAGGGCCACAAACTGGTGATCCAAGCTCTTAGAGTAGCTGCTCTGCATGGAGTTCAATACATTGGTCATGTTTCCATGGAGTACTGCACGGACCGGTATCGTATTCATGGTCGGGAACATGTATTGTTCCGCTTCTTCAGTTTCCCTTCCGGAAACGACTGTTCCGAACACGACATCATCTTGCGAGAAAAGGTCAGAGAGTAGAAGGCCGAGGCACGCTTGGCCTAGAACTGGCTTTGAAACTCGCTGTTCCCGACAAAATTGCGAGAACTTAGAAACTGATACCTTCGAGCCTCGTTCTAATTTCCAAACTTGTCCGTCGGGACTAGCCGCTGGGAAGCTCCGAGGTTTAACCTCGGACAGAAGATGCTTCCAAAAGCTGAGACTAGTTTTCGAATCCAGGTTCAGAACCTTTTCAAGAAATGGTTTGTGGTCCGGGCGAACCGTGCTTTGATCTTCGTACTCCCGCGCAACATCTTCCAACAGGAGTCCCATAGAGCGACCATCGTAGAGTGCATGTGAAATTGACATGACCATCAAGACCCTCTTCTCACTCCGCACAATACCAAGGGAAAGCGGTGCCTTTCGTGACTTATGGCTTGCCATGAGTTCATCCACTCGGCCAGACTCATGCTCGCTGGTAGTCTCGACGATATCCCACTCTAATTGTAGGTCCTTCCAAACGACTTGGATGTAATCAGTCGAAGTCCCGAGCCCAAGGTCATGAGCCTCTTCGAAGGTCGTACGAAGAATAGGATTTTTACGGATCACCGCTTTCCAAGATGCCTGGAGCCTCTTAAGATCGATTCCTTGCTGGAGTTCCAAAACATCATGATTGAAGTAGAGAGCAAAGTCCGAGCCGATGGACTCAGCCACCATGATGTCTTGCAGAGGAGTCGTTGGAAGGATTGATTCAACGTTCTTCAATCCACTTGCAGAAAACTTGAGCGCCTTCCGTGCAGATTTTTCAAATTCTTGAAGGGTTTTCTTGGTAATATTGGAAGGGCTAGTCCGAGACTCATTTGAGCCCAGATATGCCACCATGCGCTCGATCGTAGCTTCGCGCATGATATCACTCACCTTAAGCTGAATACCCTTCTTGAAAAGCCTGGAGGAAAGACGAATGGCCTCAACACTGTCGAGACCAACTTGGTATATTGACGATTTCTCCGTGATGGTGTTTTCTTCGGCACCTGTAAGAACTGCAAGTTCTCGGTGAATTGTGGCCGCGGTCTCATTCCATATGAACGTTGCGGGTTGCGGAGTAGCTGAGCGCTTAACAACATCCTCCTCAGACTTTGAGTTGAAAGCGTCACCCCCAATGTCACGGAGGACAGCCACTTCCTGTTCGGGGTTCCTCAACAAGTCTGTGATACCCAACACGATAGAATTGAGCAACAAGGAATTCTCAGATTCGTCGAGGTAGGCGGGGTTTGTGGTAACGGAAATAGTATACTGGCCGTCAGAACTTTGTTGGATTTCAAAGGCCAATGGGTAGTCTGATATCGCGACAGAATCGATTTCCCGTAATACTTTGTCCTCTGCTGACGGGACCGCTGGTTGGAAAACGAACAGAGCATCAAAGAGAGGCTTACTGCCTTGTCCAATCCATTTGCTGATTTGGCGAAGGGGAGTGTGGTGGAAAGGTATGCTGTTAACATTGAAAGCGTGGGCCTTTTGGGCATATTCTTTCCATGTTGCTCCCTTGCTGATAGGAAGGTAGCAGGGGATGCTGTTAAACAGGGGGCCAATGCAACTGTCAATTCCGTCGACTGCGAATGAACGGCCGGATGTGATAACTCCCATAACCACCTGCTTCCCTTGAAGTTTAATTAACGCTTGGAGGCAAGCGACCTGGAACAGTGACTGCACAGTACAAGCCATATCGCGGGCGGTCCTTTCGACATCGGTTTTTGATAATTCGAGAGTATGGCTAATGGTTTGCTCTTTCGCCGTTTTTGGCACGCTCTTCGGGTCTAACGGGCTAGTTATAGCGCCTTTGAAATGGTCGACCCAGAACTCCTTTGCGGCTGTAGTATCGAGTGACAGAATCCTCGGGATCGCTTCGACGAACTGCATACGCTTGGCGGGCTGACGTCCTGACAGCAAGCTTTCGACGTCAGACAGAATCATCGGCATGCTTGTACCATCGTACAAAGCGTGGAATATGGATAGACGTAGGAAGTTAGTTGAGCCAGAGATATACTCCAGGCTGACTGGAGGAGTGGCGAGATCCTTCATCTCAAGCGGATTCTCACGGTGATTCCCAAGAAGATCATTTGAAGAACCATGAACGGTCTTCCATTGAATTTCAGATCTCTTCAGAACAACCTGCGCGATGCCATCAGAGGTTTCGCAGAAGCATGTCCGCAGGATATCCGTTCGATCTATGACTTCCTGCCATGCATTCTTCAGAGCCTCGGGTGTGGTATTTTGACGGACTTCGAAGGAGAATGTGTTGTAATATAACGGGACATCCGAGTTCAGCGCTCGCGCGATCATGCCCTCTTGCAATGGAGTACAGGGTTTGATGCTTTCGATGTCCTCTTCACTTAGTCCAAGAGTAGAGCATACCTCAAAGCCGTGCTCGAGGTTAAATGCTTTTATAGACTGGAGCGTATTTTGAATGTTCTCGTCTCTTGTAGATGTAGCACTATCAAGGGTTGATAGGGCTTTTGCGAGTAGGGAGATAGTAGAATCTGAGGCAAAGTTAGCGTTTGGGCCCAAGTATTAAACAAGTAATATAAAGTGCGACAAATTCTTACTTTGCATTACAAGTGAAACCTGTATATTTTCAAACCCCTTTCTTCGTAGCTTGTTCGAGAACCCAACGATAGAAACAGAATCGAGACCAAGTTGGAAGAAGGATGTATTCTTCGTTGCGGAAACTGTATCGACAGAGACTTCTCCAAGGGTGTCGTGAATGACCTTCTCAATATCCGAAAGCTCCTCATCCCCTGAGTTTTCTTCCTCAAAACTTTGAATAACCTCCATCGAGGTGTCCGCAAAGAGGTTTCTGAGCGTACGCTCATCGACTTTATTGTTGACTGTGAGAGGTAATTTGGTAATTGGAAGAATATATGTGGGAACCATGTAAGCTGGGAGACGGGACTGGCAGGCTTGTAGGATTGTAGAACCCGTTTCGCTGCTGGGGAATGTCTTAAGCAGCTGTACCGATGCGGCGGACCCACGGCTCTGTGTATTAGACCTGAATGAGACAAAGGAGACTAGTTGCTGAACCTGCTGTTGGCCGTGTTGGCAAACAAGTGTCACAACCTCTGCGACATCTTTATCCGCGTTTCGGATAGTCTCGTTGATCTCTCCGAGTTCGAGTCTTTGGCCTCTCAACTTAACCTGGTCATCCGCTCGACCAAGGTAATCGAAACAGCCATTGTGAAGTTGCCGGACTAGATCGCCCGTCCTGTACATTCGCTTGCCGTTGACCCATGGAAATCTTTCTTGAGTCAGGTCCTCTCGATTGAGATATCCATCTCCAACTAGAGCACCAGTGACACAGAGCTCACCAACGGCACCCCGGAGAACTGGAACCATCGTCTTTGGTTTCAAAACCATGGATCCAACATTGACGAATTGTGGACCGATATTGCTTGGCCTTCCGTTCCTCGGAACTCTGGGGTACATCGTGACACCGATGGTTGCTTCGGTGGGTCCGTACCCATTGTAAATGACATTTTTCTCGCCCCAGGCGTCCAAAACGTCCTGTTTTAACTTTTCACCACCAGTGATGAATACGCCTCGGCAGAGCGTTGGACAATCCTCTGGGGTAATAAGGCGGGCGAGACTAGGTGTAAGATCAATGTGTGTGATTTCCAACGCACGGATTGCGTTTCCAAGGTCCTGGAAGATGAGGTCTCTTGGTGCGGCGGTCAAGCAGACTCCAACGCTCCAACTCCAGTACTGCTCAAGGACACTGACGTCGAAGTGAAGAGATGCAAACTGGAGGAAACGAGAGTTTTCGTCCCAGTGACCCTTAAACAGCGTTTGGAAAGATAACATTGCTTGGATTGCATTGTCATGAGTGATGCGGCAGCCCTTCGGTGTCCCGGTTGTTCCAGATGTATAAAGGACGTAACTGAGGTGCTCCGGCGTTAGATCGGTAACTTCAGGCTCCTCAGAGCTGAAATATCTTGTCAAAGTTTGCAGGTTGTCAAGGGCGTAGACACTCAAACTGTCGATTCCGTCAAAGTCCTTTGCAAACTGCTGCATAGTAAGGACGATTTTGACCTTTGCATCTTGGACAATGAAAGATCTTCGTTGGATGGGGGCGGAGAAATCTAGCGCAACAAATGCGCACCCAGCTTTCAGAATACCGAGGATACCGAAGTAGGCTTGAGGAGTTTTGTCAAAGCAAATGCCAATTAAGTCACCCGTAGTTGCGCCATGTTGAAGTAAGAAGTTGGCAATCTTGTTACCCATGTCGTCGAACTGACGGTATGTCCAAGAGTCTTTGGTAACATGGCTCCCTTTGATCGCGGTAGCGAATTCAAGAGCCACTTTGTTGGGATGCTGTTTTGTGGAAGCAGAGACAAACTCGTGAAGAAACTTGACGTTGCAGGGCAACTTATCGAACTCGGCTGGCGTGTCAGAGATTATGGCCTGGGGAACCTCGCCTAAATCCATGGCGTCGGCTCCCTGGTTCTGGAGCATGTGCAAGAGACAGTATTCATACTGCGCGACCATGAGACTCATCTGTTCCTGAGGGAGGATGTCGGTCCTACCAGTTAACCGGAGTCCAAGATACCCATCATCTGTAGGCTCTATTTCAAATGAAACGGGATACTCGACGGTAGCCTTCGCGTCAAGTTCTCGCCAAACGGGTCTAAGCCTCTCCGCAGAATTGGTTGATTTTTGGTAGACAAAGATCGTATCGAAGAGACCTTGCTCTGGATGCCCTAGAGCCTTTTGAATAGCCCGTAGCGGAGTGTGTTGGAACTTGAGCGTCTTGCTTAATCTTCCCTGAATCTGGGATACCAGTGCCTTGTTATCTCCATCGAGCTGGACACGCATAGGAATGGTTGTAAGGCAAGGGAATACAACATCCTCTGCGTTATCCGAACCTGTTCTACCAGAGACGACTGTCCCGAAGCAGATATCTCTTTCTCCGAAGTACATCGCCAACAATTTCGCCCATACTGCTTGGCCGACGGCACCAAAACTGAACCCGAACTTTTTGCACATCTCTTCCACTTGCTTCATTGTGGTAGTGCACTTCTTGTAGGAGTACACAAACTCTCCGGTACCCTCACGCAATGGTGTCATGACTGGGAACTTCGTGATTGGGCAGTCCTGAAGGACCGATTTCCAATAACTTGCAGAGTCCGCAACTGTCTCTTTGTCCCTCGAGATCTTCAACATCTCTTTCAAGATGGTAGAGGGGCTAGAGTGGAGAATGGGCTGCGTTTTATGGTAGAATAGGTTGACGTCATTGAGGAGGATCTGGAGTGTCTGTGCATCATAGATAGCATGAAGGGCAGTAAATATCATGTGTGAGGTATGGCTACCTTGGACGAATGTAACAGTCCAAGGCGGGAGTGCAATATTTGAGAGGGCTTTTTGGGATTCTTCCTTTTGGACCCGTTTTACAAAGTCCTCTATGGGAAGCTGGGTTTGGACCTTTCTGACTAGAGAACCAGGGAGGGACTTGTAGGTCACCATGGTGTAATGGCCTCCGTCAACCTCGTGCTCAACGAAGCCGGTCCGAAGCACATCGTTTTGCTCCGCAACTTGCGTCCAGCTGTCCGCGAGGCATTCAATGTTGACACCATTTTCTAGTTGGAAGAGGATCGCATTATAATAAAGAGAGCCGTTAGATTGTAGGAATTGGGTCAAAATTCCCTCTTGCATTGGGGAGCAAGGAAGGACGTTCGCTACTTTCTCGCGGGGAACTTTGACGGAACCACAAATGGCGTCAATGTGCTGTTGCTTGAACGAGGCGAAGATATCCTGGTGGTAGGGCGCAGAAACTGGATTCTTCTTGCCCAGTACATGGTCTCTCAGGCCTCGGATTGTCGGACACTGTTCGAGTCATCGTGAGCGCTGCTCCTGACAGAATTCGTTAGGGGTTCTCGGGTACTTACCTCGATAATATCAAGAACACTAGCGTTCACACCGATAGCTTTAAGAGCCCTTGCGACGTTCAAGGCGCTAATGCTATCAAGTCCCAACTGGTAAATCGTCGTATCCATGCCGATTGTCTCTAGGTCAGAGCTTGAAGCTTCAGCGAATACGTGTCGAATCTTCGCGGAAAGTTCATCGAATTCTTCAGCAGAGGCGCCAGATTCGGCCTTTCTCCCAAGTCGAGAGATATCGGTGCGCCGGAATAGATCTCCCAAAGACCTTTTATCGACCTTGGCAGCAGCAGACAACGGGACCCAATTAATTGGGAAATATATGTGAGGAAGCATGTATTGGGGCAAAGCGGCTTCTGCGACTCTCCTCGCGGCTCTCTCGATATCTTCCCAGTCTGCCGCATCACATTCCTGGATACTGGGAGGGTCAAGTCGGTTCTTACGGCTCGCGAAAGACAAGAAGGTTACCAATTGCTCCTTTTCCTCATCGGAATGCTTGAGGACAAGCGCAACGACGTCTTTAATAAGCGGATGAACATCACGCAAGACGGCGCTAACTTCTCCAAGTTCGATTCTGAAGCCTCGGAGCTTAACTTGATCGTCCTTGCGGCCGATGAATTCGAAAGTACCATCTGCTAACATCCTGGCGAGATCACCAGTTCTGTAGAGACGGACGCCGGAATCCAGAGTGATAAAGCTGCTGGCTGTCTTGGCTTCATTTCGGTGATATTCGCGGGCCAACTGTGGGCCACAGATGCATAGCTCGCCTGCTGCCATTCGGGGGAGGATCACTGGAGACTCTTTGTCTAAAATATATAGAGACATGCCGTTGAATGGTTGTCCGAAGTTGGCGGATTTGACCTCCTTGTTCACATTGATGATTGTGCAGAGCATCGCCGCCTCTATACTCCCATTAGTTTCAACTCTAGACAAAAGACTACGGACGCTGACACTTACCCGTAGGGCCGTAGGAATTAACGCATCTTCCCGCCCAATCCTCGACAATTTTCGTAGGCATAGCCTCCCCAATGCAATATAGCATCTCAACCTCGGGGAGCTCACTCGCGTTAAGAGTCGCGGCAACCGAAGGTGTCAGATCCAGGAAAGTGATTTGCAATCTCTTGACAGTCGCCTCTAGTTCCCCAAGAAGGTACCTCTTACTCGCGGATACCATGGTAAACCCGACCGTCCACGCTAAGAAACAATCAAAATAACACATGTCGAAGGTAATTGCTGCAAATTGTAACAAACGGGTATCACGATGCAAGGGAAGCAGATTAATGGATTTTTGAATAGCGTGTACCACGGCGCCAACTTCGAGGGAGACAGCCTTGGGTTGTCCCGTGGAACCAGAAGTGTAAAGCCTGTATGCGAGGCATCGTTCCGTTAGATCCGATACTTCCGGGTTTTGTGGCGAGAGCTTCCTGAGGGATTCTTCGTTTGAGATATCCAGGATTTTCACACTGGTATCAAGTCCAAGCTCGTTGAATCGATCAGGAATAGAGAGGACGTATCTTGCTTGGAGTTCCTCGATCATGAAGGCCTTCCTCGCCACTGGGGCTACGGGGTCGATGGGAGTAAAAGGGACTCCGGCTTTCATGCATGCAAGGATACAGGCATAATAGAATGGGCCCTTATCCAAGCATACAGGTACGGCCTCATCACGGGAGATCCCATGTTGGAGGATTAAGTGTGCAATCCGGTTCGATGTCTCGTTCAATTTCTTGAAGGTCCAAGACTCGACCTTGTCCGTCTCATCATGCAGGAACTCCAAGCAACTATTATTCGGAGTTTCGGCCGCGTGTTTTTCAAAAAGATGATGGACGAAAAGGCCATGATTGGATATGTCCACAGGAGCATCTCCGGAAGGGTGGCACATCGACAGGATTTCTGGTTGGAGATTACAGTATCTCGTCGGTTGACCTGGCCCCTTGGACTCAAAAGTCAAGATTCCTAAAAACTCCCGAGCAATCAGGAGACCGGAATCACTAGTAATAAAAGCCCTTTGATTTGAGTGTCAGAAGATTTTCAACAAAGCATTCACATTGTGGCATAGACGTACGGGTCATAGTGTACGGTCAATCGAACTTGATCCGTTCTCGTGTTAAGGAAGAGTTCCAAGTGGATTATGAACTAAAAAGCCCAGATTAACCTATATCCTCAACAGAGAAATATTAAATTTCAGTGCCACAAACCTCTGAATCTGCCGCCGCTCTTGCTAGATACGAGCTTTCGACATCCGATGAGTAAACCGAGATCACGGTTTCGTAGACATCCTTTCGGTTGCCCCGAACGGTTTTCCCCGGTTCTCTCCGTACGTCAACATCCGTCTTCCCGGGAGAAAATGCAACATCTACCGTGTATGCAATTTTCCGCCAAACTTTACACAGGCATGATTCAAGTTCCTCCGGGATTGTTGATTGACTGATGAATGTTCCAAAGGAAACCTCTGGTTCACCGGTATATTGTGACAATAGCCTCGCCCAGATTGACTGAGCAAGATGCTCGAGAGAAACCCCGAGCGTGTCGCATCGCTCCCGGAGAACACTCAACGGGAGACTATGTGTAAGAAGGCACTTCTGCAGGCGTATACTTCCACGCGGCGGTGGAGCTGCTCTGCCCGTGAGATTCGGAAATACAACAGGTGCAGCCGTCGTGTGTTGCATGGTTCGCATAGGGCCGACGCTAGCGACCGGATTTATGCAGGCCTTATCCGGCATGTTATGGGGAATTAAAATTATTATTAAAAGGCAGCCCAGAGATACCAAAGGCCGGATTGATTGTTTGTAAGGAAAGAAGGAAACGTTAAAAAGCCGAACAAAGAGCGAGAACGGGTGCGTAAACTCAAAGGATCGATCAGATATGATATGAATTAGCGAGTATAATCATCTGATGGTAGGAAGCGTCTCGCCTTACTCCCCGCTTTGTCCTTGATTTGATTTGTGGCGTGCGCGTGATGGTGACCAAAACTCCAGTGTGATAACTTTATACAGGCTGCTTCTCGGGCTAGAGCGACGCCATCCGTTGCGATATCGCATGAAAACTGGTTACTTCGAGATGTCTAGGTAATTTCTCAGGAACAGACCTTCGCCGAACGATTTTCCCCTAGGTTCTCCGTTCACTGCTTTTGCCAAGTTCGTGGGTCGAAAGTCTTTGACTAATGGATCGTTCTTTTAGATTAAAAACTGTATGCATCGGTAACAATTTTTTTCCCCCTCGTCGCTTTGAAGGTTTTCGAGAGCTCTCTTTCTTTCTTTGAACCCCCAAAACAGGCCGTTCCTTTGCAGAAAGGCATCAGATCCCAGCAGACTAAACAAAAAACGAATTATATTTCTCTCAATTCCGCCCTATGCGTCAGGTTCTGGAAACTCGGATTCGAAATGTTCCTACTGTAACTCGACTGGGGTCCATCAAAGTTCTTTCAGGCCTTGATACCAAGAATGACCCGTGGCTGACGTTGTAGCAGAACTCACTTCGAATTGATCTGGAATCGGAACTTGCCTTCCTCATCTGTATGCACGTTCTGCAAGTTGCATCGGCGGTAGATTGCATGCACGGCATCCCTACCACGCAGCAAGGCCTGTGGGGGTTTCCATTTGCTAGCTGCTTTCGAGTCCCCATCCGATGAGTTAACGTTTACTCTAAAGATTCGCGTGATTGGAAAACACCACGCGAAGAGATGATCTAATCGCTGTCGATATCCTTGTCGATGGACTGCGGGAGGCGAAAGATAAAAAAGCTGCAGCCTACGGACGTCAGGGTCAGTGGGGATCGCGCCAATGTCATCATTGTCGCTACACTCAATAATATTCCGGAGTGGCTGCAGGTAAATGTGCAGGCGATTCGAAGCTTAAGGGTTCGGTTCCCCTCGTCTACCCTGCAGTGCTGCATGTCGCCTTGGTCCATGGAGGTGGCCCGGGGCCTAGGTCCACCCGCTATATCTGAACACCGTTAAGGATGGGACCCATGCCTTGACGGCCTCCTCACCCGAGCTTGTCCTCGGAGTTACGATTGCCTGGCTGGAACTCGGGATTCGATGTCGGAAACGGGTTCGCCCAGACACGGGAGACCTTCTTGTTTGTGCCACCGCGGACCTTGGTCCCTGCAGAACGAAGTCCATGTGGATCAAAGATGTCTTGAGGATTTTGTGCTATGGAAGGGTGGAACGGTTGTTCCACTTCCAGAACTATGCCCGGACCAGATTGGTCGGACTCGATCGCTAACTAGCTGCCTCCAAGAATTTTTCCCGGGGCGGCTCGTAAAAATTAATATCCTGACGAGGAGATCCGGACTGCCTGAAGCTTGATGGGAACATTCGAAGCTAACAGGTAGGTAACGTCCGTAGATCATCGCCTAGCGGGCACTACGATTAGTCCTCGTCTTCATCCAGCATCATTTCAGCTCATTTCCTAACAGGCGTACGCAGGGCGTAACTCGCATTGGAAACTGCCTGTCTTAGGCGTCGTTCCGACAGAGGACTTCCTCGCAGAATCTTGATGATCTGATAAAACAAGAACAGGGAAACTGCATGTTGGTGCTTGCTTGGTTTGTGATCAAATTTCCTAGATCAATCTGACAAGAAATTACGACTAGACCAAGTGTACCAGGCGGGAACGTCGAACCATGCCCCACGTTTCATCATGGATCCACTTTATTTGTGATCAATCTGATAATCTGCCCGCTTCCCTTACATACTAACGTAACGTAGTTTAACGGCATCTTCCCCCTCGCACTCCTCCATATGCATACTATACTAACTCTTGTTATCCTGGAGCAGGCAACCTCCAAAGGAGAAAATCTTGAACCTGGAAAAATTTTCTTCACATCATCTCCGCCGATATGCTGTGATTCCTCCAACCCTAATCCAAACAGGCATGTCCTTCTCGCCAAGCAATTCGTGATGATCTGATAATGTCAGCCAAGCTGTCTCAATCCTTGCCGTCGAGCGAAAAAAATTGTTCGTCTTGATGGGAACTCGGTGGGAATCAGATGCATCAGATAAGATCCGATACCGGAGAATGTCCAACCAATAATTCCCGTAGTAGCCTGTTTGAGTAACCATGACCAATTTTGACATCGTTCAACGTCTTTATGTGTTTCCGGGGTCTACCGCGCTAACGACGAGTTCCCTTTGTTTGGGGGCAGCAAAGAGAGAGTGGATTCACATACGCGGGGCAGAAGAAAAGAAAAGAAAGAAAGGAAAAAAACAAGCAGTTTCCGAGGTGCGCTAAAGGCGAAAGTTTATGATCATGAAGCTAATTTTTTTTTTTTTTTTTTTAATAATGACCTAGGTGTTTTTGCAAGAGGGAGAAAAAAAAAAAAAAGCAGACATGATTGAATACTGCTTTTACGCCATAGCTTCCTTGCCCTCCCAGTGTTGCTAATGTTGCAGATTTCGAGACCGAGGGGCAGCAGGATGAGGAGGAGGAGGAACAGAAACCATGGCCACGGTTAACTGGTCGAGCTAGTTCCTTAAGACCGCGTATTCTCACCGTGCATCCCGCTGTCTAGTCATGCACATGCGCACCTCTGCATTGGATACCGATCATGCGATTGTCATAGCATGCCCTGGATAGTACGGAAGGAAGGATTCGGGAGGCCCTCTTTCGTATCTGACTTTGGATGAGCCGGGGCGTTTGAATTCTCCAAAGAGTTCTCTTATATAGAAGCAATAGGGCATCTCCTAGTTCAAGCCTCTCGGATTTGAATTGCGAGCTGCCTTCTACATTGCGTCACACTCTACAAAACCCTTTCAGCGGCAAGATCAGGGAGCCTGACATTTTGCCCCGGCCCTTAAATTACCAGGACTTATACTTTGTCCATCTTATCTCTCGAGATAATCTTTGTTCCGGTAGGGTTTTTTTTTTTCTTTCTTCACAAGCCTTTTTATCTCACGGTTTCTTGTCCCGGTCTAACATCAGAACTACGACATTCCAACACATAGCGAAGTCGTTTTATAACTTTATTCGCGGGCTTTTTTTATACTCTACGTCGTATTCGTCTATAATACAGAAAACATGGGACAATACAACGGCGACTCCCAGCAGAACGGCGAGAAGGTCTACGACCTCATTTGCGTCGGCTTCGGGCCCGCATCTTTAGCAATTGCTATTGCCCTCCACGAAATGCTCCCTGAAGCACGCCCAAACGTTCTATTCCTTGAACGGCAACAGCAATTCGTTTGGCACTCTGGGATGCTTCTTCCAGGCTCCAAAATGCAAATCAGCTTCATTAAGGACCTTGCTACCCTTCGAGATCCTAGATCCGCTTTTACATTTTTGAACTATCTCAAAGAGAAGGACAGGCTGTTGGACTTTATCAACCTAGGAACTTTCCTCCCCTTGAGAGAGGAGTTCAATGATTATTTGCAGTGGTGCGCTAGTAAGTTTGCCGACGTGGTCAGCTACGGCGAGACCGTTACTCTGGTTGAGCCGGTCAAGAACGATTCCGGTAAGGTCGGCAGCTTTGTCGTCCACTCGAAGGTCGGAGGGATCGAGGAAAGAAGGGTAGCGAAGCACGTCGTGGTCGCCGTTGGTGGACGACCGCTTCTGCCAAAACCCTTACCGGAGTATCATCCAAGAATCGTGCATTCCTCGCAATATTCCTCGAGGGTTCCTCAGAGCCTCACCGACAGGAATGCTGAGTATCGCATTGCGGTTATCGGCGCCGGTCAAAGCGCGGCCGAAACATTCTCGGACGTTGCCTCGAGATATCCCAATGCCAAAACTACAATGTTCCTGAGAGGGGACGCTCTGAAACCGAGTGACGATAGTCCATTGTAAGTTTCACATATTTATCACGAATCATGTGTTCATAATATCTAACAGTGAAAATAAAATTAGCGTCAACGAAATCTTCAACCCTTCCGCTACCGACAAATTCTTCCAAACCCCAGCCGCAGAACGCCACCAGCAACTAGTCGAAAACCGTGCAACAAACTACAGCGTCGTCCGCCTCGAACTCATCGAAAGTATCTACCATGACCTCTACGTCCAACGTCTCAGAGACCCCTCCGGCGCCAGCTGGAGGATGAATATCAAGAACCACACGGAAATCACCGGTTTCGAAAACATATCCGAAAAGACCGTGGGTCTGCGAATGACACATCGAGAAAATGGTCTCGAGACTGTTGAGGATCACGAATTTGATCTTGTGATTGTTGCGACGGGGTACGCTAGAGATATGCATCAGCAACTGCTAGCCCCAACTCGGGAATTACTAGAGGATGCTACAGTAGCGAAGTTCCCGGTAAACCGGGACTACAGAGTACAGTTTTCGAACGAGAAGGTCAGCTCAGATGCTGGCATCTACCTTCAAGGATGCAATGAAACCACACACGGAGTAAGTTCCAGCCGAGAGATATCACATATCTGTCTTCACAGTACCACTGACAAAATTGCGAACTATAGTTGAGCGACACATTACTCTCTGTTCTTGCTGTCCGCGCAGGAGAGGTCGTTGAATCGATTTTTATGAAGTCTTCTTCAAACGGCCACTCCAATGGCCATTCTAATGGCCACTCTAACGGCCACACATCAAAAGTTCCAGTAAAGAAGACAGAGGCGTACAGCAATGGGAACGGCCACAATGGCGTAGCCTCGAACGGATACCACTGATTTCCTTTGTTCCTCATTTCCTTTGTCCCTCTGCAACATTTTGCTATAATTCTCCCATTTCATGACAATTATCCTTCCTCTCATTGGGTATCATCATGGATATATGGATATATCCATGGGGCCCATGCATATCGTTCAGCGACGAAGATATTGATTCCGTAATGATTTCACCCCCTCGGCCTCCTCTTCTTGTTGTAATACTATATATCTGAATTCTTACTGGCTCAAATCCTTTGGTTGTATCTCGTCGCAAAAAAGTTCCAAAAGATTAAGGTTGATGCCCATCGGGCCAAGGTTATGGTCATGGGGAGGGGTCGGTGACCGTGGCCTCTGCTTCTAAGACATGCAGGTATGCATATCTGGTGCATGCAAAAACCAGGCAGACAGACAAGCCTCGTGTGTAACGATCAGTATGCAATAGATAGGGTGGCATTCGTGTATTCCGAATAGGAAAAATAGAGGTATACGTGAGGAGGAAGAAGAAAAGCACATGTTCCTTGATTTTTCCTGAATAGGGCGTTACGTTACCAATGAGATACGATTTAAGAAGATTCCCGAAAATACACCCCGTTCTCCGTTTAGTTCATCCCATTACCAATTGTCATCATGAATCTTCTTGCTTCTTTCGCAAATAATACAAAAGCAAAGTGACGTTGGGATTGGGTCCACCCCCAGCATTTTCACCGCTGGGAGCAATCACCCCATGCCATGCCATGCCTGCTGATAGAACGGAAAGAGATAAATACAAAGAAAGAGACCCCCATGCTAAATACTCCACTGGCCAATGATAATGATTACATTTCTAAGAAAAGCCCACCACGATCTAAAGACGCCACATCCACCCCGCCTTGACGTCTAACATGCAAGGTGATGAAATCCACATGCTATTCTAACCGAACAACAAGCTCGCAGCCAACTCGACATCTCCGTTCGTAGTATTGAGCGCCTGACGAGCTTCTGCTTCCGAGAATCCAAGACTTGTGAGCTGCGCAATCTTCTCCGGTGCGTGATGTGTCTGCCTACCCGACGGGAGTGGGGGTGGGTTGGCCGACGTCGCACCCGGCGGGGGGATTGTTGTTGGCGAGAGGATAGGTTGAGGAGTCGAAGTTGAGGCGGGTGTCTCCGTTGCGGACGGCCCACCAACTGTATGCCCGGGGCCCTGGAAGTTTTGGCTAACGGCGGGAGGGCGGATCATAGCCCCGCTCTGACCGCCAACCAGACTGCCGGCGGGACCTTCCACAACAGGTTCACCCTCCTGTCCTGGAGCATCAAAACTGCGTGGACATTCGCTTTCTGGGAGGAATGGGATTTTGGTATCGCCAAATTCAAGAAGATTTTCTTTGAGATTGATGCTGGCTTGATGGCGCTTGAGCATATCGAGACCTAATAGAAGATCGACGTCTTTCCCCTCCATGACGGTGAAAGAGCATGGAAGATGCTGGTCACCGATTTTGATCTGTGCCGAGTGAACTCTCCCAAGGATCTTGGCTGTGCCGACACCTTTAGCGATACCGGCGAACCTTCGATCGATCAATCGCATGATGTTGCAATCCTCGGCACACTTTGGAGACATGATGGTGGCCTGGGCACCCGAGTCGACGAACGCTTTGACCGGATGGCCGTTGACCTCGACCGGGACGTAAAGCATGGTGACACGGCCGAATGATTCTGGATTGTACTCGAGGGCGTTTTGGAGGTTTTCACGGACGGCTTCTTCTCGGATGAGCTCCTCTATGCGTCTTTGAGAATCTATGTTGAACGGGTCGTCGTTTAGTCTTGCCTGTTGATTCCTGTTAGCTAGTTTCCTGCCGAGATGAGAACGTGATGCCATACGATTTCCTGCTGCTTCTCTCTGTCGGCTTCCCGTCTTCGGTTTTCAATCATTTGGAAGATATGGGAGAATCTCTGTGGGTCGTTGACGGCATCCGCGAGCTCCGGTTGCTGTTCTCTCAGCTGGCTCATCATATTTTGATCACCCAGTAGTCTCAGCCGAATGACCTCGGAGTCCGTCATAAAATCTCCACCACCACCACCGCCACCACCACCCGGATTTCTAGCACCACCAGCTGGACCTGAAGTAGCAGATCTATGCGCGTCTCGTAAGGCTTGTATCGATTCCCTGGTGTGAAGCTCCAAGATGGAAGAATCATCTAACCCGTGCTCCTGCAGGGTCTTCTCGTCGTCGGAAATGAGATGGCCGTTATGGTAGAGGAACATCTTGTCAGGAGTGATCCGGTTCATGAGCTCTTCGGCTATGAGGGTCTTTAACGATGAGAGCGGGAAATCCGGGAAAACCTCAAGGCGGAGGCCATCGTCCCCGAGAATGCTCGAAATAACGGAGACGATCCTGTCGATGTTGTGTTAGCAGAGGCACAGGCTCGCGTTTCTCGGATGGAAGATGCCGCCATACATGTTTATTTGACTGGTCGCGTCTGTCTACTGATGAAAAGAGTGCACAACAGTGCTCGATGAAGCTGTGATTTCGAGGCCCAAGATCGTGAAGGAGAGAGAGAGGGAGATGGAGCTGAAGCTTCGTGACAGCGGCGGGCAGTGCTATGACGCCAATGGTGGGGTCTGACTGGGATGATGTTTGTCCCTGCCGCAGCTACCAAAGAAGGAACCAGCGCTGGTTCTTTTCCTTCCCAACTTTCCTCCCGCCTTTTAAATTTCTCTCTCCCAGAAACTCCAAGCGTTCGGATCGGATATTTTCATCTTGTCGACACGTAATCGGATGATAGAACTCCATGGAACCGGATTACGTGATGGTAGGTACGGCCAGGACACACCTTTTTTCGTGGACCCTTATTCGAGCACGTTCCTTGCTGTCTCTAGGAGCGATGGCGGGAAGGCTCGTATGCGGTTTGGTCAGTGGCTAACGTGATTGGCTTCTCATAGCGCCGATGTACCTGTGAATGCGGTCCATCGATGAATGGCCCAGGGTAGATGACTTCAAAGCCGGTCTTCTCTTATCCAGTGCCTCACTCCACCTTCATTCCCATATCCTACGAATCCGTCACCACCTCTGGCCAAGTCCGCAAACGAAAGCGGACCAAAAGTCTAGCTACGAACGCCAGCGACAACGTAACAGAAGAAGAACGACGGGATAAGGAGGAAGAAGCGATTTTGCAGCAAGATGGAGACGACGTTGGCTTACGTACTCCCGTCGTATCACAAGGCCAGACGCCGACACCGGCTCCGTGGACTCCGGTCAACACACATACGCCACTACCCACGGTGACCGCGGGGTCGGGCGATCTCAATAAGGTGCCCGGCGATGACGATGGTGCTGCCAACGACGACTATAACGTCGACGAGAAGCGTAAGAGGCTAGCCAGTAATATGGAGCACCGGATACGCAATGCTGGGTACGCGGACGATATCGTGGAAGCGTTGCCGCCGACTCAGCCGACATCGTTGCAAGCAAAGCATCTGAGCAACATCAACACTCTATTGCACCTTTGCATTCTGCGACGGGACTGGCGCAGGGCAAAACGGGCATTTAAACTGTTGCTGCTGAGCGATTCAGAGTCGGATGTGAAGAGTTTGCGGCTGAAGACGATCTGGAAGCTGGGGGTAGAGATCCTGAGTTGGGAGTACCAGCGGCCGGAAAACGTCGAGAATCAACAGGAAATGGGTGACACGAACGGTGCGAGTGCTGTGAAAGGGGGCTACTCCAAGGCGGTGGAGTATATGGATAGGCTTGTGATCATGTATCCTCATTATAAGCACTACGTCGTCGGGAGGGGTGTCAACGCTACAACTATCTTGCCGATATTGATGCATTTTGAGATTCTGGGATTACATGACAAGCTCTCGAGAGCTCTCAAGAGCAGTGAATTGGGTGCGATCTGGGACGTTCTCTCAGGGATCGGGAAGCTTGTCGACAGGTTGAGGACCCTACAAGAAACCCCGCCCTGGGTTGATATGGGGGACTTGTGGAAGCTCCGAGGCCAGTTGTACCTCTGGGCTGCGGATTTGAGCTCAACTCTGTTGAACGACGAAGCAGGGCATATCAGGTACAGGATAGCCGGACACAAGCTGTCGCAGAAGATGCAGGAGAGGGGGCTGCCTGGATGGGAAGAGTTCCTGTTTGAGAACAATGAGGCTTTGATAGAGGACGATACTCAATTCTAGATGTACATATACCTGTGCCTAACTTAATACATGAGGGTTCGAACGAAACCCATCGCTAGATACCCTTTATCCTCTCAGCCTTGCTCTCCCATATTTATTTTAATATTTTATTATTATTTTTATACGCTTATTAAAAGAACACGGAGTACATGGGGTTATAGAGATGATGTTAACGTTTTGGGAGCCATGGCCCTTTCACGTACATTACATGTCCATGTCCATGTACCCTTACACCGGTGATATCATGATGTCTATTTATGTCTGTGGTCGAGCCGGAACGCAGGTTGGTGGCACGGAAAGCTTGGTTCTAGCCAAAGACAGGCCGAGCAGACTATTTTCCATCTAGTCCGGTGGCCGAACCCTGTTTTCTATCTTGAGCTGAAGAGTCTCCAGCCATACGTCTCGCTTGAGAGTGCGGCGCGGGCCAACATTATATTATACTAGTAGGCATCATGGGAACGATATAAGGAAGTAAGTATCTTTAGGCGCCGGGTTTGCAATCCTTTTGACATTATCTACCATGACTCGTTTGTCTGGGATAAATATAGCAGAGGCCTACTGTACGGCTCAGAATAGAACTTATTGATAGTTTGGACAGTATTATATAGAGAATCTTGGGAGTCTCGTGCAGCGTGTAGATATGCCTTCCGAGCCTTTGCTGACAGATTTACCTGTTGGATAACATTGGCTCCAACATTGGAGGAGCACGAACACTACAGTTACAATCCTGCTGGTTACTTAAGTAATAGATAGTAAGAAGTACTTATGTACTTGATAGTGCCAGCCAAGGCCAAGTGATAAGAAGTATCAATCCCACCGATCGATATCGAACGTCGGTCGATGTTTGGTTCCTGCAGATGGCTTGTTTCAGGATTCCAGGTTACCCCCCTCAGGCCCTTCCCAGGACCTGCCTGTCTACGACCTTCTCGAGTACGTAACAGGCTGTCGGCTCCGTCTTGAAACGAGCCACTTGCCAGGCCACGCCGGGGCACGACTGCAGCTGTGGGACCAATATCGTCACGGTCCTCGTAGCCTCTCAGTAAGTAATTCGCCTGTGTGCCGTTGTTGGAGAGCCATCAGCCGCCCGCCGTCCCAGACAGAGCTTAGCCCGGGCTGCACTTATTACGGACTCTTCCCACCCTTTTCTATTTTATTTTTTTACTTGATTTTATATTACCACTGCTCTCCCGCAGAAGCCATCTGTAGGTCTGCCTACTCTCCTTCCTTTTTTCTCATTCACCATCGCTGCCGATTAAACTGCGGTTGACGTATTCGCTCCGTCGACAGTCGCGGGCTGAGCGCTGGATCGGACGACCAAATTGCCGTGGCGAGTTCCTGGCTTAAGCGGGCGGGTACCTGAGAGATCCCAACTGCGAACGATTCCCACACAGCCCACCATCTGTCCCTTATCACAACCACCACCCCCTCAGACACCCTCTCCGTCCCTCGTCAACCTCTCGAGAGGACAACTGCAGCCATGGCCGGACTCCACCAGGCTCCGATGATTAGCTGTCCCCTGAAGACCACCCAGGAAATCGACTGGATCTCCCCTCTCAAGAATTACATCCGGGTAACTTATGGCGACCCCGAAAAGTACAACGAGGAATGTGCGACTCTCAACCGCCTACGTCAGGACATGCGAGGTGCGGGAAAGGACTCAGCCGCCGGCCGAGACCTGCTATATCGCTACTACGGCCAGCTGGAGCTTCTGGATCTACGCTTTCCCGTCGACGAGAACCACATCAAGATCTCTTTTACATGGTACGGTCCCTTTGGCGGCGCTTATATAATGACTTGATCCGGAACGGCAGATCGAGAAAGCTTATTTGACACGACCGACGCTGACACCTGAGATCAGGTACGATGCCTTCACACATAAACAGATCTCCCAGTATTCTCTAGCGTACGAAAAGGCCTCCATCATCTTCAACATCTCGGCCGTCCTTTCCTGCCACGCTGCCAATCAAAATCGCTCGGAGGATGCAGGGCTCAAAACCGCTTATCATTCGTTCCAGGCTTCGGCCGGGATGTTTACCTACATCAACGAGAACTTCTTACATGCTCCGTCGGCTGATTTAAGTAGAGATACGGTGAAAACCCTCATCAATATTATGCTTGCTCAGGCGCAGGAGGTGTTCTTGGAGAAACAGATCGGTGACGGGAAGAAACCGGGTATGCTGGCCAAACTGGCGGCTCAGGCGGGGTTCCTATACTCTCAAGCTGCCGAGGGATGCTCAGAGAACACTGCAAAGGATATATTCGCCAAGGCCTGGTTGGCTTTGGTTCAGGTACGAGTTTAGAATACTTACGTACGCACACACCGGTACTGACGTTTGATGCAAGGCCAAAATGAACTATATGGGATCGATCGCCCAGTACTATCAGTCTCTACATGAGAATACCACCAACCAATTTGGTACCGGGCTCGCCAGAATGGGTGTCGCGGAACGCCTTGCACGGGATGCCGTCAAGAATGCGGGCCTGATACCGTCTTCCGTCCCGTCGAACTCCAACCTGGTCGCTGAAACTGGTGCGGTACTCGCTGATATGATGAAGCGACACCTGAGTCTGGTCCAGGAGAAGAGAGCAGAGTTTCAAAAGGACAACGATTACATCTACCACCACACGATACCGAGTGAGACCTCCTTAGCAGCCATCTCCAAGCTCCCAGCCTCGAAAGCAATACCGGTACAGGAATTATACGCCGGGCAGGATATTCAGCGTATAATAGGCCCGGATATATTCTCAAAGATCGTACCGATGTCCGTAACAGAGTCAGCTTCGTTGTACGACGAGGAAAAGGCCAAGCTTATCCGTGCCGAAACCGAGAAATGCGATATCGCCAACTCAGAACTAGCAGCCGCTCTTGATTACCTAAAGCTTCCTGGGAGCTTGAAAATGCTAAAAGGCGGATTCGAGGAGAACTTTGAAGTGGATCCTGAATTCAGAGCTTGGGCGGATGAAATTGCAGCGGAGCCGCTCCTTGTCAACGTCTTTGATGAACTCAAGGATGACAAGTTGCGGGTGGAGGAGGTGCTGATGCAGTGTGCGAAGGCGTTGGATACCGAAGAGGCTATTTGCGAAAAGATGAGATCGAAATATATGGAAGACTGGGTCCAGCAACCATCCTCTGTATTGACGCAGACCCTACGAGAGGATATCAAGAATCTCTCAAACGCAATCGATGCCGCCAGCGAAAGTGACGCAGCTCTGCTAAACCAGTACACTCAATACGCAGATGACATCGAAGACTTGAGGATTGCTAGCGAAAAGGAAGAGGTTGACGTCCTCTTCCAGAAAGCATTGGTCAAGAACGGGTATCGGCTAGATAAGCGGAGCACTCCGGCACAGGAAGGGAGTTTGCTGGACGTTGACGAATCAGGCGAGATCAGCGTTATGGCGCAGATTGAGAGGGTAGAAGAGTTGCTGAAGAAGCTGAACTTGATCAAGAGAGAGCGGATGCAGGTTCTAAAGGATCTCAAGGAGAAGGTATGCTGTCTCGATGCGTATAGCAGTGAAAGGTGGGCTAACAGGCTTAGGTTCATAATGACGATATCAACCATGTCCTGATTCTCAACAAAAAGGCCATGGGCAATATTGAAGGACAATTATTCGCCTCCGAGCTCGAGAAATTTAGGCCGCATCAGAATCGTTTGCTGCAAGCCACACACAAGCAGCAGTCGCTGATGAAGGACCTAACTGCGGCATACGGCGAGCTACTGCAAGATAAGCGGGTTCGCGCCGAACAATCGAGATACGAGAAGCTAGCCAAGAACAAGGCCGCCGTAGTGTCCGCTTTCAAGAAGGTATACCGGGCATTCCTGGACATACAATCTGGTCTAGACAAGGCCAAGAGTTTCTACGGCGAGATGAAGGATACCGTGGACAGTCTTGACAAGAACGTGGATGTCTTCGTAAACAACCGAAGACAAGAGGGAGCGAATTTGCTTGCTAAGATCGAGAAAGAGAAGGGCGCTACAGCAAATGCCGAGAGGGAGCAGCAGAGAATCCGCGAACTAATGGAAAAGATGTCTGTGGGAGATCAAGGTAAACACTCGCCTTCACCGATATCCGTCGGACAGCACCAAGTTGCATCACCACCCCAAACCCCACGGTACGGAGGGTTTCCACCGATCCCACCACAGCCTCAGCCGCAGACCGTGTACAGCCAGCAGTTCTCGCCCGTAGGTCAACCGCAGCAATACCCAATGATCCCGCAGCAGCACCAACAGCAGCATCAACAGCAGCATCAACAGCAGCAGCAGCAGTACGCAAACGGACAGTACGTAAGAAGAGGCTCTAGTGCCCAGAATTACCCACCATATAACCAATATCAGCCTCAACAACAACCATATAATCCTGGCGCATATGTCCCGCCGCCGCCGCCCGGCCCCCCACCGATGAATCGCCAGCAGAGTTTCCCGCAACAGTACCCTCCCCAAGGATATCCGCAGCAGCCCCCTCCACAGCAGCAGCAGCCCCCTCCAGGCCAAAGACAGCCAGGACAACAGGATCCCTGGTCTGGTCTTCAGTCCTGGAGATAAACGCGCTGGTGATCTTCATATCACCTTTCCGTACAAGCATGTAGCTTCCCTTTGTTGGTTTCCCCCTTCCCCCCTTTGGCAACAAAAATCAGTTTGGTCTTTTTTCCTTTTATTTGGCAGTCCCGAAACGGCCTTTGAGTTAAGCACCCACGATATCCCACCTTTGTATCACACTTTTAGGAATTCAGTACTAGCTTCCCTCCTTCTATGATTTATTTATCCGGTTTTAGGCGACGGTAATCGTTATACAAAGCATAGTTTTTGTAATCATTAGTAGTACTCCTGTATATTTACCAACATTTTATATCAGATACATTTGGGTTGGCTACGTGATTCGAGATGAAGCGGGGTGTTTAATCTTGGGGCCTGTGGGAGGATGGTATAGATGTACGTCTACGCAAAAGGAGTGCTTCCAGTGACTATGAATGGTGCCGACGAAAATTGTACTCCGGCAGTACAGCCTACGAGCAGCTACCTATTATGATCCATGTCCGGTACCTTTATAAACCGTCATCTTCTCTCCCGACTGCGTGGCTACTTGAATAATTATCAAAGGTTCATCAGGAAATCATTTGCTGGCCTTGACTCCCTTTGTGGTTGTCAATCAGCACCTATCAATTTACCAACATCAGTGCTCAAACCTCCCCATAAATGTCCCTTTACGTCAACCGGTTAGCATCATATCATCAAGCACACATCCAAGACCAATTACTTACGTCCGCCTCAACAACAACATCTCCTTCCTAACCCTCTCCAAAACCCCCAAATCAATATCTCCAACACAAATATCCTCCTCCCCACTCGCATTTTCCCCAGGATCCTCCGCAATATCCTCACTATCAACCCCTTTACACTCGTCCAAAACTTTTCCCCATGGATCAATGATCACAGAGTGACCGTATGATTTTCGCTTTGAGTTGTGAACGCCGACTAGCGCTGGGGCGATGACGTATGATTGGGTTTCTATTGCTCGGGCGCGGAGGAGGGTGTGCCAGTGCCCTGCGTTACCGGTGGGGAGGGTGAATGCTGATGGGTAGGAGATTATTTGGGCGCCGAGGCGGCGGTGTTGGAGGGAGATTTCGGGGAAGCGGAGCTGGATATTATTATATTAGGGTAAGTATGTGGATTTTGATGGTATTGGTACTTACGTCGTAACAGATTAACATGCCGAGTTTTCCGATTGGAGTGTCGAATGGGGGTGTGATTTCTTTGCCGGGTTCGACGCTTCTGAGGGGATGAGAAAGATATATACGTCTAAGTTCACGAGGATAGTAATATAGAATTCTAAAAAGACTTACCGACTCTCCGTCAAAACAACCCCACCCCCCAACTCCACATCAAACATATGCAACTTCTGATACCTCCGCCTAATAACCCCTTCCTCATCGATATAAATACAAGTATTCCTCACCTTCTCCCCGCCAGCAGCGGGTTCGTGAATACCGACGCAGATAGGAAGTGCATGTTGTCTCGCGGACTCCTGAAGTCCTATGACGAATTCGCTGGATTCTATCGGTTTGACTAGTTTGAGAGATTCGGAGGCGGAGATGGGGATGTAATCTGATGCTTCGGGGAGGAAGAGGATTTTTGCGCCGGCGGCGACGGTTTTGGCGATTATGTTGCGGCAGGATTCGAGGTTACGGGCGAGGGAGGAGACGGCGCGGAATTGGCCGGCTGCCTGGGGGGAATGAGTGACGGTGTTAGTTATTTTGCTATTTTATATTTGTCTGGAAAAAGATAGGGCAACGAAGTGGTCAAAGATGGAAATAATTAAAAATAGTGTTGATTTTGTTGCATTTTGAACCGCACGGCGCTGGGAATTAAGAGGGCGGAGACTTACGGCTAAAGGCATGGTCGAAGGCTGCGATTTGGTCGGAATATTCTGCTCTCGATTATGTGGACTAGCTATAGCTCTGTATAATCCAATGATTTAACATCCGATTGTAATCGAGCCCGCGCATTCGCTATCTACGTCGCAATTGCGTATGCATCCGCAGTTAGCATCTGCGTTGAAGTGGGAACAGTTTGCGGTTAATTCGAAGTTTATAAATAAGTATAAATTCGATCGTAAGACCAACAATATCTGACAACAAGGTATCCACATTCGTGGAGCTGTCTGTCTGTCCCACCATGTGGGGAGTCTACAATACCGTGCATCTGAGGTTTTGTGCACTTAAATTTGCGTCTCTACGGGAAGCTTATAAAAATGCAAGTGGTCTATTCTGTGTTGCAAAATGTTGCAGAATGGGACGTATCTTAGCCAGAAAGCCTTTATCGGATACGAGGGAGCCTGGCAGGCGTATTTGGGCCTTGCACAACCTCTTTTGAAGCTACTTGCCTGTATAATGTGCCCATGGTGAGTATCGAATTGCCTGGGCTCTTTGTTCTAGTCTTAAGCTTAAGTTCCAAATCCCGGTTCGTCATACCTTCGGATTTCAAATCCACAGTCGCCCTGAGCTTAGGCCCTGCTTGGAAATCTATATTTACCACAGACTTATACAGACTCGGGTTTCGAGGTTGCGGGCTGCGAACATACGATTAGAAACTCACACCCACAAAACCCGTTCACTAGGCTGTCGTGAGCTCCAAACCATGCCCATGTCTGCACCTCAGCCGCACTGGAAAAGGACAGCTCCAGTGGATGAAAGATGGGCCCGAGTCAAGGGCCCCAGACACCTTCCACCTCCAGCCGGTCAAGGGAGAAGGCAAAAAAAAAGGGACATCTGTATAAAGAGGCTTAAAATCCCGAAGGCTTAAATATCGCGGGATCAGAACAGCGCACGGGGGGGTGTGTTTTTCCCCGCCTCTCCTTCCAGTTTCTCACCCATACCTTCTAATTTTTTCGTTCCTGTAATGCAAGCCAGACTTGGTAAAAAGTTCCCGCCGACGGTTTCAAGTTCAACGATATCGCGATTACGATTATCGGTAGTCTAGCCAGTCGACGCCCACGCCGTCTTTTTCTGCGACATCGGTATCTTTTTACCCGCTTTGGAAGCTGGGAGGCTAGGAGCTTAATTCTCAAGCAGCTGCAAGCAAGCAAAACAAAGCAAGAATGTGCAGCAGCAGGATCCCATTGCTTGCGACGGTGTTCACTCTTCCATTCGCCGCCGTCCTTGCTGACCTCGCTCGTTTCGATATCCAACATGCTACAACGCAGAATCCGATTCCCACGCGGACGCTGGAACCCACGGATGGTCCCGTGTACAGATATAATGCGTATGCGTCTAGGATAACGCCCGCGCCTGGGGTTGTTAATCCGCAGAAGTTGTTTGCTAGATCAGAGACGTCGAGTACTAGCGTGGACGACAGGTTTTGCGCGTATGAAAACGGAGATGGAGGTATATATCTAGCGCTGTTTCCTTCTTCTACATCTTTATAGCTAGTATATTTTATATACTATCAGATGGGGGTGTTAATCGATAAAAGTATCACCAGCTAATAACCCTGATATTGTCGAAGTCTAGCCTCTCCGATATACTGCCCGAGAGATTACACCTGCCAATACCTCCAACCCTACTCCACGGCCTGGGGTTGCTGTAACGCTCGGGGCTGCACAAATGCACCCCGAACTTGTTTCGCAGAGAATGATCCCCTGAATTACTGCGCCGGCGGGGCAGTCACAATCGATTGCAATTCGATCTATACTTCCTTTCTAGCCTGGTATTTACAGAGCCCATCCGTATTTCCACAGCTGCAGAAGGACGTCGGGTTAACAGACGACTAACATATCACTCTACGATAGTTCCGGAGACAAACCCCAATGCGCAAGCTACATCGTCAAGACGAATACTCTAGACCCCCAAGACGTCGGCGGCCCCCAATCCTGGTCTTGCGCCGCAAAAGCAACCCAGATCCTCGTCTTCCTCACCCCGATAGCCAACGTAGGCGCCTCAGTAACATACGCCGACGACCCTTCAACCCCATCATCCACAGGCACCCGTTCCCCCAAAACCTCGGGGGGGAGCTCGAGCGATAAAGACGACAACGACAACGACAGGAAAGGCCGGCTAGACATAGGCGCGATAATAGGCATCATAGTAGCCGTAATCGGTGTCCTAGCCACCGTAATGGTCGGCTTATTCCCCCGCCAAATGACCCGCTGCTTAACCTGCGGTCTGCGGCCGAAGAAAGAACAGACGAACGATGAGATTAGGAAGAACGTATGGTTGTTCATAAGCGGGAAAGCCGCGGCTCCAGCGTCACAGTTACATATACATTATCATAACACACCGACGGATCAACAGCCGTTAGCGCAGACGGGGGCTCCGATTGGATTATCACCGATTACGAGTCCGGGAGGGTATCAACAGGGGTATTGGCCACAGCAGCAGCATGCACAGCAGCAGCAGGGACAAGGACAGTGGGGGCAGGCGTATACAGGGTATGAACAGCATCCGCCGCCGTCGTATCAGCAGCAAGGGTATGGGCACGGTGGGGAGTATATATCTCAGGGACATTATGCGGCTCCGCATGGATATGAAGCGCAAGAGCAGCACCGGCCGTTTTTGGAGCTAGGGGATACTGGGAAGAAGTGAGCGTCGGTTGAGATGGGTTCTGAGTTTTTGTTTATGGGAAGGGCGGTTGTGGGAACGTGGAGTAAGGAGTTTTGTATTATATACTTATGTATTCCACGGGAAAGATTGTATGTATATACCTTAGATGAGATATGCGCATATGACAGCGACTTGTTCATAGCTTTCGAAATTTATTTTCCACTTATATACGCCGTCAAAAGAATCGTAAGTTGTCCATTCATAGAACTTCATCAAGGACAGGCTCGGGCGATATCATCGATATTGGACGCCCTATCAACATCCTTGACCTTTTAACATAAACTTTTCATCAAATAATTCCATGCTGGAAACCAAAAGCCCACAAAACCGCTATATAATACATTGGATAATGACACCCTCATCAGTCTCAAAAGACACATACCTCCGCCAGCTGCCCCTCCCAACTATCTCTCCGAAGCCACGAATACACCGGTCCTTCCTCAGCTCAAACCACCACCTATTTCGCCGTTTTATGAATTGTATCCCCTCGCACGCCCCAAAATTAACTGATTAAACAAAGACAAGTCAACAAGAAATAAAACAGCCCGAGCGGGAATACTGCCAGCGCAACCCGATTTCTCACCACTCCGCTGCCGCCTAGGATGCTCACTCCCGCCGCCAAGCTCCATAGGAAGAAGAAGGCGTACAGCGGGACTCTTATTATGGCGTGTAGATTTAAAGCTGAGAGTAGGGCGGCGCCGACGAGCGGGAAGAGGGTGTAGCCGATTACGCAGACGGATTGGAAGAAAGAACTGTTCATGGCATTTCAGTTAGCGCAGGTTTCCTTGGAAGTATGAGACGGGGATGGGATGGGAGTGGGCGTACATGTTTCCGCCGAGCAGACGGATTTGAAGGGTAACGATGGCCTCTCCGACCCAGATAATTGCAAAAACACCGGAGAAGACGTTGGTGGTCTGCTCAGTCGACGCAGCGATCGATAGTAGCAATGAAAGAAGCAGCGACGAGAGTAAAGGTCCCCTGCAGGTCGTATGTCAATCGTCAGTGACTCTCCAATTAACCTTTACAGCCATAAACCGCCGTCCACCCGTGGCAGGTTGATAGGTAACGAATATTCAATGCCCAGATTTGGTCGTACCATAAATCCCAATCTCGAATCTCGTCGGCCTGGTTGCTATTCAGAACCGTATCGGCATCCGGCCACTGCTTCCACGTGAACTTGGGCCAAAGAACTTGTTTCATCTTCTCCCATATCGCCTTCAGATCTCGGGAGAGGGTGTCCCAGACCGACTCATCGATCGTGTCAACCGGTGCGCGGCGGTCTTCGCCGGGAACGGCGTTGGTGACGCTACGCGCGGCCGCGGTGAGGGGCTGTCGGTCAGAGGTTTCGTTCTCGAGAGGGTCATCTAGGTCATTGATGTCCACTATAGAATGCATAGATTAACATCTTTCTTTCACTCTTTTCATTCCTATATATATTGCCCGAATTGCGGGGGTGGGGAAGCGTACAATCATCCGGGTCGATGAGGTCGGGGTCCGCACGGGGACCCAGATAGTCGTCGTACGGGTTCTGGTTAGCAGATGAGCTTGTCGCCATGGCTGTAGCCTGCAGATACACTATCGTAGATAACGGGCGATCGAGATTCTAGCCTTCTGAAGTCGGAGATGGGAAAGTTGCAGGCTGGCTATAAGTTCATGGTCATGGCGGGTTCGAGGTGCTGCGGATGTTGGTTGAAGAGGGATACGTAAACCGTTTGGCGGCCGGGATTAGCTTGGTAGCGCAGACGAGACCTCGACCGGCTTATCCACCTGGAAGCTCTCGCGCTTGCAAGCAGTTATCGGATACATCGTCATCCCATTCCATTCGAGGGCAAAGAAACGCTGCGACCGACCCGTTTTTTTCTATAAAGTAGTGATACTATCGATACGGGCGGGAATATTTGAATTCGGAATCAGCAATGGAGACCGTCGAGGATGCCAGCTGGTGGAGCGTCTTCCCAATATCCCCCGGCTTTCTCCCCAAATTCCTCCTTTTCGTATGATATTAGCCCCCCTGAATGATACATACTCTGTTATAGATGTATGCTTCATAGTAGGTTCCTAGACTAATATCAAACCACCAGGTCTCCGTCGTATCCGTTGCCAATTCGATGCAATGCTATGCGACTCTCAAGTTCACCAAACGCGTCTACTCCGGCAAGCCCTTCGAGGTCAACGGCCTTTCCTCGCGTACATTTGGGACGTGGACGCTGCTCGCCGCCCTGATCCGATTCTATGCTGCGTACAATATCACCAATGGTCCGCTCTATGACATTTGCATCGGCACGTTTGTGCTCGCTGGTTGGCATTTCTTCAGCGAGTGGTTGTGGTTTGGAACTGCGAGGTTGGTGTTCACTTCTTTCATTTCCTTCCCTCCCCGGCGTATTCTCTCTTAGAAACTTGGATTTGAGGTACTGATGATGCGGTGGTATTATAGCCTCGGGGAGGGTCTCACCGGGCCATTGATTGCTGCTACGACCGGGCTTACCTGGATGTTGACGCAGAGGACCTATTACCTGACCTTGCCTGCGCAGTAGAGAAGCTCGAAGTGTATATGGGTAGATACGGTCACCCGGTAAGGAACAAAGAGTGCCTGAATTAAGCCTTTAGACCGTTACATAGCATTCATATACCTGTAGCGCTAGCGTAAGACGAATAGACCATATGGATATGAAAAAGATCCGCTCCCAGTGTCATAAATCATTTCAGTCGAAGGGTACTACATAGTGGATTGATATTAATCACGTCTGCGCCGCCTGCTCTCTCTTCTTGAGCACCCCTGCCATCTCATCGTTCAGCACTTCCAATTGCTGTCTGATATCCAGACTCAATGGCTCGTAGTCAAAGTCCAAGAGCGTCTGCATCGTCACGATGTTGAATGCTAATGATTTGTAACTAAAAGCCAGCTGCCTATCCATCGTCGATTGCATCCTAAAGTTGCTAGTGGCTTGCACCTAAATGGAGTCGGTTAACATTCGTTCAATACTCTTCAGCATTATAAAGCGCTGGACTAGGTAACTCACCTCCGGCAGCCGTCTCAAGTATAGCAGCGCAACCGCCATATTCATCAAATACACCGTTCTCGTCTCACCTTCCTTCTGGCCATCTACCAACTTTTTCCACAGAATGGCCGCCCCTTCAAAGTTATCCGTGGCCATCAACCTCAGTCCTTCAATCACGGCGTCCACATCCTCTTCCTCACTAGCCCCATTCCCTAAATAGCAGTTCTTAGCCGTATCAAGCTGTCCTAGCTGCACATATAGCATTGCCTCACGAAGCCTAAACCCAATATCGCTATCCAGTTCATCCTTCTGCTCCATCAAGCTCTTTAAATGCCTCTCAGCACCGTCAAGATCGGATATCTCGATCAATGCCGATGCAACACGTAGCCCGAGATCGAGGAGCCTGTTCCGCCATAATCTAAATTCCTGAGGTGAATCCTTATGCTTGATAGCTTCGGTTCTTGCTTCCTTCGCTAGCATGTAGAAATGTTCTAGACACCGCCGCCAGTCGTTGAAACCCAGTGCTTGTAGTCTGATGGCTAGGACTCTGAGGTCCCAGGGTACGGAGTGCACGAAGGAGGCAGTACGGTAGAAATTGGATGTTAAATCGCCGAACACCTTTATTTCCTGTGCAGCAAAGGATGTAGTTTGTGCTGATATCAGGGAGAAGCAGATGAGACGAATAGTCCAGAGAGGAAAGATATTATAAGAATCGGTGGCCGCAGTAGAAGTGAGGGCGTTGGAGCAGTGGAGCGCTAGGTGGTGTAAATGTGAGGAGAGCGGGATGAGAGAAAGCTGATTACGTTCCTAGATTTGAGATAACTGTTGGCATTTTTGGTCATACCTACGATGGAATATATAGGTGAGAACGGGGGTGGACGGAGGCAGAAGACTCGGGCGTACTGACAACATTGGGAAGATGTCGGAATATCAGAGGGTCGAGGAGGTAGGCGTAGTCTCTGAGGGGTTCAGCAGCGCTGCTCAGGCCACCGACGGTATGAGCCGAGGTCGCCGATGCCGGCGAGGATACCCGCTCTGGTGCCGTCGCAAAAGTATTCACCGACATGGTTGACACCGAAGCCGAGATGTCCTGCGCCGGCTTCCCTTCGGCGGGAGGGGAGGTTGGAGGCTCGAAGCTAGCGTTTTTATATTGGATCAGCATACGCCATATGAGGCAGTATGATCATGAGGACAGCCTGGAGCTTACTTGAGGTCTAACGGGCCTATGAAGTCGAAATGTTAGCCCCAGAGCAAGTTATTCGGGTGTGGACTAAGCCGTCGAGCTGAAGATTATGATACCGGTTGTCATCCGCCTCGGTGCGCCCTGTGCTCGCATATCGGCAGAGTTCCTCTTTGAATGCCTTCTCACGGGTGTATTCTGCCCTTCAGCAGACATATCTCGGTCTGCCGCCGGTGTGGTTTAGAATCGAGAGGCTCGTAAGCTCTTGGTATCCGATCAACTTGTGTTCGGGATTGAAGTATGGAGAAGTCGATGTCAATATGAGCGGAGTAGTCCAGAAATAGGTGAGCGGAGATGCTTTGGAAGACGTGTTGAAGTGTTGACGTTGTGGTTGTTCTGTCGCGCTTTCATCAGTCACCGCTCCACAGTCTCGACCGCTCCACTCTTCTTCTTCAGCTTCATCTTCTTACATCATCATCACCACCATCGTCACCACCTTCGCTTCATCGCAATCGATCATGTTGACTCGTAGAGACTACCACAGTCGCCAATCCCGATCGCGCTCTCCTACCTCCCGTTCCTATCACGATGATTCGTCCTCCCGTCGTCACCATCGCCACGACCGTTCTCGCCGTTCTCCATCCCCCAAGCAGACCGCTCCGGTCCTTCTACCTTCCAATTCCAAACCTCTAGACGTTCAATCTTCTCTTCCGGCCTACTTCGTCTTATTCGCCAAATATCTCTCTATTCAAAAATCCGTCAATGTAGTTGACATTGACGAGCGAGAGGTTCGCAGTCGATTCAAGCGGTTCGTCGGACGATGGTAAGTTCCACTAATCATCCTTCTGGTATTTTTTCCCTATTGGTCTTCGTTATTTACGGACTAAAGGCTAATTCATGGAGGAACATGGGGGAACTAGCGTCGAGTTGGTATGATAAGGACTATAAAGTCCAGATTGACAGCGATTCAGAATTTCCGAGCTGGGAGGAATATTTGCAATTCCAGAAGGAGCAGAAATCATCGACTCGAAGGCGACATTCGCGAGAAAGAGATGGGAAGGATGACAGGAGAAGCAAGGACAAAGACGACGATAGACGCGACAGAGATAGAGATAGAGATAGGGACAGGGACAGAAGCCATCGCGACAAAGGTCGGGATCGTCATCGGGATAGAGATGGTGATAGGGACCGACATAGGGATAAAGATCGAAATAGGGACGACCGTCGGGAAAGGGAAAATCGGATCGAAAAAAGGGATGACAAAGACCCCGAGACCCGCGAAGAAGCCGAATCCAGAATACGAGGCATGACCGACGAGGAACTCACCAGAGCCCTACGAAAACTCGACGGCGACCATACACCGTCTGGGGCTGTCTCGGAAGATGCTGAGATGAAAGACGGCAACGAGAGCGATGACAGTGACATGATCGGACCCGCTTTGCCGGAGAGCCTCGCGAAGCCGAAGGCTGGTGCGAAGCCGCCAACTACAGAGGATCTTGAGTTACAACGAGGTATGAAGTGAAACAGCCCAGGCTAAAGGGGTATTACTAGGTCATGATGCTGACTCAAAGCCGAAATACAGAATTGGACGAGGAGGAAGCTGACCTCCGTCGCGCTGACCTCCGCTATGAACGCAAGAAAGAACGGAAGTTAGAGAAGGATCGCCTAGAGGAGCTAGTACCTCGTGCAGAAGCTGGAACCAGGGAGCGACAGCTGGAGAAGAAACGGGAAACGGCGGCTGCAAACAAAGCCTTCGCAGACGCTAAAGCCGGAGATATGGAAGAAGTCGGGGAATCAGCACTTATGGGAGGAGAAGAAAGCTTCCAACAACATAAATCGGCCCTAGAAAGGAAGAAGAACGAAAGAGAGTTGAGAAAGGAGGCCTTGTTAAGGGCTCGGAAAGCGGAGAGGGAGGAGAGATTGCAGGTGCATCGGGCGAAGGAAGAACAGACCATGAAGATGTTGAGGGCGCTGGCTGAGAAGTTTCGCTGAAAAGACACAATACCGATTATAAATAATCGGTACATCGCTCTGGAGAACTCAAGAATGCATTGAACAATGGTATTATCATTAATATGTAGTCATCCAGAAGACGCAAAAACTGTGAGCGCTCTAGACCATTCAATCAGAAGCGCTAAAAAGGAAACCCAAAACTCCCGCGACTTCTGAATAATAACGTCCGAAGACCGTCGAATATGAAAGGAAAACAAGTATGTACCAAACATCATCGTTCATAGGAGCTATCCGTCCATCTATCGTCTACTCCTCTTCAACAAAAGAGTTAGCCCAGGCCCCGAAGTATGGAACCTCGAATCGATCCAGTGTATCCGCTAGAAGACACGTTAGCCATCACCGTCTTGAACGGGCGGGATGTTAGCGGGGGATTACGTACCATCGCTGTACGCCCGAACTCCCAAATACACAATCATTGCTAGGTCGATGAATAGAAGTAGGACCGAGAAGAAATGAGACCATATGAAGATGATATGGAGGATGAACATCGCCGTGAACAATAGCGCCGACTGCCAGGCGTGGAAGCTGTACAGAAACGATAAAATAGTCAGCGAATGAGCACGCGACAGCTGCTAGTGACGTAGGGACCGTCTTACCGAACGTAGTCGCTGTTATGCTCTAACAGAAGTAGCAGCACGCCACCCGCCGGCGGGAGGAGGATGTACGCCAGCGCCGCCTCCACGTCCATCCTACAGATGAGTTTAGTATCTCGTATGTTCACGAACCGACCGAAGGGTAGAACAGCGGTCGATGCATGTCAGAGAGGAACATGAACACACCTCAACGGCAAGCTCGTCTCGAACTGATTCACAAACTCCCTCCTCCCTACCGTATTCCCAAACCCGGCCGAAGACGAGGAATTCCCAACTCCATTCTCGGGCTGTATAACGTTCGAAGGGCTGTAAGATCTGCTGTCGCCCCACGGATTACTCTGCGACTCGAGCCGCGGGGATGTGGAGAAGAAGCTGTTGTGCCCCGGCGGTGGGGACCGCAGGGAGCGTTGCGCTTCCGGGTCTGTAGACTGATAGGGCGCCCAGTCGGACATGGTAGCGAAGTGTTCCGTGTAGAGGGGTTGAAGGCGCACGGAGGTGGAGAGCGGGGTGGCCGGGCGATGGAGATGTGTGCCTGAGCCAAGAACCTGAGCTCTCAAGCAGGTCACTTGGATACACCACACTCACGTGACCAACTCGCTCAACGCCTACCTTGTTGGAAATTATTCGAGACCTCGAGCACTGCACAGATTTAATATTTACACCACAAGAATAAGTACTTAAGTACATAATACCGTACTATAGAATATTATGATCATAACGGTACTGAGAACTCGAGAGCAAAAATTGCAATATAATTTGGATTGGAATTGTATTCAAAAACAGCCCTCTTCGCCAGATGGTAACGTAGGTGGTACCTGGGTGGTAGTTGCCTAGGTAGCTTGGGTGGTTCGCTAGCTGGTATACGTACTAGGTACTTAGCTATAGGGCGGATAGGTCGGTCAGTAGATGACCTATATCTTAAACAACTCACTGAACAGCTGCTTAATCTAAGACTCTTAAATCACCTATCCACCTAAATCACCACCTACCAGGTACTCAGTACCTACTCAGTACCTAGGTATCCACTTACGTGGACCACCTATCCACACACCTACCTATCCACCTATCTACCTACCTATTCATCCTACACCCTGCTTAGTACCTACCTAGAAGCCACACCGGTTATATCCATTACTCACTTGGAACCGGCTGTTGGACCAGAGGATGTCCCGGTGAGCGAAGATTGCCCCAGTATTTGAGTGCGAGGATAAAATTCATCGGAGTGATAAACAAGTCAGCTTACAATGAACAGTCAGCGTTAGGAGCAGCCTATATATGGCCGCTAAGCAGGGGACCCGAGTGGGTTCCCCGAAACGCTGGTCGATGGATTACAGATTCAGACGACCTCTCGGGTGTCCAAAAAATGAATAGCCCTCAAAATGGCATTCGCTTGTCGAGCAGTACCCACAAAAAATTCGACCCGCATTACCTTGCAAGAATTATAAACACTGAGGTTAGAGTCTCCCTGTTTCCAGCTCAAGTGGCATTTAGCTAATTAGTTTAGAATCAGGACGGGCGCTTGCCTGCTGAACTATCATCACTAACTCTGTGATGGATGGTTTCCTATCATCGCCACTTCTATGCCATGGTGAAGCATTTCTAGCACCCTCTCTTATAGCATCCTATCTAGCCAACTCTAGGGACTATGGCCCGAATGAAGAAAGCGATGTTGTAGGAAGATTTGTTGGCCGAGGATCATACGATGCCTCAGCTTGGGGAAGAGGTAGAAGTGTCAGGATATATTGGAGATCGGTTCAGGGATAGTAACTATGACAGCCTTTTTGGTCTAACAGGAAGCTCGTCAAGCGCTCACTTCATATCATCACTATCACAAGATGGTAGATAAGAAACTTACGCCGTGTATCAGAGCATGCAGATTCCGTTTCTCAAGGTCGCTTGATTGTCAGTTTTAGCTGTTACTTCTTCCCCAACATTGAAGTTAACGTGGCGGCAGAAAAGAATAGAATAGAAAGATTAATGGAGAACTATAATTCAGGGAAGCCTGGCCTGCAGCTAGTGTCGACCGTGTGCAGTTGTTTATGGATAGCTAAGCTAAGGCTAAATGTATATCCCCAACCCCGTTGGTAATCAGCCATCACCAGACGTACCGTCCACAGTCATTACCTCATACCTCTACCTCTACATAATACCCGTCCATAGTCTTGTCGAGCCACCGGTCCTGCTCCCGGCCACAGCTACAGCGCGACGCCGTCGCTGGGGACTGGGTTCGAGGCAACGCACATTCTGCAACAGTTAAACAGAACTATACATGGGATATTGGAATTGATATCTAAGTAAGTACCTAGGTACTAGTTGACAATATATTCTCTCTCTCCTACATGACACTCTGCACTAGACTGGTCAACTACATACCCTGATATTCGCTGTATACGTTGTTCAACTCGGCAAGGAAATCAGATTCCTCCTCCTCTTCCAAAGGGTTGACGGGGTTCTGAACACCTTGGTTTTCTACTGCAACTGATGAAATTGGGATCTGCTCCTCGACCTGGACCGCTTCTTCTTTCACTTGTATCTGATCTTGCGGCTGTTGTCCCTGCTGCACTGTATTCTGTGCAATGGGAATCTGCTCTGTCTGTTCCTCTTCAACCGGCGCTCGTTCAACCCTGGATCCTTGAGGCTCCACCGCTGCGTACTTTGGCTCTGGAATACGTATTGTGCTTTGGCCTCCGCCACCCTGCTCCTTGCTGGGTCTACTGCTTAGATTCTCGCTATTTGAGGGCCCCGAAAGTTGCCACGGTATATAAGATTGTGTTATTTTGCGAATCTGACCGAGTATCTCGCTGTTGCCGCCACCAATTCTTTCAGACAATGCTCCCAGTGGTGCTTTCATCCATTTCGGTTCGTTGATGGGCCCAAGTAGGAGGTGTCTATCAACAGGGTCGATAGGGACTCCTGTCTGTGGAACTTTGACTCGAGGTTCAGCATCGGAGGGGCGACGTACTCGGAAACTCTGCCCTCCTTGGCCCTGAAGTTGTTTTGTAATCCTGTCTCCGAGTTCATCTGTACCTTCGCCCTCTGGGTTGATATTTTCATCTTGGGTGGTACTTTGAGCTCCGGCAGCCAGTGCAGCTTCCCGGGCCTTTCGTCTCTCCTCCCTCAGTTTTCTTCGTCCACCGATCTTCTGACCTGCATACAGCCTCGTAAGGCTATCCAAATCCATCCCGGTTGGTCTTATGATCTCAGGTTGGCCTTCACTGAAGGTTCTATCATCCATTCTGACTCCTTGAAGCTGTCTCGTGAACGACTCTGGTATTGTAGGTGGTCTGTCCGAATCCTCCTGTCCATCCTCTTCGTTCATCGGGCCCATAATGGGATCATCTATTCCTGTGTTTTCCGATGGAATCCGATTTCTATTCCCTTGCAGAGGGTTGACCTGATCCGGATTGATCACAACCTCTTCTTGCTGAATCACTTCAGTCTCCTCTTCTATGGCTGGCGCAGGGATAGGACGCTCATCGACCCACGGAACTCTCTCCGCTGGTACGCACTTAAAAACTCCAGGGTAATATACATTCCGCCCTTTCACCACTCCACCGCCCACAGTAACCCCCGTACGCAACTGATTCAGTTGTCTATCGATCCTTTGGTAAAGAGCGGCCCAGTTGGCGTAGTCCTCAACAGGCGGGACCGAAACCGCATCAGGGTTGCGCTGGAAATACTCCGTGGCTATGGACCCGAGCGTCCTGAGGGTATCGTCTCCGAATCCTGCATACCGGATGAGACCCCCACAGTTTGATCCGTTCGGTACCTGCGGGCTAGCGGGGACGTATACCGTCCCCGGTTTCAACAATCCCGGATTATTAATAACCGCCGCTCGGAAATTCGTCCTTGCTGCTTCATAGTCTTCGTTTGTCACGCTGCCGACCGGTATGGCAAAAGGTCGGTAGGCCATTATCCGCGGCGGGATGGTCTTCAGTTGAATATCCGGCCACAAGTACGTAATCTGTGGCAGCTTCATATCCGTAAACCAACGAATTATCATAACTGTGCTCTCCTTACTGCATGTTTCGTCCGAATAAAACGCCACAGCGTCCATCTGAGCAGTACCGGGGAAATTTGCAACTACAGCCCCCTTGATCGTCCGCGGGTTCCCGCCGAAAACACTCGGCTGGGTTGGATCTATGGGATCCCTTTGTTGGACGCTGTAGCAGTCATTGGCTAGGATTATACGGTCGATACGGTCGATACGAATAAGCCCCTGATTACGTTCCCTATGCTTGAAGTCGGTTCCGATGATTCCGAAGACGAATGATGAGACGGTAGTGGAGAAGACGGCTAAAGTGATGAGTGAAAGAAATATAGGTCGCATGCACAATGTCTGGGCCTTCATTGTTGAGGGCTATCTGCATTTGCAGGGTCTAATATATTAATACAGCTGCAGTATTCGTTCTGTACCCCCCTCTTGAGGGTGCTCGTATACGCGGTATTGAATCAATGTTGATATATTATGATTAATATTACGATATTATGGACGAAACGTGGTTCTCTCATGTCCGACTCGTGGCTCGATATTTGCGCACATGGGTGCGGCCATAAACTCAGAGGCCTTCGCGAATGAGGCCAATACCGTCTTCATTAAGTTGTAGCAGCGAACGGGAAACAAAAAAAATTATTAGTGGTATTACAGAAAAGCGTGAGAGCAAGATATCATCCAGATACTCGAGCATACCCCCGCAGACTTATAAACTTTCAAAAACGAGCCCTATTTGGTATTTACATCACCACCACCCTCTATACCTTTTTTCTCATACTCGGGCCTCATGGGTACCTCGGATCCTGGTAATTCGACGGGCTCCGCCACAGGTTTACTCGGTCCCACCATGGGCGAATCACCTGGTAGTTCGCTCGGAATCTGCGGTGTCGTCGCGTCTAACTCCTTTGGTTCGTAGATCTCGCCCATGTCATGAGGTCCCAAGGCTGATCCGAATGCCCCTGAAACTCTTCTTAACCTCTCTCGGTTCCGGTGTCTTCTGAATAGTAACAGTAGACCTGCAAGCAACGCTAGCCCACCGACACCTCCTGCGACCCCACCGGCAATTGCACCGACGTTAGTAGATGACTCAGCCGGTGGTAGGGGTGTGGATGATCCCGTCGAATCCGACGGCGTTGAGCTACCCGATGTGGATGAAGGGCCACCGTCGGTAGTCGAGGACGGATCACTTCCACCGGTTGTGCTAGACGGTGGGTCTGTGGATGAGCTTTCTGGAGGGTTAGTCGAGCTTGATTCTTCTGAACTAGTCGTGGAAGGCGGTTCTGTAGAAGATGGTGGAGATGAAGATGAAGATGAGGTTGTAGAAGTCTCGCTCGAGCTCGGGTTTGATGGCATGGTCATATCGATTGTTGTCAATGAGACCTTTGCACTCTGGTTATCGACACCACTGGGCTGTGTAAGCACCGTGGTGGCGAAATCTGACGACCCGCATCCCCATTGCGTAAATGCTTGACCGCTGATGGATTCATATGAATTTCGGTAGCATTCGTCGGTGCTATGTTATTGTTCCTACCGTTAGCACGTCTGAAACTGATCCCCCGAACTTTATAGCAGGCAAAGAAGGATATTAATCCTACCAAGTAAACACCCAAGGATTGTTTTGTAAACTTGCAATGTCGCCGTTGTTACTATCGACGCAGGTTGTGAAAACAGCTAAACTCGAAGTATCGTCATCGTCGTCGGTCGCTGAACATCCGACGACACCGTGCGCTTGATCCCATAGACAGGCGGAGTTCGAGGAACATACTGCCGGAGATGCTAGAACGGCACAACCATTAGCAATTCATTTCATATATATTTGTTTTATGCAAGTATGATTTCTTATCATGTTGCATATCTTGCGTTGGTGGTTTTTAAACGGCCATATGATGCATAAGGTCGTATCAATACGTATCTGGACCCTCGCGGGCTCCAATGCTTGGATTGCATCGATTGATATAATTATATTTGAAGAAGATTCATCAACTTACCAACATTCCCTCCAATAAACCCACAAACACTCTCCGGGTACTCGTCTCTCTTCCTCAGCCTTTTCTCCACAAATTCTTGCAGAAAGTTGAACGGTGTCGGCTTCAAAAGTTTTGCGCCTGTGGCCGAGGGTATCACAGCTGTCGCGGTCGGGATTTCGTGAACCCAGGGTCGCGGTCTCGCTTCGCATCCTGCAATGGCTAGTGCAGCCACAAATGCGGGGATTCCCCATCTTTTGGGGCCGGTTCGGTACTGCATCCTGGGATATGTGCGTACTCTCGAAGCACTGGCAATCGGAACTCCAACTTGTACTCAGGTATTCGATTTAGGATGTGAGACTTTTGATATCGATGTTTTTTCGAGATCCAATTAGGTTATAGATGCATTCTAGAGGAAAGATGATAGGATTTTGGTTTCCAATGACAAGGAAATTCCGAAAAGACTTTGTCAATGTCGAGAAAAAGTCAATAATGTGCAATACGCACGGGTTGCGAAACGTTAACAAAGGATTGAGTTCTTAGGCTTCCACCGGCCCGTTCTGTATCGAAGGTGTTTCGAAATATCAAGACTGCGGCAACCTCGACTTTGGAAACGAATGTCGGGGATATTTCCTAATATATTAATAGAAAGGAGAGATACAGTCGCCTAGCTATTGTCGTATAGCTATATAGGAGATGTTTTAAAACTTCGAATTTGATGTTAACTTCGTATCTTAGTACTATAGTGTTCGGAAAAGAGAGAGGAGCAGAGCCGAGTACTGTTAATTAACTGCTGAAAGTTCGGATAGCTAAGTAGATTCGGAACCACTTTGGGCTTCTGCCTCGAACTGACGACGAGAAATACTTTGAAGGAATATACGATTAATGTAAAATGAGGGTTATCGTCCTTCCTTTGGATGTTTCCTCACTATGGAAAGCAAGGAATAAAAAATGACTTTCAAACATAAACCGTTATTCGGATCCTCTTGTACGGAGACTCCAGGGGAATTAAAAAGGAAAGCTCCCTAAATTTACAAAAAGTCGGCGAGAGTACTTCCAGACCTTCTCCCGCAAGATATATAATGCTTGCCGCTTCAGAAACTTAGCAAGAGAACGTTACTCCACATCCGCAGAAAAACCGACGGCTCCTTCAAGTGCTACGGATTCTTTAGGAAACGGACCGACATACGTACGAGAAACATGGGTCCTAAAGGTCTTGACTTTTCAATGGCGTAAAGGAATCGGATATCTTGGTACCATGTAGTCGAACCACCAGAACTGACGTATGCTACCACCTGCATTTGGGACTTTGTCGTTTCACGGGTAGGCTTGCTTGGACATGGATGTTGACCGACACTTATTTTCTTCTTTTCAGGTTCTCGCCACCAATGGGCAAGCTTTCGGATTCGATCTTTACTTGCAACAGGAACTGATCTCTCTTTGTAAAGTCCGTGATCAAAAGGGCGAGGTAATCGGTAGGAGAGCGTGACAACCCACCTATTCGAACCTTCCAATCGTTTCATCCATATCGCTCTTCTCTTTTCATTGCTTCGGAAGGATCGTAGAAGCTCGTCTGCCTTGTAGTGGAAGCTGGGGGGCACCTACACGTTTTTTGATTCATTCACGGATTCATCCCCTGCATGGCGATGATTAAGCAAACCGGGCGCAGCACCCAAAACGTTCCCTCGACTGACCGCGGGAAACCATCCAGATATCGTGAGGGCCCCTCTTTATCAACACAAGAAACCGAAGCAAAGAAATCGCCAATGTTTCTGAATTTAGTATCCACACGATACCATGGCCATACAGACTAAACTCTACCGTGCCAAAAAGTCTTGCCGTTAGCCGATTGGACGGGGTTCAAGGGGGCTGGGTTCAGGGACCCACCGATGTAACGTAATGGTCGCGGTGGGTTGATCGTTCAGCGATCTTGCGACTATGCAGCTGAATGTCGCAGTTGCTACTGCAATGCCTCTCAGGGTATGTTCTGGTGGCCACAGAGGATCGATATTTGCCAGATGAAAATGCGCGGAATGGCCAAAATGATTGGTATGCTGGCATGCTTTGCAGACTTGGCTATGGCTGTGATATCTTGCCCTTTGCCGCCTGAGACGATATGTTTGGGCGATTTTCGAGGGATTTCGCCTTTTTATATCGTCAACTGCAACTTTCAATGAAGTGTGTGCTCATTCCGTTTTGGCGCAGGTACTCCAGAGCCTCATACAATAATGGGTCTGGTGACATGCAATGACGTCAATATACGAATAGATACGAATGTGGTAGAACAAGAGTTCGGATGAAAAGCGCACTATAGTGTACCTGGTGCATGATAAGCGGTGGTTCACAAATGTGAATTTTGTACTTACTTACTTACTTAAGTAGTTCAAGTATTTACAGCTTGTTCCCCTTCGAGCTTCGACGAAGGAATATAAAATCATGATTTAAGCCAACGTTAAGGGTACTAACGGAAAGACAAAAAAGCAACGCTATGCAATACAGGGAGACTCAAGCAAAACAAGCCTAAACACATTCAAAGAATCGGGTAATTACATAAAGAGTCGCAATGTGAAGAAATTATCAAAATCTCGTGTGTATCCAAGCCATCATGTCAGTTCTGTCTACAAAGGCGCAAGGTAGTTCGAAGGGACCAGTCCTAGGCACAGGGCGTTAGCAAATAATTCGGGCCATAAACAGTCTTCGCAGTAGTTCTTACCTATAAAATCCCTTGGATGAGCCCCAGGGGGCAGATCACCTACAATCTCAGCCTCCCACCAGCCGTCGTCTTGCGTTCTCAGAATTGCAAGGATATCCATCTTCTCGAACGAAAGCTCAATAGGGATTGTCGCGTTGAAGGTGTATCTTGCGCGGGCTATTGAGTCAAAGTATTATTAGTGAAGTCCTGTTAGTGAGGTTGAGTATTGAGAATTGATGGAACTTACCATACTGAAGAACCGGCCTCCCATCTCTACTGTATTGCCTCGTTGGATCTCTCAACTCGATCCCGGTTTCCTGCTCCGGCCCACCAGGCAAAACCACTGCCCCAGTCTCAGCGTTCAAACCATACGAGCTTTTCGGTCTCTCGTTCATAGTCATTCTACTCCCAGGCCGCATGTCGGCTTCCATATTAGCGCTGACAAAAGTATTGCTGCTCTGCTGGCTGACGGGTCGGTTATCGTTCATCATTCCTGAAGGGACTGGTGACGGCGAGGTCCCACGGAACGCCATGTGGGGAGAATTCTGCACCGATGGTGGCGCAGGAGACTTTGCTCTCATCGGGGCCGGAGAAGAGGTTCTCATCTGATTTTGCATAGCGGGCGACGCAGGGCGGCTCATCTGAGCGGCGGGCATCTGAGGTCTCTGCATCTGAGCTTGTTGCTGCTGCTGCTGCTGCTGCTGCTGCATCTGCAGTTCACGCTGCCTTTGCTGCTGCGCTTGCAGTTCCCTCTGACGCTGCTCCTCTTGTTGTCTCTGCATTTCCCTCTGCCGCTGTTGCTCTTGGAGCTCGCGCTGTCGTTGTTGCTCACGTTCCTGCTGTTGTTTCATCTGAAGCTCTCGTGCGGCTTGCTCTTCCCTCTCCTGCTTTAGCTGCTGCTCTCTTTGCTGCTGCTCTCTTTGCTGTTGTTCGCGGAGCTGCTGCTCTCGTTGCTGCTGCTCTCGCATCTGTTGCTCTTTCAACTGCTGTTCCCTAGCCTGCTGTTCGCGGAGCTGCTGTTCTCTTAACTGCTGCTCTCGAAGCTGCTGTTCCTTGAGCTGCTGTTCTTTCAATTGTTGCTCTCGCTGCTGCTGATCCCTAAGTTGCTGCTCGCGGGCTTGTTGTTCCCTCATCTGCTGTTCTCGTTGCTGTTGCTCTCTCGTCTGCTGTTCTCGGAGCTGCTGTTCCCTGGCTTGCTGTTCTCGGGCTTCCTGTTCCCGAAGTCGTTGCTCTCGGATTTGCTGCTCCCTAAGCTGCTGTTCCTTGACTTGCTGCTCTCCAAGCTGTTGCACTCGGATCTGCTGCTCTCTCATTTGCTGCTCCTTCATTTGCTGTTCCCTTGCCTGCTGTTCCCTCAATTGCTGCTCCATTGCTTGTTGCTCCCTCAGCCGTTGCTCTTTGAGCTGTTGTTCTTTAAGCTGTTGCTCCTTGAACTGCTGCTCCTTGACTTGCTGCTCCCTAAGCTGCTGCTCCTCGTACAATTGTTGCTCTCTAAGCTGTTGTTCCCGCAGTTGCTGTTCATGGAGCTGCTGCTCACGGAGTTTCTGTTCATGAGCTTCCTGCTCTCTAAGCTGGGCCTCACGTTGCTGCTCCTGTTGTCTCTGCATCTCCAACTTTTGCTGACGCTTTTGCTCATCAGCTTTCCTTTGCTCGTCCATCTTTCTCTGCTGTTCGAGCAACAGTTCCTGTTGACGCTGGGCTTCAGCTTGGGCTTTGGCCTGCTGTTGTTGGTGTCGACGCTGGTTCTCCAAGGCCTCCGCCTCAGCAAGTGCGCGTGCTTCCGCCTCCGCCTTAGCTTGTGCTTCTGCTCTTGCGCGAGCTTGTGCTTCGGCCTGAGCTCTAGCTTGCGCCTCGGCCTGGCTTCTAGCCTGAGCTTCGGCTTCAGCTTTTTGCCTAGCCTGGGCTTCGGCCTGCGCACGCGCTTGCGCTTCTGCTTGCGCGCGGGCGGCTTGTGCCTCTGCCTCTGCTCGAGCCCGAACCTCAGCTTCAGCCCTGGATCTAGCTTGGGCTTCTTGCTGGGCCTGTAGCTCCGCCTGCCTTCGTGCTTCTTCCTGCTGCTGCTGCTGCTGCTGCTGCTGCTGCTGTCTACCTAAAGGGGACGGCTGTCCTCGTTGGGTGGCAAGGTATTGAGCCTGGCGGGAGGATGGTGAAGGTAAAGGGGGTGGTGCAACAGCGCTTATCGGTACAAGAGCCGTCATCGGGTCAGCTACAACAAGGCCTAGGGGAGACTGGCTACGCTGCGCGATAGCTGGACTAGCAGCTCTCTGCGGTGCATCATTCACAGGCTGTGATGGGGATGGAAGACCCCGCTGGCTCTGTCGACTTGACGGCCTGTCGACGGTGTTAGACTGCTGGCGAGAATTTGCTTGAGGTTGAGATGGAGGAATGATTTGTTCGTTATTCAGTAGATTCTGAGCCTTGTTCACATATCGCTGGGTTGTCTTTTGCATTTGTGCCGATGTGAAAGCTGGGGGAGGCAAACCCAATGCACTCTGCTTGGGGGGTTCTTGCCGAACGGGAGGAGGTGCGGCCTGTTGCTGCTGTGGAGCCTGCTGTGGAGCCCGTGGTGGAGGAGCAGCGACCGGAGGCGCGGGACTTGGAGCTCTGGCTTGGGGAGGTGGGTTTTGCGGTGGTGGGTTCCCTGGAGGCGGTGCCATATAGCTCAATTCACTTTGTGTCCTTTGGAGCTGAGGTGGACGGTTTTCCCTCCCTCCTATTCCAGGAGTTGCGGGAGGCGCAGGTGTCTGGAGCCCATAGAACCTATCAGCTGTTGCTCGTGCGTTCGTATTGACTCTTTTATGGACCCCCTTTAGTTCTGCGAGAGCTTGTGCGATGGGGTCTAGGTCGATATCGTCATCTATAGGTGGGGGAGGGTCATCGGTTCTCTGGGGCTGGCGGGAGCTTTGCTCATGTTTGGCGTGACCGGCGGTTACGTCGAACATATTCCCTCCAATATTCAACATTACACTGGCTCTCGGGTCAATTGGCTCGGGTTCTGGAGTGGTCTCAAAGTGATAGTTGGGTGCTGCACGAGGTTGTGGTGGCTGCGAGGGCTGTGTTGGTAAAGCTCTCGCAGGTTGCTGTGGTTGGCTGTATTGGGGGTGAACATTTTGAGTCTGCTGATGAGCGGTTTGCGGAGACCATGTTTGCCTGTGGGCTGTTGGTGCAGTCGACTGCTGTTGTCGGACTTGAGGCTGTGGCTGGGGGGGCGGTTGTTGATAGTATTGCTGCTGGGCTTGAGGAGGGAAAGACTGCTGTGCTGGTTGTTGCCATTGATTCGGTGGAGGCTGGTGATACTGTTGTTGGTTCATATGCATCATCTGAGGGTCGTGATACTGAGGCGATTGGGAATAGGCATTTCGTCCGCGGTCGCGTTCCTTTTCTTTACTCCGCCTCCTAAATGGAGTGTGTGATAGGAATCCTTTCTTTTTGGTTGGACTCTTAGAGTCTGCCTGCTGTCGCTCGTATGCTAATTGTTGCTGTACGTGGTCGAAGGCATCTCCAGAAGAAATACTAGTTGGATTGGAGTATTCACTACCACCATAGCTGCTCAGGGGTCGCGGCTCTGGGCTACTGGCCGAACTAAGGTCAGATGGCTGTCGTCGCGAATATCTACCATCGGGCGGGTAGTCGCTGTAAGCGGATTGTCGACTCGGGGCGTGAGAGTATCCATTGGCGTAGGGGTCGTGTGGCTGTTGCTCTCGAACGTCTCGTTCCCTGACAGAGTAGGGGTCTGAGTGGTCTCTAGGACTATCGTGATGCCTACTTCCCCTTGAGGAAGCACCGTGATCCCTCTCTCGCTCTCTTTCTCTCTCTCGTTCTCGACGCCTTTCCATCTCCATCTCTCGTTCTCTTTCCCGCTCCCGCTCTCGTTCCCTCTCCCTCTCCATCTCCCTTTCTCTTTCCATCTCTCTTTCCCTCTCTCTCTGCTCACGTTCGTGCTCACGTTCTCTCTCTCGTGCCCTTTCTCGCTCTTTCTCTCTGTCACGATCCCCTCCGCGGTGCAACTTATTAGGAGTTCGGTCACTCGTTCCACCCGGGCTATAGGGCTCTTCGTCCCGAAAGTCTGGGGTGCTGCGAGACTTCTTTCGAGCCTCCTTCTCTTCCTTCGCTCTTCTCTTCTCTTCTTTCGCCTCTGAAACATCCGGCTTCGATCTTGACTTCTTTATTTTCGTGATGAGGGTGTCGGACTTTCTCTTTGCTTTGGCTGGGGCCTCGCGGCTTTGGCTCCGGCGACTCCGCGCGGAAGTAGTCGTGGTTTCTGGAGTTCCCACGGATTCTTCGACCTCCTCAAGGGTTTGGTCAAGACTCATCGGCGGTGGAATAGGAGACGCTGAGCGAAACGATGGATTGCCTTCGCGGGGGAACTGTGCAAGACAGTACCCTGGTTCATCGGTTGAATGGCCGTCATCGGATACATCTCCCCGGCAAAAGTTGATATACTTGGGAGGGTCCGGAATCTCTCCACCGGTTCCTTTTGATTGAATGAAATGAACAATGTCCTTCTCCACCTCGCAGTCCTCAAGGGAGACCCGTATTTTTTCACAAGAAGCGTCATCGGTGACACAAACCGTGGACGAAATGTTGGCGAAAGACCAGAGACTAGCCTTGATGAAATCCAATCGTTCTTCCTCAAGATCCTGGAATTTGTCGCATGCAGCTTTCCAATCTCTATTCCAACGGGCGGTCGTTTCTTCGAGGGTTTTAATCGCATTCTCGTACTCCGTATTCGAGGCAGTAAGTTGGACTTGGGTCTTTTCGAGTTTCGCCTTGTTCTTTCGCTCTTCTTGTCCCATAACCATATGGCCTTGTGCCAAGTAGTTCTTAATGAGCAGACAGTCTTTTTCGTAACGATCTCTTGTCTAAATTTTGGTCAGATCAAGTATCACGCATCCCAACAGTTTTGAGTCCCTTACCTTGTTGACGACGTTATTTTGGGACATCTTGGATTTTAACAATTTCTCCACGCCGAGTTGTACGATCTTACGTCTCTCTCTCATGGCGCCGGTAAAGGCCGTCAAGGCGTCGTCCAGTTCGTTTTTCATTTGGGCCGCGACATTGGCGTGTTGCTTCCCGATGGATTCCAGCTCCAGTTTGACAACATCCAAGCTTGCCTTCAGCGATCCTGTTTCCTGAGATCCGAGGTTTTTACGGGAGAGAGCGAGAAGCTTCTTGGCGTATTCATCTTCGATATGTGCACGTGCTGTAGTGGGGGTATCTCATCAGCATCTCGTAACTGTAATAGATTCGATTCGCGGTACGCCTACTTGAGTAGAATGACTTAAGTTCTTCGCAAGTCGTCTTCGCAGAGTGCATACGCTCAAGGAGTGGCACTACACCAGCGTCATCCTTTCCCCAGAAGTTGTTGGCAACTATCAGAGGCATGTTAGTTTATGCGGTCTGCCGAGTCAGTTCCTGGAAGGATGACGTACATGACAAAGGCACGCCAGGGCCGCCGGATACTCCGACAACGGCAGGCATGGTCGCCTACGGTGCTCTTCCTAGAGCGACTGAACTAGTTGGTTGTGTCGAGACTCCAAGTTCTTGATCGCCGGCGGATAGACTTTCGGCACGGACAGTATAGGTTGGATTGAGGGGCAATGGTGTTATCGATGGTAAGGCGTTCAGGAGAGGAACATGTATGTATGTATGTATGTGAAGATGTTTTCAAATCGAAATAGAAACCAGGTCCCGATAGCTAAAGGGGTTAGTGGAATGTCGAGTAGCCGGAAACAGCTACTTGCAAGCCTTGCAAAGAAAAACAAAGATTCAAGGTAACACAGGTGTCGAAGATGTTAATATCAGCTTACAGCTTCGAAAAGCACAAAAACAATCGCAAGAGCAAAACAGTCGACTTTCTGGTGACGAGACTGAACAGTCGGATGTTGAAAGTACGATGGTCGGTAGAGTGTTGATGTTCCCTTGCAGAGATCGATCGAGGGTCAAGGTGAGGGGAGCTGGGGTGCTATATCAATCTATCGTCTATGGCCGGTCGTCTCTGGTTCGGCGGTGAGGCGGATTTGTTGTTCAACAAGCCAAGCATCGCTCGTCTCCACAACAACCGTTTTGAGGGGCGCCTCGATACACAGAAAGCCCCCAGACACCTGATCAACCACTTCACGTCGAAATCCCGTCGAGGCAGAGTAGTCTGGCTAAAGACGGAGCTGAACCGCAGAGGATGTTATTCAGCTTAGCTCGATGGGCGCAGAGGACTAGAGGGTGGTTCATGAGATGAATGGTGATAAGACACGTCGGCCTGCATACATGCAACAGAAACGGCTCAATGTCTGAGGTCCTTGGCACGGAACATGAAGCTAAAATGTTCGTGCTCAAGTGATCCAGGGACACGGTTTCGAGGCCGAGGCTCCCAGGCTGCAAACAGATAGCATCTCATCAGTCGATATCGGGATAGAGCCGGATATCGACGTCGATAATGTTCTAGACGTCCGAACCGTGGCAGAGCCGCAGGCGGAGACTTGCTTGTTGCAGCTGGTCCAGCCGAAGCCCTGCAGAATGCATCCGGCACTCGGCCCCATCGTTGGATACCCGGCCGTCTATCGCCTCGAGATGGCCCATGGGCGCGAGTAGCTGTCAGGACCCTTTTCTTCAGGGTTTTTTCGAGAGCCAAACCTGGGAAGGACTGGCGATTTCCGGCACGCACCCCGGGCATCATGCGAGCCACGATCACAGTATATGTAACTCATGAGAGCCCTCCACAGCTATATGACCGCCTTGACGGAGACCGTTATCTTTCAGATAGCAGATACCGAGGTTGCACCATTGTGGGCCCTTTTGATTGTCAAGTCCACACATATCGATTCACGTTAGGCAAACTCCCGCCGACATCTGTCGTTCTGGAATTGGCTGCCGCTCGCCAGGGAGCACAAGAGCACAGATTGGCTAAGGGTTCCCATCTTGTGCACGGGTGTGACCGATGAGGACGAGATCTCGAGATCGAACAGGAGCTCGTTCTGGGTCGAGACTGTATCATATGCCCGTTCATCTGGACGGTTATCCACAGAAGCATCAAAGAATCGGTTGCATAACATCATGAGACCCTCCACGCCCAAAGATACGGCCCGATGCAAGAGATCCCCTGCAAGATGTAATCTGGAATAACCCAGCCGAGGGCACAAATCGAATGCCGCAGGGTAGTTGACGTTGAACAATACAGGCTTGCCCTGACAGAACAAATCTAGATGAAGAGGCGGGATCAGCCCGTGACCCGGCACCGCTTCCACTCGATCGAATCTTCACAGACCTACCATTCCACAGTCCTCCAATCGAAAACCCCCGTCGTCGGTGTCTGTTAACTGAGTGTCGTCGTGGATCTTATCAGATACAACGTTCTGGGAGTGGTTTTGCCGCAACACCACACACTTCGCTAAGGCCGTTCTGGTATTTGCTTTTCACCTCCAAAATTAATAAGAACAATCGGACACGCAAAATACACTTCTCCTCACCAAACCTCTAACGACTTTCTACTCCCCACACTTCCTCCCATCTTCATCATCACCATCCTCGTAGAATCCATCCCATCCCATCCCTTCTCCTCCTCTTCTTCTCACGGCCGTTAGATCCACTCTCGAGTCCCGTCCTCTCTCTTCTCCCTACTGAATTACCTGTCTTCCTGGTGACCAGATATCTATCAACAGCTCGCTCAACAACCACATATAAAACCTCCGACCACCTCTTCGAACTTTTAGGGTCCTCCACCTCAACAACAGATATCGGTCTCGATACCATTCTTTCCTCCACCTTTACCCCCATACCCACCCTTAAGTCACACGGATAGTAGCAGCAGCAGGGTTTAACCTCATAGCTGCTGTCTCGAACCGCCACGACGCAGTCACCTAGTGCAGGACCTGCCGGGTCGTCGACCTCGGCGTCGACGGCCGGTGGAGGGGCGGCTGGCGGTGCCAATCTGTCAAAGATTGTTGTAGCCCAGGTATTCCTTCTTGTTAGTACCATGAAGGAAGATAAATATGAATCCCAGGCCAACCAAATCAGACAGGTAAGCCGTCGACTCGCATGCTGAGCCTCACCGTCATCTGCAGGGCTCCAGTTATCAGTACGCTGACCATTTATCGAACTTAGCTTTGCGAGCAAAACGGTATGGAAGTTTATACCAAGCTTATACGTAGACTAATCACCGGAAACGCCCCCACGATCTTCCCGACTATCAACAGACAGATCGAGAACCCTCACAATTACAAACTATTAGCAGAAGAGGTCCAAAAGGCTTCCGAAAGCACGAGTTCGGCGAAAGATATTGCCGAAGCGATTGCAGGCAATGATGCGGACCTGTTCAAAGACTTCGACCTGGCCGGTTTCATGCGACATTTCAACCTGGATGCACTTGGTCGCAGCGTGTTCGCGCTTGGTTTTAAAAACAGTCCAAAGGCGGACCTACGAAACAAAGGTGAAGCCCGATGCCCCATTTGTATACCTTATCGCTGTCATGTGCTAACTGTTTGCCGGAATAAATAGCCCACGACATCATCACGAATGCTTTTGGTGCAATGTTAGAGATCCTTGGGAACCCCGCCAAACATGAGAACTGGGACCCGTCTTTGATTGCACAGTATCTCTCCGACTATCTCTCCGACCCTCTCCCATCCTTCTTCGACCTGAACGCCAAACTAAACCTGTCGTATGCGGCACGCGTCCGGTTTAGCTCCTCTACAATACCCGAGGACATCCAAGCCGTCACAGAGTCTGTCGAGAAGTTAAGAGGACAGGAGTCGTTGAAACGTCTATTCACGATGGCCGGCTCCAATAGCACAAACACCCTCGACGCTTGTCGAGAGGTCCTCAAACGGAAATGGAAAGTTGAGCTAAGCGAGGAAGAGGTGGCGGAAATGCTTATAACCATGGCCACCAGCCCGCACCCAACTGACTGGAATCCCGAAATCTTCATCAAAGCGATCCTGGAGAACAATATTGGTCCGGCGTTCGATTGGAATTTGTTGATCGACGTCCTCGATAAACCCGAGTTCCTCATTGAAGACGCCGATGGACTCTCCCTCCTCATCAAGGGGCTGCTCGTCGCGACCCAAAAAAACCCTGATCTCGAGATCTCTAGACTTTGGTCTGGAAGAAAGAACAACCCGAAATCTCAGCTGTCTATCATGAAGGCTCTTCTCAGTCGCAGATTCGAGAGTTTTAACCTGGCCAAGGTTCCTAACTTGCAGAAGATCGTCTCAATAAACGACCAGTTCCAAGATGCACCAGCTAAATTATCCGCATTGGCTACAACCTATGAGAACCAAAAGCTGAACTCTCTTGGCGCTGTGCAATCTCTCCTTTACCTTGCTGTCGATCGTTCTGTTCCCAAAGATGTGAAGACGGAGGCTGGTGCTCTCGTTGACCGGCAGTGGAAGCTTGTCCCTGAGCTTCTCCTTGTCGGAGCCTTCATTGCCGATAAACCCTGGGCGCAAGAACACGAAGGAATTGTCAAACGACTTTTCGGCTTGTTCTTCGAGGGATCGCCTTCTCGTCAGCTTGTCTTTTATCTTCTGTGGAGCTATGACAGGTTAGGGGTTATGGAGCGCTTCATAGAGATATACCGCGGCGACAAACTTAAGGTTACACGGATATTGGAAATAGCTAAGGAAATCCAAATTCTGTGGGACTTGACGAAATCAATTGCGTACTACGAGTTAGCTCTTGACATCGCCTGTCTAGCCGCAGTTTCCGACGCTCTAAACCTTGAGAAATGGCTTACAGAGATGTTCGCGGAGAATGCGAAAGATTTCATCAATGAGATCCTACTATTCTTGGAGTCAAGAAGCCTAGCCGACTATGAATTTCAACCCTCCGAAGGTGAGAAGCTCAAAACTCAAGTTAACCTCCACGCCGCCGAGGTCAGCCAAATCCTTGAAGCCATCGAACAGTCGTAAGTTGTACCCTTTATACTATTGCCTAGCTTGGAGCTAACGCCTCCATCCCTTTAGCGAACATTCGGCTCTTGCTACCCCAGAACAAAGGGAGTTCATGGTATCGGTTCAACGGAAATGCATTCAATCCTACCCACGTCTAATCAACCTCCGACAAGGCCATGACCATATTATCCTTTCCGCCAACCGCAACAAAAATACTTTTTCTCCCGACGTCGATAAGAAAATGCAAGAGTACTATCAGAAGATGTACAGTGGCGAAATCACGATAACAACGATGGTTAAAGACCTCCAGAATCTGAAAAAATCCGACACTGTTCAGGACCAGGATCTCTTCGCTTGCATGATACACAGCCTCTTCGACGAATACACTTGCTACCCGTCCTACCCTATCGAACCGTTGGCCACTACTTCTGTCCTATTCGGTAGCCTGATAGAGTATCACTTGTTGGAAGGGCTCGCCTTGAACGTTGCCCTTGGTATGGTCTTAGACGCTGTCAAAAAGCACCCTCCCAGGGACAACATGTATAAGTTTGGCCTCCAGGCTTTGAAGCATTTCCAAACAAGGTTGCAGGAATGGCGAGGTTTCTGTCAACACCTTACCGCAATCCCCGGGCTTCAGGATACGGATATCATGGAAATCGCCTTGCGGGTGGTTTCGTCCGGAGAAGGACAGAATAACCTGAACGATGTGGATGCTGACGGTGATCGGCTGGCCTTCCCCGCTCCTGGTCTGACCAATGGAGCAATCGAACCAGCCTTGACACCACAGCCGGTCGCCGCGTTCAGAGCCTTGAGACTTGACCGGTCCCCTCAGGACGAGGATTCTTACGAAGAACCCATTGAGCGTGTCCGAGATAAAGTTCTCTTTATAGTCAACAATCTCACCGCCTCGAACCTAGATGTTAAGCTGAAAGAATTCCAAAGCGCCCTCAACGAGAAATCCTACCGCTGGTTCGCAGACTACCTGGTCGTTCAGCGTGCTCGCCTTGAACCTAACAATCACAAACTTTATATCGACTTCATCGACGGCCTCGGTAGCCGAATCTTACATGCCGAGGTTCTGCACGAAACGTTTCGGAATACTTTTAATCTTCTTAATAACGAGAATACAATCCATTCTACTACGGAGCGCGCACACCTCAAACATCTCGGCATCTGGCTCGGAGGTCTAACACTCGCAAAAGACAAGCCAATCAAACACAAGGTAATCGGGTTCAAAGAGCTTTTGATTGAGGCCTACGATACGCAGCGCCTCGTCGTCGCCTTACCTTTCACCTGCAAGGTTTTGGAGCAAGCTAGCAAGTCTACGGTTTTCAGACCACCAAATCCGTGGACTATGGCGATACTCCATCTTTTGTCTGAACTCTACCAGTTCGCCGAGTTGAAGTTGAACCTAAAATTTGAGATCGAGGTCCTTTGCAAAGCACTTGGGACAGACATCAAGAATGTGGAGGCTTCCACTGAAATACGTGACCGCCCACCACTCCAAGAAGAAGGCGATACCATCGTAGGCGGGTTAGGCGATTTCGCAGGAATGATGTTCCCGAGAGATGATCGTGCCGACCGTTTCTCAGAAAATGCTATCAACTCTCTCCTCCCTGACCTCCACAACCAAATCGTCATCAATACTACTCTCAACGGTTTCGGGCAGCATCCCAAGATTAGGAGCATTCTCACCGCAGCGATTGAACGCGCAATACGTGAAATAATGTCGCCCGTCGTTGAGCGCTCCGTTACTATCGCTGCTATATCGACGAGCCAACTGATCTTGAAAGATTTCGCCACGGAACCCAACGAAGAGAAGATGCGCAAGGCCGCTCATAGTATGGTACAAACAATGGCTGGTAGCCTTGCTCTTGTTACTTGCAAGGAACCTCTACGGATGAGCATGTCTAATCATATACGCCAACTCCTAGCCAGCAATGGTTACCCAGAGCCGACCTTCGCAGACCAGGCTATTTTGGTTATTGTTAACGATAACCTGGAGCTTGCCTCCGCTGTGATTGAAAGGGCTGCCCAGGAGAAAGCCATGCCGGAGATTGACGATAACCTCCAGCAAGCCTACTCTGTTCGTCGAGTACATCGGAGCGAACGCAGCAGACAGAACGGTGGCCAACCCTTCACGGATCCAGCCATCTCACGATACATGGTGTCGCTTCCCGAACCCTTCCGCCTCAAGCCAGGGGGGCTTTCTCCAACCCAGCTCAATGTCTATGACGATTTCTCGCGCATGCCACGGGCTTCTAGCGAAACCAACGCCAGTGCTCGCATGTCACAGGAAGTTATCAGTGACTTTGCCCCAATCGGCCAACCAAGCGAAGGCCCATCCCCAGTTCCGCTAACCCACCAGAACCTTGCGCTTGCCCAGCAGCAGCAGCAGCAGCAGCAACAGCAACAGCAGCAACAGCAACAGCAGCAGCAACAGCAGCAGCAGCAGCAGCAGCAGCAGCAGCAGCAGCAGCAGCCACAACAGCGGCAAGCCCTACTACCTCCGCCGTCCATTGTATCTCGCCCAGCACAAAGCCCAAGTGAGATGTTCAAATCGACGAGGGACCGTATGTTTGTAAGTAATATTCTACATATCCAATCCTATCTATAAAAAACCCTCTAACACCACCCCCTAGGAGCTGCTCAACGAAGTTGGCGTGCTATTGAAAGAGGTGTCGGCAGAATCCCTTGCCGAAGTTCCCGAGAGCAGCCACCTCAAAGCTTTGATGAACGACTTTGTCCGAATCGCTGCAGGTTCTCCATTCATGGACAACCTCTGCCTCAGTCTGGCTAGCTATCTATACAAACTGCTGTATGAACGGACGGAAACGATAATCGAGGCCGAGACCTTCGTTTTCCTGCTTGGAAAGCTCTGCCAATTGTCCCAAAACACGGCGCAGGAGGTTATGGCAACCCTTGTCTCCCAAGACAATGAACAGCTATTCAATCTCCCTTTCACGAATCTCCTTATTCGCAACCGCCTCATCACACTCAATATGCTGGACGTTACGATCGCCCGCGCTATCGAGAGCAGAAAGCCAGGGTCTATCGAATTCCTCTCAAGCCTCATTCGGGAAATCGTCCTTGGACCAGACCCCATCGCTCTTCGATCAGACTTCGCCTCCAGTCTTGATAAATTAACTCAGTTCGTCCAACAGGACCCTCAAAGTACCGTTGGCCGTTCTCTTCTACAAGATCTTCAGAAGTTCGAGATGCCCCCGGCACCGCCAGAAGAAGAGCAGCCTCCGGAGGAAGTTACCCTTCGAGACCAATTAGCCTATATATTCGAAGAATGGGTCCAACTATGTGATCATCCCTCAACAACAGAGAAAAATTTCGCCGCATTCATTTCACAGCTGTATAACGAAAAAACTCTTGAAGACCAGTCCTCCTCCTCGCTTTTCTTCAGGACCTGCGTCGAAACGGCCGTTGAACACCATGAAAAAGAAATCACAACTGCCGAAGACCCTACCTTTAGCAGCGTCTATAATCAGGTCGATAGCTTAGCAAAGTTAATAGTTTTACTTGCAAAGTATCATCTTGAATCTGATGGAGAAAGCGCAAATAAAGCCGATTATCTCAGGGCCATTTTCTCCGTTATCATCCTTGTCTTCAACCACCAACACGAAATCATGAATGGAGCAGTGTTCAACCAGAAAGTCTTTTACAGGCTATTCTCCAGCCTACTGTGTGAGTGGCATGACGTTGAGGGCCAGCTCCTCGAATATCAACGGCCAATAATGTTGGCCTTCTAGTAAGTCCCCCAAAAGCCGGCAGGTAGAAGATATTGATTCTAACTTCGATACAGCGACTTAATTATGGCCTTGCAACCAGTGTATTATCCTGCATTTGCTTTTGCATGGGCCAGTCTTGTCGCACACCGCCTATTCGTCCCCAAGTTGATCGCCCTAGCAGACGATGATGGCTGGAATTTGTATGAACGAGTGCTAGAGAGGCTCCTCCGTTACCTCGGCGGGCTCGTCAAGTCTCCCGACCTTATGGAGGAGATCCTCCATTTCTACCGTGGCATTCTTCGATTCCTCCTCGTCCTTCACCACGATTTCCCCGACTTCCTAGCTGAATATCATAATTCGATATGTGCAGCTATTCCAACGAACTGCACTCAACTACGTAATCTCATCTTGAGTGCATTCCCAATTGGATCCAAGGAGTTGCCCGATCCCTTCACACACGGTCTCAAAGTCGACAGGTTGCCAGAGATCCGCAAACCGCCTAAGATCGCTTTGCCGCATACTTTTGGCGAACGACTCACTCAACTTGAGATTAAGGAAGCTGTCGATAGGTGTCTGAACGAAGGTCCGAAGGAAACAGATATTACACTTATTGCATCCAAGATGACTCTGAAGTCTCCTGGCTTCGACAAAATCAATGTGGACGACTTCTCGCTTAACAGTCTAGTCATCTATGTCGTTATGCATGCGATATCTGTTGGAGAAAAGCGAAACACTGCCGCATTCATACCTCATTCGCCACACACCACTTTCCTGTTCGAGCTTGCTCAAGTCTTCAACCCCGAAGGTTCGTGATCCGTCTTTAATTCGCAGGATTGCCCCACTAATACCATCTTAGCCCGATATTTCTTCCTCGGTGCCATGGCCAATCAACTGCGCTACCCAAACAGCCATACACACTTCTTCAGTTGCACTCTCCTCTCTCTATTTGGGCATGTCAAAGGGACTCCGTATGAAAACGATATCCGACAACAGATTACTCGTGTCCTCCTAGAGCGCCTCATAGTGCACAGGCCACATCCCTGGGGACTGATCATCACGTTGCTTGAGCTCCTCAAAAACCCTAGCTACGAATTCTGGAATCTGAACTTCATCAAGGCTGCACCAGAGGTAATATACACCGAGAAACCCGCAAAACCGGACACCGCTAATTCTAAGTAGATCGAGAAACTTTTCGACGCGCTCTTCGCTCATGTCAATCACAGCCCTCAGCTTTAGTCCCACCCATCACAGCGGTTCAATAATAGTCCTCCTCTCAACGTTATCAGTAACATACAACGCAACCTCGGATTTCCCCTCCCTATACTCTATCTCCTAGAAGTCAAAAAATCCAGTTTTCTTCTTGTTTCTCTATTTTATTAATGACCAAAACTATATCCCGGAGTTTTGCAACGTTCACGGTTATATGGGTATGAGTTTACGGCTCTCTTTTTTTGCTTCCAGGGTCTTCATTATTAGAGGTCTTGCCCCGGCTTCCCCGCATACACATATCCCAAGCGAGGTCGCCCAACTCGCTTCCTTTCCCCCTTTGCTCACAAGCAGCATTTACCATCCCTTCTCGTTACTTGAGCCGCATTTGGAGATATATGCTTCTCATTTCCACCATCAAGCAGGAATACTGTTTCCCTTACTTTTGTGTTCTGTTTTACGGTATATCATAACGGGTGTCCAAAAGCAATAGTCTTTAACGATTTTAATATCCCTTCTTGTATATTCTTTGCAATATGTTTTTATTCAAGGGGCACTCCGTAAACCTTGAAACTTTGTCGTCGGATCAGGTTGGCCAATCCACTTTTGTGTATCCCTTTAGCTAGTCTCATATACATCACCCTCAAGCCTCTTCCGAAACCCATCCAATACCCTCTTATTCCCTTGATCACATCAACCTCCGTCATTTCCATCACTCACGAAACACTCCTACCGATAGGTGGACATGTGGTATTCACATGCACACCGAACAGGTATCACCTCGATACTATACTGACCTTCGTCCAGCCATAGCGTCACTACTACCGCAGTACCCCGTTTCTGTTCCCCTCTCCTCTTCATCCTTCTCTGCGGACGTAAATATCTACCCCTTAGCCCTATTCTTCGTTTCCTCACCTTCCTTACAGCCCTTGATAACCACAATAACGTCTTTCATAATTCCTCTGATGATTAATAACAATATCGGTCACTCCTTTCAATATTCGATTCTCCTTGTATATTTAGAATAACGCACCCCTGTGGACTCGCCTATGGGAAATACCAATGGCATTCGCCAACTTGTTTTTTTCCGTTTCTCTCTCGCCTCAAGGCCTTCCTTAGTTCACGGGGTCAGAATAACGCTACCCGTCTATTAAATTTTAACATCGTCACTCTTTAATTTTGAACATCGTTTTAAAAAAAAAAACTTTAACGTCAATTAACGTATATTAAAGATCTATCTATAAGGTAAAAACTATAGAAAGCTTATTAGAATTGTCATTACATGGCCATTAATTCCGTTATTATCTTTTGCTAGTATCATATCATATCCATTTCCACATGCACAGTCCCAAGTAAGATCAATCAGTTAAGATCTCTTACAAAGTTGGGACCTTACCCTCACGAAGATCCCTGTGAGCAGCGCGAGTCTTGGTCTTGAGCTCATCAAGTTCGGTGTAGATGGCCTCTGGGACGGTGTTGAAGAAGGCAACCTTGTCATCCATGCCCATGAGAGTGGCTTCCTTGATGAACTTATCCTTGGAGTTCAAGTCTCTGAGACCGGCGAATTCGGCCTCATCGGTGTTCTTGAGCTTTTCGATGGTTTCGGCGGAGGCACCGCGGAATTCAGCCATGCGGACGAAGAAGTCGCGCATGGATGGACGCTCGCCCTTAGGACCTTCTGGACCTCCCGGACCGTCTGGGCCGCCTGGACCACCTGGACCACCGGGTCCGAAGCGGAAGCGCCCGAATCTACCACCTCGACCACCACGTCTGGTGCCATTGAACTTAGGGAAACCACCGGGTGGTGGGGTGAATGGCGTGGGTAGGGCAGCCATATCTGGAATGGTCTCATTCCAGAGGGTACGGGTGGCCTGGTGGAGCTTCCTGTCGTTGTCAGCCATCTTCTGGAAGGTTTCATCCGGGATGGACTTGAGGAAGTCGATGCGCTCGGTGGTAGCGTTGAAACGTTCGGCGCGGCGGATGGCGAAGTCCTTTGGAGACATCCTAGCCTGGCGCTTGTCGAACTGCGCGTAGAAGTGGCCAGGGGCAGCGGCCTCGTGACCGGCAGCGGCGAGGGTGGAGCCAGAAGACTCGGTGCTCATAGCGGCCGCGGTGGCGGCGAGGAGAGCGATAGGAGCGAAGATGGAGAACTTCATTTTGAATGATATGATATTATATAAAAGATATACGGAATGTATAAGTTAAAAGAGAAATGGTCGTGTAATACGGTATACGTTAAAAGACGTTAAAGTGTCGTAAAGAGGAACCTGCCTCGAAATTTTGAAAGGAAATTGGGGTGGACCGGCCACGGAAAGGGTTTGAGATCGATAGATGAGGACTGTTGATTGCGGTACTGATGATGTGAGAAGAAAGACTATCGAGGAGAGCAGACAATCGATCCTTTATATAACAGTTTTCCGATCATATCAAGCTACTTACTTCGTTAGACCAGTTATCGAACTGCATGTCTTAGTCTATGGAAATATGATCCGGCACAGCGAAAGCCGCATCAACGAAGCCAAGCCTTCCGGGAAGAGTCTCGAGACTTGTCTTGCCCTCGCTTTGCGTTGCCTGATGTTGGAATTTTGGCAGGGGTTGCACAGCTGCTCATGACCAGTCTCGCTCATGACAAGATCATATAATTCTCATTATCTTCTTTGTCTTGCGTACGCAATCACCTCTCATGCTTAGCTTGTAACAGCAAAAATAGCAGTGCCTCCCTCGTTCCATACTCGAACGCCTCCGACTTGATACGGCAAGGGCGTTGATGCCAACCCGGTTATTCGGGAGCCAGGCCAGACTGAGCAGTTACAGCCGGCCTCGGCATGCCGAAACACGTAACCTGAGGTCTCCAGAAGCGAACTATTGTCTGAGGATCAGACAGACCGTATCTACGGATCTTTGGGATAAGCGTTTTCTCAAGGAAAAGCTTGAAACTTAGGGCTTCTTGAAAATGCCGATTACCCGGCTCTCTCTTCTCGAGAATTTATCACTGAGTCAAAATATTTTTGTTCTCGAATCTGTTACAGATGTCGCAGTCTGCAGACCGTTTCGACTTTCCTCCTGCTTCTGAACCAAGCCCACCGCCAGCAAAACATGAACTCGTGTGAGCAAAAGAAAGCTTAAGATACGGTAAATGGATCGCAAAAGCTTTGCCAAGTAGTGGTATAGCGTCCGCGGAATATTCGCAAGTCCAGATTGATGTGGGACGCATGACAAGACTATTATAGGCGGTTTATTGCATGAAGATTCGTATCTACGCTCATCAAGGCATTGAAATCTGGAAGCTACGAACAAAAAAAAAAAAAAAAAAAGTGCTGAAATCTTTTTTCTAAAATTTTAAGGATCATATCATCCTGCAAAAACAAAAAAACTCCATGTCTGTATGTATTTTAGTATACGTAAATTGTATACTCCGCCCGCACAAGTACTCGCTATATGATGCGGGTGCTAAGTTCATAATCGCCTCGCTTTGACCACGATCACTTCCCCAGAGCTCTCTGCAAGGTCAATAGACTGCCTCTTAGCATGTTTGCTCTTCCCACCAACAACTCTACTCTCCACTATCTCTAGTCCAGGTGAAGAGTCAGAACTTTTTCCCCCTCTCCTCGCCTGTTTCGATGGTGAACTATTGCCATTTCCCTTCCCTTTGTCCCTATTCTGCGCAGGGGTCGACACAACTGGCACCCTCCCACCGGTGACGTATCTGTCCCAATCATAATAATTATCCACCTGAGCTGTCTTCCTCTGCGGCCTCTGCCTCCTTGGAGACGATAACCCATATTCGAGTTCTTCTGAGACTTCTCGGACTCTTTGTTCAACAGGTTGGACATCCCTCTCCGGGGTGGTGACCGGAGACTCTCTATACGTCTCATCATCTTCCTCCTCGGGATTTTGAGGAACCGAGAACTGGCTGAACATTTGGTTCCTCTCCCGCAGTTGGGCTCCTCGTCGGGAAATCCCCTCGCTTCGTGAATCCGGTGTAATTTGTGTCTTTTTCACTCTTGTCCCAAGTTGTAGAGACCTTTTCAGTGCTATTACCGACGTCGTCTCTGAGTCGTCTTCACCTGGGGTGTCGCTTTCGGTTGTGCTGCCTTCATGCAGATGCTGAGGAGGCATTGTGGGGCTGATCGTTTGGGATACATGCCTTCGCCACCTAGTCGGAGCAACAGGCAGCGAGTCATCCTCCGTCTCCTCCTCTTCTTCCTCCCCTTCATCATTACCCTCCAATCCAGCCCGCATCTGGAGCGGTACTCTCGCCCTCAATGTCCTCGAGCTCTCGTCCAGCCCAAGCTCCGTGCTCTGCGAATCATCAATATCCTCCATATTAACATCCTCCCCGGCTTCACCACCAACCATACTCTCCTCGAGCTCGGTACTAGGCTCCCGTTTCTTAGGACTAACAACACCCTCCGCTCCGAATAGACTTAACTCCATCACACCCATTCTTTCCCGCCTCCTCATCTTCACATAATCCCTAGCTATGCCTAACAACGAATCTTGCATCCCCTGTAATTGTCTTTGCGTAGCATCGTGTGCTTCCTGCCTCGCCTTTCGCTCTGCATCATGTGCTCTTGACAATGAATCACGGAACTGTTCTAGTTGGCCGAACAACCCGTAAATCTGCGTGGCAAGGACGTCCCTCCGGATGTTCGTACAGCCTCCGGATGCTGTTCTAGTATTGCTATGAGAGTTGCGAGGTGACTGCGTGGGAGACCTTGTGGGAGCTTCTGGTATTGACAGGTTCTCAAAGCTATCGATCGTGCCTATATCCGATATTTCCTCGACAGCGGTCAGATCTCGCGGTGTCGACAAGGATGGTTGTGGATTTTGTGTTGGTCTGTGTGGTATTTTTGTATTGAAGGACTCACGATTGACAGACAGCGGGGAAACGATTTGGAGGCTATTTTGGAGGCGCCGCTTTTTAGTGGATCGAGGGGTAGGAAGTTCAGGCATATTAAAGAGTGACGGTTTTTCTCTTAGAGTAAGAGGCCGAAGGAATTAGAGCTGGATTCGACGCCGCGGACGTTAAACATAAGGTATGAAAACGCGAGAAGGTGGCGAGCACATGCTCGCAATAGTTGATTCGTTTTATAGGGCTGCGAGGTTTTGATGCCTGCATAAACATCTGCTTAGCCACCCGCAAAACAAGCCTGAAATCTTTTAATATCGAGGTTGTGGAAAAAATGGCACCAAGTGGGCATGAGGTAAAAGGATGTCATAACCAGCAATTCACTATACTAGTGACGCTAATTTCTTTGTTAGACAGAGTGATTGCGTATATACAGTTTGCTTTTGTACAACCTATCGCTCGGCTAGGGGGTCTGATAAGAAGGCCTTAGCTCAGTTGAGCCCGAGTCATATTTCAAACAAAGAGCCCGTTCGTTGCGTGAATTAGCTTATGTAAGACTATACTTGGGTCCCTCACCACCCTGTGGGGTTTGCCAATTGATATCCTGAGAGGGTGCCTTGATATCGCAGGTTTTACAATGGATGCAATTCTGGGAATTCTATATTCGTTTACTACGTTAGCCGGTGGTCTATTATATGAAATGGGGTATAGAAGGGAACTTACGATCTGGAATCGGACGCCGATTTCCTTTGTGTCATCCTCAACATATTCATACACCCCAGCCGGACAAAATCTATTCTCTACGCCCTTGAACTTTGGCCACTCCTTCTCCGCATGCTTATCCCAGTCTTTCACTTGTAAATGAACTGGTTGGTCTTCTTCGTGATTTGTACCCGTCCGACTCACAGAGGTCAGAATATCAAAGCTGATTTTGCCATCTGGTTTTGGGTACTCGATTTTCTGACACTCGGCTGCGGGTTTAGTCGCTGCCCAGTCGGGCCTGGGATGGTGAAAGGTCCATGGGACCTTGCCTCTGAAGACGAACGCTTCAATTCCCGAGTATAAGATCCCACCGTATAGCCCAAGTGGTGTGTGGAATGCCGGACGCATGTTTCGGACCTCCTTCAGTTCCTTGTATATCGAAGAGTTCTTAATGGCCTCCGGGTATGAGTAAAGCATTACGGCGCCTTCTGAGTCGCTCGATTCGGTGAGAGCGGAATAGGCCGCCTCAGCTGCTAGGACGCCTGACTTCATAGATGTGTGCGTGCCCTTGATCTTTGGCAGGTTGAGGAAGCCGGCTGTGTCGCCAATTAAAGCACCACCAGGGAAAATAAGCTCGGGTATCGACTACATGACCAAGTCAGCATTCGCCCTCCGATGAGGCTAAGAGAGTTCCATTTGAGCAAAGTACCTGGAAACCACCTTCGTTCAACGCCCTGGCGGCGTATGAAATGCACGTGCCACCCTCCAGTACATTCTTGAACAGCGGATGGTGCTTCATCCTCTGGAACTCTTGATACGGCGAAAGATATGGATTAGGGTAATCCAGTCCCACCACCATACCTATGCTGACCATGTTCTCCCCGAAATGATATAACCACGCTCCACCATATGTATCCTTCGGTAGTGGCCAACCCATGCTATGCACCACCTCTCCCTTCTTAAACTTCTCCGGCTGAATCTCCCACACTTCCTTCACACCCAGCCCGTACGTCTGCGGCTCGGAATCCTTCCTCAGGTCGAATTTCTTACACAGCTTCTTCGTTAAACTACCGTGGCAGCCCTCTGCGAATAGCGTAACCTTCGCATGAAACTCCATCCCTCGTTCGAACGAATCCTTCGGTTTTCCGTCTCTGCCAATACCTAAGTCATTCGTAGCGACGCCCTTCACCGACCCATCTTCGTTGTACAGAACCTCCGAAGCAGCAAAACCGGGGAAAACTTCCACACCCAATTCCTCCGCGCGTTCAGCAAGCCATTTGACTAATTCGTTCAAACTGACAATGTAATTCCCATGATTTCTCATCTGCGGCGGTTCAGGCAACGGAATCGCCATCGTCTTTGTCAAGAACCTCATTTTGTCGCCTGTACATTTCGTCGCCCAGGTAAATTTATTGGGATTTTCCTCCGACAGCCAGTCAGGGAAGAGTTCGTTGAGTACATGTGGTTCAATGACTGCTCCAGAGACCGTATGTGCACCCATATCTCCCGCCTTCTCGAGAAGAAGGACACGGAAGTCCTCGTTCCCAGCCTCGTTGGCCAATTGTTTCAAACGAATAGCGGCAGCGAGGCCGGCAGGGCCGCCGCCGACAATGCAGACGTCAACAGCATCGGATTCCCTAGGTTGGGACAGGTATTCGGCGAGTTCTGCGTCTTCCTCTTCTTGCGAAGGGAGTTGCCGGCGGGGAGAAGTGGTGAAAAAGCGCGGCTGTATGCATCGTGTTAGATTTACCGGTATGCTATAGCGAGGAAGTGTCGAGTGTGTCTGTCGGGTGAGCAGCGGTGACGTTGTTGTTGAAGTTGTGGAGAGAATTGTGGCTCGCGAGGTCAGGGTGGAGCTTGGTGGACGGATGTCCCTGCAGATGATGCGAGCTGCCCTTTTCGAAGCCATATTCGAGAAGTCCGTAGAGTCGTGATAAAAGTAAATTAAATTAGATTAGAGCGAAAACGGGCAATAGTAGCGGTCACCCGATTTTTAGAAGCTCCAGAGAAAATAAATAAGGAAAAGGGAATCAATTCGTCATTCAGTTCCTCGCGCTGGCCATGTGAAGAATTGAACTGGGAAAAAAAGAGGCATGTGCGCCCAGGGCAGGGTTGGGATCTTGCAGCCGTAGTAATATCTGGCCTGCGATTCGGCGAACAACCGACTTTTAGCTCACAGCAATGACATCGTTTCGGCTTAAGCTTAACGTATAACCTTGGCTTCGGATTTGGTTTGTGGGGAGGGTTTGGGAGGTTCGGCCTGCCGGATCGCATGCTCATTGCGCCCAACTGTATGAAAGCATAGAGTACATTGATTCCTTACAAATGCAATGCGATATTGGCGAAAGTACCGGCCCGTCCATCGTGCAAGAGCAGAACGGCTTCCACCCCGTACAGAGTACTGGTACTCTCAATACCATTCAATACCAGAACTATGCGCGACTCGTTGTATCGACTCCGCGGAATGAGGATTTTAGAAGGTGAAATTCACCCGCTTAAAGCAAAAGCCTTTGCTAGCCGAAACCGGATTCGGAAGCACCCGAAATACCACACTTGCAACACCAGTTGTTGCTTAATTTACATCCCCGCGTGGCCCGCCGTCGATGAGTGTCGAGACTAGCCGTCTATCATGTTATTTTAAGTGTTCTTTATACGGAGCGTTCCAGGAAATTCAATAAAATCACAGGCGATCACGGCCTCTTCAGCTAATTTTCCCGAGAATAAGTCATACTTAAGCACATACTTGGAATCTGACCAACGTTTCCTTCTATTCTCAACGTAACCTCCCCAAGTCCCACGTCTCCACAAGCAACGTTCCAAACACCCCGCCTCGAGGTTACCATAATATTGCTATAACCATGGCAGATTATAACCATCAATCGCCTCTCGAGCTCTACAGCAATATTAATGTTGACCAGCACGTGTACCAGGTGTGGGCCGAAATGAAGCAAGAATTCCCTGTTCTTCCAGAGTGGGCAGTGGGACTACGGATTCCTCTCGGAACATCGGTCCGAAAAAGGTTTCTTCTCCTCCTCTATGATTTAAAGCTCATAAACCACTGGCAAGTTTCCGAAAGCGACATTCATCACTTGATAGTGAAGGGTGAGCTAGAAGAAACGACTACTGGTCTCGGACCGTGGCCTTTCTACGATCAAAAGGCTATTCTCGATGCGAATCCCCACAGGCTTGGGCTTAATACGATACGAGATCACAATGCAGCAAAAATCTGCCGTTACCCTCCCTTAGTGCGGATCGTCTGCCTAGAGTTCCACGAAGTATCGAGAGAGAGTACCTTAGCTGGTATCGTCGATTTCGCCAAAATGCTCATTCCAGGGGAGTCAGGAGCCTTGTTCAGTCTAAACAAATACGAAACTTACCACTGTCCAACGAAACGACACCCCTCCCGGGAATCCCAGTCCTCGTATTACGATACGTACACTCCCGAAAAGGAATTCGGCCCCGGCATATATCTTACGGACTCCGCCGAAACAGCAATGGATCGCGCGGTAGGACGGGTATCATGGAGCCACATACTGATCTTCGAGAAAGCTGCGTTACACCAGTGGCCAAACGGGACAATCCATCTTCTGCAAGGGAACGATTGGGCCGAGTGTGTTCATGCGAATATATCTGGTACCCATCCTTCTCAGTTCTGGCCAGACTGGCGCAACAAACGATCTATTGTGGCCGGAAGTATTTCAGAAAATCATTCGGAGGTCTTACATCGTGGAGTGTGTCCGAAGCCGTCGGATATCAATCAGTATGTGATTCTTCGCGAGGACGAATTCGAGAGGCTAAATTCAGCCTTGAGAGGGGTCATATACATCAAAAGTGTGATTGCACCAGAATACGACTGGGAAGAGGTTGCCTCATCTAAATTGTAGTTTCGTTCCTTACCCACATACCCTGATACCCCTGCCTCAAGCGCCTGGATTCGATGCTACCTTGATACCCCTGCCTCGAGCGCCTAGATTCGAGGATACCCTGATACCCCGATAATACACTTTGTACTATAATTATGTACGATCATGCACTTTGTACTATTAATCATGCCCTTTTGAGATAACTCTAGGCCCAGCCCGTTAGGCTATCAAACAATGACCTCATTCATTTAGCTTACAATACAGGAGGGCCACTCCCCGTTCTCGGCCTGTACATGTATATATAGATGGGTTTCATATCGCGAGTGCCTTGTACTTATATATATAACTACTGACGGGCACTCTGGGACCGAGACTAATACAACTATAAGTTTTTGCTCGCCCCCAAACTCCCCACGCCTGCAGTGCCTTGCTCTTTCCCGTCCCCACACGTCCTCTCCCCTCTTCCCAGCTTTATTTATTTCTATAACACGTCTCAAGCGCGTGTCTCCTCCATCACTTCGTCATCTACCTTTCCATCGAAACCACTCCCCGACCAATGGTGTTATTCCCCTGCATGCATCTATATAATACACTTCACTTTATCGTCCTCTCGAGGCTTGGCTTCGAGCTTTGGGTAAGACCCGTCGGTAAGATAATGGATGTTCGGACTCTGGCTCACGAACGCGAGGTTTCTCCCGTTCCACATCCGGATGCATCCTCCCGGCAACGGAATGATGTCGACAGGACTGCGATGGCTGAGCTCACACCTTTGCCTCGCAAACTTTCCTAAGCCGTCCACGGCTAGGCTCTACCAAATATATAACTACCGAGTAGTCCTACCCGTTGACGTATGTACAAACCCACCATCAATCTAACATCAACCTGCCTCCTATTAACACGTTGTTTCGAGAAAGCTGCCGACCTAACCATCTACACCGTCACCTCATGGGCTCAACTCTGAAGAAGACGCGATCCACATATGATACCAGGCCGGGCCAACCTCGATATCCGTCCGTGTCTGCCTGTTTACTCGCATGGCACCGGCGTCGATATCGGGGTTGGCCTTGCCTGGTTCCAAGCGTAAGTCCCCGACTTATATATATCCTATCGCGAAACGGTTAGCCTAGCTCCAATCTGGAGGAGGCAAATATATGCATCCGGGGCCCCGTTCCACAAAACGGTGGCCCGCTTCTCTCGCTACCTGGATACTAAGCCATGGCCTCTGGCCTGGCTTCAATGAAGCTCGATATTGGTCGAGCAACCCTTTCAAAAATGGCCCAAACAAGAGACAAACTATAACACCATGGTGCCACGGCGCAGGCTCTTAGAAAAACTCGGCAAGTGAATTATCACTTTGCTTCGATACATATATCCTTATACATGAGAGAATAAAGAACGACCCGGAGGTCGGCATTGCGATGCCTCCTCGAAGCAAGTCAGGGTAGGCATCCCTGCTTCATGAGCTCGATGCCCATATACTAACGATCAATTACTAGAAAGCAAATACATTTGCATACGGAGAACAGGAACAGGTCGGCTCCCAAAGCTCCTTTCCACATCTCACAGAAGCCTACAAGTGCACAACCCCGGTACGGGGTGTGCCACTTCTGTCGGAAGTGGGCTGAGGCGTTTCGGGAGGGCCGTGGAGCAGGATACAAACAACGAGAGCAGGTTACTTCACTGCACTGTGCACCCAGAGCAGGGTGGGGCGCAGAATTTACATTGGACCATGGGGATGGGGTGGGGCGGTGGGGCGGCCGACAAAATTTTGATATGTTGACATACCTCGATGCATCACTAGCCTCAGCGATTCCGAAAGGCTCGAATTGGCGGATCTGATCACAGGACGTTCACTCGGAAATCTCCCTCGTTATTACCCTTTCCCGCACAAGAACGCGAACCACCGGGCTCCAATTTTTATTGGGGTTTCGCATGGTTTGCGGTTCCTGCGGGAAGGGTAAGAACAGGGATGCAATGCAGCGAGCCGCAGTTTTCGGGTCGGACCGTGGGGGGGAAGGGTCGTCAATGGCCAACTACATATATATATATATATATATTCGCATATGTTCACCTCGACACGGCTCTCGTTATTACCCTACGTCACAGAAGAGCGCAAACCACCGAACTCCAATTTTTATTGGGGTCTCGCAGGTTTGCGGCTTCTGTGACATATGGTAATAACGAGAGTCTCGAGGCTGGAAGCCTTAGAGGAGAGCAACACGAGCTGCCACAAAAATGCAACATTGGACAGCGGCAACAGTGCGTGGTGCTCGAGGGCTTGCTGTGTAGGCTTATAAGCCTTTATACCTACTTAGTACCTAGGTACTTATCTACATCCTACTTACCTAAATATCTGTATACCCGGCTCAAATGGCTAAATATGCTCTTAGCCTATGGCCTAGACACCTACCTACTTAAGTAAGTACCTACAGCTCACAGCTAATGAGCATATGAGCCACTCCCACGACGAATATATGTTGCACGAAATAATCCCAAGAGTCAATGGCGAAGAAGCTGTTCCACGAGACCTACGTAGCTGCTTGAAGCTGAAGCCAGCCAAGAGGTTCGTGCACTGTAGCACGAGCCTAGTATACAAGCGTGCGTCTACCACATTTCGCACCTACTCAGTTCACACTTACTCACGCACTAGGAACATATAGGGACGCTCCCTGGGACTACCCACTTAGATAGAGCGCCTACCCCACCCGACACGCACAAACCTGGCTTCAAGCCCACCAACATCTTATGGTCGGGTGTTGCTGATTCCAAAGCCACCCTTCCGCGATATAGACGGTGGGCGTCTTTTATACGCCCGAGGTAAGCCATACAAATCGATATTTACCAATTAAGGCACACATAAACGCTGCTCTTAAACCAATGTTTTACTAATATCCCATTGTCGATTTAGTACCTACGTGCACATCCCAGCCACGGGGTCTGAACTTGTGGGCAAGATTACCCGCTGACTCCAGTACCCCTGACGAATCATATATATACTACCTCGAACCTCGAGATACCGCATGCTCTATAAAGATCGAACGAATTATTGTTAGTTGATGATTAGGATTCTACCTAACATCTACAGGGTCAGCTTTTGCACTCCCAATTGTGCAAAAAGCTATCAAGACCCTAAATGCACGGGTCAGAGGCTAGGAACCTCCGAGAACAAATGTTCGTGCCCAGAAGATTGTACTCGGGACAGACTATGCGGGCAGTTCGATGGAACAAGAGTACTCTTGTGCCGATACCCACGCCTAGAAGGAGGGATTCTGAGGACCAAGCATACGTGCCCACTCAGATCCCTGGGCCAATTGGCCAATAGAGGGCAACTTATCTTACCTACACGGCCCTGGAGGAGATGTTCATGTTCCACCCGACGATACAACCGAACTGACGATACAAGCTATCGCGTGGGCCGCAGTCCGCAGTACCTTCAACCCCCGACTAAGGCGCTCCCCACAGGAGCTGTCCGTACTCAAAGGCACGCACGTGCAAGCGAGTCTCGTTGACGCTCTTCCAGGGTCCTGCCGAAAGTCAAATTCACCCGTCATGAGCATACATTTATGGGCAGATATATAGTCCAAGATAACACTAGCCAGCCTCATGGACTCCAACGTCTTCCATGCCTTCTTGAGTCTGAGCCTTAATCTAGATGGCCAACGTCTACGATCTTGGGCACGACTATGTGGCAGGACTAGTGTACGTACTGCATACTGTCCGAAGAATATGGCCGTGGGAATTGTATCCCCGGCCACCAGATAAGATAGACACGCACAGGCAACTGAAAGCAGGACGAAGGAGCCCAAGGGCCTACGAGGCCTAAGTGGCCTAAGTACTATATGCAGCGGCCTACGTGGCCTAAGTTTGTACAGCGGCCTACGCGGCCTAAGTTTGTACAGTGGCCCAAGTGGCCTATGTATTTACAGCGGTAAGTGGCCTAAGTGGCCTGAGGACTCTAGGGAATCATGGCAGTCCAAAGAGCCTGGAGCCAGCAACAGATGAAGCGGTGTATCGAGACTTGAGATGAATACTACTAGCTCCCCTACGAGGGGAAAAAATGGGTATAATTACTCGCCCCTCCCCGATCCCCCCAAAGCACAATAAGGGATATCCTCTGCATGTTACATGTTCCGAGGATCCCGAACTATCTAAAGAGAGGGGATACATACCAAAAAGACTAACAAAATAAAGGCAATATGAAGCCCGTGGCCTTGGTAAGGGATGTTCCATCCCGTGGCCACGGGCTCATTGAACTAAATGGATATATCAATACATTACCCACCTCTCATACTTGGCCGACTGGCAGATGCAGCTAGCGGCTTCCCCAAGCTTCGCGTTAAGGGCCATCGGTACAACCCGATCGGCCCTCTTGACATGAAGCTACGTCTAGCGAAGCCTTCTAGAGCATGTCAGAGGGCATGAGCGGCTTGTAACCACAAGCCTCCAACAGGATGTCAAAAGGGCCGATCGGATCGTACCGACGGCCTGTGGTGTGGTTCTCTCGAAAAGCGCACCTGACAAAGGAACCCAGATCCGTGGTGCGTGCCAAACGGAACGATCGGGTTGTACCGACGTCCCCTTTGGGCTCGATCCATATCCTCACTGGTAACGCCAATTCTGGCCCAACGGAGCTCCCCTGAGATGGTGCCGAGGAGGTAGGAAGATATACTGTAGGCGAATTCAACGTTAGAATATATATGGCCGTGGCTACCCTCCACTTTGTGACGTCTGGGCACGGGACCAAGTCATAATTTCTTTAAACATAATGTACAATAAAGGGGTTAGATAAGTTTTCTGCCCCAACTATATCATCCAGAAGATTGGTGGGCGCCTATGGCTGGGGAAACTACTTAGGCACATCCGATTTTTGATGGTTGTGTCCGTTTTCTATTCACTGTATGTTATGTATATAGTCGAAATGCGAAATGGCGGGGTGGGTGGTCTACACCATTATCACGGGCAGTATCCCTTCGAATTTCATGAATATTCATGTTTATATATAAGTATAAGAAGGCCAATGCAGGTAAGTTTTGTTTTGAAGGAATAATTCATGTAACCCTCTATTATCTAGATATATGCGAGTCTGTCGAAGAAGCCTCACCATGCATGTATGATTTTCGTTCGCGGGGGCTGAGTTCTCTGCCGTACGCGCACGCCTGTGTGCTTGGGGCTCCTGCCAATTATATTAATTTCCGAGGGACTCGAATACTGTATATTTGTAGTTTTGTCTTCATCTACTCTACATGTTGGTCCTGGGATCTCGCCCAATCTGAAAATATTAAACCAGGAAATGTATATAAAAATGCAGTCATATTCAAAGCCCCGAGTTGTTATGCTACGGGATACTCTATGTTCGCTAATTAGTACCTGGGTAATCCCAATGCAATGCTCAAATACACTGAGCGGTTTTCGGAGAACAGCGTAGACATATCTCACGCTCGTCGTTGGAATGCCCAGGAATCCTAACTTTCGACTTTTTTAGGATTTAAGGAATCCTGGGGACATTAGGAACGGAACCTAAATACCGATTATATGTTCCCGGGAAAGTGACAACAGTGACCACGCCTACTATACCAGGCCTGGATAACCATATACGCTTAGCTAGACGGGCGATAATGTGCATTTGCTGCTGGAACCGTCTGTGATCTAGTAGTGCGGACCCGACGGTTATGAAATTACCATAGAACGACTTGGAGTATCTCAGTATACCGCAGGTTGGATGGTCGTTTAAAAGTAGTGCACAGCCATGAGAATTGAAAGCGAAGATGCAGCAGGATATGACGAGTGCCATCTATCTTTCATTGTCTTACTGCATGACACGCATCTTATCGGTGGGCTTGTATAAGTATCTAATGCTTCTACGGTGACTTGCGGGAGATAGTTATATCTATGTCTTCACGAAGAGTTCTAAAGGAACATATTGTCTTTGTAATTCGAATTGATTGTTTCATTCATTCTTATTCTCTCCATCACTCCACTGAATCACCCGATGAGGGGTTTGGATTCAGGAAAACCACAAAAAAAAAAAAAGCTCTCCGCATCATCGTCCGAAAAATAGAAACCACGTGCGTATTATACACAATCTTCGCTCTTCCTCATCCTTTTCCTTGACTAGCTCGACTTGATACTTGCGTCGCCGTCGCTTTACCGGCCCAGCTGACCGCTTTGTACTACTGCCCCTCAAAAAAAAAAAAAAAAAAAAAAAAAAAAAAAAAAAAGTAAAGGACAAGAAAAGCAAACGATTTAAGAGTGGAGTCTTAAAAGGTGGGGTATCATAGCTATAAAAAAGGCTTGGGCGAAAGGACGAAGGGGGGAGACTACGTCCAGGAACTTTCTGGGGGAGATGTGGAAGAGGGAGGTACAGATTAAAGACAAGGAGAAAATGGAAATTACGGATCTTGCATTTCTTAGGATCAGTCTAAAGAGAAATATAGAATGCCCTTCCTTTTAAGAAAAAAACGATAGTCCTCCGTTAACCAAAAAAAAAAAGTGTGAAAAGAGAAGTAGAAGATAGGGTGGCGGGAGAGAAGGTGGGTGATTAGAGGAGGGAGAAAGGTTTAGTGTATAAAAAAAGTGTATAAACCCCGAAACAGGAACCACCCCCGAGAAAAAGGTGTAAATCAGAACGCCGTAAAGTGCGGACGAGAAAGGGAAAGCAGATAACACCGGAGAATGCAAGGTTGTACGGAGCGAACCGCACGGAAGGAAAAATATGGTATACAAACCACGTTTCCATTATGGGGCTCTGAATATATATTTCTTTTCAGCACCCACTGTGAATGAGCTTTTTTTTGCTTGTGCTTCTTTCATTCTTTCGGTGACGGGGAAAGAAGAGGAAAGGGATTTGTCATGAATTCATAATAAAAATACAACCGAGTCCAAGATGGACACAGTGCTGCGATGCTCCCCCCACCGCAATACATATCGAGGCTGTCTCCTCAAACCTTTCGGAAATCTGTGAGAGCATGTTAGAAACGTGGCAAACACTCGGGAGGTCCGGGTGTGGAGGCATACCTGACAACACAGGATAAATCATCTCGAAAGCCTGATAAATCTCCTCTCGGACCTTAGCGCCGGTCAAGACGATTTTGCCGGAGACGAAGATTAAGAGGACAATCTTGGGCTTCATCATACGATAGATGAGACCGGGGAAGAGCTCAGGCTCATAAGAGCTGAAGTGATGATGGCGAGAGGCCAATCCTTCCAGACGGATGGGGAACTTGATGTCGCAGGAGCCGACAATGTTCTGGATCTTGAAATCCGTAAACTTGGCATTGAAGCCAAGCTTCTGGATGATTCTGGCGTACTTGCGAGAGGCGAGCTTGGAGTCATCCTCTGATTTGGCACCAGTGACGACCATCTTCCCGGACGCGAAGATAAGAGCAGTAGTCTTGGGCTCGCGAATACGCATGATGACAGCGGCGAAACGCTAGTAGTAGAAATGTAAGCATGAATTTGGAGCAGAGGTCATTCATGCTAGACCCATTAAGAGCCTCTGAGAGTCAAAAATATGTACCTTTGGATTGTACTCAGCATTGCGAGCGTGAAGAGCAATAGTCTTCAGGTCGAGACGACAGTCCAGGTTGACGGTGGCAACGATGTTTCTTCACGCGAGAAAGATAAATTTAAGCATATGGCTTTTCTTTACTTTTCAGGACAACCACCACCTCCAAGTCCACAACCCCTGGGCAAGGAGCAGGATGGTACTTACTGCAAGGTAGGGACGATTCCGCTGACACCGTTTGAGGGAGTAGCGGCTGGCGTCGCCGGTGTCTGGACGGTGTTCCCAGCAGCCGATGGATCCAAACTGGAGTCCGACTTCTGCATTGATCGCTCAGTCTCGGTCGACGGCGGCGTGAGATCACCAGCACCGCCGGGGAAGGAGAGGGAAGAAGGGCCGGTGAAGGCCTTCGCTTGCAGCGGGGTTGCAGGATGTGTGGTTAGGCTCTCCATGCTGGGCAATAGAGATCACAGACGGGCAGAGATGGAGATGGTTTGATGAGGTTGATGTTTGAGGGTTGGTGGACGAGCTGTCGACAAGATATATTAGCAGCTGAGGGACAACAACACATCGACGCGTCAACACAACAACACAGGCCCATGGCAACGCCACCGCCGCCACAGCGCCCAGCTTCTTCCAGTGTGCTGCTGCATAAGCAGGAACACCGGACAAAGAAGGACCACGATGATGGTGGAAGAGGATGGAAAAGAAGTGTTCTAGGGAAGAGGGAGAGAAGGACTGCTCACCTAGAGGAGAAAGAACAACTGAATGGTTCCCCTGGATAGTTCGTCACGCGAATAGATACCAAATGGCCGGGCGGGAAAAGTAATTTCACAGTCGTGATTTCTCAAACGAACCTTTCGAAGGCTTTGCGACAGATGGAAGTAAAGTATAGTAGAGGAAGAAAAGGCGAAGACTTTGACGATGCTGGACAGGACGTGGAAAGTCTGGGAGGATATCCTTATTTCTTGGTTTCTTTTTTTTCTCTATCTGCAAGGGAATATAAAGTCTTTGTGTGCAAAGCAGCAGCAACAGGTTTCTATCTGGAGGTATCGCAAGCGAAAAAGATAAAGGAATTAAACAGCACGAGGAACAGAGCAAAGTGGTATCAATGTGGATGAATTGGATGAATTGGATGGATAATTCGTAGGCTCGGAAAGCGGCTTCAGTCAAGAAGGTAGCCTTGGGCCTGTACTTCTAAGGTATAAATGAGTAGCAGTTAAAAAGGAGCGATGTCGTCGTCGGAACTCCGAATACACCCACGTGACCTGGCGTTAACAAGAGGCCGAAGGTTCAGCGTGAGCTGTTTGCCGAACGGATGTGTTGAGTGTTGAGAGAGTGTGTTGCGAGTGAGGAAAGAGAAGAGCAAGGAATCAAACTGGCAAACAAAAAAAAAATGCCAGTCACTTGATCTTGGTGGTCTCCTCCCTGGTTGTGGGTGGATGTGTTGCGTGTGTTGAGAGTGTGTTGCGGTGTTGTGTGGTTTTTGTCAAAAGGAAGGGCCTCCCTTTTCTTCGTTCGGACCAGAAAAATGGTATTTTTTTTGAAGGGGGAAGAGCTGCAGTATTTATACTCCCGGCCTTTGGCCATACAAAGGCACAGTCATCGCCGCTTTTTACCAGCTCAGATCTTCCCACACCAAACCCACTAAAACCTCCCACACCACGCTTTTTGCTGCTGCTTGGTCGCTGCATTAGCTCCGGTTACGAAAATGGCCTATCGGAAAAAGCAATTCGACCCGAATAAGAAAATAATTGGCTCCCGGCCAGACCTGGAACCTCCACCGCCTTATCATCCTCTCCCTGGGCCTTGCTTTTTTCAGCTCCACTGTGGCTCTCTCACACTCTCATTTTTCTGATGCTCTCCTCCTAACCCCCCTCCCCTGGCAGAGACCGGCATCAAGGGGGTCAAGCCTTTTTTTTCTGTCGCTCGGGTGCAGTCCTCCACACATCCTCCATTATTCAAAGGTTCAATCCACCAATCCAGCCTGGCCTTCTCTCTTGCAGGCCGAAGGAACACTGCAGAAGCCGATCGAGCAGAAAGAGTGGGATGCCCAAGCAAATCCTTGATGTCTGGCCATATCACATTGCGTGGATTGGCGGCGCAGTTGCTGTGGAGTTTGCTGCTGGTTGCTCCAGAAAGAGCCTGTTTCTTGGCGCCCCCGATGCTCTGTTTAGTGCATCCTTCTGGTCTCACTCACACTCACCTCCGAGGCGCTTTCTTCCCTTCCTTCTCCTTCTCTGATCCATCTGTACTTCGCTCTCAACTTTCTGTACCATCATCTCGACACTAAAACCACCGACCCCATTTCCGACTCATCTGAACACTCATCAACTGAATACTCATCGACTCTCGACAGGAATCATACACTAATATAAGAAAGGGACTGAAGAGGAGGTTCTTTCTTCCCGGCGAGCACTGGCTTCAACGTTCAACCTGGATACGGTCTCTTTTTTTTTTTAAACTCTCTTGTGACGCGTTATTTAGGGGTTGTTGATTGCTGCTCCCTAGTCACATCTCTTGTCAACCAAGAGATGCATCGATGGCCTGCCTCGCTGCAGGAAGGTACAGTATCTCACAAGACGGTTAGGAGCATTCCCTTTTACACAACATCAAATCGGAATCCTTCGACTGTCGGTCATTAATTTGTCGACATATCGCTCTCCTGTTCTCATCGATGAATTTTTCCTGTTTTAATACCCCCTTTGCGTCCCTTTTGTCACCCCAAATACCCAGATTGCCGTTCCTTTCAACAAGGCTCAGAGCATTCTCTCCTTCCCTCCGACGCCGACCTTCTTCCAACCGGAAGGCTGTCATGCCCTCTCCTCTTCCAAATGCCTAAAAAGAGAACCAAAAATGCAGGAGCCCCGCTGGATGAAATCCTCCTGCCTTCCCTCACGTCCAACGAAAACCAGCACACCCTTCCCCGCTTTTGCCCTTGCCTTGCTTTGCCTCTAAAGCCAGGCGAGAGAAATGCAGAGCGGAAAAAATAAAAAAAATAAAAAGTTCAAATGGTGCCCAAATGCATACAGCGATCGATTTCAACATGTCGAGAGCTCACGGATTCGGGTGATTTGAGCACAAAAGCAGCCTGTTGGGTCAAGCTGAGGGAGCTATTTTAGCACGCACCGAACGGACCTCGCACCAACCGCTGCTGGGAACTCCCCCGGACGATAGGCCTGGTTCAGTTCCACATTTTGTCGTTGCCCCCGTTCGTGCTGCGACTTCAGATTCGGGGCGGGAAATGAGTCACTGAAATGGACCAGCGCCATGCGGCATTCTGATTGGTGTAATCCCTGCAACCTCCTTTTCTTCCACCCGCTTGCTTTTTCCAACTCGCAAATTTGCAATTTTTGTTTGATTTGATTTGCTGGCCTTTGACGAGGCATGTTGGGTGCTCCCTCCCATTTTCGGCATCACGACACGAACAAACATCGTGTTCGAATGCACTAATCCAATTTCCGAGACAACGGCCGACGGCTCACGCTTTCGTGATTGTTTTCGGGCTTTTTGTCTATTAGGCTCTGCTCTGGCTCGTCTGTGTTTTTGTTGCTTCTGGAAGGAAGTCCATCCCGTCCGTTTTTGTGGCCCCAACCGGGAAGCGGCGGGTTTCTGTTTGTCTGTCCACCGCAAAAGGGGGAGAAGAAAGGGGGAAAGGGTTACGTATGCAGCTTGCTACTCAACGTCATGGTGTGTGGTATGGTTAGGGCTTTGGGACTGTTTGGAGGTTGCGGTTGGTCGGTTTGGAGAGTTACCGTTGGAGTGATGGTCGGGCTTTGGAGTTTCAGCTTGAGATGGAAGCAAAAAAGGGCGAAGGAGGAAAGGTAGATTGCCGGCTACACCAGCACTGTCATTTCGCAAGGGAAAGCGAAAGGGAAAAAAGATTAACTGCCGTTAGCCATGAAACGTGATATCGTCGTGATGTAATAACATTCTGGCATCAACAGTGAGTCGTAATAACTTTTTTATCCAAGCTGCAGGACGCGTTCTTCAGTTGCAGGCAGCCTGCAGGCCCCTTGCAAGTTGGTGCGTTCCCTGTTGGGACCTCGACTGAGGTAACAGGTAACAAGCAGGTAACACGCTTGGTTGCCTTGTTGATATTATTTGTTATTTTCGGGCGGTTGGATCTCTTTTTGCCCTCTTTTCTGGCTTGTGACGATGAAACCCTCCCAACCCGTCTGTTTCGTCCGTGGCGCCCTGGCCCACCCACACTTTGGAGCCTTTGGCCCCGGTCGACTCGACCTCGCCTTTTGTCTCTCATGCATTTTGCTCGATTCGAGATGGCATTCATCCAGATTGGGGCCGCTGGGATTATCCGCCTATATTGGCGTGCATCAGCACCAGATCGTGCATTTAAAGCTTCTTTTTATTTTTTTCGTCTTGCATTTTGGTTAGTGCTCTTGGTGGGTTTTTATGCCGTCCGGCGTGGGACGATGGACATGGATCCCAACAGTTTCCCATGCAGGGTTTCTACATAAGCTGACGCGTGGGGAGGTATAACACGGCAAAAGAGACGAACGAACACCTCCTTGGATTTCGGATGGATGATATCGGGTTTTTTGATCCTATCATATAGCCCATTTGAAACTTGTCTTTTCTCCCACGCGGGTTTAACCGGCTTAACTGCTTCACTCTCATTTGATAACCTTTTTTGAACCGAGAGAGAAACATTGGTTGTGGGAGGATGCGAGAACCCTGGTTTGGAATTTTAAGATTTTTTTTTTTAACCTTCGCGATCGGATGAAAAGCAAAAAGAAAGAAAATCCCTTCGTTTTCGTGATAAGGAAAAAAAAAGTAGCTCCCCCACTTCTCTTATCGATATCGATACGAATACCCCTTCGTCTCCCCTTGCAAGAAGAGCCGAAAACCTGGGATACTGTTTTTTGCAAAGAGGGAGAAAGGCAAAAAATAGAAGTCTCAACATTTTATATCTCAATCCCGCCATCATCCATGCCATTAATCCCGCCAGCCCTTTCCACCGTCGAGGAACCACGGTCCGACGATGGATCCGGACCGCCTTCTTCGATCATCATCATCGGGTCCGGTGTATTTGGACGTACGTGAATTCTTATGTCCTCATACCCTTTATCCCGTCCGTACAAAATCCCGGGTTTTTCATCCCCTTGTAGCTACCCATAGCTGCAGCATACTTAGCTAAGGGTGAAGCTATATTTACGCTTCTCAATGCACCCCATCTACATTGCAACATAAAATAAAATAAAATAAAATAAATAAAAGTAATTCGCTGGCATTCGCGATGCCTCACGACGAGTTCTTTTCGGTCTAACATACTCCAGTCACAACCGCTCTCTCCCTCTCCCACCGTCCCGCATACGCCTCCACCACCATTACAGTAATCGATAAATCCCCTTTCCCAGCCGCCGACGGTTCATCGATCGATTCCTCACGGATAATACGCGCGGATTATAAAGACCCAGTGTACGCACGGCTCGCGGCCGAAGCATTGGAAATATGGCGGTTACCCGGAAAACATATCGCCGATGAACTCATCAGCGGAGCAAAAGATATCTACGCTGGTGTTGGCGCTGGGAATAGATACTCTGAGTCCGGGCTTGTGCTTGTGGGTGATGGGGATGTGGAGTATGTTACGGAATCTTATAAGAATATGAAAGCGCAGGCTGATGCGCTGGGAGTCGAGGGAAGTGTAAGGCTTTTGGAGGATAAGGAGGCCATTAGGGAGGCTATGAAGACTGGTGGGGTTACGGGGAGTAAAGGGTATATAAACCCTTTTAGTGGCTGGGCGGACGCGCAGGCTGCTATGGTGTGGGTTAGGGAGGAGTGTGGGAAGCGGGGGAACATTAAGTTCGTGGAGGGGGAAGTCGAGATGCTTTGGGTTAAGAAGGGGGTTGAAGCAGACGGGGATGAGGGAGATGAAGGAGAAGGTCGGGGATCCGCAAGAAAGAAAGTTGAAGGGGTGGTTATGAAGAATGGAGACATGCTATCTGCGGATATTACCGTGCTCGCGGCGGGGGCATGGAGCCCCGGGCTATTGGATCTGGCGGGAAGAGCGGTTGCTACCGGGCAGGTCATGGCTTATGTGGAGGTTAGTAAGGAGGAAGAGGAGGAGTTGAAGAGTATACCCGTTACGTTGGATTTATCGAATGGGATGTTTGTGTTCCCGCCCAGGTGTGGAGTTCTGAAAATCGCAAGACACGCATTCGGGTATATGAATAGTACCGTAGGGGAGGATTGGGAAAAGGCCGGTGTGGAAGTGGTGGTTAGTAAACCTGTGACCGGCGTGAGTTTGCCCGGTGTGAGGATTCCGAAGGAAGATGAGGATATGTTGGCTATGGGCTTGGGGGAGATGGTACCGAGGCTGAAAGCGAGGGAGTTTAAGAAGACAAGGCTATGTTGGTATACTGATACGTGAGTTTTTCCTACCTCCGCTTCCATCCCTAATTCCGGGGCCGTACCGGTATTGGATTCTGACTAGATGTTTTCTTAGGCCCACCGGCGATTTCATCGTATCCTATCATCCCACTATCGACCGTTTATTCCTAGCCACCGGAGGTAGCGGACACGCCTTCAAATTCCTACCTGTACTCGGAGAGAAGATTGCGGACGGCATCGAGGGAAAGCTGGAAGATGATCTCGAGCAACTGTGGAAGTTTAGGGATCCGGTTGAGGGCCCAGTTATCACCTATGACGGCAGTAGGAACGGGACTGAGAGAGCTGAACTAAGTGATGTGCTAAGAATGGACCAATAGGTCGTATTTCGAAGCTTTCTATAGATACCCAGCTGGCAGTCTGGTTTACGATATTATATCTGTTTGAGGGGTACCTCATTGCCCCATGGCCACTGTACAGGCGCATGCATTATCAAACTTCCTTAGATGGACATAGTCTTGTTCCCAGACTTCAGTAGGCCACAGGTGTAGATAGATATATAGATATTGATCACTTAAATCAAGAAGTTATCAAGTGCATGTTTCAAATACCTCTACACGTATAGTAGTGGATGCACAATTACCCAAAGGCCGTGAATAGTTTGGTGTTCGAGCGGTTGGTACATACCGGTACCAGGCTTTGGAAACAGTGCTTAATCGGGGCCTTATTTGAGGGAGTTTGAACAGCTCTGGGTCCCTCTTCTTAGTATGTCCGAGATCGGGCTTGAGCGCGAAGGACCCTGAGTCATCCAGCCAAGACGCGTTGCGTCGAGAAAACCCGCAGAAAACTTCTGCGTTGACCCTGTTGCATGTCGTTAACGCTGGGATTTTCATGGTTCCACCAAGGCCGCTGATTGGAGCTTGAGATTGAATTGCTCACATTTCCCTTGCGTATAAAATTTCTTCAAGCCTCAGTCAACCTATTCTTCGATATTCAATTATTTTTGGCCATGGAATTCGACAATTGAACATGGGATTCGGCTCTTTCGACTTGGGTTTTGGTTATTGACGACTTTATCCTTCAACTAAGATGCACCTTCGATACCATTGACTTGCGGCCTCGATCATTTCCGACTGCGATAGCTGATCGTCCAGCACCAGTATCAACTTTTCATCGAAAGCTTCTCGATATACATTTCAAATATGGCGCCTCCAAAGAAAGGGATCAAAGGTTTTGGCGAATGGGACTCGACTCCAGCTTCAGCTCCCAGGGAAGATATCAAACCGAAGTCCGTGTCTGCTGAGCAACATGGTTCGCGTCTCGATTCACGACGAGGCACAGGTCCGACCACTTCAAAGGACCCCAGAGCTCGATTCTCGAAAACGGAAAGGTAGCTCTATATACTTCTTTCGAAGCTGAGCCAGTCTACACAGGAGAAAATGCTAAGATGCTTTCCCATCTAGAGCCCAGCCGCCGAGGATATTAACCCAAGGTTCTGGTGCTTTCCGGGACACCCATCGGCCTCCAGGACCAAAGCAGAAATACCCCAACATAGTCGTTGAAGACCGTCCTACGACACTGACAGCGGCCCAAAAGATTAAACGGGTAAAAGGCATCTACTGGATCACGGGATTAGGTGTCTACGCCTTGTCTTCATACGGTGTATACCTTTATATACAATACCAGAAGGCTGTCAGAATCCAGGAAGAGAATGAGAAGCAATATAAACTCGGGGTTAAGGATAGGCCTGAGGTCGATACGCATAAGGTTTATGAGAATATCTCGGGCAAGTACGATTCAAATGTTAGATGGAGTGAGTTTTTCATGGGCATGCCGCTATTGAGGAGATGGATGATGTGGGGATTGCAGGTGAGTGAATATTTAAAATAGCGATCTGTCAATCCGGCGGAGGCCTACGCAAGAGGCCCAGTCGTACGATTATCCTAAGATTCTCGGCGTATGATTGCGATGTGACGGTCATTTGCGGGTTTTATGAGGATGCTTATTGTTATGCTGGGCAGGGCGACGTACTCGAGGCTTCGGCTGGCACCGGTCGCAACAATGCCTACTATCCAGTTCGAAATTGCCAATCGGTGACCATGGTAGACAACAGTCCTAACATGCTGGAGGTCGCGAAGAATGATTTCGAGCGTATGTTTTTCCATGCCTCGGTATGCCTATGTCCAGGGACTGATCAACGATCATATGTCTGCAGGAAGATATCCACGTTACGGTCACATCTCATTTGCCCCACAGGACGCCAGCAAGCCGATCAAGTCACCTTCCGGGGAAGGGTTTGACCGGGTTATCCAGACCATGGGCCTTTGCTCTCAGAAATGCCCCGTTGAGACACTCCGAAACCTCGAGTTGCATTGTAAGCCTGGGGGGAAAATATTACTCTTGGAACATGGGAGATCCCATTACGACTGGCTAAACAATATTCTCGATGCCTACGTTCTGGATCACGCTAGAAACTGGGGTTGCTTCTGGAACCGGGATATCGGCGGATTACTCGAGGAAAGTGGCCTCGTGGTCACTAAAACTTCGAGATTCCATCTCGGAACCACCTGGCTAATTGAAGCTTCTCCACGCCCTCGGAAACAGGATCAAACTGCTGAACCGGGTTCCGAGAGCAAGTAGTTCACTCTGGTGAAGATGGACTTGTCTCAGGGTCCGAATGAGCTCCGAGATTCTGTAACGTTGGCGGAATCTCACAGGATGCACGTTTGATGGCGGACAGGAAAACGTTGTGGGTGGCCTACGGAACCCGGGAGACTAGGCCTTGACCCCGCTTCTGGAATTCCGATGCGGCAACGGTGCGGCGCCCGCATAAAGATACCAGCAAGGGCTCTGATTGGTCCGGTTGGGGACCACAGAAACTTCCCAATCAGGAGCCCAGTTATCAGTTACATCACAACCTTAATCACAGCCTTACGGCAGCTTTTTTATTGCTCGCCCACTCCTCCGCTTCCCCTCCGCGATAATGGACCGGAAGTGTGGCCCCCATCGTCATCTACCCTGATAGGGGATCTGCATCCACTAAGTCGATGGTCTGTCTCAAGCGGATTCAGAAGATCTGACGAGTCAGAATGAATAAAGATGATTCTGATCATTCGGGCAAAAAAGGATTTACCAACATTTAACCGTGCAGATAAAGGCTGTCCAGCTTGATTGCCCCCATCATGCTCGATCACATTTTGAGCTCCTCGCTGTGCCCGATGCTCAATTATGACCTGCAAAGCAGCACTGCAGAGCGAGAGCACTGGCATGCGCATGTGGGTGTGGGCTTTGTTTTAGGGTGGGAAACGGCACGCACAATTGATAATCGGTCGAATTTTTGGCAAAAAAAATTTTTTGGGGTCGACATTTTTTGCGAGGTTTACTTGCAGGGATTCCACCCGTTGTGGCCAACGCTAAAGCAGTCCTGGGCCTTGACAGAGCGCTTTAGCGTCTGGCTTCTTGTCTTCCTCCAGATGCAGCAACAGGTCTCCCCACTCTTGACAGAAGGGTAACGGAAGAAAGTCAGAAGGAAGAACCAGCATCTCCACTCGGGTGTTGACCCTTGTTTGACCAATGGCGATGAGGGTGAACAAAGCAGCTTAGCAGGGAGCAGAAGAGAAGAGTGCAGCGAGCGTCATGCATCCACCCTAACCCCAGTCAGTTAAGTTTGGATCGTTGTGTCGCAGGACGAAAAAAGTTGTGAGAGAAGAGCAGGAATACTGCTAAAAGAGTTCACCGCTACAAGGTGCGAATCATATTTTATTTTTCTGGGGTGGAGTCTAAAAAAAAAAAAAAAAGTTTCCCGCCTGGAGGAAGAGGGAAGAGTATACACGAGAGATTGCTGCTATCTGCATTCGACGAATTCCTCCCCTCCGCTATTTCCCTACCCACCACCTATTATACCCAACTTCCCCATCTTTTTTCCGTTTACTGCTTTCCTCTCTTATTTTCATAGATAGACTGACTTCTTTCCCTCATCCAGTTTCCTTCTTGTTTTTCTCATAATTCAATCAGGTTTTCAACATTGAGCTGTTGTCGCCACTGATTGGTCTTTTTTTTTTTCTCATTAGCAACCGTTTTTCTTTATATCCAACCATTTTCTTCCCCATTGGTGCAGACGAAAACGTATGCACAGGAAGTTACCCAGCAATTCGGATTAATCCTCCTGTCGGAACCACAGAAAAACGACGTTTCCGAAGAGGACCATCGTTTGATAGACGCATCTTCATTGAAAACAAAATCTGTTTTCAATTAAAAGAGCGTCAATAGAGTTGCTGCCTTTAATTAGGATTTGTTCGCAAACTCACCGATCATCATTGCATCTCGATCTTCCTGCACCCCGCCGCATTTTTCTAAGAGTTATTTCTCGAAACCCACTCGTCGTACAGGATATATCAGTCATACCGTTTTGGCCAACCCTCTCGGATTCCCACATACAAAGAAGAAACATATCTCCACTCACGAATTTTTTTATTTTTTTAAAAAAAAATAATTTAGATACGTATCTTTTTTTACGAATTTTCTTAACTTTCTTCAATATGGTCTACAATACAAGAAGAAAGTCGGTCTCGCTCGCCTCCCTCGGAATTGCCGTGCCCGCCGCTGTCAAGCATCACAGACCGTCGCCACCAGCTGATACCACAGACCAACCGCCTTCGAAACGAGTCAAGAGGGTCCATCATGGGTCCACCATTGTCAGACCGGAACTCGGGCCCACGCCGCCACCGTCGCCTCCATCACATCAGGACCAACCGATAAACTATGAAGATATCGACGACGAAATTGTGAGCATCGTAGTGAGGGTTCTGGAACGTTCCGGAAACCGGCCGCACACTGTCAGGGAGCTTGTCAATGGATTTGGCAATACCAGCGGTGTTTCCCTCATTGACAAGTAAGTAGTCTTGGAGCTTCCTGGTCAGGCAATATCTAACATCTCATGTTTACAGCTCGGCAAACCCACATGCTATAATTTCTTCCCGTCTAAACCTTTATTTGAAGCGCAAGGACTTCAGCGATGACAAGCCGTGCGTCCTCGACAAAGAATTGATCACTACCCACCCGAAACGAACCTACTTTTTCTTGACCAATACCGAGCACCAACCGATCCCAGAATTCGAGCTACCAATGCCGACAAGGATCGTTGTATCCCCAGCTCCAACCGATGAGGCCGAAGAAGAGGAGGAGCGACGACGCAGAATTCCGTCGCCCAGTCCGGAAATCGAGTTCTTCGACAATGACCACGAACACGAACAAGATGACCTTGACGATACCACCTCCATCTTCTCCAGAGACCGGTCCGGTTCCCCTTCCTCGCGCAATTCGCCACCACTCGAGGGCGACGAACAGGAGTTCTCGGATAACGCCATTTCGTTATCTATCAAGCATAGATCTGCTTCCCGAGATCTAAGAGAAGGTGTGCCTACCCCACCACTCTCAATGGAGGAAGAAACGGCCCTCGAGCACGAACATCACTCGCACTTCCTGGCCCCGTATAATATCAATGCGTCTGCCATTCCACACCCGAGCCCAATTGTCAGACCGGTTTCGCCCAAGGCAGAAGTATCCGACGCTCGTAAGAGCCTTGAGGTTGTTACCAATTTCAAGCTCGGAGAGCCCGCGGCTAGCTACACATACGAGAGCTGGAGCGACCTAAAGAGTCCCGAGACGGTCAATCTTCAAGAGCTAGACGCTCTCCTTGGTTCTCTCTAAAGGAGTATCATCTCCTATATTTTTCTTTCTTTTTTCTTTTCATTTCTCTTAGAAAGGCCACGGGGTCTGCGAAGACCCGTAGATCTCTTTCATTAAAAGTGCGTCTTTTGGAGTATGACTTTTCCTATATCTGGGATTTTTGGGGTAGGCTCTTTTCTTAGGCTTTTCTTTTGTTTATCTGGAGTTGGAGATCAAAAAATTGATACCAGTGGATGTTTCCCTTTTACTATTTGACGATATGGTGATACTACGGTATCACCGTGCGATTTTCCTTTTTGGTCGCTATATACCCAATCCCCCCTCCCTCTTATTTTTATATTTCCTTTTAATTTCCTTATCTGTTACTTTTCCTTGTGGTCGGAAAATTCTAAAAATGGAACCTATGTATGGGCACGATCTTTCCTTGTTGATAGATTTTACATACATCTCTGCTCACTCACAAAAAGATTCTAAAATAGAAATTATAGAAATCTACAAATAGAATAAAATGAAAATTCACTTGAATTTAAAAAATAAGCTCTTTCTCCGTTCTCTGTGATCCTACTCTACGTACTTAGTCATGATAATTCCTTCTCGAAGTTTGTAACTGGCTTGTTGTTCACCCCGCCGAAATCATCGCGATCTGCCGAAAATTGCCCCCCAAGTTTACCGAGCCTGAGCTCGTTTATCGCTCTGTTCTCCTCCATACAACCGAAAAAGTAGCCCGTGTGCGGGCAGGAGACTTTTTTCTTTCGCACCCGCTCACGCCACACGATCTAAATTATGCATGGCCAAAGGGTACTTTACTTGGTAACGACTAAGTATTACTGTTGTCCAAAATTAAAACAGGAAGTCAAAAACAAAAATCTCAAATCTTTGGACGAATGCATGCAAGGCTAGTATTTCTCCAAAAAAGTCAAGGCAAGGCGAAGATTCCCCACAGGAGAGATATAGAGTTGACGAAAAAGCCAGCGAGACGAGAGAGCGAGCGAGACATACTTGCATTGTATATGGCCTGAAACAGCATTGGCGTTATTGTCTTTTTCAATATACGTCTAGTCTTCTTACTGGCTTCTTTCCTGACTCTTGTTTTTTTCCCATGTGGCATGTGAACTTCTTTGCATCGAACGATGCAATCATATATAAGCATGAACCTATTTTTTCGGTCGTCAACTGCGTTTCGCTTATTTTGACACCTTCGTTTCTTCTTTCCGTGTGCGGAGCCCGAAAGCTTAAAGGTCCTGGAGGAGGGGCTGGACCAATAATCATAAATTCAATTCATGGGTTTTTTCTCGTTTCTATCGATAGCAAGAATTATCCATGCCCGAATTTCCCTTACCATGTCAGCAGCAAGCACTCCAATGCAATCCGTTGTATTCCGTATTTCGCTCTCTCGCTCGCATGGCTAAATTCGTCTGAAGAAAAAATGTTTTTCCGTGCCTGCAAGATTAATAGAGGGGGAATGATCCCAGGTACAAAGTACAGGTACCCCCAAAAGGCATCCAGTACGGAGTCCCTTCATTAGCTAACTGGAATTGAGGATATCCCCATCTCCGTTCTCTCTACTTTCCCGTTGTTGGAGTTTTATCTTCTTCAATTATATCATACTACTTGTTTTCTGAAGCGCCTTTTGAAAGTTAATTACTGGGGCATAACCTGATACCGGCTAAAGCATCCCGTAGAGCTCTTCAACAGAAACCACCACCAACCGCCTCTTTCTTTTTCATTTTCGATTTCCTAAGAGCTTCATCTTAAATATCGATTTTAAGCAATCACCTGCACCGAAAGGTAAAATTGCGCCCCCGCCGCTGCCGTCAGCTAGCACCCATAACTTACGGAGAATCGGAACGCTTCCTTTTCGTTGTTTGTTGCTATGCTGGAAGAGAAAGGAAGCCGTACATTAAGGGTCCTACCCGAAGCAGACTGGTTTCCCTAATAATCTACCGGGGGATATTAGCGATGGCGGTCGTCGGTCGTTGGGGGAGTAGTATAAAAAAAGTTAACTTTTTTTTCCTGGAGGCGCTCCTTCTGCGAGAAGCCCTGGCTCTTCACTTGCCGCCGTTTTTGGGGGCTTTTGCTTTTAATGCTTTCCCAACCCTGGTATTCCTGCACACGATACTGGCCCGGCCATCGGGAAATGAAAAAGAAACGGGAGGTTTTTTTCTTCTTTTTCTTTTCTTTTCTACGGAATACATACTGGCCTCAGCGTGAATTTCTGCACGGCCTTTGGAAAAGTCAAAAAGTAAAGTTGATTGTAGCGGTTGTCGCCCAGGAGGGCGTGCGTAGAGACATACATACGCATATACGTAGGATCTACAATCGATAATTCATGAGACAAATCGACCTGCCCGCTTTAGCCTCTTCATTGTATACATTACCCCGGATATATCGGGAAAACCTTATGATAGCTGGGTATCATATTGTATACTTCATACTGCAGCGTAGGTGTAATTGTACCACCACATGTTTCAATTCTCGTCGGAGCATCGAGTTTCCTAGTTGTAGATGTTACAAAACTATATGTGTAGAGAGACACACACAGAGGCGTAGTAGTCTTTCTAGAAGCACCGATCTTCGGGACAACTTTCTCCTAGCGCCCCAATGAAATGTCTTTGACGGGATACTCCGTGGAAATCGATCTTGTGCAACTGTTGTGCTGCGTCGAAAGCATGTGCTTGCACGTTTCGGCGGTATGGGAAAGGATTAAGCTTAAAAAACCGCCCGGGTCGTCATACCCCCTTCGACGAAACGACGACGTCTATAGTAGCTGATATAAGTGACCCCAACCTATAACAAATCGTCTTCCAAAACAAACTTGCTAAGCCGCGGATTTCGAAAGCTTTCCTGTGGCTAATTTGTTTCGTAAGCCTAAAAGGAGCCAAGTTAACCCTTCCTCCCAAGCGGAAATGCTGATAACGAAGAAGAAAAGTCCACAATATGCATCGCATGACTTCCGAAACTTCGAAACCAACTAACCCTTCCTCTTTCCCCCCTCAAAAAATTGCGAGAGCTCGCGCACTCGCCTCCAACGGATTCGAACTAGCTTCCAGCAGCTGTCAATGGGCTGTATCATGCAAACATCTTAATACCAGGCTAGAATATTTCGTACTAATGGCGAAACCTCGCTGGGGTGAGCGCAGCGACCTCTATTTCATGCGATGCGGTGGGGATTATAGACCTGTTGGTTAGACAACATGATGCACCAGCCGAAAATGAATGCAATTGCCCGTCGTGGTTAGAAGCATCTGTATCAAGTCCGACTAGCGTCGTCTGCAAAGGTGGTGCCACATCTTTTAGGTACCAGACCAGGCCGCATTGTGGGGTTCCGGTCTTCGGACTAAAAGAGTTCGGCGGCATTGGACCCACGGTGAATGCCGCATGGTTGTGATGTATGTAGGGTCTCAGTCCGTCCCCACCGCCGAAGGGAATGCTTGCTTCCCACGTTTTTTCGAGAATGGCGCACAAAAAAAAAGTCTGTTTTTAAACAAGAAATGTTTGGACGAAATTCGAAACTAGTGCAATGTGCCATCGTTATGCAAGAGCTTCCCGGTCCCGTCACATCTTCCAGAGCTCTGGTTGACGGTTTCGTATCACGCTATCACAAAAAGCTTCCAGAATCTCTGTTTGATACGTTACTAGCTAATGCGAAACCGATGCTATAGCAAGCATGAATACATCACATGGAACCATGGTACTACGCAAGGTCACATTCGGATATTGCCTGTTAGCACTTCGAGACGATCATCTATTCACCCCCCAGTTCTTCATTCCTCCTTGTCCTATTCTAGAACACTACCTTATATGTGTTATAGATAGGTGACCTAGACTAAACAGTAGACTTTAAGAAACGTTGCCACAGTTTGGTGTAAGTAGCGTTCGAGTAGTGGTGCGGTGACCGGAAAAAAGCGGAAAAGAAACCCCAGTCCAATGCTATGAGCTACGTGATTTCCCGTAATGAAACATAAATGATAGATAATGAAAACGAATAAAGAGGTAAAGGGGTGGAGACTGATAAATGACAACCAGGAAACACAATGCAGCATAGCAGTGAAAGCAAGCACTGAGAGCGGAAATCGAGATATGGAAAGGAATTTGGAGAGTAACACGGAACCAACCAGCGAATCGGGACTGGAAGATTCATGGAATGTAACGGAAAGGGTCATTAAAAGTGTGGGGAACCACCGACACCGGCCCCAGAGCTCGTGGATCCGGGACGGTTGGTGAAAGGCAAAGATGCAGCAGAAGAGCCGACGATAGGGGAGCCGATTTCTCCAGGCCCACCGATTGGTGTACCAACTAATCCTGCTGAGCTAGAAACCCTTCGTCTTGGATCCTCAGAGTCCCCATGGAATCTTACGGAGATTCCATGCTCATCCGCAAGGCGATGAAAAACGCCTCCACCGTTTTGCCAGTCACCTTCAAGCTCAGTGAGTGTTAATAGCTCTTCTTCGCTGACATCATTCGGGGGAACCAGTTGATCGGATTCATTCATTTGCTTCATAAGGAGCTTAAGCGGCATGAAACCATCGGCGTTCTTCTTCTCTTTTGGGGTCTGTTTGTAACTTGAGATTGCCAGCAAGCGAAGAAGGTCGAAACGACCTGTACGACGTTGATTAGCGCCGAAGGGAGTAGAGGGGTTGGGGATCCATCCTACAGGTCCTTCATTAGCATACTATCAACAAAGTTCACCACCTCCACGATGGAGACGTACCCGTAGATGCCGGACTCAAGGCGGGGGGCCCCCAAGGTCCGCTTGGGTTAAATAAAGGACTTGGTGCCCCCCATGTATTGCTCGGGCTTGGGAATGCTCCGAATCCTTGGCTGCCAGAATCGTGTCCTAGGAAGAACGGCGAACTCCCGGGTGGGATTCCAAAGACGCCTCTGCTCGGGATATTGCTCCCACGGCGGGCGGGAGATGCGCCGTCAGACTTATTAACGGTTGGCTCTTCCGGTTCATCGTCTCCTAACAATGCACTGCTTCCAAGAGATGTGCTCAGCTCGTCAATGTTGATCTTCGAGACGGGCCCTCCGGGAGCTGCATTCGTGGGTCGCTGAATTGGGGTAGGTCGATGGATTGGCTTTGGAGTAGATACTGAGTTGCCTTCAATATGATCCCCCGATGGCTGTCTTTGGTGTCCTGGCATATTTTCCTGCCGCATGAAAGGTGAACCCGGAGCTTGAGGGAACCCAGGAGCTGAGAGCGGTTGAGGAAGACCGCTGAAATCGTTCCCCATGAAAGGCCGTGTGTTTGGTGGTGGGAATCCGCGAAGCCCTGCGGATGGTGGACCCAAAGGTAGAGGTGGATTTCCTGCTGGAACTGGGAAGCCCCGAAAGATGTTCATTCCGAAACCCAACTGACTAGGTGGGGGGAGCATCGAGAGGGGTATGGGATGCGGTCTGTGCCCTGGTGGTGGTGGTAGGAACGATCCCTGGCCTGGAAGCAGGGGAAAGTTATCTGGAGGCGGAACTCCGGGAGGAGGCGAGAGGTGGGACGGGAAGCCATGTGGAGCCCCAATAGGAGGTATATGAACACCTGGAGTAGCGCCTTGAGGTGAAAGACCTGGCGGTGCCGGGGTGCCTACAGGCAGCGGAATTCCAGGAGGAGGACCGGGTGGGAGTTGGCCTTGTTTAGGGGGTCCAATTGGGCCGGCAGGTAAAATGGAGGCTAAGGAAGGGGTCGAGGCAGTAGAGACAACAGCTGAGGTAGACGACTGGGGTAAAGTCGTGGAACCCCCAATGCTCGAGCGAGTCTGTATCTTAGGGGTCTGTGGCGATGAAGCTACGGACCCTCTAGCTGAAGACTTGGCTTTTCCGGGTGATGCTGTCTTGGGCAAAGCGGGTGTCGCAATCGTTAACCGTGGAGATACCACCGCAGGAACAATGGTAGGCGGGTGTAGGGAATGGGATGGGGTTGAGGCTTTGGAGGCGGATGCGAGAGTCGGAGTGCCGGCGATCTTTGGGACGGCGACGTTGCCCTCAGACTCCTTCCTGGCACGCTCTTTCTCCTCTGCAGCCTTCTTTCTGATTTCACGATCCTTCCTATCCTTCTCATCCTTCTCCCTCTTTTCTCGATCTCGCTGATCCTTTTCTTCCTTTTGTTTGCGAGCCACTTCAGCCTTCTTCTTCTTCTCTTGCTCAAGTTGCTCCTTTCGCTTGCGCTCCCTCTCTTGTTCTCGCTCACGTTCCTCCTGAAGTCGTTTCTTCCTTTCCTCTTCCTTTCGCAAGCGCTCTTCGTCGGCGGCCTTCTTTTCTGCCTCCCGCTTAAGGCGCTGCTCTTCCTTCCGTTTACGAGCCTCCTCAGCTTTCCTCTCCTCCTCTGCCTTCTTCTCAGCCTCCTCCCTCGCCTTTTTCTCAGCCTTCTCACGCATTTCAGCTTCCTTCGCCTCTTTCTGCGCTTTCCTCCTTGCACTCTTTTTCTCCTTTTCTCTGAGTTTACGTTCCTTCTGCTCAGCTTCTTTCCGCTTTTCGTCCTCCTCTTCTTCTAGTAGTCGCTTCTGCCGTTCGATCGCAACTCGTTCCCGATACGCGGAAAGGACCCTCTGCTCGAACATCCTCGCGGCAAAGATCTGAAACATCCGACGTCCTTCCTCCATTCGCTGTTCCTCTGTCATAGCATCCTGAAACCCAATATTAGCCTTTCCGTCTTTAAAACCCAAGTTTGTCTTGAAACAGCCAAACAAGGTCCAAAGAAGTAGTAGTAGTAATAGTATACCGGTTCCTCATCATCTTCATCGTCAAAATCCTCCTCGTCATCATCGTACTCCTCTTCGTCATCCTCTACGTCGTAATCCGGATTGCCATTCGGTACGTGCGAGTGGTTGTGCTGGATGCCGGAGTGCATCTGGTTATTAATCCCGTGTGCATGCTGGCTTGCCTCCTCCTCTCGAGCCATCCTCCTTTCGGCGAGCTGTTCCATCATCTCAATGAACTTCTTACCGTCATTTTTGAGAAGGTCATCAGCTACTGTGAGGATTCCGCCTTCTTCCAATGAAATCAAGTTGTCAGCGTCATCTGCTCCCTCTACTAACGGTGGATTCGGGCGCCGCGTACCTCTAACGGTAAGGCTATTACCGAAGTTGAAGAAGTCCTGTTGAACGCTGCGATGACCGTCTTCGGATATGTCCTCGTACTCGTCGTCGTCTTCGTAAGGTCCTTCGTCGTCGTCTTCGAGTTCGGGGAGCTCTTCCATACGTCGGGCTTGGGGGAGACCTTTACTAGGGCTGGACACCAAGTCAGCCTCGAGATCCATAAAAGGCCCGTAGCTCGTTCTGGTAAACGCGTACTGTTCCAATTCCTCATAGTATGCGTCATAGAGCACCTCTAATTCCTCTTCGATCGCCGTCCTCTTTCTTCCGCACACGCTGCAGGAACATGAATGCTTCTGCTGCTCCTTCATCTTCTTCAGAACAGCCTCCTTCTCCACCTTCACCAGGGACCGTCGTTCATCCTCGCCCAGAGAAAGCCAGAAGTTCTTGATCCGTTCGCGTTCTTCGCTTGTCGAGGTGTTCCATATCCTATCCTTGGAAGACTTCTGAGCGTCCTTACGCGCAGTTTCGTGCGATGGAGCTTGAGAACCCTCGCTTTGAGCAACCGGCTGATTTCCTGCACCCTTCTTTTTCTTCTTCTTCTTGTTTTTCTTCGAAGTCGGTACCTCGAGCTCTCCAGGTTGTTGATTAGACGCGCCGTCGTAGCTCGGATCTGTGGGATCGAAGTGCGGTTCTTCATCCGAATAATAGTTGTCGTCCCCTTCAACATCGAAATACTCGTTAGAATCGAATTGCTCTAAGCTAGCTCGTATCGCATCATAATACTCCTGCAGATGCTGACGGGACGTATTAGGTCCTGCTTGGGGGTTGGGAATCTTGTTCGACGGACCTTGCACAGACGGTTCGAAGTGGTCATGGTTGTCGTGGTGCGAGTTGTGATTGGAAGGATCGAGATGGGGATCGAGATTGGTCGCCGCTCCCTTATTGCGGTTCTTCTTTTTCTTCTTCTTGGATCCACCGCTGGCATTGGTGCCGGCTACGACTTCGCTCGACAAGCCATTAGAATGTGTGTCGTGCGCCGGAGGGGTCTCTGCGATATCAAAAGAACCTCCCGTTAGTATCAAGGAATATAACCGTCATATATCACCAGCGAAAGGGGGGAACATTCGGATAGCTGCGAGTGGTTCCGTAGGTCCGTACCAAGTGAAGGGGTTTGCGGTGTGCTTCGAACTTTTATCATCCTCGTCCCATCCTTGTTGAAGATATGCCCACCCGGCATCTCGCCACTTGCTGTCGAGGGGAGGACCTAAGGCCGCCTCGCAATGGAGATCGTAGGAACGAATCCTATCCGTCTCCTGAACGTATTAGAGCCCTTGGACAGGATCTCCAGAGGTTCGGTCGCAGAATTCCACCTCAAGGATCTCCCAGGTCGACGGTTTGTGAGTCTAGGGATTTTGTCGAAGGTGGCGATCGAGGATTCGGCTTCAGGCCGGCTAATCTTCCGATAGAAGGTCAGGACCCGAGCGGAGATGGCAAGATGAGGTATTCGGTCTATGAGATGAGCGTCGATGGCGAGCTAGGCAGGGTGACTAGAGGTGACTAGCTTGCAGTATGAGCAGTAGAGGGGGTATCCGGATAACGAGGTAATTTCGGAAGAATCTGCCGGCTGGACTAGAGCAGGGACGACCGATAAATTGACCGAAGTGAAGGATACTTAAGAAGGCGATGAGATGGCCGGAGGTTGATGGTATCGTGTGGTCGCGGCAGGGGATTCGAGGGCGAGGGGATGATGTTGATGTCAGAGTGGGTTTCTGGCTCGTATGGGGGTTTTAGTGGCAGCGGTATAATAGATTGGGCGGTTTTAGTGGACTGCAGTTTGGGGCAACAATTCTTTCCACCAAATTTCCTCGACTTAGCGACAACGTTGATTCTGATTCTGACGACTGCCGTGTCTGGCCAGCCCGACGGAACAAACACGCACGGAAAGGACGAATTGGCACTCCAGCTGGCGGTCACGGTACGCTACGGTCTGGTACGGGATGCTACGGACATGCGCGGGTTCGGTTCGAATCGACGAGGTGGAACGGACGGCCCGAGATTGACTGATTGCTTCGGATATCCGATGTGATCAGGGGCAAGCTGTCAGGAGCTACTTCCCAGCTGTCGGTCAGCCAGCTCCGGCGAGCAGCTTCGAGGAGAGAGAGCAGGGCGACGTTGGAAATCGGTACCTGAGTCAGGAATCCACCAGGACGCAGGCCCGCCTCAGGTTTCCTGCGCATTGATATTGCAGGTGCAGCCATTCTGGGCCAATCGCTCCGGACGCTGTGCTGCTTGCATTTGTGGCGGTTAAACCCGAGCTTGACGGACAGTTCGATGCAGTGCAGCCCATCCGCCAAGGGCACGCAAGCAAGCGGGCGGGCATTTCAACTTCCAACATCAAGACCGAAGGAAACGCATCGCACGGTCGTCTGGGCAGGCTGCGAGGTTGCACGTACGTACCGACGTGCACGGAGCCGCAGAAATCCGCCCCGTCATTTCTGGCGTGCGGTGTTCCCGGTTTCTTCGTGATACGGCATGTTTTCAGCAGGGACCTGTTGTTTCTCTCGCTGACGAGCTTGAGAGTGTACGAGTAGAACGACTACGGCCGTAGCCCGATGCAACCGCGGATTGAGGTAGGTGGAGAGAAGCAGAACATGATCTATTCAAGACGGAGCAGCTACATGCATCTCGAGGATACGACAGGTGTCCTATGCTTCATTCCAGAGCCACTACCGTTTGCAGTTACCCCGACACCGGTGTTGGTTCTCTTATAGCTATTTCCCCCTAACCACCCTTCTTCTTAACATATCTCAATTCTCTATTTTAGGGAGAGTTACTCCTATATGAAGCCTGGACCATGTACAGCGAGAAGGTCTGCTGCCCTTGAACTTGATTCTATACTTAACGACGAGAATGCTCGTATATCGGGACCTCAGATCATTACTTGAACCGCAATAGAAGCAATTCCCACACGCCAAAGCTGAAACGCCGGAATGCTCGAGATATATATAGCCCATGGCAAGCTAGTATATCGTCTAAATAAGGAGACATACTGAAGTATCTCCCATGTTTACGTTAACCTTCTGACACTCCTGTACGCTAGAACGGGTCCGCTCTACGGGATATCTATTACCCGCCAGACCAAACATCGCCCAGACTACTAAGCTCTTCAAGCGTATAACTAAGTAAATAAATAATAAAAATGCTATATACTCCGAAGCTAAAAGCCCGACTTGACACTCCCGCCTTCCTATTCCGATCCTATAGACGACGTCACGGAGGGGCCGTCTTACGGTTACAGCAATCCAGACCTCCTGATAACCGTATATCGTACCCCCTAACTGGCCAACGATCGTAACAACCGGAGCTGAGGTTAAAATAAGATTTTCCTTCGATGCCACTCCGGATGCTTAGTTGAAAGATATCGTTATGCATAGTATAGACCGAGTATGTAACATGACCGATCGTACCACTCGGAAAATAAGGCGCCCTGGACCCGTTGAACCACGGGTGGGCTATTAGACGTGGTATTAATATTCCACAGTCAGCCACGAGAGGGGCTGAGCAGGACGGCCTGAACGCCCAGGCACCGGGCGATAGGGATCTTAAAGGTTAGGTGTTTCGAGACCGCGAAGGAGTCACCGCCCCGGTGGTGATGTAACTTCGATGGCTTCCTTTTTTTTTTTTTTCTTTCTCCCCCATTCCAGATCTTTCTTGAGAGATTTTTCGATACGGCATGATATTTGTCATGGAAAGGAAGCCGGTGAGCCTTTTACTTTTTTTTTTTTTTTCTTTCAATTTCGCCCGGTTGACAATTGCAATTGCAATTACAATTGGGGTGACGAGAAGGGTCCGAACGGCAATGCAATGATCAATTGCGAATGCGATCCGATTGAACTGAAATTTAAAAACTAAAAACTAAAAGCTTGTAAAACCGCCTGGGAAGCCGCCCGAGGCCATTTGCGTATCACAGGAGGTTATAGTAAGTGAGTAAGTAGTGTCAGTAGACGGAAGAGAAGAGACCGGGGACGGGCTGACATGCCCGATCGATCCAGGCCATTCCCGCCGGCCATTCGCATGCACAAACTCGGATTCGATGCACCGTTTCGGCCAGGTCCCTCGAAGCGCACCTTCTTCGAGCAGCTGGATATGCATCATGTCAGTCTCGGGCAGGAACAACTGTCAGTGCAGAGGACGCCTTGTAGCCGCACAGATATCATACATACTCAAGTAGTAGTACACTTACACGTCGGTGGACGTTGACATGATCTGATGATGCCCCGTTCTCGACCATGATACATGATACCTAATACCTGGGCTGCCCCTTCCACTAGCGAACGGTTCGGCCACCAAAAGTGCAGCCCAGCCGCAGTCCGGTTTTCCTTTTCCTCTTTTCCTTCCTGTTCCCTTTTATTTCCCTTCCCTTCGTCTCTTCCCTTTCGATTGAAATTATAAAAAGAACTGCGGTTGGTTAGCATGTTTTGTCCTGTCGGTTCGAAGAATCCAGCCCAATCCGTCCCGGGGACCCCAAATACCGGCCATTACTAAACGACCCTTCGAAATAAATTGTTATCGTCGTAACCGCTCATCCTTCCCTCTTCGTTCCCCTTCATAACCCACACGGCCTCCGACAGAGAGAAAAACGTGACATCGATCTTACGGAAAGAGAAAGAAAGAAGAAAGTATATAATTATCAAGAGCCCGACGACTTCTGCTCCCGGTCCATTCATATCGCAAACACCGACTGCTGCTCCGACACTTCCGACAATTCCATCCCTCCATCCCGAACCAATTTCGAGGCGACGACCGAACAGAAAAGTCAGCCAGCCAGCCGGCAAAAATTGGACATCCGCGGGAAAGAACCCACAAGAGCTCCATCTCTCACTCGTCTGCCGTAAGCCGTACGACATACGAAGGGCCCGAAAACTGTAATCCTCGAATTCGCGGTCCGTGCAGCCCGTAATCAGCGAACACGCAGGCGGTGGATCTCCTCAAGCGACGACTGATCGACTTAAACGGCGGCCTTTGGGATCTTTACTCTGTGATTGGATCCTCGTTCCTGTGCTGGACGACAACTTCATCTTCAACTTCAAAGAACAACGCAAACGTTCGATCCCTCTTCGAAAGGGAATCTCTTTGGACGGGCGGAGTAGACGTCGAATCTCGAAATATTAAAGAGGAAGTTCCCGAGGGGTTTATCTGGTATTGCTTTGCTTTTCTCCGGTGCCGACAACTCGTAGCCCAACATGACTTACAACCCCGGTCCGAATGTTATGAGACGGTAAGCGATTCGATTCTCCGACTTCCCCCGCCGAACATGTCGACTTGGTTGAGAAACAGCCGTCGGGTGCTCTGAGACATATCGACGGCTGTTCTCGGCCGGTGGTGGCGGTGGCTGCATCGTTGGAGGAGCTGGGGGCTGATATGGCTATTTGGTATTAGGAAGCTCGTCATCATCGGTGACGGTGCCTGCGGGAAGACTAGTTTACTGAGCGTCTTCACCCTCGGATACTTTCCCGAGGTGAGTAGCTTTCCCATCTTATATTATATCCGCTGAGTAGATTACTAAACTGTCATACCCCATATAGCAATATGTAAGGCACACTATACCGTCCATCGATGCCTCTCCGGTGGTGCTAATTTTAGGTTATTCAGATTCCCACGGTGTTCGAAAACTATGTCACAGATTGCCGAGTGCGTTTCCTCTACTAGTATCATTTTATGGGTGTTCTTATATCTGACGGGTTATACTATCCAGGTCGACGGCAAGTCTGTGCAGCTGGCGTTATGGGATACTGCTGGTCAAGAAGACTATGAGGCAAGCTTTGGCCCCCATATCTCCACAATAAACATCCGTCTAACAAAATAATACAGAGACTACGGCCTCTCGCATATGCCAAAGCCCATGTCATACTCATCGGCTACGCCGTAAACGAACCCGAATCTCTAGAAAACGTCAAGGAAAAGGTAACTCAAGCAAGAACGACAACCAAACATCCTAAGTTCCCGAGTGACTAACCAGCAACAATAATACCAGTGGATAGAGGAAGCCCACGAACGCTGCCCGGACGTCCCGATCATCGTCGTCGGCCTGAAGAAAGATCTCCGTGACGACCCCGTCGCCAAAGAGGAGATGCGCAAGAAGAGCCTGAAATTCGTCCAACCCAGCTACGCCGAGAACGTCGCCAAACAATGCGGCGCTCGAAAGTACATGGAATGCAGCGCGAAGAACGGCGAAGGTGTCGATGACGTATTCGAGGCGGCGACTCGAGCCGCCATGTTGACGAACTTTGAAACGAAGGGAACCAGCGGCTGCTGTGTCCTCTTATAAAACAGCCTTTTTTTTCTCTCCACACTTGCATACGAAACTTTTCAGCCCCGTCTTCCGACATAACTACTACTACGCAACCGACACGCGATTATGATGACCACTCATCTTTACTACTTTTCGCACCCAACCAACCACGCCCTGAATTCTACGGGCACACACCAAAAAATTATTTCCTAATTGCTGTTTTTCTAATTATATCTCCCGGAGTTCGGCTTTACGGTTTCCAACCAAAATGATATCCCATCGTCCGTTCTTTCTATCGCTTTTCGGAAAAAACACTCTCAGTCAGTCGGCTCACCACCTACGCCAAACCCATCTCGCATCGATTTGTTCTTTTAACAGCACCACGCAAAGCATGGAGCGCCTATTATTAACGTCTCCAGCAACTCTCGACATCTCGAGCCCCCCCATCATAGTCCTTTGTTTCGGTTTCTTTTTTTGTTTCCGTTTCGATTTCCGCAATCAACTAGGCGGAAATCACAGTTCAGGGCAAAAGGGTCCAAGGAATCCATACCATTAATCGGAGGAATAGAAATCGGGTTTTGTTTTTTTTCATCGTTGTTCATACTTTACTTCTCTCAAATTTCCTAGTTCACCACTCGCGTCCTGTTTCTTTTCCTTAACTCTTCGGTTTTCGTTTCATCGGTTCATCTACTATCAAACATGGACAAAAAGTGGGAAAGCAAAGCAAGGAAGCGCTTAGCAGAGGGATAGTTGTTGTTTTTTAAATGAAAAAAGCAGGGTGTGCAAAAAATGTGCGATGCTTGTGCTCTTCTGTTCTTCTCTACATATTTTTTTCTTTCTTTCAACCACCTTCGCTATTTTACTTATACCTTTGGTATTACTAAATGGCCTTTTGTCTCGTAAAACCGGCCGCTGAAATAGCCCTGTTATAGCTACTTATATAGTTATGGGCGGAAAATTGAGGTTTCTTTTTTGTTCAGTTAAAGCGTCCATAGCGGCTTGAATCCATCGACATCATATCGTTTTTCCTGGCTGGTTAGTTTCTTCATTTGATACTTCTCTTTCTCTTACTTAACATTTCCTCTCGTCCTATCTCTAAAGGAGTACTAGTCCGTTACAGCAATGATAAGTTTAGTTGGTTGCTATAAATGGATCACGATTATCCAGGAACCAGTGGATAGAGCAATTGATATAAAACCAACCATCTCAGATACCATAACTAAACACCACTATTAATGTTATGCAAAAGAAGAAGCAGTAGCAGCAGAGAAGAGAATAACGAACGCCTCATGATCCAACCCCTAATATAATATGCCAAAACCCCAGCAATATAGCAGCCACTCTACACCTTACTCATCAACCCTCCCTCCAACCCCCCACCACCACTATTACCAGCACCACTAATCCTCCCCGGAGCCTCTCCACCACCACCACCATTACCCCACCCTCCCCAAAAAATCCTCAAAAACCCCCTCCTCACACCCCGCAAAATTATGCGTAGCCTTTGGAATAACCCCACTCCCCAGCACATCAACCGCAACCCCCTTTCTAACACAAACCCTCACCCACCTCTCCACCAACGCCACCTTATCCACCGTAACAGGTACAAACTCATCATCCCCACTATAAACCACCAAAACCGGTGTCTTAGCCGGCGTAATCCCCCCAAACGTCCCCTCCAAAATATCCTCATTTATGTCAGAACTAAAAAAATCATCCTCCCCGTCGAAATTGGGAGAAGTAAGCGAATACCATCTCTCAGCGGAACAAGGAGCTTCGAATACACCCTTTGTAATCTGCGTAGGCATTATATCCCCCCCTCTACCACTCTTCACAAGTCGTTGCGCGTGTTTCCAACTTCTTTCGTAGGAGTCTTTGCCTAATATACCCACGAGTGCTTCGCGATCGCTAACGGGGGCTTGGAGGATCGCACCGTCGAGTTGTCCGTCTGCCTGTTGGGATACTTCGAGACGGCAGAGGTAGTGCAGGATATCCTGACAACCTGTCGAGTGGCCCATTACTACTACCTTGGGACGGGAGAGTTGGATTTTGAAGTAGGAGATGCAGAGGGCTAGTTCCTTTGCGTCGCGGGTTAGGTTGCCGGTTCCTTTTTAAAAATATTAGATCTTGATATTGATATATTGGTAAGAAGGGGAGGGGATATATATAAGGTATACACACCCCATCCACCAGCAGACGACGATATCAGGACTTGAACAACCGCCCATCCGGTCCTGTATAACAAAACATTCGTCAGCATAACCCAACTTTGTAAAGTACGGATATATATAATTATAATAGGACATACCTGACCAAATCACCAACATAAGGCACGGTCAACAGGTTATCCCCCAACCCGCCCAGGAACAGCAGCGTATTCGGCTTCCCATCCCGGCTGGATCTTAACGCTGGCGAGTCGAATTCGAAAGCGGTCAGTTCTTTCGTCTGTATAAAGCCATTAAATCAGTAAACGTTATAAGGCCGAATAAAAATAAAATAAAAATAAAATAAAAGATTTAACTCCAAAGAAAAGAAACGTCGCTAGCAAGCCAGAAAACCCGCTAATGATAACTAACATCTTATCTCGTAGATAATATAAGATATCAATAACATCAACCAGTTATAGAAATTTAACAAAAATATCCATGTTATACAATCCAAGGATATTAACATTTAGCGAAAAAACATAGCAAAAAGTATAAGCAAAGGAAGAATACTCCACCGACATAATGATGCAAAATACCAGGGTAGCTAGTAGGCACAAACGTCGACCGCGGCTCCATCTCAAATTCCCCAGGTTCTTAACCCCAGGTCCTGCAGTCACTCTAATAATCCCCGCCAAATAAAAACCCCAGAAATCCCTAAGCAAAAAAATAAAACCTGCAAGTCGAAAATGTAAAGGCGCGGGGGTCGGGTACCGATGGATCAGGAAGGAAAGCAAAGGTAAAAGAATAAAAAGGGAAAATGAAAAAAATGGGGGGGAAAACGCCTGGTTTTGGACGGAGCAACGGGTTGGGGTGACTAAACCCCTCCAGGGGCCGCATCGCGGGGCAACTTTTATAGCCGAGTCCAATCGATGAATTAATAGACACATTGGACGAAGCACTATCAATGCATTAGAGACGTTCATAAAACATTCATTAGCTATCAATATCATCCCTCCATCCCCCAAATAACGCCAATGCATCGCCGCTATATAGCCGCCATGACCGCAAAAGCTCACCAAAGTAGTCAATAGAATACATCCATCAAACCACCTCATAACCCACTCGCTCATAAAGATAAATAAATATTCACAAACATTAAAGCCCTAGGATCAAATCCCCACGGAAGCCAAAAGAGGATGAAGAGGAGGAGATATTAAAAGAAACCACACCGAATCCACCAAAACCCCCCCCTCCTATCAAAGGAAAGCAAAGAAAAGAATCCCCATCCCACCCCCTTATAACCTCAACTTACTCAACTTCTTATCCAACCCCTCCCTATAAGCCTCCAACTCCTCCGCCGTCTCAGTATCCCAAGCAGCCAACGACCCTTGAATGTGCATCTTCAGATTAATGATCGTCTGCAACATCTTCTCGATCTCAGCGTGGTAGAACTCCCTCAAAACGTGTGCTCCGTGGGCCAGCTGGTCGTATTCGATGTTGACCGACTGAAGCCTCTGCTCCAGCGCCAAAAGTCCGCTTTGGGCGTTAATCCTCATTGACTGCAGTTCGCGCTCCAACTTCTCAATCTCCGCGTTCGAGGCTGATGTTTCCGTAGCTGAGGTCTAATCAAAAAACCACCCTGCATTAACACCCTCAAACCCTAATGAATAGATATATAAATTTATATAAAAAACTCACCTCCTTGATCTCACTATACTCATCATTCACAGCCGCCAACTTGGCCTCCAATGTCTCCAACTCCTCCCCTTTATCCTTCAAAGTCTCCTGAATATTATCCAACCGATCCTGATTCTTAATACTAACATCCTGCGCATTATGAATCCTCGTCGCGATCTCGTTTCGAAAATTATTAAGCGCTGGCTTAACCTCGTGCCGCAGATCCAACGTCAGCACCTGTCGCGGGTTATACCCAACCCCAACATCGTACAACAACCGCTCATCGTCCCCGCTGCTCCCCTCAGGCGCAGACTGCGCCGCCTTCGTAAGCGGTATGATATCGATCTCGCAACTCTGCCCGTTCGTCGCCGTAACCCCGATCTTGTACCCGAGCTCATTATACCTCTTAACCGCGTGCTCCAACAGTTCCAACTTCTTCAACGCCTCCGCCTCCCTCCCAGCAGCTACCCCATTAGCCTCATCGAGCTTAACCTCCACCCCTTCAAGCCCCTTAATCAACTTCTCCCTCTCCGTATTCATCCTATCAATATCCCCAGTCGACAACCCCTGCCTATCAACCGCCTGCTGCAACTCCACCTTCTCAACCTCCAACCTCGCAATCTCCTGCCTAGCAGCCTCCCCTTCATCCCTAAGCGCCGAAATAACAGTCTTAATCTGCGCCGTCTTCTCCCTCTGATGCTCGATATATTTCCTAAATTTATCCTGATCATTCCTCAACGTCTCCCCCTCACTCTTCAACCGGTCCAAAGGCGACTTCCCACTCTCATCCTCCAGCTCCGATATCGCGTTAACAAGCTGATCGTACTCCGCCTTCAAAACCACAAGGCTCTCCTGATCCTGCGCGCTCCTAGCCTCAAACTCCTCCACCATCTCGTTCTTAAACGGCGTGAAATCATCCTCATCGTTCAACCACGTCGTGTAACACTGCGATAGGTACCTATACCCGACCTTCGACGTGCCCATATCCAGATTATGCTGCTCTATCGCATCATCGTAGTGTCCGGACTCAAAGTTATCCAACGCCTGAACCAACTGCACCATCCAATGCAGCAATCCCAGATAAGTCGGCCAATTATTCGCACCACCGACAGCGCCCAACTGTGCCTTTGTAATATTCCCGAGGTAAGGGTACTTTATCCCCTTCAACAACGGCATAACCTCCGTCTCAACGCTTTTCAACGAAAACTTAAAATTCGGATCAACCCGATGATACAACCACTGGAAAATCGTTGTGAAATCCTTCTGCATCGGCGAGGTTAACGCCTTAGGTCCCAGATTATGTTTCGTTTCCAGCTCGAAATTGTATCGTAGAAGGTACTCTTGAATCTCCTGTGCCATTTTATTTCTAAAATTCGGATCCCGTAGAGGTCTTGGATCTGTGACCTTCCCCGATCCGGAACCGGCTATAGCGCTCGCACCGGAGTTTCCGAAAAACGTACCACCGCTGCCTGCCCCGTTCGCACCGACGGACGGACGGGAGTACATGCTACTTCTTCGTTGGTCCATCACTTGCGGCGTTGATGATGTTGGAGCGTATGATTTCCGTGATGAGGGGATATTAAACCCGCCGACGCCCCCGCCGGCGGGGCCTCCGATACGTGATTCGCGACGGTTAGCGGTTTGAGCCCCCATATCGAGGAGATTGCCGGCGAGACTACCGCCGGACCGGGCGGGGAGCATGGAGTGTCGGAAGTTGGGGGCCGAGGGACGACCACCCTGCGAAAGACCTTGGTTTGAAGCGGAACGTTTGAGGGCGGATGTAGGTTGGGGGATTGAGGTGAGATTGTTGATGCCGGAGATTGTCTGGGGGATATATATAGATGGTTAGCTTTGGAGAAGAAGCTATGGAGTATACAGAGAAGAGGGCACTAACCTCCCTCGGGCGCTTGAAGGCGCTGAACAAGTTTGTATCCTGCGACATGGCGCGCACGAGCTCGTGTGGATCCTGCTAAGCTCCCTGACTAGTTGTTCACAGCTCTATCCGTCAGAAGTAAAAGATGCTTTAAAAGGTATTATTGAGTCGTAGATGCCCGTTAAATGGTAGATGTAGGGTAATATCCGTTTGCAGATGCTATCGATGCTGACGCTGTCGACGGTGCTAACAAGCAGAATGGGGGGGTGTGGAGGAGAGAAAAGAAGTTGAAGTTTGAAGTTGAAGTTGCGGCGGGCGTGTTGGTAAACAAAGAAATTCCACTGCGACAACACACGCGCTTAGCAACCGCCTCAACCACGTTATCACAGACCAGCCGGACAGGATCCTGGCCGGGTATATATACCCTCTCAATGCCAAAAGTGAATCCATTGAGACCGTCCGGATCGAGATTATTTACTCGAAACGCGCTGCATTGGGTAAAATACGATGCGGGTGTGTGTCATAGGTAAGTTAAGTAAAGTAAATACATAGAAAGGATGTCTGCTTCTATAAGCTACGGAGCTCTGGTCAAGCTCAAGCTCTACAGCTCTATCTTGAGCTCTAGTCACCCCTTGCAAATACTATAGATACAAGTACCTAGGTAGTAAGCAAGTGAGGGTATTTACAACCCCATAAGAATCTCCTTCCTCCCATAGTTGGTCAGTCGTAACCTCGAATGCCAGTCATCGCGAGAGACTACACCATCCGTTAGCATATAATCCTCACACGAACTTAACAAAGACAATATAACCCACCATAAGCTCCACAAAGCCTCCTATGACCCGTGAAACCGCCTCTCCCGTGCAGAACCCTCCAGTTATCAAAGACTACCATCGTCAGCACAGTCCTTATAACAGAAGGAAAAAGTTAAGGGGGAAAGAGGGGACATACTCAACGGCCTCCCCGGCACCAACTGCTCCCTAAACTCCCCCTCCGCCCTCTTCAAAACCTCATTCCACTCAAAAATCGCCTGATAAAACTTCTCCACCTCCTCCGGTTCCCCCCACCGATCCATCGTCGCCCTATCCTCATTATTCCACCTAACCTGCACCAGCTCCCCCGTAACCGGGTGGTGATTAAACACCGGATAAGGCGTGTAAGGTTCAATACTAACCCCTTCATTCCCACTAGCATGGGTGGGTATCCTAACCGTGGATAAAGTCCTAAACGACTCCGGTTTTTCATCTCTTAATATCCTTGCCGCGCGGAAACCATCGACGAGTAATGACTCCCCTCCTTGACCGTCGAATTCTAGTAGGTGGAACATTTGGAGTCCGGCTGGTTCGGTGAAATACGTAGTATCGGTATGAGCCGGTAACGCGAGATCGGTGTACGCCATATCCTTCATCGCTAGATCGGATGTGAAATCCCAGAAACCGCCGTAATGCGTATGTCTGATATGAGCGATACGTTCCACCACTTCCTTCGTAGCCTCGGGGGTAACGGGAACCCCGTCAACGAAGCAGAATCCGTAGATCTCAATCTTTGAAGTCCACTCCGCCACACCTGCGTCAGAGGCCATGACGTCGGAGTACTTCACAACCGGCATATCGGTTTCCAAATCCTTCTTCGACCACAGTTTTCGTTGGACTGAGATGTATTTTTCTAATCTGGGAGCGTAGGAGTGACGGTGCAGCCATTCCCAGCTGTAAAGGCTTTCGTGGTCACCCCGCCATTTGACGTGGAGGCCCTCCTCTTGGGGTTCTACCTGTGACGGTCGGATGTTTAATGGTAAAGAGAAAGTATCGAGCGTTCGCTGTTTGGTCTCCGGGTGCATGCAGGCCGAACACTGGCAGTGATCTCGCAGCCAGATGTGCTGGAAGGTAGACGTTTTACCTTCCTCCCATGGTACCGAGATCTTTTTGTCGTCGAACGAGATCTTGTGGTGTTTGGAGATGGTCGGTTGAGCATCGGCTTTGGTAACGTTGAAGGTTCGCTTCTTGTTTATGGTTGAGGATGGACCTGGGGATGCTGGAGGTGGAGAGGAGGAGGATGTAGACGAGGGGGACGAGGATGGCGGGGAAGCTTCGACGGAAGCAGCCGGTGGACTTGGAGATTTCGACACCGGCGAGGTGGAAATCGCCCGGATGGCCTCTCGCCAGGGATTGCGGGAGTGCTGGCAGATAATCTGTCGTCTGAGGTTTTGTTTTATACATCGTCAGTCAATGCCGTATATTCGAAGCCCGGAAAAACCCACCTAGCAAACCCAGCAGACAAAGACCGCGCAATTGCAACCGTTCGTCTCGACGCCATTGCTTCTACCCGCGGCCCTGTATATCCCTTCAAACAAGGTAGTCCAAACCAGGCGGATGAAGTCCAAAAAATTCAATAAGAATCGAAACCAAAAAAAAAGTTGGAAGAGAAGCTGAGGGAGAGATGAGGGAAGAGTTGGATGGTGTGGGTGTGGTCTGATATCATGCATGCAGCCGGCACGTTGGAGAGAAGCGTGGCCTCGGAAAGACACCAGAACCTGGGGAGCCGAAGCCCTTCCCCGGACTCGATTAGTTCCACCCGAAGCAGCTAGCTGACGACAATTGACGATAACGAAAAGCTTCCGCCTCTCTTTCATACAATTCGACGGTAAAGGTATGTACAATTCCCGGTATCTACATATACATGTGAAGGCAGAGAAGGAGAAAGAATAAAAAACAACAAAAGAAAGCACGTAAATAAATTCTCAAGCGCAAAGTCTCCCTCTCAGAAAACGCCGTAAATGCTATCGAGAGCCCGCCAAAATCCGACAAAGGAAACCGCCCGATAAAGGCCCGGGGTGATACACATACACACTGACAAAAGGAAACTGAAAGGAAACATGCCGATTAATAATGATGTATGCTGGGCCGTCCGAGATATATATTAGAAACCCAAGTATATGAGATAAACCGCTCGCCGAAATAGAATCAAGGAAAATAATAGAAAACCCGCTGAAGGTGGAATGATAATATAAAATCCCTGTATCGTGATGTAAAAACCGCTAAATGGATGTAATGAGATAGGGAAAGGAAGGAAACGAAGGTATGATGAAGCAAATCATCTCTTCATCCAATTGGACGCATTGTCAAGGATCTGTCTCAATCGTTCCAGCTGGAACCGGGCCTTGTCCCACTGGTCGGCTTCGACAGCGTCGACGATGGCCGGGAACCATAGGTGGTCGAGCTCGCTTCGGACCTGCACAGAAAATAGTTAGCAACTTTGTCTTCAGGTATGGTTGGTAGGGGAGAGTACTGACCTGAGGGGCAAATATCGTGTTCTTGAACCACGTCCGCCCAGGAATGGCAGCCATATCCAGCATGTGCGTCTCGAACATCGCAACCTTGTTGTTATGCTCCAGCCTCTCCACCGTCATAGTCGGCGGCTCCGTACCGTCCAGCTGTAGCAGAGCGTTCTCAAGCTGAGATATAAAATCGTTGAACTTAAGGCTGTTCTCTTTCAGCTTCTTGATCGTGTCCTGCATGGGCTTCCAATCGATGTCCGTCCCCTCGTGGCCGTGCCGCCTCCGCTTGCCCCTCTTATCGTCGACCCATCTCTTCAAATCGTCGAGATGTTGGTTCAGGGCCGCCGCGTAGTCGACGTAATTCAATGGAATGACGAGGTTATCGCTCATAACGATCGTGAGGATGCCCCATATCTGAGCCAGCAGCGGGACGAACTCCCACTTCGGGTCGCCGAAATTCGTCATCCATTCGTAGCTGTCGTACGCGGAATGGAGAGGGATAGATTGATCGCCGTCTTCGGATTCGAAGCCGATATCTATCGAAGCCGTGCCGGCAAAGTTAGTGAAAGCGAGACTGTCGGTGTTGATGGCCGGGCTAGCTAGGTTTCGATCGCCACTCGATTCCAAAATCGTCGTGTTCGTCGTAGGGTCCATGAACCAGCCCAGTGCGGTGTTGAGGGCGAGTTGGAGGGCCGGAGAGCCTCGAGCTTTGAATCGAGTGCCCGTGACGGCGGTACCGACGTTGATGTAAACGACACCGTCCATCCTGAGCTCGTTGGCGTACTGCTCGACCCATTCGCTATTACGCACGCATATTAGTATCGTCTTTTGGATGGGTAATGAAGAGGAAACACTCACGTGGACCCGACCATGCCGTACTGGCTGCCGTCCCAGCTTGCAAAGTGAATTGTCCTGGCGGGCCGCCAGCCAATCTCGTACATCTGGCCGAACACCCTCATCAACTCTAGCATGATGGCCGTCCCGGTCATGGCGGTGGCGCCGTAAGCCCACGAATCTCGCCTGCTGCCGATGATGATAGCTTTCCGCGGCTGCTCGAAGCCTTCGATCGTGGCGAGGACTGCATCATAGATTAGTTACAGATTTCGAAGGACCAACCAGAAGCGGCGGGACTCACTATTCCAGATCTTCTGCTTCTCATGCTCGACTTGCATGTTCATCAGGTTGACCTTGGGACTATTCTTGTCGCCGGTCCACCACTCAACCTCCGGAATGCCGCCCTTCCAGTCGTCGTTGACCTTCGAACCGTGGCCCTTGAGCGCCTTGATAAGCCTCTGAGCGTCCCCCCACGCCTAGAAAAAAGCACCCAGTTAGCCTCCCATCGAATCGTCTCCACTCACTAAGGCAACCTACCAAAGGCAAGCTAGGGATCTTGCTCAGAACCGCCTCATCCTTACTGATCCTCTTGTTTTTGAAGGTGCTAGCGACTCCCGGCGATAACGGATCTCCCGGTTGGTATCTCGTCAACCCCACAGACGCCCTCTGCACGAAATCGTCCGCAGCCCACCGTCCCTCCGGCCACACCTTCCCCCTCACCATCCCGTTCTCCTTCGGATCGCTGTAGATTATGCACCCAGCCGCGCCCGCGTCCTCCGCAAGTTTAACCTTGATCGATGGGTCGCTCTCGGTTCCAAAATATCTGACTAGCACAATCGAGCCCTTCAGATCCACCTTTTTCGACTTGAGATACTCAAAATCCTGCCGTGATCCGTAGTTCGCGTAGACCAGATGACCGGTGACGTTGCCGGACTTGGAGTAACCGTGGAATACCGGCGTGATCTTGCCCGGGTGTTTTGTTGTGTCGAAGTGCTGCTCCTCGAGGGTCGCCGTCCATCTCATCTCCGGAGGGTCTACTATGGCCACCCTTCTCCCCGTCCCGTCGTTATTGGGATAGTTGAGGTATACCTCGTATCTACAATTTTGTCAGCTTCAATTCGTCCGGATGGAAATAGATATGATTACTCTTCCGTCCGGACGTCTCGCATCCCAGCTTCCTTGAACTTCCCGGCGACGTACTGCGCCATCTGGTAGTCTCCCTCGGTGCCGGCCAAGTGATCGAAGCTCGACAGGTACTTGAGCATGTGTTTGATGTTCTCCGGGTCGACGTTATCGATGAGGTACCGCTTCACGGAATCCGGGTCGTACTGGTGGCCCTGATTCATGCGCATGGTGAACACATCCGTCGCAAATATCGCATAGACCTGCACCCACTTGCTCATCAGCACAAACTCCCACCCTTTTCGAAAAATACATCTCAGGGCATAATATCCTTACTATAATAACCACGATGACCACCCCTATAAACCTCTGCAGGTTGATAATGCCGTCCTCATCGGAGGGAAACCTCAAAAACCTCGGCATCCGCGGCATACTCGGCAGCCGGCTGGTGAACCACCCGAACCGCGACCCGACCCTGCTGCCGAACGATGAAATGGCGCCTCCCAGTATCGAAAAGGGTTTTGATATCCTCTCCCGTATTCTCGACGACCGTCCATCAGAGTAATCCGGCTCCTCGACATCCATGACCTCGAGTATCCGCCGTAACGACTCGCTGGAACGTCTACGGCCGTCATCGTCGCCGGACGTGGAGGACGAGGAGGACGGGAGGAAGGAGGAATTGCTGTCGAAGGAGGAGCGGACGGATCTGACGGTGGGGGGCCGGTAACCGTTGGGCCGCGTTGCGTTGTTATTATTTCGCGACCCGGACGAGCTGGCGGCCTGGTCGGCGTCGTCTGGGGAAGAACCGCCGGTGCCGGCGGCTATGTTCTGGGAGGCTCGGGCATCGCGAGAGTTGTCGTGGGCGTCGGAGGAGAAGAGCAGGCGTTGGTTCTCGGTGGCGTCGTCGTCGTTGTCGCTGATGTCGGAGCGGGAGGAGCTGGCGGTTGCTTCTTCGTAGCCGGGGGGGAGGGCGAGGCGCTCCCGGAGTCGGAAGGCTTCCTTTTCCTCGCTCATTCGGGGCGAGGAGTTTTGAAGGTCTGGTGAAGTTGTATTGAAGTTGGAGATCGAATTCGAGTCGGTTGGGTTGTGTTTGCGTTATCCCCTTTTCTGACGGCTGATTCGGTAGCTTATTCGCGGAGATTTTGGTGACGATACATGTGGTTGGCTACAGGAATAACGAAGCGGTGACTATCCGGATAGGGGACGTATCGACGAGTGATATAATATAGGGGATGTCTATGTGATGCTGGCGTCGGGGGGCATGGCAGGTCGGGACGGAACGAGCGTTTCAGAGTTGGATCGAATACAAACACGCACGCTGTCGGGAATACACCAACGAAGGGATAGATAGATAGATAGATAGAAGGGATGGAAGATGGATGAATTGATGATGATGATGGAGATGTGTTCAATCAGCCAGCTTACGATATCGCCAATGCTGGCCTGGCTGGGCGGCCGCAGGAAACCTCTCTGAATCCGAATCCATCCAGCCGAAGCCCCTCTTGCTCATATTATCAGCCACGGATTCATTCAATTGTCAGCCACAGGTTCAGGGTAGTTGCAATTGAACGTGCGACGGGCTGCCTGTTTGGGCGGGCGGACTCATTGGCAGGGCTGCACAGGGCAGGTCATTACACCTCTGCTCCTGTTCAACAGCTCCCTCAGTGCTCTCCTCCTGCAGCAGACGTTCCGAGCTTGGATGGAATTGGTGCCCGGCTACCGGTGGCATCGACGGATTCTGCTTAATTATAAGACCGGTCGAGCTCCCACGCGACTGCTCCACAGCTACTCATCTCGCATAATATTCTTCAATACCTGCACCCCTTCGTTCCTTACTCTCCATTTATCATTGTTTTTTGTTCTATTTATTTTTATTATTTATTATTTATATTTTATTTTGTACCATAGCGACTCACTACTCATCGAGATCGACACGCATAGACACGGTAATAAAGAAAGCATAAATGGGCAACGAACAGTCGACGCCGCGCCAGGGCAGGTCAGCCCGCCGCACAACCTCGTCCCCCTCCGGCTCGACCACCCCGACCAACCCCAAGCCCCGCTCCAAGGCCTTCAAGAAGTCCTCAAAGGTGCCCAGGAGGTATGCATCCCTAATATCCAATACGCATACATGTGGTCGTGCACGGTTTCACATACCCGTACACTCTCACGTCGAGCGTTTTACATACTACCTATGATATAAAGGAGTGCATCTAATCGATATGACAATATAACAGGTCAGCGAGCACCGCCCCAACCATCGCCTCCGCCTCCTCCGAGGAAACATCCGCCTACGAGCCCCAAAAAGTCGTAATCATAGGCGCCGGTCCCGTCGGCGCCCTCGCTGCTCTATACTTCGCAAAGGGCGGATGGCAGGTCACCGTCTACGAGCTCAGGGGGGGTGCGTACCATATATATACACCATTATTATACATCATTTTAGGATATGAGATTGATAATGAGAATGCAGACCTCCGCAACCCCGAGAACAGGAGCTTGAACTTCACGAAATCGATCAATTTGGCTATATCGGAGCGAGGCATCAACGGCCTGCGATCTGTGGATCCGGAGCTCACGGATGTGATATTGGAGTCTGCGATTCCGATGAATGGACGGATGATACATGATATTGCGGGGAAGCAGTCGAGTCAGAGATATGATGTGCATGGGAGGGTATTTATTCTATTTTATTCAATCCGATGATGTGATGGGATAAGAAGGGCTGATCGTTACAGTTCATCCGCTCCATCGACCGCTCATACCTCAACGGCGCCCTCCTCGACGAACTAGACCAGATGAGCAACGTCGAGCTCAAATTCAACCACAACCTCAAAAAACTAACCCTCGAGAGATCCGAGGCCACCTTCGAAAGACGGCTCAGGTATATATCCCCCCTTCCTAATCTAGCACACCCACTAATACCGATAATATTAGTACCGGCGAGCTCGAAACCGTCCGCGTAACCGCAGACCTCTTCATCGGCGCCGACGGCGCCCACTCCCAAACCCGGTACCACATGATGAAGTACGTCCGCCTCAACTTCTCACAGGAATACATCGACTCCCTCTGGTGCGAATTCCACCTGCCACCTTCCCCGGACGGCGAGTTTCAATTAGACCCGAACCACCTACACATCTGGCCGCGCCACACGTTCATGTTCATCGCCCTACCGAATCAAGACAAGAGTTTTACTTGCACGTTATTCATGCCTGAGGATATGTTTAAGGATATAGTAGGACCTGAGGCTTTACTCAAGTTCTTTTTAACGGAGTTCCCGGATGTGGTGCCCTTGATTGGCGAGGAGAATTTAATCGCGGATTATTTGAAGAATCAGAAGTTGCCGTTGATTTCTGTGAAGGTATTCTTAAACCCACCCTATTACTTTCTATAAAAGAAAGCTAACGGTATGAACCAGTGTAACCCCTACCACTACAAAAACAAATGCGTCATCCTCGGCGACGCCTCTCACGCCGTAAGCCCCCCTAACCCCCCTAAAGGAACCCCCCCGTACTAAAATAAATTTTAGATGGTCCCCTTCTACGGCCAAGGCATGAACTGCGGCTTCGAAGACGTCCGCGTCCTCTGGTCACACATCTCCACCTCCCCAACCCTTTCCTCAGCATTAGACTCCTACACCGCCGAACGCCACAAAGACCTGCACATAATCAACGACCTAGCAATGAACAACTACGTCGAAATGAGGGCTTCAGTCACATCTAAAAGCTATTTACTAAAAAAGGGTTTCCAAGAGTTTTTGTACAGTTGGTTCCCGTGGATGGGTGTTAGGACGTTGTATTCTATGATTAGTTTTAGTAATATTAGGTACTCGGAGGTTGTGAGGAGGGTGAAGAGGCAGGAGAGGGCGTTGGGGGTTTTGGCGGAGGTGGTGGTGCTGGCGGTGGTGGGGGTTTTGGGGTGGGTGGTTTATAAAGGGGAGTGGTGGAGGGAGGCGTGGAAGGAGGGGATACTGGTTTGGAGGGAGTGGATGGAGGAGGCGGTTAGGCTGCTTTGGTGAGTTTATTGCTGGGAGCGAGTATGGTGATATGGGACTAATTGCATTATTTGCGGGATAAGGTGGTATTAGCGGGTAATGAGTTATGAAGTTATGCATTAGAGGTGAAGGTATTGAGACGATATTTATGTATATACGCATGTGTCACGTTATTGGTTTAGTATAGACATCTATTACGCATGTTTATGGCGATCGTTAGCTCGATGTGATTAAGCTGTATTCTATAAATCTTGGTAAAGTTATAAAGCGAGCGGAAGTTACCTAGTTCCTCGGTTTTCCCTGCCGAAGGCGACGAAGGAGGGTGTGGTCATGAGGGGTATGCAAAGTAGTAAGAATGCATGGGGTTTGGCGGGGAACCGAATCCAACGCTCATCATTGCATTGCGCAAGGTTCCTGCACATCCCATCGAAAGGTTGGAATTACAAATACCGTGATTGGTCGAGAGTACGTCGACACCCCCAAACCGCCCATGCAGGTTTCACAATGTACTTGCGCTTGGTAGACGTAGGGTTATTATATCACGTCACGTCGGTTTTTATACGTATACCTACCCGGGGATATTCATTTTTGAGGAGGGTGGGATTTTCCCCGCTATTTTGGAGGGGTTTGGAAATAAGAAGTATATAAAGGGTACTTTTTCCTTTGTTTCCTAAGAAGGCTTTTCTTTTCTCTTTTTCTCTGTTGGATAAGAATATTGGCCTTTAAATTCATATCCTTTCGACCTCCGTTTAACGGTATATATCTACTTACCTATCTCAAGCTACAGAATTTAAACAGTCAATATGACAATTCCAGTATGACCTTTCCCCATTTCACTCTGTATACCATCTCACGCTACTAGCGAAAACCCCGTGACATCATCCCAAAATCCAACAACCCCCAACCCAGTACCCCTTACTCAAAGATTACCACAACTAACATTGATCCCTCGCAGAACCACTCCCACGTAACATTCACCAACGCCTCCGGCGGCGAGGAAGTCGGCGTCGTTGAGTCGTACTCCGTAAGCACTTACCTCCCCGCCATACCACAAAAAACCACTAGTTTCTTTTTTTTATCTAACTTCAAAACTTATCGGTTATAAAAGAACGGACAGTACAACATTCAGACCAAAAGCGGGGTTGTCGTCTCTGTCTCCGAGGGTGCGGGAAACGTTAAGCTTCTGAGTGTTGCGACGGAGCAGAAGGATAATTGTCCTGTTGTTGGGTCTGGTTAGATAGTATGGGACTTGGATTGGGAGGGGTAGTTTGGGTGGATGGATGATGGGTATGGGAGGGCTTAAGGCGTTTTATGCCGGTTGTTTAATTGAATTAACCTCCGGTGCAGGTTTCTTTTGAAATTGAATGGGGGATTGAGCATTGGAGTAACCACTAAGTACGTACGTACTCTTTATAACCGGGAGTTTCTATATCAAAACAAATATATTCGCAACTCCTCGTCCGGAGCAAGTAAATATCTTGAAGACTACCAGTTAAAAACTTGAGGATGCATGAGAACCCGTCTTTCCAATCACGAGCCTCAGAGCAGTCTCGTATCGCCTCGGAGTAGCCTCCTTCTAGAATTTGGTGGAAAAATCCAACAAAGGAACACATCCAAAGATGTACTTAGTAAGGATGGATGTAGAAGCTTCCGGGAACAGATACCCTTCGAAATACCTAGGTACCTAGGCCCGTTCTTTAATTCGATGGAAGGTTGTCTAGGAAGTAGGTTTGTAAACTACTGTACACTGGCCAACGGGGATGATACTAACCATCTGTTTACAACGGTATTTATGCGTCAATATCTACGTATCAAAACGCAAGTTTCATCGGTAGACTATCATTCTCTTCCACAAAAACAACTACGTAAATAAATAGATATATAAATAAGCAAACAAAGAGGTAAATAAAATTATAAAAAGGCCAGCCGAGAGGAGGAACAGCTTAACCACAACATCAACCCTATGCCAAAACTACCTACCTACCCTCCACTTTGTAACGTCTGGATATAAGGACTGGCCAAAACCCACGCAATACAGACTTCTCGTTTGGATTATTTCCCCCACCTAGACTATCCCTCTTCGATCCCAGAAAAAATTAGGAAGCTACTTCCACGCTGTGCCGAACTATTTCGTCTGGGACACAGGACTATCCGGCGGCGATGGTGGATTAGTAGTACACAGCTTTTGCCGTTAGTTATGGAGAAGATTCTATGATGGTTAGGCATAAACGAGCAATACTCTCGGAATACATACTTAGGTAGCCGCTACCGACTGCCTAACGATCCACGCACCGACAAGGAACCCGCCGTTTCTACCCAAGAACTCCAAGGGTTCGCAAGATTCCCCCAGCCCTCCGCTACCGATATGGCCGTTTACAAGAAAACGAATACAACTCTATCTACCTACGCGCAGAGCTCCTACTGACGAGGCCGGTTGAAGTTAGGACAAAAGCGCAATCGTCGAAGATGGGATTGTTAAAGCTTAAAGTGGGTTTCCGTACAAAGCGGTCGATGGCAAGAGCAGCCACGGGGGGAAACACCGGCTTCCACCATCATCCACCACCAACCCTTCGAGAATTTTCAGAGACAAGAGCACCCTCTTCTTCTGCAAGGACACATCTTCAACAGACTCCTGTACCCCTCCTGTAGAGGCGAAGGCGGAACACTCAACACCTATTAAAGAATCTATCCCCCCGCGTCATCGGGGCTGGCAACCCAGAGCAACAGGCTATGCTTCTTTTGGATAAAAAGACAATAATTCCACGCGAGATGGATGGTGGACAAGTGGACTTGAATCCTGGGCATATCAACGAAAACCAGAATTAGAACTGGAACTCAAGGGGCTGTCGAGGCCAGTACACCCGAGCCATACGCTGCAGTTGGATGGAATGAAGATTTATATTCTGCGATGAGTGTATCCACGATAGAAGGCGGCATACATCTCGTGGACAGTCTCCACATATGATTCTTCTGCCTCGAGGACATGCCGTGGCGAATCGGAACGAGGAGGATCGAAACATGGTTGAATGATTCGATCAGTCGGACGTACTGGAAGCGTCCGAATATAGCAACAGACAGTCTCGTGGAGCGAACGTCGGTGTAAGAGGTGTCCTGGTCAGCCGGAACTGTCAGTGGTACTTTGGATCCGAGACTAGGAAGCGTCCTGGGTCGCTTGGTAAACCATGTGCTGCTGCCCGCGAATTTAGCAACAATCGACTTTGGAAATAGTTGTTTTGAACAGCTGCATTTTCGATAACGAAGCCGTGAATGCCTTGCTGGCAGGATCATGTTTTAGACGCAAGATTAACGAAGGAATCCCTCCAGACGACCCTAGTAACTATAAACGTTTAGCAGACAGTTAACCATTCTACGTCTAGTGGCTTTGGATCGATAAAACGTGCAGAGCCTTGAACGTATTGAAGCTCACCAGTGAAAACCCAAGGTCTTGGAAAAGATAGGCGACTGGACGTACCGGATAGGAGATACCGGAAGCCTGGTATATCAACCTAGCCATATCAACACTAGACCTCGAGGCTGCGAAGCCCCTCTCAAACAAAACGGATCGGCTTCATGAACGAACGACTAGACTACGCCCCCACCACCAAGGTCAAGGATAACAACGGTGGTGACTACTACGAAATTGAGGATATTCTTTCACACAAAAAACAAAGAAGCTGTGGTATCGGGATCAAGTACAAGTGCAAATGGAAAGGTTGGCCGATAGAAGACTCAACCTGGGAAACCGGAGTTGGAACAGAGCTACAGCCGAAGTCATCCAGCCGCCTTGCGATGACCACATTGACACACACCACTTGCCCGTGGAACCACAAAGCATCAGGGGTGGCGAGGACATGATATCCTTCATCAATAGAGTTATCATCTTCCGGAAAGTTGATGGTGCTAATGGATATTGAGCCGTTCCGATACATCCAGACCATATCTACAAGATTGCATTTATCACGTTTCAGGATATGTTCGCCTGGACGAGGATGAGCCAAGGATTAACTGGTAGTCCGCATACATATGCTCAAGTTCAGGACTTTATGCGCGGTTACGTGCCCGAAGCTACCCACTTTATGACGTCTGGGGAAGAAACCAGGGTTATCCGGGCCTGTAAAGACACAGGACTATGCGACACAAACCTAACACCGGCGCTCGTCCATGCCTACGGCCGAATAGAGACCGACATGAAGGTCCCTCATGACGGACTCAGAGCCCGAATAGTAAGTGCTGAGAGGGACTTACAGCTTCTCAAAAGCAAGTACGAGGCTCTGGGTGCCCCGATACCAGAGGGGCGGTCAGAAACCTGGGGTAGTCTTATAGAAGACGCCTCGAGTCACCTGGCGATTATCGAGGCCTATGAGAGGGCCTTCGGAACTCTCAGAGCCGGCCCGAGTACAAGATTGACCCTGAGTCAAAAAGCTCCGTCGATTGGGCGGTGTTCAGAATCTCGGGTGGCTGAGCTGTCTTGAATATGGTAAGTCGAGAAATGGTTCCTTCATATATGCATACCCAGCGAAGAATAAGAAATCATGAAGACAACGGATTTCCCAGAAGATACATCAATCATGTGTCTTGGTCCATCTTGCATTCCTTAGATTCAGAGGAGCCCTAAATTGACTTTCTCTTCTAAACCAATGATAGGTTCCCGGAGTTGACCGCGAGAAACGTCGAAATTCTTGGGGCGGTCTCTCCAACGACAGGACCGAATTCCGGGGCATCACGGATCCTGTCGAGGATGAAAATGTCTTTATAATCGGCCGCAAAACGGGACCACATTTGGCGTGGTATCCGGGGCCAAAGACGGCGTCAACTTGAAGGAGAACCTGGGAGAGACGGTGGAGTGGTGTGTCGTCGGCAAAAACGGCACCAGTTTCTCTGCGACCGGAGACTCTGGAAGCCTGGTGTTCAACGAGAACTTCCGGGTCTTGGGGCCGCTCACAGCGGGTTGCGATTCGGTTGGGAGGTTAACCTATATCACGCCAATCAAGTTGGCCCTGCGTGATATATCGGACCCCGAGCACGCAGAACCAATAGTGGTTGATGGGGAGGGTGACCATTGGGAGGTAGAACGAATCTTGGACCACAAGAACAGATGGTTTGGTAACGGACCAAAAGAAGGCATATGCCTGGTTCAATGGAAAGGCCACCAGTGGCGCAACCATAGCACCTGGATACGACGCATTAACATGAACGCAGACGATTTGATCCAAGAGCTTCATAGGACGCACCCAACAGCACCCCAACCTATCCCTTTGGAGGACCAAATGCCTGGAGCTATGAGGGCCAGGTACGAGGTGGAACAATTGTATTCCTCGATAGTATGTTACTATACCAGTGCTGTTGTACACCCATACACTCAGGCTCCTGGGAGTTAGTCCTTAGTCCCATCTTATACATAGCCCTGGAACCCCAATTCCCTCCCAATCAAATACCTCATCCTGATCTACCGATCCATATCACATACATATAGTGATGGCGACCAAGCGGGATCAGAACGCTAAGCTATCTAGCCATATATTGATTGTGGTGTTTTAGGACTTAGCAACTTATCATTACTATTGTAGCAGATACTTAAGTAACTATATAGATATACACATATTGTAATGAAAAGCGACGGTTGTTTTTCGATTAGATTCCAAGGATAAAAAAGAAAAGGGTAATGTTTGGTGTCCGAGAATCAAGAATTTATGACGAGCACTGAAGCACTTTTCGATGGCTTCCAAGAAATTCGAAGCATTCGTTTACCCCTAGTACCACAATGCTATCCAAGTAGTGACGGGTTAAAGCGGGTGGTATATGTATACCGAATGCGGAGGTGCATTCGCCAAAACATCATGCATCTGCATGTGCGTGTAGACTATTCCACGTTTGGATCTTGGACATGTTGGTGTACCGAAGGAGAGTATTAGGTTAAGCTATATTATTAGTTCGGGGTCGGTGGGGTGCCGTACATTGGTATATTAATATATTAGAAATCTGTCGCATTCGGGGGGTGGTTATGTATCGTACTTAATATACCAGGATATTATAGTTGGGATATATATCGCAGTCGGGGTGTTAGCATATACTGTATACGTACTACGGAGTTAATGCATTCGCAGTCGGGGGGTACGTACGTATAAGGCATAGGCTTAGGACCCGTGTATTCTGAGAATTAGGCATATACGTATATCGATTCTGAGCCGGCTGGCCTGACTTTCAATTCACCCCGCTCGATCTTTGGAAGTTTGTAAAAGGGGTGGTGGTTTCGCTGTTTCTCTGTTCATTTGCTTAAATCCACATCTCAGTTTAAAATTTTTTAGTTCGGGGATATATAAAATATACACATTTTCTCTTTTTGATATCCGTACGGTTTAAATTTATAGAAAAGACAAGCACAAAGACCAGAAACATTTGAAAATGCCATTCGCTGTACGAGAACCTCTCTCCCTCCCTTACACTTTCCATCGTTACCACTTCTTCTTCTTACTAACCTTTCTACGCAAATGACAGCCAGGTGCCGTCGTATTATACTGCTCCGAAGATGGCCCGGAAGACTACTGTACTGTTTTGGAGTATGAGGTAAGATCGCCTACCGATATATAGTATTTATAAAATATGTAATTGATCCTGGTCCTGATATATTATTCTACCATAATAGAACGGATATTACGACGTCCGAACAATCGGCGGCCGCACTTTGCGCGGAATCCCTGAGCATTTGATCAGGGAGGCTTAAGACGATTTTGATTGTGGTCGATGAAGAAGTGATTTATGGTTTCCTTTTATGAATCTTTTGGGGGGAGGGGTGTGTGTTATTTTATATAATTCTTGTGATACTGGGTTCCGAAAGTTTGATGGGTTCTTTTCGAAAACTTGAGGATTATATTATGTAGCACAGACCTTCCCATTAGTTTTATGTATTTCCGGTTATATATCCCGCCAGAAGAGATAATTACTCTGCGCCTTCGATTGATTCCCTGATATATTATATCGTCAAACGCTGCCAGTCCCTCGATGATTAAGAGCCTCAGAAAGTAGTACCAAAACCCCATTTGCAATCGCAGAAGGAAAAAACTCCAAAGTATCCCAAAAAAACGGCTACACACTCCCACCGCTCCTATTCCCTCCAATAATCCCCGCCATCTCCAATAACGCCTGTCAAAAACCACCAAAGTCAGTAAAACATTACCCATATATAGATATATATACTTATATATATGAAGAATAATAGTGAGCATACCCGATTAGCCTCCACATCATCCCCCAACTGCACATTCCTCCTCCTCAACGCCTCGGCTTCATCCCAAGCCCACTGCCTCGCCTGCTCCTTCGCCTCCTCCTCCCCACCAACACCCCAAACTTCAATCTCTTCGATCGAAAACCTTTCCTGCCAGTTACCACTTCTCCCGCCGACGGTGAGGTTGCTGGTATGGAAAGCTCCACCGCCGGCAGAATTATGAGTGAATACGCCGAACTCGAGGCTTTCGTCTAGGATTAGAGATACGGCGCCTAGGTTCATGTGTAATACTGGGTCACCGGATTTGATGCGCGGGAGGGGCGCGCCGAAGCCTATTCCGGCGGATTTGTTCCAGTAGATGTAGTCTGAATGGGCTTTGGAGGTTTCGAAGAGTTCGTGGATTGGGTGGAGTTGAAAGATTTGGGTTGTTGGGGTGCCGAAGCATTCTATTTGTATTTGTATGTATTGATTAGTATTCTACTCTTTTCCAGGTTATAGATATGAGTGAGGGGAGGAAGGTTTACCTTTATGAGAAATCTTCCACATGACATCTACATAAACTCCAAACACCACCGCCCCGTCCTCGCCGTCCACGCTATCGGGGAACCGCTTCGGCGATAAAGTATCCGTGAAAGACTTCTCGCGAGAAGTCTTAGGAACAGCCGGCATTCTTGACCCGCTGACTAACAAAATCGTCGGCGCACGCCATTTGAATACCTTCTGCTCAAAGCAGCCCATTGAGAATCCATCTTCGGAGCCGATATATAGTCTTCGCAGCCGTCGCCATAGATTCTCGCCTTTGAGGAAGAATGAGAGTTGGTTTAGTGTAGTTGGTGTTAAGATTTCACCATAATGCTGAAGAAGCGGCGGGGTAAGCGGGAGGCGCAGTGAGGGGTCTTTATTCATATTCAAACGTTTTGAAAAGAGGAAGTGTTCGTAGAGGGGTTTGAAGCCGTCGAAGAGGTATGGCTTGTTCCCGTTTCACGATGTTAGAATATACTGTAATATAAAATTAGTCTAGTGAGAAGGGGGAACATACCAAAGACCGCTTGATGCTCCTATTAAACGAGGACCAGAGAATAGGTTTTCCGTCAATACTCATACTGCGGACTATACTCTCCGCCGTCCTCCTTAAATCCACCAATGCATCGCCGGAATACCGCTCCACATACGTCGCCAGCGACGCCTGCGGATCCAACGGTGCAACGACGAGTAACAGCATGATGAGCTTAACTAGATTCTCGGGTTCCAACCGACGGACGTACTTAACCGTCGGTTTCTCGGCGTGCTGGAATACTTCTATGGCATCTAACGCCTCCAACGCCGCGAGTGCTAGTTCATCATCGTCATCGTCGTCCATATCCTCCGGATCCGCGATTTGGAAGACGTTATCGTCGTCTTCATGGGTACTTTTATTACCCCCCGGCGGCTCCTCCGCCCCGTTTACACCGCCATTGGAAGCACCTTCGGTAGTCGTCTTCACGTTCCCACGATCATGTACTGATAAAATCCGAAACCAGATCCTAACCGCATCCCCACCGCCTTTCTTTAATACCTTCCTATACCTCCCCGTGAACACACACACAACTCGCACGATGGCTTCCCAATCCAGAATCGCGGGACCTTCGCTCAGAAACGGGAATCCGGCTGCAACGCTTGAGGCGTGGTAGAGTAGACTTCCGACGTCTAGGGCGTCCGGGAGCTCGAGGAAGCGGGTGAGGGTGTCTTCGGACCAGTATGAGATGGTGCCGTCGTTTGAAAGGTTGGCGAGGGATTGGAAGACGTCGCGGAAGGAGAAGAGTTCGAGGTCGGTGAAGGTTCGCTTTTGGAGACGGTGGGTTAGGTGGTGGCGGAGTTCGTCTGGGTGGGTGAGATTAGATACTGGCTAGCTACAGATGATAGTATTCGGGGTATTCATACCGGGCGAAAGCGAGCGACGCTCGTCTGATTGCGATTGGCCCATGATGCTGTGGTCGTGGTAGCTTGAGCTTACGAGTTACAATTATCCGATGTCATTAGATTGATAGAAACTAACTGGCGCAGAGAGAAAGAAGAGCGAGGAAACGGCGGTTCAATTTATAGAAAAAGGGAAGCTTCAGACGAACGATGCGAAGATACGCGGCCTGTTAGTCAACGGTGGATAATCGCCTGTTGGTACTCGTTCAATGGCCTGACCGACGCTTTCGGCCTGTTCTGTTCTGTTCTGTTCGGTCCGCTCGATCTTTCATGCCGGCCGACGTCACCGGCTTATTAGCTTAGCCCGGCCGGCAGACGTGAACTTGTGACCACACTCGTTCTTTCGCCGATATAATACCACAGATAATAAAGAAGTAGATACAATAAAAATGCTATCTCGAATCACTCGAAGACTCATCCTCTCCCGTCCGTCCGTAAACTTTAGACCAGGAGCTCCCAACAATGCGAGCAATGTCTTAAAAGTCGTCGTCGGTGGTGACATAAGCTTCCCCCACGGCCTTCCGCGGCCGATTCGGTATAACTCCACGGCAGCTTCAACGACCACTCCGTCGACAGGAAAGCGCCCCGTGGACGTCAAAGTCGAGGATCTGTCTGAGCTGTACGCTTCAGCCAAGGATGAGGTAAGCTAGTAATCATCTTCTATCTTATTCAATTGTATCCTTTTATAAAGAAAAAAAAATTAAAAAAATTACGATTCTCTCGTAATATTTACCTAACATTAGCTAATCCCCAAGCCATAAACTCAACCACTTACCAAATTATCTTTTTTTTTCAACTGTAAAAAATAAAGTTTGAAATAGCAATCGAAGAAACCTCAAAGAATACGATCTATGCCAGAGACGATAGGGAGACCGCGCGCGAGGAGTTCGAGAAGTTCAAGTCTGCGTATGAGGAAGCCATCGCCGGCAGCTCTGAGGAAGAAGGTTTGGAGATCAAGAGACGGGTTGGTCAGAGGTTGAGGGAGATGGAAAACGCGATGGAGGCGTTGAGTGAGGCGGATAAAGAGGAGCATTGAGATGGTATATATCGTGTAGTACTTCACCGGTATCGGGTGGATGGAGGGTGGAAGATGGATGTATATAAGCATTTTCGGTATGCATTACAATGTCGTGGTTCAAACGGTACATAGGCTATGGAATTGCACAAAACACCAGACGCCTCATTGGAACATGAAGGCAAAGGAAAGAAGAAGCAATGCATGGCGACTCGAAAAAGGAATGCCGCTCGATTAAAATACTAGAAGTTAAAAGACGCCGTCCAGAGCTCCAAATGGTTCGGAATATAAAACGATCCCAAGACGATGTGAAGAGGCCCACGGTCAAGACAGCCGACGACCCACTTCGTTCAAATCACCTAAACTTAAACTTAAGCTCATCGTCATCACTGTCTTCTTCGTCGCTCTCTTCGTTAAATATCGCCATCGTTTTCGCCTTCTTCTTCGCCGGCTCCTCGCCGACGCTGTGCCTGTTGCTCGTCGTCCGTTTCGTCGCAGTAGAAGTCTGCGTCCCACCTCTTGCGCCACCCCTCGATGTCCCCTGTGACCGCTGTGATCTCCCCTGCGACCTCCTGGTGGCGAGCGACTCATCCCTCGCCGTCTCTTCCTCGAAAAACTCTTCGTCGCTGATATCAATGACAGCCTCCATAACCCCTTTCCCGCTTCTCCCCGCGGATGCACCTCCCATCTGCGTCTCAGAGATATGTGAGACGTTACCCACATGGCTGTCCTTCCTCTTACCCGACGACTGTTGCGGCTCGATATAATAGGTCTCCCCAGCTCCGAAATCCTTCTGCTTGTGCTCCACTAAGGGTACCATGATATGGCTTCCCATCCTCCTCATCGGTCCCTCCGCCTCTCCGTTCTTACTCTTCTTCTTAAACTTCTTGAAGTTCCTTCTTCCATTCCAAGCAGTATCCCACCTACTCCCTTCATCACCGTACGCCTGTGATCGCCCCGTCGGTTTATCCGTTCTCGCTACGATGTCAAATACCTCGACGATAGCTAGATTTTGCATTCTCGCGACAGCAGCGATCTCCTCGGGGCTCATTTCGTTCGCCGCATTCTCCTCCGCCGCTCTCGCGTCTTCTCTCCGTCTGATCTCCTGCGCCGTTTGAATCACCTTGCTGTCCACCGCCTTCCTCCTCCCTCTCACGGGTTTTGTATCCACGTCTTCTTCTTCCGCTTTGATCGGCTCCGGTTCCGGTGGTGGTGGCGGCTCCTCAGCTTTCTTTAGAGCGGAAGGTAAAACTTTCGTCGGCTTTACAGCCTCGGCCTTTTTAGCCTCTTCTTCAATCCTTCTTCTCTTCAGCGTCGCTTGTCCCGTCAACATTCTATCCATGATAGCGGCGTCATCTTCATCGTCGTCATCGTCGTCGTCGTCGAGAATACCCCTCCTCTTCGTCCCCTGTGTTTGTAAACTCTGCTGCTGTTGAGTCTCCGATATGGCCGATAACTGTGTGCCCTTCCCCGTTACCTGGGAAGCAGCGCGGGAGTTGAACGAAGGAGCGGCGCCACCAGCCGAAGAAGCGGAAGTCGGTCTTACGCTCTGACTACCCCCGATTGGTTTACTAACAGCAATCGAAGAAGGCGGCGGTAACGGAACGAAATCCTCATCGTCAGAGTCAATTTTTATTTGACTGACATAACGAGATGATCTCGTCTGCGTACGCAGGCTACTGGTCGTCGATGTTCTAGTGGGCGGCGGCATCTGCGATGGTTCGGGTTTTGTAACCACTTCATCGTGGTCGTGAGCTCGGGTTCTTTTCCCGACTGGTTGCGATTCTTTGGGTACTGTACGTTACACAGTGTTAGTTCATCTGTTCTTGGTATTTTCGAGGGGGAAAATCGTATATACCCTCAGTACTCGGCGGCGGTGCAGGTAATTCTACGGACTCATGCACCATCACGCTGCTCTCCTCCGCTTCATACGGTTTCGCCAATTCCTTCGCATCCGCCAGCAATACCGCATCCAGGAACTCATTCTGCTCCGCAAACCTCACGCCGGTCCGTTCCTCGACCTCCCGGCGGAATCTTATGTACCAATCTCCCTCCACGTTCGGGTGTAGCACGATCACCTTGCTTCCTAGTCGATCGATATGCACGATCAACTCCGCCGGCTTCGTCTTCCCCTCCTTTAGTTCGAATAGATCGGTCTTCCCGCCGCCATCCGTAATGACGCCGGTGAAGATGTCCATGTGCTGCTGGGTACAGCACACCACCACCCACTTTTCAAACATCGTTTTACGCTTGGGGTTTGGTCTAAAGTATTCTGGCGCCTTGGGATTCGGTTCCTGACCTGGGGGTGGTAGATACCCCAGCGGATCGGGCCAATTCGTGGCAACGTCCATCTGTAGAGGACTGTCTAACAGATCTCCGTCATCCCCTTTAACCTGTGTCGCAGCCGTGGCGATGGCATCTACGAATGCGGATGTAACGACCCATGCGCCGTTAATCAGGGCGCGGAGGCTGACCGGTAAATTCCGCTTTGTGACGACAGCAACCGTTGTTTTTCCCGGAAGAAACTCGGGAATGCATTTTATATCCAGCGGCTCGAGTTTTGCGAGGTAATCCTTCAATGCGACCTTTGGGTTTGCAGATTTCTTTTTAGATGGGGTGTGGATCGTGAAGATTTGGGGTTCGTATTTGAGCCTGAAGATCTGAGGGGCCGTGGCCATTTGGAATTCGTGGTCTACGGTCGGATCGAGTATCACGGAGGAGTTGTTGATGAACTGGCCGTCGACCGTGGAGCCCTTTTTGGATTCATCTCTCAAGGTGAGTTTGGAGTGGTACCGGATGCTGAGCTGTTTTTTTGGGTATTTATATTCTTGTTAGATAATTCATGATCGTGATACTCGTTTGCAAAGGCGCAAGTGATGTTTTGGACGGGTGGTGGTTATTTATCCTCACCCCTTCATCCTTTGGGACCGGATCGACTTTTAGAACGATGTGGCGGCGCGAGATTGCCTTTTGAGCTGGTGCGTAGTTAGAGCCAGACCAATTTCCTTGATTTTTTACGATATATGTATGGAGATATAGTATAGCAAGTAGGGTCCGTATCTGGGTATAGGAGACTCACTGGCGCCTGCGAACTGAGTACGACCGAAGATTGGTTCGGCACCGGGACGGATCCATGTTCGTTTCCCTGTGTGTTTATAGATTCGTTAGCGTAAGAGTCCTACTACTTGGGTCGTAAACAAGGCTGGAGAGGATATACACATACCCCCCAGGAGGTCGCTATCGGTATCTAGGATCCACATATTGGTACGCTATCGGTTTCGATACTAGTATGTTGGAATCTCATGAGGTTTTGAGATAAGGATTTTAACGAGTGTCGTGTGTGGATTCGCGGGTTCGCAGCATTCTCCCCTCTAGTCCAGGATGGGTCCTGGAGTTGCGATAAGGTGGAGAAGATGGTAATGATGGTAAGGGACTTGTTGTTCTAGTCGGGATTCTGGGTCCGTATGTATATGCGCACACGGCGCAGTAAGAGCTGGAATGATGTGGAAAACGTGGCGATGTTGAGAGATGAGGACGCAGGATGAGAAGAAGAAGAGGAAGACGTGACTCGAAAGAAGGCTCGAACGCCAACCCACGTTTATTCCACCAGGCACATTCTTGGCGGGGAAACTTCTTTTGAGCCGCAGCGAGTTAGTTCAGAACGTTAACATTTCATTCGAATTCATTCGGGCTTTCATCATAACTCGGGCGATTGGTTCGGCATGCGGATATCGTGTTTATAGGCTTCACCGGGGTATAGAACGAATCGGCTGGAACCGGGCGCAGCGATGAACTATACCTTTCGCTCGCTGGGCGTCGTCGGCGCACGACGGTGGACGACGACGACGATAATACCCACGAGAAGGATATCGACGAACTGCTCGAATATAATACTCCGACGGCTCCCGTTACCGTCTTCCAGAATACAATTCCAACCTCTCCAATGCCGTCGCAACTTCTGGTCAAAACTGTTCGGACGGAAAAAACCCGAACCCGTCAGTCCTGAGGATGCTAAATGTACGTTCTACTCCATACCACTAGATCCATACCATTGAAGCTCTTACTAACAATACATATAAAGTCATCTACCCCTCCTCCCTCTGCCTCTACACGGCCGGCCGCCGAACCGTCTGGGTCGGCTGCATGAAACTCGCCTCATGTTACCCCTTCCTCCTCACGGTCTTCTACCTCGGTCCAAACCTCAACCTAAACTGGCCGGCACTCTATTCCATCCCATTCGCCCAGGAACACCCAAACATCACCGCAGCGGTGATATTAACCCTAACAGCCCTCCCAATGGGTATGTTCTACCTCGCAGCGCCCTACGTAACCCACATGTTCATCAAAATCCCGCCGTACGCGAGGGTATCCAAAGCGGCGGTTATGAGCTGGGTTAAAACCGGTTTGACGCCTGATACGAAGTTAAGACTGTTCACCATGCGGACCTTGGGGAGGCCGAAGTTGGTGGAGGTACCGTTGGGAGAACTGAGGTTTTGTAGGAAACGACTCGGGTGTGTGAATTTGGAGTGGGTTTATAGGTTGAAGGAGAAGCCGAGGGTTAGTCAGTTTTATGTGGAGAAGAAGATTGGAAGTGGGAAGGGGGGTCATGAGGCTTTCTTTGATGTTATGGGGTGGATTGAGGATAATACTGCGAGGATGGCGGGGAAGTTGGGTGCTGCTGGTGCTGTGGATACTGTGGCTGCTGCTGGGGTGGTTGAAGGTGGTGTGAAGGCATCGGTCTTGAGGGAGGTCAAGAAGAGTGCGGTTAGGAGGAGGTAGGTGTGTATATAGCCTCATACGGTGGATATTAATTGAGAGAATAGAAATTGTATATACAATTGAAAGATTCTTCTGTACATATTACATCAAGATACTATCAGGTACTGTACAACTATACTATATATACATGAAAGCACCCACCCTTCTTACACCGATACACTCAAATACGTGTCGACGTTTACAATTCGTCCTTGACATCGTCTTTGACCTCTTCCGGCTTGGCCTCTTCCGAGGGCTGAACCGGGACCACAGTCTTCTCTACTGTGGTCGTGGTCTTCTTGTAATCTGGGTTGGGGTACATTGGCGGTTTCAGGCCGATGAGTTTGATCTTGTAGACTGTAGTGGTGAATCGAAGTTAGAACGGATGCATGATAGAATTAAAAGCCTTCTTTTGTAAAAACGAAGGGGGTTGACTAACTGATAGCAGCGTTTGGTGGGATGAGTCCGCCACCGCTGATTTTGTTTCCGTGGGCTAGTCTGGATGGAATGGTGACCTTTCGGACCTCTGTTGCATTTTTGTTTATTAGTATTCGATATTTTATAGCACGGTTGATAGAGTGGGCTGAGTAACGTACCATTCACGCACATATCCTCGACGGCATCTTGTAATCCTTGGATGACCAGGGGTGTACCCAGCTGGAACTGATGTCTACATATTCAATAGTCACTTTATTAGCCACCAGCTCCACGGACAACTATAGAAACCCGAATACAAAGAAAAAAAGAATCGATGTATGATAGAAAGACAGAACAGGAAAACCTACGGATCATTGTTATCCCAGCTCTTATCAATAATCTTGCCGTTGGTGAGTTCTCCGTTGTAAAGCGTGATGACGACGGATCCCGGCCCGGACCTGAACATGCAGTCGGCCGCGGGGACTTCCTCGAGCTTCTCGATTATCATTTCGGGAACATCGAGCTCTGAGAGTTCTGTGGAGATGACGACGGGTTCGGATGGTCGGTTCTGGACGGCGTTCCTGGCGCCGTAGGCGACACCGACGAGGGAGGCGAAGGCGAGGGTTGCGAAGCGCATCTTTTGGATATAATATTTGGAGTATTGGTTTTGAGGATTTATATATGGGATAGGGAGTCGAAAAGTCTGTATATGATATCGGTACTGCGGTATTGGAATAAAAGAATACAGTATACAGCAATTAATTGAGAGAGTATATACGACTCGAATCAAAGATATAAGAACGAAAAGATAGAGCTCCCAAATCCCATCCTCCTCGGGACCCGGATTTCCCTTTATATACCCGCATCCACTACCCTGCAAGAGTCCCCCTTCCATTAATAATTCTAGAAAAAGACAGCATGTTAACAAAAAAGCTGATAATACGCTCTCCGGATCAATTCAAAAGATCACGATGTGGGTTGTTCCATATGTGACAGGGATTAGCTGCTTGCCGTCGGGACAGAAGATCTCGCCTCCGGATCAATCCCGTTTCATGTCCTTTTTGGACACCCACCCTTAGCCTTGTGAATGAACTGTGGCGGGTGTGGTGGGGAAGTATCGAATGCGGCAGCCGGGTGTGCGGCGGGGTCTTCATCTGGTTGTGTCCCTCTTTCCCTGGGCGGTGGCTGTTTGTAGAAGCTAGAAGTCGAGCGAGGATGAGAGAGGCTTGTGTACCTTTCGGACGATAAGATGTGACCCTGGCTGTATAAAACAGGTAATTGACCTTGCGATGACGGCTGACCTCGAAGCTTCCTGAAAAGAGAGCTGAGGATTAGCTGGAGCTACCCTGTGCGAATGTATATTTCGTTCGAGTTAACAGGACCCTTGCAACTGTATACGGACCAGTACTAACACTGTAGGCATGTCGAGTGGCAGACAGATGCATGTGCTCTGACGAACGCCAAGTAAAATATAACAGAACCCGACTGCATTCCCAAAATGGCTTTCTCCTTCTGGGTAAATTCTGAAGGTATGAAAATGCTCGTGCCTCGTGCCCCTAGACTCAAGCGGGTATTGTTGGAAAAGTTCTGAAACTCTAGCTCTTGACGGTGATTCTGGGCAAACACTCCACTTTTGCACTGTTTATTGTGGTATGATGCCTGGAAAAAAAATTAAAAATGTTTAATTGTTTTGCATGAACGATGTTTATGCGTGCGCTCGCTGATGCTGCCGGAGCGAGCTTATTCTGACGGTGGCGAGGGCTGGACTGTGGGGTCTTTCATATCGGTACGTCCGTATACATAACCTGAGGTGCATATCGTCGGACTCGAGGAGCAGATACGTAGAGGGTTTTAGGACTTTAGTATCTCCACTGTTTGCCACAGAAGCCTCTTAGTAATGGATAGTATACTAATGGATTGAATTGTGAGGCTCAAATTGGAGGTCACGCCCACTGACGAAGCTACCCGCGTGTTCGGTGGGCTGGCTGAAACCGGCGTTTGCAGGCGGCCAGTCATTCGTGCATTACTAACATGCGGGTGATTCGTTCGCTGCTTGTCGCTTCAGATCCTTTCTGACGGGAGGCTACGATATTGTATTATCGATATCGATAGGCCGATTTACTAAGCAGGTAGGACCGTTCAAAGGCGCAAGACACACCGACTCGATTACACATAAACGGTCTGGGAAGCGTATCGTTACCGTTACGTACCTTTGCCTCGTCATATCCATCGATCGCGGACCAACAGCGGAATCGGGGGTATACATATACACTGCTGTGTTTATGCTAACTGCTTAGTATTGATAACAGAGGATCCAACTTTTGCAGTCGTCCCTGTTTGATTAGAATATCTGGCCGCAAATAAGCTCTCGCGGTTCTCCCAAGTCGAGCCCGAACGGGGCCAACGGAATCTTAAACGAACAACAAGGCCGCCCAGGCAGGCTGACTGACTCGAAGTTTGTATCTGTCTCCCTCCTCTCACCGAACACTAGCACTCCTCTCCTGCACTCCTGTCATGTCGACTTCTTTTCTCCGCCGTTTATTTTAAAATTTTAATCTTTCATGTGCCCGTTTACGTACTCGAAGGCACTCTCTCACTAGCACCGCAGACCCTGGCTGGGCGTGTGCGCTCTGCAGGCTGTTCCGAGCAATTCTCTGACGAGACCCGCCTTCCGCAGCTCCCCGGCAAATCAGTCGCATCCAAACAGGCAACTTGACTTCCTTCTGTTCAAGGCAATTAAAAATCAATTGGAGACTCAATTGATTGTTTTCCCAGCTGGGTTTCCAGTGTCTGTCCGTCCTTCCCTGCACCGCATCCTCGACGTCCTTTTTCCTCCCGCCGACATCGAATTGCTGCCCCCCCGATTTACTCCACCCCGCCAGCCAGCCTTGAACCCTCTGACGTCTGACAAAACTTTTTTTGGGTACGTTTTACTTTTTTTTTTTTTTCCGTCTTGTAGTTTATTTTGTTTTCCCAAATTGCGTACGTGCTGTAAAAATTAGCAGTGGCTTGAAGTGCCTACACTGGCATATCCGGTCGGTCAATTGAAGGTCTCGAGGCCAGGCCAGGCCGTCTCCACCGGCCGTACCCTCTAGGCCTTCACGATATTTTTTTCCCCTTCCCTTTCCCGTCCTCACGAGATCGATCTGGCTAAGCAATTATCGGAACACGCCAGGTCAGGCCTTGTCAATTGGAGCAGACGTCAATTGACCTTCCTGGGTTCCTTCCCTTCTTCCATCTGGCCGTGCTCCGTCCGCTCCTGACTAGTGTCTTCTTCCTCGGTCGGTGTTCCTCTTCCTGATCCAGCAGCGAGGCTGGCTCGTGTGCGCTCTCTACCATACCATAACTGCTCTCCTTGCCTCTGCCTCTTACCCGTTACCGTCCAACTCTAGAAAAAAACCCGCTTATTGCACACCGCACCGTTGGAACAAACCTACACACGCGGGGGGAGAAGACACAAGACCAACCTGCTCCCGAAAAAAATTACCTGGGAAAGAAAAAACACCTCCAAAGGGATACCCGTTACTTTCGCTCGTTTCCATCGTTTCTTGCTTAAGCTTGTGGAACCGTTAGCTCGGGGACCGGTGAGTTACACTGCACCATCTGACGATAGTTAGCACGTTTTCTTGGTTCTCTTCGTCGAGGGTTCTCAAGAGTTTGACGACCGGGAAGGGAGGCTTCGCAGGCAGCTCCCTCAGTCGATCGCCTGCGGCATCGTTTTGAAACGTGCACCGGGTCCGAACATGATCTTTTTTTAACAACCGTAGCTGTTCTTTTAATTTTTAATTTACAGACCATCCCGCTAATCTGCTCCGTCAGTCTTTATTATCTAGTTAGTTCCCGGCCACAACTGCAGGATTTAAAACTCATCGTTGTTCTGGGCCCTCTCGAAAGACTCTCCGACACACACTCTCCATTCTCGGGATCCATACCTTCCTCAGTTTTCATGTCTTCCAGTAAATATTTCAACTTCAACTGTAACGATCCACGAATTTCCTTTCCGAATATTTACGACAGACTTGTTTGCTCAAGAAAAGTCACGAATACGATCTCATCGATACCCGGAACTTCCATAGATTCCACCACATCATCGTCATCATCAACATCATCGTCATCAGCTAGTTTCCTACTGTTTCGATACCATACCCTCCATAGATCCCGACAATAGACAACATTCCTCAGGGGCCATTTTCCATTAAATATTCAACCTTCCTTTTCATCTTCCTTTCGTATATATACTTTTCGTAGACGACATTATACCCTCACGGAGACTCGACACAGGAACTCAGGCACACAGGGTTTTAAAACTGGTTCCGATTTGCATCCCCCGCTGGCGGCTACAGACACACACACGCACATACACGGAGAGGGATTACCCGACGATTTTTTTAATTCGGGAAAAAAAGGATTATATATTTGTGTCAAGAGGTTGCAAAAACGTTGTAAAGAGTAGGAGTGTGGGGGCTATCACGTATATCTTCTATATACGTCGTGGGAGATAACTGCTCAGAATTAGAGAATTATGTCCACTTCTGTAAGTTTCTTTTGCGCTGCGAAAATCGACGCTCGGGAACAATTCCGGTGTCGATTGTTTTTTTGTCGTATCCATTTTCGTGGGACTTCATGGCTGTTCAGTCATGATCAGTCTTCCTTTGCTTCCGGATTGAGTATTTCCCATAATGCTGTTCATCGCATGATGTACCGTCCATCGTCGTTCGATCCCTCTGTACTGTGTGGTTGATCAGCTCCTCAGTGATCAATATGAGGCCAGCTGTTAGCTATATAATCCACCGCCGTGCCCTGCCTTGCCTTGCCTGGATCCCCCTGTCTACAACTTCCGTACATCAAGTCAAAGTTCGAGATACAATTGCCTATAGCTAACCTCAAGTGCGTGACATTTTCCATCTCGGCCTTTCCATAACAGACCCGATCAATGGCATTTCCAAAGTTTAGAAGAAGATATTTACACCCGTCATCCTCATCTTCTTCCTCTTCCTCTTCTTCTCCTTCCTCCTTACAACTTCTTTATCCTTTTCCTTCACCTCCACCTACAGAACCACCGGTTTCTCCAACGTCTCAGTATTCATCGACTTCGAATTCATCATCTGTTTCTTCATCTTCATCTTCCTTCAACTACTTCGGTAAGCATCAGGGACGGGTAACTGTTCCTATTGCAAACACCGTCGTCGTTAAAGCCTCAGCTGCAGCAACGACTCTTCTTTCTATCAAATCATCCCCCCATTTTTTTTTAGATCCGGTCTGCACCATGGAAGAGATAAAGCTCAGCAGCGGTAGCGAGAGCAAGATGAACGGCAGCACCAGCATTGACTGCGACTGCACCGGCCTCGGCGAGGGTCTCTGCAACGGTCTTTGCAAGAATTCAAAAGTCGACGGCAAGAATACCACCAGTTACAACGGTGTTTCTCTCACTCCTCGTCCTGAGGATATCACCATGGCCACCCCACCATACCCCCCACCATCGAGAGATACGTCGTTTAACAAGATAAGATCCTCCATGTCTCTGTCTAACGTGCTTAATGCACCGTCCACGGATGCAAGGACCCCCCCGGATTCTTTATCACAGACGTCGGAAGGTTTCGCGTCCACGGCGGGATCGTTTGATCTCCAGCCTGTCGATGTCGAAGAAGGAGAAGAACGAGAAGGAGACGAAGTTGTCCCTGTTGAGGAGGTTGAGGTTGAGAAGGAGCCCGCCTCACCACCACAGACGCCCCCGGAGGCTAGGTACGGAATTCAGCATGAGCTGAACCAGGAGAGTTTGAGGGAGGCGCTGGAGAAGGAGGCGGCGAGGTTGGAAGCTCAGATTGAGCTGGAGAAGCAGCTGAAGGAGTGGAAGCGACAGCAGAAGTTGCAGAAGCGACTGAAGCAGCAGGAGGCGGAGGGAGCGGTTGCGGAGGGAGGGGGGATCGAAAGCGGCTCCACGGACGATGATGCGGCGAAGTCGATTCCGAAGCAGAGGATGACGGTTGATTCCGAAGCTAAGGTTTCAGAGGGCCAGGTGAAGGCCAAGATCATTAGGTTGAAGTTTAAGAACCCTCCTACGCCCGAGGAACTCAACCGTGCGAGTGCGAGCCAGCTGCCGATGAAGCGGGGGAGAGGGAGACCGAGGAAGGTCGACCCTGCGACGGGGGAGCCAGTCGCGAAGAGGCGGAAGAGTGCCAACGGTACTCCCGTCAAGGTGAAGAAGGAGGACGAGGAAGAGGAGGAAGTCAGACCGGCCTCTGCTGCGGCCGTTAAACCATCAGCACCGGCGGTTGTCGCGGGGAAGGCACCGTCGAGGAAGAGGAAGGTGGCCGAGGAGCCGGCCTCGCACCAGCACGTCCCCAGGAAGCAGAAGGTCGTGGCCACCAGCGAGGAGCGGGGCCCGAGACCGAAGAAGCACGAGCACGGCCTCGGTTTGTCGAACCTTGGCGCGACGTGCTACGTCAATGTCGTGCTGCAGATGCTCGCCCATACCAAGGGCTTGAGAGACTACTTCCTGGCCTGTGAGTTTGCCCGGGTCCCGGCGGGGTCGAAGGGGAAGGGGAAGGGCAAGCCGAAGAACCTGTGCGTGCGGAGGACGAGGGCGTCGGAGAAGGTCGCCGAGGTGCTGTTTCCCAAGCTGAAGGGGTGAGTTCCCGGTAACTCCTCTGTATTTGTGATATTTGCTCTATTTACTGACGTGTCTACTCCGCCATCTAGGAAACTGGGCGAGGAGTTCGGGGTTCTCATCAGAGAGCTCCTGTACGACGAGGACCAGGGGAGCAAGAAGGGAGGGGTCGCTAGCGACCAATTCTGGACGGCACTCCGGGCCAACCTTGAGGAAGGCGGGTCGTTCCTGGATCCTAATGTGGTCCAGGACGCCCACGAATTCCTCCTCCTGATCCTCCAGGCACTGGCGAAGGAAGAAAGTCCCGTCGTAGACGGGCAAACACTCCAGGAGGTTATCGAGAGCGTTTTCGGCGGCGTTCACTCGACTCTGTTCGAGTGCAACGCATGCCACGATACCACCGTGCGTGACGAGGAATGCACGGAGTTCTCCGTCCCCATCTGCCGGGTCATGCCGGTCGGTGGCGAGCTGGAGAGCTCCAAGCTGACCCAGCACTTGGGGAATTACACGCTGCCAGAGGAAGGGGAGTGGGGGGCCGACTCGTTCGTTACTCCGGAGGGGGAGAAGAAGAAGGCGTGCCCGAAGTGCGGGGAGGATGCGGGGAGGAGTATGAGGCATCACCTCCGACCTAAGGGGTCGAACGTCGTGATCGAGTTGAAGAGGTTCCTGTGGGAAGGGGGGGAGAACAGGAAGGTTAAGGGACACGTTGAGTTCCCGTTGAAGGACCTGGACCTGGCTGTCTGCGCTGGAGAGGGAGTAGAGGGGGGTCTCTACGATTTATGCGGGGTGGTCGTACACCGGGGGGAACGGTCGACCACGGGGCATTACATCGCGTACGCCAAGGAGGGGGAGAGATGGCTGCGATTTGACGACTTGAAGGTGCAGGCGGTCGGGGAGGAGGAGGTCGCGGGTCAGGACGCGTATATCCTGATGTACGATAGGAAGGGCTAAACGGGGTGGCAGAGCCGTGGGGATGTGGAGAGAGAGTGAAAGGCTATACCGGGGTGGCAGAGCCAGGGGGTGTCCACGCAAGCGGAAGGGCTATAGCGGGGTGGCAGAGCCGGGGAGGTTCGGGGGTTCGAGGGAAGGGCTGTACCGGGGTGGCGGAGCCAGGGGATATCATGAGAAGGGAAAGGAAGGGCTAGAGCCGGGTGGCAGAGCCGGGGATTTTACGCGCGAGGAAGGGCTGGAGTGGGGTTGCAGAGCCGCGGGAATGTTATGTGCGAGGAAGGGCTATACCGGGGTGGCAGAGCCAAGGGGGAGTTTTGTTTTTTGATACTTAGCGAGCGGCATAAGGACCAGGGGAGCGTGGGAGCACCCGGCCTTGAACGAATGAATGCATACGAGCCCGAGGTGATCTCGGGGGATTTCTGAGCAGAATTGGCTTTGATTTCGGTATTGTAGTCGTGATGCCAGTGTTCATCGTAGTATTGTTCCTAGCTTCAACTCCAACTGTCCCGTGATGTGGGCAGGTACCCTACGTATGCGTAGATATTATGGACTACATTGGTCTTGAGGGACTTCTTGACTGCTGCACGAACTTACGCCTACAAATGTACAGCATCAAGCCAGCATAGCAGTAGATGTTTAGATATCAATTGATATAATGATCCACAAGTCCTTGGAAGGGCTATGTGCAAAGGAACTGTGCAAGTCGGCTATAACATTCGCCTCGACGATAAAATAGAAGGGCCGGGATACCAACATATCTAGTGCTCAAGGAGGGACCCATGATCAAGTCGCAGGACATATAACAACTTCAGCACCACCACCTCTCATGGTGGCAAAATACTCAGCTACAACTGGTGAATATGGTATAAGTTACAAGTGCAAGATGTCTATATACAAACGGAAAAATTATATTTCCGGAGATCTTCTTTACGGCTACGAAATATATACAAGTAATATAATAGGAACACACCGTTATTCTTCCACAGGTCTCAAAGCTGTTCAATCCTGTCTCTCTGGCTTTTTATTCATATGTAAACCTTGAAATTCAAGCGGTGGCGGGGTCACCGATCCGACCATCCTCGCCCTTGGCGATTTTTTCGATACATTTTTTTGTCTTCGATTAATCGCAGAGCTCAACAGGTTTTGAAACTCTTTTTCACTCATAGGCTGTGCACTTGCGACTCGCTTCTCGTTCCCGAGTTCTTTGGATATCTTCTTCGCTTCCTCTCTTGTCGCTTTTCGAGCTTGTGTGTTCGCCTTTTTCTGTTTCCTTTTACTCGCCTTCCGTTGCCTAGCGGTTAGCGGCACTGCGGGAGTCTTCTTTTTGGCCGCCCGCTCTGGATTTGCTTCCTCCTCTTTTGCTTGCCGTATGGTCTCCTCGGTTTCGACCCTCATCACGTATAGCTTATTCTTTCCCACCTTGATTAATAGGATTTTTTCATCGATGAGATCCTCTTTGGTCAGGAGTATCTTCTCCTCGGTTAGTTTTACCTGTCGCAGGTGTGGGCCGATGGAGACAGCTCCGCTCTTTAGTAGAGTTCTAGCTTGGGATTTGCTCGGTGCCACTCCACCGGCGACCATGACGGTCTCCAACGGATTTTCCAAGACTTCATCTGCCATGACCATTTTCCAGAACGGCTTGGTGCTGATACCTTGAACTTCGGACTTGGTCAGACCACGCTTTAGAATTTGCTCCCGCTTTGCCAATCCCTCCGGCTCATCGGATTGTCCGAAGAATATGGCAGTGGTATCGACGCATTTGTCGGCGACTTTGGATGTGTGAAGGAAAGAGATGACTTCGTAGGCGAGTTTTTTCTGCGCGGGTCTGCGTTCGGGATTTGATTTTTGTTCTTCCATGATTGATTCGATTTCGTGGAGTGGGAGGAGGGTGAAGTATTTTAGCCATTGTTCCATAACGTCGTCCGGGCGGTTTAGTAGGAATTGGTAGAGACTGAACGGGGGTGTTTGGTCGCCGGAGATCCAGATGCTTCCTCCGCCTGTGCTTTTGGAGATTTTTTCTCCCGATGCGGTCGTGAGGAGTGGGACGGTTAGACCGTATGGTTTTGCCATATTTTTTATTAGTGAGGGGGTTGGTTGTTCTTCTATCCATTGAGCTTCGTTTACCATACGATTGATCAAATCGCAGCCCGCGGTGATGTTCCCCCATTGATCCGAGCCACCGATTTGGAGACGAACCCCGAGGTTAGAAAAGAGGTGCCAGAAATCCATCGCCTGGATCAATTGATACGAAAACTCGGAGTACGAAAGACCCTCGTCGGATTTCATCCTCTCAGAGACCGATTTCCGCAACATCATCTCCCCAATCCGTGATCTGTGACCCACTATCTGCATGAAATCTATGATACCCACGTTCCTATGCCATTGAAGATTCGAGGTGATAAGTCTGCGTCCTATCTTTGTGTCATCGTACCCACGCTCTCGGGCGTGGTTAATAGCGTTTTTCAGTAGCGTGGATAATTGCTGGGTTATTTCGCCGCCGAAGCGGAATGTGCGTTCGCCTAGTTCGCGGTCCTTCATGCCTTCTCGCTCTGTAAGGCGGCCTGAGGGGTCACCGATACGGGCGGTGGCGACGCCGACTACCAAGGAGATACGGTGACCGTGGAGCATGCAGTGGATCATGGGCATGAGGACCATTAGGTGGCCCAGGTGGAGAGACGAGGCGGTTGCGTCGGCGCCGGCGTAGATGTGGAGTACCTCGCCATTGCTGAGTCTTATGAAGTCATCGCGGTTGCTGGGGGTATTATAAGTTGTCAGTATACGATATTTCTATGACAATACGGGTATATATTGGAATACGTACCCGTGGAACTGTCCTAGGAACCCTCGGCTCTCTAGTGTCTCGAGTAGGCCCGGTGTCGGCAGGGGGATGTTCTTCATATCCCCGATTCCCTGGTTAATGAACTTGGCTACAGAGTCCTTTGAGAAGTTCTTCCTGACCGGGGGGTCTGAGGAATTGACGTTGGTCCTGCATTGCTGCTGGTGCCTGGGGCGGTAGGCGTATGTGCTTCGCAGCTGATGTCGCAAGAAGACCAGTGCATTGCGGAATCGAAGAGAGCTTGCAGCCTCCATTGTGGCATTCCTTGTATTTCGTGGGTGGAAGGGGATGTCGGGTTAGAGAATGCTATCTATTTTCGCCGTTCCCGGCATCGTGGGGCCCTGTGTCGAGTATCTTGATATCTCAGGCCTCGAGGCTTAAAAGCTTGAGTCGAAACTTCGCCGGCCGCCGTCCGCTTCGAAAAAAAATTCCAAAACGGGAACCCGGGAAATGTGTTGCGGTTGCAGTCGCAAGTCGGTTGCCGACCATTCCCGATTAGGAAACGTGTTATTTCTTTGTGTTTACATCGCGAAACAACGGCAACAACAACAGCCCAACACAATTGCCCTCGGCCAGCCAATCTGCCACTCAAACAACCTTGAACACGCGAAAGGACCCTGATAACCTTTTGATCCTCAACATCAACCTCTTCGTCCGATCCATCTATCTGTGCTAAGTCTTGTGACCCTCCTCGACACTGCATCAGCTATCATCATCTCATTGTCTCTTCGACCGATTACTATTGACCACCTGCTTTACTCTTCTGCTCTCGATTTCCATCAATTGGTACGATTCTATCGATCCGTCGATTCATCAAGAAAGCTAGCTCGACCTCCTCTACCGACATCTCTAGATATCATCAGCTACCCCTCTGACTCGATATCATTCATCTACTTCTTCTTCTCTTCTACATCGCTGACCTTGATATCATCTCCCCTGATATCATCCGTCATCCGTCTTCTACCTCTCTGTCATCATTTCTCTCGGTATCACCTACATCCTCGACATCGTCTACCTCCTCGACATTGTCAAGGTCACTGGTATCACCTCCCTTTCGCATCATCTAACCCCTCGTCATTGCTTCGTTTTGTCGAATTCGCTAGCAATTCTTGCTTCTCTATCATCATCTGTCCTCTCTTGCTGCTCATCTTCCTCAATTCCCTTCTCCCTGCTTCGGCATCTGCTCTCTACCTCGTCTTTCCCAAGGTAGATCGAAGAGCAACGACAACACACCATACAACACCTCCTACGCGCACCGGTCCATCCTTGGACCATCATAATCAGTCACAATGAAGCCCACAGCTCGTGGCCAGAAGGGTAAACAGCCCGCCCAACAGGCACGTTCTACAAACGCTGCAAACAGACCCCCATCGCGCGCGGGCAACGCCTCTTCTCGCTCGGCCAACGCCCCATCTCGCCCCGCCTACCTTAACCCCGCAGTACAGGCCATCGCACGCCCGGGTTCCCCAACAGAGTCGGTAGCAACCGCTCACACAAAAAACCCAGACGCTCGGCATCGCTCTCCCGAAGAATGCAACGTCCAAGTTGTTGTCCGTTGCCGAGGCCGGAATGATAAAGAAGTTCAAGAGAACATGCCCGTCATCCTCTCCACACCAGGCGGCCCACGCGGAAATGAAGTTCAAATCTCGCTCGGTCCCATGAGCCTTGCCAACAAATCATATATGTTCGACCGCGTTTTCGGCCCCGAAGCAGATCAAAGTATGATCTACGACGATGTGGTTGCTCCGATAGTGGAAGAAGTGATGGCAGGGTATAACTGTACCATCTTTGCTTATGGGCAGACGGGAACCGGGAAAACATACACGATGAGCGGTAATATGAAACCGTATTTCGACACATTCTCCGATGGAGCTGGTATCATTCCCCGTACCCTCCACAATCTATTCACCAAATTGGAAGCCGAAGGCTTTGAACACAGTGTCAAGTGTTCCTTCATCGAGTTATACAACGAGGAACTGAGAGACCTTCTTGCTGTGGACGAGTCGGCCAAGCTCAAGATTTTTGAGGATTCACTGAGGAAGGGCGCGGTGCTCATCCACGGATTGGAAGAAACATATGTCAAGGACGCAGCTGCTGGTGTTAGCTTGCTCCAAGAGGGAAGCAGAAAAAGACAAGTCGCTGCAACCAAGTGCAACGACCTGAGTAGTCGAAGTCATACTGTCTTTTCGATTATCCTTAACGTCAAGGACCCGTCCGGCAAAGGAGAAGAATTTCTGAAGGTCGGAAAATTAAATTTGGTGGATTTGGCGGGATCGGAGAGCGTCGGACGATCTGGGGCGGAGAATAAGAGGGCAAAAGAAGCGGGTATGATTAACCAGAGTTTGTTGAGTTTGGGAAGAGTTATTACGGCTTTGGTCGAGAAGAGCAACTACATTCCATACAGGTCAGTTCGTTGTTTATCATTTTCCGGATAGGTTACAGCTCTAACAAGATTATAGAGAGTCGAAACTTACCCGTCTGCTCCAAGACTCGCTCGGTGGGCGTACGAAGACTTGTATCATCGCCACCATCTCCCCTGGTAAGGCCAACCTCGAAGAGACGATTTCGACGTTGAATTACGCCGCCACCGCCAAGAATATCGAAAACAAACCGCAGCTCAATCAGATGATGACCAAGCGTGCCGTCATCAAGGAATACATTACTGAAATTGAGCGCCTGAAGGCCGATTTGAATGCTACAAGGCAGAAGCACGGTGTCTTTTTGACTGAAGAACATTTCAATCAGTTGAATCACGAGAACGACACACGCAAAACCTTGTTGGAAGAACACGAAAGGAAAATCGCAATGCTCGAACAACAGCTGCGAACTGCCCGGGAAAATTTAGAGAAGACTCTTAAGTCGTTTACTGATCTAAAGAAAGACTACGAGGGACAGACCATTTCGTTGGAGGAGACAAGGGAGGCATTGTTCAGCACCGAGACCTCTCTAGTTATTGCCAAACAAGAGCTTTCGGATGAGCAACTGGTCACCAAAGCCTACCAACTTACCGAGGCCGACCTATCGACAAAGGCTCACGAACTTGTTTCGGCAGCCAAGGCGGCCGTTAACGATGTCAACGCTTTGCACGCAAAAGTCGGGAGACACGAAGAATTGGAGGGGCAGAATAAGGCCACCTGGGAATATACGAAGCAGCAGACTTTCGATATCACGAGTCTTGTGGAGGGTGAGATCAAGAAGTTTAACGAGGAGCAAGCCAGGCTTCATGATGCCGTGGCTGAACGAATGGATCTTTTTGGTACTAGCCAAATAAAGAAAATTGCCGGGTTATATGCTGGCCTGGACGATGGTATCGAAAGGTTGGAGAAAGTCAAGATGTCGGCGACTGGAACAGCCCGTGAGGCTGCTGACGAGATGAACCTTGTCCTGGAAGAAATCAAGGTTCTTCGTGATGATGCTAAGATGAAGGTCGCCGAAGGAATGAAGAGCATGTCTGCCGCAGCCGAGAAGATCGCTGGGGATGTTGTCCGCGAACTCGAGAGCTTTAAGAGCGAAATCCGATCGTCTTATATCTCGCTTGGCCGTGACTTTAAGACTATGTTCGACGCCTGTGGCAAGCATTTGGCTGCCCAGACACAAAAGGCCAACGAGTTGAAGCTGGAAGTTGAAGCTGCCAACCAGGCTGCCATCGCCGCGCAAAGCTCTGCCTCCGATTATATTGCCGCAGCTTTGGCAGAGGAGAGCCAGAAGGCCGCCCAAGAGAGACAACAACTAATGGCCCAGATCACACAGTTGATCACGAATAACGCCCTAGAGCAGGACAAGAGACTCGCACAGAAGATGGGATCTGTCCAGACCGGGCTCACAGTTTCGAGCGATCGCTTGGCGTCCGCTACGACCGGCATCTGCAATACAATGAACCAGTGGACGGAGACGGAGGAAGGGTTCAAGCACGAGTTGACGGTAACTCGCGATAATATTAAGAAGAAATTGCAGAGCGACGCGTTGGCGACGGAGGATAAGACGAGCAAGATCCAGAGCACTGCCAACAGCATCCACGCGGAGACCATCCAGCTAGTCAACGCCCAGATGCAATCTGTGGCCGTCAACATGCAGACGCTCGACGAGTTCGTGACCAGGGCCCGGGAGCAGAACGAGCGACACCATCGTCTCAGAGTCAGCAGTTTGGACTCGCTTGCGGAGGAGGTTAAGGCGTCGGCTGTGGCCGTTCGCTACAAGATTGACGATGTCAGGCAGGGGGCCGAGGACGTCAGCGCCGACGTTGAGGCCATGGCCACCAAGGCGAAGAATGCCGTCGAGCCATTCAACGTACATAGTGCGAGGTTGTTGGCCGGGCTAAGGAGCCAAACGGACATGGCGGTCTACAGGGACTATGTCCCGACCAAGTCGAGCCCGAAGAAGCGGGCATACCCGTTCTCAGACGAGCTCCCAAAGACTGGGACTCGTGACCAGATCCTGGCCGCCGCGGAGGGGCGGAACGCAATCAGGGACGTGACCCCAGAGCAGCAGGTCCTTGGGACCTCTGCTGAGGCGACGACCGGCCGCAACAAGGATAGAGTCCCGTTGGCGGCCCTGGCCGTCGACTCCAACGTGGCGGTCCTCTCTCTCGCCATTAGTGGCGAGAAGAGGACCGCCAAGAAGGGCATGGTCAAGAGGGACGAGGAGGAGGGGGAGGGGGAGATTGAGGACGTCAGCATGATCCAGACGTCGCCCAAGAAGGGCAAGCCGGGGGTCGGGGAGACCCCGGCGAGGAAGACCAAGCGGGGAAAGGCCCTGCCAGAGCCGGAGGCTCTGGAGGGCGTAATGAGCCCTCCACCGGCCAAGAAGGCCAAGATGGCGGGGTCTGGCCTACCCCAGCGGACGACGAGGAGGGCTAGTATCTCTGCTCCCGCGAGGGAAAGCTCGCTCGTTCCTCCCGGTAGCGCCGGGAGGACGAGACGAGGGCGCCAGAACCCGACGATGTAAGGGGAGGGGGGGGAGTTGAGTCCAATATCATTTTATGGCGGGGGGTTGGGGGGGACCGAGGGCCTTCGAGTGTATTACCAGGGCGTTATTGGGGCGTACGGGGGGGGTTCTGTTTTTGCGCTCTCTGCACTTTCTAATTCGATTTGTATAGACGGCCCCTGGGATTAAGGGGTCATCACTTGCTACTACAGATACAGCGATCGCACGCATGCTGGCGTTTACTTTTAGAGCGATTCGTATCAGGCACTTGTAATATAGCGTTACTTAACCGGCGTATTGAGGATGAAGCCGCGGGCCGAGCAGATCAGATAGCCGGTTTTGCGAGCGTCTCCTCTTGATATTATTATTAATTACTATTGATGCAGTGGTTTTGAATACTTGGTATCGGCTCTCATATCCTATAGTTCGCCGTGGTGTTTTATCATTGGGGACTTGAATTGTCTAAGTTTGTAATTTTGCAATGCTTTTCGTTAAATACATGAAGTCATTCCTCCTGCACGAATATACGACGCTGAATAGTATGTATACATTTCAATCAATTTGCAAGTACCATCCCTACTGTTAGTATTGAACCCAGGTAGTCGAGGCAGAGTCCTACCGTATAGTATTACCCTCTGCCCAAACCGACGTTCTATCGTACCCTACTTTAAACGTCCTTCACAATATATTCCTCATCCACTTCTTGGGCCCACTCCGTCCAACTACCATCATAAACCCTCCTCTGTCCGAGAGTCTCCACGAATCCGGCTTCTTCCATAGCCAGATCGACAACGGTGGCCGTCACACCGGTCCCGCAGCTTGTGATCTTCATCCACCCGTTGTCTTTGACCCCGGCTTTCTCCAGGATCTCTCTCAACTTTGGACCATCCAGTAACTCGCCGTTGGGGCCTAGTAGGCTACTGAACGGGACGTTGATGGCCCCTGGCATGTGACCGCTTGATAATCCTTCCCTGGGCTCTGGATCTTTCCCTGTGAAACGGCCGTTCGGTCTTGCGTCTATGATCTGGATGTCGGTTGATATTTGATCGATTTGTTGGCCTAATATGATGGATTTGACTGCGTCGAGGGAGGCGACGCGGGAGAGCTCGTGTGGTAACGTTGTGTGTTCTGGGTATTCTTGTTCCGGGGATAATTTTCTAGCTTCGTAGTCTTTTATATTTTCCTCGCCTTTGAATAACGGTCCGACTTGTCCTTGGACGTATAATTTGAAGTTATTAAGAATCGAGATTCCACCCGTGTGGCCCATTATTTTTGCAGTCCAGGCGGCTCTGGGTGCGGCTAGTATACCCATTTCGTAGGAGTCGTAGAAGACTAGATGGTCTTCTTTTCTGATTTTTAGTTCTCGCATTGATTCGACGAAGGTTTCGGGGAGTGGTAGCATGTGAGGGAGTTTTATTTTGTGGTTTTTGACGGTGTCGATGTCGAAGAAGCGGGAGTGGGGGATTCGGAGTTGGGAGTGGGAGGCTAGACCTGTACGGCCTTGGGGGTCGTTGGGGAGGAACCAGGTTGCGTTTATGGGGATTACTTGGGGGAGGGGGGAGAGGTAGGAGGGGTTTTTGCGGAGGAGGGAGGCGAGATGTTTTGGGGGGAGGAGGCGGGGGATTGGTGGCATTTTTTGGGTGGCGGTTGGTGAAGTTGGTGGTTGGTAGATGGACGATGGTTATTTGAGGGCAATTGGTGAAGCAATTGGGGTTGTGGGTGGTGGTGGAGGTGAGGGTTGTAGATACTTTATATCGCGCGCGCATGGTTTGTCAGTTACATCAGCGCATCCCTCAGGCTTCAATTCGGCCAATTCAGTTTAAAGAACGATCAATTGAACCCAACGCTTCGAACTAACATTTAGACGTCGTTAAAAGCTTCCGATTGAGGTTGAAAGGGCACCACCCGTCAGGGTAGGACAAGAGCCAATCGCCATGACGACATACTGTATCGCGAAAATCGCCCAGCTACCAAGCTCCCCTCTGTTCCTCGGATCAACAGCCCCGCCCCCACCCCGCGTTGTCGCGTGCGGTTAGTTCGGTTCTCCTGCCGTTTGGGTACGGATCCGCACCGTGTAACCCAGGTTTTGTAGATCAATAACTATACCACAAACACTCTAGCCAAAATTTTAAAGGCCTGAAGCTTCAGTTCGACTATTGGGTATCCGGGTCTATGTACACGCCTTGTATCGGGAATTGATGGCTTTATCGGAGAAGCAGAAAGAAAGAAAGAAAAGGAAAAAGATATATAAGGTGGAAGCCATATGCATATATAAGGACCAGCACCGTCGATAGAAACAAAAGGAAGAGTTAAAGAGAATTTGGATACAGCCTCCCGCCTCTTCGAGACGTGAATAATAGGCCTTTAAGTACACATTAGAGAATAATCTTCAGGAACAGTAAACAGCTCGCACATGTCCTTGCTCAGTTTGTATAGACATAGAAAAATGGAAGAGGAAGAAAAGAACAAAAGGGCGAAAAGCCTTAAAACCCCATCGCATACCCGCTTCTAAAAATGCTAGCTAAAACACAAGAATCTCGGAACGCCGCCACAAAAAACTCTGAACGCCGCCAAAATGCACGAGATAAACAATGCGACATCGGATAAACTGATTGGGGAAAGAAGGGGGAGGTGGGGGAATACAATTGATATGTAGGGTGGGAATTGGAAGAAGGGCAGTGTAAAGTTGTACAAGGGAGAAGGTAAAATAGGGTATTAAAGAAACAATGACAGCCATAATCACTGCTTGGATGCACGCATTTGGGCCTGTCTCTCCCTCACCCAGTGCATAATGTTGAATGCTGCCCCATCGACCCTTGTTAGGTCATCCGGCGAAAACTGCAGATTCTTCATCTCATCTAGCAGAGAATCGAGTCTGTCCATGAGATTCACCGTTGGATTTTCCTTCGTAACGACGACCTGGAAATCAGGTTCTGGATCTTGGGCGGCAGGTTCTTTAGCACCGGGTGAAGATTGAGCATCGACTAGTATCTCGGCTCCAAGCTCTTGGACTGCGGGAAGGGAGGCGGCGGAGGCGGCCGAGTCGCCTCGGCCCCGTCCCTTCCATGATGGCTGACTGTCAGGCACGCTAAGAGATAACGCACCCGAGGGCGGTCGCCCTCGGCGTGCGGGTGGGCCGCCAGGTGAACCAGCGAGTCCAGTTTTCTTCCGCTCCTGTTTCTTGCCGTTCGTCTGCTTGGGCGGTGTCGTGCGCGCCCCAGTGTTGGGGTTGATATTCTCCTGCACGCCTTTTAGCTTCTATCTTAGCTGATTGAATCATATAATACGGAAATTTAAAGGAAGACTTACCAGCAGGCCCACTGGTCGGCTTGCTAAACAGCGATCGTCTAGCTCGCGGGGGTAACTGTCGGGTGGGGCCCATGGGAGACGTATCTCCGGTAGCTGCCTTTGCTTTCTTCGCGGGGGGAGGTGGGACTTCGTCCTCTTCCCTGGCAGCAGGAACTGGTGGCACTTCGGCCGGTTCTTCAAGTGGAACATCGCAATCTACCATCTCGTGGTCGGTATCTTGCGTGGTCGGAACAGTTGTTTGACTCTTGCTTCTCTTTCGCTTGTGGCCTTGGTTTTGGCTCCCAGTCGGCGTGGGCTCCTGCGACTCGACGGGCGCGGGGCTCATCCGGGCGCGGGAAGGCTGGCTGTCGGGGATCGAAGACACCGATTCGAGCTCGGATTCTTCGGCATCTTCCTCCTCCCGCTCAGCACTTACGCCCTCCAAAACGGCGGCTACTACTTCGGCGACTAATTCTTTCTGTGCCGCCCCCATTACAGGGGCTGGCCCTACGACATCTTCATCCATCTGACTGTTGAGGTGAATGGAGATATCTTCGAGTTGCGAGGGATCACCAGCTTTTTCTGCGGCAGGTTCCACGACGAGCTCATCTACTCGTTCGTACTGCTGAAGAGCAACCGCCTCGCTTGGGCTTTTCGGAATGTCCTTGACAACTTCGGTCAGATTGGGCGGAAGTTCACCCTCTTCGATACGAAGCTTGGACCCTTGCGACAATTCAACCTTCCTTGGATCGACTGTCCCAGCGTTTTCGTTTTCCAAATCAAGAGCTTCAACTCCATTTGTCTTATTGTTGGTGTCGGCTGGTGGCAATGGCGGGGAGGAAGGAATGTTGTTGTCTTCAAGTAACGGCAACGAGCCTCGATAAACTCTCGATGTGGGGGAAGAGGGTAGGTCGTCCGATGTTGGAAAGTGAACCTCCCGATCGATCAGCGCCGCAAACTTCCCATTGATTGGCAGTGATGGTAGGCCAGGCGAAGATGTCATTAGCCGGTTCAATGCAGGAGACGAACCACCGATGCTGGTCACGTCGCTCATGGGATTCGGCATCCTAAGGTCGAGTTTGAGCGGTAGACCCGATGGATCAACCTTATCGGTCTTATCAAGCCTTGACGGAGAACTGGAGTTCAAGTCCCTGAACATGTCCGCTTCTCTGGCCTGTCTATCTCTGACTTCTCTCTGACGATCAGTCATCAACTGGGATTCCATGGCTTCCGGATCGTTGTTATCGTCAGCAGAGATAGCCTTGTAATCAATTTGTGAATCCATGTGCCGAAGCTTGGGGAAGCTTTGCCCGCTAGGATTTGATGAAGCCCTCGAAGACTTAGCCGAAGCGGAGGCCTGTAAGTCGCGATAGAACAATGGCGACGCTCCAGCTTTGAGCGGGCTTGACAAGATGTGCTGCGCAAAGTCGGATGTTTGAGTTTCCAAGAAGCCTGGGGGTGGGGCGTGACCTTCGTCTTCAAGAGAGTCTGGGAAAGTCGGAAGTTTGATATCCGCATAATAACGAATTTTACTGATGGCCTTCCGCACTCTTGGTGGGTATTCTAGTTCGTCCTGATTACCGAAGGTCTTGTTCCAAAAGTTCAGTGTCGTGACGACGTTCGTCTTATGCTTGCTCTCGAAACCTGCGGCGATTAAGTGGGAAAAGCTCGTGAGCGCATTGGAATCGAAGCATTCCGTTCGCTTCAACCCTTCGCAAACAGCCTTCAAAAGTTCTTGGATCTAGAACGATAGGTTAGGGTGGATGAGCGCCGGGTGGTATACTCGGTAAGGACTCACTGGCTCAATGATATTCTTGTCCGCCGGCGTCTCGCAGGACAACCAAAGGGAGAAGCCATCTTGCATTTTAGACACCATCTGGACAACTGCCTCCTTCGGTAATTCTTCGGCAACCTCTTTCATGCATTCAAAGAACTCGATTATGTCGGTATTCCCTTCTTTACTGAGGTCGACCTGGGCGAGCTCAATGGTCCTCCAAAAGGCTTGTCCCATTACTTCGAAAAGGCAGGTATACGGTCTGCCGGAAAATATTAGAAGAAATTCACAGAAAGTGTACTGTCAAGGTAACTTACACCTGGGCTTGCTTCTTTGGCTGGTCACCGAATAAGGATTTGTAAACCCGATCGTACTGGACGGAGGTGGTAGGATACTGGATAGTAGACGCCAGTGCGATGATGTATTGAAGGGTATCGGTACTATGAAATTATCAGACACCGAATACCTTAGATCAATCGATGAGATACTTACGATTTAGCATCGATCTTGGGCAATCTCATGCCCTCAGAGAGAGGGTCAATTAGAGCCGGGCCGAGATATGCAATGCCACTCTCTTGCTGGATCGTATCATACGTGGTTTGGTAAAGATTCTTCCAAAAAACGAATTCCTCTGGCTCGCAGTATCTAGGCGATGTTAGCTCAATACGGAACAGGACGAGAGAACTGATTACTCACTGATATCCCCATTCGAGAATCGTTCGAATATCTCGAATTTCGGGTCCGGTTGCCAAGCCACCCGCTGACATCGTATCCCTCTCCTTTCTAGGGATGATACGACCGCAGATGCCAGTCAGCATGGTCCACGCGGCTCGATGGATTTCACTAATATCCTGGGTCGGCAGAATCGCAATGCCTTGGGCGACTAAAGCTATCTTCTTCCTCCGCGAGTCTTGAGCTTCAATGCAGATAGAAAGGGTGTTTGCGATCGGTCTTGCGTAGCTATCGCCGATCTTCGCACCCTTGAAGGGGTCTATGAACAGTCGGAACAGATGCCAAATCGGCTGATGTTGGACAATGTGGTTATTCCCTGATGACTTGCTAGATGGAGTTGATATCGCCGAAAAGCCATCGGTGGGGTCTTCAGCCAGCCATTTCTCCGTAAAACAGGCTGTTCCTAGCTCCTGGATCGCAATTTGGACCAGGACAACGAAGTGGGTTAAGAATTGTCCATCTCCACGTGGGTGGTCGTTGCGCCCGAATCCGTCGGTCCAAAGGCGTTTGAGAAAGCTCAGCAGACTAGCCACAAACTCCATCATTTCGGCTGAGATGCGGATCTCTTTCTGAGCCGCCTCAGCTACGGTTTGCATCATCTGCTTCCAGATTGTGAGGTGGGGGATCTCGCTGTCCTGCCTGCATTTGAGACAGTTCCTGACTACGACCTCTAAGGTTTTAAAGACTCTCGTACTGTTGGCACGTATCCACTTGGGATCCAGTCTCGGGATTTCAGTCACGGCAATGTATGTCCCTTCGAAAATTCTATTTTCGTTCCACTTGCACTTTCCCCCGAGCAGCGAATCCAGGATATCGTATCCGTCGAGTACGAAGGTACTTGACTTGAGGAGGTATTTCACAACAAGTCCCTCAACTACCATCTCCCAGAAGAACGACAATTGTTTGGTGCCGGTCCCCGGCCGGCAACCATAGTATAACAATGTGTGGATATTCGTGATGGCAGCTTTCTTTGCGTGTTTGGTGTGTCGCGAGCCTTTGGCTTCATCTATGTAGCCAATAATGGGTCGCAACAGCAGGTCGAAGTTCTTCTTGTTGGAATTCAGGCCGATATCTGACACGAAAATAAGCCTAGCCCATGCCATCTGGGCGTGGACATTGAGGTTTTGGTCAGAGGAGTTCAAGCATTTGGACATAATACCGAGGAAGGAGCCGAAGCCCTCCCAACGGTCAACCGGAATGGTGAGCCCTCGGAGGAGTGAAATTGTGATACCCCAGATCTGCGGTACGAACACAGCCTCTTCCTTGGTCTCAAGCATCTTCTCGAGTCGCTTTTGGATGAAGTTGCGTTTCCTAGGAGTTCCTGGTGGAGATGCGGTGCTAGCATCGGTGGTTGCTTTGGTCTTACTTGGGAAGAGCCTCATCACCGCTCGGGATATATGTTTCTCTCCTCCAAGTTCCTTGTCGACTTCCTGTGCAACGGCTAGTGCTCGTGCCCTTATCGGTGTGAACGTGCTTATCAAACCCTGGAAGACGTAATCGATCCATAAGTCCGCGTTCAAGACCATTGCGATCTTAGCCTGTGTCAGGAGTCTTGCGTAGAGGCTCAAGCGTTCGAGGTCGATGCTATTGCCCTTCTGCTTGTCCTTCAATGCACTCGTTACCTGTAGAATCCTGGTGACTTTCTCCTGTGTCATAATCCTAGCCGGGAACTTCTGTTGGCTGAGGAAGTAGAGATAGTTCGTAGACAGCGCTTTGGAGGTTCCTTGATCCAGAACATCTATCGCAACGTTGAGGAAATGATTTGCGTCTTCGTCGGGTATTAATCCAACTGTTTCGGGGAGGTATGCGAATATAATCAGGACTTTGCATGCTTGTCTAATCAAGGTCGTATCCGGGGTTCCAACGTCGGGTATCAGGGCATTGAAGTCCCGTTTGATGAAACTGAGCATGAGATTGAGCTTGTCGGCAAGTAGTTTAACATCGGGTACACCGTCAAACGTCCGTAATGTGGTAGCAAATGCGCCGTAAGTGTCGGATTTCTTAGTTCGATCGGAGGACGCTAGTACTTGAACCACGGACTCGAGCATTTCTCCGAAAGGGGTAGTCAAGTCAAGCATCAGGTTGTCAGGATCGCCAGCACCCTCCGTCTGTTCGGTTATCAGGATTATTGACTTCTCGAAAGGCTTCAGGATCGACCTGGCAGGCCGAGATGATTGCGCGGAGAGGCAAATGGATTTAATTGGGGGGTATTTGACGTTCTCCGTGTCGTATTTCCAGGGTTGGTGCCAGTTCAGGTAGGGTGAAAAGTTAACGCGGCGGCCTTGACCACTGGGAGCGCTCTCCGCAGATGAGGCTGGTGTATCGTCTATCGAACTCGGCGAGGCCGTCGGAACGGCTCCGTCTGTGAGGGTTTCTGTGTGCTTTGGAGGGGTCGGTGGTCTAGCGACGACGTTGTCAAAATCATTCGTGTTCGCGTCATCTTCCTCCATTGTGACATCCATGGAGGGCGAGGAGGTCGGTCGCGATTGCGATATCGATGGCTGGGCCATTGTGGAAGGGTAAGATGAGGCCTTCTCGGAGCTCTGAAGGTCGAAGGGTGGAGGTTGAGGTTGAGTTGAGGGAGAGACGGGGAGGAGAACACCGTTGCTGAGAACTTGTTCAGGCTCCCATAACAACGGGGCGTGGACGTAGAAACAGGGACGCTACCGACGATTCCGACACCGAAATTGACCAAACGAGAAAAAAAGGAGGACGAGGACGGTAAAAGACTACTCGGGAGAATTAAAGGCGCCGAGACGAGGGAAGCAAGAGAAGGCAGGAAGGAAAGACAGGAACCCAAAGGAGTGAACGAGATAGCGAAGATTAATTAGAGGTGGGTGGAGTATATTATTATGAGAGACGATTGTATAATATTGGGCGGGACGATGCTTGCAACTTTCCCTTCGCTTTAATTGCTTAGCGGCCGAAAGAAAAAAAACACTTTACGCGTGCAACTTGTCTCCTGAAACCCGAATCCGAACCTGAACCTGGTCCGTGTCGCCGCCAATGGCAGCGCGGGAAACTGGATCCTGGATAGCCCTTGCGTCGTGTTTGTGCGAACCCAGTGAACATGAGGTGCCAACGCCGGTGCATCGTATGTGGGGACCTAGCACGGGTAATCGAGCGGGTCACAAACCTGTCACATTTTGAACTCTACTCCGATATCACCATTCTGACGGACTCGAGGTTCTGCTCCCCGCCGCACCGGCTGAAACCCAAAGATTCTTTGCCGCATGTTCCCGTGACCTTAGCGACAAAATACAACAGGGCAACACGAAGGGAACTTTATCACTGATTGATAACCCACAATTACCAAGGAAATGAGATGCCCGGATACGGACTGAGCTTCGCGTCGTCCACAGTAGCCAAAGCGTTAATGGGGAACCAGCCAGTTGGAGAAAGCGGTATCGCTTTCGGAGTCGCACGTCTACTCAGAGACGATACGGGCATGACCACACACTGAATGCTACCCAGGCTGCTAATGCGGTAGTCTGCTATCCAGGCACATGCCTAGTATTCACAACCGGATACCCATAGCTATATAGACGTCCATATGAAGCTTTAGTCCCTCTGGCTTCCTGGTGAAAAGGTTTGTCCATAGTCTTGTCCTTGTTTGATAATCTAGATAGGCTTCTCGTATGTTGCTCAAGATAAAAGTATAGGCCAAAAGCTCGCTCCCGTATCAGTTAATTCAGATAGCGTAGCTAGTCCTGAATCAAAGCGCAGTCGCAAAATGGCCGCGAAGACCGTCGTCTATCTGGAATCCGAACCAGCGTCGACGTCATCGCTGGGCGGTAGGGAAGCTGGAAGATGTGTTGCCGCAAGGCCTGCGACTGTTGTGTTGCGCGGGCATCATATCACTGTCGCCGCCAACTGGACGTTCCAACGCCTCCATCGCACCGCCATCAACCTACCCATCATCTACCAACCTCCAGCACCGACCACATCCTCCGGGCGTATTCCCGGTTACCGCACCATCATCAGATAAACCGTAGTTTAATGAGCAAGACGCTCCATTGATAAGAGCCCTCGCTCCATCACGAAGTGAGATGGCCGACACCAAGAGAAAGCGCTCCCTGCGCGAGTCCACCACCCGAAGCACAGCCAAACGTCAAGAGGCGGCCAAAGGGGTCCCTGCTAAGAGCGCTACCCCAGCCGAACCTTCACGCCCGGCAACGCCAGAAATCAAAGTTGAAGAAGTTCCCACGAGCTTTGAGGCTCACGGTCCGCTCCCGACCTCTACCCAGCTACAGGAGCCGGAGACGCTCCCTACCACAGAATGGAAATCGATCTCCGAAAGGTAATTATCAAAGAGATGTTTACAGAAGAGGCATACGATAGGCTAAGCTATGCATTTTATCGCAGTGCTGTTCTGCAAACTGCTTTCGACCGATCCCGAGATGTCTGGCTCTCTGGGAAGATGTTCGAAAGATACTGGACCAAACCCACGAAGAAGAAGGGCACAGACCCATCAAATCCTCCAAAGGACTCAATGGTCAAGATTGGTGAATGTATGATAAGCATCCACCCTCACGTCTTCGAAGCCAAGCTCTACACTGTCAGGGACAAGGAAAAGGAACGACTCCGAGACTATGAGTTTGCGAGACAGCAGGCCGAATACCATAACCACTTGGTTCAGATGTCAAGGCTTCCAGCCACCAAGCAGGTTGTTTCGAAACATGTCAGCACAAAGCAGGTCACACAGACAGTTTTGGTCGACCTATCAACATCTACGATCATCTACTAAACCTAGCAATTTAGCCTGGAAATCCGACCCCAAAGCCAATGGCCACGTCAACGGGCAGCCGCGCCAGCCACAGACAGTCGCCGCTACCTCTCCCGGTGGCGCGTCTCCCTCCACACCCACCCCAACGCCACGACCGTCTGCCCCAGTTGCACAGTCAAGCTCCGGGCCTGATCCTGTCATCCAGTTGCTGGCAACCCGTGCTTCCAACGATCCTAACCTCAAAGCTTTGATGAGGATCGTAGCAGCCGGTCAAGCCACCAAAGAACAACTTGCGACTTTCCAAGCTCATATCGATGAACTAACCCCATTAGCCCGTGCAAGTGCTGCCGCGAAGGCCCAAAGGGCAGCTCTGGGGCCCTTGAACCCTGCAACCACGCCTCAGAGCCCGTCCGCATCTCCTCATACAAACGGGGCCCCAACTGCTCCCAGACCTGCTTACCAACCTATCCAACCTGCTGGACCAATTCCCGCTCGATCGCCCGAAAATGGCCAAGCAGTAGTCCCAAAGCAGAATCTAGCGGTCCTACCCAAGCCTAAGCAGCTAAGCGCCGCAGAACGCAAGCACCTTGATATCCAAGATGTCGTATTTGAGTTTAGTATCGCCACAATTGGTGACCGATACTATATCCCCCGGAAATCCATCATAGAGTACCGCCAAAAAGGGACACAGCTCCTCGTATCATACCTCTACCTCTCAGAAGTCGATCAAACCTATCAACCAATAACCTTTACCATCAACGCCCCCAACCCTAAAACCTTAGAACCCATTTCGAGAGTAGTTGAGCGTCCAGAAGCCGTCCAAGCATACATGAAGGATGTTATGGCAAGGTGCTACCGTGCTAATCACGGGTACCTTCTCATGCGCCTCAAGCGGGCCGAAGCGGAAATTCAAGCGGCACGAGAGGCCGAAGCAAGAAGACTCAAAGAGTTAGAAGAGAACAAGAAGCGATTGGCTAAGGCGATTACAGAGGCAGCCGCGGCAGCCGCGATAGATGAGATGACGTACAAGGATCTTCTCAGAAAAGAGGTTCCAAAGCCTACCACATCCATCGTCAAATCGAAGAAGAAATCGGTAAGTTCCCTGCGTCCATCCCGTGTAGGGAAGTCGCGTTCCTCCCTGTTGCGTCGATAGTGGGGCTCAATAGCAAGGTTCTCGAGCACCTATTCCTTGTATATACACCATCTCTACCACGCCGAAACGCACTAAAAGCACCCTTCCTTTACATTTTTCTTTATTTTATTTCTTGGCGTAGATGCAAGTCGATGCAGATTATTCTGCTATCCGGGGACGATTTCGACTAGCATCTTCATTTCATTGGCTACTTCGAGACACTACCCTTGGGTTTTGTGGTGGAAGAAAATTTTTTCCTTTCACACACAAACCCGTTTCGTTGGGTTGCATGAGATACCCCACCATCACCCTCATTTTTTCCTCCCACTTCCAACTTTTACCCCACCGAAAAAAATCTCATCGCATCATGCATCGATAATGCACGAACCCTTGATTGGACTAGGTCGACGCTAACATCAAAAATTTTTTTCTAATCCTAGCATCTCACCCTTGAAGATGGCGTTATCGCGCTTGATCTTCCCAAACCGAAACTTAAGACCAAGTACTCGCGCAAAGGGCGTGTCGCTGATCCCAGCAAGAATTGCCATCTTTGTGGAACGAACAAGACCAGTTTGTGGAGACGAGCTGAGATCGATACTGAGACCGTTGTCGTCTGCAACGCCTGCGGTATCAAATGGAAGACGAACCAGGATAAGAAGGAGAGAGGAGAGACTCCATTAGAGTATGGACCTAAGATGGTCAGGATCAAGAAAGAAGGTGGGGTTAGAACCGGGAAGGCTGCTGCGAAGACTGGAAGATTGATGCAAGCTATGATGGAATCGGTCATTCGAGCTGAACCTGGGGAAGCCTCCGATACAATTGTTTTGTCAGGAATGCGCCAGCAAAGTCCCGAGCCCTCCAGTCAGGAGACTTTGGCTTAAGCATTACGAACTACTAACACTTTCAGGAATTACTAATTACGACGACGGATAAAGCGGATTGTTTAATACGCTTTTTTTTACAGTTAACTTTCGAAATTGCACTATCGCAGGGCGTCACCGGGGTTTGTTTTCGCCAGTCCTGCTTTGTATTCTCCGCTTTTTTCTTTTTGGTTTTACTTTTAACTCTCTGCTTCTTTCGACGTTATTTGCCCTCTTAGACCTGCTGTTATTCTGCGACGCACTTACGGAGTCAAGGGGAGCTAGCTTATTATTACGGGTGTTGATTTGGAAATGGGAGAGCAACTATGGTGTTATGGACATGATATCGGGGATGCTTTATGGTCGAAAGGTTAGAGGAGGAACGTACATAACTATGCCTACTATTAATATTGGGCGAACTAGCATCAACCTAATAAACTGCTCGGGCGGGTGTAAACTGCTCAGGCGGGTGCCCGCTTATTTCCTTCTTGATTACTACTTGCACGTATATCCAATTGTAGTGTGGTCTTACCACGTACTCTGATATCGATACCGGTAACTGTGAGGAGATAGGGTGTGAAGCGGTTGCAGCTCACCTGTAAAACAGCTAGGGGAACGGGTATGCGGAATAGTACTATACTCGGACGGCTGGTCATACGATTTATGCATGCAGGGCCTCCGGGGAGAAACTTTGGACTCACGTTGTGGACCTATAAAGGACCTTACATCCAGACTCTTCCTACTCGAGTTCACTGGTTAAAGTTCATTGAGAGTAGAACTCTTGAGACGGTGACTTTGCTGCTTCGCAATATTGAAGCCCTCTTCGGATTCCCCTGCGTTTCTATCCCTGATCACAATCAGAGGCCTCGACCAATTCAGCTGAAAGGACTTGAATTATACAGATGATGTTGAAGTGCATTGAATCTAACTCTGTTGAGTTGATGCTTGTAATGAATGTATTAAACGAGTTCGGACAGATGGGTTCTACCTAGTCTTGTGGGTCTACCACCCCATACCCAGGGGAGGTTTTACTATAGTAATTCTTACAGTGATTGGGAAAGCTAAAAACGGCACCATTAACAGAGCGAGAGTCATGAAAACACCGAGACAAAGAACCGTGAAATCGCAATCGTTACTGCGCCAAATCCATGCAAACTTCGTTTTTCCTTGCACCTAAATCATTCTAGGATCCTTAGCTTCGCCACCGCCTCAATAGAACACCAAACACCTAACCTCAATACTCTGCCTCAACGGCGCATTGGCCGGAGTATTCGGATCCTCGAACGCCGTATGCGGGGTCAACAATGCTACTCCGCTATCTTCCTTCAACCCTTCAGTATCAAAACACTTGATAAACATGATTTCGTCAATAGTCATATCTTTCACGTAATACCACTCATGGCCGGGATCATGAGCAACCGAGTAGGTTTCACCGTTCGGCAGCGGTGGTGGGTAAACGAGGGTTGTAGCTAGCAAGTCCTTTTTCTGAATGGTATTATAGTTGCCGACGGCGAGTGGGTGATCCGATGCGGTATTCTGGATTGGCCGCCAGACGTTAATCAGCTGGAACCGGCTTTTGAGAAGTTCATCGGCACGGTCGCCGAGGTGTCTTTTTACGCGGTTGAATGCTGCGATGGTTGTTTGGTCGACGTGGACGCGGGCGACGGGTTGGCGTTTTGAAGGGTCGTCGTCTGTGACTCCGGGTGCGCGGCGACGGATGGTGTGGTCGAAGATGAAGACTTCTTTTGCGCTGGTGGCTTTGATCAGTGCGGTGTGGATTTCGTCGTAGTATTCTGATTGGATTTTTTCTTCGTTTAGGAAGTTTTCATGGTTTTGGGAGAAAGCAGAGGGGACGGTTTGTACGTCGAAGCCGGTGACGTCGAGTCCGATTTTGGTGGAAGTCGTGCGGATGTTGTTTATCTTGACGTTGACGGGGTTGATCTCGATATTAGTATCACGGGTGCCGGATGCGCCGCTGTTGATGTTGACGAAAGGTTTGGATCCATCGGCAGGTGGGATTGTATAAAAGAGAGTACCGGTGGTGGAATGGTCTAAAATAGCCGCTGGAGACATGTTCAATTGACCACTGTGGAGTCTTCTGCTTGAGATCAAGAAACTTGGATGGCTAGAAAGTGTTGAACGTGTGGTATTTTCTGCTAGGTGAACTGACGTGGAAGGGCTGAGATAACGGCTTGAATTCAAAAGTGTCCTTCGAAGAACAGAAGCTACCATAGGCCTAATTATATACTCGTGTGCGCTAAGATGTTTCCTGCCGTTTTTGGATTGCGGGATTGAAGGGCCCGAACAAACTTCGAAGATGTCGTTATATATACATACGAGCCTGTGCCCAATTCGCGGCAGAGCCGTTAGTTAGAAAGCTACCGATTTCAAACCAATTGGGTTGACGCCATTTGGATTACTAAATCCCCCCGCATTGCGTGCTACGGGAGAAATATCTCGGGAGATGCTATTTCGATTTATTACCGCTTTCGATTAGTTCAAGGTTGGATTCTTCATACCATGTCGCCGGTGGGGTTAACTTTTCAGTAAGTCAACGAGTCAGTCACGTTAGCTAGGTTTAAGGGCCAGCCGAGGATGTATGTACAGATTGTACGGATATCGCGGATACTGGTTACATCAGCCATATTATTCTGAGGTTGGATACCGGATGCTCCGAAGATAAATCGGAATATTAGACGCAATCTCAGAGAACCTTGAAGATAGCTGTTCCTGGACTTTCTAGATTGCTTGCCAGCTATTGTAAGGCAGTCTCTCGAACTGAAGTTAGCTTATTAGCAGCAGTGTTTAGCAGTTAGGATACAGAATATACAGAATATTAGCAGCAGCTCTGGAGTTAAATACATTCTAACCATATTTTTCAACACCAGTCTAGTCTCGCCAACCCGGCCTCAACACCACTAATTGGGCCACTATATAGGTATATACAAAATAGTGTGGTCTGATGTTGATTGGTGCAAGATCATTCCGGAATGCGCCCAGAGAGCACTTGCATTGGTAGCAAAGAGTCTACAGGGCTTGGCAAACATGACAATTTTTGGAGTGAAGGAGCCATGTCAGCTAGCCGCCTCTGGTAATGTGCAGAATAAGCATATATGCATTGCCAAGCATCCAGCCTCGTGTTGACGCTTGCCACTGGTTCGTTCCCGACGACGCCAAGGGTGCCGGGACTCTATGATCTACCTAGTACTTTCCTGTCTGGTTATGAGACCACTAGCCGACAACCCGGTATACTGGCACAGCAGATTTTGGTTCCAAGTTTTGAAACTTCTAGAGTATGTTGCAGAGCTGAAAGGTCGCCATGAGCGGCTGGTCTCGAGGCTAGGGCTAAGCTCATTTATGGTATTGTTTTAGTTAGAATTCGTCGTTCAAACGAGGAGTTCAAGTTCTCCTCGCAACCGCAAATTTACTGGTCTCGTTGAAAATATGTACATGAACCGGACAAGTTTAGCAAAAAAAACCGACAGGCCTACTAAAAGAGCTGTGGTGTAGTCGACCGGCCGAATCTGCGGGCGCCTTCAAATACCGCTCTCTGATTAGTCTGACAAAACTGTGGAAACGAGACTCGGACAGAACTATTCAACTCGTGATTGTCCCAGTTTCGCCGAATTGTCGACGCCCATTTTCCGCCCTGTCGCACACATCTCCCAGTGATCCAGAAAAAAAAGGAAAGTTGCACCGGCGGCATGTCCATCCGCGAAGTTTCCACTTCAACCGAAATATCCTTCCGCCCACAGGTATGCCTAATACTGAAGTAAGTATCGAACAAGAATTACTACATCATCCCATGTGTCCGGCTTAAGGCTTCAATCCAATTCCTTGCCTGCCCCCCGAGCTTCCCTCCCCCAAACCCCTGGGCTAGACCAAGCAGATGCCTAACACATAGTCTCCCCCTAACACACTGATTTTTGTAAAAAAAAAAGGTTCGGGTCTTAAAAGGCGATTTAAGCCCTCATCGGCGGCTTGAGTTCGAGCGTTATGGTCGGAAATTGACATCTACATAAATCCTCGGGCCCTAGTCGGGGAGCTTTCTTGGGCTCCACCGTGGTGACGGTTAGCACTATAGAGATATCACCGGATATCTTTACACGCTTTCCTTCCCGTGTGTATGTTTATAGGACAGAGCTAGTTACCCTAGATGTTCCCAGGGAGATATGTCCTCGCAGAGATGCCTCGATAGTAATGTTGAGGCCAGGCCGCCCTTGTGGGAGGGTTTAAGTGACGCACGTCCGGAATAAACCCCACATTTATCTCGCAGGCCAGATCCCACATGGGCCTGCTTGGAACATTAGTATCGAAATTAGGTCTATAAAAGGTATGGGGAGCCCACGCCAATTGTCTGCCACAGAGTAATTTCTTCTCCCCAAAGCCAAAGATATCATGACTTTAGACCACCGCCCACAGACTCGCAAACCTGTCTTGCTGCCACTGCCAACATTAAAACGCCTGCACAACCACGATTGTACCAAACACTCATTATTATTGGGCTGTATGCTACAATCTTCTCCCGTATTCAAACATGGCCCCGCCCTCTACCACGATCACGTGATAGTCTCAAACTAGACTAGTAATGGCAGGACGCATGCGAAAACACAAAAACACAAAATAAAGCCACCTTCGCCACGTTGAGATTTATTACATAATCACAACCCTGTGGCTGTGTTCGTACTAACAATGCTTAGGCCTTCTTTCTTCAGTTGCAATTAATTGGAATTCGATCGACTACGCGCTCGCAGTTACTCCTCTGGCTCCCTTCGCCGGACCGGCGATAACGATGGCTTCGGAAGATAGCCGATAGTTTAAGGGCGATTTTGCCAATGGAGGATATCCCAGCTGAGGGCGCATGGCTGTCCTCCCAGTGACATCCTACGGGGGATATCCCAATGCGCATGGTTGTCCTTCCAGTGGCATCCCACGGAGGATAGCACCTCGGGCGGGATCCCGTTACTTTGCCGACCCATTCCGTGGCCATGGGGACAGGATAACCGAACCGGATGGATTGGGCTGAATTCGATCGGTATGAGAGGGACCCGAGGACGTGCAATTGGAGGTTGATTATAGCCAGCCTTACAGTCGAAACCCTGCCAGTTTGGGAAACGTTCTGGTATCGAAGGAATACAATGCGTTTTTCTGGGGCCCGCCGTTGGACCATTGAAACCTGAAGGAACCCTTCGAGTACACGATCCGATTGACCGGGCTCCCCAACCCGGTCCCCGGTCCCCGCCCCGTCCTGCACCACCAGCATGCTTATCCTGAAGTGGATACGGTATTCAAAAGTCACGGAGTTAAAGTACTCGCTGGATCTCAGAGCCCAGGGCGATAACGGCCACGGGGCATTGTCCGTCAGTCAGCACTGTGGTCTACCAAGACAGCAAGCAAAACGGGTTCCTATAGATATAGAACGGGAATTCGTCGGTTGCGTATCCATGGATCCAGGTTCGCCATTTAAAAGGAGGGCACTATACCCTTAAGATGAGTTTCCTCAGTACGATTCGAGAGCCCAAAAGCACACCGAAATAAGACTATTAAACCTGCTGCATAATTCAATATTTATATTCTTACTCTATATTATAATATTTGATCAATTTCCGATAAATACCTGCTGGCCTATTCTGTTCCACCCGCCCATCATGATTCCGTGCAACTCTTCAAATGAAGAGGGTCTTAGATATAGCAACCTCGTTGGCACTAACGGTTAGTTTCCATATATATCAGAATGATCCTCAACGGACCATATCTCATTGAGTCCATATATGTATTAGGTCACCGTGGTCCCCCGAATCAAAATCTACCACCCGCCGACACCCCCCTCACTCCTCAAACTACCGTCGCACCGCAACCCCCCAGATCCTTCGATACCAATACCCCTCCTGCATCAGGTCAGTCTCCAGACCTCAATGGAGGACCCCGGGCTGGGCCACGCCCAAATTAGGGATTTCTTGGAACAACTTTACGATATCAACGACCACCTTGCGCACTCTCCTAGGTTTTCTACTTCCCGTTTTCCCTGGTATTTTGGATCGCCGTTAATTCCCTTCGAACTTCTTTCTTCAAGGAAGGGAACGCGATTCATGGCTGTTCAGCCATGTCTATCACAATTTCTGTGGGGTCAGCATATATTCAAGACGTTAATTTATCCCGAGACCTGGTCCTGTACACAGATAATAAAGCCAAAGATAGTTATCATGCATACCACGAATCGGAATACAAAACCTTCAAACCATATCCTCGGTAGCTATAGAACTACTACACCCGATAGTAATTTATAAATTAATTATACAGCCTCTTCGGAGGGCGTGGCTAGTCAGAGTTGTTCAATTGTCGTTACACTCAAATGTGCATCAACAATGTGGACTCTACCCGGGACCGGCGTTTCGATATTTCGTAGCTATCAAGATATACTCATACTCAAGACGATATGGATTCAGTGCTTGATCAATTGAGCAGATCGGCGAATCGGTTAAGTGATATTAACCCATATACATGAGCCCAACTGGGCGACGTATGGTACTCACGCACCCAGCTTTCAGGACCCTTCGAATCGAACTGGAGTCTTAAAGAGCACCATTAGTCAGCAATTTAATGTATAACTAGGTTCTCCCGGTTAGTCTACGCGTCTGCAAGTCCTTTACCTAGAGGATCACTGTAGGAGGGGCGTATCGTATATTATAAACTCACTCGGCCATTCACCTGTCGAACGACGGTGGTTGAGATCTGAGATCATAGATCTTAAGATCTTTGGGAATGAGTTTAATTTTCTTGCTAGCTAGCTACCTAGGTAATCAGGTCAATTATAATTAAGTATTGGCAGGAAATGTCGATATGTCTGTTGGAACGGCCATCAAAGCCGATGTCCAGCCTCCATGGATCCAAGATATATCAATATCGATCCGTTATATAAGATCTAGATCGAAGTATCTTCGAAAGACCAGAACTCGGAGCCGCTCATATGATCATCAATTCCGATTAGACCAAATGCAGCCCGATCGTACGAAGTTTGACAGCTAAATGCAGTCCTCAGCGGCGATGACGCATAATACATGCATATGGATCGACGACTACGATATGATTGGCCATCTTTCCGCTCAAAAATCTATGGTTGGCCGGTTGTTCTCGTCGGTTCCTGGCGTCGCAGATGCAACACAAAGATTACAACTTGCGGCACGATTGACGATTGTCAACCGTCTGTCAATTAACCATCCCCGCAACCTGAGCTGAGCTCCAGGTCTGATCAATGGGCGGTCTTGCCAATACCCAGACCGGAATATCCTTCTTATTGGCAAGTTTAGAGCTGCCTGTAGTTGACTAATAGAACATCACCAGGGGCCGAGAGGATCTATCACCTTATAATGGGTCGCGGTCGATGGGAAGAATGTAAATATCCGACCCCGTGTATATGTGGATATCCGTAGTATGTCCGTTCAACGGCGTATATACGTTATTGAGCCCGGGATGTCCATGTATATTTGCATTTTTTCCTCCAGACCCAAGCCCAGCGCTGAGGCTATTCTTCGGTACGAATTACTTCCTCGATACCTTGAACCGGCTGCTAGGAATACCAATACAGTAACGAGCCTCGGATTTGGCGACCTTGTCGAGGACGTAGCTTAGTCGCTCTCGAGTACATGTGTAAATACTTAAATACTCACATTGAGATAGTAGGACAAGCTCCATTTTGTTTGTATCGAATTCGCGAAACCAGTCATATATTATTCAGTGTGGATTGAGTGTTAGCATGCGCATGTTATATAGCGCGGCGGCAAAGTGCTTACACAGGTACCAGGGCCGTTTAGAGTGGTTCGAATTGGTCCTAATTGCGAGCCTGCCATCCATCAAAGGATGCCCAGCCCCGAATAAAAGCGGGCAATGCCGTTGAGCGGTCGAGCTCCGCATGAGGCTCCAACGCAAGGGTGTAGGCCGTTTTTATAAATACAGTGGTAGCCCCCCATCAAATTCCAATACCTCCACAGTCCTTATGCGACACCAAATAACACTTATATACCCTCTGAATACAATTCTACTAATATCAGATCGTAAATGACATCAACTACGGCTCCAAGAATGGCAACATGCAACATGACTCCCATGGATATACTCCAAAGTCGGCATTTCTCGCCAGATTCGGTCGAATTTACATAACCTCGGTCTCGTACAGACCCTTTCTGCGCCATAGGCCGCTCCGTACCGTAGCCTCCTCCCGAGAGCTCATACGGTCGGCACCGGCTCATTCGGCCGGCTTCTGAGACCTATTCACACCAACCAATGGTTACACCGGCTTCAACACAAGTTCTGGTTTACGACAACGACAAACAACTGCCCAATTCGAACGAGCGGGTGCTGCGTCTTAGCGACGGGGACTTGAATTTGCTGCCGTCATGATCCCAAATGTGGATTCTTGCGGTGAATGCCAGGCCTGGTTTCCTTCTCCACTTTTGCGGCGGGATTCAATCCTTCTGGACTGAAGAGACGGCACCGAAAATTCAGCATCAATACCTCTGAGGATATCCTGGACTGTCTAGCCATCCTCCTTGTGATATCCCCACCGGGATATGTCTATCTCGATGTATCTGCGAAGCAATGCAAAGACGGCACAATTGTCTTTTCTTTTTGCCAGCTCATCTTGCAGGTACAAGATTACTGAAGGGGCCAATGAGGACGACATACAAATGGACAGAACCAGGCAATAGGGGAGCTGGATTTCCCGCCTTATGAAGCAATATGCGGGCGGTTGATTTGCTGTGGGAAGGCTTTGGGTTTGATACTTCTCTGTGTCATTGGGATTCACAGGAATAGATCCTTGAGTTGGGCAATTCGGCAGCGGTGGGAAGGCTATACCGCTCTGAAACCTGCTTCGCTATCCTGAGCTGGATGGATCACAAAGGGATACATGGTGCATTGGGTTTTCTCAAGCTTCTCTACACTCGGAGTAGTGACGGCTGCGGTTTGTCTCCATTTCGGATCGAGACGTCTCGAGACGGCGTCTGGGAATCCGTTGTAGATGGTTCATGCATCGGCTACCTTCCGCGAATTTTTCGCAGTATAAAAGTCAGCTTATATACTGGTTTAGATCAGATCTCGCCATGAGCATAGCTCTCAAAATCCAGCGTTCTATACTGAAATGATCATCTTAGTCGTTTGAATTACATCTCTTTTCACAATTTTGCTCATTCAGCATCGATTGTTCATACCGGTTTAGCCTCCTGCCGTCGTTCGTGCGTCCAGCAGTCCAAAATGATTCCTTGTAGCTCTTTTGATGAATACGGTCTCAAATATATCGGTTTCGTTTATGCCAACGGTTAGTTTAGAATCCCATGGAGAGCTAGTCGATAAATATATGTGAATATATTATTCATGGTTCATTCTTAACGGATTGTTACATTGTTAGGCTCCTATGGTCTCCCAAATCAGAACTTATCAGTCTCGGATACCCCTCTTGCACCCCAACATCCTGTCGCGCTACAGCCTCCCAAACCTTTCGATACCAACGATCTCCCTTCATCGGGACAATCTCCAGATGTTCCCGAAGAGCCTTGGGGTAGATCATCTCCAATTTAGAATTTATGCTTCTCGCCAGCATATTAGACGGGAATCGACTGTGGACCTGAGACTTAGGGAATCTCTGCATCATGATGGATGTTTATCTATCTGCTCTGTTACCATACGAATCACAATCTACGAGCAGAAATGCTATGACCGTTACGAATGCTACGACCGTTATGAATACTTTGTTTCCAGCTTCCTGGCAATGACAGAACCATTGTGGGAAGCCTTCGCTCTTTATGTTTCTCTTTTATCGGGCAGCCGACAGCAAGAGTGTGTTCGAGCCTGCCTTTAGAGGTCTTCCCACATGTACATGAAGATATTGTCCTTCCGGATCCTGATGGTTTAAATTCGACTCATATGTCTGTGCCCAACTCGAGTTGAATGATGTTAAACCTTTCTAGATCTATAAATGTAAGCAGGACTAGAAACCCCCGTGCGTTTTCGGACTTCCCGTTGTCAGTAACCTCCAGTCTCGGCAAGTAACCTCTGCTTCGGATTCGCAGAGTATAAACCCAACCCCCACTTAGCCCAGAGAGGCGGCTGCGGCTAGAGTTTTGTAACAGAGCTTAAGTACTTAGTATTTTGTAGATAACTAGAGCCAAGCCTGGTGAGTCCTCGCCGCGCCGGAAGGCCTCGAACTTGACCTGAACCGCTGTCCGCCCCGCCGGCTCGAGCCGTTTTAACGGTAGTTGGATGACCTCGGTGATTGCAATTGTGAATGGGTGATCCTTGCTAGTCAGTCAATCTAACTGATTCGGCCCCTAACTATCTGTATCCCAGCCGATAACTCTATTTTCCGTATACGCGTATACGTACTTGCTAGCTTGCTTACGGAAATTCCACACAACGCAGATTCGAGCGTTAACGTTGGAAAACGTCGCGTCAAATTCCAACGAGACCACAAATTCCGGAAGTCTCGCCGACAAGCGCCGTAACTAAAACGGAAAGAACAGGAGGAAAACGGACCGAAGGAGGAAGCGCGTATGCATATAAATAGCGATAGGGGATAGAACCGAAGAAAAAAAATTATATATTTTAGACGGGCGATAATGGGATGCTATATATACCTAATTATCGTTGCGAGGGATCACGAGGTGCTTATAGCTCTAAATTTTTGTGTCGGATTTTGCGAAGTTCGAAGTCGAGGAGGCAACCTGTTCAGATGCATGGGCGCTAAAATTCAGATGGCTGCAGCACCAAGCCCTGCACGAGTTCCAACCCATTACAGTTGACCTCTTCAGCTTCAGCAGGAGTGTGCATTTTGAGGGGTTCCCCGGGTCCTTCCGCACCCTCATCCCCCTCCATTCTGTTTGCTGAAACCATAAAATGGGGGGTTTTAAAATTTCCAGGCTAATGATGCCGCTGATGGATGGGACATATCGTTCCAAGCAGACTTCCATGCAGATAAGTTTGTTCGGACCGTGCCTGACCCCTCCAGGACAGCTCTTCAATGCTCTAACCTTGTTGATGCATGCGCATTGAATTGAGGTATTTGCAACGGCTAGCTCCCACGGAGCGAACGCAGAAAACGGACAGGGTCAGCTCTTAAAATTTCACTAGCATGCTCATGCTTCGCAGTTCACTGTGTCTGAGGACTCATAACCCTTGGGCAAGTTGGGGGGGAACCCTTGCCTGAGCTTGCACGGTCCGTGTACAAATATGTATACACCCTCAGTGACAACCTGGATTTCTACACGAATAGTCTTCACCACGGGCCCGCATGAGCGCCATTCCGGGGATAGCTCTAACGCAAGAACGCGGCGGCGCGAGCAAAAGAAAAAGCGAGTAAGATACCTGCCCCCGTTCTTCCTCCATTAACGTTCTGTCTTCCACGAAGGCGTTTTCTCCCTACAAAACATTATGGTGGTCTACTAGCTCAAGCAAGCTCTCTGAAAGACTCATCCGTGAGCTCAAGCAAACACTGCTTCGACTTCGACATGTACAGAAACAAAACTCTCCACAGCAGCGAAGGATGAGGCCTCGAGGGTTAAACGCTACAAAGACAAGAACCAGGGCCTTCAGATCTACAGTACATATACTCGTAGCAGCTTCAGGATCGAGGAGCACATTCTCACTTGTCAGGAAGCGAGAGCCGTCAAAGTTTTTCGGCTCCATCCGATGTCAGTCTCACCGGCTTCGGAAGCTCTCTATTGTCCTCTCAATCGGATGTCTTATGGTCGACCTCGTATTACCGTCACACAACATGCTTACTTGCGAGTTTTCTTAAATATAAAGGCTGACTCGCATTTTCTACTCTATAGAACTCTATTACTCGTTCACTTGTGGACATCGAGAAACTAGGCACACGCGAACGATACGGTCGGAACTTCGAGGCCAGTCAGAACTGAGGCGACAAAACAAACATGCAGAATATGATTCAAGCACGCAAATTGACTGACTAAGTACTTGTAAATGCTAGAAAAACCCACCGGTACAGGATGTTCGAAAAAGAAATAAGCCGCGCGATCGAAACGAAACGAAACGAAACATTAGACGGATACCGCATTGACGCCAGGTTTGAATGCACCCCTCTATTTTTTTTTTTTTTTTTTTTTTTTTTCTTTATTCTTGATTTCAAAACCTTCTCTCCCTGTCCCGATTAGAATCCAAATATGACAAAAAGAACCCCCAAAAAAGCAAAGGAAATGTGCAGGCGCTGCTTCCAAGTCTTCTACGTTTGTCGGTTGCTGGTATCGCGGAGGCCAAGTGAGCGGCTGTAGACGTAACGTACGCTCTCTTGGATGGGCCAAAGCGATCAAATACAACACCAACAACACAAACAAGACCTACAACCAGCTGGACCTGAGCACGTACAGTCTAGTCACCAGATTTGGGGGCACGTAGTTGTTAGTTGCAGCCACCGAACACCCATTTCCTAGCGGCTGATCAGTATTGTGGTAAAACGGGTATACGTGGGGCGGGCATCGAAGCACTCACGAGAGCCTGAGGCATTAGCTCTTTCGGCCCGGTTTCCTCCAACAACAATAGATCCGATGGTATGCAGGACGCCGGCCTTGCGGGAAGCGCCTGCCTTTTTATTGGGATCTGGTACGGTTGGTGGATCGGGTGGAGGTGGAGGAGACGGGCTTCCTGGACAGCCTTTTCGAACCTTTTGGGTACTGTTCGAAATAGCATGGTTTTGTTCGCTTGCTTGGTGGGCGACAACTATTTTGTGACAATTCTGAATGTCAACAACCTGTACAAAAGCTTCACACTTGCTCCAAGTCTTTCTTCTCCTTTTTCTCGGTAAACCATATTTCTAAGGGTTATAACTTACACTTCGAGGGCGTGCCCGTAGCCGCGGTGACGTCACTCTCCTTAGAGTCCTTGATGTAGCTGCTCATATTGCTGGCCATCCTCTGTCAGTTTTCCCTCTTCTTGCTGCTGGAATTTTGGTGATGCTGCGTAAGGTCATCACTACTTAAAAGCGGGTCTTACAGATAGGTCTTCGGCAACGTTTGCTTCATTTTGGCGGTGGGATGAGGTGAGTTTGCTTTCTGGTGGTCCCACAAGAGTTCTGTAAAATGTTATTGCTGTGGTTTAACGGGTCAAGAGTAAAATCCCCATGGGGGGGAGGCCATCGAACTTATATATACCCCATCCGGCCGGTTGGATTCCCTATATTGGTGTCTGGTTTCTTTAGGACAGCCCTCCAGTTCATTCCGAACAGGCGAACTGTAAGTGACCTAAAATTTTCTTCATTGTATTTTCGATTCAGTGGTGCAGTCATAAACCGAGACGCTGGGGCCAATTAGGACGCGCGGGATACTATAGTGCTAGTCTGCCCCGTGAAATGAGTTTCAGCTAAGTAGGATATCCGCAGTCGCCAGGCGGTGAGATTTGACTCGATGGCGACGCTTTGATAATTTCTGAATTATGGGCTCCGAAGTATATCCCTAATCCCTCGCGAATCATGGCTGGTGTCAGTCGAATGGGAATCTCGTTTCGATACTACGCCTTGCTATCGCAGCCTAAACGCATGTAGAAGGACACAAAACGGCCTGTCGAGGATCCTGACTTACTAAAATGTCACAAGAACTATCCGAGATACCATCACCCTTTGGCTCCGCTATCACTTGACACCGGCGAAGCCACTTTCAGGCAGCCTGAACAACTAAGGATTTGCCGCTGAAGGCCTAGGCCTAAGTGGAACCGATCCGTATACCCGACGTTGACGACGTTATTCGTCCTGTCGATTTGATTGCGCATGATAAGGTCGCGAAGTACCCGGCGGGAACATAAAGAAACGTGATCATTATTCCTATTACGCCCCTTTGAAAATTTGCACTATGATATATGATTTGTCGCCTAATCATTAGTTAGGACTGCGCTATTGGAGGGAAAGTGTAGTGCTATAGCTTACTAGATCAATCCGTCTTAGCTGCTCGGCTCTGCCTCAAACCTGTACTGCCATTAAAGGTCACCATCGAAGCTGTAGCATCTAGCAAGATAGTTGCTATAGTCGTACGCATGGCGGAGCAAGTCCACAGGCTCACTGCCCGGTAGGTCTGGAATAAACAATGACGTTGCTATCTAACGGCGGGGTTAGAAGGATGCAAAGATGAATCTGACGGGAAGTTGGTTTGTTCTCTTCCTCGCTATGTATACTGTGGCTGAGCTCACGTGGGTGCGCGCGTGTCATTTCTCAGACGTAAAGCTAGGATGGTGATGATACTTTAAGCGGAGGTCTTCGCCTCATTTTCGGGATCTATACGGCCTCTCGGATCCATTCTTGGGTATTGCCTTCGGTCCTCTTTCCCTTTCCTTTCATTTCCTTTTCCATTTCCACTTTTTTTCTCGTTAAGGTGCTTGGTAACCAGACTATGCTTGGTAGTCACCTTTAAGCTCCAGTGTAGGGAAGGCTTCCTGTGCGCCCGAAATCCCGGTCGAGTTCCTTGTTCTGTTACTGGACCTACATGGCTTGAACACCGTCATCTATATGATTGAGATTTTCGGGTGAAGAAAAAGGCTAATCATGTCAAAGCATAAGGTTTGATTCTCGTCCAGCCCGGATAGCAAGTGCAGCACATGTGATGCCTGTCAAAACGGCTTTCAAGAACCAAGTTGCAATTGCGAAATGCGAAGCGCTGGGTCGCTCTCGGCGTCCCCGTTTCTCGGTATCAAATATGTTCGCCTGCGCATGGGAATAGCCGAGAAGCTTCAGTATTATGAAACCCACCAGCTGCGGGTTAACCAAACTATAGGGAACATGGCGTCCAGTGATAGTGCGTTCGGGGGGTAAAGAACAACGTAGAAAAATAAAATATGCACTGCGGCGTCCCGTTCGCAATTTCACCTTTAAAAAGATGTCCACTCCAAGCCCATAGTTGTCCGAGGGAAGGTTACCAAGAGAGCGGGTCGCCCTGCTTGACGGGGTTCGGGCTAATACCAGGCTCATTTGAGGGTTGACAGGATGTCGTGTATCGGGTGCTTCGTCGAAAGCAAACGTTTACAGTCCTTCGCAGATCCAGCAAGGCCGCTAATCGTTGTATCTCGGGTTGGATTATTGCTTCTCCACCACTGCCCTCCGTTTTCTTGAGTCTGATTTTCGTTTGTTCTTCTTCCCTTTCTTACCTCTACCTCTCCGTGCCGTTCTTTCTTTCTTTTGTTCATTGTTTTGTTTTGTGATCCCACAGGAATGCCAGTAAACCTTATATCGTAACGTTATACCTCAGATGATTTCATTGCGTGGTGGATTGCGGTCAGTACATGTATACATGCATACATTATCTTGTCTATCCCGTTCCAGACTCAGATTTGTATCAAGAGGTTACCACAATGGCCGGCACTAGCACCATATAGTTCTGACCAACGTCACATCAGGTCAGGCTATTCTGGAGGCACTTAATCAACGGGACAGCTTCGAGCGGGGATGTGTCTCAAGGATCAGGTTCGAGTCAGCTTTGTTGAAGATGAATGGTTTGATCAGAGCGGAAAAACGTCGTACAAGGGTATCGAGGCGCCTGACCAAGTGCAAGCCCGGTGCATCCACAAAGTGCAGCCCCGGCTTGTGGTTATGCAGATTTATGGACTCAAACAGCCCCGAGGGAGACATTTGCAATTGGCCACCAGCTTGCCATGACTCCTGAGAGTTGCAGCCACCCTATTCACCGTAGCGAGTAGATATTCTATCTGAAAAACCAAGTTTGGAAGGAATTCACGCCTTGAATTCATGAATGCACCCCCATGAACCTCGGACTGTCCGATTAGTAGATAGTAGACACCTATCCGAACTGCGAAACGGAAGCCTAGTCGTCACATACTCTCATGGCATCGTCCTGGCTGTGGATTAGCTTCTGTGAAGCTAGGAATCCTCTTTTGAAGGGGGGGTCCTTGTTTTCCTCGAATATCTTTGCCAGCCTTTTCGGGAGACTTTTGGTATTAATTGGTTAATCAACCCACGTTAACGCCGTCTGACCTAGGCCCCTAACTCTAGTAATCGATTACAATCGCCAAAGAGAACATAATGGAGACAACCGATGTATATGTGCTGTGAACATGAGGGTCTTCGGTCGAAATCCGGTGGGGTGGCAGAAGTGTGCAACCAAGAGGGACCGTGAACGATAAAAGAGAAACGTGGCATTACTTACTGGAGCTTTCGCCGCTGGGGCAGGCCTGCTTCTCCGAATTCTTTTCCACCCAGAGCTAGAGATCAGCGTTTGCTCGAGTGCATGCAATGGTCGACGTGCATAATAGCCAAGAACGCCTCCAGTTCCGTCTGTCAACCCACGGATACCACACCACCATTTCTTTCATCGTTTAGACGACTCTCATAGATTTGGAATTTCATGGATTTAGGCCAAATCCGGGCCTATGGGCTTGTCAAAGCCGACGGAAATTTTAGAACTTGATGCTTTCAGCCCACCTAACGTTCGAAATTCGGTGACTCTCACATTTGAGGGGTAGTAGCTGTAGCGTTGGATGCAGACTATCTATTAAGAGAAACAAAATAGACAGCGTGAAACGGTTTAATTCGGAGAGCTCTTCATCTGGAGGGGCCCCAATTCAATTCGGTGCTGCCACGGGCCGTGCGACCCTCGTTGAACGTCGAGTATACTACTTTATGATTAGTGTGACTTTTCGGAGTTGGTTTAATTGAAACTTGGAAAATACAGATTGCTCATTTGTCTGGCCTGAAGAAGGCAGATTGGTTTGTGAGATAGAATTAGGTAGTGCTGGTTCGACAAGGAGGGAGAACCTGTAAAAGATGTCTCGGGGGCCTGATCAGCTGAAGATAGATGGATTCGCGCGATGAAACAGGGCGCACATTGGGCGGCGAAACTTAGCAAAGGAACGACGGAATAACGCAAGCTGTCAAAGCTCCAAAAAAAAAAAAAATTCGGATATATAGGTCTATAAATTCGGGCTATAGATAGATCAAATACTTCGTTGGGGTTCTAGGAATCGTAGAACGGCGAGACCCCGACGGCGGCACGCCGCTGTGACTCGGTCTCGAGCTTCGATACTGACATGTACTGCAGCAGGCGGCATAGCCAATTGGTATAAAGTTGTTACCTTAGAGCCCAACTGGAATGTATCGTACTACGAAGTATTTACTGTGACGTCAAGGCAGATATAGATCCAGAATTTATGTGTTCAAAGCCGATGTTGGGGGAAATATATATCTAGAACATTCCTTTTATATGTGCGTCTTTTCATATATGATTGTCTTGATTGGAGCACGGCTGCTATAGAATGTGGGCCTGAGTAAAGCTAAGTGAGAGTACAGCCAGTAAAATTCTGCCTGTTTGCCGGCGAGAGTTTTTATGCATGCAATCCTTTCCATCCCCTCAAGTCGGATCACGAATACCATTCCTAACATTTCTGATACACACCACTGCTATATCCACCCATATTCTCATGGCAGCATCCGTTTCTACTCTCTCCTTCTTCGCCAGCTTGTCAATGACGTTGTCCACGGCATTATACCGCACTCTTCTAAGCGCCCCACAGAATTCGTACACGGCTGGCACGACAAAGTTCCTTGCTTTTTCCACAATGTCTGCTGCGGGCTGCGGGCTGCTAGAAGCTCCAAGCTGAGTTGCGATTTTGTCCTCCTCTTCCCTCTCGTTGGCCCAAGCTGCCAAACTTCTAATATCACCTAGTTGTATCAGTAGAACAAGCAATTGCGCGAACTCAGCCACAAATCCTAGTGCTTCTTTGTCACCGGGAGCAAAGCCTTCAGAAAATTTTCTTGTGTAACGATCAACCGCTATCTGTTGGCATGCATCCGATTCTCGGTCGAAGATTCTATAACACTCTTTCAAAAGCCTTTCCGCATCTTGGCGTTTCAGAAACTTTCTAGATTCGTGATCAAGAGCCTCATTATTCCGTAATACGCAATGAACCAGATCGCACGGAATGTTATCGAAAGTTCGACTACCGGAAAACCTCTTCAGGCTCCGCACCGCGACGTCTCCTAACGCTAGGCTGTCGTAGTTGACGACCTCTTCACTGCCGAGCCCTGTTAATCCGTAGGGCCACCTGGACCTGGAAATATAATTCAGTGACAAGTCTTCTACGTTGAGCAAAGGACAAGCCGCAAAACTGCGCCACCACGCCTGGGATGCCGTATATTCTACGGACAGTACCCGAACGTTTACAGGTGGGACGAGGAAAAAAGATGGGCAGAAGAACACCCGATGGATTTTTAGGACGGTGAGGCGCTGAAGGTTCGTAAAGGCAGCTTGAAGATCCCGCAGAGGGCTCCATATTTCGGAAACATTGCACCCCCGAGATCCGATACCTTCATCCCCTTCCCACGATAAGTAGGTGAGATTGGTGGCTGCTCGTAGGATGATTGCGAGTTGGTCGATCCGTTCAACGACTGAGGAGTTATTAGACGGCATTAATGAGCGAAAGGTGAGCTTTGTAACTTTGGATAAGTCGGCAAGCTCCGGTAGCGAGTGGGCTATGTTCGATTGCAAAAAAACGCCGAAGTCCTGGAGTGACCTAGATTGCGAATACCCCTTAAAACGGAAGAGCGGGGCGTCGTAGTGCCCCCTACGATCAGGAATAGCGCCTAGGCTCGGCCGATGGTCAGAAATTTCAAGATACGGTCGAGCACGTAGTTTGAAAGTATTGAACCTACCTTGAGGCCTGAAATATATATCGAGATCCACACGGTTAGGGCAGAGTACTTTTTCCTCCAATAGGCGTATTAGAGCCTGTGAATTTATTGAATTTTGGTTCATCGTCCGACCAAACACGACATATCTCGTATATTGGATCCAGTCGGACTTAGACCAATATTCTTGGATGACCCGTCCAACATCGAACCTCGAGGATATCGCTCGCCCCGGGGAAGAGTATATGCTTTTCGTTACACGCAAAGTGGCCCATAGATAACGATAGCAGGAAGGGAAAAGGGCTTTACAGGTGAATGCCAGGTTTAAAATTTGAGTGTCCGAGATATATTGTAAGATGGTGTTGAGAAGCTCGGGGGCCCTCGCGAGGGTGGTTATTGATGCCATTCGGAGGTGTGAATCCCCCGAGCAGCATCAACGTCCAGTTAGAAGAGTTTGGTTACCAAAGAGCACCGATAATGGAAGCTCCGGTTGCACCGGGTATGGTGGGAGATAAGCAGGTCTCCTTGATGGAAATTAGTTGGTGTTCGAGAGAGTGTCATTTGCATTTTCGACCCAGCGGAGGAATGGGTTCTAGCTCCGACGCGTTGCCAGTGACAGTCGATTGGTTAATCAGCACGTCGTCCCAGGAACTGGCTCTGCGGTGATACGAATCCGCGATTTTCCAGGCCTTCGAGTCCGATTTACGGGAAGCTCACGCGCGGCTTGTGAGAGGATACCGCCGCGTGTCGTGACGCACAATAAGGATTGGCTTGTGTAACGTGGCCGCGGAGTGGAAATTGAACTCGAACGTTAATAAACTATAACGTTATATGACTGCTCTATCAAGCTATTAGTATGGAACGCTACAGACCGATGCGCCTGATTGAAATGGAAACATAATGGGACCGGGGTAGGAGAAAGCATTTTTATCATTATTTTCTGAAGGTATACTACGTTCCGATCGTTAATGCAAATACAAAATGGGGCATACAGGATATTACTGTACTAGGAATTAAATTAATTTGAATTCGAAGAGAATTCGAAGCATAAACTACAAGGGTCGATTTTTGCTGAGGAGGCCAGACCAGAAATGGGTATCGATGATGAAATGGAAAAAAGTTCGTTATGATATCCCCATCAACATTAAGGAAAGCATCTGTGACGGAGGCGCCAGGCACACAACTAGGCGATTTGTTTTGAAACGGGTAAGCTAGGGGGAAATTGAATCGAAAGCTGGTCGAAGCGACGAGCAAGAAAATAGGTGGGCTCTCGCCCGCGAGCGTACACGCGCAAGGAGCGGACTGGTGGTAGATCCAAAATTTAAAAGAGGAAGAAAATCCGTGAAATATTGCGGTCAGACGACGTCAATAAAGTCGTGATAATCCGTTCGTCAGGCCGTGCCTTTGAAGATGCAGCCTGTGGCCGGTTGTCGATGTTAAAGGACGAATGAGGAGAGGGGAGGAGAGGCAGGGACACTCCCGCAGGACAGACCACCCCTATATATATACCGCGAGGTCTGGGTGGCCGAGAGCCCATGCGCCAACCTGACTGAGAAGATAGTCTGCATCAACGCGAGACATTGGAGCGGGAGCTCGAGCGGCTGCCGGTTCGCGTGGCGCAGGATCGGGAACATCGTTTGGGCTTTCGGCCTTGTCAGGGTGTGCGCTAACAGCAGGCCGGGGCAACCTTGGCCCCAAAGTCGACGGGAGGGCAGCCGGGTCCCGAGGAATGTCGTGGGGCAACGCTCTCAGTGTGACAGGGGCATCTGGTACCAATATTAGCAACAGATCACGGCACACATGTACATTGCATTGAAGGGAACGTCGATTCGGATATTAAAAGACGCACCATCTTGGGTTATCGGGTCTACGTATTTGTCGTTGTTTTGACCGTTAGAATTGTGAACTGGATGCATGGCGGGTGCTGTGGGAGTTTCCGAAACCATTGTTTTAAACGTTTTTGTTTGATCAACGGTGCTAGTGCCGCTACCGATTGCCTGGTCGGTAGCTTTAATCGCGGCTGGTTCGTTCGAGTTCAAGACTTGGTTTATTCGAACTCGATATACTGGTGGCGGGCCTCGTTCCTAGGATCCTGCGGCAACCGTCAATCTAGACCCGCGATGTTTGTATGCTATATAGGCTTAAGGTTGAGGAATAGCGGGCATCGGTTGAGTTTGCAAATGGTATATTTAAGTATATAATGGTGAAGAATAGATTGTGAGAACGGGGTGAAGTGAACTGGCCGGTTCAGAAGATTGGTTTGGCTGCACCGGTAATATATCTACTTATATATATTGCGCATGCGGTGATCAAGATAGTATGAGGAGTGAGCTTCATTTGTGCCTGGCTAATCGGTCTCGAGGCATTCGTGATTCAAGACATACTTGGGTACTATTTATATTAGGAGTTCTTGTATTTATTCGGAACTCCTCTACTTGGGAACAAAGTTCATCAATCCTTTACGCTCTCGAAGGGCATTTCTTTTTTTGAGCTAGGACCCAGAATATTCCCCGGTTCTCAGCAACGTTTGCTTCTTCCTGCGTTTTTTCGCGAACTCCGCAGAGGCCTTCACTCGAGCTGAGAACGCGGCCCAACCATCCCCCGATTTCTGAACTTTTTGGCATTGTGCTAGCTTAGCTGAATCTCCCAGAAGTGTGAATTTTCGATTCGAACGCCGGTCTCACTGGCTTTTTTGAGCCGCATCGGTATCATGAGCCAAACCGGCCAGCCTTGGCCTTGTACCTCAACAAAGAGCCGCACCATGCATGCTAGAGATTGCCATGCTCGTGGCTCATGGCCTAGACTCGAGACCAGCTCACGACAGCATTCACAATGACACAAATTTGTCTTCAACCTAGCAGGCGTCATCACCATACGTCGAGGCCACCATACTACACAACACCCCAGCTATGAGGTTGACGATATATCTCTAAAAGCGCCCAAAATCTTCTATTCGCAGGTATGCTTACGAGCCTGTCGGGATCGTGTGAAGAACCGGGGCACATATTCGATGTTCCACTGCGGCGGGGGCCAGACGAATCTATAGATCTATGGCCATATGGACAACATCAATCGAGCGCAGACGATACAATTAGGATCCGGATGCAAAGCCCCGACCTTGGCATAAATGAAAGCGTCAACTGAACTTTTCCCCAATATCAAGGGTGGATATTTTGATTAGTATGAGCATGCGCAAAAAAAACCCCATTTACAGTATCCTACCCTCTCGGATTGCCTAATCGACTTCAACTGAGACAGAGACAAGAAGCTGACGTAGTCAGTCGATTATCAATGTACAACCTGCAACCCCTGTACAGCTGTAATTTACTGAAATCATGCTTTTCATATCAATAAAGCGCATCAGGCCGTTGGTCCTTCGTTTCCAGCGTGTCCCGCGGAGCAAATAACAATAACTTACCGCGTTTGTTAGACCAGTATGCATAAGGCCTGCATATAGCCTGGGGGTTGGATTCGGCCGACATTCGGCTCGATATCGATTGATCCAAGGACTTCCGGGCATCTACGAAAATATGGTCACAGCGGGCTTCTTGCTTTGGAAACCGGTTATAATTTGGGAAGTGTCATACATCGAACAGATATCGGAGTAACCAATCTCTGTTGCTTGATGTGACATGATGATGAAACAAAAAAAGAAAGTTCAGGCCATTTCCTCAATAAGTGGAACCGAGCTCGAGTTTTGCAAAGCTTCTCGTACTACATAAATATATATAAGTACATGTCTGCATGGGTTTCGGGGATTTCGTGCCCGGTATTGGGATATTGGCCCCGGGAGTATTCTCATTGCCAAGTAAAGCACCTAACCATAAAAAATCCATTGGTTCTATAAATTCAAATCGCTAACTGTATGGGTCAAGCGCTTCCCGCCCAGCTACCAATATGCAAGAAGTCAGATGGTTGAGATCCTACGGTCCTCTGATTCGGGACAGGGGTTGTATTATTGTTGGAATTAAGATCACCGGCGTTTCGAGTGGTCTGATTGGGACTAAGAGAATCTTGCGGGTGGCCCTGGACCGTGGTATCATTGCTTTGAGGTTGCTGGTCCCGTGGTGCTGTGAAAGAACCTGCAGGAATATATTAGTTAAATGCACGATGATCTTAAGATAGTGCGCCCGTAAATTATACAAGCATATTCCTGAGTCGGATATAGGGATATACAGGGTTGGCGCCACACATATGCAGGTCGAAAGTTTTACGAATGAGACAAAGCTAAAGTAGGCAAATGTACATATACATACCGTTGGCACTAAGAAGACCGGTATATGGGTATCGTGGACGAACATAGACAATGGGGGGGCTGCCGGATCCCGCCATGATTATGACTTCCCTATAGGCCTCGGTGAAGGATAATTATTGGGGAGCCTATCCAAAGCCGGTTTCCTACAAGGCAAGGTGTATCTTGTAGGCTAACTGAGTGTTCGAATTACTTAAGTAACCCTTAATTTACAGTAAGACCGGTCGACCGTCGGATCCGAGGTTTGGATTATGTATAGATTTCCTTTCAAAACCCCGTTGACTGGCGCGGTAGAGCACCACCAAATTCGCTCTTAACACACCGAAAACTGCTGAGAGTATTGAATAAGAATAACAGCAGAGGAGTCGCTAACTTTGATGGCGCTGTTCTGGAGGAGATACGACGAAATATAACCAGATTGATTGTATTATCGGCATGCGCCCCGTGGTAGTATATTCTGATATAGATGTATATGGATGGGGATATGGATGTGGATATGTTGATATCAGGGGCTCGATCAATTGATTGATACTGGTAGATTGTCGAATCTGTAACATAATCGCTGGAGAATTGAAGGGATTTATAGCTAGATGGGCACTGGTATACGATTTTATTGGATGCATACATTGCCGATGGTTATTTTCTGTGCAATATTATTAGATATGGCCATATATGGGCTCCCCATCAGTTGCTTGTTTAATTACGAAGAGGTAAAAATATGTGTATCAGAGCCAAGACGAGGATTCAATCGATTTTGCGGAAAAGCAAATCACCCTGCAGTGCCATACATGTGTGAGTCCTTTATGGGAGTTTCTAAAAACCGTTTTTAGTTTTCTGGAAACAGCGAACAGAGAATAGAATGCCCCCCCATCCTAGCCCACACCATTTTTGGTATGATTTCAATCCACTGACATGGTATCAGTCTACTAGCTGCTAGGACTCGAGAGTTCATCTTGTCTCGTTTGGATCGTCATGCAAGATGTATCCTGTTTTCAAGCGCTAACGCTAGTGGTCTTTCGAGAACCACATGGCCGGGCAAAGCTCAAGCGATTGATGCCCAAATACGAAGTATGTGGCCGTTCCGGCCCTACATGGGTCCATATGGGGTACATGTGCCAAGTGCTAAAAAGGATGTATCGATAGGGCCGGAAAGCGACGTAAATTGGTTCTAGTTCGGGCCTCAAGTGGGGACTTGGGACTGTCCAAATCGCAAACCGTACGTGTCACATGTCTTAGTGGTCTGGGGTCACTCACCTACACCTGAATGTCTTAGAGCAAGAAGGCCTCAAACTTAAGGTTAGGCTGAGATACGTAGACGGACGGACATCTGCGGCGTCAAACATCATCGAGGCCTCGAATAGGACCCAGAATACATATGCGTATGCATCGCGAGCGAAAGCCATTGTCCGGTACTCCTGTACGATTCCGACAGATGCGGAGGCAGTTTTTCTTTCTTTCTTTTGCTTTGCGCGCAAGTTGCCCATGTGCATGTACGTCTCGAATCGGACTTGACCACCGGTCCCAATTGGGCGCCAGGCCTTCTCTATTTGCGGAGGCCGGTAAACAGGAAACAGTAGAAAACGCGGGAAGCCGCGACCTCCGCGAAGGCCCTCACTTCTCTGGCTCGGGGTCAAAGGCAGCGCCCACTTGAGTTTACACTTTCTCTTCCTTCTGGCACGGAAAAGCCTTCCTTCCGCAACCAAGTGAGATTTCCCTTGACTATGCCCAACTTTTTTCTTGTTATTATCCCTTTCTCGTGCCTCGCCGGGCCACTTTCCTTCGGTGTTAGAGTATCAATAGCTCTACACCCATATGAAATATTTTCCCGCGGCCTCTAGCTTCGAATTTCATTAAGCGTTAAGCATGCGCTCAACTGCTTCAATAGCTTGATCAAATCCGGGAGATATTACGATTGCGAAATGGCTCGCCTGGGCTGTCACTTTGGCTAACTACGAGGTATGAACGAAATCCGGAAGGTTTGAACCGCAAGTCGCGCCGAACCTGCACCCAAAGCGCGACACATTTCGGAGACTTCACTTTTACTGCGATTTCTAAAACCTACGAGACAAGTGTGCATTTGGGCTAACTAAACCAAGGGTATTTGAGGCTAACTAGCGCTGAACTCCAACGGTTCACTTAGGTTTCAATGGAGCCCATCCTTCACTCATCGAGTGCCCAAACTACCGGTTGGTGTCGAAATGGTGCAAAGCCCCTTCACGAGTACTCGAGCCTTAGCTTTCCCTGGCTTCATCCGAGGACTTCAAAAAAAAGGTGTACTTCAAAATTGAGCTCGGAGCCTCAAGAAGGCTAGCCGAAAAAGAATATTCTGAGTTGAGTGATCCGTAGTGCATGGTCGGAGTATTTAGGAGAAATGTTTTAGTCCAAGCCTTGTGCCTTGCGTCTGGGCACTTCGATCCGCCTAACGAACCATGATATCGTGACGCAAACCATAAATAAGCATATCGATAAGGAGTAGGCACTTATGTATTTAGAACAAAGCGATACAAAGTACAGGATTGACATCTCAAAGATATGATTCCGAGATATTTGGACCATTTCGAGGTGGAACCTCTATTCCTGTTCTGGAACCAGCGCCCAGCTACCGATATGGAGGAAATCGCACTCGTAGGATCCCCTGTGAGGCGTTGACCCTTGCGTGTCTCGGTAACACTCGAAGCCTTGCCTTTCAAGCCCTGCTGAGTCTAGGGTAGGCTGTATCGAGGAAGCGATAGAACGTTCCCGCTGGGGTTCGCCTTTATTTGGCGGAGTTTGTAGGCGAAAGGAACCGTCTCGTTAGCGCATGGCTCTTATCCGGAGTTGCAGCAATCATTTAGGAATGGAGTTAACGTTCCCGTAACCGAACATGTTCCGAGCGCGTGGCGCGGAGAAATTTACCCAAAAGGTTCGTGCACGTGTCAATTATTCATCTATGGGTTAACTTACCATTGAGGCGAATTAGGATAGTATATTGATACTGCCACTCGCTTTGCAGAGAGATGTTTCGGGTCATTTTGAAAGCGATTGATTTTGATTGATCAACTGGGAAATCGATACGAGAGAATCCGGAAACCACAAAGCCAACAGCACTAAAATTTGGACAAGTATGTATCTCGAAGCACTGTGCCTCTTTCGATCAAATGGTAGCTGTATAGATAGCAAATATAGGGAGATCTAGAGATAAATGTTGATTTATGTCTTCGCTCGCGAACGGAGCATGGGCACTGATCCTTATATACACATACTTTGGATACTTTGGCATGGAGAGGACGGGCGGATTCGAATCCTAACACTTCGTACAGTGATTTTGAGCTCATGAAATCAGCGGGGAGAGGACCTCTTCGCCCCCACGCTCATCACTCGTCGCTATCAAAGAATAGAGGAGCTCTAAGTGGAAAACAACGATCAATGGTACCATCCATCGACGTGAAGGATGATGCATACATGGGATACACCCGGCTCGTTAGGGGCCTGGAATATGGACATTTCATTGAACCGATCGCTAGTAAGTTTGATTCGCGCATATGAAGTAGGTTGGAGAGCGCTGGAGGGATCATGTCAGAGGCTCGGGGCTATACTGATATTTATTTGTCAGGGAGGAGCTCCTCCGCCCAGCTTCTAGGACGAACTTAATCATCCTTAGACAAATTTCGAGGCTGACCAGTGTACTAATGATGAAGCTTACGTGGAAAAGAGGCTTTATACATTTTGGCGGAATTAATATTAACGACTGGGGTTCGATTTCCCTCGGGATCCCGAGAATAGCTGATGACCGAGTTCCGCGAAGCTCGAAGGCAGGACCCAAAAAATACAACAACCTTTCTAAGCGACCAGGGTCCAGAGCGCTGGGTTCAATCTTGGGTCCGTGCTATCACATTAATTGGTTCGAATTTTGCTATCACCTGCATATGTTGTTCCGCATACATGCGATGACTATCACAAACCTAACCACTCAGGGACTAGTTATAGGACGGTATAAGGCGAGGTGTATGTACACATGCATGTCGTACAGAAAGCTATGGGTTGCGAGTAGATATACATGGGCTGGATAACGGATAACGGATCACATCTGTTCCAAAAAAGTGGGTCACTGCTAACGTCTAGGGATGCATATGTGTTCCTGGGTATCTACACAAATGAACACTTACTTGGGCACGAGCAAGGTATACTAGTATCACCGGCCGACTAGGCTAGCGACATTAGTTCCAAGGCAAAGGAGCTCTCTGAGACATAATAGAACATAGCTGTACATTGGTAAGAAGGATTAGAGCCACCACCTCGGAACTCAACTCACCGATTGCATAGGGTTGCGCAGGTTCTATTACGACCGTTCTTAGAGTGTTTTGTACATGTAAACATGCTAAATCACTGAATTTTTGCTGTTCTGTGACGTTTCGAGGAAGAAAAATCATATTGTTGTAAAATGACCATACAGAACAGACATCGTCAACCGACGCACCAACCAAGGAACAAATAACGAGACCCATCAACGTTTTAAACCGGGAAATCAAGAAACGCCCAAACTTGACTCCATCTCTTGCGAGAACTACCTGCTTTCTCATGGAAAGGTTTCCTTCGGAGGCGAAATGAACCTCGCAGGGGCTCATTCAGCATCGCGGCCGCTTTGGCCTGAATAGTGATCCGTGACCCAACTACGGTCTACCGCCGGATTACTATCCGGCCCGCCGCTCGTCGATGGAGGGGGGCCTGGCGGTGGCCCTGATGGGGTTTGATCTGGGTTCGTAGTTCGGCGGGATAGTCTCATAGACTGGGCTAAAATGCAGTGCATTGTTAATATAATAGTCATGCATAAGAAGGGGGCGACACGAGCAAAAGACTATATACGATAGTTCTAAGGGAAAGGAAGTAAGTGTAATCAAGCACGAACCTTTATAGGAGGGGTTGTCACTCCTAGAAGAGGAGGAGGCTTTGTGGAGCTGCTGAGCGCGATATTTATTGAAATTCGGCATTTCTTTGATGTTGCAGATTGAATCTGAAATTGAGTTGAAGTGGTATGGTGGAGAAGGGAATGTATATTAGGGAGAGGCCCGAAGGCTTGAAGTTGACTGAGAGAGCAGCTTGAGGGCCAGATAAACTTCTTTGTTGGATATGTGATGTATCAGAAGACGTCGCTGGGATATGGTCCGGAATTTATAGACGACCCCCTCAGCCATAAATTAGATGATAAACCGGAAATCTTCTTGTATTTGCCCTTTTTTGCGAATCCTTCATTTCACTTGTACATGTGCGTAGCTGGCGGAGCTGGTTGCACAAGGCGTAGTCGCACTAGGGGTTCGATTGGTAGTTGAAGAAGAGGGTATGATCAGGTGGCTCCAATATACAATGCAGAATCTTCCAGTAGAACAGCGAAGTAAGCGTCGATTATTTCGACGTGTGACTCGAGGATTAAAACAGGCCTACCTATTAGGTCGAAGCCAATTGCCGTGAGAACCTCGTCACCAATCTGCAATTGGGTCGGTGGACCAGCTTAGACCTTTCCTATAGTAGGCCAAAATCTAAAACAAAAGCCTACATATCCGGAGGCTTATAGAGGATGTTTCGGTGCACCTTCGTTCTTAAATTCTGATCGACACTTTTTTTGGTGTGGTACAATTTGCACCTATATAGATTATATATATACATCTCCAGCTAAGGCCTAATTACCAAAAGCTGTCTGATGGTCGTAGAAGATAATGGAACATCCTTTGCTGGGATATTGTTGGGCCGTCTTTATCCAACGTCCACGTAGTCTGTTGAAGCGAGAGATCATCTTCCTACGTTGATGTTATCGTTGGGATGTATAGCGCTAGCCAACGAATAAACCGCGACGGCCACCGGACCTATAGTAGGGTTTTCAGTTTTCTGGACACCCGCGGCAGCCTTTCCCTAAATTATCGGCTTCTAAAATTGTAGGTTTCCTTGGGGTTACAACACTGTGCATGTCGGTGCGTCTACTCTATTAGCGTCTTCGGCCTAATTAGGAAGATTTTAGGCCCTCTTTGATAGGAGATTGAAGGTTTAAATTGGGAATCGCAAAGCGAATATGAATCCACGAATTCGACCTAAAGTATAATTTCTTTCCGAGACGTCTGCTGAGACAAACCTGAAACGTTCGATATTAAGCTAGCTCGCGTCTCTAGGTCAAACAGTACGTCTTCTTGATTGACGGCCCCATCTCTTCAAATGTGTTACCATTGATTCTGGGTTAGAGCGCAATTGCCGACTAGCTGCATTGATAGCGTGGGCTACTGCATCATTTTAAAAAAATTTTCCCCGCCAACGTTATCACACTAAACCACCCGAACGGCAACCACTAGGTCTCAGGAGGTCGACGAGAGACAAGGAAACAGCAATCAGTTCATACTGAGGGCCTGGATTTGGGGTGGTAGAGTACCGGGCGCTAAAAGAGCCAGGGTGGTGCCTGCTGGCCGACACTGGTGTGTCTTCTAGGGGTTTTTACAAGCCGATAAGTGGGGTGCTCGGAGGCCAAGTATGGTGCGGTGCATGCTACCGGAGTCTGGCATATCATCGAATTTCTCGGCGGAACGGGTACGATATCGCATCAGTGACCTGGTGCCACTTCATCATGGGGCTGAGTAGCATTTCCTGGCGGGAATTTTCATTGATAGATCACCGGTGACTACGTATATGTCGGTGGCTCGTCCTAATGTTGATTGGACTTGAGTCTAGCAGCGAGCATTCCCAGCGGAGCTCAACAACAGAAGGGAAAACCGAGCCAAGGGACCTCCCACTCAACATGTATCACGATTCCGGTGAAAAGTCTATGCCGATATCTCGAATCCTGACTAGTCAGGAACGTGAATACGGACATATTTTTCAACCTTGTGACGACCGAAAGAGTGCCTAGTCGCCAGAAGAAGGTTTCTTTTTCGCTACTCCTTTCCCTAGAGACTGGGAGAATATTTAGCCCCGCAGGGAGTTCTTGGATGGTCGACGCACCAGGACGATAGTACATGGCGGGGCTCTCGACATTTGTGGGGTCTTTTTGGAGGACTAACTAGTCGGTTTGGGGAAAGAGGGGAAAGACCACTGCAAGGCCAGTATACAGGAATGAAAGTATCTACGTGTCGCTGGTAAAGATAGCACCTTGGATAAAATAATTTTGACAACGATCTCGGTTGGGTTACCGGCGCGCACGATGCCAAAAGCGGGTGGTCTGAGCCGTAGTCTTCTACGAAAAGACCCATTATGAAAGCCGAGTTATTAGAGCGCGAAATAATAGCCTAGGTTCCACCCATCCGTATTATAACCCTCTGATTTGCAGCCTTCCCTAGAATGGATTAACTTCAAGGATCGGAAGGCTAATTTAGAGCTTAGATAGGGCTCCCGAGGGACCAAGATGCACGAGCCCACCCGGAATATACTAATTTTGGTAGCCTCGAATTAATAACATTGGCGCTCCGAAAGTCGAAGCTTTATTTTGTGCATGCACGCATGCGTGCACACGCAAGCCGCTTGTATGCTCTAGCACATCTACAAGGCGTATCAATAGGCTCAAGCCTATCCCACACGGATGAACTGTCCAATATGAAGACTTTCAAGAGGTAGACGCTCGGTGCTCACGTCACATGGAGAGACTGAGATTTGAGACAGTGGGATAACTTGGGAGCACTAGTGATGTGAGAATCCGCAAGAGGATTTTGCTTGGATAAAGATATGCAAGCCACCCAACGGCAAATATTAATGCCCATAACTAGCGTCCTCCGGAGGATATCTCTGTGGATTCATGGGTTCAAGACTTGGGACCAATAGAAAAATCGGACGAATATGTCATGGGCTGCATATGCCGCCGCAAGAAAGTTAGGGACTCCAGAGCTCAGCTGAGTCTGTAGAGCCCCTCCTAGGATTGATATGCATATACTGAATTTGGTATAGTTTATTGGGCTAGATCGGCCCCACTGCATCATAGAGGAGTAGCATGATGGCTAACTCACCTCAATCTACTCTCTCGTCGACGTTGATAGCAGAGCCTGTGGGTTGTATGTTCAGACTAGCCTCGGCGCACTCTACCAGGGACATCGTTGTAAATTGAGCGCTTTTCATTGGTCGTATGATCATCATATCGATATGTCATGGAATCATTGACGTATCCAGATCTACGTGGCTGCTGGGATTTCATTGGGACCTGGTACAGAGGCTTTGTGGAAACTTCTAGACGGCTATCACAGGGATAGGGAAGTGGAATTCCCATGGATGGTGAAGATTATGGCTTTAGAATCAACTGATTGCTTTGCATATGCATGCACCGAAGAAAAAGCCTTCAATGCTAAGGAAAGTTGTGTACATGATGCCACAAGCTTAGCTTTTTAAGGTTCATGCAAGGTTACACAATAACAAGGCCGATCACGTTCGCCACACATGCGCCACACGAGCTCGCCCAATTGGTGGCTGTGACAACACAAATCTTGTGTGTCTTTTTCTACAGGGAGTCGTAGGAAGGGCCTCGAATGCGGGACTGTCGACTGAGGAAGTCGACATTGCATGGTAGCCCAGTCCTACGGATGGGCTTTCCTCTTGCCACCTCGCAATTAAGAAATACCTAAGGCATTCCGGAGCCTTGTCTGGACAAGAAGTTATATTAAGGACATGTGGCTTGGCTATCAAGTAAGCTATCCCGAGGTAAACCTTGAATCAAGGATATCTATCTTAGTGGTTACATATATTTATTTTGTCGGGTTGTAGTCAAGTTAGTTACTATCGTTCCACTGCTGTGGTTCCTTTGCATGAGGTCATAATACTGGAACTATACCTATAGGCATGTGAATGGAACCCGATTCGCTTACCTCCTCGTAAAGGAGGGATTCGCCACATGGCTATCGCAGAAACAAGCGATAAGGTACCGGGAGGATTCCTTGAACAAGACTTGTGGCAGAAAATTTCCGGGGATCACGCCGCTGGACTGGATTATCTAGCTTCAACGCGAAAGTGCTTGCATATGTACTTGGTAGGTTTATTGTTTGTAATCATGTAGATTGAATGTGAAATGTAGGCATTCTTAGACTAGGATTACACAATCGCTCTCCATCATGGCAGGAAAAAAATTTACGTTGAATCCTTCGGCTTGCATCTTGGTTGCATATCCCCAAGTAAAACAAAGAACCCCGGCTGGCTAGTCTAGGAGATAATCGGCTGGGTGAAACGAGGGTAAACAAATAAAAACACAAATCCAGGGTTCCCGCTTCCACGCAACGAGGGTTTCAGTACCTGAATATCAAGTTGAGCCACCCTTAGCCCACCCCGGTACTCGAGATGTCGTTTTAATGTGGTCCAGATTGAGGATTTCGTCTCTGATCTGGAGACACACTCTGATTCGGAACGGGTTGGTTGTCGGGAGCCGCAGAAGGGGATGGTACGGGAGAAGTCGTAGGCCTCCTACCAACATCTTGGTTCGGCAATCTCTGATTTGGTACTTCCTGACTGTCTCGATCCGGTAAATTTTGATTTGGTAGTCCGTACCCCGTAAATGCGTCTAGGACAGCATGAGTAACCCAAAATATACACCCAGTGAATTGAAACTAACCGGTGATGTTTGCGGGGTCAACAGACCCGGATCCGGATTGATTCGAGGAGCGACAGGGGGCCATTTTAACTTGTTCCCTTCTCCGAGTTCCGAGGATCTCGATAATGTAGGGTCTGGGGTTAACGGTCAATGGTTGGGCGTTATTCCGCGAAAATTGGAATATGGGGCGATGTGGAGGTGCCCGTTTATGCTGTTGTCTAGCAGATAAACACCCAGGTCTACGCCACTCAATTTATAGCTGTGACTCGTAAGCACAAGTGGGAACACCGTAGTATTTCATCGGCCCATTCTGAGTATCTCATCGTTTTACTTTTCTAGTTTCTGCGCATTCGCCTGAGGGACCGACTGCGGGTACTCCCGTAATGGTTCAGCAACTCAGATTGAAGAACTGGGCGGGTATCGAACATCCTGTGCTGGGAAGCCGATGGGTTATCCTCTTCGGGATAGGTATTCAAGCGTTCTGCATCCTATGGGACTGCGATTGCAATTGGCTGTATGTTTGCTTTGCTGTATCGCGATCGAGCGTGAGAGCCGCTATCGTCTGGAGTCGTATTGATTGAATATCTTATGCGTAAACCGACCGGAGACCCAACCCATGCTACCTGACTTAGGCTCTTGGGATTATGTTGGTCGCCTGCAGCTAGTCATCATTGGGGGGATAGGGTAGGGCAGCGGTTTCGATGCCGGTGGAGGCGTTTTGCTGTCGTAGAGCGAGTGATTGGGGTTTAAGTCGCTGTGTAGGGATTCATACCGAGCCCTACAAGGATGCGTTGTCCTGGCTAGGATATGTGTCCTGGTCGTGATAGTGTCCTGGTCGTGATAGTGTCCTGGTCGTGATAGTGTCCTGGTCGTGATGGTGTCCTGGGTATGATACCTTATCTGACTGATGATATGCTGTCCTGGGCGTGATATGCTGTGCAGCACTGTCCTGGTTGTGATATGTTGCATCCTACGGAGGATACCTGAATGACGCCAAGAGGGTTCGCTGGGCGTGTTGGAGGATTGCCCAGTCCAGATGTAAGGCCATATGATGGGTCCAGCACGAGAGATGCTTTTTTGTGGAGTTTTGACCTAGAGAATCGACCAGTGTTTTCGGATCTATGTTTTCGGATCTATGGAGATAGGCCCGAGTAAAGCCGTGCCTTGAGCTTTGAGCAGGAATGATCAGTCTAAGATGTGTTGTAACTGTGTTGCTTTGCTTCGCAAGAGTTGTGATTGCTGACGAGATCAATCGAGAATTGAATGCAAATGTGAATATGTGTAGGCTATTCATAGCTGAAGAAGTTGGCGAAGAGCAGTTTGGTATTCGTGGACTTCAATCAAAGTCTGTTTAGCAGCGGCGGGAGGACGTGTTTATAACCTATAGCATGATTTCTTTTTTGTGATGTTTGATGTTACACTTCCTTCCGAACTGCGGTGCTCCATAGGATCATTGTTTAACCGAAAGGTTCGCCCCCAACCAGTCAGGCGTCAGACCGTCTGCCACACCCGTCAGTCGGGAACAGGAAAAAGAAATTTCAAAGTCCATGCATTCATCATGCATTACTGGTAACGCCGGATTGGACAAAACTCTCGGGTGGTCACCAAGACGAGAAAGAAGAAGTCATCTTCTAGCAACCACACACGTACATGTATCGATTCGAAGCTACTAACTGTAGGGCATACGCCGCGGGGTTCTTGATAAGTATCTGGGTGCATGCAGAGTTTTTCCTAATAAGCAAGTATGCACATGACGTCGATAAAAAGCGTGGGCTGTGTTCGAAATGTAGCCACTCGTAGTACGACTGCAGCTGTTTAAAATTTCTCGACTCAGGGTGACCTCCGGCCCCTTTCGAATTAATTCTGGACAGATCATTAGCCATCGAACGTGGTGGGTCTAAGGTACTGTTGTGCCAGCTTATACACATTTTAGGACGTCTGGTTTTAAATTTAGTCATACCTCTCTTCTGGTAGTTGGCGGCCAAATTTAAGGTGCATAGAACACATCGATCTATAGCGTTCGGCTTCTGATCTAGACGGAGCCGACAAAGGGCTTGTGTTTGCGACCATGGTTATTTAGGCCGCCGTAGAATTATATAATTATCGATATCCCGTATCTATACAAAAGTTCGCCACTTCAGAAATAGAGATTATATTATATATTAATTATTAGCCCTGCACCCCCCAAAAAATTACGTTGCCCAGAAAGTTTCTTTACGGGTCGGAAAAGCATCCCCTTCGGCTTGGGACTATCACTAAGCTAAGACTACTACCTTAACCCGCCAAAGACTCGTCAAAGGCCTCCTAGCTAGGATACACAAGTATGCAGGTATATCCATATAAAAGTATGAATACTACTTGTTATCTATGTATATCGAAGTCGCTGTCGAAGGTCCGCACCGTTAGTGAACTCCAGGAAAGTTCGGTTCTGCCTCCAGGGTGGAATAATTACGGATATCACGGCACCATTTCGAAGACATAGATTTAAAGGACATAGCAATTGCTGGATTCTTGGGATTCGTTTCGCTAAGAACTCTCTAATCAACATCAATAATCTATAGTAATTGTGGTAGGTCCTTCTTTTTTTGTTTTTCTTCTTTTTTTGTGTCTTGTGAGTATGTTATTCGGTTGGGAGAGTAGGATGAGTAGGTGTGTAGAAAAGGAGAAGTGTCAGGGTGGGCTGAGGGGTATATTGTTGTGGGTATGACTTTGTCGCCAGCGAGCGTATGATGTTTGTAAGGGGGATAAAGAAGCCAAAGGACCAACAACATGTAGAAACCGAGTTGTAAAGGAAATTCATGAAACGAAGTCTTAAGAAATTATATTCAAGGAACGAGAGTCAGGAACGAAGTATAAAGGTGTACAAGCTAAAACTATAGGAAAGGGGAGGAATGAAAGCCAAGAACGAATTAAGAGTAAGGAAAATGAAGAAAAATGTAAGGAGTAGCGGGATAGGAACCACAGGATCAACTGGACCGGTTTCGCTATCTATCTGCCGTAGGATTAAGAAGGGGAGTACAAAAATGGAATGAAAACCATAGATAATCGCCTCCTAATCGCTTGCGTTTTAGGCGCCTAGAAATCGTCGGGTTTCGGGATACAGAGCGTATGAGTTCCCGTCATAGAAGGTTGTCTCCTGGTGCATTGTGAAGAGGCCGATGCTTTCCTCATAAGCTTGAAAACGACTTGGGCGTAGTCGAGGATCTGGAGATCCGCTAGAGCCTGGAGAACTCGACGTATCACGTGGAGGTGGGCGAGAAGGAGCAGTGGAGGTTGGAGGTGGCCGAGTATCTTGGGGTGCCGGATTCTGGTTTGGGAGGTCGGAGGCAGAGGCAAACGCGAGGGGGGTTGAAATAGCAGATTCGACGTCGGCAGCAGTAAGCTGGTGTCGGCTCCTGCCGGCCCCGTGGGACCCAGCGCTGGTCCACCGGTCTAAAATATTGGTCTTGGGTAGGAAATTGGAGTTACTGAGAGCGCCAAATTTTGACTCGCACCCGCCAGCAGGGTTTTGCGGAGTTATGGAAGGGATGAATCTCGTTAGACCCATGGACAGGACGTTTGAAAACCCGTGGTCAGTGAAGGGTCTGTCTTCAGCACGGTCTCCAGCTCTCGGGGCCATTGTATTGTCTGATCAAAATCAAAGCCTGTTGGCGGTGAAACTGAGTTTTTGAGATCTGAGCCGCGCAAGAGCTAGTGACACTTGTGGCCTGGTTTTCCGAGTTCGCGGATATAGTTTTGTACTGATGATTAGAGGAGTTTTGGTTATCGGGAATAGAGATTAGGGCCCATATTTATTAAGTATTTATACTGATGCTTGCGGGAACCGATTGGCAGAAATACAAAATACCGGCTCAGGAAGCATCGTAGGATCTTAGGACAGCCTACTACATGGCAAGGAGGGAAAGGATACTTTCCCTGTGGCGGGAAAGTATTCCTCCAATGACCTCGATACCAATAGACTAGATTCGCCTTCCATTGTTATGATCCTGCATTTGATTATGCCGTTGGGGGTCCAATCATGCCGTGCGGCCTTCCATTGTATTCAGTGAAATGACGCAAATCCAGGCCGTTTTGGTTGTAGAACCGGAAGACCTGGCGAAGGATTCGGTGGAGTATGTCCGCTGATGTATAGGATATGCGATAATGCTCTCAACCGTGGTATCGGAACGTGCGATATGATCGGGAACGCCAATTTACTGGCTGACCGGAGTGTCGGGTGCGCATGATATTAATATTAACTCGAGGAACATGACCGCATAAAGGATTATTCCTGAAGTTGAATGGCCAGTTGAATGGAGCTTACGCACCCCTAGGCCATAACCTAGGCCGCCTGTGGAAGTTTTGGGCATAATCCTAGCGCCGAGGTGAAAGCCTTCCTAGCTAGACGGATCTGGGATTCGTTGGTTAGGCCTGGGATTAGGTCGTAGATTCGTGATAAAACCATGACGCATAAGCGTAGAGGATACCTGAAAAACCGTCCTCAAGTAATAGAGACTATTAAATCTCAGCCTTTTCGATCTGCAAGCAGGCTTCCACCGCGATTGGACGTGTCCACTCCCTTCCGACAGCTAGATCATTCCCACGAGGTCCTTCCGGCATTCAACCTCGCGCAACCCGAACCATTCGTCAATATCAGCCGGCCGGATACCCAGAAACTGCCCTAAGGCGCCAAAGCCTCGGGAGCAGTCCTATCCCCACGGATATAGGTGATCCAAGAATAAGGAATGCGGTGATCCAGGGGAAAGAGATCAGAGGCGCCTTGCGCATGATCTTAATTTGCGTTTAAATCATCCCGATTCCGGTGTCAATTAATGTCCGCCTTGTAATCATGTAATAAGTCGAACGCGAAAGCGAAGGTCGTAGCTTTGAAGTGGGTCCGTAGGACTGTTGTGCGGAGGAGGTTCTCGTGGAGCGTTCTTGGGTAACGTCTGTCGCTACTTTGCGAAACACGTCAGAGGTGGTGATTTGTTCCATTGCCAGCATGTTTGCCACCGAGCCAAGCCCACCCAGATTTTGCCGAGATTGTCGCGATTCGGGTCATGGTACGCAGGTGTACGCGAGTGTACGCGAAGTCAGGTGAGGGCTTGGCAGGTGGGTGTTGGCTACTGCGGCTCAATTGGAGCCATGGGCCGCGGCCGGGGCTCAGTCGATTTGCGGAGGTGTCAGGCCGAACTGTGGCAGCGGACACGGGTTGAGCTTCAGGATTCCGAAGAATGGAATGGGATAGCCGTTGGTGTAGGGGTATTCATATCGATTAGGGTGGATTAGGTCGAGTCGAGACGCCGCAAGCCTAGGACCAGATCGGGGCTTTTATATGAGATATCGGTCGGGCGGACGGGTCAAGTTTTATACCTCGGATGGTGGATTTTAAATTCCTGTTGCGCAACGTTGTAATGTATGTTGCTTCGAAACTTCAGACAGGAATTCCTATCCAAATCAAGGCGCGGCGGAATTGCGAGGGATTTTAACTTCAAATACTGAAGTCGATGTGGCCATGGTGCACACAGCTCGTGCATCTAAGGTGGGTCCAGACATGTCAGAGTCTCCAGATCTACCACCAATTGATCGAAGGATAGCAGTTAACTAGTTGGCACTTGAAACCCCCGCCTGACCTTTGCTGTGAAACTCACCCTTGCTAAAGAAAAAGGGAAAGAGTTAGCCTCGGTGCCACAAATGAGCTAGAGATACGTTACTAGCCTCATGACAGAGAGAAATGACACTAGAAACTCTCCTCCGAATACTCATAAACGTATTCTTTTATGAGGCTCGGGGCGCCACCGGAGTGGTGCTGTTCCATCTGTGTATATGCTCTCGAGCAGTGAAGCTCTAGGACATCCTCCTTCAGAAATGAAAAACCGGATATTTCTTACACTTGAAATGACGGATCCAATAGAAAGCAGAACTATCCTTTGGATATTCGAGGCTAATGCATTGTTGGTGCACCAGCTTTGTGCATGATGCGTACACGTAAGGCAAGGTGATAGGCCTAGGATATATATATCGATATACAAACCGCACTACTACAGCCCGGCTAATCAGTCTCCCCGTGGTGCTTCGTAAACAACTTCACATCTGAGGATATCTCCGGATGTCTCTGATTTTGAAGTTAGTTCGTAGGTCTTCACTGTATGTTGTCCAGGTCATGCACTGATCAGGTGATATTAATGTTTGGATACTATCGATATCACAGCTAGTGGCCTCGAGCGACGCCCCTCCCTAATAGGGATAGGGTTGCCAGCTAGCTCTGAAGTTTGGTAATATAATACGTGCCTGGATCAATAGGGTGATAGGTAAAAGTAAAGAAGGCCCTGCTTTGTGGTTTTCTATGGTGAAGGTATGGATAGAAGGTCGTCTGTCTATGTTTTGTAAGCTAGTACAGATACTCGAAGATCTTATACTTGCGAGTATGATCAAGGATACCCCCTTTGAAATAACCGAATATTAGATAGGAGTATACGCCTCTTTCTCCTCTTGTAGATTTATACCCTTTTTGGGGACCACCCTTCGAAGTTTTAGTTCGAGTACCCCCACAAACATTTTTTTCTGCCTTGCTTATATTCCCATTAAATTTCCACCATTTTTTACTTATTCTTCCCTCGAAGCGGAAATATCCTTTTGGATCGGATCGCACTCGATAAAATATTGCAAATCGTGGTGGCTTAGACATGGATCAGCTAGCTCACCTGATCAGATTCGATCGAACCCCTGAATTAATTATTAACTCCGGAAACGTGTGTAGAAGTACTGATTTTCTATCAGAGTCTACACCCGTATTGTCTTGCAGTGGCACACAGGTTTCAGTCAGCTCTGGTGTAGCCATTTTCCATCTACTTGTCCAGTACGTGTTCTGGTCTTCAATAATATTTTCCAAAACAAGTATTTTCCCGACTTGTCGATGCACAAAGCGCAGACGCGTGTTCGCGCTCATGATCACTGGGCAAACAACGTAAAGGGTTTGATATTGTACTCGAAAGTACCCATATTTAGGAAGTAAGCAGGTTTCTGTCGTTTTCTGACGCAGTTGTACCATGATAGTATCAATATGCAATGTAGTGTAACACATCCATCTGCTGTGGTGGGTCATATTGATTTCAAATATTTGCTCGGACACCTAATCTCACATATCGAATCAATGCTAATTCTAGAAAGCAAAAAATCGGCCGCGTATTATGGAACAAGGCTTGAAATAGTGATGGTCACGTTGTCGAACGCTGGCTCGAGGCAGTCAATAGACGCTAAGCGCCTTGCCAGGAACATTGCATTTGGCTAGAACACTCACAAACACGAATAATATTGGCTAACTACTTATATACCTATTTAGTTGCTTAGTTAAGGATTTAGGTAGTCCGCTGCGGGCTATAGTTGAGTAGCGCTAACTGGAGGGACTCTCAAGCGGCGGATATGCATAGTTGACGGGGTAAAGCTTAATAGTGCAATAGCATTATACCCCCCACCGCCAACCCTACCAGTACCATCCCGCTATCGAACACACCACACAAGCCTCCACGACGTATACACTGGCGCGCTGGCACATGGAACCGCAGTGTTGTCGTACTAGTTGACTATGTTGCCATTGGGATTTACCACTACCGAAATCTAGAAAAATGTAGGACGGTCAGTCAGAAGACTAATGAAAAGGCATGATCGGTTTGGTCTGTACATGTATGGTGTTGAAATGATCGGTAGAAGAGGAAGCGCAACTTAACCCAACTACAGTCTCTATTGTGTAGTAGGGCTCAATGGATAGAGAAACCCACTAGCGAGGACCCATGTAGACTGTTTCACATACTTCTGCCGATCTAAGACCATCTTCGGTAATCTAGTCTAAGTTGATCCTAGATCTTCGTGTAACGTCTGTAGCGTTTTACCAAAGCGGCCAGTCTTGCACCCGAAACAACACAATTTTGAGTTGCATTGGTCTCATGGCTTAGCTGCACGCCAGCCATGCAGGTGGTTTCTAACCATGGTCCAGGCTGCAGGCGGGATTAGCCAAGTCCATGGATGGCAGAGAAGGAGAATCTGCCACAATATTGCTGTTCCACAGGAGGAATAAGGATTAACGAGGGCACTTCTCCCGAGGGGTAGGAAGGGAGCTCGGGAGCACTATGCTGGGAAGAACCAGAAATGGAACCTCTGCTTACTAGCTAGTGTAATACAGCCTGAATCGATTGGCTATGATGAAGAAATATGCTGTGTGTCGTATGTCGATATATATAACCCCATGGTCAGAGATTTTCTACCTAAGATTTATCGGAGAAATAGGAGGTCGACCTGATATGTCGATTGGGTTCGGATGAGCTTCCACTCACTTCATTGGTTAATACTGCCTCCAGTGTTCGGTGAATCGGCATCAATTAAGTTCGAAACTCGAGATCATTAACAGCGGGGAAGAGTAGATTTGGGATGTTCTGTAAAATAGGAAATTGGACCCATGGCCATATCTTGTGATCCGGGATTTAAGCACTGTATACGATAACTCATTCTGATCGGGTTCCCGAATCTCGCAGCCACGAAAGAGGCGTAAATAGAACAATAACATCCATTCCAAGAAAATAAATCGAACAAAAAGTACCCTCGCAGACTAGTTAACATACACCGGAACCCCCCAAAGGCGGAAACAACGTTCACGTACTCCTCGCGCCTCATAAAAAATCCAACAATATCCAACACATATCAACGCCAAACGTCCCGGGTATCCGTGTCGCTCCCGAATTACATGAAGCCAAGCCTAAGTTAACATGGATCTAACCTAAGATTATAGAGTAGTAAATGGTCTTCCATGTCCATATTTGTCAAACGCGAAACCGATCCATATACGCCTACCCGATCACCCCTATCTGTCTCCACCGATGTCGCCTATAACCGAACGCAACCCCGACCAACACTGCGCAGTCCTAATTAGAGTAAGAGGTGACTTGACTCAAGGAAGGGAACAAAGGTCCCGGCATGTGGTTAGGGTAGTCCTGATGCTCGTTGGTATCGTTGCCTGGGTTAGGGTCAGGGTTTGGAGCCGGTGTTGGTTGGGTTGGCGAGACCTGGGAATATCCGGGATCGGGACCTGGGTTCGTCAGAGGTGTGTTGCCAGTTAGGGCGGGATCTATGATGGAGTTAAGGGCGTGTACCAAATGTCAGCATCACAACAAAACGTATTTTGGGCCGTAGGGTAAGGAAGAGTGTCAAGTATTGGGGGGTTAAACAGACGGTTGCCGATGTCCATAAGCATAACGGAAAAAGGCTTGAAAGCCTCCGTTCGAAGAGTGGTGCCGCAAACCATTTGGTAGGTTCTGGTATCGATATCTGCTCTTGTCTGACAAGACTAGAATCACCCTACGGACTAGACTCGCGGTGTGTGGGAGATTGAAATAGAGGATCAGACCCTCAGAGCGATCTATATGATAGATGTATGTATAACAAGAGGCTGGAGTATCTCCTTAAATGTGTCCTTGGATGCAGGATTCTAACCAAAATTATTCTGACAAAGCTTTGGAGGTGCGCGCGAAAAATACTGCAAATCAGGAGCAATAGTTCTATCGCTGCATTTGCCGGATCTCATATAACGGGACGTTGTTATTAGTGAGAGGGAGATGTTGGGCCGCTGGTCGATGTGTGGGGAGGATGCATGTATTTATAACCCGTTTCCATACCTCGGTTCCTGTCGAGATGTATGAGCTTGGTCTCATTCCCGTATAAGCTCATAGATACAAAGGACGCAAAAGCCTAATCCAATAGGAGACCAATGTGAGTCGCTATAGTCTTGTGACTATGCAGGCACGTCCTACTCCGTAAGGGGATAGTTAATAGACCGTGGTGCTGGCCCGTATATCCAGTGGACTTCCAGTCCATTGGTTGAGAGTGCATATACATTATACTTGCATGAGAATCTCCCCCCTCGCATCTGGAAACGTTAAACGTGGTCAGCCTTACCAAGAATTATCGCCTTTTTTCGAATTTGTGGAGGAATTCCCGGTATAGGGGTTTATCATCGCTTGGAGCCGTTCGATTGTTGTCCTCTCGCCTCTTTCCTCCTCCTGTCTCTCCTCTCGCTGCCCTCGTCCGTTCCAAATTTCGGGTTTTATTAGATGAGACAGTTCCTTATCGTGTTAACGCTGCCCCTGAATTAAACTTTTAGACCTTCCCAGAAATATAATAGATATTTTTGTGGCTACCAGACACAGAAAACCTACATTCTCTTCCGGTGGAAATACATATGGCAGTTCTGGCCTGAGTTAGCTTGTCTTACTAAGGGATCTGAAACGCTAGTACTATCCAAAATAGGATATCAAAACCGCCTTTATCTACGATTGAATGATTTTATGTGGCGGGTGGTACCTTCGCCGTCCATTAGACGCAATGGGAAAATATCCTCCTCCACACTTCGACGGCTAATGGGGACAAAGCTTTCTTGATATGAACCTATTGCCACTGAACAGTCTAAAAAGTCTTGTACGATCCTAGGAATGAAATCCGAACTTACCCTGGTCTCGCTACGACGGGCCGACGGGGTATGGATGGCTGGCACCGGGATTAAAGTTTCTCCGGTTGCGAGAGTATGTGTGTGGTGGCTGAATTTAGGGATATAATTATGCGAGCCATATATATCTGGATAATTAGGCATTCATCGCCTCCGAATGGTAAGTAATTCAAAGAGCGGTCATAAAAAAACCAACGCCCGATTCTTCCGTTCTGTGCTCTGAAAGCATGTGATGGAGCTGCTCAAAGGCACACTACCTTGAGGCTCTCGGATTGCTAGGGTACCCGGTACATGTTTGTTAGGACGGGTGGCTGTGCAAAATAACCAATCATTGACTCCTGTCTGAACTGGAAGAAAACATCATTTCGAATTCGGGAATGCCCAAATTCCGCGGCTTAAGCTTCTTGAACCTGAGTCTTAAGACATCCGAGTCCACGGGAGAAGAATACAAACCGCTTTTTTTGTAGCTTGGTTTATATTTCCACGTGTGCTATGGAGAGCCAATTATCAAATGACATTACATTTTAGTTTGTATTCGTGCCGGCTGATATTGTGGGCATATGATATCATATTCCGTCTCATGTCTGTGAAATAATCACAGCCTCGCGAGCTAGCCTAGAATACGTACATCCTGGCTCGTATCCTGAAAGGTATAAGGTAGCTACGCTAAACCCTTAATATTTAAGAGAGGAATTGTAAATGAGCCAAACACATATATGGAATTGAATTTACGGCGGCTAAATGGAAGTTCAAAGCTAGCTATGTGTGGGGAGAGCCTGATGGATCGGTTTTCCGGCGGTTGATATGACGAAGTCTGGGTTTATGTCCAAAAATAAGAAATAGCGATCCAATCGACGACTTGCTTGCGCTAAACGCTTTATTCAGTACCACCAGATAACGGGATCCCAATGCGTCATCCGTCCGTGCCACGCAGCTGCCGTTGGTAATGCAGTCAAAACTCGTATTCGCGCAGAATACCACATCCAACCGCAACATATTTGGAGCTTTGCACTAGGCAAAACGAGGCTGGACGGTTACACTGGCCTTTCGCGCTTCGAGAATATTGGCTGATGATATGAGCGATATGTGTGCCTCTGCGTCGACGGAACATACCGGCCGAATGCGAATTTTGACAGTTTATAGCGGTTCGGGCTAATACGTTCGCGTTCGAGCGCTCTTCATTTCCACTGTACTGCGCTCCGTGAACCCAGAGCTAGCCTTCCTATGACGTGGACGCAGCGGGGGCGGACTCGGAGTTCTTCTACGTCGATCAATGCATGCCTTCCAAGACCGGGGTCGACGGGATTCGGATATGTGTAGGATCAAATTAGCCTGGACTGTCGCTGATACTTTGAATTTAGGCTTCTTAGCCATTCAATATATGTATTAATGTCTGCGTTTTTGGCAAAGATTTAAATGTTACCCTGCAGGCCTCTGCGGTCAGTAATGCTCCTTCAAAACGGCCCATGAATACACACAGTTCTTACTAATCCTGTATGCCAACATCATGAATGCTTCGAACTTCTTGCATAGGCGAGATCCGCATGGCTGTCCAATTGAGCAAGGCTGTGACGGATATAAGTGACTCAGTCGATAGGATACCTGCTCGGATAGCACCGCGCTGTATCGGTATAATCCAAACCGAGGTTGCCGAATAGATCGTCTTTTTGAGGTCAAGACTCTTCCGTTGGACCCACCCCACGTTTACCCCAGAGCATCCGCATTGCCTGGCCAGTTGGCTTTGAGAGTATGCTGCCACCTAGACAGCATTGCGTGGTTGCATGAGCGTGAGGGATACCTTTTGTCTTTTGAATTGTGTGAACTTTCGGAGGGAATATGAGAGATCGATGTTTTCGTGATGCCCGTCAGGCCTGTAATCGAATATTAGAGAAGCTCATCGCAGGATCTCTTAAGTCACTGGACGCCATCGATTTATATACCATACTCAATCAAATCGTGATACCGCGAAGTTATTCCGATGGACGAATAATATTCCCAGTTGAATCCAAAATCTCAGCTGGCCAGGGTGATTGCATCATCGATTCACTCCTAGCGCCACGGCCGTCTTCGCGGCTAAAACTTTAGATAGTTACTCCGAGATTGTCATTCCCAAGTCAATTTTTTCCGGTTTGGGAGACTGTGAAACATATATTTTAGAAGATATCTTCATCATAATTACTTGATAATTGACCGTTTGAGAATCTGGATGCGACGTTCGTACGTGTGATACCCAGAACGCTTAGATTTTGCGGAGTATCACAGGATACGGCGATTGCCGAGCCGTCTTCAGGGGCATTTTCGTATGCAAGATGAGTTTTACACTACCAATTAAGCAGGACTATCACGCAGCTGACCAGATGGTGGATGTCCCGTTGGGGTTGTTGCACCGCATTGTGGTTGCAGGCCTTTAGCTGAGGTGGGGGTCTCTGCGCAGCTAGCTGCGCTATATAGCTATCTTCGTTGCATTAGCTTGATCAATTGGCCAGTAGAGCAAAGAATTACGTTAAATCATGATCTTGCATTCAGTACTATGTTTGTACTTAAGTCTACGTTCGCGTTCTTAGCTTATTCAATTGCTCATACCAATAAGATAGCTACTTCAATCTGATATCATATTTTCGTAACGCTACGTTTAGAAGGGCCCTCGAGCTCATGTGCGCATGCGTAGTTGCAAAATGTCATGTTGCATTGACCAATCGCAGCTCTGCGATCCCTGGCCTCCTATCCGCTGTTGGATACTCAAGTAATACGTAATCAGCATGGAATATGGGGCATACAACACCACCGAATATTCGGCAGATCTTCGATGGTGAGATAGCTAGCTTCTAGACGCACATATGCACATTGATCGATGCCTGTACGTTCAACCGGGTGTAGCGGGACGTGCCGGTTAATTCGCTGGCATCGTCGCGATATAATAAATCTGCACAACGTGTTAATTAATCCACCTCGCGATTTGAGGGATTGCATCGCGCCTCGTTTGAGATTCATTCGTTGCATTGTGCCTGGATTTTTGCACGTAGCTTGGCCCGACCTGCAGCAAACTGCTTATAGACGAGTCCGTCTGGGGAAACAGGATACGGAACCGTCCTGATTTGAGCCGTTCTTAGCCGCTTTAGCCAAAGGAATCTTGACCGATGTGCGTGAATAAAAATGTCCAAAACTTCGTCGACTCCTCGTAAAGACTCTGAACCTGTCAATTCATTTACTCCTACAACTTTAACTGATTCTGGGCCGTGAAGGTTTTCGAATTTTCCAGAGGTGCTCAAAGAACCTGCACTATAATCCTGGCTAAGACGGCACGCGTATACCCCTCATCCTTGTAATTGACATATCCTGGAGCAGCTGCCAGCATCTTGCCATTGACTGGGGTTAATTAAACAAGCCAATTCTCTCTCGTGAACCACAAATGGTCATGGGACATATCATCTAGGAGCTCAGAAGAGTGCGAGTGCAGTACTCTCATTATGCGGCAAGTCAATTCGCCCTTTATTGAGAGATCCTTCACATACATACGTATCGGAATTCATGCGAACTGTCGAACTAGCTCGTATAATACCCCCTAAAAGACATATCTGACCCGTTCAAAGGCTAATATCAGTATTCTCACGAGTTCACTAGCATAGGAATACCCGACCCGTCTCTTGAACAAATCCTTCACGGATAGCCGACCAATTAACCTATCACTCTGGCTGCTTCAGGAGTTGTCCAGCTGCCTTGAACTCTGTCTTTCTCGTCTAACGTTATAACGCTAGTTCGTATGATATCAGCCTCGTTGAACGGTGTATGTCCCCCCTGCTGATATACCGATATCACTATGCTCACCAGGATATCCACTTCATAGATCCTTCGCAAACTCTCCGCCCCTGCCGGCATCAATCTTTGAGGTCATTCGAAAGGGGAACGCCGATGCGAATTCCCCGAAGATATCTCGCAGCTCCGCGGATTTGAAAACTATTTAGTGCGAATTCTGTATGACGTTGCCACCTAGTCTTCAGACCCACTCGGTTCTCAGCTGGTCTAGATACACCAATGCTTTGATATCAGCCCTCAGATATCCAGAATAATCTGAAACAGTAAAGCAATCAACTAGGGTCATTCATCCCTCTTATCCCGTCCAAGCAGGTGGTCTCTTTCGATCCTTTGCCGAAACGGAAGCGCCCAGGTTCGTCCTATCATTATGGCTAGACCAGCTTATTCCTATCAGCAGGGTTCGGATAGGTACGAGATCTCGAAGACAAAACGATAACAAGTGTGTTATTAACAATACCCATGGATATATCAGACCCAAGGCTGTGGAAAAGAAGAAAAAAATTCGATGACGACGCCAGATACACATTTGTTCTGCCCCAGATGAGATCTGTGCGGGAAGTAATGATCCCCCTATATCCTAGTATGTATGGTATGGCACAATTGGAGGGCCAGGAGCTCCGCCCTTTGAACGGAGTCGAAGAGGCGATACTTCCGTTACGCTGGGATATCCTTTTCCTCCAGCGCCCTTCTTGCGGAAAAATTCTGAAGAAAAGGAGAAAAACACTCCCCACAAACACGATGTGCATGTGAATGATCCTACCTCCAGAGTAACATATTACCTTGCAGTTAACCTCCCACCTAGCCCAAAGGATTGAGATATCGATGATCACGTTGTCCCGTACCCAGACCTATGGGCCAAATCCATAAGGATCTTGAATTTGGCAAATAAGCCGTCACAGGATCGTATTATTTGCTCAAATCAGCTGCTACAACTGTACGGCGCAAGATCGATATATATCACATCCTAAGCCTTCGGTTTTCGGGTGGAAAATTTCGCAAATACGGCTCGACTGGTCGATGTCATGGATTAGGCTAAACGTATACACAATGAAACAGTTGTCTTGAGATATTACTATTCGAACGGAGTCTCAATATATCATAACGTCTTATGAAGCTTCATCGTATCCGTATATCCTACATTAATCGAATTATTCCATTGAGGATGCATCGATGTCTGTACCCACTCGAATGCCAAGGTCCCAGGCAGCTAGATATAAAACCTGTATCCCCCAATTGTATACCTCATAAGACAGGACTCCGTAATCATAATAAATACCTTCATCTAACACGATCATGATCATATAACCCACGTATTCGAATATTCATTTTCACATTCCATTCGTCATAGAAAAATGCAATAAAGCTATCCCCCACGCAAATATGTAGCGCGCTGAACAAAAGGCCCCCCATTTCCCCGCCAGCGCGGAAAACTTTTTATAGGAAAACTTTTCCCTCCGATGAGCAGGCGCAAAAGGAACTACAATTGTCTCGTGAAACTCGCGAGATAAGGCAAGGATGAATCCAACCCCGACGAAAAAGCACAAAAACGATATGAGAAGGCTTCCAAAGTAGCCGTCGCCATAAAATAACAATTGCTAACTCAATAATAATGATACGCGCTTCAGTTTCCCTCCAATGATGTATTAGCTCATCGATTCAACTGCCCCTCAGGCCTCCTAGCGCAACTCAAAATGTAAGGTGGGGTCGATGCTCAAGCAAATGCAGGCATCATGCACCTCTTTGTGTACCCCTCATTCTCCAGCAACCCACCCTCCCAATTGCAAGAACTGCACACTGCCCCCACCATCGGTCGCGCATAACGCATCGAACTTAGAAGCAAAGTAATAAGCTGCGACGTGCAGGACTAGCAAAACCGCTGTCCTGGCTAAAAACGGACTATTTCCCCATCCGGCGAATCCCGTATCGTTAGCGTAATGAATTGCATGTTAACGTTATCTCATCGAGGATAATTGAATGTAGAGGAGGGATGGCTGTTCATCCATGGAAGTCGGGATACTGGGTTATCCCCTTCCGCTACCCCTCCTCTCGTATGCCCGACACCTGAGGGACAAATCACACTTACCGGAACAAATCAATCAAGGCAAGCAGTAACAGCGAATTGAACACCCACGGGTTCGGCGCAACGGGAGAACATCGGCCTGTAATCGAAAAGACCTATAAATTGACCCCCATTTCCTCATTAGCCCCTCGCTTTCTCCTTTCCCGTTCTCTCAATACCTTCTTCACATACCTTCCCAAAAAACATCGCGACTTTAACCCAAAACCAAACTTGCGGCATAGCCCTTATCCACCACACAACTCCACGATTTCCGCCTAACACCGTCGGCGCCGTCATCAACGCTGGTATCTTGAGCTCGCCACCCGCCGCCATGACCATACTATTATTGTTGCTTCCCCGCCCGATACCGATACTGATACCGAGGCCTTCACTATCATCGTCATCGTCGTCACCGTCGGAGAAATGTGGTTGAGTGGGCAAGGCCCTCGGTGAAGACGGGGCACCCTTGGGCCGCAATATCAAACTTGAGCTAAGGGTTCGAACGGGTACTAAGGGGCCTTCAACATCCGAGGAAGACGAGCTGCTAGATTCGGTCGTAATGGCCACTTGAGGCGTTCGAGCTCTAGGCTCTAGGGGTCCACCAAAGACGTCATTGGTACCGCCATTAGCGGGGTTGGTGCTGCCACTAGGAGGCGAGACTTGACCGGAAGTCGAAACTGGTTCTGGAAGATTAAATTGTGACGTGATTTCGCGGAGTTTTGAGGACTTGCGGGTATGCTGTTTGCCGGAGAGCGGGCCGTTCCGACTACGGGCTGTCAGGGAATTGGCGGGGTTAATAACGGGGGTACTAGGTCCACTGGGGACGGGCGAGATTCTATGGAACCGGCCATCGTCCGCGAGGCCCAAATTTGGTGGCTTTGGAGAGACAGGAGTCCGCTGTTCCCGTTAGCTTGAGTCATCTCCAAGAGAAGGACAGCAATAATATGGCTAATCCAACTTCCCACCCGTGTGGGCGATGTGTAGGAGGAGGGAAGGAAAACGAGTTACCCTTGGAATTCCATCCTCTCCAAACCCAAACTCTCCTCGTATACCCCCCAATATGTCCCCGGCGCTTGGTCTCTTCCCAGGCTCCACGCTCAACAATCTACCGAGACTCCGGAATAACTTTTCTGGAATGTCCGTTCGACTACTCTTATACCTATCATGCACACTCCCATACCCTTGCCAAGCTGAAATCTCTTCTCGTAGCTTATCAATTTCTTCGTTTTCTTCGTTCTCTTCGTCGCTATTGATATACGGTAGCTTCGCGAAGCACATGAAGTGCAGTATCATGCCGAGCGAGAAGATATCCGATTTCGTCGAGAAGTTTCCGAGTTCGCCGTTCGGTCCGACTGTGGATACAAAGCACCCAAACTCCCGGTGAGAAACCGGGAAGGTGGAAGAGAGGTTAAGCTCATGTAGTCTTTTAAACTTCTAATATTGACGTTTCTTTTACACTTCAAGTCGCAATCGCGACTGAAGTGTGGGGAGTAAAGTAATCACCTCGACGTAGCACCTCCGGCGCACAGTATGATATTGTTCCCGTAGCCCCCGTAGACCGCCTTGTCGCTTCCTCACGCTGAACTTCGCCGAAATCGCTGACCAGAACTCTTAACTCAGAGCCTGGAAGGCCGGTATCGTGTAGCAAACAATTCGAAGGTTTAAGATCCCTATGGATGAATCCGTTGGAATGTAGATGACTTAACCCGGACGCTATATCTCTGAAGAACGAGATAACCTGGTCAAACGGTAGAAGTTTGGGAGATGAATCCGGGCCACCTGGAGATCGTTGGTTTTTAGAAAGGCGGCGCATGCGCAATTGGGCCTTAATTTGGTCGTTCGTTATGGTGGATTTCTTTTCGTAGACATAGTTTTGGAGGTCACCAGAGTTGCAGTACTTCACAGCGTTAGCCTGATCGAGCCTTTTGAGAATATATTGGCCATACCTGTTGAAGAATAAAGGCACATGGCACGCTTGGGCCGAAATCTTTGGATCATTAGTTATTTTTGGTCAAGCTGTAGACAATCAAAGAAAGGAACGTACTGGATATTTGCATGTCTTCGAGCCATGCATGCCTGTAAGATACCAAGTTCTGATGCGATAGCTGCTGTAATAATTGGACCTCTTGCAAGACCTTCGCAAGCCATTCATGGTCGTCACCTTCACTCAACCACGCATTAGCCATACCAATCCGAATCCCTTTATCCGCAGCCACCACGGCGTGAACACCTACCAACCGGCACTCGTTTGCATGCAAACAGCCCCAGATTTACGCCATCCAGCACGTGCCGCACCAACAACACCACTCCCTTACCACCTTTCCCCAACTCTTTCTCCTTCACAAAAAACTGTTTAAAATACCCGGGACTGAAGGCCGAGCTCGAAATCCCATGCGTGCTTGATGATCTAGACCGTCCGTACCTCTCCCTCGTTGTTGCAGCGGCCGTCGTAGCTGTGCCAGCGCTCCTCCCGTCCTCGATCGGACTGGAAGGTGTACTTCCGGCCCCACCAACAGCCGTAACAAGAGGTATTCGCCGCCGAGGAGAGTCGGGAGGTGGAAGCTGCGCATTTGCGGTATCGGGGAGTAATCGCGCGTTAAGGATTCGGAAGTATTCCGGGGTTATGAATCCGCCGTCTTCAGGCGACGGCGCACCGCCACCTGTGGAAGCATGGTCTCTGCGATGCCCGTGAGCGTGCGAAGAGGCAGCTGAATCGCGACGGATCTCTTCCGCGAGTTCTTCGGAAACGGTCTGGTGGCAGTAGGGACATGTCGGGGCACGAAGGGTAGGAGAATCGTGGGGAACTATCGGTGGGGATGTGGAACGAAGGGCAAGTTGTCGGGATTGGTGGTCGTAGACGACAAGAGAGTTTTCGTGCCGGCTGGAGCATAATAGATGAGATGCTATTAGCTAAAGTATTCAACGCTGTGGTGGAGGAGCTTGATTGGTGGGATGCACGATGTCGATGTATGTCATGGAGCAGGAAACTTACAGCACGACACTGGAGTTTTCCGCGCTGCGATAAGGTACGATGCTATCCATCGCTTTCTGGATGAGATGGGAGCCGATGTGACAAGGTGAAAGAAGCAGAAACAGAAAACTGCTTAAGAAGCTTTTCTCGATTGAAGGTATCTTGTCTTCAGTTGTGACTGAGACCGGGGCGCCCGCAGCCCGTCGAAGGCGGTTGAAAATAAAAGGTGAAGAAGAGAAAGTTGAATCATTCCGGTTGGGCATTTGCCCTCGATGACCACAACCACACAAAATCGATACGATCTGATTCGGCGTCGGCTAAAATTCAAAGCGTCATATATATACAGGATGCATTAAAAAAAATGGAGAGGGAGAAAGAGAGAGAGAAAGAGAGGAGGGAGGGAAAATAGATGTCTGTTGGTGTATGAAGTATCTTCCCAGTGTCTTTTTGGGACGGCCCGTTCTCAGGCGGGGTGACTTTCATGTCACGGTTATGTCACGGTATAGATGCAAGCGGCGGCGCACCCATGACCGACGGCACAAATATATTATATGAGGACTAGTTCTCCTTAGTCTTTGTATAGTCAGTCAGCTAGGTCACCTACGTTATCTAAAGGGTACTTAGTAGTTAACTAGGTTAATTTTGATAGTATACACTTAAGTATCTGCTGTCTACATTCGCTTGCATATAGATTCGAGGCCAGTAAGTACTTACTAGCTTGCCGTTTCACTTTCCATTTACAGAAGATCCTAGTTTCTTCAATAGATGTGTTTGGCCCAGGTACAGTATTACCATCTTCAAAGGATTGTGGACTATATAGGCATGATTTCTGTGTAGGATCGGGGCTCTGTTCAAGATGGCGACCTATACCGGTGGCAGTCCTGTGCGGCCGAAGTATTCATGGCGGGAAATTCGGCAGACCTGGAGAGTACGTGCTTGTGTTGCAGCCGTACCAGCAATATATCAATACAAAATGTGTGTCTCCGCAGACCATAATATAACGCCGCAGAAAGAATATAGCTTTTATCACAGGAAAATCCCTTGAATTAGGTTTATAAAGTTATGCCCCAAACTATACCCATTACACTTGCAAGTCAACTAGCCCCACTCTTTGGCTGTCGTTTATCAGCTTGAGCAAAGCAAGTACTCGGAGCTTCGGAGGTAGGAGCCAGAAGTATAAGTAAATCGTAGTAACCACTTAGGTAAACAATTCCCCTGTTGGTCAGTGAGGTTCAAGGGAGGGCTGTTAACCAACATTGGCCCTTCGGAAACATGGTTGATTCTATATATACTTAAGTAGTCAAATATTCCATCTGTACTGTGAGATTGATTAGGATTGGCGCTAGAATCCATACCTTGGGAGATTCACTCGCAAACTGCAACTTCTGTAAATCTGAACTATGACTACGGCTGACCGTATGGTCGCCTACAAGATCCGCTTTCTTATGCCGCTTCCCCCTCTGCATCTGCTAACTGTATAATTTGAATTGGAAATGCCACCCCTAGTTCCGGCATGCAGAACCCCTCATTCGTAAGCACGCCCCGACCCATCACCGATAGAAGAATATCCATATCATAACGCCGTTTCATTTGTTCCACCAATTCAGCCCTCTCAATGAGACCTTTATTTTTCATGTTCTTGCTAAGTTCTCCAAGGCCCCCCCAAGCTTTCCATGCTGCTCTATCCATTAAACCTTGCCGACGCTTTTCCTCAAGCGCGTACATGAGTAAATTTCCTGGTTCTGCAATATAACCCATCCTTAGCAGAGTCATTGCCCAATCAATGATGATCTCAAGTGTACCACGATCATTAACGGACCTCAGATTGATAGAGGTACATATGGCCTGGCGTTGTTGCTGTTCCGCCAGAGGGTATTTGTGCTGCAAGAAACGTGCATATGCCAGCTTTCCCTGGCAAGCAAGCTTATCGAGTGGGTTCGCTTGGACACCCTTGTAAGTGATTACTGCCGCTGATAGAAAAAACTCAGCGCGACTGCTGTCTCCTAGGTAGAGAAAAGTCAACCCGAGGCAAGTTACACATCGGACAGTCCGGAAATCCAGCTCTCCGAATTCCGTGGTCATCTCTTCCAGAGTCTCTTCCAATATGCTTCTCGCCGCCTCCAGAGTCTCGGATTGATTCATCAATGCTCCTTCTAGCCTCAGACAATTGGCAAGGTCAAAGCGCGAGACGAGATAGTCAGCGTTTCCATTTGGCAATGCTTCCTTCCTTTTCTCAGTAAGCTGCTCGTATATTTTTCGAGCATCTTGATATTGCTGGTTCTCCATGAGATTGTTCGCAACGATCTTTGTACTCTCAAGAACGGCTGTCGCTCGCCCAAAGTCTCCATTTCCGTCGACAACAGTTGTTTGGAATCCAAGCATATTCATGAAATTACCGATGTCTAAAAGATCTTCACTCTCTTTTTCGTCGATTTTTTCATTCAGATCTCGAAGGCAGAGTGTAAGCATCGTCCTGGCTTGTCGCTGTATCTCATTTGATAAAGGGAGCCGTGTTCCCAAGTCGTTTACCGCGAACATTAGCAGCCGCTTCGCTGTGAATAGCTCACCAACTTGATGCAGTAAACGAGCCAGGAGTATCAAGCTTGTAAATACTTGAAACGGAAATTTTTCGCCTTGAGCTAACGTTTCAAAATGATCCGCTTCAAATGTTAACTCTAAGAGAAGGGTTCTCAGTTGAAATCGGGTCGCAGTATTCAACCTAGCCTGTTCCATTAAAATACCAGGAATTGTTTGAAGAATAAAGAGTGCTTCTTTTTGAAGACTTTGGAATTCTTCTTCGTTGTCTCTAACCCATTGGTCCGTGATGCATAGTGGTGATGGTTTATTCGAAGATAGGTCTGGAAATTCTCTGTCCGGGAATGTTTTGAGAGCGCTGAAGGATTCATCTAATGCTGATAAAATATCGTTTCGCAATTCTTGGTCCCCGAACCTTTGATGTGCAATTGCACATCGCAGGCTCCCAATCCCAATATACTCATCCGCGACATCCAGTATGTATTCTAAGTGCATTATAGCACTCCTTTGCATCGAGTAATCGTCTGCGCTTAGAAGCTCAATAATGTCACCCTGGAGTCTATAGGGGGCATGCAGAAGCGATTTAAATGCACTTATCATGGTTCGGATTCGTGCATGTGATTCCAAGCGCGCGCGGCCCCAAATATGGATCATCGCATGAATGGTGAAGAAGTCTTCCCCTACTTTGGGCTTCACCATAGAGTAGGAGTAGAGTAGTGCAATGTAGTCATCAATATTATCGCCTAGCATGCTGTCAGTGACTACCGGTCAAATGAAGATCTAGATGTATTAAACAAACCGGAAATATCTGCGCCTAGGCCCTCCGGATGTCTCCTCAGATAGTGAATCCAGATATTATCTTTGTCCAACCAACAGCACAGCTGTAAGAGCTTCGAGGCATTAGGCATTTCTGAATGAATTGCTTCCTCCGAAATTTCGAACGTAGTCATACATGTTAGGTTGTAATCCGGCCAAAGCCGGTCCGTACCATCAAGGAGTTCTTGGGGCAGTATATCTCTTCTCTTGTTATTGAAAATCTCTATATAGCGGCTCAAAGAAGTAAACGGCCGGCGACGCAGATAGACTGCAGCGCTATCGATTGCGAGGGGATGGTATTCGAGCATCTTGATGATGTCATTTGAGAGCCTGACAGCTTTTTATAGACAAGTAGAATTAGTAACGTCTTTAGTTTGGCTATACAAATTTGTAACTTACTTTCTGGATCCTCTCTATTACGCTCAGATCCAGAGAGGAACATATCAAGGGCATCGGCCGGCGCCATTCCTTGCAACTGAAGGTGGTCAGTTGCGTAGTCCGCAACCGCAGGTCGTCTACTCGCGATAATATATTGACCCCAGTTGCAAGTTGCATAGAAATCTCGTAATCGGTAATCCAGATTGTCATACTCGTCGAAGATAACCAGCCAAGAACGGTCTTGCTGTCTTTCTAACCAGCTTTTCACGGCTCCGACGGCACGATCTCTTTGGTCTTGTATGTCGTCTGTGATTAGGAGTTTTCCTTCGGAGTCCAGAAGACCCTCTATCTGCAAATCTCTTGCGATGCGTAGAAAATCTGGAGCCCGTTGCGGTGCATCTTCTGCCGCTAATCGGACCAATTGCCGTAGTACCCATATAAACCCATCTTCAGCAAGCGATTTAGTCCTTGCGTGAATCCAGACAATGAAGCTATATTTTTCACGTTGTGTATATGCGTATTGTAAAACTAGGGATGTCTTGCCGATCCCTCCGGGACCAGTTATTGAAGTAGTTCGAATTTCTCCATGGTTCTGCAGCCCAATTTCCAGTTCTTTCAATTCATCCCTTCTTCCCTTGAATCGATGATCAGGGGGGAATGGCCAATTTGTTGGCAATCTTTGGGGGGTATTTTGATAAATCCCTATGTTACGAAGGAATCCCAGTCAGGGTATTGTATCATTTTCTGCATACATTTTAGATATCACATACTAAGCTTCTTCTCCCAATTAGCCCAGTTTTCGGAGATCGCTCTAAAGGATTTCCGAGTCTCGAGGACGAGAGCCTGAGATACGGCAATATAGTCCCGGTCACTCTCACACTTGTATCTAACTAGATTAGAATGGTCCTTATGAATACCTGTTGGTTGTGTATTTGTCTCGCCAGGGGGGACTGCAGAAGGTTTTGGTACCACCTAGACCGGTCGTTAGCTTCCCGAACACATATTCATCGGAATTTCCTTCAGCGTACCAGAACTCTTCGGACTCCAACACCCTTTATGGCAATCGGTGTCTCGTACAATTCCCAAAAGGACCGCTGGTGGAACAAATGTTGTATACGTTTGTAGTTCTCAAACAACCCCATGAGCGCCTCGTTATTCGGCTCCATAAAGTCGATAATTTTGCGGGAAGTGTGCTTCACTGCAGCCATGATGTTGATACAGATCTGCCCAATGCCGATAATGTCGCCATCGGCTCCTTGGTGAGGTACCCCAAAAAAGAAAATCGCGTGAGTAGACAATGAAAGACTTTTGAGATTGGGGTCATTCTGAGGGGAACTAAGATGAGAGGATACCAATGCCTAATAATTATTATTCGTTAGCGGATTAGGCTAGCTCGGTACTGTTCGGTGCTATCGGCTTACACTCTTCACAACTAGCCCCCCTAGTGAATACGCGACGATAATAACCGGCCGATCTTGTGTCTGAAACAGAAGTGTCAGTTCTGTTAACATGAAGTTCCGAAGAAATGTGACAGACTTTATCGAAGAGACGAGCATCCACGAAACGGGAAAGAAATTGTTCTCCATGATCCCAAACGCTTTGTACCGAGATTGGCCCATTATGAGTGTTTGCATTATATCCATAGCTGAAGATACGGCTCTTCATCCCGTCCTTTCGCAGCGTTTCGGGAAGAAGATCCTTGATCCAGAAACAAGTCTCCCCATTTGGTGCTACGTATTGGTACGTATCGATAGGATCGCCATTGAGACCGTGGACGAACACGATACTAAGTTTGTATCAGCATTTACCTCTAGCGGCAGGAAGTCAAGCATATATACTCTATGAGAGCATCTTCGTCTGCATAGATAATCTCCAATCCACTGTCCCATGTTACATTGCAATCTTTCTGGTTCTGTTTCTCTTTCTTGTCCTTTTGGAAAATCGATTTGAGGCGGTCCATCCGTGCTTGGATAACAGAAATTCTCGTAGTTTGTGTCACGTTCGTACTAAAGAAATGCAAAAGTTGCCGTATACGCGTAGCGTTAGCACTCAGTCCTGTTTTCCTGGGCTAGAGCTAACACTATGTCCCTATTCAATCTTGTGAGGATTTGAAGAGAACGTGGTCTGAAAAGAGAACGAGAGACCAGGTCAGGCCATTCAGATATAATACCCCGCTCGATCTCAAATGCAGTAGCCTTACCGTAACACTGACAGTGCTCGCCGAATAAGTGGACGTGCATTGCCAAGACATTCACCTCAGTTATATCCAATTCGCTCAAAATTTGTTCCATTGCAGTTCTTGATAGAGAGTACTTCTCTCACCCTAGTCATGGGGGCTGCTGCTGAATAATATGCGAGAACCTTCTATCTTGCATATTTCTATTTGCTCTCTATAGGCTGTAGTGACAGGATCCAAGCCAGGTGACACTTGGATTCGTCCCTCCACTGATGGATGTCTGAAGCAAGATACATCCTGATGGTTACACAGACACAATCAAGCATAGTCTGCTTTGACTTGACAGGAAACTCCGTCTTGGCGTGCATGTCTAGGTAGGCGGGTTGGGTCATCTTTTGCAGCGACCTATTTTCCGTCCCACACTAAATGCAAGGCGCTGTACCAGTTGGGTCAGAAAGTAAACCTCGGAACCCAGCTTGTACATGGGATGGAGTACTAGTACTCTACCATGCAAATACAATACAATACAATACAATACAATACATCGCAGCTAAGCCTCTTTAAGACTGAGGCACTTTTCCCTAATGGATCAAGTTCATAAAAGACATACAATTTTTGCCTTTCAAGACGTCTAAACCAGAATCCCGTAGTCTGGGGGGTCGCTCACCTACGCCTTGAGAATCCCGCAAGTTAAGTAGTACCTACATTCAGTCAGACATATGGATGAAGCTACTTAGTACGTAGCACGGACGCGTTTCTGAAAATGGTAATGGATCTCCCTAGCATTCGACCACCTGTTGTTGCTGGTGTTTTGTCTTGAGGCGGGAAAGCAAATTGCCTTTTCCGCGAGACCAGTTTTCCCGGCCAATTTATACTTGGTGACGATATACGCATTCTAATCCGACCGAATCGGCTCGAATGAAAAACACCTTAGCACTGCGAGGCCCTAATAGCCTTAGCAAAGGATGGGGCAGCTGCCAACAGGTCGTTCTTTATTTGTACCCAAACACAGATCATAAAGCTAATAAACCTTACAACTTCAAGCGATTATAGATAATCGGAGAACCCAACTCAATATATCTTCGAGCTAGCACCTAGAAAGACATGCATCCAAGCCGATAGCCTTATTTGACAATATTCAGATGTTAAGGGTGTGAAGCTACGCTCCAAGGCTTGCTGGGGGTTCTCGAAGGATGAAAGGTATGCTTGCATGTATGCGTAGAATCTAGACTTAGATTATCCAGTCATGAGCTCTATCTTCGCTGCCCGAGGCTCTACTCATAAACAGAAAATTTATATGCATTCAGAAAGGACGACGAGGTCTCCCGGGGTGACTTGAAGATCTCGTTACCCGTCGTTATAGACGTGACGTGGGTTGTTTCGGAGTGGGTTCCACTATGTGTACATGTTGTCATGTGGTATTCTGCAAAGGACTTGTGTACTCTTGATGAAAGCTAAAACTGGCCCGCAATGGACAGATTAATTAGCGGATATGTATTAAACTAGATAAAAATGAAAGAATAAAATACATAAAATATATAAAATATAAAAGGGTCATCCGGATTCGTCGCTCATCAGGTTTGATTCCCGCCATTTTAAGCTTTCTTATAAAACACATGGTACCAGGAAACCAAATATGTTATAACGGAGAAGCTGGCAGTCAGGATAACAAATACGGCAACCTAGACAAACCTAATTAAATATTTACGTACTGAATAATAGATGATAGTGGAAATACAAACCTTTTTTCCATCATCCCAATGCCCTGAAGCTTTGGTTCCTTCAATAACGAAGATAATAAGTCCTATTATAAATAGAAGGATGGAGTTTCCAAGAAGCATAGTTGGAATTTGCCAGACGAAAGATTTTAGGGATGACGGACGCCATCTCGAAGGTATATCCGTGTCCGTGAGCGGAATTTCCTTCCCGACAAGCAAATGCATTCTCGAGAGGCTATCCGCAGAATAGCTGAGCCGGAACAGCACCACACTCTGTTGCGTACCTATGGCGACCGCCATTAAGCTCATAATGAGTGAACTGTGCCAAAGGCCTATTATAGGCCACGCAAAGGTTGATGCGGATGGCCATGAGAACGACCCGACTATCGCAGCAGATATCAATGCACCCTATCCATAAATTTAGTTCCGTACGTACGCAGAAAGGTATTGGTGAGGAGTAAAAAACGAGCTGCACTTACTGCCAGACCTACGAACTGCAGTTCGCCAATTTTCCCATCCCGCCATCTATTCAAGAGTTCTGTTCTCTGCCATTCTGGGGCATCGAAAACTGCACTCCACAATGACTTGTCGGAGCACCACGGCGCCCAAGTGGCTATAGCGAATGAAAGCATGGAAGAACAAATTGATAATAGAAATTGGAAAGGCGCTTTCAAGTAAAGATATAACCATAAAAACCCGGTTTTTATATTAACAGTTATACCGTCGACGATTGCCATGTTAGAATCTTGCCTTGCTTCCGCGATCCTTAATCATAAGATGACATGCGGACGGCACTTATGAAGGCCGAACGATTAATTCCTTGACAGGCCTTCAGCCTCGTAGGGCAATATTTTCAGGGAAAAAAAAGACCCCATGACAGTTTTACCAAAAACTTCTTGGTTGCTGCGCATATCGGACGTTCCACTTAATTCCTAGGTAACATATTCCGAACCCTAACGGAACGATCAGGGATAGGTACAAGTCTGCCATCAGAGCGAGGCTGCGGCAGAAAAATCCTGCATAATATAGGAGCTGAAGTGAATGCATGTGAATAGATGGTGCCATGCCACGTACCCTTGCATGAGAACCAAGGTCCTGATTGCTCCTGAGGAGAGCCAATAAGAATGATTTTTGATACCGTGAAACGCAGCAGCTCTATTCCTCTCCATGTTTGGTCCCGTCTTGTTGACCAGCCTTGCACGACGCGAAATCCTGCTTGAGCACGGGGCAGTGCGGGTATATTTGCCACCACGGTTGCGTTGCATTGTACAGACAACTACAAAGTAATTTACCAGAGGGCCAGTGCTTCCTAATTTGCAGGCTTGGGAGTCCCAGAATGAACCGTGTGTTAAGGCCGGGTTGGCCAGAGCACAGAATGAAGCGAGGTGTATCCATAAACAATCCCTTCTGCTCCGGAATAACTTCCCAACTTGTGTTAGTAAGTAGTTAATAGAATTGGAGTGCCTGCCTAAGTATACTTAGACCATTGCTCACATTCGTATATATACGCGACGCCTTACATGGTTATCATTCTTTAGACACGGCATCATTCTTCTTCCTTAGGAAGTATTCCCATATGCGCCACCACCTTTTCTTCTTTACTCCCGCTTTCTTCACTGCTTGAACATCATCTCTCCGATTTGGCTTATTTCCCTTCGGAATCAAGTCCACTCTTATCGGCTTATCATCGTGCGAGTATAAGAGCGTCGGTACTATAACCCTTGCCTCATCCTTTGGCGCAGGCCGAGCCTGTACCTTCGTCGCCGGCGTATACGCATCCAATGATATCGACTCTTGAACTCCACTACCCCGAGATAATTTAGAGTCCCGGCAGTCCCATGTCGACGTATAGACCCACATCTCGGCCTCGTCTATATAATACTTCCATCCTCTATATGCCGCCCTGGGATGAATACTAACCCTGTCGCCGACGTTCAACGATGATACGAACTCAACCAGTTCGGTGTCGTCAGTCGTTGCAATATCCCACACGTTCATATGCTCGGTACTCTCCAGGCGAGCGTGGACGGTATGTTGTAATCGACGGGTTCGCGGGAGCATCGTTTTCTGACTGACATTTTCACCCTCCGCGGACTTAAGATCTTTCGGGGTGATCTTGACTTCGATCCATGAACCGCAGTGTTCGTAGGTTCCGTGGTGCTGCGGGAAGTTACTCCATCCTTGATCGTGCGATACTGTTCTAAAGACTATTCTTCGTACGAACGGGCTGCGAATGTTCAGGTGTAGATAGGGAATTGGTAACGATTTATCGTCGACTGTGACTGTTCCCGATTTCTTAACATGCTGTTCTACCCAGTATTCCGCGTAATCGAGGACTTTTCGGGCTGCTTGAGGAGGTACCTTTAATCTTCGAGTGAGGATTCCGTATACTTTGGTAATGTCGGCCGGTGAAATTCCGTCTGTGGATGTATGAGTTCCGGAGTGTGAATTTGGAGTTTGCTGTGTATTTGAGGTACTTGAATTGAATCCTCCATCCATTTTTTGGTCTCGACAATTTACCCTGCTCCTTACAGAGCTTTGGAGGTACTGTTCAATCGGAACATATCCAAAGTCTGTTGCAAGCTCGAGAGCCGTCTTATCCCCTTTATTTTTCTTGTCCACATCGACACCGTTCTCGACAAGCGCCTGCACGATAGCAAGTGAACCTGCAACAACAGCGTTATGCAAGGCCGTATAGTCCTCTGAATCAGTCAAGAGGATACATCTTTCCGCCCCAAGCTCCAGTATCTCCTTAACAATCTTCTCATATCCATAACCCGCTGCTATATGAAGTGGTGGACCGGAGTTACACATCCCTCGACACAACGGCTGTTCAAGATCAAGACCCTTTTTCAAGAACATTGAAAAAATACCCGGCCATCCCAGTTCTAGGGCCATTAAACCGATAGTTTTCTTGTCGCCAGGCACGACTCGCCAGTCTGCGCCAGCATCGAGAAGCAGGCTTACGACCGCCTCATGCCCGTAGTTAGTACTCTCGCGAAGCGGTGTCGAACCGTCGACCTGTTGTATATTAACCAACTCAGGGTCGATTTCCAAGAGATACTTAACAGCCGCGTAGTCCCCTTTGGATGCGGCAAAATGTATAAGCCGTCGTCCTCTTTGCCAAGCAGTTCTTGGGGAAGAACCGTTTCTGATAAGAAGCTTGACCGCCTCGATTCGGCCGGATGCGAGTGCCTCCCATATCGGTTGATGTCCTCCGTTGTGTAAGATATCAACATCGACTCCCTTCGAAATAAAGTGATTGACAGCACCCAAATGCCCAACTCGGGCTGCTATATGGAGAGGCGACTCATCCGTGCCAATGCAGTAGAACCACCACCGAGGGTCCGCCAGCCCAATAACCATCGTCAGCTTCCTCGCCTGACAATAGCTAAGGACGGAAGAACGCTCGTTCAAAAATGCAACAAAGTCGTCTTCTATGGCTTCCGGCTTGCACTGGACTATTTGAGACTCCCAGTTGCGAACAGTGTACAGATAGAACGGAATTTTCCCCATTTGCTCTAGCCGAAGACTGTCAGTATCACCCAACGAATTCCAAAACCCCGGATCAGCGAACTTCTTGAAACGTAAATAATTAAGACAAGCCTTGGTAAGAGAAGCCAATGCCTCCGCAGAATCGATAGGTTTTCTCAGAAGGTAGTCCAGGACAGTTTCGTGGGCGAGCCTAACAACGCCGTTAGATTCATCAACGACGATGAAGCCTGCACAGATATCCAGGACGGTACTTTGAAATAGCTGCTGACGTTCGGTTATCTCGAAGACTCCCGGCTCAATGGACAAAGCGACAAGTAAATCCTCTATTCGAAGCGGGGATTTCGTAGCGACTAGCCATGATAGAGCTTTTTCAGCAATGTCTCTGCTGGAGTCATCGATGTTCCCTAACATTAGGTTATAGGTTTCGTCGATAGGATGAAAATTCTTGGAGGTTGACATGTTGAGTATTTGCTCTAGACTGGCTTCGATTCGGCTACGAGTCGCTTGGTTGAGGAGGAATCTTAATTGAAGCTTCGGAAGCAAAAACCTGCACCGTTGGATATCAATTGTTAGTATAAGTATCCCTATAATCCTTCCTAAGTGCTAATAGTATCCTCTTACATTCCGTTTGATTTCCGGATCAGGCCGTCAATTATGCGGTTCCTCAAGTCGTCGTCAAGATGTCTTCCCTTTGGTGTTCTTGCCTGGTACCTCCTAATCTCTGCTTTGATGTACTTCCTTAAATCATCCGATTGTGCACCAAGCTCGACCTTTTCCACCCCCTTAAATATCTCATTGATATCCTCCGGGTGAGGTCGACTAGTCGCAAAGATTCTAATCTTAGCGTTAGCTAGCTTTTGAAGGATCTCCAGCACACGCAGTCTTTGTTCCGGGGTACACTCGTCCAGTGCATCAACCACTATATAAGTTGTGGTAAAGTTTAAGGCGGTCTGTACCAACAAGTCTTCAACCTTCTGTTCCTGCACATTTGTCTTGCCGGAGCTGAAATATGTTTTGAATAAATCAGATAGTCCTTTGGGAATTTCGGGAGATTGGAAGACTAATTGCTTGAGCAGACTTCGAGTGAACCTGCGAGTATCGACTTCCTTGTTGGTGAAGTCGAAGTAGTAATATGCGACTGCTGTTTGCATGGTACTATCTTGTCTTTGTCCTTCTTCGAGGTGGTCGATAACGACGGAGCTAGGATCGAATGATAGGTCACGTGAGCATGATAAAACTACCAAGTCTTGAACCGTAGGCAAAATTGGGTATTCACCTTATAGTACTTTTACCCGCACCAGCTAACCGACGAGACCGGATCACAGAAGTTCCAAATTAGATAACCTTTAAACTCAACGAATCGAAAAGGGTCTATCACAGTGACAATAACTTACGAATTCCATAACACCAAAGTATCTCCGATGAGTGTTCCGATGCCGTTAACCATTTGGAAAATACGGTTTGGGCTACGAACCATCTACCAGTGCTTGCTTGCCGTGCTGAAACAACTGCACTGTGGCGTGAGGATTCCACTCCCGGGTAGATCCACTCCAGAATCTCGACACGCTTTGCCTCTAGAGTGTGAATCGTTCATTAGTTCCCCTCATGTCACCGGTTCAACGTCACGGAGAGGCCACTGATCGTTCCCAGGCTCGCCCCAGCGTACCTTGATGAGTATCGTGTACTTTCCGTTGTAGGTCCCCAATACCCCTGTGAATCGCATCCGCCTTTGTGTTCACTATAAACCCCGTTAGAACGAGTTTCCTTGCAAGTTGAAGGTACTTTAGAGACAAACTTTGTTCCATTACTTCCCTTATAGTCCTCGTCTCTTCAAGTTCTTCCCCATCAATCCTGGAAAGAATAGCCTTCCCATAAGCCGCAGCCACAGCAGCAGCATAGCAATGCCACCCATCCTGCTTGTGAGTATCGGCGTAATCGCTTATTCCTCTGATTACCAAGCAAGGTATTTCATCCATGATACCCGCCGCTTCCATCTCATAGCAAATCGCATCTCCGTGACCTCGGCGTAAAAGGTCACGATCCTTGGGGTTTTTAACCACAAGGCTGCCCGAGAGTATCAAGCCACGATGAACCACGGGTTCATTCGGCCTTTGCTCGCGTGGTAGGCGATGTACAACCTTCTTCTCATCGGATGCGTCGCACCCACTGCAGTCGTCCCCTTCATCGATGTGATGAAAGTCCGAGTCGAATAGAACGTCTATGGTGTTTGGTCGTCCATATCCAGGGTTACTAATAATCTTCTTCAATATCTTCCTCAACGGCCGCTTATTCATCCTCTCATCATCTTCCAACTGCCCATCCGCGCTGAGCAGAATCGAAGGCGGTTTATTAAGCAACCCCTTAAGACTAAACCCACCCTTCTCAACCTTTCCAAAATCATACTCTAAAACACCAGGATGACTCTCCCTCGGTATACTAACAGCGATATCCCCAAGTCTAATATCTCGTTTCCCAGGAATCCCCGCACCAATACCAACCATCAAAGCGAACCTGACATTTTCAAATTGCTGACTGATAGTAGCAGCCAACTGCGCAGCATTGACTTTTCCTATCTGATTCGGTCTGGCAATGACGACTTTATGTTCTCCGATTCGACCGAAGGAGTATATATACTTCCTAGAACTGGATTTCGGACGACATTGGAGTTCTTCGTCTAAGCTGTATTTCACCGCGACGGATTCACAGGATAGCGCGCAGAAGATTGCAACTGTGACTTCGCGCGCGGGTATGGTTGTGAGTTCCTCCGGGTCAGAGTCCTCCTCGCTCGTATCACTCGCCTGCGGCCGATGCAACAAGGTGGATTGTGTTGCATGGGGAGGGATCGATTTATCCTGATGCATTTCGAAGGATTAAGATATTGGTTCAGCGGCCTGAGGCTCTGCGATTGCAACTGTCTCATCGAAGCGAGTCCATTCGGGTACGGAACGTAGAATATATAATGGGGCTCAAGAGCAAATCTTCCCCGTTCTGCAAGAATACGGAGTTCTGCGCTGAAGCCACGCGCGGGCGAGGCGAGCGGGAAGCCAACCCCATCGCGTTTCGCAAGGCTGAGGTCCTTTGGTTGCACCAATTGGGAGGTTTCTCGGAGCTGGGGAACCATCTGGTGCCCACGTGGGGTTGATAAAGTACCCATCTGATAGCGATAAATATGGCATTGCATCTGCATATGAATGCCGTTCAACTACGCCTCCGCGATATTCGAGTATTCGAGCAGGCTGATGATATTCATGTCCCAAGAAGCCTTCGATTTTTCGTCTTTCAGTCGTACATGCTATAGCTTTTTACTGATATTATAAATCTCACATGTAGTTTCTATAAATCTTATGCTTGGCTGTCTCTTGGTTCCCAATTGCCCGTCTTACACACACCTGCACATCGGATCCTCTCAATCAATACAGATGCGCATCAAGAATTCCAAAAATCATTGGAACACACAGACCCCCATCTTATTAATTATTCTAGTTAAATAAATTCTTTGATATTATAAGAGGATCGATAACAACCAAAGACGAACACCTCTACCCAAACACATGCTTATAAGCAAAGAACAAATTCTGAATCTTCCTCATCGGTATCTCAACCCTCTGCAAAAACTTCTGCCCCTCCCTCGTACCCTTATACCTCTCCTCAATCCTCTCATAAACAACCAAAATATCATCCGCAGCGTCCGAAAACGCCTTACTCAAAAACGCAAACGAAGTCTGAAGTTCTATGAACGCAAGCGGGAACCATCGATACGTCGGTACTTCCATGACATTCGACGGCGCCGCTACGAGAACGTAGCTGGCAACGTCCGCAGGATCGTTCCAGTTCAGAAATTCTTCCCGCCTGCGTAGGTCGTCGTTGAAGCGCCCGACAGCGGTGTCGAGAGACATATCCCAATCTTCTTCGACAGGGTCGATTCTGTTGCTCCAGAGGTTCATGGGAAGCTTCAGATTACGTCGGAAAATAATTCTTTTGATGGCTTCCAATTGATCCCCCCAAAAACCATCATGGTTTTGCGGACGATCACTCAGTAGTATGCCGTTCCAGATGAAATCCGCCTGGTCTTCGTCCGATCTGAAGGGTCGTTTTTTGTAGTTTGAGGCTTTGAACTCCCGTTTGAAAGTCGATTCGTAGTCGTTTATCTCGAAGGCCACTCGGGTCTTTTGCCAGAGTTCGTAGAGGGAGTTTGGGCGGGCGTCGCGAAATTGCGGGTAGCCTATGGGGTAGATTTCGTCGTAGAGGAGTTTGAAGTACTTAAGGGTTTTTCCGAGAGTGGTGAGCTTTTTTTCGTTCGCGCGGACCCAGTCGTGGAATTCTGCGGGGGAAGCATGTTCGGGGTCGATGGCTGCGTGGCTGTTTTTCTCTCGTATTTTCAGTGGTTAGATAGCTATAAAATAAATCTGGGGGAAAAGCAGTAGATATATATAGTCTGAAGAAGGTATATTTACGCAGATATGTATGGGTCTCGGAGATAACTTAACCATTTTTGATAGGAAAGGGTCATGGGCATGTTAACTACGGCAGTTGCATAAGACTTACACAGCAGGGATCGAGAAAGCCGACAGGCCGATGAGGAAAAACTGAGATAGCCTCATAATAAATCGCAGGCCCTTTGTTCTCCCCTTTTGAGATTTGGAGTCTGAATATTTATGCGGGTGTATGTCGATATCGATGTTGTCCCAGCCTGGGGTCGAAGGCGTGGTTTCCATGTGCTGGGGATTTCCATGTGCATGTGGAGAGCACGAGAGAGGCCGTTAAAGCACGTTTTCTGCGCTGATAGTCTTTAAATATCTCAACGATAACGAAGATGTATATAAACCCACGATTACCTCAAATTATTTTGGTATGCTCTTACCTACCCAAGTGCTTATCCAGATAACTGTTTAAACACCGGCTACTGGACTAAAGACCTGACAACCACGGAATCTTCTGAATTATATTATTATATATATTCTATCGGAGACGCTTCATGAGAGTTATATTGCTAATTCTGGTCTTAGAGCTGTCGTTTCCCCCCTCTCCACCGAGATAAACTACTAGGTACATGAATAACAAAAGCCACCGGTCCTATATATATCTACCCGTTTAGAAACTCTATTCCCTGGTGATTCCAACCAAAAGAAGAATGGGTTCTTGACTTCAAGCCACTCCGTTTTCCAGACATGTGCGAATATATGTGTGTTGCATCCAACAAAGCTCCGTTAGCGAAGGGCCGCGAGGTCACGAAGTCCAATGGCATTGACTGCAGTGGAGCCACATCTCGAACTGTCTCCACACAGCTGTAACAACCGACCTCCAACCGAGGCCAGCAGCTGAGCTGTGGATGATATCGATGCTTGGAAAGTACTAGTACTTAAACCGCAATCCACCCAAGCATCTATACCTTCCAGCTATACAACCTCAGGTGTCTAGATGATATCTATATGTACACCCCATCAAATGAACTAAAAGACTCCCAACCATGGCCCCTGCAACCCACCAAACCTTCTGGCACCGCATCGGCCTCACCTCCCTCCACCGCCCCGTCTGCCTCCAAACCCTGCAGTCGCTGTACCCAAACCACCACATCTCCGAACTCCAACCCCAAGGCGCCTGCAGCTACACCCTCCTCCTCCAGCCCCCTAGCAGCGGCATCAATAATTCCAAAGAATCCCTCTTAACCTCCACCGATAATATTAATACAAATGACAAAGAACCCTTCCTCCTCCAACTTCGCCCTCCAAACCACACCCTCGACCTAACAATAACCCAAGCCGCAGCCAAAATCTACGGCCCCTACGCTCCAAAAGTCCATTTACTACCCTGTAACCTCCCAGGCTCACTAACACTCTATCAAATGTCCATACTCCCCGGCGTCCCTCTTTCCCTACACCTCCATAAATCCCAAGTATTTGACCAAAACTCACTAAACAACCAAATAACCCTCATAAAATCCTTCGCGGAATTAATCTCCCTTTCCTGGCCTTCCCCTTCCCACTCCCACAATAACACCCCAATATTCCCCACCACAATATCTAATGGCGATATACCAACCAAAAAACTCTCCCAAACAGCCCTCCAAAAACTCACAACCCTATCAACCCACCTCCCCTCCCCCCTCCTCCGTCAAAAAGCCCTATCAACATTATCCTCCATCAAATCCCTCCCCCAAACCTACCCAATAACCCTAACCCACGGCGACCTAATCCCCCCAAACATACTAATCTCCCCGTCAACCCTACAAATAACCGGCCTAGTAGACTGGGCCGAAGCCGAGTTTCTCCCCTTCGGCACATGTTTCTACGGATTAGAACATTTACTAGGCTACATGAATACCCCTTCCTCCTCTTCTTTATCTTCTACAGAGACCCCAAAATTTGTGTACTACAAAGAAGCACAGTTACTTCGTAACATATTCTGGGAAACATTGTGTGAGAGAATACCCGGTGTGCGGGGGATTATGAAGGATGTTGAGGTTGTGAGGGATATGGGAGTATTACTTTGGTACGGGTATGCCTGGGATGAGGGAGCTATTGATAGGGTTGTCGAGGAAGGGAGGGATGCGGTTGAGGTGGAGTGTTTGAGGGCTTTTCTGGGGGTTGAATGATATATTATAAATTTAGTTGGAAGGGTGATATTATTATTGAATGCTCTAGCGTCTATAGATCTTAGAGAAGGTTGAAACTACGTACGGATACAGCCTAGTTCGCGGAGAAACCCCCGAGGCTAGCAGGGGTGGAGATTAGATCTGGATCTAGGATCTTGCATATCCCCCCTAGCTGCACATGGTTGAGGATATTGCTCGAGTTCACCAAATATAAAAAAAACGCCAGTCCCTTAACTTAGAACGGAAGAATCGATCATGTTCTGTGCTCCATTATGCCCTTATCCTCTCAGGCAATGATATTACTCCATCCACCGAACAAAAAAAGCGAATGAAAAATTCCCAAAAACGAACGAACCGTAGCATACAAAAACTACCCAGTACCATACTCAAAACACCGTCAAAGTGCACACCGCCCTGTTCTTCAAAACCTCAAATATCAAATTCGGAAACCCGTAGAGCTCTGTCCACCACATTAGCCTCCTATACCTCCATAACCTAATTAAAGGGTAAGATTACTAACCTGTATTGCTAAACGTATCCCCATTACTCTTCAACTGCGAATCCCCATCTTCGAACCCGCCGAGCAGCTCGATACTGCTGCTAGGACTATCGCTCGCCCGGTCGAGTAACATGGGTTTCGGCGAAACCCCCCACTTCTCCTTCAACCTACCCGCGATATCATCAAACGGCATCTCGCTGGTCAACGGGTCTTTGTAAGACGGCGTGTCCAGGTACTCGAGCGTCCACCGGGATCTTCTGTACCGCTGGAAATCGTAGCTGCCGGGGATGTTACCATGGAGGATTATCTTGGTGGCCAGGTGTCCCGTGGCCGGGGATGATGAGGAGGATGTGGAGATGAATACGTCGAAGCCGTGGTTGAAGTAGTTGTAAAAGTAGTCCGAGGAGGCGGATACACCCCTGGCGTCGGTTCCGTCGTCGTCATCCTCTTCGTCCCCGTCCGTCTGCTGGTCTTCTGAGGTATCGTCAGTGTAGTCCGAGGTGTAATGGTGCTCCGTCCGCTGTCCCACGCCCGAGGAGGTCCTGTGGATGGACAACCTGTGGTCGTTTTTCCTGTATATGGAACTGGGAGGTCCCAGCTCGGACAGCAAGTCCTGGGCGGTGGTGGAGTTCAACGTGATGAAGAACGGATTGTTATGTCGCCGGACGAGCTCGATCCTCGACTCGGAATGAATCCTGACCAACTCGATCTCGTCGTTCGCGGTGGAGAGCCTGGCGGAATTGGCATTCACCAGCGGCGACCTGGGAGTGGTGACCTGGCGGGTGAACAACTCGTTACGAGCCTCCGCCCAGGAGGAACCGGCGTATATTGCCATGCTCACGGCGGGCTGGGCGTTGGACGAGGAGAGGAGGGATACGAAGTCGACCTTGTCGTCCCATTTGTAGCGTTCTATCGGGAAGGAGAAGGCGACACCCGGGTAGGAGAGGACGTATGTTTCCTGGTCCGGGAGGTACTCGCCGGGAAAGGTGGGACCGAAGAGTTTGTGGTAGATGGATCGGAAGCTGGGCGGGTTACCGTCAGCGCGGACGAGCTCGCCGGCGTTGTAGGAGAGCCTGGACTTGTGGAAGTCGAGGATCTCGATAAGCCTGAGACGTTGGTCGGAGCCGTCGAATCGCAGCCTGATGCCGTTGGTGTCAAGGGAGACGGCGATGGTGGAGGTGAGAGGGTTGGAGGCATCGTAGGTGATGTTTATGGACGGGTAGACGAGGGGGTTGGACCGGAGCTTGGAGAGGACGTCGTAGAGGGAGGATCCGAGATCTTTAATTCCGTTAGCCTCTTACTCCATCTTTCACTGCACTATCATTTCTTCCTCCGCTGAGTATTGAATACTTAGAGGTAAGAGATAGGTATTATATGCGTATGAAGGGTAGATGAGATGGGTGGGTGAGGAGTACTGAGGATCCCGAGGCCCTTGCCGGGGTGGATTGTGGCGACGCCTCCGACAGCCGTCGCCATGTTTCTTCGGATTCGGCGACACTCGATAAAATATTCCGAAGCTCCCTCGAGGCTGGCAGAAGCAGTGGCAGCTAGACTATGTTTGCAGTGTATCGGTATAATAAGATATCGGTGGTATTTGAGTTACTGTTCGAATCCAGGTGTCTGTCCGGGGGAGCTCCCAAATACGGCTGCAGCAGTGAACGATTTCCTGACTGAATGCACAGGTGAGTGAGCAATAGAATAGCAGATAGCAAATAGGAATAGCAAATAGAAGCAGCAATAGGAATAGCAAATGGGAGTAGCAAATAGGAATGGTAGTATATGGAAATAGCAAATACGGCCGAATGCGCCTGGAAGTCAGGAACGGAGCAGAGGCCGAGCTGCAGCTGGTCGGGTGATTCTGATTGGGCCTGCCGGCTGACGTAGACAGACAGAACCCGGCCAGAGACGAAGGAGAAGAGCATGCACGGTTCCGGCGGACATACCTCGATAGTACTAAAATAATATCGAAGACTGGATTTGATTCCAGCCTGAATGCGAACAGTCTTCGAATAGAATAGTCCTTCGAAGCAGCGGAGTGGCGAGGTCCGAAGAGAGGGAGCGGTGCCACGGACAACTGTTGGGATAGAAACCCGGCCTTGCCTGCCCGAATCCTCACTCCCGTGTAACGACTGCCCCGGTGCTCAGTTACTCGCTCCTGACAAGAGTAGACGCTCTGTCGCACCTGACCCATCCTCTCTCTCTCTCTTTCTATCTCCCTTTCTATCTGTCTCCACCAGCTATACTATAGCTATAGTTTGCTTGCTCTTCTGTCTGTTCTGTCTGCCTGTCCGGGTGTTTGTGCCTGGCCCCATCATCACATCACATCACTCGCCCCAACTAACCTGTCCTCGTCAACCTTCCATCGTCATTCATCGTCCACCATCATCCACCACCACCATCACCACCGTCATATCACCACCACCACCGCCGACGACTTATCCCCGACTATCGCAAGAATCCACCGTCATCATGGCCCAGCCTCGTGCTTCCAGCTCCTCGGCCAATACTCGCTTCGCCCAATTCAAACTAGTCCTGCTAGGTGTGTAACCTCTCTCTCCTCCCTCTCTCTCAAAGACACTCACTGATCCTGCTCCTCCTCCAAGGTGAATCCGCTGTCGGAAAGGTTGGCATCTCCGATCCTGATCGATCGACTCCGAAAAAGAAACTAACACCTCTCAAAAAACCCACCAGAGCTCGTTAGTCTTAAGATTCGTCAAGGTACGATATTAATTTTAAAATACACATCCCCGTCCCTATCTCTCTGTGGCTGTCAACAGATCCTGATAACGTCCGCCCGCCCTAGGACCAATTCGATGACTACCGGGAAAGCACCATCGGAGCCGCCTTCCTCACCCAGACAATCGCTCTCGACGAGAGCACCACCGTCAAGTTCGAAATATGGTATGCCCGAACCTACCCCCGTTCCTCTCCGTCTGCATCTGCACCTGCACCTGCTCCCGTGACATCCTTCGCTGACCGGAATACGCAGGGACACCGCCGGCCAGGAACGGTACAAGTCGCTGGCTCCCATGTACTACAGAAACGCCAACTGCGCCGTCGTCGTCTATGATATAACGCAAGCCGTACGCTTTCTCCCTCTCCCTCTCTCGCTAATATGCAGCTTTTTTGCGTACGGTATGTCTGATTTCGGTGTGCTCTGCAGGCTTCGCTGGACAAGGCGAAAGCGTGGGTGAAGGAGCTCCAGCGCCAGGCCAACGAGTCCATCGTCATCGCTCTCGCCGGCAACAAGCTCGACATCGTCACCGCGAACCCCTCGAAACGTGCCATCGAAACCGCCGACGCCGAGGTCTACGCTAGGGAGGCCGGCCTGCTCTTCCTCGAGACGTCCGCCAAAACCGCCGAAAACGTCAAGGAACTGTTCACCATGATCGCCAGGAAGCTGCCGACAGACCAGGCCGGCCCCCGACGAGGCCCGGCCGGTCTCAGAGGAGGCGTCGACATGAACAGGGGACCGCAGAAAATCGACCCCAACGGCGCGGCCTGCGCTTGCTGAAGCGGGAAAAAAAGGACAACGGACAACAACGGGAATGAGCGGAAGGACCGAAATCGGGAGAATCAGACCGAGGAATGGGGAAAATCCGACCAGTTTTTTTTGTTTCTTTTTCTTTTCTCTTCCCTCTGCATGAAGAATTCTTGCTATCTATTGGTTCCGCGCAAAGAAGAAAAAAAGGACAAAGTCATTCGCTCTTGGAGAGACATGATGGATGTGTTCCCCGCCGATTATATCCCGGAAATGGACATCCACACGGGCGCTTTCTGCCGTCGATGACTGTTTAATTGCCTTCCCCCCACTTCTTTTAATATACTGTTCATATATGAGGAGATCCGGCTTCTCGATCCTCCCCGTTCCCCTCGTCTGGCTTCCCTCCCGTCTGCATCTTCGTCTATCTCTCCCTCTTCTTTCTTCTTCGTCATGCTGGTGTTCACGGGTCGTCGTTCTATAGGATTTTGGAATTTGAGCCGCAGTTTTTCTTGTTTCTTCCACTGTGTTTCCTTTTTTTATAGTACTCGAATAGTTCTAACTACTTCTCCATCTTCAACCCCTCCTATTTCTAACGGTACACCGTTGATTATAACTTGCCTGAAAGGACTGAACTGCACGGAAGGGAAGAAGGGAACATGATCAACCGGAGTCGGGGTAGAAGGACAATTGACATTTAGAACTCTCGTGTGGGATGGATGGGTATAGAGCGGGTGGTGGTGGTCTTTGAGAGTTTTTGGTTTTTTCTATTCGATACGGACTCCGATTGGTTTTGTTCTTTTTATATCTCTTGAATTCCTCTTCTTCATCTTTATTACCCTTTTGATATGGCCGGTATTTAATGTGCATGTCCACGTGCTTTCTGTTATTTATTCTTTATGCAGCTTTGGAAATGTATCGAGTGTCTTCTTTTTGTACTTTAGTTTTTTTTTTTTTTCTGGAATATAGATCTTGCTCTTACCATATATTCTATTCTGATATTATCTGCGACGTAATAATCATCTGTGATGACGTGCGGTGGGCCAATTACAGCGTTATCATCTCGAGGTTCCCTTAAACTCGGCTCTTTTCTCAGCCCCTGTCGGATTTAATAGTCCGCTGAAAATTATCTCACAAAAGCCCACCCGAACGACCGAGCAAACACCATTCCGACTAACCCCTCGAAAACCCCCCACCACCCGTCGTGCTTTTCACCCTCCACCGTCGTTGTCGCTGAGGATTCAATTGGGCGCGCGTTATTCGATCTTTTTTTATTGGATTGGGATAATAGCGGGTGACGTTTCGGTTGTGTGCGATAAGATAACCTCGGGGATACTCGGACCCAGGGATTTCGCAGTTTCACACGGTTATTTAGTATAACACCGCTCACGATGCTGCGGCGGGCAGCGGTTAGACCGTTACAGAACGTGCTGATATTACGGACGCGAGGGATTACGGCTCCGTCGTCGTCGGTGGGGGGTCAATTGGCGTATTTGCAGGTATACTCTTATCATCACTCTTCAAATCACTGGTCTAAAAAATCTTGACGTCACGGGTATCAAGATATCAAGAGATATAACTGGCTAACATATAAATCTTTATGACAGCTGCAAAGGCGCTGGCTGGCGGATAAGAAACCCACCGATGCAGCAAAACCCGTCGTCCTACCCGGCAGCGAGTCAAAGCTAACCGATGCCCCTCCGGTGCCCAAGCTCGAGACCCCGATCACTCCATCTCTGACCCCGAAGACACCGTCCGATGCCGCCGCCCAAATACCTCTAACCCCGGATCCTAAGGCAATCCCGTCGAATACTATCACTACTCCTACTCCTACTCCTACTGCTCCTCCTACACCACAACCAAAACAAACCCACCGCCTCCGCAACTCCTTCCTAACCCTCCTAACCGTCACCTTACTCACCTACGCCGGCGGAGTCTACCTCTCCCTCCAAAACGACAACTTCCACGACTTCTTCACCGAATACATCCCCTTCGGCGAATCCCTCGTGCTAGAAATCCAAGACCGTCAATTCCGTTCAAAATTCCCTCACGCGACGCCGGGTACCATTCCAAACGCACCCCCTTCATCATCATCCCCATCCATCACAATTCCAAAACGTAGCGGTGCTACTTGGAAAATCAGCGAGAAGGGTAAAGAGGACCCTAATAAAGCGCAGTTGGATAGGGATGGACCTTATAAGAGTTCTAGGAAGGAGGAGGAGGGTGTGACGACTGTGCATCCTGACGCTACTGCTGCCGTTACAGTGATCAGTGAGAAGGATGTTCCGGGGGCTAAATCTGCTGCGCAGCATTTGGAGGGGAGGGATAAAAAGGTTGGAACTAGTTCCTTGGGGAATGGTTCTATTACTCCGGCAGCGGTGGAGCATCACGATCCCATCATGCATGATTTGGTTAAAATCATCAATTCGGTTATAGAAGTTATCAATACCTCCGATGCGAAAAAACACTTTGACGAAGCGATCGTGTCGGCTAAAGAGGAGGTTAAGAATGTGAATGAGAAGATTCAGGAGCTTAAGGCTACCGCGCAGGCGACTGTGGCTGGATTGGAGGCGACGGAGGTTACGGAGAAGCTTAAGGAGCAGGAGATTGAGTTTACAAAGGTTGCTAGTGGGATCGTGCAGACTATGGAGGGGCAGCTGGTTGCGGTGGAGAATAAGTGGAGGGAGGAGTTTGAGAGGGAACGGGATAGGCTTGCGGAGAGTTATAAACTGAAGTTGGAGACGGAGCTGAAGAGGTCTGATGACCTGTCCGAGGCGAGGTTGAGGAATGAATTGCTGGAGCAGGCGTTGAAGCTTAAGAGGCAGTGGGTGGCGGAGTTGAAGGATAGGGTTGAGAAGGAAAGGGATGGGAGACTTGGGAAACTTAAGCAGTTGGCTGAGGAGGTTGAGAAGCTCGGGGAGGTTGCCGGGGTTTGGACGGAGACTTTGGATGAGAATCTGAGGACGCAGAAGATGCACGTTGCGATTGAGGCGGTTAAGGCTTCGGTGAATGATCCTGAGCAGCCGAGGCCGTTTGTCAGGGAACTCGCGGCGCTGAAGGAGGTTTCGGCGGATGACGAGGTTGTTAAAGCGGCGATTGCTTCTATCAACCCTGTGGCGTATCAGAAGGGGGTTAGTTCCCCCGCACAGATCATAGATCGGTTCAGACGGGTCGCGGTGGAGGTTAGGAAGGCGAGTTTGGTGCCCGAGGGCGCCGGGGTGTTCGGGCACGCGTCGAGCTGGGTGGCTAGTAAGCTGTTGTTTACGAAGAGCGGGTTGGCGACGACGGATGATGTTGAGGCTATACTCGCCAGGACGGAGACGTATCTGCAGGAGGGGGAGTTGGATAAGGCGGCCAGGGAGATGAATCAGCTGAAGGGGTGGGCGAGGACTTTGGCGGGGGATTGGTTGAAGGAGGTGAGGGTGCTGCTGGAGGTGAGGCAGGCGGTCGATGTGAGTGTCTACACTACTATATCTTACTATCTACATGATCATGGGAGACGATGCTAACGGGTATGTGACAGATCATTGCGGCTCAAGCGCGGTTGCAGAGTCTGAGGAGGGAATAGTAGACCCTGCCTTGTTCTTAGCCTTGCGCATAGACGTGACGTCTAGACGCGGAGGCGATAGACTCTAACATCAGTTATATCCTGTTGAAAGAAAAGATAAAAAAGCACGACGATTGTATTACCCTCGCTGTTATACGTCTTTCTCTAATGCATTCATGTTGATATTACACGTTCGAAGCCCCCGTCGACTACTTTTGGGAGGCTTTCAAAACTGTTTATATTGTACTTTGATATATCTCTTGCACATAACTATTTATACTCTTTCATACATATATACACTAGTACTATACTCCCGTCCCTTTTTTACAGATCCAGTGGAGTGCCGGTTATATTACATTCATGCACCCCGCAATATTATATCATCCGAATCCGCATCCGATCTCAGGGACCACCCGGCAAGAATAGACGAGTTAAAGGTATCACATAGATTATGTTCCAGTGCTTTACAACCTCTGATACCTCCAACGTATCTGATCTACGGGGGCTAGTCGACACTAATCACCCTACCCTACCCGCCTACCCGTGAATTAACCCAGCGGGCGCCTCCGAGGGCTTATTAGACCGGACTAGACTAGCCGTGACGTGAAGGGCGTCACTTGGCCGCTTCTTTCACGCCACCGCTGGGACCGGATCATCTGATTTTTTTAAAAAAAAAAAAAGCATGGCGGCGGCATTCCCCATGGTCCGGACGCCGTTCCCTTCCTTCCCAGCCATTCCGGCCACTTTTTTAGCGTGTGCGTGTGTCTTTATATTTAGTGCGGGTCGTTCTCATGCCCGTCCGTTGGAGGGCAGTCGAACGGTTGGTTGGTTAGGATCGTGCATGACGGCGAGCCGGGGTTGACAGTGGCGGGGAAGCAAGCCCACCTATGTCATTCATTTACGTGCGAAACATTCCTGATCTGATGGGAATGGGGGAAAGAAAGCAGGATACGGGCTCGTGGTTTGGATCAACTGGTGATATGTATATGTTCGGGGTGAGGGGCAGGACAGTACGGGGCCTGTGGGATTTCGTATAAAGGCCGTTCCTGGACTGCACACCCCCCTTCTTCTATTTCTCCTCGATCTCTCTATCTGATTGAATACTTTACTTGTTGAATGCTAGTCTGATACGGATTGATTGAATTCTATTTATACTTTTTTTCGAATTTTCTTGTTGGAGGGTTAGAATTCAGGGCACACATACTTTTGAAGTCTATCCGGTTTATAAAAGAACGTCGTGGTCCTCGTCACCGACAGCCAGCAAGACAGACATCGAAACCCCGCTTTATCACATCCTCACTTCATCACTTCACCACTTCACCAACCATCACCATACAATCACCCTCAATCACCACCTCTAACCAACCTCATCCACAATCAATCCATAATCACCAAAAATGACCGACGTCACCACCGCCCCCGAAACCCTCGTCGACACATCCCCCATCGTCCCCCCCTCCGGCCCACACGCCCAATTCGAACGCCGCCTCTCCCTCCGCCCGGAAGCCCAATCCCTCGTCGACCGTAACATCCTCCACTCGACTCCAACCGCGGCCCCTTCCCTCGCCGCTCACAAGGATGAACTCAAACACGCCATGCTAGCCGACAACCTCAAGCGAGGCCTCGCGTCCCGTCCCGAACGCAAGGAACTGGAGGAACGAGGGATTTTACCCGATGAACACGTTTCCCCTGCGCTGTTGGGGAAGACGAGGGAGTTGGAGAAGAGCATGTTGACTGATAGTTTGAATACTAAGCTCACGCATCGGCCGAAGGTGGAGGAGGTTATGGAGAAGGGGATTTTGGGTGGTTAGTACTTTTCCCTTCTTTGGTGGCCCTCGCGTGGGGATAAACTATGATATCATGCTGACTTTTTCTCCGCCATGTGTTGTTGGTTACAGCCGAGGAGGATCCACGAACTCCGCACTGAATAAAGTCCCAACGGTTTTCGATATTATAAACCCCGGTTAAAGATCTTGGTCGAGAGGATATCTGGGGGTTGAACATCGAAGAACGATTGTTACTGCTTTTTTCTTTTCTTTTTAGTTTTGAATTGCAAAGTTTTTAGCTGGGTGGCATGGTTTTACAGGTAATGGAATGGAATGGAGAACAACAGCGAGCTGGAAATTCGAAATTTATGAGAATGAGATGGGAATGGGAATGTGAAGAAAAATTAACTAAGTGAAGGGATATGGGGAGATACGAATGAAACCGGCGTTTTTATCAGGAGGACACCTCAGAGGATTCTTCTCTTTCTTCTTTTTTCTTTGTCGGATAAATAAAAAAATAAGACAAGAAATGAACTGCTTCTTGAAAGCGGGTATCGAATTTATCAACTTCCTCTTGATACTGTTTTGGAAGTTATCGACGAAAAGAATGGGGCGCAATGGAGATTCAGAATGAGACAACTTTATACATGACCCGGGCTTTCTCAAATGGGAATCCCCGCTATCTCCATCGATTACTTGGCTACGACACAGCTTTATCATCCGAATTCGCGAGGTCTTGATTTTTTTTTGAATCTACTTACGTAAACACAGCCCCGAGAGTTGAGAGCTCTAGGTGTGTCCTCGTTTTGCCACCGTAATCTATGGTATTAGTGTTCTCCAACTGTTTGATAAAGTTTAAATTCTCCTTCTTCTCCAGGTTATACTACAGGCAATTTGATAGACATTGTGGGGGTGTTTTTGAAGCCATTCCGTGTCCGTGCAGACGTTGGGCGTAACCGCTTTTCTTTCTGCTGCTGACTGTTACGAATCAACATGTCCGCCTAAGGATAGGTACGTAGACGGAGGGTGGCGGAGTGCAGGAGGTGTGGGTGGGCGTTGTCATCGTGGTGTATGTTTGCAGAAGGTCGAAGGTAAAAAGTTATAGTTATCAATATTATTGGCGATAAAATCCGTGGTGTTTCGATTCAATCCGCTTTTGGGGTTTGAAAAAAAGTTAAAAAGTTGGAGGTTAGCTGCGGCTTTTTGTTTGATGAACCAATCGGAGTGCTACCGACGTATAGGATCGGTGCGAAGGTTGGAGATGGCGGAGCGCAGTCGGTATGGTTTCCCCAACCGGAAAGTTTCTGGTAAAATGTAAAACGTTGAAACGTGGGATTTGATTACGTGTTATTACTGGTCTTGTATGCATATATGCATGTTTTGTGAGGTCGATGGGCTTGGAGACCCTCTTAAAGTTTTGCGGTGGATTTGTGATGTGTCTTTGATGGAGGATCCAGCCGCTGACGTAGTTTATGGGCGGTTTGTCACAGACCTTTGATGTTAATATATTCGTCTAAAGTCACTATCTGTCGGTATCAAGATTATCTTATCGGTGTATTCTGGAGATGAATCAGTCAATGAACATCGCAGGGTCACTACTGCGAGCTAATACAATGGCATGACTAAGTAGGTGAGATATTGTAAGGTATGGCGGGGTGATCTTAGAAGGTTAGCACTATACCGGTCTCGCATGCCTACGGTTTATCAGTACGCAAGCGCAACATGAGTCTAAGCACCCGAATCCACCCGAATCTCCGAAAAGAAAGGTCGGCGAATCCAAAGTTTTTTTCGTAAAGAAGAAAATGTTTTCTGCAGGGCCGTTTCGGCGCTGCCAAGTAGGGCGCAGTCTTGCATCTTCGTCCAACCAGAATTGATTCCGAAGACGTTTTTTCCAGATCATTGAGAGAAACGTGAGAGCGCGTATGTCTTACCACGCCGCGATCTGGGGTAAACGGGTTAAGCCCTTTTCTTCGCAGGATTTTGGTATTATGACGTTTGTATGAACGTATCTGAGTAGTCGGGTTTTGAGTTTTTGGGTGCATATTTGAGCTTACAAAGTTTTGGGGCTGGTCGACGACTCTAAAACCGGGGTGGTGAGTCTATCGTGGATGGGATACTTGCGCTCATGATTATGGTTGTTGAGGCGTCTACGTAGCTACGCGTAACACCTTCTTAGCTAGTATAGTAGTCTCTTCGATTGGGTCGGTATGTTTTGTAAACTTATAAATACCCCCCTCTGGCCCCCCTCTCGGAGCAACTATTCTTTTCTCCATCGTCTTCCTCAGATCACTTCTTAAGTCTACAGTATACGATATAGTTATATTTACGTGCTATTTATTACACATATAGAACCTTTCTGCTACTTCCTTCATGTTCCTCACGCCATATTTTATCTTAATTCTTTACCTCACTCACAGGGCTTGCTCTGTACTCACCCTCCATGACGCCGACGACCCCAAAATGTGAGTCTCACGAATCCTATATACTTGTTATATCACCACGCTGAACGAAGCCCCATGACAATACAGAATCGATCGGTCCGCCGTCCAGGATGCCGGGTATACAGTAGACCAGCACATCAACCACCCCCTCCTAAAACGAATGTTCCGCTACCTAACCCGCATCCCAAACCGCACCTACAACGCCCCCGTAAACCAAGTCCGAGAATCACAACTCCAAAGAGCATTAGACCTAACAGACCGCGCCGTGTCACTCTCTGGATACCTCTCCTGCGCCGGACAATCCATCAACTACCTAGCGCAGAATGAACCTTTCCGTTGTGTGAAGGGTACCAGCGTACCTATCCCCGAACGGAAGGAGAATTATTCAAACGCCTTTCGAGAGCTGGCCGTTAATAACCATCTTCCACGGTATATCACCAACGTTACGGATTATGATCCCTTTGCGTTCGTTGGGATTAGTCAGTTAAGTCCTCGGCAGAGGTTGGATATAATCCGGCCGCTAGTGGATCTTGAAGAAGAAGAGAAACAAAGACGTAGGATACAATGTCGTCTGGGGATAATAGATTGCAGCGATGATACCCCTACAACTACTACACCATCGAGACCTCTCCAAACACCGTACTACATCGAATGGCACCGTCGTTACGGTTCCACTTCGGAAATTTTCTCAGATTCAGATATACAAGTTCTTTTAATCATCGAACGCGCATTCGCGTCCGATTGGGCGAGGATAAGAGCTAATGCGGCGGTGACACCGACGAGGTCGGTTTCGCCGCAGGCTATTGAGACGGTTGTGAGGACCACGATGGTACCGGGGCCTTTTGAGGGGGAGATGATTCCGGTGAGGTATACCACGGAGCAGGAGGTTAGGAGGGTTGTTAATGAGGGGGGTAGGAATGCTGTGAGTGGGAAGTGGGTGGTGATTGTGGTTGTGGGGGTTGTTGGATTTGTGGTTTCTTATTTTTGATTGGTCTCTTGAATTTTTATCCTTTTCTTTTCTGTTTTTATGGTAGGCGGTAGGGGTTCGGGTTTTCGAAATTTTTTGTTCTGGTGTGAGGTTTTGTTGTTTTTGTTGGAATTTGGATGGTCGTCTACGGTAGACGGTTTTGCAGTCTCGATGCACGGTTTTGTAAGTCGCTTAGGAGCAAAGGAAAAGCGTCTTTCATTCTTTGATTGTCTTCATTTTTACTTGTATCGCTATATAGTCCTCTCTTGAGTTTGTATCATACCTTTCATTCATAAATAACCAACTTCAGTCCTTCTTTATCCACCTTGATCGAAGTAAAGTTAAACGACAACGCAATAAAAAGGCTCACAGCTGTTGCATTTTAAAGTTTTAGATAGCACAGCTGTAATACGGTTTCCAGCTATAACTTCGTGGGTCCACTTTGGCGATTCCCACTAGAGAAACCAGAGACTATTGAAAGTTAATATTCAAAGTTGAAGTTAAGCACTGCCGGTTTCAGCGAACCGCCAATGGAGCTGTTGTATTTTGTGACTTAGTGCGTTGGCGTAGCGCAGAGGCCCCAGTCCTGTGGAGACGAACGGGCGGGTCCAATATAGGTATAAAGTAATACTCCTAGCCCGGGATCCTGGAAAACCTTAAAATCGGATGGGGAGTAAGCTTCAACGAGACCGGGTTAAGCTGAGATCGTACTATTTTTAAGTACTTAATTATAACTATTTATATAAATGAGGGAGTTTTACGCAGATGATTAAGGACACGGCTCTGGTCTCAACTCTGGATTACATATTATCCACCAGTACCGCAGTCGGAAGTTTATAATTATCGTATGTCACCCTGGAACGCACAGTCCGGTCTCGAGACTATGCAGTAATACGGTACCGCAACATGTTATCCAGACTTTCCCCAGGGTTCAAGATCGGCTGGCGTCGGAAATCAAATCTACTTTCCGCCGTCACAGGCACCTCTTCGTCCATATCGCATCTTTGGCAAACGAGACGGCTTGAATCAAATGCACGATCACGTACAGAGCCTAACACAACACCAGTCAGCTTAGCCTCCGTCTTCGTCCAAGAATTCCGAACCGCGAACATTGGATTTACGGCCCCCCGGAATCCTCAAACTCGCAAAAGCCTGTGCACCATTTTCTTATGATGAAATATTCGGTGTTGATAGCCACACCGGGAGCGATAGTAGTAGGCTGTATGATCTCTTGTTTGCTATTACCGATGAATTTTGGAACGGGCCCGCCAATGCTGAGGAAGAGCATCTTTATCAAACTTGTATGTGGGAAGTATTCAAATCGTCCAATTGGCGCAGTGAGTTCGCCTGGCGTCGGTATCAGCGGTATCAAGTATACATCATGTGGGAGGCTTTATATCATCATTCACCGATATTTAGGAAGGCGATGGAGTATGGGGAGTCCGCCAGTGAGATGAATGCTAGAGACGACAGGCTGGAAGGTTATCGTTTGTGGTTGATGTTAGATTATTTTTATTATTGAGGTGTGATAAGGCGGGAGGATGTGGATAAGCTACCGGATCCTCGTGTATATGTATCTACACTTAATGGGGCCTCAATAGGGCCCGAGGGCGGCCATGGTGTCGAAGCTTCGAAATAGTTTGATGTAAACGTGTAACCACGCTTTCTTTTGTTCATAACAAAGCTTAGTTCTCAAATCCCCTTTAAATTTTTCCAATTACTATTTGTATTGATGTTATAATTGACGATAACAACGAGATAGCATTGATCGACTGGGGCTACGCTGGCGCGTATCTGCCTTGGTTTGAGGTCTATGGGTTTAGATTCTTGGATATCTTCAACGCACAAGATTATAAAGAAATAATGCAAGAGCTTCTGGCGTCGGAATATATATACCAAATATGCAAATACGAAGAGGAGATCAATCAGTTGAGATTATGTGAATTCGCTTTGATCTCTGCGCCTTTTGTGTAAATGAATTTCAGTGCGGGATCGTTCTTTTTAATAAAATTATAAAACTCGGCTTCGCCAATCCGTTGTCGTCCAAAATAGCAAGTAAGGTTGGTGACACGGATGAGCCGTCCGCTGCGAGACGGTATAATCGTTGAGTGGTGCTCCAAAATAGCAGCAGGGGTCTGATTGATATATCTCGGACACATCACTTTGCAATTGATATGTCTTTTCAGGAGCCAGCCCACTCTCGCAAGCTCACGGGTTGCCCGGTAGTTACTAAAAGCACCAAGTTCGCCATCGCATACCAGGTATACAACATATATAATATAACGAAGACGTCTAACCGACCTGATCAAAGAGTCGACCCGTAGTAGCCGGCTAGCTGGTCTTCTGTGCCGGAACCAGGCCAACAAATACAACAAAATCAACGCAGTTCTACCGCGCATGACCACTTGATAAATAGCACGTCCAAGCTGTCAAGCCCGGAGCTTACGCAATATGGCCGGAGAAAATCTAAAAAAGATATTTCAAAGTCTCCGCGTCCTTCGGAAACCAGCGGCTAGATTGCGGGACAGTGGGAAACGGGTTACAGAGCCACCTAATCAATCACCAAACCCGTTACCTCTAATCATCGTTCCCCAAGACTCACTGCTCCTTAACCTCCCTCAAGACGTCTTCTTACTGTTGACAACCTATCTTAAATTCCGCGACCGAGTCGCACTCTCTTTAACTACTAGAGGACTTCGCTACCTCGCTCCTGACGAACACTCGGATGACTGGCCAGGAAAAATCTGTAACTGGCTAGTATACCGGCAGTTGCTGTCCAAGACTTCTAGCCTTGCTTCTACTTCCACAGGCTGTGCACAGTGTTTTTACTGTGAAGCACCAATTTGCTCGCCGAGTTGCCCTACGGCACTAATCCTCGATTCCAAAAGGGGGATATTCTATCCCGCATCACTTTATCCGACCCAGAACGCCGTGCTCGTCCGGGTTCCCCAAAACTCAGGAACTCAAGACCCGCCGGCGCCATTACCACCGGCCCAAGATCCTCAACCCCAAGAATATAAAACAATATGGTGCTCCCACCACCGTTGCCCTCCATCCATCATGACAAATAGTTTCCACGAAGACAAAGCCCCCACCGCCTCATACCGCTTCTTTCAGGACTACTGCTCCGACACCTGGACCAAAGTCCGCTGTGAAATCAGAAGACCGTGCATATACTTCTCCTACGAACCCAGGATCGGGGTAGAAGGCCCAACGGTCAAGATGGCCAAATCATGTTCCAACGGTAAACTAACACCGTACACCCCCACCCGCAACGTCTACAACAGAATATGCTCCCACTGCTCCGGCGTCGCGTCGCATAGACCCTTAATCGGGTCCACATGCGACTGTGTTTTCACGGGCTGCCGGTGTACTGGGCCGAATGTGATTTTTACCCTCGTTGATGCGCTGGATATTACTCTGGACTTTGGTATCAGCGCCCACTTATCCTTCCCGCTCGCTTCAGAGGTAAATGTGGAAACTATCGAGCCGGTAGTGGTATCGGGTGTGGTTCATCAAGAATCCCTGGATCTGGCGCATCCGGGAAGTGTCCAACGGTACCTTGAGATCATCAAGCATGGTGGTAGCGGTGAAACCGATTCATCTTGTGGTGAAATGGGGACTGGGTTACAGGAGCAGAATGCGCACAGGTGCAGCGCTTTTATGGAACTAAATACCTCTACTGATCCATTGTCTGATTCTGTGGCGGACAACGACGATAGCCTGGGTTACGAGATATGTCAAACCTATCTGAGTTATTAGTGTTATCATCACCTAGTATTTCGATTACCGTACACACAGCCATATTTGTACACTGCTATCTCCTTTATGACTCTCGATAGCGTAGCGTAACGATTTCAATCGATGTTTTGTACCTAATTCCCGGTGTATTGATGTCTCTGTTGAATTTATAATTATCCTTTCGGAATATATAAAAAAATGTACATCAATTAGGAGGTCCACAACACTGGGGGGTATTCCTGGGAACAGGAATAGAGATCTTGATAGAGAATGTCCTTTTGAGGAGGTGAGAACTGAGAATAAGAACATGAGGGGCTCTACGGCCAAAGTGGTGAAAGGCACCGCTTAGACCCGAGGCTAGGTTAAAGGACAAGTGGGAAGCCCAAAGGAAACATACGATGAAGGTGTGTAGACACCAAGGAGGAGAGGGAAAGAAGGTCCTGATAACAAATAAACCCAGTGATACCATAAATGGATCTGCTCCAAAATCCCCGACAAAATGAAGCGAAAAAAAGAAGGAAAGAAGGAAAAGGAAAGAGAGACAGACAAAGCTAAAGTAGGAGGGTATATAAACAAGTTCGATCCCAGCTAATTGAATACGCAAAGCCAAAGCCCCAATAAAAAACCGGCGGAGCCTAAACAATTGGATATTATTTTGGTTTCTATGAACGCCATCTTTTTCGTCCAAAGCAAAACATGTAAAAGCGCTCATGAAAGCAAAAAGGCATCCGATATGCCCCCTTGGCCTTGAAAGGCCGCAATGCCACCCCCAAAAAACTGTTGTAATCCTGCGGAAAATTCTGTGAAAGATCATTCAATACATGAATAATATGTTTGTTGATATATAAAACCAAAGGAAGCGAAATAATGTTCCACCGAGGCCGTGTCGTCGTATCGAAGAGAGAGGAAATAAAATAACGTAAAGGGGGAAGGTTGTAAAGGTATGTGTGTATCGATATTGGGCTTTAGGCCCATCGAAGAGTATATATGTCGTAATATAAAATCGTATTAACAGACGGAGCCAGTAGGAATGTCTGATGGCCTGCCACCGAGAGATGTGGGTGTCTTAATTGCCACCACCGCCACCGAGGAGGACTCGCTCGTCGGCAAGCTTCCTCCTCTTGTCGATGACGCTTCTCATCCGTCGCCGTTCCTGGATCAATTGGTCCCAGACGGAGATAAATCGTACTTGACCTGTTTAACATGTTAGCTAGGATTCAAGGTGGCTTCTGCGTAGCACCCGAAAGTATAAGGTAATTGGGAAAACATACTCTCTGCATCCTCGAATTCGATCTCGAAGGTCTTGAACATTGGGAAATTCTCTTCGTCGTCAGGTGCGAGGCCCTTCATATCGAGTCTCATACCACCTTTCTTTCGTCCTCCACCCACTACCTTGGCCTTGACGCCGTCGCGGGATTTGAAAAGAGCACGCCCGGTATATTTTGTTGGTTCGAATACGAGGGTATTTCCCTTCTTCGATTGGCGTAGCGTAATATCGTCCGTGACTACACAAAAAGTTAATACTATATCGAAATCAGAAGAGGATGAGTGATACATACTAAACACCGTCACAAAATCATTCGACCTCCCTAGGTAAACCATCATTCTCGACCATTTTAGTCTCATTACATCTGGGTTGGCATGGGTTCGTGATGTTCCAGCGGTTACAAAAGATGCGGAATCATCAACCATGCGTTTCTCAGTCGGTGCCGGATGCCAGAGTTGGACTCTCGTATTATCAATTCGTCGGGTTTCTTTTGCTGCGCCCTTCAAGCGGACGAAACGGACGGTTTCACTATATTTATGCCATTTGTCAGTGGTGGGTTGTTTGAAGATCGGATATAATGTTGCTATCAGTAATCATTTCTCACCGCCCCGCCCATGCGATGCACGTTGCAGATGCATAGGAAAACGTGTAGGCAGAACACCATGTGTGCATGATGCATAGCTCTGAGAAATTATTGATTTCAAACATTGGAGACGAAGAATATTTTGCTTACATATCGAGGTAGCAGATTTCGCCCAGGAGAGCAGATTGGAAGTCGAGCATCTCGGGAACAGTTCGGAATCGAAAAGCTGGGATGGCTGGTATTTCTCGGTCGGGCATGATATCAAACCGGCTGGTTTTGTTTACGTCCTCGACTTCGCGGAGCCAGAGGACCGGGCGCGCGAGCGGATCATAGCCACTGTTGTAGCAGGTCAGCTGAGTGTCATATCTCTGGTGTAGCAAGGCGGTCAATCTTACTATTCTGGGACGAGTTCCAGTTCTCGTGACTTGAAGTGCTGTGAGTGTGACATTGGGATGGAAGGATTGTCGAGGACTGTAGTGACGAAGCGATAGACCTCGGTGATGGAGTTCTTGTAAACACGGACTTCCGAGGCATCGTATGGTCCGTCTACGGTGTTTGCGGATTGAGGTTTTCTGATGTTATGTTAGTATAATATTGAATGTTAAAAACGCACTGGAACATAGCCTACCCTTGGTAAATAAGAGCCTCGCCAGGCTTGAGATTTTCTTCGCCTTTGCTGTCCCTCGAGGCGATCGAAGGAGGCCTTTGGCCCCGAATTAGAAGATCGGTGCCCAGCGTATCGGGCGAGAATGGAACATCCAAATAAGGCTGAGCCGGCTTGTTAGCAAGGCTTGTTCCCAAGGGATGCTTCGGAGGGAGTTTTACATCAGGGGCGAAGGAATTGTTTCTGGACGGTCGTGGGAACGGCTCATGAAATTCGATCGGGGGTGGCCTGCCTCCGATCGAGGATTCTGAGCCACGATGCCCAGGGGGGCTGATAATTGTGGTTATGTCTGAATCTCTCCGCAGTGGAGGGCTGAAAGGCCCATAGTCAGATGCCCTCGAAGAAGGCCCCGCTGAGGATTCTCTCCTGTAATTCGATGATCCGTGAGCTGCCCGCCCGGATTCTGAGGAATGGCCCGCGGAACCATCGGAGTATGACGAATCCCTCTGTCGCGACTGATCTCGCGGTGACCGACTTCCAGACTCGTAGACTGGTAGAGGCTGATAGCTCGGTGTGATTAGAGGGTGGAGCCCGGTATTCGAAGCCGACCCTGCAGAGCCCGTCGACGATACCGGCCGTCTCGGTATCCTCATCGATCCCGATCCTTGAAACGATAAACCGGCGCCTATCGGCGGGCTATGCGGGGCAAAGTCCGCAGACAGGTTTGTGGGCGAGTCCGACGAGCCTCTGCTACTCAGCGACTTCTGTATCCTCATTCCACTGATGTAACCAATCTCCTCGGATCGCACTTTATCTCTTTCACGTTCTCTCGGGTTGCTCCCCTGTCCGCCGGTATACGAAACGTAGTACGTAGGGCTACCCGGCGAGCCGTTCTCCTGGCTGTCAAGTGTCTGTGTGGAATTGTTCCTCGAAGAACTACCCGACTGACTTCGCCCTGTGTCCGAAGAGTTCGACATTGAATTCGTCCTGTGAACGCCATAGAATGGCTTACTAGTCGAGGGTTTCCTATGCGATTTCCCAACGGTTCCGGTGTGTATGCCGATGCCCGTCCCGCTGTACTTCACGTCCGACCCCCAGAAACTCGGTTCTTTCTGGTTTGGCATCTGCAAGACCCTCGGCGAGGCTGGTGATATCAGGGCCTCGTCGTCTGGATGATGACTTATCGACGTCGTCCGCCTGAACCGACCCTCTTCGTCCGTAAGTCCTAGATTGGCCATCTGCTCCGACATGGTCGTGGGCATCTGAATCTGCATTTCTACAACGGGCTGTACCGGTACGGGTATCGGTCTCCGAGTCTCATGTCCCAGAATCTCGAGTGCTCGGTGTCTACAATGCAAAGGGCAACATGTGTTGTTAGCGGGTGAGACTTGCACGCTCCCTCCCAACGCGGGGCAATGAGCTGCAATTGGGGCTTCGGAGCAGAGGGGATATCTTACACATCCATCGTCCGGTCGAGAACCAGGATATTATGTATCGACCGACTCTGTTTCTTCATGGCCGCGCTCAACTTCTCCAGCTCCGACAGGTCGTCGCCTGAGATCACCTCCCATGGTCGTCCGTTCTCATTGTTCTCCCGTATCAGGGCGCCCAGCTCTTCTATCGTTGTTCTGAAATCTCCGATCCGCGGAACGTACTTGTTAACCTGCGCCTGAGCATTTCCTACGAAGAGGCCGTTGTCGACGCTGCCCTGTTCGTCGAGTAGTCTGAGGCAGGCGCTGAGGACGAGTAGCCTGTCCCCGCAAACCTGGTAAGCCTGCGATGCACCCTGCGATTCGGTAAAGTTGTTCTTGTAGAGCCGGAAGCCAAGATGAGAAGTCCTCAGGAAGTCGCTGAAATCGTAGTCGTGGGAAGCCATGGATGCATCAAGTGGGAGAGGGGGAGGAGAACCCCTCGAGCGGTCGTCAGTAGTGCCGTGGCGTCAGCTCGTGTGCTGGATAGCCTGGTTCAGATAAGTGTCGGAGTTTGTGCAGTCAACAATGGGGTAGTTATCGTCGAATGGCGGAAGGGAAGGATATGGGAAAAGGTCCGGAGGAGAATACGAGATGCAATTACGTATCGTCCGGCTGGAGATCCACTATTTTGAAACAAAGCAGCAGCGGCGGGGGACTGGGAGCATGAGTGGATATATTTGTGGTCAAGAGCGGACGTCTCTTCTGCATGTTCGATCGAGAGAAAAGGACGGACCCTGGATATCACTCTCTTCTTCTGCTTCTTCCCGTCTCTTTTTCTCGAGAAGGAGGGCGGCGTCCAAGGATCTGGTTTTATTTAGCCACCGGGGCACCTCGAATCGGATGGAGGGCAAAGAGCTATGCCGTTTGGCGCTGCGGTCTGCAACTTCAAGAAACGAAGGAGAGAGAATGCACCTGCAGTGGCCAGATTCATATTCGCCGGCCTTGGGACCAACATTACGCCCAGGATGCAAGTCACAAGACCCGCGGTGCAAAACGGCATTGTGATCGAGCACCCGCTAGCAGCATATACGTAGCTAGCCTGTTCAGTTGGCAGGAGAGAAAAAGATGCTAACTCGCTGCGGAAACGGGTCGGTGTATGCACATCGGAAGCAGCTCTCCCTCTCATGCCTGTTCAGCCTTGCGCCTCGCGGCCTCGAGCCTCATGTTGCATGTTGCACTGGCTGATCTTATTGCTGACTACGTTAGTATCATGACTCCCGACAAAAGCTTCCCGAGGTCTATTATGCAGGTGGTTGTTTCGGGGATATTATACATACAGCTGTCAAGCTTCAGCTCCCCACCCCTGAGATGACAAAGCGGTTCCTTTTTAAAAAGAATATTTGAACCCATGCAGGATCGAAATAGCGCGGGAGGGGTCAACCTCTCGAACCAAGCACTTGAAGGAGTATCTGCTCAAGTACGCCGGCCCTTTGGTGGTGGGGTTCAAGGGTTATCGTCGGAATTTGTTATCATCCGCATATCTATAATCGCCCTTCCAAATCCCGGAGCGAAAAGAAGACTCGGACGTCGAATCGAATCAACAGCCGCGAGCATCAGCAGGAAGCGAATGGCTCTCGCTCGCTTTCGGAACCCAATGGCAAATTTGTAATATTTTTAGTCGTAGGCGGAGGGAGTCCATTAGTTTGGCATATATTATAGACCTGGCTGAGAATCGGCCAGCAAGCTGCAATTGCAGGGCCAAGGTAGGCTTAGTTTCGTGCCCGCACCACCCATGCCGGGGTGAGCAATTCCCGCGAGATTCCTTGAAATTTCGACGACGCAACCCTAAACTCAATTTTTAAGACTGGAAGCTTGCCCCCGGACCACGCTTGCCGGGGTGAGTACGCAAGTTTGCCGTCGTTCGTTCGTACCTTTGCTGTACCTTTGGCCAAACTTGGAACTGGTGTGGCCAAGGATTGGTCCAAGAAAAGCGTATTCAGCCTCCTCGGTCATTAGACGTCTGACCAGGCCGAGGATACATTTGCAAAGCAAAGGATGAGCGGCTCTCTATCCAATGCTCTGCATGGACTGATGCATTTCCCGTTCGGTCTAAATATGGCCCCCAATTGTCACCAGTGAAAGTGGACTGTTCAAAATCAAGAACATCTGCTCGAGGGCCTTTTCCGGACTTTCATTCTGTGATTGCGTTCCATTTCTTCGGATGCATGCAATTCTTCTTGTCGGTTCCAAGACGATAGTTCGATGCTTCCAAGACAATAGCAACGTTTTAGAAACCGAACCTGCACACCATACTGACAGAAACATATCGTTATCCATCCCGACACCCGATCCATTGGCGAGGAATAGTGGGGCCTGATGCGACAACCCGCGAGGCTTACCAACTTCTGAACGACTGGGGCGTCCCGATCTGTTAAAAGCCGCAAGGCGGTTGGGTGCCTGGTCCGACGTCCTCATCCTATTCTCCATCGCCCTTCTGTTGGATTTCCTTTCTTGAATACATTCCCTTTTCATCCATCTATCCTTCCCTTTACCCCGGTCCTGTGAGAGCTTCCACTGCTTTGCAGGATGACGACCATCTACCAGCGGACGTTCATACCAGAACCGACGGAGGATGACTACATATTACTCTCGACGAACCCGCCCAGCGAGGCAGCGACGAACCGACAGTTAGCACCGGCGGCGCAGGGACGGGGGGATGAGAAATCAGTATCGGAGAGCCAACCGTATCATTATATTATTCCCGAAGGTAGGCGGCACTCGAATCTTATCGCTTTGTAGACCCTCTTATGCCTGGGCACGTGTGCTTCAGCCGCCGCGCCGAAACTCTGAGGTTGCGATGTAGCCCCTTCGTCATAAGGGCCGTCCCTTGCATAACGTTATAAGACGTTATCGCAACATCTCCACCCCATTGGAAGCGATATCAGTATGCTGACGTTATAAAATCTCCGTAGATCGAAAGCTTGGATATATTTCGACCGCGCTATTAATTGTAAACCGTATTATCGGGTCCGGTATATTCGCGACAGTGGACCAAATCGTGCGGTCAACCGACAGTACCGGTACGGCGCTCTTCTTTTGGATAATTGGCGGCGTTGTCTCATTACTGTAAGGTTCACTCCTCCCAACCAAAACCGACACCGGAAGCTAACCAAGAATGAATTTTAGAGGGTAAACCACTTGACTCGATTCGAAACTTTGATTTGGAAGCTTACATGGTTATCCGCAGGTTATTTGTATATCTCGAGTTTGGTCTGGCGCTGCCTCGCAGTGGAGGGGAAAAGATCTATGTGCGTTGTTTCCCTGCTCGCCATGCAAAAGCCATGCAATGCAAGGTACTGACTACAGGTTACATGGTGGCTGCAGCTCGAAAGGATATTGACAAAACCAAAATACTTCGCAACGTAAGGCTACTGTTTTATCGTATCTTAGAGACTGTCAGACTGACCTCTGCGTAGATGTCTCTTCGCATTCCAGTTCGTGACATCGCAGGTCACCGCTGCAAACGTTGTACTCTTCACCCAGTACATGTTCCTCGCATCGAACGGGGAGGGTCGACTGACGGCGCCATTATGGCTGAGAGCATTGGTTGGGTTCTTCGTTATCACCGGCATATGCTGCATCCACGCTTTCCTCCCACGTCTCGGGATCCACATGGGTAATTTTCTCGGCAGCTTCAAAGTTATCATTTTGATGGTTATCGTCTGCGCGGGGTTCGCCGTGCTTGCAAATCCCAGCGGTGTACTGGATAGTGGCCAGCCCAGTGGAAATTACAGACACTTTGATGGAGTGTGGAATGCGACGACGGTTGAGACTCCGCCGAATGTTAGGGCAAGGATAGCATGCGGTAACGATGCGAACAATGCGCCCGTGGCCCTGGCGCAGGTGATTTTTGCGTATACGGGATGGGAGAACGCAAATTACGTTCTGTCCGAGGTCAAGAACCCGGCAAAGACGCTGAAGTGGTCCGCCCCCATCGCCGTGTCGCTCGTCAGTATTCTCTACATTCTGGCAAATATCGCATACGTATGTTTCGGTCATCAAGGCTACCCCGGATGAAGGGCGTCGCACGCTAACCTGTCCCGATAGTTCGCCGCACTTACGAAACAAGATATGATTGAAGGAACAGCCAACGCTGTCGCTGTGACGTTCTTCAAGAGGATGAAGGTTGCCGACAACTTCAGCAATGTCGCCGTTCCAACCTTTATTGGACTTTCAGCCTTGGGCAATGTTATTGCCGCCTCTTTCGCGTTCTCTCGAGGTTCGTATACCATTTGTTTTATAAGCTATCACAGTACAGCTATTAATATATCGAATATACAGCGAAACAAGAACTCGCCAAGGAAGGTGTCCTCCCCTGGTCAAAATTCTTCGCCAGTGACTGGCCCCGCCAAGCACCAACCGGCGGCCTCTTCCTCCATTGGATCTTTACCTCCATCTGGGTTCTCGCTCTCGGCCGCTCAGACAGCGGCTATACATTCCTAAACACATTCGCAACCTACAGCAGAACCTTAATCAACGTCTTCCTCGGTATCGGTCTTCTCTACCTGCAATACCATCCGAATTCTACCTGGCGTGAGGAGCGCACCAGCTTCCACGTAAAATGGCCGTTCACGGTAGCCTGGACCATCTTCAATTGCTATCTAGTGATCGCTATGTTCGTGCCGAATTGTGCTATCCCAGGATTCGGAGTGAACAACTACTTTGCCATTCCGGTGACGGGGATATGCGTGCTTATCGGTGGGGCGATGTATTGGGTCGGATTTGCGAAGGTGTTACCGCTGTTTGGATATGCGGTGGAGACGCAGAGGGAGTACCTGGCCGATGGAAGCCAGGTTGTGCGGTATATAGTAAGTTTATAAACGGCTGTCCTATACAGGAAATACTTTGCTCTAGAAAGCGGACACTAACACGGCTTGATAGCATATCACACGGCATCACCAGACATTATCGAGGCCATTCGTTGAAAACTGATTTTATTTTCAGCTTGCCTCTTTTCGCAAGTGTTCTTTGTCTTCTTCACGATTCCCCTTTATATTTTCTGCTTTACGATATATTATTATACCTAAACTGCAGTTTAATTCTTTCTTGCTGGGATACTTTTGGAAATCGGGGTACATGCTATCCAGGCGTAAATGGACTGGAGTTTTCTTTATCTTTCTACTTTTACATTACATTATATACCACGCTATCGCATCGGAATCCTGTATGTATGATAGTAAAATTCTACTTGGGCGACACTTATTCCAATTTCAAATGATGCTGGTACCAGCCTGAAAGATCTCTATCGACGTCCCGTAGATGTGTTGTCGACGTTGTAGTTAAATCCGGCCGTTCCAACTTGCTCGTCGAGGCCTGTCGACCTGCATTAGCTTCACGCTGCTGCAACCGACATCGGGCGCAATTGGATCGGGGTCATTCGAACCTTTTTAGCTTCTTTGCAGGGGTCACGAGCACTTTCGGTTGAAGGATTTCCCAACGTCGACGGTTGGGTTAGTCACAAAAGATCGGGAGCCTTGTTCGATATCATAGATACTCTCAAGCCGAGCTCATAGCCGTCGAGAACGTTGACTGTGGGCATCGAATATTTTCGTTTCGCATAAATACCCGGTTCGGCGGATAAAGACGCTTTGCCTCCGTTACAACTACACTTCTCTTCGCTTCAATTCGTCACTCTTTGTAATCGTCAACTTTCATCATCGGCGTTAGCGGCATCAGCGTTCATTTATTCTACAGCAATGGCACCGGCAGAGACATACCCTCGCATCAACGGCATCACAGAGTACGCAGCGACTCCGTCACCAACCAATGGCCTCTCGAAGGCCAAATTCGACGTCCCACCGGACTACCTTCTCCCAGACGGAAATCCAGATGTATGACTCAAAAGCTTTATCATTAAGTTTTTTTATTGTATATCATGAATAGTAAACTGATTACTCTCGGATGCTACAGTATCTCCGACTCATCCTAACCTCCCGAGTCTACGAAGTCGTTAAGGAAACACCGTTGACCTACGCCACGAACCTCAGCTCGCGGTTAAAATGTAAAGTCCTACTGAAACGGGAGGATCTCCAACCGGTGTTCAGCTTCAAGATACGAGGGGCACATAATAAGATCGCACATCTATCGGATGAAGAACGGAGGAAGGGCGTGGTGGCTTGTTCCGCAGGTAGGCGAAAATGCTTGATACGGAGAAATAGTAAAAATTCATAACTTTTCTAACGTGCAACTTGTCGTCTTCAGGAAACCACGCGCAGGGTGTCGCTCTATCCGCCAAATCCCTCGGCATCCCGGCAACCATAGTAATGCCCATGGGCACTCCAGCGATAAAACACATCAACGTCGCTAGATTAGGTTCCAAAGTAGTCCTCCACGGGCAAGACTTCGACGCCGCGAAAGAGGAATGCAAACGTCTTGAAGTTGAACAAGGACTCACAAACATCTCACCATTCGATGATCCGTATGTCATTGCCGGTCAGGGCACCATTGGAATGGAGCTCGTTAGACAGTGTAACCTACGGGAGTTGAAAGCCGTTTTCTGCTGCATCGGTGGCGGCGGCTTGATAGCTGGCATTGGTGTCTATTTGAAAAGAATTGCGCCACACGTGAAGGTTATTGGTGTGGAAACCTACGATGCAGATGCAATGTACCAGTCGATGAACGCGGGGGATAGGGTAACGTTGAAGGAAGTGGGACTCTTCGCTGACGGTGCAGCCGTAAAACTCGTCGGCGAGGAGTGCTACAGGCTGTGCAAGGAGAACGTCGATGAGATCCTACAAGTCTCAACGGACGAAATCTGCGCAGCTATCAAAGACGTCTTCGAGGACACCAGAGCGATAGTGGAGCCCGCGGGTGCGTTGGCGCTGGCGGGGCTGAAAAAATATGTGGAAACTCGGCAGATCGAGGAGACGGATGCTTACACCGCCGTCCTATCAGGTGCAAACATGAATTTTGACCGGTTGCGATTCGTCGCTGACCGTGCACAATTGGGTGAGCGGAAGGAGGCGCTGCTCTCAGTGATTATTCCGGAGAGGCCCGGTGCTTTTCTTACCATGATTGAGTTTGTGCTACCGTACGTCGTTACGGAGTTTACGTACAGGATGAATCATCAAGATCGGGCCCACATCTTTATGGCGATACAGGTTAGAGATAGAGACGAAGATCTGCCGCAGATACTGAAGGATTTGAATGAGAACGGGATGGAGGCTGAGGATATCAGTGACAACGAATTTGCAAAGACACATGCGAGGTTCTTCGTTTCTGGGAAACCGGTGGAGAACGAGAAGCTGTATGCATTCGGTGAGTATCACAGCTCTGATATACCCCAATTGAGTTACTATTATCGCTAACTTATCAATTTTAGAATTTCCTGAGCGCCCCGGCGCGCTAGCCAAGTTCCTGCGAACAATGAGGCCGAGCTATAACATCAGTACGTTCCACTATCGGAATTATGGATCCGATGTGGCACATATACTAGCTGGTATTCAAGTACCGACAGAGGATGCAAATACGTTCAGCTCATTTCTAAAGGAACTTGGGTATCCATTCAGAGAGGAGACTGATAACCCAGTATACAAATCCTTTATGTGTCAGTACTAGTGAACCATTTTTAGGGCGTTTAGATTACCTATTTCTCAGGAATTGCTACGACTTGTTTAGCTTATAGAGCGGGGCGAATGATATAATGAAATTAATTTTATTCATGACCGTGCTTCCCGAACCTCGAGCTGTGGATACCGCTCGAGATGGGACTATACGATTTCAAATACTCGGACGAGATCCTCTTTCTAAAACAGGCATGTATTCGAACAGACGTCTACAGACGAATGATTTATTCACAATCAATGCTAGCTATACTATTGCGGCTGGCAATGGCCAGTCGCAGCCTGTGCCTCAGCAACCGCAGCCTTCGCCTCAGCAACCGCAGCCTCTGCCTCAGCAAAAATATCCCTCGGTTCCTCAGCTGCCCTCTCAACCCCCTTACCCTTACCCTCCGGATCACCATCAAACCTCCAAATTCCTGAAAACCCCTTCCACTCATCGTCTTGATACCTCGTATCATCCTCCGGCGTACTAGACCCCGACCCCCCCTCTTTATTCTCTTTTAAAACATTATCCTTCCAAAAAACCTCCCCAACAGCGTTAACCACCAACCACAAAAACTCCACCCGGTGACCCTCCAACATCAAATCATAGATATTGGTAAACGTAAACTGTTTCCGGCTCAGCTTCATCATAACTGCCCGCTCTCTACATATACATATCCCATAAATCTCCACCTCAACGCCTTTGTTCACAAACCTGCTTTCTAGAACTATCATCCGTTCCTCACACTCCTTCAATAGCTCACCCATCTCAGTATTCCAATCCCCTTGTACCGTTTCATGCACCGTTATACATTGATTCCGCCATCTGGTAGTATAATCTGGTTTCTGGACACTCCCATTCTCCCGCTCATGCAGGAGTTCAATAAACCTAGCCCACTCTTCATACCCATAGTTCATCTCCGGAGCCTTCAATCGCCCGGGACCGCGATGCACAGTATGAGGAGCTACATGAAACGGATGCATAGGATCAAACCGCGGACAATGTTCGAACAAATACGTTTCGAACGGAATCCACGGGAAAGCTATCCCCTCCAAAATGATATCCGTGCGTAGGTTAGGTGCTCTCCCGCTATTAAATTCCTCCGCCTGTCTCTTCATATATTTCCATTCAGCGAAAGACATAACTACTTGTGCGTTACGTTCATCGATTACGCCGTATGACCGTCCCTGCACTTCCTTTTCTGTTACTTTCTTACGGATGGCCGGGAATATCATGAGGTACCTGCGGTAGTACGGGGCGATATCATCGCGGGTCATGAGATCTTCATCGATGTTTCTGGCGATTCTTACGACATTTTCCTCGTGTTGGCGGCGGAATCGGACGAAAAAGACGGCGTAGAACATGAAAATCGTGCCCACCATTCCTCTGTAAACGGGTTTGCATCCTCGGGGCCCAGGCGCTGCTGGAGGAGGAAGCATTGACGGCAGGATATCGTCAAGGCACTCGTCTGCAATATATGGTCAGGGAAATGTTAGTCTAGAATATTAAATAGGGCTGTAAAAGTAATTCAATTTCCATTGGTAGATAATAGCTACTCACTTAACCAGTCTGGTGGGATATAGTTCAGCTCCCACATGATGTGCCCCCTGTCGCTTCGACGCGCGCACCAGTTTTCGGTGAATGCACGACTGTCGAAGCTTGAGTACTGGTATCCGAAAACGGGGTTCATTGGATAGTTAGACGGCCCCCACCAGTTTGGATTCGGCGCAGGGAGTATTGACAGGGCGTGACTCTTCCAGGAATGCTCGATCACTGTTCGGTCCAGTAGTTGCTGGGGCTGGGCTTGGGGCGCCGGTGCGACGGGTACTGGCGCAGGTGCTGGTGCGGGTACTGGTGCAGGTATCGGTGCAGGTGCCTGGGTAATTGGGGGGACAACAGGAGGGGCCGCAGTCGTGGGATTACCAGCTGTGTTCGGGCCGTTAACAGGATTCGGGCCTGCGGTACCTGGTGGAGGATTACTCGGGCCGGCGTTATTGGGGGTTCCGTCGTTAGCATCGTCGTCTTCACTGTCGGATTCTTCACTGAACTCTCCCTCTTCCTCTTCACTTTCGAAGCCCATATAATCCAAGTCTTCGGGTTCGATAGTGGGGTTTTCATCTCCCATTTCTTCATTTTCGTCTTCCACCGCTTCTCCTTCTCCTTCTCCTTCTCTTTCGTCTTCCACCGCTGCTTGTCCTTCTACTCCTTCTTCTCCTTCGTCTCCCATATCATCCGCATCACCCCTCTCCTCATCACCCCTCTCCTCATCATCTCCAGCTTGGATATCCAACTCAGCCATACCATCAGTCGCATCGGTTTCCCTTTGCCCACTCTGCCCACCACACTCACTCGGACTCCCATCCCTCCGCCCTTCATCTTCCTCCGCCCCATCCGAGGTAGAAGTAATAGAATACCTCTCAACCTCCCTAACACGAGCCGGCGTAGTAAACTCCGAAGCAACAGGCTCAAAAATGAGATCGCTCGGAGAAACGTTCATGTACTCAGGGGGATAGGAATCCACGGAGATATGAGTCACCGCAAGATCTGGAATCCCTAAATCCTCTGGCGATAGTAAGAATATACAAGTATCATTGTTCATTAGCTGGGGGGCTACGTGCTCTAGTCCGGGAGGAGGCGGGCGTTGGGGGTTATTTGGTGGTTGGAACGTTCTTCTTGAGGGCATGGTGGTTCTGTTTCTGTCGCTGATGGGGAATAAGGGGTATTCGGATTTTAATTGGAGGAGGTATAGAGAAATGAAGATTCTAGTATATTGCCATACCTTCGATTAGTGTCTATTGATGTCTGCTATTTCGATCCCCGCCCCGTATATGCCCCATAAATCCAGTGATAATCCATCCATCCTGAAATCCGAAATCTGCGTTGTCGCGCACAAAATACCACACACGATGTTCCCTTTTCGGACGAGCCTCGGCCTTCGACCTTCCTTCCTTGTCGACGAGGCTTATCATCGACTCGGCCAGCGCGGGCCTGATAAAAGCTCCCCTTTAACTTTCCGTTAGCTTACGCGCGGAATTGTTAATGGATCCTGGAAGCGCCAGGATTTGAACCGGTCAACTGCAACCGTAGATAGATATCGTATTGTCGGGACCTACCGACTTGAACTACCAGCACTGGAGCTATCCAAGCTCACACTGCACAGTACGTATTTCGTAGGATATTGGTTTCCCAATATACTGATTCCGTGCCTAGCCGGCCTTCCGTCAGTATCATGAAGTATCTAACTTATCCATTTACTACTACAGAACCATGGCACCCTTCAACCCAACCCTAAAAACCGCCTACTGGTCCCTCGTCGGCTTCGGCGGAATCTACGTCGGCTTCGTGCTCCTCCTCCTGGTCCCAGTCGTTCAAAAGAAGTAACAAAGTCCCCCCCCCCCCATCCCAAGTAATACACAAGAACTCTCCAGCTAACTGTACAACTTGCCAGCTTCATCTACCTCCACAACGTCAAACTTCCAATCTGGCCGGACATCTCCCGTCCCGAACAACTGGGTTTCGCATCGAACGAGATCACACCTTTTTACTTGGATACACCCGATGGGGAACGATTGTTCGCGTGGCATATACTACCCCATGAGGTTTATTCGAAACATAGGGATGAGCTGTTACGGAGGGATGTGGGGCTTGTGGATGATATCACGCAGACGCTGGGGTTTAGGTTGTTGAAGGAGGATAAGGAGGCTAGGTTGATAGTTTTTTGTGAGTGGGTTCTTTTTATTTATATTTCTATGCCGGGTTGCTAATATTTGAGTGCGACGGGGTTTATAGTTCACGGAGTATTCTCTGCCTCTACGCTTTGGTATCGTTTTACGTCAACGTGATCTAATGGATATTAACGTTGTCTAGAACGCCGGGAATGTCGCCCAAGGATACCGCCCCGACGGCTACCGCGCCTGGGCTGGCGTCGACCCTTCGAAAATCCACATCCTGACATTCGACTACCGCGGCTTCGGTCGCAGCACTGGTGACCCGTCCGAACAAGGTCTAATAACAGACGCCATCACCGCTCTGAAGTTCGCTATGAACACGGCAGGCGTGGACCCCTCTCGAATACTCATCCTAGGCCACTCCCTGGGAACAGCCATAACCCTCGGTGCGACCGAAAAGCTGGCGAGGGAGGAAGGCATCGAGTTCGCTGGAATAATCCTCTGTTCCGGATTTTCGAAGCTTAAGACTTTGATATTGACTTACTCTGCCGGCGGCGTTATTCCTATCTTATCACCGTTGAGACCGTACCCTATCGTTCAGAAGTGGTTGACGAGATACGTGAGAGAACCGTGGGATGGTGAGGAGAGGATCAAGAGTTTGATTCAGCATTCGCCGAGGTTGAAGTTGACGATGATTCATGCGCATAATGATTATAGTATCACGTGGACGCATTCGCAGATACTGTTTCATACGGCGGCGAATGCGATTATGGCGCAGAGCAAGAGAGGGAGTGATGCGGTTGATGGGGAGCTTGAGAAGCCATTGGATTTTGAGGAGATCGAGAAGAGGAAGCAGAGGGTGGAGTTGGGTGATGAGGGGTATGTTGATACCTGGGTCGAGGGTGTGCCTCCTGGTGGGTGGAAGATCGAGAATAGGCTGGTGACGTGGGGTGGCCATGATCAGATATTGGTGGCGTCGGCGACGAGGTTGGTCATCCGGGAGATGTTGGGTTTGTAAATCGTAGAAATACCGACAAGAATAAATACTGGGGTAACGCCGGTGATAGATGCTTGTATAGGATGTTTAATAGAAACGTTGGATTCTTATCCGGTGATGTCCTCATCCATCTTCCTTGAGAGCTTCAACCTCAGCCTTTAACCGTGCTTTCCGTCCCTCCCTCCATGTCCTGTCCAGCTCATCGACTTTCCCACCGACCCACGTTGTATTCCCCGGCTCAAGCATCAAAACCCCTCTCACGACCTTCGCATCCCTTATCACAAGTTTCGCACCGATATCTATCCTATTCTTCGGAATATCCAGCGGTTTGAACTCAAACGCGTAAACCCTGGTTCCATTAGCATCCTCCAATAAGAACTTATGCGGTCCTCCGGTCCCAGCTCCCAGCCCTAGGCTCTCAGGGTCGTCGCCTTCCGCCTCACCGGGCACCACTCTGATAATCTCCTTGCCCCTCGTCGTTTCCCCGCGTTCGACGGCTTCTATGGCGTCGAGCTGGGAAAGTTTGCTGTGACCTATATCCTCCACATCGACGATTTGAGCGACAACCGGGCCCTTCAGACGGGATGAGGGGACTTTAATGTCGTGGATTGCAGCGGGGAAGGTGTTTTCGGGAGTTGGTTGGACGGAGGTTGTGATTTCGGAGGCAAGGAGGCGGAAGATGGCGGTCTGGCAGAGGGATTGGAGGGGCAGGTTGGGTTTTTGGGTTGAGAGGAAGGTAGTGAGCCAGGTTTGGGAGGGGAGGATTGATTTGGTGGAGACGAGGTGGCTGGAGATTTGGATGGCGAGGGGGGGCGCCATGGCGGTTGTGTATTATACGGTGATGATGATTCCGGAGCCCGTCATTATCAGTATCCCTGGTGGTTGATGAGTAGTCTCCGGAGGGAGGTTGTGGTGAAGTTGGTGTTTGCGGGGCGGCGTTGTGGTCGGCAGCCACTTTTGGTGGTCGCTTTTTGGTGCCCGATTTTTTTTTTTTCTTTCCTCGGACATAACCTTCGACAGCTATCGATACCGTCGCACTCCAGCAGCTTCACAGGCTCAGTACCATAGACATAAACAACCGCCAATTATACCTTGCAAATTCACAGTCGCGGTTCCTGTCGCTATCTCGAGCTCAAATAATTCGATATGCCGGCTCCAACAGCTCTCATAAAGCCGGTCGAGGAACCGTCGGCCGCTGCTCCACAGTGGACTGAAGGTATACTACCTGCTCCTACGACAGTGATATAGGTTGAGATATTGCAATTCCGATGTTAAAAAGTAATTACAGAAAACGACGATATCGTCCTCGATGCGCAGACCCTCTCGACAACCGTCGAGAGTACAGAAAACCCCGTCCATGAGGACACGGAGATGCGGATAGACGAGGAAGGCAGACCGGTCTTCAAACCTGCAAAGCAAGCAGTATGAAAAATTGCCTTCCTATATGTCTAGAGTATATGATCTTAATCTCTAACAAACTGGAATCGTTCAAAAACAGGCCAGAGTCCACAAATACGAAGTCCGCAAAGTCCCCGTCCCACCCCACCGCTTCTCACCCCTCAAAGCCGCCTGGCCCAAAATTTACCAACCCCTCGTCGAACACCTCAAAGTCGAAGTACGGATGAACCTGGCCACACGGACCGTCGAAATCCGTAACTCGCGTAAAACAGAGGACCCGGGCGCCCTGCAAAAGGCTGCCGACTTTGTAAAAGTCTTCACACTGGGATTCGACATCGATGATGCTATCGCACTGTTAAGGTTGGATGAGCTGTACACCGAGACGTTCGAGATCAAGGATGTGAAGACTTTGCAGGGAGAGCATCTGTCGAGAGCGATCGGACGGATAGCTGGGAAAGACGGGAAGACGAGGTTTGCTATTGAGAATGCGACGAAGACGAGGATTGTGCTGGCGGATAGTAAGATTCATATCCTGGGGGCGTTCCAGAATATTAGGATGGCGAGGGAGGCTGTTGTTAGCTTGATCTTGGGTGCACCGCCGGTAGGTTTACTTTCTGGTGACTCTATTCGCCGGGGTTTATGCATATAAATATTAACGGCGATATGATCCAATAGGGCAAGGTTTATGGATCGCTGAGAACTGTAGCGGCCAGACAGAAGGAGAGATTTTAAGGCATACGCACACACATATACTCGGATTTAACTGAAGTGTATTTCTGGTGGTTCTTTTTTGCGGCAATCGGCTCTACGATTTCACAGCCATGGTCGGCTTGCAATGTTTTAGCATCAATCTTTGGGAGTGATTGGCGTACAAGCGGCGTATAAAAGTGGTTCCCTTCTGTCATGTCAGAAGTGTATAGACTACCACAAGCTGTCCTCGAATGAATTGACATTTCCACGGAGCTATTCCTGCTTCCTACTGCAATCGTAGCCTTTGAATATAATTTACTCGGAGCATGCACATACGCCGGCTCCGGAGCACTGTTGGCACCGATGAGCCCCGGTTTCCGGGAAGTCAAGCCGGGCGCCCAGAAAGCGGCTCCCCGTCCGGAGCTCCAGACCGGGTGCATGGCCAGCACCGGTACAGTTAGGGCTGGTGCGCCAATGCATTAATGATCATGGCCAATGATCACGATGGCAAGCCTCTTAGCCACTGTTTCAAGCCGCATATTATCCGCGACCGATCAGATTTGGATTTACCAGAACGTCTATGTGGCCTCTCGCGGGGACACGCCGACATTCCACCGTGATATTCAGAAGTAATATTATAAAATCAAAAATAAATAATAAAATAAAATATAGATGCTAAGTTCAAAGATATGTATCTCGAGACTATAGTAATACGACTATAGTAGTATCAGTGCTATGGAATACGCTACGGATATCGGATGAGATATCGATGCCCTGCCTACCCTGCACCCGGTCGTATATTCTTGTTGAATCGTGTTCGTTTGAGCGCAACAACGGCCGGCCGTATAAAACAGCTTCCCCACAAATCCCACCACGTCCAACCGACCTTCATCCCATCCCTCCCACCACGCCTTCCTCATCCCTCTCTCTCTTCGCTTTGCCCACATCAACGTCACAGTCCACACTCATCTCACGGATTCTCGTTAAAGACGCAATTGATCCTGCTAGGGAGCTTTATTAAGCTGCTGGACGTAGAGACCAAATCGATTAAGCTACCGTTGCATCAGTGCACAAGCTACCTTAAATTTCACCGATCATTATCAAAAACCCAACTACACCACTATCGCAAAATAACATAAACCAACAATGTCTGAGGAGTCTAAAATCATAGACGAGACCGCTGCCCCCGCCGAGGAGGCCAGCGAGTCGACGGTCGTCGCATCAAGCTCGGACACCACCGCGACAACTGCCGTAGAAGCCGCCGTCCCCGGCGTCGATATGTCGCAACCCGTTGGCAAGCTGGATAGGAAGACCATGGAGCAGATTATCAAGATGAACCCGGCGTTGAGGGCCGAGATGCAGGGGAAGGATCCAACTACTGTCATGAAGATGATGGAGACCATGAAGCTCGGCGAGTTGTTGGCTGGGATGGTGAGTTCGTCTCTTTACTTTAATAATGCATTTTCGAGTTATAGTGAAAGAGCTAGTCGCTGAATTTGTGTGCTATAGGCCACCGGTAAGAATGCGAAAGATATGGCGAGCTACAAGTTCTGGCAGACCCAGCCGGTTCCGCGATTCGGTACGCTCTAGCGTTTCTTCTTCACTGTTTTTTGGATCTGGATCCTGAGGGACTAACGAGTTTGGATTAAGACGATGATGCGGCGAAGCAACAGGAAGAGGGAGAGATCAAGAAGGTTACTCCGGACCTGGTTCCCAAGGAGCCAGCGGAAATGCACAGTGATTTCGTCTGGTGCACAGTCGACCTCGAGAACGAAGCCGAGGTTGGTTAAGCCCTCGCCTCCCTCGAGTTTATACCTACGATCTAACAATTTGAATATAGCTCAAGGAAGTTTACACTCTTCTCAACGGCCACTATGTCGAAGATGACGAAGCCATGTTCCGATTCGCCTACTCCCCTGCATTCTTCAAGTGGTCAGTCTACCTCTCATTACTCATTCACTAAGGCCTACCGTTGAGCCGCATAGCTAACGAATAAATTGACTATTCTAGGGCCTTGAAACCCCCAGGCTGGAAACACCAATGGAACGTCGGTGTCCGCGCAAAGGCCAGCAACAGGCTCGTCGCCTTCATCTCCGCCATCCCCCTACAACTGAGGGTCCGCGCCGCAACCCTCAATTGCTCGGAAGTCAACTTCCTCTGCGTCCACAAGAAACTCCGTAACAAGCGTCTCGCACCCGTCCTCATCCGCGAAATCACCCGTCGCTGCAATCTGGAGGGTGTCTACCAAGCTCTGTATACCGGCGGCGCTGTGCTACCCACGCCCATCGCCAGCTGCAGATACTACCACCGCAGCTTGGACTGGCTCAAGTTGAACGAGGTTGGGTTCTCGCCGTTGCCGCCTAACAGCACCAAGGCGAAGCAGGTTACCAAGTACGCGCTGGCGTCGAAGACGAACATTCCTGGGTTGAGGTTGATGAAGAAGGAGGATGTTGCGGACGTTAAAGTGCTGCTAGACAAGTTTTTGGCCAGGTTCGATATGGCCCCGATATTTACTGAGGAGGAACTCGAGCATTGGTTCTTGCCCCGGGAGGATGAAAGTGCAGATGAGAGGGTGATTTGGACCTACGTCGTTGAGGTGAGATATCTAACATATCCATTTGATTTTTTTGAATACTTTACTGAATTTTTAAAAATGCAGGACCCCAAATCCAAGAAAATTACCGACTTCTTCAACTTCTACCGCCTCGAATCCTCGGTGATCAGGAACGAAAAACACAACATGATCAAAGCCGCCTACCTCTTCTACTACGCCTCGGAAACCGCATTCGCAAGCCACAAGGACAACGACGCCATGAAAGCCGCGTTGAAGAAGCGTCTAAACGAGCTCATGTTGGATGCCCTGATCGAGGCCAAGAAGATGAGCTTCGACGTCTTCAACGCGTTGACGCTGTTGGATAACGTGCTTTTCCTCGGGGACCAGAAGTTCGGGGCTGGAGATGGACAGTTGCATTATTATCTGTACAATTATAGGACGGCACCGATTCCTGGGGGGATGAATAATAAGATGGGATTGGATGAGCAGTTTGGAAGTGGGATTGGGATGGTTATGTTATAAGATCTTTCTTTCATTGTTGATCTTGTGCAAGGAAGCTTTTGCTTTGTACGACTGAACCGACTGACCTGACCTGTGGATTTGATTACAAAAGTTGTGCGGGGAATGGTGAAAAAAAGGGGATTCGTTTCCGTCGGTCTTATCCTTATTGTTTTCTTTGCCCGTTCAAAAAATTCTGAGAGGGGCGGTGGACTTTCTTTTCTTTACCTGTGTTTGTTGACACGGGCTACTCACACGTATGATTCGAAACTGTGCATATTTGATATGAGAATTATCATTTTTTCTTCTTTCTTTACTTACTACTTACCTTTGGAAGAAGACCGGGTTTCACTTTATATATAAACGTACTACGCGTACCTTCAAAGACTAGTAGGAAGAGATAGAGAGAGTGGGTATCAAAAGCCACGTCCGGCGTCCCTCTTTTCTTTATTTTTCGAATAAAAGGAAAGAGAGAAATGAATACCAGTAGACATTATAGTAAAAGAAAGAAGAAGACTGACGGGAATAAACGAGCTCGAGGGTCGTAAAGGGAATACGGTAGGTACATCTAACAATGCAGGCTAGTAGGTAGAAAAAGACAGACGGAAAGGGAACAATAAGGTATAAAAGAGGTTGAGAAACGAGGACAGGAAGGATAGATACATGGTGTGGTATTGGTCGTTTGGGATTATGGTCGTTTTTGAAGTCCGTTTTGGTGGTCGTGGCCGTGGGGGTCGTGGTGGGTTTTTGGTGTCGTGGTTGTGGTGCCGCCGGGGGGTTTTGGGAAAGATATCCAGACGTATGGGGGAAGAGGGTATTAGATAGTGATTACTTCCAATTGTTTCTTGATGTTTTTGAGCCCGCTGAGTTTTTTCTGTTTTTTCTTTGAGTTCTCCAATATTCCATCCTCAGATTATAAAAATTATCCAAAAAAGAAACTTTACAAGGGCTATTCATCTCCTACGGTGCCGGTCCTATACTGCTACTGTTGTTTGTCTTTCTTTGGGTACCTTCAGTGGGTTTTTTGTGGTGTCGGATTTTCTTCCTTATACGTTGTGGAGTCTTTCCCTGAACTTCCGGATCGGCGACGCGGTTCACGACTCATCGCGGATGAGGGCGACGATCATGCTGTAGAGGTAGAAGAAGAACATGACGAGGTGGAAGCCGAGTTTGATGAATGATTCCTAAGTAAGGTTAGTACAAAAATCAAGTTTTATGCGCCGATAAGTCGTGGACTTGTGATATTACCTTCTTGTGCTTGTTTAATGTCCTGAAAATTTCTGTTGCGTCGAGAAGGTGGGCGTTATCCAGAATCCTGCGGTTTTATGACGGTTAGCTTTTGTTCTTTATTTCCCTTCCGCTCTAGTATTACGGTTCATTGGGCCGAGATTAGGGATTGGAGTGTGGATATGTGTCGTACTTCTTCGCGTTAAATGCCAGGAGGGGCAGATTGAGAACCAGAGCGAGCCAGTATCCGTTGACGAGGAAGAGGAGGGTGAGGAAACCGTGAACGGCGGCTTCGGGGATGATGTAGGAGTTGAGACGGTTGCAGAGGTCGATGGGGTTGATGTAGTCGCATTCTAGGTCGGAGTACCTGTTTCCTTTCCGTTAGTTTGTGTATACTTTGTACTGTTTATATGATATGGTGGTGATAATGTGGTGGGAGTTGTTCGTATGGATGAGGATATGAGGAGGAGTCGCGTGCGAAAGAAAGACCGGAGGCAGGTGGGAGCACTTACATGATGGTGAAGAAGACCTGTAGGAAGAGGTTGACTGCGTTTAGCAGGACCGAGAGGAGGTATAGCCACGATTCGCCGGTCATTTTGATAGCTTCCTCTGTTTTCTTCGCTGCCTTTGATACGGACGGACTGGGATGGGGTGGAGAGGTGCGGGAGGGTTTGTGGCGGTTGGAGGGTATTCGGTCGGGACGTAGAAAGGGACGCCCGGACTATCTACGTGTACCTCGGCCGGGAGATGTATTAGTGATGAGGTTGATGATGAAGTTGGGATGATATGGTTGTTAATCGATATGTGGCGGCGGGAGCGGAGGTTGGTTTGGCTGGTTTGGAGGTTTCCTGCGGTTAGAATTTTGTGTGGTGGGATTTGAGCAGGTAAGAAACGAGCTTGTGATAGCTGATAATTACCTCCGTTAAGTATTACTGATACTTCTTATCAGGCAGAACAGGATGGAGAATACGAGCCAGAACGGGAATACGAAGCCGGGGCACGGGTTTTCGTGGATGTATGTTTCTCCTTGGAGATAGTTATATAAGGTACGGTAGGAGGGCGGTTGAAGTGGATTAAAGTCTACGTAGCCTGTTCGTCGTCATTTTCACCCAGTCGATTTGCATTAGTAAAAGAACGTCAGAGCCAGATCAAATCAAGTCCGGCCAAATCTAATCAAGTCCGGTCAAGGAATACGATACAGCCGGGCGGCAGGGCACATGTACAGCAGAGCAGAGCAGAAGCAAAGCGGAGAGACAGCAGCTGCAGCGCATGTGGCCGTGGCCGTGGATCTGGTCAGGGCGGTGATATCATTAGCTGTTAAAACTTCGCTATCGATAAGGCGGCCCAGGCCGGTGCCAACTTGGTGCCCGGAAATTACTAACAGTCAACCAACAGGTACCGACGCACTGCGATGTAACCGTCTACGGTGCCATGCACGCGGAGGTACGCAGAATCGGTCGTCTTGTTCACTACTGTGGCCTGTAGCTGGTGTGTACCTGCCCTGGCCTCTCGGGGAGTACCTCCCGGGGCTGGCCTTGGCATTACCGGGTGCCTCGGTTCCGCCCCGGGACGGCATTGCTTGTCCGGGAGGCCCTCGAATCTGCAACAGCACAACTCATATGCAGAGCCTATATCCCGCTTGATGTTTCGATATCCTGACTCGATATCCTGACCTTGAATCTCCACAGGTTTTCGATAGAGCTTGTATGCCAAGTACGTAATTACGATCAATAGGGTTGAATTATAGTATATGTACCAACTAAACTTGTAGTATCTACCCTACGCTCAACAATGGGTTCGCACAAGTACCATCACGTCCTTTGGAAGCAAACTGACACCAAAAATATCGCAGTGATATCATGCATATGCTTAAGCGCTTTCAACTAGGCAAAGCTCCCCTCAACTAGAACTCCTAGCACCCGCAAACCATATAAACTAGTTTCTCACCAGAGTGCTCGAGCTTCTCACCCACAATACCCCCGAGAGAAAAAGAAATAACAACAATAATATAAAAAAATGAATGAATGGATGAAAAAGAAGAAAAAAATGAAGGAAACTTAACAACAAGTCCTAATTTTAGCTGCAGTCTCTCCTGCCCTGTGCTGGCTCCTCTTTATGAGTTCGTGGGGTTTTGGTTTTCACCTTTTACCCTCCCGAGAGTATTTCGTGCGGTGGGGTCTACATCCCCCAGCCATGGTAGGCTGATTGTGTACATTGCTATACCCTGATCATTGAGGCCGTCACGGAAATCCATCTCCATCCCCTGGTCCGCGGCGACGAACGCCAGGCCCATGAGATGGCCTTCGCATGCGAGGGCAATATCTGCCCGGCTCCTCGTCAACATATTTCCCTATGCGAATCCTAAGCCCCGAAGTAAGCATTTAAGAAAACATTGAAGTATATCTGTTGTTCTTACCTTTCTCATTTTGAGGAGCTGTTTCTGGTACCTCGTGCTCTTTGTTTTTTCGTCTTACATCTCGGCGAGTTGATAATCGGTTTTCGAACTCTGCTTGTAGCCCCACGGAGCATAGCTCCGCGCTCTTACCTGAGAAACTCGCCGTCGGTTTTCTTGTACTGCGGTGGTCGGTTACTGAGCACTGGGCTCGACAAATACTCGACGATGGTATATGCCGTGTTTAACACATTAAGCCAAGGGTCTATAGTCCCCCGCTCTGTGGCTAGGGACGGAATATTGCTGGGGAGAAAGATGCATTGTCCAAGATTTCCGGTGCTGAAGCTTTGAAGTTGTGCCACCCCACGGTTTTGGCAGTTGTGCTGAAAGCACGGGCTCTGGCGCACCCGTATGAAACGTCACATCGTTCCTCGGAATAGTCTGTCCATCAACTTTTGTTGGTGGGCAATAGATCGTTTGAAACCCGTTGGAGCGGCGGTGTGAACGAGATAAGTCATCGGCTTGTGGAATTGCTTAGCTATCCAATAGGTACGTTAACTACCTAGGTACTTTCTATAAACAATAGATAAACAGTTTTACGTACCTGTGAGAATGTATATAAGTACTTAGGTGGGCAAGCACATAAGTAAGTAGGTAAGTAAGTACTTAAGTAGGTAGGTGAGTAAGTAGGTACTTGGTTCTGGATCGATGGCGTGCGGAGGCCTCGAGGGTTATGGCTAACTCGAAGGAACGAAGGTTGTTGTGATGGCTTTGCATTACAGCTCCTGTATTTAAATATTTTGGAATAGATGTCTGTTGTCTGATAGACAGGGAGTCTATTGGGATGATCACGTTGGCTGGGCGATTGCAACTTTATGTAGTTGGTTAGGTACGTTAACGTTAGCAACGAAGCTCGTGATATCGATATCTGAGCGCGTTGCGGGTCGGCCCTCGGGACCCTCGGCAGGCTCGCTTGGCACTCACCAAAGAAACGACGGTTTCAATCCTCCACGCCAAGCCCCACGTTTTATTAGCATCATATCACCGCTCTCTTTCTTGGACACTTCTTCCACGCGACCATTATCGTTAACTGTCTCTTAACTGTCCTCATCATTGCTTAATCGCTTGCCTGCCTTCCTACCGGCGAAGAGGCGGCCGGGGATCCTCAAGACAGATTGTTCATTAACTGCTCTGTTCTGTTCTGCTCCCCGCGGCAGGATGGGCTCGGTGCCCCCCTCAAGCACCCTCAAACTTATAACTCTCCCGTAATATATAATATACCACAACCACCATTCGACATCATCTCATCCGACTCCGATATCCTTCATCGATAATACCGTCAACCTATGGAATCCACAATGTCCTCTCGAACGAGCTCCCTCTCCCGCTACTATCCTCAGATCCTCATTATCACCGGTGTCATAGTCGCCCTCGGTGTCCTTCACCTCCACCAAGTCTACACCTCCCCGCCGAAGAAGAAGCCTAAGCAGCTTCGTCGACGGAATGCACAGCGCCAGCGAAATCGTCTGCAGTCCTTCGGCAGTAATAACGATCACCAACAGCAACAGCAACAGCAAGCCAACGCCACCGCTGAAGCTCTCCTTCGTCTCGACGGATCCGTCCCTCCCAATGTCCCTGCCGACGAAACAAACGCTACTACCCGTCCATCCGTTGCCGACCCGATATCCCTCCCTAACGACGAGGCGATAACGACGATGCTCAACAATGCAGGGGTAGCTGCACGTGGTAACCGAGAAGACGGCGGTGAAAGCGACTTCTCGTACGACAGGGAATCTAAGGACGTCCAGGAGAACCAAAACGTTCTGCAGCTACTATACCTCATCGCTGAGGACCAAGCCAAACAGCAAGGCTACGTCCACCGAGGCGTCACTTGCAACCTCTGCAGTGCCATGCCAATCCGCGGTGTCCGGTACCGTTGCTCCAATTGCATCGATTTTGACCTCTGCGAGTCCTGCGAAGCTCAGGACATCCATCCGAAAACCCATTTGTTCTACAAAGTCAGAATACCAGCTCCCTTCCTGGGCAGCCCGCAGAAAACCCAACAGCCCGTTTACCCCGGAAGACCGAGTATCATGGCCATGAGCATCCCACCTGAGGCGCTCAAGAGGTTTACTAAGGAAACATGCTTCGAACCACCTGAGATCGAGGCCCTCTACGAACAGTTCAAATGTCTCGCCGCCACAGAATTCACAGATGATCCGAATAGCCTGGGTGGAGGCATCGACAGGAAAACATTCGACAAGTGTTTCGTACCCAACAACCACCTGCGACCACCGCCTCCGAATCTAATCTACGATCGAATGTTCGCCTTCTTCGACACTGACGGGAACGGCCTAATCGGCTTCGAGGAATTCGTCAAGGGGTTGTCAATCAAAACCAAGAAACCCCTCCCTACAGCCGCAAACATGACGGAGAAATACAGGAGAACCTTCAAAGCCTACGACCTCGACGACGACGGCTACATAGAACGCAAGGATGTCTTGAAAATGTTCAGAGCGTACTATGCCCTCCAGAAGGACCTCGTCAAAGACCTAATTGCTGGCGTTGAAGACGATATGATGGAATCCACACAGGCTCAGAACGTAATCCATGGTTCACAACCGTTATCTGCCGCCTTTTCTGCCGCGATTCCGCATACGGAGGGAACACGGCTTGTTAAGACACTCAGCGAGGAGATTAACGATATTGACCGTGATGCGTTGAATCCCGATGGGAATGAGCTTGGTAGGCGGAATGAGACCATGGCGAATGCCTTACAAAGACATCGGAGGGACACCTCGCTGGAGAGGATTATGAGGCGGCATCAACGGGCTGAGGAACGGCTGAGGAGGCACGCGCAGGAACCCAATGGGCAGGTGAACAGTGTTGCCAGTACAACGGGCAATACGAACGTTAACACCGAGTCCACGGGGCGGGAGCCGAGGCTTAGGGAAATACTTGATGACAACATTGAATCGATACAGAATGCCGAACAAGCCGCACGGTTCCTGGAAGATGCCGAAGAAGCAGAGGAGGTGGTGAACACCATACGCCGGGTGGAAAATGCGAGAGCAATGATCCGAGAGCTGGGGAGACAGGCGGCGACTGGGGTTATCGATGAGAACCTGTTGGAGTTATCACGGGAGACAAGGGACAATTTTGGACAGATTGTGGACAACATGCGGGCTGCAAATTTTGGACAGGCCGCTGAAGGGAGGAATGTGGATAGCGTGGACGATATGATTAATGTTTTGAACAGGAGCACGGATAGTATGGATGATATGATCCATGATTTGAACAGAATTATGGAGGCGCATGATAGAGGGGATGTTACGATAGAGGGTCTATTATCCACCCCTACTATTCCCGAGCCCGCAGCGGAAGAGACAAATGAGGATGAGGAACCAGCAGCGGAACAAGCAGCGGAACCGGCACCAGAGGAAAGCCAGGAAGGAGGTGAGGAAGAAGGGGAGGAACAAGAACCGGAAGATCATATTCCCGACACAATAATAGAACGGGCAGCAACACCGGCCCCTTCGAGAGAAGAGCCGGCGGTGGAGGACGCCGAACCCGGCGGCGTGACCTCTCCGGGCTCTTATGTGATCCCCGCACCGAACTTTGAACCTCAATTCGGATCCTCGACGTTCGACCTTCCGGACGACTGGACAAGTGGGCTTAAGGATCCCATCCGTCGTCCCATGAAGGAGGAGCTAAAACTCTACTACCTCGAAGACTACTATAAATCCGACGACGAGGCGAGCGATGACGAGTACGTTAACGACGACTTTATAAAGCGCAAAAAGCCAGCCGTCAGTCGTGGGTTGGAGAGGGAGGAAGACGTTGGAAGGGAGATCCTTTGTCAGGTTGTTGAGCAGGGAATCAATGAGATGCTCGATGCTTTATTCTTGGAGAAGGAGAAAGACGGGTTATCAGTCGTACTCTCGGATCCGCGGCAGAATCAGCAACAGCAGCAAGGGTCTGAACAGCGGGAACGACCGAAGCCGTCTAACGATGAGAATAAGGAAAACATCGATAAGACACCGTCTTCGTCTTCTTCGCTTTTACTGCCGTCCTCGTCGCGGCCTCATCATAGTAATATTCACCGGGATCCGGAGAATCCGTTTTCGGTACTGGATGATAATGCGGATTCTACGTCACAGAATTCGGGGTCTTCGATGTTGGATGCTAGAGCAGAATCTGCCCCTGCTGCAACGGCTGCGGTGGACCCGTTGGCTACGATGAGGGAGGAGGTTGTGGCCAGAGGTGGACCTGGGAGGATTAGTGAGCAGGAATTTGTGACTTTTATGCATAGCGATGCTGGTAAGCGGTTAGGATTTATGAGCGCTTGGATTAGTATGGGTAGTTTTTAGAGTTGCCTGAGATAAGAGGGAGAGGAAAAGCCTTCAGCTTTTTAGTCACTTTAATTATAGCGATGGCTTGCATTGTTTTGTGGATAGTGGGGACGAGGCCATTCGCTCATGGATTCCTTACTTAATTCCTTTCTTTTTGAACATACTTATGATTATAGCACTTTATGGATATGGATCCGATGACCCTGTAACTAGGGCTTGACGGCGGGATAACTGCCATGCGCGCATAGCGGGCACATTATATAAGCTTAATAGAAGATAGTCGTTGCTGGGCGACGGTGGTTCTCTGCTCTCTAGTTTATTCGACCGAGTGCGTAGTAGGTATGTTCCTACGCGGCTATAGCTAAAACGTATAAAACTACCAGTTAATGGGTTTTTGAATCTCGTCACTAGATTTTGTGTTTTTGTAGAAGACAGTCATAGCAAAATTTTAGGTTCGTTTCGACTTCAAACTGCCTCCGTAGCTACAGTACTTATGGGGATGACTTCATCTGGTAGATGCATAGGTATGCGAATAGCTAGATAATTCCATTTCGCGCCTGCTACAATTATTTAGAATATACTAGCTAGGGGGCTCAAGCTAAAACTGATGGATGTAGTATCGGTGTATATATTGGCAGATGCTTAAATAGTAAAAAAAAGCACATAAGATCCTAGGATTGTTTTTTCCCACCGACAGACCTACGCTCTATAATCATAAGGCACTGGCTTCCTTAGAAAATGATTACATCCGGTTTGCGAGACAAAGTAGAAGGAAGCGCACCGAAAGAAAATACAAAAGGTACCCGGATTCTGGCAGAGTGGGTATCAGGGAGATGGGTGCTCTTGTGAACGTCCTGACTCTTGTAGACTAACTTTCCTCTTCTCGATCCTGTTAAGTAAAACGGACCATATTGTTAATAACAAAGTGAACAACCCGATGAGAAACGGAACTAGCTGGCCGGTACTGGTAAAGTCCGCTTCTGAGAGGTCAATCTTGTTTATCGATATTGTTTTTTCGATAAACGCTATCGCGAGGGTTCCAACAAGAATGAAGAAAAAAACGGCCGCGTCCCGGGAATCCGAGTCAACATGTGATCCGTTGCTTGCGGGTACTTTATCTTGTTGAATTGCTAGACTTCTGGCTAATTTTGTATCTCTGAAGTCTCTCACTCCGTGGAGATCTGAGATGAGTAAATATAACCCAAAGCCAAAGCAAAGTGGAGAATAAAAACAGGCAGCAATAGATATAGTTCTGATAAACTTCACAAATCTGAAATGATAGAAGTCGAACGAGCCGAATATAAAATTTTTGATAGAGGGGCAGTCAAAATTGCGTCCTTGGTCGATGAGCTTCCAATATACCCATGGTTGTAGGCCCGCATATAACGCGAGAATCACAAATAAGCAACCCCAGGACGCGATTCCTCTGCCATCAGCCAGGAATCCCCAGATTAATGATAGCGATGGAAGTAAGAAGATTATAACGGATGAAATGTACCATTCAAGTACGGCGAAGCTACCAATATGAGTGTTCCTCACAAGGGCTATGAGAATGGAGCTAAACACGATGTTTAAGGCCTTGAGGGAATTTGCGATACCCTCACTGTTTCTGAATGCGATGGCTAGAGTGCTCGCATAGAATGTGAGGTAGTAGCCCACCCGGACGCCGACCCCGTAAATATCGGTTGCACCGATTATGTTGCATGTGCCTTGTTCGTAGTGCGTATAAGACTCATCGGCAGTAACGGAAACGACTGTATAAAGGAGAATGACGAGCAGAATATCGTTAGGGTATTGCGTCGCCATAGCGAGGGCCGGTCTTGGGTCAGGAGTTTCTTGTGCACGTGTGCGTTGTTGAGCCTGAAAACGAGGCTAGGAGTTCTAGTACTTGAGGGATTCGGCAGCGTTGCTCTGCTCGGATAGTTCAATGAGAGTGATTGCTCTTAACACGAGCTGTGGCTAAAGGAAGGAACCAGAAGGAGTTTTCCGACTGCAGGAGAATATCAGAGATATGCTGAAGGAGTGGACTAGATCATCCGATCTAAGTGGCTGCAAATATATCTGTATGAGCACTCTCTATTGCTCATCCAATATAATACCACAGAATGAGAGTCTCGGGCAAAGACGACTTAGTTATATGTCATGGAGCTGCGGTAACTACTTGCGACTACGAGCAAGACAAATTGGGAAAGCAGGCTATTGAGGTGGTACAAGGTAGCTATAAAGGCGGATTCGTGCCGGCGTCTACCTACCTAGTTACTCGGTTCCAAAGGCTGCAAAAAGAAGCCGCAAGTCGTAGAAGCTGCGCTTTCTGTTTCCCATACAATCGAAGGAGACTTCGCCTGACAGACAAAACTTCGCACAAACCTTGACAACTGAAGACTTGGGACTGCGGAGGCGCAGCAAAAAGTAGATGGATCCCCTTGTTTATCATGTCGAAGGCCAATGAGAAACAAGAAACAAGTAACGGCGAACAAACCAATCTCCCCTTGCATAAGCCTGTGGCTTAGAACTACGCGTCCAGTCTCATCAACAGATACCCGGGTATACCCGTCGCGGGATACGTAGTGGGCGAAAACTTGTGTTGCATGATGTTGGAGACCGCAAGGTCACGTGAAAGTCAGTTTCTTGAAACTTCCGGCTATTAGATTAGGAGGCCGAATCCTTTATATATTGGTGTCGCGGTACAATACCGGTGCGGTACGCCTAGCTGAGTGTCCTACATGTGGGTCTCGAAAGCGCTGCTCAGCCCAGGTCCACCACGCACTAACTACTCGATCGAAGCGAGGCAAGGTAATCTGATCCAGCATCATAACTGCACCGAGCAATGGCGGCGGCCAAACCGACGTTAGTAAACTAGCCGGGAATATAGTATGGACCCAGCTATTACCGTCGGTTCCAAAAGGTGCAATGAGCAAAAGCTCACAGATACACCTAAGAAGACTTAAGACCAAGGGCCAAGTGTAGGAGCGGCATTTACCAGAGAAGTAGTTGGATAGGGCAGCATAACGTTACGTTAACCAAGAACGATGTAGTCTAAACCCGCTCGTTTCCCTGGGCCACCTTTTGCCTCTATAAACATAACCCGTAGATTCTATCTACTTGACTATCGATCTGTGTTTCATGATTCTGATTTCTTACGCTGCTCGACAATCGAACTAAGCTTTCCCGCGAACTCAAGGTAGCCTTGGTTGATTGCTGCTGTTACTCCTTCTTCGAGACATTCCACATGAATTGCAGGCAAAAGAGGACCAAAAAATTCTTGCAGAGCTTCGAAGCACGTATCGCAACCCCCACCGCTCACTATTTCAAGCCCATGTCCGAGAGCCGACGCACGTCTAGAAAGCATCGCGGCAGACCATTCTGGTCCCATGTGATTTAGAACAACCCCTAAAGATTCCGCCATATGATCCTGGAGGAGGCAGTGTATAGCGTGACCTTGTGCCTCGTCCCAGAAGTCGAGGTCAGCTCCTGCCTGTAAGTAGGTTTCAAGATGCCGAGCGCTCTCTGCAAAATAAAATATTTTAAGCTCGGTCTTGAATTCATCCCGACGATGGACTTTTAGCTCGGGATAATGAGCGTTGAGGATTTCAGCGATTTGTAGGTTACCGTTTTGCAGGGCTAGCACTTTAAGAGAATATCCGCCGCTCCACACGCTAACGTCAGGCTTTTGTGGAAGCTTAAGCATCTCTTCAATGAACTTAAAATTATTATATTTGACAGCGACGTGTATCGGTGTTTCGCCTTCTGAGTTCCGTAGGTTGACAATAGAGACTTTTATTTGACATCATCATTGTTAGTTTTCATTCATCAAGTTTTGGAAATTTCAGAACTAGGGGTATTGATATCATTGACCATAAAACTTCGGAGCAAAGGGTGCTATTTTTGGGATAATAAATACCGATGGTATAAAAATATCATATGAAGAGCATGCAGGGCTAGAAATACTAGAGGAGGATACACTTACACGTTTCTACTCCTTCGGGGACTTTGAAAAGTATAGAAGCGTTTTCCACTAAGGTTCTGACGCAGCTCCAACCACCAGAACGGGCCAAATAATGAAGAGCAGTTTCATCAATTTCGCCAGAACTCGAACTAGTATGACCTGGAGGTAAACGACGAGTTCTCCTTAAATCGATCCTGTGGTCCTCATTGGACTCTGCACTTTTGAGGACGGCCACGATGTACGCAAGCGTGAGCAAGGCGTCTTCCCTAAGAACATGAAACAGTGCTTCCCATCCTTTCTCATCTCTATCTCGTAGCGTGCATCCGTTAAGTAAAAGTTTTTTGATTTCCTTGAAGTCTTCATAGTGAATAGCGACGTTCAGCATTGTTGCAGGAGATGGGGGTGCAGGTATTTTCGAGAACGGAATATTGTAGGTTATGTTCTCTATCCTTTTCAAGCCTTCCGTCACAGATTCAAATACACCTAACTTGGCCGGACTTGGTCGGTATCGGAGTAAAATTTCTGGAGGTACCCAGGGGCCCAGCTCAACTGCAGGGCTACTGGTAGACTCACTCACTATGGCCGGAGGGGCCTCCTGTTCTCGAACAGGTACCGAAGGAGGGTTGTCATTGGTTTCAATCGATCTCCATTCGTCCAAAATCCGGCAAAACTGAAAGTTCGAACAAGCCGCTGCACTCGAAAAGGCAGCTCGACCGGCAGCATCACCGATGAAACATGTCCCGGTATAAACCCTCTCCCGACGAATGAAGGACGCAACAAGGCTATAGGTTTTATCCTCCAAGCCCTTCAACCGGGTGAAAAGGAGAACATCGTCCTCTAAGATATTGTCGTGATGCTCCAATACCAAGTCTAGGACCTGGGAGTCATACCGAAAGCCCGGGCGTTGCAGAAAGTCGAACACAAGCCTCCGGTCTATCGTGCAATCGAATCGGGGTGAGTGTTCAAGTAGTAGACTAATGCTGGTTTCTAACCCGACTTCGACTGCGTACTGCAAACAGCTGGTTCCATCGGAATCTTGGGCAAGTATATCGCTACCGGCTGCTATTAAGGCTTCAATAACACTTCGGCTGCACCTGTTACCGAGAGCTAGATGTAAAGGCGTTCCTAGCACCCCGGTTCCGAGGTTTATCGGGGCCTGGACATTTCTTTCTCTGAGGACCTCGATTTTCTCCAGCGGGTTCTTGGAAAGTACAGCTGTGTGCCAGATACCAACCTCATTTTCGGACCATGTTGCTAAAGTATTAATGGATTTTTGGTCAAGAAGGAAATTTAAAGTTTCGAAGTCTCCCGTCAAAGTTGCCGCCAATAATGGTGTGCACCCTTCACAACCCCCAGACGTAATCGGGCTTTCGATTGATGCCCCAGCATCGACCAGCGCCCTCACCACCGAGGCACCTGCGCGGGATAAAATTGTGTGGTGAAGTGGTAACATGCCTTCGGAATCGTTTACAGTAACGCTTGCACCATTGCTGAGGAGAGTCTTAACAAACAGCGGTTTTCGCAGTACGATAGCCATAATCAGTGCCGCATTGGCGTCTGCGCCCCCTGAGCAAAGATATTCAATTAACCTGATAGTTTCCGTGGTATCGGGCCAGTCTATCATCATCTGAAGGGCGTTAAGGCCGGCGGAGTTCGTTGCAGTCTTGCTTGCACCGCGTTCAAGCAGATAGAGGACCCTTGAGACCGGTGCCCCTTCGGAAAGCAAGAAGAGGAGTGGCGTCTGTCCGTCATCTGTAACCTTTGCCTCTAGTCCAATCTGAGGATGCAGTGCAAACAACGAAATGCAGTCTCTCCAGCATTGCTCGCAGGGTGTTCTAAGAACTCTGGCAAAAGGGGTATGGCCGACAGCATTGACGTCGTTGGGTGATGTCGTTCGTGGTAGAAGAGTCCTGAGTACTTGAAAGCGCTGATAGCAAAGGCTATCTGCTGAGTGCTGATGCTGCTGGCCGCCGGCACCGTTTGAACCCCCAGGGCACGTTTCCATCATTTCAGCTGCTATCGCAAACGCTGTGCACTTATCCGTGGCGGCAAAATCGGCGTTGATTTCCGGCTCCTTCAATAGTTGCTCTACCAACTTAAGAGCCGCTTTTGGAGATTTGTTTCCAGCAGCAAGATAAAGCATGGTCCTTCCATTCCCACTTGGTTCCATGTACGAAATTTGCCCGCCAGAGGTCTTCACGGCTTTTATGAGTGATGTCAAGGTGCCCGAATTGGGGGACCGGCAGGCAAGGTGCTGAGGGAGCATGCCGATTTTATTTTTTGCTAATATATTGGCACCAGCTTGAGTCAAGATAGTCACCGTATCTGGCGTTCCGTGACGGCAAGCAAGCATAAGAGATGTGTTGCCATTGTTGTCGCAAAGGTCTACTTGGGCGCCGCGTGAAAGGAGAAGTTTGACCAAACTGGTATTGCTATTGTGTGCAGCGACATGGAGAGCAGTCCTACCATTCGATTCAGAAAGACCCAATTCCAGTTCGGGGTTCTGATTAAGAATCGCCTCCGCGTATTTGACGTCCGGCAGGGCACTCGCAAGGTGAAGATATGTGGTGTCCGCCGGTATACTTTTCAGGGTGAAATCAATATCTGAAGAGAGCAGGTCGTCTGAAATTCTGGACAGGTTTCTCGACTTCCCGATAGCCGCGGGGAGGGGCCATATACCCCAGAGAAGCATCAGTGGTGTCAACCCATTCTTGCACTGTAGATTCACATCTGCTCCTGCGTCGAGTAGGAGTCGACAGCAACCGGCATGCATATTACCACAAGCAAAATGCAAAGGTGAAAACCCCGACTCTGTCGCATGACTATTGACAGATATCCGATTGCAAGCCAGCAATCGGCCCACTACGGCTTCATAGCCGGATAAACATGCGTGATGGAGGGCATTGCGCCCTTTGGAATCAGACAGGCTGACAATCCAAGGGTATTCCGAAACAAGAATATTGACCCTTTCAACCATCCCTGACCCCACAGCAGAGATCAGATCTGGGAGATATCGCGCGGCTATTTCTTCCTCAAAGGTTAAAGAACGTCTTTTTGTGGGGATTTCAGACGTATTGAGCCCTTCGCACAGCTCATTTGCTTCTCGAGCTCCTGGCTCTTGAATATCAACAAGATGCCGGACCTCTGATTCCGAAGCTTCATTTTGCCTCAAAGCTTCGCGGATTCTCGACCTGCTGTCTCTGTCCCAGAGCTCGGCCGTGGATAGTTCAAGTAACTTAATGACTTCCGCGTTAGGAATCCATTTATCTCGAAGCCTTCCGCATATTGCGTTAATCACCCCTGTCGAAACCGGCTTCCCGAGTTTCGGAAACAGCAGCGCCGCAACTGTCGGGGAGTATTTCTGCGACTGAAAAAACTGCCAGAAAGGATCCGAAGGGTCAATCTCGGCGACTCTTGTATTAGGGTCGGCACCTGCATGTATCAAGAGTGAGATAATCTTATCGTAATCTTGCGAGATTGACCATAACTGGTTTTCTGGCTGGCCCCCAGCCGGGACTCGCGGTTCGTAGGGTCTCACCAAAGCGGCCAAAAGAGGGGCTCCACAACCAGGAATTATATCGTTGACGTCGATTTCCTGCTCTAAAAGCCCTTTCACTGCACTTAGGAGCCCAGAGCCCGCGGCAAAGTGAAGCTGGATGCCATTGTGGCGGAAGAAACTGCATTTCCAGGGACCAGGCCTTATAGTTGAATCACCGACACGTGGGAGGGCGTTGCTTTTGCGCCATCGGAGGAAGTAAGCATTGTCTTGGACCCGGAGGAAATCTTTAACCAAAGTGTGGAGGTCATCGTCCCAAGAGGGGAGAGCTGCTCTGGCGTGTTCATCCCAATAGTAATCCGCATACCTAAGTAGCGGGTAGGTGTCATACAACTCCGCGAGTTTGTTGTCATCGGTAAGGAGATAGGCTTCATGGAGGTTTTTTACCATCATGTACCGTAAACAAAACTTGGCGAGCCACGTGTGGCTATTGAGACGGTTTAATTTGAAAAAATCCAAGGAAGGTGGACGCTGCCCCCAATCTTCTAGGCGTAAAAAGAAGTCTTTGACGGTATAGTGGGAGAACTCTAAAAACCCTGTTTCGCGGTTCACTCTGAAGAAACTGCCCCCTAACTCTAGAATTTTTTCTTCGTCGACAATCGCATCATCATCATAATAGCCCCTTGCAGATATAATGGTGGCAGCGGCTTCAGCCAGCTGAGCCAATGTTAACGGAACTGCTGAAAACGCCAGCCATCGCAGCGTCCGTAGGAGGTACTTCTTGTTATTTCCACTTCCGCCTTCGCTGGAAACTACCTTCTCCAGGATTTTCTGATAAACTTCTTTCAATCCTGGTGGGAGGTTTTCCAAAGCAATTCTCCGCTCATTTTCGGTGCCAAGTTGACATAAATAGTCAATATGGCATACCACCCACTGAAACCTAGGAGTTATAATTGGTTCTTAGCAATCGATAGATGAAAATGGGTTTGGGTCGAAGTGGATGTGTTCGAACTAACATTCCTTTACATCCCCCGACAAGTTTTTCTATAATGAAACCTTTGTCAATTTTCCCTTTCCCTGGCTTCGACAACCTGAGCTTTTTAGAGAGAATTCGGTCTTCGATCACTGACGCAACATACACTTGCACGTCCTCTTTAGCGGCGGTGACTTCGATCCTATCCCAGGCAGATAGTAAATTTTCGAGACCTGGTTCAGGACGACTTGACACAAGGATCTTTATTCGACCTTGTCCTGTATCTCGGAGCTGGCTAAGTTGCTGGGTTAACTCGTCTTGATTTGTGCATTCGTCTAGCCCGTCAACGACTATCATTAGATTTGCGAAAGCTTTGGAGATTTGCGAAAGGATTCGAGGAAGGTCGACACCAGAGTCGCATAAATGTGAGCGAGTAGACCCATCAGAGTTATGCTTGTAATAAAGCTCCTTCAGAACTCCAAACGCGGTGTCACTTTGTATAGAGGCCTGCCTAATTAGCGAACAGAGTATGTTATCCAAATCCTGAGAATCTTTGGACTTAAAGTCGCAGTAATGGAAGGCTATTGCATCATCCTCCTCCATTTCTTTGATGAGGCTTTCTATAATCGACGACCTATACGCCAATGCTCAGGTTATGTTAGCACAGCCCCCTAAGAAAATCACCGACTATCCTGCATTCTCTTACACCATCACGGTCTTTCCACCACCCGCTGAGTGAAGCAGTTTAACAAGTTAGTGTTTCTTATAGCTAGGTGGTAATTAAAGGATCGGGAATATGAGGACTCACGGATCCCAGACAACCAAAGGCGTGAACTGCGTGCGCTTTTCCAGTTTTGATATTCAGTGCGGTCAGCAAACCACCCAGCTGTTCCAGTGTATCGAAGCTTCAGATTGGTTTGATAGGAAGCCCGATAGTTCATAGTGCTTGCCCAATCGAGAATAAGTTGTTTCTCAGCATCTAGAAAAATGTAATAGGTGTTTAGTAACTAACTGTGTATAGATAAATGCCTAGGTATCGATAGAATAGGAATCGTTGAGGTTTTCACAGACCAATGTGTATCCTTTCCAGCCGGTTTACTATATCTATTTGGCTAGCTTGTATTTGTTCCGCAATCTCTTTTAGTACATCTTGTCCTCTAAGAGCAGACACCAATGTCGTACTATATGGAAATACTCGTTAGCTTTCCATCTATATGCCGAAGTAGCCATGCACGGGCGATAGACATTGTAGTGGCGTGCAATGCAAGCATTATAGTGCGTTTATGCCGCTGAATACTCTCCGTTATTTGGTTCGTCTCATCTTTTTTGAACGGCCAGGCCAATCGATGAGATGCCCGGGTAAGCTTCGATGAATCTGAACGGTCCATATCTGTGAGTGCGGCAGACAGACGCCCCAAGTCCTTCCCGCACGCCTTCAAACAGTCGGATGTCATCACGACATCCTTCAAAATTCCCGGCTCCTCAAATTTAGAGGCCACGATGGGGTCTAGCTCGTTACGCTTCATTTAGCGAGATATATATTATATTTGTGAATGAAACCTCTCAATTAACATACCCAGCTGCTGTTCGCGATCGATCGCATATTCCCCAAGCCGTATGATAGCAAAGCGTAAGTTGCTAAGGGTCCCATGCAGCTCTTTTGTTTCATCTAGTAGGCTTTGGATCTCCTTTTTGGCTTCTTTAACCGTGGAGCAGTACTTGTACCCTTTCGTGATAACCACGTCGGCAAGGGATATAAACCCTGCAACCGCCGCCGCCGTTTCCATATTTCACGCTGGTAATTTGCTGTTATGATAGTACTCTCGTATATAGAAAGGCGTTCTGAGCTGATCTGTGGGATGACTATAGCTATAGTAATATCATGGAAAGATAGACCCTTATTAAATAATGGAAATTTGGGCTTGAGGATCCCAACAAGGCTGAGAAGCTACTTTCGAATTCATTACCTTACAGCAAACATGCTTAGCCGCCGCATGAATTTCTTGGATTGCTCGGCGACTTGGGATAATTAATGACTTGGCATAGGGTAATCTGGTGTAACGTATGCAGCTGCATGGTAAATTCCCAGATTTATCGATTATAGTAGAGGAGTGACCGATCCTGTCATGAATCTAATACTATTACTGACAAGTCTTACCCGGGCAGTAACTATATTTACATAGAACGACACGGATAGACACAATTGATCAATCGATTATATCCTTTGATATAAGGCATGGTTCGAGATAGTCTTGTGGTTCAATGGCGGCCATGAAACGGGATGCATGGACAGGATCTGGGAAGGCTGTAAATATGGCAGCCTCCCTTCTGAGTGTATTTATGCACCCACCTGCCAGCCAATTACGCAACTGCACAGCCTTCTACCTGCATAATTCAATTTGAAAAGTGAATAAGGATTGCAATCAGAGGCCGCGGGCGCGCTCCGCGAGACCTGGGACAATCTTCAGGACTGTGTATAATGAGGTTGCTACGGAATGGACCAATGGGTAAGTCCCGTAGGTGGGCAGCCACCCTCAGAACAGAGCACTCCGTGGTATTTTGTTACCCGCACCAATCGTCCAACCCAGGCCAGCTTCGTCATCAAAGCTACCCCGCATCGCGCGTGCATACGTGAGAATCTCAATTAGCATTCAAAACCGTCGCCCAGCTAATGGCTTATAGCCCCTGGAGCCAAGGCCATACCCTCTAGCGAGACAGATCAATCGGCAGTAGGGTGCTCTAGAGTCATACACTCCATCCACGAGGCTACCAAAGATCACCATGTCCGCCGCAGAGTCTGATATCGATACCGTCGACGATGTGAGCAATTGCGGCAGCACGTTGACGCGAACGATAGATATCATGTCTGTACGGGAGCCAACTATAGGAGATGTGGTGAGAGAATCTCGACCAGCAATCAAATACATCACAGAGCACCTAGCTTGCTTCAACTGTTTCTCCAACGATGATTCGACAACACGAGATGAGATGGATGAATACGCGGAACTTTGTACAGGTCTCGCGAAATTTCAGAAGTCGATTGGAATCCGGGAGAGTGGCATATTTGATAAAGATACAGCGGAGAAGTTGAAGCGACCTCACTGTCATAACCGCGGTAGCGGTGAGAAGGAGTCAAACATCTTCCCCATTGATAAAAAGGCATTTACCTACCGTTTCGACTCTTATTCCGATAACCTTCCTGTTATCGACGTCAGGGCCGCCTTTGAGAAGGCTTTTAAGGAGTGGGGGGCACAGGTTATGCCTCCCTTGGTATTTACAGAAGTTGCTCCTCACCACCGCGCCGATATACACATAGGCTGGCGTCGCGGCTACAACACATATACTCCAACGTCAACTATTGACCCTTATTCTTTGGATGACAATACCGATGATGAAACGAGGACGTGGAAGGATGGGTGGATCAGTGTGCTATGTGCTCCTTCATTGGCTCTGGCAGGGCCTTTGAAATATGAAGTACGTATGTGGTTTAACGACGATATAACGCCAGAAGACGCAGAACCTTGGACGGCTATCAAACTTCAACAAATAGTGTTCCATCACGTTGGGCACATATTAGGCGTTGGCCATTCGAACGAAAAGAGTGCAGTCATGTGGCCGGTTTATCAGAACGCGACATTACATGATGACGATATACGAGCCTTTACGACGAAATATGGAATTGATATGAATGATGGTCCCATACCCAGCATGCGCACCGAACCTGAGTGTAGGAAGTGGGAGCAAATCCTCCAACCGCAGGAGAGCAAAACAGTTGAAATTGTTGCAGCTCCAGGGAATAAATTATACCGACGTGATTCGGACGGCGGTGTTTGGCGGTACAGGTGGGAAAGCGGGTGGGATAGATTGGACCATCCTATCGAAGGCGTTCCGGCGACGCAAATCGATGCGAGTTCACATTACCTATACATGGTGGACAAAGATAACCGGATCTATCGGTATGGAGAAAACGGATCCTGGCAGCAGATCGAGTCGGAATCGGAGCATTCAAGAATCATTAAAGCAGCCCGAAATGGGAAGATCGTGTACCAGTTATACGGAGAAGGGTGGGTTTACTCGTTCAGCAATGAGCCAGGTTGTCAATGGAGATTACACGATCACAATCCGGATAATACCGACAGGACCATCAACATTGCGACTACTGCTTTGCAAGTATTCATCCTCCATGAATGCGGCGGTATTTACCTCTCCGAAGGAGCTTACCGACAAGTTCGTCCCCTTCATGGGGAGCCTAGACCTAAACAGCTAGTCGGCTCACAAAACTGGTTATACTTAATGAACGCCGTTGGGGACTTATACGAATGGAATGGACTTTCTGGTGATCAGGACAGCGATATCAGCAGTTGGATGTACACGGGTTTTGGTAGTAGTGTGGCGTATAATCTCGCAGCTACGGGTTCGCGGGTCTATGTGCACACTACCAATGGGAAGATTTTTTTCACGGATCGAAGAGACACATTTATCGGTAGTGCTCCGTCAGCATGCTGGAGTCTTATGCCGGGGCCCAGTGTGAAAAATATTATGCAATTATCTGTGGCTGATTATAGCGCATACTGCTTGGATGAGGAAGGGGGCATCCATAGGTTTGTCGACAAGTATGTCGGTTGGGAACAAGCTTTGATGTGAAGCCTAGCCATGCAGCGGCCCCCGGGTTCACCCTTCGTTTCGGCAAGCGATATATAGTTCACGGGCTTGCCCGTCGGCCTGTAGGTACGAAGCTGGGATCGATGCCTGAACAAATACTACGGAGATAGGCGGAACAGTATGTGGCAATTTGGAAAGCGTTTGAGATTGTTCCTGAGAATGGGATTAATATATCTAGAGACTTGGTGCATGGATATGAAGTAGTCTCGAGGCCGGACTAGCCTCAGCCGCCATGCACGGGTGCGTGGTATGCGTATGAACAATGGTTTTGAGGATGGGAAACCTGCATGACCCGGGTAATTATGATATCAGATCGAGTGGATTTGGAAGGTCTACCACGAGCGATACCTTGTGCATGTATTGGTTCAGGAGACGGGGCCTAGTCAGCTATGGAACAGTTACATTCATAAAGTATATATATTTAATTTTTACGTTTACGACCACTCTAGATCTATAGAAAGTGTGTATGAGACCTCACATGAATCATGAGTGCACGCTCCTCCATCTTTGGTCAACTTCAAGAGAAAATAGGGAAAGAAAAGAGATAGTTGAAAAGATCGGTGATACGACCATACGATGCATTATGCAGATAACAATCAAGCTACTAAGTACTTATCAAGTACTGATGTGCATACGATTTCCATCAGCCCCGCGATCGGTCGGTCAGTCCGCTAATGAGGGGTAACAGCTCGGATATCCTATTGGGTACTTAAGTACTTCAACACCTCGACATCGATCAATCCGTTCAAGTATGTTGATCGTATAACCCATAAGCTTCGGTATATATTCATTTCCCACGAGATTCTATATAATACCACGAAGGTTTCTGAACCATACACATGTAAAATGTCGTCTCCAACACCCGCAGAGTTAGTACAAGAGGTCCGGCCCGCCCTTACTTATGTCACCGAGCACCTCGCGTGCTTCAGCTGCCTCCCCACCGATTCAGACCTAGAGGCGAAGAAATTAGATCCTTCAAAGCTCATAACCCAATATGCCATCATATCCACCGGCCTTGCCAAGTTCCAAAAACTATCAAAGCTCCCGGAAACCGGCGTCTTTGATATCATAACCGCCGAACAACTCAACAAACCTCACTGCCACAACCACAAGCAGACAGGAAACCTACTGACCACTCCACTCGAAGAATATAAACAAAAAATAACATATTGTTTCAACGAGTACTCCGGCCAACTCTCCGTCGGCGAGATTCGAGATACTTTCAGCGAAGTATTCAAACAATGGGAGCAGTCTTGTCCGATCCCAATCACCTTCGTCGAGGTTGCCCCACATCCTGGAAGAGGCGATATCAGGATTAGCTGGGCGAACAAAGGAGCTATCGATGGAGGGGCGGAAGGGCCGGTCCTTGCGGGTTACCCTCTGCGGGATTCGGTCGATACGAGGGTGTCTATAGAGATGGTTTTCGATGAGGATACACCGTGGACCGTTGAGAGGCTCCTACGAGTGGTCATCCATCATGTCGGGCACATACTCGGCCTTGGACACTCGGAGAATGAAGACGCGGTCATGTGGCCAGCGTATACGAACGATACTGTCCATAGCGAAGATGTTAGGGCGTTGTGGATGAAACATAAGAACCATCCACCTCCAAGTTCTATAGTCATAGAACCTAGATCGCCATCGGTCAGCTCGGGGAAGTTGCCCCAGGTGTCTCGTAAACCGGTCGGATACACCGGACCCGTCTACCGGGGAAAGACGAAGGCATGGACACGCCTTACCTTGAACGGCGAAATAAAAAGAATTCTAGCGTCTCCGGGTGGCATTCTTTACGGTCTGGCTAACGACGGACGTATCTGGAGGTATACACAAAAGACATCCGGGTGGGTGCAAATTAGTCTTGCAGCCGCTGATAGCAGCAAACTACAAGTATGCTCAAACCCCGATTACATATATAAGCTAGATTCGAACGGCGATTTGTGGGAGTGTCAACACGATTTGGACGACTGGAACCACATAAACTACCACGGAAAGTATCGAACGATCGCGACTACCCACGAGGATAACACCCTCCATCTGGTTCCGGCCTCCACCACAGACCACAACGTCTATTCTTACACACCTGGCGGCGGATACGGAAGCACACAGTTTAGAGCTTTGGGGTCAGGTGGTCCTGGTGATACCGCTATCGCCATAGCTGCATCAGGGGTATTCATTAAGAAAGATAACGGGCTTTGGGTGATATACCAGGAGGGTAAAGCCTGGAAATGGTCTGTTATGTCCACCCCGCCAGCGTCGGGTTTCCGGGGAGTTGGCAACGGGGGGGCCTTTTACGCTGTTGATAGTGTTACAAACGGTTCTCAAGCGATCTTCCAACTCGAATGGAAAAGCATAGGGACTACCGCAAGATGGATTAAGTTGAAGGATGGTATACAAAAATTCGACTTTGTCACCACAGCACTACGCCAGTACGTGGTCGCAGGCGATGACCGCAAAATTCTCTGTAATAAACGGAAAGACAAGAACAGCGAATTTCTGGGAGATTGGGTGGACCTCGAGGCTCCCTCACGCCCCACACAGCTAGCCGCTGCTGGCAACGACATATACTACTACGATTCCGAAGGGTGTATTTACCATATGTCTCTGGAGTAATAGTTACAAGGCTGCGGGTACACGAGCAAGATATTCAATTGCATGAGCTCGTAAATAAGTCGTTAAATAGTATCTAACTAGCATTGAATTTAATTCCGAACTTTCTGTCAGATCAAAATTCCCAACGCCTTCGACAATTGGTCGTATTGAATGTTAAGACACGTTAAAGGCAACTGGGGCCTGGGAAACTGGTATGAGGCTATACATTTACAATACAATACTCATCTGATCTGCGACATAATTATATAACCATGATTGGTAATTACCGTAACCTACACGCGTATACGTAGCGTCGGGATACTTGTTCAGAGAACACTTACTAGCGTCGGTATATATAGGGACTGTCCCGTCGACGCCATATCTAGATGCGATGCGCGCTTGGATTCAAGGCTAGGGCGATATATGGGACATTGGAAGCTTTTATACAAGATCTGGAGCTTATTGGGTGGCATCACTGAGTCTTCTCAAATTTAAAAAGCATCTGGCCTATATATTATCCCGAAACCACACAATCGAGCCTCGGATTGGTCTCGTTGAACAAGACCACACACCTCGGATCGAGAATTGTGGTATATTGTGTGTTGTTTTCGTCACGTGATAGCCACAGCAACACACAAAATGACACACCCTCGTGGGAGTGCTGGCCTCGAGGATTTCCCGATTGTCGAGCTGGTTCTTATATTTAAATAACGTGATAGTCGGAACTTAACATTTGTACAAGCACCTCCGCCTCCATCATTTCACGGTTGTTCCAAGCAATCGCTAGCGCTTGAACGAGAAAACACACGAGCATTCTAGTTTCTACTCCCAAATTTCGTATATAGTCCATTACGGGCGCTGCCGTGTGTCGAGACCGGCTGCTGACGCATAAGCCATGTGCTTTAACTTCGTAACTTGGGGCAGGGATGCATACTTTGATGTCACCACCTCCGACATCTGGTTATTCCTTTTCGGCAAGTATGGTTACGCACCAACTTCTGACGAAAGGCCATATTTCCAGATGATGGAAACGCTCGGCCAAAGGTACGGTCGGACGGACAGGTCTTGGCGTGGCCAACGTTTCAACTACGATCCCTGCGATCCAGATGCTCTTGAGAAGGAGCTGAGGAAGTTTTATATGGCTGGATGTATGTATATCCTCCGCAATTACCCGAATAGACGTTCAAAGATGACAGAGGCTCACTAACTTTGTGAAAGTGGTCGTTTGGGGTCAGACGCTAGATCAACCTGGGAGATTGTATTTGATTGGATACGACGATCTGAGAGAGGTCAAAATTGAGCAATGGATTTATGCTAGCGCTGTATATCCGGCTAGTTTATCCCATCTCGCACCCTTGTACGTTGGAGGAGAGGAGTTACGGAAGATTGTCTATCCGCATAAGAGTTTTACGGAACAGTCCAATGAAGATGGCGGGGATAAAGCCCGTACTTCTAGCCAGGGAGCTCCTGGGGGGATAGAGGCGGGAGAAACCGAAGGTGGAAGGGAGGTTGAAAGCTCGGATACGGTACTGGAGAAGGTCCCCCGAAGGCGAGGCGCCCAAAAGAAGCACCGTCTTCGAACTGCTAGTAATTGAGCAGAGCTATAACTAAGTAATGCTAGTACATCGAACTATATCAATCCAGGAAGAACAGACCCTCTATACCTAGAACTTATAGATAGCAGTGAGAATGGGATATTATTAAAAGGTTAAGTACTCTAGGTCTAGAAAACATTTATGGGATAAACCTCAAAGTATCATATGGATAATCGTTCTGATGCCAAAAATATACTGTGGTCCTCGTGTTGATCGGATACACGACGCATTCGCCGAGGTGCGTCTAATTCTTTCTATTTAAACTGGAGCATTAGCAACTCTCCCCAAGAAAAAATCTAAAGCTGGCCAGAATACACATACAGTCATACTCAGGTAAGCAACCACTCTCCTGAACACATCATTCGCAGCCGTGATTTTGAACCAAGGGCCCACAAAACCTAAATAACAAATTACTAGCGCCTCAAACTATAACGCTTGATCCATAGCGCGAAGATGTTTTCGTCATTGGCCGCAGCATGCAAGCCTCCGAATGTCGGGCATTAATCATCATTGAACACTAAGTGAGAAACCTCAAAAGGAAAACTCACCCGTCTCTATTATTCGGCTTTGCTATCACACGTCGAGTGGAATGGTGGGAACTTGAAGTATATACTACCAAAGGTCGGCGACTATAATGGTGTGTAAAGCGTACGAAAGAGTATAACTCTCGAGAAAGGAGGAAAAAGAAGATGGAACGCCCTGTTCCCCCCCATATATAGTCGGCGGACTTGAATTATGCATCATTTCCCGTCGACATAACTTTGGGGACATTTACACATGTATACATTTGAATTATATATGCCTTACAGTTCAAAACGATGATCCAGCGTGATATATATACACAATAGGAGTAGATATAAATTGAGAAAAAGGATTCCAGTGGTGTTAAATATTTAAATATTTTTTTTTGCAGAGCATCATGATATCACTGACCCACTGTAAGTTTATGTATTGTAATAGGACTACCGACTACCCGCAGTAATACCTACCTATGTGATGCCGTTCGGCCTCCCGTAGATGCTGCTTTTCCCTTTTCAGGTAAATCACGCCGCCCATCCTCTTGCTCACCACTTCGGCACAATGGCTCTCGTTCAAGGAAATTTGGCAACCTAAGCTATGATCTTTTACTATAAGGACCGCGGACTAACAGTACGTTTTGCATGAAGGTCCATCACGTATATATATATATATATATATTATATATATATTAGCGCTCACTGGTCAACTTAAATAAACAACCAATAGTATATCATTCCCTCTAAACAATCACTTCTAATTGCTGTTACATTTTCAATAATACTCAATATATCTATATATTCGCATTCACTCTTCATTGATATATCGATTACCCAGTTTGTAGAAACTATATTAGGAGTACACTAAGGTGTTTTTGGGATTCCTGGCGATTCTCGGTAGTCCGGCGTCCCCAGACTGCTCGATAGTCTCAGTACCCTGTCTACGTGCTTATGGATGTCTGTTCAACACCCGACCAGGATGTTTGGGAAGCCACAAGCTAATACTCAAAAAATTTGATGTTTAAGGGAAATAAAACCACCGCGACATTTTCAATATATGTGAACAGTCGATTATTCTGACAGACGTTATGACGGACTACAGCCAAGAAGCCCGCTGTTTCAGTAAGTGCATTTCCCGCAGTACCCACAATCATCCGCAGAACAAGCTGTGAAATCTTTAATACTATCATCGTCAGAATCGCTGTCAAAGTTGTAGTTGTAGTTGTAGTCGTAGTAGTCATCGGGTAGGTCAATCCCTTCGCGCTCTTGGGATGACTCTTGATCGGAGTCAACCTGATCCGCGACGTGTTGACCTCCATCTTCCCATTCCTGTCTTAAAGAAAAGGGCAATATATGCGACTCATCTCCATACTGCTTGCGGATCTCAAGATAGTCAGGGGAAGAGCGATAAATCTCGAGCAGTCCGCACTCATCTAGCTTTACAACCTCGATGATCTTGCGTAGGAGAACAGGGAGTCTTTCTAATGCAGACTTGTTATCAATTTCCCACTGCCGGATTTTCTTCTCGAAGTTCTCAACTTTGATATCTTTTGCTGGAAAAACACCGGCGCCATTGTGGTAGGCGACGATGAAGTTGGGGATTTGCTTGAGGTAAAGCAGAGGGAGGATCTGTTCCATATCGATTGATTGGCTATACTTCCCAGAACGAGTCTTGAGGTCGAAAATCGAAGACTGGGGAACTTCGGATCCGCCGGTCTTGATATTTAGAGAGTTGTTCTCCTTTGGGATGGACTGACTGACTGAGACCGCTTTCAGGGCTTGAGTTAAATCGTCATCCTCGGCATGGCTTGGTTTTCGTGGTAAGGCGGTATTGAAATAACCATCGCATTCAAAGCGAAGAATGAATCTGAGTCCGCCGAATTTGTACTGCACTATTCGTTGATGCGTCTCCGAACCCTTGACATCCGGCTCCCAAGTCGTATACGCCTCTGGGAACGTATGTCCAAATCCTCGCACCCCAGGGATAAGTTCAGTTGGGGAACCCTCGTTACGGACGAAGAAAACGGTGTTTCCGACCAGCCCAACCGTGAAGCGGAAGGGCTTATCATCATGTCGAGCAAAACGAAGGAGGTTGCCCAGAGTACTGCCACAGGCGAAGACGTCAATATCGGACGTTGAAAAAGCAGCGTCAACTCTGAGTATAGCTTGAACGGCGGGTTCTATGGGGTACGATGGAAACCTAGCAGCATTTGGGTCTCGATAGAAATCGCCAGCGTCTTCATCTAACTGACGCGGTACCGAGAGAGGTGTCCACAATGGTGGTTTTCCTTTGAAGAAGTCAGCTTGTCCTTTTGTTCGCGTCCGCCGCTACATTCAATTCTTACCAGGTACCATAATAGTCGAAGCGCTCTCGTTCATCCAATTGTAGGATGCAACATATTCACAGTCAGTGATAACAGCAGCCTCGGAAAGGGTATCATCTGAAGCGGTAGGATCGATATCTTTAGTGGTGATTTTGGTAACTAGATCCCCAAGAGGATACTTGACAATATCGGGCTGCAGTGCAGATTGACGCTGTGGTGCACTCTGCCCCCCGCCACGTCTGCCTCGACCGCCTCGACCACCTCGAGGTGCAAAGCCGGCCCTACCGCTAGAGGAGGTACCTCTCCGAGTTGACATTTGAAGCTTCTTATGTAAGTTTTCAAGAACTTGAAGAAACGGCGATCGATAGAAGAAATCACCAATTTTAAGAAAAAAATGGTTAAAGCTGCAACCGATCACGTCTCTAAGGCGGAGGTCAGAATTGAGATAGAGTAAGAAGAGATATGAGACAAGGCTGGATCTTGTAGATGGCTGGTCAAACGAAGTGGTGGGGTGTTGCTAGGTGGCACATTCAGTGCCTGAAGTCTGTGTGTGACCATATGACATTTCGTGCCTGAAGTCTGTGTGACCATGAGTAACATTAATTCCAACAAGAATTAATTCTAGTGCGCATCTGGCCTGCGAGATAGTTCCACCAGGTGCAAGCAGCAATCAAAGGCACATCCGATAATTAACCGGAAGTTCGATCAAGTCCTTCCTACTCCTCATATATACCCTACACACACAAACGTACACGCATACATACACATACACACACGCACCCCCCCTCTCTCTCTCATTTTCACAAGCTCTCTCCTTCACACACTCTATTATCTGCTAGCCCGACTTTTTCCAGGACTCTCGCACTAATGGGTGATCAGGAGGACTCAGAGAAGCGACTGGTGAGGCAGACGAAGCTCTTCAATGCCACCATACATGGACATCGCGAGCTGAAGAATGCCGCAGACGGAAACCGCTTCCTGGAGTCGTTATGTGCCCAAGAAAATGTGACGAAATGTGTTGAGAGCGTTGTCGCCGCAACGGGCGGAATCGATGCTATTGCCAAGTCATTTCGCTTTTCCTGGGATGGCGTCTTCCTCAACGGGGTGGCCGCCTCTGTTCTCCACCGCCTGGCTGATCCATCGCTCAAGCAGCTCTATGCCGGAGAATTCCTCAATCGCATTATCGAGGCCATTGTTGAGCCACCGACATTCTGGAACACGCTTGTCGAGGCCCACCAGGCTCAGATCCTCAATGATAGAGCCACCCACGCGTTCGCCTGGCTCCTGCTCGAAGTTCTCTCCTGCCGTTCTTCCGAAGGGCTGCCAGATGTGCGAGATGTCGCTGAACGTGTAACGGGGAACGAGTCCCTGATCAATGGCTCCTCGCTCGAGATTCGCAGCCTAGGCCAGAAGATCAAGCACCTTCTCAGCAGCACTTCCTCGAACGGGGCGGAAGAAGGCCCTGGTGGACGCCACGATAACGACTTTGTTGACTACCGTAAGGTCAAATTGCTCCCTACCGCCGATGAATTCGCCTCCCGCGAGCGACCCTTCTATCGCCGGGCCGACGCCGTGGAATCTGTGGACGATGAAAGCAAAAGCCTCGTACATCTGGACAATCAATTTCGTCTCTTGCGCGAAGATTTCCTCGGCGAGCTACGGGATGACTTCCACATCGCCATCGGCCAGAAGAAGGGGAAACGCAGATTCATCCTCGAAGGCTTGGAATTCAACGGTGTTGATTGCGGGGCCGTCAAGAGGCGTAAACCCTGCTCTATAAAGCTGCGGTGCAACAGTCATATTCCTCAATTGAATGGCCTCAATAGTGCGGCTGCACGGAAGCACTTTCTTCGCGAGAATTCCAAATTCATCAAGCATGATTCCTTCGGATGTCTCATCAATGGTAACGAGATCGTTGCTTTTGCAAATGTCGACCGCGATGAAGATCTGCTTGCTCAAGCAAAACCGGTCATTGCTCTTCGCATCGAGGATGAGCAATCTTTCAATAAGGTCCTGTACATGTCGAAAACCTCCAGCGAGCTCAAATTCGTCCAGGTTGACACGGCATTCTTTGCCTACAGTCCAATTCTGAAACGCCTTCAATCGATGAAGGAAATCCCATTGCAAGAGCAGCTTCTTGACCTCAGCCCTGGTTCAAACGAAGTCCTCTCTGGTATTGAGCCTACAAATGTCGTCAACAGCATTCGGATCAATTTGGAGGACGATCTTCAGAGTATTCTTGGAACGAAAAAAAGCGTAAAGCTTGATATTGCTCAAGCCACATCGCTTCTCACTGGATTGACGAAGAAAGTCAGCTTAATCCAGGGGCCTCCGGGTAAGTTGGTGACGATATCTCTACGATCTTTCAGCATTGTGAAATTGACTAGACTCTTGTAGGTACTGGGAAATCCTTCATTGGTGCATTGATCGCGAAAGCACTTCACGACCACACCACGGAAACAATCCTTGTGCAAACATACACAAATCATGCACTTGATCAGTTTCTCGAGGATTTGCTAAATATCGGTATCCCAAATGATTCTATCGTTCGACTTGGCTCAAAGTCTACCGCTAGTACGAAAGCTTTGAGTCTTTTTGAACAGCAGAGCAGCTATAAAGAAAGTAGGGTCACATACAGCATGAGACAAGAACAGCAGTCACAAGCGGAAAGTTATCATGATGCTCTAGTTAAAAAGGTCAACCAATATATGACATTTCGACCAACAGAGAAGATTTTGCTTGACTACCTTGAGTTCTCAGCTGATGCCGAATTCTTCGATGCCTTCGTAGTTCCAAAAAACAAAGAAGGTATGACCGTGGTCGGGCGCAAGGGCAAGAAGATTAGCGAATATTATCTATTCCAGCGCTGGAGTTCTGGACATGACGCTGGCGTGTTCCATCGCAGTGCGAAGCAACAATTTCCAACCGTGTGGGCCATGAATACCGACATACGTGCGGCCCATCTCTCCCGATGGGTTCGAGAAGTTTTTGAAGAGCAGATTTCTGAGATTGGCAACTTAATGCGCAAATACAACGAATGCCAGGAGAAACTTAAACAGATACGCCAACTTCGAGATGCTCACATCATCGAACAGAAGCGCATCATTGGGTGCACCACAACGGCGGCCGCAATGCATACGGACCAGCTACAGAAAGCTTCGCCTGGAGTTGTACTGGTCGAAGAAGCCGGCGAGATTCTTGAAAGCCACATTCTCACCGCAATGACACCGAATACGAAGCAACTAGTTCTCATTGGCGATCACAAACAGCTTCGCCCTAAAGTTAACAATCATGCATTGACGGTTGAGAAGGGCGATGGTTACAACTTGAATCAATCACTTTTTGAAAGACTTGTACTGGCTGGAGTGCCTCACATTACCCTCAATCGGCAGCACAGGATGCGTACCGAGATTTCATCGCTTGTTAGGAATCTTACGTATCCCGAACTTGAAGACGCTGAAGGGACTGACGGGAGACCCCGACTCCGCGGCTTCCAAGACAGCGTCATATTCGTCTCTCACAATCATCCTGAACTCAACGCTACACGAATTGCCGACCGTCGTGATGATGGATCAAATTTGAGCAAGGAGAACAAATACGAAGCCGAAATCGTCCTCAAATGCGTTCGCTACCTCGGCCAACAGGGTTACGGTACTAACAACCTTGTCGTATTGACTCCATATCTTGGCCAGCTATGCGTGCTGCGCGACACCCTGTCTAAGGACAATGACCCGGTCCTGAACGATCTGGATTCGTTCGACCTAATACAGGCTGGATTGTTGTCACCCGCAGGAGCAGACGTAGGGAAAAGGAAGATTAAAATCTCAACTATCGGTAATTTAGAAACCAATCCGCTTTGACTTCCACATGCCGCCTAAACGTGGCAGCTCGGAATTAATGGTACTGTCGGCGACTGACTCTGGCGTAGATAATTACCAAGGCGAGGAGAGCGACATCGTCATCGTGTCTTTGACAAGAAGCAACAGTATTGGCGACATTGGTTTCATGGCTTCTCCCCAAAGAGTCAACGTTTTATTGTCAAGAGCGAGAAATGCCTTGATCATGATTGGCAACGCCGATACTTTCATGAATAGCCGTAAGGGCAAAGATGTCTGGATTCCGTTGATGGAGCAACTGAAGAAGAACGGGCACGTCTATGATGGGTTCCCTATTCAATGCGAACAGCATCCTGAAAAGAAGGCACTGCTGAAAGCCAAGGAAGAATTCGACATAGCATGTCCTGATGGAGGCTGCTCTGAGCCCTGGTAAGAACGTGACCGCCTGCCCTAATTATACAAATACCTCTAACACCTAGGGAGTGGAATACTACTCAATTGTGGGCAACACGAGTGCCCTTATCGTTGTCACCAACTCCAAGATCATACGAAGATGGAATGCCCTGCGATTATCAAGTCGAGGTGCTCCCGGGGGAAGCACAACATCTCGAGGAAGTGCCACGATAAAGCCGCTGCATCCTGCAGAAAATGCGAGGCCGAAGACCAGGAACAAAAGAGAAAACAGGAGCGAGATCACAAACTCGACCAGGAACGCCAGGCAAAACAAATCGCGTATGCACGGAAGTTAGCCGAGATTGAAGATGAAATCGATCATCAGAAGCGCTTGCTCAGGGAGAAGAGGGACGATCGTGACCGAGAGAACGGTATATCACAGAAGCAACAAGACTTAGCAAGCTTGAAAGCCCAAGTTAAAAGATTTTCTGAAAGTGGTGATGCCGGCGCTTCGACGCTACCAAAACAGTCTGGCCCACCATCTAGCGGCCGAGCGACTTCTTCTACCACTCCTGTAAAGACTCCGCCCGCGCCTCAAGCCAATCTAACCGCGCCTCAAGCCAATCTAACCGCACCTCAGCCAAGTCAGACTTCTGTAAAAGAGCCGGAGAACAATGAAACCCATGGCGAATGGGAAACCAGCGAATCGAAAGCTGACTGGGAATGGCAAAAAGAGTTTGAGGGCGCTGAGAACGAGGCTCTCGATTCTTTGATGGACATGATTGGTCTAGAATCAGTCAAGCAGGAGTTCCTTGGAATCAAAGCCAAGGTTGACGTTGTGGTCCGACAGAATGCGTCTCTCAAAGACGAGAGGTTCGGCGCTGCATTATTGGGAAATCCAGGCACTGGAAAGACCACAGTGGCACGGCTGTATGCAAAGTTTTTGGTAAAGGTCGGTGCACTGCCTGGCAGCTACTTTCACGAATCATCTGGATCTTCACTAGCCAACGATGGCGTCTCTGCGTGTAAGGCGCATATCGACAAGATCCTAGAAGAGGGCGGAGGCGTTTTCTTCATCGACGAGGCATATCAGCTTGTGTCTGGTAACAGTTATGGCGGCAAAGCAGTGCTTGATTATCTCTTAGCCGAAATTGAAAACCTCACAGGGAAAATCGTCTTCATCCTTGCAGGATACCATAAGCAAATGGAGGCGTTTTTCGCTCATAACCCTGGGATTCCTAGCCGCATTCCAAAGCGTATGGAGTTCCAGGACTACGACGACAAAGAGTTACAGACGATCTTCTGCCATTGTCTCAAGTCTAAGTACAAAGGAAGAATGAGCGTCGAAGATGGCATGGCCGGACTATACGTTAGAATCGTGGCCCGACGAATTGGTCGAGGGCGTGGGCGCGACGGGTTCGGGAATGCCCGGGAGGTCCAAAACAAACTCGCCCAAATTACAGAGCGTCAAGCCAAGCGTCTTCGGAAGCAGAGAAGAGCAGGACTCAAGCCGGATGACAATCTGTTAACTAAGGAAGACCTTATTGGACCGGAACCTTCAGCAGTTCTTAAGAACAACGCCGCGTGGTCTAAGCTGCAAAAACTGATTGGGTTGAAGGCCGTCAAGACCACCGTCCGTGTTCTTCTAGATGGTATTCAGTTCAACTATCAACGCGAATTAGATGAAAAGCCTCTCGTTCAGTATTCGCTCAACCGCTGCTTCATCGGATCACCAGGCACTGGCAAGACATCCGTTGCGAAACTTTATGGGCGCATATTGGCGGACATCGGCCTTCTTTCTGATGGAGAAGTGGTCGTCAAAAATCCAGCGGACTTTGTCGGAAGCGTGCTCGGAGCCTCAGAAGCGAACACGAAGGCCATCCTAGCCTCGACAGTCGGCAAGGTTCTTATCATTGATGAAGCATATATGCTCGCAGGTGGGGCTGATCCATACAAGACGGCCGTCATAGACACGATCGTTGCTGAGGTACAGAGTACGCCGGGTGAGGATCGTTGTGTGCTCCTCCTTGGGTACAAGGATCAGATGGAAGAGATGTTTCGGGATGTCAATCCAGGTCTTGCTCGACGTTTTCCATTAGAGTCTGCTTTTGTGTTCGAGGACTTCAGCGACGATGAGCTACGCCGGATCTTGGACCTTAAACTCAAGGATATAGGCTTTGGCGCGACCGATCTGGCCAAGAAGGTTGCAATGGAAGTGCTCAGTCGCGCGCGAAACCGACCGAATTTTGGAAACGCTGGCGAGGTAGACATTCTTCTAGACCGAGCCAAGGGGTTGCACCAAAAGCATATGTCAGCAGGGGAGGCAAAGAATTGTGATATCTTCGATGCCGTCGACTTTGATCCAGACTTTGACAGAGGTACACGGGCTGCTACTAACCTTGCACAGCTATTCCAAGACGTTGTCGGATGCGAAAATGTAATCAAGCAATTTGAGGGTTACCAAACAACCGCTGCAAATATGAAAGCCCTCGGAATGGATCCGCGAGAACAGATCCCATTCAACTTTCTATTCAAAGGGCCTCCAGGCACCGGCAAGACAACAACAGCTCAAAAGATGGGCAAAGTCTTCTACGACATGGGTTTCCTTGCCCACGCGAAAGTAGAACAATGCTCCACCACTGACATGATCGGAGAATATGTTGGACAGACCGGACCAAAAGTCAAGAAGCTATTGGAGAAGGCTATGGGCAAAGTTCTGTTCATCGACGAAGCTTATCGTCTTGCTGAAGGAGGATTCGCAACTGAGGCAATGGACGAGCTTGTTTCCTCTCTTACGGACCCCAAATATGCTCAAAAACTCATCGTCATTCTTGCCGGCTACGACGAGGACATCGACCGCTTGATGTCGATCAACCCGGGTTTAACCAGTCGATTTCCAGAATCTGTCGTGTTCAATCATATGGAACCCGAATTCTGTCTTGAATTGCTCACCAAGATCTTAGACGACACGAAGAAGAGAAAGAATGCACCGCTTGATCTCTCGGTGCTTAAACCTCCAACCGCGGAGCTCCGTGAGAGTATATTGCGCCTCTTCAGAGACCTATCGCAACTAAAGTCCTGGGGCAACGCGCGGGACGTGAAATCCCTTGCTAAGAATATGTTCGGAGAGCTCATTTCTCAAGTAGCTGAGCCTATCACTCGTCTCGTACTCACGGAGGATATTATAATCAAGGTCATGGGATCCATGTTGGCAGAGCGCGCTCGCCGAACTGAAGCTGCAGGAACTACGCGGCACGGACCAAATCGCATGATCCCAATCACTCAGCTCATGAAACAGAATGTGCCAGATCAGGGTGCTAAGGAGACGAACATCACCACTTCATCCTCTACTCAGAATGGCAGCAACGAGGGAAACGGACCGCCGCCAAATGCTCCTCCACATATTGAGAAGAAGGCGGCCGATCCCTGGGATTCAGGACGCCAGCCAGGACGCGACGCAGGGGTATCCGACGAAGTATGGAATCAGCTCGAACTCGACAAGAAAGCCGCTATCGCGCGCGAAGAAGAATATCAACGCCTTCAGAAGGAAAGACTTGAAGAAGAGAAGCGGATCGAGGAAATGAAGAAAGCAGAGCTACGGGCTCTTGTTGACAGTGAGAGGCGGAAGCTTGAGCAAGAGCGTATTGAGATGGAGTTGGCTAGGAGGGAAAGAGAGCGGATTTTGGCTGCTTTGGAGGAAGCACGGCGGAAAGAGATGGAGACGCAGAAAAAATTGAGAATAATGGGACCATGCCCAATGGGGTACCAGTGGATCAAGCAGGCTAGTGGGTACCGTTGTGCTGGAGGAAGCCATTTCCTATCTGATGGAGATGTCGACAGGTTCTGTGTCTAAGTCCCCTTAGCAAATTGTTTCCAAGTAAGAATACTAGAGTAATTGAGAGGTGCCCAGGGTACCAAGTGCCCAAGACAACCGGTATATAAGTAACTGGCCTGCCAGAGCGCTCGACTGTATTCTACTCCGTATCTGCCGGCAGATCTACCGATCTGATCCAGCCGAGACATAGCTATTTCAAATATATTTCAAAATACACAGAGTAACCAGTTAAAAACTACTTCCTAACTCATCCCCAACTTCTCCACCGTACCATCTTACCACCACTTCTTCACCAGAACCACAACAGCCATCAACAATCACAAGACTATCTACCTCAAATGGGAAACTTCGAGCAGCCGGTAGACCGTCGAAATAGCGGAGAGTGTGTCTGAAAAAGGCAGAGGTCCGACGTATCGACGGTCCTAGTCAACCCTTCTTCCCTGCTAGGCATAGGCCCACCTTCGCTCCCTCTGCCGGCAACCTCCCACCCACTTTCGGGATTGTCAGACTTGGGTTGGGGGGCCAGGCGTATCTTCCCACCTCTGATTCCGGCCTCGTGATCCCAGGCCCAGTTCAGTCCCCGGAATCATCTCCAGAACCGCCTCCTGCCCCTCATAGCGTTGCTCCACCAGACCCGCCCGCTGCAAGCCCGAGAGAGGTGCCTGTTATCCTCAGATATCCCAGCCTTCTAGTCCCCCCGGCATGCCTTGCACACCGCCGACAAAACCTCAGGAAGCTCACTGAGGGTAAAAACAACTTGGGGGAGATAGTTGACGCCGAGTACCTCAGGTCAATCAGGGGGGACCTCCCAAGGATCGTAAGATGGGGGTATTTGATCTCCGGAGTGACCATCCAGGTGCGTCTAAACGATATGAACCCCCACCGTTGGAACTCCTGAAACGTAAAAAGTTGGTCGTAACTAATATAGAACCAATATAGAAACTGGATGGTCAGCATCCGACCATTTCTCTCCCGGACGGTGTAAAGACGATCGACGTTGCCCGGAGCTGGGACGACTTAAACCTCGTCATCGTCCACCTCACGTTGAGACCCACTATCTTGTGGGTCATCACCACCGCCATGGGCCTAATGTTTTCAGGGGTCACTTACCACGTTGACCAAAAATTGGCGGCGATTTACATCGTCGGCCTGTTGAATTACGCAGTTGGCCAGTTCATGGTACTGCTCAAGGAGTTCAACAAGACCTAAAGTGCAACCAGGGCCATTGCGCAGTCCTGGCTCTGCCATTGTCCAAGCGAAGCCCACGCATATTTCCTTTCCTCTGCCATTTTCTCCTGTTATTTATATTTGAATATCTCCAGCGTTTAGATTTTTCCTTAGCGTTGAGTTTTATTTCCTTATAAACTCCTACTTATTTTCCTTTTCTTCCCCCCTTCGCCTGACTCGTGCGGCCAACAGCGCTGCCTTATCAATATAATTATCTTTTTCAAAAATCTGAAAAAGAAAGCAAAAAAAAAAAAAAAAAAATAACATAACTTAGGTAGATCTACATAGGTAGGTATCAACTTGAGAACTCAAGCAGTAGTCATCCGAGTAGCCATTAAATATATCTCTTAGACCAGCTAGCTGCGTACTTGAATTGATTGGTAGTTTGTAGAACCTAGAGAGTACTTTGGTACTTGGTTGGAAATATCCATGCAATAGCCCGATAAATACGAAGTTAGATCTCTAGATCTCAGGGACCAGGTCAACCGAATTGATAGGCAGGTTTTGACTGTACGTCATGTAGCTGCACGAAGAAGACTTAAAGGTACCCTCGATAGACGGAGAACGTTAGAGCCATCCACTAAGTTTACACCCAAAGTTAACAACCGCACTCGTTTACCTTCCACCATAAAAACCAGGCCCACCAAGACCCCTCCACTTCCATTCCCAAGCAATAGTATGCATAAACCCCCACCATAATGGCGACGACGAAGACGGGGACGGGAGAGCGCAAGATCTCCCACTACACACTTACGGTTACCGCCGGTCCCTCTCGCGATATTTCTACGCACGTTACTGTGCCCGTCAATACCGAACGCCCGGTGCATTTCGATACCGACCATATCTCTACCGATCTTTTCGTGCGTATACAAAACTATCGTGGAAGTACGTCATACGAAATGGCCTCTTCCTTTTTGGCTTCCCGAAACCGGATCCCTGCGGTTTTGTGTGCTCAGGGATTATGGGGGTTCAAAATACAACGTTTTCAACGCGGTACTAATAAATATTTATTCAAAAGCTGATAACTCACTCCCAAAGACATCACCATACTTCACCACCCCACCGCACTCCACGAATAAAGATAAATACTCCATCTCCTTCTCACCGTTAATATTCAAGAATACCTCTATAAATGGCGACGACCTAGTCCTAGGCAACGACTTTGACCACCCGATTTCTCAGAACCTACCACCAGGTTTCAGCGTCGCATGGAGAGTTGCGAGGTGGGTTGTAGACCCGGGACTCGAAGGAGACCCTTGGGCTGAGAAACCGTGGTTGGAAGGGAGGGTTTTGGGGAGTGTGAATGTTATCGACGTTGGGGAGAGGAGTGGGAAGGACGGAGACAGTGGCGTGGATGTGATCGAGGAAGGGGCGTACAAAGGTGGGTTGAAAAGTGGGGATGGCGGTGTAATTATAAGTGAGGAGATACCGAAAGATGGAGCGGCGAGGATGAAGTTCTTTGTGCAGGAGGAGAGGAGGAAGAAGTTCGAGTTTGAGAAAGGAGAGAGGTATTGGATGGATTTTTATAATCCGTATCTTGATTTTAATGGTATACTCACCCTCCTTACTTTTCCCGATAAGATCTTGGGTTTCGTTGTAAAATGCTTACTAGGATGTGATGTACACAGAATTCGCACTCCACCTCCCCGGCGTCTCAATACACATCCTACAATACTGGGACGGTCAACCGCTTCGCTACGTGCTGAAGAACCGCGTTGATCAAACAGTTTACTTGGTTGTACAGTTCACACTAACACCAAAGGAGGATACTGAAAGCAGCGGTGAAGAAGAAGACAGTGAAGAGGAGGAGGATGAAGAGGATGATGAAAGCGAAGACGAAGACGGCTTCGAAGACGCGAAAGAGAACGAAACCACACCTCACCAAAAGGGTAAGAACCCGAAGGTGGAGACAAGTCAGGATGATATAGACTAGCTGACCAATTGGTCGCGCGGAGAAAGACCGGAGGTCAAAGGTAGAAGTTTGGAGTCGGTTAAGGGATAGATGGAGACAAAGGCGGCTTTTTGGTAGCGTTGTTTATTAGTGCTTGTTTCGTTCATTAGAATTCCTCTTTCTATATTCCCTTTGCAATACTGTTCTTTGATACACCCGTAGAATCTCCACTACCTCTCTAAATTTAAATATAGACCTACCTAAATGAAGTTCTCATCTAGTATACCCCCCAATCCCTACAAATACAATTGTACGTTCATTCAATCGAATATGCATGCCAGAATGGTATTGCTTTGAATGCTCAAAAAACCAAATAATGTGACATGAACGCTTCATAATGATAGGTTAAAACCACCCAATGGATGCTACACCAAATCGCATCTTACTGTATACCACCTGTGTCCGAAACCGAGGCTAGTTAATTAGGATGTTCAAGTGCTCTTCCCACTAGCCGTCCTATCCAACAAACCAGTTCCCCTAACCCCCTCTCCTTCTCCAGGTCCATCCTTTTGACCCCCCTCCCCGTCAACAACAGGTATCGTAGGAGCCCTCTGTCGACTAATCATCCCCGGCCAAACCCTTGGCTCTCCAGCGCTGATTCCCATCTCTCCTGCCGCTTTCACCATATTATCCAAACTCGCATCTCTCATCAACCCACCAGCGCTTGTTGGGCTCTTGCCCTCATTTTTGCTCCGCGTGCGATTCAGGCTGAAACTGTTGATTCGCTCGGTCGGAGTAAGTATCTCGTCTCCGGTACCGGATGCCAACATCATCTTCGGGGTAGAAGGAGGGACTTGGTAGCTGTGGATGCTGGGAGTCATCGCGATGGAGGCCGTTGGATTAGTGTACATAGAGGTCGTAGGACTCTGTGGTCTAGAAATCTGAGGGCCTCCAGGTTGGCCTTGCGATTTGAGATAGTCCAATCGCTTCAATTGCGACGTCGGCGCCTCATTAAGCTGCTGCTGGATTGGCGCAGTAAGCTTCTGTGCTGTTGGTGAAGAGGTGTATTTGTCGATCCTATTCATTGTTAGTCAATCCTCTTATCTGATGCGAGTAGTACGTTGTATGCATGGACAGGACTATTTCTTACATTTCCAGCTCCTGCATCAGTGTTTCATCCCTAAATTGGACCCGAATATTCGGGACATTGGTCTTCTCCATATCATTTCCAGCGACTCCACGCTTATACCACCCGTTACCCAACCAGCGCGTCTTTAATCCCGATTCAAATCCACTCTGTAAGACACTGTTCCTGGCGAGTTCACACATATCCACAGCGGAGAGCTTGTAAATCTGTGCAGCGACAGAGTACTCCTCGATCAATGGCTCCTTAGTGAACGCGAATTGTAGGGGATCGTCCGTGCTCAAAGAGACGTTGAGGCCACGTTTGAAGTATTGAAGGAAGGGATTCTTGTCGTAGGCGAGGAAGAGGGCGTTGTTGGAGAGCGGACTCATGGCTATACCGATCTGCTCGAGGTAGAAAATATACTGCAGAAGCGGGACTTTGCGGAGCAAGATACCGTGCGAGATGGAATGACAGACAAGTACTGCGGCAGCAAGATGGTCCGTGTCACCGGCCTCTCCGCAATGTGGTCGAAGAACAAAAGTATTGAAACCTCTCTGCTTTCTCCACATGTTCAAGGAAGCAAGGTTGGCGAAAAGGTAGTAGAGCCAGTAGCTGTAAGGCGGGTTCTGGCCGGTAGTCCAAACCTTAGGGAACGGGAACTTGCGGTACAACCTGCGTTCAGGCTTGCTCTCATCGTCAACGCTATCGATACCGACAACGCGCTGAAGGAAGACGTGGAGTTTTGGATGAGACTCAGGGTTCTTTGTGACCTCGAAGAGAGGCTTGAAAATATTATTGACCACCTCCTCGAAGTTCTGGACGAGGTTTTCAGCTTTGTAGATATTATAAAGCCGAGGAATCTGAATCAGCCACCGGACATTATGTGAGAACAACTTGTTATCAACTATCCAGGCAGCGAGTTTATCCCATTCGTCCTCCGAACGACCGTAGATCGAAATTCTATATTCCGCCATTTGGTACTTGGAAGCTTCAAGATCAGAGATTACTTCGCCAGTAATCTCCGCCAAGAATTTACCCTTGGAGTAGTTGTCCGTTTTCAGGAAGATGGTACGTAGACGGGATTCTCCGATAGGGTTGTACTTCAAGTTGAACTTGTCGAATCGGTGGAAACTGTCGGTATGGGCATGCATATCAAGTGTGTCGATACTGAGATCGTACGCGGTAAGGTTGATACTCTCGAACACCTCCCTGAGTGTTAAATGCTTCCCGTCACGGAAAATAACAACCTCGTCGGGACACTTCTTCATCTTGCTCTTGATGAATCGAAGCAGATGTTTCTGGTTCATACAGGCGGAATGGTGAACGTGAGTGTCGACTTTTCTGACGTTGTAGAAGTCCCTGTGGGGCACTCGCTTCGAGTCCGCCATCTCTTGGTACTCGTTCAGGAGAGAATACAAATTCCATTTGCCTTCGAGATAGCTCAGTCGCCTCCAAGCGAACGACTTGCTAGGTCCATCAGAGCTGATGTTGAGGACTTCTTCGAGATCCATGTAGTACTCTCGGATGGTCGGAATAGCGACAATTGGCAGGTCATTATCCATGGCTGTAGAACGTTAGTATCAGGACCTAATTTCGAGCGTAATCTAGTATTGAAAATCCTACCTTTACGGTTCTCATAGACCTGGAATACGCCAGTGTCATCCAACCGGAACTCCATCTCATCCTCCCCGGGTATCTCGCACTCGTCGAAATCGAAATCGCTGCCGATATCCTGACCCGGCTTCCTCGCCTTTCCGCCAGCGCGGTTTAGTTCAGCGGAGCCATCGATACTCGCCGTACCGTACATCGGATCATCTCGTGGGGGTAAAGTCTGAGAGCCTTCTGGGACCCAAACTGGTGGTGGAGGCGGGGGGTATATCTTCCAAGCGGCCTCATCCTTCGGGTTGTCAGTCGGCCCTTGAAGCGACAGCCGAATATACTTGTGTCGCAAATCGAGAATTTTCTGAACATTCGTGTAGATAGTCTGAAGCTCGGCCGTAATACCAGCATCCTCTGCCTCGAAAATTAGCTTCAAACCCCGTCGAATACTAGTAGACCCATAGAGCATAATACATACGTGCGACGTAATTTCCACCAGCAGCTTGATTTGGTGCTGCAGGGCCATTGTTTATCGCATTGAAACCGGTCATATTCGGCGACTGAACCTCTGCCTCCCCTAATGGCTTTTCTAAAGACACATACCCCAATGGTGTCGTCTTCTGCGCCTGAGCCTGAGCCTGAGCGCCGTAGCTCTTCACACTCCCCGCCTTGCTACCACCCCTACTCGCCTGCAAATGCGCCGAATAGTCCAACGACGAGAACCCACCGAATGTTTGCGCGGTCTTGGGCACCATCGCCGGCGAAGTGGCCACAGACCCTTGCTGCGACACGCCAGCATCTACTAATGGACCGCTCATGGTATTAACCCTGGACAATTGACTGTAGAAAAGCTTCGCGTCGGTCTGTTTCAGGGTTTTATCCTGCTGGTAATCATAAAATGCGTTCTGCTGTCGCTTGGCTTCCTCCTCGTCGGAACCTCGCTCTGGCGACTCTTCGTCACGGTGGTCGCCAGAGGGGTGACCGCCGGTATTAGTATCATCTGAGCCGTCGACATTGTAAAGTTTGTGCTTGAGGCCGGCGAGACCGGATTTGCTGTCGTGCGAGGTGAGGGAGTGTCCCAGGTGGGAGTACTCGTCGTCTGACTCCGGGTGGTTGGTTACATGCGTTGGGAGCAGCGACGGGGACGAGTTTGCGGATCCGGCTGGGGAGAAGGAGGTCGTGCCAGCTGGGATCACAAGTCAGCGGTCTACGTAGCTAATTGGAGGTTTTCGAGCTTCTGGATGGTCTGGATGAGGGTCGGGAGACGGGAAATGGGAAATGGGAGGTCTTGTGAGAAGGGAATCCCGGCTGTCGGGTCAAGCTGGGCCGTGGCGTGAGAGCGGTGTGGGGATATGCGGGACAGCGAACAAGAATAGATCGAACTGGCACTCACCACCGGTCATTGTATCCTGTCGAGATCTAGAAGCGTCCGGACTGTACCTGGCCTGGCGTCACTTGAGAGTCCGCGTCGACGGTGCCAGGCAGCGGGAGGGCCCTGAAATGGTACACGGATGAGGGAGATAAGGTATCGAAGCAGGCAATGCGAAGCTTAAAATGACTATGCAGATGTGTACGGTGCGTAGGCCTTCGCACTCGAATGAATAGAATATTAAATGCACAGGACACTCGACCCAACGATGCGATACGAGAGAGAGGAGATGCAGAGTCTACGGAGGATGAAGCCACACGGAGAATGCGAATGTTGGCTGGTCCCATACAATAAAAAGTCTACCAGGTTTAAACTCCAAGTCACATTCGCATTCCCACCGAATTAGTCGACAGGTCAGCGTCAGCACGGCCAATGGCGAGCACAGGCGGGCCCATGAACACCGTCGAGAGCCGGTGGGAATGCAGTGAAATAGCCTGCAGATTCTTCCCCTCAGCTCCCATGCACCGGCCGTTCCCATTCACATCTCTTATCGCATCAGGAAGCTCAAGCAGAGCGAAGCGCTCGAAGCGGCGGCCAGTTCCGAGGGCGGTGAGCCCCGTCGACAATTGGCTAAAGTTTTTTTTCAGGAACAGCGACTGGCGACGGAGAGTTACTTCGCGGCCCCTGTCGATGCCCTTGCAAGCTTGATTCTCCAAACGCCGCAGAAGCAGAGAGCTCGAGTCCCACGTTCGAGAATTCGATATCAATGCCGGATTGGAATTAATTGATCGAAAGGACACGATGATGTCACTGTGCGTCTTGATCCTTGCAGCCTTTTGGGCCCACATATCGTGGAATAGGCGACACCAGATTGGGTCGGTCGGTCGACATGAAATCTAGATCCCGGTTCGGGGAACTCGTATATCTCGTATGCGGATATATCTTATGCGACGTGGTGTATATTCGTGTCATGTCAGGCTCGTAACATATCGATATTGAAGCACAAGGAGAGCATTATTCCCGTATCCCGACCGGCATTTCCACATCCTCCTCTTCTCGATTGCCTCGCGACCTTATCGATCCATAATATATCCATGACCATGCCCGAGTTCCTCCGTTGGTGCCATAGATTCGTACTACCAATACATCTTTCCACCTGGACAGCGATTCGTATCCCTCCAAAAAAAAAAAAGTAGTAGGAAATCGACAGAAAGGATAGTGTCACACACGATTAAATCTTAATTCTTGCTCGGCTTCAAAGCAGAAGAGTAGTAAAGAAATGAGATGACAAAAGTAAAGTTAAAAGTCATGAATCATCCGATCACGAAGGAACCACCTGCTCGCTCAAGAACTCCTCGTTGTTCTCGAACTCTTCCTTCACGATATCCAGACCTCCGACCAAGTTTCCCTCGTGGTACAGCTGTGGATAGGTCGGCCAATCGCTGTACTCCTTCAACCCCTGCCTGACCTCGTCATCCTTGAGGATGTTGAAGAACCCGTATCGGATGTTACGCTCCCGGAGGATGGCCACCAGCTGCCTGCTGAACCCGCACTTGGGCTCCGCTGGTGTTCCCTTCATGAAGAGCATGACCGGAGCAGCATTGACGAGCTTTGTCAGGCGTTCGTGCAGCGATTCCTCCTCCAGCTCTGTCTCGTCCGTTGTCGCGTTTTCCGTAGTGCCATTGGGGTCTGCAGATGGTGCGGCACTACCAGCGGCGGGATCAGGAGTACTGCCGGCCGGGGCAGCGACCTTCTGGGCAGGAGGGATAGCAAGCAGGACCTTGCTGGTGGCACCGCTGTGCGATTGGATGGCGTCGTTCAGCTCCTTGGGGTCTGCACCAGAGATCTTACGTAAAATCTTGCGGTTCTTGACGAGAACGAAAAACGGAACGGCGGAGACTTCGTATTCCTCGGAGATGTCGGGAACCTCTTCGGCATCTATGGAGATGAAGACAGCCTTATCGTTCGGGGAGGTACCAGCGATGGTGGCGAAAACCTCGTTCATCTGCTTGCAGGGAGCAGCCCATGATGTGTGAAAGGAGATGGCGAGCAGAGTGTTTTCGGGAACGGAGGAGAAGACCTCCCGGAAGGCCTCGACGGTTGTCGGGGTGTGAAGCGTCGCCATCTCTAACCTTTTATGCTGGGTGTATGAGTGGTCGGTCGGGTCGGGATGAAGCTTGGCGGGTAGAGGGGTAGCTCCGGCTATTGGGCGTGGAGGGGCAGTAGGAAGCAGAGCAGAGCAGCAGAGAGAGAGGGTCCGTTCTAATCAGATGGAAGCTGGAATCAGATTGATCAGATTGATAAAAGGAAGACGAAGAGGATTTTATCTGATCTGCCGGGGGACCGGGTTCGATTTATCTTGGATTCGTTCGAGGTGGGATCAATCGATGGACAGGTTCGGGCCAGCCGACAAGAATTTTATAGTGGCACCCGCACTATTTTTGGCGGGGCGATTTCTAAGCCCGCCCTGGCAACACCCCGCCGACTCGATTCCGCCATCCATCCCATCCCGACATCAACTGACAATGGGGGCTTAGTTGGTTCCCTATAGCTACCGGGTTTGATACCGCTGCAGTGCTCAGTAGCTGGCCCGCATATGCACAGGTAATTTGTACCGAGTGAGAGCAGATACATATACCTCGCTAGCTGGCGCATTTCCGGGTCTCCACTGCCATGCGTCCTGTCCAGAACTAGCTCCCCCAATTACAATCCTTGATATCACAATCACATCCCTATAGCACAGAACCCACAGGCAACAGCAGATGAAAGATGAATTTAAACGTGAAGCAGTAATGTTTCAGGAGCTTCACAGGAATTTAGTTTAGTATTTAGGTAGTAGCTATTATTACTATTCCTCGCTGCAGCTTTAAATTGGCTGTGGGTCGCACCCAGCTGCCACAAGATTATCTTGCAATTTCCCTCGCGAACGGTCCCTTGAGCCTGACGTCGACCGTATACCGAACCACACACTTGACTATATCATCTTCGATTCCTCGAGCTTGGATTCTCTTTTCCTTTCTCTCACTCTTTTAATTCACTCTCTTCTCCTTTTATCTTCGTGTTTTCCGTATCCCCCATCTTCACCACCTTCATTGCAGCTCACTGCATCGGCCAGCCATGAACTCCACCAGCGGTATGCATTCGCACAAGCACCTATTCATCCATTTAAACAAATATAGATATAACGTTCTAAGCAATTCTAACAAATCCCGCTTAATTCACCAGTTAAACGGGCCGCCGTGGCCTCCTTAATGGACCAGCTCCGTGCCGACGTCACAGAAAAGAAGCTAACACCTCAAGGTCCGTTACCCATTGCCCCAAAAATACCACAAAAACAACGCATCCTTGCTGGCCCTTCAACCTTGCATCTGCTGACATCCGTGCAAATTCATGATATGTAGGGGAGCTCGCCATCCTTGAGAACTTGAAAATCTACGGTCGCACTGTATCTGGCTCAGATGCGATCTACTCTTCGGATGGAATCCTCTTCTTGGCAGAAGTTGCGTTCCGCCCGGATAACCCACAGTCCTCTCGTGAGGCATTCCGATGTCTGGCGAACGCATTGTATCTCGATCGACAGACTGCCCAGTATTTCATTGACGCGGGATACGTCGAGAAAGCAAGCGAGGCGTATAAGGTACCTCATATTCCTATTACACATTTAATCTTAGATATATAGAAGCTAATGTATCTTACCTTAGAGCGAGAATGTCGACGACGAATTCTTACTCGGACGCATTCTATTCTTCTGCACGACTTTTGCAAAGGATGACCACCTTTTGGCTAAATGGGTCAGCGAACACCATCTCGTCGAGAATAACACCGCAGTAAGGCCCTCCTTTCCACTATATAACTATAAAATCTAACAACCTAGGCCATCGCCCGCCATGCGAAAGCCTACACCGCAGTCGCCACCTCTGCCTTCGTTCAAGCAGTCCCGATGATGCAAACCATGGCCCTCCAAGATACCCTAAAACTTCTCTACACCCTCACCACGAAACTCCCAGACGTCTTGACCACATTCGGCCCGTAAGTCCCCTTACCAATAAACAGCCACCCCTATAAACACCAACTAACCAATACAGTACAATCCCCCACCTCTTATCCCTCTTATCCGCCCTTCCCCTCCAATCCCCCCCTCTCCAAGTCCCAACCCACCACATCATCGACGCACTCAGCAACCTCCCCCCAACAACTCCAGAAATTCAAGCCTACTACTTCCCAACCTCAGACCCAACCCTCTACATTTCCAAAATCCTCAAAATCCTCGATAAAGCGGCCGTTCAGCCCTCCTCATTATCGAGTCACAGCATCAACAACGCAACAACAGCAGACGATTTCGACTCCCGCGCCGCATCCCTTCTAAAACTCCTGCTAGAGACCTACCCACATTCCCCTGATGCTATCAAACAGTTGCTCAAGGATACATTGCTCCCCTCGGAAACAGAACGAAACCTCCCATTGGGCTCACAGAACACCGCTACTCTCCCGTCGAGACTTCTAAGACTTGCTAGTTCTCCTACAACGACTAACACGAGAGTTCTCCTCCAAACCCTCTTGTTCGTAGTTTCCGACGAGGATCCCGTCCAATTCGTTAAGAATGTAGGGTACGGGTACGCATCCGGATACCTAATGATGAGGGGTATCCCAATCCCATCCGAAGCACTTGAAGATATTGCCGATTCAACCGAAGAAGAAGGAGGAAGCTCAAGGAGAATCAATCCCATTACAGGACAATACCTAGAGGAAGAACGAAGAGCCATGGAAGAATCCGGCGTTACGGGTCTAGAAGGGATGACGGACGAAGAAAAGGAACGAGAAGCGGAGAAATTATTCGTTCTTTTTGAGAGGTTGAATAGAACTGGAGTTATCAACGTTGAGAATCCGGTTAGGACCGCGATGCAGGAGGGACGTTTTGAAGAGATTAAGAGTGATGCTGAGGATAGCGATGATGATGGTACTAATAATGATGCTGGGAAGGGGAAAGGAAAAGCGAAGGACTAGATCAGATGAAATTGTATGGACTTCGTGTTTGTAATAACCGGCATGGTGACTAAAGTGGCCGCATAGACCCTCAGGGAAGGATCAATGAACTCATACAGGTTAGGCTTAGAGCCCACCAAGCTAATACTTTAATAAACCACCATCTCAATAATCATGCTATCCAAATACCCTTCAGAAACCACGATACTTTTGTACCCCGCGTCGGTATTTTTCCATCATTTCGCTCAGTCTCCCGGGGCCAAGCTCCTCCTCAGGTGAAACCTCCAGGATCTCTTCAGAAACACGTAGACGCAACCTCAACTCCCTTCGATAGTCACCAGAAATCCGTGGATTATTCCTCAAAACCGTTTCGACAAGATCGCCAGGATAGTTACGGGCGTTAGCAGGATAGTCGACAATATCGAACCGCTTCAATCCAGATACCTCAACGCTACCCAACCTGACTTCCCTCCAATTTTTCTTATAAACCTCCTCCTCCTTGATGTTCTCCGGATGCAGCGTCTCGGGATTGATCCACATCTGGGAGCGCAGCTGCAGCGTCAAGTGTTCAACGCCCACGAAATGGTATTTGGCGAACTTCTGCCACCATAATGTCGACACTCTCCCTTCATACCGAAGAGTTTTAACGTTCTCCGGCGGTAAGAGAAGAAAAGATGGATGAAACAGATATTCATCGATAATACTCAACGACTCAAGGGCCTTCATATCCCAAACAACATCCTGCAGCTCCTGGAGTTTCTCCCATAAACCCTTGACACCCTCGATAATTGATACTCTAAACTGCCATCCTAGTAACGACAGACTTTTCAAATGGTCCCGAAGTCGGGGAAGTACTGTGATGAGGGAGGTTAATACCGCAGCAGCTATATCTGACACTCTAGGCAAACTTTGGGTGAGTTTCAGCGATGTCAGTCGTTTAAGGTCGCACGTATCAAGGTAATTGACGTGATTGATGCGCATGCTGAGGTGTAGTTGGAATTCTTGCGAGGCGTCCTTTCTTTCCGAGTAAGATTTGATAACTGCCAGGAACGCGTAACAGCTGGACGGGGTGCTCCGGCCAGTCACCGAGAGCCAGTCGTCCAAAACAGGATCTAAAGAACCCATGAAAAGAGGAGCTATCACACCCCATGTTAGATAACCCACTTATTAAGGAACCGCATGTGAGGATACAAAGATGCAAAAATCCCAGACTTAACTTACAAGCCAGACTAAAACTCATCTTTACACATTCAATCCCCGACACCTCAGGGTTTTCCATATACATCGCCCTACAGATATACTGGAAAACCCAAACCTGGGAACTATATCTATCATGGAATAACTCATCGCCCACATCGAGGAGCCGTAAGTGCTTGAGCCCCTGTGGGGGACCAAGACCATCAATGATTGACCGAAGATGAGAGGCCCGGCCTATCTTGAGGAAGTCGGAACTGGGATTTCTTTGCGGAGCGAGCAGGGGGTTGCCGAGCGAGATAACAGACCAGATGTGACGGTAACATAGATCCTTGAACCTTTTGCAGGATAGCATGAGGTAGAAGGCATCGCGGCGGTTAAGAAATCCAAAGATGCGAGAGGTCACCTCGGGTTCGAGTGTCGCGAACGGTGACGGTTTAACCTGCAATAGCGCGGTCAGCGAGAATAAGTCAGCCTTTGCATTTGCAGGGGGATAATTGGGATATAGCTGCTCAGCCGGTTTTGCAAAGGCAGGATGTATGGGCTTAAGATTGAGAATGCCACTGAATATGGGTACTCACATTGGTGCTTTTATATCCCAACCTTGCTCTATCCCTCTCCCAATCCCTCTGCCTAGCCGCCGTAACCCGCTTCCTCTCCGCATGCTCATCAAACTCACCCGTTTCCTCATCAAACCCCCCTCCATTAATCACAATATTCCCCATCTTCAAAGTGTCCTTATTAAACTCCAAAAAGATCCGCCCAAGCGTCTCATCAGACTCCTTAGTGCCATACTTAACATAGTAATCATACGCATGCACACGACGTTCAATAACAACAGATTCAAGCCTTCTCGTATATCCAGCGGTCAACTCGCAAAACAAGTTTGGATCGGAACTTGGACTTCCATCCGTATTTTCAGGGGATAGAATCACACCCTCGAGTTTTAGACGCACCAGTGGAGACACCGACGCCGACGCCGCTTCCGACCCGACCCAAGGTTGTAGTGCGTCTCTCGTACTATCAAAACAGTTATCGTGTAAATTCGTAATCTCAAGGCTCTTAATCCGGGGGAGGAAAATAAGCGGGAACACATGTATCGATAAAACGGGATGACGCTCCAGACCCAGATAATGATCATGGTTTCCGATCCGTATATGCTCCAGACTCGAGAACCCCGGTAAAATCCCGACACGATCGTAACAACCAATAGCGTCTAAAAAAAAGAGTCCCTTCTCCGGACGTCGTATCTCAGGACCAGCCGGGTTCAGATCATCCAAAAACCCTATCCCCCCAATAAGCGCGTAATCAACCCCGCCCAAATCCAACTTCCTCAAGTTCGTCGTAAACAGCAGAAGAAAAGGTAATAAAGCCTCCGAATCCCCTCCTGCCAAAATATTCTCCTCAATCACGTTATCCGGCCCCCACCGCCGACACAGATCAATAATCCTCACCCGTTCATCTTCACTCCATACCCAATTATCAGGCCACTCTTCAGGCCGTAACCTATGCCTACGCTCCCACTTAACCTCAATCTCAACGAATTTCTCGCCAAATGTGGGATTTTGAAGCAGGTATCTGATAAATCTCCAAGTAGGATGCCCGGCGGCGTCGACTCGGAATGTATACCTGCGTGTTTTCTGGGCTTGTATGCTCTCCTTAAACCGCTTGCATGTTTGTTGGAGTCTGGCGAGGTCTGCGTTGGAAAGAGAATCGTCATGGAATATATCGGTGAGGACCTCGTTCGGAAGGGAGAGTATGTTGGACATTGATCATGAATGTATATATCCTGGAGCAGGTTGTGAAATAGGTGAGTGTTTTGGTTAGCATATATATCCACCCGCTTTTTTTAGATCCTGTCCGTAAAATGAGGGGCGTCTTACACCGACACCCGCAGCGCAACTCTACCCTATTTGGCTGTCAACAAACGGCTGCAATACATCATGCCACATCTTGTCTGGATGTATGTAAACCAGCGCTTCCGAGACAATGCATATCCACCTATCCGTAGGACGACAAAATAAACAGAGCTTCCTGATGAAAAAAATTAATTTATTCTTCTATCTCTTTCCATATCCCACATCTTATAACAGAAAGGATAAATGAGTCATCTCAACCCTTTAAAAAAAAACAGAATATGCACCAATCTGATATCATAGTACAACCGCAAACCACAATGTAAAACTCCCTATTCAAATGTCCCCAAAAAATCGAAGTGATGTAAAAAATGGTAACGAGAGTGATATCCAAAAAATATGCTTTCATGTACAGAAAAAACCCAACCAATAAGCCCCTTTCATCCATCTCATAATCAAAACGTACCTCGTACAATTCCACCCCAGCTCATGTTGAAATGATCAATTGCACCCGCCTGCAAGACGTCCGTTTTTCTAGGGTATATAGTGTGTATACGGAGATCTATTACCTCCTCTCAACCAACAGGAAGTGCATGGCCAAATAGCCAAGCACCAAAAACACACCCGAAAACACTCCAAGTCCGGTAACATCTGTCCAATAAGCCTGGTTGTTAAATCCGAACGTCGTCAGGATAGTCGCGCCGGGAACCGAGATATCCAGGCCATATTTCCTGTCAATCAACTGTAATGTCGTCACCTCATTGACGATGAGGGCTTCAAAGCCATAATGGAAGATTGATATCTAGGTCTTAGTTTAGCAGGCAACTTCAAAAGGGAAGAGGAAGGGAAAAAATACATACCACTTGTAACCACTTCGCCGGCCCTGGAATCTTGTCGTGATTCAACAACAAGCCCGCCATTAATAAACTGAACAACATCACCAAACTACCCACGAGATTTGCGATACCGGTATCCTTGAACACGATACCGATAAACAGACACAATGTCGCGGTGGCAAGGTTGAACAGCACAAGGACCAAGAGGAACTTCAGGAATGCGCCCCACTCGGGTAATAGCCCCACCATGGGGTACACGATTGCACCCAAGATAAGCGGCGGTAGTAGGCGCAGCGGGAGAATGTCAAATACGACCTTGCTTGCGAAGTATGTGATTGGTGCATAGTAGCCATTCGCACGCTCACGAACGAACAACAATCTCTCTTGTGAGAAGACGTGAAGAGATGTCAAAGCGCTGAATCCGAAAACGGCAAGGACGAAGAAGAAGAGACCCATGCGGTTCTGGAAGCCGGCAATATCGTCTGTGATACCGTAGAACAGGAAGCCACAGAGGCAGGCGAGGACGATCGGGATGGCATAATGAGTAAGCATGAGCATAGGGTTTCGGTAAAGATTCTTCCATGTGCGAGATGACACGATGTAGAACTGCTCGAACCAACCAATACGTTTGAAACCGGCTATGGGGCCTGTGCCTAGTAGTGTTGCATGAGCATCGCCGTCGGTGTTATTAGCCGTGGAAACGATTTGCTGGATTTCATCGTGGACTTGTTTAGAGATTTCGCTATTGAGATAAGAAGTGATGAGAACATCTAGATCCGATTGCTGGGCGGTGAAGGAGCCTTCCAGGAGACCTGCATCATCCTCGCGATCTGGATCGGCGAGAAGTGCTTCAGACTCATCTGGAACGGAGGCGAGGGAGACATCGTCAGCGCTTTGACCAAGGCCGCTAGACTTCCGGGTAAAAAGAGCGCGCTCCTGGCGGTCCCTAACGGAGTTCGTCCTCTTGCGACCAACGAGTCGAGGTCTTTCGGTTGCCGTTGATGATGAGCTAGGCTCGGAGCTTCCATTTTCTTCACGGGAGACAGTCCTTTTGTGGCTCGCGTGCATAGTCAAATCAACTAAGAAATCGGCGATGTTGAATCCAGGTGGGCATGGGTATCCACAATTGGCGAAGTATTCCTGACACTTGTTGAATTCTCCGGAGTAAACCATTCGGCCCCTGGCAAGAAGGGTAAGGCGATCGAAAAGAGCGACGATATTAGATCTCGGCTGGTGGATTGTGAAGATAATAGTCCGATTATAGTTCTGAGCCAAAGAGACAAGGCATTCGATGACGTTGTAGGCATTGTAGGCGTCGAGGCCGCTAGTAGGTTCGTCGAGGAAGAGGATTGCAGGGCTGGTGACAAGTTCACAAGCGATACTGACACGACGTCTTTCTCCGCCAGAGATTCCGCGCTCTCCCTCCTCGGATCCGATGAGCGAGTCTTTGATTCCCAGGACACCGAGTTGCTGCATGACCTCCATTACCCTAGTTTGCTTGGATTTGAAGTCCATATCCCTCGGTAGACGAAGTAAGGCACTGTTCAGGATTGTTTCGTAAACCGTCAATGTTGGCATGCAAGTATCCTCCTGATCGACAAAACCAATCACGTCCCTGTATTCATCGTCGCTAACAGAAAGTCCGTTGACAAGAATCTTGCCACCCACATTACCACGCTTGTTCTTGCGGGCAAGAATATCTAAGAAAGTCGTTTTCCCCGCACCGGATGCTCCCATAATCGCCATGACTTGGCCAGGGTTGACGACTCCGTGAACGCCGGTAAGAATCTGCTTGCCATTGACTGAATAGGATATATCTTCGAAGAGAAGCGAAGCCGGCTTGTGCTCGGTGATGAGTTTGCTCGACTCGTCGTCGTCCAAACCGAGGTGAATCGGACCCATACCGGACTTGTTATTCTTCCTGTGAAGGAACCAAAGTAGCCCGACGACGGCTGCCAAAGTGACAATGGACCCTCCTACCGCTCCAGCAATCAATGCCTTGTTGACCTTCTTCGGTGGTCGTTTATAACCGGGAATCAACGAGCTGGGCACACACTCAGCAGCCTGGCAATCCAAATAGATGCTCTTATCCCCAAAAACATCACTGATCAACTGGTTCATGGCAGGCTCGGAAAACGAACACCCGTCCTTCTTCGCATCGGCCTTGTCGTAGGAAGCAGTGCAGGAGAACTCGGCAGGTCCCTTGATCTCCTCCGTAAGGAATTCGGATATATCGAGCGATCCTGATTTACCGCACATCATCCGGTCCGGGATACATTTGCACTTGACGGTTTCGCATTTGTAGTGGGTAACGTTGCTGCTGGGAGTGAAGTCCATATCGAAAGTACATTTATCGAGAGCGCAGTAGAACGATTCTTCCTCGTCGACCCAGACTGTTCGATAACTGATTAGTTCTAGCTACTCGCATACCAGTTTGCTCGAAGGCTCTTACATTGGAAATTGCACTCCTCCTTGTCGGCATTGCAGGAGAAGGTCACATCCGCCCTGGAATCCCCAAGCTGGTCCTGAATCTTCTTGTCTACACCGAACATTAGCAACTGTACCTCTAACATCCGCACCTAAACGGTGTTTGTATCGAGAAATCGTACTTGTAACTCGGCACATCTGGAAGTTTTCCTTCACCACGAGACCGCCTTTGTAGCAGGTCCCTTCGACACCTTCGGGCATAAGGGGAATGCAAGCATCGTTCGTGGTACAGACTACCGGTAAATTAGCCTTTCGTCCATGTATCGAATTCGCAAGAGTAGGATATCCTACGATTGCAGTTGATTCCTCCCCATCCGTCTTTACAAGCGCATTTTTCGCCTACCGGCCGCAAGTATCGCTCCTGGCCGTCGCTGAGACCTCCACATTCTATTCAATCCAAGAACCGTTAGCACCAGAGTATATAGCGGAATTGTAGGCGGTGGCAGTGGTATCGGACCTGGTTCGCTGCAGTCGTCTCCTCCCCATCCGGCAGGGCAGTCGCATCTTCCATTGTAAGAGTTGCAGTTCGCAAACTGCTTGCACGAGTGGACCGGCAAGTGACAGTTGAAGCTGCGACAAGGTGTTACCCGATGTCAGTTACGTTCTCTCCCGTTCAAACTCCGGATTACAGATTTCAAGATAAGGCTATCAACGTACCACGGCGGACACTCCTTCTTCGGCGGTTTATCGCCGGGCGCCGACGGCAAAAACTTCGGATTCGGTGTAGTGTAGTTGAGGGCTGAGGTTAATAGGGGTGCGACGGAGAGCGCCGAGAGAAGGAGTAGGTATTTCATGTTTGCTCGGTCTTGAACACAGCGGCACTACGGCACGCCGGGAGATTTCGGTGAATGGGGTTCGTAGGATTAGATATTACAATGTCGCCCGTGGATATATGTGTATCTAGAATGTATCGGAGGTAGTCCGGGAGAGTGGAGAACGCAGAGAGTGTGGTGGTGGTTGGAAGGAGAAGGCTGTTTTACGATTAATGGGGTTTATTGCCGCCTAGTTTGGGGTTGAAGGAACAGCGTGACTGAATGACGGGCCTTAAGAAGGCTAAGCTGCGACCACGCAATCTCCCGGCGACAAGGTTATGACGACACTGTCCAAGTAAGCGACAAAATATATCTTTTAGAAGAGCTGGAGAAGAGCAGAAGAGAAGAATAGTACAAGCAACAGAAAGTTATTAAAAGGAAGGAGAGTGATAAAATACACAGGCCGAACGGAAGACTGGTTATTAGTGCTATGTGGTATCGTTGGAGCTGGAGAAAGAGAGTCGGGAGCAGGAGAGGAGGCCCGGTCTAGAGCCGTGGCACAAGCTTATTATAAGCCGAAAGCACTTCCCACGCACGCATTCTTAATGTCCGCGACGATATGGGCTCAGGTTCCCGAACTAACGTTAACCAGTCGGAGAGCAGAGGCGGAGTAGCAAATGCAGCATGGTGGAGACCCCTAGCTCGTCTTTCGTGCATATTCGTCAATACGTTGGACTTGACATGTATAGCAGAGCCGGGTCGGTGGGCTCGTGAATGGTCACGCTGGCTGGGAACCGACGGCCACATGATCCCAAAACCAACAGAACAATCTATGCTTAGTCGACACTTGTTGAATAGAGGTAAACTGTTGAAGTCCAACGGGATCGGAACTGTAGATATCCGAATCCCACCGTCTAGACTTGCCTTCTCCAAAGCAGATATACTTAGCCCGTGAAGCCTGAAACCGGGTGCCGACACCAGCGTGAAACAACCTGCTGCAGGGCCGTTTTTAGTGCTGGCCGGAAACAACGCGGAACCTGCAACAAGGTCAACACATTCGCACTCGCCCTTGTGTGACATCAGGTGCGTGATGCTCTTGTGCCCTTAAGACAACGTACGTACGTAGTAGCTTAGACTCGGCCTCCGTGCTCACATATTTAAACACCGCACGAACTGGCACGGCCTCTTTCCTCCATCTCCTCTAATCATCACACGCTCATCTCAGCTTCATCGCATCTCCACCCCATGTCCTACCCAAGCTATCCGACCCATCATGGGAAGTCATCGGCATCAATCTCAAGCTTCTAACTATCTTCAGAGCGTGCCCCGGAATCATATTCACGGGACTAGCTCCTGGAATCCTCGGGGTGCTTGCTCATTACGGAGGTTTGTGACGTGTGTAACCTCCAGCACACCCAACGTGCAGGACCTACACCAACGTCCTCCCATCCACAGCATGCACCCGGACTACCTGCCTACCTACCTACCTACCTATATAGCACCTGGGTCCCTATCCCTACTATTCATCAGAGCTTGGTTTGCTATGATCCAAGTTTTGGTAATAGGAATTGGAGGGATGATACCACAATTGCAGAGAGCCAGCAACCAGGGTAGGAATGTTCGAACAGTTTATCCACCCACAGAAGCTTGCTGGCGGGGAATTCATGCATTCGTCTCCGGCCGCCGAGCCTAGTCACTTACCTGGCCAGCTTTGGGACGACTTTGAACAACCAAGCTATGACGACTTTCCAAGCCATTATCCGAATCGAGGCCTCCGACACGAAGGTTCCTTGTCACGGACGTCGCGGGCCTCCATTCATAACTATTTATATAATGATCATACACACCAGCCATGCATGGCCGGTGTTAGTATGGTGTGATGAATTCGCATGGTTCTTCACGAATATTTCAGGGAACGAGCTGGGAATCTGATGATGGCATTGGCTTACGGACGACAAGCGGCAATCGATACCGATTCAATGGACCCTTACGCGCACCTGACGGCATTGCTGATGAGCCAGAACACCCACACTAGCCTCTCCTGAGTTACGGTAGGCTACAATACTTAACTACTATATATAGCCTACCACTTGAGCTTGGCCCATGGAAGTACTAGTAACGGCTAAGATACACCGAGGACGGAGATGTCCCGGTGGGGGGGTATACGGAAGATGGATATGTGCTGCTGAGAACCTACGCCGAAAACAAAGATGTCTTCGGTGTTCCTCCTCACGACAGGACCTTAATCCATACCTACATAACTATATACGACCATCGATAACCTTGCTAAGCCACGGAGAACCCAATTGGCCGAAACAGTCCCTCCAGCAGTATGATTCTTGCGGGGGAACGGCGCCTGGATAAACCCCGAACAATATATACAAAGCCGAATATCGCTACATGTCGTGGGAACTATGGTAGCAGCATGCACCTCCACAAGGAAATCTGCAAAATAGATGGTGCTTCTCCCGAATCACTAATTTGATAAGCATCGTTTGTATGCAGATTTATGGATCCCGGAGTCACCAAGATATCTAATGATGATGTCTTTGGTGCTGTCGACCTACTGCACAAACCCAGATTTCATCGCGTTTAATTATTATACTTTCACCACGAGACCACCTTCACCCAAAGGACGAACTACCTAGGTATATACATACCTGGTAATCAACCCCTTTCAACTGAACGTTGAATGGAGTCAGCCGTACGACGAAGGTAGACCAACCTTGATCGAGCAATTAACATCATGATACATAATCGATGTACCACGCCGACTTTGGCTGAGCGTCATAACGTCCAGACTGGTTTACGGTACTTGGCTGGTAATCGGGGGAGCATCAAGTTCTCTGGTTGATCTATGTTATCGGATACCGTGGACGCGCAAAGTAACAAAATTAAATATGCTGACTGACGGGCCCTGGAAAATTCTCAGTTGCGAGTTAGTCCAATGCTACAGTCATGTATCGTGTCTATGAGTCTATACTAACGCATATCTGACTATAGATCATTCCCCCCTTGCTACGCCGCATAAAAGATCTCCACTAGCTTTAAGGTCGAAATCGACATTCCCGGGCGAGTACATGTGCACTGTAGTGCAAACTCGAACGAAATTCGTTCTGGAAAATAATTATAACTACCTGATATTTAAGAGGGACCGACAATAACATATGTTCCCGGGATCCCTCGTGCACCTATGCAACGAAAGGGCACTACATCGATATATGACCATTTAGTCAATATATACCAGAGATTCTACGATCTGAGATTTAAATATTTATGACCTGGGCTTATAATACTCAGAACGTCAGCGCATTGCCCGCACCGGAAGGTACTCGGAACTACATTGACACGGAAGCACGCAATTTACCATGTTTGATCCGGGTCACGGCCATGGAATTCGATAATCCATTCGATGGATAACTGGGCATCAACGCTATGGGTTCCGGAAAACAAGCTGTGAAACCGAAGTCACGGACCGGAAGACAAATAGCGCCTTCTCGTACCGTCCTTTATGAACCACTTCCGCTCCGTGGCCCCCTATGGTGGAAACTATATAATCTCTAACGTTATTATCCGAATCATCTTATGCAGGGGAAAAGACAAAACCACCACCGACATAATTATAACTACCTAGGTACCTAACTATATATAACTAACGTCGGTGAATCCCCAGACCAGAAGTTATAAACAAATAGGCATCCTAGCCCCGGAACCCTAAACAGATGATAAACTCAGTCAAATATTTAAATGTGCGCCTGGCGCACGTCGCTGTCCCTCGCGCTCATTCCACGATGAGGACCCATATTAGGATCCCTTCGGATACAACGCCGAATCAAAGCCGAAAACACGGCAATAGTTTGATCACCGTTAGTACGATCGACTATAACGAATTCGGCCTGAAAGGCGACAGAACTTCGCGGGAGGTATCGCTGATCGGTTGGGACACCGCATATGATCTCAGTGTTTTCCAGACTCCCCAGAGCACCAAACCAGTGACCGACTGTATCTGTCCAAACACTATCCTCGATGTAGCTGGGATCCGCCGGCTAGGAATCTCGTTGAAAGGGATGAGAGTATTCGCTGGTCCTGCCCACCCTTAGGCCTTATTGGTCTCATTTTTCATGAGGCCAAACTGAGTACCTCCGCTATCAAGGGCCTCGTCCGCCCAAAACTAGGCACTATCGGTCTGGTTTTTCATGAGACCAGTCCGAATACCTACCTTCTGGATCTTGCTCACCACTATACACCATTGGTCTCGTTTTTCATGGGACCAGACAGACTATAACACCCTTATGTTAGAGTCTCGCCCACCATAAGCATTATTGGCCTCGTTTTTCATGAGGTCAAACCAGATTCTTCTCTTATAGAACAGTCTGAGATACATACCTAAGTACATATACTCGACCGCTTATTAACGATATGTTATCGGAACCCAACCTTCTTAGTTGGTTTCCGGCGCCTGTTATAGAGATTATACTCTATGGCACGAATAATTTTATAAGAGAACCAAGGGCAGGAGCCAGGAAAAGTTATCAGCGAGCTGCAAAAGCGAAGTGTAAGGATACTTCCGGGGCTATCATCCACTCGGGCAAGGCTTTCAAACATCATGGGTGGGCCCTATCTTGAGCGATTGCAGTTATGACGGACGAAGACTACCTCCATGAATAACAATATATTTAGGTGGGACATTCGAACTTAGACACCACTCATACGAGATTATCAAAGAATGTGGTCGAAATATATACGTCCACTCAACGACTTAAGCTCGAGCTGGAGACCATGCATCCAAAACTACTTATCAACCAATCGGTATTCCATGTCGTGCAGCCCGCAGAGGAGAGAATCAAAGCAGATATTTAACCCACAAAGCATCATCCAGCAATGGGTAAACGAGCTAGAACTACACACCCCCTACCTCCGAGTTCTAAAATACGACGGAACCCACGACCTTATTTACCTCATGCACTAGAAGGAGAAGAAGGATATCAAGCATTGTGTCTCGAACAGCCGATATATATACATAAGGAGCTTGAACACGAGGCAGACAAATCAGATCTTCCCAAGAGTCAGCAGACTTTATGGCAAATGGAATGGATCCCTTCCCGCGAGGACGTGCTGAAGCGTGCCCTAGGAATCTCCCCATTCGAGCTCTGGATACGTACCAAGATAGCTATTGGTAGGATTATACCTATAGCCATATATAAAATACGCCACCACGAAGCCGCTACTGAGTTCTGAATCTGGATTGCGAATATTCAGATGGCTCGAAATCCCTACCTTCGGGATGCGCTAAAGTCGCAATTCTCATCTTCCAGACCGGAGTCTCGTTTACGAGGCCAATTTTTACATCGACCATCTCGACAATGGAAGCTGTAGAAGGTGTGACTCTACAAGTTAACATCCTGATCCAATTGATGCATGACCCATAATAAAATCGATCAGGCATGCATTGTACCCATGGAACCCCAAACCTCCTACACATCCAATGCAAGAAGCTATTCAGTGTCACATGAAATACACTTCCCGATCATAAAGACGTACACACGTATCTACATAAGGTCACCTACTACAAACTATATATCAACGAATCTACTCAAGAAGACGCAATAGCAGATGAAGTTAACACAAAGTTATTCTATAAACCGCTACCCAGGACCAGGCCCGGGTAAGAAACAGCCGCTACCCACATGTCGCTTCCTCTATAAACAAAAACACATATATAAGAAGAGTACAAACCCAGTGTACGCAATACGCACTGGCTCGCCAGAACATTCAACTATCATCTTTCACCCCATCCATCTGTCAAAAACGAGATGAAGCCGATCATCGAAGTCGAAGAACGAGAGTCACAGTCTCGTACGATCGTGTCGATGCATATGCATATGAGAAAAGAAAAGAAAACGGAAGATCCGGAGATAGTAGCATGCAATATAAAGAATCCGTGTAGTTAGACTGCTATCTAACCTCACTATGCAAATAGTTTAGAAAAGAAATGAAAAAAGGAAAAGGACAATCCCGAACCCCATATTCCCGAGTCAAGAACGTCAGAGCGGCAAAAGATAACCGTGAAAAGCGGTTGTAATGTAGAGTAATAGTATTTAGTAGTAGCAGCGGTGATGGTTTTTTTTGTTTCGCAGACAAAAGAGAAAAAAGAGTAAACAAGTAAGAATACTAAACGCCACTGTGCAGTCTCGGTTTTATCGATAGACAAAAGTAGAACAAAGAGGAAAGCAAAAACATACACCCCGATAATATTCACAGTCCACCCCGCCCACCGTAGTTTCCGCAGACCCCAGTAACAAGAAAGAAAAAGTAGCATACTGGCTAACAAGAGTAAAGAGCAGAGTAGAGAAATCAAAAAAAGAAGAAGCAAATTAATCCCAAATTGAATGTTTTGTTTCCGGAGATCTGGTAATTCCTCCTAGTGACGCCTTCCCGCTTGAAATGTTCCCTAAAAAAGCAGATCCCGAAAACCCTACGAAAGAAAACAGACAAAAAAACACCGTTCTTCTATTCTTTACTGTACCTTTGCTATGACCGGCATCTTGGCCAATCGTAATATCGGATATTCTCTGTCGACGCGAGGGGTCAAGATGTCTGGGGCATCGACTTCATATACATTGTCGACTCCACCCCTCTCATCCTGGCTTTCGTAATCTTCGCTGTAGTACCCTTCGCTCCCGCTGAATTCACTGCGGCTTTCGTATTCACTTCTACTCTCGTAGTCGCTGATGCTGCGTGGTCCGCTGCCATCGATCTCGCTGTCTTGGTAGTATGTAGGAGTGGATGCGCCGCTCCTTTCGCTTTGGTTATCGTCTGTGGTAGCGCCATCTAGCAGTTGCTCATCGAGCTCTGTATCGATTTCGGATTCGGTAACACCTTCATCAAGGTCGGAATCGACTACTCGGGGTGCCCTTCTCTTCTGGTCCAGTTTAGCCTCCGCATCCAATGCACGCTTTCCTTCGTCAATGAGTGATTCGGCAAGGAGGTGACAGCGCTTCAAAGATGCATTCATCTTAGCAGATGCTTCGAGCAAAGCTCTATGTTTTTCGATATCGGATGCGAGATGTTTTTCATCCTTAGCTCTCTTCGCCAGATCCTTCTCCGATGCTTCCTTTCCATCACCAGAACCGGACGACAAGCTATCATCATCAAGATCTTCATCTTCCTCTTCATCTAACTCCTCCTCATCCGAGCTTTCGTCGCCGGAGTTGTACTCAGCGCCGGCTTCGGGTTCAGCGTACTCCTCTTTACTGCTCTTCCTCTTGTGCTTCTTGAATTTGTCGGACGATAGGAGTCCTGCACGAGCTAACCGACGGAATCGACGAAGTTCTGCCGTCTGTTTTCGGATTCGACGCTCAAAAGTCTTATTGATGGCGAGGAGAGAGGCATTCGAAATCTCGAGATCGAGAATCTACAGCGATATATGTTAGTAACCTTCACACTAGATCGTTTGTCGAGGGAATCCACTGACCTTTCTTTCACGCCTAGCCGCTGCAGCGAGATCCTTCTGGTGCTCTATCATGGCATGAGCACTCGATATCGCGTGCAGCGGCAGGGTCGGCGACTTTGGAGACTGATCATATCCATTCACTCCACTGACGGAACCAGCTCGAGCAGCTCGTACGGGCGTAAACTCAGCGGATTGCCGTCGTGAATGCGATTGGGAGTGTATCTGCGGCGGGTGCGGCGATGTGAAAGAGTTTCTGTTCGACGAGGGAGCGGTGGGTGGATTCGATGGCAGATGAGGTGGAGGGTGAGACAGGTACGACGATTTTCCAGGAGGTGATGTTCCTAATTTCGGACTGGCCATTAACCTGGGCCCTGTTGACGCCTGGCTACCGCTGGTACTACTGTCGGCGCGAGGAGACACGGGACGAGGGTCGGGTGAAAGGTCTCGCCGTCTGGATACGGGAATTGGATTGTTATTGTTGGTTCTGACATGAGGGGTGGGTTTCGAGGGTACGGATTTCGAGGGTGTGATGGTGGCGGTAGAGACGACCGAGCCATGTCTGCCGGAAGGAGTAAGGTGAGGTGCTGGGTTCTGCGGAGAGGTGACGGGGTTAACATTTGAATCGTCTCTGACAGGCGAATGCGAACGAGATGTGGAGCCATTGCGGGTGTCGGACGCATAGAAAAACTTTGCCGTCGATAATGGCGGTTTGGCCACGACGGGAGCCTTTGCCAGGACAGGAGCTTTCGGAGCACGCTTGACGTCGCTGGCGTGGAAGAACATCGGCGACGAGGAGGTGCTCACGGTGCTGCTGGGAGTCGTCGACCTAGTCTTCCCAGCTGCCACGAGACTTGCTACCGATCCAGGTGCCCGTCGCGGGAAAGAATCGAAATTGGTACTGGGACGAATGGTAGCAGGAGAGACAACAGGGGAGACATCGCCGGAGACGGATGCGAATGAGTCGTTACGGGTGATTCTGGGAGTCGGTCTGGAGATGCTGGAGCGAGCAGATATTGAAGACTGCTGGCCGGCCGGGGAGATCGGATGGGCGGCCAATCGGGGCCCCGACGGCGTGCCTTGGCCCGCAGAAGGAACCAGCGGCATCGTGAGGACGGCGGCGATGGAAGAGAGACCGTCGACGGAAGGGTCCACGGTCGATTGGGGACGATGGTGAAGAGCGTGAGTGGTCAAGGCATAGGGAAAGGAATGAATGAAGGTTCGGGTCGCAGAGGGTCGGCTCTCAGGAAACGGTCAACGTTGGACGGCGGGACGGATATCGTCTGAACTGCTGCATGCGGCCAAAGTCAAGAAAAAACTGGACAAGCCGAGAACCCAGTCGGGAACGTCTGGTGATGGTTGAAATGAGCAAGTCGACGGAGCGAGAGAATTAGAGGAAAGCCGATTCAGAATAGCAGAATCGAAGGTTTTCTTCGGGAAGACTCTGAAACAGCGTCCCGAGCTGCCTTTTGCCAGGGGACCGAATAATGCCTCGTCCCTGAAGAACCCGGTCGGGAAATTGGAAATTGCGATCTGAGAAGCTGTCGGACGGGAGCCGTGACGGCGTTTTTCTCTCTGCGTGCGATGGGGGGTTATTTGCCAGGTGATAATTAATATCCGGGAGATTGTAGGGGTGGAATCCGTGAACTTCGGTACTGACGGTATGGGGTCGGATTGCACTGTATGGGGGGATTAGGCTCTTCTTTAAGTGAGTTAAGTATAGGAAGGCATGAGTGAATGAGCGAATGGAGATGTTTCGAAGGAGAGTAAGTGGATGGATAGTCTCGAGAGCGTGTCTACGTAGTTAGTCTGCGAAGACACTCCACAGTCACCTCAGAAGAGCCCGTCAAGATGCATCGACTACCATCAATCAACCATCAAACCAATCCATCTGACCGATCCCCAAAGAGGGGACCCTCCCGGGATTTAAGAGAGATCCAGATGATACGATGAGGGCACCGAACGAGCTTAGCTTAGCATCCAGCTCCTCCCTCCGCCTGCTCCCTGCAGCTCTCCCAGTCCAACTTCATCCATGCTCCTCCTCCATGCTGGTAGTCCATGCTGGAGTCGAGCCAGCCAGCCAGCCAGCTCGAGGAATGCAAAACAAAACACCAGGCATCAAGCAGGACAGGGCGCCTGTCAGTCGTGTCATTCGACCGAGGATACAAGGGCCACGCATATCGATATCTGAACAGAGGAAGGTTCATGCGCTAGGCCTGCAGGCTAAGTCGGCCACGGAGAGCTCGACGAATCGACGCTGCTGTCCCCGCAGAGGAATGTCATGCAGACGAGCGAGGGAATGCGTCCCCATTCTCCGTCCCATCGTCGTCATAGTCACGATACACGGCGGGACATCGTCAGATTCACCGCTCCGTCCCTCTCTTAGGGGAGTGTATATGGGCATATGGTATATGGGCCGGACATAGTACTTCATGCGGTGTGAGCTGTGTCGTGGCCTGCAGCAGCAGCCGACCAGCCGCGGACCGTCCTTGTCGCAGAACTTCTGCCTCTGTTTCTGTTTCGAAACGGGCCCCGTTTATTCTTTTTTCCGTTTTATCAAATTACAAGAATTCCCCATCTTTCAAGGCGGATTTCTCGCAGTCTCCAAACTATTTCTAAAAAAAGACTCCGGCCGCACTTTTGGCGCACTTATTGCCAGCGCGTGGGCTGCACGTGATGCCGTGGCCTGGTTTACACGCTTCGCCTTCTCGTTATGTTTATTGTTTTCCGGGCCTCGTCTGCTCGTTCCCGTTAACTTCTTACTCGCTGCATGACACTGTGCATCTCGACTTCGCAATGCGATAGTAATCCGTAGACATGTCCAGCGGCGGCATATCCAGCTTCGTCGAGGACCTGCAATGTCCTCCAAAGCCCGGCCCTTCCCAGCAAGAACAGCAGAACCAGTATGCTCACATATCCCGTCAGCGCGGTCGACGGCCCATGTTCGGCCCAAGGCCGGCGACAGCAGCCCCTCCACACTCACTACCCCCTACCGCGGCCCAAACGGGTGTCGCGAGTGATGAAAACAATCTCCCCGGCGAACCATCTTCTCAATCCACCTTGAAGAAACAACTGCTCGGTCCCTCAGTTCTCAAATCCGGGCAGGATAACGTCGACCAATCCCGTGTCGCTGAGATCATCTACGAAGCCTCCAAGGGCTCCAAGTACTTCGCCAACGAATCTCGAAAGGATGTCGAACTTACGAAGCGCATCGATCGCATTCTCAAGAAGAAAGCCGACCTTGATAAGACCGACACCTCCGGCGACTTCAAAAAGGCCGATGCATACATCGCCGCGCTGGAAATGGAAAGAGACCTGTCACAAATAATCATCCATGTCGACTGCGACGCCTTTTACGCCTCCGTCGAGGAACTCGACCGACCAGAGCTTAAAACTGTCCCCATGGCTGTAGGCAAAGGAGTCCTCACAACCTGTAACTACGAAGCTCGCAAATTCGGTGTCCGCTCGGGAATGGCCGGCCACATCGCGATCAAATTATGTCCACAACTTGTCTTCCTACCCCTAAATTTCGAAAAATACAATGCAAAGGCGAAGGAAATCCGGGAGGTGCTCGCTAAATACGACGAAAGGTTCGAAGCCGCTAGTTGCGACGAAGCATACCTGAATCTCACGCCCTATCTCGAGAAATACAAACTAGACCCCGAGGAGGCCGTGGAAAGGATGAGAAGGGAAGTCTTCGAGCATTCGAAGATTACGGTATCGGCGGGTATTGCTCCTAACGCGCGCATCGCAAAGATTTGTTCGAACAAGAACAAACCGAACGGGCAGTTTGTATGTGCGAAACATGAGCTTCGATCAACTCGAGACACTCTTGCTGACATTGCTGTAGCGTGTGGGTAACGACCGCTCAACGGTCATGTCGTTCATGAAATTATTGCCAGTGCGCAAGGTCAACGGCGTCGGTCGAGTCTTCGAACGAGAACTCGAGGCCGTCGGGATAAAGACTTGCGCAGACATTTACCCTAACCGGGGACTAATTCTCAAGGTTCGCCAGGGGCACACTCCGCAACGAACATTTACAAAATATCTAACAATTCACAGCTCTTCGGTCAGAAAGCCTACGAGTTCCTGATATCCGTATTCCTAGGTCTCGGTAGGACCGTGATCCGCCCAGCCGAAGAATACATCCGCAAATCCATCGGTAGCGAATCAACCTTTCCGGATCTAGAGGGCACTGCGAAGCTAAGGGAAAAACTCAGGAAAACTGCAGAAGCTTTGGAGGAGGATTTGACAAAAACGGAACTGCAGGGGCGAACACTTGCACTGAAAGTCAAGATGTTTACCTACGAAGAAGCGATTCGGCAGAAGCCGCTGCCGTATCCGATTTGGAAGGCCGGGGATGTTTATGAATACGCACTGCCCTTGTTGACCAAATTGGAAGAGGAATACAAACCGATGAAGCTTCGGCTTATGGGGCTGAGGATGACGAATTTATCCAGCAGAAAGAAATCCGGCGCCGGGAACGACTTTTTTAAGCCAATGATAGTCAAGAAGAGAAAGCTTGGGATCGGGGAGGAAGATAAGTGGGAGGAGTGGCCGGAAGAGGAGTGGGGGAAATATGACGAGGCGGGGTTCGAACTAAGGCACGAAGACGAAGTGGAGCCCGACCCGGAAGAACTAAAATACTTCGACGGGCTAAGAAGCGACGACTTGCTAGGATTTGACGGTGACGGTGACGAAGGAGGCGGGGAGGACGAAGGGAAGGAAGCGAAGGAGGGTCTGAAGAAGGAAGAAGTTTATTGGCCGTGTCCGATATGCGACCTTCCGCAGGTGGCCGAGGATAGGGCCTTCAACGACCACGTGGATTACTGTCTCTCGAAACAGACCATCAAGGAAGCGGTACGGGAGGGCGACGGCGAAAGAGATACCACGCCTACAGCACTGCCGCCCTCCGGGTCCAGAGCATCGGCTTCACCGGAGAAGACAGTTCTCAACGCTGTATTCAAGGAGTACAAGCAGCTCGGAAACCATAAGAACCCGCTACCATCACGGAGAGGGAGGCCGAGAGGGAAGAGAAGGAAGTTGTAAACGATAGAAATACCCATCTGCTTTTGTACATAGAATCGCGTGTCCAGTTTGGAGGTGTTAGTTGGGGATAGCAGGCATAACTCGGTGGAGTCTCTGGTTTTTAATGTTCGGGTCTTTATGAATTGATGTTGATGCCGTAGTGGTGGTCATGATTGTGGTGCTGATAGTGGTGTTTATAATGTGCAAGGGACCTCGTCTCGAGGCTGCTGTAACCACCTCATGAACAGCTCCCCACAGCTTCCACCGAATCCTTCCGACACCACCAGAACACCATCACCACCACCTTATCCCCATCGGGAAGCCTGACAGGATGTCCACACCCCAGCCCATCCCATCGCGGATGAACCCGTCACTCACTGCCGCCCAGCGCTCCACCCCTTCCCCATCTCTCCCCATCGGCTCTCCACGTCCACCCACCGCCGGCTCCCTAGACCCACCCACTCCCCGACCATCCCAGCTACCCTTCCCAGGCGCATCTTCCACCGACCAACCCTCAACTTCCTCCGCCACCGTCACCATCACCGGCGATGACGGCACTCCAACCCAACACCCTCCGACCCAACAACTCCCCTTCCTCCCCTTCTTCACCCTAATCCAAGACGCAACCACCTCCTCCCACTTCCACCCAACAGTCCGCTACGTCTTCTCCGACGACGAATTCGACCCTCTCGCCATCCTCCCGGGCGCCAGAGCCGCCCATCCCTCCTCAGGTCCAAACAGTCTCTCCAACTCCGCCGCCGCAAACCAAACACCCGGCACCAACACCGGCGGGAACAACTCAGGCTCCGGCAGTCAGGCGGACGTGGATAGTAACTCGTCCGGTCACTTTTCAAAGCCTGGCGGTAACCGCGTTGGGAGTCGGTATAACGAACGGGTTGTCTTAGTCGACGTCGCGGCCGATGGGCAGGGGATATTATCTGCGCATAGTTTGAGTCCTGAGTGGCAGGTTAGTGGGGTTAAAGTCACCAAGGCACCGACGTGGATGAGCGATGGAGACGGTGCTTCGACTACTACGGGAGAAGTGGGGGATGGAGGGCTGATGTTGACTATCGAGGGCGTTGGGAGAGGTAGGAGGAAACTGCCCGGGGCGGGCGGTGTCATGGATCCAGCGACGAAGGAGAAGAAGGGTAGCATAGAGACGCTGGAGGAGCTGGTAGGGTTCTATCAGGAGAGACTGGAAAGGTTACAGGGCGTGGTGGACTGGGCAGAGGGGAGGAAGGTCGTAGAGGGGGACGCAGCTGGTGGAGAGGGTGTAGGCAGCTGAAGGACTACGGAAGGACATCGGACGTTCTATTTAAGAAGTCGGGATGCAAGATTTGACCCAGTTCATGGCTCTGATAGACTCTGGCATGCTATCGGAGTCAGGCCATGATGGTATCCCGACAATACCCCCCTCGAAGCGATATCAGTTGACGAGGAACTCGGGATTGATACCCTGTGCTGGATATGATGCAACCGGCACTCCTTATCCCTTTATCATATACCTCAAAGCTGCGGGTGCTACTACCGCAAGGGTTATGGAAATTGTAGCTGTCGAGGGTACCCAGAAACGCCTCACATTTCCAAACATGCAGAGAGAGTGGTATATTACATGATAGCCAGAATAATCAAGCTAAAAAACCGCCACCGAATATACAAAACCTGCATAGCTAGTACCAATTTGAAGCTTTACAGGCGGCGATTTGCTTTATCATAAAAATGTACAGTGAATAAAAAGCCCCCCCCCAAGGTCCAGTCCGATGACGAGAATATCAAAATCTCTCACTTCCCCCCCTCCGCCTTCGCAATCTTCTCCAACTCCAACCTCTCCTCCTCTCTAGCCTCCAACTCCTTAATCCAAGCTCTATTCTTCTCCTTCGCCTTCTGCTCCGCCACCTTGGTCTCCACATTCTTCCTCGCCCGGTGTTCATCCGCATACCAATAACTCCCCCCAACCATAGCCGCAACAGTGAACGCCTGAGCGTAGATTCTGCGCCGGAACATCCTATTCGTGTAGGCCCTGTCGTTTCCGGCTCGGATGGAGCGGGAGGCGCGGTAGAGGGCCCAGCAGGTTAGGGCCATGCCGAGGGGGATCAGTGGTTCGCTGGTGATGCGGCGGAAGAGTTTTGTTGTTCGGGAGGTTTCGTAGAATTCCCTGATGAGAGTAATGTTAGTATTTGATATGGCTGGAGATGGATGGCGGGGTGTATCGGGATGGGTTGCTTAACGTACTCGTTCCCCTCGAAGGAGGAGGGCATTTTGGGGTCCTCGGGAGCAGGCATTGTGGATGGATTGGACGGTGTTTTCCGGTTGATTGATTAATTTTTTATTGGGGAGAAGGTGGTTATAGAGAGAGATATTGGCATCGTCGTTAGAGGACGGACGACGGGAAGTTGGATTGGAGTCGGCGTCGGCGTCGGCTGAGGTTGATATGATGTTCTGGGGTCGGCTAAGCGAAAAATCAACGACATCATGACTTCTAACTAGCGCTGCGGGCCGCTCAAGATGCAACAATTGTCAACAAGGAATGGATTCGATGCAGTGGGATATTCGAATTTGGGAAACTTGGGCGTCGGGAGGTAAATGGGGTATTCCGATAATATCTTCTCCCAAACTACCTTCACCTACATTCGAATGCATCCGCTCCATATGATCCGTTTCATAAATGAATTAACTGCACCCTCGAGCTCCCGCCGCCACTCCATCAAGTCACTTGACCACTCCCCGCCCCAAACTTTAAGAAATCATGCGAAAGATAGATAAAACCCCGCATCTACTCGAACCTTCTATCTCAAAATCGGTGGCTGGGAAGATGTGCTGGCCCCTCGCCGGATTACAGGGCGGCAATAATGGTAGTTTCGAGATACTCCACCATCCCCAATGCGGCAATTCTGCGACTGCGATACATAGCATACGGCGCACCCTGCATATCGATGGTTAACTAGCGGGGCTAGGCCAGTCGATATAACCGTTCGATAAGACAGAGAAACCTCTTCCCCGATATTAAGATCTCCATGCAGTGCGATTTATAAATTTAATATACGTAGATGCATGTAACACGAAAGAGGAGTAAGGCGGGTATAGATCGTAAGGCAATCGGCCATATGTAAGAAAGATTCGAGAAGCTACTTCGGTACTTGGTGTTTTTGGAACGTACCTGTTTCATCTTCGAATTCAATCTTCGCACAACATACCCGCTACAAACCAATCAAAGGGCTAGAGCTAGAGCTCACTCTCTTGGGTTGTAATCGGTGTAGACTCTTCTGATGCGCCTGGACAACCATACAACCATATAACGGCGCCTATGACTTAGCTTAGTCTATTAAAATACGGATATATTGATGCTGTAAATATATCCTACCACTACAGGTGTACGTACCGTACAAGTCCCTCGGTTCACAGCCGAGGAACATTATGCACATTCATCATAGAACGGGGACCAGACCCGTCACGATAATTAAAAGACACTTTGAAGCCCTAGTTCCGTTGGATGGTATATCGGTGTGCGTGGCATCGGCTGGAGCTCGAGCTCGTGAGCACATGAGCATTGAGACCTGTTAGCGTTTCCCTCTTTTCATTCCCCGGCCATTATGCGCATTCCGTGTGTGTAACATTCCCCGCAGATTCCAATTAATTTCAGGGATTAATTATATTTTACCACTTGTTGGATTTTAAAGTGAGCTTGTATCGAAAATGTGGCCACTCGGCTGGACTATGTAGTTACCAACATTAGTACTCTCTGAGTTATAACATACTCAAGTATATACCGGTACCTGCCATGAGGCAGTTCAGAGGGGGTCTGAATCCATTTCTGGCATGTTTCACCCTCCCCTTTTGTTGGAATTAGCATAAATATCTATACAACGACTTCATGCTGAAGGATCATGCACCTCGCAAAATTTAACCTGTATGGTTTCTAAATTTTAACACTCCCACGGACTCAATATGCCTTCCACATATATCTAGGACATTAGGCAACAGCAAACTTCAAAGCATAATTTGAAATCTTCTAGTAATCTAACAAATTTGCAACATGTTTTCGTATCGACCGCAAAGTTCATCCAATGTACTATAGTGGGCACTGGTATTGTGTTAAGTTGGCCATGGGTGTAATATAAGTTATAACCAACCTACCTATCAAACCATGAACCCCTAGTGATACCACATAGTTGTTCGACCGGTCTTCTACTAGAATTACCACTTTACTGTGTTATAGTGTATATATCCCATATGCATAACAATTGCAACTTAGCATTAATGAATTGCAGCGACACTGACGTCGACCAATATCAAGACCACACATGGATATCCCCAACCTAGTCTTGTGTTCCCCAACCCCAACCCACAAATTTCAACTTCACACAGCTGCACAGATCTAGACGCGCGCGATATCCAGTAGTTACATCCATGCACCTAATTACACCCAAACAAGCTACTCCAACGGTGTTAATGTATCAAAAACTGTTATATGTTATGCGGTTCTCGATGTGCACCTCGCCGCTAAACAATTCAAATTGAGACGGTCAATGTGGCTTCGGTCAATCATATAGCGAGCAGTATATTATAGTAGGCATCCTTATATCCGGCCGCAATTGCGGTGGTACGCTAGCAGGCGAAAGATTTGGCCTGTCCATATCTGCGCAACAACCAAGCTCGAGCCAGGTTCACACTTTTATAGCTTTATCGACATACCTATTGCTATATCATCTTTTGACTATCGTGGTCGTACGATTAGAATTATAGCTGAGAGGTGTAATACCTAAGGCCCAATCGTAGAAGGCCACCGAGATGCTCTCCCTCATCCGTCTTCTCTCCGTAATTGGAGTAATTACGTGCTTCTTGCAAGCTGGAATCCTCGCAAGCCCCATCAATCTCTCAGACCTAGAACATCTACCCGTGGCCGGAACCATCGAACCCCGACAACAAGTGACGCCGGAAACGATTGAAAAAAGACAACCAGACACCAGCACCTGTAAACACCTCGCACCACGGTACCTCGGCTGTTATCAACGATTTAATAGAAAAGTACTCAACGGCCTCATAGAACAAAAGGATGACATGTCAGAGAAACGTTGCAAAGACTCGTGTTTCAAGCAAAATTTCGCATTAGCCGCCATCGATGGCACCTGGTGCCTCTGCGGGAACGAATTCACGGATAACTTTGTCCTGAGGATCGAGCAAGAGTATTGCACGGACGAGAAAGGAAATGGTCGTACTCGAGTCTGGCTCTGTAGTCCAGACCAGGAATTACCCGTTGTCAACATTGGTGATAGCCTGGGATCAGAGCCGTCAGCGGTACAATCTCCAAACAGCGGTGTCATCACAAACTCTCCAGTCAAAGCCGGTGTCAAAGCTGGTGTCAAAGCCGGTGTCAAAGTCGGTGTCAAAGGCGGGACATCTGATGCTCCTACCTGGCGAGCTCTCACACAGTTGTCTGAGCCAAAGCCCTTCGATTGCCCTGCGCATTGGTTCGTAACGGATGGAACCAAACTCTTTACCTTCGATATTAACTCACGGGAAACGATCGGGTTCAACCTATCGACTGAACTAAGAAACGCAAACGCGCTTGCCTACAATACCCTCGACCACTGCCTTTACGCGGTTGAACAGGGACCACCAGCAAGAGTAGTCAGAATCGACGCCAACGGAACCGTTGTAGAAGTTCTCCCCGACCCGAGCTTCTATAGGATGGAACTCGGTGACATCGATAGTTCCGGTCAATACTGGATTTCCACAAGGCTTGGTAAGGACGAGCCAAGCAGATGGGTACAAGTCGACCTAAAACCTGGCTCCGCGACCTACGGGATGATCAAAAAACAAGGAGAGATTAAACGTCCCGAGCTTCACGCCGACAAACTCGTAGATTGGGCGTATATCCCAGGCGCCGGGGAGTCACTGTGGTCGTTCGGAGTGACCAATCCGAAGTTTAACGGCACCGGTATTTGGAGACTTGACCTGAATGATGCTAACGGTGGGCCGAAGGAATGGAGTCTCCAGCGGGAGCTCGCGGTTGATGTTATGGGTGAGATAGATGCATGTTTTGGAAACGGTAATGGGGAACTCTGCTGTACGAGCAGCGGAGGCGATATCTTCGGGGCCAATGTCGCTGCGGATATTCCAGCCGATTCCAGAGGAGATTTTGGTATCCGGAGGAATGGTGCTCCTGGTTGGATCATAGACGGGGCACGCTGTGCTGCGAATACTGAGAAGCAGCAGTGGTGGGGTCAGAAGTGAGTGGTCAATTGCTGTGCAATTGTAATGTACGTATGTATGAATAGTTAGTGTCAACGTTTCGAATTCTCGTTAGTATGCTCGAACCCATGCATGGTATCGATATCTATTGTATTGTATACATGTCAGAACATCTGCAGGCCCAGCTGGATTTCGTTATTGTCGCAGTACAGGTTTTTTTTTTTTTTTTTTTTATTTTCTTTCCCGGGTTCGCGTTTAGTCCTCTCTTTATCATCTCGCGCGGCCCGAATCGCAGTTTCATGAATTCAAAAAGTGCAATTACATACGCGACATGCAAATGTCAGTCATAGAATAAGCTGCGAGAACCATGGAATGACCCGGTCCCGAACCTGCAGTGCAGCTAGTAAATTCCTCAAAAGGGTCTCGAACCAACTTCCCAATAGATCCTTCACCTCACACCCTTTTCCATAGCTCCACTCTTGACACTTCGAAGCTTAGCTACCCCTGTTTTCATTACCAAACAGCAAAAGAAAAGGCGGCAGCTGGTTAAGGGCTCGGATGTCTGCGATATAAATACTAAAGCGCCCAACATTCTAGAAGATCGATTCAACCGACCTCCGACATACCAGGCTCCTGTCTTTTGTTCATCGCCGGTACACCGCCTTCCCTTCTCTTGATCTTGCGTCCCCTAAGCTTTGCTATCTGAGCTTGCGCATGTGCAGTCCCGTGGACCCTGAAGCTCGGAACTGTTGCGAATAAAATACCACACACTCAACACAGAATTTATACTTCCAGCATTCAAAATGGTTTACATTAGACCGTTCAATGTCGAGCAAGTACGTCTTCACTTTCGCACTAAAATATAGTCTTATCGATTTAACGATATAGATTAACTAACACGGACATTAAATTATCAATCCGCAGTGGATGGACAAATACGAAACCAAATGCACAAATAACATCGCCGAAACTTGCTGCGACTCCATCTCCCTCGCCGAACTCGTCACCCTCGCCTCAAACGCATCCCCCCATACCGCCACTCATTCCGAAAACCCGCTGACGCTATCTTTATCCAAAAAAAGAGTCAGTTAGCCCTCTAGATTTCCCACTAGAGATACCAGAATATAAAAACTAACACCCCCCAAAAAGCTGGACTACGGCCACATCCGCGGCTCCCCCACCCTCCTCACAAACATTTCAACCCTCTACTCAACCCCATCAACCCCCTTCCCCTTCTCCCAAATCCTCATAACCCCCGGTGCCATCGCCGCAAACTTCCTAGTATTCTACACCCTCATCAACCCATCCCACCACGTAATCTGCATCCACCCAACCTACCAACAACTCCACACCGTCCCAGCATCCCTAGGCGCCTCCGTCTCCCTCTGGAAACTCCACGAAACCCCAACCTCCTGGACCGCTGACATAAACGAACTAAAATCCCTAATCGTCCCGGGAGCCACAAAACTCCTGGTCCTGAACAACCCGAACAATCCAACCGGCGCAATCATCCCGCTCGATATCCTTTTAGAAATCAAATCCTTAGCTGAAAAACACGATATAACGGTCCTGAGCGATGAAGTCTACGCGCCGATATACCACTCCTCACCTGACGTTCCACCACCGTCATTCCTAACCCTAGGCTACAAAAACACAATAGTAACCGGATCACTCTCAAAAGCGTACAGTCTGGCCGGTATAAGAATCGGCTGGATCGCATCGAACAACCCGGATATAATCGAACTCATCGCACAAGCCAGAGATTATAATACCATCTCCGTCTCCCAACTCGATGATACAGTGGCAGCATACGCCCTCTCCTCGTCCGTTCGTCCGGCGCTAGTGAAGCGTAATATAGACCTCTGCGAAAGAAACCTGGAGGTCCTGGATATCTTCATAACGAAGTATAGTAGATACATGAGTTATGTTAGACCGGTGAGCGGTACCACGGCTTTTGTGAAGTTCACGAATCCCAGGAAGGGGAAGGCTGTAGATGATGTTAAGCTCTGTGAGGCGGTGGTGAAGGATACGGGTGTTTTGTTCGTGCCCGGTGGTCACTGCTTTGGTGTCGATGAGGGTGAGTTCAAGGGGTATGTGAGAATCGGGTATGCCTGTTCGACGGATAATTTGAGGTTTGGGTTGATGAAGGTTGGGGCGTGGATCGAAGGGGGTGGGATTGACTTTATGTAAGATTCGTTGGAGACACGTTTATAGAGGGAGAGGTGACAGCGTTATTGGTTTTATGTAGAGAGGGGCGTATCGATAATAGACGATTGTTTTTGTATTGAGGAGAGTTGGCTTCGCTATCAGATATCATAGTCCACGGTTTAATCCCGTAAACGCCACGTAATGATGAAACAGTTATTAGAAGCAGTAGAGGATGGACGAGGTGACATGAAATTAGGAAGGAAGAAGAAAAAACGCCTGCTAATGCATTCGAGTGTCATTTCCCCACATAACGCCTTGATTCAAAACGCCCTGGAAGCCATGGTTTGGATAACCCATGAGTCTTCGGCCTAGAGCATCTTCGTAAAGAAAAACCAGAAGGAAAAATAAAATATCCCATAAGAATAGTAATAAAAAAACCAAAAAGAAAACCATTTAAACCATTCATTGGCCCGTGCGGTCACGATGTCTTTGAACGATGTTTCTCATTCTTTCAAGGCGAGTAGCAACCGCGGTATCTTCCAACATAGCTCTGATACCGTTGTTGATTTCGTCGAGCCTCGCTTGAGTTTCCTCGGGTTCCTCTATTTGGCGAATGCGACGGGGTGGTACGACAATTTCGACCGGGGCCTAACATCGATGTTGTTAGTTGCGTTCAGTGAATGGGATCATTCGGCCAAGTTCCTACCTGTACCGGCATATCCGGGTGGGCGACTTCCGTCTATTGTTAGGAGAAAGAGGTTAGATAAACAGATAGGAGAACGAGAGTAGGATATTGTTAGTGAAAAAACGAGGGGGTATTAGAAAGAAAGGAGGGGCAAAGAAAAGAAAGACTGCATCCGGAAAGAAAAGAAGGGCAACAGGAAAGAAAGAATCCGGTGAGTTCAAGCTCCAGGTCCAAGTCCAAGTCCAAGTCCAGGTCCAAGTCCAGGTCCTAAGTGTCAGGTGTATTCTCACCGCCCTCTTGAACGAGCCTTACACCTCCCTCTTCCTCTTCAAACTCCGGTTCAGGCGTAGGATCCGGCGGTGCAGGCGTAGGCCTCCAGAAAAGAACTGCATTATTGGTCATATGAACGACAGGGAAGGAAAGCGAAGTAGGGATAACTGTGGTAGGAGCAGACTAAGCAGCTACCTCGAATTTCTGACGGCACATGGGACAGAGTCCCTTAGCCGACTCCTGGTTAATCCAGGAGAGGATACAGTGCTATCGTATATATTAGCCAGATTCTTCCTTTAAACACCAAGCCATCACATGATAACCTACCAAGTGGAATGAGTGATGACATTTCCCAACGACTAGAAGATTGGTAACAGGTTAGCATCGATTCCCAATAGTCACAAACCGCAGAAGAAGCTAACACGTACTCAATGGACAGTCATCACCCGGGTACTTGCAGTTTGGGCAACAGCCGTCGAAATCGACGCGACAGATACCGCAAACTTCGTCTTCGGGCATATCCCAGCGCCAGGTGGCAACTGCGTGCCATTCCTTGATTTTGACCTTCATCTTTGCGAGTTTAGGGATTCGGTTCGGTTGGTTTTGGTTGCTCTTGCAGCTCGATCGGATTTTGTGGTAGGTTGGTGATTGGAAGACCGGTGAAGAGGAAGAGGGAGCTTGGACCTGGAGGGAGTGGACTGGTACTCTGCACAGCCGGCCAACACGATGAATCCGCAGCTAGCTGATGATCCGGATATGGAGACGCCTTTGATGTGGGAGCGATGGCGTAACGGAAGCAGAGACCAATGGACGGACGTTGGAGCTTGTGGTTGGTTTTGGGGTGTGGAGGTGGGTGTCGTGGTGATGAACTTGTGTGGACATTGCGCTGCGCATGACCAACAGCCGGTGTTGTTTTTGGCAACGCCCCACAGCTCCCAGTCGGCTCTGCTACAACCACAGCTCGCCATGCATGGCTATAGCCTAAAGTGACTACCTGTCTACGGATTCGAGGCTACTGTCTACCAATGTTCAAAGATATCAAGCAAATCGAGCGCAATCAGGAGCAAGCCAATTCTATGCAGATTCGATACACCTGCCTATCGCCCAGCTATTGCCTACAAGCAGATACGTTCCATGTCCCTGCATAATAGTATACAAACTACAGATGCGCCTTATGAGTAACCCCACCCTCCCACGTCGATGCCGGCTCCAAAGTCTGCCAGCTAGCTACACTTCCCGCCTCCACGCACACCATATTCTGATATCCCTCCTTCGGCTCCCAGTCTCCGATCTTCTCGGCACCGTCGCTGTACGGGTTCCACAGTACAACATCGTTCAACCCGGTCTTAGTAACCGTATACAAAGGCGCTTCGCCCTCCAACACTGTGACGACGTCCGGGGCGGACTTATATACCCTGTCGGTCTGGCTGGTGATCTTGATGACATCAGATGATTCTTGATGCTCTGAACCGCCGAGGGTCTTGTCACGGTAGGTGAGGTTGTTGAGGCCTTGAACGCCGATGGTTGAGACGTCCTGATTTCCAATTAGTAAAAGTCGAAGCTTTCCAAAACCTGAAAGTCATGAGGGATGGTGGAGGAAAGGAAGGAAAGGCCCATACCGGTATCCGCAAATAAGTGTGGAACAGAACGTTAAACTCAAACGCCTCAGTCCCAGGATTCTGCACCAACATCTTCGTCTCCAACGTATCCCCCCTCAAAGTAACTGAATAAATCAGCCCGAAATCATACGGCCACTTCGCCTTAGTCTCATCATCCAACGACGCAGACGAAAGCCCAAAGTCAACGCGAAGACTCCTGTCATCCGTCGTTTCCTCCTCAACACGTCCCAGAATATTCCACCTGCTCGTTCGTGCGAATCCATGCTGGGCTAGCTTCTCAACAGCCGTTCCAGCAGGTGGTGGTCCGAAGACGGGGAATACGAGTGGAATGCCACCACGGACGGCTTTGGAACCGTCGAGGGCGGATGCAGAGGAGAGCCAGAGGAGTTCTTTATCCTGGATCTTCCAGGATACGACGGTGGCACCATAGAGGAGGACTTTGGCGGACGCGCCGGAGGCCAGGGAGAGGGTCACTGAGCTGGAATCATCGGAGATTTCGATGGAGCCGTGGGAAGCGGATTCTTGAGCCGTGGAGGCGCCGACGTTAAGGACGGGTGGTTTTCTCGTGACTACCATGTTTCCTTATTACTTTCAGGCAATTGGTTGTAAAGACTCGAAGACGGTAATCCTAATTTGTGGATTCAATCGAATGGGAAAGTAACTCTTCGATTCGAAACTCTTGGTAAACGTGGCGGTTGGAGAGATTAAATAGGAATGAGGATGAGCTGAGGCCCAGATGAAGTCATGTTGGAAAGCGGGGCGGCGGGGCCACCGTGTTTGCGTTGTCCGATGAGCCCCGCTCTGTGCAGCCGGCTTACAGAAAGCAAACTTCAAGGACGGCTTACGAGATTTTAGTCATGAAATAGGTCGTGGTCAGAGTCTACGGGAATGGGAAAGTAACGGTTTATTCGAGATCAGGATGCATTCGTCATTCGAATCAGCTAGCTACTAATGCCGCATGTTCAATGCATACAAGAAGGTTGGCAGCGACGAGGGACCTCGAATCGATTCGGGTCCCAGGTCAAAAGCCATGGAGTGCCTATGAATGAAGGACGATACCAGAAAGACCATATCGGAATACCTCCCTCGATCCACCTTCATAGCTCCAAAGATGAGTAGGATATAAACCTCAAAGAGAGACACCGTTCCATACACCGTATTAAACAAAAGGAAAAGGTGAAAAGGGCCAAAAACAGAGTGAAACTTTTAATTCAGTCGCACCATTTCAAGCCTGGGAGTCAGCGGCAGAGGTCTTTTCTTTAGGCAAGGGGGTGAATCTGAGGTATGGCTTGACAATCCTCATCTCAGGCCAGAGCTTTTGGGCATCTTCGGTCTTGACTGGTGGAGCGACAATGACATCGTCACCTGGGACCCAGTTGATTGGGGTGGTGACTTTGTACTTGTCGCCGGTCTGCAAGCTGTCGACGACACGGAGGACCTCAGCAGAGTTTCGGCCGGTGGAGGCTGGGTAGGAGAGAATGAGACGGATGATCTTCTTGGGGTCGATGACGAAGACGGAACGGATCGTGAAAGCGATGCCCTTGGAGTCGACGTTCTATAGCATTGTTAGCCTGTCTTTCTCATCTTATTGTCACGCTTCCCGTTGCATTGCGTTCATTCTCATGCATTCTCTCCGGCCTTCTTGGTGTGTCTACCTAATGTAGCTGTCGACGGGAGCTGGCAGGGAGCTAAGGAACAGAACAGGGGTGCAAAGGCAGATGACAGCCGCCAAGGCGACCTGGTAAGCTCGACACAGCAGGTGGGAGCAGACGCCAACAGGCAACATGCAACAGCTGATGGGCCACCCGTAGTTCAGGGCCGAGAAGTCTACGTTTTAGAAACAGAAGCATAGGAAGAAGGGGTGTTCTTACGGTGGTATCCTGGTGGTCAATCATGTCATAGGCATAGGCAACCTGTCGCTCCTTGTCGCCGATGATTGGGAAAGTCAAGTGGCTGCCGGTGACCTCGTCGATGTCCTTGATCCATCCACCGTGAGACTCGATGGTATTGGCGGAGAGACCGATCAACTTGACACCACGCTTAGCAAACTCCGGCTCCAACTTGGCGAAGGCACCGAGCTCAGTGGTGCAGACGGGGGTGTAGTCTGGAATGATCTGTCAGCTCGCTGGTAATGGATAGCCCGTCAGAAGTCCCCGGAGTGCAGTGCGGGGGGTTAGGATGGGACATACCCTCTGGGTGGGAGAAGAGGACGACCCAGTTGTCGCCAATGAACTCATGGAAGTTAATTTTGCCCTGGAAGGAAGATTAGATACCAAGCTACACAATCATAGAAAGATCCCCGTCTCTCCAGTAGACACGAGGTCAAAGAAATCAAGAGTCGATTGACACGTACTTGAGTGGTCTCAGCATCGAAATCTGGAGCCACGCTTCCGAGACGGAGCGATCCTCGAGGTACTTCAACACCAGCCATTTTGATTGTTTAAAAATTTGCTTGAACGGGTAGCTAGAGGGCGTTCAGACTTCAAGTCTTTGGTCTTTTGTGAAATGGGTATGGAGATGGAGCTGACGGTGGATGATGGGTGACCGAGGGAAGAGAGGAGGAGAAGCAGAGTCGCAGGAGGGGCAGTCCGGCCAGCTTATATACTCGCTCGTCGAGCAGAGCAGCTCCGCGCTCGCAGTTCCTTCGCAGTCCCATTGAATTACCAAATCCTCCTGCTAGGGCGTCATGACACCACCTCGTCCGCATATTTGCCCATTGCAGGTTAAATCGAGCAGGTACAGTACCTGTGCTCGCCCACGCCCAGCCCCAGATTGCTAATCACGGCCAGCGTTCCAACCGTCTACAACATCACAGATGGTGGGGGAGGGGCACAATTTGGCAATAACGCGCTCAAAATCTGAATGGTTGTCGATTGCGTGATTGAAAGCACCCGGTCGAAGAAGCAAACATGCATGGCTAGCGGCCTCTCATTCGCCCACGCTAAACTCTCAGCCGGGAGCTACGACTCCTCCCAAGAGGCCCTGAGATGCTGGGTGCCGTCTGCGGAGTTTGCCTATATTATTATTCTTTCTCTTTTCTCAATCCGAGGAAATGGGTCCTAGGGTTGTGAAGTGGATCTGAGGGTGTGGTGTGCGTGTATCTGGTTGATTCCTAGCCGAACCTTGAGGCTGTGATGTATAACGGCTGGCCGCCTACCGAGATACATACATTACAGACGATAGTATTAATATAAACCCCTCCTTCCTGTCTCCTGCGATGAGGCATGTACATTACATGTCGACTGGGCCAACGGCGACGTGAGGGGTGGGGCTAATCGGTCACCCTGCTCTAAGCGAGCTGCATTGCAGACATACAGCGACATAGACATCATGACCAGCCAGCCCAGGCTGCCAGTTAATATATCCCCACCCTTTGGCAATCTCGAGTAGTTCACCAAATTATCCAACCGAGGCTATCCGCTCTCCGACTTTTCACCTGGTACAGTATGTAACCTTTTACCGATTGACACGTATAGACTGTATACATGCATACTTATAGAAGAGTGGAGAGAGATCATTGAAGATTAAAAGAAATATATATTGAAATGAAAGAACAGCACCCCGCTGACTGGAAGGTCTCCACAGCTGCCGCTAAACGAAAAGTAAATATAAGTGTTCCGGAGGAAAAAGAGCATCAAAAGAGCAGCTATATAGAGAATAAACAAAAGAAACGTAAAGCGTATACGTAGATGTGCGTATAAAATATGCAATAGCGCGTTCCACCCGAACCCGATCATGAGACCACCTCAGCTTCATGATACCCAGACCTCAATCTTTCCCACCGGATTTTTTGACTTCCGCGCCGCCCTCTCGCAGATATCTATGGCCCCGTCCAGATCTTCCTGATCACCCAGCAGCACCAGATGTCCATCCTCATCCTTGAACCGGATCTTTCCATCCCAGTTTACACCGAGCTTGTCCATGACCCTCGTTGTGAACTCCTTATACTTGACATCCGGCGTTATCATGATCGCGATGAGGTCGTCTTCGAAGTGTATTTTGAGCTTGATCTTCTTCACCACTTCGACTGGTAATGTCCTTCTCTTTAGTCTCAGTTGATCTTTCCTCTCAGCCTCTGCTTCTTCCTCTGGGCACTCCTCTACACTCGTAGCCCATGAACTTCTACTCCTTCCACTCCATTCACTGCCATAGTAGTCTGGGATATCGTCGTCGCTCTCGCCTCCGTCTTCCTCCTCAGTGCCGACACCGGAGTCCCTTCCATCCCTCTGTAGCTGAGCGCTCGGTAGGACTTCCTCCGTCTTATATTTCCTTGTGTACTCCGGAGACTCCGGTAGAGTAGGAGGGAGAGTTGGCAATTGCTTTTCTTTGAGCTGCTGCGGTGCCGGTACCGGTGGAAGACCCTTCTGCTTTTGGCCCTGAGGTTTTGGCTCGACGGTTTTTTTCTTGATATTCAGGGGTTCAACGGTTGTTGCTTTCTTGATATTTAGGACCTTGACAGGCTCACCCGGCCTTCTTGCCGTCAACGATCTCTGAGGTTTGTTGCTAGTAGCCTCGTCGCTGCTACTGCTGCTGTGAAGATAACTGCTACCGCTGTTCATTACCTCCGCAATGGACTTCTTCGTTGTCAACGAACGGAGAGGGGACTTCTTGGTGCTGGGTTCCTCCGGTTTCCTAAGTTCCATGCCGGATTTTTTGGTCGAGAGAGATCTTTGTGATGGCTTGCCTAGGTCGCCGAGGCCGAGGGGTGGCGGGCGAGGTCGAGTACCCGATGTAGTCGCGGACCTCTGCACCGGCTTACTGCTGCTCTCATCTGTATTCCGTGCCTTATTCAGCGTCGAGATCGATCTCTTCGGTAACAACTTCGTCTTCGCCAAAGTCGAAAGCCCCCTCTGCGGTGTCTTCGTCTCATCCAAAGACTTCGCCTTCGTATGAGTAGCAGATGTGGGCGAAGAAGCAGAAACCTTCTTAACCTCCACCGGCGGCGGGACAAAAGTCGTCTGCGACTTCCCTTCCGTCAACCTAAACACGAACCCAACGGGCACCGAGAAAACCGTATACCCATCCCCACAGTTCCCCACAGCCTCGTCGCATACATCGTGTCGCTCAGCCACCATCTTCTCTCTGGCCGAATACTCGAAGTTTCGGCCGGCTTTATCCTCCCGTCCCAGGTACTTGTAACATAACCCACGGTTGAACAAAACCTCGCATCTGTACAGGCAGAATTTAAGCCCCAGTTGCTCGTAGTTAATGTATAAATTCTCACGAAGAAATCGAAGAGCGTTGGTGAAATCTTTCAACGCCTCAGCGAAGTTCGAAAGTAGGAAATTGGAAACCCCGCGTTGGAAGTGTGCAATTGCGAAATACGGGTCTTGGGTTATGGAGGCTTTGTAGGCGAATATCTGTATAAAGTAAAAGGTTTCGGATTAGTCTTCCGGTATGCATATGCGAGGTGTAGGTAAGCATGCATGGGGGTGCGGATAAGGTTGCATATTTTGCGTTGTTCATGGGGAAGAGGGCTGCTGCTGCTGTGTGACCTACCGCTTCGTCGTGCTCTCCGAGCGTGGCGTGGATGATGCCGATGTTGAACAGTGCTTTTGAGGTCTCGCCGGCGTGGGCGAATGTTTCTATCGACGATTTGAAGTCGCCTTGGTCGTAACGTTCGAGTGCTTGCACCCAGGCCTCGATGTCTTGCTGTAATTCCGAATAGACAAATTAGTAAAAAATCCCCTATGAAGATACTTGTTTGTCCATGAGATTCTGCATAAACCCTTACCTTCTTAGCTACCGGTGCCATTGCGAAGAATTTCTATATATCTAGTCCTTTTCTCTACTCTTTTTGTTCGTAACAAACTCCTAGCCGGATCTACCAGCACTGAAAAACACCTCGATGATAAAAAATGAACTACGAACCAGTCGTCGAATTGAAAAATATTTGAAGAGAAAGAAAAAAAGACACACAGCACAGCGAGGTAAGGAGAACGAAAAAGAAGGTCCGGCCTAACCTCCCAAAAACCTCGCCTGCCGGAGTCGATAACCTTAAATACGAACCTCCCAGGTTTTTACCATTCCGTCCACACCCAGTCACCATTCTCCGTACTATATTCTTAACATAGAACACTCTCCCACATGGCCGCCAGGCAAGCCCGCAAGAGAGAGAAAAAGAACCCACATCCCGCGGTCGGTTCACGATCGTTAAACGTTTCGAATTGTTTCGAGTTTCACACACAGTCAACCTACACCCCCGGCCCCCAGTCGACCCAGTAGCAAGTCAAGACATGACGAACTGCGTTGTCGTCAAAGCCTGGGGGGAAAGTCCGCCAAGTCCACCCAAAAGCTTGCTGAGACTAACCGCGTATGGGAGTGGCGGTGCTGGGATCTTAAACCGCCCCCTGCACCACAATGACAACCACACACACAGCTGAGCTGCCCACTCTCGCAGCTAAGCACCGCTTTTCTCGTGTGTTCAGACGTAGTTAAAACATCGGTGTTTCTGGCTTGGAAAAAAAAAATAGTACGGGGAACGGGTTTAAACTTTTTTCGTTCTCGGGTGGCATGTGAATTGATCGAAGGGCGGAATTTTAGTATACGAAAGAAAGGATTTCTGGACGTTTGCACCCGCTCCGACAAGGGGGGATAACGGATGTGTATAACCTTATTCGGCGTGATAGATTAATCGAAGGGGGAGATCAGTCTTCATAGTCAATGCAAGCTGTACCTGAAGTATAGGGCTGAACTGAAAGATTCCGCATCTCGATTTGATGAATTCAAGATTGCTATATTAATTTATTGTGCCGTGTTTAACAATAGCATAGCGTTATGTGTTCACGGTCACTTATGTGGACTAATAATATAAGCATGAATTTTTTTCTCAAGGGACCGAGATCTGAGAGCGGAGAATCCTGAGACAGAATGGCCAGGGCTGGAAGGGTTCTAGAAAAAAGAATCCCGCGTGAAGTGTGATTATCGTATGAGGCAAGTTGATAATGTCGGATCTATTCCGATGGGATTCAAGACGAGGCGGATCCGGAGGAGTGTATAGAATCGGTAAGGTGGGTTTTCTTGAGAGTGATACTATGTATACATCAACCTTATGCCCCAGCAGTAAAATTGCTCTTAAAGGAATTCGTCGAGCACTATGAATCTTTTCAGGCTGCCGTTTTTTTACCTCCATAAGGGGCATATCCTAGATTTTATTTTTAATATATCCCATCTCTTTATATTGTTCTTCCTCGGAACCAACAATTTTTTAGATTAGGTCATTGTATGGGATTGATATTGAGTAAGATACGTAAACGTTGCCGCATGAATCCGAAGCTAGGACCAGGATTCGAGATAGAAAGTTCGAAAGAATCAAAGTGGGTACCTAACCAAGAAATACTAATGGAGAGGAGAACGTAGGAGCCCATACAAAGCAGATACGCACACACAGACGATCGAACATGCAGGAGTAATGTTGCAACGCTGCTGAATATTAGAAATAGGAAAGAAAAAGGTATGTGATAGGTTCCGGGTAAAGCTTCAAGACGTCAACGGAATTCAAGACGCCACTCAAAACACTCAACGATGTTACCGTCAGGAGCCGAAAGGGGACTCTCCCGATCGATTGGGTGTTAAGAGACCTCCTTTTCCATTCAATTTTTCCATTTCTCGTTAAAGTTTTTCCGTTATGCATTATGGCGTCGGCATGTGCAAGGGGGGCTATATAGAACAAAGGCCGTTTGATTCAAACGATCGAATTTGCGGTTGAAGGAAAAAAGCGCTACAGCGATCAAATTGGAAAATGCCACAGAGTGTGAAGGAAACGCACTATCACTAAACTAACTAATGTCGAACTATCGAGGGGAGTGGATTTTTTTTGACAAGGGTAATACAAGGGAATGGGCATCTGATATATTTGGTCGAAGGTGAAAAGGGAAAAAACTCCGGGGCTATAGGTGCTACGTTAATTGTATGAGACTAGCGGTCAAGAGGGGATTTGAAAAACAAAACAGTCATACCAGATCGAAAAGGAAATGATACTGCTCGTCATAGAAGAGGGAGAAGGGACAGTAAAATAAAGGGATGTCTTTTTACATGATGATATGCAGCGCTTCATTAACAGGAGCAAAGGAAAAAAAGGTATTTATAAAAATGCAATAGAGGAAGGAAAAGGAATAAGATAAATTGCCAACCAAGGGTATTTAGATGATCGAGCGAGTGTCCAAGATCCCTTCCCGAACTTTCCCAGGTTAACCAGCTCCGAAGAACCCGCCTATACCGACGCCTGACTGCGGATGACCCAAGGGTGAGACCCCTACCGTTGCGCTGACGGGTGTTTGGACCTGCCCTTGTCCTTGAGGTTGCTGCCCACCCTGGCTGCTGGTCGAGCCGCCGGCATTACCCATCATTGCACTCGCACCCATGCTCCTTCCTCTTTCCCTTACCCGCCTGCTATCCATCAATCCTCTTAATCCACGCTTCTGCAGTCCGACGACAGGACTTACGCCACCTCTTCCATCCCACGCTTCATCATCCCCTCCTAACTCACCTTCCTCCAAAATCGGCCCGTCCGAAGCAGGGCTATGGTGATTTGCGTCGCCGTTGACGTCCGGCACGTCTCCAACGTTGTTCAACTTCTTCAATTTTGATCCGTCGACATCTCCAAGCAAATTCAACTTCTTCAGTCGCAATGCGGCTCCTCCACCGGCGGCCATTGCAGCGGCATTAAACACTGCAGCGGCGTTTCTGCTATCGAGAACCTGGTGTAGCCGCTCTACAACGGCCTCTATCAACCCTTCGATACGATAAGCTCGGGCTATCTGCAGCAAGGAGCATAAAACCTGTGGGCTAGACTGAGGGTGGTTCGCTTGCGGTAGTGAGCAAGTATAAAACCAATGAACGAGCGTGAGGAGTGTCTGGTGGGTGTGTGGGAGATAGAGGGTCCTCGGCCGTGAGAAAGGAGGCAGCATATTAGCGCTGGGTGGGCTTTCTAGCAATGTCGGGGATTGCGGTCGGGCAACCTTCTCACCACCATTCGGCTGGTGCGGTGTAGTTGCTGTGTGCAGCAGTTCGATGAAGTACGGGCCCCACCTTCTCGCAATAATTCTAGAATTCACGGGAATACTAGCATTATCGATTGATAGGAACTCCATATCGGCCATATCCTTCAATCCCAGCACCAACCTACCCAACTCCTGCGCCTGCTTCGAGAAATTCTTCGGGCCTGGATATTGGAGTGACTTTCTCGGGTTCTCGTATATACCGAAAGCTTCGAGTTCTACCATGCACAGGTGCGAGGAATTGATTCGTCGGTGGTTGTAATCCTCTACGAGACTCCGCTGCTTGTTTCCGAGAATTATGAACCGATTGCGTTTCTTCCATAGAATACCCCGATTCCAACTGCCCTGGGAGAAAACCTGTCCGGCATCTATCCGCGACCACGTGAGAGTGCGTAGGTCCAAGGCCCATAGCGCGTATTCTTGTTTCGATGAAGTAAGGTATGTGCCGGAGACGACAAAGTGCGAATCGATAACGCCGCCGTTCGGGAATCTTAATCCAGGCGGAGAGACGAGACCATTCATCGGCTTCTCAACCAGTTTTCCGTCGTGATACCTAATTTGTAATTCCAATTTGACGTCCAAGAAGTTATAATTTGAGTAGATAAGCATGGCGTTTGTGTCCGAAGGTGTAACCGCACGCGCGGATTCTCCCTCGGCATCTGCTTCTGGACGCCCTGCCCCGATAGCTTCGGGTGATAGAGTCGGACCCAACGGGGTAACCACGCTTCGGTACGCACCACACGATCTATCCAAGGAATTCGTACTGGTCCACTTGAGGCTCCGCAGATTGAACACGTTGATCTCCTCGATATAATGATTGGCCGAGTCTTGACCACCCACGATGATCATCTCGGCACCTCCCGTTCCGTCGATAACCCCGCTGTCAAACGCTGCCGCTACTCCAGTTAATGTAGAGAATACGGCTGAAGTCGGCAGTATAGTCGCACAATGCGCGTATCTTCCCTCCGGAGGCTCCGCTTGCGGGACATAAGACCATGTCTTTGTCTGAATATCGAATATATGGATATCAGACATGACCACCACCTCGTTTGCCCCATTTTCGCCCTGCGGTGGCTGGGGTGTTCCGTCCGCGGCACCTCCTCCCGCAGGGCTCATTCCACCGAAACAAACCAGCTTCGTATCGCCGAGAGCACACACCGAATGGAAGTATCTCGGAGCCGGTATCTCCCCAAACTGCTCAACTTTAGACCAGGCTCGCGTTAGGAGGTTTAACAAATACATGTCGGATGTGAGCTGTGGCCTGTTCTTGGACAATATCCGGCCTCCGAAAACATAGAGATGGTCGCCGACGATGGTAGTAGAGGAGCCAACGAGTGATGGCGGCTCCTTTCCGGAGGTGCTTAGGACACGGGACACGAGGGAGGAGAAGTTCTGGGAGGTCTGAGCAGTCGAGGCTGTGGAGGTCGCCCCCAGGATTCGGTCGTTGGTCGGTCCATTTGTGGAAGGGCTGGCGGCCGGCGGCACGGATGCTGCCATGATGATAGATGTCGATGCCCGGGCCGGTGATGTGGTTGTGGTGTCTCCCTACAAACTTCTTTAAAGGGGGAAAGGACGAGATTAGCATATACCCCACCGGTGTCGAGGAAGCCAGGCTAGCCTTACACGATATTAGTCTTATTAGGGCTATAATGATAAGAAAGAGTCGAGTAACGGTGTGCAGATGTGATGAAGAGCGAAATAGCGGGTATATGTTCGATCAACCGAGGGTACAAAGGATGGCCATGGGAGCCTGCTCATGTTCTTAGGGGTCGTTGCTCATGCTGGATACTAGGCCTTGCATATATAATGGGAAAAGGAAAAGTGGGAGCTTCGGTATAGCTATCTACGAAGGGAAAGCCGAATCGATAAGCGAGTATTTGCGACAGGGAAAGGCTGAAAAGAGGACCGATGGCCACCGGTGTGCTGTTGTACTATTGATCTCTTTTTTTTCTCGATTGCAAACAGTAAGCCGGTTTAGTGAGCCTGCCGTTGAGCCCCGTCTATTGGTTCGAGGGAGGAGAGATCAGCTTCGAGGATGAGGTTGCGGGAGCAAGATAGATATAGCGAACAGGGTGGGAGGTTCCGTCTGCTTGGTATCTCTGGTCGGAGACTTTCTGCAGCCGTTTCAATCGAAGGATAAAAAATAAAAAATTAGAAGAAAAAAAAAATAAAATAAAATAAAAAGAATATAGCAGAGGGCAAACAAGGGCCGGAGGGGGAGAATAAGGGTCTTCGACCACTTCCTTTGACCAAAGGAGAATTTGGGAGAAGTGGCGGCGGTGGTGTCGACACTTGGGACGCTACCAAAATAGACGCTGGAGCTGGTCAAGCAGGTGTACACGAGCGGGAGGGATGGAGCAGCGGCAGGCACAGGCAGAGGCAGAGCAGCGATGGAGGATGTCTCGATTGGCGGAGGAGACCCGGCCGGGTACTTTCACGAGAGGTCCTGAGCCAGGGAGCGGACGAGGGCAAGATACATCTGGCAGAGGTCTCCCTTCTGTCTCGTCTTGTCTGTGTGGTGGTGGAGGTGCAGTGGATGCAATGCTGTGCGGGTGGGAGGGAAAAGCGGTGGTGTTGCGAGGCCGCCCTGCACCGTCTAATTGGCCGGGTGCTTGCAAAGCTTCCCAGAGAAAAAGGAATATTGCCAGGTCCGAATGCTCACTATGCGAGGACAGGTGGTGTTTTAGTGATGCTAGCTCGGTCGATGAAAGGAAGGATGCAGAAGCAAAGGGGCTTCGAAGGCCCAGCTAGCTTGATTGGTGCTGCGGTCGATGCAATTGATCAGGCTTCAAATTAGAGCAATCAATCGGTCCCAGGCACATGGGCCCATGGCAAGGTCCAACGGTTTCCTGTCTTCGTTCACTCAATCGTTCATACGGAACCGCAAATATATCTCACACGTGTGAGTTCTTCAGGCAGAATTCAACAGCATCGGATCCAATCGCCACCGGTTTCAGGTCCTCGGCTTCCTCCACGGTCCCACCAGCTTACCCTATTGCCACGTTTTCTAGCTGTTTGGGCACCTTGGTCCACATAGCGCTGCTGATGCCTCGACATTACGAGTCACCACTAACTTGCCCTTAGGAGCTAACTACTCAATCGTTCCTTTCGGATTCAGTAGAAGAGGGTTCTAGGGTTCGATACGACGGGTGCGTGAATTATATCCCGAATGTTTATATTTCCCTCGTTTGATTCCCTCGATGAATCCACCGACTTCGGACAGGAGACGATGTTCTCCCTGACCTCGCTGAGGACCGATGCTTCGAGATGTGGGCCTCTGGTTTAAACTTCCCCTCTCCTGGATGCAATTATAAACCGGCTGGACGGATTCAGGATCCAGCGTCCTTACTAAGTACTTAGTTATTCGAACCAACCGTGGACCGCGGGCACATGCCACGACCGCCGCAGCACAGACGTCAACCTCCTACCCGTTGCCAGTTTTAGCTCTCGTTCGCTTTGTGATTCTCAGAGTGACACAGAACAAGAGGCCTTAGCGCTCGAAGTATCGAAATAGCCGTTTGGCTAGCATAATAACATCATAGGCTTTAAGTTAGGTTTGTTAGGCCCGGAGGCTAAGGTTTCCGAGCAAACAAGAAAGTATACTATCAAGAAGATGTCGACATCCGAGTCTGCGAGTGCAAAGCGGGGATAACAGGCATCTCGACCTGCACGCCAAAAGTAGGCAGAAAGGCGAGCTGCACAACCAGATTGGAATATCCATCTGCTCGATTTGACCACTTATACCCCAAATATCTGCACGGATATACCCACCTTCGCAACCGGAGGTGCTTTGTCTCTGCTCCTTTTCTTTTCGTCCCAAGAATTCAATCCTGTCAGAGGACAAACGGTCGATAAGAAAAAATCCCATCGGGTTAGCTTTGCCTCATATGGTGACCGCCTCTCGCCAAACTGCAAACCCGCCACACCGGCCGTCCTGGTAGCTCCACTATCACCAACCTATCTAGACGAGGACCGGAGAGCTGGGGAACCATGGAACTTGAAGCCCGGATTTAACTCCGATCAAACTGGTGTCCGGCCTAACGCCTCTCTCCAAAATGTTTCCCTCGAGAGTCAAGATTTTTAAGTAGAGTATATAGTTCCTCAGTCTAGAACATGAAAAATCATGCATTATGCCACCGGTTCACGCGGTCATGCCGTATACAGGAGGAGGGGTCGACAGCCAACGATTAAAGCCGCTGACTACATGATACATACATCGTCCGATATCTCCAAGTTCCACGTACGTAACCCCCAAATCTTCCGTAAATCAAAGGATATCCCTTTCCCCTCCATCACTCGTTAGTAAACCCAACCCGAACAAAAGACACACAGCATCCAGGCTTTCACCCACTAATCAGCTGCAAAGCATTCGGTATACATAATCACACGCAGCACACGGCGAAACATAAAAAAAAATCAAGGCCAACTTAACCATCCACAACCGAAAGGGTTAAACCTGGATCCGGGCTTGAGATCTAGAGCGGGGCCACCTCGACTCGAAGGTCTTGTTCATCGATTCGCCTATCTAGGCGAGTGGTTGGCCTCCGCTGGCCGTTATTGTACGGAGAATTTTTAGACTGGTGATTGGGTCACATACATCGCAGATCGGAACACGGTTGGCGGTTTCGATTCTTGGAGATAGTATGGCACGGAGGTTACCGTACCAAACCACCAAAGGTAAAAAAAAAAAAAGTTTTACAAGCTGGATAATTTTATACGGATATTCGATCATCCCGTCGTTAAAGACTCGCCTTTTGCCGGTTGAGGTTCTATAGACGACATGCGTGTTCATATTTACCCGGGTTGACATGCAGGACGTTGCAGGGAGGTTGCCCACCGTGGCTTGTTCCACTGGCTGAAGCCCTGCAGTGCATAAGTTGATGTTAACATTAATATTCCGAGCTATTTATACTCCCGCATTAGGACCACTGATGGCCAAAAGGATGGATTGAAACTCTGGACACGATCGTTTAGTTCGTTAGCATGCTGCAGCTAGCTGGGTAGCGAACGGGCATTGGCTATATCAGAAGCGCGTTTGGATCACTCAGCAAAGTGAGCTTTTTTAAAATAGATTATATTTGGTCGTACATTCGTGCATCCACCTGGGTTTTGATGGCTCCACGGGCTGGGTGGTTACCATACCTGATCCTCGTTTTAGAGGAGAGTTTGAACTTTGATCGCGATTTATCGAAGCATCATGGAAAGGTATCAACTCGTCTTGACGTATTGATATTGCGATATACCCAACAAAACTTGGCCAATGAATATCTCTAATCTATACCTAGAGAGCGATACTTAGCAATTATTGAAATCGGTTCACGATAAATTCTACAGGATCCCGTAAGCTGACGTTTTCAGGACCACGATCATGTCACCAATTTACATGCAACACAGACATTTGTTGGATTATTATTCGTATATCTGATCAGCAATCCCGTACAGGTTAACGTTACGAGACTGTCTCGTGGCCAGAAGGCCCAGCCAGGTCTGTGACTAGGATCTCGCACACACGGGCAGCTGCACGCGACGTCTGAGCTGAGAACAAGACGAATGTAAGCAATACCTAGGTAGTTACCATATACCTATTACTATATTTGAGCTTAGGAACATCGAACGCTTGAACTTTACTCCACTTCTGAATTCTTGGTAGGTACTCTTGAGCACACGTTATAACGCTCCACCCCTAGAAAACAGGATATACCACCAAGGTATACTATGAAGATATATATAAAAGACCGCAAATCATCATTACAAAGCTCATAAAATGTAAATCTCAAAACAGTGGCCAAAAGCAACAGTACCCGGCAAGCCTGGGTACCACGCCACAGTATGACACTCATTAAACAGAGACACCCTTCTGGTCCGGAGATCCGGCACGCTTCTCGTCGGTGTCGCTAGATTGCTCTTGTGGGATACCGTGGGTGACCGGGGCAACGGATTTTCCGGTAACCGCCGCGATGAAACCCTTTGCGACACGTGCCATGCTTTCTCTGCCTTCCCAGAGTGGGTAGATACCGGTGATTCCGAGAGCACTGTGGTTTTCAAAAGTTAGCGAAGGCCGAAGGGTATAATGAGGCGCGAAGGGTGTGAACATACATGAAAGCCCAGATGATACCGACGATAACCCAACCGGTGAAGAATTTCTCGCTGAAGACGTATTTGCTGCCGTACATTGGGATTGGCCAGAGTAGCAACAAGCAGACGGTGAGGGTCGACGCGACAACCTTGGCGATGAGCGACTTGCGCTTGAGCATCTTTTGCTGTTCCTCGTACTCCTCACCGACAGCTTCGTGCTGGATGGTTCGGATGTTGGCATCCTCCTTAAGGAACTCAGAGTCGTCGACGAGTTTGATCTCGGTCCTCATGGTAGTCCAGTCGTAGTTCTGGGGGCCGAAGATGATAGTGAAGAGAGGGATGAAGAGCATTGGGGAGAGGAGGGCGATAAGCTAGAGGCCTTGTCAATACTCAATTCCAACTAAAATAGTTCTAAAAGTAAGGGGATACTTACGTTACCGACAAGCATAGGATCGTTGGACCCAGTAGAAGCAACGTTAATAACGCCGAACTTCTTGTAGGCCGTGACGAACCAACCGATGAAACTGCAAATAGTTCCGAGGATTGGACTAGCGATGACGGCAACCTTGTTCTGCTTGGTGGACAACATGGTGCAAGCGGCGGGTAAAACGGCAGAACTGATAACGACACCCATCATCAAGTAGAGGTATCCCAAACTGATACCGATGTACCAGAGACCAACGGAGAATCCTGCAATGAAGAAGGAAAATCCAACGACAGCAATATGGGAGAGGTTTCTGAGACGGCGTCCCGAAGCATTGGGGTTGATGTAGGTGCGGTAGACATCGTATGTGAAAATAGACGATACGGCGACCAATTCAGATGAGAAGGCGCTGGATACAGCCAAGAAGAGGAGAACCAAGGCAATCAGACCACCTTGCTGACCCATCAAGGCGACAGCGACGTTGGGAAGGACGAGTCCGGCAGAGACGTCGGCCTCTGGAAGACGGTTTGGATAACTTGGCCAAACTGGATTGTTCTGGAGCGCGACACCGGCGAGACCCATAGTGGTAGCGCAGAGGAAGGGGATAGAGAACCAACTGATACCACCGAGAACGTATCCATTCAAGGCGGCGCCAATGTTGGAAGAGATGGCCTTCTGCCAGTAGCCCTGATCCAAGAACACAGTTCCGAAGTTACCAACGATGTTGATAACGAAGAAGACGCCACCGTCCCTGGATCTCATGGTCAAGTAGCTGCCCTGTTCGTTTCCGGTAACTGGCTCGTTCTTAGAAGCCTCAACCAAAAGCTCCCAGACTTTGCCGAAAGATCCAAGTTCCGGGCTGGTAACATAGATCTTGAAGGTGAAGACCAAGATGAAAATGATGACCAAGGCAGAGTGGGTGTAATCGCTCATGATCGTGGCCTTCAGTCCTCCGAAGACGGTGAACAAGATGACCGGAATTGGAATCAAGAAACATGCTGCGGCAGTTGGGATTCCGGTAAGATAGTTGACGACAGCGGAACCGCCAGTTAACAACATCAAGGTGACCAAGATGTTGGTGAAAGTGGCGAAAACCAGGAAAGTGATGTGGGCGCCGGTTCCATATCGTGCGCGGATGAGTTCGAGGTATCTGTATTGGGCGGGTATCGTCAGTCGCATGTTCAATCATACATGTTGAGGGGTTATAAATTATAACATACGTATGGGCTGATGGCGCACGACGCTTGAGCTCAATTGCCAAAGACGCGAAGAGGATGATTTGAACGGTCTATGCAAAAATTTAGCACTTCCGAATAGATTCGAATATCCTTGCTACGGTTCAGTCGGTTGGACTACTTACGGCGCCAGAAGCGTACCAGAAAGGACCGGAAACACCATATCGATAACCTGTCGCGGTAGACTGGAGAAGGGTGGCCGCCCATGTCCAGGACGAGCACACGGCCGCTGCAATCAAACCAGTCCTATCATTCCCAATCAGCAAATTGGCCGCTTATAATTGACTTTTATATATCGAAGGCAGTCATACTTTACCGAACGACCAGCGGTATTAAATTCCTCGGAAGTCTGAATCTCGTGGGCGTACTTCTTCAAGAACCATGAGATCAACATGATCAAGAAGGCGAACCCTGCCCATTACATAAAAAGTGTCAGCACCTCTTTGAAAGGCTACTTGATGCCCGGATTTATCATAGTGACATACCCAGACCGAGTCCCACCACGATCCCGTAGCCTTGTGCTGCTGTTAGTACCGCCATGTTGTCCGCGGTCTGCAGTTCTGCTGCAATTGAATTATTGAATGTCGTGTCACCGGAGTCCTGGTGCCTACTGACCGAGCGAGATAACAGCCAGGCGACTGGGAATTGGAGCAGACTATATACTACGTTCCTCAACCAAGACCGAAGCTCTCACAAGCATTCCGATCGGCCATGGTAGCTTTGACCGGGCCCTTGCTCAGAATGTTCGCAATTGTTCTACATTGCAGTGTTTTGCTTATTCCACCCGATATCTCGCGCAGGTTCGAGACGAGTGGGCAAAACGTGGGGGAGGTTCTTTTGTGCTGATCCTCGATGTGACCTGGTCTGGGCTGTCGAGGTTTGGGAAGTCACAACAGTTGCTACATCCCAGATTCGACCTCTCTCGCATGTGGGCCCTTGGCCTTCAGAACGCATCCTACCAGGGTTCTATGTAGTCCGTTACGGTATTGGCGAATAAGAGGTCGAGGGAAGCCAATAAAGAGGGGTAGTCCACCGCGTACTACTCGACCATTCCTGCGGATCTTGCCTTCTCTCAGCACACGAAGATGCGTCTCTTGGTGTTGTTGTAGAAAGTAAATTTCCTTGTGCCGAATTAACAAGTCCGAGATATGTCGTTAAATGAAGGATCCCTGCAGCCGGCCCGCCGTCTGATTGGCCCAGCGGGCACCGAGATAACGTCGTGCGGCGACGGGACGCAGAATGTTTTGCTGCTTATCTTTGCCAACCGGCTTACGTTCGTGAAAAACGAATCTTGAATTTGATCGGGACAGGGATCTTGCACATTGGTGCTTCTCCCACGCCGGAAAATCCCAATGGGTATCAATATCATTGCGCTTGCCAGCTGCCAGATACAAGGTTCCTCGCTGTTATAAAAACTCCGCTGTCATGCATGCAGGGCCTAGACGGCGAACAGAACTGTATCGCATCCGGGTACTCGAAACCAATTGATTTTCGGATCATGAAACGACGCACACAAATTCGTCTTTTGTGATTCAGCGAGGGTATCACGGCCAGCACGAGGAGATATACCTCTTTAGGTCCATGTAACGACGTTCAAAGGCTTTAGGCGGAATACTCACCCATGCTGCCCAATGCTCCATATATTATGTACATAATTTGGTTATCCTCAAACCTCAATAATACAATTTCAAGGTCGATTTCACATGCAAGCGTTAAAGTTTTTGGATGCACACTTGGTACCCTTGCATAGTCCCGCAGGTGGGCAAAACGAGACCACTTCGATACCGGCTTGCTTTCGAATTCGTGAACAAGGATGCTGGAGTATCACAATTCCTCTAATATCAACGGCTAAAAAATCCGCCTCCGTACATCGTCGAAGACTATATCAATGAGACATATAGGCTCATCGATTCATTACATTTGCAAATTACAAGTGTGTCGTAGACGGTTGTCATCAAAATGTGTAATTAAGCATCAAAAAGATCGCGAGTATTCCCGATATCGCGATGGGTCTTTACCCATTTCGATGTGACGCCACAGACCACATACCGTCGCGGCTTATTAATTTTCGCCTATCACTTTAACCTGCCAGAATATATAATGGCCAGACGTAACCAAAAAATTGATGACCAAAACGATCGAGTAAGTGGGAGGGTTAATTGAGGCTTCGATTTTCCGCTGCCCTGGCAGTTTCGATTGCAGCAGGGCGCATATCTGTACCTGAAAATCCCCACTCCAACCCATCCGCCGACTAGAATCCTGTGGTTCGGACAAACCCGGTGAGCTGGCAGCTGGCCATGGGACAGATTTAGCCTAACCCCTTGATGCCGCCACGATTTTAAACATTCGGATCCAAGCGAAATAATGTATTATTTCGATGGGTAGAGTAACCAGCTAGCTTGGGTGCACCGATTATACATTGCAATAGTGTACTCAAAAAAAAGTGCAGAGATAAGCCCGCAGGTCTTTATCAATATGTCAGCCCTCCAGCCCTCGACTAAAGCGCTTGGCTGGCCCAAACTACCCTAGTCGTGTGATCTCGCTCGGCGTGCTCCCCCACCTCCCCACCCTTGCACACCCGCTTTTGGTATTCTGCATCTATGCATCTCCAGTTCTCCGTTAACCGTCTTCAATTGGATATTGAGACGACGCACTGACAATTCGTACTACCAGACTCAATATCTTCAAGTTGGGACGGCCCCAATCTTGCATGCCAAGCTCGGTCGGTGCGTGTGGGCTTTTCGAGAAGGCAGGGCATGCAGCACAGGACCAGATCCCCAAATTCGGTAGACGGCTGGCAGGAAAAAGGAACCCTTCGAATCCTAATCCTACCGCTGAAATTGTTTTCTGCCTTCCTGTCTTATTGTGATTTTATATCTCGAGAAATGTTGGACTCATGAAAGGTCAGCCTTGGCTGATTCCAAAGTGAAATAAGGGCGTCCATCGAGATCCACTCGATTGCGTACCGTAGGGTCATTCGAACGTACCCTGGGTAGATATAATTTCTCTCGGGCTTCTCTACCACCTGATATTGATCCCATAAATGCATATTCCAGTGTGGAGAGCACTCACTACATAAGAATACGGTGGGCCAACTGCCAACCCTTCAACATGGGTCGTTCTAGATGCACTACTTGCCACCGCCCAACCCACGAAGCGCGAAGTTCATCGATTCGAACCTAAGGAATGTTTAAATGCAACTCGTCTCGATATGCAGCTGCAGTTGATAGTTCGCCATGTACTTCGAATATTGTATGTATACCGTAGTTTCACGAGTCGAACCTTCGATCTTGACTGCAGCTCAAGAATATTTAAAAGAACACAATAATCGATCCTGTGAGCAAGACTAATATCAAGGTACCCTCGGAACGCATGCCAGCTCCAGTCTTATCAGCTAAGTTGATATGGCAGCAGGGGTTCCGATAAGAAATACATGATCACGAGGCGTGTAGTTGCATCCCCCCATGCAGCTATAACTGTCGAATTTGCACACTATTTCGCAATCTTGACTGCAGTGTACCTGAGATCAGATGCCAGGATACACGTACCTGCATAATGACCAGGCGTTTTACAACTTGGCCAGGTCCAGGTATGTTTCCTCGGTCCATCTCGTCTCTTTTGCCCTAGGCCCCAACTTGTAAAGGGATTTGGGAAACCGGCCGAAGCTTGCCAATGCATTGAGCTTGTATTTCCGAATGATAGCAGATGCAGGGGTATATGCAGACCCCGAAGGCCGAGCCGAGTGTCCTGCATCGATGCATCGCAACATCAACTGTGCCAACTGGTGGAAACGACAGGACAAGTTCTTTGTATCTCTTGGCTATTCTCTCTTGTGATTGTGGACATGGCTGATGTCCATATGCTTATCATGGCTCACACTTCAGTATAATCAGAGCCATGTTCTTGGTATAGATTGTACCTTAGAGGCCTGTCTCCATGGATCCAGTCTAGTTAAAATCTTATAAACACGGCTGTTTAAATTTTATAAACTATAGATAATAGGTGACCCTGCGCCGTTAGAATAGGCCGCATAGCATGTTTGAGAAGTTGATATTCTTCTCAGTAATTGTTTCGAAGAGTTAGCCGATTCCCATAGACCTATCGCATCAAATACTTGAATCTTGGGAACGATGTTAATCCGCACCATGCACCATGGCCTCGAAATCGCTGTGCATCATTCCAAGCTAGCTCTCTACGAACCCTGATCAATACAAAATACTAATAGCCCCAAACCTGAAATATAAGCCATGGACCTTACTATTTACTTGTATAACCAAACTCTACCCAGTGCTAGTGATCTCTTATTGGAATTTAATATTCTAGCACACATATGCATAGATATACTCTGCAAACGTCCACCAACGGCCAACAGTTAGCATGTCCCATTCGTCCTCATCAAAATACCACATAAACAACACACGTACCCGCTGCCTTGGACCCAATTTATATCAAGTGCACTAGTGTTGAGGTTGGCATCACTCTGGAGCTTAGCTGCTAGCAGATATAATCCTTCAAAACGGGATAACATCTACAAGGCCATTCAACGAACGTTTTATTCATTTATGAACACCCCGTTCCCGAGAATCTCACATCATGCACCGGAATCCGAAGGCTGTCCGCATCACCACACAGATAGGTCCCGAGTCTCTGGGATACCGGCCCTCCACTCGTACCTCATGTCTCCAACATGATCACCACACCAGCCATCGGTGTTTTCATGATATGTTTCAATATGCTTTCTATAGTAACCCTCCATGTAGACGGAGGTACCAACTCGATATGGCCATCCTGGCCAAAGACAAAGCAAGTCACAGGCAACCCGACTCTCCCATCTTTCCATCTCCAACCTCTCCAACCTTTTTCTCCTTCTCCCTCACCCTCCTCACCTCCCCCCTCACCATCCCCTTCGTTGAGATCATCTCGACCTCATCGAAGCTACCTACCATCGTCTCCATTCATCTCGCGTTGAAGACCATCGGGGTTCCTTCGTTATATATACCCTCCGAGGAGAATAGCCATTATGCATGTCCTGTGGTTGATTTTGGTTGGACCCGGACTCCTCTTCGGCCCAATCGTTGAGGGAGCTCCAGGGAAGCATCACAAGCGTAAACCGTGGGTATACTCCTTTACTTTACCTAATATCACTATATCTCCACCCTCGGATGGGAGCAGGGCTACAACAGTAGAAGATTCACCTCATTCCTGTCCCCTCCATATCCAAGTGCTCTCTAGAGAACTTGCCTCTATCACTCTCTCAGTTCTCATGACCACTCGATGCGGTGTCCCACTACTACCGCAGCGCTCCTTTTGTCCTTCCCATTTGATGTATGGACTACGTACCCTCGAATCGCCGCGTTACCGTCCGCCGAACCCGTTATTAAGCAGTTCGGTTTCGCTAGCGTTACTTTCCCGGGCGCTACAGTCACCATGATGTCCTGAGATTTCTCATTAGATGCCCTAACACCTGCACAAAACGAACCGGCTCCGGAAACTGACAACCCTGCTCTAGTTATAACCTTGACGATCCGGGAACATCCTCTTCCCAAGCTTTGGCCACACCCGTCGGTTATAACTATGGGTACCTCCCGGTCACAGATCCGGCTCCGCAACCGACCAGTGAAGTTTGGGCCCAATATGCCTCCGGCTATCTTCCCAGTTGCTCTAACCGGATCCCATGCAAGACTTGTCCCGGAGGCTACTATTGCCCAAAAACTGAGGCAAAACCATCACTCACCCAATCTTTGGTCATCGTTCCCACCTGCTCCTCCTGGAAAACGTGTCCCGAATGCCGTGGGGGCTACAAATGCTGGAAGTCGAGGCCGACTCCCACTGAGGCACCCGTCGAAACCAGCTCCGCTCCTTTGACAATCATTCCAACGTGCTATCCGTGGAATTATTGTAAAGATTGTGTCGGCGGTTACTCCTGTCCCAATAACCCGGTTCTTACTACAGTAACCCTTACAGGTTAGCCCTTGCTTAGACGACTACGTTACCATATGAACACTACTAACATTGTCAAAGCTCCAAAACCAATCATATACCCGACATGTTCAGACTATATAATTTGTGATACTTGCAACGATGGATACATATGTCCATCTGTCACCAAAGGATCCGGAGTTTCACGGCATACTGAATATCTCCCGTCCTGCACTGACTTCGTCCCATGCCAGACTTGTGAATTTGGGTTCAGCTGCCCGACCCCAAGCCCTACTTTCAGCGTTACTAAGGGCTCAGGGGTCTCCAGGCATACTGAATATCTCCCCACCTGCTCCGATTTCGAGCCTTGCCCTAGTTGTCCTTGGGGTTGGAGCTGCCCGACCTCGGATCCAGAAGAAAAGACCTATACAATCGTCATTACTCAGGGAACCGAATACACAACAGTTACCGAGATCATATCAGCTGGCTACGGCGGATATGGTTATGGGACTTATGGCACGCCACAAGGTTCCGAGACAACAGCTACTTACGACTGGGCTTCCTATGAGCAACCAACTTGCGCTGATTATATCGTCTGCCCTACTTGTGCACTCGGATACTATTGTCCAAGCACCAAGGCTTCCGTAACCCCACCATACTATCAGCCATCAAGCCGAGATCCAAAACCGACTCTGAGCGTATCTCCATCACCATCGTTTTATCCTCCCCCACCATGTGGCGACTATGTTCTTTGCCCGGATTGCTTTCTTGGGTACTATTGCCCCGGGCCTTCGTCATCGGAAACTACAACGTCCAAATACCCTGTGAAGCAGTACGACACCCCTTCTTGCGAGGACTATATAGTGTGCGCTACATGCTCGCTTGGATATTACTGCCCAACAAGTCCACCATCAGAACTATCACCATTTCCTACGACCGCCCCCGGCTATGGTACGCCACCATGTAGTGACTACATCGTGTGCCCAACCTGCCCGCCTGGGTACTACTGTCCAAAATCCAGATCGTCACCCGGGGATGGACCTACTTCTAGTTATGATTGGGCATCATATGAGCAGCCGACATGCTCAGATTATGTGGTCTGTCCCAGCTGTCCATTAGGGTATTATTGCCCGACCCCTACGAGCACGACTGAGCGGCCCCCCAAATCTTATGCCTCACCGATATGCCCCGATTATATCGTCTGCCCGAGCTGTCCTCTTGGCTACTATTGCCCTTCTCAGCTGATGACTTCAAGCGATCCCGTATATAACACTAAGCCAGCCGGAAACGGGTACAGTTCAAAACCTCGAAGTCCATACCTTCCTTCTACTACCTACTACATCGGCTTACCCACAACGACACTTGTCGTAGCGCCAACATGTTCGGAATATGTTTTGTGCCCAGTTTGCCCTGGAGGTTACCTCTGTCCATCAAGTTCACTGAAGCCAACTAAGAGCAAAAGCATCTCATATTATTACCCTGACCCTAATGCTTCTGAGACGCCAACTTCGACCGTCCCCTGCGATGTATACGTCTTCTGCCCCGAGTGTGAGCTGGGCTACTCATGCCTTATAAACTCAACACCCAGCTCGAAAAAGGGTCCCAAGACTTACAGAACTGGAGGAACTGCAAATCCGCCAATGTCAAATCCTTATCCGGTTTACAGCTCTCAACCAGGAACTCCCACCATCGACGGAACCTATGTGACAGGACCAGAAAATCCCGGATACGGGTCCGCCTCTGTTCCAGCTCCAGGCTTACCGACCTGCGCGGGCTACGTACTTTGTCCAACCTGTTCCCTAGGATACTATTGTGTTTCGACAGTTGCACCGACAGTTGCGCCGTCAACATATTATGGGGTCGCACCTACCGGAGTTGTTGATCCTGTGTATTCCACAACTATTGTCTTGCCTCCCTATAGCCCGCCTCCCAGTTGCCCAACTTTCACACGCACTGTTACTAGGACGAAAACTCGTGATGTTGTCCGGATTTATAACACTTGCGCCACTGATCCCTATGCTGTCCTAAAATCCTTCATTCTTCCGACTGTTACTGTCACTCGGTGCGATACTGACATCTCGCCCACACCGTATACCTCATCAACTCCGCCAAGCAGCCCCAGGTATGGCAGCACCTACAGCTATGATTATTCCGCTACTAGTGTCGCACCCACAAGCTCGGATTACAGCTGCTCCACCTGCGACCCGAGTTTCTATCCCGTACCCCGTCCCACTGACTTCAGTCCACTCTCGTTCACTAACTGGGGGCAAGGCGGTCCATATTCCCAGGTTTCCCAGAGTTAGTTTCCGCGTCCAGATTCTCGCCTCAAACATCATGACCTTGTATTAACTGACAATATTTGCAGGTTCTACCGCACCGGCAAGCCCATATGACCCAGATTCCTCGCAATCAAGCACTACTTGCTCGTTCAAGCCCTGCGAGGGAGGGTACTACTGTGAGACTTGTCCGCACCAGTGGTATTGCCCAACCCCCACCGACGAAGCACCCTATAACCCACCTTATCCCCCGTATCTATAAATAGCACAAACTACGGCTTGAATAGATCGGTTCGTGGATGCTTCTTAGGCTTTCATCTCCCATTTCTATCAAGTATGTATCCATATTCACATTGCGTTTTTTTTTTTTTTTTTTTCTTTTTATGGTTGTTTTTTAAGCGTTTACCGCTGGGGGCCTTGGAAGGCTCCACAGGGCAATATTTTCTTCGATGATGGGAACGGTGCTTTATCTTTCAGAGCTATGACGGTTTTATCTTGCTGTGCGCAGAGCCGCCTGCTGGCTACAACTGCGGGCCCTCTGCGCTGACACTGGCAACCACCAGATTGGTATCGTTGTTACGACGCCGCCGATGTGTCTCGCATGTATTCTACCCTGAAGCAATAAAAATGGAATTGGAATTGGATTGAACGGAAAGAAAAGTATTCCTGTGCAGAAAACGGGGATCCGAATTCACAGCAGCTAGGAGGGTTCCCAAAACAGGCTGATGGTCGCGCTTATCGATAAGATTAGACACACCAACCCCCCTACAACTCCAGCAAGGCTTCAAAGGATAACAGATAACAGGATTTCAAATCTCGGCCGGGTTGACCCAACGTGTATCCTGAGATCGCGTCACGCTTTGAATATATCCCGCTTTCTTCTGCGTTGAGGGCACAAAATCCAACAAATGGATGCCTCCGGATGTGTGATGTGAGATAACAGGAATATCAAAATCAACAAAACGATCCTTTGAAGCCTAGGAAAGGATGTATGTCGAGGAATCATCTAGGCTAGGTAGCAGCAACGGGAGACGAAAGCCTACGATTTAACGCTACCCTGAGATATCGACGGAGAAGCGCTCCTTGCGGACTTGCATTAGCCTCGGAGAAGTCACTGGCCAGGACTGCTGGACATCGACATATCACATTTATCACAAAATGCGGAACAGTACATCAAGGTATGTAACGCTGTATACAACGGGAAGGTGACAGTGGTCGCATAGTCGTGCCGTTACAAAATCAATCATCGATATAGACGGTATATAGGTTGTGCAGACCAGCGCAGCATGGGCGTTGGTGATCAAATGATTTTTTACTCGCAACAGGATATCCCGCATGCGTTTGCACTAGCTTTCCCTTCCAGATGAGCACGAGACATCGGTCAGAGGCATCTGCAGTTTGGGATAAAATGCCCGGCATCATCTTCGGTCCTGGCCTCAGGAATTCCCTTGCGTTTTCTACGCTTTTTTCAGCACAGGTCTCCACGATCGTGCACAGAATTCGATCTACTTTCCCTGTTATCGACTAGCGCAAGAGGGATGGGTGGCCAGAGACTAGAGCCATCGGTGCATTGCATTGATCCTGTGTGCAAATCTGGGGAATCGATGCATGCCGATGGGGACAGGAAAGATATATGACCACTGCGTTGGCGGAAGATATGATATCGATGCTTCGCACCAACGAGGCCCGGTACGCTTTTATCGACCAACCACAGCGCAAAGAGTCTTTTCAAGGCTGGATTTCGATTGGCACCAGCTCGACACCCAAGTGCTCTCCAATGTCACGATGTGGCACCTAATCGACAGGTTTGCCAGTCCATGCGAGGTTTGTCAGCCTTGGCAGCTTGGTGGAGGCCAAAGCCGGTCGCGGATTGGCCAGTCGCGACCAGCATTCAGGTCACTCGCAGGGGCTCACTGAATTCTGGTGCTCACGCCTCGTTTCGCGGAGAACAAGGCGCGAGGCGTCGCCGCTGGATTTTGATTAGAACCCCGCCTTGATTACCCGACGGGCAGCAGGTTTCCTCTGCCTGGGCTGGGGAACAGGGCGGCCAAGTTGGGTTCTGGTTCAGGCGCCCATCAAAACCTTGCCTCGAGCCCTCAAATCCAGATTTCCCTTCTTCCCTCCCATCCTATCAGTACGTATCACCGGCTTACAGTAACGGTTCTGACTATCGCGTCCGCTTCACTGCTGCACTATTGCGGTATATAATAAATATCTCATCACCAGAGGGTCTTTCAAGTAATTCTTATTCTCACAGGTTTTGCAATCTTATACCCTTCGGCATATCTACGGCGTTTTCTAGTTCTCATTGGTTTCGTTAAAAACATATTTCTCCTCCCCTCAATCTCCCCTTTCCTATACCGACAAAGATACCCTTGGGCACTCTGGGCCCTTTGAAAAGTAACATCTCTCCGAATAAAGGAGATCCCCTGGCGTCGATAATATCCGCCTCATAGCATCGTCAATAGCGACTCATTGAAACAAAGTTTTCCCTATCGTGCGTTTACAATATCGATTCCCCTCGAGCGTCGGAAACAGATTTGAAGTCTCTAAGTATATGTTTCCCACCTCCGATACCCATAACTAACCCATAGTATCCCCTCGGTATCGTATAGACCTGGCTCTTGCAGAGATCCATATTCCACTCCCAATTTCTGGCTTCTCAAATACTGGTTCCCTGAGGCTTCCTTCCTTACTGGATTCTCTGGTCTTCCTTCTACCTGGATTTTAAAAAGAATTATATATAAATACACCAATCAACATGCCTGCTGAACGCACCACCCGAGGAGTTTCTGCTACTGGATCCGTCAGGGGCACCAAATCTCGACGAGACTCCTGTGCATCTAACGCTTCGATACCTGATACTGGTTGTCGCCCAATGTCGCCCTTTCGCCCACACTCCCCCTTTGGATTCTCGCCCTATGGTAATATTGGCCCTCTTACTCCCGGGAACTCTCGACCTGGAACTCCAACCAACAAGCGCAACGTGGCTCAAAATACCCGGAAAAGCAACTCTACTACTCAGTCTTTCACATCACTTCTGGCTCCACCATCACCTCCCCTCTCCGCGGATGCAATGGAAGGCAATAGCATGGATATGGATCCCTCTACGGTTACTTGGGAATGTGCCAACGCTCTGGTCGAGAATCAAAAGGTTCAAAGTTTCTACGAGAAGCCCGTTTACTCTGAAACTGGGCAAATCCTTTCGTATGGGAAGATTGTGACAAAGACTGTGACAATGACTATCACTACAACCATTGCTAGCACCGAGATCCTTCGTCCTGGTGAGAAAGGATACGAGGCCAGCATGGAAAAGTATAGGCAACAGCAAATCGAGCAGCATCAAAAGCACTCTCCATCAAAGTCCAATCCCGAAGACATCAAGTTCGAAAAGCCGTTCGCGGAAGTTTTCTCTCCGGAGGAAACTACGAACGAAGAACGTCGCCATATCTTCCATCAGAACCTCCAGAACGCTCGGTTACAGGAGCAGCTTCGTCTCGCCAAGTATAACTCGCCGTCCCCGAGCCCGCCGCCGGCGCACCCGACGAGGCAAGAGTGAGGCTGAACTCTAAAACGCCCGTCCCGCCCCGCCGCCCTGTCCGAACCCGCCCTCCCCGACATCTGGCCCCTCCTGTTCATGCCTTCCCTCTGCTATTGCTTGCACCGTGTGATCGGAGGTGAGTACTACCCTTCCTCTTTACAATATCAATTAGGTCCTTCTTGCCCTGGCTTCCCGGAATAATGGACCTACAATTCAGCTCGTCAGTTATTTGCAACCATGTCACCGTATGGCTTTGGCTATGCTGCCTGGATAAGGAAAAACTATCTGGATCTCACGGCAACATCCGCCAATCTGAAATCAAGTTTCGGAAACGTCTTGGTTTCAGCGGGATAGTCAACAGTTCTTGGTCTCTTGTTTCCGGGGCTTCTATACCATGGATCTTACAACAGCTATGCAGTTTATGTATCACTCTGGAAATGGAAACCTGGACTGAATTGGACTGGCTTCAGTCGACAAATACGACAACAAATGAGGACCTCCTGTTATCTGGCCACTGGCTCTTCCTTGGACCCACACTACGACAACATGCAAATTCACTCTCCACTTAGTGCTCCAGGATCTTTGACGACCTCAGGCTTTCCAGGACCTAGACCATACCAGGGCTCTCTGCTCCCAAATGGACTTCTGTGATCCCCAAATGGGCGGTTTGGCCGACCCCATGTCGGCGTCCTGAAGGATATGTGATGGAAAAGAAACCCCAAGGAAACTTCCTATCAGGACTTAAGCTGATTTTGATTGCTTTTCAATGTAATTTAGCGAGCCCGAACGTCCCTTTATTCCTTTTTTATCACTGTATTCCCTTGTCCTACTCTTCACTATCACACAACAGTACCACAAACATGTGTCCAACCTTATACCCAGTATGTTTCTTAGCGTTTGGCTTGTCGCCTTGGTCCTCTCTACACTCTATGTCTTCGTTGACGCCCCTAATCATTACTCCACTATCAAATCGACAGAAACTCTTTGTTATTTTCTAATACCCATCCCTTCACAAGACATGTCTTACAAATATGTATGTTACAATGTCTACCGCTCTTCACTTTCGCATGTACGTTAGCATTGCATAGCTAGTTTCTGCGCTCCCTGCAGACTTGATTGGCACCGGCTCCGGATCTTGGTGTTTTCATGGGCTGTTTGGCATTCATCTCTTCGTTGTTTTGATGTGATATTTGGTTTCTCGAGATGCATGTTGCTCGCGCTTTTGGTGTTCAATTCGTTCGTTCGGGCTTGCTTTCGGTCACTTTACGTTTCTGTTTCTATTTGGAGTTTTATGGTCCCGATGCTCTTGCATACTTCTCACCCTTTTCGGATTTTAATTCGAACTAAAAGAATCTAATCGAGCCAAGTTTACACGTATTTTTACACGTATTAGAACCTTAAAATCTAAATAACTCGTTGATATATCGGGTGGAGCTGTGAAAATGCGAAGCTGATGTGAAGATGTGAAGCCGATGTGAAGCCGATGTGAAGCTGAAGCCTGGCCATGGTCTGTGGGTTCTGCTACGTGTTGACCATGGAACTTAACATGAGGCTACTAATTTCCGAACTGCATCGACGGCAAGCCTCGTCAACCGGCCCCACAGAACGTACGATAATCGATACCTGAATTTTGAGGGGGGGGGCTGACCGTCGATGAGGCCACATAGAGGAGACCTGGAGTTCAGGCAATCGTTGGGTGCTCGCGAGCTCGAGCGCTCAAGAGCCCAAGATGACAGACTGGACTTTTTAATGTCGAAATTCGAGGCTTAAGAATTCCAGCGAACGGGCTTTGCAAAATGCAACAGTATCTCTTTTAAATTCTGCACTGCCGAAACTTTTGCCTGAAGTCTGCAGCATCAGATTAGGACTGCTTGGCTACAGACGGGTGCATGCAAACGAAGGATTCCCAAAAGCCCCATCCTCATTTGACAATGCCCCGGACCTCTCACATCCTGCATATGCGGTGGAGATGCAAATTAGGCATAGACCTTCTCTTAATGGGTTTGACAGCTAGCAGCACAGCTAGCAAGTTTTGTCGAGTACATGCCCCATGTTCTCTGACGTGGTCGTCTCTCGATACTTCCTGACGGTTGACAGGAAAGTCTTGTATACCGAACACATATGCACCCGCTGACCCAGAACCAAGGAGACTTATACCATGAGAGCTAGAGCACAAGCACCTCATCCTTGCGATAAAAGAAGAAAAGTAGTACGGTTCTCCGGGACAGTGATAGATCTTGTGCGTCCAGATCCCGGACACTTAAGCACCCGATACCCCTGATGGTCAATATCTCCTCTTCTGGTTCTAGAAGAGGTTTTTTTTTTTTTTTTTTTTTTTCTTGCTCCCTCCTTGATATTGAGTGCTAAAAGCTTTGACATGCAAGGTCAAGGTGCATCCCAGCTCTCACGGTGCGACATTAAGGTGCTACTATCCTTGTGAAGCCAGTACTTGCATACCCTCCTTTGCAGCACTGTGGACGTTGTATCAGACGAATGAGATCATGTCGGACCTGTGACGGCTTTTTTGGTTTGCCCTTAAGGATCTGTACGATTGTGCGCTGTGAGTCGTGTATTTCATGCCACCGTCGAACAATCGAAGGCTGGGAGAAGAAGCAATATTATGACGCCTTGTTATTTTTCACCGGAGAGTATATCTACGGTCGACTTGATCCCAAAACGGAGGATACATTTCTTCAATTCTCTTCTGGTCAACTAATTAATCAAACAACCATCTACCATCATTCAAATTCGCTGTCAATATTATACCAGCCTAACTTCTTATCCGTGGAATTTCCTACCCTGTCGAGCAAACTATCATACACATTTGCAAAAATAAGATGTCAGAAGCAATCGCAATGGCACATCCCTCTCCACTGGCTCGGAGTCGGCCACGAAGCAATTCGATGCCAGCATTCTCCCCAGACACTACTCCGGTTGTAAAGCAAAACCAAAGACGGCAATCCGTCTACCAATCACTCGCTGCACTAAATCCACTTGAATTTATTCACCTTCATCGAGAACGATTCCGGAAGACCCCCACGCAGCCGAGTAGGGCTGAGAAAGAAAGCCTAGCCTCTTCGAAAGGAGGTGCATCCCGAGGCTTCAAGTTCAGCCTACGACGACGAAGGGGCCCTGCGAGTCGTGTGATCATCCACCAAACCAAGCTCCCCGTGGTAATCCGCGAGGCCGAGGTAGAGGATGAATTACCATCGTACGAAGAGTCCGTCTCCCAAGACAGCCGTATGAGCTGCGATATTGTAGACACAGCTGCAGCTGCTACAGAAGATATCATAACAGTATGTCAACCACCAACCTCACAACCAGTAACAGTTCTCGACACACCGGTTGTCGCCCCCAAGACGAGTACTATAGAAACTGAGACAACTACCATCATCACAGAGACTACCAAGCTATCGCATCTACAGCCACTAGAACTACCGTTCTACGGCCCGACATCTTATTACCCGGGACCACACGTCCCGCCCCCACACGACACACCTTGGCATTATAGTTTAACCCGCCCGTACCATGCTTTCAATTCTTATTTCGCTAACCCTCATTGCCCGCGTCTTACAGGTCAATGCTGTAAATGTGGTGCGATGAGGGGTGTCTGCCGCCACTACAACGCTGAGTGGCAGGTACCTCACGCTCTTATAAACAGTCTCATCGCTCGATCTAATAATGTTGGGATGGTTCCGCCTTACAACAGTATTAATTATGGTTTTTACACTGGTGATGAGCAGGATTGGGACTGGACTGCTCTTGAAGGGTACATGTACTGTCCTTGTGGAAGGGGATGTAGATGCGAATGTGTGGGGAAGATCCTGGAGCCTGCGCTTGCGGCGGTCAGGGAGAGGGAGAGAACCACCAGACGGTTTGTGGAGGTTCATAATATCCATACTGACGTGGGGATTCAATGTCCCCACCGTGATGGATGTCAGCATGGACACACGTGCTGTGACTCCGGTCGCAGGAGAGGTTGGTGGGGCGGGCATGGAAGAAGGAGGGAGTGTTATGGTGGAGGGTGCTGTGAGGGGTGTGGATACGGTGGGCGGGAGGAATGCGTGGAAATTAGGAGGAGGAATGGAGAGACACTACAGATCTGTCAACGGGGAGGAGGGGGTAGGTATGGAAGGAGGAGGGGCTATGGTCAGGAAGTTTCTTGTGTTATCTGCTAGAAAGCTTGTTTTGCTTGCACTTTAAAATGGGTATGCTATGGGGGGGCTGGGGAGTTTGGTGATATGATTCGGAATATTAAGGCTGGGCAGGTCGGTGTTTTTTGCTACGAGGTTGGTGTTTCTGGCTGTTTTTGTTGCATTTTTTGCGTTGTAGATAGACATATATGCTTGTTAGAGCTTGCTGGGCAAGAGCTGAAGCTTTGATAGTGGTAATTCGATAATAGGATTCAGTTTTGCGAACTCTGGTCAACCTCCTCTCGAGCTCTCACCCTATCGATAGGTATCGTGTTTGCGATTACAATTTGTCATGCCGTCCGCCATCCAGGTATGTCCAACCGTGAGATTCCTGCGGTCTGCGATACTCTGTACAACGCCTACATGCATATGCATAAATCACGCTGAACTCTCCGTGGACCCAGGAATCCAACATTCTGTCCCTTCGCAATATGAACCCGTGAAGGAGCGGGCGAAGAGATCTGTGCCTGGCATTCCAGTCCGATCCCGACCTCGGATCCAAAAAAGCGGCGCTCTAGTGTGACTTTATGGAGTTTAGTTTCCGTGAGAGCCGTGGCCGCGTGGATGGATCATCGTCCAGGCGGCTGAGATGCCGAAGATCAGAGTGCTCCACATCCATTGAGAGGATGCGATATTGGATCGAATATCACATTTTTCTTAATAAGACGATTGAGAGGCTAAGCCTCAGTTTTACGGAATAAATAATGACTCAAGCAAGGGCTGTATGATCTAAGCATTTGTGATTTAACGATGGACTGCACTAACGAAGATAGTCGTCAGCGTTGGAAGTTGCCTACGGCGAACCCTCGAGGGCGGGAAGACCAACTGATGGTGTGTCTGGGTCCTTCGGACAGGCTGTCAATGCATTAGGAAGTTCGCCGGCATTCGCCTTTGGCGGTCACGTTTGATTCGCGAGTTCAGGAGGGTTTAGTCAAAGGATCAACGGCACTGCAATATTACGGGTTTTCTCAAATCGGGTTCTCGATATCTCGGGGCAGAACTTGGCGAACAAGGCCATGCGAAATTTGCTGTACACGCGGCTGCCAGTTCTTGACGGGCTTCTGGAATGGAATGAAAAGTGTCATCCGAAACCTGGGTCGGGAAACTCGGCCAACATTTTGCAATTGTGATGTTTTTAGTTTCCGTTCCCTGTACTCCCTTTCTAATCTTACTCTCCGGGTTTCCTCGTCATCGTCGGCTGTCGAAAACGAATTTGGCATAAGGTTCGCCGGTTCCATCACCTTGGTGGAACAAAACGTGCTAAGCTTTTCTATGTGGAGAATACTTTCCTTCTGAAAGACGGTTACGCAGTCAGCTGGAAGGCCGCTATTGCAAGAGCTCGAAGCTCCGGAAGGTGGGATGGAGGATGGTTTTGGTGTTTGCAACCCCTTTTCTCGCTTTAGTGCAACAATGGTGGCTGTGATTGGACAGCCCTCATGCCAGATGACGATGATCACTGGCAGGAAGCGCCCCTGAAACCGGACCAATGCCAGGCACAAGCTTTTTTAGTTCTCTCTTTCTTTTTTTAAAAGCGAAAATTTGTTCGGATGTTCACTGGTTGGTTTCAGCTTCGGGGCAGGTTCATATTTTGTCGACATCAGTCGTTTCGCAGAATCGCCCAAAATGAGCCGAAGGGGCAGTTAAGCAAGATGCTCGAGCGAACGGCATTCACAAAAATCGGCAGTCAATGTCGACACAGGCGCTGTCGCAGAAGAGGAAATGAAGTTTTTGCCGACAAGATGAAGAACGAAGAGCGCCGAAAAGGGTTTTCCTGACTATGCAGTCGAGGGTGAGCTGGCTTTGCATTAATCTACATGCGACCCCACTAAGCCAAGGCAAAGTCCCTCGATCTCACGATATGGTCAGACCAGAAAAGCGAAAAAAGCAGGAACGAATCGGTTCCTGGCAGAATGCAGGCGCACACTGTTGGGAATGCAAGCAGCTGGGAGGCGAAGAGGCTAGTGAGCAGGACCCTGGCATGCCACGGGCGTGCCCAGGCAAAGCGATTGTCATTTGGTACCTGAACCCATATAACGGTTTCACTCCCCTCCTGAGTGACCTTTTTGAGCCTGTTAGACTTTCTTCTTTTGTTTCTTCTCATCTTGGGAACACTCACTGTCCGATCCCGTTCGCAGGCGGAAAGATAGGTTGAAAAGCCTCCTGTGGAGCATTGCAGTGCTTGATTTCTTCTCTTCAGTCCCTGCGCCATTCATTTATATACTCGCTGCTTCCTAAGAAGCATTAACCTTCTTTTGCCCTATTCACATTCGCATTGTTCGTCCGTCTACCGTCTGCGCCGGTATTTTCTCTTCCTCGGGTTCGCCTCCTGCACAATATTACTGGAAAGAAAAAGAATTGCTCAGTCCGCTCTTTTAACAAAAACTTCAACCAAAACGATTATCAACCTTACATTCTAGCCGCTAACTTCGGTCTCGTCCCTTGAGGAACCTTTTGATCTCGCCTTCGTCTGTCGGAGTATTTTGCAAGCTGTAGGCTGTAGGCATCGAGCATAGTGGGTCGCTACTGCACGCCCATCACAAAAAGAAACACACCTCAACACAAACCTTCGCTCGTTGCTCTCCCTCGACATCTCAGCTCCGTACCTCTTTCATCAACCTTTCATCTACTTAACCACCACCTCTGACGTGCTTCGTTTCACACTCCCTCACCCGCTCTCACCATCATCGTCATCATCTACCCATCTGCTCTGGATCTTTGAGATATCATCAACGCTCTCCAGTCAAGATGAAGCTCATGAATACACTTGCTTCTCTCGCAGCATTCTTGCTGCTTAACCCAGGAGTCAACGCCTTCTGGCGTATGCAGTGCGGGTCTCCATTGGTTACCGACATGATCGACCCCCTCGTCCAACCAGGAATTGTTCCAGCAAAGCATATCCACAACATCATGGGTGGAGACGCTTTCGACAAGACGACCTCCTGGGACAAACTACAACAGTCCACATGCACCTCATGCGAGGTCAAGGGTGACAAATCCATCTATTGGGTCCCCACTCTTTTCTTCGAGAAGGCCAATGGTGAATTGGTCCAGGTCCGACAGAAAGACGGTATGCTCGTCTACTACATCCCAGAACGTGGCGGAGATTCCGTCGAAATGTTTCCCAAGAACTTTGGGATGATGGCCGGTGACCCGAAGCTCCGGGTTTTCGATGAATCCAATGAGCCTGGCACAGAAGCGTACATGAGACAGATGGCTATCGGATTCAACTGTCTCAATTATGGAGGTACCCCGGAAGCCTTTGCTGCCAGACGCGAGATGCCCACTAAGGAGGAAATGAAGAGCTGCATCGATGGTCTACGCGCAGATATTACATTCCCATCCTGCTGGAATGGTGAGCTTGACTCGGAAGATCACAAAAGCCACATGGCCTATCCTTCCTTTATGGAAGATGGGACCTGCCCTGACTCCCACCCACGTCGTCTCATCACCATGAAGTTTGAGACCCTCTTCGATGTCGCCGAGTTCAGTGACGTCGATGGCAAGTTTGTCTGGTCCACGGGCGACCTTGGCGGTAAGAATCAACTCCCTCCTCTCGGCGATTGTACAACGAATGCTAACTAGTATCAATAGGCCACGGTTACCATGGTGATTTCTACAACGGGTGGGACCCCGAACTTCTCGAAGCAGCATACAAGGACCCAACCTGCGTTCCACCCGTCATCACCTCAACTGGCGGAGACATCACGCAGTGCAACACTTTCACCTCCCGAAACCAGCTCCAAGGTCCACTTGACATGAATGCCTGCAAGATTAAGCCAATCACTGGAAAGGAATACGAGGGTCCATTCGAAAAGCTTCCCGGCTGCAACCCAGTTGGAGGTAAGCCCGGCGACTGCGGAACAAAGGTCGTTGTTGAAAACGCTGTCACCGCTCCATCTTCCTCTGCCGTCGCTGTCGTCGCACACGCTGTTCCAGATACGACATCAACCACCCCAACTCCAGTCCCGACTACCATCTCTACCACTACGAGAAGCAAGAAGAAGCAGACGACCAAGAAGAAGCAGACTACCTCTGAGGCCGAGGTTAAAGCTGCTTCCGCCCCACCAGCTCCAGCTCCCAAACCTGAAGTTACCGCCAACCCGGTTATCAATGTCGGCACTGTTCCAGAAAAGAAGATCAAGGAGGTTGTCGTTACCGTTGTAGAAACTGTCTACCACACTGTGTACAATCAGGCCGTGGAGACTGCCACAGAATATGTCCCCCACTACGCCCGTCACCGCCGATTCCGTCGTAACCCACGACATTTGTAAACAAGATTTACATACATTCTTCCGAGCGGCACGCGATCAGGTGGTAACAGCTGGCTTTCCCATCTCGATCCTTTATTCTACACACGAGTCACTGACTTGATTCTTCGTTTCATGTACCGAATTGTTTATCTCTTTTCCCCTTTTCTACTTTTTTGTACACTTTCTACCTTTGACTGAGCGCTACTGCGATCGGAGTTTCTTGTCTACATGTATGTAACGGGAACAGTACGATTGTATCGATTGGTCCGTACCCCAGAAAAACTACGTTTTCCTGGCGGTTACATTTATTTCCTCTTCTTTCTTGCATGGCGTTCCTCTGTGTTACTCTATGTTCTTGCTACCTGGCTTTCTTTTGTCACTATAAATTTTCTTTCCTTTGTCCAACATCATTGTACAGCGTGATTCGTACCTCTTTTTGTAAAATGGATACCCAGATACGTTTCTCTTTTCTTTCAATTCCTTCTGAGCCATCTTTTTCTTTACAGCGAGTGAGCGATACGAAACTCTCGAGAAACCCCAGTTGTTGGCTACCTAACTGTTATACGTTAGATAGCCGACTTAAAAAGCGTCGACTGCTGTGGCCTTTCCTCCTACACCCAACTGTTGTTACATACAAATCCTGTGCCGAAAGGTAGAAATACATACTCCATCCAAAGTACTAGCTGGAAGAATTAAATCAATCGAGAAACACTCACCATATCTGAGTGGTATACCTACACAAAAACAACCTGTTTTTAACCACCTAAGTTAAACGCACTGTTCTTCGACAGTTATAAATAACAGTTGGGGCGAAGCTGTATCGCAACGTGTCCGATACGATATGCCGTATATATCTTACGAACTGTGCTTCTTGGGTAACCAAACCTTTGGGTCTCGTGTTAGGCTCCGTATTTTTGGGGTGTTTCGTGATTACGGTGCGTGGTTGCTGATGTTGGGTTGGTGTTGTGGGAAATCGGAGTTACACAGATCTGTGCTTGCTTCTAGGTTTGGATCGACGTGTCGATTGGTGATCATCTGTGGCTTGAACACAGAGTACAGAATATAATATTTCAAAAAATGGGTTACGGCTAACAGGCCGGATCTTCGGGATCGCCGGTAGATTTTCTGTGTAAAGGTTGTGAATAAATTGTGAAATATTGTTTGCCATGCTGACTTCGACCGGCAGGTGACACAGGTAGTAGGTAAATCTTCAGATCGATTTCAACGAATATAAAGTTCAGACGGAACCTTTGCCGTGCCCATATATCACGACGTCAACCCAATCGTATTCATCTCTCTCTCTGCTCGGAACCTCATCGAGAGCTTTCATTCGTGCGCATGCTCTTCAAAGCTGTCCTACCGTGTTTTAGAGTTGACAGTCCCCTATAACAACCCCGGTTGGAATTTAGGCGGGCACCGTAAATGCAGCACAGCAAGGTCCTTTAGTTATCAAAGTTTAATCTATCTAGAACTCGAACTGCGGGGTAGTTCATATATCGTATGGGCATACAATATATTCGTCGGCATGCTCTTAACCAATAGGCGGGCTAGGTTCTGAAGCTCGGGTCACGAGCGGGCGGGTAAACGTAAGTTTATTGCCACGAAATGGCGCCAAAGGTGATGCTACTCGTTGATCTACGGTTTGCCAATGTCGCGAAACAGTTGCCCCCGGGTTGAATGCCTCTCGCATTGGCTACTTAAGTATTTTCAACCATCCGCTCTTTGGTACTATAATCTTGGGTGGTATGGAAAAGGGGACATATATTGAGGTCACTGTATCAAAGCGACCGAAGAGGTTAACTTGCGTCTGTAAACCCCCTCATCTCTGAGCGAGGGGACGGTTCTACTATCTAAACACCCCTTTGGATGGAGAATAGATAGACGTTGCGAGGGCGTGGAAATGTCGGTCGCACAAGTCCTAACGCCATTGGCCTGATGAAATATAATCGCCATTTCATTATCGGTCCTCAACGAAGCTCGTATAGCTTAGTGGTAGAGCGTTGCACTTGTAATGCAAAGGTCACCTGTTCGATCCAGGTTATGAGCATAGTTGATCAACTTCCTTTTTGGACTTTTTTACTTTTGAGTCTGTGTTGTATCCAAACCTCTTCAACTGCGAGCTGCAAGCCGGTGCTGATATAATTTTTTGTCTTTCGATTTAGAGTTTAATAGTTAGCCGCTTTATTATAATTCAATCTACTAGGGGATGGAGAGTCGAAGCCCGAGAATGGTTATCATATCGAGGCATCTCCTTCCTCTGTTTCGATGAAAGATGTACCGCGAGAGGGTCGGATCCTAGTAGCTTAGCTGGCAGCTGTCGGTATTGTCTCGAGACGGTGAGATAGTTGAGCATACACCGCGGTACTGGAAACGCTTCACAGGAAGACAATCAGAATACTCCAAGGTCATTGATCCTTTGGGCGATCCGTTACGCGGTCTAGGGTATATAAGGCTCTATAGATCAAAAGAGGGTGCAGCCTAATACAAGTCTAGAGCCTTTGATTCCATTCCATAATTCACTAAACCTTTCACCCCCACCTCTTACATCCTCCTGGATTGACACAATCTATGCCCCGTAGTACTTTATAGGAAGATCCGACATCCGAAAATCTTTGGATTCGGTAGCTTCCAGATCCTTTAGGACCGGATTGAGCGTTTAGCAGACACGACGAGGTGTGTATATCGGGTGAGTGGTTTGGCGAAGGGATAGACTTAGCTCTGTAGGTCTAGTTTACGTTGTTGCCACCAACTAAGATATCTCGACTCTAGGTCATTGAGAGTGTTGACGTCTACGATGACGTATCGATGTTGGATCCGTTATCCAAGTACTGGCGTCAAGGATTTTTGCCTCTTAACGCGGAGCCGCTGACGACCTTTATCGGAATTAACACAGCTTCTGAAAATTGACCCGTGTTTCTATCTATATCAGAAGATATAATAGTTAAGCCTCGCACAATCGCAACCCGCCATATTACATCTAGATCTAGACCGGCGACGCCGCTGAGCCTCAATCGATCAAATCTATTAAATATGTCAGATCCTGAATTTAACCCAACCCAGGGACGTCAACCCACAAGAAATGAACTTGGGCGCAGAGTTTAATCCAAAACTCGATGTATCTGACGCCAGCGCAAATAAATATCGTTCAGAGGGTGGCTATCCGGTTCCTGTTGTCGAGGACAAGGATATCTCCGGAGTCAACCCAGCCACAGCAAATAGTGATCTTGAGTTAGGTGTGGATTTCCCTCCTGATACTTAACATACGCAAGCGCAAGCCGCCAGGCCATAAGTGAAATAAATATATGCTTATCCTTGTGCTACTTATAGATCTCGACGAAGAGGAAGCGATCGATCAAAACAACATTATCAAATCGCGAACACGCGGTGCCAATCCCCAGGGTATATCGCGAGCCCGGAGATGAAGAAGGCTTGCCAGGGCCGGATGACGGGACCAGTGCTATCAAAGGTGATCGCTAAGCCTTTTGGTACAGGCCCCAATAAACAGCCAGTTGGTATTGCATTGATATTACAGTCTTTACCGAAATTGTGGCGGGAGTTCTTTCATATAGCATTGTACGTTGATTTATTTAGATAGTACCGATTTCGACGCAGTGTCGCTTTGGAAAACCTCGATTGATTTGCCCTTGAGCAATAATCTCCTCCCGTCTAAACAATTCAAATATATATGTGTCCGTTCTAGAACACATATTCTTCGTACAAGGTACGGTACAAATAACGCCAGAACTTGGTTCAGTATATAATGATCTAACCAATTTTGGTCCAAGCTACGTGGAGGGTCTACTTAGTCTGGGGTCGGTCACCTAGGCTATGGGTGTCTACTGGTCTGAATTCGGAGCGTCTACAGCCCAATCAGGAAGCGAGGGAGCATCATCTACGTCGCACAAGGTTGAGCTGGCAGGGATTTGCTCCCGCCAACCGAACCGAACCGAATCTGGGATATATATCGATCGACCGTAATTGCAAATGAATGCCATGCATACGAATTCGTAGTGAGGGATTCTAGCGTGGTAATCGATAGTTAAGGTTAGAAATAATACCGATTGGGAGGGTACCATGCAGGCACTGACGCAACTGTCAACCGTCTTCATTCGATTCGTAGATTATGTGACATAAGTCACTTCTGTGACGACATCCAACTCAAAACTAACTCCAAACAACGGTCTAGAATTTATAGATATTGTACAACCCGTTAGCCATGAGAGATACTGACAAATTACCTCATAAATATTGGATGTTCAATTCCGAAGGTGGTTTATAATCTACGATGTGACTATGTCGTCACCGTATATATATTGAAACTAACTTACGGAAATTTAATAAAATGCTACGTAGACATGTTGTACCTTTTTAATCCCCACCACCCCCTTACGAGCATGGCTGGCGTGCCCGAATTTGTACTCCGTTGAAGCTTACCCGGGTACCCGTGATCCGGACATTGCCTCGTTATCTGTCTCTGAACCCACCCCTACGTAGACTCAGACGTAATTGAACGCAATTTCCCCGTAATCATGAAAGCACTAGTTACACCAATACCAAATTGTTATAAAGATGATCTAACACCAGAACCGAAATTGTTCGGGTTCAGTTGGCTCTAGGAATAAAAGCGTTCAATCTTCAGAAACTGGAAATGTCGAACACTGGAACTGGAAACCCCCTCAAATACCCCTTAGAGGCTGCTTCGGAAATCGCAGGTAGCTTGGGAATTGATACTAGAGCGATGCAAAGAGCTAGTCTGTTCCAAGGTGCTAATGATGGGCCCGCGATTACTGCTGCTAAAATCACTGGTGTAATCGCTGCCAACCAGCGAAAGGATGATGGACTGTACTTTACCAACAATGAAGGCGCACCATGGCCGGATCCAGCCCGTACGTATCCTAATCCCCTCTTATGAGTGTTATACCATTTAACACTGAGTTTTCCATTTTAGACTCTCTAAATGTTGGGGGTATTCCTGTGGTCAGTGACACGTTTCTTATGCAGAAGCAACAGACCTTCAACCGTAGCAAGACTCTGGAGCGTACGTAGATATGCCTTGACAGAGTATAACCGCTCGTCTGACCTAAAGCGACGCAGGCATGGTACATCCTTGCGGCAGTGGCGCATTCGGGTACTTTGAATGTACCCAATCAGTCTCGCATTTGACGAAAGTAAGTTATATTCCGAAAACTAGATCCCGGGACCCCGTACTCCGCTAACCTGTGCTAAAGGCTCAATTCCTGCAAAATGTGGGCCAAAGAACGCCAGTATTTGTCCGCTTTTCCACTGTCACTTTTGGGAAAGAGTTCCCAGACCAGGGTCGAAACCCTCGTGGATTCGCTATCAAGTTTTATACTTGGGAAGGAAACTATGATATCGTCGGACTCAATTGGGTACGATCGGTATACACATTTAAAAGAGGTTCATACTAATTGGACTCATCATGGCTATTGAAGCCGGTTTTCTTCTGTCGGGACCCTATTCAAGGGCCAGATGTTATTCGGTCTCAACAACGAAATCCCGCCAACTTTCTCCTAGACTTCAATAGTCTGTTCGATTTCTTAGCGAATGTCCCCGAAAGGTGTGTCTAGTACTGCATTTCTTCAACATACGTTCAGACTACAGCTGACTTTTTCCATAGTAACCATGCCGGAATGATGTTCTTTAGCGACCATGGTACCCCAGTGGGATGGCGATTCAACCACGGTTATGGCTGCCATACATTTAAATGGTTTATCCCTTGATCTCTCGGATTTTAGGAGAATATCACTAATTATAAATATATTTAGGGTAAATGCGGACGGAGATTTCGTCTACATCAAGTATCACTTCCGAGCAGACCACGGGCAGAAGCAATTCACGTGGCCTGAGGCGGTCAAAATGTCCGGTGTGTATATACCAGACCGTAGTTAACGTTAGTGGAGGATGCACATTTTTATACTAACAGTAGCGTAGGAGAGGATCCCGACTTTTCTAAACGTGACCTATGGGAAGCAATTGAGAAAGGGGAACCTGTTACCTGGACCGCTTGCTATCAAATAATGCAACCAGAGGAAGCCGACCCCGCAATTCTTGGATTTGACCCCTTCGATGTCACCAAAGTTTGGCCTCGCAAGCAGTTCCCCGTAAGAACATTTGTCGATACTGCTTTTCGCCCAATTTCAATACTAATGCTATCGGTATAGATGCACGAGCTCGGAAAACTCGTCCTGAACAAGAACCCGGAAAATTATCATAGAGATGTCGAACAAGCAGCTTTCTCGCCAGGTAGCTTTGTCCCAGGTATCGAGGCTAGCCCCGATATGTTACTGCAGTTTCGCACGTTCTTCTATAGGGACGCGCAATATCACAGGCTCGGTGTCAACCTACATCAAATTCCTGGTGAGTAGGAGCAAAAGCTTTCGAAATTTCCCGAACACTCTGAATATTGGCTAACGATCGCTACCCAACAGTCAACTGCCCTTTCATGGCCGGATCGTATTCATCGATTAACTTCGATGGGCCATTACGAGTTGACGCCAATACCGGTGGGAATCCACATTACGTTCCAAACAGCTTTGTGAATAAATTCTCCCCGGAAAAGGCCGAGGTCCCAGTCGCCGTGGCTGATAACATTCTTTCGCGCCAATCCCATCACTTTCATGAAGGTAATCCAAGTGAATATGATCAAGCGAGAGAACTATATCTTCGGGTCATGAGTAGCGACGCAAGAGCACGATTGCATAATAATACCGCGGTTTGCTTGAAATGGTCACTGCCTAAAATACAACAGGCGTACTTGGCGCAGTGTTGGGCTATCAGTCCTGATTATGCAAAAGGGATATACGATGCTTTACCGGAAAAGAAGATTAAATTGGAAGACATCGAGGTTTCTGGGGAAGAGGCTGCGAAGAAGGGGAAATGTAAGAAGTTTATGCCGACGGCTCAACATCACAGATTGGTTGGGAAGGCTGTCCCTATCAGTATCAATCAGCGTGATGGTTAAAGCTCAGTTCACATGTCATTTTGCTGTTTTAAATTTTATTTCAGAGATTTTTGAAAGCTGCGGATAATGGCTCGGTCGTGGTCCTCCCGAAGTTTTCCAGCTTGTAAATTGTCGGTTAGCCGGTTTAAACACAGGCCTAGCCATAAACCCAGACAAAGACGCAGAGATAAGATCCAGGAACTTTGAAGACGTGATTTTTAAAAGGAACCACTTTTCTAAAGCTCTATGTAGTCATCACTCCGTAGCCGCCCTCTAATGCAATGTAAATTCCGCATTTATGGTATGCATAACCTTTACCTTGAGTCGACAATCGAAGTTGGTCGTCGAATCATCGGCCAGATCTGCAACGTACTCCGGCATTACGCACGGCCAGTGCTCGCCAGACTACCGCGATGTAGAATACCGAGCGGCTCGCATTTGGATTAGCCCGATACAATTACCTAATTTCCATGACGCCAATACTGACCACAATTTCAACAACCCCGATATCACCAGTCTCGTCACCGGAGCGTTGTGATATCACAATATCGTATTCGCGAGTCAAAATTAAATCAGCTAAAATCTTTTCTTGCGTTAGTAATATTGAGAAACCATGATGCCATCTGACTGAAGTCATGACGCAACATATCGGGGTCGGAGGCCAATTGAAATCTATTGATTAGCTTGTTGAAATCGAGCGCTCGCCTCGATCCGAGTAGTTTAATGCATAAATAGGGTGTCATCCCGTCCCAACAGCAGTAGCTTCAGAAGATACAATTATAAGAAATATCGGGACAAGCCACTATACTCCATCATATTCCACTATAACGAAATCTTTATCTAAATTCAAGAAATTTTCAAAAGCCTAAATTTACAACCATGTCGGCCTCCAGCAAGTATAAGCCAAGCGAGCATGGTGGTCTGAAGGAAGATGGTACGATATCATACAAAATCAATTCCATGAACAGAGCTAACATATGATATCTCATTCAGGTACCGAAGACAAGCGCACAAACCCCGAACACGGTTTCGGCGGGCAGAACCGAAAGCACGTCGCCGAAGTGGGTCACAAGGGCGGCCAGACCCAACCTGATGATATCTACAAACCATCCGAGCACGGGGGTCTGAAGACTGACGGAACTGAGGACAAGCGTACTCGCCCCGAGCATGGCTTCGGGTCTCGCCCAACTGAGGAGGTGCGAGAGATTGGCCGTAAGGGAGGATTGGCCCATGGAAGGCAGGGTGAGGATTATGAATAAATATTTCAGTCAGAGATGGGATTCAAGATAGCGGTGGTCAAGTGTAAACTATATAGCTACCGAGCTCGAGGCGACTAGCCCATACAATAAAACAAGTTGAGCGCCTCAACGTCTTGTTCACGAGTCTACATTACCTAAAAGGAAATACGTATATTCTAATACCGGAGAACTTGAATCACATATTTAGAGATACGAATCAATTCTCCCATGGAAGGAAAGGGGGGCTGCCATGTCAGCCTCTATAATTATAATTATCTAGATATCGAATCGAGACACTGCACTGATATAAAATCTGACGGTTGGCAAAGTTCGTTTCAAATGTGCAAATCAGGGCGGAAACGAATACATATGCACCTACAAGGTACATCTCAGGCCCTCTAGTACTATGTTTCCCACAACAGGTGGGGGGGTCGACCCTAATATTCGACGTTCTGTAGTGTGGTTATGTGATAGACCATGCATGTGCGAAGCCAGTTGTTGTGTGTTGGTGAGTTGCATCGGAACTTCCCTGAACGCAAACAAAGAGTGCCAAGCCCTTGTCCGAAAAGGGAAATCAAGTCAAACGGTTTCGCAACACGGCGTCTACCGACATCTTTCGGCCCTCACAAGGCTGTGTCCTAGTCCTAGGCCCGCCAGAGCAGCCTTGAAAGCCGTGATTCCTAAATCCAAAGGCCCTAAAATGATGTGAATGATATCGTTATCAGATAATTGATCCAGCAAGGATCAATATACCGCATTCGCTGGTTTGATGTCACCGTTCACTCATCGGAGTCTCGCCGACTTAGTCAACCAGCCTTGCGCTTCTGGACAGCCCGCCACCAACGAAGCTGCAGTTCGGAAGCTTAGCGCTGCGAGGTGAGGCGGGTTCAAGACAGCATTGAACACCAATGGCCGTGAAAGGAAAAGAAAGTGTGATAAAAGAGTCGCGACTCGCGAATCCTTTTGGCCTGGAAACTACCATTTTGGCTGCACGTGGAACGGAAGAAGAAAGCTCAAGGCTCATACGGAATGTCGACTCTATCGTTATTGCTAATCGCGGTGCTATGATCAAGGCAGATGCCGTAGGGCCGTCTGGGGGAAGGCTTTAAAAGGGACTGGATCTTATCGATTCTTTGAAGTTCTGATCCTTCTCTCCGTCAACATCCAGACTTCTTCTCGTAAATCAGGCATTTTTACTAGGCTTTTAGGTTTATTCTAGAACAAAGCGACATCACACCCGTAACACCCCACCAAAGACCCCAACAGCCTCCAATCATGACCACGGCAACCCCACAGAACGATGCCGGGCTACCGGAGGGCATCTTCTCCCTGCTCGACACCGACCTTTATAAATTGACGATGCAATGCGCCGTTCTACAGCATTATCCCGATACCGGTGTGTAAACCTGCCTCTACGTCATGTCATCGCTAAGGTTGCATGTGATAATTGTTACTAATCCGTTCGTGCTTCACTAGATGTCACATACCATTATACCAACCGCACACCGCAGTTGCAGCTTAATAGGAAGGCGTTCGAGTGGATTAAGGTGCAGATTGGGAGTATGTTACACCATACCAGCGGGTTCTAGGGGTCATTTCTAACTTCAAGTCTCCAGAGCTCTCAAATATCGCTCTATCCGACTCTGAGGAAGCGTTCCTTCGCGAGAAGTGTCCGTTTCTACCACCTACGTATATCGCCTACCTCAAGAAATTCAGGTTCTTCCCGGATGAGCAGGTTGATATCAGCTTTGATGGGGGAAGTGAGCCTGAGGATGCTGGTGAACTCACATTGGATGTGAAGGGGAAATGGGTTGAGACTATACTCTACGAGATCCCGCTGTTGGTGCTGGTTAGCGAGGCGTTTTTCAGATTCGTCGATACGGATTGGGATTATGAAGGACAGATCGGTTGGTTAATTTCTGAGTTTCTAATAATCTGGTGGTGTCGTTTGTTAATAAGTGGCGGTTTATAGAGAAGGCATACGGGAAGGCTGAGGTCCTGCTAGCGAACGGGGCAGTATTCACAGAATTTGGAACCCGCCGAAGAAGGAGCTATCATGCACAGGACTTGGTTATGCAGGGGCTCATGAAAGCGGCTGAAGACTTCAAGGATAGCGACGCGTATCCGGGGAAGTTTAACGCTTCGAGCAACGTTCACTTCTGCCACCGGTGAGTTGTTTTGTATACCCGACCATAGCCTAGTATCACCCGACCATGTCTCCAGCCTTCTAACTCATATATCGGCTACAGTCACAACTTAAGCCCCGTCGGTACAGTGGCACACGAATGGTTCATGGGCATCGCTGCCGAGAACAACCGTTATGAGGATGCCAGTGAAGTCGGGCTTCTCAAGTGGACGCAGACATTCGGTCCGGGTGTGCTTGCCATCGCACTTACTGATACTTTCGGTACCGAGGAGTTCCTTCGGGCGTTCGCAAAGCCTTGTCCCGTTGAAGGTGCCGATGGCAAGAGCTACGCCGAGGTTTTCTCAGGCATCAGACAGGATTCTGGTGATCCGGAGAAGTACGTTCGGTGGATCCGAGAGTTTTACGACCGGGTCGGTGCTAAGGGGCAGAAGACTGTTGTCTTTAGTGATTCATTGAATGTGGAGCTGGTGTTGAAGTATAAGAAATATGCGGAGGAGTGTGGGTTGATACCTTCTTTCGGGATAGGAACGTTCCTGACTAGTGAGTATTTTATTGTTTTTAAACCTGCGTACGGACGACGCTAATCACGGGTTTGAGCAGATGACTTCTCGCACAAGGCGGATGGGTCAAAGTCCACCCCATTGAATATCGTGATAAAGCTCTCATCAGCGATGGGACACGCGGCTGTAAAAATCAGCGATAACATCGGCAAGAATACCGGTGATAGAGAGACGGTCGAGAGGGTCAAGGAGCGACTAGGGTATACGGAAAGTGGGAATGTAGTCGATGAGGCCAAGAGATGGGTATAGAGGTGCATGTCCGATTGGGGACGCACAAGCGGCATCTGTAATTGTTATAATCGTGTAGCTTACTTAATATCCTTGGGTGGGTGATTACGTACAATGGGTGGTGTTCTCTTTGTTTTACAGGCTTGAATGCGGATTTCGAAAGACGATAAAGTTTATAAGGATAACTAACTCTGTGGTACTGAGCATTTGGATTCGTCATGTTTTTTGGTACATCTTTGGGTCTAGGTTGAGAAGAATTACAAGGTATTATATTAAGAACAGCCGGCCATGGCTTGGTTACGGAAGGTATCAACGGACTATTCATTTACCGCGGTGTAATGATATATCCGGATCCTTGTAAGCTTAAGCTTATCGATTATAGGCCGGCAGTGATCGGTGTGTCGACGAAAGCATAAGCAGAGTACGTAAGCCGGCCTGGCGTTTTCCAATAGCCTAGCTGCCTTCGTTCTTTTATTTTTCGTATAGGAAAAAACCGTTTACGTTACGGGCCTGATCCTTTCGTGCTTTCGGCCGCCGTTTTGCTTTCCCCTGCAGATTTCGGGATGCGTCTTTGGGAGTACGTTTCAACGGTAAATGTCTCGGGATAAGCAGGTTCATCTTCAAGGGGAGCAGGCGAGCTCTCGGGCCATCTGCATAGATGTAACCGAAAGAGCAAAGATATAAAAAGCTTTGAAGGTATCTCGAGGAAAAGAGCAGTGGCTAGTAGTTTTTGGCCCAGGTGAAACAAGCGAGGCGAAACCGGGGTTGCATGTGCTGCTGGTATCAAATGCAAATGGAACGTTGAACATGAGCTTGCGTGTTTCGATGGGCTTGGAATGAGGTGATCGAGAATTTGATCATGAGGCTTCTTAAGCCCTTGAAGTCTCGGAGTCGGTGTCTGCGAATGGACGGTGATGTTGCTTTGACTACGAAAAGTGCTATACTATACTATACTACGTAACAGTGCATCGACTTTTCAATGCGAATTCACAGTCTACGGAACTAAGTAAAGGCCGAGAGACTGTGACCCAGAGAGGGAATAGAGAGCTAGCGAAAGCCTCCGGGTTTCGCGGTCGGAATCAGTCACTGTTCGGGGAAAAGATATCGTCTATAGACCCTCCAGACTATAGCTGATGGATGCCACCGGATCATTTTTTCTCGATCTATTGCTTGGCTAGCACCACTACTTGCATCGACAGCAAGGGGACTATGTGTCTGGATTGGGGATAACCAGACCGACTCTAACGAACAGGTATAAAATTCAATGAGCGAGATGAACCTCGAATCGCACGTTTCAATCCGCCTAGGGCAGGTTGGCGATCTAAGCTCTGTTGGCTTACCCGGTAAGCTTCTTCCAAAGAGACATGATATGCGAGGGAGAGAGGGTGCGGTATCCGGAAGGAGGTAGCTGGCGCACCGTGGCAGATTGGATTGGGTCGGTGGGGAAGGTCGTTCCCCCTCGACGATATCAGCCGTGAAGATCTAGAAGATGTGCTTCTTACATACATACAGGGTAATAGCACGAGAGTTAAGCATTTCATATTTGATTTTTGCATTTCTTGATCACGGCGGTGGATTCCTGGATCCTGGTGACATGAGGCTGGAAACTCGAAGGGTTCTTCTCGAGGTTTCTGTTTTGGGAACAAAAGTCCACGGCAAGGCCAACTCCCTTGGATAATCCATCGACATCAGGCTGAGTCCGGCCGTGGGATACGACACGATAGCACCGTGTATGACAGCCCAGGCCAATCCAAGGACACGGCTATTGGGTGGATGGATGGATCAGAGGAAGTTCGTTACCTCTCCAAGCACGGGGAGGAGAGAGCTGTCTCCAAAAAAAACTCAAATACAGCGGGTGTCATGCAGCTAAATTCTCAGCCCCATTTGATCGAGCCCCAGTTGCCCCCGTCGAACGTCCATTTAAGCTTACATCGATTGGTGACTCGAGGACCACTATATCTAGCTCCGGGATCCCAGCGGATAACTCGAAGCTGAGCTTTAAATTTCCTCTCCTCTCAGGTTTCCCTTTTTTTTATTTAATTATTGCTCTGCATCCTAAGAACACCTCGCGATCCCCCGCTGTTTCCGTCTGGTTTGAAGTGTGTATCGAAATCTCCCATCGGCTGGACATAGTGCCAGAGTGCTCGGTGAGTAAGCCCCCTTTGCGCACCGAATCGTCCGAAGCGGTCAGAAACAGTCTGTGCTAGGCTGGTCCTGCTGTTTTGAACCAGCCCGTCCGCCAGCCAGCCAGCCAGCCAGCAGCCAGCCAACCGCCGTGCGGTGCCCGGCCAGTCCAGTCGGCTGTTTTATTAGCACTTTCCTGGCCCCCTCACGGCTGCCTCTCCCTGGCTGCCTTCCCTGCCCGTCCTGTCCAGTCCTGGCCTGTCTGTTTCTGTTCTTGAACGAGATCATGCCAGTCAGAAATGTCAACTCAAACCCTCTCCGAATAAATCCTCGCATCCGCCCATCCTAACATCTAAACCTCCGTGTCTTCTAGAATTTCCCTTCATCTTCCACCGTCCGCTACTTCCGACTTTTATCCACCAAAGAATCCACTCGCCGGTCGACCAATTCGAAGGTTTCCGTGCTATTCCGATAACCTCCGGTTTCCCCGTTATACCCAATATTCTTTTTTCTGTTTTGCGAATAGAGTCGGCGGACATCCTTCAAAATGAGCGTAAGTCTCTTGGCCCCTTTATTCTCGTGTTGCCGTGCACCCCCAAATCTTCAGCGCGGAATCGCGAACCACGACCGCTATCGATGCACGATGCATTCGAAATGGATCCGATTTCCACCGGAGATGCGATCCTTCTTGCACAATTCCCGAAGATGACTACTTGCATCACCGGAACTCGTCTCTGCATTGATGATATACGATAGACGCTTTGATGCTGTCCATGAGTGATGTCGCTGACGCTTTCTCGCTTCTTTCCGCTGTAGTATAAGTACGTACCCATGACGAAACCTCCGACGACGATTCTCCTTCGTTCATCGCGAATTCCCGATTTTCTCTGTGTCGACAACCCGATCAAGAATTAGGGGATATACTCGATGCTGACTGCTTTGCCTTTTGCTCTTTCAACAGCTACGGCCAACAGAACCCGTACGCGCAGAACACATCGTACAATAACGATCAATATGGCCCGACTAATTACCAGGGCCAGCAAGGCGGTGGAGGTATGCTATTTTATCCGTGTACCCGGCCATCAGGCTTCTGAATAGTCGATTGGGATACCATCCGACTGAGGTAGTGGCTAACCATGCATTGTTTATTTCGTAGCGGGATACGAAATGGCGCCGCTGAATGGACAACCGTACCAGCAGACCACGAATCCTCAGGTCTTCTTCGGCAGAATCGCCGAACTACGACAGATGGACGAAGATATCAACGCCAGAATCTCCGAACTCGAGAGCCTCCAACATGATTCGCTAGGTCAGGTCGACGAGGCCTCGTTGGCTGAGTCTACTCGCCAGATTGATGCCTTAGTGGCTGAGATCTCTACGATGAACCGAGCCATGGCTGGCAAGATCCGCGTGCTCAAGTCTGAAGCCCTTCGCGACGAGGAAAAGTCGGGTCAAGTCGGCCCTCTGGAGAGGAAGTTCAAGGGGACATTGACCCGTTACCAACAAATTGAGGTCGCTTACCAGAAGAGGTCGAGGGAGCTCATCGTTCGACAATACAAGATTGCGAATCCAAATGCTACCGATGATCAGATTAGGGATATCCAGGAGGCCGGTACAGATGCACAGATATTTACCCAGGCTGTAAGGTCTCCCCCCTCTCATTCTTCTAGAAATCTTACCAACAGACCCGCGATAGACCATGCAAGGTTCCCGAACCGGCGCTGCTAGGTCCGCTCTTAATGAAGTTCGCAGCCGTCACACTGAGATCCAGAAGATCGAGAGGACGATGGTTGAACTCGCCCAGCTTTTTGAGGACCTGAATGCCCTTGTTACAGTACAAGATGAGACGGTCACTCAAGTCGTAGGCCAATCCGAAAATATCAAAACCGACACGGAACAGGCCACCAAGCAGCTTGGCCATGCTATTGTATCTGCGGAGGGCGCTCGCAAGAAGAAGTGGTGGTGCCTACTCCTCGTCCGTAAGTTGAAAAGTTCTTGTGACCCTAGAAGAATGCAGCTAACGTAGTTATCTAGTTATCATCATCATAATTATCGTTATTATCGTTGTGGTCGTAACGAAGCCATGGGCGAAGTAAGCGGATCTGACCTGCCCTAATGGCCGTCCTCTTAGCTTTGTTCAGTCAGAACGGATTTTCGCCGGCGATTTGAACGGAAAGAAAGAACCAATAAACCAACAATGAATATACTTCTTTTCCTGGCGTTTGGAGGACTTGATATTACCGGCTTAATCCTCCACGATTTCCTAGCAGATTACCCTCGTGCAGATACTACCCGCCACGCTCCCTTCTTTCTTTTCATTTCTCTTTGTCGAATTCACTTACTCTGTCTGAAAAAGAACTTCTGTGTGCTCTGCTCTCCCTTCTGGCCGATTCCCTTTGTCCCCTTTCTATTGTGTCGTTTCTAAATTCCCAGATAATATACTTACTTTTAATACTCGATCCGACCTGATACCTCGCTCTATCCAATTTCGACATTGATGATTTTGCTCGAGTTCACAACCAGTCCTCTTCGGTGATTGGTATATATCGGGAAGGTGGAAGGAAAGACGCACGATACCCCGTTTGTGTATCTTTTTGTTGGGCTTTTTCGTGGATGTCATGGAACGGTTTCTTGTTTGATATCGATTCTTTTCCTTTCGTTTTTCTGCCGTGTCTATTCGTTGCCACCCCCTTTGTAAGTATAACTCGTGATCTCGTTGATATGGAGTTCGAATATGACATGTTTCTCTTTCCTCGAAGTGCAAGGTTTCGCTAAGCATCTAGGTATCGTAGACGTAGAGCTAGTCTCGGGTCGATTCGGGTTTTATAGTCGGTTTGGCACTAGTACTCCGGTATATCTCGAACTGGCTGGCTTGCGAGACCATGTCGAACCTTGTATTCGAGTCAATAACCAGCCACAACGCCATCTGTGATGGTAACTAGTGTTTATTGAGCCGCATGGGAATCCTGGGTCGAAGCTTCCCCGTGCAACCAATGTGCTAGCCGTTTACAAGGAGTCCCGTTTCCGCTAGATTCTGGGAACTTTTGACAGATTATACTGCACTCCCGGCGGCGGGATATATCCATTTACTTCTGGAGCCTAGGCCTCAATATACTATATCATGATCAATTTCCTTTTCAAACCCTGAGAGGCCATCGCGCGAGTGCATTACTTCATGATGAACGTCAGGAATCTTGCTACTAATGAATGGTATTAGAGCCAATCGGCATCTTAACGCGAGCCGATGCCTGGCATAGGCGATCGACTATAACTTGGTAGCGTTGATTAACATCGGTTCGGATACGAGTGCTGTATCGATGATGATGCTCGATGTCCTAAGTTGGGACCTTGAAGCGCTTATGGATGAATGCTGTTGCGTTGTCGAAGGGCTGGTGTGCCCTTATCATTCGATCAGATAAGATCTTCTAAATTAGGAATAGCGCACTTGTCCAAATCCACCACCAACGGGCAGCTCAACACATCAAATTTGCTGGCTTCGCTTCAATATTGGGTCTCGCTATCTCCAAATCTTCGACATTTCATCATCTCGAAATCTTCAATACCCCCCCACCTTCGACCAACCCCGACCGACCTCTCCTACCCTCCAAAACTCCAACAAAGAAACTTCATTCACAATGGCAGACGCAGCAAGAGCTCCAGCAGCAGGAGCCCCAGCCGGTGGTGCAGCCGGTGGCTTCGCATCCCGAGGAGGAGATCGTGGTCCAAGACGTGGACGTCGTGGTGCCCGTCGCGGAGGAAAGCCAGACAGCGAGAAGGAATGGCAGCCGGTTACCAAGCTTGGCCGTCTTGTTAAGGCTGGCAAGATCAAGAGCATGGAGGAGATCTACCTCCATTCGCTACCGATCAAGGAGTACCAGATCGTTGATTTCTTCTTGCCAAAGCTGAAGGATGAGGTTATGAAGGTACTTTATATATTCCACCCGGGAGATTTTATCTTTTGCGAAGAGGAGGGAGGAGGATCCAGAGGGCGGATATGCTGCAATTGTTCATATACGAACGATGCAATTCGGCACTTTCAAGGTCAACTTGAGGACCAGTATCGCTAATTCGATATCTTCTTTAAAACGAACAGATCAAGCCAGTCCAGAAGCAGACCCGTGCCGGTCAGCGTACCAGATTCAAGGCCATCGTCGTTATTGGCGACTCTGAGGGTCACGTCGGTCTCGGTATCAAGACCTCCAAGGAAGTCGCCACTGCTATCCGTGCCGCTATCATCATTGCCAAACTCTCCGTCTTGCCAATCAGAAGAGGTTACTGGGGTTCTTCCCTCGGAGAGCCTCACTCTCTCCCAGCCAAGGAGAGCGGAAAGTGCGGTTCCGTCTCTGTTAGGGTATGTCGTAGACGTTGAATCCGGAAATATACCGAAGCCATGCTAACGTACGTAATAACAGTTGATCCCAGCTCCCCGTGGTACCGGTCTCGTCGCCTCTCCAGCCGTCAAGCGTCTCCTCCAGCTCGCCGGTGTCGAAGACGCCTACACCTCCTCCTCCGGCTCGACCAAGACCCTCGAGAACACCCTCAAGGCCACCTTCGTTGCCGTCGGCAACACCTACGGATTCCTCACCCCTAACCTGTGGAAGGAGAGAGCTCTTGCCAGGAGTCCCTTGGATGAGTTTGGCGATGTTCTTAGGACGAAGGCTGTTTACTAATTTTGTCCTTTTGCCTTAATTTTTTCTCCCGGGGTGTTTCTCTGTGATATCATCATCTTTTTTTTCCTTTTTGTCCTCAGTCGGGTTTATATTGTAATGCCTACATAGTCCCTTAACGCCTTTACGCCTCAGTCACACACACACACACTTCTACTTCTCTTATATACTATTCACAAGGCCTTTCTTGAAAGGCTTTCTCATCAACTGCTCACGAGCTTACCATTACCGCTGGTGCATCATGACTCCCTTCCACCTGTCACAAGGAATCGTTAGTACCATGACACTATCTACCACAGCACCCTACCAACTCCCACCCTATCATCACCAGTATACACTGCGTAAAAGACAAAAGATGTGATAGGTTGCTAGGCATCTCTTTTCGAGAGGATATTAAATGATAAGGCTGGTACGAGCTAATAGGAACTACTATCACTTCATACCTAGGTACTTTTCCCATAACTTGTACCTTGCTAGGTCCATGCGAGTACGTACGCAGATGCCCTGGGATACAGACGTAAATGCCAATTGATACTTTAAAAAATATAAATAGTAGCCTAGACGCGTTTAGCCAGAGGCCGATGTGAAGGTTCGAGTATTCTCGGAGACACAACGTAACTACGATGCCTGTCATTGATATCATGATAGATTAGATGTCAGGTATACGTATAGGACATGTAACGAGGGTTGGTCATGAGAGATACGGATGTTGAATTGAGGCATACAGCATATCCCTTGCTAACTATATGACCATATGAGAACGTCTGAATTCTAGTCCGTCGTCATCGGCCTCAGCTCAGGTCTTACTTCTATGCTGGTTCTCCGCGATGTTAGGTATACCGTCTCGTCTTACAACGTCCACAATATTCAATCAAGATTATATAGAGGTATTCATATAAGACCGGACTTGCACTTGCATATACGTAGGTTCAGAATTTGGCCAGCCAAAATCGAAAAGATAACCAACCATAGCATCTTACATGAGCTTTTTAGCTGCACCATTACCCTAAGCTATAAATTTATATGGTAGATGGATGGTTATGTGGCTATCCCAGGAACTATAGACTTATCTACTTAAGTACTTACTTACTTACCTACCTAAGTACTTACCTAGGTACTTACCTAGGCCTATCTACCTGTCTACCTGTCTACCTACCTACCTACCTACCTACCTATGTACCTATGTACCTACCTACCTACCTATGTACCTACCTGCCCATAAACCTAGGAGCCTGCGAATCTACGAATTTATGATCAGATAGGCAGACAGGTTTACTGGGTGGCCCGCTAAGTGGTTTACTATGTTGCTCACTAAGTAAGTAAGTGGGTGAATGACCCTGCGTGTCTCATAACTGCAGCTAGCTCAGAGCCATAGTGTAGGTATAAAATTGCCTAATCCAGCATGGCTTATCTGATTTCCATTGCCACTGACCAGATTTTGAATATGCAAGCTCGCCCTTGAGACATACTTAAGTATAGACTTAGCGGATTGGCTAGTCTCGAGACCAGACGGTGTGCTTGGTCTAACCCGCCGTATATAGGAAACAATATTTCGGTTAGAGGAGTAATAATTATGTCTTTGTGATTCGAGAGGTAAATAAGTATATACTTAAGTATGTATGTATGTATGTACAATCGAATTCGTATCTGCCTTGTAGATCGAGTTTACGGTTAAGGTAAGCTATTTATCGCGATAGTCACGGGAGCCGCCAGTGGCAGAATATAACACAAACCGTGAAATCGAGTCATACCCATTTCAGGACAGGGCAAGCCCCCAGAGATTCTCAAACTATATCCCTAACATATCTTCAGCCCTGAATATGGGTAGCCGGTCACCTTCAGCAGCTGCAGTCCTCTCTGTGTCCCCGATACGGGCTCTAGCTGTCGAATAAACCTCCTTTCCCGCGATCTCGTCTTTAAGTTCAACATCCGCTTTCCCTTCGGTAGTCAACGCTTTGTACGCGAGCACACTCCCAACTGTTGCAACTAAGCCTATGACACCTTGCACTGCAACCCAGAACGCAGTTGCCTGACCTGTGTAACCTTCTTGGTTTAGTGGGATGACTTCGCTCAGGCCCCACGTTTGGGGCGAATGCTCGACAATACGCTTCGTCCAATTTGCCACCGTCAGTTTTTCGTGCTCTTCGGGCTCTTTACGAGTCAGACTTGAAGGGAAGAAGTTAGGTCGTAGGTTCTCAACATAGGCTGTTATATCGGAGAACTCCTTTTGGAATATTTCCTTTGCCCAGGCGGACGGAAGGTCTGGGTAGAGTAGGAGGGAGAGATAGCCGACCAGCAAGCAATCGACGGTAGTAGGGGATGTACCGCCGAAGAAATATGATTGTCTGGCGAGTTTCTCCCGAACCGGGTCAAGAAAGTCCGCCAGGAGGTTCCGAAGCTTGATGCGAGTCGTGATCTTTTCTTTACCCTGCGGTTTCGGCTTCTCTGTTGTCGTAGTGATACCAGCGAAAACGGTGGAGACCGGCTGAAGGGGACGGGAATCTTCCGCTGCTATTTCACGGATGAGGGAAGTAAGGTGGGAGGTCTGGGCGATAGCGCGGTTGTAGTGGGTATGTGGGATTTCGTATTGGATGGGGAACCGGAGGAAGCTTGAGTACAGAGGCCTGGTGGCGTTGATCCAATTCTTGCTGGTGACATAGATGGAGAGTGAGATAATCGGCAGGCAAATCTTTCGAATGAAAGAGCGGTATCTGGTGATGTCAATCTACATTAGCTTCGCCTGCTTTTGGCACCACTAGGGAGCGGACCGGGAGCTGGGTTCGGCATACGCTATAGCTTGTGCTTTCTGTAGCTCCGAAAGATGTCCATCGATATCAGACCTCCCGGAGCTCTTGGAGCTAAGGTACGAGACGATGGCATCGAAGCCACCAATCCATTGCGAGCCGTCCTTGAGTGCCGGTAATGATCCTGTCAAAATTTTATTAGTCAAGATGGCTACTGCATACAGCTGCAAGAGCGCCGCAAGCATAAGAGCAAATTACCATTTGGTGAAAGGCTGACGTTGTTACTCTCCACGAGTACCCAGAGGTCCTGAGGTATCGCAGAGCTCATGAAAGCAATTGTCGCAAGACATTCGGGGTCTAGGGACGGCAGTCCGAACGCCCTGTTCCAAACATGCAGTTCAATTGGTGCCATCGGGTGGTTTGAACTGGGGATGCCGTTATCGGTTCAAATTTTCGTCGCGACGAGGACCGGGCTGGTGTTTCGAATTTTGCGGTCGTCGTTCGCCTAAGTGAAGAAAGACATGGGGAGGCGAAGGAGGCCAACACAGGGACTAAATTCCCAAATGCAGGGTAAGAGCGGCTACATCTCGCACGACTCGACGTAAAGAGAAATGGTCCTCGAGATGCATTGGCGCACAAAGACGTGAGTGGTTTAGGGCCTCGAAAGCCGACGTTGTGGGAATAAAGGTCTCGGGAATTTCCCAGAGGTTCCGCGTTCGTAGTGCCCTCGAAGTATCGAATTTGGGATGGGTCTGGACTTAGGTCCAAAAGGAGTCTCACAGCACACACATGAAACGAACAGGCTCGAAAGGCTGTCTGCGCACCCAAATAAACGTATTCGATTAAAAATGGTTGCATGATTATAAGGCCGACGAGCCTTGAGGGTGGAGGAATCCCTTGTCGTTTTTTCCCCATATTCGACAGAAAGATTGTCTCGTAATTTCACACCCTGCAGCTGAAATCTGAACGCCGTAAGGGGAGGATGCGAGGCTTCAATACGACAGCGCTCAGGCCCTCATGCAAGGTTCATATTAATGCCATTGATAAGGGCATCACACGTGGCAGCCGACAAAATGATACGTTTCCGACATTCGAAGGAGGGTTTATGCTTCTGGGCAATTCCTGAGTATTTCTGGGGAAGTTTCCGCGGGCAAAACGGTGCATGGCATATGTATGCAGGGCACCAGCTGACCGCAGCCCCGGGTGAGAGGAGAGATTTGGTGAATGAATTGAGACGGTGGCTTTTGACAAGATCGATTGGGAATATTTTGCGATGCAGATGTGGCGTGAGATATTCGAATCTAACGTAATTGCCGCGATTTCAAACCAACATGAAATACGATCGATTCAACACTCAGGTGGCCGGTTCTTTTGTGGTGGCTTGCAATGTTAGATTATACCAATGAGTCCCGTTAGTCCTGATACTTACAGTTACACCGAACATGCCCGAGGAGCGATACAACAGGGCTGAGAGGGCGGCGAGCTTCACAAGTCACTGTCTTCTCGAATGACTTGAGACATGTACATCCATCCTTCCATCACATCGTCCGTGGTTCCGGTATCTTCTATGCCTGCTGCAATAGGGATGTCCCGCGTTACCACTGTTTCGGGCGCACGTTGTAACTGGCCAATTGCTTGCGGAACATCCACCTTCTTGACGATGAGGTACAAGATCTTCCCATAGATACTATATGCCTCATATGAAGTCCGAAAAAGAGGCTTCTTTGTTTCCTCAACCGGACCTTTTCCGGCGCCTCTCTCAGGTTCAGAATCCGAGCCAGAGTCTATTGTGATAGGTTCCTTCTGATTCCGCTTGCTAGTATTACTCCGAGTGGCGTTATTTCCTGTATGCGGCCCTCGCCTGGTGGGCGTTGTGGCTTGAAGTTCAGCTCGATCGTCGCCTTCGCCAACCCTTCCATGCATCCGTGTCCTTCGGCCAGACCGACGTTCTGGTACCGAATCGACGTCTGCCTGCTGTTGTATCTCCACATCATCTGTCTCGGCGGTGGGAGCTAGCGGAAGTGCGTACAGATCAACTTCCTCGTCCTCGTTTTCGATCCGCAGGTTGGCAATTTGATTGGTGTCCTGTCCAGCGCCATCCTCCGATTCGCCGACGTTCAAGTTGTCATTTCCCAGAACCATCTTGTTGGAATTCGACTTCAAGCCTCCTTCCGTCTTGGGGCCCAGGAACTCTCTCCGGGGCATGACCAATGCATGCCGATTTGCGCCATCCTTGAAGAACACGCTGACTTCGAAGTCGCTACCGGAAATCACATCCTTGACAGCCTGCTGCTTTTTCGTCATGGTGCCGTTCCGTTCGCGTTCTCTTTCCTCTCTTAGCTTGGGAAGGATGAGATCCTTCAGAGAATCGATGATCCGAGGTAAAGCTGGGTTCGTAGGATGGATGAGCCATGTATGCAGAACGCTCGGATCCTCGAGGAAAATTTGAGTTTGCAATGTGGTATGAGGGGTCAACCTGATGTATCTTCGAAGGGGTGGCATTTCCGTTATCAGCGAACGTTGTACCTGCTAGTCAGGTACCTCGATGGCCTTTAGTAAGTGGGCCTTTGTCGAGGCCCTTTTGGAAGATCGGTACGGTTTAATTCGATCTGTCTTGCAAGTGTGGCTGGCATGAGACACCTTTGATGGCCGGAAGGGCTTGAATGTGGAAACAAGCTTCGCACACAGGAATAAAAGTTTCTCGTTTAGATAAGATTCTCTATTGGTGGGAATACCTTCTCCCTTCGTCAGTTGGAAAACGATCCCAAGTCCCAAGCGTGACCTCGTACTTGTTCGGTGCAATGGAATTCGTGACTGGACACCAACGGGTTCCCTTGTTCATCAACCTGTTGGTGGCGCTCAGCGACTGATTCCAAGAAGCCAGGATCTTTGATGCGGATATTGAATGCGCGCGCGTGTGCATGACAATGTTGGTTGGGCTGAAAGCCAGAGACGTTGGGCGGCTGGGGTGAGGAGAACTGGTAAAGGTGTGTGTGCCGACCAACGATGAAGTGAAGTTGGATGTCACGCTTGGCGTGTTGGAGGGTCGCTCAAGCCCCTGAGCCCCACCGGTGGCTCCCTGAGACGTTCCCGGGCCCACCCGCCCTTCCCGAGCCGGACATGTCTTCGGACCAGCATCAATGCATTCTTGCCCAACTGCCCAGCTTTTTGCGATTCTGCTGGAAAGGTCAACCGAAGCGATTACCGACTTGACATTTCGCGAGGATAAGAAGGCAGACAATCGTTGGAAGCTGGTTTGTAGGGGAACCATGGCCATATTTGCTTTGTGCGGAATCTCGACTTTGCATTCCCATAGGATACCATGAGCATGGTCCGATCGTCTACGGGAGCGTCTTCAAACGTTATGTCGATGCGGGAACAATATATCGATGTCACTATGAGCCATAGCTGCGGGTTGGTATGCGCCATGTATGTGGAGTGAAAACCTTCGAGGTCTCGGAGTAACACAGCAGCAGCAGCAAGCAAGCAAGTATCTCGTGATCTAGAACTCCAATCGTCTCCAGGCAGCTACTCCGCTAAGGGTAAAACTTGGAAGGCAAGAAAAGCGAGGCATGCGAAGTTTAGTTCGACGCTTGCGATCGAGGCAATCGTGGAGCTCGACCTTTAATTTCTTTGCATTTCTGATTGCGCAATCTGCGGATACTAGCGATACCGTCCCCAATGCAATATCAAGAGGGGTAAAATATGCGCCTGGTCTGCTGATAATGTCAAGTTTGCAAGAATGTCACCAAATCCGTCTGCAATCTTTCTGATGAAACTTGGTGTGCTTCGAAATATTCCCAAGCAATCAATGCAACCATATCATTCGGGAAACTAACCCGCTTGCATAAAATGGACGGCTTTGGGGAGATCCGTTGATACGGTTCGTAAATGTTGAACCCCAGGTAATAGCACATAACAGGTCGGGGTTCAGAAGCAAGTCACCGCGCATGCAGCAGGGAAAACCTTTCCTTGCATATACCGCCCAGTTGTACGCAAGCGTGACAAGAGCTGCAGAATAGCGAATGGGTAGGTCGCCTGTGCGAACGAAAAGAAAATTCTTCAAGACAGTCAAGGCCATGCTTCAGTGAATGAAACATTTGAATCCGTGGAAACGAAAAAAGGGTGAGAGGAGGCTCGAGTGGCTCACGGACCTTGTCTTGTCCGTCTTTGGCCATGGAAAACCCCGTATTTCCCATAAACTTATAAGGGTGCAAAACCGTTATGCGTTGGGGAATTCCGCGGATATGCCCACGATAGTCTTTAGTAATTTTGTTTAGTTGATGTGCAATGATTTAGGTAAAGTTCGTCCGGACGAGATGAATAAACATCAAAGCTTCTGCCGTGTGCGGGTGCAGGGTGCATCATCTAACCCTTCGGCATGGCATTTTGTATTGGCGAAATCGAGCGGGGAACCGAAGCAAAATATTTCTGAAACAAGCAAACAAGTACGTGCACGTTCTGAGTATCGACTGTCATTTTGTGCCGCGAAAAGCAAATTCCAACCGTGCATATGGTTGAGGGCCAATTGCCCTGAGTCGTTCGTCGTTGGAAGCGCCTCGTCTATGGCCGATATTAAGATAGACATGACGATTGTGTGAAAACTCAACGGGTAGTCCGCTCCGAACCGGGTCCGACTAGATCCATGGAAGGAGATTGTTTTTTAAGTCCGAATCATAATCGTGTACAGCCGGTGGCGGCATCAGTCGCGATCTCCAACTTCCCTCTTCTCGTTCCATCCTTTCTTTTTTGGTTCCTGTGATAATGATTACGGTATTGGTCATCCAGTATAGTGATCTGCGAAATTGAAGCTGGTATTGGCACTTGGAGCCGAGCAGGTCATGGAAACGAGGCTGTGATATTCTCAGGTTATCCTTTTGTCGACAAGGCAGATAAGCCATGTACATAGCTGGAGGTCCCTGGTACCCTGATTGACATCTTTGGAGGTTTGCCGAGGCGGCGAAGGATCGATAAAAGTTGGATATCGATACCAGCAAGTTTCCCCGGTCCGTCTGTAATGTGATCGTGCGTCCCATGCAATCGCAGATCCCTGCCCCGATTACGGATCCTCAAACGTGGAATGCTCGATCAAAACATGGTGATCGCCTCGTCCACGTCAAAAAAGTCTTGATCCCGGCACCGATGCTGGGCTCCTCGATCAATTACTTCGTGTGCGTATCGATATCCCCGAGTTTTCTCCTTTCTCAAACCGCTTCGTATACTACTGACGATATAAGAAGTTAATTGAAGGCTTATGGCGGCCAGGGCCGCGTTCGCCGAATTTAGGCCTTGTCAATAGTAACCCTCCTACTATTGCATGGTCATTCACCTCTATTCGGTTGGACCGGTCAGCATGGGCCTGGGGGGTTGGTGTGTATTGCAGCTTCATGGGAGAAATTAAACGGCTCGAGGATCTCATGAGGTGTAGAGTTATTCCGTAGTAGTCGCTGGTTGAATGCGCTTAAGCTAGTCTGAGATAATTGAACTAAGCACGGGTAGCATCGAGTTTCGGCTCGGGGCGCGAACCTGTCGGTATTCCTGACACGGCTTGGTTATGTAACAAAAATACCTCGTATTCATTGACCTGGGTGTTTATATTAATCAGCTGATCCTAATATATATGAGATCCCGCTTCAGGAATCGACCATTCTAAATATAACGCTGGTCAGCCTGGTTGAACCGAAAAAGTGGATCCGCGGGCACAGAGGGGTTGGAGTATGCCTGCGATAAAACCACACCCTCGATTTTGTCTTATTTATCTCCATACCATATTTTTTCTGAATTGCGAGCACTTGTCCTCGTTACATTTTGGGACTTTCGAGGTGAGAAAGAAAAGGGTGTCCGGACCCATGTCAGATTGCCAGGAACCAGGAACAGGATGGTGGAAAATGGGGTAGGATGCCCAAAATGGCTAAGGCGGGCAGAGGTCTGCATACTGTGCTGTACCTTGATGTGCCGGTTAGCACGATGACAAGATCCGAAGGGTGCCGTCGAAATTCACACTTTTTCGTCCCAAAGTGCATGATGTTACAAGGCTAGTCATATCTGTTCGCCCTGTTTCCCCACGGCGGCTTAGAAATCGAGCGGCATGTGACGAAGGAATCTCGCTGCTGAATTCCACAATTAGACCAGAATTTGATATGTGATGTCGGGAATATCGATCGGCTAAGGTTTGCGAGTGATTGGTATGCAGGCTTAGAGGTATATAGAGTTCGAGATTGTGGAGGGCTCGAGGGAGGGATAAGCGGATTGTGATGGGCGCGTCGGCATTGACATACCTGCGTGTCTGTGACTGATATATCGACGGCTGGGAAGTTGTCGTCATCAAAGGACAACCGGCTCCACTTCTCGATCCATGACGAGTCATTGTCGGATGATATTTGGGTTCAGAACAACGATTGATGAAGGAGAGCAAGCCATCGCGTGGGCCAAGTCTCGGTCCAGTGCCATATTCTCCATAGTAAATTCTACAATTCGGCTCGCGGGATACAGGACCCACCGGTATCGATGAAACGGGTTTCAATGATGAAAGATCTTTGGCAGAGTGTTATCGCCCACAGTGTCACAGAGTGGTATCAGCGTTGGTGTCTCCACCTGCAATTGTCCTTTCGTCCGCAGTCGCCGCTTGGTTTTCCCAAAGGAATGGGTGGACAAAAGCCTCGCTGCAGACGATGGATCCTTGTAGCCGACCTATCAGAGTCTCAGGCCACTCGATTGATCTTCGCAAGCTGAGGCGGTGACGATAGGCAGTTAGAGGATCGAGGGTCAAGCCTTGAGGTGGGTCAGCCTCAAGCCGTGGTGAAGTCCACGTGGTTGTATCTTCCCGTTGGAACCTGGCTGATTCTGGGTTGACCCCGGTACGACTCTGACACTGGGCCCAAGGCCTGGGCGGGCGCACTTCCACATCCTGTCACCATTCCCATTATTTGCCGCCGTAGAGTGAAATCTGAAAATAACGTGCCGACGGACGCAGGACACCAATATCACCGTGTCCGTGCATATATGTAAGGCTCTAAGATTTTAGGTAGCCATGGTGAGAGCGGCGGCCAGAGCAGGTGCTAGAGCCAAGACGTTCTTGGGTCTCTTGCAGATGCGGCGTACCGAGGTCGTAATGGATGAAAAATTTTACAAAGAATTACTTCATCATGGGAGGCTAAAACAGCGCCTAGTCGAGATAATCTGCATGGCCGGCCGAGTCCGAGGTAGAACGACAAAAAACAAAAATTAAAACTAGAGAAAGCTCGTGTCTACGGAATACGGACACTATATTCGCGTCTGCTAAGAGTCGCTGTAGACACAAGGGGAATTTATTTAAAAAAGGAAGTTTGGATTTTCCTTTGCATCCATATTCGCCTAACGGTGTCAGAGGTGAATTCGGCTAAGGTTACGCAATTCTCCCCTTACAGTAGCCAACACGAATCTTGATGTGGATGGCTTGGTATAATTTTCCGCCCCGCTTCCATTCAGTCGGTATCGTGAGCTGGTTTAGGGGTGGGAGGTTATGTGCCACAGCTGGCAATCTCACCGATTTAAAGCAATTTCCACACATCTCCATGGTGCATGGGCAGGGATATGGGGTGATCTCGAACTCGCTGAACTGTGGTTGAGCTATGTATCAAAGCTACGGGCTAGTTTAGATCTAAGATATTCAGCTTCAAAGCTAATCTTCCAGCGGGAAAGGCCAGTTCCAACAAAGCTAGAGCCGTTTGGCCGTTGAGTCTAGGTAACCGTCGGGATCGTTAAAAAGGAGACGGACATTAGGAAGAAAAGTTAGTTTTTAACTAGGGGTTTCAAGTTGACTTATTGCGTGGCAAACGTTAAAAACGGGTCTTTGCGATATTGCAGCCAGAGTAATAACAGCCTACGTTAGCCAGGTATTAAACATGTTTACTCGACCAAGGCTGTTTTGATTAGAGTATAGCGGCCGATCTTCATTTGTGTTCGCCGGATGCGAGGGATGTATTGATGAGCCTTCTGCAAGTCTCGTATATTGCATATATTGCATTCGTTCTTTTTCAACAAATTCATGAATTCAAGGTGACCATGGAGGTAATAACGTTTCGGATATAAGTTATTTAAATAAGGACCGGCGCTGGGACATTCGTTTCCAGCTAAACCATACTTTCCTATCAAAATGGGCCAGATTTATTAGGAGTTTCTCAATATAATCTTCCACTCTTTTCTAGAAGCATGTTCCGCGAAGACTTCCGTGTTCGGCGAGGGGCCTGCCGAAGCCGAATAGGAGGGCCGCGAGTTGCCATCTGAAAGTCTTGGTAATGTTACTGTACCTGAAGCTAGCTGAAAAAGCACTAGCAGGCCCAAAATAAAGGGGGATGCGTTCAGCTATTTGCCTTCGTTCGGTGTTTCAGGTTCAATGGGCTGCGTCAAGCTGCGCAGGAAAAGAAATTGGGCTTTACATATCCACATTTTTCGGCCTGGCCGCACGAAAAACCGAGCAAGTGGCCGGTCGTTGGCACCCCGAGCAGTCGGTTTCGTTTGCGACGAGCAAACTTTCGAAAAGACGATAGGTATCACAAAAATTAGGTCGCATCTGTTTTAATGGTTGGTTCATGCGTTTGTTGATTGTGGCCTCACGCACGGCGTCTATAAGTTCATGCGAATCAGTGGGATACAGCATTCTTTGTTAGAAGTGACTCCCATCCTGATATCGGACCGCAGGAATGCAAACATGGCGAAATATGCACAGCAGGGGAAATCATTGAAGCAAACAACTCGTCCTCACGAGAATATATCGACATGGTCGCACGGCGCTCCCCATAAGATTTGAGGTGGAAGATGATAAACCAGGTTCACATTCTTTAAATGTGAGAGATTGGCACAGGGCAGGACATGGGCCCAAGGTTACTATGTATTGTCTGTTCTCCGTTGTAATCAGACAAATATGGATTGCCAGGGTAGCGAGCTAGGCCTTCTCCACATTCCAGTATTGACAAAATGATGAAGAAGGAGGTCCAGCGCAAACAGGGAAGATCCAATCTGGTCTCGCCGGCGCCCGTAGGAGAAAGGATAACAGTTGAATCGCTGATTCACTCAGATAAAGGGAATAACAAAGGCGAGTAAAAAGGAAGAACTGTGACGAACGGTAATGAGAGAAACGTCCGTTCTGAAGTGGGAAAAGAATTCCGCAACAGACGAAAGAGTTGGAAAAAAGGAATAACGAAATGCCCAACATTGTAGGACAAGAGGCCGAATGGTCAGGTACGGCCAGAAAGTAGAGGAACTGTCCAGTACCTTTTTTAGCATCGTGCAGCGCTATCGAGGATGTGCCTGGCATGGATGGCGCAGCGGTGGAGCTTCTCGTGCTGAAAAAGAAAAGCTGCGCTCTCCTCGGTACAAACCATAGCTGTAACATATCAAACTATCGTCATTTCGAGTGGACCTCGACAGCCCCGTTTTCCATGAGCAAGGGTAAAAGAAGAGTGAAAGAAGGAGGATAGAAAGGGGAGGAAATTGGCACTGGGTCCACAAGCAAAACTGATCTAACACTTGCGCTAGGTATCAGGGAAGTCCCACTTGTCAACGCTTACTGTTGAAGAAGCCAAAGGGATCTCTGCGGGGACAAAACTCAGCATCATCAGCATCAGCATCATCATCACCGTAGATAATCCTTGCATCTGCTCTTCAGTGTTAAAAAAGGCTGTTGAAGGTGGGAAATGCAAAAGAAGAAACTATGGGTGGGAAAAAGGAAGGAAAGGAGATAACCAAACAGAAAAGAGAAGAGGAAGCGGCCAGAGACATCACGGGAAAAAAGAAAATTTACGCACAGGACCATTCTGGAGCCCCAGGGGAAGCCCCGAGGGTGAGTGGGCTTCAGTTTCCAGTTCGAAAATAAGAAAAGAAAGCGCTGCAGACGCACAAGCAGCTAGTTATCGAGCTAGCCATTGGTACCAACAGGGGCCCCGACCAGTTGGCAAGCCCCCAATCTGCTGCTGTTGACCCCTCCAGGATGGTCATCTCTTCCCTGCCCCAAAGCAAAACTGTTTCCTATACTAACTGACAAGATGGCCGGCCCAGCTCATATGAGCATGGCCCCCAAAAACGCAGCTTACGAAACATGAGCTAAACGAAAGGTGATTCACTGCACCGGTCTGGATATAAATCCATCCCGATTCCCCCTCCCATTCACTCCAGATTCTATTGAACCAGTCAGACATCACTTCAACCAAAGATAACTCGACAACTACAATACTCTTAGCTATAAGCACATCCTCTCATCACATATTTCTCGACTTCGAACAATACTCGAAGTCATAATCACGTCTTAAGACCACCCTCTACATTCACAATGGCCGCTGATTCCTCTTCGCTATCTTGCAACGGTGCACAGAACACCAGACCCATCCCACCAAGCCCGGGTCCTCCACCAAACAGACCTCTCCCACCAATCCCCTCCAAATAAATAAACCATAGTCGATTGATAACAGTCCTATGAATCGAATACATCAACCCGAGGAGCGTTGTATCCGGGCTTGACCTGGCTAGCCGGTGACAAATGATGGGATCTTCTATCGTATCCAAAGATGCAGCTCCGAGTGATAGCGGACCTCCAAACGGCACAATATCAAATTCCCGGAACCTCGCATGCCAAGCTCCTACGATGGCCTCGAACCCGCATATCCTTTTTTCCTACTGTCCGCATTGCTCTGGAGATACCACTTAGCGTTTACGACCACACATACGATATTTAATATGCATCCACCATGGCGCGAGGAATAATCCATAATCGGCATCCTTTCCCAATCAGCCGACCCAACTCCGCTATTTCATTTCTTCCAGCTTGCGCTAGATGCGCAATACAGCTGCCTTCTTATCCTAGTAATGACGAAGATGTCACGGCCGATCAATAAACTGGGTGGAAGAGAAGGAAAAGTTGCATTCTCTTTTTCACAGCTGATCATTTATATTTTTAATTTTTGTTTGGGACATTTGGCAGCATTTACATGGGGTTCTTACAATTGGGTTCTTATGTCTCATTACTGATATATTTAATGTACCGAGTTCTTATCATCACATCATTCCACTCTATCTCCGACCTTTGCGCGGTGCTCTATGTTTCCTCGTTTCGTATCATTCGCCTTCATTCTCATTTTTATTTATTTTATCATTATAAATTGTGGGTTATACTTAGCAAATTAGAGATACCATGGCACCATACTACATTTCCACGTCCAGTAACATATAATTGTCGTGTCTGTTAATTCAGAATGTGCACATATGTGATGCTCGGTCTACAGTATGATCCGAAGAGTCCTTTCAGATACAATGGCCAAGCGGGAATTTTTCCGAAACGTCAACCAGATATCCCAAAAAAAAAAAAAAAAAAAAAAAAAAACCTCGCCAGGACCTTTGGACAGCGTACGCAGTATACCACCGCTCAAAATTCACTTTGCAAAAGGTTCAACCCTTGCATTCCCATGCGCGAAGAGATGCAGGAAGCCCTGGCTTTTGCAGGATATATCCCGCTCCATGCCCACGAAAGTAGGCAGACCACAGCTTCATGAATTTGCGAGCGGAGAAAACGGCTGGCTGCCTTTCCACCAAAGATTGGCTGTCGACTTGTTACATCACGTATTACAGTTGCACGACCAAAGGAATGCTTAGCAGGAGCCTGCTGTTTGCTGTGCGGTGTCACATCGGACGGGATAACAAGCTTGCTCGTAGTTCCCAAGTTCGCAGCTGGCATCATCAAGCGGATTGGGACTAACAGATCCTACGGACATACACCGCTATGATCTGAACGTGGCATCCTGAGACAACGAAGTCAGTACCAATTCATAGCGTCGGCTTGGGGGCACGGTCCCATCACCTTCGCGGAAAGCAGGCGGCAACGGCAGAGATATTTCTTTCGCGCAGGTAAGATATTAGCTAAAGGGAAAGGAAGGAGCTTTTGTTCAAGCGTAGCGCTCCGTAGCATCGAGATTCGTTTTCGCCCTTGTCTTGAGTTTCCACCTGCTGAAAGCCATTTCGTCATTCGCTGGCCGATTCCCGTCGGCTGGGCTGCTAAACGGAACAATAGGCCAGTCAACGCACATGCCCACACAACCGGCTAACCTTCACGACTTCTTGAAGCCCTCACAGGGTTTCAAGGGCGATGCGTGGGCCGATCACTCTGCCACTGGCCTTGCAACTATCCAACCAGCCGTTCGTGTTCAAGGGCTTCCGTAAAGGCGCTTCACGGTTCTAAAACCTCTCAAATCCCTTCAATGCATTTACGACTTCTTTGTTGGGGGTGCACGTTCCGTGCCCGCTCCTTCCAATATCATATCATGTTCGAACTTTTGTGCTGGTCTCGGTTCAAAAAGTTCCGATGCGGATATCCCCTGTTCAGACTGAACCTCCACACTCGAAAAGGCCATTGTCAACGGCCTTTTCATACGATCCACACCTCTGTTACTGCCAATTTTAGCCAGTTGATAATATATATTTCTTTATCTAAGTACGGTCAGCCTTTTGTTTCCCATGTCCGAGCTAGGGTCTGACAAGTCGATTCATCCTACCGGCCGTTGACTTGGCCAACCCCGACAATGCGAAACGGCCATCTATCAGCGAGAAAATCGTATGGGTACTCATCATCTTCATTATGAGCTAAATAGATACATGCACAGGCACATATTTGCTCCGTTAAATATTTCTTCTTTGAAAACACCCCAATGGTAAATAATGGCCAGGCATTGCACGATCCCTATCGTGACACTCGGTTTCCGAACGCTCGTGTATTCTCAGTGATCTTGGGACGTGGCCTCGGCTAGCGCTGGAGAGGTTGCTTAACGTGTCGGTCGCTATATAGCTATAACAGACCCACCGCTTCAAGGGGTCTACGAGCTCCACCTTTTGCTCACGAGGCCAGCCTAGGCTTGCCGCTAAGGCAAATATGAAGGGGATATCGAGATCCCATTATAGGAGAAGGGCTAGCCATGCCGTCCTTTCATCGGATGTTGGTGGTATATTCGTGTCAGGTCCCCTGCGACTAGCTATACTCCAAAGCGAATGCGCGCCGTATGATGCCATGTCCGTATATGCATATGTATGGTATCGACAGATCTGGCTTGAAGATAGCCTTGTAAGCCCCAGCTCGCCGAAAAGCCAAGATAAGATTCTTTGCTTGCCGCTGTTAGTTGTTTTCTCTCCCTTCATCTCCCTGTGATTACTTCAAGGATACGAGCTACCTTTTTCAATTCGATGGCTGGTCATTGGCGGGGTAAAAGGCATAATTGCTCCGGTTAATGGCATGGGGCTCATGATCAGCTTGCCTCTGCACTGAGAGAATCAGAGGTCTCAATTGAGGCTATCTTTATAGAGAGTCAGTGTCCTAGCGTTTGCGTTCGTTAAAATCTCGTTGGATTTATCGGTTTATGAAGTGGATCCTATCTGAAGGTTATCTGCTTAGTTAACTCATGATCTTGTCGATCGAAGGTCGAGCGGTCTCGCCCTTTCAATTCAGTTCGGCTTTGACTGGACACCTAAACCCCACTTCCAACATCATGAGGATTAAATGTGAAAGACTCCGCACCATACCAACTCAATGAACAGCCCAGCAAATGACTCAAGCGAAAGGAAATCTCGTCTGATTTTTATGTATACCATAGATCACATGGCCAGGCCGGCCTAGGGTCCCTGGAAGCCCATGCACATCGTATCACAGTTTAGTGATATTATGTGGCTATAGCTACAGGATTGCGTACTATATGCGAGATAATTGGAAAGAAGAAAAAAAATCTCGTTCGCTTCACTGCATTACATCTACCAATCTGTCGGAACCATTTTTTTTCTTTGCTGATATCTTTTTTTTTTTTGTTTAATACGAATTTGTTCAACGTACCGCCTGCAATTGTTGTGCGCAGCTGTTCAGAGATCACTCGCAAAACGTGAGAAGACCCTTGTTCCTGACAAGCTGAACTCCCACTTTGCATGCACCTGTTTGACTTTAAATTCTTTCCCGCACCTTTACACCAGGCTATTGAACCGTAAGGCGAGCTTAGAGCTGCAAGTTGTCAGGAAGGCATGTTCGAGACAGGGGAGTCCAGTTCGAGCCTTGATTCAATGATGAAGTTGTAAAAAAGGTTTTAACCCTGGTTTCTCAGGTTATGTTTCCTCCTATCTGGGTAGCTTGAGCTCTCCCGAATCCTTTAGCAAACAGTCATGACCATGCATGGTGACACACGCCCTGGGTCTGCCCGGTGTGCGTCCTAATTAGCCGGGGTATGAAGCTGTGACTATCCATGGATTCAGATCTCGTCCATACGAGTTCCACCCGATGGTCGAGCTTTCAAGGCTATCGTCCTAGGATAACCTCGTATTCAATGTAAAGCTGCAGCCCTGTCTGAGCTCTTCTCGTGATGGGAGAGGGCTAGTGTCATGAATATTCCACTTGCGGTGCATGCCGGTGACACGGCGCACGAGGGATCAAATTCCACATGTGTGAAACCGCTTAGCACGTTTTCCCACGAGCTGCTGATGGATAGATAGCCCTGCGGTATACGTCTTGTATACATGACAGGCCGGGACAAAGTTCCATAACTTCTCCCAGGGTTATTGTAGAAGTAGAGGGGTTTTAATTATTCTTATATAATTATTGCTTCGTATTAGAGTCTTCATGGGGGTTTAAACCCGCCATGGCAAGAAACAAGCTTCCGGGTTAACGGGTTTCGGTGACAAGCATTTCATAATCAATAAGCCTACGCTTTTGTTATATAATGACCGCTAGCATTGCCCAGGAAATCAGTGGTCCAGTATACATAGAAACCTTTGGGAGAGTCTACCTTGAGTGAAGGGGCCCACGTCGCGTCCACGGGAACCTACTATAAATTAGGACTGGCCTCGAGATCGAGGTTGCGGAAGCTCCCAGGCCTTATCATTGTAAGGGATTATCGTTAATTGCATGTGTCTAGTGCTCCCACTCCTGTACAGCATGCCGCCATAGTGGTACATACTTAGTACGTATACCAAGGTTATATCAATTGTGGTGAGACCGCGATAGCTTCTAGAAACAGGACGAATATGACTAAAGTTCAAGATCTGACGTTTCCAGATCTGATTGGTGCGATTTCTACTTAGTGTCCGCAAATATCAAGTGATTTTATGAGAAATTGACCCTAGGGAGCAAGCTCTAATAGAGCTAATATGTCATCTGGCTTCCTTAAGATGTAACTGTGGATCTAATCTAAACCATTATAATATCACAAGCCACTGGCAATTGCCTTTCTCACAACCGAAGAGCTCGCTTCGCTTAGTTGTCAGTAACACATGACGACGGGTCTTTCCAGGCACCAAAGCCACTGACATTCAAATTGATGTTATGGAGAAGACCCTAGATTCTTCGCTTCAATTCTCAGAATTCGGCAAAGCTCCATCGAGTCGGAGAAACCCATGGCGCAAAAGGCGTTACCGGGGTGAACCTCGTGAGATATCACCAATCTCATTCGTGCCTTCGTCCGAAATATCCCGGTCCAAAACTGGTGCTCTAACTGATTAAGTACTAATTTGAAGGTCTGAGATACTTAAGTATCTTCTCCGGGCACTTTCACGGTAAGCTCACCATACGGATCGGAGTGGGTTGCAGGAGCCTTCGAAGTTGTATTCTGGAACATTTGTCTCCACCCTCCCCTCTCGGACCTTGGGAAAGACTCGATCACTTCCTTAACACCGTACGCAGGCGCTAAACGACCGTTTAACCTTATCTTTCCAATTTGCCCAGAGCTCAGTGTCCGTGTTCCGGGCACAGACTTCGATTTGGTATCCACCGTCGATCGCGATACCAAAGTATGGCGTGACGAAGGAAGTTGGGAAGGCTTGGCCGACGTAATATCTGCATTTATCAGCTGATCGGTTAGATCGAGGGTTTTAGATTGAAAGCCAATGACGGAGTGGATACCGCCATGAATGATAGACTGGGAATCCGAGGCTATCCTGTGAATCTACTCCATAGGGAAGTGCCGGAGCTAAGGAAACTAAAATCAAAAACGTTGGAGGGGGGATGTCCGAAACACGAAATATCCAACGCTCCTGCGATTTGTGGGCCGACGAAACTCACAAACCCTCACCTGACCCTCAGAGCAACATTCCGAAAAAGATTCAGGAACACGACGGGCCTCATCGATCAAGATAAGGTATGTACTGTGTGCCTTGCATCCCGGTTGCATGTCGACCGCCAACCGGTTTTCTGGCTAGAAGTTTCAGAAACAGAAAGCCCAATCAGAGTGGCAGTAGATTCTTGAGCTCCTCATGAGCTCCACAAGGCACAATGCACCTGCAAAACTTATTCGCCGATTAACCGGGGAAAATGGAACGAAAACCAAGCTTCTTTGTGTATTCCATTCTCGTTAGTATTTTCGCCGCATTTCCGCTGGCAGAGTGTATGTACGGACGGGAGATTTGGGTTGCTCAGTCTAGCTGCCTAATGCAGTAGTTCTGGTTCGCACCCGATTGAAAGCATTATTATATCGCACCTAGTCCCGGCAGAAACTGTCTATCAAACCTAGAGGTGTACAGAACTGTGTTCTAACTCTCCGCGGCGGCCGCATATTCTGTAGGGGTTACCTAGAAGGTCGCATTGTATATACCTGACGACATCGATGCCGCTCAAAAACTTTCCCGGTTGATTAAAAAACGCCGAACGAAATGGTAAGGTTCTATCCGAGGTGCCTCTGGATTTGAGAAACAACTCCGGAACTAGAATGCATTTGGTGTGCATCGCATACACTTGTTTTGACCGTTGGAGACGGCTCCATGTTGCAGCGGGGTATATTATAAGATGATATTGCAGACCAACTCCCTCGATACATTCCGGTCTGGTACTTCTACGTCGTACCCAATATGGTAAAATATTCGAAAGTTGCTTTTGCAGCTAGGTCGAATACGTGGGCATCTAGGTCGACCGGGGCCGGGGGCTATCTCGGGGAGCTCAAGGGCATGTTTATGCACCGGGGCTCCCCCAGCTTGGCTTTGGGGTGCTTGGGTTTGTCAATCTGAAGGATCGCTGCAGAAGGCTACGACACGCGGATGGTGACACAGATATAAATTAACATCTCACCTGTTACACTGCATTGACACATGGGTGCTAAGAGCTCGAAGTCGTGAAATCTCGATATTTCGAAGTTCTCGATCGAGGTCTGATTTCCGGGTACGCTGCGAAAGCCCAGCCTTCGACGGTCTAGTTACTCAATTGAGAATGTGTCTACTAGACCATGCGGTCATTGTTACTTTGAAGTCTAACATTGATGGGAGTCGCCGGGGTGATTTCGGAATCGAGGATGTCGACATATGTGAACGCAGATACAGCCGGGGTACCCCACCTTTGGATGTGGTTGGCCGAGATATCCAGGATAGCTCGGGGGTTAGATACATATCGGTACTCGACTCGTTTTACTTTACTAGGTATCTCACGCCAATTATTCGCCGAGTCTATTGCCTGGCCTGAGAGAACTTTTTTGGACTTAATTTAGGGCTAAGGCGCATGAGTCCGAAAATCTAGATTTTTATCCGCACCCTCTCCTAGGATCCTATTTAGCCTTTCAGCGGTGTACGATTACGTTGTCATGCATTTCGGCTCGCGAACTAGGGGGACGCATACGTAAGCTGATCAGTCTCATGTCGGGTCAAACATGTCGGAGAAGTGGCATCTCATAGTGCGCCTGCTAGATTCGATTCGAGTGCGGGGTATCGGTAGCAACAATGTTGGAGAGCCCGATTTCCCATTCAAATTTCCAAGGATATCATACTCCGTGGGCCGGCCACCGTAGGTGGCGTCCTGAGCCGATACACCATACCAGTATACTTTCTTCTAACATCCCCTTTCCTAGTACGCTTGTCCCATAAATCGGGAATCGAGAGCCGAAAGATTTAGATTCCCACAAATTAAGTAATTATAATTAGTCAAAGCCAACTCCTATCTGGCAGTTCCGAGGATAACGATGCAATTTGATGTCGCCCTTGGAGGCTAGCGCTAGTCATACGAGGACTTGGCTTATATTATACGGTTCGATTTGGCAGCGGAGCGACACGAAAGTACAGAAGTTCGACTCGTGCACGTGGTGTATGCCCGCGGTTAGCTCTTAATATATTATCAACTGTCGATGGCTTGGGAATTGCTACTCATTCCACATTTTAAAGTTTTCTACCTTTGATAGGTCGCGATACTATAACTAGTATATTCAGCCAGTCCGGTTTCGAACCTGTTATTCAACGTGGCATCAATAGATTCACTGGCGATTGAAGGGCTAGCGAATTCGAGAAAATATCATTGGAATTTAGCGAGACATTAGAATACGGGGGTAGGACTTATAGGTACTTAATTATAATGTATGGGGAACCTCGAGGGTTGTAAGAAGGGGTCGGGTGGAATAATTTTCCGGGGTGGGTAAGAACAAAGATACATGGGATCTGCAGATCTCCGAAGAGCACACGAATTTGTACATTTATGTCCGAAGGCTCCCGAGAACCCGATTAGGTCGCCGCATTGGTACCAATCATTAATATCGTGGCAAGCTAGCTCCCCAAATACCTTCTCTTCCTAAGAGGTTTAGAGGTACCGGATCTATGGATAGCGTTGTAAAAGGCTTCACTGTATCCGATATCCCTGTTTCTCACACTTCTTGGCCATCCGAGGAATTAAAATGGATGGCTTAGTACTATTGAATTTCGATAATACCTTTGTATAAGTAGTATATATATATAGTCTGTTGATTGCCGATCCACCTGTTAAGATCAGCAGCATTCGGTTAATTGCGTGTGAGGGTCAAGAGCTGAACCCCTTGCACCCAAGTACACAACTGGCTTGCGAGATAACCTGTACCGGACATTGAACCATATCCGGCTTAAATAGCGCCCTACCCCATATCTCTACGAAGTTGACCAAGAGCTACTTGTGAGTGGGTAACTTAAGAGCAATTGAATTTCAATTTTTCCGGAATTTAACCGATATGCGCATGGCGGTGCAGAGTTTAATTCAGACCAGCCGGTGAGTTCCAGCGGTGTGCAGTGCATCGGTGAATTGGCCGCGCACCCCCATCTACGTTAGCCTAGATTCAAGGCGATACCTACGTAGGGCTTGGCGAACCCGTTGTAGTTGAATGGATAGCACGGCAGGCTTGCGGTTGAATGTTAATATTTCAAGAAGGAGTGAACTGATGTTCTCTGTGCTCACGGGCCAAACTCATAGGTCAAGCCTAGGGTAATGGACATTTTGAAGTCATTAGGTACCCGGTGGATACTACCATGCTGTTATTGAATTACCGATCCCCTACATGATTCTATGTACAGAGGAGTTGGTAGAAGAGGAATAAACGTATGTAACAGCAAAGCTGTGGATGACGGCCGGATCAGCACAACACATGGGCGCTTATCACTTGGGTGTTGGTGTGTGGTATTTTGGGTGGCAGCCGCGGTGCTGAGGCGACGTGGGTTTTGTTTGTCTCCAGCTGGTTTCATGAAGAAACTCCTCCATTTTCCATAAATAAACCCGCACGAAAAAGTTCCATCGACGTTGCCCTGCTTCTTCTCCCTGCTCCTCCTCCCTGCTCCTCTCCCCGACCTTTCCTCTTTCTCCCTCGAGCCAGCATCGTATCAGAAGTCAGGACTTCGATATCATCCGCTCGCCTCCTCGGTCTTTGACAGAACGAGTTTTTTTAGTTTCTTGGACCTCGTCATCTTACCGCAAACAACGGCGCCCCTCCAAGCCCTCCACGTTTAAACCTGACATTCCATCGCAGCTCCATCGAAATACATCCTACCTCTAATCCCGGATACATCTCCCGCTAGAGTCTACACATATCTTTGGCACGATGACGGATCTCGCACCGGAACCGCAGGATCTTTCGAACGCCCCTCTGACTCCAGCTCTTCCCCAAGATGGATCTGCTCCAGGCCCACCGGAAGACCTGAGAGACCAGCTCACCGTCTTCCACTCGCCAGAAAACTTCACCGTCAAGCACCCTTTGATGAACAAATGGACCCTGTGGTTCACTAGACCTCCAAGCGGTGGTGCCAAGGTACGATAACAGCTCTAGTGGCTGCTCTACTCCCCGCTCTTGGAGATCCCGCTTAGCTAATACGGTGATGAGCACAGAGTGATAATCAATGGGCCGACTCCCTGAAGGAAGTTGTTTCCTTCGACTCAGTTGAAGAGTTTTGGGGCATATATGTACGTCTCAACGCCACCCATCAAGTCTGATCTCTAGCAATACGCTGACGATATCTGATCCTAGAACAATATCACGAAAACTTCTGAACTTGCTCTGAAATCGGATTACCATCTCTTCAAAGCCGGTGTTCGTCCGGAATGGGAGGATCCCGCCAATAAGAATGGTGGGAAATGGGCTTATCAATTCAAAGACAAGAAGACCGTTCCTATTGACGAGCTCTGGCTCCACACCATGCTTGCTGCCATCGGTGAGACCCTCGAAAAGGAAAACGATCGTGAGGTTATGGGTGTGGTTGTCAACGTCCGCAAGGGATTCTACCGACTAGGCTTGTGGACGAGGTCGACTGGCACAGCATCTGAAGGCAGAACCGTCAAGGAAGCCCGTGAATCCCTCCTGGAGATCGGCCGAAGACTCAAGGAGGTATTGCGACTCAGCGAACGCGAGCAGGTTGAATTCTCTGGCCATAGTGACAGTGCCCACGCCGGTAGCACCCGCGCGAAAGCCAAATATGTCGTATAATGCGTACACTTGACCGGATTAGCTGTCATATCTAGTGTATGACATCTTCATTCCGCGTCGCTAGACGTATTTGGACCCACTTTTGCGCACTCTGGAATTGCTTTTCAAAGCCTGGGTGGTTTTTTATCTGTTATATGACTAACCTTTCTGTCACTTTTCTTTATCATTGGGCAATTATGGCGGATACGAAAAAAACCTTCTGTATTTCCTACTCATGAAAGACTTTAGTGTCCCTCCTGTTGTATTGGGGAGGAACGCTATTTTCTCGGAACGAAACCACAATGGTTCTATTCATCTGGCGTTGTGGGAGACTTCTACTTGTGCTTTACTTAGACAACCTCATGTCCCCAAAAAGAATTCTAGCCTGCTTCATTCTAATTGGTGTTTATCGATCCTCGCCTTGCATTCCTATATACACACTTGAATGACCATGACTTTGTGTGGGAGCCTCAGAACTAAAATCGACCTGCATTCATGAGTTCTACCCTCGGTAGGGCTGTATCATTTGCGGGTATTGGCGTAGCTTAAGTACGAGTTCCAGCCTAGGATGGTCTATTAATCCCGATGTATAACATCGACCATAAACATTGGGAAGGGGGTGTATGTACCTAGACTAACGACATTCACAACCAACAGACGATGTTCGAGAGGTATGAACTTGAAGTTAACCAATTGAACAGCTGAACTCCCTCGCTGCCGTCAGTAAAGGAACCACCAGTATGAGATTTTGGAAGCGGACTCACTCGGCCACAGCATCCAATTATTTCTCAGTGTCGTCAAATAGCTTCTCTCTAACTTCTCTTTCGGATTCCCACATTCTAGCAGCGTCATACCGGTAAAGAAACACAGAAGATTTATGGGGGTAAATAAAATCTGGTCCGCGGCCACTCTTGCTAGGAGCTCCCTATTCGGACGGCCTGGAAAATGGATCTTGCTCAAGAGTTTATACCACTGTACCGCCACGGGCCCAAAGAAACAGCCGCCCCAAGCTGTCATTCTGAGAGTGCGCGGGTAGTCATGATTCGACACTCCCCGACGATCAACGGCTTGTTGGGCCGTGATATCGCCGGCGCCAAATAAAAACTGAATATTTGTTAGTTTACGCACATTAGAGGTCGATAGTATTTGGGTATAGACATGCAGCTGTCGTGATGACCTGTGTCAGGACAGGCCGTTGGGCTAATTTTGTTTGATACCTTTAGGCCATTCCGGAGCATTCGAGGTCAGGATAGAAACTTTTAGAGATGGGAGGAAATAGTCATCGCACCACCGTTCCAATGAACTAGCGAGCTCTTCGGGCTTGTCTGTCGACAAAAGGTGGACTTACCAGCGGAACATGATGCTTCGACCGAGCGACCCCGAGCGCCGTCTAGGGTCCTATCAGTTGGGAGTAGGAATTGAGACCAATGAACAGTCGTCTGTAGCATCCGCCAAACTCTACGGAAATCGGTCGCAATATAAAGTTGGACGGAATGTCCGAGATTAGCTGGATGGCTGCCCCTGCATATCCTCTGAGCATGAGCTAAAATGTGGCCGCGAGATATCATTACCTACCATTTTGCAACATCTACAACGCGCCGTGTTGTTCCACCGCTGCTGTGCCTCTCAACCACAGGTGCTAAATTTATCGCTATGCATCATTCAATAGGCGCCCGGAAATAGATGTGGTACAACCATGTTCCCTAGGATCTGGTTTGCCAGGAGCTGTCAAGGCTGAGCTGTCAGGCAGAGATCGGTTTCAGGGGGCGAAAAAGAACAAACAGATCCTCATGGCATACATAAAGAATACGGCACCCATCCTCTATTCAGGTTCCTTTCTAACTGCACTAGTACTACACTGTCACGACTTTCAATCTTTTAGAGCATACCCATGTCTTCTAGATTTCTAGGCTCGGATACTGGTATCTATAATTCCCTAGAGTTTAATATTCGGCACGGGCTAGTCTCCGGGTCTAGCACACATTCGAGAACGGTTGTCTATATCGAAAATGGTTTCTGGCAACCGAGAGACGGTTATACACAATAACGTAATTAACAACGACAACAATGAGGTGCATCTACAGGTGGGCGTTATGAATGGGTAAAATTGTTTGGCTAGCAGAGAGATACTCGAGAGTCAATGGGACACTAAAATATCGTTATCTGAATAGGAATGTGGTGCCCATCATTCACAAATCCAACGGCGAAGGCCCGCCAATAGTCCTGCAAACTGGTCTCCACAATGGGTAACCCGCCGTTTCTGGGAGCATTTCTGACTGGCCATCATTGAACTGATATCTTTGGATCTTTGAATAGCGACGTTATTAAATTTAATATTCTTCCCTGGGAGGTAAAAAAACAAATGTTGCCTTCAAGTTGGAACGCGAATGAATGCTAACGCGACTCCACTTTCGTGCTAGGCAGAAGCAAAGGTATTTCCTGGGCCCGTTAGCGGTATACAGTACTGGCTGTATCTGTGGGTTCAATAAACCCATACTAACGCCTACCGGCTGATATAGATCAAGAAAATCAACTTCAAGATTCCTCTCCGCTTGCCCTACTCTCGAAATTGTAACTTCACCGGCAGAGAAGCGGAACTAGCGACGATCGACAAAGCTTTTTACGGATGTTTCGATAAGTCCGCTGGCGATAAAGCTTCCATTGTCTGCGCTATCACCGGTGCCGGTGGAATGGGGAAGACGCAGATTGCTGTCGAGTACGCCTACGCCTGCGGGGAAACCCGCGGTCTCACTGCTGTCTTCTGGGTATCAGCGGCGACGGAGGAAGGTATCCGGACCTCGTTCGTAAACATTATGCAACAGATCGTCGAGGCACAAGCAAAAGCGTCTTGGCCTGAATCCCCTCCGAATTATAGAACTATTGGTATCGCTCTCGGGATCCCGGGCCTCGTAAGCAAGGATGGCAAGATCAGCTTTGATTCGAATACTATTGATGTTATTATATCCGCCTTATTTAGTTGGTTGGCTCTGTCTGGTAACTGTCAATGGTTACTGATCTTCGACAATGTGGATGACCTAAGCTTCGCTGTTGATAAGTATTTTCCGAAAAACGGCGGTGGAGCAGTCTTAGTGACTAGTCGTCGGAAAGAATTCTCACACTGCGCTCGGCAAATAAATTTAGAGTGCTTGGATAGAGAGAGCGCAATCCGGTTTTTGCTGCGATTAGCACAGATACCGAATTCAGTAGGAGGTGAGGCTCTATTCCATATTCCATAGATGTGCTTTAGTTGGACGTTATATAAATCTAATATTCTATCAATGATACAGCAGAAAATAGGAGTTGTGCGGCTGCCGTGGTTGAGAGACTAGGCTATATGCCACTTGCGATTAGCCACGCGGGCTGCTTCATTAATGAGATGAGCATACCTGTCGGCGAATATCTACGGTATTATGATGAAACTTTCAAGAAAGCTCAGTCTAAGGTACCGGCAATGGGGTGGGCTTACCGAAACGATACTTTGGTTACGACTTGGGAAATATCTTTTTTTGAAGTCCAGAGACGAAATGGGAAAGCATCTTCGCTACTCCTCGCTTGCTCGTATCTGAATTCGAATGAGATCCCTGAGGCCATGTGGATTGACGAGTGGAACGTCGTGGAACGCCAGCTCGACGGTGAGTCCAACGATTTCGCTGAAATTCATAGTAGGAGTATGCTCGCTAATATAATTATATACTAAATTCCGACAGAGAGACGCGCATTTTCGCTTCTGGCGTCGTACTCGCTGATAGACAGAAACCAGCCGGATTCGTTTTCCATCCACCCCGTTGTTCACGATTGGGCGCGGGAACGTGTGGAGGGCCAGGACCGTGTACGAGCTATAGATACTGCTATCAGAGCTATAAGGAGGACTCTTCGGTGGGAGGAGCTCTCGGAGTCGAGCGAAAAATGGGACGGTAGAGTGGGGAGGAAGATCATGGCTCATGCGGAAGTGCTTTATAAGTACTTGGAATCCGGACTCGACGAGCTATGTGAACAAGAGGACACTGACGCAGAGGTTATTCTTCGTACTTTGGATAAGGTCGCAACGGTCTTCTACTACCAAGGCAAATACAACGAGGCCCTCACACAGTATCGGAGAATACTAGCCGCGAAGGAAAAATTCTTGGGTGAGGATCACCCGTTGGTATTCACGACGGCGCACAACATAGCATCGGTTCTGGGATCTCAGGGGAAATTGGATGGCGCCCTCGAAGAATATCAGCGAGTTTTAGCCTATCGTAGAAACGCCTGGGCCCAGGAGCAGCTAAGATATGGCCTTTCGACAGAAACCGAGGATCACCCGGGAATGTACGAGCTATTCCACAATATAGCCACAGTTCATTATCGTCAAGGCAAGTACGGTGAGGCCGGAGACCTGTGTCAAAGAGCTTTAGCCGGTAAGAAAAGGCTATATGGTCCGGATCACCTGTCAACTCTCCGTACGAATGGCGTCATGGCATCGATATTATCCCATCAAGGCAGGTACGACGAAGCGATCCAAATCTATTTGGAAGTATTGCCCGGCATGGAGACCATTCTAGGCGAAGATAATCCATGGACTGTCAACATTATGCACAATACCTCGGCGGCTTATGGGAAACAGTTCAAGTACGCTGAAGCGCTGAGCTACCTTCAGCGAGCCTTAGCGATCAAAGAAAGAATCTGGGGTGAAGAGCATCCGTCGACACTTAACACGATCCACTGTATAGGATCAGCTTACTATGATCAGAGAAAGTACGAGCAATCATTGCAATGGTATTCTAGAGCCCTCGCAGGTCGTGAGAAGATTCTGGGGGCAGACCACTTCAATACTCTCGACACCATTAACAACATGGGGCTAGTTTTCAAATGGCAGGGCATGTACGACGAAGCTCTTGACTATTGCACAAGAGCATTGGTTGGTAGGGAAAAGACCTTGGGTTCTAACCACCGGCTCACTCTTGACACGATCCACAACATTGCTTCAATTCTTCCATGGCAGCTAAAGTTCAGCGAGTCCTTCCAGAAATACCAGGCAGCCTTGGCGGGTAAAAGAAGAGCTCTGGGTGAAAACGACCCGTCGACCCTGCTTACAGTTCACGGTATAGGGGCCCTCTTCCATGTTCAGCACAAATATACTGAGGCTCTGAAATGGTACCATACAGCCCTGTCAGGTCGTGAGATTCTGGGTAAAGATCACCCTGATACCCTCACTACTTGCGAGACTATTGGATTGGTGTTCAGCGACCAGTGCAAATACCCTGAGGCCTTGCATTGGTATTCTAGGGTCTTGGCTGCTCGTGAGAAGATGTTGGGCCCGGATCACCCGCTAACCCTTGACGCAGCCGAGTCGGTAGCGCGGGTCTCCCGCAAACGAAACATATTTCACCAGATACGCCGGCAAATCAGCGAATTTCTTTTCTAGATCTGGTGACTTCAAAACCACACCGGTCCGTCCTCATATATCCTGTGTATGCCATCGAAGCTGCGAGCTTCGAAACCTACTTAGCTGCTAGGCAGATGGCTATCATAGATATTTAGTGCAGTGACACCCAGGCGGCTCTCGATAGCCTTCGTCAACGTTGAGCTAGCGGTCGCGGATACTTAAGCTAGTACTTGCACGTGCACATGCACACCGAGGGCTGTCACTGATAATTGCTATTACAAAGCGAAAGTACAACCACAGGCCGATCGGGGGCATGTGAGATGCGAAGCTATCAAAGGTGGGAGGACTTGGGCAGTGTATCGATATTTTGATCAATTGAGCCTTCTAAACAGCTCAGCAAGCTAAGCTAGCGTCGAGACTAGATCTATGAAGGCTGGCTAAGCTATTACTGGCGATCATGCCGAAATACAACGAGCTCAACACGGCGCGAGTATCTGGATACGACATCCCTTCAGAACATTATTCAATTGTTCATTTTATAAACCGAACCCCGATTACTACGAGCAAATGCAGGCTCTTATTTTCCAGAGTCGACGTTATTTTCTGAATGAGAGTGTTTGGCCGCCGTAAATATTCATCTTAGATACTTGGTTACCGATGGTCGAGTTATTGTTGTTGATCACGTTGAACTGGGTTTTCTGTTGTAAATTTAGTTAATGTTAAGAATATGTATAATTATAAGTATATAGGTATATGGCGAACTAGATCTAAGGGTTCCAAGGGAATGGAGTTTCAATAGACATACCACTTGGTTAAACCTCTCAGCCGCCCGAGGTACTTGGTTCGAATCCCATTGCTCTAGAACTGCTTTTGTATATGCTGCGGCAGTAGTTGCGGCGTACTCTTGCCAAAATTTGTTTTTGTGGCTATCCGCGTAATCGCACACACCCTTAATTAGGATGGAAGGGAGATAATCCCACAGACCCGCGGCTTCCATATCGAAAGCAATGACTCTTTCCCTTTTGGCGATGCTGTCACGAATGGTAGCGGATCGCATTACCTTGTCTCCAGATGCGAATGATCCGAAGTGTAGGCTCGGCCTCGGCCTCGGGTCTGCTGGTCGGACGAGCTCGCTCGGATCGCAAGCCAATTCCTCACACGAGGAGATTAAGGCACTATCACAAATATCTCTACCATTTTGGCATTTCTTACCAACACAATATGCACTGTCTTGGTGAATATGCCAATAATCTGCTGCGTAGAGATCGTCCCGAAGGCCTTCCATTCTCTCCGGCTCCCATGCTAAAGCCAGGAACTCAGATGCGGTTTCCTCGAGCGACCTTTTTTGTGATTCCAGCTTCCCCACAAACGCGCGTATTGTGGGAGGTTGTCGCCCATTCCCTGCCGGGCTATCCTTCATCACGAAACCATGTTCGTACAGCCTGCCAAAATCGTAATGAACAACCCGCTTACCGATAATAACATCGCCAAGCATAATGTTCTCCGCTCCCTCTGGCACCCCACCACAAATACCGACAAGCAAGGCAAGTTTGATATTCTTGAAGCTGTGCGTCAAACCGATAGCTACGGCGGCGGCCGGCCCCTTCCCCATATCAGGCATGTGTGCCAAAACCACATTATGGCCTCCAACACTACCCGCTGTGTATATGTTTATATCGTCCTTCTCCTTTCCGATGTCATTATATTTCTGTTCGAATAGAGCCTCGACGGCGCTGGCCTCCAGAGGTAAAGCGCATATGATGCCGATTTCGAAGTCATCTCGGCTCACAGCCATATTTAGAGAGGAGTGGATCGAGTGTGGGGTAAAATTTTCGCGGGGTATCTATCGATATGGGACTCGGCTGCCCTTTGTCTCATCTATGAGATGAGTACGAGAATGGGTTTTTGGTTCGTGGGGCTTGAAATGACTATCAGTGGTAAATGTGAAAGTGCGTAGTGCTGGTTCTGGGATCGGTGGGAAAGCTGTATAATCTAAGTCTGATTTGGCCCAAGGGAATAGTAGCTACCTACTTATATTACCTTGGAGTCTTCTCCACCCAAAGGTAAAAGGCTGTCGTTTTTCGGCCCATAGACATATACTGTTACATCCGCTGCAGTTGCCCAGATTGTGTTCCGTCCGTCCCGTATCCATAAGCGCTCTGCTCAGCCTACACGGGGAATTCTAAGTCCTAAGTTAACAAATGAAATCGATCTGTCAAGCGAGTGAGCTCGAATGCATAAGGGCAAACATCCCAAGAAAAGGGTAAAAATAAAAATGAAAATGTGTGAAAATGGACAAAAAGAAGGATCAAATGCATTTGGTCATACAGTGTACTAGTCAGACCACACCACATGACAATTATCCGCCAATTAATAATGGGTAGCTTCTGGATCCTGGTAGTTCGGTAATTTTGCGATACCTTTGCATCTGATCCAGGGTACCCTGGACGGCGGGCGCGGGTCGTAGTTAACTACTTATTTGGTTGGCTAAATTTGGTATTATCGTTGACTTGATGGCATGTACTGTGTGGACATATATATATACCGTGGTGCATCTAGCCGAGGGGATATTGATTCCTGCATATACGGAGACAAATATCGATCGAGAACAAGTATCTAAATATTTTTACTAATGGTATAATATATAACTTGCGTCACCAAGAATTTGAAGCTTAGGGGTTCAATTTATCTATGGCAGAGAAACCGAATGTATAGCCGGAACAGCTATATAGCGCAAATACTCCGTGTATATTAGGTTGCGCGCGGGGCATTATAAGAGCACATAGGTCGATACCATCGGCATGGCGGGTCACCTGCCATCACAATATATTAACACCTGGTGCACTAGTATATATACTTGGCTAACAGTTAGCGACTGGTGGGTGTGGACCTCGGATAGATGCGTTCTAATCAAAGTTTTTGCAAATTTGAAACTACTGTCCTCGGGGATGCGAGGGATACGAGGCAATGGACTGCTGTAATTTGTCGTTAGGTTGGCCATACTCGTTTCTGCTGCAGAAGTAGTCTCGGCACTTGTGTACTTGATTGTGCATTATACTTGGGACTTCACTAGCACTGTCTGGTGGACCAAGGTTACTGCATCTCGATATATATGGCATTAGCCAGAGTGGAGTTAAGTACACAGCTCGCTCAACAATCTCTCACAAAATCGTCCAGGATCTCGCCTCCCCGATTGAGTAGGATACTGAAATGACCATCTCCTGGGTATTCCACCAACCTCGAACCTTTGATAACCTTGTGCATCGCATTTGCTCCGTAAAGCGGTGTGCTTCTGTCCATGGTCCCAAAGTATAACGCGATGTTTTTGAACTTGATATCCTCCAACTTGAAATCCCAATCGGTCACTAGCATTACCGAGTCTTGCATTGGGCCCTCGCAGCTGGTTTCAAAAGCTTCAACCGTACAATCCACAATCTCTTCAACATGCTTCTCATTATCTACCACGGCCTGGTCTTTCTCCCCAATATCAATAGCTATATTATGTACATCTTTCCTCCAGAACGCACGGTGCTCCTCGGGGCTCCAAATACGCAGCTGTTTATCGAATGAGTGTCGAATGTAGGCGGTGTTGATGAGCCAGCCGAGATACCGACCTAAATGAAATCGTATCCAGCCATACCAATCCATCCCCTTCGTGGGGTTTAGGTTCCAGGGTGCAACGCCAGCGATGACGCCTACGCCTGCTAATCGTTCTTGAGGAATAGTATGCGCGCAAGCAAGGGAATAAGGGCCACCACCTGATAGTCCTACGACACGGAACCTTTGTATCCCGAGAATATCGGCCATGGAAAGTACGTCGCGGGCGTGATCTGTTATTTTGCGGCCGGGTTGCTGTGAGGATTTTCCGAACCCTGGGCGGTTTGGGGCTATGATACGGATGTTGCGACTAGGTAGGTGAGGGGCTAAGGCGGCGGCTTCTAGAGAGGAAGAGGGGCTCCCGTGAAGGTAGAAGAGTGGGGTTCCATTTGGAGGCCCATAGGTGCGGTACGTTAAAGTACGACCGTCTGGGAGAGAAAGAGATTCGAGGGTACCATCTGTGGAATTTACTGGGGAGGAGGGGGTGGGTGCTTGTGTACTTTGAGCACCACCGGAAGAGACTCTAAGGAGGGTTGCAGATATGAGGGACGAGAAGTCTCCTTGTATAAATAGCTTTCTCACTATACTTGAAGCCATATTCGCAGATCGTACTGGTGAGCGATCAATATGGGGACATTATAAGACGAGATACCACCCCTAATGATGGATTTTTTGATAGTTCAAGTTTGAAATCAGCGTAATGGGAAGAAATTACGGTTTTATATAGGCAAATACCAAGCTTGCTCTATGTTAACTCTGATGTTGTTTGAATCCTTTTACCTGAGTATGTTGTGACGTCTCGCCGGGGAGGTCTGATCGCAAGCCCCGATCCCCTGCGCCCACTCGCCGTCCGCGGGTGCCGTAGCTCAAATGGACGATTTGACCCATTTCATAGGCCCTCAGCTTTTTGAGCCCCTTACACGGTCACAAATTTGTGTTACTCTTCAAGGTTCAAGATAAGCTTGTATATTGTATATTTTGTTTTTGCTAGCAGATCGAAGCAGTAGTCGGTGCTCTGACATAAGGCCGGGACTCCATACTCCGAGAAAAAGAAGACAAAAGAGGTAACTCATATGTACTGTACAATGTGTATAAGTCATTAAAATATACATTCTTCCCCGGTCCGTGTCGCCTTCGCCTGACCCAGAAATCTATCACTTTGTAAAATGCATTTGCCTGCGAGTGCACAAGGGACGTGAAAAATAATTGCTTGCCTGCCAAAAATCTCCAAATGTGTAGATTAGAGACGTCACATCCTAATCGTTGGAACCAAGGGAATTATCTTGGGTATTAAAATTTATACTGTTATCGAGCAAGGAGTCGAGAAGAGTTCAAATCGCGTGTCGATATATCGTCGTCGTCGGTATCGTACGAGACTGGGTCGTTTACTGGTTTCCGGGGCCCTTGGTCCACTCATCGCCGTATTTACGACCGATCGCTTCGAGATCACAGTCACCATAGTCCCATTTGAGTCTGTACAGTTCTCGGCCCTTCTCGATCCAGAAATTGATACTAATTTGGTCGTGTTAGTATACGGGAAGCCTCAATAAAGGTGGAACTAGCTTGGAGTTCGACTTACGCTCTCTCGAACCCTTTCGTGTTCCTCCAGAAAGGCTCGCCCTGGCCACCGTTTTGGCGCGCTTGCCAGGTATTTCTTCCTTCCTTATTCTCTTGCTTATTCTTCATCATCCCTTCCAATTCCTTCTTAAGGTCGTTAAACCGGGTTGTATTCAACTCGGATTCCTGACCCTCGGCCGGATATAGAACAGCTAGGTCTTTGAGGTTGGAAGCTAAGTCGTAAACGAGACCAGCATCCGCAACGTCATGAGTCCAGTTCTTCATGCGAAGGCGCGCGTACATGTCACAATCCGTCATATAGTAAGGGATCTATATCGTTGGTGAGTTAGATATTGGCAGAAATTCGAGGCAGCTCGAAGAAAAGGTTCTCACCTGAGTGTCCCATCCACCAATGTCTTTCATAGCATCGACATTGACTAGAGTCAGCCAATCGTATGCGAAAAACTTGAGCGCCCACGGTCGCCTTTCTTCCAGGGTATTTCTTAGGACATCCACAGCCCTCTCATAAAAGCCTTTGTAGCCATCAACCTCCCATTCCTTAGATAGCACGACGACATCCATATGCGACCAGAAGTAGTACTCCCAGCCTTGCTCGATAGCATAGTTGATATAGAAGTTCTGAAGCTGGGCGAAGCTGAGAAGTGTTGGCGTGCGTTTAACGGAGACACCGAGCTGTGTGAGTCGCGTGTGGTTGAGGTACCATGGGTTTCTGGGTGTAAGCAGACCGCGAAGCTATTACGTTAGAAAATCGGACGATTAGCTTGGGATAAGCAAAAGGGGCAAGAAACCGCAAGATACATACATTCGAATCCATCACGCCGCTATTGTCAATTACGAGAAGCTGCGACGACGGCCATCCTGCGGCAAGATAGGACACGACCGCCTGCTCCAGCAGATACCAATTTCGCGTGAACCCAATAAGCAAGGGTGTTTTCAAATTATTGTCCTTCACGACATTTTTCGGGTTCACATTGGGAACCTTCCCAGCCTTCGCAAGGGGGAATATCTCCTCCTGGAAAGGCGGTTCGGGCTTCGGCTGTTCTGGAGGAGGATCCTGCTGTGGTGGGGGTAGGTTCGATTTTGACCTCCAGTTTTCAGGGAGATGGTTCTGAATGATATCGGGCCTGACGTGGTTGGTGACAGCTCCAGATAGTATCAGGAAAAGTAGGAAGGCGCCTCCGAGGGCAAGTATTGCCCTCCTATTGAGGGAGATGGGAGGCATTTCCGATGATTAAGTTGTATATTTGATGTGTCTACGTGACCGGTCGACCAAAATGGATTTCGCAAGGGATATGTCGGAATTGTTTCAAGTGTTGTTGAAGGATAAAGAATTTTTTGTAAACGATAAACGCCAATGGTATGAACTGAAATGACTGAGAGAAGATATCGATGATGAGAGGGCAGGAAGTAGAAGTAGAGAATCATATAAATTGCAATTGATGGGGATAAAACGAGTTTTAAATGACCAAGCATCTGAATTACCGTCCACAGTCTAACGGACACACTTTGCGCCTGGTGCGACACCAAAACGCTACCTTGGGAGCCAAGTGCTGCGACTACCATTCGCACTAGCCTTGGTAGGGCCGGATTTTCTCCCCTCTCTCGCCACCTGAATTCCAGTGGATGCCCTACAGGAATCAAGGCTTTCCGGCACTACCTGAATGAGTTGAAAAGACTGAGAGGCACATGTTCGCGAATGTGAGCTTCAGAACTTCAGTGCGGCTTATTGCAAGCGAGGACGGAGGGAATTCGAAACCAAGTCCGAGGTTTCCAGTTTCCTTAAACCGATTCCGATTGCTGGAACCGTTTTAGCGGCATGTCCAGCAAAGCTTCTCGTCCAAGGGGCTGCGGTTTCATAAGACTTATCGGCTCCTGGAAGGCTTAACATTTTGCATGACGCCTCACATATCCAGAAAAGAAGGTAACCAAATAGAAGAGATCCTGGAGAATAAATTTTTCGGTGTGGCAGCTTAGTTGCATTAGCTAAGGTGCTTTAGGTTTGCTGTGCCACCAGCATGCAGTTTTGCAGAGATTCCTATACCGAATGTGCTAAAGAAAGCGTAGCCTCAAATTCACGAAGGTGCCTCTGAGATGATTCTTTAATCAAGTACTTACTTACTATCCGAATGGCTGCTTAAGTACGTACGTTCCGAATTCCGAAAAACCTGCAGAAAGAGCGATCGGGCCTTCGCATAAATTTTTTACCCTTTCTCCCAACGAGTCGAGTATAACGTTGTTTAGTAGATTTCAATGGGCCCTCTATTGACGCCCCTGACCCACAGCTTATTCGACTTCACAAAAAAATTGATGTGGTAGGTTTCCAAGTCGCTATCTTGATCTATAGCCGCGTCGAATAACGTTGTGTTTATATTACATCTCAAGACCCAGTCTCGTAACCAGACAATTTCTCAAGACCTGCAGGGGCCTGATTTAAGCGGCCGCCAACACCCTGCAAGTTCTGATAAGACATGCTACCAACCCGGCTACCTACATCACCACCCGGTCAGATGTTCGCGGGTGTCTGTGGGAATTTCTCCATGATCGTTTTGCGGGGTGGTTCAACACTGCAAGATTCTCGCTAGCTATCAGCATCCTAGCATCTCCGAAGGCGCACAAGTCAATCTAAGACCCTTTCTGACTTACGTTCCGTACACCACCTTTCCAAATCCGATTGGATATTCTGGCCAGAATAAAACAAGTCAGCGGTTTAGGAAAGGTACAATCGCATATTTGAAACATGAGATATACCGTTAAACTCGTTGCCAGTTGTTAGGTCTTTCCACGTTTCTTCCACGAATTCATCTAATGGCATGCCCATCTTGCCAGCCCCTTTCATGTCTGTAGCGGGCAAAAACATACGGCAAGCATTTATTATTAGCCTAGATCAATATTTTGAGACGAATAGTAGGTGCCTACCTGGCTGATTGACTTCGTCATGGAGTTCGGTTTGAACGGCGGGCTGTAGAGGGTTATTATTATACCCTCTGTTGGTAAAACCCTATGCCTTCGGGTTGGTTATTCGAGTGAATACATACCGGAAGTATCTCAAGAACCTTTACCGAGGTACCCTTTAGTTGATTTCGCAGCGAGAGCACAAATTGATGCAGTGCAGCCTTTGTCGCACAGTAATTTGGGCACCTTGCCAGAGGGACAATAGCAAGGACCGAGCTGACATATACCAGCGCAGATGCATCCTTTTTCAACAGGAATGGAAGAAGAGCAGTTGTCAAGTGGATATATGACAAGTAGTTCACAGTCAACTCCTCTGTGATCACGTCGAGGTCGACAGTCTCCGGCTTGGTAAAGTTGAAACCGCGTTGGATTCCTGTGGTAGCATTCCGATCAGCAAGATCTTCTCCTGTCTATGAAACAGTCTCGAGACACGAGGTGACACGAGCCCGTCAAGCCAGTCGCCTTACCCGAATTGAGAAGAACAGCGTCAATGTCTTGATGATCTGCGGTCACTCTGCCTTTCAGTCAACACATGCACCTGTTGTAATTTGTCGAGAGCGGGGATGTAAATGTGAAGTAATTTTTGAGAGCAAGGCTTACTTTTTCACGAACTGAGGAATCTCTTGAAGTTGAGTGATATCAAAGGCTTCATATGTACCGCCGATTTGCTCTGTAAATGTCTTGAGACGGTCCTCTCGTCTTCCAGTGACGACGACTTGGATACCCTCCTTGATAAATCTCTCAGCGAGGCCCCAGCCGATACCGCTCGTGGCCCAATTATTAATACTTTTTTGTAGTTAAAGTTAGACATGTTCTCGAAGGCCATACGGCTATATATACTGTGCGAAATTGTCCGTAGGGTGCTTCTGGGGCGGGTTTGAGAGCTCGAGATGGATGAAAGAAGAAGGGATGGACGCGGCTCCTTTTATCATTTAACTTTGGGGTGATGCCGGACTTAGACGGTTTCCCTAAACGGTGATTTCGGGCAATAATATAGGGCCGTTGAGCATGAGGCTAACGTTATGGGAGTAAAAAAGAATAGGTGATCCAATTAATACTGTCAATGTTGTATGAATGCAATGTATATCCTCAAGCCTTGCATTGTCCCTTGCTAGTACGTAGATGCTCTGAAGCCTATCTCATGGACCAGCCGCCAGATGTCGGTTTTTATCCCTTTTGGGTGCTCCCTGTTGAATTGATGATATATTGGTACAAGCAAAAGTATACCGCGGATTTCAACATATGAACAACATATGGAACTATATATACACACAAATATAACCGGTATCTCGTCGCTAATTGGTAATCAATCATAACGCCATGTAATATCCACCGACGGCAACTCCTGATTCGCACAGTCCCAGAAAGAAATCAAGACAACCAGCATCAAGCAGCTCCAACGCCTATAAAATTCCGCGAGCCCAGCAAGACTACACATGAAATGCTGGGTCGGTCGCGGCCATCCCGACCATCCAAATGACGGCCACGAATTCTGTGAAACTCAGCCATCCAGGGACGCATTCCCGTCTCGCCGGTGTGGCAAAAGCTAAACTCTTATCCCAAATTACGCACAGTCTCTCACTAGAGAGATCACTCGATATCAAGCCCATAGCTACAGCGTGGTATGTAGCCAATTGCCTCCTTCCCTGCGAATCTGGCTTCACCTTTCCACACGACACATCGTACTCCATGACCTGCTCCCAGAGCTGGCGGAGTGCGCGCTCAATTGGCACGTTCCAGGGAACTTTCATAGTGGCCGCGTCCGAGTAACCATAAACAAGGCATTTTTCGGTATCGTTGCATGTAAATTGGATCGATTTGTAGAATTGAGAGAAGATTGAGCGTACTCGGAGGCGCATCATCTCGCGGGCCGAGTGGGTGAGCCCCGGCGTGGAGGGCGCTCTGGTTGGAAGAGATATGCGGCGAGGGTTCGGATTCGCTGTTTCTGGGAAACGGGCGTATATTAGAGGACCAGACGGGGTGGAGGCAATCGATGAGGTGGGCGTCGAAGAGCATGGGGTCGACGCTGCTGATGGCGAAGATGGAATCGACGGAGTTCTAAACAGCGATACCGATGGTACTGTATGGAGATGTTTCGTAGGAAGTGGCCCTGCCTCGTTTCCAGGGCTCGAGAGGTTCGGACTTGACGCCGCGATTTGGTGGCCTAATGCCCCATATATGGTATCGTAGGATGGTGGATGGCGCACGGATGCCTCGCCAGGCCGGAAGCCATCCGCTACATAGGAGGTGTTGTCCACTGTAGGGATGTGGTCAAGCTGCAGCTCTGATATCGATCTGGGCAACCCTGCGACATCCGCAGGAAGACTTTCCGATCTGAATTTCTTCAAAGGGGGGGTGATTGGGAACCCATCCACCTCAGATAATATACTCTCAGTCGGAGAGTCTGGCAGACCGACAGCAGCGTCGAATCCCCGAAACCCGACTAGGAATTTCTCTTTCCGTTGGTCTGGGATCACCAACTTTGAGACTGGTTGTTTGCCTTTCGTCGAAGTCGAGCCCCCCGTCCCTGCCTCTGGATCCTTCAGAAATTTCGAGCCTGCTTTAAGGATCGGTAAAGCCATTTTAAGGTTTACGTTGATTGGAAATATACCGTCTTTCCCACTCAGCGGCGATGGAAGTGTAAAGATATTGGAATTCTGGACACAAGTCTGAAGAATAGGCAACCTTGCTACGTTGCGGCTGTCGAGGCTGTCTGGTCGTGTCGCTAAAGTTGGTGGGAGGAGAACCTGGAGCATCCTGGCGTGGATTTAACTTAATCGGTGCACTTGCAATAGAAACCGTCTTTGCGCAGACGCAATGCGGTCCTAGGGTCCTGCGAAGCTTTCAATCGCGATTGTATCCCGGCACGCGATCGAAACCATTCAAAATATCAGAATAGCATTGACAATTGACGAATGTTTAGCGTTAGGATCGGATCTAGGCAACTTCGCTACACCACGGGCTGATCGACTGCATGTAAGAATGTTAGGGGTGAAAAATGATGTTGAGGATGACTCTGGAGACTTGAGAAGGCAGCCCCGCCCCCTCTTAAACCTCAGGGTTGGCAAGCTGGGAAGCCAGAAAGTGCATTCGCCATAAACAATCCCGTTGAATGTTTCACGGCTAAGCTTAAGCTTAAGCCGCAGAGGCGCTAGGTTGCCCATGCGGCCGGCGTTTTGTGCGCTTTTGGCGGGGTGGTGACGCGTCATAGGGTACCGAGTGCCTGAAGCCCAGGCCAAAAGTCACCAAATTTAGTCAGCTTTTGAAGGAACGTCTGACAGAAACGACCACTTTTGCTTTCCGGTGTCGTAAGCCACTCTCAGGACCTGGTTTCGTGCAGTTCAGGTTGCGTGGACCTTGCAACAATAAAACGGATCCATTTGCTGGGCTAACAGAACAAGACGCCAACATTGGAGGCATTTCATCAAGGAGTTCCGCCCTCTATCGGCAGGTAGAAATGCTAATGATGACGATGATGTTTGATAGCCTCTTCCTCGAATGACATGCATCCTGTTATCTCCCCATTCTTACATTGTGGTTGCCCATCTTCACGAGTCCGCAGGCGGAAGCCTATTGGAACGTGGCAGTAGGTCTGGACTCTCGTTCCTTAGCTAACGACCCGATCCCGTTCCCATTTAGCACGGGCGACAAATGCGGGGCACTTAGCTAATGTGTCCAATGGCATCCCGTTGATCAAATTTCTGTGAAAATCAATTTCGTATCATCCGATCTGAACGGACACATTGAAGGGTTATTGACCGGCTCCGGAACTTCAAAAATGTAAACAAAACTGAGAACATTACTAATTACATGATCCAATGACATTGAAATCTAGTTAGCAGTCGGGCTATATAGCTATAACTTTTGGACCGAGGCCTTTCAAAACTTCGTGATGCAGATTTTTTTTGGCCTGTCCCGAACACCCGGTCGTCCGCTGTACCTACCAGACCCCTTCACATCCGCACACTCCCCTCAAATAAAAAAACACTTTATCACCGATACCGTTGCCACCTCCGTATACACGAATACTCCGCTCGACATTTTGTGCGAATTCCGCTCACATAAGAAGCCAGCCTAATCAAAAATCGATCCCGTCATGAGGGCCTCGCCGTTGAATGCACAAGTTTTCCTGTTGGTGTGGCTCGGAACAGCAATCCCCTGCCTGTCAATCAAGGATGCCTGTGGTAAGCTAGAAATTATAAGACTTCAACGAACTTGTGGGACAGACGCCAAGCTGATATCAAAACCCTCATCAAAGGATCAATACCCGCTACACTTACGCAAAGGGCTGGTGTTCCAATTGTTTTAGACACAGCTGGTTGTCCTTGCGGGAGCTTTTGCTTCGACGTTATTCCGGATTTATACCCTGCATTGGAGCACTTGATATCGTGAGTCGGTGCGCTCAGTTCGGTTTCGAACATCGGTTATCTTTAGTCCGCTAGTATACAATATGCCTTCACGGGAATTTAGACTTCCTCAACCAAAACTATAGGTATGGTTTGACGGATAGAAGGCTGGAGTTCCCTGTCCGCTAAGCTTCGTTGTGTTCCCTCGATTATGGCGACGACGTTGCGATTTAAGGTTACTTGTTCTGGATCTAGCTAGCTCAGTGATGTCCCGTGAGGTATTGATTTGACTTCACCGCCTATATTACGCTCTTATGATCATTCGTACTCGATTCATCGTGCATTTAGCCATGGAGCTAATCATTAGTTTACCCCGTATTTGACCCCTTTATTGGTGGGGAATACCTTGTCGACGTTCGGGGTTTTCGATATCACTCGTGTCATGCAGCCACTCTCACGGCCAACTGGCCAACTCGTCCAAACCGACAAATTCGATATCTCTCCCCCAGGCCGTTCCAATTACTTGTTGTCGGGATGGTTCTGCGTCCTTGTAATGACACTAAAACTTGTTTGAAATAGTCGCGAATACTTCCTTATCGCTCCTGACTCGGCTACGCACAAAGTCCCTAGGAAGACAGATAACCCAACCCGCATGTAGGAGTTACATTCTGGGGTGCGTCAGATTCGTGATCTGATTCCCCGGCATATGCGATCACTCATCTCGTGGCAGGATGGTGCAAATATGCAAATAGATTGCGGGTTTTGTCTCGCATGGCATGGACATCTTGGAGGGTCAACCGTTCTGAGAATCTGCCGAAGGTGTATATTTATACTGTGTATGGGCCTACAAATCTAAGAATATAAGTCTCTTTCATCATTATGAGATAAAACGAACACAAATATTAATTCGCCGTCTAGAGTTTCCGCGGAGCCAAAAGCCTCCTCCAAAAACTCGAGAGTGGTCGAAACAAGGTTAGTAGGGGATCCAACGTTAGGGACCTTTGGCAAAATGCCTGAGGGGTGGCTATTTGCTTTCCATAAACAGATTTGCCTTCATCTCTTGGTTCCTCTGGAAAATCTGGGGTAATGCATAAAGCAGGAAGTTCGGTCTCGGATACGTACAGCGCCACCTGTTTTAGGCTTCTAGTGTGGGACAGCCCCGAACTAACCTAGGGAACTGCAATGTCATCCTACATGCCATCATGGGGTCGGGTAAGGGAAAAGGATTCGTCGACAGCACTGGAGTAACTGATAACAGCCTCGGGAGGGATATACCGACCGCAAGTGCTTCATCACTTGAGCGATTTGTTATTCGTCCGATCGATAAGGAATTGCGAAAAGTGACAGGATTTCAAGAGGAAGAAAGAAAGTACTCCGAATAATAACCATTCACTCATATCGTTCTTAGGAGCTTTGCCATTTCGCATGGAACCGCTATCTCTCGGTTGATTCTGGTAAGTGAGTATGTGAAGATAGCACGATTGTGTGATTTGGCCTCTTAAGCTTTCAATGGCTAGCCACGTGTGGGGATAGACCAGGCGGGCGGATATCGGAGTCGTCCTAGCTGAAGCGGCATCGACAAGCGATGGTACTTGACAAGTTCAGCTTTGTGACACCTGACCAGATAATTGGGCAGCAGAGTCGACTAGCTGGAGGGTTCAGAAAATGCCTATCGTCGATTAAGATGCCAAGTCAGGATCTGGCGGTCCTCTGTTACGTAAAATCGCATTCAGCCTTTTTTTTTGTTCGTCATTCAGTGAAAGTCTAGCATCATTCAACTGGGCCACATAGCTAAGCAGCGAGGGCGAGAGCTAGAGAGTCAAACATGCAAAGAAAGGTGCTGTGCTAGATATAAATTTCACCCTGTCCGAAAGAAAAGCCACAGTCTGGGGCCGGTGTGATATCAAACTGTCGGAACTCCTAGTTCGGTCGGGTTTGTATGTAATTATATCGTCGTGGTCGAATTAGATCAAGCAGTTGAGCGTGTCGGAGCCACTCCCGGATGCAAGCACTGTCCGAGTCGTCCTGGTCATGAGGTCTTTTTAGCTGCCGCCAGCATCCCCATCGCTCCAGATAACGCATGCCTCCGGGTTCGCCTGCCTGCCGATAGATACACTGGTGAATTGAGTGGTGGATATCGTCCGGTACCTTATCTCTGAGCTCTCACGCCATCAGATAGGGTAAAAGTTATCACACCATTTCGGTCAAATCAGGCGCTTTACTCGCCCCAAGCCCAGCTGGTCAACGCTGGCCGGCACATCTCTTTACTTCTTTGACAAGATTGAAGGTCGATACGGAATAGTGCAAGCTTATGGTACGCGGTGGTTGAGAGCCAATTCTCTGAGCATGCCCCTCTCTTTTAGGTCTGGGCAGCACTGCGCGCAGTTACGAAAATCAGAGTGATCCGGGGGAGGGAGGGGAAAAAAAAAAAAAAAAAAAAAAAAGAACAATCTCCCAAGCATCATGCAAGCCAAATATGGTCCCTATGGTGTTTACGTATTTCTCTATCAAGATGTTCAATCCTATCAGAACGGAGATTACAGGCCTTGTTATCTATATCTGATCAAAAACTTCTTCCATATCACCAGGATCGAGCACACATATAAGGAACAAGGCTCCGGAACCAGGGTCGACTAACCTTACGGCAAAAAGCAACAACGAACTCCTCCATCGATTACAGGGCCTGCAGATGCACTTACCCAACGTGTGGGTCCTCTGCTAGTGTCTACTCCATCTGTTTCCCCATATCAATTAAAGCAACAAGACTGAGCTAACCTGCTATTCAACTGCGGGCACGTTTTGGGCGACACGAAAGAAAAAATAAAAAAAATTTCGGCCAAAGAGAAAATAAAAAATTCTTGTGTGAAATGACGACTGCGATTGATAGATAAGGTCACATTCCTTAGTACCATTGGGTTCTAAGCTTAAAAAAGTTTATAATGGATTAGCTTTCGATACGAGGCCGTCGGAGTCTTTTCACTGGCATCTCTTAAATACGATACATCTCGCCGGTCCGCCCTCTAGCCTCCCTTCACTCCTGTCAAAGAGATCCTTAGCGTTTCCGAGGCTCTTATATAAAAAGATAAACACTACTTTCGTTCCTCCGCCGAAGACCTCCCTATACCCGGCTTCCGTTTCGACGTTGCGGGCTTTGTTCTGCCCTACCAGTCCTTTCAAAGCTTATATATCGCTCGCATCAATTTGACTTTTCTTAAATTTTCTTTTTTTTCCCTCTCTTGCTCCCTCACCGATACTTCCCCGGATTCTTGGCTCCCACCAAACCAACAACGCGATTCCAACTTCGTATCGTTCTCGACATTATTCCTCCTTCCTCTACAGTAGCTCCCAGGCTCACACGCTGAAGGATATACAATGACTGCAATGCCAGGATCCAGAGGCACGCTGGTCGTCGTCAATTCGACGGGTCGCCAGACATCCAGCGTTATCAGAGTAGCTTCCGCCATCGGATATAAAGTTCGGGCACAGCTAAGATCGGCGACCAAAGGACCCAAAGTAGCGCTCGCACAGGAACTAGCATCATTGCAGAACGTCGAACTAGTGGAAGGGTCATTGAGTGACCCGAATATCGTGAACAACTTGTTCAAGGGAGCGGATGTCGCTTTTATCAACACCACGTTTTGGGGGGACGAGGTCGCCATCGGTACATCTCTGGCAAAAGCAGCAAAAGAGGCCGGAATTAAGCATTATATCTACTCCAGCTTGACGGACCATAAGAAGTGCTGGGGCAATCACCTACCCCATCTTCCGTACTGGGCTACGAAGCACCAAGTCGAAGAGTACATTCGGTCTCAGCTCCTGAAGGATATGCCCACAACCTTCGTCTACGCCGGAATCTACAATAACAACTTTTCTACCTTCCACCACTTACCTCTGTGGGAGCTGCAGTTGGCAGATGAGAAGGATGGTGGTGGGTTCGTTTGGACTGCACCATTCGATGAAGACTACAGAATGCCATTCTTGGACGCAGAACACGATACGGGGCCTGCTGTCATTCAGATACTCAAGGATGGGCCCCAAAAGTGGAACGGAGCTAGGTATGAAATCTTCAAATACGTTAAATAAACCTGTCCTGTTAAACTAACCGCTCCTATAGAATCCCACTAGCCTTCGAATACCTCAACCCCAAAGAAATCGCTGCAGTCTTTTCGAAGGCGTTAAACCGCCCATTTACCTATAGGAAAGGGGCATTGGAGATCAAAGCGAAACTACCCGATGGTTATATGACGCAGGTCCTTGCCATCGCCGAATTATTTGGAACTCATAGAGCAGAGTACTTCCCTCCGGGCATGATTGCACCAGGTCCCGCAAGGAAGATCTGGCGCGGATGGCGTGGATTGGAGGAATACGCTCGGGAAGTGTTTCCTATCGAAGAGGCGCACAACGGCAGAACCTGGATGTACGGTGACGAGGAAGACGAAGACATAATGGACGGTGATGAGGAGTTCGATGAGGAAGAGATGGCAGGTAGCCCTGAGAATACTGTTGTAGGGGACGAGGACACGTATACCTACATTGGTGACCAGAAGCATTGATTACGATATTCTTTGGCGTACGGGGCATAAAAAAAAACATTTTTTCAAGCTACATTTCTACATTATGACGACATTTTGACGGACCATCTTCATTTCTTGCTGCGGGGATCAACCACAATATCCAAGCATCATTCGAACCACATTTTCAGGCGCATTCAAGGACCACCGGATACTCCAGCTTTCACCGATTCCCCTCTTCAAAAATTTCATTCTATAAACCACCAAAAAAAAGTTCTTGACGCTCCTCGAATGACTACGGACCTTTCGGGCTAATCTCAACATTTTTCCCTTCCTGTATGAGTTTGATTTGGAAAGTTTTACGCAACCAAACTCCACCTAAAAAATCACCAACCAAAAGTCTTTTTCCACTCATGCTCTGTGATAAGGTTGATATCATTTAAGCGGCTTTTTGGCGTTTACTCTCTCTCCTCTCTCTTTTTCCTAGCTGTTTATTATCTTGTACGTATAACGTGGGAGGCGAAGGGACAAAAAACAAATATTACGTGGCCAGAGGTATCCATTGTGCTACCAGTTGATGGTATTTCCGAGGAATCAACGATGCATTCGCCATCGTATACCCTAATTGATTTCAAAATAAGCTCTTTGCCATCATGGGCCAGTCCGCTTTCGTTAAACGTCATCCCATGAAGGCGTGCAGTCGTGATATAGATATGGGGTCGTTATGCTATAGTAGCAGAAAACCACCAAACCTTGTTTCTTTTTACCTAAGATTTATGTGATGAAAAAGGGACCACAAAGGCTTAACCACCACCCACGCCAAATTGTCAGGCAAAAATTTTCTCTCGTCTATGACTTCTGGACCTAGAGCTCTAACCATGCTATCCGTTTTGGTGCCAAGCGGGACAGGCAAGAAAAGTCGAAGACCGTGGAAGCTTTTTCTGAGGATCTCATGGGTCTTACTGCTTATCCCAGCTATACCGGTCTCGAACGTGTGTGACCTGGGCTGCTGCTGAGATTGGCTCGATTCACTTGTCCCATTCGATTCAATTAGGCCTGGACTCGAGGGGATTACATCCACGATACATTGTCCTGTATAGCCGGAATTCGATTCACGGGACCATGCAATGGACTCTTGCCGACACGGAAAACTCTCCGGATGGGTTCACTATTACCAATAAATCCGCCCATGAGGAGCGGCACTTCGGTTTCCCATTCGTCTGGGACACGGTACCCTTCGGGTGTATGCGAAACCGGCCATAGGAAGCTTTTTTTGGGGGTGGCTATTATACATCTTCAAGTATATGATACATGTAAAACGCTACACTGCATATTTCTAAAACAGTGGTCACAGAAATATCATACCGGTCTTCAAGCCCCCTTCTCAAACGCCTGCCAGACTCCAACACTCTACCGCCTCATTATCAATTCCGTCCGCAAGCGATGCATTGCTAGGCGTAGATCCACTGGATCCACTGCTCCCTGCATGATTCTGATGCCCATCCGGCACTCTCAACGTAACCGCTGCCGCATTTTCTGTTGTTTTCGTAGTCGCATTCGCGGATGTTCCTCCTACGGGTGAATTCGACATGCTGGATGTGGAGCTTCTGATAGCCTTCTGCTTGAGCATTTCAGCGAGCTCCACCTCGTCCGGGTGCAAATGTGCGCCGGCCTCACGGAGTAATTTCACATTCTCGGGATACCCCGCGTCCGCGGCGAGGTAGAGCGGGGTGTGATTTTCGCGGTTGCGGATGTGAACTGATGCGCCGCGCGAGAGAAGGTGCCTGAGCACTTGGCTATTGGATTGAATTGCGGCATGGTGCTAGAATTAGCGGATCACGTCAGCTTCGACTGGTATGATAGGTTATCGTTTTGATAGACGAGACTACGTGGTGGTTACGGCTGGGACTGCAGTTCAGGTTCACAGAGAGGTCACGCACGTATTATTATTTCACTCCTCGGGGTGTCTCTTGCAGACACCGAGGTGGGTATCGATGAACTCCGCAAACGCCCATGCATGATTATTGCGAGTGTGTCCACGAGATCATAGTCTCTTTCCGGAATCGCCTCTGAAATGAAAGAAACAGTGATTGACTTCGAAGAGAAAGAATGAAATAAAGTGGATGAGGTATACAAAATCAACCAAGAGGAGTAAGAAGGAAATCAAAAAAAACCCCACGCCATCAATGCATAAATGTAACAACTGGCTGGCCGCTAAAATGAGATGAAACCAAGCTTTTTTTCCCTTTGACTGTGACAGATAAGAGAGATTGCGACAGAGACTCCAGAAATGACGATCCCGTGATACGCACTCGCACATGCATGGGTACACACTCACATCCGGACACACCTTTCACTTTTCGTTCATCTCGCCATCTCATCGAAAGGTGGTAGATGCCGTGAGTGGCAAAAACTGCGACGTCTGCTGCTTAACACTCGATACACTTACTACGTCCCCCCGCTCGCTGAAGGGTACCGCAATATCTACACCATCCCGGTCACAAGTGGCGGATGCCAGAGAGCGATCACAACTGCAGTCCCTCGACGATGCCACCGACGCGGTGACAGAATCACACGGTGAAGTCTCTAGGGAAAACGGGACATCGCTTACCAACGGTGTTCTCCCAGCGTAGTCTACCTCGTTGAGTAACCATCCTTCCTGCGCAACCAATACCCGCTCGATTTCGTCCAGGTCGCCGTCTCGGATAGCATAACCCAGGCGAGAGATGGATTCCATTTTTGGAGTTAAGCCGGGATGTTCGAAGAGGGTTTGGGATTGCTCGGTGAGTTCGCCACGGAGGGAGTGTGACATCTGGAAACGAATTTGTGTGTCGGTGAGGTTTTTGCCCAGAAGCCAGATGAGTTTCGTCAAAGCGGCTATTTATATCATATAGCATCAGTACTGGGATCGGGAAAAGATAAAGCCACGAGGGTAAGTGTATAGATCTACCTTCGGATGTTAAGTCGTGCCCAAATACGACGCCTGCACGTCCCAATGCTGTACCTGGAGCGTATAAAGGACTGACGGTGCCGGTTAGACCTAAAAATACCACAAGCGTCAACTTTGAATTCCGATCGATACGAACTTTACCCGATATACACCCCATCCGTGAATTATAGCATATGCATACGGACAAAACGCCCAGATGCTTATCCGAATGGCCTGAGGGGAGCTAGTGCTCGGAAGGCAACTTACACTGTGTAACGTTGACGATGATGATCCCTCGCCTGCATGCCTCGCCCAGGACCTGTAATAGTCTCTCGTCCTCAGGAAGGTTTCCAGCACCGAACGTTTCTAGGACCAATCCTTTCAGATCCTTGAGGTTCAGCACACCTTCTACCATCTCTGGTAGAATTCCTGGGAACACCCGTAGGCATGCAACATGTGCGTCGAGGTTCTCTTCAACACGGAACTTCTCGATTGCGTTGGGACGAGTGATTAAATCCCATCGAGCTGTGGTATTGATTCCGACGGATGCTAGAGGCGGGAAGTTGGGTGATTGGAAGGCTGCGAAAGCCGTGGCGTTGACTTTGGTGGCGCGGTTTCCGCGATATAGTTCATGATTAAAGAAGAGGCAGACTTCCGGAATCATGAAATGACCTGCGATGAGGAGAGAGCCGAGGAGGTTGTCTGTAGCATCGTTCTGAAGCTCTGTCATAGGTGTCTATATAATATCGTTAGACCGATGGTTCTCTCAACTAGATATCTATATTCTCTGTGGTAATTGTACCTGGGAGCCTCTATAAAGTAATTTGCGTCAGTATACGGCCTTCATGGTTCCTATCTAAATGCATAGGCTAGACTGCGTGTAACATAAGGGTTTGTGTAACGTACGTTAAAATGACCGGCTTGCCGAGATTCTGCAGCATAAAACTTAGCGCTGAGCTTGTGTAGGCCAGTGAGTCGGTGCCGTGGAGGACGAGGAATGCGTCGAACTCCTTATAGTTGTTGTATATCGTGAAAGCGATCTTCTTCCACCCTAAGGAAGAGAAGCGTTAGAAACGTTTATAGGCTACCATCTAGATATAACTACGAACCTCGAGCATTGATACTGCTGCTATCAAGCAATGGGTTGAATTCCAGAACGCAGTATCTGATTTTCTTACGATAACTCGTCAATGGAGTCCTCAAGGATTTGAGGATCCTCTCCTCGCCACTGTCCGTCCGGGCTATTAACTCTTTCATCGGAGAGTTATCATTAAAGGACGGCCGAATGGCCAAGCATGAGTCTAAGAAACCTTCCGCCTTCAGGGCTTATCAGAATCGACAACGTTTCAAAGGAACCCTGGTTCGGGATCTTGATAACGGGATCGGGTATGCACATACGGGTACGTAGCCGTCCGGGCTCCTACGCATACAAATGGTACCCCCTGTTGATAAGATAACGGTTTGTTAGGACGTAATTCTCGTAGGTATTGCCGTTATAGATGGGAACTAGCTTTCCCATTGGACTTATGACGCAACACGGGGACGAGCGACTTACCCGTCATGATGATAAGGACTCGGGATTCGGCAACGGCCTCTTCGTACTCGACGAAACTCTCCCGGCGCATCTTTGCGGTGACCATTGTTGATGGTATTAATATATTGTTCTGCTTGCTTCAGTAGATATTTTATGGTGGTGTTTATTATGCGTGTTGGATTGATAGAATAAAAATGGTATGAGTTCGTGGATGGTTATCGGATTCAAGAGATGATGTTTCGGTAGAAATGCTTGTACCGGATTACTGTGAGGAACCGATACAGATTACAATTCGACTGCTCTTTCAAATATCGCATGATCCTACTTTTTCTCCTTCTATAGAAATGCTACGTTGGAAAGAATTTGAAGGAGGGATGAGCTCGAGGGCTTATATAACTGAACAAAGAGAGACACTCGCTAGCTCGCAGTTGCTGGATAGCTAGTGAGCTCATGCCTCAAGGATATCAAAAAATTTGGTTATCTGGGGTGACAAGTGTGGCGTCTAGTCTAAGATGTCCGAACTCGCTTTAGCAGACGCTGATATCACGGGTTGCATCAGTTTTATGATTGCGGTCGAGTAAGATTTTTTTATTTTTCCTGTGAGAAACTTTTTCCCGACTAATTCTATAAACTCTCTCGCCATGCTTTGTCCGTTCCAGGAAGGGTTGTTGGATTCGACGTTCCATTGATAGCCGGGAATATCGATTACCCCATTGTAACTATGCCCATGTCTTTCGTTCGTTCCAACCAGCGGTTCCGGTTCGTTTAGGGAAATATTTTTTTCTTTCTTATCTGCAACCCACAGGGAAAGGATATGGGCCGGGAAAAAATCGGAAGGGGTTGTGATAGGGAGAAGTCCCTATCATGGATCACGATGGCATGGTCATTGGTCGGCCTTGCATATTTACCTGGGAGGCATGCTGCAGCTTAAGCCGCTTGAGAATCGAACAAAAGGATGCGTCGAGAGCTCGACAATCGGCCTGGAACGTTGGAATAGAAAACTGGGCTGCAGGTACGGGAGTCGCCCGAAAATTGGACCAGAAGCTTAAGAAACTTTGACACCCGATCGAACCAGGATTCTCCAGGATTTGGGGAATTCGGGCGTCCGCATGCTTAGCGGTGGTCCATGGCGGCGGCCAGCTGCCTCCAGGCCTCTCAGCCGTGGTGCGATTTGGTAATGAATTGGCTAATGCCGCTGCCTGTATGACCCAGGCCTCAACAAAAATTTCACTCCTCCTCTCGATGGCGCAAATCTCGAGGAGGATTTGGGAATGGTGATGTGGATTCCGGCATCGGGAGAAGACGGAACAGCAGGGGACGGTCCAGCAGCGCTCCTTCGTGGCGATCGTATTTAGACCGTTGGATGCGGATTTATAGGCTCGAAACCCAATATTTTAGGTAAAGAAGGGGTAATGAGAACCTCAATGTCTCCGAGCCAGCATCACGAGTCATGCTGAAGTAATGCATCGTCAATATTACGGCCGGCGTGTGATCGAATCGAATGCCTAGCCTTAGCTTAGCCAGTTCTCCAGAGCCGCTTTCTGGCCGGCCCAGTGCACATGCCAGGCGTCGCAAGTTGGGAGCAGTCTTGCGGAGCTTTGAGTCCCCTCGGCGCTATCATGTCCTCTCAAGCAGCGTGCACGCAGCGTGTGGTTCTTCGGTGATGCTTTCTTGCCTAGCAAAGACCAGTTTTTTTTCCAATCCACTTCCAACCTTGGAAACCACCTTTGCTCTATCCTCCATTGATCCTGGCGGATGCTGAATTTAGCAGCTCCATATCGAATGCCCTTTAAGTGGCCAAAGGCGCTTTCATCTGAGAGAGAATCTCGAAAACGACCTAAGTATGCCTTTTATAACCCCTGGACTTCTCGAGTGGCAGAGTTCTATTAATACATACCCGTACTAACGGACGTGGCTCCTGCCATGGTTGCATTGCAGCTTCGAGATTTGTCCAGAAACCTCCATCTATGGTGATATGCACCACGTGGATGGTCGATTCCGCCTTGAAAGGGCGCTCCACGTTCGTGAAAATCAGAAGATCTCGAAGTCAGCGTCTACGCCCAGAGCCGTAACGGGCCTGACGAGTGCGAGATGGTGCCGACGGGAATCCGTAGACGTCTTGAACCGTCCCCAGGAGCCGTTTTGATATCCAAGATACCGCCGGAACCCTGGCCTGTCCTGAACAGGCCACGCCGGCGAGGGTGTGCATGTTTCAAGCGAACGAACCTGGCCCGGCTCCCGATGATTGGCCGGTTCCAAATTGAAGATTCTGGGCATGGCCCAAACGGTGCCTGGGCTGTTTTAGCCTTTTCGTGATGGGGCTTTTCCAGAACTTCGACATCTCACCTTTACATCTCCCATCCTACATCTTCCACCAGCCTCCTGACCCCCCATTTCGACCCTCCAAGGGGCTATCACGGCCGTCTGTTGACTTGGTACCCATCTTGAGACCGTTAGCGTGCGAAAGACCGGTGTTTTGAGCCTCGATCCTGGTGGTGGTTTAGATCCTGCCGCCCTCCTCAGCGGTTGACTTCGACTTGGGGTTTGCATTGGATTTATTGGCATTGCCACTTTGAGAGTGCCCCGGCCAGGCGAACAACAAAACATCAACCTCGAAACCTCCAACCTCTCCTCGTCACGACCTCCACCTTCACCACCATCGCTCCATCGTCATTACCATCCTTATCCTTATCCTTACCTCCCTCTACCCTACCGACATCCTACGATTCTCGACCGGGGCCACATGAGTCGGCGATTTCTCCGGCACCAACAGGACACAGTAGGGTGCAGCCGAGGCCTCTAACCGAGATTTTCTACAACATTCACTCCTCCTACCAAAACTCCATCCAATTGGCGACTCGAGGGACGTCGCGACTTCATCTTACCCTACTCGTGGCTGGGAATATATCTAGATGTCTTCCCAACAATCTCCTCCACCTCCCCCTCACCAAGGTCCACCGTCGAACCGAAATCCACCTCCATCGTCGTCATCGACTTCCCGGTCGATATCACCTCACAAGAGAGCGAGAACGCCAGACTTTTCAAGAGAGCCGCCTAAGGGGCCGCGGGCGTATCTAACGCACCAGGGAGGGCCGCCTGCTGGCGGCGCCGGGAACAACAGTTATGGAGGTAGAGCACCTCCCGGTCCTCGAGGAAGATCTCCTCCACCTCTAGGCCCGAGATCTCGCACGACAGTAGGGCCGTTAAGTGCAGGCAGTGGTATGTAATCGCATATGGCTCTTTTTCCTTTCCTTTTTTCTTTTATTTTTTCTCTTTTTCTTTTCTTTCCCTTGTTTTTTTATATAGCCACGCTTTTCGGCGTGTCTTTTGAGTAGATCGAATATCAATCAGTTGAGTTTGCGCGCGCTAACCAAGGCGATCTATAGGAATGAGCCCGGTTAGTGATAACTACAATGGTTTCCGGGATCGGCCACCACGCGACTACGACGACTATCGCAATCGTCCAATTCCACCACGAATGAGAGATGGACCTCCCGGGGGCGGACCGGAAAGAAGACAATCAATAGGTGGGCCTATGGGTGGACCGTATGCTCGAAGGACATCGCCTTCACGAAGATCTAGGAGCCCTTCGGAAAGACGAGCTTGGAACGATAGGATTGAAAGGTATCCCGCAAGAGAAGATTTCCGCGATACTAGGGAAGAATATTTCCCCAGAAATACCCGGGAAGACAGGCATTTTCAACGAGAAGGCCATCCTCGCGATAATAGAGAGCGTGATTATTCGTACTCCTCGTCGTACCGACCTGAGCCGCGGGAAACCTACAATAATACTCGGGACTTCCACCACAGGCAAAGTGTTAGTAGTAGCCAGGGATTACCAGTCGCATCTCCAGTTGATGATCCGAACAAACTCGCTCGAGAACAACGGGAACGAGAAGCTGCCGAGTATGTTCATCCCTTTTGGACCTCTCTGTTGATTCTTTGCTAAACATCAGCTTTGGCATTTAGGTATAAGAAACGTCGAACAGTTGGTCCTCGCCCGAATGATCTCCCCGAGAGAAAGCGCTCTACTCATACCAGGTCTCCTTCGCCAACTGGCCAACATCAGGCGACTCATTCTCCTCCACACACTGTCTCCTCTCGCTACACCTCAAATCCATCTCCTTCAACGAACTCTCCACCGCCCTTATCTGATCGTAATAATAATGAGAGGACTTTATCTGACACGCCATTCAAATCCGACAGCCAACCTCCTCAAAGTGCGACACCACAAACTCCTCACCCGCCCCACACACCCAGCACTTTTCAGCGCAATCTGACTCGACCAACGCCCTCTGTGCCAATACTCTCTGCTCCCGCACCACCGAGTGTCCCGTCTTTTAGGGACATTCCATTAGGCCCTCGTGCCTTATCCAACACCTCGCTTCGAGCCATACCGACAGGGCCAAGGGTACCTCCAACAGGTCCAAGATGGGACAAGGATAAGAAAGATGGTGATAAAGACGATTCTGGAACATTAATCAAGGAGGAGCCGCATGACAAAACGATGGACGACAAGCCCCCCATCGACGAACCTAGCCCTGTCGAGGAGGGTGAAGTTGTTAACAGTGGTGACGAACGAATCTTTGAAGGAGACCACCGCGATATTGAAATGGAAAATGCGAAAGATATCCGAAAAGAGCTGACAGCTTCAGAGCACAAATTTGAGCGGATTCAGGGGATCCCCACGTCTCATGGTGTCGCGGACGCTGTTGAAAACAAGAAAGATGCCCCGAAAGAGACATCTGTCAAAGAGATACCCCCAATCAAAGAACCAACAGAACCTAAAACCGTGCCGCAGGACAAGCGTCCTTCCACGGGCTCTGAACACCCTATGCTTGATCAACCTTCCCTATCCGCTTCTCCGACGACGAAGAACCCCCCACCTCTCCCTTCGCCGTCTACGGAATCCGCGAAACCTACACCCGCTCAACCCGCTCATTTCGCTCCAACGTCCCCTTCCCAGCCGTCCCAGATTCTACCTCCGTCAGTGCCCACGGGCCCTCGAGCTCAGTTTAATAACCAGTCCGGGCGTGGTGGTGGAGGTACGTTTTGGGGCTCTCGTAGAGGTGGCATGATGGCTCCTGGACCGTTTGGCAGAGGAGTCGCATCGGCACCATATTCCATTAAGCGTGAAGAGGAGGAGCGACGTCCGGGCCTCTGGAACCCAGGCCGTGGGAATATGGCCTCTGGACCGGTTGGTCGAGCTTTTGTACCGTCTGGTCCTGGAGGTCACTTCAATCGTTCGGGTCAACCTGGTCAACCTTTTACATCTCCTAACTTGACCAATGCAGAACTTCGTTCTGGGAGAGCTCCTAGTGCTGAGAGCGTTGGGCACCAGAGTCTTGAAAGAGGACTGGAAAGTGCTGGAACACAAGCCATAGACGGAGCTCTTCGAACTCTGGAAAACCAAGACGTCGAAATGGATGATGCACCGCAGTCTGAGGTACCAGGTGCGACACTCTCGGAGCCAAATGTAAAGCAGGAGAGTCCCGTTGATACCAAAGCTTCGCCCGATAACGTCAAAACGGAAACCCCTACTGAAGACGACGATGCACTTACGTCCTCCGACGTTACGAAGAGAATCGAGGAAATTGACCAGCGTATCGGAGCTATAGAATCACAACTCAATGTGCTCGATACTCGGAAACAAAGCAAGCAGGTTGAGCTAGAACAGATAGACTTGCAGGAAGCTGAGACCGCAGCGAAGGCTGTTCGAGAGCGAGAGCCTGAGCCCGCAGAGCCCAAATCTGCCACGGAAGAGAGCGCTTCAATCCAAAACGTTCCTAAGCAGGACAGTTTGTCTCCTTCGTTGGCGGCCGAGTTTGCCGCTCAGTCGATGGATGACAAACCGAGATTGCCTGGGCCGATGGATAGTTCCCCGGAACCGGAGCAACCGTCAACTCCAAAGATGCTTCACGACCTTGCCCCCATCGTTAAGGAGGATGAGGATATGATGGTCACAGACGTCAAGGAGGAGTCGAGCGCTTCGGCCAAGCAAGCATTCGATACGTCATCGCTCCCTTACTTTATCGCGGGCCGTCAACGGGAACCTGTTGAGTACGAATTCTGGAATGTTAATGTCGACCAGCATTCGAAGGTTGAAAATCTCATGGCTAAACACCTTTTGGAGCGGAAGGCCTGCGTTGAAGAGAAGGCACTGAAGCTACGACAGGAATACCGCGACCACTTGCCTGGCTGGAAACAAGATTGTGAAAAACTTGACTCTGAAGAGAAGCGAAAGAAGAAATCGGATTCTGAGCCTGCTGATGCGGCACCTGCAGAGGCCGTCCCACCCACTGTGAACCTTGAGGTATCTGGAACGGCGAGCTTGGGTCGTAGAAGCGGGCGTGGCGTTAGCAGCGATTTTGTCAGTTCGGAGTACGAGATCGAACGGATCATGAAGCTGTCTGAGAAGGAGGAAGCCGAGAAAGCGGAAGCGGAAGCCAAAGAGAAATACGACGACTCCCGTGAGGCAGTGGTTCCGGATATGATTCTCGATCCAGAGGAAAAATCCAGCCTTCAATTCGTTGATACCAACAACATCATAACTGACAAATCTGATGTCAAGGGGATCTTCAAATTCGAGAGACCGGCCGACAACTGGACCGAAGAGGAGCAGAAGCTTTTCAAGGAGAGGTTTGCGCAGTTTCCCAAGCAGTGGGGTAAAATTGCTTTGGGAATCGACGACCGCGATTATAAGGACTGCATTCTCCATTACTATCAAACTAAGCAGCAGACACCCTACAAAGATCTTGTGAGACCAGCGAAAGCGACAAGGCGCCGTAAGCCGGGTGGCCGCACTATAGCAATCACTGCCGCTCGTACAACAAGAGCTAGAGCGACTGCAGCGTCCGCGCTAGGTGAAATCGCTAGGCGCGGTACCCCACTAGAAGATGAGGATGTGGACTCTGAAGATGTACCGTCTAATACCGGCAGACCTAAGAGGGCTGCCGCCCCAGTATTCGGAGATAATGACGATAATGCAACTCCTGGTCCCAGCGGAAAACGACAGACAGGCGGCAAACCGTTGATACATGTGGAGGACGTTTCCGCTTCGACTCCCGCCGAAAAACCCGCCGGCAAACGTCGAGGAGGCCAAAAGGCGGATAAGGAAAAGAAGGAAAAGAGTGCCTCCCGAGGACGAACGCCCAATCCGACACCTGCCGGTGAAAAGGCCGAAAAAGCGATCAAAAATAAGGGAGATCTCCTCCAGCCCCAGGAACTGAGCGCCCTGGGTGCCCTCGCCAACCTGAGTGTGGCTGCTTCTAGCGTCCTTCCAGTACTTTCTGGTGCCCGCGGTTTTGGCCAGGAGACGATTCAACCGGCACCTCCGCTGAAACAAGAGCCAGGAACAAAGATTGAAGACGATATCGGCCGGCTACAGCCACAATTTGCCACGCAACCGTTCCTTGATGCCCATCGGCTGCCGCTATCTACGTCAGGGGTACCTCAACCAGAAATTATGCCATCCCGACCCATCGCCGTGGCTAGGCGACCGGGCGCTCCTGGAGGTCGTGGGAGAAAAGCGGCCCAGGTCGACGAAGACGGTGTTCTAATAGCGCCTGTAACATCGAGTTACTGGTCTGTACCTGAAACGCAAGACTTCCCACAGCTGCTTGCATCCTTCGGGACCAATTTTGAGGCCATTGCGGAGCATCTAGGGACCAAGACAACTACGATGGTTAGTTATACCTCGACCTTACAAGTACCAGTAACGTGACTAACAAAATCATAGGTGAGAAATAATTACCAGAGAGGGTGCGAACAAGGCAAGGACTACCTGAGGATTGCCGAAGAGGCAAATCGAAAGATTGCAGGTGGCGAAGCGGTCCCACCTCCTCCGCCCCCAATTCTTCCGTCATCGAAGAGGAGATACGATAATTCGAGCTCGCAAGCTAACCGCGCTGTTGTTCAAGCGCAGTCTATCGACCCTGATACCGAAATGATCGATCCTAATGCAAGGAAGCAGCCTCAAAGGCTCCCACCACAGGGTACAATATTCACACCAAATAGAACGGTTGCAGTTGGTCCGGAAGCCAGAATACCAGCCCAGATACAGTCGAAGCCCGGCCCTAAACCTGGGACATTCAAGGAAACGCGACCGACCGCGAGGCCACCCGTTCCATTTGTTCAGAGCGCCAATGGTATCGAGGATTATAGGCCAGTTATTCCACCGCGAGTTCCGCTAGAACCTTCCGGGAAGACTCCCGCTCAAGCAATACAAATCAACGATATTGATGAAGTACCCTCACGGCAGTTCCCCCCTTCCCAAGCTAGTCACCAACGAACAATCGATCTCGAATATGACAGGCGTCCACGACAACCAATACCAGATCCTAGGGTGATGTTACAGCAACAGCAAGAACACCTAGCCCGCCAGGAACAGGCCGCCCAGTCCAACAAGATGGCCCAGCAACAACCTCCTCGGCAACCACAGACGGTTCAGGCGCTTCATTCTCAGAGTCTTCAGACCCAGATCACTGTCCAAGTCCAAGAACAACCCGGTGCGAGATTTGACCCTCGAGACCCCCGTGGCGACCCTCGTGGCGACCCTCGAGGTGACCCTCGGGATTCTCGTCCTCAAGATCAGTATCGAGCCCAGGCCCCCCACCTTCAGGATCTCGTGAAGCAAGAACCAAGAGAAAAACGCCTGAGTGGTGAAAAACTCGTCCCGATGCCTGGCCTCGAAAGGCACCCCATTCCCCATGCATACCCAGAAGACAAACGACAGAGGTCATCCCCAATCCAGCGGCACCGCTCACCCCAGGTCTCAGCCCAGGCTGCAGCACGAGCTGTACCGGACCCCACCGTTTCCAAGATGGTGCTTGGGCCAACATATAAAGACGACCGATCGCCCCCTAGGATGCCTATGGAACAAACGCAAAGTCAACCCCATATCATGCACGTCCAACAGTCCCAGCCACCCACCCATAGAAGGCATGATTCTGGGAATCACAGCACTCCACCAGCAATTCCACCACAGGCCCAGCAGCAACACCTCCGAACGGCCTCTTCATCAAGGCCGCCATATCCCCCACCGCAACAAGCCCCGGCAAGTGCACCTGTACCGCCTCAGCAACAACAGCCTCCTCCCCCAGCTCCAGCTCCGCCATCCGCGCCATCTAAGTCAGCTGGGTTCAGTCTTGCCTCGATCCTCAATGGGCCTGAGGAACCTCCTCGTCCAGCAGCCAGGCCTAGTAACGAAACTTGGTTTGGAACTAGTTCATCCTCCTCGTCCTACTCGACTCGAGATCCTCCAGCTCCTCAACGTCCTCAGCCAGAACCAGTCTCTCACTACAATTCACCGAGCCTCCCAACAGCCGTTCCTCACACCTACACCAGACATTCCCCAACACCATCCGAACCACTTTATCACTCGCAACGACCGCCTTCTTCGGTTCCCCTTTCGCAAGGCCCGGCATCTGGTACTATGTTCCAGAAAACGTATCCACCACCAACCCAAACCCGCACGCCTCCTCCCCGATCGACCTCGCATCCAAATTATCCACCCCAACAACCCCCACTACATTCTCAAGTTCCATCAGGCGCCCCTGTTTCCTCGTATCACGAACATCCATCTCGACATCATGCACCACCACCCCGAGACCCGGGGGTCGATCCTAGAGATCGTGACCACTTCAGTCAATACCCTCCGTCTCGTCAACATCAATTCTCGCCGCCAAACTACCAAAGTGCCTACCCACCTCCTCCATCGCAAGCACCACCCCCAATTCACCGTGAACCAATCGAGAGAATCCACCCAGACAGAACTATGCATCAGCAACACCCGCACCATATCCAGACACAACAGCCGGGCGGATATCCACCCCCGCCTCAACAGTACCACCCCGGCCGGCCCGGCGAACAGCAAGGACTTCCACCGTCGCTGATGCCGCCGAGCGGTTTCTATGACTACTCTAGCCGACCAAGGCAGACGGATAGTCATGAGAGAGGGAACCGCTAAGTTTATGTGCACTGCCTTTACGTGAAAAGTCGTATTACGAAAACAATTTGCCCATACTAACACGCCTCGTTGTAAATAAGAATCACGGGCACTCCACTTCCTTCTGTTTTATTTGTTTCATTACTTCGATTGTTATGTTTATCGGTTGTTACTTTTCCGTTTTCTCCCTACTCCGTTTTATTCTAACTCATGCTTATGAAGGGGGTCATCTGATTATCATGAAAAATCGACACTCATGGCGCGGAGTCGAACGTCTGTATTAGCTCTGCAGTGTGGTATTATTCTCCTCCCTATTATGTTGCTCAAGCCCTACAACTGTTTTGTTTTCACGGAGAAGCGGGTGGTATCTGTATATCGACGACACGCGCACCCACTCGACCTTGAAACAATCAATAGCATTATTAAAAATCAATCACATCCGTAGTGGACCGAAAGTTGATATTAGGTAACTAATTCGTAAACTGCGCAAGAAACTAGGCCATATCTAGTGTATGTACGGATTCGACGACCCCGTGAAGCCATCCGAACATTCAAATATTGCAAATACTTGCGGCTGTTCGTGGTAAACGGTAGCGCAGATCCGCCAAGAATCATCTTGCCTTGCAGCTGCATAGCATTGGCAACGCGATCATGGCGCCCCGCCACAGATTATTTGACATGCGGCTGACAGGAAAGTTGGTTCATAAGATGGCCAAATTCCTGGTTTCTGGGAGTCTGACTCGCCTGTTGGGAGGGTTGAAAGTATTGGCTCTCGAAAGTTGTCTATCCTTTCGATTTCAAGATGGCAGCCGGTGCGCTAAATCGACGCCTATCGATATCTTCGTCCCTTACGCTACTTTTCGCACTAACATTAATTTGTCCTTCAACCTACGCCCAGGATTCAGGGGAGACAAGCGATGATACGCTTTCCATCGCACTTTTGGAGGAGACGCGGGTTCTTTCGGCGCTTGGAACATTAACGCCGACGAGGTTCCCGGATGATTGTTTTTCGATAGGACGCCCTGTGGCCACTGGCACTTTATCAAGCTTCATCGTCTCTGCCACCCCTTCGATCTCTAACGGTGTCACCACCCTCATACCGCACACCACCCTCCAAACCATTGAAAGTGCTTACACCTCCACCATTCAGGGTGTCCCCGGATTTGCATTCCAGGGATGTGACGCTGTTGGGAGAAAGTCATGCTGTCCGGATGGATATTCAACTGGAGGGTACTATTACGCGACTGAATGTCCGGCAGGGTATACACAACGAGAGTTAGATACCGTGCTGGGGACACCGGTGGATTATACCTTTTCGGTGGATAGGACAGCCGACAGCGTCAAGTTTTGCTGCCCGACGTAAGTAAATTAATTGGAGCTTTCTAAAGCTTTTCCACCACTTCTTTCTCTCTTTCGTTAATTCTCCCTTCAAACGTTAATAACGTAGAATGATATGCATAAGCCATACATTACTAATACGTGCTGTGTACTTGTTGATAGTGTGGAACCCAGGGGTGAATGGCAGGAATATGGATTCCTAATGACCGATGGCCATGGGCTGATGTGTGATTGGACTTCAATCGTGACCAATACGCAGGCACCGCGAGGCGAATCTGAGCGCGCAGCAGCATCAGCGATCGTAATCGTTTCGGCAGCGAATCTAGCTGCATCCACATCTGCCAACGCTGCTTCGAGAAGCACGGGCGGAAGTCCAGCTGAAACCTCGACAGGAGCAGCAACGGGTTCAGGAGGAGGGATGTCGAACGGCGCAATTATCGGCGTGGCTGTAGGGGTTGGATTACCAGTTTTGGCTCTTTTGGGTTTTCTGATATATAAGTTTGGCGGCCGTGGGGGTAAGAAGGAGGAGGGAGGCCAAAATCCCGAAGAGGCCGGAGGAGTTGGGGGTATGATGTATTGATTTTTTTTGGCATCTTCGATGTTAGAACTGCGCAGTTGCACGGAGTTCTTGAAGGATATTGGTTGGAAGACGTTCCGATCAGGCTGATTTCGTCCCGAATACGGTTCATCGTACTCGTACATGGAGTTGCGAGTGCGCACCGGGTTTTATCTTGCATCACATATATCCATTTTTAATAATTCTTTTCATATGGCTAGGAGCTCTTGGGAGATCCTGTTAATATATTCAGGTTAACGTCATGACAATAACCATGGCTGGATTCTTCTGTATCTGTGCGCTTGCAGAAAGTATATATGTGCGTATGTGTGTACATACTGCACTCCATAGGCTGTATGCTCGAGGCACAGGTCTACCGGGACACTGAGGGGAGATTAAAAATATCCATGATGTAGATCACCCGCTCGGATCCCTCTCCTCGCTCCAATATCCGTATCACAGGAAAATACTGGTATACGAGTGTGGGTGGCTCATGCATGAGTTCCAGAGTTTTTATCCAATGGATTGGATGTTTTCACGATAGAGGTAGACACACCGACGAGGATGATCCGCTGGATAAATGCCTTTAAAAGTGAGCCGGGTAAAAACGTAAGTTTTAAATGCAGGTTGGGAACGGGAAACCCCCATCTATAGGCTAAGGGCTTTGTAACTGGATTGGCGATCGATCTTTGGCTCGTGATTTCGAAAAACTTTCGAATTTCGAAGGCTTCGAAAGATGGATGGTGAGAGGGTTTGTTATGCCGGCTATCGTAGCTGCAGCTTCCGACCAGCCAAACGGCACAGCTGTGAGTTGGTCATATCATCCTTATTAATGCGCCCCTCGACGTTAGTATTTGACGACTATTGACCAAAAGTTGGATTACGTGATGCATATTCTCAAAATCCGTCGGCTGAAATGATTAATTAGGGCTTCCAAGGTTGTGGCGTGATCGGTATCAGGAGAGAAAAAGGGTTGGTTGTCGGCGCACGGATGGCAGGCGTTTTTCCTGAGGTTTCCAAGGTATCAAAACTGCAAATCAGAGGGGAGGATGAGAAGGTTTATGTATACTCAGTGGGTCTTCCACAGTGGAGATAGTATGTAGATACGCGTTCCTGAGGAGGTATCCCCAAGTTAAAATGTCCGAGCCATTGTCATTTGTATCATGCAAGGGGGGGTTCAATGATAGCAGATTGTCGACGTTAGATCCGCTAGCTAAAAGCTAAGCGTTGAACTTTATTCATTGTCATGCATTTCTATAACTCCGTTGGTGTCGAGTCAGGAGACCCTATATCATGTTCAGTGTATCAATAAACTATACTAATAAGGCCGTAAAATGGGGAAACAACGGTACGGAACAGGTGTCATTGCGGCAAGGCACTTATCAAAGAACGTGCGCAACATATCACCGGGTAAAGGGCGGAATCCAGGTTTTCAAGTTTAAGCTGGATAAAACGCACTGACGTTGAAGGCTTTCCCTTCGGGCGCGTATGCGCACGAAGTTATGCACATGCAACCTTCGACTCCAGCTGCCCATTGGTATCCGAGGCTGCCCATTGGTGACCATTGTAGCTACCAGCGGGACTCGACTCGGTTCACAAATTATAGTTTTATGGCTTTCGGTTCGGCCGTGGTTGGTAGCAGCTAGTGAAAGGCTGGCTTTTCAGGTGGTATTGTGCACTGACAGTTCTGGCCGGCTCCACGGTGGCGAACTCCCCATGCAGAAACAAATATCTCGGATAGACTCAAGTCGCATTCGCGGAGAGACTTTTATTGCTCCCAAGCATCTGTATGGGAATCGTGCCAATGAGCATTTCGGTTTACGAGACTGCCAATATTGCTGGGCACTAGATCGTGTTGGTCCCACGGGGACGCCGTGAATGTGGGGTCTGGGGAAAGGATCAGCAACAGTTACACAGGCTAAAGAAACGTGGAGATAACCAACAACACAGAAGTGTTTCGATTGCAATCACAAGTTAAATCCATGAAAGGAGGTGCTTCAGCTCCGGACGATTTAGAGTTCGTAGCTAGGAGCTGGGCTCAGGAAAGGATGGCTAATTTGGTAGTAGACGTTGTGGATACGGTACCTGCCGTCGTAAATTGCACGTCCAACGTTAAGACGGAGCAGGTATTTGTATTCTCCCACTTAAGTTTCGCACTGGAGGAAGCTCCTTTTCGAATCCGACTTAGCTACACTTGTAGGATTCCGGAATTCGGCTGGACTTGATCAGGGACCCCTTGCATTAGACTAGTCGAATCAATGCCACGTTTCTGCGGTTGGAGGTTTCAGCTAGGTCCCGGGATCCTATCTTTGCATCATAGTGAGGGCGAGGGGAATTCGTTATTAAGGTTTTCAGCCATGGGTGAAAAGCAAAATACAACGTGAAAATAAGCAGGTCAGGTGGAAGAGATGATCCGGAAATGAAATTAATTGAGGCAGGATTCACCGACCATGTGCATGTTATCTATTAGAAGCAATAAGTTGTTCGATATTTCAATTACACCACATAATGTTTAAGATCGTGAGCTTGGCTCGTGGAAGACCCAAAAAAGCTGTCCAAGACTAAATAGACGAAAGAGCTAAATTCCTTTCATCCCATTTTTTTTCACTTGGCGAAACGGCTGGTAAATCGATCTCGAAACGATGGCGGAGTTGGATATGGATATGTTGCAAGAAACAGGTAAGTCTACGCCTCCTATCACGACTGTAGTCATGGGGACTTTCCAGCCAACAGGGTGTACAGTTAGCGTTTGTTAGGAGGTGCTCAAAACAATATGATACCGGTTCATGATCAAGCTCAGCCATTCACTTGTTCTGTTTAGCGCAATATCGATAGGTACTGGACGAGGATGCCCATCCATCGAGGCATCCAATCTCGTTTGATCGGAACTACCCTTACCGAGTCTCCAGTGCCGACGACGCTGTATCTCGCTTCACATGCTGACGGTCCACAGTAGCCTATGGATAGATGGATAAGTAGATACGCACCCACAAAAGCGGAACCTGGAGAAATTAGTTTTACTCTGAAATGCCAGATTTCCGGGGTTCCCCCAGACCGTCGCGAGAGTGTAACGAAAGTGACACTTTTTATGCAACTCCTAAATTTCTCCTTCCAACTTTCCAGACGTTGACCCGTCCTGTAGGAGCCTAGAGCGGAAGATGCATATGCTCATGCAGTGGGAGATTGACCAGGTAGACTATGCATAAGCCTCCTAAGTCTGCCTTTCAGTATTCCGGAACACGGCATTAGGGTTTCTCGAGCTGTTCATCATGGATACGGCTTGTTTAATCTCATGTATTAATTGGTAGAATATTGTTAACTGTGTATCGCTAGTAGACCTCCCTCGAAATAGGTATATTCGTACATGTGCATGATAAAATATATTAACGCTTTTTTGGGGCGAAGATAGTACGCTTCAATAGCTATAGATGGTCGTAACTCGGTAAACGGGGTGTTTCTTTTTGCAACAAAGGAAATTCAAGAGAGCGTCTGGGGGATTACATTGTGTAGTTTTGAAGAGGTGGGGTAATTAGAAAAGGATGGGCGAAACAGCTTCATGAACTCCAAGCCGGGGGGGTATCCAGACGCCGGTAACCAGAATGTGTGAACGTAGAAGTGAAAAACGACACGAAATACTAGCAAATAAGATAAGAACAAATGAAATGGAGACAAATGAAACTACCGGCTTCCGATCTTGATTCGATCTCTAGGGATACTTTCGATACTAGGCTTTTTCCTGAGTAATCCCAAACCAAAGTGAATGCTGATGTCTCTCCACATCAGTTTGCAACTGGCCCATGATGTTACAAGGTAAATGATAAAGTTCCATAGACCCTGAGCTGGGAGAACCAAGGCGGCTGCGAGGTAAAGGGCAAATTCCTGTCGTTCAGGGTGGATCAAAGCGTAGACACGGTTGGTGGAGCTTGGTACCTATAGGGGTATATGTTAGTTCCGAAGTTAATGATTGATGTGGTGATTAAGGGCTAAACGTACCCAAGTAATGATGAGACCGATGAAGAAGAGGAAAGCGCATCTTGTGTACGCCCAAGCAGCTGCATTCGCCCTCATCGTTTTCCTATTCGCAGCAAGAGCCCTTCGGTTGCCGGATGGGGCAACAGCTACTGCGGTAACAGTTTCGGTCGCCGCTAGCGAAGGTTTCTTTGTACTTGAATCAGAAGTAGTGGCTGAACCGACGGAGTGTGAGCGACCATGGCCTGGCACAAGGTACTCCTCGCCATCACTAGCGCTGGCGGCATGCTCAATATCGGCTATTGACTCAGCCTCGTATTCGATTTCGTTGTCCCGAAGATTGGCTTGACGTTCCCTGCTGGTGGCCTCTATTGTGACTGTATATTTGTACGGCTCATTTTCGCCGGCGAGGTATGTGCAGCCAATAGGTGCCGGCTTTTCCACATTGTCAACGTGGGTAACCGTAGTCATTTGGATGGCCGACATGGGGGATTTCCCGGATGGAGCGGCACATGTGGACAGTTCGGTCTGGCTGGTGGACTGGGTTGGAAGATGCCCATGTCTTTGATCAAACCGACGAAGGTCGGTTCTCATTTTAAAGACAGTTTTCCCAGCAGCGACGTAGAGGATGAAGGTGATCAAGATGATAATCCTGAATTAAATTGTTCATGAGCATGTGCATCGATGTCTCTTCAATAGTATATTGATGGCTTACCAGACTGGAGCATAGAAGGTTGCCAAACGCAAGACATCATACTCTTGCGAAATCCAACACCAGAGCGTAGCATCTCCATAGACCGGTCCCTTGCCGGGCGACCGCACGAAGAGGAAAACGATACCCGAGATCAGGGGTAGACCGAACGAGGCACCGACATAGTAAGGCTCCAATTTCCTCAACTGAGGAGAGCTGAACTTGCGGTTGACGGTCAGATACACATTAAGTGCCATAAACGCTATGAACAAGGCGTCGGATTGCAGGAACCTATTATATCTGTCAGCATGTGGCAATTCCGTTTCTCCAAGACCCGCTTCCCCGGATTTCCACAAAGCTTACGTTTGAATAAATAATCCCTCTATAGGCGAAAACGGCTTGTTAGCATGGCCTGATATCTTCATCTCGGTCGAAGGGAAGCTGCAAGACGGGCCCACTTACGCATGTTACACAACGCAGAACCTTGCCCAGCAGCTGGGCCGGCTCTAGCGATTGAGGTTGCCACGGTACAAAGGATGTTTGCTATTGCGGCGTAAAATGCGAGTCTGTTGATTGGCTTGTGAAATCGTGGGGACCCCAGGAAAGTTACGATAATGAAGAGGGCGCCGATAATTGAGAGAACCGAGGACATGCGCTGGATTGCCTCGATGGTGTTAACCTGGCTTGGTGTCAACTGGCGAGACATTTTGGCAGTTTGTGCGTGTGCCCTGCTTTTTTTTTTCTCTTGGTATCGAGGTTTTTGGTTTTTGGCCCTTGTAGAACTGGAGATTTCGATTATTTTCTGATGCGTGCTTCCGGTATTTTACCCTATATCGTCGTGGAGTTTCGTCTTGGCTGACGGACTGGTCTTGATATAACCAAGACCTCGGGGCCTATTTCTGGTAATCCGTATTCTGCAGCAGTCATAAGCTTCAGGATTGTTGAAGATTGAAACCTGCAGCAGGGTAGCTATATGCTGGCACCCTATCCTCCTAAGAGGGGTGCTCCCGTTGGTGATAACCGTGAACGTCGACGGAAACGATCAATGATGAGAGGATACAGAACCAAAAGGTCCCAAGAGAAAGCCCCCGGCGGAGAGAAAACCTGGAGGTTTTAAAAGAACTGCAGCAAGGGAAAACTTAAAAGCGTCTTGTAGATCCACAAGGACATTCCTGGTTGCCGCCCCACTACTGTCGTGAGGGATGGATCGAGACATCAGGGTATAGATATACTTTTGGGCAAGGTTCTCCATTTTCTGGGGACTGGGTCGCCTGTTGCAGAGGATTGGGGGAACTCAGTTAAGTTTGGACCCCGTACGGGGACAGTACTTTGCCCACCGGTCCCAGTGCGCAGCAGGAGCAGTGAGCCCTCCATAATGGAACGAACCCACCTCCATCTCGCCTCGAAGTCTTCTAGCTCGTACCGCCAGATTGGCCGGCTAGCTGGCCGAAATGACTTGTGGTTGCTAATATGCATGTCAGTCATGCACCAGAAGGAAAGCCCGGCCAGCTGCCCAGTGCTTTGAAACGAAAGTATCGTGTTGTAAAAGGAAAATTCCCACAAAAGCAAAAAGCCTTCACCCTCGGAGCTAAAACCGGCAGCACACCCTCTTCGTGACCGCTCAACGGAAGAGATAATGTCCAGACCCCTCCTTCTAGCGTGCGTGTGGCACCCTTGCTCATCCGCTCTCAAATTCGTAACTCACACGTTTTTCTGAAGTCACGAATGTTCCTTGTACCCTGCCACCGCTATTCTGTCACCGGTATAGATTGCCAAGGGTTACTTCTTGTGCGCCATGGATAACGAAACGATAGCTGGCTGCAAACTGCAAGAACGCTCACAATTTGATTACTGTACTCCACCTGGTGCTCAGCCCGTAGACGTCCGAGTTCCTCATGTGATAAGTGGGGACGTATTCCCCTATGCTATGATTATCCGGCCCGCTTTGTTTGACAGAACTCACTTCAAATTCTTCACGCATTGCATTGGCGAGAGGGCATCCATTCATCTTCCATTTTTTGTCCACTGTGCAGGCGCGGAAAACACCAAAAAATTTAAAATTCCAAGATATTACCATCAGATTCGATTGCTGAGCTGTTGCTCTGCCCACGTTGCGCAATTGCACCCTTTGAGCTCGCATCTCAATCCCTTTTGTCTCCTCTTTCAAAGGAGTGGCTAAGCTCCTGTTTGGGGGTGACAGGTTGCATATACACATGCTTTGCTTTTATTTTCCCATCGGTTAGATATTTGAATCCATTGGCTTGGTGCCTGATGCGACGGGTTGCTTTCTGACGTTCTCCGCGCAGAAGCCCGAATAAAACCATGAAACCTGACTATGGTCTTATCTTGCGACCCGCTTCATCACGAACTCGAATGCGGTTTGTGTCCTCATGAACCTGTCACTGGCATCTTCAAACGGTCACTTATTTTTATAGCCTAAGCACTAACCGGCCCATAGAAATGCCAGACGTCCCATGATTAATATATCAGTTTCAGTGAAGAACCAGTCTTTATGCGTCTCTAGACCGTCGATATGCAACCAGCGCAAGCATGAAGGTTCCCGTCGCAGAAAATCCGGTTAGACTTGCGAGGCCCACTCGTCGCAGAAAAATATTAAGTGCTGTCAAATCATTTTTTAATCCGACCCCTTCCCATAATTCTTGTCATATCGATGTCTATGGGTGATGATTGCGAGGGGAGGGCTCGCTGAGCAGATGCTGTCAGCATGCAAGCGCGGGCGAATGAGGCTTGTCACTGTCTCGCGGCCAGGCGAGAGCTAAGTATACATCCTAGGAACCTGACAGATACTTTGCTTCAGAATCCCCCTCTGATGAACCCACAAAGAAGTCTAACAATGGATATAATGCCTTTGACCATTAATATATTACGGGTTACGGTAATCTTTGTATTAATGCTATTGGCCGCGACCGCAATCGAATCGCTGACAGGGTTCAGTAATTGATTCATACGCTCTTGGACAATCGCTATCAATGACTTTATCACAAAGTATGGGGATTTGATTTTAATCGGTAATATCGATTATTCCCAAGGAAGCCGATCCGGGTTGCAACGTTGCTGAAGGCAAATTCGCCAAAGCGTTTTCTCTAACTTTCGCTATCTCTATCGATCTCGTATTGAGAAATTAAATTCATAGAGTTTGCGCTGTTAGACATCCAGTGCCAAGTTACCCCGGCCTAGAATAATCTCCACCAGAAGTTACCTCTCCGCAAATTCTCTTAGACATTATTGTCTCCACTCCTCCATATCTCCTAGTGGTGGCGTGTCTCCACCAAAGCATCGAAATCCTGGCAGCCAACACGACGATAATAGGGAAATTTATGGAAAAGCTTATTCCACCAACCCCCGAGGATTCTTGCATCCAGATTGATGGGATCAGACTCTATTCGAAGAAATCCCAAAGTTTTTCCGTCTTGGTAGAAAAAGGAGATCTCGATATCTCGATTTTTGAGTGATACGAAATCACTCAAGTCGGTAGCGCGGAGAGGGCTTTTGCCTTCAAAATCTAACCAAATAAGACCTCAGGGCCCACATCGGATCTTGGCTCTCGCGAACAAAGTAACGAGGTGATCATGAGGGCAGACAAAAATAAGTATCTATATGTAGAGCTAAGTAAATGTGTACTAACTTTGATCGAAACAAATGGAAGCAAGCGTGAAACAAAATTAATTTTGTTGACCGGATTTTCTTCTCACTGTGGTTCTCGCTATCGATATATCGCGATATCGCCGCTGCATGCGCATGCATAGTTTGACAGTTTCGAGCTTCGCCATTGAGCATCCTGCACACCCTCCTGGTTAGAGACCCAGAAGTGACGCAATTCGCAATTGTGTCAAGTACTGTACTTAGATACAGCTCTGTGACTATATATATACAGTACTATAGTACTCCTGCTATGGCATCCAACTTTAGAAAAAATACTTTGGCTAATGTCCATACGAAAATCCACAGATCGTGCGGTTAACTAATCACAATCGACCAAAGAGGATAGGCTTGAGAATGGATATGCCTAAGATTGAAAGTGACTGTCTCCGGTCTATTTGATTTTGCGTCTATGCGGAATCAGTGATAAAACGCCCAGAGGATCTTGAGCAGCTGCTGAAGCGAGGTCCTCAAGAGTAAGCTAAGATTCATGTTACACAGATGCAGTAGCCTCGTTTGGTCTTCGTCATGTTAGAATTGCGGCATCACCGCGCCCAACAACGACGCCCCCACGGCTGCATTTACTTTTTTTTCTCACAATCGCAAAATGACCGGCGTTTTCAAATAGATGGATAAGATTCGCCTCCAAAAAATGAGAGTATTCCAGGATTTTGTTTGGTCGAACCTGGATGGCTCGAGCTCAACGGAACGGAAGCAGGCGCTCCTTCCGGGATGTTGATTACTTGGACCTCAAACGGGATCTTACTTGCATTTGCAACCGGTCTGCGTTGGGCATGTCGCAGCAACATCAACGGCAACCCGCTCGCTAATTCTCAGGATAAGAGAGATCTGTATGTGTAGGCACGTATTCCTTCATAGCCGGGAAGGCTTCGCCCCGCTACCAGTTTTCCCTGGTATGAGTATTAAACCGACCTATCGGAACGTTTGGAACCAGGTTGAGGGTAGCCAATGATGCCTGGTAAAGATGGAAGTCATCTTGGCCAACGTGCATGAAGATATATCGGCGTCAAGTTAATCGAAGGCTTGGAAGGGGAACATTAATGTACGATGCCATGCCAAATATATTTTTAATCAAAAACGACCAAATGCGATGCTACGGACGCTGCTGGAGTGTAAAAGGCTAAAAGAGACGAAACAGCATCAGCAGCCACAGAGAGGAGTTCAAGTGTGATCAAGATGTTGCAGATGCATCGATAGCTTACGCCGCGGGTCAAACGTACGGCGCTGATTTAATGAATATCGATATCGACACGTTTACACAAACGTAAGTTGAATGACCCGTTGCGCAGTTATCAAGATGCCGCTGTCGCAGAACTCCGCAGAACTCCTCGGCGGGGTTCTATTTTCTGCAAGATCATGCTAAGTTTGTCACCATTCGTTCCCAGTTTCCCAGTTTGAAACTCGTCTACGCTGCGGCCAAGTGTGGATATTTTTGGCAGGGGGGAACGAAGTGGAACCCATCGAAACTTCTTTTGAGGGCCAGATCAAAATCCCTTCGTGAAATGCTTGCTATCTTGGCCTGCAAGCTCGCCTGGGTCTGCTAGGTCTATTTTCGAGGGAGTTCCCTGCGCTTTACATACTACGAAGAGCCCATCCATGGGAACTCATCGTACTAATTTGCATAAGGCTGGTGGGGTCAGTATTGACGACTTCGGTTGACAAGAGTATGTTTGAGGGAACGGCTCGCTACCAGATATTCAAGCATCGGCACTTTTAACTGATATCGGGTCTGTTCGCGATATCATTCACCGCGCCGGCAACGCTCGTTTTGCATCCGTTATCACGGAATGATTACTCAAACCGCTCATTCCGCAACGTGAACTTGCAGTGTTTTCCTTTGGCGTATCAAGTATTCAAAATCCCTCGACGATTCGCAAATTCAAGATATCAGATTGCGCCCTTTTGCTGATGCGGGCGCTCATCGCCTCTTCACCTCCGGTGGGTTGCGGTTCAAAACAAGTATGAAATGGTCGACACCCTGCATTTGGAGGGAGCACAACAGGTGCATCGCATGCAAGTAGATGTGTAGAATAGATACTTGCATATTATACAGCTTAGCTGCCGGCGGAGTCAAAGCACAATCGAATCAGACCTTAGACTGGACAGCGCGGCATCAGACGCAGCTAGTTGAAAGGAAGTTCCAGTCATTGCCACTGGACCATGGTGCACATGATGCCGCTGCCCCCGTTACGACCACCTCATTAAGCTTACAAGAATTTGAGGGGCAATGATAACGGAGGAGTCGTTTTCAAGGCTAGAAATTGTGACATCTGGCCAGCTTGCGTCTGGATACAAGATTTTTCGGCTCATAGTAGCCTTTCGTGTAACCCCAAGTCACGCCGGCTGTATCACTAGTTTGATGCTGGGAAACCAAGATATAAGTGATATCGAATCAGAAACTCGGAAACTCGGAAGCTTCCTTGGCTAATTGAGCTGATCGTATTTTAAGGGACGGGGACCCCGAGATTGTCAACCAGAACGCCAAAAGGCTGAGAAAGTTGTAGGCAGAAGTTGATATCTTTAACTGAAATTCGGCTCGAGATAGATATGCGCGCTGAAAGGCTATGCTGAGCTCTTGATACTTGGTATGTCTGTAAATAGAGAGGATGAATGAATAGAGTTTGAAAGGCATTAGTTAGTCGAATTGGTTTTGTGGGAGCTATGACCATAGTAGGCTATAAGATGACCGTTGATATATCGATATTCCATACTTAGAAGTGTGGAGGCTGGTGGGTCTTGTGTGGTATTTGGTGTAGCCGGTGCCAAGAGGTCGCCGAATTATCCGTGACAGGAAATGCGTGGGAGCTGCGCAGTTTTGGGTACCAACGGCTGAGCCCCACCCGCCGCGGAGTGGCGCCCCAAAGCTAAGCCGCAGTTAAGCTCCCAAGAGCCGCGAGGTCCTGATGTCAACATACTTCCATCCATAGCTTCTCCATCTGACCAGCATACCATATTCATCATGCCGGTACGAATTGCAATCCACGGGTACTCTAACTCATCATCACGAGGCTAACTTATCTCAGGCCTACCATTCCAGCTTCCTCAGCGACACCGACGTCCGGATAATAGGTACGCAGCTATTCGTCAGCTATCGATTCCCCGCAAACGAGCTTCGAGAGTAATATATTCTTTGACCGGAACTGATCGAATCCGCTCCCCGCAATATAGGCAACTTTGGACTGCTGCCTCTCCGGACTAGGACCCGTGGCCCTGCCTATACTCTGCCGTTACTCGGAGCCGAAGATGACGAGATCCACGTCGACCCGGAATCGGAGTCGTACGATATCCTCGATGAAACACTCGTACTCTTTAGGGCGAACACACTATTCCGAAACTTCGAAATCAAGGGACCGGCCGACCGGGTGTTGATTTACGGAATCTTGTTTATCAGCGAGTGTTTGGGGAAGATCAAGCCGAACATGTCCGGAAGGGAGGCTGAGAAGGTAATTGATGACTTTCTACCGGATTGGACTATGGCACGGGGTGTGGAGAGGTCTAGGAGTGAATATGCTAGCTGACGGTGTTATGGATTGGTCCTTATAGGCGCTGAACACTCTGGCTCTTGAGCACTTTGCGCTACCGGGTGATCCGACGTTCCCATTGAATGCTCTATTCGCACCAGCGAGGGATAGGAACGAGGCGGATACTCTTCGACAGTATATCAGCCAGATGAGACAGGAGCTCACGATCAGGCTGCTGTCGAGGGTGTACTTTGAATCGGCAACCGTGCCGTCGAAGGTAAGGACAATCGAGTTTATCTCAAGCTTTGAATAAGATGTTTCAAGAGAGTGTGCTAATAAACCCCCCCGTTGGATAAAGTGGTGGCTAAGCTTTACAAAGAGGAAGTTCATGGGCAAGAACTTGTGAGCTGGAGGCGCCGATATCGATATCAGTGTCGATAACTCTAGTCTATGTTGGTGGGGAGCCCACTATGTTAGCCTTTTTCGTGAGCCCTTCGACTCGCTGTCTTCTGATCTTATAACTACCACACAAAGCGACTTTGATACAATTACATTCCATATGCTACCGCAGACTCCCAGAAATACTTACCATTACAGCGAACAAGTATCGCTTTGATATATCGATATGCTAGCTGTGGTGTGCTGACCCCCACGTGACTGCCCTGACGAGCAGATGCGAGTGTTTGCGTAACTTGGCCACCTTCTGGAAGCATCGCTAAACTCGACGCCGCCGCACCTGCCTAAATTTTCGGTCTTTGTAAACCGTGTTAACTCAACCAGACCCGAAGACCGGACTCCTTTTCTTCTTCGACATCCCACATCCCTACTACTTAAACCTGGGTTCCGTTCTCTTTTAGATAGAGATTCTCCTTCGCCGGTGCCTTCACTTCTTCTTTTCTCTAATAAGTTTAAGAATTCTATTGTTCTGTCGCCACAATGTTCGGCCTAAACCCACAAGTGTAAGAGTGTCCCCTGCAACAATAGTTCTCGTGCAAGATGGTCGCGAGACCAGATCGAAGCGACATCGGATGCTAACGGATTAATTGCGTATCCATAGTTCCAACATCGTAGTGGTCCTCGGACTCATGCAGGTCGCGAAGAAGATACCCTTCGAAGATGAGAACGTTCTGTGGGCTGTCCGTGGCCTCTACATCCTCTCCAACATCATCATCGTCTCCTTGTACTTCTATGTTGGAAAACAGATCAAGAAGAAGAATGGTATGGCACCGATGCTCCACCCTACTCTAGGCTTCCTTTCTAAGGTAGAGCGATGCTAACATTGTGTGCGCTTCATAGACATGACCACCATCAAATACGTCGAACCTGCTGCCCCACTCTCCGGCGAAGAACCTAAGCTTATCACTACCACCATCTGCCAATACGACGAAGGCCAACTGAAGTCCCTCTACAAGTCCCAATTGACCGGTATGGCCATGGTCGGTTTCATGCATCTCTACATGAAGTACACCAACCCACTGTTGATCCAGAGCATCGTCCCATTGAAGGGTGCTCTCGAGGGAAACCTGATCAAGATCCACCTCTGGGGCAAGCCAGCCGCTGGTGACTTGAAGAGACCATGGAAGACTTCAGGATTCATGGGTGCCGCCGGCGGGGAGACCAAGAGCGACAAGAAGAGCATCGAGCAGGCCGAGAAGTCCTACCGGGGAGGTGCTAAGGAGGAGTAAATACGCTCCCCGTTCTTTTCGATCGTAGACATTCTGTTTTATATCTACAGTGGAGCGTAAACCTCTTGTAGACGGATGTTTTAATGGGTCTGTTTATTCTGTAATGCCGGGGTTAGGCGGGCTTATTGTAGATATTTCGGAGCGCAATCGGCAATAAAAGTTTAGCGTCCCAGTATCATTTCTTAGAGCGGTGATTACAGTCGATACTATGCTATGAATCTGCAGGGGAAGAGTCTACGGAATACTATACAATCATCAGTAGCTCTGTCCAATGCCCGATTTCTAACATGTGCAGGGATTTCTGGCTGGTGTTGCGAACGCGTCTTCCCACCAAATTCAACTTCAACTTGAGCTCTCGCGTCCGCTAAGCTTCAAGACCAGGTCAGACCCCAGCATACCGCCGCCACCAGTCTCCAAATACTTCTATCCACGAAATTGTCGCATTCCTAGAACGTAGAGAATCACTACCTCGATACTCCAGGCCTTTCTCAGTCATACTAGCCACAATGTCGGACGACGAAATGGATCTTGACGACGGTCCCGTCGATACGGGCATAACATTCTCAACGATCGAAGCCAAGGGCAAACGGAGCGCTGCCAATTTGCCTGTGGAAGTTGGAGATTCGTTACCTTGGTGAGATCCAGAGCGGATGCATAGCCTGCGACCTATAACTCTGATATGGAATTGTGCATAGGGTTGAGAAATACCGACCTCAAAGTCTTGATGATGTGTCTGGTCATGAAGACATATTAACAACAAGTAAGATTCGCTCTTACGTCGCCCTATTCGTATACATGAGCGATGCTAATATCATGTCTAGTCAATAAATTCATTGATCAAAATGTACGTTTTTCAATGCTTCGGTATATCACATCCCTTGCTCACGACGTTAGAAACTCCCCCAGCTCCTCTTCTATGGCCCTCCCGGAACCGGCAAAACATCCACAATCCTGGCACTGGCACGGCGAATCTACAATACCAAATCCGAAGCTGCTCTCCGTCATCATGTTCTAGAACTGAACGCCTCCGACGACCGTGGCATCGATGTCGTCCGAGAACAGATCAAAACATTCGCATCAACGAAACAGATATTCTCCTCCTCAAAACTGGAACCTACGAATGTTGCTACTTCGGTTGCACAATTCAAACTTATCATTCTGGACGAAGCCGACGCCATGACATCGACCGCCCAGAATGCTCTCAGACGTATCATGGAGAAATACACATCCAACGTTCGATTCTGCATTATCGCAAATTATACCCACAAGCTCAATGCCGCGCTATTATCCCGATGCACTCGTTTTAGGTTCTCTCCTCTTCCGATCCCGGCGCTACGGAGGAGAGTAGAACATGTTATAGAATCCGAACAAGTCAGGATCGACGAGGCGGCCGTAGATGCGCTCTTACATCTTTCGAGAGGCGATATGAGACGTTCTTTGAACGTCTTACAGGCGTGCTTTGCAGGATCCACACCGCTGGATAAAAATGGCGTCGCGTTATCCGGTCCAGATGTCCAACGGGAATTAATCACGGAAGCGGCGATATATGAATGCGTGGCAGCACCCCATCCAGAAGATATCCAAGCAATAATGAATACGCTTCTAACCGAAGATATAACGACGGCGTTGATTACAGTGAACAGGATCAAAACGCTGAAAGGCCTGGCGCTGACTGATATTTTGCAAGCGGTGGCTGAGGAACTATGTAGACTTGAAGTTAAACCGCATGTAAGGGTGCATTGGTTGGCGGGTATGGCGGAGATTGAGGGAAGGGTAGCGTCTGGAGGGAATGAGAGCATTCAAACCGCGGGTTTCGCTGGGGTGGTAAAGGCTGGAGCAGAGATGATTGCTAAAGGGTAACATCTCAGAGCTTAGAAAGAAATTATAATACCATCATCCGTGTGCTCACAGACCTTCAAGGTTCAAGGTTGTATTAACGACTTAGTCTCTGTAACCCACGACTCTACTTCTAAATACGCATAACTCTAATATTAGACCACTTTCATCTAGACCAAATCTGCGCCGGCACCAAGTATTTTCCCGAATATCTCTAGCCCCTCTCTCCCAAAAGCAGTCCCAACCCCGACAGCCGCAGCTCCAGCTTTTATCATTCTCTTGAATCCTGCCTGATCCCCAACCCCACCGGCTCCAATGACCACGATGTCTCTAACTCCCTCGTGCACACTCTTATCGAGCATACTCCTTATAGTAAAAACATTCCCCAAACTCAACGGATGAATGCTTGCCCCTGCCAACCCACCAACCCCTGTTCCAGACGCGGATGCTATGATCGGAGACAACTCCCCTTCATTCGTATTCGGGAGGTCAAAGGAGTAGAACAACGAGTTTCCCAGAGTGTTAGTCGCTGTGATGAACGACAGTAAATCGGGAAACTCCTCCACGGTAGATATGAGCTCGTCAAACTGGTGTTGATAAGTATACGGCGGAGTCTTGATCCCCACAGGTACCATTTTCACATATAAAGATTCTCGTAGATTGTGAAGATCGTTTAGATATGGCCTCAACCCTGACGATGAGTACGCCGGTGGCGGTTTGTCGGGAATATTTGGACATGAAAGATTGATCTCCGCGTATATGTTGAGATTATCCTTGGTCGCCCATTTGGAGATAGAAGAGATAGAAGAGGTTACTTCTGAGGATGTACCGGTGACAGAGATGATGAAGGGTTTCGATTGCGGACCTTCAGATTCGGTAAGGATTGTGTCTATGGATGTGAGGTAGTATGGAAGCGGATGAGGAGAGTATCCGTAAGTGTTTAAGGATGAAGAGTTCGGAAGGAAGGCATGTTGGTGGATCGAAGGGTCATCCTGGAACCCAGTGACTGGGAAAGAGGTACGGGTTGTGACTGCGCCGGTTGAGGGGGAGTTGTAAAGGGTTTTCAGATCTGATAGAGTGGTTGCCCACGGTGTAGACGTGTTCAGGAGGGGTGGCGAGATAGTAATCCGAGGCGCCATATTGGATCGCTGACAATAGCGCTTAGTGATATGCCAACTTTATCTATAAAATAGCTGCGTCAATATCAAGATATCATGCTAGCTAGAATGAAGAGGCGTTTTCCTGAGTCACCAGCTTTACCTCAGCGTCGCGTTTTGACCAGGTAAGCCCTACCAAGTACTTCCCAAAGAAGTAGAATATATCTCAGCAAGAATTATCTTTAAAGAGGAAGTCGTGTATCAAGAGCCGGGGTTTAGCAGATGCGGAAGATCCCGTGTAACATGGGACAGAGAGTATTTTGTGTTACCCTCCAAAATGCAACAAATTCTACAGTCTTGTGGAGTCGACATACCACGGCTAAATGTTCAATCCAACACTCCGATCTTCTGAAAGTCGATGCCGGCTGCTTAGGAGATATCTCCTCTGCTGCAAAAGTGGTGATAGTGGGGTTGCAATTTGATGTCGGCCACTAGTTGTCGTTCCATATCACGGCCTTATCACGCATCCTTGCCTTCACACCTTCATGAATTCCAATGCTGACTTCGGCCTCCACGGAACAACGACCCTCGATGGTGTAGTTGGTATCACAACAGGCTGTAATAGTCTTCAGAAGTCAAACTTCTGATCAAAATCGTAACCTGCAGGTCACCAGTTCGAATCTGGTTCGAGGGATCAATTTTTTTCTGCTCCGATTCTTTTTTTTCTGAGTTTAAAATTTTGCCTCGTCTTCTTTTGGATAGCCGGTTGTGCTGCTGGGATTGGAGGCTTAAATGGGTAGTTCCGTAGGGGTGTGCCGGGATCCATGTACGAGAATACGAAACCTTGAGCTAAAAGCTCGGGGTGGAGTTTGCTGGTCAACCCATAGAGTATCTCAACGACGATACGATAAGAAGTGAATGGCATCTAAATATCTTCAGATATACCGTGGTGGGCTTTCAATTGATACATTTCAGAAACCCATCTAGTTCCGAACCGTGATGCCGGCTCAAACTTTGGTATTTATCGGAAGCCGAGGTATCTGAATCCCACCACGATGGTGAGAGGAGCTATCCAACCGATCCAGTCAATTCATGACAGCGCAGTCCACATATCCAATCCCAGGCCAGTCTGCATCCCCAAAGCACCGAATGTGATAGTCTGACGTTTCGTCGACGTGTTCTCCGTGATGACTTCGCCCGCCCCGTATCCACAGCGGGGAAACATGGAAAGCTCATCAATGAATTGCCTCAATTACTTCAAAGAATCGAGCATCGAAGGGATAGCTAGATAAGAGGCCCTCAATCCGGTAGCCAGTCCCGACTTCACGCGAAGCCTCCTAGTTTTGAGGCTCGTCCGCGGTTTCGTAACGGTTTTCTTGAACAATGCGCCAACAGTGAAATATCCTTAATTTAGCTTTATTATTATTAAGTGGTTTCTTTTCTAAACTAAGTCTAAAAAGGGCCGGTTCCTTATCCTTCTGAGATGTCCTCCGTTTCCCAGGACCTCGCTTTCTTCCTTAAACACTTCGTGGAGTGCAGCGTTCGCCCACAATTACAACTACAGCTTCAGCTCCAACTGTCCACGACTTCGAGTTTGGCGGAGAGGAATTACAACGCAACGCAGTTAAGGTCCACGTTGAACGAGAAGATGGATAAGGCAGAAGAAAATCCGAAGTTCCTGCCAACGGTCCAGAGGTCTAAACCCTTGGATCTGTCTCATCACCTTTCGCCGTTAGCTAGGAGGTTCAAGCAGTCCAAGCTGCAGGGGCTATACAAATATGGTGCCAGTAAGAATATCTCATTGTAACTTTCGTCGTCGGGAATCTTCGAATACCGATAGCTGCCAGGCTAGTTATTATTATAAGGATATTATGCATGAAACTTACATAAATCAGTACCAGGAATGGCCAATCTCGCTGGCGGGATGCCCCATCCCTCCTTCTTCCCGTTCGATTCCTTCTCCGCCACCGCTCTCACCCCGAACCACTTCACAACTGGCCTCCACACAACGTTCCTTCAATTACTCGTCTCCATCAAAAAGCCTAGTCACTTCACAATCCCCAAATTCCCTTCTCCAAATTCCTCAGACCCGTCAACAGATATTTCCCTCGCAAGCGCATTACAATACGGTCGCTGTGAGGGCTTACCTGTTCTCCTTGACTTCGTGAAGGACTTTGCGATCAATTATCAGCATCAGGGAAAGATTCCATATGACTCGCCGAGTGTTATATTGACATGCGGGAATACGGATGGATTCAACAAGGCCTTGGAGGTGCTGGCTGATCCGTATAGGGGGGACAAGATATTGATGGAGAAGTTTGTGTATAAGGGTGCAGTTAACAGTAAGTTGCGCATCCTTTCCGACCCCAGATTCGCAAACACAAACCCGAGTCCTGGGTGTGGTCCAATACTGATGAGAATACAATGGTAGCGGCGGCTTTCAGAGGAATAGATGTTGTGCCGGTCGATGTTGATAAGGAAGGCATGATTGTCGAGGGGGATGACGGTCTTCAAGGAATACTAGAGTCGTGGGACGTGAGGAGGGATGGGCCACGGCCCCACCTTCTATACACAGTCACGTAAGCCAAATTTCCACCGCTCGGGTTTTAAGAACATACACGCTGATGATATATGATATAGTATGGGTCAAAATCCTACGGCAGGAGTCCTCAGTCTCAAGCGTCGCAAGCAAATCTACGCATTGTGCCAAAAATACGACATAATAATCCTTGAGGATGACCCATATTGGTTCTTACAATATGATATTTTCGCCGATGTTCCAGATAACGATACTTTCCTGGGCAGTCTGGTGCCATCGTATATGACTATCGATACCGACGGACGGGTTGTGCGGTTCGATACGTTTTCCAAGACGATGGCGCCGGGATGTCGGCTTGGTTGGGTGTGAGTAGACCCCGTTCCAAATTTCCGTGGATATCCATGTATCTACAGGAATCTGGTACTAATTTCAATATCTTCACCAGAATCGGTCATCCAACAATAATAGACCGCATCCTCCGCCTGTCGGAACTCACGACTCAAATGCCGTCAGGTGCAACTCAAGCCCTCGTTGCCAAACTTTTGATCCACACCTGGTCCATGTCCGGCTGGATAACCTGGTTATCCCTCCTCCGTCACCAATACGAATCTCGAATGAACACCCTCTGCACCTCTCTCGAGGCTGGAAGAACAGTGACCATGATCCACCTAAAGAACATCCGGTTGAAGGAGATCGTAGATCAAGACGGTAATGTTATCGATAGCGGGAAATACAGCTTGGTACACAAAGCTGTGAAAGAATTGTACGAGTTTGAAAGGCCGATGGGGGGTATGTTTGTCTGGGTTAGAGTTTACTTCGAAATCCATAGGCTCTACGATGGGATGAATGGACGGGAGATCATGAAGGCTCTTTGGGAGCATTTAACGGGTGAGGAACTTAGGTGCTTGGTGTGCCCCGGGCAGGCCTTTGGGGCAACCGATGAAGTTGAGGAGCGAGAAGCTTGGAAGTATTTCAGACTTTGCTTCGCAGCGGTCGACGAAGCTGAACTGAGAAGAGCAAGTGTGGCGTTTGGGAACGGAGTGAAGGAGTTCTTTGAATTACAAGAATTTCCCAAGAAAGACGACGAAGACAGTACTACATTGAACGCAGAGATGGATATGCGTATGCCTCAGTTCTGTTGATTTATGTCGTGTTTGCGGCTTTAGATATTACCTGCTGTTTCTGGGAGCTATGGGGTTTGGTTGCAAGTGTTTTGTAGATTTTCAATCGGGTATGAATTGGGTTATATGTAAGATAATGAGCAGATTGGACATACATATATATAGCACATTGGCATAATGATATTTTTATCTATCAACGATCACCACTGAAGATAAAAGATATGCGGCTATAGTAAAGAAGTACTTGTTCGAGTGCCTACTGGCCCTGTGAGTATTGACATCAGTGGCACTCCAAGCATGGCTTGGGGGATCTATAAATTGGAACACAACATTTAGAGCAATTAATGGAGAATCTATTTAGATATTTTGACGAATGACTTTTCGATATTTTCCGAATCGACCTCTATACATCTAAATATAGAGCGACGGAGCCACAGCCGTCAGCCACCAGTAAAGATAATAGTAGAAAGAGACATTATACATGAAATGATAATCCAAATCTTAGTGGTATTATAGGTGATAGTAGCTAAAAACAGAATAAGCGATAATACATCGCAAGTCCCAGCGCTTCCCTATGCCAATTGATATCAAAAGCAGCTTTGTCAAAAGACCCCAGTCAAAGATTTGTCGCGTAAGGACTGCAAATGTCACTAAACATGCCAGTTCTAAAATGCTGAAACCAAGTTTATCTCTTTTTTAATCTTCCTGTCCCACCTTTTGTTCCTGGGATACAGTCGCCTCTACTGGCCATCCCATTGGAGAGGCATCTCTGCACCCTCAATCAGTTCAATCCCTTGTTCATCGTCAACTAACTTTGCAAACTCTTCTTCCGTTAATATTCCGCCACCTTTTGTCCCCTCCGGTCGAGGTAGTGCGAAGACTTCTCTTGATACAACCTTGACCTGCATTAGCACGCACCCGGCAACATGCCAAATATCTTCCAGCGTCTTTAGCGCCCCGACGCTGAGTCTGATCCTCTCCTTCGCCATAAACCCCTCTTCCCCGTATAGCAGCCACGAGCAAGCGGATAAGTGTACAATCGCACTTAATGTTATGATGCAGGTGAAGAATGGTGTGTGTTTTATGAGTGGTGTTGGGAGGGTTATAAGTTTTGATATTGCGTCTGCTGCGCGGATGGCTTTCGTGGTATGGAACGCTACGGGTTTCGATGTTGTCGTCCATTGGGTTGGTGGTGTACATGATGTTTCGTCCGGTACAAGTGAGATGGCGAGGTGTGATTTTGGTCGGTGTAGGTATATCGACGCACTATATATCTTTGTCAGTTCGGTTCCTCCCATTATTAGACGGAATTCAGTGATACTTACGCATTTATCACCATGTGTGCCTGAAACAACATCTCATCTACTCTCCCGTCTTTATCTACCAACTCTTTCTTTCCAGCCGGTAAATGTAACATCCAATTCACCAAACTTGTGTCCGCAGAATCCACCCTAGGATCATCTGGGTTATCACTACCTCCACACGCCAGAACCTGTCCTAATATCCGTACAGCTTCAACTCTGTACGCATATGATGAAAAGGGCCTGTTATCCTCCGAAAAATATCTTTCGTCGAAGTCTACTAGAGACCTCGTAGGCGGTATTCGGCTGGATAGATACTCTTGTTCTTCGCAAGGTAGCGGAACCGTGCATTCCACACTCCATAGCCTAAAACAATCCCTTTGATGTACCCCTGCGAATATCCCATCCAGAAAGTATAACTCCCACCATGTCCGCCTCCAGCTTTCCTCGATAACGGGATCTCCTTCACCGGCTGCCTCCGCGAAACCCTCCAGATTCATGCCGAGTTCTAACGCCATTTCGATCGCGATATCCTTCACCTGACCGCTGCGCTCTTGCAGGTTATCGGCATGCAACCCGATGGCAAATAGTAACATTGCCTGTACGGTAAACGAATTCCTGGGCGCGTTCTGCTGAAACAACGTAAAATCTGCAGCATCCCTAAACGATTGGTGTGGTGCCGAAGGCGCATAAAACGAGCCTATAAACCGCATAACCGGTAGTAGCTGTGTGAGTTTCGCAGCTGCAGTTTTGATAAGATATGCGGGAGGTAGGATAAAAGGGTGCGCGGAGTGGAAGTATGCATAGTAGAGTTGTATCAAGTTGGCAGTCGGTTGTGGAGGGATATGGTCATGCACCGATGCGAAGTTGGTTGATCCTCGATAATGATTTCTAACATTTTCCAGTGCATTTGGAGGAGGAGGTCCAGGGTTGGGTTGGTTCCTCGATACTGGTGGTGAATTCGCGGGCGACACCGTCGCATTAGATGCGGTAGACACGGATGCTTGCCGGGTTTGTGAGGATGCGCGAGACGTTGAACCTCGTTCTAAATCCAATATTGACCACCAACGTCAGCTTACACCTTTTAACATCTTAAAATCCTCAAGGAACTGTTTCAACACCGCTCTTGCACCTGAAAAAAAGCAAAAAGAGGCATCGAACTTGAGGGGTGATGTCGTGAGAGGGACTGGGAATTGTACCATTGCCGCCGCCATCACTCATCACTCCGAAACCGCCTTCCCCGCCACTAACACTCCCCGCCCTGCTCTGGGCCGACGTTCGTCTCCTGCTTCCCTTCCATCCTCTCCTACTTTTGACATATATACAATCCCTGGAATCGGTCACACATCTAGAACAGCTAGGCGTGCCAGCGTCGCATTTAAGATGCCGGCTGCGACACTCAGTACACGCTAGGGGAACAGGAGGAGGGCCTACAAATCTCGCGACTCGCAAATATGGTTGGCCGCCAGTGTTACCCGACTGTGGTGGAGGAGGAGATGCTTCGACTTTCACGCCGCCTTGCATGACATCTCCGCCTTCGGTGTATAACGTTGAAGGGATTGTTTGAGTTTGCGGTAAAGGGGCAGATTGCGGTGGTGGGAAGAGAGATGGTTGATGTATGGATTGTGGTGATATCAGGTATTCCGTGGTTGTTGGAATACTGGGGTGTGAGTTGGATCTTAAAGGGAGCGAGGGATATCCCATTCCATTCGGTAAGCCAGAAGGCAGAACACCGACACCAGAACCAGGGTATCTGTAGGCTCCACTTTCTTCTTCATCGTAATTATCTGCGGATGGAGGAGGGGGTTGCTGGTGAAGCTGGAGGTTTTGATATTGGGCGATTGCGACAGGTTGTAAGAAGTCCGGCATCGTGACGCTCTGGAAGCTGTAGGGGACGTGGAGTTAATAAAATCGATCAGGCCTTCCAGGTCCCGGCCACTTCCTAACATGCACCTTGTAGGCGGGGCAGATAGGCAGGCTAGGTTGTATGCACAATAATACTGATCCAGCGCTGCTGTTTTTCGAAGAGAAACCAGGGCAAGGAAAAACGAAAGAAAACGGAGCCGGTGCGGTCTCGCGAAGTGAATTGTGCTCCTCGACGCCGCAGAGCGCTAAAGGGCAAAGTTATCGCAGATAACGACTTGGCGTTACACAGGCCGATATTGGGGATATCGATATCGCAGGCAAAGGAATTGTTCTGGAACCGACAAGCTGGTGACGACGATGTGCTGCTGCGCGAAAGGAATCGATTGGGTGATTAGCATGGTTGTTACGTACAAATAATTGCTAGTTGCAGTAACTGTCAAGTAGAGGCAGACGACACACCTCTGGGTATCCAATGTGGACAGTCCGATAGCTTCAGATGACAAATGGGTTCTCAAGGAACCGCGGGCTTTAATCAAACACGAAAATTCCAAGCTTGGTCGAGTAATTTAGACGTTTGGGGGATATTGGGGGGACAAGTTTTTCACTTCAGCTAGCTCTTCCGCAAGCTGAAGGCAGTCGTTAAACGATGCGAACCCGCTTTCTGAAACTCAGAGGCAACCGCGAAGAAAGCGGTGCTGGTACTGTGTGGGCTTCGGATCTGAATCAGGGCCCTGTCAAGAGCCTCACTGTACCTGGATATCTGTCGGGATTACGTGCGTTAAACTGTCAGGAAAATTCTTGGGCCATTCGAGAAAATGATGCGTAACAATTGAAAAGAGTGGTCGGCGATCATGAGAAGACGGCGACCAAGCAGGCAGATAAGCAGGAGGAGTCAAAAGGAGGAATCAAACCCCTCTCTTGTTGCTAATGCGAGTCCCGGCTAGTAGTTGTGCCACGTTATCGGGTGGAGGGCATGCCGCTAGCAATCTTCGATAGGGAAGGAACGAACGGCTATTAGAGAGGCCCTCGCAGGAGTAATGAAGGGTTGGAAATAAATACTGACATGCATCCCCGCTTTTCAAAAGCAATGGCCTTGCATCGGATTCATCTCTTTATTTCGCTCTCCTGAAATCGACCTGTTCCGGTGCGCAGAAACAAAAGCGAAAGTCGTTTCTTGTCCAACTCCTCTCCATTACGCCTCCCTTTTCATTGGAGCTCAATCTTCGATCAACAGCGCGATTGGAATTAAAAGCGATATCTGTGCGGAGGACCCCCACTATGAGCAGCGACCTTTCCACTTTTTATCCCACCCTCCAGTCATTTAAGATCAAACCACACAAGAAAGTCTTGGGCGTTTGGCCTAGGTACCCAGCCTGGCAAGATTGAAGCTCACGATTCTCGACACCCGCGGATGCCTAGGCCCTTGATCTCCGCCAGCTAGCTGTCCAACAGCATTCGATTGCTGCCATATAATCAGATGTTCATGCTCATGAATTCTCTGAAGAATTCTTCTCGGCGGGAAGGAGAAAAAGGCTGATTTGCCCCTGGTCGTACGACTGCGGTTGCTTATCATCCCGCGCTGCCGGCTCCAAATTCGGCCTAGTCAGGTGGACGACTCGTCTGAAATTCCCAGATTTCTGGCCCTTCCGGCCGTGGCTTGAGCAAGCCTCCGGCTCCGTATCTTTTTTGGATTACCACATCAATAAATGTGCCGATATCCATGAGTTCTGTGACTGTGACTTTGACGTCCTTTTGCTTTCGCTGCTCGTATTCGTGCGAGTTTGACTATTTCTTAAGCCCGTAAGCGTATTCGATATGCATGTGCCGTATCTGGAATCCATTTGAGCTGGGGTTGACATCGGTGGGAATGCATGGAGCTAAGGAAGCTTAGATCCGGCCCTGGTTTATGAACCGCCACGAAACAGCCAAAAGCATGTGATTGAGACTCCATATTCATGATATCCCGTTCGCGAGGGGGCGCCTCACAAGATAGAGGAGCGGTGAAGATGGAGATGGGTAGCTCGTGTCGAGGCGACATCGGTGCAAAGTCTCTGTAAGATAATCTGTCGTCGGGATAGCTCGAGGTCAGCTTAAGCTCGTCACGAGACCGACAGCTCGATTTGGCTGGAGAACGGCAACACACAAAATCCAACAAAGTGTAGTAAATGCGTAAACGCTCAGCGTTCTGGATTTGCGGTTGGAGCGACAATGCTAACAGCGAATCCCCATCGATGGCCGGAGCTGAGCATATGTCATCAACTTAAAACTCCACCTATTATCGCGACGCCATCGCCTGTGATAGTTCCATAGCTCATCCTATTGCTCTCCTCCCGAATCTCGCCGTCAAACCGCTAGTTCGATTGATCACCCTCCCGACATCTGGTGAACCCGCTGGCGGGTGCCAGTGAATGCTATCCGGGAAAGCGGATGCCCGCAAATTTATCACCTAACTAGTTTACCGGTTCTACTCTAGCTATCTATCATTACCAAATCGACACGATGGCTTCTCTTCTTCGCAGAACGGACATGAACCTCTTCCGTAAAGCTACCACTGGCAGGTTCCGTAGCTTTAACCCCATTCACAATACTATATCTCGTCCTCGTGTTACGGTATGTCCTAGCTGCACTCATCTGCATCGTTGTTATCATGTTTTGCTGACGCAGCATACCAATCAGTCCACCAATAGCAAACCTTCTTCCGAATCCCAGAAGCTTCACAGTGGCAAATCAATTCCCAATACTCCCGGATACATGGTCTCCCCGTTTTATTCAGGTCTATCCAGTGCTGTTGCACCTGCGATATTCTTACTTTTCTACATCGAGTTTTGGGCTGGATGGGATGATATGAGATATTTAAGCAAGCTTGGCTGGCGATGGTGCTGGCGGCGAGTTTCAGGATTCTGAGCTGCATACGAATGCAACCTACGTGTCAGATGGGAGCCTAGGAAACAAAAGCCGCAGAGTTATTTTGTTGGTCTTATTACCCGACCTGGTTTTTCTTTCTATGAATGGGCGGATTTGGAAATTAACTGGTATTTCTGGACAACAACCAGTCGTGTAGACAGGATGGTTATCAGGAGGGGGTGGTAGTTAGGACCGATTTGGGAATTTTGTAGCTACAACTATTGTCAGCTGACGCTAACACTGAGTTCAGATGCAAGATCCATTTGGCAGCTCTTGTTGATAGAAAAAACTCAGGAGACATAAGCTCCGGCAATGCTCCGCAGAGGCCTTAGTACCTAGAGCGCTAGAGTTCTGATGAGGAGACCGTTACCAATCAATCCCGTATAACCTCCCCTATTACAGGGAGCTCACATGAAACCTCTAAAGTCCACAGAATTACACAGAACGAATACACTTAGAACCTCTCCATAACCCGTTTGAGCCTCACTTCAGGTTCCACGACCATAAAACCGTCTACATAGTCAACATCAACTGATCATTCGCAACGTTTCCCTTCATTTAAGGGCTCCAACCCGAACAAGTGAGCCGGCAACTGACCGTTCTATTTTTTTCCAAGCCTCTCATGCCGCCATAATAGTCATTCCGTTTACCGAAGCAGCCGGCCCAGTATCTGCAGCTTGACCCCTCTCTTCCTTGGGCTTCGTTACACAACCCGTCCCAAACCGGCGCTGCGGATTCAATATCCCTCCCCCAATGCATTCCCCACGGGCTACTAACAGCCACGGGACAGCAGTAGAGAGGAAATACTTTTTTTTCCCGCAACTGAAACCTTAAAAGCACGGATAACGCTATTTAAACCGGGAGGGTGGGGCACCGGTGCGTTCCAACAAATAACCTCGCGACAGGTTGTTTGCTTGTGTAACGTACACATGTATAATGGTCTGCGATGTACCCCTCAGTACTCCGCTCGATGATTCAACAATGTATATGTAGCCATGACTAGGGATGCGATAGATTTTGAGGCGTTATCTGATCCGTAGTCAGGCCCGCCAAGTCATGTTGTGCTGCGTACGACCAGTTAAAAACTCACATGCAATTGCTTAAGTACTTCGCCCTCGGTATATGCATATGTCTCTACGATGGTCGCCGTAATCCTGAGAAGCCGGATATGCATAGCAGAAGACCACGATGTTGCCAGTATATGGATCCCGAGTCTTTGGAGACGCATATGTTTCACATCCTTGCATAGGTAGTCATGAGACGGATTACATGCAGAGTTATACTCCGCGGAACAGTTTGTACGAGATCTTTGGGTTCCTATACGTCGGTGAGGGAGAAGTGAGAGGAACAGCGTTCATTGACACTATCATACGAACTAACCACTAGGCAGCTACTATATACCACTAAGCTAAGGAGGAACTTGAAAAGGACAAACAATAAGGGTTTTAGCATTGGCTGAATGCTAAAGACTGTCGTCTCAGGAATATATCCTCGATGAGGATAGCAGAACACACTATGGTGCCCTAATATGTGCATAGTGGAAAAAAGCTCGAAGGCAAATTTGAACATGAAGTCAATGGAATGAAACCGTTTTAGTAATAAAGAGAGCACAGTAGGAAAACAAAGTGGAGTAGTAGTGATAACAAAGAAAATAGAAACAGGTAATGACTGAGTAGCGATGTCAGGTAAGGCGGTATTAACAATTAAAGCGAAACGCTGTCGTGGTATCTCTGCTGTAAACCAGTTGAAAGAAAAACGTAGAGCATGCATGCTGAAGCGGAAACCAAAAATAGACACTTTTGTTAACCCAAGGAAAAAAATGCCGCTGTGCTTTTGAATTCGTAAAATCGTGAGAAGTAATTCCCGACTGGGCGATGGTCGTCGTCGTCAAATGGTCTGGCTATGAAACCGAGACTGTCAGAGGTAGGGCAGGCTTATTTTCCGACACGGAAGATACGGTCGAGGAAGCCGCTGGATGAACCGGTGCGTGTCATTGGCTTTGGACTGAATCCAAGGGAAAGGCGACGCTTGGTGTCTGCGGAGGAAGCCTGGTAGGGGTAAAACATGTCAGTATGCCTTCGTACATAGGAGGCAGGGCGTGGCGAGTGACGTCAGACATACCCGTTCTCGGCTGGTGGATGCACGTCGCTCTCGCTCGTTAGACATGGACAGAGATCGCTCCATTTTGATGCTCTGGCGCTGCTCGACCTTAAGCTTCTTCTTGTGCTTCCTCTTCTCTTCCTGAAGCTGCTCGAGCTGCAGAGGACGTTAGTTCTGAGCGTCCGTGAGATATACGTAGATCAAGGAGCGTGAGACATACCTCTTCGAGATAGTTATTCTGCTCTGCGCTCCAAGCACGGTTGGCAGACTTGACAAGTTTCTCCAACTCCTTCAATCTCTCCTCCTTCCTACTGCCCCATTCAATCGAGACGGTGCTCATCCCATCCATGTCATCGCTGTTACGACGAGCGGAATCCTTGAAGGTGATCCGGGAAGCCTGGGGAGGAGTGCCTCCAGGAGTGTCGAAGTAGATCTAGGTAATCCGGTTAGCCTGCAAGCCGTGCACCGGAAGTTTGCTAACAACCGCTCATCTACAGGAGTCGGGGGTCAACCAAACACAGAACCCTTAACTTACCGAACGATTGATGCTGGTGTAAGGACCAGCGGAACGAGTTCGCTCGTTTCGGACCTCTTGCTCGACCTTGTCCAAGGCAGCGTGCCTGTCCTTGAGGGTTCGGAGCAAGCGAAGGTTAGCTGCAATCAACTGTTCGACGTTGCTCTTTTCATCCATGTCCCTCTTTCTAATCTCTTGAAACTCCTTTACAGTCTCCGAGAGGATGTCGGCCGTCTGCTGAATGTAGTCGTCGACTTCATTCTTGCTAGCAATCGGGGAGTCATCCTCGCGGCTAGAGACAACGGCCTGGTGAATGTTGGTGATCGAGACGTTGATATCATGGAGCGGCATGATCTGGTCGGCCGGGGCCAGCATTGCCGGTGTCTCGATGTGCAAGTTCTCCCTGGACCTGTTGGTCGGGGTCTTTGCTGGCGATGGAGGCATGTTGTTGACGAAGTAGGGTGCCTCTCTTGAAATGGGGATCGTGATTTTGTTCAAACTCTCTTCGGACATAGACCGGCGGAGAGATTGGGACGATGGAGGTCGCGAGGGATCTTGGCTCAAGATGCGGATTGGCCGGTCGAAGTCTGGAACGGTGAGGACGTTGCTGGATGCAAAAGCCATGGTTGATGTTGATGGTCGGTCCTGTTTATTTTTTGTTGTTGCTGAGAGGTGAAGGTCGACTGGATTGTTTGGCTCTGCCGTGTAGCTAGCCTGGACCAATAACTGATTCTTTTCTTAATATACTACTGATTGACAGCCGACGCTCAGCTATCCTGGAACGAACGAATGAACGGATGAGTATCCGAGGGTATATATATGAATGGGTCGATATGGTTTAATCCGGGGGCGATATCGCAATTAGGGCGGCCGCTGGGCAGATGGTCTAACGTCGGGTCTACCTTCCTTGTAATGCATGAAAGGGACCGTGGGATATCGAGAAGATACACAAAATCGACGCCTATCCAACGACTATGACGGCGCTACCAGGCTAAAGTAGTAAGGAGGAAGCTGAAGCCTACGGAGCCAACCGATTGGCAAACTGTCAGCCTGATAATTCTTCTGTTTTATCTCTGAAACCTCAGTTGTGGGCGTGCAAGCACTCCACGCTCTCCAACATGCAAGTATCCGACATGCTACGTTGGGGAGGCTGCTTCGGGGAAAGTCGTATTGAATAAGGCAAACAAGGGCCTGTGCTCCTCTGCCAATGACTTACCGAGAGACAAAAGACTATTTTATAGGCAAGTCCGAATTCGAAGATTTTTTTGCGAAATCCACTAATAGAACATCGACATTCTTAGCTTCACACTTCTTTCATCGAATCGGGAGAACCGGTGGTCTCTATATATACCCCTGCGGACCGAAAGTCGCCGGAAAGAAGTGGGTATAGCTTACAGATCTGCGGACCTCTGGGCCGTGAGTAGACCCCGGATATAAACCTGGGCTTAGTTAACAGACCGACGAACCGGCTTTAGGAATGTCGCAAACGGCTTGTCCGCTTGGCCTTTGAACCTTGTCCAATCCCCGAACACTGTCGTTGTCCTTAAGGGGTAACAACCTTAAAGTGGATTACCCAATCGATGATTCGAGAAGTGACGAAAAGTCAAACAGAATACGGTTATTTTAGAACCGTCGCAGTTAACTGCGGTTAGGAGATATCGTGCGTCAGGGCCGACGGCTTGAAAGGGTCAAAGGAAGACAGAATAGAAGCTGCAGCGTACTCAAAGCAGCCTCGAGAGACAGGCGACATGCACGTCCTCCAGTTCGTTGAGGAGATGTCCGAAGGAAGACAATGTGATAGTAAACGGGCTCACGGTTGGATTCGCAAAAATGTGGGCCTGTGGTGTTTCGAGCTTGGGAATACCCTAGAAGAACAAGATTGGACAAGAGTCTTGTGTCTCTTAAGTTCTTATGCTCACGATAATATTCCTTTATCGCCCAGACCCGACCAAAGGATGGGGATCTGTCCTTTTATAGCTACACCGCCCCTTTCGATTCGTAAAATATCCGTCGAGGAGGTTCGGTGAGCACCCCCCTTGTCAACGTTGTCTCGAATCTCAGGCTGAGTTGTGGACAAAGATCCAGAACCTCACCTGATAGCCTGGACTGCGGACGCACATTCATGAAACTTGCCGATGTGTAACTGGTCAACCTTGATCCAACCTCTATCATACCCACTCCCCCAAATCGAGGCCTATCCCTTGCGTCCGTCTCGCCGAAAAGAATTTCATCGTCGACAGTCATCAAATTTACAAAGCTTATTGAAACCATGATTTCAAAAGAAAGGTCCCGGCACCGCCTGCACTATCCTATTCGATACTCGTCTACCAAGATGAAGAAGAAAAAAAGGAATCATCAATAGGGCCATAGATTCTTTGAACGTGGCGCGCAGTGCCGCATATGCAGAACGGGGATACGATGTGATAGCATCCACTTGGGTATCCTTGGGTACCAAAATGGTGGCCTATCATTGGATCACTACTAAGGTCGCTTGGAATCTTGTTGAGCAAACGTTGCAGATTCCGACCTGATGTGTGGCCCCCATAGAGCATAGAGACGCCATGCGTCCTTGGGGGGAAGGAATAGCAACGTCCTGCATGAATCGGTTCGACGAGGGGAAAAAATAAAAAAAAAAACAGCTGCAATTTTTTTTTTTGGTCTGGGGTCTGAACGTCTACATGGGATGGAGTCTTTTGCTTTTTAACTTTGAAAAGCCAATTGACTTTCACAAGATCCATTGAGCACACGGGAGATACAGAGGCTGGAGCTATATTACACAGAAAACTCCTGGATCGAAAATATTTCGATTGATATACATATCGCGCCTAGATCCTGCGAATAGCGATTAGTCGGGGAAGCAGAAATCGATCATGTCGTGAAACGGACCAGGAAGGCAGGCCGATGAATTCCACGGGCCAAAAAAAAAGGCCCGGCCAGCGACGAGCTAGTGCTATAGCTAGCTGGCCATCGTGGGTACTCGACGTGTGCAACGTGCCTACCCCAGAAGTAACGAAGGCTCCCTAGGCCCTCGTGCTACCAAAAAAGAAATCCGATCAATTGGGTCCACGAAACGCAGCAAAGAATGCCAAAAGAGGTACCAAATAAGTCCTCGTGATCGGTTTTCCTGGGTCCATGTTCCCCAGATGTGAAAGCACTGTGACGATGCATGTATGTGACTACAGTGCACAAATTTAACAAATGGGGCCTAAAATCGTGAGAAAGGGACGATACTTGCTTGACCTGGGGCCTGCATCCTCTATTATGACTTATTTCCAATGACGTGGTTCGCCACTATATGTCGACTGAGCCGTTCGCCGTGCATTCTCCTCGGTTTGGGCGTCGAGATGTTGAAGAGTATGCATTAGCGGGCTGTCTTTTCCAAACGACGGGCGGAAGGTACGGGTGCTTAGCTGCGCTCGCTATTCCTGCCCCAGACAACCGGTCAGCCGACGTCCGACCTGCAACAAACAACCCGCAACTTGCAACATCATCAATGCCCAAACCGCAGAAAGAAGGAAACATAAACGGAATCCCCCACTTCCTTCTCCAGGAGTAACAGAATATCATCCCACGTTTACATATTGGGGGTAGGACAGAATGGGGGAAGATTTCCATCGAAAAGAGAATAGCCATCGATGCCCCATTATTGTCAAGCGAAGGGGGGAAATCCGAATGTGGTACCTGACATGGACTGGCCGTCGAGTTTCAAAACTTAGCAAAGACGGGACGTATTTGGAAGTTTCTGTCACTAACAAATTACGGGGTTATACCGTCATACGCCTGTCATCTATAGATCCCCAGGTTTTGACCAGATCTCGAGGAACTCCACGGCCGACCATGCATTCCTTGCAATTCTCATATGCCGTCCATGTGTCGGACACTGGTCGAAAGACTGTCTACCCCCCCCTCCGAAGCCGTATAATCTCACTACATCTTCTTCTTTTTGAGGGATATTTCGACATGGGCTGCTTCTAACCGCTACTTCCCAGGAAAACATGTCGACATGAACGGGATCTAAACTGTGGAGAGGAAGGGAAAAAAACGGGTAGCTGGCAAACCTTCGATTCGCACCATGAGACGGAAAGGACTGCGCATCTAGCTAAGCTCTCAACAGCTAGCTCGAATTCCCCAGGTACCCACATCGCCGTTAGCTCGACGTGTCGCACCTAGAATCGATGCTGCGTAGATCCTTTTGCTTTTTCCTGGTTGTTGCTTCTGAAAAAAAAAGTCGTGGAGAAGACGACTTCGTGGTGGTTCTGCACACTCGAGCTCTTAGCTCCTACAACAATAATCCCCAGCATCAAGACCCACCGACTACGGCCCTTCCTCCCCCACGCACACCCACATGTCCGCTTATGGTTGAATCGAAGTTCACAGGTTATGCATGAGGGGGAAGCTCCAGGTAATGGAAAGAAGAAGAAGCAATGGCTGCCTCGATTAGGTAGCAAATGACAACACGTGCAAACCTTGCAGATGCTGGAGAGCATAGGGGACGACAGGATCCTCAGACAAGGAATCTTGACATGGAACAGGGATTCCTTTCGTAAGGTTGAATTTTTTTTTATATATGTGTGTTCTATGTTTTCTTTTCGTAAGCTGTTGCATGTTGGAAAACCAGCCTTTTGTCTCGGAGAAAGGACGAGGGGGAAATTTCGAAAATATGGGGGCAACCCCAATTTTTTTTCTATTAATACGATGGCGTTTTATGGATTATGGGGAATATTCCGATAATTTGGGGTATGAAGAAGCGAGGTTGGGAAAGATCTGTGAGCTGTATTATGGAGCATACTTGCTTACGTGCCCACGGGATTCCGTTGTGACAGCTGTTGGTTTTACTTAATGTGATTACTAGTTGTGTGATATATGTTGCGACTTCGGTGACAACGAGGGTTACGGTTGTGATTACTGTGATATCGGAAATCGAATGCTCGAGAACCGGAAGAGCTGCGGGATGCAATTTCCGGAATGCATCTCACGAAATCACGGCGACTAGTACGGCCGCGGATGCATGAAGGCAGGTAAAGCAATCATGAAAAATAAAATAATAAAATATATAAAAAAAAAAATTATATACAGGAAAGGAAAGAAAGGAAAAAAAAGAAAAGAAGAAAAAAAGACGAAAAGACGAAAAGGAAATAATGCAAACGCTAAGTACAATAGATGGCAATAGATGGCATAGATGGTATAGATGGTATCTGTAGTTGTGCCATCACAGTTAGTTCAGGGATCTTACAATTAGAAGAGTGGAGGTTGGAGTTATCTTCTTACCTGCAGAGCAGTTTCCACCTGCTCGTGCTTCGACAGCATGACATCGAGAAACGTCCCACGTCTCTCGCTACCCTACATTGGAATGGTGTCTATTAGCATGCGCTGGACAAAGAATAAATCTAGGGCTGAGGTGGCACTTACCCGAAGGGCACATACGAGACGCTGGGACGTTGATTCCAGCCGACACCGACAGGTTTCGGCCCCACTTTATATTGACCTACTCGCATGATGTTTAGTTCCATGAACCATCCTCACATGATGGACATAGGGAAGAGGATTAGGATCAGCTTCCAAAATGCAAATCCCATCTAAGGGGAAAGCAGATTTCCAGCGTCACCATCTCCAATTCCGTCCCAGCCGCTGAATATCTAATGATATTCTTCCGCGACTGTAGAGTGAGGAACCACTAACACGTCCTCTTCCAATCCCGGGTAACAGTTAGACTTCGAACTTCTAATCGCAGTACCCACCAGGAGCGAGACAAAATTGGCAGCATCTCGCCCATGGAGCATCACACATTCGACCCATGATGACATCGCCGTTTTCATCTCTGGGCGCATCTTCCCACGTTTCCTTTTCCGTATGGAACTCTACCGCCACATTCCACTGAGGGAAGTAGAGGCAGATATATCCATAGGGCCAGTAGACGTGGTGCACTACGGTATTCCATGCTTCCCGTAGGGCCGATGCTTCTTCGGGGACAAGCGAATGTGTGACACGCTGGTCACCCCCGACGTTTGACAAGACCCACTGCTCTAGGAAATTGGCAGCTTCGGGAATCTCAGTAGGGTCTTGTCGGATTGGCTTTGGAGCCGGGGGTGAAGGATTGGCGGCGAACCCCACATTAAGCTGCTGAGGGGGCGGTAGAACGAGCGGCGCACCAGTGTATTCAAGGTCCATGGACGTGGGACCTACAGCTGGCGCGACCGCTCCCCCCCCAAGATTGGCATTAGCAGCATGTGGGGCTCCAACTGGTGGGGGAACCAGTTGTTGCACAGGTGCAGGCGGCACCGGCGGCATAGGGACAACCGCCGAAGCTACTATAGTCTATATCAGGAGGCGTTAGCAAGCTCGGCTCAGCAATGAGGAAAATAATAAAAGAGCCCACTTACAGCGACTGGCTGTGTCCCTTGTGCTGGGGGGGCCGTCATTGCCGCAGGAGCAGTGAGGCCGCTCCCCGAAGCCACAACAGCAGGAGCCACTACCTAAGTAGCAACTGCTGGGGCGACGGTTTGCGTAACCTGTACGCCGTTGGTTGACGACCCCCCATTGCCGGTGCCCGAATTCTGTGCCGAGGACGTGTTAGCAGAAGGGGTGACCTGGGTCGGCGGAGCGGAAACCCCAGCCATCTGATTAACCCAGGTCAGCGGCGCAGCAACGGCTGCTGGCCTCCCATTTGGTTCCGTTTTAATAGCGGGATTGGCCGGATGGGCTTGCTTGACTTGGCCCTTCTGATTGTGCCATCGGTCCCAATCCCGCTGATTAAAACCCGTCGGCAGCTTTTTATGCTGCGTCCGATGGAAGTAAACATCATGGTAGTTTACTTTTTTGCCGTTGAGCGCAAAAAAGTGGGGCTTCCACCATACCCACTTGATATGAGCAACGCTCTTGTCTCGTCTGTACTTACTGGGGTCGGTGTCGGTGGTCTCTTTCTCGAGAGGCTATGCTGTCGAAGCAGCGGAGGAGGAGGCAGGAATTGTTGTCATTGTTTCTATACTTCCTTGTTAACCTCGATTCTCGCGTCTACCTTGCCAATTGGCATCGAAGACGGGGTCTACAGGACAGATGGGATTATTGCATCCATACTTACTTGTTATTGTTATTGTTATTGTTGTTATTGATGATGATTGTGATGGTAGTGGTGATGTTGGTCTTGAGGTTTGTGGTTGGAAGAGGAGGAAGAAGAAGAAGAGAAGGAAGTCTGGGAGGGAGGGGCCTTTTATAGTTGGGCTGGGTTGGGATTCGACGCAGTACGAGGTTTCGATATATTACTGAGCATTCAATTGAGTGAAGCTGTGCTCACTATTGAACGCCAGCTAGGTCACTACCGCCTAGCCTTGAATCCACGGGAACGACAGATTCCCTCGGCCTGTAAATAAGTTAGGAGGCAGTCCCTCCAACCGTGACAAAATTCCGAGGGCCTGTCAAGGATACCCTTGTGAAGCTTCCGCACCACCTCCCTCTCTGAAGAGCAGGCTCTTTACAATAGCTATAGAGCGATGAGTAACTACCCACAATATATCCGTTATTCGTAGGCCCGCCTCCCTAGGGTCTTCACAAGATATTCAATCGACTTGAAGAAGCAAATCACAACTGTCTAATAGTGGCTTGAAGGAAGAAATTACAAACGACAAGCACTAGATTCTCACAGGTCTAATATCATGCCATCGTAAAGCTACATTCAGAACTACCATCGAATCCACCGGGGACGTCATACCGTCCGGCATCGAGGATACGTACGCATCCTCAGCGTCAACACATCCACCTCATCCAATTGTTGCAACAAATGTGTTGCCGTGAGGTCCTTCTTGTGTTGTAGTTCCCAAATAGGAAACCGAGCCGCACAACGCATCGGCCGAAACGGTGAGTGCGACACGAGGGCAATCCCGGACGACATCGTTTCGCGACAGCAGACCATCACCGGACTCGGGAACTGCAACGTCGCGGGCCCTATAACGCCTATACCCCTATATACGGTTCCCAATTGCCATATTATTTCCGCCCGGTTAACCGCCACCGTCAATCATGGCATCGAGCTACAACATAGAGCCCCAGCCGACGTACGTCATTACTCCGTCCGCAAAACGCGTGAACCTCATCTTGTATAGGGCAACTTGACTAATCTATATCTATAGCGGCAAGGTCCTCCTCAAAACCTCCTCGGGCGACGTTCAAATCGAACTCTGGACGAAAGAATGCCCTCTCGCCTGTCGAAACTTCCTCCAACTATGTCTGGACGATTACTATGTTGGCACGATATTTCATCGACTAGTCCCCGGATTCATCATCCAAGGCGGAGATCCCACGGGAACCGGTCACGGCGGCGAGGCAATCTATGATGGAGGGCTTTTCGCGGACGAGTTTAATTCACGGTTACGGTTTAATCGTCGAGGGTTGGTGGGGATGGCGAATAGTGGGCAGAAAAACGATAATGGGTCGCAGTTCTTCTTTACACTGGGAGACACGCCGGAGTTGACGGGGAAGAATACTATGTTTGGACGGGTGGTGGGGGATACGTTGTACAATGTAATGAAGATGGGTCAGTTGGAGCTGGAGGAGGCCGAGGGCAGTGAGAGGCCGATGTATCCGCCCAAGGTCATAGGGAGTGAGATATTGGTAAATCCGTTTGAGGATATGAAAAAGAGGGAGACCAAGGTCTCGACAGCCGGGAAGGGGGAGAAGAAGGTGGTCAAGAAGAAGAAACCGAAGGGGAAGCAGATGTTATCATTTGCCGACGGAGAGGAGGAGGAACCCGCACCGGTCATTACGAAGAAGAAATTTGATCCAAGGTTTACGTCGAAGCTATTAGATGTGGAGGAGCTACCAACGGTCAAGCGGAAAGCTAAAGAGCCCGAGGAAGAGCCCGAACCAGAGCCGGTACCGGAACCGATAGCCTCGAAGTCGAAATCCAAAAAGGATAAAAAGCGATCGCCATCACCCGCCCGCTCCCCGTCACCCGAGAAGACCGACCTCGATGTGACAAAGGAAAGAATCGAAGCTGTCCGAGCATCCCTAAAACGACGCGCGACTCCACCCCCAGAAGAAGAGCCAAAACAGAAACAGACCTCTCTCCTCGCCATTCAAGCATCCATGCTACCCCCGACCTCGATACCAGCACGCAAACGCAAACGCGGCGCCAACAACGTCGACGTAGCCTATGAGAACGGCCTCCTTGAGGCAATGTCTAAGTTCAAGTCGAGGCTTGTGGAGGCGTCGAAGAACGCGCCGGATCAGGAGGAAGGCGCCATCGACGCCATGGATTTAGATAACGACGCCAAGGCTGAGAGTGGTGGTATCGATCCTGATGCCGATGAGCAAAACATGTGCGATTTACACTTCATACCTAACTGTAAGTCTTGTAATTGGCATGAAAATGCCGAGGGACAGGAGGAGGACGACAACGAAGGAGGATGGATGTCGCATAAATTGACATTTGAGAGGGACAGGCTAGGCAAGGACTTGACCTGGAAGAGGAAGAATGAAGAGGAATTAGTGGTGATTGATACGAGGGAGAAAGCGAAAGAGGTTCTAAAGGACGAAAAGAAGCGGAAAGATGAGAAACGGGGCGGAAGATCGTCGGCGTTTAGATCTGATGGGCACCACAGAAGTCACCGGGACCATAGGGAAAGTCACCGGGACCATAGGGACAGAGACAGGGATCGGGACAGACGTGGCGATAGGGAAAGGCGCTGAACTTCTCGGATCTATTTACTCAATGGAATTTCTTAAGGCCTGCCATGTACCTGAGGCGCCGACACACTATACTTCCGGCAATATCCTGGCATCTTGCAGGGAATTAAATGCCTAACAGAGGTTTTTGGGAACTAGGCATATCTCCGTTTCGCGATATTTGCCATGTCTTTCCCCATCTACACAATTTGTACACTAGAATACCCAAAATGCATTTACGTATTCGTATATATTATCAAGCTACTGTGGTCCTAAGCACTCTACTTCCACTCTGATAGGCATCACCGCGGCCTATTCCCCCAAGCCTGTCTAAATATCCCTGAAACCTCCTTCGCTACCTCTTCCTTCCCAACCTTCTGCCTCAAGAAGACCTCCAGATCGCTCCAGAACTCATCGCCTTCCAAAACCTTAACTACGTCACCAACCTCACTATCAACATCCATCCCCACCACCTCCTCCGCCGTCTCAACTTTCTCCGCAGCTTCAGCCACAGCCGCCGTATCCGGTAACGTAGCCGAAGATCCAGCGGTGGGGACCGTATATCCACCCGTAACCATAACACTAATCGTGACCTCACCGCCGTCTTCAACGACTTCACTTAGAGCCTTTGAATCACCCAGGATTTTGCCCTTGATCATCAACCGGATTTTATCACTGGGAACACCGGTTTTGGATTCGATTACTGATTTTATGGATTGTATTGTCGATGAGAGGGGGTGGGATGTTAGAGATTCGTTGATGAATTGTGGGGGCCGGAGGGTTTTGAGGTGGATGGTTGCTGAGGCTGGTTGGGAGGGATCGCGGGGTTTGGTCATGGTGGTTGGGAGCTTTGCAAGGGTGAACTGGAGGGGAGAGAGGTAGTGGTTAGCTTTCTTCCTCCTGTTGATTTTTGTAGGTGCGTCTTCCTAAGGCGGCGGGGTGATGATGTGTGGATAGTGGGTGGTCACGTACCAGAGCCCTCGGGGGCAGCTTTCGTAGGTCTTCGACATGGTCTGGAGCTATTGTGACGGGTTTTGAGGAGAGAGTTATGAGCACCGACTTTGCGAAGTCGATTTCGGTGGTTTTGGTCGCCATGGTCGGTGGTGGTTGATGAGATGATGGTCTGTGATGGGATGATGGCGGGGTGAGGGAAAGTTGGACGCAGCTTGGAACCTGAGCTTTGGTTGGAGCTTTTGGTGGCGCTGATGTCGCGGGGCTGCAACGCAGGTACGGCAATTTATTACCACATACAAACTGGTCTCCCAAGCAGGATACTGGCTACGAGAGCATTCAGATTAAACGTTTTACAATCTTTATGGACAGCTTATAGAGAACGGTTGGGTACTTAAGTATATATATCATTAGGCTCTGTCATCAATGTAGCTACTTCATGATAAGGGGAGTTAATTATAATACACGAAGAATCGAACTTTTGTGGGGGGGATTTTGGAGTCAATACATCTATCTTTTGCGCCAGGTTCAGACACCAGAGGAAAAGTGGGAAAGGAGTGTGAGGGTACCGAATGAAGAGTGGAGATATTTCCATACAGCAGAGGTCATCTTCCTTTTTGGAGATAAAAAAAGTAAAAGTGTTCACAAGGGTAGAATGTAGGAGGGTTGGGTTGGAGGGGCCTCGTCAAAACTCCGTGAAGATAGACATCCAAAAATATATGCAGGCCATAAGGAAATATTTACCGCCAAGCACTGAATGCTTGCTCATATGCTAAAAGACTTGGATTATAGGCTTTTGGGGTTGGGGTTTATAAGGAAAAGGGGGCAAGTTAGTTCCTTAGAACATACCGCCTCCCATGCCGCCGCCCATACCTCCTCCCATACCACCAGCTGGTGGGCCCTTCTCTTCTGGAGCATCGACGATAGCGACCTCAGAAGTGGCAAGGAGAGAAGCAACGCCGGAGGCGTCAACGAGGCCGGTTCGGACAACCTTGAAGGGGTCGATGATACCGGCAGCAATCATGTCAGTGTATTCTCCCTTGGCGGCGTCGTAACCGTGGTTGAAGTTGGGGTCGGCCATGACCTTGGCGACGACAACGCTGCCTTCCTCGCCAGCGTTCTCGACGATCGTCCTAGCTGGGCGGGTGATAGCGGACTTGACAATGTTGATACCAAGTGTCTGGTCTGGGTTACCACCCTTGAGCTCGCTAAGGATGGAGATGGACTTGAGGAGGGCGGTACCACCACCGGGGACGATACCTTCCTCAACCGCAGCACGAGTGGCGTTCAAAGCATCGACAACGCGATCCTTCTTCTCACCGACTTCAACTTCGCTGGAGCCACCAACCTTGATGATGGCAACACCGCCTTGCAACTTGGCGAGACGCTCCTGAAGTTTCTCCTTCTCGTACTCGGAGGTGGCGGCATCAGCAATGACACCGCGGATCTGTTCGCTCCTCTGAGCGATGGCATCAGCGGAGCCCTCGCCGTTCAAGATGATGGTGTCCTCCTTGGTGATGGTGATGCTGCCAGTGGATCCGAGCATATCTGGGGTAAGCTTGTCAAGCTTGACGTCAAGCTCGTCAGTGAAGACGATACCATTAGTCAAAACGGCAATGTCACCGAGGATGTTCTTGCGGTTATCACCGAATCCAGGAGCCTTAACGGCGGCGACCTGGAGTTGACCACGGAGCTTGTTGAGAATGCAGACGGCCAAAGCCTCGCCGTCAATGTCTTCGGCGATGATGACAAGTGGTCGGCGGAGCTGAGTGGAGATTTCAAGAGCTGGGATGATGTCCTGAACGGCGGAGATCTTCTTTTCGGAGAGGAGGATGAGTGGCTTCTCAAACTCGACCTTCTGCGACTTGGCATCGGTCATGAAGTATGGCGAGATGTATCCTCGGTCGAACTTCATACCCTCAGTAACCTCAAGCTCGTCCTCGATGGTCTTTCCCTCCTTGACAGTGATGACACCCTCCTTTCCGACCTTCTCCATAGCACTAGCGATCAACTTTCCGACGTGCTGGTCACCGTTGGCGGAGATAGTAGCGACCTGGGCGATTTCGGCAGAAGTGGTGATTTCTCTCTTGTTCTCCTGGATGTACTTGATGGCGGCCTCGACGGCGGCCTGGGTACCTCTCCTCAGATCCAGCGGGTTGCATCCGGAGGCAACATTCTTGGCGGTCTCGGTGAAAATGTAGCGGGCAAGGACGGTGGCGGTTGTGGTACCGTCACCGGCGATCTCATTGGTCTTGCTGGCGACGTCCTGAAGGAGGCGAGCACCGAGGTTTGCGAAGGGGTCCTTCAATGTGATGGCCCTGCATTTGTGATGATTAGCACATGATTTTAGGATCGAGAATACGACGAGGGACACGAAACGTACTTGGCAACGGTGACACCGTCCTTGGTGATCTTTGGACTGCCGTAGGGGCTCTCTATCAGGACATTTCGTCCCTTAGGTCCTAATGTGACGGCAACAGCCTTTGCCAGAGTCTCCACACCCTCGAGCAGCGCAGCTCGGCCATCGATTCCGAATTTTAATTCCTATATTGATGTGAAAAAAAAAAAAAATTTGCGAAATTAGTCTTTGAAGTGGGGTGATCGGAACGGCAATTGCACGGTGAGTACACACCTTATGCGCATATCTCTTCTGCTGCAGACCCGGTTGGATAGCAGCGAGGGGACGAAGCCTTCCAGCGGAGCCGGATCTCAAGGAAGACCGCGCAGTCGATGCAATGGCCCGATGCATGGTGAATGACGGAACGGAAAAGAAAAATAAAACTTATGTACGATCGTCAGAAATGACGGAATACCGGCTAGCAAAATGCTGCTACTTTGTACGGGGTGCACGTAAACACGCAAGGGTATCGAGAGAGAGAGGGAGGGATAGAGGATGGGAAGGATGGGAAGAGGAGAGAAAGATTTTGCGGAGAGAAATTTCGATAGCTCGTTCGTGGAATGTCGCAGAATCAAAAGAAAAAAAATTTGATAGTGGCGGGCAAATGTGTTGCGGGTGTGGTTGGAATCGGAGATGTTTGCTTATCGGGAATTTCCTATCGCGGAAGCCGCGGCAAAGGGCGCTTCCGCTCCTTAGGAGGACTATATACTGTATATCGGATATTGTGGATTTGAGGATCGGTTCATAGCTTCAAATCATCGGTGATGCTGCCCTCTGTATTTCTATAAAAAGAACGGTATGGCGTATGAAAGGCATTCTCTCGGCCTGGTCACTCCGCAAAGGTCTCGTCGACAGCTTAGGATGCATATGCCTCTGATATCGGAAAACCAAAGGCCTGGGTGCCTGCATACGTGGGCCATTGACTACTAAATATGATATCGTATTATGTTCGATGATATCCTCGAATCTAGCACCGGCTTCTGACCCGATATCGCGGCTCGGGGCGCTCCATGACATGCCGTTGGGCACTAAGGCCGAGGGATGAGATGCTACTGTCACCAATCCTACGGGATGCCTACATGCAACCGTATACCCAGGTACCCGGCACTTGAGAGCTACAGCTAAGTGGCTACCTAGCATCCTAAGTAGACCCTTACGTCTGCAGTAAACAAGTTACTTACTAAGGTACTAGTACCATCGTAATTAAACGAAAACGTCACCGGCTGGGGCGGCTGAGGTGTAGCAAGCAAGAGATAACGGCCGACAGCAGCTCTTCGGTACAACTGACCGTATGCATCATCCTAAAATTCCACCACTCCGTCCGTCAGAGTCAGAGGGGGCTACCGACATGGTACCGATCAGGGATGCGGTGCACTGTCAGAAGGATTCGCTCGAGGGGAGAATGATAGAGAGTAGCAATGGCAAGCGGCAGTTTGAGTGGGGCCCCAGAGACGAATCAAACTGAGCAGGGAAAAGCTGCTGCCAGCCAAACTTTTTACACCACATTTTCCACAGTCGTTCGACCAGCTCGACCTTTCCATCCAAACCCCCTTAACCACCCCACCATTCCCTACCATCACCTCCCGTCATCCTCGAAAGGAAGAAAACTCGCAGGCCGGCATCCGTAGGATCAAATTTTCGTCTTTGACTTCGTTCAGGTACGCCTGTTGTTCTCTGGGACAGCATAAAACCCTGCTGTTGCCCGTCGTCGTCTCCGTTGAGGGGTTGACAGCTATTGTTTGACATGCCCCTCATTGACTACCCGAAGCTTACCACCAACCTCGTCATCAGTTCCGTAAACCGAATCCTCTCACCAAAAATCATCCAAAATGGTATGACCATGGCCCTTCCACTGAATAAACGCGTTACTGGCGATGATGCTGATGCTATCCCGTTTAGTCTCGTTCAGGGTGAGTTTTGAAATACAACCTACACGACCCCACCTATGTCTCCGGGAAGGGAACAACCGGGAGTACCACCTACGGTAATATGGCTTGGTTTTGGAGCACTCAAAGGCTCTATTTATCGTAGTTGATGCTACCGGGACCGGTGTGGGACATCGTCGCGGCCTCCTTTGCTGACCTACTCTCGATTAACCTCTAGCGTTGGTGTCGCTGCCGATTGCGTCTCGAAGTTTGAGGAGCTGAAACTCAGGAAAACCCACCAGTACATCATCTACAAATTAAATTCCACCAAGACGGAAATCGTGATCGAGAAGACTGGCACGGAGGAGGACTACGACACGTTCCTCCAAGATCTTCCCGAGGACGACTGCAGATGGGCCGTTTACGATTTCAGGTACACCCTTGAGGACGGCCAGAGGTATGGAATGACTACACGGCATTTGTACTTTGGGGACTAGGATTTAAGTACTGACCAAGCATTAGGAACAAGCTTGTTTTTTTCTCGTGGTCCCCGGACAATGCGCCAGTCAGAGTATGAACCCGAAAAGTCCTCCGGTTAAGGCCAAATAATGATGATGCAAGGCTGACAATACACGTAAATCTTAGAGCAAAATGACCTACTCTTCCTCTAAAGACGCCCTGAGGCGCGTCTTCAACGGTATTGGCGCTGAGATTCAGGGAACTGACTACTCCGAAGTTTCGCATGAGTCTCTTCTCGACAAGGTTACAAGGAAATAAACATATTATCCAGGGCTCCGAGGCAACTGGACCTAACCACAATCTTCCTCAGGAACAAACTGCCTCTATGCTTTGCTGCCGGTGCGACTGATTGGATGGTTGGGATTTTCTAACAAACCACACCGACTCTTTGCTCCATCTCATCATTTTCTTGTTCGCGACTGTTGTCCTTTCCGTGAAGCACGTTTAAACGAGAAAGATCTTTTATCTCGAGGGGTACCTCTTTCTGTCTTCGGATGAGATGCATTTCTGCGTGCTGCTGTTTCTTTTGTCTATAGGGTCTATGGATACATGATAATACGCATACAGATTTTTTGCCCCTAGAATCGATTGATCCCTTCTTCGGGTGACTGTGACGGCGCCGGTTCCCGAGAATGGGCCCGCGGTGTATCGGCCGCAGACCATCGGGCCATCGAATCTGGGCATGCGCAGGTCGAAAATAAAAGATGCCAAAATGCCTCGCTCACGCAAAGACATGTGATACATATGTGTATATGGGGTTCTCTGGGAGGGTCCCGCAGTGGACAGCTGGTCTGTGAGATAAGCCGTAGATGCCCGGGGTGGGAGACGCTGCCGACCAGATATAACATCTATGCTATTTGCTCGAGGGGGTATCATTTATAATTATGGGCAGCGCCAATGCTATCAGAATTGGCTGTGCTAACAACAACAAGCACCCAAAAAAGCCAGCCAGCACAAACCAACCTCCAAATTTTCCCCCTTCGCCGTCTCGCTGCAACTCAACTCAACCTTCTCCTTCCTCCAACCAACCCACCTCTCCCACCATCCGGTCGCCGCTGACGTCTGTCGATATCAACCACTCTCAGCCCGTGAATCCCACGATACCCCCTGAGATCTGTCTTCATCATCACCGTAGGTACTCCACCTCCTGTAATTTTCCTCGGCGACACCGTTTTATGTTTTTTTCTCTATTTTTTCCCTCCGCCACTTGCCTGGACGTGCCTTTCGACGTTGGCGATATGCCACGCCAGAATAACTTTTTTTATGTTTGTTTTCGAATGAACCTGTCAAATGTCAACCGCCAAAATTTTCGGGCTGTGACCCGAGTCGAGTCCCTGCTCTGGCTTCCATCGCCTCGGCTTTCCGACACCAGCATGGACGGCACTGTTGCTAACGTTGTGACTTTATCAATGTCTGGATAGAAATTAACCCCTCACGACCGTCCTTGAGAACCTTCCGTCTTGATCCTGACCTGATTCCGACATCCAACCTCTAAAAATGACCGGCAAAGGAAAGTCCATGGGCGGAAAGTCCGGTGGAAAGGCCAGTGGTGATGGCGTCCATAAGACACAAATCTCGCATTCGCAGCGAGCTGGTCTGCAGGTACGGCCTTCTCGTTGCAAACTCCAATTCAGTTGTTTTTTTTTTTTTTTCTTCTTTTCTTTTCCCTCTGTTTTTCCATCGTAGACGCCTTTTTATCCTGCTTTGGCCTGCTTGCTCGCATGGCCATGCGACTGGACCCACCAATCACATAACTGCCACGCAACACCATGAGAACTTCCCCACACTCTGCTTTCGTTTGACAGGCGGCTCTTTCATCTCTTGTTCTTGCAGCCTACAACGTGCAACCGTCGTCGTACACGAAGGATCTTCATCATCGTCTGGGAACACCGTTTCATAAATGCTTACCTGCTCTTCAATAGTTCCCATGTGGTCGTGTCAAGCGTTTCCTCAAGAGAGATACTCAGGGTCGTATGAGGGTTGGGGCTAAAGGTGAGAAGAGGTTCCGACTCGGAGCACCTGTTATCCACGTTATCGATGTCGTACTGACTCACCCTTTTTGCGACATAGCCGCCGTCTACGTCACCGCCGTCCTGGAGTATCTGACCGCCGAGGTTCTCGAACTCGCCGGTAACGCTGCAAAGGATCTGAAAGTCAAGCGTATCACCCCCCGTCATTTACAGCTGGCCATCCGAGGAGACGAAGAGCTCGACACCCTCATCCGAGCCACGATTGCAAACGGTGGTGTTCTGCCTCATATCAACAGAGCCCTGCTCCTCAAGGTTGAGAAGAAGAAGAAGGGCGGTGCCACTTCCTCTTGAACTTGAGGTTTTCGTTTGAATCGTTGCTATCAGAGCCTTTCCTTTCAATTCAGCTGAAGAACAGAAAAAAAAAGCCATTGACTCATCCTTCCCAATAAACGTGGACTTTTGACTTGACGCCTCGCAAAACGGATACCCCGCTCCATTTTCGAAACCATGGAACTTTGACGACTTTTCCTCTCAAACTTTCAAAGCTAACAATTTACTCCACTTCATTCTAACAGCCCCCGACTCGGATTATTTTCCAGCTTCATTTCTGATGCGAGAACTTTCCCTTGAGAGTGTTTCTACGATCTTCATCTATGGTCCTATTACCGCCGCTGTGTTTTTCTCCTCTCCTTGGATTCTGGGACCCGTGTGCTTTGGCAGTAGTTTCTTTCCGGTTTTTTTTGGTTTTCGAACGGGTAGCGGGTTCTTTCCTTTTGTCTTACATGCGCGTGGCATTTTGAGGGGCTTTTTACTTTTTGCTTTGCTATGGATCCTCCTTGTATTACGGACGTCCTAGAGGGGAACGAATAAAAGACAAAAACAAGATTTCTGTATAACGGTTTGAATCGAGACGGTGTCGCTTTTTTGTTTCGTATGTAACGTGGTAAACCTGCACATTTTGATTTGACGCTTCTTGCCAAGGGCTCTGGAGCCATCTGAGCCTGGAGCGACGAATCTCGACATCTTACGCTGACTACTCTGACTGTGAACTAACGGTAATAGCTGCAGAAGGCTCTGCACACCGGGTATTAATTGGACGGGATTTCGCGAACGGGTGGCATAGCGCTAGTTAAGGTTTTGTGTTACATGATTCTCGAAGGATATCGACGTGCAGGTACCTAATTGACTACCTACTTAGGGAGCTACCTCCTCGGTGAAGCTGATGCTGTAGAATATGGTTTATTTTCCGATGTCTCTTACCATTAGTAGGTTTGGAACAGCTAGAAGGCTAAGGCTACTGTAAGGGCTATGCTTTTCCTTTGTTACCGAAGCTCTTACGGTGGATGTAGATACCAGCGTTCGAAATCTTAGACGGGTACTTTGTGCATGTGGCTGGTGGTTGTCGGGTTCTCGGCTTGCATGAGGGGCTCCCATGGATGTTGATTCTTGAGAGATGCAGGCATTCGATCCCTGGGAATCCAACGTGTCCAACATTTTTCGACAACCGGCAGGCTGCTAGCGGTTTTGTTATCAATGGGAAATATGTATGGGAGCAAGTACGCAACCGTTTCGTTTTATAGTTTTTGGCAAGGGCCGGCATGCTTTCGAAAAAGTAGGTGGCATAATCGGTCGGGTACGTATCTTTGCATTTGTAGATTTATATTACCCATCCGCATATATCATTTTTTCTTGTACTCCCTTCGATCCTTCGGTGCCGACTACGTGAAAGCTTAAAATATGATGCAGTGCATATTGGGCTACCACACTTTCGAAATTTCCTGTCATGTGACTGGGAATCGATATGGCAAGGGGTTATGTTTCTTGTTATCGATGAAATCCCAGTTATTTCAGTTTTGAACCTTTCTATTCGAGACGAGAGAGGCGGCGAAAGGGGTGCGTGGGAATGTGAATGGATGAGCCAGGGGGATCCATTGGTTACATATCGGCCTGGAACGATGTGCTTGGAATCTCGACTATCGGAAAAACCCAACGAAGGGTTCAGCTTGCAGCTTGCAGCTCGCCTACGGTGTGATTTCGATTGCAGCGCAGGCGCATCCCTCCGTATGGGAACGGGTTCCGGAAGAACGCAGGACTTGGTTTTTTTTTCTGAATGATGGGTGGAGATGTGCGTAAACGAACCCTGGTTGATTGTGGTATCGGGTTGACACCATTTTTATATGAAATTTTCTTTTCCTTTTTTTAAATTATTTTTTTAAATTCTGTCTTGTGACCTGTCGTCGGTCGTTGCGATTGGGAGCTGAGAAATCGTAGATACCTGCTGACGGGACTGCGGCCTTGCATGATGATTCGGGAGACAGCAGCCGCTGGATGGGTGTTAGATGTGAAGTTCTGGACCGTTGATTGATTGATTGATTGATCCTTCACACCCGTCCGGCGCACATACGATAACCCGCAGCGGACGGGGAAAGGGTTTTATATCACATCGAGTTCGGTATCCCTATCTGAGACCTTCTCTCTTGCTCACATTCCCAATCCCAACTTTTCTAACCCCCCCTGCAAGAACAGCTATCCGGTGCGAATGGAAGCTTAAGGAGCTGGAAACGAAAGGGAATTTGTTCCAATGAGACGGGTGTATTAAGGAGGACCTTAGCCCTAAAACGTCCAATCGGTACTCGACTCGCTCTGTGCTTCTTCTTTTTTTTTTTTTTTTTGATATCACCGTGAGGAGGAAACCAGTCCACAGCCAATTGCATGCATTAGCTTGGAAGAGCTGCTCAAAGTTCCCGCTCCCGCGCAAGCCCTCCTGATGAGGGCATCCAGTCTAATACAGAACGGTAGCTGCCAAACGAATGAAATTATTTCTGTGCAAGCCTCTTTCGGTCCAAAAGGTCAATGAGGTCTCGGGAGCGGGCAATAAGTAGCTGGGCCGGGCTCCAGTTTAGCTCCTTTCCAGAAGCTAAAGAAAAAAAGAATAAAAAGCTGTCGTCAAACTTGTGCCGAAATTTGAAATGAAACCTTTTTTGGGGGAAGTGCCTTTCTGTGCCCTTGTTGCTTTTAGCTTTCCGTTAGCTACTAGCCTTTTTTCTTCTTTTCTTCCCTCGTGTGCCCCTTAATCATCATGTTACTAGTTTAACGGGGGGCGGGCACTTTCATGGCTATGGAGATGATTGAGCACATTTCGCTCTTAGTATTTTTTTTATTTTTTGTTTTTGAGATGAACGAAGAAGGAGCTCTGTTCTACGGGTATATAAAGGGCTAGGCTGGATTCCTTGTCGTGATTGTGAGAATGTTCGACGGTGATGGGACCTGTTGATAGACGATGACATTGGTGTATTGGATAAGTTAATAGTGTCTACGGGTTTCATTCGCCGGGTTATATCCCGTCCGCAATAAATAAAAAAAATAAAATAAAATAAAAACGTGAGATAAATTAGGAAAACTTCACAGCCTCTTTTTAATCCCTTGCCGTGCCGAAAGAATACTCTAGCTGGGTCTCAAATTTCCCTTTTGGCGGGTGCGTGCGTGTCGACTATATTTGTAAGAAGGGAAAAGAGATGAAGGGGAGTCTGAAGATGGGGAAACCCACCCTTGGGGGGGTTCGACCTTGAGAGTCGAGTTCGGGCGGGTCCCACGCGCAAGCGCGCCGAGATTCGATAGCCCTGTGGAAGGACCGTCCACCCCCTCAGGAATTTGGAGTGTTTGAGAAACGGGATAAGACATGAAAGCTAGGTTAGCTCGACGGGCGGGTTTTTTTGGTCATGTCGAGCTTGATCAGGTTCGTCCCGTCGGGTCTCGTTCGCCCCTTTAAGCTTGCGAGCTTTTCACAGACAGAATTGAAGTCGATGAAGGGGAATAAAAGCTTGTGGCCGACGGGAGGTCGTTTTGTACGACCGCATATATATGCACCGACGCTTGAGCAGTTGGTTGTATATGCGATGCATATGGACGGTCCCGTATCCGAACTTTCAGGTCTGGGCTTTGTCATATGCCCTTGAGATTTGGGGCGAGAGGAAAATATCGACCCGAGTGATTGTCATGATGTTACGCAGCAGCAATTCCCTGCGGTGGGACGCAGGCCGGGGAAGGGAGAGGGAAAGGATGGGACGGGATGGATTGACTCGAACATTTGATATTGCCTTTTCGCCATCGACATTCTTCTCCCTTGGCCGGAAATCTGCCATCGGACCCAGCCATCGCTATTAGGTCGAAGCTATTGGTGGGTCCCCACATTTATGTATCCAACGACACGGATCGAGGGGGCAGAGAGCCTGGCGGCCAATGATCGATTGGAGGACCCGTGCGGCAGGTACTCCCCCCAGGCAAGGTCGATGTGAAGCAGAGCAGCAGCGGACCGGGTATGTAGGGTTCTCCTGAATGAAGGGCCAAGCTTTTCCGACCATGCAGCCTGAGATTTTTTCTTGAATGAAGTGTATTTTCTTCTTCGTCCACCTACCTCATTTAAAGGTTCGATAGGTTATATTAGTCAAGACGTTAAGGCCAATATTAGAGAAGGGGGTGGGACGTCCTGCCTGCATCGCCTCTCGCCATCTCCTTCCCGCGCCCTTTACATATATCCCCCTTCGCTCCGGCTTCCTTGCAGCGGCTTTCTTTTGATATCGTTTTTTGTTCTTTTAGCCACTTCAGCTCTTCTCTATCGCTCGTTCAGGTCCCCGTAACCAAAGTCGTCTATATCGCATAACCGTAACCATCACCACCATCATCATCGTCGTATTCAGGTATGTTGTGATCGTGTTCGCCCTGATTGATTGATCCCACTTGCATTCTCGCTTGCCGCCTTGTCTCCAGACCTCCCGTCTATAAACCATGCGACGTCAGCAGAGCAACTTCGCTGTGCCTACGCTGTCCTCTTCTCCGGTCTCTCACGATCTATCCCCTTTCGAGCTTGTTAAAAATCCTCGTCCTGCGTGCTAGTCCGCTGTCGTGCCCGTCTGTGCCTTTTTTTCGCTGCCAACTTCTGCTAGTCGAGATCAGTTGTGCAGTTTAGCGTCTTCAACTGTTTCCCTGCTCGCTCGAAACCTCCTGTCAAATTTCTCCTCTTCCGCCGCAACCCCCATCATCATCTTCTCCCAACCAACACCATCCCTAAACCGCAATCCTTCCTGCTTTCTGACGACCCTTTAGACATCGTTTTCTGTATTTTCCGTTATTTGGCATTTCTCCGTGTCCCTCTGCCTCAGGACGGAGCTCAAACGCCGGTGGGTAGACGTGCGAGCAATATGCGTGCCTGTTTCCGTGCATAGTGTTGAGGAGGGCTTCCCGCTAACTCGGCATCTCTCTCTATCAGGCGCTTCGACGCTCCCTCGAATCTCCCGGTCTTATTCACTTAAGGTCACTCGCTCGATTACTATCTTGAGGAAGAAAGAGGGCTCGTGGGTTCCATCGTTAATAACCTCTCGATACCCCGAGTTTCTCGCCGTCGGGTCCCGCCGTACAAGCATCATAAAAACCAGCTCGACTCGGCATCACAGAAGACGTAATCAGACCCGGAGTTCCTTCCGCACTCTTCGAAGCCTGGCCCGTTGAGCAGCAAAATCCGGATGATACCGAAGCATATGACGAGATAACGATATACACGCCGACTTTGAACGTTACGAGACCCACGCTGTTGACGACCTCACTTGTAGACGCTTTACTCCCAAAGAAATCTAAAGGCCGGATCTCATCAACTCGAGCAAGCCACGCACAGCTTCCGAGCGGTCTTAAGTTTCTTTGGATCTCTTTCTCGACGAGGTGCACGAAAGCCTATTTCAGGCCCCCCTCCAGATACAGTTTGCACCAGGTCGCCTGAGCTTCCTGTATAGATCAGTTCTTTAATCTTCAGCTTTCACGGATACGGTCGACGCCCCGGGTTAATATCATTGTATTTTATTCGGCTTTGGATTTCCCTTGCATCGTACATTGCATTTGCAGGCTCCCCCCGCAACTACTTACATAACCCCTCCTTTTTTTTTATTCGAGAGACGATACAACCGCTGTTCAAGACCTGACGACATCCGCCCTGCAAGTTATAACGGTTCAGTTTTTCAACGACAAGTTGTTCTCCCCCTTTTCGATATAATACGACTATTTTTTTCTGCCTCGTTCGAAGTTTTCTTATATAAAAAAATCCTATACGCATTCCTCAGGTCCGGTTTCTAATACAACGTCAAACATGGCACATCCGGACGCCTATTACGAAATGGCGAATAGTCGGTCGCCGAACTCACGACAACCCCAAGTTCAAACCCTTCACCGCCAGTCCTCCCGCCAGTTCGATCAATACGCTCCTTCCGCCGCTATGTACGTTGCCGACGATCACGCCGCCCGATATGATGCGGCTCGATACGATACCGCTCGGGTTGGAACTCGGTCTGTAAGTTATGGATTCGACAATACTACGGCTCAGACGTGGAATGCGCAGTCGTTTGGATCCGTAAACAATACGATGGGTTCCCTGCCCGGTAGGGGTGTCAAAGGCGGCGTGGCTAGGCAGAGGAGCGCATTGCCTACGGTTAGAACGAGCCATCTCTGTGGAAATGAGCGGAGGCTTGAATGGAGTTGCTGACTTGTGGACTACTATTATAGACATGGCTCGATAGTACAACGCTTCCGGGCGTCAACATCGGCATGGGTGGCATGCCACCATTAGGACCTCAACCGCTCGAGACGCGATCTGACGACGATGAATTGATTCCGACGGCTATCGTTATTAAAAATATCCCATTCGCTGTCAAGAAGGAACAGCTCGTCCAATTAATGACCGACCTCGATCTTCCGTTGCCGTATGCCTTTAACTACCATTTTGATAATGGTGTTTTCAGGGGTCTTGCTTTTGCAAATTTTACGACGGCGGAGGAGACGGCGGCGGTTATTAATATGTTGAATCATTTTGAACTACAAGGACGAAAATTGAGGGTTGAGTACAAGAAAATGCTCCCATTGGCTGAACGTGAGAGGATAGAACGAGAGAAGCGAGAGCGGAGAGGGCAGCTTGAAGAGCAGCATAGGGCCCCTGTTGCGCAACAGCAACTTCAACATCAGTCGTCTATGCAGAATCTACTGCCGAGCCTCTCTCCTCGACCGACTTCATCTTCTGCTCAAACCCCCAAAGCGGGTGCGTAAACACCCACACCTGAACAGCTTGATATATCCTGATGCTGATACCTTCAAGATGATCTAGAAATCGACTTAAATAACCCTCAAACTCTTCAGTTTTACTCTCAGCTCCTATTATTCCGCGATGACCATACCCGAGAGGCTCTTATCTTCCCGCCTACACTATCCCCTTCGCAGCGAAGGATAGTTCACACGCTTGCTCATCACATGTCACTTGCGCACATCTCGAGAGGTACTGGGGAGACCAGACAAGTCCAAGTGTTCCGCCATAGTCCGTCCGTTCAGAACATATCACCACCTAGCATTGCCACTGTCATTCCCGTAGAAACTCAGCAGCGGAGAACGTTGGCGAGAGCTACGACAATGGATTTCAGTGAGACTAGGAGTGCAGACGGTGGAGTTGGAATATACTCTACCATTGGCAGACAGGGTGGGTTACTCGATGTCCCAAGCTCTCCTTCCGGAAAGGATGCTCAAAGTAGAAACAATCTTCGAGCAGCCAAATCTTTTGCCGATTTGAGATCATATACCCCTTCGCCGGTGCCTACGTCCGCAAGTTTTCCGATTCACCTGAGCCAGAACGCTTTAAAGTACCAGCAACAGCAACAGCAGCAGCAGACGCCGGAATATACGAACGGATCATCGACAACGCCTAGCCTAACACCCACGGGGTCGAACAGCATCAATAACATTAATGAGTCTCTGCTAGTTAACGGTTTGGCTGGCGTATCCCTGGGAGGCAGCCTTGGCATGGGTAGTGGAAGCCTGCGTGGGGACCCTCGTGATGCCCGCGGACTCCTGGGCTCCGACGGCGGAATGCACGGTGCCATCGGCGGCCTCTCGCCTTCGCAAACGACGTCTACACGAAACTTCAGCATGGCAACTTATGACGAGCAACGAGACCGAGGGTCCCAGATCCTCCCATCCAGGCAACCAAGAGGCCCCGACTCTGAGAGGAGTGTAGGATTCGGCCGAGGTAGTGTCCGACAGACGAACATCCAGGGTAGGCAGAACAATGCGGATCTTGATGGTCAGCAGCAACAGTCGGTTGAGATCACGGTGGAATAAAGGGTTTCCTTTATCGTCTAAAACAAAAAATTGGGCGAAAACGTGGTGTTTAGTTTTTCTTCTTTTTTTTCTCATTCTATTCTTTTCGTAGTATATGTGGACTTTCTTCCTTTCTTCTTTTTCTTCTCCATTCTTCCTATTATATTTTATATTCATAGTAGTAACTGGGACCTCGTGTGCTTGTCCTCTTTTTCTATTCTCTGTCGCTGGAACCATGGATGAACGAGCGTACGAACGAGCGAACGAACGAACGCAAACGAATGGACGGTCGGAAAGATAATCTGGTATAGCATGACGAAATGTTATAATACTGAGGATGCTTCGTGTCGTTTCTACTGATATCTCCATATAGCACTCCCCCCCACTATGAGAAGTACTAGTGTAGCCTTTAATATCAATTCCTTCCGCTTTATTCCCTTCTCTTTCTTACTGTCCCCGCAGTCCCGGGGCTCTTTTCTCTCATACATCATCGTCATTCCTCTCCCAATAGTGTTTGTAAATTTTTCTAGAAAAAAAAAAAGAATGGAAAGATAAACCTTGAAGTTCCGTTTTGTCATCAAACTGTTTGTTGGCTGCATGCTGGTGGCTCGGGGTTTGCGGCTCAAAGGCGCGGTTGCCCAATTGGACGATGGGAAGCTTTAATTTTCCGGCTGGCTCATCTTTTGCCGGTTCCTTTTTCCGTTCCAACATCCGCCGCGAAACATCCACCCCGCGAGACTCGAAGAGAACTCCACGCCGTCAATCGCAATGGAGTTAATACAGCCGAACGATGAGGTGCTGATACAGCTGCCGTCGGAGACTACAAAGCTAGTGAAGATAGTACCGGACTCGTACGCCAGCTCCCGTCAATCATTCTCTCATAATCTTCGCGCATCTGGAACTAACGGTACGGGAAAAAAAAATCGATTATAGTATCATCGGCCTAGGCAAATTTGGCTCCTTCCCCGCCAACAGTCTTCTCGGACGTCCGTACTATCTAACCTGGAACATCCTCGACGGAGAAAACTTCGGTCTCGAACCTGTTCCCATCTCCGAACTCAACAGCGAAAAACTCGCTACCCATACTGTTCCTCAGACGTCTTCATCATCCTCGGACCCTTCTAAGGCTTCCAAAAAGTCAAAGAATGCCGATAGTTCCACTGCTAGCGGTGTTGATAGCCCTGGGCTCACGCTCGAGGATACTGCGATCGGTGTGCAGGTCGGCGACGACGGGGAAGAGGATGATGAGGACGTCGCGCTCGATGCTGGGATGCTGGAGCAGGAACTTGAGAGGGAGCAGAAGCTGTGGGAGGCGGAGATGAAGAATAATCGGGACATTCGAGATGATCAGACGGCGCAGAGTATGACGTGGCAGGAGATTGAGAAGTTGAAGAAGAGTGGTGGTACAGGTAGTGGAAAGGTCTCTTGATTCTACAATCATTCTCCCTTGTTCTCTTTCTCTCTCTCCGGAGTCAAATGATTCGGTCGATATATTATGAATATCGATTCATAGAGGAGATTTTGACGGTGAATTGGACTTTATGCTAACTTGCATACCTGGTTTTGGTGGTGTATAACAGGAAATCATTGCCCGACTGCTCCAATCGCATGCGTATATTGACAAAAAGACTGCCTTCTCGCTGGCAAAGTACACGAAAAGGAAGACGAACAAGTATCTCAAACGTATCAGGGTCATCCCCGCCGATGTGCCTAATTTCACACACTACTTGATCACACAGAAGGAACCGCTCAAGATGCTGGAAATCAGGGATGAGGCTATGGGTCTGATAATGAGCTGGGCTGATATCAAATGGGGTGGGAGGTATCTTGTTATCGATGATACAGGTGGATTGGTAGTCGCTGCTGTGGCCGAAAGGATGGGATTGCTGGCTGGAGAAGATGCGAGGGCGCCTAAGAAAGTGTCGAACGCGAGAAAGCGTAAGAGGGAGGAGGCGGACGATGGCAAGGAAGAGAAGGAGAAGGAGGAGGGAACATCGGTCCCTCAACCCGACGGCGGCGAAGCTCCGGAAATCTCAGAAGCAGCGCAGAAAGAAGCCAACGACCACCCATACAATACCCCCATCAAACCCAAAACCGGCTACGAACAGACCTCTGTCCCGGTATCAAATACAATCACCGTTCTGCACACCCAGGACCAACCGAACCTCTCCCTCCTCCGGCCCTTCAACTTCGACACCGCAAACCTCATCAACACCACCACCCACCCACTATCAACCCACCTTCTCTCCCTCTCATTCCTACAACTATTATCACCGGAAGCAGACGTAACCCTCGAACGCCCCCCTCTAATCTCAGACCCCGTCCTACGTACCCTCAAGTCCGTAAAACGCTCAAACTACCATCGAAAATGCCGACGCCAGGAGCGACTACTCAACATCGTATCCTCAACCCGTCGTGGAAACTTCGACGGAGCAATCATCGCAACAGGCATGGAACTCAGCGGCCTCATAAACACCGTCACACCATTACTCAAAGGTAGCGGACAACTAGTAATTTACTCCCCATCCGTCGAACCCCTGTCGGAGGTTGTAGACTGGTGCAGCACCCTCCGCAGGACGGAATTCATGCGTATCAAAAAGGAAACCGAGGCCGCTTCCTTAGAGGCCGCGGGGGGTACCCTACCCCCACAGCAACCCCAACTCCACGTCTTAGATCCGGATAATACAAACCCAGATATCGACCCAGATACCCTTCAAACCCTAAAATCACTACCAAAGTTACCTGCTCACACCTCAGACGAACATTTCCCGATTGATCCGACGAATCTGCTGGCGCCTACAATTCATACGAGCCGTGTGAGGACCTTTCAGGCGTTGCCGGGGAGGACTCATCCGTTGATGACTAGTAGGGGAGGGAGTGAAGGGTATGTGTTGCATGCTACTAAGGTGTTTCCGATATTGGAGGGTAAAGTGGAGGCTAGGGGGAAGTTTGGGAGTAGGAAGAAGGGTGGTGGGGGTGGAGAGAGGAGCGGCGGAGGGAGGAAGGAGAAGGAGAAGGAGAAGGCGAGTGCGAGTTTGAATGGGAAGAAGGAGGATGGGATGGAGCTTGATTAATGACCCGGTGGGTTTGGAGGCGAGAGTGGGTTATACATCTATTAGGGGTATAGACGGCTGTATCTACAAAGAGATAAAAGCAGACTGCGACGGGTAACAATTATCAACGTTGTATTTTTAGATTAGGAGGTAAGATATACTGATAGGTGTAAATTCTGAGGAGTTAAATAGACGTATCAAAAGGAGTCTTGATCGATATCGCTCATGCAGTCGCTATTCACGTATATGCTTATAAGTTTACTTTCCAGTGATAGCTGCCGTCTCCCGGAAATTTAACTCCAGATGTATGCATTTCGTTCAATCATATTGTACATGTATACGCCTATGTATGTACTTACCCAAGTCGCTCGGCCGGCTACCTAAACGTTAAACATCTTATGCTCTTAAGCTAGCGTAGGGAACACATGAATTGAAATAACAATCTCTTTCCGCATTAGAGACTCGATCATTCGTAAGCTACTATGACATGAAATATATAAAAACGCGGAGCTAAAGCAGACACCTTGAAACGCCATAATAAAACTCCGGGGTAATCCCACATCCCTCCCATCGTCGCCTAATTCCTGGAGGTGTAAGTCGTAAAAACAACAGTATTAGGTAATGTAAAAGTAGAATGAAAAAGGGGGTATGGGTAAATGCGGCTTTTGTAGGGAAGGGTGCGGGTCAATATGAATCTTTGCGGATGGAGGATGTTAGTTGTCCTCATGAGGGTATCGTTCGCTTTTTGGATGCCGGCTGGTCTTCCCTTTAAACAATCGTTTCAAAGACCGTTGAAATCGTCGAATCAACTACATTATCAAGCATTTCTTGTCGTCTTCACCTCCCACAGGCTGCCCGCTTGGCTTCCTGCCTCGGCCCGCCCCGGGATACTGGGAGCTGGAGCTTTGCCCATACAATGTATTCATCTGGGAATACGCGGAGGCTTGTCCTGGGCGAGAAAAGCTTCCAACACCCTCAGATGCGGAGCCATGAGTTGGGAAGGAGGAGTGGCGCCCAAGGCCGCCGGGCCCTGGAGGATCGGGCTGCGGGGTGAAGGCCGTTGGATTTGGATCCGCTGCTGCGTAAGGAGGCGGAATCTCTTCTCCAGCGGCATTGTTCGCTGCATTTCGAAGATCCTGAGCTTGTCGACCGGTTGGACGTGGAGGCTGGACCGGGCGGTTACTGGCTGAGTTTGCTCTCGGTCGAAGACCTGTCGGTGGCGGTTGTGATGAAACTAGAGATCGTACAGGAGGCTGGGTCGCGCTCGCAAGATTTTGGACTCGTGCGGGATTTAGATTTTGTCTGTTCTGTTGGATTCGCGCGGCCCGTTCTTCTTCCTCCTGCTGAAGGTGTATTGCTAGCGCTAGATCGTAGTCCGTCGTGTCACCAGCTGCGTCAGGAGGGACAATTGGCGCTGTCTCCGGAGGGATCAATGACTGCACCGGACGCCTTGGAGTAGCGGGAATGCCCGCTGGTGGGCCAAGGCTGCTTTGTCGAGGTTGGATCTGTGGCTGCCAACCACCATCACCTCTGTTTGGATCCAGTATGTTATCAGATTGTCTCTGAGATACGTTATTGGCTGCATGCCCGTGCCCGTGTCCAACTGGCCTGAAATCCCCTGAGAAATATCCACCACCTCTCCCAGATGCATCTACTAGGCTCTCCCACACGATTTCTTCATAGGAGGCGTAGCCGCTGTCCGTGACTAAGGTGTATAGATCTCCTGTTCGCTGGTGTTTGTACAGGGTACTGAAGTGGTCATTTCGGAAGAAGATGCTCCAGCTTCCAGGCGCAAGTTTGGTTTGTAAGATATTCAACCCATAGGCGGTCATCTGAGTGCCCGTGGCTTCGAGGAAATCTTGGATCTCGTGTGCCTTCGCCACAATCTCATTATCCTCCGGGGATATCGGTTCGCCCCTCGAGCTCTTCTCAAGAATAAACTGCTGCTGTATTATTATGTCCTGAGCTTTCTCGAAGTCTCGAGCGTGCTGAACCAATACCGGAAACATAGGGGAAGTAGGAGCTGGGAGCCATCCGTGAACAAGGGGAATGTTAAACGCCGAGTAAAGGACGAGCTCCCGTGTTTGTTCGAAATCGCCAGGTTTTGGTTGTGGGAGCGGCCGATTCTCATGAACGTTCCTGCTCCTTAAGAAGTCGTCTGCTGAAATTTGATCATTAACAAATTTCGGATTGACGTTCATTCCGGTACGAAGATTCAACAGGAATTTGAACAACTCGGACAAATCTCCGGTCCATGAGCCAGTCAAAATGAGCTCTTCGCAGACAACATTGAGTAGGAGCTCTAGAGAGAGGGTTTCTCGGATTCGAAGCCCTTCAGAGAGAACCACCGTTTCGCGGGAAAGAGAAAGAACATTTACAAGAGCAATCAGTGGACACGGCCCATTCTCGTTCTGAATGAGGATTGACGATTGCGCAAGTTTATTCGTAGAAGGGTTGAGGAAGCGGATATGTTTGATCTGATAAGTTTCCAATGGCACAGCGGGTTGTATTGTCCCTGTTGTACCAGACTGAGAGGGCTGCTCCGAGGCGACTGGGATCGGCGCTTGAACACTAAGGTCAACTTCCTTGTCGGTTCCTGTGTGGGAGAAATCGGTGTCTAATAAGCTGGTTTGTGGTTCTTTCTGAGGGATCTTCGGCGGCGTTGGTGGCTTAGGGGGCAGCGGCGCATCGGTAAAGGGGTCCGACTCTGCGAACTGTGTAATCGGTGGCGGCTGCGGAATAGCCTGGGGGATTGCTTGTGGTACGGTTTGTGGGGTGGCCTGTAGAGCTGGCTGCTGTATCGGTTGATGCACTGGGGGAACCGGGTATTGTAAAGGTAGTTGAATGGGTTGCTGAACCGGCTGTTGAACAGGTGGCTGTGTTATCTGTACAGTTGGCTGCGCAATAGCACCTCTCCCTCGGTGAAATTCGTTTTCAAGCTGTTCTTCTAGCGATATATGCGGTTTGCCAGGGGTCGGCGAGCCTCCGTGGGACGAGGTGGGTGACTCCCACCAATCGGCTCCCTTCGGCTCCGTGGGCTGTATTTCACCAACGAACGGGTCGGCTTTCGGCCTGCTGTCACCGTCCATTGGAAAGATTCCATCTTGAGATGTGGAGATCGGATAGAGAGGTTGTGGGACTACATTTCCAATGGCGGAGACGGAGTTACTTCTGGGAGACGCTGCGTGGTAACTGCTGGGGGGTGTCGGCATAAAATTGGTCGAAGGCTGTGAATTTGGGTAGTATGGAGCCGTGCCTGGACGGCCGGTTGTGGCGCCAGCACTAGTCGACAAGTATGATGTTTGGCCTGCATATATCCTGGAGTTAGCGTCCCGTCCGGCGATACTTAAGGCAAGGAGAGAAGTTACCTTGAGAGCCACCATCGCTCTGGCCGGTCCGTTGCTTTTGAAGCAGCCGGTACGGATTGTGGTCTGGTAGGGAATCTTGTACCGGTTGCAGGTTGAAGGCTCCCGTAGACGACATCTGGGGAGCTGTAGGCGGCATCGGCATCGGCATCGGTTGTTGGAAAGGCGAGTGATTCGGAGGGACGGTTCTGGGAGGAACGTTTGGGTTATTCTCGTCGACGGGCCCGCCGAAGGGGTCCCCAACGTCCCCTTGGGAGGTCTGCTCAACGGTGACCATTTGCCGACGGGATGGTACGAGGTGTGCTGGCAGCGATGGTGATGGAAATGGAGATGTGATGATGAGATGAGGTTGGGAGAGGGAGGCGTAAATGTGTTGTGGTGGTAATTTAATTGTACCGGAGAGACATCGACGAGGTTCAAAGACGTATACCAATGTTGCTGGCGAGCATGCGGAGAAATATTTGCAAAGGATGAAAGGACTACAAAAACTAATGGTAGTTGTTTGGTCGAAGGGGGAGGAGAAGGCTGGCAGGATTGCGCCGAGGGAACTCTTAGCCTTCTCTGCCTTGTCCTTCGCGGAAGCTGTTTATTAGCAGCCGGCCGACGGCTTTCCTGGACATCAACTGACCCCGGGAAATTTACGGGCTGTGCAAATACGGCAGCCTGATGAATGTAGATATTGAATTAGACGATGTCGATGCGACTACGAGACGGCAAGAGGGATGAAAACGTTAACGATGCCAGCCATTTCTAGGAATGCTTATCTTATATTCCGTTCAATTGCGATTCGATGCGATTGAGGAAGATGCAAAGCATACGTAACCGACCATGTCCAGAGGCCTCGATGCGACCAATAAGAGGCCAGGTGAACGCGTATTGCCGGGATCCCTGGGAGAATGCGCCACAGCGATGGCATGTGCAGTGGCGACTTTCTCCTCGACCGCTTACCTAAGTGGTCGCACGATTCACTAACTTGCCGATGTATTCCGTTGTACGGTTTACGGTTTACGAATCCAGATCCCAATAGCGAAGGAGATGGCGGTTTGGTATAATATTTAAATCGAATTGAAACTTTCAGCTATTAGCATGCGGTCAAGTATAGAGCGACTATGCGCTGGATCCCATATGAATTAATTGCAGTGACAGCAACAATAAATTAAACGGCGGACGGGCATAGACACTTGCTTACGTACGGGGTCCGCAGCAACATATAATAGCCCATTTTATATCTATTCCTTTAATAACGTTAAAAGAAGATGTAGCCTTGAAGGCGGAGAATTCTAAGACCGGCCGGCGTACACGTGCGCGTGCTTTCCTCGTTGACCTGTTGCATTTGGGACGGTCAACACGGAACCGTTACACAGGACTATTCTTCCCGTTGGAGAAGGCGACACAAGTATCTAGAAGTGGCTTCGTACAAGCTCAAGGCCTCGAGGACGGGCACACGTACCCAATCGGTGTATCTTCACGTTAACCCTCACATCCGAGTCAAAGGCTACTCTTAATTGGCATAAGTGCCATCATGCTTAAGATAATACTCTGAAATCAATTCTCTTTAAGATACAAAAAAAAATGCTTCGCATGGTATAAACACATGAAATATATATAAGGATATAACGTACAAAACATTTTCACTCCAAGGCCAATCTATTGGGTAAAGAGAAAGGGAAGAAGAAACGGAAACGGAAACGGAAGTTGGAAAGAGAAAAAGAGGCAACAATATATTGAATACTGGATCTAAATCAGACGCTTACACTTTATCTTCGAACCATTTAACCAAATGATTAACAGTAGGATGGCCCCAAATCAGTGTTGGGGGTACCTTGACCTTAAGGGAATTCTGTAAATGCTTTCTCAAACTAACCGTCATGACGGAGTCCATTCCCATCTCCGTCAGCGCCGTCGATGGGTCGACATCCGCAGCGTTTGGCAGTCTCAGGGTCTTTGCAACGCACTCTGAAATGGCGTTCTGGAGATATTCTTTCAACTCTGGCCCACTCTTGGGGATCGATGCTTTCTCGCCGGCCTCATCCTTGGAAGCTGCCTCGTTGCCAGAGGATTCGGCACGCTTTCGTGGTGCGATCTCGTCTAGGATTGGAAGGGGTGGGATTCCGTTCTCCTCCACTGGGAGGGCTCGGAGGACGACAGCCTGGTGGATATCGTGTTTGATGGCATGCTCCCATGCTCTGAAGGCCTCGTCTCGGCTGACAGAGGTGATGCCCTTGGCCTCGAGCTCAGCGTTAATATACTCGGTGCTGCTGGCCATACCCAACCCGTTCCAGCTCGTCCACAGGAAGCTGATGACGTTGTCTCCTTGGTTACGTCTGAAGTCAGCGAAGGTGTCGAGGAAGGCATTTCCTGAAGCATATGAGGCTTGACCCGGGAAGCCCAACAGCTGACCGCAAGACGAGAATAGAACCATGAAATCGAGAGTATTTGGAGGGAAGAGTGTGTGGAGAGCCATAGCTCCGGAAACTTTGGGAGCGAGGACTCTATCAAAGGATTCCTTGGTCGTTTCGGCGACGAGTTGGTCCTCCAAGACACCTGCGGCGTGAACGACACCACTAACCCTTGGGAGATCCAGCATATCAAGGGCCTGCTCGAGTCTCTCAGCACCATCAGGCTTGGAAATATCGGCTGCCACAACGTGAACGGAAGCACCCAGCCTCTCGAGCTTACGGATTGTGGAAATAGCTGAGTCGTCGTTCGAATCAACCCATGTCCGGCGAGGAGGTAGGCCACGTCGTGAAACAAGTACCAATCTTCGGGCGCCTCTCTCAACCATCCACTTAGCGGTTTCGAGTCCCAAAGCTCCAAGACCTCCAGTGATCAAGTAAGTACCCTCTGCCGTTGGCGTGAAGGTCTTCTCTCTCCCAGTGGCCATCTTGGAGCGTGGGACAGGTCGAAGCCGAGCAACTCGGGCTACGGAGTCCCGGACGGAGATCACATCAACGGATTTGACGTATTTGATTGCTTGGAGAGGGAAACTTTCGTCGTCGGTATCCACAAATCCTCCCCAAACCTCAGGGTGCTCGGATGCGATGATTCGCGAAAGACCAACGAGTGGGCCTTGAGAAAGAGAGGAGGGGCTGGAGGCCTCGAAGAGACCTTGGGTGATACACCACAGTTTGACAGTTGATTGTTGCTTGACTAGGACCTTTGTTATGTCGAGAATCTCGCTGCAGAAATTGGAAGAGAACTTCGCGGTGTCTGACTCCGAGTCGGTACCAGTGGGTAGGTAGACGACGACGGTGCCCTCAGAGCTCAAGTTTTGGTTTTCAAGTCCCGCCGCATTTGGGGCTACGGTTGCTGAGATTTTGCGTCTCCACAGCTCTTTGACGTAAGCCGCCAGTCTGTCGCTTTGCTGAGATACGAAGATGACGTGCTTCAGCTTGAAGCCTTCATCCTCGAGTTTGGCTGGAGGCCAGGACATCTGATGAACCAAGCTCTCTACGCTACCGCTAGCGCCCGGTGTACCCTCAACAGCGGAAAATCGCATACCGTTGATATGGGCTACCTCGTTGCCTTCTTCGTTCAGGATCGAAACGTTGACTCTCCACATCCCGGTTTCCACGGTGGTGTGAATATAAGCAATCTTGGGGATAGAACCTGGGGTGATAGCGACATCGTCAATCTGGGCGGGCATTCTAAGGACTGGCTCCTTGTAGAAGATAGAAGATCCGATAGAGGTCGCCGCATCAAGGATGGGTGCCCATGATGACTTGTCCCATGGAATGTTATTTTCTGAAGACTCGGGGGCAGTGTCTACTCTGGACAACATCTCGTCTCCCTCGCCGTAGTGCTCTGTGACTTTCCAAGGGAAGCCCATATCTGGTACTCCGACGGACGCCAGATAGTCCGTTGCGAAGCTTGGCTTCACAGATGTAAGCTTCTTCTTTATGGCAGCAATGTCAAGGCTGATTTTCGACCATTCGCCTGTAGACACATGTCCGGTTGTGTGTGTCAACCAAGAGGATTCAGCGCTGCTGCCCTCAGTTTCAGAGGCTTGCAGCTGAGAGACAATGCGAACTCTTCCTTGTTCCTTGACAATTTGAATATTTCTTGGAGCACTCATTGCAACAGGAACTCGTAGAATAACATCCTTAAGCGCATTGTATTCATCCCCGGTATGCAAGAATGTATTGAGAAGGACAGCGGCAGGAACAATCTCGGTTCCATGAAGAGGGTGGCTTCCAGGGAATGGGCGTGTAGATTCATCGAGAACTGTGGACCACATGGTGGTGTCGCTGCCGACGACCTGGTGCTTGGCTCCGAGCAGAACGTGGCTCTTCACATCGTGGGTAACTGACTTATTCAACTGAAGAGCACCGGTCCCAACCTTTCGCCAGAAGGGATTGTGTTTCCATGCGGTGGCAGGAACATCTCGAGTCCATTCTCCGGAGAAAATAGATCGAAGATCAATCGGTGCACCATGGCAGTGGAGTTTTCCTAGGGCGAAAAGAATACTCTTTCGAGTAGGCTTATCGCGCCTCAGAGTTGGGAAGATTACACCATCGCTCTCAGCATCGATGATGGTCTCGTTGATCGAGTGTGCGATGATGGGGTGGCTAGATACTTCGAGGAAGATTCCGAACTTGTCGTCAAGGGCGGCCTTAACTGCGTTTGTTAGGAGGACTGGCTTGATCATATTGTCGATCCAGTAAGCCTCGTCACGCAAATTATCACCTCGAGCGTCGCTCAAGGAGGTAGAGTAGAGAGGAATTGTAGGTTTCTGAGGCTTGATATATCCGGAGAGAACGTCACCAAGGGGTTCGGCGAGTTCATTCAGAACCGGGCTGTGGAATGCAACGTCGGTCTTGACCCTACGAGCTCGGATGGCCTTTTTCTCGAGAGACTGTACGAGGTTGTTGATAGCTTCGGTGCTGCCAGAGAGGACGCAGGTGTTCGGTGATGAATGAATGGCAACTGCGACAGCATCGCTTTGGCCTTGCTCCTCGAGCTCTTTGATGGCATCGGCAGGTGATAGATCAACGAGAATCATGGCTCCCTTTCCGGCAACGTTGCGATATAGCTTGGCTCGCTGCGAGACGATGTAAGCACCCTCCTGGACTGTCAAACAACCAGCCGTGACCGAGGCCGCAATCTCTCCGACGGAGTGACCAATAACTGCAGCCGGGTTTGTACCTTTGGCACGAAGAACGGCACTCAAACCGACTTGCATGGCGTAAGTCAATACTTGTTGCTTGTCTGTGGTGTCCATGTCACCGGCTGCGAGAGCCTCAAGGGGTGAGAACTCTAGAATTTCTTGCACGATATCGTCAAAGCTGCTGATGGCACCATAGAATGCTGGCTCGTTCTCCAGAAGCTCTTTCCCCATGTCGGCCCAGTGAGCCCCGTGGCCTGAGAAAACCCAAACGGTTCCTTGTTTGCCGTAGTTGGAGACTTTTTCCTTGACTAACCAAGGGCTATCGGTGTTCTGGCTGCCCATCTCGAGGAGTTTCATCGCATCTTCGCGGTTATCGGCCACAACGGCGCATCTGTGCTGGTGGTGAGAGCGGCGATATCCCAATGTGTTCACAATGCTGGTTAACGATTTATCGGTTCCTCCGATCCAAGAGGCAAGTTGGGCTGCCGTTTCACGGAGCCGTTGAGACTGTGGGGCAGACCAGAATAGCATGTATGGCCCTGATTCTGCACCAGCGTCTGAAGCCCGGCTTCCAGGTAGGAAAGCAGGAGCTGGGGCTTGTTCGATGACAGCATGTGCAACAGTTCCTCCATAACCGTAGGAGCAGATTCCTGCCCTCTTACGGTCTTGTATCCAAGGGGAGGCTTCTCGAATCACCTCGAGGGAGTTATTGTCCCAATCCATCTTGGGGTTTGGTGTATTGAAATTGGCTTGCGGAGGGAAGATGCTGTTGCTGACGGCGAGAACTGCTTTTACCAAGCTGGTTGAACCTGCGCCGGCTTCAAGGTGGCCGACATTTGGTTTAACGGAACCAAGCTTCAATGGCTGGCTCTTTGGTCGACCGATGCCAGATCCGTATACTGAGGCGATGGCGGCAACTTCGCAGGGATCACCGACAGGAGTCGAAGTAGCGTGGGCTTCGACAAAGGCCACCGACAATGGGTCCACGCGGGCGACGGCGAGAGCCTTTCGAGCAACATCCTCCTGTGCGAGTTGGTTTGGAGACATGATACCGTTTGTTTTACCGTCCTGGCCGACAGCACTTCCTTTGAGGACAGCAAGAACCTTATCCCCATCGATTATAGCTTCGGAGAGTCTTTTAAGAATAAGGACTGAAGCACCCTCACCACGGCCATAGCCGCTTGCGGAGGCATCGAAGGATCTACAACGGCCCTCCGGTGTTACTGCTCCGGCCTCATCCAAAACTCTTGTTAGCCCTGGACCGATGAGAGCGTTAACTCCTCCGACGATAGCTAACTTTGTTTCCCCAGCGAGGAGAGCTTGGCGTCCATGATGAACGGCAACGAGACCAGAAGCGCAAGCTGCGTCGACGGCTGTGCTAGGTCCGTGCAAATCAAGAGCGTACGATATCCTATTAGGGATACCGCAAAAGGCGGTGCCAATACCCATCCAGGCCTCAACTCCAGGAACGTCTTCAAGAAGAAGGCGAGAGTAATCGTCTGAGTTTACGCCCATAAAAACAGCAGTGTCGCTGCCGGCTAGGCTTGTTACGGATATACCGGCGTGCTCCAGGGCTTCCCACGTAACCTCCAGAGATATTCTCTGTTGAGGATCCATGAGCTCTGCTTCGAGAGGGGAGATGCCAAAGAAAGAGGCATCGAAGTTCTCTAACCGATCAAGGAAGTATCCCCGGGATGTGGTCTTCTTCAGAACTTCGGCGTTTCTGCTATCTCGACGGAAGTATGGTTCCCAGCGCATCTCTGGGATCTCACCGGAGGCATCCTTTTGGGAGAGAATGGCAGTCCAAAACTGTTCTATGGACTGGATGCCCCCGGCCAGCCGACATGCCATGCCGATGATGGCAATGTCATCTTGACTATATTCCTGTAAGTTGGCATGCGTGTCAGTATGTCGAAATGTCGAAACCATGAGTGATAACGAGGGATATAACTAACATGGTCCATTTCACTAAGTGAAGTCGCCGGTGTAGAGGTCATGGCGACAGGTAAAAGATTGGTACGGGGTACCCAAACGATGCAGCTCCAGGGAATGAATGTCTTCTGATTTGCAAAGTCGGTGGTACGGCGTCAGTCGTCTCCAGTAAAATGGAACTGGTGGACTGATCTAAGTATGATTCTGAAAACTTATAAAGTATAAACAGGAAGAGAAAGCCTTAGGCGAAATGAGAGATACGAGACAAGAGGGAAAGGAACGATGAGAAGAGGAAGGGAATTAGCGGCTAAATCGAGGCCTGTATAGATGTCTTTAAATTGACGACGAGTTTTATAGCGCTAGATTATATAGAGTGTAAAAGTGAGAGTGTAGGGGATTTCACAGCTGAAGTACCGTGACACAGTGAGAATGACACATCGGAACGCAATCCCTAAATTGGTTTGAGGCTCATACTTTTATAGCGTAAATTTCCCGTGGAAGTGCACACATATGCGATGAGATCGGAATGCAGGGCTATGTTCGTCATGTGGCAATGCAGCACCTACTTCGTATGGACCGTAGAGCTCTCGGATTCGTCCTGACTTGTAAGATGAATATTGCAAGATTGTTTTGAGAGGTTTCATCTGACGCACCAAATGTACGTCCAGGCGAGTTGGGTATCCACATCCGCTTCTACGAAGAGAGCTGAAAGGCAGACAGCGGCGGCGAACGTGCCGTGCGCCGTCTAGCCGTATTCGCGACCCCAGATAGGCTACAAGAGTATCTCCTATTGCTAACATTAACGTATTAGTCCCATTCGGCGAATCCCATTTCGAATCTCTATCTTAAGCTACAGCGCTATCATTGCTTTTGTGTCGTCGTTTATGTTGTTCCTTTGGAATTTCTTATCCGTTACCTTCCATGCTCCCTGCAATTGAGGCTTTGTGGTCCTGAAAACCTTCTAATAGACCCTAGTACGAGCCTGCCATCGTTGTAAACGTCCACGAGGCAATTGCGATATCCAAGGTCTTGGTGCGTGTTATGTTGCATTTTGTCCCGGGGCTGATTAGTTAGCGCCGTGGTGATCCCTGTGGTGTCCGGGAAACTCCGGTTGCCCGAGGCCCAGGATCCCGGATTGAACCATATCGGGACCGGGACCGGGACTTCAGCCGGAGCTGGTCGGGATATCCGGGACTGGATGCATGGGTAAACGAAGCTACGTCCGCCTCGTATCCTAAAACATTCGGATTAAAGTTTCGAGAAGGGAATATTCCTTTTTTAAGGCTGGGGCGAAGCATTGCACAATGCGATTGGAAAAGTTCGAACGTAAGCTTATTATTATCCCGATGGCTTTATCGTCCGAATTCGAAGCGGTCTGATGCAACATACGTACGAACTAAGTAATCGATCAAGATCCAATCAAGATCTGTATCTTTCACCGAGCGGCTGATTGAGGGAATTAGATTGATTGTTACACAGTGGTATCTTCCTTCGCCAAGGCTCCGCCTTCGACTTGTACATATACACAAACTAGTAGTTTTCAGATTAATATTCCATTCCAAATAAGAGAATTAATAGAAATAAGCAAGCATGGACAAGGCCATCGATTGTGCTCAACCCTGGCTTGATAGGTGATTAGGAGCATCGACATTCTGCTCTTTAGAGCTCGACTTTATTCCACACAATCTTGTTCGAAGTAACACGGAGCGTTTTTTCTATCATCACCACTTTCGGATTCTCATTGCATTACATGGGCAAAAATGATACCAATCAACATTTCACCAGTGACTCTTGTTCTCTGTGGCGGTATAGTCACGGCGTCTATTGCCTACATCGTCCTCGTCGTTGGCCATAGACGGAAGGGTTTTCCTCCGGGACCTCCAACTTTACCTGTTATTGGGAATATCCACCAGCTTCCTACTACAGGTGCCCATTTCAAGTTGGTAGCCCTTTCCTGACGATCCCTATTTGATGCAAAACTAATCGTACCACTTTTGCAGGTTTACTGAGTGGGCCCGACAATATGGCGGAATTTACTCTCTCAAGTTGGGAACAGGAACAGCTCTCGTTATCACTGATAGAGAAATTGTTAAGAAGTTGATGGACAAGAAAAGCTCTATCACTTCTGACAGGCCACCTTCATATGTATCCCATGACTTGATTACGAAGGGTGACCACTTGCTTGTCATGCACTACAATGATGCTTGGAGAAGAATTCGCAAGTACATGCACCAATTCTTCAGGGAAAGCGAGTGTGAGAAGAAGCACATCGCTCTTCAAGATGCAGAGGCAACACAGATGATGTTGGAGTTTCTGGAGACACCAGACAACCATAATCTTCACACTAAACGTTTCAGCAACAGTATCATCTCTACTTTGTGTAAGCCTCTATCCCGCGTGCAAAGCTTTCGTGATTCCCTTTGGCTAATTTTCAAGCTAGTATTCGGGGTTCGAACACCAACCTACGATAGCCCTCATGCGAAACATCTCTACGATATCATGGAGCGCTGGTCCGCGGTCATGGAGCCCGGGAATACCCCGCCAGTCGACATCTATCCAATTTTCAAATATATCCCGGAAAGCCTTTTCGGAAACTGGATCTCAAGGGCATCTGGGGTCGGCCGTGATATGGAACGCCTATACGCGAGCATGATCTCCCAGTTTAAGCGTAGAGCCGATGACCCTAAGATCCAAAGGGCCCGCGAAAGCTTCTTCGATATCCTTTTGAGGGAGCAAGAAAAAACTCGCGAGTTTACCGATCATGAGATTGCGTTCATTGGAGGTGTTCAACTGGAAGGTGGTAGCGATACGAGCGCCAGCATCTTGACTGCCTTTGTCCAAGCCATGGTCAACTGGCCAGAGGTCCAAAGAATCGCGCAGGAGGAAATCGATAAAGTCATTGGCGAGGACAGGAGCCCTAACTGGGGTGACTTCGCAGCTCTCCCATATATCAACGCGATCATGAAGGAAACGCACCGCTGGAGGCCCGTTACGCCCTTGAGTTTCCCGCACTGCTTGACCAAGGGTATGTCACTCATTCCTTAATAATTATCTATTTTCTAACATTCCGGCCTTTTAGATGAGTACTTGGACGGCTACTTCCTTCCTAAGGACTCCACAATCATCCTCAACGTTTGGGGAATCCAAAATGACGAGTCCGTTTACCCACGTCCCGACGAATTTGACCCTTCTCGCTTCAAGGACCATAAATTACTCGCACCGGAATACGCAGTATCAGACTGGAAGATGCGTGACCACTACAGTTTTGGTGTTGGCCGTCGCATCTGTCCGGGTATTCACCTTGCAGAGAGAAATGTTTGGCTTGGCATCGCCAAGCTGCTGTGGGCGTTTAAATTCGAGAAGGCATTAGGAGACGATGGTCAGCCGATCGAGATGAATGTCGACCCCAGAACCGGCTATACGGAAGGGTTTCTCCATTGCGCCTTGCCGTTTAAATGCAAGGTCACGGTTCGTAGCGAGGAGCGCAGGAAGACTATCCTCAAAGAATTCGAACAGGCAACGCAAATTTTTAAGGAATATACAGGATAGAGTTAGATTGGTATTCTGATCTTGTCTCATGAAACCAGCCGCTGACCTCTTTGCGTTTCAATGTTTACCGTTACGTGTACTCAATAGAGGTGGTTTTGAATGTGTCTTTTAGCCGCTAATTACTATTAGCCCATATACTTTGTCATCTACAGAATGCGCTGTTTTTTTTAAATTCAATCGCTTGTTGGCCCAGTTCAGATGCCAAGAATTCTTCTTCAGCAAAACATCGTTTCGGTAGGCATTCCATGCGCATAACCTCATACTGTGGCATTTGTGTCAGTGAACCATGTGGCCTAGTTATCTTGCAGGAGCTGATCAATCCGAATGAAAACAAAAACTTCGTTTTTGCGCCCTATGCAGCCTTGAAGACCTAAATTTGATGCGGTGCTACTGAATGTGCGTTGGCTTTGTTGCATTTGTGGACGGTTACACCAATCGGAGGCGGGATGGAAATGTTTCCTGAAATTGGAAAAGATGTACGGACGAGTTTTGTGTGACGGTGGTACAGGCATAGGCTAGCTCTAGAGATTGTGTAGACGCAAGGTTATGGTTTCTATTCTATTGGTCTAGTTCTCTGGTACTGGGAGCTTAAACCTTGGGAAAAGAGCTTCTGCGTTGCCACGGTTAATGGCGACCCTCTCCTCCTCTGAGAATTCGTACTTGTCAAAGCTCTCAGTAAAATATTCTATCCCCTTGGTTGGTGCGTAGGGAAAGTCGCTGCCAAAAAGGATATGGCCTGGTTTGGCAAACTTCGTGAGCAACCCCAAGGTAAACTCGTTACCGCTGAGCGCGAGATCGAAATAGAACGACTTTGCGTCTTCTATTATCTCGTCTGTAGACAGGCCGTTCGATTTGCCAAATGGGGTATGCGGCATCATAGCTGCTACGCGAAGGGCTAAGTAGGGAAGTGTACCGCCGGCGTGCGATAAGATGATTTTGCAGTTCTTATATCTTCGAACGGTTCCAGAAAGAATGATGTCCATAGCCGTTCGGGTGGTCTCGTGGGGATAGTCAATCATGGGTTGAGGGAGAGAGGGAGCGACTAGACTCGTATCGACGCCATGTGTCGGATGCACAAAAACGACGGCCGAACGTTCATTCAACTCGCTCCATATCTCTTGAAAGTCTGGGTGGCCGAGGTAGTGATTATCGGGTCCGTATCTGGTGAACAGGGTGACACCGTCCGCTTTGAGTTCGTCAAGAGCATAGCGAATCTCCGCGATCGCGGACTCTTTATTGAGCAGAGATGGTAACGCTGCAAAGAAACCGAACTTTTGGGGATTGCTATCCCTAATTGCGGCTGCGAAAGTATTTGTTTTCCTGGCTAGGCTTGCGGCTTCTAAGGGGTCTTTGTGGATCGATGGGCCGGGAGCTGTCATAGAAAATATTGTTGTTCCGATACCAACATTTTCCATCAGGGTCTCGCTGGACTCTAACGTCCATTTCGGTATCGTCCATCCGCTAGGGTCACCGCCATTCGCCTCCAGAGCTGTAGGAAACCGTTGATTAGCAGATGCGCATGTGCATATGTTTTCCGCCTGATACCTGCTCTCATACCTTCAACGTAGAAGTCTGGAACGAAATGATGGTGAACGTCAAATTTCTCTGGGTGTTGGGACATCGTGGAAATTTTGGTATTAGAGCGATATGGTTGGGAAGTACTTTGTGTTCTTGAATTTTGAATTTCAAGTCTGGGGGTCGTTGAATTCTGATTTTCTAGGGACTCGATCAAGCTAGAAATTGCTAATTATAAAGTCCAAAGTCACCAAAACGCTGGTGACGGAACTGGCTAACAAGATCTTAGAGAAGGCGTTGTGTTGCCTAGTGGCAGACGGCTTGGAAATCGGAGAGCACTAACTCGAGGCAACGGGACCGGGATAATTACGAGGACAATGCACCCAGTTCATGGGGAGAAACAGAGCTTGCCCAGTTGCGTGATATGCAGAGGCTGATGCTGCTTACGACCGGGTTCAGCTCTCACCCACCCCTGCAACACCTCACAATCCCAATATGTGTGTCCTACCCCCACCTTGTCGTCGGGTCTGTGGGAACACGGAGTCCGTCGCACTCATTCTAAAAAGCTAAAGCGAATTCAGCATGCTGCGGCTGCGAAGGATAATATGTGTCTCAATCGCAAAGGTAGGACTGTCACAGATGCCGAGAATATATATAACGACGTACTACACAGGGCAATGCACTTATTTTACGAGAACTTGTAAAAACCCAGACTTTCTAGCTCTATCTGCATCAGATAGGAAAAGTTAAATCTTTAATTTTTTGATTTCGAATTTGTTGAATTATTGCAGCGTTCCATATTTTGGAAGATGTTTGCTCTTAGTCTTCTTCTGCTACCTTTGGGGTATGCCGTCTATCTGATAGGTCTAGCAATCTATCGAGTATGGTTCCACCCCCTATCTGGGTTCCCAGGCCCCAAATGGGCTGCGGTGTCTGAATAGTATGTGTAAACTGTTATCGAACCGAATTCAAGAGCCTGCAATTGATGCTAATAGTGATTTAGCTGGGAGGCATGGTGGAACATATGGCCTCACAAGGGTGGATGCCTTTTCGAAGTCGAGCGTTTACACAAAGTTCATGGTAAGATCACCTGTGTTATCGAAAGGCAAGCGAAAATAAAGCTAAGAATTCATCTTAGGCTTTGCCGTTCGCATGGGACCAAATGAAATCCACGTCAATGACCCACGATACTACCACGAGCTCTACCGTTTGGGATCAAGATACTACAAGGACCCTGAGATGCATAAGGTTTTGGGCGCGCCATCATCTACCGTCGCAGAAACCGACCCAGTACTCCACAAAATCCGTCGTGGTGCGTTGGAACAGCTGTTCTCAAGGCAGAGTATCTTGAAGCTGGAACCAATGGTAATGGGCAAAGTCGAGCGCTGGTCAAATAAACTGGAAGAATACTTCAAGGCTGGAAGGCCTGTCCCTATGGAGTTTGCTCTTAAGAGCTTGACCATGGGTGAGTCGGAAACTCGAGAACTGTCATTTTGTGACCAAACTTGTATTAACGGTTCTAGATATGGTTACGACTTTCGCATTTGGACAAGAATTCGGAGCTGTTGACGAGCCCGATTTTATGGGTATTCCTGTCCGCCTTTTCCGCAATTACTTGATGAGTCTCCACGTTATCAAGGCGTTCCCTTTCGTCAAAATCCTTCAGCGTCTTCCGTATTTTATTGCGCGTCGTATCTCATCTTCAGTTGAGATGGGCCGATATCTTGAGGATGTGAGTACTTTCAGGGTTCTGACCAGCACAGCAAGAGTACATGATCATATGAGCTAACGTTACAATCTCGGTACAGCTGAGTGACAACCATATCAATACCTTCGTTGAAAATTGGCAACGGGGAGACAAGCCGAGTTTCCCTACGGTCGTGGGACGTCTGTTGACACCTAACGAAGACAAAGGTTTCCAAGTTCCCTCTAAGCAAGGTATCAAGGACGAGGTCATTACACTTGTTTCTGCTGGAAATGATACCACCGGTATTACATCTATGGTCGGACTTTTCCAGATCCTCAGCAACCCCCAGATACACGATCGTCTCCTGGCTGAATTGAAAACAATCTTGCCAAATGTTGATTCAGTTGCCCCCTATCAAGAGCTTGAAAAGCTACCATATTTGGTGAGAAATCCCTCATTGAAGCGGTTGGAGGCTCAATTGCTCAAGGCTAACCGTGTACATGAAGACCGCTTGCATCAAGGAATCACTCCGTTTCGCCTCCGCTGCCGCCTCTCGAACACCACGACTGGTACCTCCAGGAGGTATCCATCTCCCTGATGGTCGCTTCGTTCCTGCAGGAACTCGCATCGGGATGGCTATATACCTCATTCATTATAATCCGGACTTGTTTCCAAACCCTAAAGTCTTCGATCCGGAACGTTGGCTCAAAGATCCCGCTGAAATGACCGTGCAAAACAAGTTCTTGGTTCCCTTCTCTAAAGGTTCTAGGGCATGTATTGGAATTAATCTAGCGCACATGGAGCTTTACACGATCATATCGTACCTGATTAGGCGACACGACCTTAAAATTTACAACACCACAGCGAAGGACATGGAGTGGTGGGACATGGTAATTCCGGAGTTCAAGGGCACGTTTAAGGCATGGACTGGTAAAAGAACCGAATGAGGGGTGAATTGGATTCCAAATTGATACCTTGTTGTGCAGGGATTGCTTTCAGTTTGTAGATTAGGAGCTCCAGGAATAGAAGAATCTCAAAAGCCATTTTACTTCAACCGTGAACCGTGAGCCGTGAAATCAGATATTCGAATTTCGAGATTTCAGTTGCCGAGGATGACTTATCCATACCCTGCGCCAAGTTAAACCGACCCTAGCGTAAACCCTGACCTAGTCAAGTCCTTATGCAAGGAATACCCTTAGCACATCCATGATAACCCCATCTTCCACAGTCATAGCGCTATAGCGTGCTTCTCCATGGTTTCTACGTTGTTGCCTGCTCCTCGTTTTCGGTTGGGATGGAGACGAGTACGCGTATACGGACGTCGGACTCGTATGCAACAATTGCGATGAAATCCACTGCATAATATTATGACCTGCGTGCTCAAAGAAAACCGCAATCGGAATTACGATTATGACCGTCAGATGCGAGAGAGAGAGAAAGGGTCTGATGCTTACCCTTTCTTGGGCAATGCCGGATCAGCCGGCCGGAATTTTCCTCGGAGATACTGTAGGTGACTGGCTAGGACCTGGATCTCATGGCTAGAGGCCTGGAAGAAAAGGAATATTACGAAGTCGGAATTCACATGCTTTTCCTTCGAACATAACGTCAATGGCGCAATATTACCTCAGCTATTATAGAGCCCGTCTGAAGCCCGATGCTTGACAACAGCCCAAAAGCAATGATGGCCGGTACACCGGTGGTTGGGAGTCCTTTCCCTGCCCCAGAGCGTTGGGTCGTTGCAACGTTGGGTCGTGGGGGATCCGGAGCAGCATGGATTGTGCTTACAAGGGTGGTACAGTCCCGGGCCCGGGGCTCGGGGCTAGTAGCTTACGGACATCCATCGGCCGCGCGTGGATGTGAGGTTGAATTTAGGTATCCTTGGCAGGACTAAATCACCAAGTGGGGGCCTCGTACCGATCCCGCACGCCACAAAATGTCTTACTCGAGGCATCTATCGATCCCCACAATTGCACAATGCCTGACCCACTTGCGATAGTAAACACTCGTGAATGCTGCCAAGGCAGTCAAACACAGAATTTGGTGAGTAATGTATGTAAGATATCAGCTTCTTCGTTGAGCGGGAGGCTCTTGGTGGTGAAAAAAACATCGGCCCGAAATACCGCCCCTGCTATTGAGGTTGGCACCGGCCTGGCAAATTCCGTAATGTGCTAGGGTGAAAATGCGTTCGGAACGGCTGGCAGCAACGCCAGAAGCAATGCGCCGCGTAATCTGACTGGTTAGCTCTCGCGTAATCAACAGCTGAATGGCCATAGGAAAAATTTCAAAATCGCATCGGTCGATGGTCCTGAAACTTCATAACGTAACAAAGGGATATCTGAGCCATGAAAGGCATCTATACCCGGATAAACGGGTGAGAAAGGAACAAGGCGCAGGAATTTTCCGAACATTGTCAGTGATGTAATATTTGTCACTTGTTGAGCCACAGGCTACGTATTCGGGTATCCAGATCTTAGATTTAATACGATCTTGAGGCTGCGAGATCAGCGATCTAAACCGTTTGGACAACGTTATAAACAAAAGAAAGCGGTGCAATTAGTAGTTAGCGGGCGCACGAGCTCTAGGTGAGATTTTAGGTGGATGAAGTTCTTTTAGAATTATCAAAATACAACTATTGGGCAATAATTATACATTTTTAGAACATGGTAAAAGAAAAAGTATATGGTTTGCAGAACAGTTCAGAGCGATTAACTAATCCTGAAAAGTAGCCGTCGGGTCATCGGCATCAAGATCTTGTCCAAAGATATCCGTTACCCTGTAACTTTTGGAAAGTTTGCGAAGGATCGTATTTCTTGGAAACTTGGACAATCTTAGCGAAGTTGGCACTTCCGTATGATCTCAACACTTTCTGATCAGAGTAAGCGTCGTTCATGAAAAGGAATGGCAAATATTTATTTTTCGACTTTGCAAATGCTTCGGTTTTGTCGACAATGAATTTAGTGGCATTGTAAATGAATGCATCATCAGCCGGATTTTTCCATTTTGCCACGATATCAAGCCCTGAGTTATATTGTTAGCCTCGCTACCACCACATGCATATACGCATATTCTGGATAAAGACTTACAGGTATGGGATTTAGCCGGCAGCCCTAATATATTACCGCCATATTGATTACCTTTGCCTGCAAGACTCGCTACGATTGGCTGAGGGACGTATTCAAGGGATGCATTGACAGGGAGTGTCGCAGAAACCTCTTTGTAAACGCCGTATGAATAGTTCAAAATACTCTCATCTGCCTCAAAGCTGGTCACACGCGTGGCATCTCTCTCCGGCTCAGCGGAGAACCCGATGGCGACGGCAGCGACCAAATCAGTGATGGTGGCAAACCCAGGAGGGAAAAATGTCGCTGAAGGCAAATCGTAGAAAGGCTTGAATGCGGCGGGCCGGACAACAGGATCCAGGTACAAGAATATCACCAAGTTGCCCTCTGCGCGGAAAGATGTGACAAGTGATGTTTTAGTATCCTTGATCCCGTTTCGTTGATATTCCGTAAATGCCTTCATCAACGCGGGAGACTGGTCGCCAGGGTACAAGAGCGCCTCGTAGTACAGCGGTCCCGAAAATCTCGTTCGCAAGTCGAACTCGGTCACAATTCCTTTGCAACTTGTTAGCGTGGGTCACGAAATTAAACCTCTTTGGGTAAAATCGGGTTAGGCTACCAAAGTTAGCAGACCCTCCCTTGAGTGCTTGGAAAAGGTCTGCGTTTTGTGTGCGAGTAGCAGAAACGATCCTGCCGTCCGATAGAACGACTTGGAATCTTTCGACGGTATCTGCAGCAAGCCCAAATTCGGCGCTGAAGTAGTTCAGCCCACCTGTCACACAAAGTTAATTAGCCTACAACACTGGCCAAAAGCGTAAAGCTAACTTCGGTTACACATACCGCCGAGTACAAGGGCAGAACCAACAGTCCCGATTCTTCCACCGATAACTGTAAGATTGTAGGGCTGAAGATAGTTGTATACAGTGCCCCATCGATTACCCACACCAATGGTAGCGACGGACTTGTTGTTGCTCAGGCTGAGCTTTGTTAAGTTCGTGAGTGAAATCAGAACAGCATCGGATCCCGCACTAGAGAACCCCGGATTTGCCATATGGCCGCCGCTTCTGATACTGAACTTGGTTTGGAGGGCTCGGAGGACAAGTATGGCCTTGGAGACATCCTGGGCATTTGCTGGAGAGATGATACAGGCGGGATCCAACCAGCACGTTTGAGACCTATGGCCCGTGTCTATTAATGCCTAGTCGGCTAAAGGATAACTCTCTGACCCAACAATTTGAGGAGCTGGGAAAAGATCTTGCTTGTAAGCTTACCAAGTGATCTGTGTCAAGGCAGTGTAGCCACTCTCATAGACACCCGTAAGTTTGGGCCCAAACAATTTTTCAAGAACCACGCAGGTCAATCGAGGATTTCCCAGAAAGTTTCTTTGGTCCCACAGAGAGAACTCGGAAGGATTGACGTTCAAGCTCTTAAGAGTCGTCGAAAGGTCATTTGCATCGGCAACGGGGGCAGCATGGGCTAGGGATGCGAGCCCCAGAAGCCCGTACAGTGTGTATCGCATGGGGAAGGGCAATGTATACGTAGAGAACTTTGATATGAATGATGTTGAGATCTACTGATAAGCTAGGAGATGTAGAAGGAGCGTTTCCCAATTACAAGTTCCATCGATGCCGTGAATGCCAGTTTTTAAAACAGTCAAGATACTCGAAACCGCACTCGCTTTTACCCTTCATGCCCCAATCAGACCACTGTGGATCTATAATTACGATGTTTCAATTGAGGCTGAAGGGGTGCCTTCATCTTTCGCTAACTTGTGAACGCCTCCAAATCATCTTACGTTTGCAATACAGCCTTTTCATCTCAATCAAAAATCCAAATCTTCAAAGTATGTACCCGGGAGTTGAAATTACGAGGCTGAGTGTGAGACCTAGTTGGGCCCAGGATCTCGTCATAGAGATCCACGTGACTCAAGAGCCTTGTCAGGGGCTTTCTTTTAAACTTCGCGACCTCGAATACCCAATCAAACGTTCGAGAAGGTCTAGCGATCTCGGAGTCTAGTATTATATCATCCTAAGTTCGGAGGAACCCTTGTTCAACACTTGGTTCCGGTGAGAACTAAGCCGTTGTTGCATTTGCATCTGGTGTGGTGGGGCCCGGCAAGCTCCATATATATCCCGGGGCACCCTTGGCCCTTGTAACACCCCTGGGCCCGCCGCGCCGTGACACCCTTCGTATTCAAGGTGACAGAAAACATCTCAGCAGAACGTTTCATTCAGCAACCTGCACGTCCGCATGTTGATTGCCGGGCGGAGATGTCGATATCCATTTGTGGTGATATATTACGGTGCTGACGGTACCTTAATATGGATCGAATAGCCAAGTCCCTTGATACGAGACTAGCTTCCGCACGTGGGTTAGTGTCGGCTTCTAGCTATCGATGCTCACCCTGCATGAGCGTCACCGTCGCAGTTTTTAACGGCGAAGTTCGGATAGATATTTCGTCCCCCCCCTTAGGAGAGGTCGTCCCAATTCATAAAATTCTGTGAAATCAGCTTCAAGGTGCATTTGCGTCCAACATTGTTTGTATTGGGATTATTTCGTTATTTACTTCATTAAACAAACGAAAATTTTATCAAAGGGTAGGTTATTCATCCCATTCTATTACAGTTCCCATCCAAGTATATATTAACTCGTGATATTTATTATTTTCATGATTTAGTCACGTTTACTTGATTTTTTCGGCCGAATCGATGACGATTCTAGAGAGTCTTTCTTATTCACACTTAGCCATTGGGCTAATAGCTTGGAATGTTCTCCAACCGCTATACGGACTGCATATAAATCGTAAGAAGGCAATTGCTACTGGCTTGCCTTACGTATATACAGCGGTTTATGAGTGGAGCATGGTATGGCTTCTCATCAAAGAGATTGCCTGGCCCATTTTAAAAGCTCTAAGACTTGGCTGGCTTGTCCAGTACTCGAGGCCATCATGGAACTTCGATGCCAAAAACAAGATACATGAGGAGTTGGGCGAGATATTCTGTGTAGTGAGTCCTGGAGGGCTGTCGGTTTTCGTTGGAGACCCAGATGTTATCTGCGAAGTAACGAAGAAGAGAACAAAGTTCCCACGCCCGGTGAAGAGTTTTGTGAAAGTGATGGGTTATTTTGGACCCAGCATTCTTTCGGTAAGTTGAATTCAACTTTATAGGTTTCAAACTGCTAATATTATATGATATATGATTTTAGAGCGAGCACGATGAGTGGCGCTTCCACCGCAGAGTTACGAACAAGACCTTCACAGAGCCAAATCATAAGGTAGTTTGGTACGACTCTCTTTACCAAGCCAGCGCGATGAGGGACGAATGGCTCTCGGGACTCGACAACCTGACTTCCAACAAAGAGGGAATTATACACAAGATGGGCTCCGATTGCATGAAACTGGCACTCCATGTAGTTACTCTGGCTTCATTTGGCGTGCAGATCCCATGGACTTCACAAAAGGAGAGCGTACCCCCCGGATACGAAATGAGCTTCCGCGAGGCATCCGAGTTCTTCCTCGAGCATATCGCTGTCATGGCTTACTGTCCCCAGTGGCTTTACAAATATGGTCCGAAATTGTGTCAAACCGCTGGTATCGCCGCGAAGAATATGCGCAGGCATATGATGCAACTCATCCAAATCGAGGATGAGAAGCTCCAGAACGGCGAAGACGGCAAAAACCTACTATCAGCCATGTTGCAAAGCGACGATCCGGAAGCACAAGCAAAAGGAGGGAGTGACTTCGACACAAATTCAGTTAGTAAAACCGGTGTGCGAAAGGATTTTGTGATGGGCAACAGTGCTATCTTCCTTCTCGCGTAAGTAATAAGCTTCGTCATCCTATCGCTATCTCGGAAATAGTTAACTAACGAATGCGAATACTTGGTGCTACAGTGGCCACGAAACGAGGTATATCCAGCTTTATCCATGAAGACTATTTCTACAAGCCTAAAAAAACAGTACTGATTCGTTTTGGCGATTCTAGTGCAAGATCCCTAGAATATGCGCTATTCCTTTTCGCAATGCATCCACAGGTCCAGGAGGAGATTTTTGAAGAAATTGATGCGATCTTGGAAGGCGTTGGAAACATTTACGACTTGAAATATGAGGAAGTTTTCCCCAAGATGGTAAAAACGAACGGAGTTTTGGTACGTGCAATCCTTGATATTTTGTACGACAAAATGTGACTAACTTCCGGATCCGAATATGTAGTACGAGGCTACACGGTTATTCCCGGTCACACCGTATATCCCGAAGTCGACAGAGGATGTTGTCGACAGTTGGTTCATCTACAAAGACCGTCGAGTCGATATCCCACCCGAGAGCATGGTCGCTTTGAACGCAATTGGTGTCCACTACAACGAAAAATACTGGCCAGAACCCTACAAGTTCAAGCCATCTCGCTGGTACCAAACCCAGAAGCAAGAGGACCTTGGAATATCCCCACAAGATACCCTCCAGCTTGCCGGATCCAACGCAGATGCTGCAAGGCTCTACCAGCGTGGAACTTATCTCGGATTCGGAGAAGGACCAAGGAATTGCCCGTAAGTTCAGCCTGCATCCGAATATACTCAAATCATTGCTTACAAGCCTGCTATCCAGGGGTAAACGGTTCGCCCAAGTTGAAATCATGGCGACATTCCTTGCGCTATTTCGAGAGCATCGGATGGAATTGGTCAAAGAGCCTGGTGAAACTTACCAGGATGCGTTCGACCGTGCCTGGTCCGCCTTACAGCGTAGCAAGATGGTCATTACGCTTAACTTGTTTGAAGAGATCAAGGTTAAACTTGTGCCTAGGAAGTAGTTAGAACACAAGCCGACGGCATCCACCGTTGCATGACAGGGCGCAAGCTCAAACTTAGAAATAATTAAAACGCGCAATTGTACCATCAGTTTATTTTGGAACACCAAGAGCAATTCTGGAAGAAACCAATAATGTCGTTATGTTAGTGTATTTGTTCATGGCTGGCTGTTGAGCCCGGGACCCTTGTTGTTTACGCTCGAAATGCCAGACATACATGCATCCTGTGAGCTGGAAACTCCAATCCGCCTGCGCTAAATGGTGGAATTTTGCCCGCTATCTCGCACACCCCAGCCTATAGCTTTGTCAGCCACCCTTTCGAATTTCAGCCCCTGGCTGAAGACACCCTCTGGGCTCCCCATGCTCGTTTCCCAGGACAAAGTGTTGGTCCGGGACCGGCTTCCCGGTTCCCAATCCCCTGTGCCCACCCCGCGGGCCCGGAATCAACGGCACTGGACAATCCAAAACCTTGAGATTACGCCCAGCCCTGTCTCTATCTGCAGACAGTGCATGTCTCGGTTGCATGTACGGAATGCTTCTCGAATTAGCTTCAGTGTAATACTCTGTTCTTTCTTGACGGAATATGGCAAAAATTTACTTCGGCATCTGCTCTTCTGACATGAGCTACGCTTCCGAAGCGACAGTCAGCGTAACAATTCCGGTCTCACGCCATTATCGACAGATCCAGAACACTGCCCGTTAGAAGGCTCTGCAATTGAGGCTTCTTTGAAAGTAGAAATAATTCAGCGACTCTCGTAAATTTCACGATTATAGTTCTCCATCTCATTTCTCTGCGCAGCAAGCTTCCACTCAACATCTGAGATATCTAGAAAACCCAAACAAAAACGATCTTCGAAGGAAACAAAAATTTGCGACTTACGACGCCCCAAATTGTCAAAATGGCACCGTGTGTTCCGAAGACCTACACAGCGGGTCAGAACCCAGTTACAAAGTAAGCAAGATGCTGCGTTATCATTTCATGCATAGTAGTTTTGCGGTATCACTAAGAACATGACATGACAACGGCAGGTTCGAAGGCGCATTCGTCGTCACTAAGATGGACCCCCCAGAAGGAAGATGCTTCCTATTCCACACCGTTATCAACGTCAACCATCATCGTGTCAAAGCCCTTGAGAAGTCTGGAAAGAAGCCACCGAAGCACTTTCACCCGAATCAGTATGAGTACTTCAAAGTACTTTCTGGACAGCTTACCGTAGAAATAAACGACGTCGAGCATATTTTGACACCTGAGGACGGGGAAGTGACATTGGAGCCCGGTCCGCATCACAGATTGTGGGGAACTCCTGGACAAAAGGACGACAAGGTCGTCTTTCTCATCAGCGCTAGCACGAACGCCAGAAGCTACCAACTAGATCAAGCCTTTTTCGAGAATTGGTATGGCTATCAAGAGGATATGATGATGCGCGGCACTGCCCCTGATCTCATCCAAGTCTGTTGCGTAAGTTCAAAAGTATCCAAGACAACCTAGACGTATCATATCACAATATTGATGGAAGAAACTAGATGTTCGAGGCTGGCGATTCCTTTTTGTCGCCCCCCTGGTGGGTTCCATTTCGACACTTCGTCGGCTACTGGCTCACAGTTATTCTTGGATATTATATCGGCAGCTTGCTTGGGTATCAGCCGTTCTTCCCAGAATGGACCACAGACTGGGATGCCGCCTGCGATAAGATGGAGAGCTCATGGCTTCAAAGGAAGTTTGCGGTTAGGGGACTTCAAGACATTGTCAAGAAGAACTTCGATGCGAATGGCAACCCTCTTCCCGCGAAAAAACATATTTAGGTGCACTTTACACTGTATACTAGTTACCCCTGCGACGAACAGCCACAAATGCATTCTATCTCACTTTGTCTCGTTTCGTGCAACGTATAGTATTGCATATTGCGGAAAGCGAAGGAGCTCGAACTGTTGTGTAACTACTTTGATATGCAGGATCTCTCAGCCCTAGGACCCCATGATGTAATTGGCGTTCAGAATGCATAAACCTATGAACCATTGCGTGCATATACGTTATTGCCAAAAAAAAAAGGGTCCCACACCGCCTACAAAGACAAAAGGCTATGCTTGGAGCTCATAGACCGTAAGCGATGTCACTTAATCAAATCGAACATTTGAGCTCTTACAGTTGAGGCTACGATAGCGATCCGTCGTTCCGATGCCAACCTGTCTCCGGAATGGCAAAGATAGGCACTAGCGCACCCCTGCAAGGCTGAGGCCTTCAGCTTCTCCTGTCGGAATTTACCATTGAGGCAACTCGGTTACGTTACCCAGCCCCGAGGGGTCAAACCTGGAAGATTTCCTATTGCGAGAGGTCGACGTGTCCTTGGAGTCATGAAACGGCAAACGGGCTATCTATCTCCCTCGATCGGAACTTTTCACTAGTGCGATTGCGCCGAGATTAGTGTCGATACCGGGCGCTATAAGCCATGTAACGTTGCTCGTGGTCATACAATGCAACTGCCACTCAGCCCTAGGCCGAAGCATAATTTTCCGGGATATGCAACCCCCACGCGAGCTTTGTTTAGCTGCATGGCATACGAGGGCAATAAATAACAAAGGATTCAAGATGATACCCGTATTGTATCGTAATTTTTCTCGTATCATAGACCACTGAGACAGTTTCCCGGAATTAGAAGTTGTTTGCCGGCCCCGGGGCTCCGGAGCGAGACGGCTCCCCGGGGACCTATCGCAAGAATAGTTAGTCCATCGTAAGATCTAGATGCAGATCCGGGAGATTTTTTTTACACAATACAATGCACATGTGCAAGGCACAATGCGATGCGATGCGATGCGTGCATCGGGAGATTATCCCGTCTTTGAGTTCTCACATAATCTTCCAGGGATAGGATATGATATCCAATTACGAAGCTCAGTATCCGAATTTATAGAAGCTGAAACGTTATGGTAATATATCCAGATTCAATCCATAAAAAACAATTGCAAATTCATCAGAAAGAAGTTGGATTTTAATTAATTCACGCGGCATCTTCTTTCCGATCGATATCTGTTGCTCTCATCTCCCTGGCTACTCTGCTATAGCTATCTTTGCAAATTTGTCTTGAGCTCTTTTACATATTTTATCTTATTTGGTGCAGTTCCGCACAGAAATCTCCCATGGAAAGCATTATAGCACGACCACGAAATCGACGTCTTTCTAGAGAAAGTAATCACAAAATGGCTACGAAGAGTGTATCTGCACCGGGCAGCGTCGCTGTTCCGTCCAAGTCAAAGAAAAACACCCCTCTTGGTGTTATCAAATTGGCCAGACTTCATACTCTCGAGTCGCTTCTATGCGTCTACCCAGCAAGTGAGTACCTTGTCCAGCTTAAATCATTGTATGGTTGATTGGTATGCTAATACATCAGCGTAATTTCAGTATGGGGAGCTTGCCTAAGTGCGGGCAGCCATCAAAAGGCATTCACAGTTTCCTCGTTCCTCAATATCCTCTTTTCAAATTGGATTAGCATGACGATTGCACACATGACTTTCTGTACTTTCAAGTAAGCTCTCCCTGTAGCTGTTCCCTTGTTTAAAAATTTTTTCTAACATGGGTTCTTTTGTAGCGACATCGTCGACCGAAACTTCGATGGAAAAGTCGAGAGAACAAAAGTTCGGCCGTTACCAGCTGGAATGATCAGCCTTCGGTCCGCGGTCATTGCCTTCATTGTAGAGCTGGCTCTCACAGTCTACATTAGTTACGTTACCTTGGGATATGATGGTGCTCTTGTCTGTGCTCCTGTCTGGATCGCAAGCACTTTCTATCCCTTCATGAAACGAGTTGTTCAATGGCCACAGCTCGTTTTGGGTCCAATTATCGGAATGGCAGTATTACCAGGTTGGGTATCTGTCGCAGGCAACTTGGATACTATCCGAGATGCTGTTCCTATGGTCCTTGCAACAAGTGCCTGGGTTGTTTACTTCGATACTATCTACGCGACTCAGGTATGAGGCTCTATAACCCTTGTTATCTTAGCAGAGACACTAACATATATATATAGGACACCAACGACGATAAGAAGATCGGAGTCAAGTCGTTAGCCGTACTTTTCCACAACAACATGCACCAGTTCCTTGGTTTCCTCGGATCCATCCAGATTGCCCTGTTGTCGTTCACGGCGCGCAGAGCGAATATGTCCGCGCTTTTCTGGTCCCTGGGAGTTTGCGTGTGGGGGTTGAACATCCCCTTCCAGCTACTCTCCCTAGATACCAAGAACCCAAAGACCGGAGGAAAAGTCTTTTTGATGAACATCCTTCTGGGACTTTGGATCACCATCGTTGCTATTATGGAGCTGTGGACGACTACGGTTATGCACTTGGACGTCAATGATTTCTTACTCAAGACGGTCGTACAGAATATCACTGTAACTGCTCAGAGTATCAGGAGCAGCGTAGCATTTTAAGTGCTGATTGGAGGGAGTTTGGATATGAGGGTTGGTGGATGGCAGAATGTGACAAGAGGCTCTTTTACTTTACCGAGATGTATTCTGGGGATTAGCTGTGTTTTTTTGTTGTCTAAAATTTAAAATATCTCTCGTTTATAAATATTCAAGGGTTCTTGATTACTCAACTTGGTCCCTGCGTGTCGCTAGCTGAAAATTAATGTCTGCAATAAACTACATGGCTGTAACCTCGAGGGTACCGAAGCTTAACAGTGGTGAGGGGTCTACCCCGTAGTTCGCGCTTCGCGCACGCATACATACCGTACAGATTTTAGAGAGATTTCAGAGCCCAATACAGGACGCGAGTCCATTTAAACATCTATGGCACTATTTAATTGGGTTTATTTTGTCAGGTTATATTATGTACAAGGACTTCCAGTTACTTTCCAAGTTGACAAAACCTCATGCTATATATAGACCTCGATTTAGAAGGCTGGATCTCAATACCATAAACAAGCATCTACTTCACTTAAACTAATAAAATCTTAGTCGTTAATATTGTAGCACTGAGTAAGCTTAGGTAGTTAAGGTATCAGACAAGTGTTTATAGACCGCATTGTGATGTTGCGGAAGCATTCTATCTAGTAAATCTATAAAATACAAAAACCGACCCGACAATCTACCCTACTTAGACGCTACGAGCTATAAAATGACGCAGTCGTTTCCCAGCCGTGAAAGGGCTTTGGGATCTATATGTCTGACTAGCCACCACCCAGCATTGCCCCCTGGATGCTTAGACACCTGGTCTTCTCCCAGATTCTTGGGTATTGGAAAGAAAGTATCTACTTGGTCCCCTTGCGTCGGGTCGCACACCACATGGTCATACGCCTCAAGGTACTCCTGAGGCATAAAATCGTCCAATCCAAAAAGTGCGGTGGGATCAACTTCGTTACCCCATATCTGGGGCTCTTCTGGCGTGAAACATTGATAATCTGAATGCAGACCCTCCCCATCATGATATATCGCTACAGTATTCTCATCTCCACCCTTTTCCCCCGCGAGGTTCAGCTCAAATACGCTTGTATCCTCAGCGTAAGGGCTTGAAACGTCGTTGTAGGCAGTAGGGGTGGGTTTGAGTTGGTACGGAGTGTATTGTGTCGACGGCTGCGTTGGGGTTTGTTGTATTTTTTGGCGACGGGTTTTTTGTCTGTGGCGACGACTTGAGGTCTGATGTTTTTGATGACGAGTCTTTTGTTGTATGATGTGTGCTCTTATCGATTCAACTTCTCGCATTAGAGAGGATGGAATTGGATAGGGTCCGATGCTTGAACTTAATGTAAGTTCTCTGCTATCTGGTTTTGATGGAGACTGCGTTGGGGATTCGGAGTCGACGCTAGACGGCGATAGTGAGCTGAAACTGGACAGCGAGGGCGTACTCTCTGTAGACTGGGCTCTCTGAGGAGAATTTAGGTGAATCGGTGTACCCCCGAAACAAAGAAAACGGAGCGAAGTGAACATCGCGATTTTTTTTTTTAGATAAAGTTTTGATCTTAGCGGCTCCAAAGATTCAGATCGAGATCCGTTAATTTTGCGTTGTCTGGTGTTGTAAATTTCGCCGGGGCATTCAACACCTTCGAGAAAAACCAAAGACCGCCAAAATAAATGTAATCTATGAACTCCAATGTGGAGACTCTGAGATGAGGGTGCACTGGGGTCCGGAGAAATATGGTAGGGATACCTGAGCCATCGGAAGGAGTTCCATTGTAGTGCCTTGAGGCTGAAGTCAACTAGTTTCTGACATATACTAATTACAGCTCCCGAAAACTGAAAATCCATGCTGTTCGATTCCGTTTACCGTTTTCGAAAGTTGCAGGAGGATACAATTCAATTGTGCAACCTGTCAGGCATCTACGGATGCAAATGTTGCTCATTGACATGGACGTGGCTCATCTGACGTCTCCAAGGCGGTGATACGGCCGGAAGCAGCAATAATGATCAAGAGTACGAGGCTAAAGAATCGGCTTGATACACTTGATACTAGGGCCTCGTCGAACCCCCAGACTAACAAGGGCTGAGTGTCAGAGCTAGGCCTCCCCGATCGCCCGATACCCCGGGTCCATGGATGGCCCGTGGCACGTTCCCAACGCTCCGGGATCCCGAGGTCACCGGGACCCGGGGATGGGCCATAGCCCCCACCCACCCCGAGGGTGGTCTCGGAGAGGCGTTCCGCCCCACTTACCCAATAAACCGCGCATTGACCATGCTCGGCTAGCACGAGGCGAGTGAAATAATAAATTAACTACCAAGATTTAAACTTTTCTCACCGCCCATGTCATAGTGCCAAGGTGTGTGGAAGGCAGTCAGAAGTGGAGAACATGGAAGATAAGAGCCTGCATGAGCATGCAGGGTGCAGCGGGTGTCGGGAGATATGGGATGGAAGATAGGGATGTAATCCATATGAGCTTAACTTTGGGTTCTTCCGAATTGGACTTCGGCCAGGGCAGTGAACAGGTAATTAATACATCATCTGGCCCTAAGATATTACTCTGACAGCCATTATAGCACACTGCACCAATTGCGATTCGTGCACGTCCATTGCGTGCGACACGGCGACAAAGCACCAGCCGTACCAGCCCTGCGCCTTTTTTAGCCTTTTTCCTTCCTACGCATGAACCTTTTTTGATGCGAACCGAGGGAAAACCGGCCTCACCTCCGCCCGATGCGGTTGGAGGAGGAATACCCATGCCAAGGGTCGGCAGGATGTTTGTCTCGTATTCCTCATCACAGAGGCGCGAGGGGGGTCCTGGCTAGCGGTTGGCTTTCTGAGAAGCGGCTTTGTTGTTGTCCCGATCCAGTTTCAGTTGGTTTCTTTGAGATTGTTAAGCACTTGGCTCATTACATAATATTACGGCCGAGACAGGCTTCTGAGGCAGAAGTACCAGGCTATATTATTCGCTGCTATCGTGGGCCAGTTACACGCGGAACGGAGCAGGAAGGCTCAATCTGCATCGAATTCTTTTTTCTCCGGTCAGTTGAGCGTGGTTCAGTAACAGAATAATAATATTTCACATACAATTGGGTGGGACAGAATTAACAGCGCAGAGAGCAGAAGCAAAGCGCAGAAGCACAGCAGAGCACATCGCCGTCGACGCCTGGCCGGCTCCCTTGACAGCAACCAACATTAACGTCTGACCGTTCCTTTTTCTCTCCTTTCGTCTTTGATAATTATAACCCGCAGCAATTGCGACTCCACCCAATTCCGCTCCACTCCACTCCACCGTTCGATTTTTCCAAGCGTAGAGAGCACGTTCGCTGGGTTGCTAGCTGCCTCCGTCGTCTACCAAACTCAGTTTTCCAAGTTATTCCCAGACCACCCCAGCTGCCAGCCAACCGGGTTCCAAAGCCACCGTCTACAAGCACCGCATCACCTGGGCTCCTCCAAGAACGTATTTTGTTAGTCTCAATCGCTGCCAACCCGTAGCAAGGAACAAACATACCGTAATGGCTCCAAGACTCCCCAATATCCCATCCACCGTCGACCTCACCGGCCAGTCTGTCTTGGTCACAGGCAGCAACACTGGCATCGGCTTTGAAAACGCTCGTCAGTTTCTAGAGCTCAAGGCGTCGCCTGTCTATCTTGGTGTTCGCAGCGTCGAAAGAGGCGAGGAGGCCAAGAAGCAGCTCCTGAGCGACCCAAACGTCAAGAAGAAGAACCCAGATGCCGTCGTTGAAGTCTACCAGGTCGACTTGGCCTCCTTCGACTCGGTCGCTGCCTTTGCCAAAAAGTTCAACGAGGTCAAGAAGCTAAACATCGCCGTTCTCAATGCCGGCGTCAGCTTCTTCAGATACGTCCCTACCACCGACAAGTACGAGACCGTCCTCCAGGTCAACTATCTATCCAATGCTCTCCTCGCCGCCCATCTGCTTCCCTTGTTGAAGGAGGGAGCCATCGCTTCGGGGAAACCGTCTCATCTCTCCTTCGTCTCCTCCAAGATGCAAAACATGACCTCTCTCAAAAAGGACAGCATCAAGCCCGAGGAGAACATCATCGACTGGTTCAACAACAAAGCCAATTTCGGAATGGACCGCTACAACGTTAGCAAACTTCTGCTCACGGCCTTCACCAATGAGCTTGCTTCAAAGGTCAACGGAAACGAAATTGTTGTCAACTCCATGTGTCCCGGATTGGTCGCTACAAACTTTGATACGAATTCTCCTTTCATCTTGAAGTACTTAATGAAGGGTGTCCGATCTCTGATGGCCCGTACTCCGTCTGAAGGCGCCCGCGCCTTGACGTTGGCTGCGGTCACCGGAGCCGAGGGTAACGGAAAGTACTACAGCGATGGAAAAGAATCACCGTAAGTTCATACTCTAAATATGTCCAAATGCAAAGATATCGCTAATAATAACACGTTACAGACCTTCTCCGTTCCTTCTTACGGAGGATGGCAAGAAGTTCCAGAAGAAGTTGTGGGATCAAACACTCGAGCGTCTTCAGGCGGTCGACTCAACGGTGCCCTCAATTTAAACTTCCCTTTCGTGCGACAGATTTCTTTTTTTTTTCCGGGAGGCTTGCATAAGAGCCTCAGTTTCAGGACCCTATCCAACCCTTTTAATGTTCCTTAGACTATAATTCGCGATCAGACTGGCCGGTTACTAAAATTAAGACGCAATGCAATGACCTTATTCCAACGAAGAAGCTTGTCCTCGGAATATATGTTCCGGAAAAACCTAGAATATCTCGTATAGACACTTAGCCTCACTTAGCCTATAATTTGAAATGTGTGAGCGGCTCACTATCTTTTGTTTACTAGTTCTGCACATCTGGAGCTCTGCGCACGATTACTTACTATTAAGTATGTGACGAGGCTCGGCATCTTACCAGCCAGGCATTATACGAGGTCCCCGTGGACAGGATAATGTTGCCTTGCAAGTGTGCAAAATGCAACAGAGCAACATCTGGCTGGACAGGGGACCGCGGTAACCGGCCGTGTTGCCTTTTCCTAGGCCTATCCGCTTCGACGCTTGATAAGTCGCCCAGACCAGACCACCCAGATCTCCAAGCGGCTTGTGGCGTTTGATGCTGAAGTGGGTCCTAACTAACGTTATTGGAAGGTATGCTGCTATCTTACCGGTATCTTTGCGAGGGAGTAGGACAATCTCAACACTTTTAGACGTCCTGTCACTTATCGTTTCCGTTAGGATTCGCAACCGGCGCTGACTTAGCTTCGCACACGGCGCTGACGGTATGGTCATGGCTTGTCATCATGTACAGGCTGTTTCTGACACCCTGCATTCCATTCCGCGTTCTCGTTTCCTCAATGGCCCTTAGCTGGCGGTCCTCATCTTTCTTCCTTTGAAGTTGTCTCAGGCGGCGAGCTGCTGGCTTGAGACATGTCGACAGGGTAGTTCTTGGAGGTACTAAGCCCCTCTTGGTCGGCGCCGACGGATTATTCTTGGGGTGTATTCGGGTTACCCTCAAGCTTATAAAAGCGTTCGGTGACCTTTCGTATTTTATAAATTTTCCTAGTGGATTGAGTCCTTAAATTAAAATTACTCATCGGCCTGCAATCGATTGGAGGGTACGCCTTTGGTTCTCAATCGATTATGTTTGAAAATACTTTGCAAGCGGCCCTAATCGGGGTTACCGTGATCCCCATTACAATTCTATCTTTACCGCCCACATCTTTTCTCCGATATGGTCTTTACCCACTCCCCGCATTGCTGGTTCTCGGGGCTCTACTATGGCCCCCCACCGAGGGATCGTCGAAAGATGTCTACCTGCTCGGTCTCTTCGTGACGGACACATCCTTTAAAATGTTCGATTTTCTTTACCTACAGGGTTACAATGCCCCCGCTGCTTTTCGTCGGGTCGATCGTGATGGGAGAACTATCACGAAGGTCCACGAGTATCCCAAGGACACATTGGGTCAAATCCAATGGGGGTTATCGTTATTCACCTCCCACCGAGGCATTGGATGGAATATCCAAGTTCCCCTGCAGAAGATCAGATACCCTAGCTCGCGCGAAGCGTTTATCTTTCATTCGATGGTAAGCGTGCTAACCATATACTTGGGACTGTACGGATGCGGCCAACTATGCGATTACATGGCACAGGTTCTTCGGAAGGAGGTGGACGCACCGTATCCATGGATCTATGAACTTTTTAAGCATCAGGGGTTCCAGATGGTAGTTGCCTTCATGGGGATCTTCGCCATGGTGTCGAATAGCGCGTTGATTTATAACTTCGTGCGCATGCTATGTCTGAGTTTCGGGGTCGGGGGGTATTGGGGGAAGATCGAATCGTGGCCCGATATGTTTGGGGGCTTCGAGGATGCGTGGAGTATTCGGAATGTATGGGGGAGAGCCTGGCACCAGAACCTCAGAAGGGTATGTCGCAATTGACCTTCGTAGGCATGCGCACCGAGCGAAGCTAACGTCCACCCAGTGCTTGACCGCGCCAGGGGAGAAGGTAGCCTGTCTGCTCTTCGGGAGCCCGTCGAAGCTTGGTCGGATTCCACGGTTGATCAGACGATACTTCCTGGTATTCTCCGCATTCGCGGTCTCCGGCCTCTTACACTCCCTCGGCGTATACTACGGTTCCAAAACGAACACCATGCCCTACAACGACTCAACCCCCCTTCACATGCGGCCCGGATGGTACGTAACTGGGTATTTCTTCTACATCCAACCCTTCGCAATCACCCTCGAGGATTTCATCTGTTGGGCCACCGGGGTCTCCACAGAAGCAAAGGAAGTAAAAACCACTAAGTTCAGATGGTTCGTTGGCATGGTATATACGCTAGCTTGGTTTACATGGGGCACAGCCGTCTTATGGATTCACCCCCAACTTGCTTCCCTTGGATATCAGAGGGTTTCGGATGCCGGCTTGGGATACGTCCATATATTGGTCTCAACAAGTGAGGCCGCGTCCATTTTGCCATTGAATCCCTGGCCTGCGATATTTCGCATGGTCAATCCGTTATTCTGGAATATGTACGGGCTTCTGAAGAGCTCTGGAATCGGGGGAAACTTGAACCTGCATGCTACCCTTGATATTCTGGGGAGTGGGAAGTTTAACATTTAAATTTAAGGACAGCGTATACTTGTAGGTAAATAATATGTAACATGACTCGCACCGAAATTCTAGACTAGACATAGACTAAGCAGTTATACAAAAGAACGCATGCGTTTAATAAGCCATTAATAATCGATCTCGGAAAGTAAGTTTCCGACGCGCGGTTACACCGACATGGGTGCACAGCCTTACAAACGTTGCAAAATACAGGATTGGGCGAAGAAACGTAGTTGCATAAAGCATAATAATCAGAATATACGGGATCAAATGTGCGGTAACTTTTAGGCCTGGATATGAATCCCATAGAGAATATACCTGGCTTAGCGTAAAACAGTTCAAATAAAGACCAGACTTCGGAAATATAGATGCGAACCTGGAAACGGCCCCAGGAGCAACGATGGCAGAGTATTCGCGAATTAGCACCCTTGGAGATATTCGGTACGTCTGGAGGTATACTAATCAACTAGGTATCCAGCCTAGATTGTGGTTGCTCCCAGACAGAGCCCCGAAGGTATATATATGGTGACAACTATAAGGGAGGGGTGTAGATTTAGTTCCCCGACCTGTATAGCTCGGGGTTCAGAACGGCTCAGGGCAACAGGGACCAGTGGAATCGCGAAGGGCAAAGTATTCAAACCCGTGCTGCAGGGAGCGTTCCTCTGAAGTGTCGGCGTCGGGGTGACAGTCTAGGCACTGAAGGTCTGCGCAATACGGCTGGAGGTCTGCGTGGGAGGGTTGGAGGTCCGCGTGGAAGAGTTAGAGGTTTGCGCAGAAGAATTGGAGGTCCGTGTAGGAGGTCTAGAAGTCTGGTCAAGAGGTTTAGAGGTCTGTAGGGGAGTGTTGGAAGCTTGCGTGAGAGGGTAGGATTCGAGTCGCAAGATAGGGTCGAGGGGTAACCCGGGATGATTAGAAGTCTGCGTAGGGGGGTTGGATGTCTGCGCAGGAGGGTTAGAGGTCCGCACAGGAACAGTAGAAGTCTGTCCAAAGGGGCCGGTGGAGGTCTGTACAGAGGGAGTGGAGGTCTGTATAGGGGCGGTGGAGGTCTGTACAGGAGGAGTGGAGGTCTGTACAGAGGGAGTGGAGGTCTGTACAGGGGGGGTGGAGGCCTCCGCAGGAGGGTTGGCCGGCTCCCAACACTCATGGACATTCCCTCCATCTCCCACATCAGTTTCAACTACGAGCTTGCCGCAGGGGAACAGGCACCGTACATCTCTCGCCTTAGTCCCAGGTACGGTAACGTTAGTCAGCGCTTCAACTCGAGATCTCTTTTAACTTATAGTACTATGGTGTGGCTGGAGCAGCCATCGCTCTCAATCCATCTGACTCACCATCATGAATATATGCTTAGACCGCTTCTCCCCCGGCACGAAATCCCAGGGTGTGAGCTCGCACCAAGGCCTCGCATTCCTGAATTCCTTGCCCACATATTTTCTCCCCTTGTCAGACGGATCGGGGTCCGTATGCCACGACTGAGACCCGAAGTAAAAGTGCATGTAGTCCCGGTCTGTCTGGGGACTCATCAACATCTCGTCAGGGAGTACCGGGGATTTTACACGACACTCATGCCCACCATAGCCGTTGCAGCTCAGACGTGGATTCTGTAACTTCTCCGATATTTCGTTCCCGCCGGCATCGAATATTTTCGCTTCCATCGTCATATGGATTTGGCCAAACGAAAAGCCGCGCACCCACTTCACCTCGATGGAACATTCACCGGGTACACGACCATTGGGCACCTCAGTGGTTAGGCACCACCGCCTGGGGCCCTTAATGGCCTCCAGGAAATTCGGATCCAATTCGGCTGCCATGGCAACCGGGATAGCGCCGAGGAGGAGAACCAAAGAGATTTTAGAGATGGAGAAAACCATGTTTCTGTTTAGTGTAGCACGCTTGAATAGTAGTGAAAGGCTATATGGAATGATAAAGTATACCCTCGGTAGGTGTGGCCTGAATATGGCTCGCAATATAATCTATATATATATCTAGTAAAATATAAAGGGTAAGCCGAGAGGAATGGGATACAAACGACTATGGTTCGAATACCCAAACGAGCGCTCCCAGACTGACTATATATACATGAAATTTCAAGTCGTTACTGCACGTAAAAATTCATATCGAGACATCACGATACCTCCGCACTGCGCATGCAATCAATGGCTATGCATATGCACATGCACGTTACGTTTTCTTCGGTTGCGTTCGTGTGCGCAGCGCAGTCTTGTAACCGCAAGTGCAAAGACATCGCCGCCAACTTGGACTTCATATGAGCCTATAACCGCTTAATGGTGCCTTCCAACTCATCTCTCCAGGCCAGGTTCGGGGCTACATTCTATAGATGTCATCAATGCCAGTTCCGAGGCTAGATTCATATTGTATTCGACGACGAGGGCCCTCTGGACCACGTAAACCCGACTATCAAGTCGCCACTACCCTGTAGCGAGTATACAGTCAAAATAACTCGTCGCTCCCTATCAACACTAATAATGATTCGGCTATAAGAGAGTTATCTAAGTATATAAACATCGATATTAATGTATCTATATACTATGGGGTAAGTCTAGTGGTTGGTCTGGCAGTTGAAAATGTGGCGATATCAGCCAACCAACAATATCTGCGTTTCGGTTTTATTCCAACGTCGCAATTGATAAAAGCCCCAATCAACACAGTTGAGTTGAGGCTGTGAATTGTTATAATGTTAGTGTTACTTAATAGAAGCGTCCACGGTGCAAGTAGAGATCTAGAGGCTAGTATATATGAAGGGTGTTTAATAAGTTGGTTATTACCGGTGTTGTATATATTTCTTCCACGCGGACAATTGCTTGGTATTCGGCTGCGCCGATTCTTTGAAATATAATTCCGATCTTTGGTATATCCCGAACGAAACATCGTAGATATACATGCGGTTGGTGTTTTGAAACGTTTCTAATCGAATAATCCGAAACCCATGTCATCATCTGATTCCTCCTTCGCCTCTTCTTTTCTCTCTTCTTCCTTCAGTCCATGGTCTTTACTATCTCCGCCATTGAGCCCCGGGGGCCCCTCCGTGGTAACGGGACCAGCTGCACCGCCCGCACTAATGTTTAACATCACTTCTTTCACATCTTTTCCTTCGAGGGCCTTCGCGAATAGTACGGTCCAGATTGGCTCAACTTCGACTTTGGCGGCTGTGAGCAACGTTTGTAGTTTCTCAGGGGTAATTGCAACACCCTCATCTGCGAGAATCAGGGCCGCATAAGAAACAGCGAGTTCGACGGAGGCCATCGTTTCGGTTGTGAGGCGAAGTTTAGTGCTGGGTGTCCTTTGAGTGTATTGCTAGGCTGAGTTATGTAGAAGGGTCTTGGTCTTGGTCTCGAAGTCTTTGGTACTTTCGATGAGCCTTTGAATGTGTATGATCGATAAAATGAATTGAAGAGAAAAACTGTTCATTTGAATGAGCGTTCTAAATTAGCTCTCCGCTGGATTTAGACAGAGCCATCTGATGCCCGTATGTCTATATAGGTCTCCGACCAGCACGTGGAGATTTGCGTTGCGTGTGGTATTTTCGGCTCTCGCACTTTGCTTTTTCCCGTCAACATCTCGCCAAAAGATTTTTTTTCTGCTTCCTAACTTTCGATATGCTCAAGAGAACTTCAACGTCTTCGCTCTTCACCACCTATTAGCCAATTTACCCAAAAACTCGTCCGCCCGAGTCGCACACAGTACCGCTACAATGGGCAAAGGACGTTCGAAGCACCAGGGTCTCCCGGACCCTATCGAGATGTACCATCCACATCTTGCGAAGAAGCGCAAGGTTGACGACGAAGACGAAAAGCCGTCGAAACGGAAACGAGGCGATAAAAAGTCGAAAGCTGCTCCCGTAGTACCGGAGAAGAAGAAATCCAAGGGCGTCCAACAAGTCAATGGGACGAAATCGAAATCTGCGGCCACTTTACCTCCGAACAAGGGAGTGAAAGATTCAGCGCCGAAGCCCAAGGCAAATGGCAAGAAGGCCCCACCGCCGCCGTCAGATTTAGATGATGGCAGCGATGACGAGGATATGGAATGGAAGGACGAAGAAGATGAGGGTCCTGCGGGCAAATTATCAGCAGGAGACTTCATGGGTTCTTCGGACGACGACGACCTCGGTTCGAACGACGAACCTGACCTCGATTCTGATTCCGAAAATTCGGTTTACGACTCCGGTGACGACGAAGCTCGTCCGATTTTCTCAGATGATGACCTATCTGGCTCTGACGCCGAAGAACAGCTTACAGCAGCTAACATCGCTGGCCTGACTCGCAAACTCGATCTGCAAATCGCACAGGAGGCCGAAGAAGCAGAGGCCGAATTCCAGGAACAGATAACTACCAATATCGGCACCGACGAAGTAAAACCATTCGTCATTGGCGCTGCTACAAACGACGAAGATGCAACTAAATCCCTCACATCCCTGACCCCGGACCTCGCTCTCCTTCGCACCCGTATCAATGACGTCGTCCGTGTCTTAGAAGACTTCTCCAACCTCTGCGAAGCCGGTCGCTCTCGTACGGACTATACTGATCAAATCATCACCGATATCTCAGCATATTATGGTTACAGTCCTTATCTCGCGGAAAAACTTTTCCACCTCTTCTCTCCCTCCGAAGCCCTCTCCTTCTTCGAGGCGAACGAAACCCCACGGCCGCTAGTCATCCGTACGAACACACTAAAGACCCACAGACGGGATCTCGCACAAATACTCATCAACCGCGGTGTAACCCTTGAGCCAATTGGGAAATGGTCGAAAGTTGGCCTGCAAGTCTTCGAGTCCCAGGTGCCCCTCGGTGCTACGCCGGAGTACTTAGCAGGGCACTATATTCTCCAAGCTGCATCCTCGTTCCTTCCCGTGATGGCATTGGCCCCGCAGGAGAACGAACGATGTCTGGATATGGCCGCTGCTCCCGGTGGCAAAACAACCTACATGGCTGCATTAATGAAGAACACCGGGTGTATCTTCGCAAACGACGCGAACAAGAACCGTGCGAAGGGTCTCATCGGTAATATTCACAGGCTGGGTGTCAAGAATACGATCGTGTGCAATTACGACGCAAGAGAGTTCCCGAAGGTTATTGGAGGTTTCGACAGGGTGTTGCTCGATGCACCGTGCTCAGGTACCGGCGTTATCGCAAAGGACGCGAGCGTTAAGACGAACAAAACCGAGAAGGACTTTTTGAAACTACCACACCTACAAAAGCAGCTCTTGTTGGCTGCAATTGATTCGGTAGATCATAACAGTAAAACAGGTGGCTATATCGTGTATTCGACATGTTCTGTCACGGTGGAGGAGAATGAAGGGGTGGTGGAATACGCATTAAAGAAGAGACCGAATGTCAAACTGGTGGATACCGGATTAACTTTTGGTGTTGAGGGTTTCGTCAGCTTCAGAGGGAAGACGTTCAACGAGAAGATGAAGATGACGAGGAGATACTACCCGCACAAGTACAATGTGGATGGTTTCTACGTGGCGAAGTTCAGGAAAGTGGGACCAAGCCCGGTGGGAACCACCGCAGCTGCCGCCGCGCCCGAGGATACTGAGGAAGTAGAGGAAGATAATGGAGCCATGGAGGTTGACGAGGAGGGTAATGAAAAGAAAAAGAAGGAAGCGAGTGGTGGGTTTGAATGGTCAGAAGACGACGAGGATCAGAAGATGATTGAGAAGAGTTTGAAGAGGTATAAGCGAAAGAAGGGTATTGACCCTCGGGCCGACCCGTCGAAAGCTGGTACCAAGGATAAGAAAAACGAAGAGCTCGAGAAAGAGGTAACCGAAAAAGTAACACCTACGAAGACAAATGGTGAGAAGAAGAAGGAGAAGTCAACAAAAACAAAGGGCGAGAAAAAAGAGAAACCCGCCAAGTCCAAAGGTTTTGTAAGAGTATCGAAAAAGGCGTAAGGCAGACGATTCACAGCATCATAGAGAGTGGAACATGGGCCGCTTCTTTCACTTCAATATCTGTATTATAAGTATACAATCTATGGTATATATCAATACAAAAGCATCCTAATACCGGCTTATAATCATGCAAAACACATGCTCTAATCCCAGTCGTCGTCGTCGTCGTCCCCTTTCCTGATAGATGAGCTCTTGATCGACTTATGCTTCTCCTCTGGATCCTCCTTCCTCTGTAACCTAAAGTCCCCCAGCTTGATGGCACCGACATCAACTAGCAATTTCTCGATATCTGTCATTCCGCATTTGGTTCCACCCATAGTCTTCAATGTAACCACTTGCTTCTTGATGTCTGTATCCTTATACACCAGTATCGTGGGGCAATTCCTTTCCGGGTACCCTTCGATAGCCATATCTGCTCTCATTTCGCAGAATTTCACGTCCGGAAACTTCCTAGCTGCCTCTCGCCATATCTCCGACAGAAGTTTCGATTCTGTATTCGCGTAGGAAGCCGACGACAAATGCACGAGCACATAGTACTGATTCGAAGACTCCGTCACATCTTTCGCATAATCTGGCTTCTGTAGCGGGTAGACGTTCCCGTGCGGCGAGTTCTTGCCAAGGGTGGATAGCTCCTGTAACCGTTTCTGACGATAACTCTCGAGGAAATCTTCATCTTCGTCGTCTTCGAGCTCGTCGAGTTCGTCGAGATCTTTGCCTTCTAACCGGTTTTCGTGGGCGAGCCGGGAGGCCTCAATGAGGGCTTCTTGGATCTTGGCGGTCGGGGATGGAGGACGTTCGGGAATGATGCCATGTTTACGGAGGATATCGTTCCTGTATTAAGAGAAGGTATTCAAGAGATTGCCCTATGCCGGGTAAGGGAGCCCGGGTTAGCGGGAAGGAGTTGTGGTTAGCTACCATACTCGTGGAGGGGTATAGCGGGGGAGGGGTACTAACCACTCAGTGTCGGCGTTGGGATTGTCGACCGGGACGTTAACGGGCATATCCATCTTGATCGGTGTCTATGAGAAGTATTGTACGAAACGGGTTTGTAGCTGGTATCTTGAATAGAAACAGGATGTTTGGAGTCGCGAAGATTGTTAAGGAAGGGTTTAAAGGCTGGTGGGACAGACCGGCGCTGAATTTAAGATTATGTAGCTTCGCTAGGCCAAAGTTGCACGCGCAAGCTCGACTTCCTGCCTAAACTATCTGACGAATGCTATGGAGATTATTACAACCAATAATACAGATCAGGCTGCGGCGAGGCCTCAGCTCTCTTCGAGCCAAAACTGCTATTCCGCGACAGCGAATTTAAAATTTAAGACGGCACGAAACCAAAGCCGTAACTAGTGGTCCTCGCATGCTGAAGCCAAAGCCCGGTCTTGACAAAGTCGGCTTGGAGCAGCAACGAAAAAATGCAACAAAAACAACCCGTTCAGAACTTAGAGGCTTTCACAACACCTGGGTGACCGCCGCCCAGTGGGCCGCGCCGAGGCATTTCCACCGAAACTGCGGAAAGAAAGGTTCCGAATACCATCAATAAGTACTTAGGTACGAGTGGACACATGGTTATAATTACCGTCGGTTAAGGGACATCTTGTTCATGACTAAAACCGCCCCAAGGGCCAAAAGGCCAAACCTGCCGAGTGCTCCTATAAGTACTCAGCGCCGAGGCGCTCCTGAGTAGTCCTCCTAGGTAATCATGTATGAGCTCCCGGCTGTGGGATAAGAGCGATTACTGCCATTGCCGTTTACATACCCACAATCCACAAGCTGTGCTTGAAGCTAAGCCGTTGCTTAGCTCAGCCGTCAGATCTATCGTTATGCCTGTGTAACGCCAAGCCCGTCTCAGAAAATGTAACAACCGGACCTCCGCAGTGGCTTTGTTGTCAACGCCATTTAAAATACTTAAGTACTTGGGTAGGCTTGTGGGTAGCTGCGTACTTGAAGCAATCTCGGGAGCTTGCGGTTGAAGATTTTATACGAAGTTAACTAGAAAGTTACATAGAAGCTAGTGTGGGTTCTTACTTACATGTACGTGAAAGAAAACCGCATGACAGATGTCCCGATGCAATGCCGTTGAAACCTTCGATACTTCCTGATTAGCACATCCTAATTATGGAACTTCCCGTTCGTTTGGCTCACGATACGTAAACTCTGAACGCTACGAAAATTATATGCACCGCCATGGTAGCCTTTAGCAACCACGTCGGCGATTGGTCGAGCTCTACGCGCTCATGTGCATGCGGAGTTGCGGCACAAACCCTTCAGATTTCAGGCAAGGTATCAACACTTCAATGTATTCGATGACCGACATAATCCCAACAAACCGGAACCGGCCTCCAGCGCTAGCCCGTCCCCAAACCTACGTCCATTCCGAACTTCTATCCTTAAATTGCAATATCTTTCTCAAAAGCGAACTGAGTAACCCACCACGGACTTTTCGCGATCAGACGTAGCTAGATCTGTAGAACTATCGGAAATCATCCTTATCAGATATCGACAATATGACGACACCAACCTCTTCAGAATTCGCGCAAACCCCAGGGACCAGCGAATATCTCGGTACAGAACAGGGTACCATTCAAGGATCTAATAATGGTAATATCTTCAAATCATAGATGCGTATTAAGACTAAGATAAATAGACACTGATACTGATCTCGACAATTCAATAGGTACCAAACTGAGGATTCTGACTGGGAACGACGCCCCATGGCCGGGACACGTCTACATCGTCAGTTATGATGATACAGACAAAGTTCTTACATACAAAGACAAGAAAGTCATTCTAGCCGAGTATGAGGGCAAGCCTTCTCAAAGATGGGTTTGCCATTCACGAGACGGATGGCTAGGTCTTGCTAACGATCCGGGCGAAACCACCTACTTCCTTGGCTGTGAGAACCCTGACGACCAGCAACCAATTATGAGGTGCGCTGTGCCACATTTCGAAGCGTGGGAGATGTTTTGCATTCGTAAACGCCCCGAAGAGGGATTCATGATCCTCATGAGGATCAATGAAACTTTGCGTCCCATGGGCCTAGACCACAACGGGAATTTAATCGTAGGCTACGATTGGGAGCACTGGTGGGGGTTTACAAAGACACCCTAAGGATGTCGCACCTATGGAATCGGTAAGAATTTCCAATGAATCTCGAAATCTCCTATTAGCTTCCTTCGCTCACCCGATCCCCGGTGATTACGAAATAGGGACTAACATCTACTACTGCTACGGCTAGGTTAACATCCAAGATCGAATTTTCATTCCCCAAGTTTGAAAGGCGAATTCCTACTATATGGACGATATAATTTCAAGGCCGTTCATCATTTCGGCCAGTTTATTGGTGTTCGATAATTTCCATTGAGTATTATTCTATTTAGAGCGTTCAAGGGCCATCTATTTTAGCATAATCATAGAGAGTGCGAGCACCTGAGATCTTACAGCGTCCCGCCCAAATTGTAGTTGTAGACCGGTAAATTCCGAGGGTAGTTGCGAGCTTTATTCGACCCCGAGACCAAGCCATATACCCATTATTATATCAAAGTCCCAATTTCCATGAAGATTCGAGTCCTAGAGCAGCTAGATCTATAGGAGAATCTCTCAGACAAATATTCCGAGGAACCTACCCCTTTGTAGGGTTCGTCCGAGAAGGTTTATAAGTGGCCTAGGCGTCTATCGTGATTTATATACGTATGAGGACCTGCTGTTGGGACGCTCCCATGTAACAAGTCGGTCATGAGGTCAACGATCGAGAGCTCACACCAGACCAGTTTGATATATCGTGCAGGCTAGGGACCGCTGAGTTTACGTCTCTGCTTGCCAAGCGCTCTGTATGAATGCGGAAGCACCAAGAACCGACGTTTGAATCATAGTGACACAGGTGGCTGGGGTAAGTGTACATATCCGTGTTCCCCATATCCGGATATCAGGCATCATTTGGAAAGTGGTAAGCTAAATTCCGCATCATCTGAGCCCCATAAGAGCGGGCCACAAGCTATAAAGGCTCAGAAAGTTCGTAAATATTCTACCTTAGTTTTGAACTCACAATTCATTCATCCACGGCCAGAATATCAAAAAGGCAGTCTCGTCACTGCACTCAAAAGGGTAACGACCAAACTTCGGAAGTTTACCTTTGACAATACCGTATCATTGCGGTCGAGCGTGTAAACTACCTTGAAGCATCGGTTCTTCTGCATCATATCCATGGAGACTCCAACTACCTCCACCTGCGATCCTTCAACTGCAGGTTTCGACCAAGACGATCTCCCCGAACGCTTGTCATCAGGTGAGTTGCAAAACCTAAATACCCTTAGACTTGTACAATTGTAAGGCAACTAAAGGTCCTCCTCACGAAACTAACGCCTGAAATTTCCAGCAATGGCAACACTCGATCTTAAGTCGACAGATGCTCCGTGGCCCGGATGCGGCTATATCATCCGCTATGGCAATACTTCTCAAGTCATGACCTACCAGAACAAAACGGTCGTACTCAGAGAATACGAAGGAAAGCCGACGCAACGCTGGGTTTGCCATTCAAAAGACGGTTGGCTCGGGTTTGTAAACGACCCAGGAGAAACTACCTTCTTCATGGGATTTCACAGTCCAGAAAATCAGAAGTTGCTATGTCAAGTTAACCATTCCAAATCCAACGAAGCTTTCTGCGTCAGGAAGCGCCTCGCTGGAGGTTATCAGCTACTCATGAAGGGTGGGAAAGATTTGGGCTCCCTATGGCCATTGGCTATGAAGGAAGACGGGCAATTGGCAGTAGTGCGTGGTTCCTGCGATTACTGGGGGTTTACAGCTTTGGGGCCCCTGGATTTTGGTAATTCCATGCATACACTGAGAATTCTTTCGTGTGCACCAAGAATCTAACTTGAATTAAAGGTACTAAAATCAAGGATTACCCCTCCAACGACCCTCCATGGCCAGGCCATGTCTATAATATCAGATATGCGGACAGCTCTCGCGTTTTGACCTACGATAAAGACCGCGGCGTTATTCTCGCAGAGTACGATAATACAAAGGATAGCCAACGGTGGATTTGCCATGCGAAAGACGGCTGGCTTGGCTTCGCAAGTGATCCAGGGGAGACTACAGCTTTTATGGGTCATTATGAAGGTCAAAAACTTCGCTGCTGGGTGAATCACCACACGCAGGCCGAGATGTTCTGCGTTAGGAAACGAGTGGGAGATGGCTTCCAGATCGTGGCCATTGTTAAGGACAGTCTACACCCGGTCGGTGTAGATGAAGCTGGTGATCCAGCTGTCGTGAGGCACTCTGATGCATGGTGGGGGTTCAAGATGATTGCCTAGCCGTGTTCTATCAAGCTGTAGTACTAGCAGGTTCTGTGAACCATGCATGGAAGGTCATGCAATCCTAATGGACAATGGTTATTTTGACTAGATAAAGGATAATAGACTAGCCCAGATCGATTCTTCAATGGGGTCCGGCCCTGATGATATGAGATTGTATGTCTTGACTATCGGGAATATGAGAATAGAACTACCTCTGCTGAAGATACGATCTAAGCCTCGAGTGGATAGAGATACTTAATTAGAAATGATAAGAAAAAACGCCAAAATGCCAATACAACAATAGACCTAAATACTAGGCCCGAATAACCCAATTTTGTAAGCAATATCGCCTTAAAATCCTACCCAGAAGTATCACCAGTGAAAGAGATATAAATGCCGTGAACACAATCCACCTCTCCGCCAACAATCTGACCTAATAAAAGGCATTCGGCAAAACTCCCACAAGAAGCAAATGGGCGAGAATACCATGGCGAAATCGCAGGTTTTTGAGACGGAAAGTGCGCTTTGAAGCAGCCTTCAGACCAATAGAGCCGTCTTAAAGGTCATATAAAACGTCTCAGAATCCAAATGCGACCCCAAAAGCTCTTTAAAACTCCGTGAAGTAAATATACCCTTGGAAACATGTTAGTAACCAATACCGTGCACCATCGCCGTCCGTGCACCCTCATCCCATAATTTAGAATATTCCTCTGTCTCCTCATGAATCAGCCACTCAATTCCAGCAATCAACCTCTTCAACGCCCGTTCTACTTCCTGTTCGCTCGTTAACACCATCTCCTCTTCCTCAGTATCGGCGTACGTATTCGCCAGCCCAAGAGTTCCCCGTGATTGGTTCCTCGGTTTGACCCATCCGATCGGTAGCAGCATTCGGCGACGGAGCTGGGAATCAAGGACAACGATTGCATCGAGAGCTTGTCGACCACCGCCCAAGGGATGAAGAAGGCCGAGAGAGGATGTGAGTTGGCGAGTGCCGTCGTATACTATTCACCGGTACGTTTGTTAGCACAGGATAATATCCGTGCGCGGTAAAGGAGGTCCGTACTTATGGGTAACGACGACACATGTGCCGGCGGAGGGATCAACGAGACTCCGTACACGTTAACCTTAAACGTCGAAAGCAAGGACGAAACAACGCTATAAAAACCCGCATTAGGATCATTAGCCCGGTTCCGGTCCCTGGATTCCGAACCGCGATAGAGAAAAAAACCAATTCACTTTACCTAGCAGCATGAAGATGGTCGATTGTGCAACCCAAAAAACACAGCATTGTAAACCGACTGCCACTATGCACCAACTCCGTAAACCGTCCGTCTTGACTCAATCCATCATAACCCGGCTGTAAAACACTAACACTCGCATTTTCCGCCCGGGGATCGAGTTTTATCGACTGCTCGACCGTTGTAACGTACTCGGGACACGCGGTCCATTGTTTTGCGACGCGAGAGCGTTTATGGTCGACATTGAGGTTCCCGTCCCGAGACGGCGGGCGCGACGACGGAGGGGATGGACTCGCTTGTAGGATTGTAGCCGAACGTTTGCGGGAGAGCGAAGAGTTGGACGGGGACATGGTCGTGGTCGACTTGTTTTGCGGCTGCTGTTTTGAGGAGGAGACTACGACGATGGTGGTGGGCTTGTCCCGGGGTAGCGATGAGCTGCTGCTGCGGCCATCGAGTTGCATTCTGACCAGCTCCCTTCCTCCTTCCTTCAATTAATACACCCCTTCGGAACGTCTTTGCCGCTGTGCTCTGCTGGGAAACGTTGCAGGGCTGGTGTCTAGGCCTTTTTCAGCCTCAAACCGGTCACCGATGAGACCACTTGTTGGCTAACGTTGGGCAGGAAATTTGTGGCCTGATCGCTGCCTCTTTGTTCGAATAAGGGCAACCCTGGCTTCGTTCGACCGATATCTTCCGACGTTGTTCCCCCTCTCTCAAAGTGACGATGTATTGGTTAGTAATGGCCGCCATCGCAGCGGTTGCTTCTGGCTTGGGTCACTCAGGCTAACGGCTCCGCTTTTTCTTGGTATCGATGCCGAACATGGGGTACAGAACTGGGTCCGTTCGACATCGGCTACACAAACCTTTAGTCGATTTAAATTTCCCCACGGCCGGAACCAATTGCAAAGGGCGCGATTTGTCATGAAAAGACACTGGAACATCGAAAGCACGGTCGCGAATTCAGTGGTGGGGTTGTCGGCCGTAAATTCGTCAATGCTAATGCTACAAACTCGCTGTTATATTCACACAACCACGGTTTATCGTGTCAACGGATGCGCCGACCGGTTCGAACTCGGAACGCTCGCTGCATCGAGAGCTTTATCCATACTAATAATATGGATGAAGCGTCAACGGGTCCGAATCGTCTCTTCCTTCTCCATAGAGAATCTCGCAAACACCTCCAATTGGTATATCCATCACTGCATCCGTTCCCGTACTCCAATAGTCCTTCCAATCCCACCCTTCATCTTGGTAGTCCGCTTGCTCTTGAGTTGGCACCGTAAACTCATGGTAATCGTCTTCCTTCGGCATCTTGACTTGATTTCCAAACAACATCTTGCTTTTCCGCTTTTTCTTCCTTCGGCTCATCGAACCAGAAACCTTGTCGATTGGTGAATAGTTCTCCCCGCCTGTAGACGGCGACGTGAGTCCACTGTCGGCATGCATAGTTCTTTCCACAACGTCATCCAAGGACTCCCATGTTTTCTGCTGGTAAACGGCGCTGCTGCTCGACCGACGTGATCGTGCAGGTGTAGGCATCCCGCTGGATTCATAGTCTTCACCCTGCATATCGACCCCTCTCAGTATCTTCCTGTGTTTGCTCTCATCGATCTCAACAATAGCCATCTTCGCGACCTCGTCCACGATGTTTTCTAGGGATGTAAAGGGTTTAGTCATGTACTCCGTGTTGTAGGACGCCAGAGCCACGTAGATGTATAGGATTATGGCAACTATATATGCCGGAACCGCCAACGACCACCATCGGTTATAAAAGTAGTGAATGCCGAGGTAGTGGAGGATCGGAGCCGGAAGGTATGACCATAATAGGTACACCGCTGTTCCAAAGCACTGTTAGCGACTTGTCGACTGGAGGTCGGGAACCATAGCAGAGCAACATACTAAACGCCAATGTACTCGTCAAGTATAATACGAAGCCGTAATACTCGTACGTGGGTACTTTAGGGGCAGCCCTTGGGGTTGATTGAGCTATCCTGCTGGAATTCGCAGCTTCACTATCCGAGGAATCCGGGGTAGCTGGACGAGATGGTGTAAAAGGAGGCCTTAGTAGCGACGTAAGAGATGGAGATGGAGGCAATGGCTATGTTGCACGGAGTTAGTATACCTTTGGCCGGAATTCGAACCTGTTCAGGGCCTACTCACTGTGGGAGGTCTATTGTAGAATGGCGGTAAGAGGGTCTGGGCCATGGGCGATTCGCTCGGGCTCGGACTATCCTGCGAAGAACTCGTAGAGTCCGAGGAGACCGATGAAGAACGGGATCTCGATCTCGAGAAGACCTTGGAGAACGGCGACCTGGGCCTGAAGCCTGGGCCTCCAGAGGCTAAGGAGGTCCAGCTTCGACGGCGGTCGTCCATGGAGCCGAGAGTGTCAGGCATCGTAAAGGGCGCCAGACCGTTGAATCAACGGTTAAGTAATCTTTCTTTGACCCGTAACGTCATCTGCGGATGTTGGAGCGTCGAAAACTGCGGTCGCAGACGGCCATGCTCTGCGGTATTGTGGAGTTGTGAGCGAAGTCGCGACGTTTCCAGGACAGCTCGCTTAGCCCTGGATCGGGGCAGCGAGCACGTTGTTTACCGGACCATTTGCAGAGCGTATATTTTGTACTACCAAGTAAGGTAAGATAGACGAATAGGGCTCGGCAAGCCAGGACACTGCCAGAAATTTTCCGGATGGCCAACCTCTCGGTGGGATAGGGCCCGCAAACAAGACCTCCAAGAACCTGATTCGATCGATGGCTGTGGAAGGCGGGGCAGCTTTGGCCGGAGAAACTTTGACGACAGAGGTCAAAAAGGGTAGCCGAGAGTGGGCGGGATGCAGGCATCCTGGCCTGTCTGTCGGTCGTCCACGCCCCGAAGCCCAAAGCTCGCAAAACTAGCAGCTGCCTGCCGTTCGAGCTCCTTTGCATTGGATGTCAGTTATAAAGCTCTGCTTCCCCAGCTCGATTCCGTGCAGCTGCAGAAGAAAAATATTCCCCGACCAATTGCAATCGATAAAACTACCTTCTGAGCTTAGGTACTGACCAAAATTTAAAGCCTATAGAAGTGACGGCTCTACCTCGCTGTGGGGCCCTCTCTGTTGCATTCAGGAACTCCAGACTATGGCAACACATGCTCAGAGGGTCGTCACGGGCCTGCGGGCCAATTGGACCTTCAAGGAGACCGATTCGTCCGAAGAATGGCTCGAGGTCGCTCAGTTCCCTACTAATATCCATCTTGATCTGATTAAGCATAAAAAGTAAGTCGATGGTACAGTCCTAACGATCGAGGCCAATCCCTGCATAGTCCAATCCATTACTTCCTATGCTAGCATGCATAGTATACATTTATAGCCTCCCAGATAAATGGTTCAATGCTAACCAGTCAAACGATTAAATAGAATCCCGGATCCCTTCTTTGAGAGAAACGAGCTTAAGGTTGGCTGGGTTGCCGAGAAGTTCTGGACCTACAGAACTGTTTTCCAATCCCCAGATGCATCCGTTGCGTCTTATCTCGCCTTCGATGGCTTGGATACCTACGCCACCGTTTTCCTCAATGGCAAGGAAATTCTCAAAAGTGACAATATGTTCATCTCCCACAGGATTGAAGTTTCAACGCTACTTTCCAAAGACGGCGGGGAGAATGAATTGTTGATCCACTTCGAGCCGGCCCTCGAGCGCGCAAAGAAGATCAGAGACGCTCATCCTGAACACTTCTGGAAGTGCTGGAACGGCGACACCGCTCGATTGGCCGTCAGAAAAGCACAATATCACTTTGGGTGGGGTAAGTATCCAATCGATGCAACCCTCCCCGTCGTATTCATGAGTGGCGCTATAACGGGTTCCCAGGTGACGCTGTGTAGTCCCGCTTAGCTTTCCTTGGAAAGCTACTAGCGAGCGAATACGAGGATTTATCATGAATAAGCTGATTCTGATTGGTGATATTGCTCCCTCGAAGACTGGGGTGGTGTCTACATTACTTGTGGCCCATGGAGGGATATCCGATTAGAATCCTACTCGGCCCGCCTTTCCGACCTCGTAGCTGCAGTTAGCCTTACGGACGATCACAAGCAAGCTACGGTAACGGTAAAGGCGCATGTTGATAGTGCCGTGGATACACAAATTGCTGCATCGGCCAAGGTTGTTGTTTCGATAACGGGTGCAGGCGGCATACCCGATTCAACCGTATCCCTGGAATCGACTGCAGGAATTGAGGCTGGCGGGTTTTCCGTTGCCACATTTAAAATCGACGACCCCGCACTTTGGTGGCCTCATGGATACGGAAAACCCAACCTTTACACTGTGACTGCACAGCTAGTTGGGCCTGATAATACCGTTATCGACACTATCACCAAAAAGACTGGGCTTCGGAAGGCAGAGGTCATTCAAGAGGAAGATAAACATGGAAAGAGCTTCTATTTCAGAATCAACGGAGTCGACATCTACTGCGGGGGCAGTGACTGGATCCCGGCCGATAACTTCACACCTCGGGTCTCTGGAGAAAAGTACAGGGATTGGCTCGAATTAATGGTGCATGGCAATCAAGCCATGATCAGAGTATGGGGAGGAGGCATTTTCGAAGAAGATATCTTTTACGACCTTTGCGATGAGTTGGGTATCTTGGTCTGGCAGGATTTCCTCTTCGGCTGTGGTAATTATCCGGCATTCCCAGATATTCTCAAATCCATCGAAATCGAAAGCAGGCAAAACGTTATCCGTCTCCGACATCATCCGTCCATCGTCATTTACGCAGGCAATAATGAGGATTACCAATTACAGGAGACTTACGGGTTGACATACGATTACGAGGATAAAAACCCAGACAATTGGCTGAAAACGAACTTCCCGGCTCGCTACATCTATGAGAAGATTTTGCCAGACATCATGGCCGAAGACGGAAATGGCGTTTTCTATCATCCTGGCAGTCCATGGGGTGATGGCAAGATTACTTCTGATAAGACTGTTGGCGATATGCATCAGTGGAATGGTATGCCCTGTGGATTAGTCTGCTTATGATCTGGACATCGTATTAACCCCTCCATCGTTTAGTTTGGCACGGGACGCAAGAGAAATATCAGATTTTCGAGCACTTAGGTGGCCGCTTTAACAGCGAATTTGGCATGGAAGGCTTCCCTCACATCCAAACCATCGATTCATTCTTATCGCCTAATTCCACGGAACGATACCAACAATCTTCGACAGTTGACTTTCACAACAAAGCGGACGGACACGAGCGACGAATCGCAACTTACCTAGTCGAGAACTTTAGAACCGTCGAAGACTTCGAGGTAAATTCCGACGTCGTCCAACTAGTTAAAGATATCCCGAAATCTAACCGGTAGCGTGCATAAATGTGTTAATTTTAGGGATTTATTCACCTTTCACAGTTGGTTCAATCAGAGGCTCTCGCTTATGGGTACCGTGGCTGGCGCCGACAATGGGGAGATTCACGGCGCTGTGGTGGGGCCCTGGTCTGGCAACTAAACGACTGCTGGCCGGGCATATCCTGGGCTATCGTTGATTACTATCTACGCAAAAAGCCAGCATACTACACAATTGCACGTGCGCTACGACCTCTCGGCGTGGGAATTCAACGAGAACACTGGGATTGGAGTGTCACCCACGCCAGGCCGCTACCTAAGACAAAATGGGAAAGCTGGGTTACGAGTTCGAAGCTCGAGAGCGTGAGGGGCAAAGTCGAGGTTAGGTTTATCTCCATTTCAACCGGAAAGGACTTGGCAGACCCTCTGGTCCAGGAAGATATTGAGATTGTCCCGAATGGAACCACGGACAAAGTTTTTATTGGGGAGGTGGACAACGTTGAGAAGGAGCCGCATGTGCTGTCTATTACGTTGTGGGTTGACGGCCAAGTTGTTGCGAGGGATGTGGATTGGCCGCAACCCCTCAAATATCACTCATTCGCGGACCGTGGTTTGAACGTTCGATTCGACTTGCCTGAGAAAGCCGACGGGAAAAAGAGGGACGCGCAGGGAAAGATTGTCATCACGGTTGAAAAGCCGTTGAAGGGCTTGGTGTGGGAAGAGAGAACAGGTGTGAGACTCAGCGATAGCGCCATCGACGTGGTACCCGGCGAAGAGGTGGTGGTGGACATATTTGGCCTCTTGAAGGGCGAAAAGGAGTTGTCTTGGAGATACTTGGGAATGTGAGCCGATGTGGCAAAAAACCATACCGACGAACACCCCGTCGTATTTCACGGGATCTTCGTCATGGGTCTGGGATAAGTTTTGAGTATAAACGGGTTTACGGGTTTCGCTGGGCGGCCGACGGTTTTGCTCAATTAACCGAAGAAAAGGATATCGATTGCTTTACGAGGCGAGCTCTTCCTTGTTTATATTCGACGTGCAGATGCGCCTAAGGACTTGGAGGAAGGCGGAAAAGTCTTGTGTTTATCCTAGACAAGGATTCAAAGTATCAATTATCCAGTCTTTCATGCTCTCGTGATCCTAAGAGGGTGTCTTCGTAATTTTTTGGAATCCCCCTCACCAAGCAGGAGGGTTAAGGTGTGCCTCTGGCGGTCGGCGGTTGGCCAGGGTATTGGTGGAGAAATTTCGAAAATGTGAAGTCGAAGCTCAAACCACCAGCAGGTTTCACCTTTCGCCGCCCATTGCGACTATGTCACATCATCCTTAAATTCCATAGATTTCAGGAATCCGGGCAGCTTAACATTTACGCTGTGATCCGGACCTGGTCCCGTGGCTGATCCGGATTATTCTGATTTCCTTTTTCTAACAGTTTTTCCATGCTGCATGTCAGGTATATATTCCGGGCCGTCGTCTGAGTGCCCAAAACCATCCGAACCGCCAATTATTACGTCTGCTTAAACTAATGTGGAATCAAAGCCGGGGGACGGATCATGCATACTTAGCAGCCGATATATTCTTTTTTCGAAGTCTCGAAACGAATAATCCGGCCTTGACACGTTTACACTTCGCAAGAGGGGGTCTGTTCGCAATCGTTTAACAGTGAAGCGAATATATGTTTCTGAGCAGGCAAGCCATGGTAGTGGTGCACGGTGCGGTGTGGTAAATAAGGAAAAAAGAAACATGTTAACGTTGATATTGCGCTTCGACGACGAAACAACCTCTTATGGAGTTAAAGAGTTACAAGTTAACTAGCCTCATGAACCGCCATCATTCGAATTCAGGGTCGTACGATACATAAATCCCACTCCGTGATGGTGTGGAAGAATGCACGCAAGGTCTGATCGCATCTCCAACTGCCAGCCAATATAACCAATTGGAATTTCTGGCCGATACATCCAGAGAGGTCCATGATACGGCGGACCCAGAATGGAATGGTGTGCTGGAACGTCAAATTCGACTGACCCGCTTGCCACGGATATCATAATAAAACCTGGTGCTCTTCGGAATCGAAAACCTGGGTAAAGCAGACATAATTTATGTGATATGAACACTAGCCGAGCTGGCATGCCGTCCAAACGAACGAGTTTAAGGCGCAGGAAGGGTAGAAGGGTGTCGAGTCTGTGGCTTTAGGCTGCTGGCTCCGCTGGAAACAACCTGAGGGTCATGGATGCCAAAACATGTTAGCGACGACACCTGATATCGGACCTGTGGATGGGGGATGTGGGGTCTGACAGGTTGCATTACCATTGGCACCAGTCCCGCCTCTGGCTCTTGGGTGTTAGAGTGCATTTCGACCTGCAGAGAAAGCGCTCAGACCCTCGAAAGACACCCTTCTAGAAAAAGCTGAGAAGGTGGAGCCATGCGTAATCCAGGCAATCTTTTCGCGCTAGTTCTTACATCAAATACAAGGGCCCACAGTGTCCGATATCGAGGGTGAACTGCAGGATTGTAAGAAAAAATGGATGGAAAGCCGCCGGGGCTATGTACATGTAGGTTGGGGCATCGCATACATGTAGGTATGTAGAAGCGTGCAGTAGACGATATAAAAAAACCGTCGGTGTGTCAACAGCTTCTCCCCAGGTACTTCCCGGTACCTGCCACGACCACTGGGATGCTATCAATCTGATATAAAAGCTTGGTACACGACTAGTATGCATGTACCTGATCGGACTTTTACAAGGTGTATACCTGTAATACACTTCTCGGTGTACTTCTATCCCTGCCTAAAAGCTGGTTCACAGGACAAACGACCCCCGGATGAGCAAGGTTAACAAGGCCTTGTATCTGCACTGCGAACTCGTTTCGAGGCCGGACGTTTAGGAACACCATCACAGCATATCCGTTAAGTAAAAAAGAATATGTCAAGTGTAAAACTAAGTAGTAGTCAACCAGGGACAACTTCCCTGCAATCCCATCCTCACAAGCACGTTTTGGTCTATCGAATACGGCCTGGCTAACGAACGACCAAGCCGCTTCACCGGACCCGCTGTCACAAACCTGTGGCAAGGCATGTGGAGTTTAATAATCGTTACCAATCATTCCTGGGTATAATCCGATAACCAGAATTGTTGAAACCTGACCAAGAGGCATATAATTGATTCGGAAAGAATGGCGCGGTTCCCAAGGAACCAAACTTCAGTCCTTACCGAGCCGTTTCGAAATCTCAATTTAACAAGGGACTTTCGATCCCCAGAAACTATGGAGTAAACCTGGGGTAGTATTAGTACGAAGCATCTCCAGGTGCGTCCAAGGGCCGGGTTGTGGGGCCAGGCCAAAGGCCCATTTGCGGTTTGTGTGGATTGCATATTGTTGATAATGGTATCTGCATGATACCTTTCGAGTCAAGGGACCGCCTATAACCTTGCCATAGCCGGCTGGTGTCCAACCACCTTTTACTTCCACCTCTAGCCAGCTCCAATTTTTTTTACTTTACAATTTCAATAATTTTACAACCTCTCTTTCTCCGCCTCTATCTAATAGTTTGCGCTCAGGACGTCTCCTTTCGTATTTCTCATTCTCTCGTGCATGCATCAGTTTGTTTGCTTTCGTAGCTAAGCTGGATAATTGTTTTTAAACTCGGGCTCCCTCCTCCCACAGTCGCATGTATTTTCAACTTCCAAAATCCTGACATTGGCGAAAGTAAAGAGTAATAGGCTCGAAATCACACGGATAAGAAGAATTAAGATGGATACTCATACACGAATGGCCTCACCCTACCAGGTCCTAAATACACCCGTTTCCGCAGGACCTGGGTTGGAATACCCACCAGATTTTGATGTTCGCCAACATCTTCAATACCAACAGCAGCAGCAGCAGCTACACCAGCTACACCAGCATCAACAGCAGCAGCATCAGCACATTTTCCAGTCAAATGGCATTACCCCGATAAATACGCAAGTGGTATCAAAGCCGCATGGAACGAGCATTTCGAGCTCCCAATCGCCTACAACGGCAATTAGCGGGGGAATTACAAGTGCTGGAGGATCACATACGCCAACGACACCCACAACATCGACAAAGAAGCCACCGGTTGGAGCATGCATGTCGTGTAGAAAGAGGAAGGTACGGTGGAAATTGCTGTCTGATTTACAAAAGAACTGTAGACTGACGGAATTTTGGTTTTTACATTTTTCCTAGGTAAAATGCGATAACAAGAAGCCCTGCGGCCAGTGTGTGGCCCACGATCGAGTCTATGACTGTCTATACGTGCAACCGCGGCAAAGAGTATATATCACCCAAAAGTAAGTGAGCAATGGCGTTAATATTTACTACTCTTCGGCTTGATCTTCTTGGTTTTTGCTTGTATCCATCTCAGCATCTTATCATTCGCACTTGAACATACCAATCACGTCAGAAAGCTTAAGAGGCTCTTCCCCAGTTTTTCTCCAGTATCGTTAACCACGTTCCGCACTGTTTCTCTCCACTTGCTTTCCTCAAACTGCGGAGCAAACAGAAAAAAAAAAAAACTCAAAGTTCCACTCGCGTCTCTGATTACTCTGCCCAATTTTTCTTCTTTTCATGGTTCAACTGCTATTTCTAAATATTGTTGGTGGGTCACTGCTCTGCATTGGTCGAGTAGTCTTCGGCATGGGTTTTTGCGCAACCTTTAGCCTTTTTCGAGAATCGCCCTGTACCCAAGCACTTCGGACCAAGTAGCTCCGTCCAGTAAAGCAGGCCTGGTCACGCTGCAGCATCGGGAGGGCGTCCCGAAAGTTACTGGTCTGCCAGGCTCGTATCACCCCCACAAGCGTGGTCCGTCCCAATTGCCCAAAGTATCTCCACTTCTTCCCTTATCTTTCCATGAAATGTGTTGACTACGGTCCATGGAAGCATTGACGGGCAGCCAAGGTGGTGCTGGGTATAGGCCTGCAAGACTATCACGAAGGGGTTAGAAAACCTTTAGCTGTACCTGTCGCGAGGAAACGGCCTGATACTTGCAAATCAAGAAAAAAAGTCGGATAATTCTGGTTCTTTCGCTTTTTACAACTGTCAAAATGCATCAATTCCCTCTGCGATCAATGCGTCCTTTGACTATTCCTCTTCGACTCTATTGCGAATATAAATATGCTTACGGTTTTGTTCAACAGATACACCAAGGAGTTAGAGGAGCGAGTATCCATGCTCGAGGGTTTGGTTAAACAACATCTACCAAATATAGATATCAATACTTTGGAGGGTTCAGCTTCGTCGCCGTCTTCCCTATCTCAGCAATTATCACTCAGGAGTGGGGCATACTCCGGAAATTCCGTGACGACCGATACCACAGATCCCGATCTAGGAGAGAAGACTCTTCCAGAAGAGACTCCTTTGCATTGCGACGGGTACGAGTGGGATGAGAAGCAAGTCTTCAATGAGATCGCTTCCGTTGTTGATGGAATGGCCTCTCTATCAGTCGATGTCGATAAAGGCTCCTCTTATCTAGGAGCCTCATCGGGTGCCGCTGTGTTCCGAATTGCGCGACAGCTATCGAAGAGACAGGGAAGCTCGGTATTTGAATCGTGGACTGGTCTAGATGTTGATTCCTGTAACTCGTCACCTTCGATACAGGGCCAAGGCTTTGGGATACCCAGGATGATGCCTGCTGGCGAGACTAACGGGACTGGCACTCCGCCTTCACACGTCGCGGATGATTTGATCAAGTCATACTTCACATTTTTCCACAAATCATATCCGGTCTTACATGAGCCTACTTTCCTCGCCCAGTATAAGGGTGTTCTGCCCCGGCCCGTCGATGGCTCGTAAGTCACACGATCGTGCACGACCGTGCGCGTTGAGATGCAATATCAAATCGCTAATATAGACTACTTTTAGGTGGCCTCTGGTACTGAATATGATCTTTGCAATTGGATCTTGGACAAGCTCTACCACCCCTAATGATGTCGACATATATTATTATGAACAGGCTAGGCACCACCTTACGGCCGATATTTTCGAGTCCGGTAGGCTCGGGATGGTCCAAGCGCTGACATTGATGGCAAACTATCTCCAAAAGAGAAACAAACCAAACTCCGGCCACATCATTATGGGGATTGCCATTCGTATGGCGCTCAGTCTTGGACTTCACAGAGAGTTCCCAGATTGGAATGTCGCTCCCCTTCAGAAGGAAATCCGGAGAAGAGTGTGGTGGAGCTTATTTGTTCTCGACGCTGGTGCTTGTGTAACCCTGGGCCGCCCCGTAACGTTCGGTGACGGTACCCTCGGCGCGCTCAATGTCCGGCTCCCATTGAACGTCCAAGACGAGGTAGGCTAAACACCCCACACAGAGCTCCCCCCACTCGCACAACTATACCATTTTGTCAAAAACTTTGCATTGATAGATTTCTCAAAGCTCATTACGTCCGCACAGGATTTCCCCGCTTCCGCTGCTATGGTTCCGACCCCTTGCAATGAACCTACGCCTTATAGCTGCTTGATCGCTCAAGCTACTTTCGCAAAGGTGGCGGTTAAGATTCACTCTCGGTTACTAGCTGGCAGCTTATCTTCGTATGAGGAAATTCAACCATTCGACGAGATGATAAATCGATGGGCGGCCTCTCTGCCAACATATCTGGCTGTTGACGAGTCGCCAAGCGAACCTGCCTGGCTAGCTTTGCCGAGAGGGATCTTTTGGTGGAGAGCCCGAGATTTGAGGCTCATTCTCTATAGACAACTCTTTTTCAACCTTGTCATGGAAGGTAAAGGAGGAAAGCGAGGTTCCGTTGTCGGCGAGAGCAAAGACAGCAAGCTCTCCGAAAAGACAAACGAGAAGGTCATTAACATTTGCAGAGAAGTTGCCAAACAATCCATCAACGGAATCCACAACTTCTACAAGACACAGCCTCATAACCAAGGTGGTACTTGGTATGTGGTATACTTCATATTCTCTGCGGTTTTCATTCCTCTAGTATCACTACTAGCGGATCCCCTTGAGGAAACCGACGCATCGGGCTCAGAAAGCGCCAACGCGAAGGACTGCAAAGAACAAATCGATAAAGTCCTCTGGGTTATGCACGCTGCAAAGTCCGTTATCCCAGCAGCGGGCCGGTGTATCGACGCTATCAACTCTTTGCTCTCTCCTTTGACCCAATATAAGGACATTGGTAAGGCCCAAACAAACGGCCAAGAAGATAGCACCATGACATCGATACCAGAAGGCGAAACCACCATTAAAAGCAGTGGTTTGTTCAACGCTGATACTGGACATCCAAATGCTCGTTCGACATTACCTGTCATTAACGAGCATCCGCAAACCCAGTACAACAACGGGAATTACGATTTCCTCGAACAAGCTAATTTTGATTTCTGGTTGAACGGCGGAATGGTGAACAGCGTCGATCCTAACGCTGCTAACAACCCTGTCAGCCCGTTCAATCCAAATATGGCGGCGGCGACGTATGTGCCGCAACAAGGCCAGATTACCTGGCAGAATGGCGACGTAGTTGGGAGCATGAGGTCCAGTTGGTCTGAATCTTATTGGTGAACATCCAATACCCCCCTATTTCTTTCCTTTTTTCGCTTCATTGTATCATATTGTAAACGGTATAGCTTTCCATCTTTCCACTCTTTGTTTGTTATCTGCTCGCCGTTCCTTTATCGTTTCTTTCTCTGTACAAAAAGTGTCGCTTTTGCTTTGGTGTAATTTGCATTTTGCTTTGGTGGAAATCTTTTGCAACAGCTGCAGGCGAAAGGGTTTTGGCCTTCACTGTTTTTGGAACAAAAAGCACACTTGATCATTCGTTTTGCAAATTGCTTTTATATCCGTCTTGTTACCTTTCTGAATTTTTCGGTCTGCAAATTTGGGCGTTACCCATGCGTTTGGAGTATCTCTCTCACAAAGTATGGTCCTGCTTCATATTTTCGCGGTATCAGTTGTCTTTTACGCTTCTTGCTGTATATTATTTATTAGTTTCCGTCCCGCCGGCATATTCCTTCGCTTCGTGTACGTATCTTTCGATCGAGCATCTGTCGGAGCAACGTCATGTTATGTAGCAGAAATCAAGATCCCTCAACACTCTTATATAGATCTTAGGCTTTGAATTTAAAATGTAGCTGATATGCCAGTTGGTAGGCAGTAGGTAACGATCGAACCAATCCTCTGCGATTTACTGAAGTTTGACGATAGCATCTCAACACCATGCATTCAGGTACAGCCGTTATATTAATATATTACGCGGCCATGACGAAGCACGAACAACCCTTGCAAATCCAGAAACCCAAAGCAGCGCATAACGTTGTGTAACAATCCTCTTTTCGTCTAGACCGAAACCCCAAAAATGCTTATTCAACGACACGTGATCGGAATATCTGGAGATACCGTTTTCAGCTTCCCAGAACACGGGCGAATATACTTGCCGAAGGCAACATATAAAAACGCAAGGCCCCAAGAAGTCTGAAAAGGACCCGAAGTTCTAATTGGATCAGCAAAGATCTTGGCCACACTCTTAGATCTTGATTGACACAGTCTTGGCATCTTATAATACCACAAAATCAACACTTTGGTCATTATAAATCTTTGGGCTCAAACCATGAAGATAATAATAGTAGGCACCGGCATCTCCGGCCTAACGGCCTACCACTTCCTCCACCGCTTCCTAAACCCCCTCATCCCAACCCTCGAGATCGATGCCTACGAGTCCTACACCTCCCCTTCAATAGGCATCGGCGGAACCCTCGGTCTAGCCCCCAACGGCCTCTACACCATCAAACTAATCTCCGAACAAGCTCACGCCGCAATCCTCTCCTCGGGATTTCCATGCGCAAAATTCGAGTTTAGAAATTCAAATGGTAAAGTACTCGGCCTCATGCCCTCGGGTTCACCGGATAGATATCCTGGAACCGGTGGGGAGGTGATGCACTCCAGGGCTGCAATATATGAGGAGATTTTGAAGGTGTTGGAGGGACAGGGGGCTAGAATACATTATGGGAAGACTGTGACGGGGGTTACTCCAAAGGAAGATGGGGTTGAGGTGACGTTTGAGGATGGAGAGGTGGTTAAGGCTGATTTGGTGATTGGCGCGGATGGGATTAAGAGTGCGGTGCGCCGGGCGGCGTTTCCTGGTGTCGAGGCACGGTTTGAGTATGCCAAATTCTTTAAATCTTAGGCATATATATTGTGAAATAGCTGACAGGCTCCGCTATTATTTGTCCAGAGGGTTAGTAGGAGTCGGCAGCACGATACCATATAGCGCGGTCCCGAGCAGCGAACACCCAAAGGAGATTCCATATAACTACAAAAACTCAAAATACTCGCCTACCGTAATGACGTTTGGAAAAAACGGATTCTTCGGATACTCGCCAATTAACTCAAAAACCGGAGATGAAGGACGATATCAGTGGTGGAGCACGACCGAATCCGATAGCGAAAGCAGAGATCTTCCAATTGAAGAGATTGAACGGCAGTTGTTGGAGAGGCATAAAGACTGGGTTAATCCCCAGGGAGAGAAAGTGATAGATTCTATCGTCCGGTGTGTATTCCACTCCGAACGTCTAAATTTTAAATACGATTCAGTAACATATAGCGTTATCTTATTCGGGACAAAGATTCGCCATTCAACAGCACAAAGAAAGCGCAGATACAGACCGATCAAAGCGTATCCTAGTCTTGCCGAATTACTACATGCAAACCATGGATCGCTATCATACCGACGACGGAAGGATCCTCTTAATGGGCGATTCCGCGCATGGTAAGCAACCAGCCATATCAAATAGAGGAGAAACCCAAATATCTTACCCCACATACGCCCAGTCATGCCCCCACACTCAGGCCAAGGGGTCTCACTAGCCTCAGAAGACGGCTACGTCTACGCTCGACTTCTCGCTCACGAAATAGAGCGCATAAACGCCGCAGAGTCTAATGATTATAAAACTGCTCTATCAACTGCTGGGAAATATTACACGGAGATACGGAAGCCCCGAAATGATAGGATAATGGCAGCTGCTGCGAGAGCGGGCAACACGAAACGAAATCTCAGCTGGTGGGAGGAGAAGTCGAGAGATTTCTTCTTCGGGTTGTTCTGTAAGTATAATGATCTCATTAGGCTCACGACTAACTATACTCGGGGACTCGAATTCAGTGGCTAATATTCTTGAACAGTAAGATTTGCCCCAGAGAGTATACATGACCAGACATTTGGTTACAAAGTCGACGAGGAAGTTGAGAAATTCCTGAAAACAAAACCATGAAGTGGAACCTGGGTGCGAATAGCCTAGCAAATGGTATCCTAATATCTCTCCGCTCTTCTCTGTAGTCCCTCTACTACATGTATAATACCCTATATATCTAATGGATCTACATGCTACAAGCCACGAAACAGGTACATGCACTGTACAACATTGAATTTCTAACCTCCTGACAACACCAAAAATGCAACAACTCACCGATAAAAACAACCTCATTGCATTTAAATTTAGATTCAGATATATACTTATACAATATATAACTCCACAAAGATCTAAAGGGTGAGCCAATTGTTGGGAAGAAAACAAATACCTCAGCTTCACCCAAGACTCGAGCAAAAAAGAGAGGTATCCCCACCTCCCTCCCACATGGCAGACACACCGGAAACGAGATTCAACCTCATGGCATTCCAATCCACATATCACCACCCCATAAGGCCTCAAATACCTTTGTTGAACAAAAGATATCATGACTTCAACCCCTAATCCCCCTATCTAGAAAGTCTCTCCATATATACGAAAACCATGCCCTCCATAACAACCCTCCTAACCCACCTCCTCACCACAACAACGCTCCTAATCCCCCAAACCACAGCCTACTACCACTTCTCCACCCGCAGCAAACGCGCCGACTGGTTCTCCACCATCATACACTCCCGCAGCGGCACCAAGGGCGGTCGTATCCTAAACCATAAAGTCGGAGAATGTCAAGCCTACTCAAACGCCAAAGATCGGGGTTCCATCGACGCCATAACCATCTACAACCCACCGGGGCAGAGCGAATCCGAGAAAGCGGTCGCTTTAGCATTCTATGCGGATTGCGTATGCGGGAATAGAAAACGAAGTCCCACGGGGCGTGGGCCTAAGCCACCACCGGGACCGAGTAATCCGATATTTGTGGCGGTGTTCGATAATACTTATTTACGCCGACCGGATGCTGTGGATGGGGTTTGGATGATAGACCTGGCTAAAGCGGTTGGGGACAGCCGCTCGCAGCTCAGGACTATGAAGGCATTGAATTATTCCACTGAGATTAAACCTGGGGGGTTGCTAGCTGGTACCGAAGATGGCCCTTCCGCAGCGATCTATAAGTGGACTGCAGACGGAGGTCGCGCGAAAAGGCCTCTCACCTTGTTCCGACGGACCCCTGTCGTCGCGAAACTTGACGATACAGAAGGATTCTTACCCAGAGTCGAGGATCCCGAGGATTTATATATAGTTCTTCGCGATATAACTGAGAGAGCACTTAACCCTTCTAAGGCTAAGAATATACCTAATGCTTTACCGAGTGTACTTGGTGCCCGGTTGCTTGCAGAAAAACCACAGGTGGACAAACCTGCCGAAGAGCTGGAGGATACGACGGATAGAGACCCCGGCGTTCAACAGGCGTTTGATGAGTTTCTCCTTGGTGGGCAGGATGATAACGCTTGTATTGTCGACTCTGATGAGGAGATATATATACCAGACGACCAGAAGCTTGTCAAGGGCGGACCGGCAGAAGAAGAAGAAGAAGAAGAAGCAGTATCTGGCTTCATAGTCGATCCTAGCGAAGTTCGTGCCCGTGCCTTCGAACGATTCATGGAAGACGCTGCGAAATATCCACCCGAAGGCCCCCAAATCATTGACGTGGAGCAGGAAATGCAAGTCAAAAAGGAATGGGAACTCGGAGACCCAGCTGTACCGGTCCGCATAAGGGTTCGGCCAGACGGAATTAGCATCGTGAAGCCCGAAGTGGTCCCCGTCAGCCGACCTGCACGAATCGCACCTGTAAACCAGCGTCCAAAGGGTCCTCAAACTAGTGTCGACAACCCCATAGTCATCTCCCCAGACGCCTCTGTCGCTGGTGACCCAGAACCGGAGGGCGACCGCATACCGGAAGAAAATCCCATACCGGAAGAAGATCCCGCACCAGTCATGGAAGAGGAAGAAGAACAAAACGCCGAATCATCATTCGACCTATCGACATCCTCAGAACCCCAAACCCCAAGCCTCGAACTGGCAGACATGGAAGAAGAACTAGGTGAACAAGAACAAGGAGAAACCATCCCGCCAGGAAGAATCGAGGAAGAAGTATTACTAGATCAACAACGACCAGAAGAAACCATCCCAACAGGAAGAATCAAAGTCGAAGAAGAACAAAACTCCAACCCCAACCCCCCAGAACCCGAAGACCCCCTCGCAGGCCTCCTCCCTCCCCAAAACGACCTCAACTTCTTATCCCCATCCTTCCTCTCCCGAATCCGCAACCTCTTCGGCTATGAACCGGAATACCTAGCCCCCCAAACCTCCACCACGCGTCCACGGCTCGGAAGACCCGTCCGACAACTCAACCAACCCCCTTCATCCCCACTAGAAGGCGTCGAAGACCCGGTAGTCGAACTTCCAAATAGAAACAGTAGACAAGCACTAGAAAATCTACTAGAAGCCGAAGACGCCATGTCACTAGAAAGCGAAGGGTCCTTCGAAAACTACGAATCTTTCAACGCCGGAAGGAGGTCGCAATCCGGCGCAAGGTAGTGATTCTTTCGTGCGTGGCTATCTGTACCGAAAATAATATATATAATGAGTATATACCTCTTCCTAGCTAGTTGTGAAACGTGAATCGATAGTGAATGTGATTTTATACGTGTCCATATAAATCATCCGGCTCAAAACCTGACCATCCTACCTATAAACTCAACGTTACCATAAACCGCATCTCTCACATCAAAATCCATCTCTATTACCACAAAGCGTTCCACAATCCCACTTCAAAGGGCCTGCTTTGTTTGTATACAAAAGAGCTACCCATATAATATATTACAGGAGGGGGAATAAAAAGAGTTAAATAAAGAAGAGTGTAAAGAAAGGAAAAGAGAATTCAATGGCCAAGAGGAGAAAGAAGACGCAAAAGAAGGAATCGCGCAAGAAGTGGAACAATTGTAAGAAGGCTGAGAAATTATGTACTCGTGTTTTAATAGGGGGGTCAGAGATTTTAAAAATTATCTCTAATGTTAAAAGGGAATAGAAACGGTGTTCACAGAAAATAGGCATGCCTGCTATCGTAACGCTTTATGCCCGTACATAAATATAATAAAGGGGAGATAAAAAGTCGGAAGAGAGGGGTGGGTAAGGCGAAGAGACGAGAAGAGAGTAATAGAGAACAAGAAGAGGGGGGTATGTAAACAGGGCATGGAAATAAGGTACGGAAACATAAGAGAGCCATTACAGGGTGTCACAAAAGGGTAAAGGTCCAAAGGTGAAATTGTCACCTAGAATAGACCTTGACAACCCCATCGCCGCCACCGCTGACGACCCAGCGACCATCTGCGGACCAGACAACCGCACAGGCGCCTTCCTCTCGCATAAGCCTGTGAGCCGGGAGCTCTTGAACACAAGCTCGCTTCTCCAGGTCCCAGAACCTGAGTGACCCGTCGTGGGCGGCAGAAACCAGCATCTTCAACTCAGTTTGCAAGGCGAGGGAAGAGATTGCCGCTGGATGAGCGAGCATGTTATATGTGCATTGTCCTAGATCACCGTCAGTTAAAACACCTTGTAATGCTAGAAGAAATAGAATCATACCGGAATTAGCGTCATAGAACCTGACGTATCGATCCTCCGTTCCTGCAATAACAACACCGGTAATGCCGTCGCGGCCTCCTCCGGTCGCCCCACCACCAATAGCCTCCTCTTCGACACCCTCCTTCAGATCAACGTCGCTCAACCCCAACGTAGTCGCGACAACAGTGTTGACACCAGTAGCCGGGGTACCGTCATAAGACTCCAAGGAGCTCATCCCAATCAATTCTTCACCGGTATGACTATCATAGATCAAGATACTCGCGTCATTCCAGGCGACGATGAAAGTCTCACCGGTTGGTGAGAGCGGAGTAATAGCCGTGGGAGAAGCTCCACCTTCATGTCTGATCGTAGTAACAAGTTGGGAAGAAAACTCGTCTTTCCCAGCCGCAGAACTTAGGAAGTTTGATTGAGTACTGCGAACGCTGCTATGTGTCGATTTAACTGGTGGAGAAACAGTCCAAATCTTGATAGTGCCGTCAGCAGATCCACTAACAACGGTAATCCGGTCGTCCAATCGACTGAGCGGCAAGACGCAGACCGCCCAGACGGCATCGGTATGACCAACAAGGGTACCCCGAGCCTCAACTCGACCCTTTTGCCAAACCTTTACGGTAGTATCGGCACTTCCGGAGAAGATCCAACCCTCGCAGTCATTGCTAAGGCCGCCGGATAGACTGGCAGTATGGGAAGAAGCCAACGAAGTGACCATCGCGGTGTGACCTCTGTGAGTGAAGTTGCAAGCAACATCAACATCTGACATTCCCGGATTCAAGTAACCACCCGGAATAGTCCACCTCTTAATGACACCGTCATCTCCACCGCTGCAAATCTCTGGTTCAACCGCAGATCCACCACCGGTAAACGTAATAGCTCTGACAACATCCAAGTGTCCTCTCAGCTGAAACTTGACTTTGTGTGTGTTGCCAGGTTCCTGCTTTAAAGCGTTAAGGGCGGCTTCCTGAGACAATCGTCGACGGGTAATTGACTTTCTTCGTGAAGATCCTGGTGGCGGCGGCGGGGGTTGTTCGACAGGAGCAGGTTGCGGCTTCTCTTCCTCAAAATCCCAAGCATCATCCATAGACTCCGTAGCCACGGCCTTGGGTCTACCAATCCGACGGAGAGAGATGCGTCCAGTATCAGCCGAATCCAAAGGCTCACCAAGAGCATCGTTCTTATACGATACTTTCTCGACAATTTCGTCGGGAAGCGGTGTATCCATAGCATTCTGACTCTCCAAGGGAATTTGTCGACCAAGATTATGGTTCCTATTCTCATGCGCGTGGGAGTGCGGTAGATTCATGTTATTCGGTTGAGAGGTTTGATGTTGCTGCTGCCCTAGCGTAGGAGGAGAGGGGAGCGAACCGGGGAGAACGGAAATCGGAGCAGGGTGCAAAGGCCTCGAGAAGGCGACTCCGTTCCCTGTTGGTTGTGTATCAGGAAACTTTTGTATCTGCTGGGAAGGGAGCTGTTGTAATGGGAATGGCGGGATGGCGGGTATCTCTCGTTGCTGGTCGGTAGGAACGGGAGCTCCAGTCACCAGATCTATGCTTTGAGGAGGGTTGGGTGGAGGAGGGTGATTCGGTGGAAGGAGAAGGTAAGTAATCTCCTTGAGACATTCATCGAGGTAATGTCTACTCTTCTTTCTAGCTTCTTCGGATCGCAATGAGATCTGAGGGATCTCTGGAATAACATCCTTCAGCTGAAGGTCTAAATCCCATGAGAAAAAACCATTAGCAAAATCCCATCATCTCACATCCACAAGAAACTCGTCAAATACCTTCAGCATCTTTCTCAGGCGTAGCTCCATTAACCTTCGCATTCTTCGATCTATACCAACCGCCCCAGCGAAGTCAGCCACTGACAGCAACGTCCAACCCACTCGGCTCTCTCGTCCAAAAAGCCTACCTTTCCTGCTTCAGCGCCGACTCCAGCATCTTGACCCTCTTAAGGTACCCCTGCTGCAGTCTCTTAGCAGCCGAGCTTTCTCCCTCCAGCTTCGCAATGCGGGCTCTCATCTCGGCCCGTTCAATCTCCCACTGATTCCTTTCACGCTCGTGACGATGCCACTCGGTCTGGAGGAAACGCATGACACCTGTACAACAAATAACCCAAAGTCAGCAACGTCACCTCATCGCATTCAAAAAAAAAAAAAATCTTGTAAAAAAAAAAACCTGTCTCCCACAAAAAGCTCCCCACCAAGCTCCTCCAAAGCTCCAAACCCAAGTAACTAGAAAGAGCTTCAAACCCACCTTGTAGAGTGTACTCCGTCCCCGCCGGCTGACCAGGGTGGATTCCAGCTGGAGCACCAGCACCCTGAGCCCCACCTCCATCGCCTGCGCCGCCCACGTTATGCGACTGCCAGGCCATTGTATGTAATTTAAGTAGTAATAAAGCACTGGTCAATAGCTAGAACGGCGAATAATCGTATCGAAAAGTCGGGGTTTATCAAAGTCTTTTGTCGTGTCGGTTCGTTGCGGTAGCTTGGGGTGGTCGTGAGAGCAGCCAAAAAAGGGTCCTTGAGCTGATCGTTGCAGGGGAGGGAAGTTAGGAGGAAGAAGGAAAGCAGGGTCGTAAAACGGTCGTGACAAAGGGAGGGAAGGTCGATATTTCGGAGCAAAGGTAGGTCTCGAACGCGACGGTTGATGGAAGATGTGAAAGGATAGTGAGCAGGAGTTGTGGGTTGCGATGGTGTTCGTAGATGTGCTGGTCTGGTAGGGCGGTGTGCGGTGGGATGCTTTGGGGAGAGGTTGCTGTTGTTGAGGTTGGTGTATCGATAAAAAGGGAGCTGCTGCTGTGGCTTCCGTGTTGACCGTGCAACGGCAAATCTGGTTTTTCCTGTGTTGTTCGCCGAAAAAGGGAAGAAAGGGCTTTACGTAATCTGGACGGCAGCTGGTAAGAAACCGTAGTTCGAAGAAGGATAAGGTCGGCTTCTACCTCGAATTTTGAGAGCGGTCTATTAGGAAGGAGCTTGGAGCTGGGAGGTCTGGGCTGTTCTGTCGACGGTAAATACTGTTGCAGATGTTGCGTTGTGGGGTGCTCTCACAATCTTATCAATCAGAATACGCTGGCGATATCACAGCACCTGTTCTATAGCTACTAGCCAACAGCTTCGATTCTCTCGCACTACAGGTAAACATCCCAAACAACCAAAGGCAAATAACAATATGGACGACTTGAGATACAACCATTCTTTTTAAGAAGGAAAAAGCCCATGTATTCCCGATACAAAACAAAAACGCCTGCTTAAAGAAACAGATGAGAAGGGGACGGTGATAAACCGCAAATGCAATCCCGTCTCGCCCATAGAAAGGTTCCTTTTGACCACATATTTTCAGGTTTTCCTGAACGGAAAAGTACATTAACGGAAACAAGTTTGAAGAAAGCATCAACCGGCATTCTAATGTCATACCTGACTAAAGCAACATGGAAGAAACAGAAGGGACGTAAGATTCGTGAGCGAGTGAAAGAAAAGAAAAGAGCTGTGATCAGCTACAGAGAATGATTACAAAGTCAATAAATATGAGATAGCCTTGTCAAATGGAAAGAGAAGACAGAAAGGAGGTGCAAGAGTACCGAGACCATGCATCCACAGATTCGTACCGTCGTAATGAATACCCTCCCATACTACAGGAGGGAAATGCTACAAATTTAAAAGTAAAGAGACCCGCCTTACTGTCATAATCATCCACACCAGGCCAAATCTACCAAAGATCGAAGAGGTTCGACAACATCAGGCGCACCAAGAAGGCCCATAGTATCCCTAGACCTCAGGCGTCTGACCGCTACCCCTCTCAAGCTCCTCAACTCGATGCCCGGGTTCAGGCGACCCATTCGCACTATCAATGTGGGTACGCAGAACACCGTTCTCAATCGCACTCTGGTCCAAAATAAACTCATCACCACCCATCGTAGACTCGATGTCCTTCAACCCGTCGTTAAAGGTCTGCAGGCTACCGGGGGACAGAGCAGCAATCCAATTATCCAAAGTGCCGTCCTGGAAGCTGAAGTTATCCATAGGCCCCACGTCGAAGTGCGCAAGATCGTCAGCGTGACCAGCAAGGTTTTCGACATTCTGTTGAAGCTCTTTTAGACTCTGATCAACGGCGGCCTGGTGTTCTTCTAGACTCCGAAGCTCTTGGTCCGAAGGAACAGGAGGAACAGGGGTGCTACTCAGACCACTACTCAAAGCCAACATTCCCGGGTTGTTTCTAACAAGGGCAGTGCTCGGAATAGAAATCTTTCCAGGGGTAGCGACGGGTGTAACCGAGGGATGGCGAACAGATGGTGTATCCTTATCAGTAGGCGTATCCAACTCCTGAAGACGGCCCAATTCCTGCAAGCGAGCGTCCTCACTTGGGGAATCGAACTCCGGCACAACTTTACGGCCACTAGCAGTAGCGTTAGTTCGCCCATCTCCTATCAGGAGGCGAGGACGCTTGCTTGGACGGCTGTTAGCCATGTCCGCCGTTGCGTGCTTGCCGAACGTCTGGATGACTGAATTATTGGTTTGAGGCATCATTCCGTTCTGGCCCATGCCGTCAATGTTCTTATTATAGACGGAGGCAAGGAATTGCAAGATGTTGGATATCGACATCTCATGGCGGTCGTGCATCTCCTGGAAAGCGGTGGCCTGTTTAGTAAGCTGCTGATGCTCCTGTCGAAGACGCGTGATCGCCGACGAAATCATGGTCTGCTGGTTCTTAAGTTCGGTGAGCTGAGAAACGATGTGGTCGACGACGGCGTGTATTTGGTTGTAAGGTTGCGCCGGTCCGCTTGGCTTGATATTGGTGACATGGGATGGTCCAGGCTGGGCAGGGTTCGGGGCGCCGTAGAATTCCTGCTTGGTCGGTCCAGAGGGCGTATCTTCGATCAACCGAGGAACCGTGCCATTGCCTCGATCGTTCTCGTAATGATCATCATCACTAATGATATCATCGTCACTCTCCTCCTTGACATTCTCGAGCTTCTTGCCACCTGCGCTCTTGGATTTCCTCCCGGCCTTTGGTTTCTCAATCAAGAATAGCATATCCGGATGGCCACGTTTGAAATACTTGTGCTCATACTCAAGTCGTGCCTTTTGTCCGTCCATCGAAGCCTTTAACGACCCATCCGTCATTCCGACCTTCTTGTGAAAGTTGTACATGTTGAGCTGTCGCACGAACGAGGCGAAGTTGTTATGCTTGAAGACTCCTGGGATAAGTTCTTTGGAAAACCTATCTTCGTCGAGAACGATGAAGGAATCACCGTCATCAGACCAACGGATGATGTCGTAGTTATTTTCATCGTTCACAAATCTATAAGAAAGGGAAGTATCACGTCAGCATCTATGCATTTCCATTCGCCACACCTTGATGAACGGAAGCAAACAAAAACACACACACACACACACACCAATCGGCAGCATGCATGGAATAATCCAGAACCAGTGATTACTAGGTTAAAAACTAGGAGGCAGGAATGTATACATACGTCGCAACTTTCTCCACAAACGGAGGAAGTTTACTCTTCTTCTTCGACTTAGCCTCCGAAATCCTTTTCTCCAAATCCTGATCCACCGGATAAGCATCCTCAGCACCAAAGTCATCCGTCTGTTGAGCCGCCGCGGTTCCGTCAAGGTATGTATTTCCGAACCCATTCCCAGGTAGTCCGAACGGGCCCTGTTGGATATAGGGAACCATCTGGCCGGCTTGGAAGGGAACTTGGCTGAGGTTCTGGTTGAGCAAGCCGAAGTTCATGTCCGGGATGCCGGGGGCGACATATTGATCGGGCTCGAAGCCGGATGGGTCTGATTGGATGTCCGCGAATCCTCGCTTACGGGGATTCATCGTATGTAACATTAACTCTTCCGAAGGAAGATTCCTTGCGGCTAAGTCTCCCGACGGTATGGGGGTAAAAAAGCGTAGCTAGTATGGCGGAAGATAGGAGAAAATGGTGTGAAAAATATTCGACTTGTTCGGAGATTGGAAAAATATAGGGAATATTTTGTCTTTTCGGTTTTATCTTGCAAAGAAATGGAATGATATGTTTCAATGCTAGGTCGATGGTCGATGCGAGAAATGAAAAGCAGAAAAGTGCTGCGGGGAGGAGAAATATATGCCTCTGGTTCCCTGAATATATCCATGATGAGAGGAGAGAATGTTAGCCCTAGTCATGCGTGGAAGCTACCGTTGATCAGGGGAAGGTTACGGAACGAGGGAAGTCGATGGATTGAACTTTGCAGGTCGTAGAGTAGTACCTAGATTAAGGATATCAGAGACACAAGGGAGCGTCGAAGGGTCCTTGATAGAAGCCTCTGGGTGCTGGGGTACGAGTCTGGATGGGTATATGATGTCGGCAGCACTGTTGGAACTTTCTCGCAAGGCTAAGCCTTTCCTGGGCGCCTGTTAGCACAGCCGATACCGTATACCAGAGCTACTCTGAGCGACAGGACTTGAGGGTTGTCTACCAGCTGCACGCAATCGTGTGTCTCGACAGCAATCGGATAAGGATTGCGAAATAATGCCTGGAATCCTAGCGGAAGGAATCCCAAAATGCGAAAAATTTAGCGGGGTTTCTGGCGGTTGGTTCGTCCGGTGGATCGATCCCGTAACGGTTGCGCCTTTTACTTGGTGCAGAAGGACATGTCAGCACCCCCCATCGCCAATAGTAGGCGGCTGTTACCCGCGCAGGGAAGATAGCGGATGTCTACACACCAGTTTTTGGGGAGCTTGTCAATGGCGAAAACGAAGCGGGTCGGAGGATTCGCGACGGGTGAGAAACTGGTTCGTATCGGGTTTGTTGGCGAAAGAGAGCTGGAACTCGGGTGGCGCACTAGTGTTCGCGATGGATGGCACGCTTGATGGGAAGGCTTGCCGGATTTGTGGATGGAGATGAGGATGACTTGGGAAGCGTCGCAACATGAAAATTCCAAATTGGTGACGTTTGAGCTTCGGCTTCAACACCAGCTCGACCGAGAAGCTAGAGCTGAGAAGGGCAATTTCTGGAGGGCAAACGGTCAAACACAACACAAAGGAGCTGTCCTAAAATCCAACAGGCCGCTTCGAGGCTATCACAGGATATTACACGACAGTAACACTCGATCTGGTAGATTAAAGTAGTACAGAGGGTCCCTTATATACACCGTATCATATCTACGGTCTCCCCTAGATGCGTAAGTAAACACTTGAGTCTGCTCCCGCAATGCGAGCCCGAAAAGCCCAAAATCCGCGTCGAAACTCTCGAACCAGTCTACCAAAGAAACCCGTGATATCAGTTGACTCCCCCAAACAAGGCGTACAATAACACCTGTCAAAAGACTATCTCCACAACCTCAATAAGGCTGATAAAGCCAGGAGTCCAAAGGATACCGACAAAATCTTGGCCAAACACTCGAACAATTTTCGAAAATAGGTTCAATCCGCGGTATGACCCTATAGGAGAGGCAAGAACTTCGGCCACCTGCGCTGTTAGAATATATCAAGGCCCCCAGAACACCACGAAATACGTTGCCCCACGATTCACAGGATGGCTCGTGCACTCGCACCGATATCGACGGTAAAACCCGCTGTAGTTCATTTTGCCTGGAAATACATAACATAATAAACGCTCAATTACAGCGGAATGCCATCCCATAGAGGCCCTAAAACTCCATGACCCGGTTAGCGGTAAAGAGCCAGGCCGCACAGCCTCCGCGAACAATCCCCACCGACGAAATCCGACAGCACCCCACCCACATGACCACAAAGGCTAAAATATTCCGAGTAGATCAGGAACGCGAGCAGAGATCATCGATGGCGGGCAGGAATCAGGGAAGTCCAAGGATCACATATCCCAGTCGCATTCGCAAATCGGAGCAGCTCCAAACGAGAAAAAAAAAGAAGGAAGAGCGAAGCAAGGAACAAGGACAGCTGGACATCTGCATCAGCAGGAAGTGCATTACTCCAGGCCGAGCATGTCATACTCAACTCGAAGCTATCTGGCCATATGACCATCCATCCCCCTATCCCTCTCAAACCATCTCAAACCATCTCAGGCCCGGTGACCGGCTCGAACTCTTCAATCAGTGGGTGGGCCTTATTCAGTCTAACCCCATCCAAGCGAGGTTGCCACTGGAGTATAATCAAGATATCTTTCGTCTCCGCGAAAATAAATGGGCATCCAGACATCAAACATGAGGCGAGAATGTTTACTTGAAGCATGTGAAAGGAGACAATGGCGGCTAAGGAGTTAGAAAACGGCTACCACCGGGCACCAAAGATGCAAAACCCCCTATAACAAAATGATAGTAAAAGGACCATATACCATATCCACTTGGTAGTCACACTCATTCACCATCAGTCCCCATCATGACTCTTAATCAACTTACACGCTGCCCGTAGTCAGCAGACTTCAGCACAGATGGTCACGTTATAGAAATTATTTACGATTGCACAAGATAGATTTCCACTTGGAAACGATTTCATTTCGCCATAGACTAACCTACAAAGCCTTTGATAAACAGGAGTAAAGGATGAGAGGATGTTAAAAGGCTCTTTGTAGAGGGAAGCGGTCTGAGTAATGTGATGGAAGGTAGGATTAAAATGACGAATGCGTGTCAATGGTCTTCCAAGCAGTTGTTCGAATTAATAGAAAAGGGAAAGGGAAAAATGGATGAACACAGACCCCCCATATATAAACTCCTTTTATCATGAAAAAGAAAAGGAAAATAAAGATTTGCGTTATTCGTAAAGGGACGTCAACAAAGGGAATAATGGAAAGACAGCGATGTACAATTCCGATTAGAATTTTATCATTTTGGGAAGAAAAGAGAAGCAGATATTATAGAAGACTGAAAAGGTAGTGGACACAAAACTTTTGGTTTGCAGGCAGTTTAGTCGACTTCCTCAACAGTTGGGCCATCGTCACCACCAGCGTGGGGAGCACCACCGGCAGCACCGGCAGGGCCACCTGGACCAGCGCCGCCAGCGCCGTAGAACTTCATCATGATTGGGTTGGCAACGCCCTCGAGTTCCTTCTGTCTGCTCTCGAACTCCTCCTTGGTGGCAGTGGTGTTGTCGTCAAGCCAGGCAACGACATCATCGACAGCCTTCTTGAGAGAATCCTTGTCAGACGCATCAAGCTTGCCTTCGGCGGCTGGGTCGTTGAGGGTGTTGCGGAGGGAGTAAGCGTAGCTCTCGAGTCCGTTCTTGGCCTGGATACGACTGGCCTCAGCTTCGTCCTCAGCCTTGTACTTCTCGGCCTCAGCCAACATGCGCTCGATTTCCTCCTTGGACAGACGTCCCTTGTCGTTGGTGATGACAATCTTGTTCGTCTTACCAGTTCCCTTCTCGACGGCCGAGACGTTGATGATACCGTTGGCATCAACATCGAAAGTGACCTCGATCTGTGGGACACCACGAGGAGCAGGTGGGATTCCGGTAAGTTCGAACTTGCCGAGGAGGTTGTTGTCCTTGGTGCGAGCACGCTCACCCTCGTAGACCTGGATCAAGACACCGGGTTGGTTGTCGGAGAAGGTGGAGAAGATCTCGGACTTCTTGGTTGGGATGGTGCTGTTACGCTTGATGAGAGCGGTCATGACACCACCAGCGGTTTCGATACCGATGGAGAGAGGGGCAACGTCGAGAAGGAGGATCTCCTGAGTCTTGGAGGAGGTGTCGCCGGAGAGAATGGCGGCCTGGACGGCAGCACCGTAGGCGACGGCCTCATCGGGGTTGATGGACTTGTTTGGCTCCTTACCGTTGAAGAAGTCTGAGACCATCTTCTGGACCTTGGGGATACGGGTGGAACCACCGACCAAGACGATTTCGTGGACGGAAGACTTGTCAATCTTGGAGTCCCTCAAGACACGCTCAACGGGTTCCATGGTGGAACGGAAGAGGTCCTGGCAAAGTTCCTCGAAACGGGCACGGGTGATGGAGGTGTAGAAATCAATACCCTCGTAGAGAGAGTCAATCTCAATGGAGGTCTGGGCGGAGGAAGAGAGGGTTCTCTTCGCACGCTCGCAGGCGGTTCGGAGACGACGGAGAGCACGGGCGTTGGAGGTGAGGTCCTTCTTGTGCTTCCTCTTGAATTCCTGAACGAAGTGGTTGACGAGACGGTTGTCGAAGTCCTCACCACCCAAGTGAGTGTCACCAGCGGTGGCCTTGACTTCGAAGATACCTTCCTCGATGGTCAAAAGGGAGACATCGAAGGTACCACCACCAAGATCAAAGATGAGGACGTTGCGCTCACCCTCGGCCTTCTTGTCCAAACCGTAAGCGATGGCAGCGGCAGTTGGTTCGTTGATGATACGAAGGACGTTGAGACCGGCAATGAGACCGGCGTCCTTGGTAGCCTGACGCTGAGAGTCGTTGAAGTAGGCTGGAACAGTGATGACGGCATTGTTGACGGTGCCACCGAGGTAGGATTCAGCGGTCTCACGCATCTTGTTCAAGACCATGGAGGAGATTTCTTCGGGAGTGAAGGTCTTCTCCTCGCCCTTGAACTCGACTTGGATGATTGGCTTGCCACCCTTGTCAATGATCTTGAAGGGGAAGTGCTTCATATCGGATTGAACCTCTGCGTCAGCGAACTTGCGACCGATTAATCGCTTGGCGTCGAAGACGGTATTGTGAGGGTTCATGGCAACTTGATTCTTAGCAGAATCACCAATCAGACGTTCGGTGTCGGTGAAGGCAACCTATAATCGAAATCCATGTTAGTATTCGTTGCATGGCTAAAATTGTTTGTCGTCACGATGGTGGGGTAATCCGAGAGCCCCACCAAAGCTAGACGAATGAGATGGAGGGGTAGGATATTTTTTACTTACGAATGATGGTGTGGTTCTGTTACCCTGATCATTGGCAATGATTTCAATTCTGTCATCACGGAAGACACCCACGCAGGAGTAGGTGGTTCCCAAATCGATACCGACAGCTGGAGCCATCTTTGATGTGTGTGTATGCAAAGAAAAGGTGGTCGAAAGGTAAGGTAGAGAAGGGGTGAGAGGTCTAGGACTTTTGGTCGGTTGGTCGAGAGTTAGAGTTGGTTAGGAGGAAGGAAGTTGGACTAAGCAGCTGATGGAAAAGAAAAGGGTATCTCTGGAGCAAAAAAAAGAAGCAGTCGGAGGGGCAAAGGTGTTGATGGAGATGAAGAGGAGGAAGCTTCGAAGTGAATCAAGCCTTTCTCAGGACGTTCTCGTTTATTTGAGAGGTCTTCGTGATTTGTTCGAATTGAACCTGCTAAACAGAGCAAAATGCAGCAGAGGATGAATGGATCTTTGTGAGAGTGTGATGTAAAGTGGGAGGAGAAGAACGGATAGGACTGGCAGAGGAGAGGTCGATTTATATGGAGGAACCTGAGACGCTAAAAGGGAACAAGCTGGGGGGCTCACCTCTTTTTTTTTTTTCTTTAACAGAGTTCTGGGTGATGAGAGTAAGAGCGAGAAGGAAGAGGGAAAAGCGAGGACGTTGTGGATGGTTCTCGATGTTTCTGGCGGTGATTCCTTTGTTGGCCTTAAAAAAGGCTGGCAGAATTTTCGAGCGGTCACTTCGATGTGATTCTGCGGGATTCCAAACACCGACATCATTCTGCCCCACCACGTCACGTGACCCGACGCACGCTAGCTGTTTCTCATCCATGCACACTTACTTCATGCACACCAGCCTATGCCGGGCCAATAAGGTCGTTTATCTCGGATGAGCTCGATGGATCCTGAGCGGATCCTCGGGCAATTAATGCAACTTCTGACCCTTCCATCGTCGCATGGCCGATTGCTCAAGCTTCGACTTCATCTGCAAGGCCCCGCTGGTGAGCAGACGTAACGTTGCCTGGAGAACAACCCACTCAGCTCTATATCCAGTACCCAGACGAGGATCTCTGGCAAAAAATAAAGCACAATCGACCAGACTGGAACATCAAAGGGCCTAAAAAAAGTAAAAAACCAAAAAGTACAGACAAACGGCGCCAAAAATGCAACAGCCTCTGTCCCACCATCCCGCGTTGCCCAAACAAAACCTTCCACTAGAGGCTATAGCTTAGCTTAGACGTCTTCCTCCGCAGACAATGACAAGCCAGATGGCCCCGCCCAGCCTCGAGGAGCGGATTGCTCGGCTGGCCCTCGACACCTTCGATGCTCTGCCCCCGAAGTGCAAGCCTCGGAACGACCCGGCGACCGGGGTGCAGGAATGGGTGCCCATGAGCGCCATCGTCCTCGCACAGCGTGAGCTCCCCCATCCAGATGCACCCTTAAACGTGTTTACAAATTCTCCTGTATTCGATCTGTAATTTATAATCAAAGCATTAACTGTAGTCTCGTGTTCCCGTACTGGGAGTTAACTAGAGAGCTTTTGGTCATGTCCTTTAAGCTATGAGACGTTTCACAGAGCAGTTGAAACATCTCGATAGTTCAACGTCCCTCCACTGCATAGCCCTTGAAGACTACACGCAGGACTCCCAAACCCATAATTGTAATTGTAAACGTTAATACTCCCACGCATACGTAGACACCGTCGACCCGCCATCCCTCCACCTCGCCTCCCTAGCCACAGGTTCCAAATGCCTCCCATCAAACATCCTCCCCAAGGCCTCAGGCCTCATCCTACACGACTCCCACTCCGAAATCCTAGCTCTCCGGGGCCTAAACCACTTCCTCCTCACAGAATCCCACCGAACCCTCACAGATACAGCCTACAAATCCCCCTACCTCATCCATACCAAAAACAATGATCCACCATTTACCATCCCCCCGACAACCACAATCCACCTCTTCTCAACCGAACCCCCCTGCGGCGACGCCAGCATGGAATTCATAATCTCCGCCCAACAGGACCCAACCCCGTGGTCCCTCCCGGAGTCAAGTGCCGAAAACTCCCCGCAAACAACCAACCTCCCAGGCCGTTCCTACTTCTCAACCCTATCCATCGTCCGCCGGAAACCCTCCCGCCCGGACGCCCCTCCAACGCTTTCAAAATCCTGCACGGACAAACTAACACTCAAGCAATTCACCTCAGTGTTATCATCTACATCATCCATACTAATCTCCCCCAAAAACGCATACATCCGCACTTTTACCGTTCCGTTCGATAAATACAACCACGAGGGGTACACCAGGGCTTTCACCGCCGCTACTGACAAGGGAAGACTCCATTCTCTCCCCGAGTATATAAAGCACCCAACACCAACAGATCATAGCCAGGGAGTATATTATTCATTCCACCCACTAACACCCACTCCACTCCCCGAAACCTTCACATTCAACTACAAATACTCAAAACCTCCCCCAGAAGCATCTACAAAGATAAAAGCTTCAAATATCTCAACTTTATATATCAACCATCCCAATTCCTCTTCGACACTAGAAGTTCTCATATCGGGTGTAAAACAGGGGAATGGCCAGCTATCAACCGCTCATGGCGATCGGAAAGGCAGCGTGATCTGTAGAAAGAAGTTGTGGCGGTTTTTGCAACAGATAATAGATCTTTTAGAAAACCAAGAACTTAAACAGAGAGTTACTGGCGATACCTATGCAGATATAAAGTCTAAACGAACAGAAAGAAGGAATATAAAAGACGTTGTGACGGGCGTATTAGGTGGGTGGGGAAGGAATCGTGGCGATGATGAATGGGGACTTTGATTCCAAGCCTTTGAAGATATTTTTCTGAGCGTTTGTAATACAGTAGAAGGAAGCGAGCAGGAGTACTTTGTTGATAATTGAGCCTGCGGACCCGCTAGATCTAGATCTAGGTACCATTTGAAAGGATACATACGCCGAATCGCTCACTCGAGAGAAACGCTAATAACAACATGGTAATGATAATATCCAAACCGTCTCCCAAACACCACCGAAACGATCCGTAACGCCGGCCATATATCTAGCAACAATGAAAAACATCGTCCTGGTTATGTCTCAGAACTATCCAAGACTGCCTTATATTCCTTCACAAGGGCCCTGTCAATTTGCCTTCTCGTTTTAAGAGTAGCCACGAACTTATCGAGCTCCTGCCGGAGAGGGGCCATCTTTAAAACCTCCTTGTGTTTTCTGCAAAATCGTATTAGAGAGTCGCGTAGATGGAGATTGCTCCGTGGGCTACAGTTATATTGGTCAGCTTTATCCTCACATATGCCCATTCATTGAAAACGTACCCTTCGACCATAACATGGCTTCCCCACAACTTCAAGAACTTCTTAGCCGCAGCCGAGAATTCGGAGGCCCCAATCCTCTGCAAAGTATCCCCAATATCAGCTTCAAATACTTCCAAAAGCACATCGTAGCACTCACTTCATTGACTTTTTGAAGTATCCAATCCTCGTCAACCTCATCACCACTCTCACCCACTTCCTCCCCAGCCTCCACCCTCTCCTTCGTCAAAAACCTCACATAACCCTTCCCATCCTCCCTATCCACCAGCACACAACTCCGTGTCTCAGCACTGAACACCAAATCCGGTACCACATGCATCTTTCTCAGCATCCTCCCAGGCGCATTCATAAGTTTCCTCTCCGCCTCCGTCATCACCACCCCTCTAGCCCACGTAGTATCTCCCTTCAGATACTCCTGTATATTAAACGCTCTCTCCCATGGCCCCCTATGCCTAATCCACAGGAACTTTCTATCGTTATACCCGACCTGATATGACCGTTTATCGTCTCGAATCGCTGGTTCGACCACAATCTTCGTTTGCTCTTTCTTCCCAGGCACACGGCTGTGCTCCTCTACCGAGAATGAGAAGTACATGTGAGTATGAAGGAGATGGAACCGTAGCCGTTCAAGCGTTTGAAACGTCGTGTTATGGCATACGACGCAGACATACGCGGGACCGCGGTACCCGAAATTATAGATCTTGTTGTTTAAACTCATCGTGGAGGTGTAGGAATTCTTGTTGGTTTCCTGGTCATCGAAGTTTTTGACGTGTCCGCGGAAGGTGTAGTCGAGGCAGATGATCCTCCTACGCTTAGAAGATGGATTGCTGTTCGACGTACCGGACTTCCTGACATTGGCGATTTGGTAGTTAATCCTCTTGTTCCAGGTGAAGTTGACCTTGAGTTGGAGTGTCTCCGAGGATGAAGAATCGCTGTAGTCGACCTTTACCGCTGACAGGGTCACCTCGTTCGATCCGTCCATGCAGACTAAATTGTCATCGAATCGTAGGCACGCTTCATAGCTTTCCTGTTCCATATCGTCGTCCTCATCTTTACCGGTTTGCCTCGGTCTAATCCGACAGCGAATTTCGTACCCAGACGCTGCAGATGCCTCACCGTCTTCATCCCGGATCGCAAATGTCGAAAGCGGGATCATTAACGGGCGTCTGATGCAAAACACCTCCTCGTCCCCGTTTTCCGGACCCAGTTTGGATATTAACTTCGCCGTCTTGGTCAGAAGTTCTGATCTGTCTGGTGCCGCCGCCTCTGCTTCCTGCAGTCTACGTCGGGGCTCTGGACGCTGAGCTGAAATCGCAAATAACTTGACCTCACACTCACACGTTCTCAGCCGCCTTCCTATAAACCAGTCCTCCGGAAGCCCACTATTATCGTAGAACAACATTAGAACCCAACAGAATATAAATCCAACCAATCCAAACATCACTCACCTAATCTCCTCAACCTTCAACCCAAACATCACATCCTCCTCCTCAAACTCCGGCACAACCCCCAAGTTCCTCGCAATCTCACTCATCTTCCTCGTCTCCCCGCTTCGATTCCAATACTTCCTACTCACCCTCCTCCCTTCATTCTCAGCCTTTAGTAACCGTTCCTGGTCAGCCAGTATACGGGTCATATTCCTCTCCAGGAACACTTTTTGCATGTATTTGCTGAAGAATTCATAGAGTAGAAGGTTCCCTTGGTAGGCACCGGAGAAGGTTAATGGAGGGAGGGTGTTGGTATTGTTGGTATTGTTGGTGTCGCCGTTATGGGTGCCGCCAGGGCCTCCCCGAGGTTTGGATATCTGTGGTTTGTGGTCCCGTGAGGCGGAAGCCCGAGTTCTCGATAACCCGGGGCCACGCAGGTGGGCTGCAGCTTTCGTTCGTCCCATTTTCTCAATCGACCAGAAGAAGAAAGAGAGAGAGAGAGAGAGGGAAATGGCGTTGTAAAACTCGAGCGCAACAGGAGCTTCAGGAGACGAGGAACGTCGAAGCGTGAGGCTCGGCCGAGTGCTGAGAAAGCTGCACCCGAAGGTAAATCGCGACCCAGCGAAAAGCAACTTGTAAAGGGCAACTTGTTGCAGCTTAAGGCACGTGATATTACCTTTCGCTCTGATGAAGCTATTTCCATTCATTTTGTCAGTTCAATGCATTGATAATCAAAATCGCGATGGGACTGGAACAAGCATATATTACCTTGATCTCGCGCATCGTTACGTTGACAGCTTCCGGACCCTTCGGGTTTGGTATTAGTCCCTATGGTTTCCTTGGTATCCTCGTGATGGAATTGGGGTGTGTAGGTGCGGAAGTATTGTTGAAGGGTGCTGCAGGTACGGTTCGGTAGCTGATTATACGAGAATCGTGTGACGGGGGCAGCCGCAGTCGCAGCTTTGTGGCACAGCAACGCTTCAGCGCTGTGGTGTTTTGGCCTCGACCGCTGCAGCCCTGCAATTGATATGGTATTTGACCCAATGCAATACAATATCATGATACCGATGCCTCTTAACTGGTAACCCTGAATTTATCCTAAGGTCAAGATTTCTTCGAGAATAGTGAGTTAGATAGTAGACATAATAAAATGTTTCTTTACTGGTACTCAACTCTGTCATACGTTACTTGCACACGGGATTTATGATATTCTCAACGTTGAGTCGATAATTTCTATGTATATGATATGGCATATATAATATACTCTGCGCCCCGAAAGCAAAGTTAAATAACCCCTGAAAAGATTGCCTCCTGGTATCGCTAATTCATCCTCATAAAGAAAAAAAGGACGAAGAAAAATAAAATAACATGAAAGAAAATGGTACAATGCATCGCTATTGTTCATTACAAGATGGAATGAGGGAGTGAATGATAGAACAAAGCCGGTAAGTAATCCGAAAGAACGCCGGGATGAGACAGACACATAGTGGTATACATATAACAGAAGATGAATGGAGATGCATGTAGAATTCGAGGTCCACGATTATTGCGGCGAGTGCGACTGTGACTGGCCGTTATTGTTAACCCCGTTCCTTGCATTCGCCGCTGCTATCGCGGCCGCTGCTTCTCTCGCAGCCAAGGGTATTGTAGGCGACGACGGTCTTCTCCCGAATAACCTAGCCGTCCTCGACGGTTTCGTCAAACTGACCGTCGACTGATTCTTACTCCCCCCATTATCCCGCGCACTCCCATCCCCCTCCTGCGATTCCAAATCCGATGCCCTTTCCTCAATCACATAGAAACTTCTTTCAACAGTGATATCAGTCAAAGACTCATTCGCCGACCTCGTCTGCTCCAACGACCTAGGCGGTCCAGCCGTGGTATCCAGCGGATCGACTTCCGCACCAGGCGTAGACCCAGCCCTGGACCTCCTATCCCCGAGCTGAGAGTCCAATTCCACATAATCCGGCATCGCGATCGTTCCACCACCTGAAACTGTTGCATCTGCAGAATAGCTTACGAACTTAGCGGGTCCTTTGTAGATGTAATTTCGTTCGAAAATGCTTATACCCAATCTGGAGGATCTCGAGGTGGCTCGTGTGCTGGGGTTACCCTGGATGCTGTGGCTGTAGAACCTCTTCGCCCATCGGATCATTGCTTGGTTCAGAGCCGGTAGACAGGCGATTATAGCTGCCAATGAGCTCTCGAGGATTCCCCAGAACGCGACGGCGGTGGCGCTCCAGGTAAGATCGTAGGATTCTACCATGATTTGGTAGAAGATGAAGAGACGCACGGCGCTGAAGACCATGGTAAAGACGCCGAGAATTAGGAGGAAGATGAGGTTGAATTTCTTGCCCGGGGCTAAGGGGAGCCTGGCGAGGATGAAGAGAGGGGGGAAGATGGTTAGGGCGTCTAGGCCCATGTGGCCCGCTATCAGACCGCCGTAGACTGCCGTTGAAGTGGAGCCGATGCAGGTTCCGTCGTATTTATGTTCCAGGGCGAAGCTTCTGGAGATTGGCATGCCGCATTCGAAAATCTGTACTATTACGCAGGCTAGAAGAAATGCATAAGATAATCCCAATACTGATCGAAGGTATAGCTTTTGACCTTCTGATTGGAGATGTGATAGTCGTAAGAAGAGGTGGAGGATGGAGCATCTGCATAGATGTAGGGCGCAAAACCAGAATATGACGTGAAGGAATTGCATCTGCGCACCGTTATACATTAGCTATCGCGGTTATAACAATTGCACAGACATCGAATATGTAAGATCAGTATGGATACCCAAGTCCCGAGATCCAAGGTTTGATTCCAGGATTGGTCAGCGAACGAGGCCGGAATACACTTACCACCAGATAATTATGAATATCCGTCAGCGAAAGGTCGTAGACATGAAATCCCAGACCGGTCCCCAGGACAGCTATATCGCGAGCTCCAAGTTAGCCTCCCCATCCAATATACATAGACCCAAACATCACAACATCAAGACGAACCACTTACCGACAAGATTAACAACATTGAAAGCACAATAAGATAACTACCCCCCAAAATACCACAATCAGTAAACCCATCCGATAGGCCTATCATGTTCACCACTCCGAAAAAGAAGGTAGTGTCGTGCACATACAAACGCCGCGATCATGACCCAATCATCCATCCCAAATACCCCTCTACTCCTCACCCACAGCCTCAAACACACCACTACCGTCGAAATAATACACATAACCACACCGGACACCAGACAATAAAACGAGTTAACCGGCGGAATATATCGCGGATCAACCTCCAGCGGGAACTGAAAATCCCTGGGAAACTTGTCGAATAGCAATAATATCTGCAGCAGAGCTTCCCGGTCCTCGGGCGTCTGTGGGTGCGGTGGGTCGCCCATCTTCTATCTTGTGAATTTTATAAACGAGCCCAGTCGTTATTTAAAAGGGCGGGGGTAAGTAGGTGATTGTTGGCAATATATAATGTCGGATGTCGTATATATTTATTTCCCCTTCTTTTTGATTCATATACTTCGTATGTATATGGATGTGGTCCTCGATGTCGATGTAGAACCGTATATGCTGACGAAGTCGTGGTTCCGAAGGAACGTTCTGAAAAGCGAACCCTCCTCCCCTTCCTCCAACTGCATCCTATCCTAACACATTATTCGGTCGACGCCCCGGATTTGATAGAAATGTTGGGGGGGCGTCCAGGAACGTCCGTAAACGTCGAGAAGAGCCGCAACTGTTGCAAAATCACGGCGTCGAATAAGTTAAAATCCCGTGGTGGGAAAGCAAATAAAAGACAAGAAGAACCCACACCATCAACTTTTTCCCATTATCAAAGGGAATATATTGGGTTTTGTATCGAACGAAAGCTGCCACCACGCCAAAATTCCTGCTTTTCCTCATCATCCTTCAACAAAGTGGGCACTGATCTCTTTTCCTTGCTCGGGGTTTGTATTTGGGACCATCAGGAAGAGCAGGGGACTGAGCGTGTGCCCCGGTGGGGCGGCCTAAACCCGATTATGTCTCCGCGAAGTGGTGGAGGTATGGTTGGTCCCTGTAACACCAATCGAAGGGTCGAAAATCACTTCGAGACGACCACCCCAGATCCATGGCTCTGAAGAATTCAGGTGACGGCTGAATTCGATCGACCGCATCTCTTCGAAATGTGGTTGTTAGCCCCGTTTTACAAACGAAAGCGTCGCAGCTGGGGCAATGACTCGGGAGAACATGCTCTTGGTAAGTCGACTAAATACGTCCAAACCTCGCCCCGGCGAGAGGATCCTCGAGGACAGAGAGAACAATCGAAAGGCTTGTGGGTCTGGAATGCCCGCCCCGACCCTACTGTGGGAAGTGTCTCAAAGTCCAGGTGGGCCAGCGACATTTGTTTCGTCTATGCCGTATCGGGGGCCTCAAGCCGGATATAACACGCTCCCCTTCGAAATCAATAGCTTCCAGGAATTCTACTGGGAAGCTGAAGATGTTGAAGATAACGATAATGCTCAGATCCCCTGGGATCCATGGATATCATGATGGCAAATCGGTGCCCGGATGAAACTTACCAGTGGAACTGCATTCGGTAAAGTGTATGAATCTGGGCAAGTGCCTGAGAACAATGGACAGCTCTTCACCGAAATAGGCAGCAAAAAGATGGCGCACGGCCTCGGAAACAGAGAACCGTCAGCAAAAAAGGACCGGCTACCGGTCCTTTGTGAACAGATGAATACGATACACATTAGCGCGTCGGTGGCACCGCATGGCCGCCTTGTAAAAAGTCATGCAGTCCTGCATACCTTAGTCGCTGCCACATGGCCACACTCTAGGAGGGCCTTGACATTTGTCGAAACGACTTGGGAGGGTATTCATGCAGTGTGATGCCAGTATTAGTCCTCAATAAGGGCCCTCTAATATCGATGGCCCTTGACTAACCTTAGACAAAACCAGTGATATAACCAGAGCAATATTATAATCAGAACCTGTTCCTGGCCATCAATGTCGTTTGTTTCAATAGCTGCTTATGTTAACATAACGAATCTGCTACACAAATATCACGAGATCAGAGATAATCCAATGTCTTCTTTCATGAACCCCCAAAACATGTTCCCCCACGTTCCTTATCCAGCAATCGAAACGACAGAAGCTCGCTACCCGGTTGAAAAAAACGACCTGTGCGAAGCAGGCCATTGTAATCCCAATTCCCTGGTTCCCAGGAATGCCAATCGAAACCCAAAAAAGCGCCACAGAGGAAAAAGAACAGATGCAATCCAAGTCATGGGGCTTTCCCCTTCCAAAATTGAGCATTTCCCAGACCTGGTAACCGCAAAATTGCACTTTATTTTACCCGGGCGCAGAGGCTCTCAAATCTTTCTTTGTTTTTGCGAGGAACTGCACTGTTGAAGCGGCCGTTCCGAGAATCTTAAAGGATTTAACCGCTCCAACTACGGAATACAATCGCATTGATTTCACTGTCCGAAATTAACTTTCGAGCGAACTCTCGGATCTAAACGGGGAGATTTTAAGGATAGAGTTCGAATGCACGAGCCACGTAGGCTTGCTGTTCGTATTTCACGAGTCATGCATCGATATCGCGATGCACCACGTTAGCATTCCTCCATTCATATGATCATTTAGAGACCCAAGCGGGCGAACATATATATATGTCAAAACGGCTGTGCAACGATACAGTAGGCGTTAACGCGCGTCAGGAAATCTCAAAATGTCACAATCCGAATCGAATCCCCACATTTGCACAACCTCAGCGATCTTCCAGATCAAATTACTTAATTACTCCTTGGGGGAATTAAATTTCGTACGAGGCAGGACGCCTTAAGACGATGCTGATATTAATCTGCAACGAACCTCACTATCAGGATTACTTACATAACAGATCCTGGCAGAAAATTTGCTGACTGAATGCATGGCTAGAGCTAGCTCGCGATGCAAAACGACCTAAAGGATTTTAAGGTTCAGTATCTTTTAATCCCAAGCCTGGCCGAAACACCAATAATACGGCCGTCGACTCGACTTTCCCACAGACCGCCTTTTCAGTGCACTTTTTATTTGATCGTCGACCAACTATTTCGGTGGAAAAGTAAATCGCCAGATACTTAAGTACTCCCTTCTAGATATTTAAGTACTTTACTTAAGCATATATGCACAAGTACCCAAGTAGCTGGAAGTACTGTCATTCCAAGCTGGCCCTGGACCGCTAGACTTTCAAACCACTGCGTAAATAATACTCTCAATGCAAGGATATCGATATCACCTCGACTCGCCCCGACTCGGTCTCGGGAAGTAATTCAAACCGTTTAGCCCGTCCCCTTCCGGCCAGAGCCTTCCCCTCCCATCGCGCCCCACAGAGCCATGCAGCTAGCTAGTAAGCCGCCGGCATTTGCGAGAGTCAAAGTCTATCACAAATATTAACCTTCAAATCCCGTTCAGTGAACTAGCTCCAGCTTGGCCTCGTGATTTATACGATTCGCTTGTGTAATGGCATTTAACATTTTCTGCCGACGACAAGGGTTATCCCTCGTATTCTCTGATAAACGTCTGGGGGGGTTTGAGGTGGCGAGGGGATTCGATTCGTATATGCCCTTTTCTTTGTGGGCGCGGTTGATCTTACCGGGTCCGCGAGACAGCTAGCTAGAAGACGGGTTCGGGATATGTCCCATTCCCTAGTAATTCAACGTTGCAAGTTGTAGCGTTATCGAGGCCCGATTACATAATTTTGTCAATTGATTCTGCGTATACCTGTGGCTCTGCATGTAAGTATCTTTGCTGTAGCCATCCGTTATACCGATCGAAATCTGTATATTCCGTAGGAAGGGTAGTCTTTTTGATACTCTTCCATATGTTACTAGACTAAGGTAAGTTAACCCGAATAACCAAGCTTATGGCGTTTTTTGCTGTGAATTGCTCGATTTTCTAGTACGTATTTTGGCCATATTATCATCAGTAAATCCCGGAGTCTTCTAAACCTCATCGGTATGTCGAAGTTCGAAGTCCCGTGACAGTGAATTGGATTCATTACCCAGGCCAGGCATTTCCAACACTATGATAACCAACCAACCCTGGCAACACAATCCTGATCCCTGCCGATTGGTCGCGCATTGTCGCAGCCGAACAAAATTTCTTTAAACCCGCCAGAAAAAAAAGCTTCAAACCACCATCTACACATCAACCATCTACCACCCCATCAACCACCGGGCCAACAACCCCTCAACAACCCCAATCCAAATCGCACACCCCTTCTCCCCCAGAGAGTCCTATTCTCGCGGCCAGAGAGAACTCCACAACCATGTCCGCAGTCCTAAAATCCGTCACCACAACCCGCTCCTCCAAATCCAAAGAAGAAGACCCCCCCTCATCAGGTCCCGACAAAAGATTCCGCCAAAGAGTCCTAATCCTCTCCTCGCGCGGCATAACCCACCGCCACCGCCACCTCCTCAACGACCTAACCTCCCTCCTCCCTCACAGCCGCAAAGACTCAAAACTCGACACAAAATCCAAACTCTTCCAACTAAACGAACTAGCGGACCTCTACAACTGCAACAACATCCTCTTCTTCGAAGCCCGCAAACGGGAGGATTTATACATGTGGATGTCGAACCCGCCTAACGGTCCCACCGTCAAATTCCACGTGCAGAATCTACACACGATGGAGGAATTACATTTTTCGGGAAATTGTTTGAAGGGTAGTAGGCCGCTGTTGAGCTTTGATAGCAGCTTTGAGAGTAAACCGTATTTGATGGTGGTTAAGGAGTTGATGGTCCAGACTTTTGGGGTGCCGAAGGGGGCGAGGAAGAGTAAACCTTTCGTGGATCATGTTATGAGCTTCACCGTGGCGGATGGGAAGATCTGGATCAGGTGCTATCAAATCTGCGAAGCGGAGCTCGGGAAGAAGGACGCTAAAAACCCGGAAGACGAAGACGATCAAGACGACGGTAAAAAGGGGAAGAAGACTCGATCACAAACAGACATCAGCCTCCTAGAAATCGGCCCAAGGCTAGTTCTAACCCCCATCATAATCCAAGAAGGCTCCTTCGGCGGTCCCATAATCTACGAAAACAAAGAATACGTCTCCCCGAACGTCCTAAGAGCAGAATACAGGAACAAGAGGGCGCAAAAGTTCAACGTCAGAAGCGCACAGAAAGTCGGCAGAGAGATCAAGAAGAAGAACCTAAGACTCGACAAACACCGCATCGGAGGCGGCGGAGGGAAGGACTGGGAGGAGCTGCAAGCCGGGTTGAAAGATCTGTTTCAGGAGGAGTAGAATTGCGGGATCATAGTGTACTACTATCTATCAAAAGTCCTTTGGCGAGTTCTATTTACCCTTTGGGAGTTCAGTGGGGAATATATTATGTATTACTAGTACTTATCATCTGTATGTATGGACTTGCATTTATCGTACATTAGACTTTGTCATGTCCATGGCTTCTGCGAGAGGCCTATCATAAGAACATAGAACACCCCATAATCCCATATGCCGTATTCCCATATCCCATTCCACCCATATGTACCCGATACCGAAGTCGTAAGAAAAAAATGTCCATAACACCATAACCCAGGGTATCAAATTCCGTTCATAAAGAGTAAAAGAGAAGGAAAAGAAAAGAAAAAGAATGTACCCAGAACATGGAAAATCACTAATTCTCCATCTCATCCACAGACCAACTCGAATCCTCTCCATCCTCATCCTCATAAGCCAATTTATCAACCTTAAAGTCTTTATCCTCGTCACTATTATACCTCGCCCTCCTAGCCCCAACCACGAAACTCTGAGACTTCTGCGTCGTTCTCCTCCGTTTCTTAGGATTGGACCTGGAGGACCGCGGCGACGCCTCTTTCAAGGCAACCGCCTGCTTCCCTTTCTTCTTCGGTGACGATTTCTTCGGAGACCGCGTAGACGAACCTGTCGCCTTCTTCGGAGTCCTCCTCGCCGGACGACTCTCGGACAAATCCAAGAAATCAGCCTCGTTGAGTTGATTCCCCGTAGGCCGCGAGTCGTCCAAGCGGAACAATACCCTCTCGCAGAGCCCAACGGTGACCTTCGGGTCCCACTTAACAACCTGACCCTCAGACTTCTTCTTCGCAACAAACTCCTTCCACGCGTTCCCACGACGATCCAGGAACGCCATGGCGAACTCATCGCCCCACTTCCTCCTACTCGCAGCACGGTCTCTCCAGCTCAACTCGGGGAGGATACACCAGATATCAATCTCCCTCAACGCCATGAAGCCACCGTTTCGGGAGGTATCAGCCATCCCTTCCAAAACCCTCTCACAATCAGCAGCTGTCCAATTTCCCAGGCCTCGCATAATCAAACTCTCAAGAGTCTGCGGCCACCTAGGCATCGGAATATCAAGCAGTTCAAGCTCAGCAGTGCTAAGAACACCGGGGACATCCTCGTAGAGGAGTCTTTTGAGATTCGGTGTGGCGGTATCCAAAATACTCAAGAACCCGGCGTAAATCCCCGGGCAGTGAATGATCTCGAGCTGTTCGATATGCTTTCCGTTTGCCTGGAGAAAATTCTGAAGGTCCACAGTGTTAATGTTCTTCAGATCCTCGAGGACCAGTCGCCTAAGCTCGTGAACGCCGGTGAGTTGGCTTAGGAAGTACGCGTTGACGAACGTACAATCCTTCAAGGTGAGATCCTTGAGATACTTGAGCTGCCCTAGTGCGCCAGCAATGGTGGCAATTTGTACCTCAACCTCAACCTCCACCTCCGGCTTAGGATAGTACTCGAGAGGCCTCGGGGTATCGAACCCGGTCATCGTAAGAGCCTTCAATGACTTGAAAGGCTCGACCTCCCTGTGGACGACATCCAGCCACCCGAACCCCCTCTGCTCCCTCGACATCTTACTGGGTGAGTCACCACGCTTATCATACTGGGCCGCAATGGCCCAGCAGAGCTCACCGTCCCACGTCCAGTCTTGCAGCCTGATCCCGCCCTCCTTCAATGCGGTAATCACACTCGGGTCCATATCCGGTTTCCGCCCCGAAGCGTGAAGGAGCTCGGGGCTCCAAGGTCCCGACGAGACGCAGACCTCGGTAACATACGAGGCCAACTGGACAATATGCTGCAACCCGAACTTGAGCAGCTTCGTATCACAGATCTCGGCCGAGTGCGCCTCGATCCTTCGGACCCTCCGTGAGAGCTCCGGATTTGACTTTAAGCCGTCGAAAAGTTTGCGGAGACGGGAGATAGGAGTCATCGGTGGTGTGTGGTAGAGGAGATCGGTGGCCGGGTGGAAGAAGGATTTGCAGGTGCGGGCCGCGTTGGCGAGCCACGCATAATCGATCGGTTGGGAGTTGTTCTGGGTGTTCGTCGCCGCGAATTTGAGGACGGATGAGAGAACCAGGTACGGCAGCGAGTCCCAGGGAGGGTACTTCGCCTGCCGTGGTGTGGTGTAGGTTGTGGTGCTGGAGGTCGGAGTTGCCTTCCTCCTCGCTCTCTTGGTGGGAGCGGGATTGCTGGTCCGAGCCGAGCTACGGGTACGCTTCGCAGCTGGCATTGTCAAAAGAATTGCCCGAGGGCTAAGTTCTGGGATGACTAAATATGTGAGGAAGTATGTAGCGCGAATGTTGTGAGCTGGTGGTGGTAGATGGATCCGTCGAGTTCTAGAAGTTGGGGGAGTGAAGGTTAAAGAAGATGGAGGGCGCCAACAGCTCGACCAAATCAACTTGTCAATTGATGCGACGCGCAACAACTTCCCTTGTTCGGCTAACAAGGATCCACAACGCACGCCAAGCCGCCAAATCCAGGCACCGGAGATAACGCACACCATCGAATCTTATCGCCGACCGACATCAATTTCAACTTCCTTCGCAGCGCCGTAGCTTAGCAACGAAATCCAAACCTTTAATCTCAATCATCCAGCTATCCCACCCAGCGACAGAGACCCCAGGGCAGCCATCACCATGGGATTCTGGACCCGCCAACCCGCCGCCGCGAAGGACTCCACAGCCCCCATCGAAGCAGCAGCAGCGCAAGCATCAACAGCATCAACATCCTCCCAGCAACCCCCCACCAGCTCCCCACCTCCCCCCTCCAACGCCCCCAAATCCCGCGATGACCTCGCCGAAGAAGAATTCTCCGCCCTCCTAAAAACCTTCCACGACGAAGACCCCTCCCAATCCCCCGCCCCCCCAAAAAACTTCCAAGACACACTCTACCCAACCACAATGTCCTGCCGCGAAGCATTCGACGAACTCTACTTCTGCTACTCCCTCGGCGGCCAATTCAAAAATCTGTATCGATACGGAACCTACCGTCAATGCGAGGATAAATCCGCCGACTTCTGGTTCTGCATGAGAACGAAGATGTACGGTCCCAATACCAAGAAAGAAATGATTGTTAAGTATCATAAGGAGAAGGAGGCGGAGAAGTATAAGAGGGGTCCCAGTTCTGAGGATGTGTGGAAGGTGAGGACTGAGCCGTTGGAGGGGCAGTTCATGGGTACCTTTGGAGAAGCCAGAGTCAAGGAGGCTCATGAGAGGGAGATATAGAAGATATAGAGCTCGGGAAGCGGTATCATGGGATTATAATGATGGCGTTAGGAGCTGAAGTTGGTGCCAATTGTGTGTATAAATTGTAATATAGATCAAAACACCTGTACATATATTAATTATCAAAAGTCCTTTTTCACTCACACGTATACAAGCATTGGTCTAGTATCAAGCATATACAATACCAGGAACGAGTAATATCACTCGAGTTTGGGGGGGAATCATCGAAAGCATCAGAATTTTTGGCTCAAGTCGCATCTTGTCACAAAAAACACATCTTGCAAGCTTGAATACAGTGCTGCCAAAGGGAAAAAAGAGCAAGAGTTTCAAATCAGGGAGACCAGAAGGAAAAAGACCAATATCTAACAAAGGAAACCGTATAATCTCGTAGTCATCATTAATTTAGGAACAGCCAATTAAAAAAAGCGAAAAAGAAAAAGTGGAAAGCAACATCCATCCTTATCCTACCCGCAATGTCCAATCACAACTTTTGATTTAGTGAGGTCCATATCCACCAGGGGGAACACCTCCAAAGTTTTGCGGCTGACCCTGAGGTCCAGGTGGAGCATACCCTCCCGGAGCTTGATATTGCGGCGGTCCACCTTGCGGTCCGCCATATGGAGACGGTCCTCCGTGCGGAGATGGTCCGCCATGTGGGGATGGTGCACCGTATTGCTGCTGACCTGGAGCTTGGTATCCTTGCTGTGGAGGAGCACCGTATTGTTGTTGACCCGGAACCTGGTAAGGCTGAGGAGCACCGTATTGCTGCGGTTGAGGACTGCCATACTGTTGTTGAGGGGGTGGGACGTACTGGCCCTGTGGTCCGCCGTGGGGACTCGGGGCACCGTACTGGCCGTAGTTCTGGTTGGTTGGCGGTTGATATGTCTATTTCACGGATCAATTAGAATAAAACTCGAGATGCCTCTCTTGATGCAATAATAATTAGCACATACCGGGTTCTGACCACCGTAAGAAGCGTGTCCCTGGTAAGTCGACTGTCCCTGATGTCCATACTGCTGCGCAATCCCGGCCTGCTGACTATGGGCAGCTTGATTGCCATGCCCACCCAAGAACCCAGAAGCCAAACCCATCAAGCCACCGCCTCCGTGAGATCCAGAGGGGGTTCCATGAGACCCAACGGGGGCTCCTTGGCCGCTCTGCTTATTCTTTCCACCCAAAAGTCCACCGGCGAGACTGGCAACTTGCCCGAGGGCACCACCGCCGCCACCACTGGACCCGTGACCGCTCTGCTTATTCTTCCCACCACCGAGGAAACTGCCGGCCAGATTAGCAACCTGACCGAGTCCTCCACCGCCACCGCCGCTAGACTGCTTCTTCCCGCCACCCAGGAAGCCGCTGGCGAGATTTAAAGCGCCTCCGAGGCCGCCGGCACGAGCAGTTTGGTCCTGAGGACCGGGAGTGTACTGCTGTTGATTAGCGTTAGGATCGTAACCTCCCGTGTACTGCTGTGGACTAGTAGGGTTAGGATTGTAACCGGGAGTGTACTGCTGCGGATTAGCGTTAGGATCGTAACTGGGAGTTCCCTGAGGGCTGGGTTGCTGAGGATTATATTGCTGGTGATTCGGAGCAGCGTTGGGATCGAAGTACTGAGTCTGCTGTTGTTGGCCGGGCGAGGTGGCCTGCGGGGTTTGCTGAGGGGTTCCGGTGGGTTGGGGACTGGCGGTGGTGTTCCCGCTGAAGCTGGTGATGGGAGAGCCCCCAGGAATCTCCCACTGGGTAGTACCCGTGGAGGGCTGGACGAAGTAGTAGCGCTGGGTGGTTGGGTCCCATTGGGCAATCTACGGATCGGATAATATCGTTAGCGGGGTGTTCTACGGAGCTAGGAAGCAGCCACTGAGGACGTGGCCGAGGATGAAAAAAGGACTTACCCAACCCTCAGGAAGAGGAGGAGGAGCTTGAGTCGGACCGACAGCTTGCGCAGGAGAAGCACTAGTCATGCCCTGCTGCGTCGGTTGGGCCTGCTGCTGCTGCTGCTGAGGCTGCTGCTGAGGTTGTGTAGTCGTAGAAGCGTCCGCCATTGCTGCTGCTCTCTCTGAGTATCCGATGGTATTTCGATTCGACGACAGAGATGGTATGTTCTTCAGATGAGATGAAGTCTTCAAAGGGGGGTGTTACAAGGAATCGATTCGAAGGAAGCAGATGAGGGAATATAAACAAGCCGGATGGTTAAGGTATTATATAAGAGCACTAGCTGGGGGGAGTAGAAATTAACGGGTCTGGCCAGCTGAGTTCGAACGGACCCAAAAGCGTGTCGAATCGAAAGGAGGGGCTGCGACCCGCTTCATCCAACTGCTCGATGAGCTTTGAGAAGACACAAATGCACTGCCCACCTGGTCATATCGCCAAAGGGCAGTTTAAATCTCTCATTCGCTGATATTCTCCGCCCACCGTCTGAGCTTCAATTGCAAATCGCATCATGGCGGGACATTTCAATCGTCAGGGTCCTTTCCCTAGACGCCTGCACCCCTCTCATCCGGGCAATCGAGGGCCCGATCATATGCACGCCCAAGATGCAATCATCTTCAATTGTGTCCGAGGGCAAACTGCAAACTGCAAACTGCAAACTGCAAGTGCGGCTGGGCTTGATTCGAAGAGGGGACAAAACGTGCAGCATCGACAGAAGGGACTTCGGCAGGGGTCGTTCTGCTAGCTCTAACCCTCGAGGCCCTCAATCAATTCAATTCAGAGGGACTTTCCGAAGCTAAAGCGAAAACCTCTGCCAGTTCTGCTGCGCCCCGACAGCTTACCCGTCTCCACAGCACAAAGCGCCTAACAGTCGGCAATGCTGACTAACAAGCAGAAGAATTAAATACGTCGGGAAACAATCGACAGATTAGTCCATTCTATGCCGTCAAATCTTCCAAAATTTGCCTCGTAGAAGTCATCTTTCCGACGGGATGCCTGTGGCTACGTATCCGCTGTGGCTCAATCTGCTCCAACCTCAAATATCTGAAGCATCTGAATACACTCCGTAGCACAGTACCAAGCAGCAGATTATAAACCACGCGGCAAGAGAGATCTCACCGTCGACCGTGATATCCCATGTCCAGCTGAAAACGTCCCCACCGCTGCCCCAAATCTGCCTCGCAAGGCCCCGTCCTCCGTCACATCCACAATCCCCACCCGCCTCATGATACATGCCCCATCCGAACATCCAGAACCACAGACAATTAATAAGCGGGACGAAATGTCTCTCATTCACAGGAATGCTTGCGCTTGGAGGGGTCTTAGAAAAGCTTGTTTTTTGTGAAGGGAACATTCCAACGGCTTTTTAAACCTTCGATGGTCGAATTCCACATTCCATGCAATGCCAGCCGCATGCAACGGCTCCATGGCGTCTGCGACACCCCCAAGACTAACCAAATCTTATCAGATTGTACCTGGCCCGGACGCAGAGGGCGATTACCTCCTGCGCTTTTGGCCAAGCACGTGCTGCTTCACCTCTTTGTGAAGCCCAATGCGGCACAGGAGAACGTCTGGATGACTACCTCTCAACGATCGCTTCATTAAAACAATTTATTAACATGAATCAGAAGGCTTCTCCATCTCTCGGCTTATTAAATATAGGGAAGGAAGGAAAATTAAAACGGGTCGGTCAGCTGCCTCTTTTCTTTTCTTTGAAAGAAACACTTAGGGTGGGGGGATATCATTTTGAGAAAGGAAGAACAAAGAACGTAACAAATATTTCTATCAGCCGCCAGGGGACTTTTTCTTTGCATTTACAGATGCATGATCAATTCATATCCTCTCGCCTCTCCTTTTGTTTTCGAATTCCCAAGTGTCAAATGCAAAAAAAGAACAAAAGAAACAGAGAGAAGGAGGGGTTTAGGATACCGACGATGCACGCGTGGGAGTTAATACGAGATCGGCGATGGGTAAGCTCAAGTCAGTCGTGTTATTTTAATTTCAAAACGCAATGACTATCGTTAACAAAATCCAATGCGGTTCGTTTAATACTCGGCGGCCTCTTCCTCCTCATTGCCGATGCTGTCGGTAGCAACTTCCTCATAATCTCGCTCTGTACATCATATTCGTTAGCAATCGCTTCTTAATCATACTGGGATACCGGGGAAACATACCCAATGCAGCGAGATCCTCACGGGCCTCGGAGAATTCACCTTCCTCCATACCCTCACCGACGTACCAGTGAACGAAGGCACGCTTGGAGTACATGAGATCGAACTTGTGGCTGAGAGCGCCCCATGCCTCGGAGATGGCGGTGGTATTGCTCAACATGCACACGGCACGGTCGACCTTGGCGAGATCGCCGTTGGGAACGAGCTGTGGTGGCTCGTTGCAGATACCGATCTTGAAACCGGTGGGGCACCAGTCGACGAACTGAATGGTACGCTTGGTCTTGACGTTGGCGACGGCGGCGTGGACATCCTTCGGAACAACGTCTCCACGGTACAACAGACAGGTGGCCATGTACTTTCCGTTCCTTGGATCGCACTTGACCATCTGGTTGGCAGGCTCAAAGCAAGCAGCGGTGATTTCATTAACGCTGTTGGCTTCGTGCTGTGCCTTGGATGCCGAGATGACTGGCGAGTAGGCAACGAGAGGGAAGTGGATGCGGGGGTATGGGACAAGGTTGGTCTGGAACTCGTTGAGATCGACGTTGAGGGATCCATCGAATCGGAGAGAAGCAGTGATGGACGAGACAACTACATGCGAAAGCAATGTTAGATTTGATATTCAAAGAGTTTAGGCATATCATCGGATTTGGCACTCACCCTGGGCGATCAGCCTGTTCAGGTTCTCGAAGTTGGGTCTCTGGATACCCAAGCTCTTTCTGCAGATGTCATAGATGGCCTCATTGTCAACCATGAAGCTGCAGTCGGAGTGTTCAAGAGTAGTGTGAGTGGTCAAGATGGAGTTGTACGGCTCAACAACGGAGGAGGCGTTCTGTGGGGCTGGGTAGACAGAGAATTCGAGCTTGCACTTCTTTCCGTAGTCGACGGAGAGACGCTCCATGAGCAAAGCGCCGAAACCGGAACCGGTACCTCCACCGAAAGAGTGGAAGACCAAGAAGCCCTGGAGACCATTGCAGTTATCTATAAGCTATGTTAGCGAGTGTCACGGGAACATTGATCGCGTGTATAAGTTTTGGTACTTACCGGCAACCCTGCGGACCTTGTCTAGAACTGTATCAACAAGCTCCTTGCCGACGGTGTAGTGTCCACGTGCATCTGAAAGAGTACTCGGTCAATATAGATGTTCATCTGTTACGCGGTAGACGAGTGTCTCGTACAGTTGTTGCTAGCATCCTCCTTTCCGGTGATCATCTGTTCTGGGTGGAACAGGGATCGGTAGGGACCGGTGCGAACTTCGTCCACAACATTTGGCTCAAGGTCGACGTAGATGGTTCTTGGAACATACTTTCCGGAACCTAAACGTGCTACTGTTAGGGGTGCTGTTGGATACGGCAGTTTCGAATGACGGGGACGTACCAGTCTCAGAGAAGAAAGTGCTGAATCCATTATCACGAGGGCCTTCTTTCTTCTCGGCAGAGAGGTAACCGTCAGGCTATCGATGGAGCATTGTCAGTCCTGTCCGAAGCTCGAAGGAAGTCTCAAGTCAAGAGACGCGTCGAAGAGTCGGCTTACCTGAATACCGTGCTCCAAGCAGTAAAGCTACAAGTCAGGGATTGTTAGCACCGACGAAGCAGACCCGAAGCTATAGCAGCTTCTGATATCCCTCCTCATCATGATATCTTACCTCCCAGCAGGAGTTGGCGATCTGGCAACCAGCCTGACCGACTATACATCGACGGATTTGTCAGCACTCGAGCTTCCACGGTGACGGGAGGCAATTGGGCACAGGGGACGACGACGATAAGGAGGGGAGAGGGATAAAGCAGGGGACGTACCGTTGACAGAAATGACTTCACGCATGATGGATTATATTTCGTTACGAAGAAAACAAACGGTCGTTACAGAAGGGACACTTTTTCGTGGGTATATGACAGACGAAACGAGTACGAAGGGAGGTAGATGGGTTGGGGATGAGATGGGATGAGGATGTGGACAGGAGAGAAGAAATAGTTGAGTTTTGGCCGAGAAGGGGTGACCTGAGTTGTGAGTGGAAGGGAAGCTAGCTCAAAGTGGAGCAACAGCACACCGCAGAGAAACACCGCGGAGGGCAGACCACCACGGCAACCACCACCAGAGCTCGTATACAATAAACAGCTGTGTTTTTCTGTGTCTCGGATGATTACAAACCGCTCTTGTTCATGACTATCACTATTGCTAATCGTTGCTGTTTATCTTCTCAGAGACGGCATCGTGAACTGCTCCGCGGGGGCAACCTCGGTACATCCGAGCCCGTACGACTTTGTATGCGCTGTCGGGTATCTTCTGCTCTCCTGCTGTTTTTCTGCCCGTCGGCGTGGCACCAGCAAGCAAATTTTTTTTCTTTATTTTTTATTTTATCTGCGGTTGGTGTTTACGTTCTGATTGGACGTGTCTGCCAACCACAGGGGACCCTGCAGACGGCCCTCTCTGAGCTAATCGAGCTAGCCTGGGACTCCTGCTTAGCGTGGGCCAGCGAACGACGAGATACGAGACTGCAGCTGCATGATAGGCTGCCTGAGCTTTTTTGTCGCAGACCGGGCTCGGTTCCAGGTTACCCGAAGTTCCGTCGCTGCTCTAGCGACCTGTAACGACATATTCAAATCTATAAAGCTGTAAGGTATCGATACTTCACATTGTACGTGCTGCAGAGTGCAGCCATCAATCGCGTCCACAGCAGCCCTGCACACACGATGGTCTGCCTCGACGCGTTCTTTCTACAGCTCTGCATATGGCTTCTCCTGTGGTCGTCCCCCGTTAATGCCAATACGGAAAAAGTCATATTCTCAGCTCCAGATACTGGCTCCACTTTGGGAAATGTCGCCAACGGATCCAATTTCAATGTGATTGGCGAGCTTTCGGCGGCAGTATCACGGGAAAAACTACTCCTGCGGATCGAACTTCCACGGGCATTTCCTACAAAATTGGATCCTCGTGGTAGCGACTCCTGGGTGCTCCTTAGAGACTTGAAGCCCGGAGCTCGATATGAGGCCCGAGTTTGTTGGGCAGCGACGGTAGGGCTCCCTTATAATACACACCTTCTTGAAGGAATACTCCGCGCATGTTCGGGTAGCTAATTTACTGGGGATAACAGACACCGTCAGATTTCTGGATGAGCGTTCACTCGCCGCTCACTGATAAACCCGGTTCCGATTTATATCTCAAAATATCAGCAATCGCAGCGTACTACACCACAAATGCCACGCTCATGAATAACCCGGAACCAGTGTTGGTTGACATAATCCTCGACGAATTTCTACTGGGTGTGCTGCCACGTTCTCTACTCAACGTCGGACTGTTCATTGTGGTCATGGCAGGGGCAGCTTGGTTTGCAGGGCTCCAGATAGTCGGATGGTTGGATACGATTACAAAAACGGGGCTGAAGGATAAGATCGCGTAAAGTTTTCAAGCCCTCTGAAGATCAATATATTTGAAAGGAAACTTGGATACAAATGAATGAAAGACCAAAATGATTCCATGACAGGAACACCGCTACACCACCTCCTTCCTCTCCCACAGGCTCCGGTCATTGGGATACAACAAATTCTATTGACATGTTTTAGCCACCATGGTACTGGCAGAATCGGTAACAAGCTGTGAGCTATGGAAGCTGTGGATTAGGCGGCAGCAGCCTCCATCTTGGCATCCTCAGAGGCTCCGACCCAACGAGCACTACGATGAACACCAGCGCTCAACGGTTTATCATCATCATCCATAGACCCATCTTCCGTCTTTGCATCTTCACCATCCGGCTTCACACCATCCCCCTTCCCAGCACCCAGCACTTTCTTCTTCGCCGTCTTCGCCTTCTTTGACCCCTTCCCACCCGCCGATTTCCCACCTTCCTGGTCCTCCTCGTCACCCTCAGTTTGGGCAAGATTCCTCTTGAATCCATACGGTTGTCCCGGGACAGGCGGGGCGGTATAGTAATTGCCCTTAGGTTTATGCGGAGCAGACGGTTGGACGGCACATCGCGAATCTAGCGCTTTGGCTTCGCGTTTGAGCTTTGCAATTCTTTCTTCAATTGCTTTGGGGGTTGCTCCTGTTTGGAATTTAGCAAAGTAGTGTTAGAAGATTTTTGCTATAGATAGCGGGACGCATTTTATAACGTACCTTCGAATAGCTTGCAGAGAGCTTCACTATTGTATGATTTGGCCGATTTGTCTATTAGGCGGATCAAAAGCTACCATATCACACAACATACGAGCCGTTAGAATATGATATAATATCTAGTAGATAACAACCCCGTATTTACCTTCCGATCATTCTCGGGGGTCCAAACCTACTCCCGGGGTCTGTTTAGTTCCACAATATTCTAGAAATTGTTATATGCGGCGAAGGTGTATAAACTTACAACTTTGCCCATTTTGTTATCACGAAGAGCGGAAGGGAATCCAACAGAAGTGTCTTGAAATGTGACTAGGTGGCGGTATATATCCAGATAGCAACAGTTATCCTGTTAGACAACAAGAATGTGACAGATTGTGAAGAAATATGGAATAGAATGCGAGCAGAAGGATTTACAAATGTTGGGATATTTTATCCTACCCCCCTAGATTTTATTAGCGTCCAATATGTATCTACATGGTGACTACAGCTCCATGTGCCCTAGAGCTTTCAGATTTGCTGCAAACTCTTTAACTCCACTGGCTTTTGAGAGGACTTCTAGATTGCTTTTCATCTGAATCGGCGGGGGAGCGGCTCGGGATTTCCTTGGGCAGCTTGGAGCTATCTCGTTTATTCCATATAGTTCTGTACGCTCGGCGAGCTGCATGCATCATCGGTGAGATTTACAAGCCAGAAACCAAGGTTTGACGTAAAATTAGCAAACTTGGTAGGCACTTCGGTCAATGGCAGATTCTGGGATGTCTTTGTCACAAGTCGGTACCCGATTTGACGTTTGCCATGCAGGGGTCTAAATGCTCCGGGCCGTCCAATGAAAGCGTATGTCGGAATTTGTACTTTCCTATTTTCAAGTTGCTTTCTGGCCGGTCCCGTGGTGGTCTGGTGTTTAGTACGCTCCATGCGGTTGTGCCGTAGAACTGCAGGCTGCTGCCTTCTATTGAACCTTCCCATAGCAAGGAAGGATGTGGCTAACGGCTGTGTTATTTTCTAGCAGCTAGACTTCGCATTCCACTAACTTCCAAAGATCCAACTGTTTACTACCTAAAGAACTGAGACATAACATGAAGGATAACTAAATCTTGTGTAACATAATCAAAGCTGACATCTCGATTGCCCACACCCAACTTTAACCAATCATATGCATACCACTTGTCTCTTCTTTGCCCCAACCTTTAATTTGATCTATGCCGATGCACATCTACCCCGCGTCTGAAGACTGCATATTGGTTTTCCAGCCATCTAGTTTGTCCAAGCTTAGTCTGAGCCGTTCTCCACGGTCTCTCCCTCTTCAGTCCCACTCTCCCGTTCAGCCGCTGGTGTAGATTCCTCTTCCCCCACAGATTTAGCTCCCTTTTTGCCTCTACCCCCCTTTCCACGGCCCCCGCTCTTTGCCCCCGCCTTCCCAACCTTACTTTTAGGGCTCCTCTTCTTTGGCTCCGGGTCAGCCTGAGCATTCGTTGGAGTCTCTGGGGGTGTGATATCACCCCCCTGACTTTCAACAGGATCCGTGTTAGGAACACCAGTGATGTTCATGGACTCAGCACACTCCATGAGTTCCTTCCTGACCTGTCTAAAGCGGGCCGCGGCGGAGTTCGCATTCTTGAGACCCAAGCGTTGGGCAACGAGGTCCCAGTTTACCTGTGAAGACTGGTTTTCGGAATATTCGTGTTAGTGGATATGGTATACGTAAAGGGTCATATTACGGGAAGGATGATATTGAAGTCAGAAGACCTACGTCTAAACCAAAGGCATCTGGTTGCTTGGTACTCATTAGGACAGTGATGAGAACTTCGACGCTTTTGACTTTCTTTGCGAAGGATTCGCAGGCTTTGTCTTTAGAGGGAGAAAGAACAGTAGCAGGCTTAACTGGTGCCATACTGGGTGTATTAATACGTATTAGATACGGAAATGTATTAACTCGAACAGAGGTTTTCCAAAAGCGGGGTGCGCTGCTAAAGAGAGGATAATAAGTGTGCTGTTGTGGGGTTTGTAATCAGCTATCTTGATACGCGGGTATTGGAGAACAGATATCTGTATGGGAAGAGTAGATATGATAACCGTTTTGTAATGCTTTGGCAAAGATTGTGTGGGTTTTGGAAGGAGGTTTGGAAGTGTTTTTATATTCTAGTTCCACATACAAAAGATAAAATAGAATGTCTTGGTTGGAAATTCGGGGCAAAGAAGACCCGGGAAAGAATTATGTTGGGATCTACATGGTTCTGAAGATTGTTCAATTTATCGCGCTCCCCGAACGGAAACACGGGGAAGGACGCGTGTACAGGGAGAATTCAAGGAAAAGAAAATTTCAAAACTCGGAATTAATGACATAGGCATCTTGATTCGGACATTGAAGATCCGGGAACAAATAAAGCAATATTTTTTGAATATGTTGATAGCAACAATTATTTTGACCGGATCCTCCCAGTGACGAGACTGCGTATCCATGTTGGTTTCTTTTCCTCTGCTTATTGATTTGCTTTTAAATCCGCTCGACTCTTGACGTTTAAAAGTCATCGAGGATAGCAGCCTCGAGAGCGAGATCTGCTTCGGTAGGTTCATCCTCCGAGTAGTTCACCTTCCTCGTCTTCCTTGGAGACTTCTTCGAAGCACGGGCTTTCTTGACCTTCGTAGGGGAACCTTTAGTGGCAGCCCCAGATTCGCCGTCCGCACTTCGCCTGATCTTGTTCTTTAAGTCCCAAAGTTTCTTGTAGGCGGCTTTTTGACCGCTCAGCCCCGAGGCTTCCGCGATCTGGTCCCAGTCAATCGCTTTCGTGCTGTGAGTGTTTACTGTTAGATCTGTGGGCAGAAACACTGGTATGGTGAAACTCAACTTACTCGCATTTCTCGATGCAGAGGAGAAGGAATTTAACGGTATCGGTTTCGGACATACCTGGTGCCATTTTGCGTACCGTAATATCTAGAAGTAGATTTTAATCAGTGTTAGTTGTACCCGTCTATTGGGGTTATATAATTACAGCGGTGGAATTTGTATCTCCATCTTACCTCTGTTTGTGGAGAGGGTTTAGGCCAACGTCTGGTTCAAAGAAGATTTAGAGAAGCGAGAGAGGATCGACTGTGAGGATCTCAATAGTATTCGAGAGATAGGATTATAAGTGGAAGTGTTCGTTTGATTTGAATTTGAATTTGAATTTGCTATGATGTCTTCGAAGAGAACTGAACGGTTGAGAAACAGGATGAAGGGGTTTTTATAGACAAATTTCTAACCAAATCCTGAGTACTAACATCACTACAGTGTACTTGTCCGAAGGCATTAAGTTCTCACCTCTCTAGCTAGACCCTTTGAACCGGTATTCTACCGATACTAGTTCTCTTCTGATATTGCCGTAGACGCTTCGACGCAACTATCGTCTCTACATGGCGATGCCCAAGCTCTACAACATCCTTCTGTAGTCACAAATAGTGTTGCTTGTTGCAATTCCACCCCCGGGGTATTACCAGCACTGGGCACCGGGCCTCGACGTTCCGGGCCTCCAGTGGCTCCCCGATGCCAGGACGACCGATCACATGGTGTAACAAGGCCATAACCCCTGCCCATGTCCCTGCAAGCTGCACTTTCCCGAAGAATGTTGGATTTTTGATCATTTCAACACCCTTTCTCGCTCGCATATTTCCAAAAATGCCCGATTTCTCTGCCGCATGTTCATTTTTCCATCCGTATTTCGAAAGAAAAGAAAATAAAAATAAAAAGTACCGGATCTTGACGGGAGGTAACGAAAGAGCAAAGACGGCTCGTAGCGCCTTAGCTCTAGCTTTTTACCTTTCCCATCCCGCCTCATTGATCACGAGGACTCTGACAACAGGGGATTTTTTGGGATCCGCGTGGGGTGGGTTGACAAGACTAATCGATTCTTCCAGCGAATGGACGGGCCATAAGGGGGGGTGTATCTCGATAGCGGAGCCTCTAGGGGTCGATTTCAGGCAGTACTAGGGTATTCAGCTAGCGCGAAAAGTACTCAATGAGGGGCAAAAGGAGGGGCAGTGGAGGGGTTAGGAAATCACTAGCGGGAAGATGTCGCCATGCATGCCGGAAAGGGGACCTTGTGACAGCCGTTATGTTGATAGTATACTATACCTTATTAAACCGGCTTTGCGTAATTGCCCCACTTTGCGCCTGTTGCCGTCAGCGGTACGAGTGACAACTGGATTTCAGACCAGACTAGAATTCCGACGCCGTGGTCCCGTTCAGTGTTCGCACTTGCAGGTACATACATGTACACACATCCGCTGTATATGATAGGTATTAATGGTGTGCATGGGTCACGGAAAAAGAAAGTGACGAAGCTAGCGTCCGTGCCGTCTGAACTTCTTACCGGTTAGTTGAGGCTGGACCGTCGTCGCTTGGATCGCTCGTCGTGCATCAATACGTTGCATTGCATAGCCTGTTGGGGAGGCGGCGCGGCGTAGTTAATAACATTCACCGTATAGTTTTCTTCCGAGAAAAAAACTTGGTTTCTGTGCCAACATCCCTGTTTTGTGATTTCTTTTGACTAGCTGTTCGTCCGATATCGAGCAATTGCGGCTGTCAGCCTTGACTGACCTGGGTTGATCGGGTTTTCAGGCAACAGTTGGATATATTCTTTGCATGAGGGGTGGAGTCTAACCTATCGGAAGTACTCACGATCCAGGGATTGACAGCTGATAGCTGGGATAAGAATTATCTTACTAGACGAGTCATCGAGACGATTGATATTCACCAGACTAGATTGATATCATCCGTGCGTCAACATATATGGGAGTCATGGTTCTATACAAGTACCTAAGCCTACTCGCGGGTTACACAGCAACCTTCCTTGCTAATATTATAATGGCTCTTGAGGTTACTGGCTGGTCTGCGGATATACCAAATTGCATGTTGTATTTTCGTCACATTTCGAAATTTATGCAAGGTAATGATCGGTCGATCCCACAGGCTCCGACAGCTCCGATGCCGGGACAGCTACCGGGCTATCAATAACCATCTTTCTCTAGGTAACGGATTTGCCTAAGGGTGTCTAGGTACTTCCCAGTTATACGATTTTGGTGCATTAATATCTTGACTCGAGGATACAGCGATAGCCCATCATGTAGGAAGCCGGCAGGTATGCAAGAGCTCATATGATCATCAAACTGACTGGAACCGAGAATGCTATCCGAAATGTAGTCTTGCATCTACTTTGCATAGAATATAGGCTAGGTAGCCTGATACGGTCAGCCGCATGGCTGATCGAGACTCGAGGCAGTATTTTCGAGCGGCTGCGGGAGAACCACGGAGAAATCTACATGTGCATGTTTTAATATACGAATTTCGGGGCAAGGCCGTACTGTGGTCCCCATTCAGTAGGCCCCGAGCGCCATAGGCGTCAAATCGTTCCCGGGTCCAGGTTAGACGGCAAGGTGGAGATCCTTCCAGTCCTGGTTCTATCGTGCTTAGCAGTGGTTAGTCACTTCCAGCAACACCCCATAGTGTTGCATTTTATTGAGATCAGGCAGCGGGCAGCGGAGTACACTGGATCAGACGTCCATAAATTAGAAGCTTCGGGGGGTCTCTCAACTTCACAAGTTTTATAGAACTCTCATTACCTCAATCTTCTAGTAATATTGATTGTTATGACCTGCGCTCACCATCATCTCGGAAAGCAGACCATTACCAAAATCTCAACACCCAAGCGCACACTCAAACTAATTCTCTTCGAGAACATTAAGAGCCACAAGGAGCTACTAAAGGAACAAGCAAAAGAAATGGTGAAAGGAAGCTACAAAACCGAGAATTGCGGAGCCTTTTTACTCTCCGTCATTAGGCACTCGGATTTGAAATCAGTAAGTGCGGTCGACTCATCGATGTATCTAAGCTCAACGCTCACACAGGGTGTAGGTCAACTACGACGCTGTCGGCAAGGAGCATGGTATCACCAGCCACAGCGCCTACTGTCGCTTCAACGGTATCAAAAACGCCTTGAAAGCAGAGGCACAAATTGAAACCTCCACAGCTGAGAAGACAGAGAACAAGGTTGCCACGGCTCATTCATCTCCTTCCAAAAAGCGATCTCGAAAGACAGCATCTCCAAAATCTGGAGCTGGGAAGGTGAAACAGGAATCCGGTGCGGCTTTGTCCTCAAGAGATCCCGGCACCAATGGGACCGGGGAGGATGGATATGATGAGGATTTTGATGAGCAATTATTGTCTTCCCCAAGCAAGAAACAGAAGAAGAAGGGGGCTGTGAAGATCGAAAAAAAGGTTATCGAAAGTGATGGGTCGGATTGGATTGAATAATTATGGCTTGTGGTCAATAGGGGAGGTGTTAATCACGGATCCAGCTTGCTCGTTAGTTCTTCAAAGATGTCATCTAGTATCGTCATTGTTTAAATCAGTCTCGAGGTTAAATTCTGCTTAACAGGGGAGAATCTGGAATAAAATTGAAATTTCATCGTGTCATGTCACCGATTACTAAAGTTGACCGCTCAATAAGCCCTGTAGACTTCGAAAAAGACAAAATCGATTGATCTATAAACATGGGTGTTGACAATATAACCCCCTTTAGATTTAGAAAGGGGCATCAAACAACTGTTAGGTAGCTCGGTATAATGAAGATAGCCTCGAATCGAACCTGGGTGCTGATGGAGGCCAGCCTAACATGAGGTTCAAATAATCAGGGGTGTTTGCGTTCGCAACTTTCTTTTAAATTGAAGCAGTGGAGACTATAGAAGGATAACTATGAAAATTGTAACACTATCTAGGTAGTAATCCTACCAAAGAGAACTTTGCTCTGTCTACAAAATTACAGAAAAATATATCCCGTAAAAAAATACCGTGACTTCGGTATGATACATGACCCAAGTATTCCAATCAATCCAAAACGCCCAAGTATATGACTGTATGACTCCAACCTTATTTATAGAGGAATAAAATGCTATCCGGTGTATCATCCGAATCCAAGCGAACAAAGATGGCCTTTCTAGTGAGGTACCTTCTAACAGGGCATTCCGGTCATCTGAGCATGCATCATGCCAGATACTGGTGTTGGCATCGAGTGCTGTACTGGGGCATACTCTCGTGGCTCCATCTTGATATAGTGAGCTTGAGGGACTGGTGGAATGTTGGGCGCAGAATTCATGAGGATTGTTGAGGCGGATGATGAGGCAGACCTCATGCTGGTATTTGGCGAGATCATGCTAGTATCGACTGTGATCTTCTTCTTCCTTCCAGTTGAAGGGGTCTTTGGTTTCTCGACCCTGTTTGCTTTCGGTTTTTTCGGTGTGACCGGAACGGAATGAGAGACTGGTGAGTTTGGAGACAGTTCGCCGCCGCTTCCAGATCCGTCTGTGATATTGATATGGACGCCGTTTTCTGCGGCTTCTGCCTTTTCTATTGCTTGCTTTAAACGCTGGTAGCGCATTTGCGCAGCGCCTTTCTTGATTTGTTTCTTTTCCGCGATGGCTTGCCAGTTTATCTGGATCGGTGTTAGTGGTAGTTTACTTTGGGGTTCATGATGGTTGTTACGTACGGATTTGAGATCCGAGTGCTTGATAATATCGAGGAGAAACGAAGCCTCCTGAGTATGTGTGAGTTTCGCCGGCATATTGAACGCTAAGATTTGTGATGAATTCGAGAATAGGTGGAGGAATAGAGTAGTATAGTTTCTCGAGATCTTGTCTCTAGGATAGACAGGACTAAAGCTCGAGGAGAGATTTGGAGATCAAAGCTCGAGTGTTCCAAATGAGGTTCCCAAGTAGTTTGATCCGTCAGAAAATTGTGATTGAATGACTTGTTTCGCAGTGTCGTGGCACACAATTGTTCACTCGAGGAGGTTCCTCGAGCAGCTTCATATAGTCCGCCCGATCGTACCTTCCCACCTTTTCTCGAGCCATTGTCAAGTCACTCGATCGGCGAAGGAGCGAATAACCAGCCTCTCTAATTTCCCACTTGCCTCACGATTGTTAGTAGAGTCGTGAACAAAAAATCCCAACTTTTGGGAAAAAGTTGGAACAAAATGGTGAATTTTCCCCTTCGATTTGCCCAGTTCTTCATACAACGTCGGGGACATGATTCCGGACCCGCTCCCCGAACTCCAGGGCGAAACATATCATCCCACCACGATGCACGCTAGCGTCCCGTTTGACATGCTTCCAACCCCTGCAAGGCCCTCGTCTCCCTCAAGTCGGGGAAAGCAGCACACCCAACGTTTGGGCGATAATTGATAGCAACTGCACCAAAATCTTCCCCAGACGGCTCCGCTTCGCTTGGGAATTTTTGCCCTAACTGCTGGGAATTTTCTCTTCAAGACCCCCCTGCATGGGGCTTTTGTACACCCCTGTCTAGCCCCAGCTCATGAGCTCACAAAAAGCAACAGCCTCCACTCGAACCAGAAGTACCGTCTATCGAGAGTTCATCGTCGCGGAAACGGGAAGTGGTATGTGATAGGGATTAGGGCGGGATGTGAGCTCTGATGGAGCATCCGCTCCCAGATAGGAATTGTAATGAAGACAATTTGCGATAGCACGAATAGGAAGACTACAGGCCCTTCCGAGAGTTACTTTGGGCCCACTTGATATCCACTCCCTTGCTCGAGTAGCCTGGTGTCGATGCATGGTGCCTGAAGAACCTCGGATTCGAGTGCAGAAACCTGTTGGGATCAAGCAGGCCCGAACATGCACCGTCTCGCATGACAAAATTTTGCAACATACAACGCGCATGGACGAATAGTGTATTTGAGCTAGCCCTGAGGGAAAATACTCTCGACCATGACCAGCCCAAGACCATTTCCCAAATTTTAGAATCTTTCGAAGCCATCTTCTGAATTTCTGCAGCCTTCCCGGAGTTTCCCTTCTTTCTCCTCAGATCTATCCACACACACAACCTTTTCTATCAAGCCCTTGACTCGATCGTAGGATTCGATTCTCTTCTTGCGTAATTCATAGTCTCCACCAATACCCGCTTCTGCAACTTCTCTCCTCTCCTGCAGATCCAAACTGTTACTCCCCGTACAAGCCATATTCCCCAAGATGCCAGCTTGGACCATAGAAAGTGAACGTGGGCTACTCCTCACTATCATAAAGTTGTTGAATATCTCCCAGCTCCCCAAATGGGAGGATGTTGCGAGCGAGATGGCAGCTCAAGGTTTACATTTTACACCAGAAGGATGCAGGTATGAAGCGAGAATCCTGTAAACCTCAGGGCGTACTAGGTCTTCACGTTGTTAACTGAGGGATCAAATATCGGTATACAGACAACATTTTCAAAAGATTAAAAGACCATCGGGTAAAACACCCTCTACCCCTAGAAAGGGTACCGCAGGTGTAAAAGGCGCAGGTGTATCGAAAACCTCGAATCCTCTGAAGCGAAAGTTGGCGCAGACAAACCGTGAAGATAGGGATGACGAAGAGATTATCATGACGGCCTCCAAAAGCTCAAAAACTGGATATAAGACGACCAGTGTATCAGCAAAACTTAAGGACGTCGACTCTAAACAAGTGATCAAACTGGAGGACGAGAATAAGCAAACGGCTCATATTTGTAAGATTCACGTCGACGATATTCTTGACCAGACTCTAACGCAACCCGTTTACATAGTTAAAGCCGACAAACCTGATGAATATGGTGTCATACATATTTCTGACGATGAAAGGTAAAGGGTCCTGACCTAAAGATCCTAGATAATTACGCAGGCTGACGAATTACATAGCCTTTACAACGGGGATTAGTGTCCCGGCTGTTAAGCTGCTAATGAAGCTGTCTCGATCGTTTGGAAAGTTCTTTTACGGGGGCGTCTTATGTACATATATCTGTCATTTCCGAAGTCCATCATGATCACTGGTTCTCGGCGTGGGTTGCGATTGGGTTAAGAGTGTCTTTGATAATTAATTGTTCTTTTGATTCTATTTTTTGGGGTTCGTTCCGCGGGTGAGACGAACGGCTAGCTGTGATGCAGTAATGAAGAAATGAAATTGCAATACTTGATGCTCAAAAGAAACTTCAGATTCCTCCCGTCCCAAAGCGAGTCCATATCAACGATTTTGTGAGACTTGAAATCCAATACTAAACCCTTACTTACAATGCTTGAAGAACAAATACAAATCCCTGGATTGAACCATGCAGAAAAGAGGCTTAGGAGACAAGAAAAGACTAAACAATTCGGAGTAGAATTAGAACAAATATCTCAGCCGTGACACATTTCATAAGTATGCCGATTGAAATCTCCTGTGGTCGAACAAAATCCCAATCCAAAAAACGCCGAAAAACAGGCCACCCGATCTAGATACCCTAAGATCTTACGCATCGACGTAGCAATACCGGTATTGCCGCTTATGAGAATGGAAAATTGGTCATGTCGAATGGCAATGCAGCGTCAGTGACCCCTAGATGATCACCAATGACAACCGGATCGACGAAAGATGCATGCAAAAAGTCATCGGTATATGGCGATTGTTGCTCAGATGAATCGTAAAAGCTTGCCGTAGGTGGAGAATTCTCCTCGACATCTGGGTGCGTAGACGCAAAGGAAATGGTAACAGCTGGAGCGCTAGCGGGAGCAGTTTTTGGAGGCTTTTGCTGGCGTCTTCTTTTCTTTGGAGAACCTGTGGCTACAGCATCGATATTGTAGCTTTCGCTGCTAGCATCTGAGTCTAAGCTCCGCTCTACGTGCTCTCTCTTGATAGCGAGGATTTCGTCCTTGTCACTGCGCTTTCGCTTAGAGGGAGTCGACTTTGTAGGGGTGCTTGGAACCGAACTCGAAGATCGAGTGCCAACGTCGCCCCCTAGGTTCCTGAGCTTCGAAATTCTGTGGCCCACAGCCTTTGCGGTGCAGCCTGTAAATATATACCATCAGTATATTCTGTTTGGATTCACCAGATTTATGCATAGACATACCGTCACCCATGAGTTTGGCGATAGCCTCGTGGTTTAGCTTCAGGCTATGTACTTTAAGTACGGCCATAAAAAGCTGGCAGAATACATTAGCGCAAGGAACATTAGGGAGTGCGACAGGGTTTCTCACCTTAGCATCAGCAGTGCTATCCCAACGCATTTTGGCAAGTATGAGGATGTCGAGTGAGGATATATTAGGATGGTTTGTGGATAGCTCGCCAGTACTAGTACTAGGTACGAGTCAAGAAATAACAGACCCAAGCGACACTACTAAGGATAATGTAAGGAGAAGCTCGCAAAATTGTTTGAGGAGCTTCTAGAAATTCACATGGGGGTGTGTGTAAAAAAAATAGAACCTTTCCCGCTTCAGAAATTCTTGATTGGAGGCCGTAGCAAAAAAGATACGAGAGTTTTTTTTACTGAATGGGGAGGGCTGGGAAAGATCGTATTGGGATCCTCGCAGCCTTTTATATCCTCGATTTTCTGGGTACGAGTGACCTAATTCTGTAATCCCACCCCAGCATGTAGGGGATTTCGTGCTATGGCCGGGTCAAGAGCTCGATGGGAGAATTTCCCCTTCGCATCCCCACGACTCTCATATATTTTATATGGGAACCAGCTGGGCATTCTTGGGTAAAAGAACCCCAAACTCGAAGATGGACCGCATCCTCAAATCACCCTTAGCTCAGGACCTAGGAAACAGAAACAGGGACCAGCTATCTTCGTAGACTTATTTTTGGTCCTGATTGGCTAACCGGAATATCCTGCCATGCCATCGAGCTAAGGGAGAAGATCCGCTTCCCCTCCAGCCCGTCCGTATCAGTCAACTTAGCGGTTCGTTTCAAGCGCAAGGGCCTCCTGCATGGTGTTCCTGCTGAGTTTTCTCCAGATATGTGCTTTTTGCTGGTTCTGCGGATCGCTTGTCAGACAGCCTGCGAGTATCCGTCTACGAGTCCACCGATGTTTATATATCGCCAAACATTGGATAAGACGCCGACTTTGAGCACTTTCCACAATCCAAAACCCCAGAATCCCTCGAACTTCAACGACGAGATTCTGCCCAGCCACTCTATTTTTCCACAAAAGCCCAATTGACGTAGGCCTGGCGCTGGCAACGCGAACGCAAGTTGGCGGCCAATTAATATTCCATTTTAGGAAACCTGATGGGTCGATATCATCCCACTCCACACGACATAAGCCAGATTGAATCGATTTTTTCCAAGAACACGTCTCTGTCGCGTCTTTATTCCACCGAGAATACGCAATCGCCAGCCTCTTTCGGTACTAAATGACTCAAAACTCTGCTGTCGATGATCGGTGGGACAGGATAATGCATGGTGGGCAGTAGCCGACGCTAACGCTGCGCAGCTAACATTTCGGTTCCTTGCCAAGCGGGGTTCTGGATCTGGTTCCGAGGATGCTCAACATGCGTGCAGCCCCATGCATGCTGTAATCCACGACGGAGCTTGGGGAACGGTCTGTCCGTGCGGCTCCCGAGTATTCCCCATGATGTCGGGCTGTTGAGATAAGCTGTCGGAGCAATGCCTATAGATGGTAGAACGAGAGACACCGCTAAGGCTGGCGAGCAGGCCTGGGAAGGGATCTCGTAGAGCCGAATTTCAAGTTCCATATGACGGGTTTTGGGGAAATATAGCTTCGCATCAGACCAGGAATTTGATACGCACCAGACATCTGCATGATCCCTTAATTCGAGTGAAGTTTTGATTTCCTTGAATCAAATTGTAGCTCGATATCCAGTTGGAATTATGGATTGGTTGGGGGTTGTCGCTTCTGTTTGTGGGCTCCGGGCGGCACATCCAACTTACCCGGAACTTCGGGAAGAAAACACCCAACTGCTACACCAAAATTGTATGGCATGTACTGGCAGAATCCCCTTCTCTCTAGTGTAAACGGTCTGGCCTTTCCTTCCAAGAGTATCTTGCTTGTGCCAGATAATAACGCTAAGTATTAAAGAAAGTTACATCCCTTTCGTCTGATAGCAGACAGCTTCTCCCAGCTACTTTCATCCTGCAGCCTTCTCGAGTGCAACACACTTTTTCGAAAAGATACCACAAATCATACTTTCGACGTCGAGTGGGCCTCGAGACTGTATTTTAAACAGACGCTCTTTACGACGGTTTGGACTTGAAGTTTTAACACACTTATCTTCAAAATGCCTGTGAAATGGACCGCAGAAAACGATCACCTGGTACGTTATCGTCTAAGTACAGCTGTGCGCTTCAAGGCTGATATTGACAAAATATACCCTCCAGCTTCTCCTCACGCTACTTGAAACGCATCAAATCAGAGTCGATGGAGATAAAATAAAAGCTGCATGGCGTAAGTGGTCTAAGATTTCCTTAGGCGTTTATAACTATCTAGAGGCACTGAAGGAAGTTACTAAACCGCATCCGTTGATAGCCGCAAATGGTGGTGAGGTGCCCACTGCTCGCGCCATCAAAGAGCGTATCGTAAAAATCCGCAGTCTCGCTGGCACCAACAGCCCAGTGAAAGTTGCCGCCAGCCCTCACGTTAACAACGGGGTAAAGAAGGAATCCTCTCCCAAGAAGAGGGGACGTCCACGCTTGACAAAGCCTGCCGTCGACGAAGATGACGAAGAAGTGATCTCGCAGTCGTTCACTAGCAGCAAAGACTCTACGGACGTCACACCGTGCCCTACTCCTAGAAAGAAGAGGGCTGTCAGGGTTAAGAGAGAGCATGCGTCGAAATTTGATTCTGAGGTATCGGATCCAGATATCATTGATTTAGAGACCTCTGGGGACGACTTCGTGCCCTCTAAGACTGAATTGGAAGAGGAGGATGAAGACGAGTACCTGGGCGATTAAGGTCTTAGCGACATCGTCAAAAAGCGTGTTTCGATTTTGCGAGCTTGGGTGTGCATTGGGAAGCTTTGGAGTTCCTTGGACTAGATCTGGTCTTATTTTGGTTTTCTCTTCCTTTTCCAACCAAGTTTTCTCTCACGAATGAGATATAGTCCTGCAAAATATCGACGCTACCTGGGAAATTTGGGCTACACGACTATCTACACTTGTTCTTAACATGTACCTAACATCACCCTCTCCATATCCTTTCAGCGAATTTAATTCTATTATTCCTCCGTTGCTTTCCTCACGATATCCCGCCCCTTTACATAGACGGTGGAAGGCAGCCTCCCATGGGCCCCTGCATAGACACTAGTTTCGCTAGTGAGTGTCGGCAAACGGGATGAGCAGTTTCACCTATCCTGACGGCTGATTGTCTTAAGGGCCTCAGGAAAGTTTGCTATCCGGCTTTAAAGCTTCAAAGAAAACTTCTAGAATGATCATGAGCCTTTCCTTCCCCTAGATTATTGTTGAACTATACTACTAAGCTATGCTAATGGCAAGAAAGAGCAAACACTCCCCATTGGATCTCCGGATTTATAAATCCGGCTTTCAGACCTGCTTCTCCGTTCTGATCCTAACTTCCTCCACCATCCTGCACAGCTTTCTCTTGAGACTTCCATAAAGTACATCGCAGTGATTCAATAGCCCACCTAGGCCCACTTCCGAACTCCATAAGATACACTCATATTGTAAGGTCTACTGCCCAATGCTATGATAAAAAAAAGCAGCACACTAATAATCGTCTATTACTCCTACAGCTTAAATCGAAAAACCATCCAAGATGCCAATCACCTGGACCCCCGAAAATGTCTCCCGTCTCTTCCTCGTCACCCTTGCCGTCCACCACATTCACATGGACTACAAGCAAATCGCAGCCGCTTTCGGCGGCGACGCTTCCCCCCGTGCGATCGAAGAAAAGATGAAAAAGCTTCGCAAGGAAGCCCGTGAATTCGGCGATGGTACCCTGGACTTCCTTGTCAGCCGCGGACGCAAGGATGGAGGTGGCAAGTCGAGCGGAAAGGGTGGGGTTAGCAAGGCGAAGCATAACAAGGGTCGTGCTAGGCCAATCAAGTATGAGGATGGTAGGATCAAGTGGGAGTATGATAACTGTGAGGATGATAGTGAGGGGGAGTCCGGGGGGTTGAGTTCACGTGGGTATGGTGATTTGATGGAATGTTACTTGATGAAGAAAGAAAACAAGGTTGAAGGAGGGGTGGAGAATGGAGGGGTACAAGCGGGGATGGCTGTAGATGGTAGTATGGAGACTGATCCTAACCCGTACTACATGGTCGATCCAATGTTCGCGACGGGGGGGTACGGTCACCAGCCGATGTTGAGCGAACATGACCAGCAGTTGCAAATCGAAGCCGGGGATATCGGATCGGTTATGGATCCCATGCTTACGAACGGCTTGAGCAACATAAACTTCCAGACCGCTGGATCTGTTGGGCCAGTTGCGAACGGACTGCAACCTGCCAATGAAGTGGGTACTTTGGATTGGGAACAAAACCAGGATCTGAGGGACTTGAACAACGAGTTTAGGGCAATTAACCATGATGATCACGGTGAGCTCATGGATATAGAGGGGGGTATGCGAATGCAGGTTGACCGCGAAGATCATGGGGTCAACGGCATGCATGAGGAGGCGAACAAGGGCCGTGCCGACGTCGGTGGTGTTCAAGAGGAAAGGGTCGATACTTTGCCTGAGATGATTTCTGGAGCTTCGTCATAAACCGGTTTAAGCGGATTTGGTATGCCGGGATGGTCATGCGGACCGTGCCGCTTCTTGGGAAGCCTAAAGTCTACGGGATGGTTTTTGAGGACTAAAGTCGCTGTGCGCAATTGCGCCAATTTTTTAATGATATGCATGTTGGAGGGTAGAGAAGTACTTTGTAGTTAGTGTGAATTCAAGGTACATTACATCGGATGAAATCGAGACGAGAAATGGATTGTTGGTTCCGTAACGACAGCCTTCTTGAGAAATTTAATAAGATGTGGGTGTAATCGTTCTGGACCTGCATCTTCCAAGCTAGCAGAGTCCTTGCAGGTTCAGTTGCGTTGAGCCAGCCCGTTCCAACAGTTCCCGGGGCGGATCCTGGTCGAACGGCTCGTTGCCCGTACACAACGGTAGAAGTACCCCGCGCCCGGTTGGAGCTCGGGATGTTCCCAGATGGTTCTCCAACATTACGGCTCCATCTTGATAGTAATGGACGTCGAGGCCGCACATTCCATATATCAGGCTCGATTCGTGGAGTAGGTCCAAAAGATAAATAACCACCCACAGGACCTTGGTCTTCACGTTCCTCGAACCATCAAACCTACCAAACTCTTAAATATTACATTGAGACATATTAAATTTATCCAAACTTCCAAGTGCCCCATTTTCACTCCAGTTGACACAAAACTTATCTTCAAGTAAGTTGTCAGCTCAGAACATCCATCGAAGAAATTTATGACGTCGGCCGTTCATAGCTAACACACACACGAAGTTCAATCAAGGGATACAAGATGCCAGAAAAAGTTCCAGCTTGGACCGCTGAGACTGACCGGGCTCTACTCCTGGCAGCCCTTGCGACACTACCAAGTCCCAAACTACCAACGGTAGCTTCGTACTCCGGATACTCTCTCAACAGTGTCAGATGGAGGTTCTTGACCTTGAGAAAGGAGGCCACTGCAATCCGAGAAAGGTCTGAAGGCTCAGAGAATGAACCTTCTACACCCATTTCCAAGAAGAGAGCACGCCCCTCCCCCGCCACCTCTTCTCCAACCAAAAAGAGAAAGGTCTCACCCCAAAAAGGGAGACATAAGAAGAGGAAGATCTTCGATGATAGCGACGAAGAACCCCCAACCCCACAGCTCAGCGAGACGGAGAAAGAGCAAACACCATCTCTTCATGGCGATGACGGGAGCGAGACTAGTGCTTCCTCTGTTGTACCAGCGACACCAATGAAGTCTAGGCTTATGCCTCGACGAAGGACCAAGCCAGAGCCTGGATACTACAAGCACCTTGATGAGGGGAGTGAGGCGGAGACTGAGGATGAAGAGGTCAATGAATTCGAATCGCAGGTCTAATTTCAACGGTTGCGCTGGGAAGTAATGCTCGCTGTCTCACACGTATGCGATTTGTCCCCCTGTATTTCTGTCTTTTTGTTATTGGGACTTTTGGACGGTAATATGTTGCTATTCTATCGGATCTCATGTACTCTTATGATTCTTGTATGGGTCGTCCTTAAAAATTCTGGCACTTTATCGCTCAGGAGACAAGATGCCTTGAACTATCTTTTCGCTGTTTGCTGTCGAAATCAATATCTTTCCATGTATTACGCAACCAGTGTGTATTTACTCTTCGTTAAGTTAAGTACTAGCACTCTATTCGACTCTCCCTTGCGTCCCGAAATATCGTTATACAAAATTATATTGAGTCCCCTAGTTGGATTGAATTTCTATCATGTAGTTCTTGGGTGGCTTTGCTTAACTTGGGCCTCTTTCACAAGTCGTCGTGGTTTAAATTCCGGTTTATCGGGTGAAATTCAACCGCGTTGACATGTTGGAATTTTCCCCGCTCAACCATGACCCGGTATAACTATTGAGATCGCCGGTATGACAGCACGGGAAGATACCTAGGGAGGTAGCGTGCGCCCCGGGAAGAAGTTCCCAGTAGCCTCGAACGTTCCCAGCCCCTTCGATTCCGTCCCGTGTGCACGTCGCAGGGGTCGATTCCGCCACCAACGATTTCCCCCAAATGTGATATAAAATCTCCCCAAATCGAGCACCTCGACCTTCGCAAAAAAAAAAAAAAAAAAGCCGGATTAATCTTTCCAACTTCCTGGAGCCAACCAGACACCTTGCCTTTTATTCTCTATCCTCCACATGCATCCATGCACCATGCATAGTTGATCATTTCCGCGGATGCAACTGCATATGCCGGCGGTATATTCCTCGCTACCCATCTTTTTGCTCTTTATCTTCATCCGAATTCTGGTGTCATCGAATTTCTCTGCGGCGGCACTGGTACTTTCTATCGATATGTCGAATATCCCTGAACGGGATCTTGTTTCATGTGATCAGTTGCAGGAATATACCTTGGATTTCTAGTAGCCCTTGGATTACTATACCCCCACGGTTTTTGACGTCGGGAAAGTTAGGGAGCGCGCATTATTCGTATACGTAACTGGTACCGAACACAGAACGGCATAACGGTCTAGTCTGGATTCACAAGAGTCTACAAGGGTCATCTATCGATCCCAAATTCGGGCACTTTAAGCATCTCTCCTACCACAAACCGAGGCCTCGAAACCCCTCTCCTCTCCCACAATAACGAATCCTGAATCAGACCTACCCAACTAGCATTCAGCTCCCTCAAACCCTCCCTACCCATCATGCCAATAACCTGGTCTTCTGACAGCTACGTCAAGCTCCTCGCCGCCTTGCTAGCCGCCCACCCGGAGTTCAGACCAAACTACGCCAACATAGCAATCTACTTCGGCGACGGCGCGACGTACGATGCAATCCAGGGTTGCATGCGTCGTATCAAAGACAAAGCTCAAGAACTTCGTACTGAAGTTGATACGGGTATCAGACCTAATACGACTCCTAAACCTACACCGAAGAAACGAGCTGCTGGTGGGCAGAAGAAGGGGAAGAAAGGGTTTGTGGATGATAATGATGACGAAGAGATCCTTACGCCTGCTAAGAAGAAGGCGAAGTTGATCGAGGAGGGGACTCCTACTCCTACTCCTATCAAGATGGAGAAGAATGACGGTGCGAGGAAGAAGACTAGGGGGAATTCTAAGGCACTTGAGGTTATTGATATTGCTGATTCGGATGGTGAGAGTCCGGTTACTGGGGGTGCTAAGGTTAAGCAGGAGGGTAAACCGGTGGTTGTCAAGACGGAAGCATTGGCGAATAGAATTCCTTATGATTATGATTCCGAGGATGACTACCGGGAGTGATGGGGAGATTACGGGGTTTCTATCGAGTGCGGGGACTGTTCACTATTCACTATGTGCTGTTTTGCTTTTTTAAAGTATTTCTCAAGGTTATGAAGGACTTTTGATGCATGAGTGGGATTTATGATGTATCTTATCGAGCGAGAATCAATTCTTCATTTACAATGGGGTATACCGGCAGGAACCTAGCTGGGCAGCTACCTTCCAGGTGACCGTGTATGTAGGCGGAGACATCTAGATGCAAGGACCATTTATTTGGGTATCTAGATTGGCGGAACAGATTCCGGTTTGTTGGCATGTCGACATTGTCACGAGCCTGTTTGAATATACTTGTTTCGAGCAAGGCCTATCCAATCTATAGGTATCTAGCCTGATAAAGATCCAAGTCGGTAGCGACGATTGGCCGACGGCGATACGCCGATGGGGCCTGTTAGGGGTGTCCGTCGAGAACATTCAGGCATCAAAACTGGGTATCGAAGGCCCGGGAGCTCAAAGAGAAGTTTGGGCCGGTTTCTACGGGTCTGCTGGATCTGTCGGCATATTTGGAGTGCCTTGTAGAGACACCCCAGATCCCTCTTCTCGAGAAATGGAAGCACATAGACAGATGTCTATAAATGTCTGTCCTGGACGACTCGCACCTCCAAACTTATCCTCAACAGCCCATCAACCAAACCACCTGCCACGTCCTTCAAAGTTAAAGTCTGATAAAAGTCACCACTGAAGTCTTGCATCTCCGAAATGGCACCAAAAACCAGTTCCTGTTCTTAATCAGTTGCATCAAGTACTCAAACAACGGCAAGGTAGGCATAAACCTTTTACTCATAGTAGTTCTCTGCAAACTAGTTGGCTAACCAAAACCTTTAAGCCTGATTTTGAACTCGTGGCCAAAGATCGTGGGATCATTTCCAAGGGAGCTGCGTAAGCCGAAGCATTCACTCTTCACTGGAATACGAGTTCTCTGACGCTTTACAACTCCAGTGCAAAGAGGTTTTCACGTATGGCGGCTGCCCACGGAATCTCTAGTTCATGGTCAGGTGGTCAGGGGTCTCCTAGGAAGGGGCCCAAGTCTCCACCGATGACTGATGAGGAGGGTGACAAAGAAGAAGAGGGAAACGAAGAAGAAGACGAGAAACCCAAAGTTGGGGAGGAAGTTGCAAATTCATCCAAGAAACGTAAGCGTGGGCAGAACGGCCAGCAAGGACGAGGTCCGGCCAAGCGGGCGAGTAAGAAGACGAAATCGGAACCGCTTTTGGAGGAGATTGAAGAGGATATGGAGATGGAGAAAGCTGAAGAGGAGGAGGAGTAGGCCTGCTCTCGAGGATGCATCTCGTCTTCTGGAGGTGATAGTTTGTGGGATTTGGTGAGCGGACCGGTTGAAACGTGTTGCTTTGTGTGTTCTTTTTTCTGCAAGTAAATGGGAACCATCCACGTCGACGACCGATTTGGTTAAATCATTGGAGGTTTATTGGCAATAAAATGCAGTTGGGATTGTCTTGATAATGGGTTTGAAGCTGTTGGAATGGCCGTGTAGCTAGCAGAGCAGCAGTAGCAACCACCACCTATCCTTTCATGCATCTCCCGCAGCTGTACAGTGACAGTCGACAACAGTCGGAGATATTACTGTGCTATTGGTCCCCACCGAGCTGTCGCTATCGGGTGGGCAGAGACCCCGGTCCTTACGCCAGTCAGAATTATGCAGGTCATGGCGGGGTTACGTTACCTCCACGATGCATCCTCGATTGTCCAGATGCCGTGCTATTGGGCCTGGAAGCGCTTGCCCAAAAGCTGCCATCTCGTTCGTCGGTCTCCGCCCACGGCTGTACCTGTACTTGAGGGCCAAAGTGGGATGATTGGGACAGCTTGGTTGATGCTCTCGAACGGACCCCACGTGTTCTTGGGGAGACGGTTTTGATTTGGCTCTGCGCTGCTGCCCGCGACGTCGTTCGTCCGGTCAGTTAGACGACTCCGCACCCGCCACCTGCCTGAACCTCACCTCACCACATCTCCTCCATCCTGCACCCTCAATCACCCTCTGCATCTGCTGGCCGGGCTTCTTGGTTCGCCAGACGTCCTCCCTGTCATTTTATTTTAATTCCACTCACTCAAGCGCCCCTCAATCGTCGTATTGTATTGCCTCTCTAGCTCCATTCGGTCGTAAGCCAAGCGGAGGTCTGGCGGCTTGCTTGCCCGCCTGTTCTCCCTAGCCCGACCCAAGACCAAGAAGAACCCACGGCTTCCCCATACAACCTCGACACAACCACAAACCCCCCCAACATTCCTTCCTGCATCGGCTTCCACGCTGTGCACGCTGCATGTCGCGAACCCGGAAGCGACATTCCTCCATCTACGTATCCTTTACCTTTCCTTAAGCATATCCCGAAAACATGTCGGAGATAACGCAGCCTACCGGTACGTGCACACCCACCCTCACACGAGGGCCTGGCAGCCCGCCTGCCTTCTTGAGCCGACCTCGTCGCCCACCCTTAAAAGAAGCTTTATCGTCTTGGTACACGAACCGCAGGCTAATACAAATGATATCCTAAAGCTGGTCAGCCAAATCTCGTCTTGACACCGGAGGAGAAGAAGGTGTTCGGCCAATTATTCCAAGCTGCCGATACACAGAATCTCGGCGTAATTACCGGAGAACTCGCGGTTAAGTTCTTCGAGAAATCCGGTCTCAAACCGCAGGTTTTGGGCGAGGTACGAGATACACAGTCTCTCCGGGACACATAAACAAAAGCCGAGATAGATATTAATAGATTTGGTAGATCTGGGGCATTGCAGATACCGAAAACCGCGGACTCCTTACAAAAGTTGGGTTCAGTGTCGCTCTACGGCTCATCGGCCAGGCGCAGAGTGGACAAGCCCCACGTCCGGATCTTGCGCAATACCGTATGAAACCCATCCTTTGCTCTGCATTTCGTGCACGGGAAGCTAAATTATATGTCTTCTACGTATAGCCGGTCCCTTACCTACCTTTAAAGGGGTCAATGTTAGTTGGCCGGCTCCGGGAAGCCCACAGCCGTCTTCCCAAACACAAGCTCCCCAACCACCGACCAGTCCGATTCAACAACAGCTCTCGGGCAGTGGCATTGCCGTCCCTCGGCTATCCCCTGAAGATGTTACCAGGTTTAATGAACTATTCGAGAAATCCGGAGCTGTGGATGGACTTCTACCAGGTGAGAAGTTATCCTGGTTAATTCGGCTTTGTGTAAAGCGTACTGACGAACCATTGAAGGTGAATCGGCACGCCAAATCTTCCAACGGGCCAAGTTGCCAAATACCACCTTGGGCCTGATATGGAGTCTCGCGGACAGGCAACAGCGGGGCGCTCTCGGGCCTAGTGAGTTCGTTGTAGCCATGCATCTGATCCAGTGCACCATGAATGGTTCTCTCCCAGCCCTTCCGGCCTCCCTGCCTCAGGCTATCTTCGATGCTGCCTCTCGGAGTCCACGCCCTCCAACTGGAGACGGACGACAACGCCCATCGCCGGGCCCTGGGCCGAGGGTTGTTCCGCCCAGCATTCCAAGCGTTCCGCCAATTCCGCGTCAGTTCGGCGCCACGAGAGCGCAAAGCCCACTCCGGCAGCAGTATACGCCACCCCCACTTCCCCCACCCTCAGCAGCTCCGCCCGGGCCTGTTGACATCCCCTGGGCTATCACTGCTGTCGAGAAGCAGAAATTCGACAATCATTTCACGGAAGTGGATACTGGAAATAAGGGTTTCATCACGGGCGAAGAGGCAGTGCCTTTCTTTTCGGGCTCAAAGCTTCCTGAAGATGCACTCGCTCAAATTTGGGACCTTGCGGACATTGAAAAGAATGGCAACCTCACTCGTGATGAGTTTGCGATAGCAATGTACCTAATTCGCCAGGAACGGACTCGTGGCACAAATGGCAAAGGGCTTCCTGACACTTTGCCCTTGAATCTTATTCCTCCTCATCTGCGTCCTTCTCTAGGATTCACACCGCAAGGTAGGCAATGTCACTGGCTTTATTCGGGTAGACTTTCGGTTCTGACTTTGAGTTAGCTGCTCCTAAACCCACAGGACAATCTCCGTTCGATGTTCCGGCCGCTGAGCCACCGAAATCAAACCTTGACGAACTTTTTGGCTTGGATGATTCGTTCACAACTGCGTCTTCGGCCCAGGCTAGCTCGTCTGGTGCCGCACCCTTGAATACCGCTCTTGCTGGATCCAGTGATTTTTCTGCTCCACGTTCCCCACTCCCTGCACCAGTTCCCACGAGTGCTCTAGGATTCCTTGGAAGCACCAAGCCCTTTGTCCCGTCAAGTTCGTTTGGCCAGAACATGATCTCACCTTCAGCTACGGGGGGTACCACCTCTAGCAAGGACACGCCGTCACATCTTGATGATCTACTAGATCCTGAAGTTAATAAGAAGTTGACATCCGAGTCCACTGAGCTTGCGAATTTGTCCAATCAAATTGGATCACTTACGAAGCAGACTCAGGACCTCAAGATGAAGCGTCTTTCCGCGGATCAAAACATCGTCAATGTGGCCAATGAGAAGCATAGCATTGAACTTAAACTCGCACAGCTGAGGCAGTCCTACGAGCATGAGGAGAGAGAGCTGAAGCGTGTCGAAGAACTCTTAGCTACGTCAAGAGCGGAGACAACCCGTCTCCGCAATGACTTTGTTATGCTTGAGGCTACGCTTTCTGATCTCCGAAATCAGAAAGGGCAAGCTCAAGCGGCGTATGATGGCGATGTCAAGGAAAACCAGTCCCTGAAGGAGAAAATGAAGTCTACCAACCAAGAAACGGCAGAGCTCAGAAGACAACTAGAGAAGCTTAAACACGACGCAAGACAGCAGAAGGGTCTTGTAGCTATCAACAAAAAGCAGCTTTCTACCTCGGAGGCTGAGCGGGAAAGAGTGAAAGGGGAAATTGAGAGAGAGAAGGCCGATCTTGCTGCCAGTCTTAGTCGCACAACCAGCCCTCAGCCTCCTGCCAGCCCCACGCTCAGTCAAACTAGTACGATGTCTACAAACCCGTTCAATGCGAATCCATTCCATAGGAAGAGCCCAACTGTTCCTGTCCAGGAAACTGCGAGCGTGGAAAGTCGTTTCAACGATCGTGGTTTCTTCGAATCTGCCATCCAGTCGAGCTTTGCATCGCCAGCCTCGAACCCAGGCCAGAATGCTTTTGACAACGTCTTCGGATCCTTCAGTGCACCATCCGGGACGGGCCCGCCACCCCCAACCTCCTTTTCACGACAGAATACTGGTAGCAAGGAGCCAGCTCGTAGCGCCACATTTTCCGCCCCGTCGGTTACAGATAGTGCCTTTGGTGGCTCTACGCCGCCTACTTCTCCTCCCACTTCTTCGTACTCGTCACATACAGCTGAGATCCCACCGTCGGTTGGAAGCCCGCATATAACTTCCGCGTTCTTGCCCCTGACTCTTAACAGGGCCGACTCTGCTACTAGTTCTGTGCAGGTTCAGGCCTCAAGCGAGTCAGCATTCTCCCGTCCTGAAACTCCAACGGCCTGGCCAGGAACGTCTCTACAGCACGAACCTAAACCGGAGCCCGAAGCGGACGCATTCAAACCGTCACCATTGTCACATTCCGCTATACTTGATCAACAAGAGCCTAAGAAACTGGAAAGGGCGAGGACTGGATCAACGGCTGGTGGTAGTCCCATTGCCGCTAGAATAAGCGATAAACGTGATTCAGCTTCGGATTTTGGTACTGTTAGCCCCAGCGTCGCCCACATGTCAGGTTCTTTCCCGGGAATCGACATCACGACCCCAATGAAACCTACCGCAACTGGGGATAGCTATATGAGCAACCGCAGTAGGGTTAGTCAAGCCAAGTCTGAGCCGTTGAACTTCGGTTTTGGAGCGCAAGACAATAGAGGTTCCCAAGCTACGAAAGATGATTTCGATGCTGCGTTCGCTGGCTTTGGCCAGACAAAGTCTGAACGTCCCGCCACAAGCAACCAGGAGTTCCCACCTATTCGAGAGCTCCAAGCCGATGACGAGAGCGACACTGCTAGTGAGACTGGGGGTTTCGACGATAACTTTACTTCCGCGAGCCCTAAAGCCGTAAAGACTACTGGGACAGCTGAAGCTCCTGAAAAAGCACCATCTGTCCTCCCAGTCCCCGAGCCAAATGTCGGCAAGCCGCTTGTTTCGAACTCCAGTACACCGCTCCCAGGTCCAAATGCCCAAGCTTCCCCGCCAACGTATACATCAACAGCTGGTGGAACAAGCAACGACACCTCGGCTTTCCCGCCAGAATTCACCAATTTGTTGCCGCCCCGAACTGACCCTACGAAGACGAATACCAATGCTCCTCCAGCCCAAACAGCTGGTACGGCTAAGATGTTCATGTCTTCTCCAGCCATGACCCCTCCAGCGACGACAAATAACCTCGACAGCCTCTTCGGGCCAGCTATCACCCCAGCCACCCAGCCAACCGCGACTGCCCCAACGACGTCCGACTACAGCGCATTCTCTTCCGTGCAGACCAAGCCCGTCACTCAACCCGTTGCGCAAGGGAAGTCGGCATTTGACGATGATGATTTTGAAAACGACTTCAAAGATCTGGGAGAAGCCCGCGAAGCTAATAGCAAGAGCGATGAATACGACAACTTCACCACCGACCATGGTTACGCCGAATTCAACGATGTTTTTGATTCACCCGGAGCGGCAAAGCACGTCCCAACTGCTCCGGTTGGAGCCAAAAATATCACTGATGACGACGAATTTTCTGCCTTCCAGTTCAATACCCTACAATCCACTCAACCCACGCAGAGTAGCAATGATGACTGGGACGCTCTGTTTGCAAGCCTCGACAAACCCGGCCCTTCAGGCCAGCCAACTAACAACGTACCTTCGATCGGTCAGGCTAATGGAGGGGACACCCATACAGACGATGCGTTCAATGTTCCCGCGCCGCCAGCAGTCGTCACCAATTTGACGGGAGGGAAGAAGGTCGATCCGGATGTGAGAAAGCTTCAAAATATGGGCTTCTCCGAGGAACAAGCTACTATGGCGTTGAAGAAGTTCGACAATAACCTGGCGGAGGTGGGTTAGTCGTTTTTGCACTGAACGATAGTGGGCATAGTGCTAACAATGGGCGGTATTAGGCTACTAACTTCCTCCTTGATCTTCCGACTTCTCCAGGAGCACGCTAAGAGCTTGGACCTTCGTGACGAAATGTCGCATCTGTAGAGGAACCTTTATTCCCTTTGGATTGAACTATTTGTCAAGAGTCACCGGCCGACAGAATAAACCTAACCAGCCCCAGCCCCAGCCCCCCATCCTTTTTCTTTCCTCACTTTCCCTTGGAAGCCTATATATATTCACTTTCATTTGGCACCCCCACTTTCACGACACAAGCATGTGCATTTAGCAAGCGTACTAGTAGTTTTGGAAGCTCCCTACTTTTCCATCACGATTCATTTCTTGAAATTCCCCATCTACCGTTCTTACCGCATGTTCGTATAGTCTCCTTTAAAGTGCTCTCCCACCAGTAGTTTTTTTCCCTTTCTATGGTCAGATTCGCAGAAAGGACCACCGAGTCCCGATTTACAAGACTGTTCGGTTGCCTCTTATAATGTTCGACAAGAAGTATAATACAATTCAAGTTTCCTTGTTTCTTCCTAATGCTCCGATGCCTCGTAGCCAGCGAGTCTAACGACCAAAACAATTGTACGCCTCCATGGTGATTCCGAAACGCCAATAACGAATCCAAACATGCGATCCAAAACCAAGGTCAAGACGACGTCTGCTCTAAGCCCTGAATTTCTTAAGGACAGTCTGAGAGACAAGCAATTGTTAGCCGATTTGTCTATAATCTGTATGTTTCGAAGAGATTGTGTGATCATACATCCTTTGCTTTCTTAACGTTTCGCGCCGTAATCTGTTTTTCACCAGACGTCTTCGCGTCTATCCCGGCTTCCTTGACAAGCCTACGAGGCGAGATTAACCAGTGATTCGGTGTCGTGGCGTAGGAGTAATTTGATAGATCATACTGTTCCAGGAATAGAGCGTAGTCGAGATATATCTGATAGCATGTGTTAGTGATCGTGGTCCCGACTCCTTGTTTACGGAACACCCAAACATACCAGGACATCAGCGTTCTTTGAGATGTTGCAGCCGGAGTGAGCCTTGATGATACGGCGGAGCACATTGCGAGGATACTGGTTTGTCGACTTGGAGGCAGCCATCGCCGGATCGTTTACACAGTTCGCCTTCGCGCAAGGGGGTTCGACGAGGATGGATGGATTGACATCGAGGAATGGCCGGCCAACACAAACAAATAACGAGAAGGCCCGTTCGTCATTGCCCGCCAGAAAACGGCCACACGACCAGGCAAACAATTTCTCGACTCACAACCTTCTTCTCTGCAAGCACACTGACATATCCCACCTTCCCGTACCTTCTGCCCTTCCCACATCGACATTGCATCGTCCCGCATCATCGCCATCGCATTTGTTTCCATCGTCATCAAAACTTCCTAATCCTCAAAAAAAAAGATAAGACGTTCTCGCGGAAATCAAAGTGTTTCTGTGGCCCTTGTTTTTTGTGCTTTTCTGATACCATCCCTCTTCGCACTCCACATTCACATTCACACGCCCACTCATACCTGTACCGGCATATAAATCCTTCAAGCTACCCTGATACCCAACCAATTCATCACCAATACATCCGATTCTAACTACGGATACCTCGATACTCTAAAAGAAATGGCGCGATCAAACAAGAAAGTTGCTGCCAACGGAGGCACAGGCACCTCGACTCCTAAAGCCGAGGAAGCTGTTCAGGTCACCAAGGAAGCTGTTGTCGACGCCCAGGCATCCACCTCGGCTGCTTCCGAGAAGCCAAGCACCAACGGTCAGGCATCCAATGCCTACACGCGAGAGGTTGAGAAGTAAGTCTTCGTCTTGGGAAGCTCCCAGTCCTTTTTCGCTTTTTGGAGATAGCTAACCGTTGGCGTTGTTCGTTCATAGGCGTCTCGCAAAGTGGTCCAAGAAGAAGGTAGTTCCTCAAATTCGATACTCTCGATAAACGTTTTTGGCACGAGGTTAACGTGGTTGGTGTTATAGCGTGGCATTGAGGCGATTGAGGCAAAGATCGCTGGCTTGACTCCTCAGGAGCAGGGCATCACCAAGTTGATCAATAACGACGAACGGAAGAAGCTCGCTGAGAAACCAACGGTCGAGGAACGCGTGAAGGAGTACCAGGACCTCGCCGGTGGCTTGTTGGCTGTCGCTGCGGTCGAGGAGAAGAGCAAGGCTGCCGAGAAGGAAACTGCAGAGGCGGAGGCCGCTGCGAACCTCTCTGCGAAGGTTGAGGAGGCGAAAAAGGCGGGATATGAGGAGGGTGTGAAAGCTCAGAAGGACGCTCTGCTGACGTGCTTTCGGTTCCTTCGGTTGGCGGGGTATAGACGCGCCGTCCCGGATGAGAACGCGGCTGAGAACGACGCAATTGAGAAGGTTCTTGTGATGGTTTACAGCTCTGAGGAATCTGCGACTGCGGCCATTGAGAACTTAGCGGCGAGTAAAGACGAGCCGGTTGAAGGGTCCGAGGGTGTCACTTGTGAGTTCATGGTAGCCTTCTGATATGTGAGGATATATATGCTGACTGTGGCTGTAGATGCCCGAATCAAGGAGATCGCGGATACTCTGTACGCCACTGAAGAGGAGACCGTTGAGCCGGCCGAGGAGGTCGCCAGCGTTCAAACATCTCATGACCTCGGAGAGTCTACAGTTATTGTTACGGAACAAGATGCTGAGACAACCCCCACTGAGGCGGTCCCTCCTCCTCAAACCTTGACCGAGGTCGTGGAAACCACGCCAGAGGCACCTGCAGTCACTGTTGTCGATGACGGTGCTGCTAATGCGGCTGCTGTATCCCAAGCCGAATCCGCGGAAGACTGGGATAACATCAAGGCTGGCGGCGAGTCGTCTAATAACGGTGCCACTGCCGAGGAAACTCCCGCCACTACTAGCTGGGCTGACCAGTCGCACGAAGAGTCGACTGCTGAGGCAGCCACAACCCAGCCTGCGGAGGCGCGCTTCCAGCAGGTTGGAGGACGCGGCCGTGGACGTGGACGTGGTTCAAGGCCGGAGGGCCAAGGTCGTGGCGGATACCACCGCGGTCGCGGTGATGGATACCGTGGCCGTGGAGAATTCCGTGGGGATCGGGGTAACTTTAGGGGTCGAGGGCGTCCTTTCCGCCCCCGAGGTGATCGAGGTGGATATAATCAGCCTCCTGCCCCAGCTCCCGCCCCAGCTCCTCCCGCCCCAGCTCCGGCGCCGACTGCTTAGTTGAATACAGTAGTCTCTTCTTTACTCTCCCCTTCTCCCTTCCCTCGCTCCCTTCCCCCGATCATCCAACATCAAATTCTACCTACCATCACGAAAACATCTGACCTAGCGACATTGCATCCTTACATATCCACATATCTCGAGACTCGTTGAATCTCTATTGTTGTTTTGCCTTCCATTATATCCAAGTTCCCCCTCTCTAAGAAAAAAGTCCATAGGCATTTTCTGGTTTGATTTTTGCTGGCCCTTCTTTCGCGGGGCTCTTTTTTGAAGCCTTGTAAGCATTTCCATCCACGGACAAAAAGATCCATCGCTATAATTTTTAAAAACGCGAAATCTTTTATTTGTCAGCATTTCTTCTCCTTATGTTCTGACGTTTTGAGGGTTTCGTCATTTCCAATATACCCTCACAGCCCTCGTTACCATTGATCCGTTCCGGCTGCAAAGTTGGCCGGGGTCTTGTGCGTGCTTTCGGCATCGCCATCATCACACATCCTCTCGTTCCATGACTCTCGAGCTCATATCCTATACCAAGCTCCAAGACTTCTCCACCAAAACTTCCGTACATACACACATCTTACCGCCACAACCCATGTACTCCTCACCATTCCCAGATCAGTCTACCTTCTCCCCACCGTCTTGTCCCATCTCCCTAGCTGTCTCTCCCAGATAATACCTACCAAATCTCCTGTCTCCCCATCGCTCTCCCAGCGCATGGTGCTCAAATATCTTTACCCTATCATGGTATCACATGCCTGTACGAAGTACGCATATGTAGTATAGATCGAAATCATGAATGCCGTGACTGGGTCTCATATATTACCAGAAAGTAGAGCAGACTGCTCCGTGAATCCCGGGACCCCGGTTATAACATATAACGTATATCCCGACACTGCGACGAGGCTGGGCCTGTGGCTTGCCTATCAACCTCATTGGCCCTCTGCCATTCCTTCCATCAGCTGTGTTGTTGTCACAGTGTCAAAATTCCCACACACCCCTCGCCAACCCTCAAAATCCTTCCCTCTCCACCGACCCTTTTTTCAGACCCTCTCACGTGTATTCTTGAAAATATCTCCACAACCACGACTTTTTGTGCCCTCGGACTTGCTGGAAGTGCCTCCAGGGGGTTCGTACATCGTTTTGCGACACTCAAAATTTTTGTAGGGGCAAAATTGCGGAAGTTTCGTTTTTCGGTGTGAGCTTCCGGGACGTGTCTGACGGTTTCCATGATGAACCTCAGAACACGGAATTCTCGACCGGACGGGTCGAGGAGTAGGGAATAGTGGAATCTGCCTCGGAAGAGGCTCTGGAGACCTGAAATGGGGGCCTTGGTTACATATTCGACGTTGGGGGGTTGGGAGTGACCCTGTAGGGATCCAGGAGGATCTCCTCACAGCCTTCGAAACACAAGTTTCTCAGTGCACATCCGGAGGACATCGGAGATGATGTTTATGTGCTGTCCGAGGCATCTCGGGAGAGATTCATGCATTTCCAAGGCTATCAGGAGGGAGTTTCGCACTCTCCTCCTCGGGGGAGGTGATATAGCCTGAGGAGGTTCACCCTGCATACCAACAACATGCATAAACGGAGGTATGCACAGGGTTTTTACGACCGAAGGTATGAACGTCCTTTCCATAACCCGAATCACCTCGTACCCCCCTATTGCCCGATCATGTATACTGCTATTCCGGCACGTTCACACCGCATTACTTGATTACCGCCCGAAGTTCCGGGTGTCATATTGTTTGTTTTATGAATACAAGCGTGTTGATTGGGTGAGAGTATCGCCATGGACCTTCACCAGGCCCAGGCAATCCCCCTTCTCCTCGTCCTCATCTTGCTTTTTTTCTACCACTCGCCCTCATTGCAGGAAACCCGGTCTAAGTTCCGAAGCGCGAGAGCGGGTGGATGGAGGGGTGGGTGCAGAGTGGCATGACTGCTCCGAAATTCGCACCACCGAGGCCTTGGAACCAAGACCACCATCATCGGGCGGGGGCGGGGTACACGATCTGTGGAAGCGAAGACGATGAGTTCCTCGATCTCGCATCGGAGAGCATTGACATGCCTTCCCTCTCAGCGGGAGTACCTGCATATCCGAGGGCGTTCAAGGGGGAGTGCCTTTATCGACACGTGGGGACGCCCGGTGTGTTTTTTCCTTTTGCGGCCCAACACATCGTGCAAAATGCAACAAGGTGGCCCGAAGGACCGTCTTTCACCGCATGCACGGGTGTGGATACGGCAAGGGATGGGTTCGAATCGTAAACGGGGAGGATGTCTGGTTGATTGAATTTATGTTATCTCATTTTTTACCCGCCGGCTTTCCTCTTGCATGTCGGGCTGCAGCCCGTCTACCGTCGACGCACGATCTTGTTGTTCTGTTCGTCGCTGCAGGTTAAGCCAAAATTGGAACTGGCGGTGAGAAAAGGGATGTCCTGCTGTGAGGCGCGCATTTTTACCCGAGGAGCACACCCGCTTCTATCCTCGAAAGCAGCCGTCGACGGTCTGGAAACTTTGCAGATGGGACGATCGGGGTTGTAATCGAGCCTGCCGTCTTTCTCGGAGTCTTTCTCGTCATCTATTTGTCTATCTGTTATAGCAGCAATAAGCATTAGACAGGTTGGCGTCCGTTTCCCATCACGCACTCACAAACGTCAAAGAAAGGCCCACAGTCAAGCCCAAGTCTCAGCAGCCCTCGGAACAGCACAAAAGTATCGATTCGGCCGGTTTTTTCCCTTAACAGACCGGACCAGAACCAGCACTTATCAGAGTTCCGACCAGGGCGAGAGAAGGTCAGTCCATCATCAGCCAACTCTGGCCTGTTCCGCGCTGGAATGTATGCACCAGCAGCCAATCTCCCGGACTTGCCATTTCCATTTGCACGCCCAGTCTGCTTCGAGCGCCCCTGCAACCCCTCCCCGTCCAACGTGCATTCCAGCCCTTTGTCTCTCATCTTTTATCTCCCCGATCTATCAATCACGCCTAGTCTACATCAACCTTCCTTGGTTTTTGATTTTTCAGTCTTCACGCTTTCCCTTGTAATACCCTCCAGCTGTTCCCAATTTCCCTCCTTTTGCCTGGTTTCGAACGTGAATGCTCGACTTTGGAAATTGTGTGGTGTCAAACGCTTTCTCTTTCCCTCGCTCAAAGAACAGGACAGGCAGAGGCAACCCTGCAAAACCATCCATCAATTGCAATCTACGTCCAGCACCACCTCCCACCTGCATCTCCATCATCATCTCCTCCATCCACCCATCACCTCCGCTGCAAACCACTTCCCACACCCTCCACAGCATATATCATCGCCACAGCATCCAAACCAGAAAACTAACACTGCCTAGCACAGCATTAAACCCATTCCCCTCAAGCTGCGCAGCCGAGCCCGTCCCTTCATCTTTTGTGTTGCGTTGATGGGTGTTTGACACCCTTCCAACAACCACCAGCCATGGCTTCAGCATCCGCCGAGGTCGACATCGCCTTGGACTCCCTCCCATCGATCGGCGTCGCAGAACCAGTACAAGCTTCAGAACTGCCACCAGAGAATCCGTCAAGTACGACCATGGACGCAGCAGCTATGGATACTTCCAAGGGCGACGAGGAACCTGATATCGGTCCCATCTTCCCTGACCACTACTACGGTGGTGGGAAGATCCCAGTGTTCAAGCCGGTAAGTTTGATTCCCGCACCAATATAACCCGCTGCTCGGCTTTTGGTCCAATGCGACAGGTGCCTGGGTTCCAGGGTTCCTGCCTATCAGCCCGCTCTCGCTTCTGCATTCGGTGATACTGATGGTTCGTTTCATTTGTAGACTATGGATCAGTTCAAGTCCTTCTATAAATTTATTCAGAAAATTGATCACTATGGGATGAGATCGGGTATCGTAAAGGTCATTCCGCCAAAGGAATGGTGAGTTATTCAACTTTATTTGTCTTCTATGATGATTACCCTCCATCTGCCTCTCCGTCTGCCAATCCATTCTTCCTACTCTCCCTTAATTATTCCCTGCGTCCATTTCTATTGAAAATCGCTCCCTTCCACTGCTGCTTGACCTTCTGATCCCTCGTTATCATCCCCATAATGGCCACCATCATCTTACACTTGTCTCCACAGGCGCGATTCTCTCCCTGCTCTCGACGAAAAGGTCAAGGATATCAAGATCAAGAATCCAATCGAGCAACATATCGCCGGTAGCACCGGCACCAGTGGTACTGGCATCTTCAAACAAGAAAACCTGCAACGCCAGAAGACCTACAATCTTCCCCAGTGGAGAAACCTCTGTGATTCGAGCGATCACCAACCGCCAGCGAAAAGAGGTGAAAGACGAAAGAACCAGGAGAATAAGCCGAAGCCAAAACCTAAGCCAACTAGGACTACGCGAAGGAGCGCGACGGCAGCTGCGGAGGAAGATGTAGAGCCGACCCAGAAGCCACTAACCCCTCCTCCTGGCGATGACACACCTGTTGTTGGAACTCCCTCCAAAGACGAGGACGATGCGAGTGAGCTACCGGCTTCTAGTGCTAAGAAAAAGAAGGGGAGACAGCCACAAGCGAAGCCAAAACGCGTCTATGTTCGTAAGACGAAAGAGGAGATGGAGGAAGCCGCCGCTGAAGCGGCTGAGATCTGGAACGGGTTCGACTATCGTTTCCCCGCAGCCGAGGAATTCACCCAGGAAAGGTGCGAAGAGCTTGAAAAGCACTACTGGCGAACTTTGACGTACAACAATCCGCTATACGGAGCTGATATGCCCGGCTCTCTCTTCGATGAAACAACCACATCATGGAACGTTGCCAAGTTGGAGAACATCTTGGATTGTTTGGGTGCCAAATTGCCCGGTGTCAATACCGCCTATCTATACCTTGGCATGTGGAAGGCGACCTTTTCGTGGCACTTGGAGGATGTGGATCTCTACTCCATAAACTATATCCACTTCGGAGCACCGAAGCAGTGGTACTCGATTAGTCAGGAAGATGCCCCCAGATTTCACTCCGCGATGAAAAGCATTTGGCCGGGCGAGGCTAAGAAATGTGACCAATTCCTACGTCACAAGACCTTCCTTGCCTCTCCGTCGTTTCTAGAATCACATCACGGTATCAAGGTCAACAAACTCGTTCATCACGAAGGCGAGTTCGTCATCACCTTCCCGTACGGATACCACGCCGGTTACAACCTGGGATACAACTGTGCAGAGAGCGTCAACTTTGCCACCGAGGCCTGGCTTGACTATGGACGAAAGTCGAAGAAGTGCGAGTGCATTGACGATGCGGTTTGGGTCGACGCCGATGAAATCGAAAGGAAACTCAAAGGCCTCCCTACAGAAGACGAGTGGTCTTCTGGAGATGAGGACGAGGACATGGGCAGCGACGGGGAACCGAACGACCTTCCTACGCCCCCCGAAAGTGTCGAGGGGGATGCAACGAAGAAGCCCAAACGCACTAAATCGACTAAGAAGCGAAAGTCAGAGGGTGAGGGTGGCCGGATGGTTAAGAAGATTAAGGTCAAATTTAACGCACAAAAACCTCCTCCGGTTAGTACCATATTCCAACGAGGCTATCAGGACAATGCTAACATACAACAGTGCGTTCTCTGTCCGAATGAAGCTAAGCACGAGGAGCTGGTGGCCACAGAGGAAGGAAAGAAGGCACATAGGTATTTCTTCACTCTCCTCCAACCATGCGAACCACTATTAACAATTGGGCTTAGATTATGTGCCATGTATATCCCGGAAACATTCTTTATAACTGACCCAGAAACGAATGAAGAACGGATCTCAAATGTTGCAGCAATACCCACCGCCAGATCAAATCTCAAATGTTATTACTGCCGCACAAAGGGTGGTGCTTGCTTCCAATGTTCCGAAACCAAGTGTGTCAGAGCCTATCATCCGACCTGTGCATCGCAAGCAGGCGTTCTTGTCCAGAATGTGCTTGTCGTTTCGGACACCCCCGATGGGTCTGCCCAACAAACACCGCCACAGACCGAGCTCGACTTCCGATGCAGGTTTCATAGACCCAAGAGGCCAAAGGATCATACCCCTGATGTTCTTGAGGAAGACCAAGGCATCATGGAGTTTGCAAGGACACTTCAGCCAGGCCTAGTAATCCAATTCCAGCTCTACCTGGGCGAAATATGTGCCGGGATTGTACGACAAAACCGGGTAACAGAACATATGTTGCTGCTTGAGATGTTGCCTAGAGGGAACATGTTCGAATTAGAGTGGAAATATGTTCTGCCGTCGTCGGTCATGAACACAGCCCCGATCATCAAGACAAAGAAATCGCGGGCATCCATGCCTAGTGTCAGGACCGATGCTAAAGGGAAGAGGGTTGCGGTCGAGCCCAGGAAGACAAATTTCTATGCCGATAAACCCATACCCGGCGACCAATTCCTGCCTGGAACGGCTCAGTACACATGGCAGGAGTTTACACCCTTCGCCGTTCCACGCAATGAATTCCAGGAACCAGCAGTCAAGATCTGGTATTACGTTGGAGAATTGTCTACTGAAAACATACCAGCATGGACGAAAGACCCTACTCTTCGCGTCGCGGACAAGAGCGCTGCTGAACCACATCTACAGCGAAGAGGTGGCAACAGTGATCTTGGCCCTCGTTACGAGACGCAAGCGGAAGAAAGGGCTCGGAACGAAGCTGCCCAGCAGCAGCGCGCAGGCTATTACCAGCAAGTTCAAGGCCAACAGCCAGGGCCATCGAACGTGAAGCAGATTCCTCAACCTTATCATACCGCTAACTGGCGACAACCACCTCCTCCACAGCCTGCAGGCCCTATTGCTAGTACAAGTAGTGGGCAGAGATTTGTTGTTGCTTCCGCGAATAATGGGCGGAGGGTATTCTACGTAAGTGTCCTTGAATCTTTCTCTCAGCAGTGATCTCGGTGACCTCCTTGTGTTGTAGAAGGGGTCGTCGAGATTACTATTTAAGCAACTGGTCCCAGACTTCTCCTCCTAACCTTCTAAATATTCTCAGAGTCCTCTCCAACCCACAACATATCAGAGCCAACAAGGAGCCACACACCGTGTCAGCTACAAGCCGACAGTATCTGGCACTCCCCCAGCTCCGCTCGGCGCTAAATCAGCAACCCAATCGAACGCCGGAGATTTCTCTGTCCCTCCCGCTCTCTCTCCGTCTCCCAACCCTCTCGGCCCCGCTACATCCACCGCCGCCCCCACAATGTTTCCAACCCAACCAACGAGACAACCCCGCGTGACCCCTTCTTAGGCAAAGAATCCCGCACCCGAGGCCGTTCAACTCGTCGAGTTCATCAAACAGCTCGCACGCGCATGGGGTTCGACTTATGCCATGCAGGATCTCGAATACACGAAGAAGGATATTTTAAAGCGCATGGACCGTTTGTGGGCTTGCGGTAGACTTCCCCCACCGAAGTCTTTCACCGAGTTTGACCGCAAAAAGGCTGTTCTTGATACTATCGCTCGCGTTTACGAGCTCCTCAATGCTTGGGGAGGCGACAACTCCCCACAAACATCACCAACCTTCGTCCATCAGAAGCAACCAACCCTCGTTCATCACAAAAAACCAACTCTCACTTCCCAGAAATCATCCACTAATGGATTCGATTTCGTCCCTTACGTCGTCACTGCTCCACCTCCAGGACACCAACACGAGTTTGTTCCTTACATCACCTCTCCACAACCAGGACACGTTCAGCAATACTCAGGCGCTCCTTATGCCTCCGTTCCACAAGAATTACAAGGCCATCAGCAATTCGGTGAACCACTCCCAATTTATGGTCCTGCTCCGCCTAGACGAAAGATCGAACCGCTCAATGACGACCAAATGGCCAATCTCGTCTCTGGCCTCCGAATTTCGCCAAGGAAGACTCGCGGGTTTTCTGAACAGGAGGAAGAGAATTATCAACAATTTGAGAATGAACTTCGCCAATTCGGACTTAACCCAGCAGAGTTCTTGCCCAAGAGACGTTGAGCTTGTTTTATACTCTTTCCTGATACTTTTCTGAGCCGCTAAGATTCCTGTGTTCACGCATTTCAACCCATTTCCTTTACACCCTCTCTTCCTAAACCCAGCTAGCTACAGAGGATGGGGGGACTATTCTTCTCACAATTTCTTAACCCCTATGACTCGGAATGTTCTCTACGATAATTAAAATCAAATCCTTTCCCCATTGACCCATATTTCCCTTGTCCCTTCTGCGTTTTTTTTTCTGTCCATGTTTTTGCTCCCGGTGTTCACTGGTTCGGATTTTTTGGTCTTGCTCCCATGGTTGCTTTATATATATCACTCTGCACGCGATGGATATGTCGCTTTTTTGTAATGAACGATCTGATGATCGATGGATAGAATTAGGCTTTAATATCTGCCTTTGTCATTCTCTGGATATGGAGGACGAATAAAATCATTTATACGTCTTGAAGAATATTTGAATACACGCTTCGCCTGTAGAGCTGTGATGCTGTAATGTTCCTGCAGCTGTAGATACTATTGGATAAAATACCACAGATACAACACGATTCTGCGAAGGAAGTCAGCTACTCCGACGTTCAGAAAGGACCCGGGGTTAACTTCACGATGCAGTTGAGGCACCTTCTAAATTTGATGACGTTTACTAGATAAATAGATCGGGGAAGATTAGGTTTGTTTCTTCTCTAGCTGTCGGTCAGGCATTCCACCTTGCTTCTGGCGATTACTCTATATACTACACTTAGACCACCATATTATCACCCTTATCACCGCGTATCATCAGTCTCTTTGCCGTCTTCGTCTTCGTCTTCATCAAGATCGTCTTCGAAGAACCGTGCTTCGCCGGTATACCAATGAATAGCGTAAGGGATGAACTTGTCCTTGAATTCCTCTCCGAGCTCGAAATCCCAGTCTAGAGGGTCGTTGTCGTCGTCGTCATCACTTTCATCGTCGCTATCGTCGTCGTCATCTTCCTCATCTTCATCGCTATCATCGTCTTTGTTTCCGCTCTCCTCGTCTTCGTCGTTTTCGGCGTCTTCGTCGCTGTCGTCATCGTCGGAGAGGCTGTCTTTCCAGGAGGTTGTCCCGAAGAAGTCGAAAAATGATTCTAGGTCGAGGTCATCGGGGTTCTCTGGGAACGAACGTTAGCTATACCTGGTCTCGTACCCAGACGTCACAAAGGTGGTGGTTATCTGTCACTTACCAACGGAACCAAACACCACGGCTGTAATATCCTGACCTTCCTTCCAATCAATCTTACACCCAGTAGCCTTCAAGTACTTCAACTCGCAATAAATTTCATCCCCGTCCACTTGTCGTTCGTAAAGAAACTCCTTCGTAAGCGACTTGTTTCTAAAGAACGGGTTTGGTTTAAAATCAAAGATGAGTCGGAAACCGCAGGTATTATTTCCCTCGGTCGTCGAATTCGAACCCGCGTCCAAATGAGAAATCAGAATGTCGGTTAGATAACTCAACGCCGGTTCATCTCGTTCTTGAATCCAATTTTTTATCGATGGGTTGTTTTTCATAGCTTGTAGCCAGAAATGAGGGAGGTTTCCGGGAGTAGGAGCTTCCGCGGCAGGTGATGTTTGACCGTTTACTACTAACGCACGGGATTCGAAGAGACTTTGACATCGTTTGAAGTGCTGGCGTTCGAGGTCCCAGAGGGCTTGTTGGTATTCGATGTCTAAGGTGAGGAATTGGGATTGGATGGATAGGAGTTGGGTGAGGGGACCGGCTAGGGTAGGGTTTAGGTCGATGAATTGGGATTGGTATTCGTTTCGGGGGGGGTTGATGACTGTGGCCATGTTGATGGCGTTTTTTGGGGGGTGAATGTGGTTTTGCAAGTCAGACTAGACTGGTGAATGTGACAGCATATATGATGGTAATCGGTCTGGGAAGACAGAAGGAAAGCAAAATGATGCCTAAGAGGAGTTCACCCTAATAACTCAAATTTGAATACCTGGCGGGGTAGCTGCTGGTGAGACTTGTATCGTAGACAGCAAGACCGAAGGAGGGGTTAATAGGGTCCCGAGGGTCATAGGAGGGAACCCAATTGTATACATACATGGGCGTAGGACACAAAATGCAACAAATAATATAGGTGAGGAAAGGCGGGCTGACTTGGAAGCAACCGAAGATTCGACGTAGGTGATATATATAGTTAACCTATCACAGTCGACGGAGTGGGTATACCCCCGGTTGGATATCCAGTGAAGGATAGACGGGGGGGTCTGGTGGGGGCCTAGACTATTGCGCTGTCGATGCGTATACATGTATGATTCATGATTGAATGCACGACGCAATATTAATCGAATATGAGTAGCCTCGAATACAAGCCTAAGTTCTTAGGCAAATCCCTAAGCAGGTATGGTGCATACAGTGAAAATTCCGTTGAGGAAGGGAAGGTTCCAGTTGGAGGTTAGGATTGCGTCTTTTCAAAGAATAAATCCTATCCACTGCATAAACTCATGGCTTTCATTCGTCCTACCCCCACAATGACTTTATTATAAGCAGGACGAGTCAGTCGAGATTACGCTCACCGGCATGTATAATATATCTTTGGGCCCTACACTGCATGTAGGCATGCAGGAGTCGAATCCTACTTTCTGCAACAGTTGGTTTACGTTGCAGATATTCCGCCAATGTATGGCGCATATTATACAGCTAGGATCTGTCCTACGACGGATACCTTCTATATAAAATTCACAGAAAACTGAGAAACTAAGTATGCAGGGAGCGGGTGATATATTCAAGGATCCGGCTCCGCAGTTGCATCGCCAGCCGTCTGCCGTCTATCCGTCGGCCTAATCAGTAGTTTTGGAGGAAGCCGTGCATGTAACATTATGTGGCACCCCGCCCCGCCATGGCTTCCTTCGTGAGCTTAGAAACGGGGGCCCTTCTCTGCCTATATAGAATAATGGGATGTTACAGACATTGAATCTGGTATCTGCTTTGGTTTGGTAGCAATGTGGTATTGGAACGTCTGCCAACCACTGCCCCGGTGTCGTCCACCACAGCAGTGGCAGCTACCCCCTCCTCAACCACCCCCTCCTCGCCCTGCTCCTCGTTTACTACCCCCTTCTCGTCCTGTTCCTTGCTTACCTGCTCCTCCTCGTCCTGCTCCGTGTTTACCATCTCCTCGTCCTGCCTCGTGTTTACCGCCTCCCTGCCCTGCTCCTCAGTTCATTGTCCTGAAGGTACGTGTACTCCACATCCTACTCAGTCAATAGTATACCCTCAAACTCACCAACCTCAAAAAGCCGCGGCGCAACATGGGTCACGAAGCAAGACTCAAACGAGAACGGGACCGCGAACGGTATAAAAAGGAGACCGCACGGCAACGTCTCAAATGCGAGGAGCAGAAGGAACGTTTAAGGGAACGAGAACGGGCAAAACGTGCTGCCTTAGAAAAGCAGATTCGTCGAAACGATGCCGCTGTGGCAAAGTTACAGACTAGAGTGAACGACTCGAAATGGCAGGCGAAACTGGGACAGGCGCAGTATTATAATAACCTGGCTCAACAGAAGCAGAGTTATAATATCCAATTAGCCCAGCAGCAGTATAACGCCAATCTTGCTCAGCAGCAATATAATGCGAACTTAGCTCAACAGCAATACAATGCGAATCTGGCCCAGCAACAATATAATGCAAGTCTGGCGGCCCAACAGCAGCAACACCAGGCGGATCTTGCCCAGCAGCAGTATAATGCCAATTTAGCCCAGCAACAATATAATGCCAATCTAGCTCAACAGCAGTATAACGCCAATCTGAATGCAGCGAACGCCCAGGCTGCCCTCGATGCCGCAAATGCAAAGGCAAAATCCGACTTGGACGCAGCGAACGCAAAGGCCCAAGCTGATCTGAACGCTGCAAAGGCCCAAGCTGACCTGGAAGCTGCACAGGCGAAAGCCCAAGCTGATGTGGATGCAGTCAAGGCACAAGCTGCCCTGGACAAGAGCGAGGACGAGAAGATACAGCAGGGACTGGTCGCTCAGCTCGCATACCAAAGGCTTCAGAATGCCATGCTCCTTTACATGCTGAATCCGGCTGCGAATCCTCTACCCCCTGGGATCCTAACCGCGAGCATGCCCATTGCCGCTACCCAAGCTCCAGGTGCGCCTATGGGTGCACCAGTCGCTGGACCCGGCGGTCCTCCTTCATACCCTGGCGGATTTCCCGGAGCTCAAACTGCCCAACCAGCAGTCAACCCTGCATCCTTTAGCGGGGGTAGTCAGCCTGTGGCCCCAAATATGCCCTCACGGCCGGCGAAATCGGGATCCCGTAGTAGGAGTAAAAGAAACCCAAGGACGAGTGGGAAGCGATCGAAGAAAGCCTCGAATTAGGAAGGTTGAAAAGAGATGGCTAGCTTCTCAACTCAGCCCTCTATTTGTATTGTATCTTTCTTCCTGCTGGGTTCTGTCCATTGCGAGAGGCTTTCTTGCTGGGAGTTTGTATAGGAGAGGATAGTACTCAAGAACCACATGTTCCTAGGTAGCTTAATTATAAGATATCGAAGTAGTTAACCTTTGTCAGGAATATTGTCTTTTAAAATGCCAAGCATGGGAAACGTACCAACTGCCATAATTTAAGTCTTATACGAGCTCGAGCTTCCGGGATAACTAACAGAGTGGTCCAGTCACCAGACCTGTGGTTGAAAGATTTCTTGACTAGGTTGAAAGTATAGTCGTTTATGCTCATAGCGTAGAATGTTAAGTTGCTAGTCCATCGTTACCAGGCACGCGGTGTAGTCCCTGCTCCCCTGTCAAAGCTAGGGGCCTCGGCAAGGAGCTCCAACCCCGGTATCCCAGAGCTTAACAACCGCCCCGAAGCTCACACCCACCACGGACAAACATGCACCACCGCCCATCATCCACCCTCCAACGACTCCAATGACCGACCTGCTTACCCTGCTCCCCAATATATACCGTACAAACCCGAGCTTACGTTCTTTACTCGACCGCCACACTCCTTCATTTGACCAATGCGGTATTACGACTGTCGACCTGGTCACGCTTGACCCGAGGACTATATGTCAACGCGCCAGGATCAGTTTGAACGATGTGAATAAGATCGTTGATTCTGTTCGTGATGCTTTGATTGCTGAGACTATTGGAGGGCCTGTTGGGGCGCCTAATTTACGGGGTGGTGGTGGGAGTGGAGGGGCTACGCCTATATCTACGCCTTTGGGGACTCCGTCGAGTAATGGTGATGGAGGCGGTGGTGGTGGTGGGGTGACTAATTTTCGGGGAAGGAATATGGAGGCTTTGAGTCGACGGCAGAGGATGGTGGAGTTTGGGGATGATGGGGTTGACGGGTTATTAGGTGGGGGGATTATGACTGGGAGTTTGGTGGAGATTGTGGGTGAGAGGTTGGTTATTTCTCTTCCTTTCACTTGTTATTCTTCTAGGTCAATAAATTTTTATGAGAAGCCTATGCTAATATGAATTTTCTACATCGTAAACAGCGGCGTCGGCAAAACCCAACTATTACTCCGTCTCTGCTTCTCAATCCAACAGCCGCCTCATAACCGTTCCGCGATATACATCTGCACCGAATCCCAGATCTCCACGAAGCGAATGTTATCCATGCTCGACCACCTCGTTTCGATGCAGGTGCCGGGGTATCAGGCTCTTACTATGAATCGGATCCAAACGGCCATGTGTCAGTACCTCGATACGCTGGAGCATATAGTGAAATATCAACTACCGCTCGCGATCGAGAAGTTTGGGGTGGGATTGGTGATTGTGGATAGTATTGCGGCGAATTTTAGGGTGGATGATGAGGAGGTTGAGGGGGCTGCTGCTGGTACGGGTATAGGTACGACGACGGCGATGAGGTATAAGGGGAAGAAATATCAGAGTGCAATGTTGGCGAAGAGGGCGGGGGATATTGTGCGCCTTGGGATGTGTTTGAAGGAGATGGCTGTGAAGTATAATATTGCGGTTGTGGTGGCGAATCAGGTTTCTGATACCTTTGTGCCGGTGAGGAATCGGTATAGGGGGTTGGATGGTATGGGTCCTCCACCACCGTCGTCGTCGTCGATGCAGCAGCAGCCTCCGCCTTCTTCGATGTTTTCGTCGAGTATCGAGCCGCCCATGACGCAGACGCAGACTCAAACACAGTCGGGAGGGGCATCGCAGGAGATTCCGCTGGCGATGTCGCAGTATGGACTTCCGACGGACGATTTGATGATGACGTATGATTACCAAGCGAAGTGGTTTACGGGATGGGGGGAGGAGATAGGGGACATTGGACCTGAAGGGAATGAAGGGGATGAGATTTTGGCGCACGCTTTGGGGAAGCTAAAGACGCCCATGCTGGGGATGGCGTGGACGAATCTTTTGGATGGGAGGGTTGTTTTGGTGAAGGGGAGTGCGAGGGGGGAAGAGGAGGGGGGACTTGTACCAGAGGATGGAAATGGTGAAGGGAAGACAAGGAGGTGGGCTAAGGTTGTTTTTGCGCCGTGGGCGGAGAGTGGGGTTTTGCTGGAGTATGAGATTTCGGCGGGAGGGATGAAGAGTGTTAAGCCGGTCGGTGAGACGGGAGATACAGCACTATAAAGGATCATGAAAGGGTGAAGGGGTTGAACTTGACAGATCTAGATTGGCATTTCATGTTGCATATGGCGGGCTATGTTATGATACCCATATATGGCGGTGGATTTAGCGTGGTGTTTATGGCGTTCCACTTTACTTCAAATCCAAAAGCATCTTTCGATCTCTGCTACTCCTAAGACTCATATTTCGATTATCATGATATGGACATGCGTAACCATCGTCTACTGTACTCGGGCTCAAAAGGGCATTTGATTTCCACTATTCTATTACACCGAATTCGTAACCATTTCCACGCACAGAATCAAAAGACAGAACGCCAGAGAGTGGGATCATCAACACTGAACAATAACGCCGTTTTGTCCCGAAACTATCGAATATGCATTTTTCCCGCTTTGGTCCTTCTGCTTGTGGTAAAAACGACACAACAAAGGCTTGAAAAAAAGGCTATGTTATACGGAGGTAAGGAGGGATAAGTTATCAATTATAGCTACCTTATTGCTATTCAATGTCGATAACTTCTTTGCCTCGCAGTGTTCTCCCCGATGATTCACCCGTAGGTGTAGCCTTGCCCTTACCCTTTGGATCTGCTGATTCGTCTCTATCTTTTCGTTTTGCGGCACTACGTAAGGATTGACCTTGCCCTGAGAACGTGGCACCACTGGAAGACCCCGCCTCTGCTCCTTCAGTTTTCTTGACAGGTATGATTTCGTAGCCGAAGAATAGAGTACCGGGTGGGAGTCTTAGCGGCTTCGGTGGGGGTTTTCCGTCCCTCATTAATGTTGTCGTGTCAATAATCCTGCCATTTGAAGGTGGTCTGATCGAGCTCGTTGGTGGGGCAGCTACACTTGATGGCGGTGGTGGTGGAGGGGCAGGTGTTCCTGGTTTGGATCTGCTCTTTCTGTTGACTAGTTTCTGCCCGGATCCAGAGAATGCATCGGATGGCTTAAGGTGTTTGTTACCCGATGAGCCCGGTGCTAGGTCTTGATACCCAATCTGGGCGGCCATAGCACCTTGCCCTGCGGTTGGTCCGGCTCCACCGGCTAACGCCGAAGACGGCCGTGTGGAGTTTACGCTGCTAGCGGGTTTGCTCCTCTCGGGTTCGACGTAGCCGACGGGGGCTGCAAAGTCGACTTCTATATCTGTTTCCACGACTGAGATGGCGCCATTTCTAACATTTGGCTTGACTTCCAGGACTGCTATCTCAAAGACTGTGTCGTTGTAGGAGAAAGAGAAGATGTCGTCCTTCGTTAGTGCCGAGAAGTTGCGGAGAGCATTTTCGAGAACGGCTTTGGGGTCTGAGATGTCGAGGAAGTCGACGGATTGAGGCTGCAGCTTGATGAAGGAACCGGGGGGTAGGTCGGTGGATTTGACTTGCATCAGGTCGCCGGGTTCTAGGAGGAGGGTTTGCATGATCTATTCGTTTGAAGATGAATGTATTAGCTTTCTGGGACTTCGTTGAAGCTTAGGTTTGCTAGGTATACGCACCCACTGTGGTAGATATATCCTCCCTTCCTCAGCCACAAACTCGAGCACACCGCAGTGGGTGAGTTTTCCTTTCCCGTTATGAAGTTCGAACAGCATGGGATACGAGATATGAAGGCGGGTCAGCTTGTCGAGAGCACTGGGCGGCATGATAACCTTGCCGCCGTAGTTGAGGTTCTCTCGCCCGGTTGGCATCATAGCGACGGGGTAACAACGGTAATACTCGTCGAAACGGCGTGTGGCGCCAGGGCGAGGCATGCCGCCGCCGCCATCAAAGTCATCGTAACCGTAGCCGAAGTTCTGGAGAGTTTCGTAGTAGGACATGTTAGTTGGTGGCGGAGGAGGTGGGGGAATTGGTGGTAGTGGGAGTAACGGAGATAGCAGTGGTGGTGGTGTTTGGGCACGAGTAGGAGCAGCAGGAGGAGGGGGAGGAGGACGTCGGCGGGGACGGGAAGTGAAGAGGTGCCTGAAGCGGTCCATCTTGGAGACGACGACGATGTGATAGGGAGCGGATGTAGGGTCAAAGACGCTGGACTTACCATGGTGAGAAGTAGATGGTTCTCGAGGATTGTGGGGAGCCGGTGTCCAAGCTACAGTGTGGAGGAGCGGAGGGTGTCGAGGGAAGGTTGAAGTTCGAGTGACAAGGTTCGCAGGTGGGATGACGACAGCACGAGCTGCTTCTAATACTCAGAGCCGGGACAGCTGCTTATTCAGCGACACCTGCTCGTTTTACTTCCAGTTCAAAATCGTGCAAGCTGGAGTAAGTTAATTAAGCTGGAATAAGCTCTGTGAAATAGAATAAATTACCTAAGGTAGAGAGAGGGGGAGAGAGCATGGAGTAATAGCTTAGTCGTGGTGGTGTGCAGGAGCAGGGTAAGTTGGGTGGCAGGATCAGGCCGAAACGCGTCTACCAAACCAAACCATCTTTTGCTCTGCGTCTCTGCGCCGTCTCGAAATTTCATTTCCTCCACCGACAGCAACCTCATCTTCTCGCCACACGCACACACCCACGCCGCCATTGCTCCTCCGACTACCCGGCCCCTGGAATACTGCAGGAACAGTAGTTTTTATTAATTGATACGATTCAAGATGGTACTTCTCATCCATTGAAGGAAAAAAACTCTTGCGCTCGTGGGCACTGACCGAACGGCCAAACAGCAAGCCATAACCACGGTCTCTGAGTCCAGAGACATCCGTGGTCTCAACCTCATCGCATCGCATTCTCACATTCGCGGCCTCGGCATCGAACCGGATACCTTACAACCACGATCCAATGCCGCACAGGGTCTCATTGGCCAAGAGAAGGCCCGAAAGGCCGCTGCTGTCATCCTGCAGATGGTTCGCGAGGGAAAGATCGCTGGTAGAGCTATCCTGATGGCCGGTCCTCCGAGGTACGCGTTATTTTATCGATCCCTGGTGACCTTCGTTTGGGGAACTATCTATGGTTTGGTCGCTGACCTGCGTTTGCGAATCGTAGTACCGGAAAGACCGCCATCGCCATGGGTATGGCGCAGAGCCTTGGGTCCGACGTCCCATTCACCATCCTCACATCCACCGAAATCTTCTCGTTAGAAATGTCCAAGACGGAGGCTCTCACGCAGGCGTTCAGGAAGTCCATCGGTGTCAGGATAAAGGAGGAAACGGAGATAATTGAGGGAGAGGTCGTCGAGATCCAGGTTGATAGAACGGTCACTGGTGTATGCATCATCTGTCACTTAGATCCCGATGAACCGGCGTAGGAGGGCTAAAATTTGGCGTTTTATTAGGGCACAAAACAAGGCAAACTCACGATGAAAACGACCGACATGGAAGCCGTCTGGGACATGGGCGCCAAAATGATCGATAGCATGTCCAAGGAAAAAGTCATCGCCGGTGACATCATCTCCCTCGACAAATCCTCTGGGAAAGTAACCAAGCTGGGCCGATCATACGCGAGAGCTAGAGACTACGACGCTATGGGACCCGATACCAAGTTCCTACAATGTCCGGAGGGAGAGCTCCAGAAGCGACGGGAGGTCGTTCACACTGTTTCTCTGCACGAAATCGACGTTATCAACTCCCGCACGCAGGGTTTCCTGGCCCTGTTCTCAGGTGATACCGGTGAGATCAGGTCGGAGGTCCGAGACCAGATCAACATCAAGGTTGGAGAGTGGAGGGAGGAAGGGAAGGCGGAGATTGTACCCGGTGTTTTGTTCATCGACGAGATTCACATGCTGGATATCGAGTGTTTCTCGTACATCAACAGAGCTTTGGAAAGCGAGCTGTCGCCGATTGTTATCATGGCTTCGAACAGGGGAACAACGAGGATAAGAGGGACAAACTACAAGTCGCCGCACGGTCTCCCGATAGATCTATTGGATAGAGTGTTGATTATCCCGACGCTGGGGTACTCTGCTCAAGAGATTGAGCAGATCCTTTCGATAAGAGCGCAGGAGCAGGAAGTCGATTTGGATGCCAATGCGCTGTCCCTCCTGACGAAGATCGGGTCGGAGACCTCGTTAAGATACGCCTCGCAGCTTATCACGACCGCTAATATGATCGCATCGAAACGTCCTAAGAAGACGGTTACGGTGGATGATGTTAGTCGCAGCTTCAAGTTGTTTTTGGACACCGGTCGTAGTACAAAGGTAGAGCCTCAGAACCTAGATTCTACTAATCTTTAACGCTTGCTAACTTTTTGGTCTAGTATCTCGCCGAATATGAGAACCAGTTCATCACGGATGCTTCTTACACCGTGATTGGAGAAGAAGCTACTGGAGAAGCCATGGAGCTATCGTAGCGGTAGTCATGACCCTTTTGTGCGATATTTAGCAGGACACTTTGTTGCTTTTACCCCGTTTTAGTGGGATTTACGATCTAGACCCGAGGACCTTTTGAATCTTGTCTGTTCATTAAAAAATATGATACCTCTGCACACACACGCATTGCCTTAAAGAGAGATAGACACCCAGATCGAGCTGGGAATGCAAGGGAATCAACCCAAATTAATTTCTACGCCTACCAATTGTTATATCATGAACCAGCTGCGCACCCTTACCAATCTGATATTGAGATATGTCAATTATATGTAGGCGTTTGCCAGGCGTGGCGGTTTGAATACCAGCCAGTGCGAATGTGCTGTGTGCTGTGCGCTGTTACTATGCGACGCTCCGCCAATGGTCTTTGTTTACGCCATCCTTCGACCTCATCTTCTCATCTCCACGCTCCTTTCGCATCTCCATCAACCATCTACCCAGAGTCGCACCAGCTTGTATCGAATATGAACCGCTGCCAATAACAGAATATCCACATCAGAATACCGCCAGAGCAAGCTTGATCCGAAGCTCGGACCACTGTACGCGAGGCCTGCTCGTACCTGTTCGCCAAAATGATGGGCTTAGGGCTTCCCGCTCTCACCCCTCGTGATGTATGTCTCCCGACTCCAGAGATCAAATTTCAGCTTCTCGGGAAGAATCACTGGCTGATATCTACGATTGTAACAGACCCAATCACTCTGGTACACGCCGTCCCACACCTTCGGATATACCGTCCCACCGAAGCCACCGACGTCCGCCCTTGTCCAATCCACACAGCAGACACCAGCCGCTGCCAATCAACATAGTCATCACCAACAATACCGCGCTCAACGCGATGCCACACGTTCTGCACTCGCGGCCTACGGGCCCTCGGCTCTCCAGCAACTGGCAATCGACGAAGACGCGGTCGAGAAGCGGAAGTTACATATCGCTCGCTTCGGAGCAACGTGGATTAAACCGCCCGGGATGATGAAAACTTTGCAGGGTGTTATTGATGAAGAGTTGGAGAGGGCTGAGCAGATGGCTATGGAAGGGGAAACGACGGTTGATGAAGGGGCTTTTACGCAGGATATTAACATGGTCGGTGGAGAGCCCGTTGAGATGGTTGAGGAAGGAGAGGTAGAGGAGGGCGAGGAGGACCTTGGAGAGGAGGAAGAGGGTGAGGAGTTGGAGGTTGGAGAGGAAGGGTTGATGGAGGAAGGAGAGGTTGATTTAGATGCCGACATCCCCGAAGCCGATAGCACTGGTTGGAGTGAGGATGAGGATGAAGAGGAGGAAGAGGAGGAAGAGGAAGAGGATGACGAAGAGGAAGAGGAAGATGTTATCGAAGAAATGGATGAGGAAGAAGAAGACGAAGACGAAGAGTATGATGAGGTTGACGGCGAAGGGGTCTCGACCTTCGAAGAAGGAGAGTCCGGTGTCGACGAGTTATCTGCTATCGCCGATACAACCCAAGGCAGCATTGACGATGAGTTCTCTGAGATTGGAGACGGGTCTCCACGTCCGATTACACCTGGTCGTGTTCAGCGTCGCGGCACCCCAACTTCAGCCCGAAACGTCGGGCCCCCGAGCCACTATCAGAACATGCGCAGGTTGCCCGGGAGAATGCAGGCATCTGGGAGCTCGCCCTTGGGAAGACAGGTTACTACGCCTGGGAGTAGAACCACACGACGTGGACGAGCCGCGCCGGTCGCTGATAGCTCGGTGATGTACATGTCCGGTGATGAGATGGAGGTCGACGATTAAACAGGCCTTCTATCTGATATATTCGACATGACATTTCGCCTTGCTTTTTGGTATCTTCCCCTAAAAATACAACTGCACCCTTATTTCTCTTTCTGGGTGAGAGCTTTCCTTGAGCGTGCCTTCCTCTTCTCGTCTTTCTTCTTTTCGATTGGTCATGTATCATGGGTGTCCGGCGTTTCCCAGCTACACGAATACTACGACATTGCATTTGCATCGCGAGTGGCGTTTTCGGGCTGTTTTGGGTGTTTTCCTTCGCCTGTACTTCTACTCATCACGATTACCTCGACTGCTAATGTTACTGATACTGCGACACAGATACGGGACCATGTTATACCTTATCTTGGAATATTGGTACGCTAGCATTCACGAGGATATAATACAAAACTGCATACTTACTACTTAAACTAGTTATATATGCACAAACCTTCGCCCTGTGAGAACTTACAGCAGTGTTCTGGAAGGAAGATATATTATGTGCATGCTTCCATGCAGGCCTGACGTCGGTATGAGACAAAGCATCACATGACAGTGGAGGTAATGGCATTTCCCGCCACACGAGGATTAAGTAATTGAGAACGAGGATATCAGGCGGGTACGTAACGCGATCCATTCCGAAGATAAGTGCATCCGCCGGTGGCTTTGTCGTTTGGTTGCTTTGTGCCTGCGTCTTTGAACATTTGGCCCGACTCGTTCCCCCACCGCAGGATTCGATTCGATCGTGCATACACATCACAGTACCCATAACATAACATAGCATCACATACCGTGTCATCTCATTCCATATCGCCTCATATCGCCCGGTAAGTGCCAGTCTGATCTGATCCGGTGTCCGTACTTGATTCGAAAGCCCGCCCGTTCCCGTACGGGCAGTTCTGCCATCTGATCCCCCCATATCGAAGCTTGAAGCTTGAAGCTCCCCAGCCGGACTGCAGATGCACTCTTGATACCCAGACCCCCAAGTATTCCAGGTACTTCCCTGAGCAGTTCTTAGCTACCGCGGCGGTGATGTCGTATTGTTAATCAAACTATCGACCGTCCGTCTTGGTGCCGGCCAAACTTGCGCTTGCAAGATCTTGAAACGACATCGCCAACATCTGGCCTCACACCCTTATTAACCGCTGTCCCTTCCCACAAACACCATCCGTCCCCTCCCAAGACAACGTTGAAGCCTCTCTCCATCTCTGCCTGAAGCTCTGCCAGACCAGTAGAATATCCTTACTCATCGCTAGCTTTCTTTCTTTGCCAGAGAATACCAAGGAATCTCTCGCTTTTCTGCTTGGGAACCCGTCCATCAGCTGATAAAAAGGGCCCTGTTTCTCCGACCCCCAATCTTCCGAACTTCCAAAACCACCATCGTCATCACCATCACCATCACCCATCTACCAGCATCCCCAGCCTCACAAACGTAAGCCTCATCTGTTCTCCCCTCCCTCCCCTCTCCCACCGAGCTCCAGCCCCGGCTCGCTTCTGCTTCCGAGCTGTTTTCAAATATACTATCTCAAGAGTTAATAACGCCTACTAACGTTTCCTTTAGAACTCTAATTTAGAGCTTTCCAACTCTCAAGCAACATCGCCATCATGAATCCAGAGTGTACGGCATCCCCCTCCATCCGCGTCTGATATCTCCGTCAGAGCTCTACCCAGGACCTCTCCGTCTCTCCGTATCCTTCTTTTCCTCTGCTAACTCGTGCTCGGATTTCCGATCTGTAGATGTATCCCCCTTTCCTGAGTCCATCAGGACATCTACCGTCCCCTGCTCCTGCCGCTGCTTCCCAAGCGCCTCCTCCTGCACCCTGCCCCTCTTGTTCCATCGCGCAATCTTGCAGATAGAGCACACGCGACCTAGGTCCAGATCGAGCCATGGCTTCACCGAACGTTCCGACCTCTCCGACCTCTCCAACGTCGGAGCAAGCTCGTTTTCCCGTCATCCCTACCTCTCCAACGTCTACTTCTCCAATGTCGTACAGATCGAAACAAAGGCTAACCAAGTCGGGCGGTTCCGTCCCGGATCTCGAAAGATACGATTACCTCTTCAAGCTTCTCCTCATCGGTGACTCTGGTGTCGGAAAGTCTTGCTTGTTGCTCAGGTTCGCCGATGACACATACACCGAATCCTACATCTCGACCATCGGTGTTGATTTCGTAAGCTTCACCTTCCGGATGATGCCGCAATGAGTTTGCCTTGGATATGTTTACTGAACTTTTTGGATGCAGAAAATCCGCACAATCGAGCTCGATGGCAAGACTGTGAAGCTACAAATCGTATGTCATGACACATCCTTCCGCCTCTTTCGATAGCGTAGCTAATATATTGTTTTTCAGTGGGACACTGCTGGTCAAGAGCGATTCCGCACAATCACTTCGTCGTACTACCGAGGTACGCCGGTTCGAGAAACCCTACGGAGGAGCTAGGAGACTAACAATTACTATAGGAGCCCACGGTATTTGCGTCGTCTTCGATGTAACGGATATGGGTAGGCTCCTCATCAAATCTACGATATTCTCTGATAGATGAACCGCTAACAGGGACGCAGACTCCTTCAACAACGTCAAGCAGTGGTTGCAGGAAATCGACCGATACGCCACAGAAGGTGTTAACAAGCTTCTCGTCGGAAACAAGAGCGACATGTCGGACAAGAAAGTCGTGGACTACACTGTCGCGAAGGTACGAATTTCACAGTCCATCCGAGGAGCTCTCTTGAAAACCCTGCTTGAAATCCACTAACATCGAATCTTTTTCCGTAATAGGAATTCGCAGATAGCTTGGGAATCCCATTCTTGGAGACTTCCGCAAAGAATGCAACAAACGTTGAACAAGCCTTCTTGACCATGGCCCGACAGATCAAGGAACGCATGGGAAGTGCTACCCAGAACAACAAGCCCACCGTTTCCGTCAACGCCGGTCAATCGGTCAGCCAGCAATCCAGCGGAGGCTGCTGCTAAACACCGGGAAACCGCCAGAGGAGAGAAAAACCGAAGAAAGAGAACTGGAAGATCATTGAAGAAGAGCTCGTAGAAATTTGTTGTTTCGATTTGGACATAAAAGGGAAACTGCGAATTTTTGAAACGAAAACTACGATGAACGGACTGGGATTTTTTGTCCGTTTTTTTATGTCTATTAATTGAAAGCGCTTCCTTTTCGCAATACTCCGTCTTCCTCACCCTCTTTTTTTTCTCTTCCTCTCTTTTCTCTCTCGTTTCCTATCGGGAAAACCCAACCCTCGTGAGATACGAACGCTCCTTCTAGCCAAAATACGATAGAAACGAATTGAGGGCGGTCATATCTGGGCCGATGTCCTGGTTGCGAAACGGAGGATGTTACGACATGGGTGTCTCTTTCGGGGAGAGGAAGTAAGAAACGAACCGCGAAACGAAGTGAGCGGGAGAGGGGTGCTAATGGCATTTGGAGAGACTCTTCGTCTTTCAGTTGGATCGCGACTGTACCACCACATATTCCTTCTTTCCTCTCTCTCTATCTATCCCGTTTGGACGTTTGGATTCCTTTTACACTGCTTCCTCCTTGTTTTCCTTTCCTCCTTCCGTTTTCCCAGCTGCTATCTAATTGTTTATCCGCCGGTTGGACGGGAGTTCGTTGTCGCGTCTTTTGATATTTTGGCTGTCTTGTTTTTCTTCTTCCTCTTCATTCTTGTCTTTACGGTGGAAATATGAATAAATGGATCCTACTTATTCTGCACTTCTCTTGTCCGTAAGTAAGGAGTACATTTGACGTACTCGTAGACGCATTGATACCGCGAACAATGCATGCCGGCGCGTGCTGGAATTCGTCCCAACTTTCGAGACGGCATGCAACAGCCAAGAGCCTGGGCTCTCGTCGACCCGTTTCTTTCAAAAGGCACCTGCACGAGGGATGCCTATTGACCAGATCATGTCGAAGAGGCAGGTTAGGAGCGGGTCAGCCGATTTTCTGGTCCAGTTTGCGTGAGGCATTGCATCGGCTGGGACCGGTGTTTGCAGCCCCGCAAATGGCGTGCATTTTGGACCCCTCGCAGATGTTGTCGATAAGCTTCCCCTTCTAACCAGGTCAACTGCTTGATTCGGAGCCTCAGAATTTCTTCTGTGCCGGAAGCCGTCGATATTTTTCTCATCTGTGAACAAGGGTAAGTACCTGTACTTGACGTTTTTTCTTTCCTTTGGTCGGTGCTTTTTTTCTTTTTCTTTTTTCTCTGTCATTCAATCTACGTAACTCTCAGAGGGATTGAGAATATTGGACAGAACTCGGGCTTCGGCAGCTGCAGAGCCCTTACGTGCATGACCGAAGGCGACTAGCTTATAAGGAACCCCACATCGTATATATAAGACCCACTGTATGGCTATCTACACCGATAGTTTCCCTCCCCCACCAATTAATCCACTGACCGAATTGAATGCAAAGATCTCTCCCGCGGGCAGCCAATTCGTTGCTAACTTCCCGTTTTAGCTGCTCTCAGGTATCAATATCGCGCAGTCCCCGTGCCATCCCACTCTTAGCTGCTCGTACGACTGCGTTCCGGAAACGATATATAACAGCTCTTGGAACTTTCCTAGCTCCCTCTTGCTCTTCTACATTCACAACTGTTACCAAAGCTGTCAATACCGCCACCGCTGTTTCTTCGAGATCGGTAATTGGTCGTTCGAGGGGTACTAGAGGTTATTTGGAATCGAAAAGTGTTATTGGATTGGGAGTGAGGTTTTGTCGTTATTCTACTTCTTCGGCTTCAACGCAGGTTTCTGAATACGCAGGCAGGATGACTCGCGACGATAGAGATGTGCTTCCTGAGGAGTAAGTTCCAAGTTTATAAGCCTGCCTCTCCTAGATTTACTCATTTGTGGATGTATCTTGGTTGGTTCCTAAAATGATGTCGAATTTTGCTAATCCACGGGCTTTGGATAAACACACAGGGTGAAGCCGATTCACTACGACCTCTCCATCTTCAACATCGACAACAAGGCCTTCACCTACTCCGGTACCGTCACTGTCGATGTTAAGATTGTCCAAGAAGTCAATACCATTTCTATCAATGTTAAAGAGCTGGATAACCTGAAGGCCACCATTACCGTTGACGGCGCCGCACAGGATGCCGCATCTATCGATATCGATAGCAAGCGTGAGAGGGCCACTCTCACTTTCTCGTCGCCACTCCAGGCGACAGAGAAGGCTCAGTTGAAGATCGATTTCACGGGTGTCTTGAACAATAAGGTAAGACTTAGCCTTCAAATTCCCAGTTAATAGGGAGAAAGGCCGCTAAGACATCACCAGATGGCCGGTTTCTACCGTTCCGAATACAAAGTCCCCGGTACCACCGAGGCAACCCACATGTTCTCGACCCAATTCGAGTCCTGTGACGCCCGTCAAGCCTTCCCATGCTTCGACGAGCCAAATCTCAAGGCCACATTCGACTTCTCCATCACCATTCCAAGCTCCTGGACCGCTTTGTCCAACATGCCCGCCCTCTCCGAAGCCCCAGAGTCCGCCTCCGGTGATCTCAAGGTTGTCAAATTCGAAACCTCGCCGAAGATGAGCACTTACCTTTACGCCTGGGCGGTTGGAGAGTTCGAGTACGTTGAGACCAAGACGGAGAGGAAGTACAAGGGCGTTCAGATCCCCGTTAGGGTTTATACTACCAAGGGATTGAAGGAGCAAGGACAGTTTGCGCTGGATAATGCGGCAAAGATTGTGGATTACTTTTCGCAGGTGTTCGATATTGATTATCCTCTGCCTAAGGTTGACATGTTGGCTGTGCATGAGTTTTCGCACGGGGCTATGGAGAATTGGGGGTTGATTACTTACAGGACTACCGCTGTTCTTTATGAGGAGGGGAAGAGTGATCCTCGTTATAAGAATAGAGTTGCGTACGTTGTTGCGCACGGTATGTTGGGAAATTCTGGACAATTGAGATGGAGAGGCGTGTGCTAATGTCAGGTTGTAGAACTTGCCCACCAGTGGTTCGGAAATCTGGTTACGATGGACTGGTGGAACGAACTCTGGCTCAACGAAGGATTCGCAACTTGGGTCGGATGGCTGGCTATCGACCATTTCTATCCAGGTAGGTTCCTATCTACCGCGCTGAAATTCTCTCTCGAATAAAGGCATGATACTAACATTCGTATCCATAGACTGGGATGTCTGGGGCCAGTTTGTTGTGCGTAGCCGCAGAGGTCGTTGAGAATACTCCTAATATCCGTCGCTGACTTTGTGATAAAAACTTTAGGCTGAGTCAATGCAAACAGGCTTCCAGTTGGATTCTTTGAGGAGCTCGCATCCCATTGAAGTTCCCGTCCGTGATGCCCTTGAGGTTGATCAGATCTTTGACCATATCAGGTGGGTATTTGTTGCATTTTGAAGGGTTGATATTGAAACATGGTAACGGCCAAGTACTGACGGTGTATTTTGGTGTAGTTATCTCAAGGGAAGCAGTGTTATTAGAATGTTGAGCTCTGCTCTTGGTCAGGAGACTTTCTTGAAGGGTGTTTCTAAATACTTGAAGAAGCATACTTATGGTGAGTCTATAAACCCCAAATGCTATGTTCCGCACAACAGGTATACTAATATTATAAACCAGCCAACGCTACCACTGATGCCCTCTGGTCCGCTCTATCCGAGGCATCCGGTCAAGACGTTAACAAGATCATGAACCTGTGGATCAAGACTACCGGCTTCCCCGTCCTCGATGTCAAGGAAACCGCAGACTCCCTTAGCATCCGTCAAAAACGCTTCCTCAGCACCGGTGATGTCAAGCCGGAAGACGACGAGACCGTCTGGTGGGTTCCATTGGGTCTTACCTCTGAAACCCTCGCCACTGCCACCCAAGAATCTGTCACCGCGCTCAATGAAAAGGAAACCAGCATCTCCGGTCTCAATACCGACTACTACAAGCTCAATATCGGTCAAAATGGCTTCTACCGCGTCAACTACCCCGTCGAGCGATTCGCCAAACTCGGTCTCTCACTCGATAAACTAAGCGTAGCAGACCGTATCGGTCTCGTCGCCGACGCCCAAGCCCTCGCACTCTCCGGCGACGGCTCGACCTCCAGCCTCCTCAGCCTCCTCGAGGGAATGAAGGACGAAAGCAACTTCCTAGTCTGGCAAACCATCGCCACGGCTCTATCCGCCGTCCAGGGAACCTTCGGCTCGAACCCAGAGATCAAAGCCGCGCTCAAAAAGTTCGCATTGGGATTATACTCCCCCGCCGCCGAAAAACTCGGCTGGACCTTCGCGGAAACCGACGACTTCCTAACCACCCAACTCCGCGGCCTCCTCATCGGCGCCGCCGCAAACGCAGGTCACGAATCAATCATTGCCGAAGCCAAACGTCAATTCACCGCCTACTTCGCCGGCGACGAAAACGCCATCAACCCAGCGCTCAAACTCCGTGTCTTCAGAATCGGAATCAGCGAGGGTGGTAAGGAAGAATACGAAACGGTCTGGAACGAGTACCTCAAAGCTACCAGCCCAGATGGCAAGGAAATCACCTTACAAGCCCTCGGCCGTGCCAAATCCGAAGATCTGATCAATGACTACCTCGAAAAAATGCTCAGTGATAAGATCCCCACACAGAACACCCACTACGTCTCCTCGTCGCTAGCAGGGAACGGCGACGCTAAGCCATTAGTATGGAAATTCGTAAAGGAACGATGGGATGATATCTTCAAGCTGTTGAGCGGGAACATGGTGCTCCTTGACAGGTTCGTCAGGGTCACGCTCAATAAATTCGCGGATGAGACTATTCTGGAGGAGTTGAAGGCTTTCTTTGAGGGTAAGGATCAGAGAGGGTATGACCGTGCGGTCAGAGTTGCGATCGATAGTGTTAGCGGGAATGTTAGCTGGAAGAAGAGGGATGAGAAGGTTGTTGAGGAGTGGTTGAGGGGCAAGGGGTATTTGGCTTGAATTCTTATAAGATGGAACCAGGATCCTTGAAGTACTTATGGATTGCCTGCTTAAATTCCTAGGGAGGCCAAATACAGGCGCGGTCTCGTAGTATCTTACCCGATGATTATTATATAGACTCGAGATGCAAGACTCCAATAGTCCGAGATAAGTTTCGACTTTGAAATAAGAGAATGCAAACAAGAATCACAAGCGCAAAATCAAACTCTCTCTATGTGATACGAAAGCAATGTAACTCTTATGCAATACATGCATCCATATAACCCGCTAATATCAACTCCGGACGAAGATAAATTTATAAAGCATAAACATCGAACACCCAGATATATCTCTACCAATAATGAAACACCCGCCATATATTCTCCAAAAATGTAGGCTGGGGAACGGCTTCCAGCCCTCTCGGGTCCTCGATTTTGACTTTCATCATTTTACCATTTCGTAGCTTAAATAGTCTGCGGGTCATCAAAAGTAAGCAAATATTACTCAAATATATCAAATCCACAGTGTAATACCGTTGACTTACGTATGGGGTTGGAAAGTAGTCTTTTTAACCCACGCTCCTGCAGCCGGCTGCCAGTCGTGTCTGGAATGGACGAAGATGAGTTAGATCGATAAACTCTCCTCTACCGAGAAATGAAGGGAATAGATGCTTACTTCTCAAACTCCGTCGTCGTGAAAGCCTTCGATCGGTATTCTTTAATCAATACCCTTTCGTACATATTAGGTATGTAGGCTTTAAACTCTTCGAACTTGGTAGTTCGTAGTGGGTATATCTCCTCCATCTATATATCAAAAACCCCGTCAATTAGCCAAACCCTCCTTCGCAATTCATCTCGGTAGCTTAATAAAGAAATGGAAAAAAGAGAAGCCAGGAGGGAAACTTAAAAGAGACCATACCCTATACCGGTGCAAATTCTTACAAGAAATAACCCCAGGCCTCGTAACCCCATGCGTCTGACTCAACCCCGTAATATCAATGAACAGACCCGTGCTCTTATCGATCCATCTACCATCGATAAGATTTGAGGAAGTACCGCGGAGACGGCTGACCCAGTAAGGGTTTATATCCAACAAATACTCCCTGTGGAAATTATCCTGTTCGAAGACGTAAGTCCAGGTTGTCATGTTGAAGCCCTCGGCCAGGTGTTTGAGAGTTGATTCGGCGACTTGGACGTCGAGGTCTGTGTCCCTGTTTATACACATATATATGTTACTATGATTTGGTTCTTGGTTTATATTTTGGAAGTGTGCTCAGGAGTCTGGTTAATACCATGGAAGAATCTGATTATTCCACCACCAACCGAGGAGAGTACCATGCGCCAACCAGGTCTCAATACCTTGACTTTCGGTCCATTGCAGCCATGCTCGTATTAGGTGTCTGAGACTCGATTGTCGTTCATCGTCTGTAACGAACTTTTACCCAGTGAGCAGCTGTTAGTAAATGGAATGCCGTAATTGTAAGTTTGGACGGTATGGTTGTTAGAATAAGAAAACTTACTCCGATGTAAAATCGTCCATCGTAGTGCCCGGCTGCGGCGACACTGTTTAATATGTTATAATTATCATCAGCGAACCCCTTCATACAGCGTTATGCCGATAAGATGCTGGAATATGGTAGGTGATAAATTACCCAGGTTCCTCTAGAAATCTCAGGAAGATATGAACACCGATCAGTAAACCGACTTCAATATTATAATAGAAATAGATTTTTAACTCTAAAAAAAGAACGAAAAGAAAAAGAACCATAAAAAAGGTATAAAAGGCAAAGAACTCACGAAAATACTTCGGCTCCCTCTCCCTCGCACTCGGCTTCTTCGCCGCCATATCCGCCAAATGCCCCTTCCTCAACTTATTCCTCGCCGCGTTCTTCGCAATATTCTTTTCATAGTCGATCTTCTGAAACCCTCCCGGCGGCTCCAGAGGTATCGCGGCGTATACGGAGCTCAGCTGTATGCCGGTCAAGATCGCGAGCAATATGCTACGGATATAGCTTTGTAACAACATGGTGTGTGTGTATGCGCGTGCGGGTGTGGCGTTTTATAAAGTTTACACACCCCGAAGCCGGGGTATATGTCACAATGCAATGCAATGGTCGTCGGTTAGTGGAATAGTATGATGCAAAGGGAAGAAAGGAGAGAACGCCACCCCTGTGCTGTGGTGGTACGATGTAACCCGGGGTCGCTGGTTATCGATGGTGCTACCCCGGATAAATTTGATCGTGATAATTAATTATGTTGGAGGACAGGTTGTCATCCGGTCCGTTATAAGGGGTAGCAAGATTTAATTTTTTGGGGGGGAAATAATCACAGGATTGGCGGTCACATGGAAGTGCTTAATGCGTAAGGTAGCGATCGCAGTTGCTCCTCTCGAAGGAAAAATTAAATAAAAAGGATTGACAGCTGTGCCGGACTGCCGCGTGGGCGACGCATTGGCGACGGGGCACACGATTCCCCTGGACGGGGGGTATATCTCGGGTCTGGTTCCGAGCTAAGGTTTAGGCTGTGGGACCCGAATTGACGTCGCTAGAATATTAATTCGAACCAGCTTAGACATCGAATCGAATACCGCTGGACTTTTGGCTTCAAATTGCTGTTTCTACTCAAACAGGTAGTACTTAAACTACAGTAAGATAGAATACTCTGCTCACAAGCAAACCCCACTCCAATGAACCCCCACAACCGTCAGTATCTCACAATACTCCCCTCAGCTTCAATCCTAATCATGACATCACAGCTATCCCAAAAACCTCCAACAAAAACAACACAAACGGCCCAATACCCCTCCACAGACACCCTCACCAATATCATAGAAAAAGATGAGGACCTACGCTCTCCTCCTCACCTCCGCAACCTCCCTCTGCACCTCCTTCGCCACAAAATCTGACCTACCCACCCTCCTATCCCACTTCTCCCCCTCACCCACGGCCATCGAACACGGTGACCCCCGTTTCGCACCCTTCATAGGCCGTGAATTCCAAGGGTTGGAAGGTATACAAGACTATTTTACATACTTATCAAATTATCTCACATACGAAAACATGTCTTTCGGGGAGTACTTTGTAGACGAGAGGCAGAGTAAGGTTTCGGTTAAGGGAAAGGCGAGGTTTACTTGGTTGTCTACGGGGATTAGTTGGGATGAGGTATCATCACAAGTGGACTATATGTATCGAAATTAAAGAAGCTGACTTAACATGAAGGAGTTCACGTACACGCTAGATTTTATCAACGACGGAGACGCCTACAAAGTTTCAAGATACCAGGTGTGGGCAGACACGGGTGCGCTGTAAGCAATCCCCTAGTACTACCAATGCTTATCAAATATCCTCAGATCTAACCGAAAAACACAGATATCTTGCAAGATTAGGCCAAAAGGTGGAAGATATACCAACCATAGCTGACTAGTGATCACACAAAATGTAAAGGGATTTCCATGGTGGAATTGTTACCTCATTCATTCATGCTCTTTGCTATAAACACATTCAATAAGCACAAACGAGTTCCAAGCGCCTGTATCTTGCAAATCCGAGAAAACAGGAAAATAGAAACAGAGCATTCCACATGATAAAAGAGACCGATAAAATGCAGCAAGCGTAAAGATACTACAAAGCAGAGCCTTGAATCCATACAAAGCGTGTGCGCGTAGCAAGCAAAAAGGAAACAGTCATAACACGAAGAATTTATAGACGTAACAGCGCAAGTGGAAAATAAAAAGGAAGAAGCAGACCACAAACAGCAGAGCAAACCCTTTCTCTCTCATCATCTCATCACTTCCTGTATCTGGTCTCGTCCACCTTCCAGATCTCGACCAGGGGGTCGCGCCCCTGGCTGAAGGCCTGCTGGGCAATCTCCTTCTCGTCTTCGACTTCCTTCTTGTACTGCTCCATCTTCCGACCGAATCTCTTCTTCTCGCCCTTGGTGATCTTCCCAGGTGCGGTCAAATCATCCCAAGGTTGACGAATAACAATCGGTGGCCCAATCAAAACGCATTCAGGGTCATCAGTGCAGATGAACTTGCTCGGAGGAAGCCTATCTCGTTCAACAATCCCAAGGACCGGGAGCTTTCCATCGACCGAGGACGACTAGATCCGGTCGATTTCAGCTTTGCTAGCTTCCTGATCACCCTTCATAGGATGCCTCTTGATGATGCCTCCTGTGACTGGAAGTAGGGTCGAACCGGCGAGGTAGTTGTCGACCTCTCTGGCACACTGGCGTCCTTCGTTTATACCCCTATTGCGAACAAAGGTTAGTCACTGAACTGCTCCACTACTGTTAAGACTTATCCAACTTACCAAACAATCAAGGATTGACCACGATGGCAGTCACCAGCCGTAAAGACACCTTCGGCAGTTGTGGCGTAGTGATTCGGAGACTCAGTCTTGATGTTCCCTCTAGGATTTTTCTCGACATCTTTAGACAAGGCTCTCTCCTCACATCCAACGAAACCCATAGAAAGGAAAACCAGGTCGCAATCCCAAAGCTCCTCAGAGCCTTCAACCTCGGACATCTGCCATCCCTTGATAGGATCCTTCTTCCAATCGACTCGCTTGGTCGTCAGCCCTGTTAGGTTGCCGTCGGCATCCCCGTGGAATTGTTTCGTCACTATCTTGTAATCTCGGGGGTCTGATCCGCTATGGGCAACGACTTCGGTATGACCGTAGTCAACGCGGAAAGTCCTTGGAAACTGTGGCCAAGGGTTATCTGGGGCTCGCTTGAGAGCCGGCTTTGGCAAGATCTCGAAATTGGTGATCTTTGTGGCCCCGTGTCTTTGAGACGTTCCGATACAGTCGTTTCCTGTGTCACCGCCACCGATAACAATGACTTTCTTCCCTGCAGCCGAGATATACTTTCCGTCTTGGAGACCGGAATCCTGAAGAGACTTCGTATTGTTGTGCAGAAGCTCCATAGCGAAGTGAACGCCCTTCAACTCACGGCCAGGGATCTTAAGGTCTCGGGCGACGGTGGCTCCAGTGGCAATGATGACAGCATCGTATTCCTTGCGAAGGTCATCCAAGTTCTTCTGGCCTTGCCCTCCGATCTCGACATCACAGAAGATTTCAATGCCTTCAGCTTTCATAAAATCGATACGACGCTTGACAATGGCCTTATCGAGTTTCATGTTCGGGATACCATACTGCAACAAGCCACCAGGACGGTCGTGTCTCTCGAAGACGTGACAAATGTGCCCAGCTTTGTTCAGCTGGTCAGCGGCGGCAAGACCGGCGGGCCCGGATCCAACAATTGCAACACGCTTTCCGGTCCTGACTGGTGGTGGACATGGAACCATCCATCCCATCTCGAATCCTCTGTCGATAATAGCACATTCAATGCTCTTGATTCCGACCGGGTCATCGATGATGCCGAGAACGCAGGCGCCCTCACAAGGAGCAGGGCAAACCCTACCAGTGAACTCAGGGAAGTTGTTGGTCTGGTTAAGCTTGTCGAGAGCGGCTCTCCAATCGTTCTGGAAAACGAGATTATTCCAAGATGGGATAACATTGCTGATCGGGCAGCCGGTGTCAGATTGACAGAATGGTACACCGCAGTCCATACAACGAGCTGTCTGGTAGTGGAGGTCCTCGTCATTCAAACGCTTAGACAACTCCCTCCAATCCTTGGTTCTCGTCTCAGGAGTACGGTACTTCTCTGATCGTCGGCCATACATCTTGAATCCCTTCGTCTTGTTGAGAACTAGAGCGCGCTTCTTCTCTGCTTTGGCATCGGATACGCTCTCCTCGATATCAGTAGTGAGTGGTGTCTCATGCTTCTTGGCCTTCTCGGCCTCCTTGCTGTCCGTTCCGAGGGCTGCCTTCTTCTTGTCCTCAACGGCTGCCTCAGCTTCGAGGAGAAGGACCTGGTTTTTAGCTTGCTCTGCCTTCTTGGCCTCTTCCAGGAGAACACGCTTGTAGTCCGTGGGCATAACTTTGACAAATCGAGGGAGTACCTGTTCCCAATCTGCAAGGATCCTAGATGCCATCTCGCTCTTGGTATGGTGTTCGTGGTCTTCGACGGCACCCCTGAGCCACTCGATATCATTAGGCTCCGTGACTTCTTCGAGCTCAACCATCTCCATATTGACCTTGGTAGCAAAGTCGCCGTGAATATCAAGAACGAAGGCAATACCCCCGGACATTCCGGCTGCGAAATTGCGACCAGTACCACCCAAGACAACAACTCGTCCTCCCGTCATGTACTCGCATCCGTGGTCGCCGACACCTTCGACAATAGCTATAGCACCCGAGTTTCTGACGGCGAAACGTTCCGCAGCGATACCGCGGAAGTAGCATTGGCCCTGTGTAGCACCGTACAAGCAAACGTTGCCGATGAGGATGTTCTCCTCAGCTTTGAAAGATGAAACAACTGGGGGGTAGATGATGATGCGCCCTCCACTGAGACCCTTCCCGACATAGTCGTTGGCGTCACCTTCTAACTCCAAAGTGATACCCGGTGCAAGGAAGGCACCAAACGACTGTCCAGCGGAACCGGTGAGGTTGACATGGATGGTGTCCATCGGGAGACCACTCTCGCCGAACTTCTTGCTGATGCGGTACGAAAGTGTGGCGCCCAGAGCACGGTCGATGTTGACGATTGGTGTTTCAATTCTTGCAGGGAGCCCTCTATCCAAAGTCAGCTCGGACTCGTCGATGAGTTTGTTGTCCAAGCGGACGTGGAGGCGGTGGTCTTGTCGTCTAACGTTGTATGTGGCGACTCCCTCACGTCTCAAGTATGCGGGGACTAGCAAGTTCTTCAAATCGATATTGCGAGTCTTAGCAGTTCGCAAATCGTCCCTAACCCTCAACTTCTCAGTGCGGCCAATCATCTCGTTTATCGTACGGAATCCCAACTTTGCCATAATTGCGCGGAGTTCATTTGCAATATAATAGAAGAAGTTGATAACATGCTCCGGTTGCCCCAGGAACTTACCGCGAAGCTCAGGATCCTGTGTAGCGATTCCGACGGGACAGGTATTCAAATGGCACTTTCGCATCATAACACAGCCCATAGCTATGAGAGGTGCAGTAGCAAAGCCCCATTCTTCTGCCCCGAGAAGACAAGCGATAGCGACGTCACGGCCGGTACGAAGCTGTCCGTCAGTCTGAACAATAACACGACCACGAAGATCGTTCATCACCAAGGTTTGGTGGGTCTCAGCGAGACCCAACTCCCACGGGAGGCCTGCGTGTTTGATACCGGTCCATCGAGATGCACCAGTACCTCCATCGTGGCCGGAGATGAGAATGTGGTCGGCCTTGGCTTTGGCGACACCGGAAGCAACGATGCCGACACCTTTCTCTGAAACGAGCTTGACGGAGACTCGAGCGCGAGGGTTCGAACACTTCAAGTCATAAATGAGCTGCTTCAGGTCCTCAATGGAGTAAATGTCGTGATGTGGGGGAGGACTGATCAGGCCGACACCGGGGGTCGAGTGACGGGTCCGCGCGATATTACCGGAGACCTTGTGGCCAGGCAATTCTCCACCTTCACCAGGCTTTGCTCCTTGAGCCATCTTGATCTGAAGTTCGTCGGCATCGGCTAAATAATAGCTGGTAACACCGAATCTACCAGAAGCAACTTGTTTAATGGCGGAACGCTTCGTGTCACCGTTCTCGAGAATCTTGCTTCTCTCAGGGTCTTCACCACCTTCACCGGTGTTGGACTTTCCTCCAAGCCTGTTCATGGCAATAGCTAAGGTAGCGTGCGACTCCATCGAAATTGAACCGTAGGACATGGCACCGGTACAGAATCTCCTAACAATCTCCGTCCATGGCTCTACCTGCTCAATTGGAACCGGCTTGGAATTCTCGAAATCGAAATCCAACAAACCGCGGAGTGTGCAGTTCTTCGTCGATTCATATTCAGCGCGGGAGTAGGCTTCGTATGACTTATCGTTACGAGTGCGAACTGCGTCCTGGATATTTGCGATACTGACGGGGTCATTCACGTGTGCTTCTCCACCATCACGCCAATGATACTCTCCGGTTTCGGTGAGTCCGGGTACGATAACGGCCTGTCGTGTAGGAAATCCTCGCTCGTGGAAGGCAATGGCATCCTCCGCGAGGACATCCCAGGTAATGCCGCTAATTCTGGAGGCGGTCCCTTGGAAGCACTTATCAATAACGTCCTTGTGCACCCCAAGTGCCTCGAAGATTTGGGCTCCTTTGTAGCTTTGCAGGGTCGAAATGCCCATCTTGCTCATGACCTTCAAGATACCACCATTGACAGCCTTTTGGAAGTTGGTAATGATGTCCTTGTTCGAGATCTTCTTTCTGATGAGTTTATCACGGTTCATCTTCAGAAGAATATCAATAGCAAGGTATGGGCAGACGGCATCTGCACCATAACCGACCAGGACACACATGTGCTGAACCTCTCGAACTTCGCCTGTCTCGACAATCAATGCAACCTTTGATCGCAGCTTCTCCTTAACGAGGAAGGTATGGACAGCGCCCTGTGCAATTGCTGCGGAGATGGGGACCCTATCGGCTGAGGTCTGCTTGTCGGAGAGAACGATGATTTTATAGTTCTCCTTGATTGCCTTGATAGCCTCCTCACAGATCCTGTCAAGGGTCGGGACATACCCATCTGGACCATCAGCCTTTGCGAAAGTTGTGTCGATGATGTGGACCTTCCAGCTTGGGTAGATCTGCTCGATGTTCTTCAGAGAGGTGAACTCTTCCACAGAGAGAGTTGGGTAAGGTAGTCGGAGCCTGCCACACTGTTCCGGTGTAATTTCCAGGAGATTTCCCTGCGGTCCAACATAGCATTCGAGCGACATGACGATGTCTTCTCTGATCGGGTCGATTGGAGGGTTTGTGACCTGGGCGAACAACTGGCGGAAGTAGTCGTAGGTGAGACGGGGCTCCTTGGACAGAACGGCGAGAGGTGCATCATTGCCCATGGATCCGAGAGCCTCTTTCGAGTCAATGCCCTGGAGAATATTTAGCTTCGGCATCAAATAATCAAGGTACGCGTCACTCTTACCATAGGGGCGAGCAATAAGCTGACTTGCTCGAGAGAATAGCCAAATGCCTTCACCAATGGGTCGTTTTGTAGACTTCCTTCCGTCAACTTCGGAGAGAGATCGGTTCCTCTCTTCTCATGAGCCTCAAGGACATCTGGGAGCGAGATAAGGTTGTCGTTGATCCACCCTTGGAAATCGAAGCGGCTCGATGTGCTCAGCTTCAGTTCCTTGTCGTCGACGATACGGCCCTCGACCGTGTCGACCAGGAGCATCTTCCCGGGCATAAGACGACCCTTTTGGATGACACTTTCGGGGTCGATGTGGATGGTTCCAACTTCCGAGGCACAAATAATTCTGTCATCATTAGTGACATAGAATCGACAGGGCCGAAGACCGTTTCGATCCAAATTTGCACCGCAATAGCGGCCATCGGCGAATGTGAACAAAGCTGGGCCGTCCCAAGGCTCCATCAAACAAGCAGCCCATTCATAGAATGCAGCCTTCTCAGGCTCCATCAAGGTATGTCCTTGCCATGCTTCAGGAATCATCAGCATGACAGCTTCAGGGAGGGAGAGAACGTTGTTGATCATCAAGAGCTCCAGAACGTTGTCGAATGCGGCAGAGTCAGATCCGCCTCCTTCGATGATTGGGTAGAGGGATTCGAGGTCAGCACCAAATTTTTCAGACTTCATCAGTCCTTCACGGGCTTTCATCCAATTCTTATTTCCTCGTAGGGTATTAATTTCACCTATGGTTATCAGGCACCGGTTAACAAGCGGCTCTACGAAATCATCACTTTGCACAACATTGCACCTCACACCTCACTCACGTCTCCGCTTCTCACGCTCACGGAATCAAAGTCACAAGGATTCGGGGACCTACCATTGTGGGCTGCCCATCGGAGGGGTTGAGCACGATCCCAGCTGGGGAAAGTGTTCGTGGAAAACCGGGAATGGACAAGGGCGAAGTGTACCTCATAATCCACATTTACAAGGTCATAATAGTAATTGTAGACCTGAACTGGTGCTAACTGGCCCTTGTAGACAATGTTCTGGGGGCTCAAGGAGCAAATATAGAACCACTTATGCAGACCGATGGCATGAGTAGCTCTCTTGCGAAGGATATACAATTGCTTCTCGAAAAACTTTGCATCAAACTTGGCATCGGAGTCCTTGAGAACGACCAAAGGCTGCTCGATCTGCGGCTCTCGGGATTTAGCAGCCGGTCCCAAAAGAGTGCTATCCTTCGGAACAGGACGCCATCCCAGGATTTTCAACCCGAGCTCATCGGCCTTCTCTTCGAAGAGAGCTTTGTTCTGCTCTCGCTCCTCAGCGTTTGGAGTGAAGAAGATATTTCCGACTGCGTATTGGCCAAATGGTGGGAGGGTGGTTTGGAGCAAAAATCCGAACTCTTTCCGTAGGAATCTGTCCGGCATGCTGGTCATGACACCAGCGCCGTCGCCGTCGCGGGCATCAGATCCAACGGCGCCTCGATGCGTCATGTTGCATAGCAACGAGCGAGCTACGAGCATGATTAGCAGGACTTCGAGAAGTACGGGGTGCGGTGAACGATTATCGTACCGTCGGATAATATCTTGTGGGATTTTTCTCCTTTGATGTGGCTATCATAATCATACACCAGGTCAGTAAAACCGGAGTTTTCCAATGGAATCAGATTGAGGGCATAGCTGAGTACTTACGCTACGAAACCGACACCGCAGGCATCTTTCTCATCTTCCGGGTCGTAGAGACCGTGGGGCATTGGCAGAGCCCCTGCCCAGCTCGGATTCTCCGGGGTATTTTCATATTCGAATGGGTGGTAGACCTCCTCCTCTACCTCGGCGTTCTCAGCTTCGTAGAGATACTCTCGAGGAATTTCGGGGGCCATTGTTGACGGTTGAAGAAGTGACGTAATGCTGAGGTGAAAAAAGAGTCGAAAAAAAAAAATAAAAAATCGAAGGAGATCGAAAAAAATAGAAGGATATCAAGTATCAAACGATGATAACGATGTTGCTGAGAAGGAGGAAAACAGGATACCTGAAGCTACCGTCCGTTGGAAAAATAATTCGGAGGAAGAGGTATCCAGGAAGGATAAAAGCAAGCTGAGGGAAATCGGTACGATGAAAGCTAAAATAAGGATGGAAATATGGTATGCCTTTGACTTGTCAGTCGCTGATTGTGGGGGGTCGTGATAGATATGCAGGCCGTTGCTCGTTCAGATGCAATGGAAGCTGGAGGTTGATCGGATCGACCGCCGCCAACGCAGATGCAGCGGCCGTCGACGGGGCCAATTGACGTCGAGGACGACGCCGAATGAGCTATCAGAGTTAGTGCAATGGCACGGATCAGTTTCGAGCTGGTTGGATATGGTCGGATGAAGATGGAGATGGATGGTTTTCGTTCAGAGGAAGAGGTGGAGATGAGATGGTTGGTTGTTTTCGATGGTGGGAGGGAGGAAGAGGGAAGATCGAGGAGAGCAGAAGCCGTGGTAGCTGTGGGAGAAGTTGTGGGAGGGTCAGTTGCTCTGCTGAGGAGGGGTATACTCCAATTCTAAGCAGATTTAGTGGAACAACGGCCGGAAACGGGGCAACGGATGTGAATTGCACGGCCCTTCACAGTCTGATTACAGTTTTTCACCAATTAGCTCCCCTTCACAGGACTCTGACTTGCACGCAAGAATGGTTGGACGGAGAGACCAAGAGAGGGGAGGAGGAGGAGCACGACGACTTTTGTACTTGGACGAGAATGACTTCAGGGCGACAGGCATTACGGATGGTGGGGGGTTACGTTATTGGATAACGGGAAATCGGACCAGCAGCAGCTAGCTAGACTGGTGCAGACTAACAATGCTTGCGCCGACAAGGACCCCGGCCAGGGCATGGCAGCCCACGACATGGACAGCTGCAGCTCACAATTAGGGCGTGTGCTATTGGGGCGGATATGCATACGATGGGGGTTAACTTTGATTTTACTTTCTTCCCCACATCGAATCCGAAGCAAGTGATAACGAAATGGGTTCGAGGACATTGGTCCATTTCCGGAGGCTTTCCTTGTGAAGTTTTTATTTGTAGCTTAAAATGCGGCGCTCCGATAAGGATTCCGAAACCAGCTCCATCCGATACTTCGTACATGATCTCGCAGGAAACAAAGTGAAATAAAAACTATTACTGCTCGAAATAATAATTTTGAGTATTAGAGCAAGGAAAAATAATATAAAATCGACAGTGCATCGGCGGATCAGTTCATGGACGCCGTCGAGGCGGCCGCAAAACCCAACAGCGAATTCGACTGCTCGCTTCCCCGCCGACCTGAACATACAGTTTAATCCTGGTTAGAATCCTAACCCGACCTCGGAGTCCGTCGACTCTCCGCTTATAGTACACACAACTAGGTAATTTAACACTCAATTCTAAAATCTGTGCGGACGAGTGAGCAAGCTCCATGCGAAACCTGCAATTGGCTTCTTCGATTATTTTTCGGGATGTCCCATGGGCATCGTATGCACCCCACTCAGCACCCGAAATCTTTCCTTGCATCTCAAGAACCGCATGCAGTGTGACAGCGACGCACTTCGAAAAGTAAAAAAGACCTATATGATATAAAAAGAAGCTTCTTTCGTCTGCTCCTGCATTTCCTATCGAGTAACGAATTCAGGGTCCCGAGCCCAAAGTGGATCAAAATTGGTAATAGCTCGTCCCTCACTGGAGCAATTCCCCAAAACGAGCTTGACGCTTGGGTACAGAGAGGAGCCACCGATGTCGGTGGGATCCGGGTGGCCAGGGCGGACGAGGCAAGGGTTATGCTTAAATTCACCCGTGGGTTCTTTCACACAGCGCACCGCATGCATGCTTTTCTCTCCGGCACAAGGCTTTTGTTTAAGTTTTCAAGATGGTGTTCCGCAGCGCTGGATCCGATGGGATGGGATCGTGCTAGCATTCACCCAGATCGCCGACTACCGAAAGAAGCCTGCGTCCTCACCCAATATTTCCCGGTGAATGCTTGCAACTTGGTCTGCTTCTTACCTGTTCAGACTATTTCTCTCTCGATTTTCTTCCGAACCGTCTTTCTGTCCTTTCCCGCCAGGACATCAATTTCTTCCGTCCAGCCAGAAAAATACCATGTGACGGACACATCCCATAATTTGCATAGAGGAGCTCTCCTCAAAGCAGAGGAAGAGAGAGAAAGGGAAAAGATCGAAGGAATCTCTTAAGTAACCAAAGTTGGTTCCCATTCCGATCCAACACCTCAAAGACTGTTGAGGGAATCTCGCAATATCTCCGTTCCAAGCCGTGACCTTCTCCTCGATGAATTGATTCGATGATCCCATCATCCAAAGGACTATTGATTCCCCCAGACCAACAGGAAAGTGGGGTTCCAACAGCAGTATTCCCCGTCGGCCCCTTTGGCATCAACCTGAGGGGAGGCAGGGCCCGACTTAAGCTTAAGCGACCTTGCCGCAGGAGTCCCACCCATGGTCGGTCAGCGGTCAGGCATTGGGCAGCCGACGAGGAGGGTCGTCAACGGCGCCCATTGGCCCATTGGCCTCTTATCGATATCGTCTCATTTCGTGCATGACGTCGGCCGTCGGCCCCACCAATAAAATTCTCGCGAAAAAACGTCAGATTCCATAAGCCCGAATGCATAACATATACCTAGAAACACAGTAGTCTGTTGATACCAGATACTTGCCTGGCCATCTGTGATAATTTGTAGTGGACGGTGTTGTCGACATCGATACAGAGTAGATCCTGCGAATCCACCCGGCTTGTGCGACAATGGCCAACCTCTAACGACACACTCCACGGAATCCTGCACCACCACCAAGAACCTCACCCGGGGCCAATTGGCCTCGTAGATATCCCGTCGCACAATGTTCTCACTCTCGACCACCCGCGCCCAATGTCTACGCCGTGCATTGCCCCTCCCTTCACGGCAGCCCTGGCGATTCCAACCTCCAAGACGTCACGCGACAGCGACAGCCTTACCTACCGGCGCCACGGGGAATACCGTCCGCGTCGAGCCCACTGAGTATCTATCCGATATACCGGAAAGTGGCTTCATAGATATCAAGCCCAATGAAGGTCTTCTCTTCTTCGACAGTATGATAAATTCCTCCATTAATTCCAAACTATATAAACGTAGCTAATGATTTTATACAATATAAAAAGATATCTACCCCGTCGTCTCCGCCTTCCTCGACTCCCGCTTCATCCCATTCCGCATCGACACCCTTTCCTCCGCCGAAAAACTCATAAAATACTCAATCCCCAAGGACTTCCCCGTGCAAATAAACCAAGTAATCCCCCGCGTAAAAGACGGCGGCGCATTCGTCAAATTTATAAAACCCGCGAACACAACCTCCCAAGAAGTCGAACAGCGCATGCGAGATCTCCTAAAGCAGAAAAATATACGACCGTGGTACAGTCCCTTCCGTCAAGTCCGATGTTTCCTAGTCGAAGGAAACCCCTGGCTAGAAGATTTACAACGATTCCCGGCCACCAGGCTCAAAGTCGAATTTGAGGGGCCGGACATCTCGTCTGAGCAGTTGTACACGACGTTCAGACGGTTTGGAAGACTAATTGATATCAACCCATTACCCAAGGACTCGAAGGAGTTACCGAGATATGCCTACCTCACGTTCTGGAATATCCGGAGCGCAACCGCGGCGAGGAATTGTCTTCATGATCTAGTGATCAAGGATGCGGGGGGGAAAGAGACGATGTTGAGGATCTTGTATTCTCCGGTTGTGAAGGCCCATACAATTAGGAAGTGGATAATCGACCATCCCAAGATAGTGCTGCCGATACTCGCTGCTTTGATTGCTGCGATTGCCATAGCCGTCTTTGATCCGTAAGCCCACCGGCTCGACTTATCTTATCGTGGAACATGGGAGCGCTAACCACCACAATATTTTATAGGATCCGCACCTGGTTTGTCGAAGCTCACATAACCCACTCCCTTGATTTCGGATCAAAAGCCTGGACCTGGTTCAAAGGCGCCGCTTCCACATACCTAGTCCTCAACAAGAAACAAGGAGGAGATGGCTCCGGAGACCTCTCAGTACTCTGGGAAGAACGAAAAGACAACGTCGAAATGTTAAAATCATGGCTTCAGGAGTCCACAGAGACCGTAAGTACCCTCATAACACCAATATAATATTCATATATCTAACGATGCCCCACAAGTTCATCGTCGTTCAAGGCCCCCGCGGCTCCGGAAAACGAGATCTAGTCCTCGGTGACGTCCTCAAAGACTGGAAGCATACCCTTGTATTCGACTGCGAACCCGTCCAAGAAGGCCACGGAGACGCCCAAATCATCCGAGCCGCGGCCGCTCAAGTCGGCTACAGACCCGTCTTCGGTTGGTTAAACTCTATAAACAGCTGGGTCGACCTAGCCGTCCAAGGAACCCTAGGTACCGCCGCAGGCCTCAGCGAAACTCTAGAAAGTTAGTCAAATACCCCCCTTATACCCACCAAGCCTGCATATCACTAACTACTCTCTAGCGCAATTCACCAAAATCCTCCAAAACACCGCCACAGCATTAAAACATGTCGCCATCTCCCAACGTTCCAAAACCGACAAAGACGCCTCCCTAAACGACGACGAATGGCTCGAAGCCCACCCCGAAAAACGTCCCGTCGTCGTAATCGACAACTTCCTCCACCGCTCCGACGCCGCCGGCGAAAAAATCTACCAAAGGCTCTCCGACTGGGCCGCACTGCTAGTCTCCGCCAATGTCGCCCACGTAATCTTCATGACAAACGACGTATCGTTCTCCAAACAACTAGCAAAAAGTCTTCCTGATCGTGTCTTTAGAACTGTAATGCTAGGCGACGCCTCCCCAGAAGCGGCGAAAAGATACGTCTTATCACACATCCAAAGCGGAATGACCGAAGACGAAAAATCAAAGGAAATAAAGGAACTGGACAGCTCGATCGATGAACTAGGCGGCCGCCTAACGGACCTCGAATTCCTCGCCAGAAGAATCAGAACAGGCGAGATGCCCGCACAGGCTGTATCAGAGATCGTTAAAACCTCCGCAAACGAGATATTGAAACTATACTTCCTCGGTGACCCTTCAAAGAGGGTATACACTAAAGAACAAGCCTGGGCGTTAATCCGAATGTTCGGAGAAAATGGAAAGGACCAGCTACGATACAACGAAATCCTCCTACACAGCCTATTTGCCAAAGGCGGCGAGGAAGCTTTACAAGCTCTAGAGCAAGCGGAATTCATTACCATAGTATCGGCGGAAGGTAGACCATGGGGTGTTAAACCCGGGAAACCGGTCTACCGCGCTGCGTTTAAGAAGTTACAGGGCGATAAGGTCTTACAGGCGAAACTGGACATCGATGTAGCGACGGAGCTGACAAAGATCGAAACGGCGAATGTGGCTAAGTACGAAGCTGAATTGACGATGTTGGCTCAGCTACCCTCGAGGCCGTCGGAGGTAGCCGGGAGGGTTGCCTGGTTGCTGAAGAAGCTGCAGACGAGCCAGGTGAAGATTGAGCAGTATGAGAAGGAGATTGGGGGGCTGAAGAAGGTTTTGCAGAGCGAGTTTTAAGAAATTAATTGTCCACAGCCATGAATCCCTTTTGGACTTAACATCATATGCATAGCTTTCGACTTGGGGATTAGAATCGTTTTTCATTCTCTTCTCTGTTGTACATAGGGCATGGGATACCCGTACATTACTATCTACTTTGCTACCTACTATACTACGATACTACGCATCGTCACGACATCTCTCATATCGAGGCATTTTCTAATATTATAATAAGGATCTGCGGACGAAGAATGCGTCATGCCTGTTGTAATTTTTGCGTTTCCGCGTCGCCACCCAAAAAAGTCGCGAAACGACCTTAGCTTGAAGCTTCCGCGCTCCATAAACCCTCCAACCTTCAAGCTCCAAGCTCGTCACTCACTCACCCACTCACTCACCATCAACCTTCCTCCCACAAGCCTACAATAATACTAACAAAAGAAGAGAAGAGAGAGCTCACAATGCCCCCGCGCCCAAACCCAACCGCCGCCTCAACCCGCCACGCCACATCCTCCTCAACCACCCAATTCGACCTCCGAAACCCACACACCCTCCCCGCGACCGCGGCATCAGAGGACGAAGACTACGACGCCGAAACCGCTGCAATCCTAAACCTCGACGAGATTAGCGGACAATCCCGCGGTGTCAAGCGGAATGCCGTGAATCTGGATGGTTATGAGTCGGATAGCAGTAACGAGGGTTTTGGCGGTGGGAAGGTGGATGATGATGACGATGCCGGTGTGAAAAAGAAGAAGAAAAAGAAGGATGATGATGATAATAACGACGAAGACGACGACGATATGTTCGGCGGAAACTCCGACGAAGAAGAAGCAGAAGTAAACCCAGATACAACCAACGGCGCCCAAAACCCTTCCAAAGGAAAGAAAAAAGCCGTCCGCTTCCTCGACATCGACGACATCTCCGGCCAAGAAGATAACACCTCCTCCTCCTCAGCCGACGAAGAAGACCAAATAGACGACGAACAAATCGACGACGAAGTCGGCGCCGGCGGGAAGAAGAAAAATGCCCCAAAACTAGACTCCTTCAACATGAAATCCGAAATGTCAGAAGGCAAATTCGACGACCAAGGAAACTTCGTCCGTCGAGCTGTAGACCCAGACGCAGTGCACGATACCTGGCTACAAGGCGTCAGCAAAAAACAAATGAAAAAGGCGAAGGAATCACAAGATAAACGTGATAAAGAAGCAAAACTCCGAAGAAGAGAAGAAGATGAGTTAATAACCGGAGATCTGATATCAGATCTTATATTATGTCTCGAACGAGGAGAAACAGCACTCGAAGCTCTAGCAAGACTAAATACCGGCAAGAAAGCCTCAAAACCTAAGAAATCCTGGCAGAAGAAAAAGGGCAAGGACATGGATATCGACGGCGCAAATGGCAAAGAACCAGAAGATCCGAAAGAAAGGGAAAGAAAAGAGCACATCGAAAAAATCACAACAGCGGCCGATAGGCTACTATCCCGAGGCTTCAACGAAGTCTACGACGAACCCAGAGAATTCCTCACAAGGCTATACAAAAGAGCGACGAACGGGGACTGGGTAGAACCAATTCGAGAATCAGTCGTAGACGATCCAAAGGAGCTAGTGGACGAATGGGAGTACAAATGGAGTGACGGTCAAGGCGACGGTCAGATCCACGGTCCCTACGGAGGCACCGAAATGAAAGCCTGGAAGGAAGCAGGCTACTTCCAGGAAGGAGTGGTATTCAGACGCAAAGGCGAAGGCGAGGATGACTGGACAAGGCTCCCGGACTTTTAGTAAAATCTCGATGACCATTAGTCCCTTCTATTAATACCATCCATTGTATATTACAGCAGCTACGATATATGCATCTATCTCGGTACGGAGTATGGAATTCTTCTGAATCTACCTCACCTCATTTCCAAGACACTTAGACATAGCGTTTCCCTTATATATCCCATCACATAAACTCAAGACTCTACGCAAGTAGGTATACGCAGACCCAAAAAAATCAGCATCGGAGCCCCCATCCCTCCCACAAAGGAGAAGGACGAACGACCTCCAAGAAATAAGTTTTTTTAATATTTTTAGTCCTCCCAGGTGAACAAGTTCACCTTCCCTCAAAATGATAATACAAAAATCCTGCCATCGGCGCCGCCATCAAAGAAAACATGAAGGCAAAGTTTTAAAGAGGGGAAGAAGAAGCCGCCGATTGCAATAGAAATTTCCTCCCTCATTGATCCTTTCTTTTCAAGATAAAAAAATTGGTTAAAACGTTTTTTGTTCCACCGATGAATATAAAGAAGAAAAACAGTATCGAAAAAGGATACCCCACTCCAACTCCTTGCACTGTTCCCCGTAACCAGAAAACCCCCAGAGCAAGGCACGAAAATGATAAAAGGCGGCGAAAAAATACAGATCCCGTGGTCCAGTGCCATCGTGGTGGTGGGAACAATTAAGAGTGGAACAAAAGCAAAACGGCTGTTTTGGGAACGGCACACAAAGGTTTATGCTAAAAGCGTTTGATTCTCGTTTTGCAAATTCGAGTAATCATTGTGATTTGATATGGCTTTCGCCAACTTGACAAGATAGAGCTAAGAAAACAAACAGCAAAGGAGTAAGAGGAGTGGATATTTGGAAGACTTCACTGTCAATCCTTGGCTGACGTAGAGTAGAGGTACTGGGAGCATTGAGAGAGAAAAAAAAAAAAAAAAGGCTTGCTCCTCTTGACATTAGTGGGTCTTGTTTATGCTGGAATGTGGATCCATATCCAGAATATGTGAAAATATGAGTTTGAAGGTTCGTGGTAGAGGTCTTAGCTGGAAGCTTTGACCGGTTGCGACTGCGACTGGCCCTGCTGTTGACCGCCCCCACGGCCTCTTCCTCTGTAGCCACCGCCTCTGCCACGTCCTCCACGGCCGCGCCAACCACCACGACGATAGCCGCTATCAACAGATCCTTGCCCAAAGGTTTCGATATTCTTCCTAACCTCTTCATTGCGGCGTTGCGCGTTGGGTCGACCGTCAGTGCCGACTTCTTTAGCTTCGGCGCGCTCTTTGTTCTCACAGCTTATGTTATCGAAGAAAGAGCTCCCCTTGTTGTAATATCCTCCCGCAGGAGCGATGATAGCCGGCTTCGCGTCCTGATCAATAGACGGCTTCCTTTCAGCCGATCCTTCTGGCGCATCGACCCCCGATGCACCATCTTCACCATCAGCAACCTTGGTAAATCGAGCGTTGGCCAACTCGAAGTCGTAATCCGTAGTTGGAACGTCAACTTTCCTGGATTGATGAGGCAATCCTCCGCGCCCACGGCCTCTACCACGGTGTTGCATCGGGCCATTGTTGTTAGAACGATATGGTTGCTGCTGCTGCTGCTGCTGCTGCTGCTGTTGTTGATGATGGTGATGATTCTGTTGATTCATCCCATTCGTTTGCTTGAGCTTCATAGCCTGAACCTTACGCTCAAGATCAGCAAGCCCAGGAGAATCCGAGGCCGGTTGCCCTGGAGAAGCGGCAGGTGGTACAAATGGGGCAGAGACAGTTGGAATGATAGTTGCCGCTGTAGGAGCAATAGTAGTGCCCGTTTGGGTGTGACCGGGCTGTGAACTTCCGAACCCTCCACGACCGCGAGCACCTCTCCCACGTGGTCCCGCATTTCTGGGGCCTGTAGGCTGAGTTGGAGCGCTTGTCGGTTGAGTCAAAGCTGTGGCAACGTCTGGCTTCGACTCTAGGGGTGGTGGGGGTGGCTGTTGAACTGGGGCAGCTCCCTTGAGTTCTGGGGCCGTCTCCTTGGTTTCGACAGTAGAGACCGGAAGCTCTACTTTAGCCTGGGTAGGAACTGGGCCGGGTCCTGGCTGCTGCGCACCAGTTTGTGTACCAGCTCGGTTCCTACCATCACCCGGTGGTGGGGGCTGATTCGGAGCCTGATGGCCGGGTTGTGGGAATGGAGGCATGCCGTAAGGGAACGGACCTGGGAAGCCAGGGCCGCCAGGGCCACCAGGGCCAAATCCACCCATGTATGGAGGTTGTCCGTAAAATTGACCACCAGGTCCACCTCTAGGACCACCCATCGGACCTGGAGGAGGATAAAACCCGGGCGCGAAGTTCTGATTGAATGGCGGCGGCTGGTTTGGGCCAGGCCTGCCGTTTTGCTGTTGTAGCTGCTGGTAGTTGAATTGCTGGGCCGGAGCTGGGGGATAGCCTGGAGGCCGTTGAGCCTGCAACATCGATCCCAGTTAGCAAGATGTTTACGAACCGGCAATTCAAAACAAAATCTTGGGAAACAGTGAACAAATGTTGCTGCTGCAATCAGAAGGAAGGCAACGGAAATCTCCGCACGGTTTTGCGCTTTAGGAAATTGACAATTAAATTGTTTTTACATCCGAAAATACTTCATCATTTGATAGAGTTTGGAGAGAAAGGATAAAGTAGAACTCGAAGGCTGTTCACACTTACGTTGATGATAGCGGGGTCATTGGGGAATGAGGGTTGTGGCGGTGGCGGCTTCGGAGCAGCTTCCGGGGCCTCCATCCGTAGATCCTTTACATCGCTACCCCGGAAGACGATGTAATCGTATATCTCGTCCGTTCCATCAACCTCGTTGGTAGGGTCGGCACAGCGACCTTCCGTTCCGTGATTTGTGACATTCTCTAGCCCAACGGTAGAATTCTCAGAGTCGATCTGATGAAGGGTTCCAACGTAGCTATAGGACCAAGCATCGACCAGTTAGCGGGTGGCGGGGAGATGATTTTGTTACGAGGTGCGTAAGACGTGATAGGCAACATACCGAATGTCGCTACGCGAGATTAAAGAGATTCGAGAGCTACGGTGAAGCAGAATGGTTAGCACGACTGATTGCCTCGCGACGTGAGGTAAAGAATCGAACAAGCTGCTCTTACCCGATGAATTCTGACATTGTGAAAGATTGTGGAGGGCGATGGATGTTGGTTTTGATTGAAGGAAGCGGAAGGAACTATTATCTCGAGTTGGAGGGGTAGACCGAGGTATATAGTCTTTTGGTATTAGGGATTCGTAAGAAACGTTAAGACGGCTCAAAAGACACGCGAGAGAGAAAAGAAGCCGTGAAAGATGTAACAAGCGAAAGAAGCCGTGGACCAGAGAAGAGACTTGACGTGAAGAGAAGTGAACACAGATAACCAGAGGCAGAAGGGGATTCGTTAGAAGATTCGAAGCGGATGGATGATGGCGTGAAGCGAGAGGTGAGGGAGGAGAGAAGAGGATGAAGAAGAAGACTGGTGGATGGGATGTTGGATGGTGGGAGATGAAGATGGAGAGAGGATGGAGATGATGAATGATGGAGAGGAAGAAGAGAAAGAGAGGCAGAACAGTCCCCTCAGGTTTTGTGCCCGCAAATTTGCGCCCACAACACCGCCGCAACGCCAATGAAAAGCTGCGTGCTGGCCGAAATCCCCGGACATTTAATGCGGGACCGTCTTTCTCGCGGTACCTGCTACTCCAATAGATACTTCACGACCTCACGAGCACCCGAGCAGAGCGAGTACTTAAGTAGCTTCTCCAAGCAGCAGTCGTGGCTCCATAACCGTGCACCGGCAGTGCGTCCAGTCAATGCAGTGACGTTGTGAGGGTCCAACGTCAACTGCAACACCTCAACGCATTTCCCCGGACTCCACCACACCATAGTATCGCGACATATAAAGACAGTAGACCGTAGACAGTAGGCACAGATACAATACAATACAATACAGACACAATGGACGGCCCGTCCACACCGTCCACGCAGGTCCTCGACGAAACCGACCCGGCACAGCAAACCGACTTCTCGCCCGAAGACGACCGTCTCTTCCTCTCCCTCGAAAACTACTGTTGGGAAGACGACCCAGAGTTCCAGGTAACCCCCCTCCACCCCGCAACCCCGTGTAACCCTCAACATCCATCCCATATATTAACAATAATAAATAATAAACAAAGTCCGGCCTCACCCAAATCCTCTCCACGACAACCGACCCCTCCCAAATCCGCCACCTGACCCGACAAGCAAAATGCTTCTTCTACTCCCGCAAAATCGGCCGCCCGCTCTCCTTCCCCCTCTACACCGCCTGGCTCGATCGTGAAGAAAACTCGGCTCCAAGACGTCGCTCTCCATCCGATGAACTCGGCCCACCAATCGACCCTACCCCCATAGAAGCCACGGGCCAAAGTAACCCCAGCATCCCATCCGACACCCCAACAACCGAAAACCCCGGTGATGATAAAACACCTTACCCAACCTCATTCGCCCACATAGTCGAACTCATCACCTCCGGCAAACCGATCCCGGGTATCAGGGAGATTCCGAATACTCTGAACACCGCTCCACCAAGTCAAAGTAGCACACAGCAGAGGAGAAAGCCATGGGAGGTCGTGGCCGCCCCGGAGAGCGGTGCCGGCAGCTTACCTAGCCCGGCACCTACTCCTGAATCTTAACCATGTTTGAAGTACTCTTTGTCAGAATATACTTATATACACACTTGTGGCCGACTGGCGTCTGGGACCGAGACTACTTATATACTCGGTATCTCGTTCAGCATGTTTTGTATTTTAAACCACTCCGTTCACCAATTTGGACGGGTGGAATAGGTGCTCGGAGTTCTGGTTTTGGTAAGGTACTATTATACCTCTAGTTCGGTATATACTTGAGTATTTAGTGAGATAGTTGAGCGATACTACAATGTACAACTGGATGAAAACGCCCTGAGAGCTTATCACCGCGATCAGAATCTCTTTTCCCTCGAGCGCAAAAAAAAAAGGCGACAGTCGTTCGCGTCCATTCGCAAGTTCACGTGGTATACGTTATTAGGTATCGTAAGCTGTAAATAGAAAGACAAAACACAAGGTCATATAAACTGAACGGAAACGATAACGGAAGCAACTGAACGGATTGGAGGAAAGGGACAAACGGGCTGTATGAGAAACAACAATTGCATATGATAAAATAACACTCGGAAGTTTTGTTCTGTTTCGTTTCCGCCCCGCATGAAACATTAAACGCCCTGGTATACATTTTTTGAGTCAAGGAACAAAAATATAGGGAAACAGAAAGGCATATCCTGGATCATTCCTTCTCTGTTCATGCTTTCCGCTAAGAAAAACTTTTTTTCGTCATGATGAAAGGCATATCCGTAGTCGTATACTTAATGATGAAAACCAGCAAAACAAAGTCGAAAGGAAGAATCCGCAGCCGGAAAAGCCTCACCAGTACCAAACAACATTCCGTTACATGGGAACGGACTGCATCAGCCGTGCGGTGATCCTGCTAAGACCGGCGACCCTCTTAAGGATCGACGCCCCAGGGCTCTCTTCAGACACAGCCATGTAGAATTGTTGTAGGCGGGAGACTATGACGGCAGTGATTCTCGGCAGCATAGTCTGGGTGTTGTCCTCACGCTAAACCACCATCGCGTTAGCAAACAGGGAACATCTCGGGGATGGCAGCGGATTGGGGAGAACCTACAATATTGTGGAAATCATTCAGACAGGCCTCTAACCAATGCAAACGTTCGTCCGTATACGTATCGAGGGTGCCGGTAACGCTTGCGGCAATCGTAAGGTTGACCACCTGGCCGACTTTTGGAACGATATCGTAAGGGTTGTATTTGATGACAACATTCTCGAAGTAGTAGTCCTGCAACTCTTTACTTTGCAGCCAATTCAGCATCGCACCCTCGAAATCGCCACGTCGGATCATTTGATCGATCTCATCGGCCATCAACTCGGCCTCCGATTTGGCAGTCATCGGCGTTGGTGGAATCGAAGGGTTGGCATTAGCCGATGTAGCCGCAGCCGTAGCCGCAGCCGCGGCGGCGGCGGCGAGCTTCTCCTGGTTGGCCAGCAGTTGCTGTTGCATCTCAATCATCTGAGCAGTCGTTGCCTCCAGAGTGGAGATAGTTTTGGCCATTTCCGCAACGGTCGATGTCAACTGCGCAATCTTCTGCTGGTCCTCCTCGTGGACTCTTCGCGCCTCCTTAAGGGCCTGGCTGGATTGCTTGCTGAGTTGAGTGGAGAAGACCTTCGAAATGTTGTCCCCGATGGCTTCGAGGGTTTGCAAGGACTGCTGGAGATTTTCACGAAGACTTTGGTCTATTTCTTGTCGTAGGGGCGCCAGAATATTCTCGGCAACGTTCCCGAGAACCGCCTTGGAGGTCAAGGTCCTCTCGACGGTCTTCGGAACTGTGGCCTCAATATGTCGTAGAACGCTCTCCGAAACAGCGGTGGGGATGTTTTCGACAAGCGCGCTCTTGACGTCGATTGCCAACCTCCCCAAATGTCCAACAAGAATCTTCTCAACAGTTGCTTCCAAGCCGGATGTGAGCGTGTTAGATACAACCCTGAGTACGGCCTCTTGTTTAGCGTCAGAAGCAGCCTGTTGTACCCGACGATCATCATCAAACTTGCGGTCTACACGAGCGGGGTTGTCAGCAAGGATCGTGGGGGTTTCTACTTCGCCGCGTGGGAAACTTACATAAACCACCAATCTCTTTCGAAAGGGCTTGGGTGAACGACGTATTGACGGCGTCCTCAATCTTCTTGACCTCGCGTTCAAGTAGCTCGGGTGAGATACTAACAGTCGACAGAGCTACCTTCTTCTCCTCGCGGTCCTTACCCTTACCTTTCTTCGGTTGGGGATTGGGTGAAGGCTCATCATTCTCTGGAGCGGGGCCCGCAAACGAAACACTGCCAACTTCTCTGCGGGGTTTCTTGCCACGACCCAATCCGCTCATGGAGGCGGCCTTGCGTCCCTGACCGTTAACGACGGGCGGCTTCTCCTCTGATTTCTCAGCCACAGCTTCCTCCTGAACTTCAACCGCCTTTGTCTTCTGCGCCGGTGGGTTTGAAACCTGAGGTTTGACCGGCTCCGGAACAATTGGAGCGATGGCAGTCTTCGGCTCCTCTATCTTGGATGGTTCCGTCGGCGATGTGATAGCGGGGGGTATAAGCGCGGAGAGAGTACAAGCACCGGTGGTGAGAGCGTCAAGACCTTTCATCACTCTAAGATTACTATCGAACCCGATATCCTCCTTTGAAAGGGAGAGACAAGTGAGTCCTTTAGTATGAGAAATGTAGAGCTCAAAGATGGGAGGTTTCCCATCATCACCGGGCAATTGTGGCGAAGAAGCGGAGTCAAGAACCTCGAGCGAAATTAGCTGTCCCCTGTCGCCGAGCGAATACTCAACGATCGAAGACATAATAGCCGTGGCATCGAGTTTTGGCAAGTTGGGCGACTGCTCGCTGACAGCTTTGATGAAAGCCGCTTGCGAAAACGACTGAAGGTTGTATTTGGGAGTTGACAAGTGGATGAAGGAGATCGTGTTCCTGTTCGGGTTCCCGACAACGATGACGCCGCTCTTGGGATGATAGCTCAAGGAGCAGAGACCGTCGCTTCCGGAGGAAGACGTTGGGAATCGAAGCTCTTGGACAGCGCGTCCTATCGCGATGTCCCAGAGCTGGATAACATGGTTCTGTTGCAATCCCACGATCAAGTACCTCAGCGCTTGACGGCGGTCGTACGGCTGCTGCTTGTCAACGAAGATGACGGAGGTAGCCTTATACATCTCACCGGGACCGACGGCGGAGCGCGTAAGCACCGGTTCCGTCAAGATCCTAGCGGTTTCCGTAGGATAACCTGTCCCGTCTTCTCCGAGTTCAAAGTCGACTAGTTTGCTAACGTCCCAAAACTTGATCTTACCGGCCTTGTCGATCGTAACAACTGTAGAATCGTCTTCGGAGAAACAGAACTCCTTCGAAACTTTCTGCGTGTCAATCGTTCGAGAGTGGTTCGCATGATAAGCCGAGTCGTTAATCTTGACTATTCCGCCGACCTCCTCAGCGTATTGACGAGCAGCATCCGCGTGGATCAGGCTGATGAAACGACCGCGACCGATCGCGAAAACCTTCGGGTGGCTCTGAGTAAGATGCGTCCGAGACTTTGTGAGGCCGCCGTTCTGATCCTGAAGGGCCGAAGGCGGGAAGAGGAAGCTTCTGCTCTCCATGATCGACTCTTCCATCGGACCATCGAGCCCTTCGAGTTCACTCCAAAGGACTGTTCCGTTGACACCGACGGCCAAGACCTGGTTTTCCTTACCGAGAGCAACGTTGACGGTTCTTTCAGCGCTGTCCTTCATCAAAACGACGTCCTGACCATCCTCCTGCCGAATTATTCTCACGCCACCCTTGGATTTGCCTGTTGCGTAAACAATGTAGGAGGGTGAGGCGGAGATGAGGTTGCGATCCATCTGGTCCACATTACGAGACATTTTTGCGATATCGCTGAACCTGCCTCCGGGTACGGTTACGGTTGGGAGGGCGTTGAACGTGATCTGAGAGAACGGCTTCATGGGAAACTTGTAAATGGTGAACGCCGCTTTCCCCGCGCCGTTCTCCGAGGATTGTGCGGCTGCCGTGGCTACCGTTTCAGGGGGTACGGTCTCGGGTGAAAGGACGGTGGTCGGAGGCTCAACGATGGCTTGGATGGTAGTCGCCTGGACAGTCAGGGTCTCAGCGGTGCCGACGGCTTCCTCCGCTTCGAGGTCGAGAGCCGGGTCCTCTGCGGCATCCGGGACGTCCAATTGAGCTTCATCGTCGACCGCCTCCTCATTCTGAGCACTACCCTCGGGAGGGGTGGCGTCGCCATCGAACGGATCCATCTCACCATCGAACACGTCGGTTTCTTGTTCGAATGGGTCCGCGACATCTTCGACGTACGGTTGAGTTAGCGGGGGTGTATGGCGTTCCACGTTGTTGGCGACGATGTCATTGAGAGAAGCCTTCGGCTCGACCTGCATCACGGCTACTTCCTCGATAGCGTGCTGGGGCGGCGGGGAGAAGGGAAGGGGTATGTTGGAGGGTGTTGAGATCCCCAGAGGATTAGCGAGCGATGGGCTGTTGTGGCCATTGGTGAGGGATGCGTGCTGCATTTTCGGAGAACGGTTGCGTGGGTTCGTTCTTGAAAGATGTTCAAACGGGTTGACATAGGTGAAAAGTGGCTGCTTCGCGGGTTGATCTAAGACTGCAGGCGCCGTGTCCGGAATAGCAGCCCCAGCCGAACTTGGCCCACCAATGGGTGACTAGGGACATATTAGAGGGTACTTCATACCGACGCGAGAGGGGTAGGGGAAAAAAAGAAAGGAAAGCAATATAAAACCAATGGACAGCTTACCTCTGGAGCCTGCTTGTTCTGCTGGCTCGAGACAGACGCGATGCTACCGGTATCATCCTGAACAGGCTTGCTACGCCCGAGTATCTGGTGAAGCAGGTCAGCGGCGGCCGGATTCGCAACCTCCCTAGGAGCTGGGGACATGATGCTTCGCGGGTCAATTACTCCACCAGTGTTGTCAGCTTGCGGTTGCTGTTTCGGTGCATTCGACAGAAGCGAAGAAACCAAATCATTGAGAGGTTGGTCGTGGGCGGGCAGGGACTGACGAGCAGGCTGCGGCGGGGCGGCGGTGGGACCGTCGGCGAAACTGGTACTCCTAGCACCTTCACGGACAGCCTCGAACCTCTGCGGTATCTGAGGGATGTTGTCGACGGAACGGCGGCCCTGATGGGCAGCTTGCTGGCCAACGTTCCCGCTAGTCTGCTTGTGGAGGAGACCCATGAGATAGTTCTGGGGAACCATCGGGTCATCGGCACTGGAATGACGACCGTGTTCGGCGCCTAACTGGCGGTTGAGCTGGGTAGGAGCGTGCGATCCGTAGTGCATAGGAACTTGCATGGCCTGCGAGTCGATGGAGCCAAAATGAGGCTGGGGAGAGAAGCTAGTGGGGTGTTGATGTTGCTGTTGGTGGAAACGATGAGCTGAGGCAGCGACTGTGGGGTGGCCGCTGATGGCGGATTCGAGGGTCTGCAGGAGCGCGTCGTTGCTACTAGTACGAGCGTGCGTGTACTCGATGCCGTAACCTTGCTGCTGCTGCATTGTCCCGTAGCTGGATCGCTGGGAGGAAGGCAGCGAGTTGTATGACGGCTGATGATGAAACTGAGGATTCGAGGACGGCCGGGCAGGGTGATGAAGGGAGCCGTTGACGCTGCTGGGACCGTTGGAGCGTAGTTTGTCGAAAAGGGAATCGAAAGAAGGTCCTGGACCCGCCATCTTGATGGTTGATTATTATTGTTGGTGAGGAAAGGATAAAAAAAAGCGAGAGGCGCTTATTTGTTCTTGCGTGGTGAGGAAGGCCGTCCGTGAACTAGGAAGAGGAAAAAAGTGGGCGCGAAGTTAGCGGAAGATGCCAAGGGATGGTTTGAGGAAGCACGAACCCGTGTTCGCGACGGACCTTGGAGCAGAGGACCGAGGGAGATGGAAGTCGAGATGTGGAGATGCCTAGGCGGACAGAGCGATCAGAGGAGGGCGGTGATGGGAGGTGGATGGTGATGGTGATGAGGGGAAGAACAAACCGGGAGGCAGAGGAGAGGAGGTTGAGGGTGGATGTGGTGGAGCAGATGGATGGTTGGTGGTTGAATTGAAGATGGCGAAGGACACAATCGAATTAGCCGTCAACCTCAGTACGTCTTCTGCTCTACATACATCACATTAGGTACATGCCCTACACCAGCTCCCTTACATCGCACGGAATGGACATCACCAGCATCAGCATCGACACATCAATCACATCCAAACAGCATACAACAATGTATAGGGAGTATATGACTTGTCGGTGGGCATGACCTGTCCAATGTCAGCGAGGCACGTTCGCCAGCCATTGGAAGCGTTCTGCGCCTGCGAGGTTTGCCTGCCCCGGCAGAACCTCGCATGGACGTGCTTGCGCTCCAACCAACTTCGCTCCCAGTTCCCCAAGGTACTGTGCCGGTACCCGCTATCCCGTCACCGTCACCGCCACACACCCGGCGTTGACTGGTCCCTTCTGAGAAATCGTAGGTAGCCGGTACCTCCGTCTACTTCTGGCTCAAGCTGAAGGAAGCTAAGCGAAAGGGCCGACCATCTCCAGCTTTGCTTGACACCGATTCGTCCCGTCTTTTTCCACCGTCACCCCTTCAACCAGACCATCCTCACCGTCACCCTCGTAACCGTCGCCGTCGTCACCTCCCTCTCCCTCGTCACCTCCTTCACCGTCGTCTACCCTCTCCCCGTAGAACCTCAAGCAGAACACCGACGCCGAAGAACTAACCACAGAGGACCCTGCATTACCATTATTAATCATCCAGCTGCTACCCTGACTTCTTCAGATCTAGCTTTGATCCCAATCCAGCAGAGCCATCGGCACCTGACCGTCGATTAATCCGACCTCCGTACTTCGTTGCCTACTTCTCATCCACCGTACATAGACACACGCCGATAAACAACCACCAGCAGCCGCCAGACGGCCAGGCTAACCAAAGCTAATCGTCACCCTCGGACTTCCTCTCCCTTCTCTCACAATGTTCTGTCTACGGAGGTACTTCACTCCAACTCCACAACCAACATTATCTACTACAGACATGCTAACTTCCTCTTCACCCTCTCCAGTTGGCTCCCGCTGCTCTTCATCCCCACCTCCGCCAGTCCCGCCTTCATCGTCATGTTCCTCATCTCCACATACCTCTTCCACAGACCCTGGTACATCCACCCTCCACCAGCATGTGATAATATTGATAGCAGACTAACAATCTTCAACAGTCCCTACTGCTCCGTCATAATGCTCATCCTCTTCACTTCCTCCTGCCAATGGTCCGACCGCTGCTTCCTCGATACAAACAACGGCCACTGGTTCGAACCCAGAATCCTCTCCCACGCTTCGATCTCCAGCACCGGTTCAACCATAGCCCCCGGCCCGGGTCTCCAGCTCTCCATGGGTGATCTTGAAAACCAGGTGGGTCAGTGGACCGGTCTGGGACTGGAGTGGCTGAGAAGTTTTCTGGGGAGCAGAGAATGGAGAGTTCCCTGTGTCGATGTGACGGTCAGGCTATGATAGGTAACGACAGGGTTTTTTGGGACGATTGTAAATTGCTGCTATTGTTCTGGATTCGAGGCTACAGCGGCTGGTTTCACGGGACAGATTGTTCCCCCTCTCTTTGGTTCTTTCCCTCCTTTCCTCTCTAAGAATACATACTCGATAATCGACCTTTTGCTTTTCGAAGCCTGAGCGACGGCAATCAAAAAACGGAATTGGCTATTAGAATGCGTGCGGTTTTTGGTTTCTTCCTTTTTGATTCCGGTGTTGCTTCTATTTTTTTCTTCCCTTTTCCAAGCATGAAAGCTTTGTCCACGGCGACGAAGCTCCCACCAAGATGCCGCCTTGTACATCCCCTTTTCTTCACTTAGCGGAGGACAGCTTACTACCTTACTTAGGATCGATTGGTTTCTCTTACTTTGCTCTTGTTTTTTCCGTTGGGTGTTCTTTTGGCTGTCGGGGGGTGAGTTATCAATACTTCGAGAAGAAGACGGTATATAATACGGATCCAGGTATCCGCAATCTACATATCATAATCACGGAACCAAATCGGCGAATTTCTCCAGAACGAAAGATAGGTCGAGAGAAAGAATCAGCGGATGAATTGAAAGTCGATGGCTGTTTATTACTAGTATGTAAATATTACTCGCTGACAAAAATGAACAAGACCGATGGTCTAGAAACAAGACGGGTGCTGAGCCACCAAAAAAATGTGCCGATACCCACGCCGTAATATATATAAACCCGCTCCCTAATACCCCAGAACTAAACGAAGATACATGTACACACACTAATCAACCACCATCACTCCCCACCCCCATCCCTCATCCTTCTCGCCCTCTCCTCCGCCGCCTTGGCCGCCAACCCCCTCCTATCCCCCCCACACCCACCCCCCTCCACAGTCCTCCCCCCATGCTTCCAATCCGCCTCCTCAACCCCCTTCAAAATCACCCTATAAAGCTCCCAAAAATGCTTGTCATGCTCCCCATGCACATTATGCGCCAACTCATGACACAACGTCTTCCTAACCGTTCTATAATCCCTATACCCATCATACGCATCCGTTCTCAACCTCAACAATATCTCCTCCCCACGATTCTTATTCAATCCCAAAGTCCTACTCTCATGCGTCGTATGCTCAGCGGGGTCCATTTCGCTTAGCATACCGACTGAGAATTTATGCTTTCGCATGACGGATTTAATACCAGGATCCTGCGAGAGTTTTCGTAGATACGCTTCGGATCTTGATGGGTTGGGGAGGTAGGTGAGGACTCTTATGGGTCCGAAGGTGTATTTTGAATCATCCTGCTGTTTTTGCCAGTCTATCCGTTTATTAAAACTGGCGGGTTTTATGGGACCTGAACCACCGAACCGTCTTAACCCACCCGCAGCGGGGGAATTTGCAAGTTCGATATCCTTCATAGCTTTATCCGTCGAACCTATTAAAAGTATTTTCTTGGGCGGACTGGGTAATGAAGTAATAGGTATCGAATCATCTTTTAAAAGTCCAAGCTTTGGAGCCGTGAGTTTTTGGTACTCGGGTGAGATGTGGAATACTTCGTGGATTTGGTGGCGGAGCGTGGATAGCGTTGAGGTCGTGGGGAGAGTGAAGGTGTGAGATGTGCCCGAGTGGGTTATTTGAACTGTGTGGGTTTCTACATCTTCGTTGATGACGTCGGGTTGCAACGATGGTGGTGAAGATGGTGTAGGGTCATCCATGGTGAAATGATAGGTTATAGTGCGTAAATTACGGAAAGGATACGAATACGCGACGATACCGATGAGATGGGTTCTAGGTCCAAGTTGACCGCGGGATGTCCCGGTTATATACGAGATGCGCCTCCTGCGCATTTGTTCCGCGTGTGCGACGTTCTGCGGGCTTCCAGCGCCCTCTTACAAATCATACTACGAACCCCAACGCACTTCACAACGTTGCATTTTGAACACTCTCGACTGCTATCAGAATCAACTTCAATTATTTCAGTGCTCAAAGACGCCAAATAATCCACCCACATCCACAATAAAAAAAAAAAAAAGCCAAGCTATTCCACAACTAATAAAAAGAATCCGAACGAATGGCCGGGTAAAAACTATACACATATCGAAACGGAGACGCAACAAAAGATCAAAACGCAAATAGGTATCTTAAAAATCCGCCAAAGGCAACTTCCTACCAATAGAACGCCTGGTCGTCACCTGCTGTGCAGCCGACGCCTCCTCTTCCTTCTCAGACAATAACTTGTTCAAACTTCCCACATCGAAGTATCCATCTATCGGAAACCCGTTAGCATAAGTCCCTAAAATCCAACTTATAGAAGAGTATAAAACTTACATCCGCCAAGCATACCACCCTCACCATCACTCTCAGACGGCGACGAAGTCCCGCTAACCATCTTCGTAATGATTTCCTTCCCCTTCGCCGTCTTCAACGGAGCAGCTGCCTGTCGGGCCTCAGCCTCCCTCGCCCTCGTGGTAGACGGCGAAGCCACCCTCCTATTCAACTGCTTGAACAGGTACCTCACATCCTGCAGGTAGCTGTGCAGGGTATCCACGAACCGCTTAGTCTGCCTATGCTTCGAGCTAACACAGACCGAAATCGAGTCCTCCTTGATAATATACCCAATGCCGAAACCATCCGCGGAAACAGGTCCGAAGCCGAACATCCTCAACGCCGGGTTACCGCAGTTGGATGTGGATATGATCGTGGTGTTCAGTTTGTCCCACGCCGAATCCGCAAAAATCGCCGGGATATCCCTCGCCGCTGCTCTTCCGCTGCCTGTGGAGGCGGTAGCAGACATCTCGGATATCATCGATTGCCCACCGGGGGATCCGATGGGTACTTCCTGTTCTTCACCGGAAACGTACCCATCAACCGACGGAGACGCACATCCCTCGTCGAGGATTCCCCTCTGCCAGAGGCAGTACAGCGCATACAGGTGTCTATCCTGTCCGAGACCCTTAGAGCACTGCCTTGTTCGCTGGACATGGCGTTCGCAGGCAGCCTTCAACGCATTGATCTTGGCTTTGGGCGTCGCATCTTCGCAGAAGGTGCGGACGAAGTCGATGACCTCCTGGCTGACGGTTCGGATGGCTTCGGTTCTGCCGTGTAAGAATTGCTTGGTCATCGCTGGCTCATATGTACACTCGACGCGGCCGTAGAGGGCGTAGTAAGAGGCTTGGAAGGCCATCTGGACGAAGGCGTCGGGGGAGAAACCCATGTTCTTGATGTGGTTGGAACCGTAGCCTTCGAATTCTAAAGTCTGGAACTCGTTCTGGTTGATCAAGTCCGCCAATCGGGTTTCTGCAAATCGTAATCCAAGTGACAGTTCAGGAATCATGGTCCACTCCAACTTGTGCGGTGTCGTGCTAACATCTCCAAACGACTCTGGATCACGTTTCGCCGGGTCGGGGGACACGGAAGCCCACAGGGAAGGCGAGCCACCGTGGATAGTTTTGGCAAATCGGAGGATAGTGTCGGTGTAGACGTCACTGACGAATCTCAACACGGTATGCCCGTCGACGCCGGTATGCTCGAAATTGATACCCGCAGCACCGTTCTTGCAAACGATGATTTGCAATTTATCGTACCATCGGTTGGTGCATGTGCCGACCTGAACTCCCTTCTCGATAACACTGCTGCCGCACAACATGTTGGTCGAAATCTCTGCAAGAGATTCAGGTGATGAATCGTCCAAGCAGAGGACGAAGAGTGCCGAGTCGACGATTTGGAGGCATTCCCGGTTGGTATTGTCCTCGTGGTTGAGCATGTGGTCTCGCATTCCCGCCCACACCCTACGATTTTCAGTGCTAAGAACACCAACGGCTCCTCGGGCGGCTTCCTGGATGGGGGTCTCCATCGCATCGTTCATGATGGCTTGGAGATTGTGGACGAGATCCTTTTCGGACATGATCAAATCTGAGTTGTCGTCCATCACGTCGAACCAGTAAAACTGCGAGCGGCACATCACAACGATGTGTCTCGCTTTCTCATCGGTCTGCATCAAACAACCATTCTCTGTGGGGATTCGAGCGGCTCCGAAGAGGCGAGTGAATTGGTACTATAAAGCATCATTATTAGTTGTGGATAATATAATTTTGGGCTGGTACCTTTACTCACCATGCATAGTGGAGTTCCTCGGACGCTATCCGCTGGAAGCTCTTCCCTCCTCAAGGCTCTGATGAAAGCGAGAGAAGAGACGACCAGTGAGGCGGCTCTTGTGATTTGGTTGTTACGAGCCGGGGTAGGGTCATCGGCGAGCAAGAAGCTACGATATATTAGCATGGCACAGCAAATAATCTAGTGATAAGTCTACTCACAAAGGGTTCAAGTTCAGCACGACGGCTAAGGGTGTAAAAGTTAATACAATTATCCAATATCCATTAAGATTTTCTTATCACTGTAGTCGACTTACGATTGTCATAGTTGAGGTACGAATCATACCCTACGAAGATATGTCAGCACACAATTCCGCCACTGAAGGGAAGGGATACAACATACAAAACTGTTCGATATAACTCGTCTGAGAAAGCGAGTACTTCTGCAGTTTATCCTGCAAAACCGGCCCGATGGTCTTCGCGAACTCCCTAACGACAGCAACGGTCCTCTGGTGTTCGCGGTGGGTCTGCAAAGGCTTGACGACCTCAAGGTAGTTGTGCAAAGTCTGGTCAAGATCCTGAATCGGTAACTTCGGCAGCTTGTCCTGGTAGTCAAAGGTCTTCTTCTTGGCCTCTTCGGCCTTCTGCTGTTGCTGCTGCTGGAGAGCCTTCTTGTTGACCACCTCCTTGACGGAAGGGTCATCCTTCGCCAACTTTTCGTCTATGGAAGGCATAGTGAACAACCTAATAGGCATTTGTGAAATGTGAGCCTTCTGCCCTATAAGAGTTTCAACTTTGCGAGCCGCAACAGGAGGGTCCTCGAGCTGGTCGGTGCTTGAGGCCGCAGTGGAAGAAGTCGAATGACTTGTTACAGTGACACTACTCAAGGTGGAAGCGGTCTGTGTTGCGGAGTGCGTTGCTGTGGGACGAATGCAACAGAGCAGAGATCGAAGGAACGCCATGCCCAACACGCCGGGCAGGGAAGTCTTTAAGTATCATGAATTCGAGGTGGGTATAACGGGTATGAGGAAGAATAGAAAGCGCCATGACGGATAGGAACAGGAATTCAGGAACGAGGTATCGGCAAAGGCAATATGTATGCAGAGGCCATTATAGAGGAAGACAGTAATACTTTCTATAATGAAACATGGCGAAGCAGTGACCAGGGCCCGGACGAGCGTCTGTGACTTTTGCAGATGATTACCGAGGGAAATACTCGAGAGTGTGAATATCTCCAGGTCTCCGAGCTAAACAGGTCGAGAGATAACAGGATGCGAAAAGTGGACTCCTTTCTGGGTTCTGGGGGCCCATGGAGAAGCCAGCTTATGTATTGCACGGCGTCGGGCCCAGAGGGGGGGAGTTCGAGGGCAAGGAAAAAGCATATGATCGTTATACTTGGGCATCTGGCCCAACTGAGGACGTCACTTACGCAACAGAGAACAAAAGCGACCTGGTCAAGCGACTAGTCCTTCCGCGCAGATGGATGGTGGAAGTGATGCAGTGCTTCTGAGACCTGACTGGCTGGAATATGCAGGTAGGCTGTTCTCGAATAGAGGGATTTAGAAATAAAAATGCAACAGATCTGAGAGATCAGGAAAAAGAAAGAACCCGCGGGATACAGAGGTGGGGAATCGAATGCGGGTGAGAAGTTGCGACCTGTCGGTGAGGCTGCCTTCAAAACTGGCGGTTGGTCTGTGAGGCCTCGTACTGATCCCTCCGATGTGACCTGTCGCTTTCGGCTTTCTAGGACAGATGCGAAGTGGGGCAGTATAACAGACTACTGCTAGCCGGTATGGTTACCTAGCGGTTAGTGTGAGCGTAGCTTTTGAAGGATCTCGAGAGTTTGGTCCCAGGCGACGTCGTTTTGGATCGGATTACCAATAGCTCATGAAGATGCAACTGGTCAGCGCCGGTACTGTATCATGGATGTAACAGTTAATAGTTGAGTCGAGCTCTTTCTTATGGGCCACTATATTGCAGCTGTCGGCGTGAAAAGCTTGACCGCCCCCTCCGAGTGCCCAGGCTCCGAGGGTGTATTGCGATATATTGATGATGGCATGCGTCGTCCAACGTGAACACCGACGGACGAAGGGAAGCTCTAGGATCATTTAGGTTTGCGGATAAACGTGGGGTTTGCATGGCCAGACGGGGTTAGTCTGGGGAAAGCATCCTGGACGTCGACCGTCGACCGTCGACCGACTCGACTCGAGCTCGTGCAGTGACCTGCAGAAGCGCATGCTTGTGACCAAATGACTGCCCCTCCTACGCTTTCACATGAAGACTGTGGTATTCCACACAGGTTGCGCTGCTGCAGGGTTCCTCTGCCTTCAATCCGAACTGCTGTGGGATTATTTTCAAGAAAACCGTGAAACTTGAGGATAAAGTGCTCTGATTATCATGAGATTCCATCTCAGGTCTGAGATAGATGGGATATCTCCCACAAGACAAGATAACGGGAAAAGAAAGGCGATTCCCGTAGTCCGGTGGGCAAATTTGGTCCGCCACTGGAGGCAAGTCGAGATATCGGATGAACGGATATCCACCGTTCCAACCAAGTTTCTGGCCCTGGCTCGCCTGTATTATCCCAGATCCGAGCATACCGATGGCTAATTCGATTCTGAGCTTGTTTCGACGCTTTATCCACTAAAAAGCTACGGAAGATTCTTCTCCTTTTGTCACGAGGAAGCATATTCCCGCGCCGCACTGACCTCTGCGTCGTCGATTTTGTCACTCGACATATGTTATACATGCCGATGTGCAGATTTGCCAGATTTAAACCACAGTTCGTGAGGTTAAAAGAGACGAAGGCGTTTGAGCACGTACCATATATATCGGATGAGCGATATAGTTTCTGACCAGACAATCACGTCTTGACATTTCGGATTATCTGATTGTCCGATGTCACCGCCGTCGAGCCGCAGCTTTGTTTGTCGCGGTAAGGCCCGTGGCCGATATCATGCAGAGGATGTCGCACACTCCCACTCACACACACCCAACTTGTAATCAAGCTAAGCAAAGCAAGTTAAGATGTATCTGGACCGGGGGTTTGCTGTGCAGCCTTAGGATTCCTCGAGATTACAAAGGTTGATTAGTATCGTGCACATGCCGGAGCTAGCCTCCCAAGCCAGGAAAACCTCTCTGTTTCGGCGATGAGCGGTCGAGATGCTCAACCGGGCGATGACGGGGGGTTCCACCGGCACCGGCTCGACAGCGCTCTAAATTTCCCGTCCGTCAGTATTCGAGATCTTGACAACCCGGAACCGAACATCCGCAATTTTCTCGGCCCGCCGGTTTCGAGCATTCGACGGCTTTCATTTCCGGATGACAACGAGGAAGAGGACCATGAAACTCTGCTCCACCGGAGACAGCTTGTCACCGAGATCACAAGGGAAGCCACGGGTCTGGTCGACGATGTCCAAAATGACACAATTGCGGCAACACATATACCCGTCGACATTGCTGTGACCAGGCGGTGGCCGACGAGGGATGTCACGGACCGGAGCATCGACGATTGCTACGTGGACTTCATTCTCTGCTGCAATCCCGCTGTCCCGGATAACTGCGATACGGCGGAGCTACGCAAGTCCTTCAGGGCCCCACCCAAGAGTGATGGCGTAACATTTTCGGTTTTCAAACTTTTCCAGTTGATAAAACGATTCGAGGAAGGGGATATCAAGACTTGGATCCAACTGGTCACGGAACTTGGGGTGGAGCGGAAGCAGGACCAGAGTACCCAGAAAGTCCAGCAGTACGCTGTAAGATTAAAGGTACACTCCTTCTTACTACAGTCAGAGTTTATTCTTGGAAACATACTAATTTAGATCCACTCAATGGGAAAAAGAGATGGATGCATGCGATGCATGTGGATGCTTTCTTCGAGTACTGCCTGAACCGCCCCCACGGGTACTATACGGGCATTCCAGCGAGCCTCCCCACGCTCGATGACGAGGTCCGTGACGGTGTTCCACTTGAAGAGGACCTAGCCCTGCGAGCCCTCGTACCAGAATACCGTCCCAAAAGGGGAAGACGGAAAGCAGAGAGAAGCTCTATAGACTCCAGGTATATGAGTCTCTCCGAGAAACGACAGAAGCAACCACTGCTCCCTGCGACGTTGCATAATATCCTGTCCCCGGAAGAACCTAGCCTGCTGAACTACGAGGAAAGTCAGGCTTCGAGCTCCCTACAAAAGGAAGACAGGGCCCGAGAACTCGATCCTCTCCATCCAGACGCCCGTCTTTGGCCAGAGATCAGAGTTCACAATTCACAACCCCTGTTCCATTCGATATTCTCCAACCCCTTTGACACCTTGCATCCGGTTGTCCCTGGTGGGCAGCCGGTTCGGTGGCATACTCCCCCAAAACCGTTTGACCCAAGCCACCGGCCCGGCGGACTGCACGAAAGGATCCGTTCAGTACCGGCTCAGCAGTTCCCGACCCTTAAGCGCGCCCGAAGGCATCACAGGCTTACTGTCTCGTCTGCCTGGCCGTCCTCGGGGACCTCCAAGGGAGGCAAGTCTCGTGGCCGCCCAACCGGGAACCGCGGCGCTGCAGAAACCCTGTATTCCACGTTCCCTGCAAGCCCAGCCAGCCTTGAGGTACAGCTTAGCGACCAAGGAATCAATGTTCCTCTAGGAACCGACCTTTCTTCAACACCCACCGGAATCGAAGAACAGTTGCAACTTGCTTCCAAAGCCCACCAGACGATATTACCACCGATTATCCACCCGCTAGAAGATCCTGCTTACGACCACAATGTCGAAATCCCACCGCTTCTGGAGAGAGAGATATCGTTCGATCCGTATAGCGTCTTGGGAAGGGCGGAGATGATAAAAGAACAACTTGCGACACAGTTGAATTTGCACCTGCTCACGACACCGCAAGATGGCGTGACCGTGGGGATTGCAAGATCTCTCGCGTACTCTTTGGTGGACGGGGTGATGCAGGAGAACAACGATAGGGGAATCGGAACCACCTTGCGACCGCTTTCGATGCTCTTAGGCCTGGATGCATTGGATATGCATGAACTCGTCATCACTAAAGAACAGACCGATCACCCACCGATATCTGAAGTTGAGCGACTCGGCAAGGAAATATCGTTGTTCGAGCGGTTTCGGGCGGCAGACCCCGAGGAGCACAGTCTACATGATCTGATAAACACGGATGATAGCCCCTCTTCGCCACGGACGGTCGCGGAAACCAATGACCAGGAAAACCAAGCGCCAGTGGACGTAGACGCTGAGGAGAAGTACCATATGTCATGGAAGCTAAAGCTCGGATCGGTGGTCGCATCGCTTTCTGCCTCGGTGACACCGGCTAACAGACCGCAGACCGCTGAGGAAGAGCAACGTCTCCGAGACGGATTCGAGGTTGATATGTTGTTGAGCGACATGGAGACGGGAAACCCAAGTCCCGGGTCGTTTCCTGGGAGTGCATCGGATCTGTTATTGAATGACGATATCGAGCCACCGCTCGATGATTCTGCAGCCTGGAGAACAAGATATTTTGAAGCCCGAGAGAAACTTCGCAAGGTGGAGGAAGAGCTAGAACGACTGAAGCATGATTTAATCGCGCGTGTGATGTCCTAGCGCGTTACAATTCTGTGTATTCTCATTCGGCATTTTGTCACCAACTGTTGGTCCCACCCCGCTGTCAGCAACATCGGTGTTATTCGCGCTCTAGGGAGCCGTTTTGTGTCACAACTGAATACAAACTCGTGCCTGTGGTCCGATCGAAAAGCACGTTATCGGCGGGTTTTATGTTAGGTTTGTTTGTTGGATCATTAGGCTGTCGGGAATCCGTCCCTTAAGGCCCTTCTGCTGCAGAAGCCGGGCTGCAGGTGCATCCGGCTCAGGGATTGGCTGAAAATAGAGCCAAATATACAACATCGTTCTAGAAGAAGGACAGCTTAGGCCTGCCAAGCACATCTTATCGCGAGAGGCTGCTAGCCAAATATATCGCTGGTAAAAGGGGCGCACTAACGTTACGTCCGGAGGCCGCTTTTGCAGCAAAAATTCTGCACATTTGTTCGATACCACTATGTTATTAATTGGGCCGATGTCAGCCTCAGCGAAGGGTGACTGGTATGTGCCGAACAATATCAGTTGATCCGGATCCGTCGATAATTAATATAATCAACGGGCCGATACGATTGAAACGGAACGGGATATCGGCATCTCTCTGGAATACTCGCGTGTAAATGTGCACTAAGTACTCAAGTTACGGATACGCATCATGTTGATGAACGAGAGAGGATATAAGAATAGACATGGACAATTAAACCTCGAGCCCGCTGCCCGCTCGCGCCACAGCGATGCCACCAAATTAGCATGTGCATACGTAAGGACAGATATCGATGAATCGAAGGCACTAAACCCACCGGCGTGGGCCGGCTCCCAATCGCCTTGGTAAATTAATTTACGCTGCCGGGTGGATTGGGACGCATCGTCAGGGTGCGGTTTCGAAGGGTGCGCTGTGTGGCCTCGTTTGTATTGCATTTGGCGGGAAGTGAACAGATTGCCCGTTCAAGCCCCATCTTAATATCTAAAAGTCCTGACCACCACAGCACCACTCCCACTCCGATAACCATCACCACCAGGTCTCCGTGTCCGTTTCTTCTCCCAATCATCTCCCATATACACCCGCTGTCCGGGCACATTGTCGTCCTGAAATACCCTTGGTAGGCTTCTCCAATTGACGTGTATTTTCGTTTTCGTTCTCGTCTCCATCCCCCATGACGTATACGTACCTCCCAAGCTAACCTCGGACGCGAGTCGGTTTGAGCAAAAGGGACCACGGACCAGCTTCACAATTCCCGCCTGAGAAGGCAGCACAACAGCCATGGCTACAACAGGGTACGCCGCTCAGACCGACGGCGAACTCAAGAAGAGAGGGCCTGCCGAAAGCCAGGCGCCTCTCGTCCCAACAAGTCCGGATACCGATGCATCGAAGAAGCAGCAGCCCGGCAAGCCTGCGAAGGTACTCACTCCTAACTCGGTCTGCTGGCATCAATTGACAGCCGTCGACTAATTCGCACCGGTGTGACAGAGCTTCGTAGATGATTATGAAGACATCTTTGTTTGTTTACTATTCACAGCCGTTTCGATCTTCACGAGGCTGTGGAAGATTGGCTTATCCAACATCGTGACATGGGACGAGGCCCAGTACGTGCACAGCTACCGTATACATCCACTGATTCTATGATAACTTGCTAACGTCGTCTTGAACAGTTTCGGTAAATTCGGTTCCCACTATCTCAAGAGAGAATTCTATTTCGATGTCCACCCGCCTCTGGGAAAGATGCTGGTCGGTCTGTCCGGTTACATGGCTGGTTACAATGGCTCCTTTGAATTCAAATCTGGCGATACCTACCCTGCTGAGGTCAACTACACCTTCATGCGAATTTTCAACGCTGCTTTCGGTGCCCTATGCGTCCCCGTCGCCTTCTACACCGCCCGAGAGTTGAAGCTTTCCAGATATGCAACCTGGCTTGTTACCTTGATGGTTCTCTGCGGTATGTGGGGTACATTGCAATCAAGAAGTGACATTTGCACTGACTCTACGAATCTAGAAAACTCGTATACTACCATCAGCCGTTTCATCCTTCTCGACTCCATGTTGCTCTTCTTCACTTTCACCACTATGCTCTGCTACGCCCGTCTCACTGCTCTCAGGAAAAACGAGTTCTCTGGCCAATGGTGGCTCTGGCTCGTTCTTACCGGTCTCTCGATTGGCTGTGTCAGCAGTGTCAAGCTCGTCGGTCTCTTCGTTACCGCACTCGTCGGCCTTTACACCGCTGAGGATCTCTGGAACAAGCTTGCTGATACTAAGATGCCAATCACAACCTATGCCGCCCATTGGGTGAGCCGCATCTTCGGGTTGATTATCCTGCCATTCTGTGTCTACATGCTCAGCTTCAAGATCCACTTCATCATCTTGGAGAATACTGGTCCTGGAGACGCCCAGATGAGCTCCTTGTTCCAGGCCAATCTCAAGGGTACCGACTTCAATGACAGTCCACTCGAAGTTGCCATCGGATCCCGCGCCACCCTCAAAAATATGGGCTACGGCGGTGGTCTCCTTCACTCCCACGTTCAGACATACCCAGACGGCTCCGGGCAACAGCAGATCACTTGCTACCACCACAAAGATGCCAACAACGACTGGTTCTTCTATCCAAACCGCAGCGAGAAGGACTACGAAGTTGGTGAGGAGCTGAGATTTATCAAGAACAACGATGTTGTCCGTCTCATCCACGCGCAGACTGGCCGTAACTTGCACTCACACACCATTGCCGCCCCCGTCACCAAGGCCGATTACGAAGTTTCTTGCTATGGTAACACCACCGTCGGTGACGAGAAGGACCACTGGAAGATTGAGGTCGTCAGCGATGCTGCCTCTAGGGACTACAGCAGAATCAGGACTTTGACCACCTCTTTCCGCCTTAAGCACCCCGTTCTCGGTTGCTACCTCAGAGCTGGCAATGTCAACCTCCCACAGTGGGGTTTCAAGCAGATCGAAACCACCTGTGTCAAGGAAAACCATCCCAGAGACAAGTACACTCACTGGAATATTGAAAGCCACTGGAACGAGAAGCTCCCACCAGCCAAGAAGGACGCCTTCAAGAGCCCGTTCTGGAACGACTTTGTCCACTTGAACGTTGCCATGATGACCTCCAACAACGCTCTCGTTCCCGACCCGGACAAGCAGGATGACTTGGCTTCTCAACCATGGCAATGGCCGATTCTCCACGTCGGATTGAGGATGTGCGGTTGGGATAACAATAGTATGTACCCCGATAAATAATATGCTGCGCCAATAACACTAACCGATATCAACAGTCGTCAAATATTTCTTGCTCGGCAACCCTGCCGTCTACTGGGGCGCCTTCTCCAGCTTGTTCGTTCTCGGAATCATGATCCTTACCTACCTTCTTAGATGGCAAAGAGGTTTCCCAGACCTTACCCAGGATCAAATCGATCATATCAAGTTAGCTGGCCTGTATCCAGCCATCGGATGGGTCCTTCACTTCATTCCTTTCGTCATCATGGCTCGGTAAGCGCCCTCGAAGTAATAGTTATAGTTAAATACGGATGCTAATAGTACTATAGTGTTACCTACGTCCACCACTATTACCCGGCCCTCTACTTCGGTATCCTTGTCTTCGGCTTCTGCTTTGATTGGCTCACCAAATTCATCCCCACCAACGCCCGACTTGCCTCATTCGGTGTTGCCTACACCATCGTTACCGGTCTCTACATCTACTTCATCCCAATTTGCTTCGGTATGGTTGGAGATGCGGCCGACTACGCCTATATGAAGTGGTTCGACAGATGGAGAATATATGGTTAAGGGAAGGCGGGATCAGGCGGGTATCTATGAATGTGGAGTAGGATATCTGGAAGATGAGGCTTGCTGTTCGTAATAACGGAGGGTCTATTCAAAATGTCTTATTGGGGGGGAATCAAAGAAAAGTCTTTTTACGTGTCAATCAACCTATCAATCAACCTGTGGAGTAGTAGCGCTCTTACCCCTCTGCTACCAAACATCCACACAATCTCCTCTTCATTTTCCTTTGGTCTCTCTTGTCTCTTGTGCTCCGGGGTTCAGGGCACCTCCTTTCCTTGTCTTTTTTTTTTCTCTTTCCTTTTCCTAATTATGCGGCCTATAAAATTTCACTGTTGATATTACTTGTACCCTCTCCCTTTCCTTCGGTTTACAAAGTTGTCTCAATTAGCTTGTCGTTCGATAAACATAAATAGGAAAAGGTCTTGATAATGAATTTTTTCGGGTCTGAATATTAAAATTTACTAAATTATTTTGGTAGTCTATTCAAAGGTGTTATTACATATTATCGTGTATCGAGATATCATATCAGGATTGATACCATGAAACAGACAAAAACGTACCCCACATCAACCTTCATTAAGGTAGCTCCGGTAGTACGGCCGCTGGGATCCGGGAGCAAGACTGGCAAAGCTGCACATATATTATATAGCCTGCGCGTGCGGTTTATAATCTGTATACATACCTAGGTACGTTAATATAGAAAGCAAAGAGTGTATATATACAGTTTATGTGTCTCTCTCGTATATTCCGACAAAGCTAGACCTAAAAGTAGACATGTGACTTATCCAAAATAAAAGGGAAAGAAAGAAAAGAAAAAGAAACCCATGATATATAGTAGTCTGGCCAATCCATGTAGTAGATTTCAACATCCTAGAGGGCAGATCACAATTCTTCATACAATCATCCGAGAAACTCTAGCTGCCAGATCCTGGATACTATATGGGTTCGTCAAATCATTGATGGGTAAATCAATCTGGAACGCGTATCTGGCCCAAGACCTAACATCAATGGCAATGAGCGAATCCATGCCATACTGGACTGCCGACCTCGTAGGTTGGATCTCGCCAACCTTCATTGACAAGACCTGTGCCAGCTTGGCAACAAGGGCAGAACAAACAACGGGCTGTAAAGCCGCCTCTTTGCCCTCAGGCACGTCAGCGAGCCGGCCCAGAGTGTTTCGGAAGGCCTTGACGGCCGTCTGGACCGCACTCTCTCCGCTATCGGGATCGCAACCGATCGCCGCATTGTCAGCAACCCTGGATCGCAACAATCCGAACTTTGCGTCCTTGGCCCAAGACTGCCATTCTGCTGTAGCTTTGTCAATCATACCAAAGCTGAGGACGATTTGACTTTGTGAAAAGTCATCGTAAGGAGTGTCTTTGTTTATGGTTGGATTCTTGGGCGAACCTGTTGCAATAGCCCCCTCGACTACGCGTAGAACATCTCTTACTGTGATGGGCCTGAGTCCACGGGACAACAAAGAAGCCTGTATCTCCGGACGCTCGCTAATGTTTCCGACATCCTCCACATATCCGAGGTCAACGGACGAGGCTGGAAGCCCGAGGTTTTGACGGTATCTAGCGAAGGTGTCGAGGAAAGTGCTGCTTGCCGAGTAATTCGACTGACCCTCATTACCCAAGACCCCGCAACCCGAACTGAGCATGACAAAGAAGTCAAGGTCGTGATTGAGAAGGCACGTATGAAGATTTAGCGAGCCATTTACTTTTGGACCAAATACCATATCGAAGTCTTCCAAAGTGATATCCTCGAAAAATCGGTCCTAGGTGGAAGATTAGACGGATGGACAGAAATCATCGAGTTTCGGCGTAGACTCACGCTAAGTCTCAAGGCTGAGTGAATAACCCCACCAACAGGGGTATCGATGGCAGCAACCAGGCGTCCGACAGCTGCAAAATCACCTACATCGCAAACTTCGACTCTAGCATTACACCCATATGATGATAATTGCTGTAAAATATCACCAGACTCCGAGGCCGTCGAAGCCGAGCTGGTGGCCAGAATGAGGTTCCGAGCACCATAGCTGGCCATCCACACCGCAATCGCGCGTCCTAAGCCCCCAAGGCCGCCTGTGATGATGTATGTCTTATTTTTACTGAAACAAGCAGTTTTCGGTCGTATCTAGATGATGGTTAAATACAACACTGTGGCGAAAAAGCATTGAGAGCACACACCTTGATCAATTGCTCATGGTCGACATTCGTAAGTGATATGACCTGTTTACGCTGATTACCTACTAATAGTGCCGAAAAGGCCGACTGTAAGGAGTGAAGTCCAGCCACCGAAACCGTCATGTCAACGTTGAGCTCTCGCCTCTCAACCATGTCAATTACTTGATCTAGCAATCTAATGTATTCCAAACGTCAGCTATCATAGAATAGTCACGAAAAAAGGTAACCACTCACTTTCCTAGGTCTTGTTTGCTCTCATGATAGGCATCCGTCAGATCAATGGAAGCAAACATGACGTTCTTGTTAGGTCGAATATAGGGTTCATCGTCATGAATTTCACCCAACCCAATCTCGATATATGTCCCACGGTCCGCCACCAAATGAGAGAGTTCTGCATATTGTCCAGACCGAGTATTAAATACGAGATGATACGCTTGACCATTGGCGGAACGGGAAACGTTGGAACGGCCTCCGCTTGTCGGGATAACGAATATCTTAGAAGAACAGATTCCGTGTTTGGTGAGAAGAGACTTGTCTATGTCGCTGATGGCGGCGTAAACATCTAGCTTTAGCGCCGTTGCCATTTTGATCAGAGCGATGCCTTGACTTGACGTGGCGTTGATGATGAGGATTTTCTGATATCATGTTAATACCCTGACGACCCTCTGGGTAGATATGATACACATACCTGGCCTGTCGAGGCTCTCACAGGCGTGGTCAGTGCATACAATGCAGTGACAAAGTTTGTAGGGATCGCCGCCGCATCCTAGGCCCTAGTTAGCCGTACACTCTCAATTTTTTAGACTAATTCCAGAGATTTTCTTACCTCGAATGAAAGCCAGTCAGGTATCTTCCTACAGCAATCTGAAGGCGCGAGGTAGTATGTTGTAAAGCTCCCTTGGCCAATGACCGCGACCCGGTCTCCTGGGCTAAATGATGTGACATTAGCAGCGCAGCTCGCGACGATGCCAGAACACTCGCGGCCAAATTCTGTCGCTGGAAGAGATCCTTGGGCGATATGCCCGTCCTAATTTAAGGTTAGAGACGACGATTCGCCATCGATGGAGCAAATCCGCTGCACTTACCCGTTCGTCAAGTCCGACGGCTCTGACTTCAATAAGAATATGCCCATCCGGTAATGCTAAGTATTCGTCATCTTGCGCCATGGTTAGACTCTCCAAGTTTCCTGGCTCCCCCAAAACCAAGTGATGTGGAGTCTGCACTACCCGCGTCACAGGTACTTCCATTTTTCGAGCAGGACCGAAGGCATTTTCTAGGCGAGTATCTTTCATAAGCCTGCATGTCCAGAGCTGCCCGTCCTTTTCTGCCACTTCGTAGTCCAATTTGGAGATTGGATCGTTATGCGAGTAGTGGATCCGTTCCAAGACGTGGTAAATGATGTTGGCTATATCATCACCCTCACTACTCAAGTCCAGGGTGTACAGCTCAAGTTGACTATTTTCCATTCGGAGGGTTCGTGCAAAACCTGTTACAAGCCCTCCTGTCGTATTCTGCGGATCTAGATATACCTTGCGAGTAACCCAGATGCATTTGATAGGTTTAGTTAGGCATGACTTCAATGCCTCTAACTGCTCTTGTCTAAGAGAGGCAAGAAGGCTCCCTTGACCCTCGTCCAAAAGGATGAGCCAGCCTCCAGACCATTTCTGTGAAGAAAGCTCTTCAAGGGTACCGGATGTTGCAGAAATACCCCGTTTGCCGAGGTATTGTTCAATGTGATCCCGCATCGATAAATCGCTACCAATTCCAGCGATATGCACTTCCTGCCCAGAAAGTGGCTTGGGTAGAGCATAGTCAGCCGGCTTTGCTCTGGCCATCATCACGATGGTGCTTGAAAGTTGATCAATATCGCTTTTATCTTGTCTGGCTTCGATCTCAGAAACACTGTCAAAATCCCCAGCGAGCTCTTCGCGCCATTCGTCTAGGGAGAGGCCAGGCCCAGACCGACCAGGTGATCGAGGGCGTAGCCACCAACCAGTCAAGGGTCCCTACAAAAGAATTAATTATCAAATCCAAACGATGATGTGTTGGACCATACCCAAAGGAAATTAGCTGAAGCAAGGTCTATAAATTCAAACGTTAGCTAACCTTGGAAATTGCATAAACGGAGCAGGTTGCTTACCCTCTGACAGCTCACCCACTAAGAGATATCCATCGTCACGTAATAAGGATCGAATGTTCTTTAGTGCGAACTTCAAGTCGGCAGTTGCGTGCAAAACCTAACCGGGATGGTCAACAATTGATAGCACCTGCTGTGGCATATATGGGGCCTACATTGGCTGCAACCACAAGGTCGTACTTTTCAGTGAAGCCTTGCTCAGAAATATCCTTTTCGATATCAAGAGTCTTGAACTCGATCCGGTCCCACCCGGCAAACTTCTTCTTGGCCTTATCGAAGAAACCAGCCGAGATGTCTGTAAAAGTATAGGATTGGTAAGCATTTGGCCCTCCAGCCCTGGAGAAACCGCGCAGCAATTCAGTTGTTGCACCACCAGTCCCAGCTCCGACCTCCAAGATTTTCATATCGGGATTCTTGTGTGCCAGCAGCTCGGCAACAGAAAGGAGCTTCTGGTTCATGCTTGTTGTGAAGATGCTCTCTTCATAGAACCTGTACAACAAATCGTCCTCCAGCCAAACCGCTAGTGCTTCTACTTCTCCGCGGAAGATTTTCCCCATGTTGGTGGCTAGCTTAGATACGATGGATGCATCGACAGTCTGAGGAATTCCGGAGTTTGAGACGACATTTGAGATAGCACCTTGTACTGTCGTGTATCCATTCTCTAGCTGATGACGCACTGATAGCCTTCCCTTATGCACATCAGCTAGGTCAAGCAGCCACGAACGGTACATTTGCAAGTGAGGGGCCAAGTCGTTGCCTTTTTCGATACCATTCTTGACAATGAGTGGTATCAGGTCCTTGACCAAGTTTTCGAGGTTGACAAGCTTCTTTTCTGCTGGAAGACTCTTGATCTGGATGGAATTGAGCATGGGATCACTGCTCGAGATGTCACCGATGTCAGGTCTCCAGGTTAGCCTCAGCCAGGGCAGAGTAGTTTGGTCATCGCTCGCGGCTCTATCCATCTGTAGACCTTCCACGACAAAGAAAGGTCTCGATAACGCATCATAACATCTAACGGTCCCTTCTAAACGGCTAGAGCCCACGGGCGATGTATTAGTTGTGCAAGACGCGACCTCCGTGTCCTCAGCGGGCATGCGGATCGATATTCTCTTCATTCGGGATGGCAGCAGCAATGTATCGATCTCTTGGAAGTGGCCAGAGCGATTAGCCAATGCAGGTGTTTGGAGAGCCGCATCCATCATTGCTGGATGCAAGAGGTACCGCTGGCCCCGAATGGGAGATTGGGCAGCCGACGTCATTTCGATTTTGGCAGAACAAGCCGATAGGCCTGGGCGAACCCGAACTTCGGAAAGAAGCTGGAACTTAGGGCCATAGCCATAGCCAACTCTTTCTAGAATTTTGTAATAGCTCTTCAATGGTACATTGAGGGGCATATCATCCCAAGAGGTACTGCGCCGAAAAGTACCATCATCTTTACCTGCTAGAAAATCGTCAGCTTGGACCACCTGTTCTCTTGTCATCTACCACTCACTTTCCAAGACCGCAGCTTTACCATGGCAATGGCGGATATCAACATCTCCTCTTAGTGAGGAAATGATAAAGTCATACCATGTCTCGTCGGATTTGGTATTGTTGTTTTCCGGGATCAGTGTGAGAAAGAGATCGATGGGTGTTTCGTCAGGAAGAATAATAGAATTTGAAAAGACAAAATCTTCAAATTCGAATGAATGATTTGCCCAATCAATCCCTCTGGTCTCTTCTCGTACTTGCATCATGGCCTCCACTACCATTGCTATACCGGTCGTGAAGGAAAATGTCACAATGCCATTGACCTAGCTTGAGTAAGCCTTGTTTCAAAAAGGGTGTATTCTCTTTCTCGTACCTGATGATCAACGAGCCAAGGCGCATCTGCTATCGACACCTTGTTCCTCCATGTAGGAGCTGAAGGATTCACCCCTCGGCAACGGGATCCTAGGATTTCATGCCGTGGTGCTCTACGGAAACGCCATTCCATGCTATTTCGTGGCTCGGTCCACGGTGTCGAGGAATAGTCCCAAGCATAAGGGGGAAGATTGTCTTGAAGATCATTGGGAAGACGTCCGGACTTGCCCGCGACCAGGAAGCTAGCCTTATTGACTTGTTCCAAATTCAACTGCTTTCCATTGAGGACTAAGTCTCCGGCAAGGCTCACCAGCTGTCGGCTTGAGTCTGCATTTCGAAACATAGTCGGAAAATAAGGGAGTTGGGGTGAATTAGCGAGAGACTTCACAATCTCAGACGTTGGACGGGAAAGCAATGGATGAGGTCCAAGTTCGACACACAAATCGAACTTGCGGCTTGCTTGAGTCATGGCCAATAACACTGCATCAGTATAAAGAACTGGGGATACGAGGTTTGCCCCCCAGTAGTCGGCATCAACCTCAGTCCCGTTCAATTCGAGACCGGATACAGATGAGTACATAGGAACCCTTCCAGCCTTTGGGTGCAGCACACCCTGAAGGTGACCGATGTAATCATTCACCACGCTCTTCATGGCATAAGTATGGTAGGCTCGTGTTACAGCGACGGCCCTGGATACAATGCCATGACTGCTAAGCTCAGCGGCTACGTTCTGAATTCCCTCGACGGAGCCAGCAAGAGTCAGATTCTGGGGACCGTTGAAGCACGCAATTTGCACATCGCTTCGCCCCAATGCAGCTTGCAATTCTCTCGTCTTAGGTGCACTTCTAACGGCTAACATGGCACCTGATGGAGCATTTTCACAGGCTATTCCCCGATAGTAAGCGATCGTGATGGCTTCCCTGGCGGTAAGAGCACCACAAGCGTACGCAGCGGCCGTCTCTCCACCTGAATGGCCAACGACGCCATCTGGAAGGACACCCCAACTAGAAAGAATGTCCACCAGTGCTATTTGAACCGCCATGGAAAGAGGGTGAGCGAGTGCCGGCGAATTAATCTCCTCTTGTGAGAGCTCAGCACTTAACTTGTCTATAAAGAAGTCAGGAGCCACCAAGCAGAAAATTTCATTTGTCGTGTCTGGACGCACCTGTCAGGGACCAGGTCGATATATTCGACGACTGAAGCTCCTCAATGACTTGCTCAAGGTTGTACAACGTGTTGCGCGCCACAGGGAATGCCTCGAAGAGACGTTTACCCATCTGGGACCACATAGCTCCTTGACCTGTGAATGTAAATAGGATTCGAGGTACATCACCATTGGATGGCGTTGAATTCGATTTCAGGGCGTTATTCTCCAACTGCTGGATGAGATCGTCAACTGTCTGGGCAACAGCGTATGACTTCCATGGCCGGACATGGATCTGGCTTCGAACATTCAGCGCTGTGATAAGGGGGCCGGTCAAGTTATGGCATTCATCGTGACCTTTAAGAAACTGCAGGAGGTTGAGCGTGTTGGTGTCTCGAGAGCTGCGAGAGGCGCCAGATGTGAACAGAAGGAAGGGCAGTTTGTTGGCTTGTCCCCCCACCTCAAAACCATTGATGCCATTGATGCCATTGACATCATTGATGCCATTGACGCCATGAACGGATCCGTTAACGAGACCAGATCCATTAGCCATTTCAGGCGGCTCGTAGGACTCAACGACAGCATGCGCAGTAGATCCACCGATACCAAGGGAGTTGACGCTTGCCCGGCGTATAGACTTGGAAGGCCAGGGCTGGGGGCTGGTCGGAACACGAACCCTCCATCCTTTGAAGTCGACTAGGCAAATATATCGTCGTCAGTTGAATCCAAAATAGGTAGAGGAACTAAGGGAAATTTTACTTTTGGGGTTGGGGGTCTTGTAATTGGTATTGGGAGGAATTTCTCCCTTTTCCAGGGCCAGAACTACTTTGATGAGACTGGTCAAACCGCTGGCCCCCTCCGAGTGTCCCACATTCGGTTTTGTCTGTTAGCTTGTTAGTATATGTTTTTCCCGTGGTAATAGAATAAAAGTCAATCTTGCAAATGGAACTTATACTTATACTTACAGAACCGACCCAAAGTGCATCTTGGGATTTGTGACTGACAGCGAAAACGGAGCCCACAGCTCCTAGCTCTATACAATCGCCTACGGGCGTCCCTGTTCCATGACATTCAAAGTATCCCGTCTCACTGAAGTCATCAATTCCTGCTTGGGCATAAGCTTGCAAGATGGTATCTTTTTGAGCTCGCGGGGAAGGCTCGGTAATTGCTGGAGTAGCACCAGAACTGAACTTGCACTTGTTCGTTAACCTAACCCGTATCAATCTTAGTTGCAAAAGAAGTAGACGTGCCTATTAGATGCGGTACCCCTGATGACGGCTCGGATATTATCCCCATCTCGAATCGCATCGCTAAGCCTTTTCACATAGACGGCGTTGGTTCCCTCACCGCGTCCGTATCCATTTGCGCTGGCGTCAAACGTCTTACATTGGCCGTCAGCGGCTATGGCGCCAAGACGCGTCAAGGACAACGCATAGTCAGGGCTCAGGAAGAGGTTGGATGCACCAATCACCGTCGCACTCCCCAGCTTGCAGGGCTTGGCAGGCAAGATGCAGGGCAACCAGGGCACCGGAGCAGGCTGTGTCGATGGTAACACTGCATGTAATCAATTACACATGTCGACGTCGTCAGTACTGTCCGCTTTTGACAGACAGATTAATCAGTCACAACTTACCTGGGACCACCAAGATCAAGCGCATGGCTGATGCGGTTCGCAAGCATAGTTCGAGTCGTTCCAATGGCGATAAAAGTTGGAAGATATTCAGGGTCCTGCATCAGCATGTCATGGTAATCACTCACAAACATGGCACAATAGCAGCCAATCTTGGTGTTCGAGATCTTTTCCATGGAGATATTGGCTGACTCAAGGCATTCGTAGACAACTTCGAGCAATTGTTTTTGCTGTGGATCCATAGCTGTTGCCGTGTCTTTGCTTATACCAAAGAACTTATGATCGAACTGCTTGATGTCCCTCTTGATGAAGTGGGCACCTCTGAACGCCTGAGCTCCTTTCTGATTAGGGTCCATGGATAGAAAATGCTCGCTATTAAACCGATCTTTTGGTATCGCCGTGGCCGACGAACGTCCTGCTCGAACATGGTCCCACAAGTCTGACGGTTTATCGATGCCGCCGGGGAGACGACAAGCCATGCTCACAATGGCAATGGGCTCCCGCCATTGTGAAATATGGGAAGTCATTTTGCATGAAATTTAAAACAGAGTTGAAATAAAGAACTTATTCTCAAATATTCGTTCCAAAGAGTTGTACGACTCTACGAAAAGCTGCAAGAGAAAGCACAAATCGTAGTTTACACCACAGATATGGGCATATATATACTTATATAAGGACCACATATAAGTACGGTCAGAGACTGCCAGAATACGTACATACGCCCGGTAGCCATAAACTACCACAGCAGCAAATTAGCCCGGCTATCGGCTACCACCTATTGCAGCTGCATATATATATCGCACTCCACATCTTTTAGCACCCTGCGGAATAAAGGTCCCATGAGTAGAGATTGAGCGGGGAAATACCACAGCCCAAATGCGAATTCTTAAGCAAATTTCTCTTTCTTGTCACTACTAAGAGTATTCAGACATGTATGTTTTCTCAGCACCTCAATCGCAGTTTTCAAAATCGCAGACATACGCTCTATGACGAAATTATATGCGGTTTCTGTGCTTTTTGCGAGAATATGAATTCTCAAGGAAAACACAACCAGCCTAGGTACAAGACCGAATAACTATGAAGTCTAGAAACCGCAGAAATAAAAGCACAGAAACGAAAAATAACTACACCGTCTGATTACCCAGACGATTGTTATCACTAAGCTTCCAACGGATGTAACACCAATTGCAACATACAACAGTTAGGATCCCCCCGCCAGCCCACGGAGCATCGGCACAAACTTTAATTTCACATCACGATGGGTTATTCTCTCACATGTTGTGCTAGAGTGGAGACGCTGCATGGCAGAAAATCGGCAGGGATAGTTCACTATCCCCCTCCTGTGCTTGCCCTTATAGTTAGTCTGGCGAATGCGAACCCTGCGTACTATAGTACTATAGTGGAGTACGTACTCGACTAGATCGACCTGTTGCATCTCGCCACTTCCGACTATTCCTCGTGTAGGCCTAGATTAACTAGCGAGCACTGATCTGGGATGTATTTCCGTCCAACGGTCGTGTGTACGACGAGAACAGGAAATCCTTATCCCGATACATCAGGGTGCTTCTCCGTTCCCTCGTAAACCCGCTCGCCTTGAGCCTTGCGATCCCGGATCCGCGGAACCCGCAAGTCTGCGGTGGTTATTGTTCTACCGTGTATAACTTCTCACTTCGACGATGCAGATGCTTCGAGATTGGTCCGCCCGTGCGCAAGTACTTCTTGACACTTCAGAGATACCTCGTAACGGTGCCTCTTTCCGCCCCGACAAACCACGATGATAAATGGGATTAGTACTCCTCTATTGAATATTGTCTACAGAATATATCCTTCCTACAACTTCTTTATTGAGGTTCCCTCAACGTAAACTATGTAGGTAGCTTTCAGCCACTTGGTCCACCGGTAAAAACTTTAATTTATTATAGTAGGCACATCCTTCGAATTCATCCACCAGCGATAAGAGGCCGCGGCCTATAACTACTTCTACGCTTGTTTTTATTTTATCTTCCGTTGAAAATCCATAGTTTGGCCGCTATATAAGACTTAGATTCTTTGATAACCGTTATTAAAATTTTGAATCTGGATGCTTTGATAAAATTCATATTTGACGAAGTACAAGGAAAGGAAGTAGTCTCGTTCCGAAAGGAAGTATTTCTGAACCTCGTTTTTACCCCTTACCCACCAATGGCTAAACTTCGTCTTTACTTGCCCATTGATGTCGGAACGCCCAATTGAAGTCACTTGTACTACTTCACCCTTTGCAGGTATAGATTAGTAAAATGCTGCAGCGCTGCTACCGGGGGCAAGAGGAGGTTTAGTTACGTGTTCGCCTATCTATTTGCATATGCATATTCCCCTAGTCCCTAAGCACCAACTCGATTCTAGATCCGTATCACCGCCTCGAGATCGCCTGGGATTGCGTTCTACTTCTGGACATAGTTGCGAAACGCTATCAGGAAACGTAAGGGTAATCGCCAAAAAGCAAACGTTATGATAAACTAGGAGTCCCCGCCAGCCATGGCGTACGGTATCAGGCAGAAGATTGAAATGGTTTCAGATTTGCCAACGCCAATGTCATTTCATGTTTCCGTACCAGGGATAAATACATGATGGCGGGAAATTCTTCTTCACACCTTCGCAAGTGACACCTTAAAGCCTACTTTCGATTGGCCCAGAAACTACAAAAAGCATTCCAGTAGTAGCATGGCTGACTTGTTATTATGAATTAAGCTTCTATTATAGGTACGACGAAGTTACAAACGCGATCTAATAAGTCCTTCCCGAATACAGATATCTGGAATGTATTCTTTTACTCATCAACAATAGTATTGCAGTTAACGATAGCTAATTAATACTAATAGACACGCATCTACCGCACTAGATAGCGGATATATCAGCAGAGCGTACACCTAAAGAAGTAGTCGCACCCTTTCTGACATTGAAACCTCATTTCCGAGGGGCCTAGGAGAAGGTAGATGGTATCTGATGCCCGCACGTATCCATTGGCCTCTTGGTAAAATACAGTCTACTGCAACATTCCTTCGATTGGACATGATATATCTGGCCAACTTGCACACAGGTATACGTATAGCGGCGTTGATATACAAGACTAAATTGACATATGCTTTAAATATCGATCCTGGCCACATTGCTGCGCTTTAGAGAGGTGCATATATATGACATCTCGACCGGAATAAACAACTAGCGAACCAAAGGATGGCTGAATGAGGCGTATTCGAGAATCGTTAGCTAGCTAAGCTCGTTAGCCTACAAACCGGTAGTTGCGCTATTTAAATTTTGACGGCGTGGAACGGGAGGAAAGTCGGGACGATATACTTAGCAGAAACGAACGGCATGCTGACGGAGAACCCAAGGATATGAAAAGGGTTTTTGAGCAAGATTTATACGCACAACATACCATGCAAGGAAATGATGATAAATCTGTTGCCCATAGAGGACTTGGGTAATGACACTCTTGTAATTGTTGTACAATTGCGCGACAGCGGTTTAGTTTCTTCAAACATATCTTACTGGTATTCCTCCTTTGGTAGCATGTGGAAGGGTTACATGTTTGGGTTAGTTTTATAAATCTATGACTTCAAAGTTCATTAGCCTCGAATCAGACGGTGATAGAGCAGCGAAATTTATCTTAACAGATATGAGTGTACTAGTGTTGCATTTCAAGAAACGGTAGCCCGACAACGTCTTTTCCCCGATGTAGTATGAGAAAGTTGCAAAATTGCAAGATCCCGCAATGTGAAAGCAGATAAGTGCCCCGGGTTGCAGATATTGAGCACGAGATCGCTTGGGAGAATTCTAGAGAGTAAATGGATATTCGCCAAACCATGACTCTGTCATTCTATCAGAAGCGAGAAAACATTACAAACACGCGCGCAGCGCAGTTCTTCAGTTGGAGAATTCGAGAACATACCCTCGAGCCGAGCTCCAATCAATACACTCACGCTTCAGTATACACTGCCATCTCACGAATACACAACTAACTGGGTTTCCACCTCTCGGTTTTATTTTCACAAACTTGCACTTGGAGATAGACAAGGGAATTCGACTGTGTTAACAAAGACACCGAATGATATAATTGCGAATCCTTTCCTACGCCTAGTACGTCTTTATATCGGGGGTAGTATAGTTGCTGCTATATAATTACCTCTCTGCCAGGAAAAGGGTATTTATTGATACGGTATCAATACGGCATTAAGCCACAATACAGTGTTACAACAGTATTATATTGGAAGCGAAAATTACCTTATAATCTGGATTAGAACGGTAGTCTGGTGAAGTGCCAGTGGTCCGTTCAAAAGTGCCCCGCCTCCTGCGATACGTTCAAAATACCACACATAACAACACACGCACAATATGGCAGCTACGACTCAAAGCGCAGCTCACATAACCAACCTTCCCACCGAGGTTATCTTTCACGTCCTCGAAATGGCCGATGATGAAGACGACATACTGGCTTTTCGAATGACTTGTAAAGACTTCAATCTTCAGGCTAGGGAGGCCCATCTAAATAAGAAGTTTAGGACTCGGGTGCTCTATCCCGTCCCCGCGAGCCTCGAGAATCTATTAAAGATCTCGAGATCGGAAATGGGTTTGCGAGTACGTCATCTGATTGTTTCGCCAGAATCACCGTACGTCACAGGGTCAAGGAAGGTTTTCAGCAGACGATCATACGACGGCGAATTTACAGATCCCCGGTCTGAAGATGCTTCGTCTGACGAGTATTCATCTGACGAGTCTTCGCCCGAAGAAGTCCCACCCAGAGAAGCTCCATCTGAAGATGGTCCGCCTGATGAGACTTCACCGATAGAAGTGTCACCTGAGGAGGCTCTACCCAAAGAGGTTATATCCGGAATACCGTTGCCCGACGATACCTCAATCGAGCAGGGGACATCACGCGCAGAAGCCTCCCCGGAAAAGGCTCCACCTGGAAACAGTTTACCTAAGGATGATCTACCCAAAGGAATTTCAACTAAAGAGGCGGCACGAAGGGTTTTCATCGGTGAACTGAAGAAAACCGCAGATGCAGAGATGCAGGCGATAATCGACTTATCAAACTCTACTTTTCTGTCCAGTATCCTCGGCATAATACTTTCAAACCTCACCAATCTTCGAAGAATCAGCTTCCTTGATCCACCGCCCAGCACCCCTGTAACCCGCTCTATGGTGAATCTATTTTATCCGTCCTTAGATCTGGCACCCGGCAAACGGCTCCCTCTCGCACTTAGACGTCTCCTGTCTCAACGAGGGCCCGTCAGTTTCGGATACGGTTCCCTGTGGGATCTAGTTATAACGGCTGCTTTAGTATCTGATCTTCCACACCTAGATACTATTACTGGCGGCCTGAAATACGGTGTCCCTTTTGAGTGGTTCGAAAAAAAGGACTATCCAGTCCTACGCCAGGGCATCAAGCATCTTCGGGTTCTCCATCTGACTATTGGCCCCGTTGTGCCCGATCCGAGGTGCCATGCCGAGATAATCGACTCAGACGTAGAAAGACGCAATGATGAGGTCTTCAGCTGGATTAAAGAGATCGGTGTCCAATTAGAGGAACTAAAAGTAATCCGCAAATCGGAATTGATATATACGACCACCACACCTACGGGGCTACCTAAGTTAAAGCAGCTGTTTTTGAAAAAGTTTTCCTTAAACATGGAATGCTGGAAGGAAACAATTTTGACATGTCCAAATTTACAGGAGGTGGGTTTGGTAGACTGCTACCTCGAGGATCCAATCTTTGAATCGTTCGATCTCTTGAAATCCCCGGAGAAGGGGAAAGCGGGGCACACCCTCATGGCTACGCTCAAGATGGACAGATGGACGCCCTCGTTAGATACCGTGAGTCGGCCGAGGAGTGAATCAGAACTTCCAAGCGACTGGTGTTTTAAGAACGTATCTTGTACTCTGTTAACTGCCGAAATGTATCGAGGAAGATTTGAAAAGCCGCCTGAATGGGATGATCCGCGGAAATTCCAGAAAGCTGGGTATGCGGATGAACAAGTATTCTTACTAAATGCCTTACGAGCCGCCGACATAAGGCTACCTCGCAGACGCAAAGTATTCTCACGAAAGGAGGAGAATGGGTTAAAAAAGGTGTTTAGGAAGGCGTACACGGTAAGAAGCATCAGTTAAAGGCCCATAGATACTTCTGCAGTCTAACGCATATTATTGTCATTTATAGGCCCGCCGTCGCAACAACCCCGCAGTTTATATTCCATTTCGTGTTATCTAGATATCTGAGAAGCGTCTGTCCGGGCCAAATCGCCAGTACCGTACCCAGCTAGTTCCTACCTGGGTTAATAAAAGGATCTCGCCAGCCTCTAGTGTGTTTTGATATCACTATAATAGACAGAACACCCGAAGGTTCACGGCCACGAATTATATATATCTATATATATATATACTAAGTTAGTGAGATAAAGTATATCTGGCTTACTAAATACCCACCTAGTGCCTAGGTAGCTCAAGTTAAAGCCGTCACCGATATATCTGGTCCCACAATTATAATATTATGGACCACACCATACCCTATCTACGCTAATATAATTTACTCGGGGAGTACGCTAGCCGTAGGGCACTCTAGAGTCGAATTCGTGTCAGAGACTAGCACATAGTGCTTTACGCGGATTTCAGCATATTCTCGTCGTCTTGCAATTGTTTACTTATGCGTAGTCTCGTTCCCAGACGCCAGCCGGCCACAAATATATGCGTATTCATATGCTACGCAATTGTATCCGATACCACGTCAAGACATGGAATACTTTATGGCCTGAGCACAGAGAGGTGGTATGGATTTCAGACATGTAGCCCGTAGCACTATCTACAATCCGTAGCAGAGGGAGAGGGGATATCAAACAGAAACACTCGGAACAGCCGCCGCTAGAGTACACATAAGACAAAGGAATGATAAAAAGAGAGCCATCGCTTTTGGATCTTCGTCAGTAAAACGCCAAAATACAAAACCAGCCGTTGATATATACATATACTCCACCCCCTCGTTAGACTAGAGGAAGAAATCCATCACGTCATCTCATAACCCTCTAGCAAGTTTCATAGCCATTCGTATGAGAATAGCTACTAACTAAACTTTTGATGCGGCCTACCGCCCTCCCATATCCCCTGGAAGGCGAGCCCAGGGACTTGCGGCTTTTCCTCCAGGCTTTTCCTCGCCTTCTTGAGTAACCATTCCGTTAGGGTGATAACCTTTGAATGCTGCTGTACCGCCTCCTCTCTATCCTCTTCCACATCTTCGATGATATGTGTCTTTATCCTCCCCTGATCGTCGAATTCGAATATAAACAGACCGCAAAAGTCGCCTGTTATAGTGAACTTCGGTAGTGAATTCGCCACCGCCGAAAGAGGATCTTCCTTTTTCGATTCCATCGATTTTGAAGGCAGAGGTGTACTTGATGAAGTTGACTGTGTTTCACCGTTCCCATTCCCATTAGGTGAAGAACTAGCCCTCCACTTCACTATCATCCTCTCACCCGTTACACCCGACGACTCATCTTCATCTTCGTTCTCAACTGGTGCGCAGCCTTTGATCATTCTGATACTTAAGATCTCCAGCCGGACTTTGATACCGGGTATTCGACCCCATACCACCGGTGACGTCCATAGGGCTGCTATATACGCCATCCTGCCGCGGACGGAAGGGAGGTGCGGGTGCGTCGATGGGAAGAGTTGGAGAGTTATAGAGGGGGACAGGATTTCGCTTGGGAGGGGGGATTGGAGGAGTGTTGGGAGACGGTCTTTGAGGATGTCGATTGCTGTGAGAATGTAGTTTTTAGAGTCCAAGTTTCTAGTAGTTCGGTATAATCAATGGAAGACATACTTTTTCCAAGGTTTAACGTCCTTTCGCTGACCGGGTCTTTGTCTTTCTCCGGCCCAGCGTTCGTGGATGAAAATATGAACGGGTCCGCGGGCACAAGACCATTGGCCGTCCTGGCCGATGGGATGGACATCATACTCCCATTCACTGGTAGATATGATATACCCAGCACCTTCTCTTCAACGGGTATCAGGTTCATCGGCGCTGGGAGCAGAGCCGCCGCCGCTGCCTGGGATGGTGTGTATGCGAACCATGGTTCTGGCTGCGAATTCTGGGGTATCGGATCTACCGACACGCCCGTGGTGGATTGTGTATCGATTCGTAAAGCTGAAGCCTGAGCGATGCAGGATGTGCTAATGGCGCGATGCCTACGAAGGGTAAGGGAGTGGCGAGGTTTAAAGCAGCGCATCTGGGCGGTTTGGTGGTGGGGTGGTTTGGACTCTTATCGGAGTGACATGGGCTGTTGAAGATATTGGTGATATATTATTGAAAAGGAAGTGTAAGAAGTATCTACAGGCTACGAAAGAAGGTTCGGAGGATATCGATATCGCCGTTAGCTGAAGGGAAAGGCCGGGGGAAAAACGGGAATTACAGCTATGACGAAATAGTTGAAACGAAGCGGCTCCGACAGACGGAATTAATTGCGAAGGTTTAAATTTAATTTCCAACTAACGGCGTTGTTCGCACGTTGGGATTTTCGCTTACAATCTACCGGGGTTCCATTCGGCGGCGGCGACATGGGCAAGGTTCGCAGTTTATATCCACCGTCAAACGGTGCATCTGAACTAAACAGACTCTATATTATACCACATACCGAGTACATAGGGTGTCGATATATATTGATACCGTGGATAACTTCAGTCGTCCTCCTCGGCCATGAGTTCTGCAAGTTCTGCCTCCTCTTCTATAGTCAACATGCTATTCGACCGACTCCTCCCAATGGCCCCTCCTTCCTCTTCGATATCTTCTTCATTGGTTCTATGGGCCTCCTCAATCGCCGCTTTGACATCTGCAGGCTGCAAGGACCACTTCCTGACCGTAGCATCCAAAGATACACTGACCAGGTCATTCCCAACCACTGCGATCGCAGTAACCACATCGTAGTGCCCTGAAAACTTGTGATACAGCTTACTAGTCTAGCTCAAAGCACCTTCATTAGTCCAAATCCTCAAAAAGAAGCATAAGAAGGTTAAAAACTCACCCCAGCATCCCAAACCCTCACCTCCTCATCACTGCAAGCAGTGATAACCCATCTACCCCCAATATCCATTGCTACATCGTTCACAAAATCCTTATGCCAAAGCTCCGTATCCGGATCAGTCCCACCACTTCCCTCGATCTTCGCCAAAGCACTCCTTTCAAACCTCTTAGCCGTCATATCCGAACTCGCAGTCCATAAATCTTCCTCCCCTTCTTCCCCTAAGAACTGGAGACTATTTACCCCAGTCTCATGCTGAACAATCTCACACACTTCCGTAACTTTAGTAGCCGTTATATTCCACTTCTTAATCTCTCGTTTAGACCCCGCGCTGTATAGTACCACATTCTCAGGCGTTGATTCCGCGGGATCGATCGCGAGGGCTTGGACACCCCTAGGATGCGACTTCAGAACATGCAATTTTTCGGCAGTCTCCGGGTTCCAGATGATTATTGATGCATCGGAGCTAGCGGATATTAACATCGGTTTTGAGGGTATTATATCCACGTAGAGTAACGCTTTGATGAAGTCACCGTGGCCCTTGAACGTTTTCAGGATAGTCTTATCCTGCGTGGAGAAGGCATTGATGCTCTTATCCCACGAACCGGTATACAAAACCGATGCATCTCGGTTCAAAGCCAGGGAAGTCACTGGAGCGGTGTGCCCACGGTATATCCTATGAGGTTCTTTCGGATCCTTAGATAAAAACAAAGGGGGATCTATTAGCTGTTGTTCTTAACCCGCATTAAACTGCATATTATAGACCCTGCTTACAGACTTGAATATTCAATCTTCTCGCCACATTCCCCGCCTCCGCTATGAACACGTGCGCCGGGGAGGAAGTATCAGGCTGTAATCCCAGTATCTTTGTAGGAACTGATATAGGCTGTCCCTTATCCTTGAGCACTTTCTTCTTGTGTGCCCTACGTTCGGCTTTTTCGAGGGACTGACTGGAAAAGGAACAAGTTAGCTTCATGTAACTTAGAATAAATGATCGGGGATTTGAAGATGTGACTTACTCTGACTGGAAGAAGTTGCGGGGATCGCTGGAAACCGACATCTTGAATGTTGATACCGCGTGATAAACACGAAATGGTGGGGTACGCGTGGATGAGGGGCAATGAATTCAAAATGGTGGGATGTTCGCGCGAGTTTTATACTCCAATCATGCATCCTTCACCGCGGCCAACGCAGGATCCAGTCCCAAATACCACAGGCTGGGTTTCAGTGGTCTCAGAACTACGAGGTCCGCTTGGTACGAATACTACATTTCATTGGCAGATATCAGGCTTGAATTGAAACGATCTATAGCACCTTAATGATATACCAGAGGTTGAACTCCGACTACGGTCAATACCAACATCTCTTCTATAAGTACTCAAGTAATCGTATAACACGTTCCCAGACTCCAATGTCTCCTCGCAAATGCATGACACCTTTAATGGCCTTCCAAGGAAACCCGAATTTTAGAAACTGAAAAACACGTTGCCTCGCACACCTCGCCTATGCTTCCACGAGATATATTCCCACCCGTTTCGCTGATGCTGCGGAAATAAAACATAGCTTTTACGGAAGGAAAACCTCCCTCCTCATACTTTTTGCTCAACCTAAAAGCGGGAATTTGGCAACGAGGTCCTCAACCTTGCCTATAGGCTCGCATTTTTGGTTATGGCAAATTTGAGCAATCGGTTTGGTTTCCGCAATCTTAAGGATCTCTTTGAGAATTTCGTTCTTTCCGGTAAACCATGTGATATCTTCGCTCTTTTCCGTGGGATCGATTAAAATGATAGAGGTGTTCGTGAACAGCTGAGTTCTGAGTTTCTCCCGATACGCCAGAATCGTCGGGTCCGATTTCTTCCCCGCAAGGATGACGGTGCCAGTTCCGAGATTCGAGGCGACAACCGACGGCAACATAGTTGAGAAGAGGAACGGATGTTGCATGAGCTCCGTCGAAAATACACTGCATGTTTTAGACGCCAACGTGGAGAAAGAGGAATCGCCAAGCAGGCTCCCAAGTTTGTACAGGTTGCCGGCCGATATGCCGTTGGTCGATGGCTCCGCGGAGTCAAGTCCTAGAGATCTATTAGCCACGGTAACTCGATCAGATCTTGTGAGTGATCTTTACCATCCTTGAGTCTCAGGATCAAATCGGGCGCGTCCCGCTCCGTTGAATAAAAGCCACCTTGAGTTTCATCCCAGAACAACTTCGTTTGCGCGGCTGATAAAACCAATTTGTTAGCATTGCCTCTAACCCACGAACGTTATGTTGGAGTACCAACCTTGGAGGCTATGCGCCCAATGTAACCAACTAGCATCGAACGTCGCTTCGTATCTTATGCAAGGGTTAGTATACATCGTGTCAGAAATTTTAGTTGGAGTTGTTCATACAGGTAAAGCAGTCCGTAAATGAGGTATGCGTAGTCGTCCGCGAAAGCCTTTGTCATTCCCGGCGCCTCCCTCCAGACTCTCTTCAAACCTAGGGTTCTAGGATCAAACACATTCTTTCTGAGGAATTCCGCAGCCCGGATAGCATGGTTGAGATAAAACTTCGATTTCTGAGCATCGACAATCTCGAGGGCAGCAGCCAGCCGAGACAGAGCCGCAATAGCAAGCCCGTTCCAGCCAGTAAGTATCTTGTCGTCGAGGTTAGGGTGGGGCCGTTCTCTTTGTCTATAATCTCGAAGCTTGTTTCGCCCGTTCTTTATCTTCTCAACGATGGCAGCTTCCGAAAGTCCGAGCATAGAACCGATTTGTGCAGGGGTCTGAGATATCTGTAGAACGTTCTGATGTAGGAATTCATCGTGTACATCCCGCGCCGGGTCGACATTGCCGTCCGTTCTGACACCCCAGTATTTGGAGCAAACCTCTGCGTCTTGCTCTCCGAGGACCTTGATGAATTCTTTCTTATCCCAAACATAAAAAGCACCCTCTGTTCAGTGTGTATTAGTAATAGGCTACTAGGAGTTGCAAGAGTAGGCCAAATACCTCTCTTCTCAGTATCACCCTTTCGAGCGTACGAGTCAGCGTCCTCGGCAGAGTAGAAGCCACCGTCCTTATGGCTCAAGGGCCCAGTGCACAGGTAATCGGCAGCATCGAGGGCCGCGTCTAGCATCTCTTTATCCTTCGTTGACAGGTACGCATCGAGGTACACAGATATCAGCTGAGCATTGTCGTAAAGCATTTTCTCAAAGTGAGGGAGACTCCAATCTGCTGTGACGGAGTATCTCGCAAAGCCATTTCCGATATGGTCGTGGAGTCCCCCGCGGCTCATATGCTAAGGAACCATTGTTAGCACAACCCTGGTTCCACCTTTCGGCGTACTTGTTATCTCCTCACCCTCAATGTGGTCACTGCCATAAATTTGGCTTTTTCACACTCAACATCTCCGACTACATCCTCAACAACATTTGACAAACTACTCAGCCGAAGTAAGAAGGCGAGATTTGTTGGAGTAGGAAACTTTGGTTCGGTGCCAAATCCGCCATTGGTCGCATCATAACGGCTCAGAAAGTGCTGGTAAGCTTCCTCGAGCAAATCTATTTCGAGGACCTCTGCGCCTCCCTGACTACCATCTTGGTCCTTCAAGCCTTCGTCCTGTCGACACGTCAGCGTCTCATCTATCATACTACCAAGCGGAAGGGAGGGGGTGAAGCATACCGAGAACTCTTTAAGCTGCTTCAGGATATCCTTGGCCGAGGCAAGACACTTATCCTGTTGCTCTTTCCAACTACAGGTCCACAATTAGCCTCCGAGCGCACCCTACCACACTCTATCTTGATAAAGGGAGACCCATACACTTTAACAATTTTGTCAAGAACTTCGACAAACCCGATCTGATCCTTCATCACCGGTCCGTCCGTAGCATTCGGTCCAGGCCAATACGTCCCGCCAAAGACCGGTTCCAGATCCGGAGTCAAAAAGACATTGAGTGGCCAACCCCCAGAGCCCGTCGTCGCTTGGACCTAAAATCAGCCAAATCAATCAGTTACCAACCCCCATGCGAGGTGTATACCGTTCGTGAGAGCCTACATACATAGTTCATGTATATCCTATCGATATCAGGCCTTTCTTCCCTATCGATCTTGATAGGGATGAAATTGTCGTTCAAGATCTTGGCGACAGTGGCATCTTGAAAGCTCTCCCGCTCCATCACCTAACCACCACCATCTGAACATCAGTGCTAACTTCCTATAACGATGTGACCGGCCGGATCTAGCGGTATATGGAAACGTACGTGGCACCCTAAGCAAAGTCGAACAGTTAGCACTTCATTTGACACAATCTAGAGCAGTCTAACAGGGCCACCCATACAATGACAAGCAGAATATCCACTACTCAGAAAAATCAACCGATTCTCCCTCTTCGCCAGCGCCAAAATCTCGGGAGTCCATTGTTGCCATGCCGTCAGATTATTCGCGTGAGAGCGGACCTACGCAGCAGTTTAGCAGAAGGAAGTGACATATTCTGCCCCGCCACACCTCCAAAACGTGGGGGCGGGGGAAATTCAACCCAACGGTTTAAACTGCACATACGTATGGACTGGTACTGTTTGCAAGTTGGTTCGTGAGCTTGAGTGTCGGCTTACCGCCATCGCCGGTTTGAAGGGGTAGCGACGTCGCCATGGTTGTCGGTGGGGTTTTTTTGGCGGTCGGCGGCAGGTGAATGCTCGATGATGCGGACGGTGGAAAGTACTTGGATTCGACGGAAGGTGACTGGGATGTTGTAGTTTTTCTTGGCTTCGAATTGGAGGTGCGTTGGGTTCTCGGAAGGATCTTGATCGGGATAACACAGATGTCCGGTTGTAGATGCAACAGTAACCGCTCGAAAGATGGAACAAGTGTGTCGGTTGGAGAGAGGCTGACTGTGGTTTTATAGTTCATAACGTTAGACTTTTGCAAGATGTCACATTAATAATGATAAAGTTCGCCGTCCCGAAATAGCAAAGGCGACCCGACGGAACGTCTACGGTGCTCGACTATAATTCCCTTGCAAGCCCACTTCGGCTTCATTCGGCGAACTATTGCGCAAGAATGCTCGTAAAATTTACGGCTGGCACTGCATCAAAATGTACTTGCGTCAGTTTTGGCTCCTGTATTTCCGGAGCGTAGAACTTCAGCTGCGGGGCTGCTGGTCATGACCTGTTCGCCGAAGCCTCTCTCCGTTTTGTAGTCAAATCAAGGTCATGAACAACCAGCTGCATTGCGGTGGGGCCACAGACTCCCTGTTCATATTATAATACAGACGCATATGCACGTCAAGTCAGACACAACCATAAACGGCCATGTTCGTGGTGGTTGCAGCATTGATGCTATCTATATTTGATCCAGGCCTAGCTCGGCATGCACAAGTTATAAGATATTCACAGGAGACGCCAAGTTGGGTACTCGATTGCATTCGCGCGAAGTGTAATGAATAGCAGCTAACCAGCGCTGATATGTAATATTGGTATATCTGATGTATCCCTTTATGTTACAGGTATCTCCCAGGCGACAACATGCAATTGTGACATAGTCGGTCGTGACGTTTCGGCACTTATGATACAGTTCTCATGTCTTCAAATCACTTGAATTCGCTACCGCTAATGAGATGCACTGGATAAAGAAAAAAGGGAAGTAGTAATACATAAGAAGAAAGGTAACATAAAGAAGATGCACAGAAAGGAAATAAAGTTTAACAAAGGGGTTTTTTTATCCGCAAGGAAATAAAAGGTGACCACAGAAGTAAAGGAAACAATGATGGCTATTTCACAAGACCTCCCAGGTCACTTTTGAAGAAGTAGAGTCCCGAGTCGGTACAAAAAAAAGGGCCTTATAACCTCCAGTGTAAACGAGATCATGAGGAGAGCGAATTCAAATAGATGTTTTTATTGATGGTCCAGGGTGTCGTTTACATCTGGACGTTCTCGGAGAAGTACTTACCGTTCTCTCCGACAACGTTACCTGGGGTCCTGTACTCGCACATGAGGTACTGGCTGCCACCGCACTGTCGGTTGTAGCAACCGAGCTCGGAGGTAGCCTTCCAGATGAGCTGAGTGAAGTGGCCAGTGGACATCTAAGGAGTGGTAGTTAGCATCGATACAGCTTGGAATAGTAGGGTTAGGGTGGTATATTTACCTGGAAGCCGGGGTTGGAGGGGCTGTATTGGTTCTTCTCGTCATACCAGGCGGTGATGGCAGCGACGACATCAGTGTAACCGAAGGCGAGATTCTCACCATATGGACCACCGGAGTGATGCATGGTGCAGTCTTGGGTCTTGTCACGGGCGAAGTTGGCCATCTCTTGGTTCCACTTGAGAGCTGGGGCACCGTGGGCAGCCCTGAACTTGTTGTGGGCGTCAAGGCACTTCTTGTCATCATCAGCTTCCGGTTCTGGGGAAGGTGGTGGGGGTTCCGGCTTTGGCTCGGGCTTTGGTTCCGGCTTAGGCTCTGGCTTGGGCTCTGGCTTGGGCTCAGGAGCTGGGGCGTTGTAGACTGGTGGTTGGTAGGCTGGAGTCTCAACTGGTGGTGGTGCGACATAGACGACTGTGGTAACCTTTGGCTTCGGTGCGGCGTGCTTTGTCTTTGGGGCTGGGCCCGCGGTGACATAGACGGTCTTGGTGACGGTCAAGTCAACGTATTGAACGGTGGTGTGTTTGTTGACCTTGCGAGAGCATTCCTTAACGGGATAGGCAAGGGCGCTGGCAGCGAGCACAGCGATGGAGAGGACGACTGAAGAACGCATTTTGATGGTTGTGAAGGGTTGATTTGGTTGTTGAAGCTTGGAAAAATTGAGGATCGATGAATGTGGGATTTGGAAAGTGACCTGGCACGTAACCAAATGGATAAACCGTCGTTACAATCCGTCAAGGAAGATGAGACGATGGTGTTCGAGAAAGGCAAGGAGAACGTTCTAGGAGAGAGGAAGGTTGATGTTAGAGCGATGGTTCTTCACATCCAGGATGAGAATTGAGGCCGAGCTATTATGTCATTGTCGTAGATGGGGTTTGAGGAGGATGTGAATGCGTGCTCGCGTGGAAGTGCGTTGCGTGATGTTGGATATTCACAGCATCAACTCGTCTTCGAGAGTTCCAGGCACCAAGCATCGAATATTCACATTCGATCACAATGCATGATTATAAAATAAATCTACGATCCGAGGAATGCAGGGTGTGTATAATACTGCCCCGCATATAGGGGGCACCGAAAGAACTTACAAATCTTAGTAAAAAGATATAACGACTGCAAAGACCTGCTGAAAGATATTCCCGTTTGGCAAGACACCTGGTCGACTACTGGATTGAACCTGATCCAAAGAATCGCTACAATTTTTGTTGAATGTGAAAATTGAAAGAAGCTTCGAACAATGAAGTAATATAGAATTCAACCTCGTCAAGAAGTCAAGTCGTAACGGAAGACAAAATAAAGGTACTGTGAATAATCAAGCAGCTTGATATAAAGGAGTGTAATTGGTGTTGATTCCGCACAAAGGAGTGTAGCGCTAAATCCAACCCAGTGATCGAGACCAGAAGCCTGCTTGAAGTTGAAAAACAAAAAACCGTCGGTGGATGGTTTGAGGAGAGGAGAGGAAGAACAGGAAGAGAGGCGCAAACTTGTGCAGCAGGCCGATTATTTAAAACAGGCGCTATTGGGAACCAGCGATTCCCCTGGCCGGCTCTGGTTTTGGCCTGTTGGACGGGCTCGTATGGGTTGTATGGCCGGTTATGGTTGCAGTTGCAATTGCGGTACCGTCTGACAATGTGAACCGCTGTCAGTGTGTCTCATCAAGGGGCTGATTAACCTTTAGGGGAGGATGATAGGTTACGCAAAGGACAAGGCCCCCGAATCAATTGGACTCAATCCCTTCATTTAATATCCTTGGGGTTTTTCTTTTGCGCAGGGGGTGAAAGAGAGGTTGGCTGTTGCGACCGCCCTAGTGCCTTGGCCCAGGTCCAGACGGGGCGTCTGTATTGGCCCAAAGTGCTGGTTCCTTGCAGCCCGGAAGACCCAGACCTCATGCAGATGCAATGCACCGAAACCACCATTTGGAAGCCAGCACATGTCCCCCGCCATGCCAGCTCCGGGTATCAATCCTCATGGATTCGATGTTTTAACGTTTTGTTGAGGATCGATCTACGCAAGCCGGCGGGGTTTACCATCATGGACTTGCCCTTTCTTCGCGATCCACGATTTCGCAGCTTCACAACCGAGGACGGCACAGGAAAAGGAAATAAATCTCTGCGGTAAGCGGTGGAAATTGGCGCCTGTTCATGCACAACGATAACTTTAACATCGTGTCGAGCTGTGAGCTGTCCACATATCTATGGTCAGTGGGTAAAAGTGGGATTTCTTTTTGGTTGGAAAATCCCTCTGCTATCTTAGCTGTTGCGGAACGAAACAGAACGTGACACTTGCCGATAGGCGTCGACACTTCGATCCAAATCCTACCGAAGATGCTTTTTTTTTGGCATATCACCAAACACCGGACGGCTGGGCAGGAGTAAAGTCATACAAAGCGAGGAGGCGAGTGGCTGGAGATAAACAATGTTGGGAGACCCGAATCAGAACAGCACACATGGCAGTCGTGAAACGAATGTTTGAAGCTATCAGCTGGGCTCCCATCGACGTCAGTTATCCTATCAACCGCCCTGCCAATGTGTTGGTGGTTGGTTGTTGGTGTAACCGTCGGCCGTGTTCCTGACGATCTGGCTCATCCCCCAACAGACCGCATATGGCATCGGAGGGAGCCCATCCTCATCCTCCATCGGTACCATCGAAACCTCTCATCTCGTCACGACGAAAAAATGATATCCGATTAACGAGAGGAGAAAAACTCAAAATAATTGAAGAGGCTGTAGTATCCATAAATTCTATAACCCGTTCTGCTATATACTCCGCTGCAGCCCTTCGTCACACACTAAAGCCTCGCCAAACGCGGAATCTCTAACCCACCGGATTTGCAAATATAAATCTTCTCTCAATCGATCAAGCGGGTATCTCGTAATACGGTCAGCCCAACAGTCGCCCATTGCCCGTTGTCCGTATACCTCGTCGACGCAGAATCCTAGGGAGGCTGGTGCTTGGTTCCTGCATGTTTCCCGATCTCCCGCTGGCCAAAGGTGACTTCCCAGCAGCCCGTGTCCGATGTTCGACTCTATTCTGGTTCCTGGCTTGGGAAAACCCTGCAGCGTAAGCGTGGTTTTGTCTTGTCTTGCGGGGTAAACGAGAATGCTGACTGGTCGGTACCAGCAGGCCCTGTCCAAGCCCTGTCCCCTACCAGGTTGCCGTTTCAGGTTGTCTTGCGCCTGTTCCTGGGAAAGCTCTTTGCTCTTCCGCTTAGAGGCCCTTTCATCACCGGGCATGAAAATCTGCAAGCCCCGATGAGAAAAGGGGCGGACGAGACCTGCGCCTTTTCTGCATAAAACTGCCAAATTCGATATCTCTTCAGAGCTGTTTTTGATCGATTCGAGAGCTTTCTTCCTCTTGGTATGTGATGGCAATTGTGGAATCTAACTATCAAGATTTGATGCTTCGGAAATCGTACCCTGCCCCATTCCAATCCCACTATCCGTAAAAAGCTTCAATCCGGATATCCACTTATCTAAGTGCATAGCTTTGTATCACCTTGGAATGCCGAAAGATCGCTACCGTAGACCGGCTATCTAGTAGCCCACATTTCAACTTCAATCCTCGCGATAGGAAGGACGCTCTCCGTCCGAACCCAACCATCTGGAAAAATCTTGATAAAAAGGCCCCAGGCTAGCTAATATCAATCTTACCTGCCCGTTTTCACTTTGATTCCTTCCTTTCCTTTCGTGCTCCCATCTCGTCAATGCAAAACATCATCCTACCGTGCCATGGTCCATGTCATTCTTTTGACGAATTCCTTCCCGCTTCATCGGGTTCTGCCTACTGGACGAACAACGAACAAGCAAGCAGCCATGCGGATTACTCCGTGGCAGACTGACAAATCCTTTGACGTAACCACCCTGAAGATCTCGAGGGAGAAAAAACAATATCTTCACCCGGCTTTTCTTTCTCACCTCTTCAAAGGATGCCAGCGGTTTCGGTAGCACGGCTGGACCTGCAAGTGCACACGCACAAGCAGTAAACATGTTTGGAGATGTCTCTCACAGGCTTGCAGCGAGAGAGGAGTGACAAGTCACAGCGAAAAAAACAGAGCGAGAAAAAAGCGCCAGCCCTTGCAAATTAACCATGTATCATCGTGAAACGCTCACAACACCCAATCACAGCTCCCCTCCCGATGGTCCAACCGCACCGCCCAGGTTCCATGGAAGAGCTCGAGAGCAGAATTTTTTAATTTAAGAAAATAAAGCAGCTCGGTCTTGGACGTGCAGATTGTCAAATCGACGCTTCCAAGCCCAAGTCCAAGCTTATAGGGGACGTCGAAATGCAGGTGTCAAATCAAAGCGACAGGCGTTACGTACTGACGGTGGCATCGTCATTTAGCATAAACCGACCAAGCTTATAATTAAGCTTCCAAGAAAAAAGGGTAGCATCCGAACGTCGGTGGAGACTCAAAAATATAGACAACCAGATTCGAGATTTCAAAATCGATCTTCTTTTTGTGGAGATTCGATCTACTGGTTTCGACCTTCCCTCCTTTTTCTTTCTAAAATTACTACCAGATCATAAGAACAGCTTGCCCCGCGGCTCTGGGCGATTAAACAATTTCGTCTCATCTTCCTATCGAATCGAATCCGCCACGGCGAGATGGACAAGATAACACCCAAGCTTTCATGCGGTTAATGCGTGCACACAATCCCATTCTCTTCGGATTTAGCAGGTAGGAACCGAATCCTCAGCTCCAGATGAATCCAATCTTTGAGCAAACTATAGACGTTTTATCCCCATATACGCCTATGCGCATCGGATTCACATTATCATTGGCCCTGCTACTCCTTTTTTCCCCCAACGTAGACCATAAACGGATATTGAGCGACAAAGGAATAAAATGCAATGACAAACCAGACACAAGCAAGAAAGGAAAAAAAAAAACCCGCAACCGGCGCCTCGAGGCCTTCCTTTCTTTCCTTCGTATTCTTCTTGCCCGTTATGAGCTCTGCGGAGAGCTTTGTCCCGTCCGATATATTAATTTTTTAAATTGAGAATGTTCCAAGACCCGAATCTGCGAAGAAGAGTCGGCTCGAGATATCAATATCAAAGGTCACATTATAACTCTCCAAACCATCTGTAAAATGAAATCTAGATTATAATATTAAACCCAAGAAATCTTGGGGGCGACGGCATTCACAAGCTACGGGGTCAAAAAGACGGGAACGGTGGTCCCTTTCTTTTATTTTCCTCCAAGAGAAAATCTGCCCCGCTATATGCCATCCGACATCCGTCCCCCATATTCTCCATCAACGATGAAGCAAGCGGACTGAAAGCACTCCCGTGTCACACCCCTTTAAAACTCAGGGAAATAAGGCTTTTGTGGGGATTTACGACACCATCCTTTCCAAATCACCGTAAACGAGCGACATGGGTTCGCCGGTGGGCACTTTATTCGAAGGGAATTAAGGGACCTTCGGACACGGGTTCGACTTGTGCTCCGGGGAGACTCGAGGGTGTGGGATGCATATGGGAAGCCTTTCGTTTTTATTGTGGAAGAAAACCCGCCTGCTGAATTCGAATTCAGGCGATAACCTCAGGAAACCTCAGAGAAGAGGTCTCATTTCGTTCCCTGCAAGCCCGCTGCGATTGCGTACGTCGATCCGGTATTTCTTCAAACATCCGAATCTCATTTCACGTGCACATGCAATTTTAAATCTCGAGAGAAAAAAGATAAAACTTCAAAGGGTGGCTTACGGTCGATTGGATTTCGATGATTAGTTTAAGCACCGCCTGCGTTACATTACAAAGTGCCACATGCACACGCGCCCGCTGGTAAAAAGTTCATGATCGTCTATGTATAGTACATCCACCCTTTCTAAACAGCCAGAAAGAAATGGAAAAGAAAGGGAAACCCACCGCTCTAGGTATAGCAAGAATTCCCCAGAATCCACGCAAAATTATCCGGTCACCCCCTGTCTTCGATAGGAGAAATTATCCAAACCTTAACCTTAACCGCCATCTCTCAACTGTCTCTCATATTTCGAAATAGAAAGGAAAGAAGAAGACGAAGAAGCCTAGAACTGTGATAGAACTAAACTCCCCTTACTATCGCCTCTCAAGCCGCCAACTTTGCCCTAGCCCGAGCCCTGATCGTCATACTGTAGAAGGCGTCTTTGAACGCAAACAAGAAAGCGGCCGTGATAACCGACTGGAGCAGCTTAGGCCCAATGCCCTTATACAAGCCGCTCACTCCCTCCTCGTTCACAATCTTTGTCAGGCTCCCAAAGACGCTCGGGTCCCTATCGGCCTTCTCCGCGACGTGCATTCGCGACTTGACGGTGATATACGGATAGGTGATACCCGTGGCGAAGAGCTTGCCGATGGCACCGAGGTAGAATGCGTCCATGGGTGCGAGTCTTCTTGCCTTTCTCTTCTCGACTATGTTCTTGAGTTGTTCGAAGATGGTGTACTGGAGAATTGGGTTGATGACGAGCACCAACGCTGGGATTACACCAGCGAAGAGTGCCTTGAAACCCTCGTTCTTGAGGAGCTGGCGAAGGACACCGAAGGTTCCCAGTGGCTTTGTTGGTCGTGGGTTCTCCAGAGTTGGGAGGTCGGAGGATGTCGTCGACTCGCTCTTGCGAGCGGTCATGCGAGTATTGACAACCCTGAGTAGTCGAGCATTAGCAATCCCCATCTTCCATTAACGGTGCATCTCATCTCATACCAAATAGGATTCGTAATCAATACAGTCGCTGATCCAGCCAAAGCTCCGGCAGCCATACTCTCCAACGTCGACAACTTCTTCCCCAACCCTCTCCTAACATTCGCATTCTCAAAGGCTCCCCTGGAGAACTCGTACCCTAACCAAAAGCCACCGTCGTCAGAACCAAAATCCCTAGCTAATCCAAAGGGTAAAAGGGTAACCAACAGTAGTAGTAAACAAAGTTCGTCACACTGATCCCAAACAAAGCCGACTCCAATCCAGCGTATAGCCCGGAAACACCCTCACGGGCAATGATCCGGCGGACGGCATCAAGGACCGACGTCTCTGCTCTCTTGGCCTCGACTTGAGAACGGGTCGACAGGGTGATAAGTGGGTACGTCAGTACCATGGAGGCGATGCCGCCACCTGTGTTGCCGTTGTTATATTAGTATTCGTAGCTTAGACGTCGCTATGGTTCTGGCACGACGTAGCTGTGCGTGCTTTGAGAGCTTAGATGAGTTGACGTACCGGCACCTAGAGAGAGCGTAAAATGTTAATATTCAGTGCAGTGCGTGAAGGGTATATGAGCTCTGGGAACGTTCATACGAACCTGCGATAGCATGAGCGACGTTGTCAGACATATTTCAAGCTATTGTAATACGTAATGTGGTGCGATTGGTAGATGTCGATTCGTGGAACCTCGAAGGCCGCGGGAGGTTTGTTATGGCGATGAAGCGACTTGACAGTAAACAAAAGCCAGGTCCAGAGCTAAGGAGTGTCGAAGAAGTTAACCCGTCGCCTTTCAAACTCAAATGGCACGGAAAAGGTTGTCAAAGAGAGCAAGAGAAATTAGTTCAAAGTCAAGTTATTAAAAATTTCGAGGAAAGACGTTAACTTCCTGCAGCTGGCGTGTCGGCAAATCAGATGGCATCGAACAGACCCCAGTTCCTTCTTTTGGTAGATGCTTGGACGCCCCGGAGTTTTGCATGTGGCAGGCCAGCGAGTCCTGGCCAGGAAGGTCGGCAAGCTGCCTAACCTCGAATGCCCGCCCATTTTCAACCTCGGCTCCTGCTTCCGACCCGGTCAACGCAGAAACCACCACCATAGCTTCGGGACGAGGATGTCATATACGGTTCGAGGGTGTCCAATGTCAGTGATATCGATGATTAAGATACATTACAATTACACTATTGTAACCTCACCCGCTTCAAAAAATGCGGTGTAATGCGATGTGTATAATCCTCAATTGCTCAATTACCTAGTAAAACGGAAAGAAGGGCAGAGTAAATATTCAGCACAAATGTACGGAGTGTCGCAGTACAAAAAGTCCAATGCTATATTCATGTCATCTCCCAATACCAAGCGGCAGAACTGGCATTGGCGGACGCTTCTTAGAAGATATCCTAGGAATAGGGAACCAGGGATGATAAGACCCTTGGTCAATCTCAACCTCTATATCAGAGACCGTACCCATATTGATCGCTTTCGATAACATAACGATCGCTACACCAGCTCCGATGCAGGATCGAAGGTACTCTCTCAGATTCTATTTATTCGAGCGAGGAACGTCAGAGGGTCAAAACTCAATTAAGTAATACAATAACGGGTAGGAGCTTACCAAACGATAACCTTCTTCGCATAGCAGGGCATGCGAAGAGGTGGCGTTCATCTTACTCAGAAGATCGAAGTTCTTCCTCCCCTCCTTCGTGTTCTCCGATGCCATTTCAAGCATTTCCAATGTCTAATCTCAAAATTAGTTTCCCATAGTCTAAACAACGGCGCTCCAATCGGAACCTTACGTCAATCTCTGGATTATCAACGAGAGTCTTGAAGTCATCGAACGGAACAACATCCGGACATCCTATTGTCAAGAAAGGTTTCATTCGTAACTCATACCGCATGGGGTCAGTGCTATAAGGCTGCGGTGGTGTCTTTACGAGCTCCAATCTCGCCAATGCCGTATAAAGCTGTAGATGTGACAATAAGCATTTACGTCCCATAAAAGCTGGAGGAGTGTGCTCTTACGAAGATCATGGCGCTGCAAAGTTCCTGGAGAGCCGCAGCCTCAAGAAGTGTAAAATTCACAGTCGCCTGCGCATTTGCAATATCTTGTGACGAAGCAATACATTCCTTTGACCTTGTGGCCGCCAGTGGGGAATCCGATGCGACTCCTGGATGAACAAAATGTCGTATCCGTTCCAAATGCTGCAAGCGAGTACGCAAGAAGTACTGTAGGTACCTAGAGGAAGGTTTTAAGTATTCAATAACTTCTCCGGAAGTCCGCTGCCTCCTACATACCAGTACATGCCGGCAAACTCGTGCGGTAGGTAGACCTCTAGTTCAAATCCGAGGAAGATGATCCATTCCATCTGCCTTAGCTTGTAGTGATAAACCCACGACGAAAGCGAAAAGGCGTAAGAGATATTATCATTATGTAGAACAGGTTCTTCTTTGATAAGTTGTTGCAGTTCCCCGTCGATTTCCTCGCACTGGTCGATTTTTAGCTCGCGGAGGTGGACATCTCGAATGCAAGGTAGCTCACCTCTATTTGCAATGCATCCCAATCGACGATTAGATGACAGAGGTTCCTTCTAAGTCGCGAGCGGTTCTGGCAGATAGTTCGATAGAGGGTAATATAGGACTATAGAAGTTAGACGTTGGACCTACAACAACCCTGAGTATGGCAACCTACGTTTCCGGCCCGCTCGACGAACCACTTCATCCTCTGGTGAATCTGGAACCGAGTGTCCGACGGCATTTCGGAAAGCTCATTTCGAGGATCAAAGAGATCGTCCGCCGGCAGACATAACTCCTTGACGTCATCTAGGAGAACATGACCAATCTGCATACGACCCAATGCTACATGGTTGCTGAAGAAGAGTGTTTGTAAGAGTGATCTAACATAAGTGGACGGTTGCGGTTTCCTAGCGGTGAATCTAAGAAAGAAAGTCTAGTTTCCACTCCGTTAGCTCGTATCCTCAGGTAATAGATCGTGAATACATACCATAAGATTGGTAGCACCGGAATACGTTAAAACCCTCAAGATTTCCTTCGCATCCTTACACAACCTCGAAACTATCGTGAAAGCCTCTTCAAACGGTATCTGTACTATCGGGCGCGGAGGAACCGTACTAGCTAACTTCCTCTGGACAGCGATGCTAAATACCGAAGGAACAGCGGTTCCCAAGTTTCTCGTGATACCAATGGTGGAGAGAAGGGTTATACACCCATCCCAGTTAGAACGCTTCTCAACCATCTCTTTCACATCTCGAGATAATTCCGTAAGAAACAACTTTCGAAACGCCAGACGGGCTTTCAGCGCCATCTTAATGTTATTAGGCCATGGAGCTGCAGCGCTGTCTACGTATTCTATGGCGGAGACCAGTAGCTTATTGATTTCGGCGACGGTTACGAAATCTAAGAGTGAGACGTTATAGGTTTGCGTTACGAAGTCTTCTTCCTAGCAAAGAGTAACGATTGAGTGATCTGGTCCCTTCTTAAATGCCCCGTCGACACGCTGGTGATACTAACCTCGTATGTATGCTCGGCCAGAATCTGAAGGTTGACGCGCTCGCAGCACTTGACAAGACCGACACAGTAGGCTCGAAGGACCACATGGAGTAGCTGGTAGGTCGGAGACCCAGGCTGGTGGGACTCTGAGGGTGGCAAATTGAACTTGGCTTCTTCCAAAGTGGAGGGGTTCAAGCTCAATAAGTTGTCGATATAGAGACAAGTGAAAACCGTTTGCGACAGGGCGGCGCCGTCGTGCCATGACATCTGGATCCAGCGTTACTATTCGAGTTCCCTCCGCTGTATAATCCTTTGCTGATAACGCACCTCGCTCGATAGTAATTGGTCCATTATGCCAATGATTTCCTCGGGGAGAACGGGCTGGTATATCTCTGATGGAGAATCGTCTTCACCCGGTTTTAGAAGACCGCTGTCCATCTTTGGGTCCATGATCTGAAGAAACCGGTAAGCGTACTGTTATATCATATGTTCAGGAATTCTGTGAGGGTCCAACCTCCAAAGCGCCAACAGCTTCAAACAGTGTGAAGTTCGGGTCCTTCACCAGCTGGCCAACCTCCAGACCTACGATAAACAACGTCAATAGCTGGTATCAACGATATCAAGGCCGAGTTTGGTACCTTGGCAGGCCTGTCGAAACAGCCTGGTCACATCTCTAAAGTGCACGGCTGAGGGCGACGAAACCGTCGTGGTCGTCGTTTGGCGGGCCTCGATAGGCTTGTCGGACACGTGGAGACGTGCGAACGCTATGATATCCGATATCAGCGTGCGAAAACTCGGCATATCAGGAATAAAAAGCAGTGAACTTTGGGAGGGAACAGGTCCACGGACCGGAAGGGCAAGAAATACTGACCGTCGTTAAACCCCCCGCTATTGCTCGCCATCCCGGTGAGTCCTCTGGATAGGCAACCGGATGGCAGTCAGGCTTATTTTCGGTTTCGGGCGACGGACGGGGGAAGCGTCTCTGGGTCGTGTGGAGCTTATCAGCGAATGGAGTTCGGAGTTCGAGAGAGGCATCAAAGGCTATAGTCCTGGTTTACTTTGGTTGTACGTAAACGGTCGACAGCTCTTAGCTTGCTTGTTCTCTCCGAGTCAATTGTCGGCAGGGTTAACGTTCTATGCAATTGGCCCGCCGCATGCATTGGTGGGGGCGTCGCTTTTGGCAGCGCTGTTTGTTGGATTCTTTCTGCCCCTCTTCGGCTCGAGAATTTAAACTGCTCGAGGAAAAAGCACCAATCGGCGTGGGTGCCGACATTATCCGGCACTGTCACAGTGTGGAGTGATTCGAAGGCGTACGTAAGAACGATGGGACTATATTGGATCTGGAAGGCAGCATTGCGATACCTGGAATACTATTCTAGAACCCAAGATGTAGTTCTTGTACGAGCTTGTCTGGAAATCTACTGCTTGGTACTTGTATATACGGTGAAAACGTGGGCGATTCTAGATCCATCCGTCGCGATAGAAGAAGCTGTTTCTCCTCAGGCCATAGATATACTGTCCTCCCTTATCTGTCCAAAACGAAGCCGATATCGCATAAGATAGATGCATAGATGGCAAAGCCTGCCTTTTATATGTTAATCCATTTTATATGTACACTCCCTCCAACCACACTGCCTCCACCTCATTCGCAATGCTGATATGTACTTTCCCCGTTGTATGCGTCTTCCGAAAACTAGGGTGTCCATCTACCCATTTCCACGCCCAAACGTCTAGAGTTCGGAGGTGCCCAAGTACTTGACTTCTCCTTGCTTTCCGTTCTGTAGATTATTCCTCACAGTCAGCGTTCGTTCAGCTATTCTCGGCACTCTCATGCACTTGTAGAACCCTATACAGGACCTAAAAGGTCCAGAGTATGCACCAAGGCAAAGGAATCAACCACATACCTCCCATCTGGAGACCTTCAATTCGTTCGCGCTCCGTCGCTCAGCAGCGGCACGAGCCTGCTCCTTCAGACTTTTTCGGACAGCCTGGGCAGCGATCGAGAGGTACCTGTTGTAGCTGTACGGTTCGTGATACTATGTTAGCCAATTGAGTCTTCCGAGGCGGCAATAGTGGGGGTATCGTTGTTCGGGATGTGATTCGGGAGTCATAGTTGGGGAGTGTCTGGGAAGGATCGTGGGTATGTACCTCACGCCGGCCTGTTTCCACGCGAATGCCATTGTTGTGGGTTAAATGAGGAATGGAATGTGAGGGAGTCGGTGAAGGTTCCGGGTCGGGAATTCGGGTGGTGGTTGAGGTTGAGGTTGCTTGGATTGATGATGTCGACGTTTGGACTTTGCTAAGGTTTTTGGCGGACCAGCGGTAATTTTCCGCATCGGAATCTCCACCGCCAACACAAAACGCAATATACGGAACCGACAGATATGATCTCGCGGGGAACTTCGACGTACAATCACATTTTCGACACTTTAGGGAACTAGATTGACTTGAGAATAGCGTGTGAGGAAAAAAAAGAAGTAATTGAGTGTGTATATACTGTAGCCCCCACCAACAGAACGAGCTACGTTTCGACGTTACCGGGTTTTGCAAGATTAACTGTACAAGAATTTGAAAAAACCAGGGAGTCTTTTTCAAAAGCAGGATTTTAGAATTCAGCGGGCGGGGGAAAGCGTCGCTGGCTGTAAACATAAGCAAAAAAAAAAAAAAAAAAATGATCTATGATGAGCAAAGTACTTTATACATTCAAACCGATGTCGGTGGCGTAAGGGAGGATGTGGAGGTCGCCGACGGTACCGACGGCGGCCTTACCAGCGAGGATGGTTGAAGCGGCCTATATTTTGATACTAGTTAGGACAAGAACGATGGTTGAACCAGCGATAATTACTGACCTTCTTAACGCTCTCAATGGTGACACCTTCCAGGGCTTTGACGGACTCCTGGACTTGTGGGACCTTGCCGCTTGCAATAATGCTCTGGCCGATGGACTCCAGGGACAGAGCATTCTCTTCGGCGGCGGTGTAGAAATCAAACTTGGCATTCTGGATGGCCCGCGTGAGGTCTTCAGGTTTGATATTGGCTACACCCTTGATGGCGTTGACCACATCGGGCAGTGCCTTCGCGAGGGTTGGCGCGGGGCCGTCCACAGTAACATAGAACAATCCAGTGTCGGAGTAGGTGATATTCCTAGCAACGGCGGTGACGCCGATGTGCTTCTCGACGACCTTTCCGAGAAGGGAGTTTCCAGCAGACCATTTGATATTGGAATGTCCGCCGAGGATATAAGACAGGATGTTTAGCTCCGCCTTGAATCCGGGACCTCCAGCAGAGCCTGGGAAGGCGATCACCACGGAGTTTCCAGTCTTAGACCACGCCCTGCTCTCACCACCGTAGTAAGTGGGGGCATGAGCCTTAAGGCCCTCGCCTGCTGGAACATCGGCGAAGAACTCGGTGGTATATTTTGTGAGTTCGCCATGGGGGACGCCGGAGCCGACGACAGCGAGGTTAGACTTGTTGAAGGCGCTGCTGGCGAATTCGAAGATTTCATTGACACCAAAGTTCTTCCTGACAACGGAAAGCTTGTCGAGGCCGAGGCCGTGATGGTAGGCGCTCGCGTGAGCGGCTTCCAAGGCGACAAAGCTGGGGTTGGAGTAGGCTTCCTGGACCTCGTTTTCCAAACTGGGTATTACTCGCTCGCTATATTCATAGGCTATAAATGAAAATTTGGTTAAAATGTCTTGTTCAGCATGTCTGCGGCAAGGGTGACGAGGGACTCACGAATGTATTTGGTCTTTGTAACAACGTCGCCCAAAAGTTCAGTGAAATAAGGCAGGTCGCCCCGTAGAAACCTGGCCTTATAGACGATATTTTCCCTCGATAGGGAGGTTTCCAAGACACCACCCATAAGCTCGACTTCTCTGGTAATGAACAAAGCTGACCGTTTTAAAGTGCTCTAAACGATATCAAAGTTTCAGCCGTCTGAACGTCCACGTTGTTTCCCATTACAACTCTCCAAAATGTCGTACCTTGAATGCGAAGTGTTCAAGCGCATGGGATAGACCGGGCAGTGGCTGGTATCTGCTACCGGCCTTGACAACGACGGCCAAAGAGGCGGTGGGAGAACCGGTATCCTTGGATACGACCTTGGTACCGGCAGCTTCCGAGACTTCATAGGTAAAAGGCGCAGATGCTGGGGAAGCAAAGGTTCTACATTGCTGTAGGGAAAGAGACGACGGCCTCAGCCATTGTCTCGAAACCCCACGAGCGACAGCGTTTCGTACAGGGAGCATCGGAACCGCCGACTTGGTGAAGGGAACCGGGTGTGGGAGGTCGAGGTTAAGGAGGGGCTACACTGCCTAAGAGATTGGTCAGTCAGCATCAATTGAACGACACGGATACGGCCAGATGAGCAATTGTAAGGGCCAAAGAGGGAGCTACGTACGGTAGACGGGTATCGTGGATGGTGAGATATCTGGAACGGGTCGACTGGTCGTGGTCGGGATCGGGTGAGTTCTTTCGAATTAACGTCACGGATGTCCAACAGTATTTTCCTCGGCCGCTATTGGCTGGCGTCCTCCCCGAGCCCCCCGGACCATCGAACCACCATATCCCGGGGCCCCGGTGTAGCCGCCCGGTGCAACGCAGGAAAAAAATAAATCGATTGACAGGCGCAAGACTCACTCTGTCATTCTTTTGATCTGTCACCATCAAGTCATCACCATCATCATCAGCCTTCATCACTTCGACCATCGACTGTAGAGATACCCCATTGATTCAACGCTCTATCTGGCATCCGTCCACCGTTTACCAGGAAAGCTTCGGCCTCTTTGACGCTCTGTTACCCTTCGTTCCGAATATCCAATTCCTTCTCAACGCACCAGAACGTTTCACCAGCATACTTTCACCCCCGGGGCTATCCCAAGTTCATAAAGACCAATCACGGTCACTGCAATCGATCCCAACCATGCCGTTCTTATAGCAATCGCATTATAAATCTGTTTAGTACCAACGGACAACCAACATCAAGTCACTCACAATGCAGCAGGTTTGCGCAATCGAATCAAGCCCTACGGCTGGCTATCTCTTTAGCGACTAACATGCTGCATAGAACGCAGTTGAACTCTGCACTATTCTCGTCAGAGATACATACGGCGAACTCTCTTCGGTTCGTTAACTATCGTCTTACCTCCTCCACTTCTTTTTCTGACAGACTTCCCCCTTTGTTCCCAGAGAGTCGTCGCGACCTTACTCGAATATGGACGCTCGACATTACACACCATCGTTCGGCGAGTCAAGATCCCGGAAAAGGTCGTAAAGCAAACACTGGTCGTTCTTATCCAGCAACATCTCGTTCTACACTATACCCACGAGGACGGCGGCCGCGATGCAACCCACTACGAATGCAATTGGTTGCAAATATACGAACTTTTGCACTCCGGTCGAATAGTTCGAACCATTGAGGAACGGTTTGGAACCGAGGTACGCTGGACTCCTATATGATAGCATTGTTACACGACGGCTGTCTAACTGCTCGTATGTCGGACATAGGCCGCCTCCGTCGTTAGCAATTTTCTATTGCTCGGTCATGCCAGAGTTTCGGACTTTATCACGGCCTACGGGGTATCTACGAAGCCCAAATCTAACGCCGTTCTACCAAATGGAACTACTATCAGCGCGTCAGAAGCCACAGGGACGGCACCGATCACCAGCGCAGTCCAGATTTCAAAGCACATCGTTACATTAATGCAAGAGAAATTTCTCGTCCCCGTTCAAACGCATCACATGCATCCATCGATAGATACGGAGAATGCAATTCGACAGCGGGTAACGGCCGAACACGCTGGATCTACGGCTGCTATACAGGCCAAGACGAAGAAGGCGATTGATGAGAAGGTTGCGGAGAAGATGGAAGCGCTTTCCAACGATATCGACAATAAGAACTTTGGGTTAAAACGAAAATCCGACCACCAACAGGATGGTAGGGCACGCAAGAGGACGAAGTATTCGGCTGTCCACCCGGGCGACGAAGAGGAGTGGGAGATCGATGTTAGTTTTTCCCTGAAGTGGATAGTAGAAACTTTGGAGCCGTGTTAATACCTTGGTTATTAGGGGTCCATCGTCCTGCGAGTCAACAACGCCAAATTCCTTGCCATTTTCAGAAATGAGGAGCTTGTTCGCTGGGCAGAGTCTCGGATCGGAAGGGTTACCTCCTTGGTGTATGCAGAACTGTTAAGGCATCTTGAGAAGAATGTTATCGGGCACCGAACGGAAAAGGGCTTGGTGGATGGCGGCAAGAGTATGAACAAGTATCGGCCTACAATGAAAGCTGCTAACGTTCTCTACAGAAATGGTCGTCTCTACGCTCGACATTGGCAATACTTTGAGCAAAGATATCGATCTCGTCAATTCCATCGCCTCCGGCCCGGCGGTAGCGAACGGGCACAAACGAACAATGGCCAACGGACATTCATTCCCCGAGGATGACGAGGAATCTGAGGGTGACAGTGACGATTACGATCTGGATGCCGATGTCGACGATAACGATATCAGCATGAATGGCACTCACGACCTCTCTTCCGCTGCACAGGAAAAGAAAGAACAGTTGCAAAATATCAGAAAACACTTGATGCTATTAGCCGAAGACCCCAACCAGTTCGTCACGAAGCAAGAAGGAAGCATGCAGTACGGCGGATGGGCTGTTGATACTCAGAGATTATGCGAGGCCCTGCGAGTTCGTGAACTTGAGCAGATTGTCGAGGAACGATTCGGCGGTATAGCAACCCGTTTGATTCGGATCATCAAGGACAAGGGCAGGATGGAGGAGAAAGGACTCGCGGATACAGCGTTATTACGGCAAAAGGATATCCGAGCGCACCTCGGTGCGTTACACGAACGGGGGTTTCTTCATATTCAGGAGGTTCCGAAGACGGCGGAGAGATTACCAGCGCGGACGTTTTACTTCTTTTACTTTGATGAGAAGATGTCCAAGATGGCCATGTTGAATGATTTTTACAAGGTTATGAGTAGGATTATGCAGAGGATAGATCATGAGAGGACTGTTAATTCGATGTTGTTGTCGAAGGCGGATAGGACGGATGTTAGGGGTCATGAGGAGGAGTTGTTGACGAAGAAGGAGCTGACGGATTTGGGGAAGTGGAGGAGGGCGGAGGGGAAGTTGTTGGGGCAATTGATGAGGGTTGATAGGCAGATTATGATGTTTAGGGATTGGTGAGGGGGTGGTTAATTTGTACTATATCCATGCTGGGAGGAAAAGAAGAGACATCACGGGGAGAAAAGGCTATGTAGGATTTTTTACATTCTATATTTTATTGTATAATAATGTCAAGACTAAACGTGTCTACCGATGCAAGAAGTTCTCATACGGAACTAGTTCGATAGATCTAAAGAAGTTGTAAAGGATACTATGTACGACCTGGGCTAGGAAGGCCAACCGCGGACCAGTGAGGCCAGATACCTCGGTCCTGTTATTGTTCAATCTCTGTTCATCCCGCCGGGATAATATTAACCCGTAACCGAGGATCCATACTTGGGACAGGCGACACCGCATTTGGAGGCCTGACTAAAATACTATGGTGAAAGGTATATTACAAGGGGATAGTAGTCTAGGATAGGATGTTAGGAAATAGACACGTATTTAGACTATACGGCAACAGCAACCTTGCTATGTGGTATTAACATGGTATACACGACAAGTTTAATAGAAAAATGGCTGTAACATCAAAAAAACCACGAGACAAAGCGAAAAGATCTACCGCCGCGCCAGGATCTACCTCTATTTTCTCGGGCAAAAGAGATACAGAGATATATAGAGAGCTGTTGGTATATAACTGGTAGTATGTGTAGGAATAATAACTAACAAACATTCGCAAATCGCGGAAAAAGAGAAAGGTATATCTGGAAAAATGGATACAAGAATTGAAGAGACAATAGGAAGGCGGAGGGATATCTATATCTAGATTTTAGCGATGACGGGCGAGGCGGCGTTGGCTTCGGCGTAGAGAACGTCGATTTCGGATCTGAACTTCTTGGCGGTTTGTGGTCTCTTGAGTTTTAGTCTGGATGTGAGGGGGGTTCAGTTAGTATTGTGGCTTTCTAATGGGTTATAGGGGAATGAGGGTCTTACGTAGGAGTGAGTAATTCGTTGTCAACGCTGAATGGCTCGACGTCCAAGTAGACGTTCCTTATCCTTTCGAATCCAGTCAACTTCCTCTTCTTAGCAACCTTATCCATATCCTTCAAGACGGCCTTGACGACAGCCTTCTCCCTACAAGCCGCCTTGATCGCTGTAAGATCCGTAGCTGAGATCTCCTTATTCAGGATCTTAGAGGCGTACGGGGCAAAAGTATCCGGGTTGACACCGAAGATACCGACAAGGAACGATTGCTGCGAGTCACCGTGACAGTATGCCATCGCGAAGATATTAAGATTCGCGAGGTATACGTTCTCGATTTTCTCGGGGGCGACGTATTCTCCCTGCGCCAGCTTCAGGATATTCTTGACACGATCGATGATGGATAACCTGCCAAGCTCATCGAAGGAACCTACGTCTCCCGTGTGGAACCAACCTTCCGAGTCGATGGCCGCGGCGGTTTGATCCGGTGACTTATAGTACTCGACGAATCGGGTGGTTCCACGAAGGAGGATCTCACCACGTGGGTACGGCTTATCCGTGGTGCGGTAGTCCATTTCCGGAACATCCGCGAGGCAGAATTCCAGGGTTGGGGTGATGGCACCGCAGTTTCCGGCGGAGTAGTCACCGAAGAGTTGGACGGTACCGACGGCGTAGGATTCGGTAAGACCGTATCCTTGGAAGAAGTCGTTCGCGAAGCAGGCACGCAGGAATTGGAGGACTTCTGGGGAGATTGGGGCGGATCCAGTGATCATTGTTGTGACTCTGTCGAAGCCTAGGCCGGCTTTGATCTTGTTTGACCAGAGGCGGTCGTAGATGGCGTGCTTGTTTGTACCACCGGCTTTCATGTTGGCGAGCTTTGTATTGACGGCCCGTTGGGACAGTGTGCCCTTGAAACCGGGGGCGTCCACGGTCAGGTTTTTGATACCAGCGTAGAAGCGGTTGTAGAGACGGGGCACGGAGCAGAAGGCAGCTATAATTGGCATGCTTGTTAGCAGAATTCCTTTTAGTTGTGATAGTAATGTACTTTGAAAACTTACTTGGCCGTAACAACTTGATATCGTCTCCCAGCTCAAGAATATTGCCGTGGAAGAAACCAATCGCAGCACCTGCGGCCAGAGCAGCTTGCTCCGAGACTCTTTCGTAGATATGCGCCAACGGCATGTAGCTGATCATTACAGAGTTATCGGTTTGAGGCGCACAGATCATGGATGTGGTGAAAGCACCGATTGCGTTCCTGTGGGTCAGAACGACACCCTTGGGAACGCCAGAGGTTCCTGAGGTATAATTGATGGTGATGATGTCTTCCGGGCTAGGAGGGGCGACCGGACGTGGGTGCTTCTGACCAATAGCCTCGACTTCAATGAGAGACAGGATCTGGACACCCTTCTCCTTAGCCCAAGCATTGAGTAGATCCTGCTTTCGGCTACCTGGCAACTCGCCATCGTCGATAGAGTCCATGGCAATGATGTACTTGAGCGACGGCAGTCTGTCCTTCAATCCCAACAGGGTGGGAATATGGTTGACGGTGGCCGCCACGGTTGGGATTTCACCATGGTTGATAATGTACTCAGTTGTGGAGGGTCCGAGTGTGTCGTAGATAGAGATTGTGAAATTGCTGTACGCCATAGCAGCGAGATCAATCAGCTGCCATTGTGGCATATTCGGGCTCCAAAGACCGACTCCGACTTGGCGGCTGGGGAGCCCGAGCTGCTCATGAAGCCGAAGGATACCGGCACCGAGATCCGTCCTCCTTTGCCTGACGGTTCCATAGCTCATCCATTGATACTGACCCCATGTCTTAGTGGCACGGTCGTATTCTCTCCAGCCCAAGCAGTTCGCGTTCGGGTTCAATGCGCAACCGGCCTCAAAGCCCTCGTGCTGGGTCCTGACCCGAGGATCCAAAGTCTCGAGCAGGGGACCGTCGCCGACAGCGTAGTGGCGGTATACGGCCGAATGACCTGGTCTTGCGGAACCGGGAACGGCGACGCTGTGGGGCTTTCCTGGGGCGGGTACATTGCAGTACTTTAGACGGTTGGCCTTGGCGATCTCCGTCATTGTGATTTGATGGGGATGTTATGTTATGGTTAATAACGAATACTCGGATGCTTAAAACGGATGATATGAAGGCTGATATATCGATATCTATGACGGCAGGGTCTAAGGCTGAGGTGCGTGGAGGCCTTCCAACATGCAACGGATTTCCCCAGGAAATCAGATAAAATAAAATAAACTGGGGATCGGATAGTTTAAATACTGGACAGGAGTTCCGGCACAGTTAGCGGGGAGTTAGTCAAGTTGGTGTTTCGGACGGGCTCACATGTTCACGGCGTTCGATCTCAAGCTTTTGGCGGTGGCCTTCCTGACCTGGCCGGATGCGAGCAGAAAAGCCGCGGCAACGCTGCTGCGACAGATGTGTTGGCGCGTTGTGTGGTAGTTGGCACCCCGGGGAGGCTGCGGATGGTCTGGATCGTGGCCCTGGGAAGAGGGAGGAACGGGTCCCGAAGCAGTGGCACGCGGAAATATCTACGCTTGATATGGGGCTCGGGGCAAGCGCTGGATTACGTATGCTACTCGCAACCTCACTGCTGTCGACGGCTATGATTACTTTAGGGGAGGAGGGGAAAGGGGAGAGGGTGAGAGCGAGAGAGAGCTGTGCGAAAGGTCGTCGCTCGCCCTTTAAGAGCCGGCCAGGGGATGCTGCACGTAATATGCCCAACGTCAGAGTCTCGATTTCTTCTCCCGAGATTTTACCCCGGCAGAAATATGCAGCTGGATCTTTTCTTCTACACACCGATCCGTGCTATAAATTGCGGAGAAGGGCTCAAAAGTTAGAACCAAAGCGGGGAGGCTGGGGCTCTGGTCCAACCGGGTGGGCTGGATTTGCTTGGACTGCTCTCTCACATGCCGAATTGTTGACCGCTTCACACACCCAGTCCTTGACTTCTCAGAGTTCTGATCTCAGAGTACGCTGTGCCTTATGGCGGTCATGGGATACGAAACGGTCTAGCCAGATCAGACGTGTGACTGTCGTCCGTTGAGCAGTTGAGGCCAATCTTGCAATATCGGAATCGCCGTTGAGGACAGTTTCAACGGCATGTGCAATACAAAACCACGTACCATGTCGATGGGAGGTATTGGCTCTCGATGCATGCCGATGGACCAATCTGGGAACATCTCCGGCCCCTCCAGATCCGAAACCTGCCCAATTGCCCGGTGCTGGGTCTCCTGGCTAGCCTGCCTGCTGAACCGAGGTAGACACGGCGAAACGTTTGCCCAGAGGCCCACCGTCGAATCCACAGTCGCAGCAGGCCCTTCGGATGTTGATTAGGTCTTGGATCCAAGCTGCTGCTTCTAGCTTTCATTCTCATGCGATATCCGATTCCCGGCTGTTGGGTCCTTTGTAAGCTTAAGCTGGTAGCCGGTGATACAAGTCCACATGCCCACTCGAATAAGGGACTTGCATCTAGGAACAGGAACTGATGCTGCCTGAACTTTGTGCGACAGTTTGCCATGTAGAAGAAGGTAGCCTTAACACGGCCGATATACCTGATAGACGCGTCTATGCATGTGTGCGGTGGCTGAAGCGTGGCGAGACAGAGCTCGTCTCCACGATCCGGCGCGCGTGTGCAGCAGACAAACACCACGAGCTTCACTCCTACTTCGCTACCAGTAGTTGGAGCTAGCTAGCTCTGGCACCATACGTAATATAACTCGACACCGACGACCACCTTGCCATCACAAACAATGCCGAACGCTGAGATCAAGTTCGCCCGTATGGCCCATTGCCTCTCTCAATTGGTTTAGGAGCTATCGCTGATATTGATCCCCCAATGGACAGACACCGATGGCCCTACATACATCACCTACACCCCGGACGGGAAACACCTTGTCACAGCTGGCCAGAACACCAGCTTGAGAAAATTCGTACATGGGTCGCCGGACGAGCCAGATCATATAGATAAAACTGCTGGATTGTTCACGGGAATTTCTGCTACCGTACGCTGAGTCCTCCCGACCGCGTGCCGGACGATTGTTCGCTGATATCGCATAGAACGACGGGTTCTACGTATCTTGCGTGGATGGGTTGATCCAGCAATACACGTTCCGGTCGGACGTGCCCCAGTTGATTACGCGGTTCACGCTGGCAGCTAGAGATGTAGCGGTTTCACCGGATGGACACTTGGTCGCAGCGTGTGGAGAGTACGTTATTCCTGTTCGATATCTATGTGTCGCACCCGCTGGATTGCTGATACAAAGTACTCCTTGCCAGCGATATAAACGTAAAGATTGTCAATACACACGATTCCACCAAGTTCACGGCTTTACGGCACCATAAGAAACCGATAAAACATCTCACATTCGACCCGACAGGATCGCTACTTGCCTGTTCTAGCGTGGACGGGATTATCTACATATACTCTCTGAGTACGGAGACGCCTGATCTGTTACATCAGGTCGTTGGTATAATCTCGGAAGTTGATGTCGACAGTGAGATATCCACCCGAGCGGTATGGCATCCGGATGGCAGGGCTTTCGCGGTTGGCCAGAATAATATGGGTATGTTACCTGAGAAACCCGGTGATTGGATTGGTATTGATAGAGTACTGGTGCAGATATTGCTGTTGTGTCGAGACAGGACTGGGGTATTAAAAAAATATTTGCGGGTGGTCATTCGAGTGATGTCACCGCGCTCGCCTGGTCCAAGAACGGAGGATTCCTGGCCAGTGGTGATGCCAAAGGCAATGTCATTATCTGGGAATCAAAGACGCAAAATATCATCTCAAAGTTGGTGGCCTGAGATACCCTAGCCTTCTAGGATTTCATCTTGCTTACATAGCTCTTGTAGGAACCACTACGAAGGAGCCATCACTTCTATTTCATGGCACCCTACTGAAAACCACATCACTTATGGTACAAACCAAGGGACGGTTTACATACAACCGGAACCTCTGTCTGCGGACCATGAAAAAACATTGAAACTTCATTTGCAACCCGCCCCTGGATTCCCACCCGCTGCAGCAGATTTTGCAAGACTAGAGAGACGACCTGAGCAGAAATCTGCTAGGCCTCAGAGACAGGACAAGACTTCTGTCGACGATATACTCGCCGAACTCGACGACGATGACGACAACTGGCTAGAAGATGATGACGGTGCAGGCTATGGCGAACGGAATGAGAACGGAAAACGAACGGCTGGCGTGTTGGACCTCGGGATGCCGTCGATAAAGCGGCATGCGTACAGCTCATGGTCACCGGATATTCATGAGCCGCTGCAACCGGGGAGCACACCATGGAGAGGGGACCGGCGATATCTATTTCTCAGTTTGATAGGTTTTGCGTGGACGATCGACCAGAAGACACACAATACGGTTACTGTCGAGTTCTATGATCAAGAACTCTACCGGAATTTCCATTTTACTGATCCTTTACTCTATGATAAAGCTGTGCTGAGTAAGTCGATTCTAATGTCTCTATACCGTTGCCGTATGCTTACTTGCGACAGATGAGAATGGATCTTTATTTTGTTCGCCTCCTGGTAGAGGTAACCCGGCACTCTTATTCTATAGAGAACATGAAAGCTGGGGTATTCGCCACGAATGGAAAACTAGACTCCCGGATGGTGAGGAAGTTGTGTGTAAGTACCAACTACCGGCCTGCTAGCTAAGCTACTCTGCTGACAAGTTCCAAGCGATTGCTCTGAGTAACGCTTATGTTGTGGCCTGTACATCAAACGGCTATATAAGGGTATACTCACTTTACGGCGTGCCGGTTAAGGTCTATCGACAGAAGCATACCCCAGTCGTTTCCTGTACCTCTTGGAGAGACTATGTTATGATCCTTGGAAACGGTCCTGTTACGGCAAGTGGACGGGCGGAGTTGACGTATACCATTGAGAACATTCGAAGAAACGAGGTTATACAGAATAACGATGTGGTTGCGGTACCTGATAATGCTACGGTCAAAAATTTGTTCTTTTCGGATGATGGGGTAGGTTTTACAATTATTTGTTCTGGAATATGAATGTTTGCTAACGTAATACCTTAGAACCCGATGGTGTATACATCTGACGGTGTACTCTTGGTACTCCAGCATTGGCGGAATCCAGGACAAGCGCGGTGGGTACCGCTTCTGGATACCGCGCATCTGGACAGAAGGATTGGCGGTAGAAAAGAGGAATCGTACTGGCCCGTCGCAGTATCACAGGATAAATTCTGCTGCATTATCTTAAAGGGTGGCGAGAAATACCCGTACTTCCCGCGACCACTACTCAGCGAGTTCGAGTTTAGGGTGCCGGTTTCAAATCCGCCGGAAGAGGACCAGGCGAAGGCGGATCCGATGGCTAAACTCGAGGAATCGTATGTTCGGGAATCGGTGCTGGTTTCGTTGGCTGAGGATTTGGTGGAGCATACGCAGGCGGCGGAGCATGAGAAGATGGCGGTTGTGAGGAGGAATGTTAGTATTGATAAGATTTTGTTGCAGATGTTGGCGTTGGAGTGTAAGGATGAGGAGAAGAGGAGTAAGTGTCTGGAGATTGTGGGGTTGATGAGGCAGACTAGGTCGTTGGATATGGCGGTTAAGGTTGCCCAGAAGTATCACCAGACTGCTCTGGCGGATAAGATTGAGGAGATGAAGAATCAGATGGAGGAGGATTAGTATCGTTGCGGAGGTTTGGGTTCTCGAGTTAGCGACGTAGCCACGGTGTATATGCATACCATCAATCAGAGCTTGGGTGCTAAAAACTGGAGGTTTCAATTGGCATTTATATCTGCCTTTTGTATTTACAAGAGCCTCGGGTTCTCTCAGATATAATCATAGATACAATACACCCAACCACATTTACCGGTATAATAACAAACCCCTCTAGATCGCCCGTTAAAGTATTGTGGTATCCGGACATGATTTTAGACGTACTTGACTTTTGTCCTTTCGTGTATTGGGATCTTGCCTTCCGGTGTTCCGGGGATTGTCTTCTCGAGTCCCTGTTCAAAGGATTAGTTTACTGCATTGACATCCGGAATGGAGTAAGATACATACCAGTTTCTCGAACATGCATTTATTCAGGAACTTTTCCTGCGGCCGGCATTTCCACAGCTGGTGGTTCTTCTTTTCGAGGCAGTCCCAATGTGCTCTGAACTGTTGCAGGCAGTTTGCGTTTATATCCTCCAACCTATGTCATGGTATAAGCCCAATTCCATTTCCCACAATACTACTGGTCGTATCTCCCTGAGCCTAGGCGGGAGATATATCCTAACGTGAGGGGTGTGTCGGGGAGAAGACATACACCGAGACCGCGCATCTTGTGACTTTTCGTCCTTCTCTCATACAATCCAATTCACCCCTGCCAGGCGATTCGTCCTTGCATTTCATGTAATCATCGTTGAAGGGTCTGCAGCGGGCGCCGATGAAGAAGGCCGCGGATAGTAAGGGAGCGGAGGAGGCGCCTACTTCGTCGACTTTTGGGATGTCGTCGGGGAGGGGGACGGTGTCGACGAGGACGTGCTGGTGGAATCTGGTTCACGGGAGGAGGTTAGTTGTGAGTGCTGCAATATATGATTCTGGATGGGATGGACGGACCGTGGTTCTCTCATGTCGATAAGAGAAGTTCAAGTCGTTTTGAGAAGACAATTGGGCGCCGGGATGGTCGTTGGAATGACGTCTCGGGGGAGGGTTACCAGTGCCGGGCTTGGTCAGTGGCTTTCCGTCGACGGTGGTTGGACAGACTTGTTTGCGACGAACAGCCACACGGCCTGGCGCAGGGAAATGTGTTGCGGTGAGGTTGGAGTTTTGGTTGGGTCTGCTGAAACGCGTCTGGCTGTCGCATCTGTTTCTTCTTCTTCTTCTTCCTCTTCCTTTTACATGAACGACTCGACTCGACGACGACTACGACGGTGACTTCGAGTTCTTCGGATACCTTCAACATCGCTGCATCGACATTGGTACGGATACATCCTGCTACTTCTCATTGACACTGGTAGCAGCTGTTCCATAGGGAGACACTCACGTCTCTCGTTCCATCCGATCCTCGAATCTTCCCGACAACCTCATAAACAACAGCAGCAATGTCGTTATTCGGCCAACCAGCGGCGGGTATGCAACCCAGCCAGGGCGGTAACTTTGGCGGTGTCAGAGGTCCCTCACCGTTCCAGAGCGGGAATACCACGGGTGGACTCTTCGGGCAACCTCAGCAGCAGCAGCCGCAGCAGCAGCAACAACCTGCTGGAAACACGGGAGGTTTCTTCGGTCAGAGTACGGCGAATACTGGAGGCGGCTTATTTGGCCAGACGAGCACTGGGACAGGTCTGTTTGGTCAGCCGAATACCAATCCCGGATTATGGGGTGGAACGGGGAACCAAGGAGGGGGAGGGGGGGGTATATTTGGCCAGCCACAGCAGCAACCACAGCAGCAACAACCACAGCAGCAGCAGGGCGCATCTATGTTCGGGCAGCCACAGCAGCAGCAGCAGCAATTACCTTCCCTAGGTTCGGTGTTCGGGCAGCCGCAGCAGCAACAACAGCAACAGCAACAACCGCAGGCTTCGAACTTCTTTGGTCAGAGTCAAATGCCCCCCCAGCAACAGCAGTTGGGCGCTGGTAGTATGTTTGGGGGCGGTTTACAGAGTGGATTTGGGCGGACAGTTAACCAGGTGCTACCGGCGCAGACCCCAAGTACGTTTCCTCCTAGCTTGTGTTCCTAAAACCCAAATGTTACCGTTCTAACAAGATCTCCTCGTATCTGTAGCTCCAGCTTCTCTCGTCGCTGGTCAAGTGGAAAGACTGTGGAACTTGTGGAATGTTGGCTCGATAGACTGTCAGTTCCAAGCATACCTCTACAACCAGGTCGATAATGAAGCTCTAGCAAACTCGTATGAGCCTGGACCGACGGAAGACAAGGTCAAATTCGATGCGGCTATGAGGAAGCGACCGAACCCGAAGTATGTTCCCCTTATCGAGGGTTTTCTCTCTCTCTGTCGGCATGACTAAGGAATTTAGGGCCGTCCCAGTTCTTGTCCGCGGATTCAGTGATCTCCAGCTCAGGATGCAGCAGCAAGAGAATCAGATCGCTATATACCGCGCAACCCTTCACAGCATCAACAATAGACTTACCGAACTATCGAGGAACCATGATATAAAAACCACGATCAAGTTGGCGGAGGCCGTGTCGAGACATCAACAGCTGGCCCACAGGACACTCTCCTTGAGCGCGAAGGTCCAAGTGTTAAAGAACAGGGGTTACGCGTTACAGCCGGAGGAGGATCAACTGAAGAAAAAATTGGAGGCTTTGACGAAGATTGTTTCCGATCCGAGTGTTAATGGGAGAATGAACGAGATATGGGCCAGGATGCAGATAATCAATCAGAAGGCGAAGCAGATGGAACAGGAGATCAACGAGACGTCCGTAACCGTGGATCCGGAGCAGATTCAGAAGATGGCGGCTGTAAGTTATGGTATCCTTAACCCTGCGTTTTAGAAGGCTTCTAACGATTTGGCGGATAGGTATTGCAAACACATGAGAAGGGTATCAGAGGCCTTCGAGACGAATTACAGCGTCTCGAGGAACTCTTTGCAAAGTGGGAGAAAGAGAAAGAGGCCCAGAAGGACCGCCAGTTCGGGAGGTAGGGCGAGCCTGCTGATGCCCCTTTCGAGTATGGTTCTTAGCGTACTCTTCCCAACGTACGGATATTTTTTTAAGCATGTTAATATCCCCTCATACATTCCCGCGCCTTCACCCTGCCTGTTTCCCCGTCTATACCTAACATATGAACCTTCGAACACACACGGCTTTTGCCTTCTTATGTCCCATTCGGTTTAGGCAAAGCATTATGAAATGTTGAAACCTGTCAGCGACATATACTCTGCATTTTTTGTTTGTTTCATTCGAACGTCGGCGTTTTAGGAGTCATCGATCAATGAATTCATGCGCGCCTGTCTGCATCGTTTTGTTCAGTGTACGATAGGATATCGGACTTTTATTAAACGTCGTAATATGTACATGAAGTGCCATTCCAAGGTGGTATGGTACTAAATTCGTCCCTCAACTACCAAGTTGGAGGTGAGGGTGTAAATGCCGCCATTGGTGGTGTATGTTCTGCGCTATCGAGGTCGCGGGAGAGATGGTGGTAGATAATGGAAGGAGAGGAGCGGCGACATAGGATACCCGGTTAACCAGGGTATATTTCGTTTTTCATACGAGCTTGCGAACGAAATCGATGGCGAAGGGAGCTATTTGTAAAACGTCGTTTGTATTAGTATGAGGGGGTCTATAGGTCTTTCGATGATAGGTGAAGATTGGTGGTTTGGCACGTACAAAGGTAGAGTGCTAGACAGGTCAGGGCGACAGTCTTGACGGTGGCTGCGGCCTGGATTTCTGCCTCTCGGATTTCCTCCGGGGAGGGTGGTTGCTCGAGTCCTATGGTTTGATGTTTTGTTAGAAGGGTTTGTTTGATTCCTAGTAGAGGGTATTACAGTTGAGAAGGGCCTTACCTGGTCCTCCGAACATCTTTGTGAGAATTGTACTGTGTAGGGATGTGTAGAGGGATGTGGTTGGTGGTTTCTTTGAACGTTGTTGGAGTGAAGCTGGTGATGCTTGCAGGTGTCGTCGTTGAAAAATATTAGTTAAAAAATAAATGTGTTGTTTGCAGATGTTTGTCGCTTAGGATTTCCCAGTCTGGCCAGGACCCAGACGCGTTTTCAACCTTCACCTCTTCATCCTCATCACCTGCATCCTCATCACCATCCCCACAAATCCATTCGCCGCCTGCAATCCATCCATACTCAGAAGCAATTACCGAACCATCATCACCAATTGATAACCATCCATCAAATCATCATGTCGGAAATGACGACTCGGGATGACCCGGTCGCGGAGGACGCTTCGTCCAGACAAGCAACGCCAAAGAGCTCCGGCGGCGACAACATCGAAGACATGGAAATCAGCGACAAAGAACCCGACTCACCCCGTAAAAAGGCCGTCACCCGCGGAATTGACTCGGAAGATGACGTCCCAGCCATTGATCAAGCTGGCCTCGCCGCCGATAAGGACGACGATGCTGAGATCGAAGACTTGGACTTCTCCGATGTTGAAGATGGGGATTTGGACGAAAAACTCAGGGAGCTTGAAGAAGAGGAAGAGGTTGTTATTGATCGCGACGCTGCCCGAAGACTGAAGATTCACAAGAGAGCTCCTGGAGAGGCGCCGGTCATGCCAAAGAGGAAAGACGTTGGCAAGAGATCGCAAAAGGCTAGAGAGACGAATAAGGACGCTCTCAGCGATAGCGAAAGACCAGCTAAACAACCGAAGGTCTTGACTGAACAACAAAGTACGTGACACTTTTACCTTTGGGGAGGTGTTTCGTCAGTGTGGCCAATTGCTAACGGGCCACTCGATACAGAGAAAGTGGAAGCTTTAAAGTTGAAGATGGACCAGGCTGTCAAGGCACCACGCAAGAGAAAACAGGAAGGTGTAAGTCTATACCTGATCTTTGACAATTACGTTCCGAAACCGCCTGCTAATGGAGACTAGGAAACGACTTTTGGCAGCGAGTTGCTCGCGGACTTGGCTTCGCGAATGAAAACTGCTGCTAAGCAAGATGCCGACGACAAGGCGGCCGGGAAGCCTGCTACTCGAAAGCTCGCTATGCTTGACGAGGTTGTCGCAATTTTCCGCCAAAAGGAGTTGCAACCCACCGAAGACGGCGAAGTTCTTAAGGCCGTTCGATTCTGGCTTGAACCTCTCCCGGACCGCTCGCTCCCCGCCTACGATATCCAACGTGAACTGTTCCAAATCTTGGTCGATGCAGGACGTATCGAAGATGACGAATTGAGAATCAGTGGGCTTGGCAAACTCTTGCCTTTCTATATCCGTGACGTTCGACCACAACAGCACATCCGTCTCACCGCCCAGAAGCTCTACGAAAGATGGTCGCGTCCATTCCTCAAAAAGAGCAATAACCACAGAGATCTCAAATTCGAAACTGCCGATTTTGATCAAAGGTCAGTTTCAGGCTTCGTCATTACAATGATGTTTTGCGTCACTAACATTTGCATACCTCTATAGTCGTAAACGAGCTAGGGTCAAGCTCAGCGACCTCAAGGATAAGCCTGATGCCCTTGCTCCGCCACAGCTCAAGAGCAATCGTACCCGTCTTCCCGATGCGACACCACAAACGTACACGATTGCCCCCGTCTCGAAGGCTGCCCCACAAGACCCGAAGGCTGCTCGTCCAATCGGTGCCAACGCCGAAGATCAGATCCGACGATTGAAGGCACGTGCAACTGGGAAGATCGGTCGCGGTTCGGGTCGAGGTGGCGCCTAGAAGGGTCACTCTCCTTTGATGCTGAGCGCGGCTCCACCAGTTATGGCCGCCGAAATCCAATTTTCTTGCAACCCAAAACCAGAGGATAAGTATAAGTGGAGGTGGGATCGCATGAGAGCCGAGGCAGCTAAGGCTGCTAAGGTTCCCCTAGTTGAACAAAAGAAGAAGCACGCTGAACCACGTACTTCTGACATCCTCCCCAGACGCTGGTGAATGATGTTGTGTTTGCGAGGCTCTAGCCTCCTTCTTTGTATTTTTTTTTCTTCATTCCTATTTTCCCACGCATATCCCGGAAGCTGTTTCTGGGTGTCATTAGGTGTTAAAGTGGGCGAATGGCGTTATGCATATTATCACACCCTACGATGTACTATATTGTTTTTAAAGCGAAGTGATGGAGAAATGAAACATTAGAAGACTACTACTATTAATTATTCTTGCTCCTCAGTATCCTCAACCTCTTGGTTTTCCTTTCCGTCCACTAGTCGTACGGTGGATCTCTTCACCGTTCCATCCCCGTGACCGCTTGCCTTTGTAGCTTCTGCCGTCGGCCCACGTCTCTTCGTTGTGTTCTTCGCGCTTCGTTTCGCAACGGGTTTGTCTTTAGCCGTCGGCTCTTTTGGTTCGGTTCTTCGCCCTCCTCCTTTCACCAAAGGCACCCGGGTCCTTTTTGGAACGGCCACGTCTTTGGCCATTGTTTCGTTCTTTCCGGTTCTTCGTCTCTTGGTTCTGACCGCTTGGGTCGTCCCCGGGACGGCAACATCTTTGTCCGTTGTATCCTTCTCTTCGGGTCTGCGTCTTTTGGTTCTGACCGCTTGGGTCGTTTTCGGAACAGTCATGTCTTTGGCCGTTGGCTCTTTCCGCTCCGTTCTTCGTCTTTTGGTCCCCACCCCGGTTGCTGGAGCGTCCCCGTTGGCTTTCTTCTTTCTCGCTCTGCCACCCTCTTGTGGGCCTAGGCCTTCCTCATCCGACAGAGGAAGGCCTGGCGGAGGGGGCAGGGCAGGGACGGATGGAACGATGGGTGGGGGTGTGGTATCCAAACCGCGAGGGAGGGGAGGATCGGGTTTCAGTTTGCTCCAGCAATTGAAGCATTGCCCTGGGATCTGGGCCATTTTTGTCCTTGATTGTTTCTTGATGCTTATACAGGGCATTTCTGATTCCGGATCCACTGTGCGCTTTATGGCGGATTTGCAGCGGGTTTCTGGGAGCGGGGAGAAGAGTTTGTGGCCGCAGGATGTGTGGTAGTGGAGGGTGTACCAGCACATTTTGTCGGCCTTTTTCTTGTAGATGGGTGAGAATAGAGTCAAGGATGAGGGATGGATTGAGCCTATCGAATTAGGCTTTTGCGAGGATAGGATGTTCTTGAGAAAAGTTCGTGATGATATTTTTGGAAGTTGAGGATGAGGATGATGATGAAGATCAGGAAGTTGGTTTGGTTGTGATGAAGGTAGGATGTTTAATACTTTATATATTATTTCCCTTACCTCGTCGAGGGAAAATTCGAGGGCTCATGTATGTTTGTAGATCAAAAAACCCTGGAATGGTGATGTTATCTCGGTCGTGCAGGAGGGCTCCGTAGACGCAACGCAAGTGATTTGTTGCATTTTGCACGCACCGTTCAAGCAGGCTAGACCCCAGTCTCGACCCGCAATGTAGGTACTGTGGGAGCCATGGTATCCTCGATTGATTATTATTTTTTTTGTATATACAGAAGGAAGAAGAAAGGAACGGTTTGACGGAGTTACAACTGACTAACATGCCTTCGGCTACTCGGAGGAGCTAGTGTTCCTGCCGATATTTCGTCGGTCATCCCCATCCTCAAAGTCCGTGATATATTCGTTTCACACTATAAAGCGAGTTTTACAGGCTGAACCCAGCAATCGAGCCTTCTACCGATCTCGCTCTATTAATCGATACGTTTTATGTCACTCATGGAGCTATAAAATATGTATATACCTAAATATATATATTCTCTGTATATATTCGATTACTCGTATATGATATAAAGTAACCCATTCAGTCGTTGATATCCGGAGCACCCTGCATCCGTATTATCCAAAACAGTATGAAAGAGTGATACCCCGACCCAAAACGCTACATTCACCCCCAAAATCAATGAATACTCCCGTAATCCATCCCGCTAGACTGCCCAGGAGAAAGCAAGGGTTCGGGCTAAAATGAAGAGCAATACAAGAATATGTCTCAGTGCCCGGCCAAATCCTTGGTTTATAGTGCGAGGGAAGACATTTCAAAATCGAAGGAACGAGCATTTAAACACGGAAATTAAAATAGATTAACTAAAACAATGAAAACCGAAGATGTCTACATTTAGTAGACTCCCTTTTCTTCAGTGGTAGGTACCTTCTTTCCCGGTGACGCTTGTTCTTCGTCATATGTTGAGTCATTGTCTTCTGCGAGGAGGATCTCGGTGATTCCTTCGCCGACTTCGTTCCATTCGTCGGAGATGGCTGGGGGAGGGAAGAAGTGACTTAGTAACCAGTAGATACCGGAGGAAGCGATGAAACCGGCGAAGAAGTTGAGGCGGTACACATATGTCGCTCCGATTGGGACTTCTTTTCCAATGGCGCCAACGAATCCGACAACTATGAGGTTTTGATGTTAGTATATGTCAGTATATTAAACGTGGGGGCTAAAGGGGGGCTTACTATTAGGGAGAATACCACCGATATATGCGGTGTAGCCTCTCCAATTGAAACCGAAGGAGAAGTAGTATGGTCCGGTAGACTTTCCGGAGTAGAGATCCTTGATTTGAAGATACCCCTTACGGACAAAGTAGTAGTCTGAGATCAGGACACCGGCGATTGAGCTCAGGAAGACGGAGTAGGCCGACAAGTAGGTGGTGAAGTTGTTTGTGCTTTCAAGGAGGTTCCACGGGCACATGGCGATACCGACGAGGGCGCAAATATATCCTCCACGCCTGATATTGATGAAGCGGGGTAGCAATGCGGTCATATCAGTACCTGCGGAGACGGAATTGGCTGCGATGTTGGTACCGAGCTGTGCAAGGGCGAAAGAAGTCGCGATGAAAAAGACGCCGACTCGGGTTCCTGTACCACCATCGTCCAGGAAGAACTTGAGGAGGTCAAGGGGATTCCAGATTTCTTGGCCGTATATGACGGTGCAGGCGGAAGTAGTCAGGATACCGATGAGGGAGGTCAGTGCAAAGCCAGTAGGGATTGTAATGAGCTGCGACCACAGAGCGTCGGAGGGCTTCTTGGCAAATCTCTATTTGTTCCCGCCATGTTAGCTGCCTCCTTGGTTCAGAGCTGAGGGGATAGTCGACGAACCGAGAAATCTGGGTCATTGACAATCAGGGTTGCAAAGTTGGCAATCGATGACATGATACCCTGAATGACACCCCATGCGAGATCGCTACCTGTGGCCTTGGCCGGCTGGTGGACGATTTTACCGATTCCCCCAGCTCGAACCAATGACCATACCAAGAATGCAATTCCTACGCAGTATTAGTTAGCTTCAGCCGTAGCATAAACGTATATAGCGAACTAATCCCTACCTGCAACTGGGACGACATAAGACTTGGCTGTGAACAAGTGACGGATTTGGTGGACAGGGAACCAAATAGCTGGCAGGGAACAGAACCAGAAGAGGAAGAAGGAGATGAAGTCTCGGGTGTTAAGAAGAGACTACGTAAAAAGGTGAGAACTTGACATTTCAACATAGAGTTATCAGCTTATCGATGGGATCTTACTCCTTCAGGTGCATGGATCTATAAGTCGCTCATCAGTTCCCCTGTCTACGAAGATAACAAAAATGTTGGAATTGTCGATAAGCACTTACGGTATCAGGAATGTTGTCCCAACTGTTCCATATGCTACGGATCATCAAGTACACACAGGTACCTCCGATCCAGGCTTGTACTCCGTACCAGATACACGCCATAGCTGCGCGATTAAAGACGGGCCATAGTGAACCCCATATTCCGAACGAACTCCTTGCGACGACGGGGAATGATATGTGGTATACGGCACCGATGCGACCTGTTAAGCAGATAAAACAGCCGGCAATGAAGTAGCCGACCCAGACGGTAAGCCATGCCTAAAACATATTGTCGTTAGTGATAAGGTTCCACGGTATCTCAATTAGGCTTCAAGATCGATCAGGGGATACACACCTGCCACCAATTCAGGCCAAATCCAACAATAGTACTGGCTCCTATCATCCTACAAACAGACGTTAGCCATGACGGAAGATATCTCCGCAATCCAAGTCATCCTTGAGGTCATACCATGTATTAACATTGAACGAGTCGGCAATCCAAAAGAAGACGAAGTTGAACCACTGCCATTTCCTGCGAGCTGGTTCCACAGGCTTCAAGTCGTCGTTCAGCAGGAACAACTGCTTGCTAGTGAGGCCCGCTTCATTGTCGACCTCGACTTTCCTGATGAATGCATCAAGCTTAGCCCCCATGTTTCCTGTTCTCCTTCGGGAGCTTAGAAGACGGTGATCCTCTCCGAATTGATCGTCCTCGTCAATGTGAGAGGGATTGTTGAATGGACTGGGAAAATAGTGGTCCGGTGACGGCTCCTGAGGACTGACACCTTGGATTGACCTTGAGGACGAGGGAACCACTGGGTTCAAATACTCCAACTCTAAGTCCTCGGAGGAGGATCCGAGCGAGCCAAGGGGCATATCTTATACCAGGCTACCGGACCTCATGTCACTGCAATGCATGCGATATGCGTAAGTTGTACGACAGGTGCAACAGAGTTTTGCGGCCCTCCCAACGGGAGACATTGTATCTGAGTGGGGGCCCCATGTCGGTGGTCTGCAGATATGGAATGCACAGAAACGGTGTTAGTCCAAACTCGAAAGATGCTCGCTGGATCATCCCAGTCTTACCTCACTAAACCTTCTCTCGTCCGAACCCTCGTGGGCGCTTTCCCTCTCGCTCTGCATCGCCGCAGGGTAAGAATCGCAAATTACTTTTTTCTTGCATTCTCCGCTTCTGGGATTAGAACTTGTTTGTTATGCGTGTAACGGGCAGTTTCGCCACCAGAGGAAAGAAGATGTCGGATGGGAGGTACCAAAGATAACAAGTGGAAAGGATACTGGCAGAAGTCTTAGCTTTCGGCGACAGGGTTCACGCGAGCTCAGAAAATCAAGCAAGTTGGAGTTCGAGCACCAGCCTTTCCTCGATCTGAAAGCCATTTGCGTCTGACCCCTGTACAAACGATTGGTTCAGCGAACAGCGTCCACGCGGGCCCCTTGTCGGTCGGGCTTTGTGGCAGACATTTCTCTTTCTCGATACGATCGAGTAAAAGCCGATGCCTTTACCGCCGCGGGGGAACACTGATAAGCTGGCGCTGCTAGTCTACGATAAAGGGTGGAACCTCATACTACGACTAGACTCCGAGGACCTGGTGATGGTTTCAATATTCTTTTCCTCTTGCATTTAAAATTTTTTTTTTTTTTTTTTTCGTTTAGGCAACCTTCGGTAACTCCGCACGAATGAAGAATTTTCCTTCCTTTGGGTCCCCGCAGTGCAGTGCAATGCAGCTCAGTCGATTTCGCACTGACGTTTAAAAAATCCATCCCAGATAAGATTTTGACAAGATAAGTAGCGTCTCCTTGGTGGTGTATGAAGCTATAATGACCCAGCATGCCCAGCTTCGGACATGACCGTTTCGGCTGTCTCTCCGAGAAATGCCCAAGGAAAACGTTGCGCTGATAGTCGCATCCATTATTACCAAACGGCATGTTTCCAGATGCATTGCAGCGAAACAGGCCATGATCAAGGCGGCTTGAGATAAGCTTATCGGCAACAGCGCTGCTGCTTGGCCTTCAATGGTACCGTCGCTACCAGCTATCCGTCTGGACCACGGTTCCCGTGAAAACTCTGGTGCGGAGTACAGGACATCCCACGGTCGCATTGGGGCTCGTGACCACCCATCTGCATTGCATACTTATCTACAGAGACCGATATAGATATATATTGACCCAACAGATGGTTATCAAGTGCACGTGGTTGTCCAACTTACCTTCAGGTATCTCAAGATGGAGGACTAGAATACTTACGTAGCACAATGACCGATGGTGAGCTGCAGTTTAATTATAACATCGTCCGACAACAATATTGTTAATTTAAACCGGTGCTGTGTGACCCTCATTGCGGGAGACTGGCGGTAACCTGGTGTGAACCCGGTGCTGACAAAATATCACAATTAACAACGCAATCCGGGCAGCCTATATATGCGGAGAACTGCATATCTGATCTGATACGTCGATGAGACCCGTATTTTGATGGTGTGGTCTTCCATTCTAAGATTGTTTTGGGAGATTGAGTGAAAATTGAGTGTTGGAATATCTGCGATAGTGAGGCTTCTAGGTCCGGCCATTTCATCCAAAAGTGCCGTAAGAAGTCTCTTAATTCAGTTGAAAAAACTCTAGGCCCCCTACACGTGCCCCAGGGGTTTCGAAGACTACTACATTCGGTCCCCGTCCCATCTCAATCCTTCTTGGGTCCTTGGATCCCTGGCTATATAAACCAGGTACTAGGGCGGGCACGCATCCCGAACCATTGACCCTTTCTACGAACACGTGCATCGGTGTGGAATACGATTTCGTCGTGTCGGCGGGCCATGGAATGTCAGCTCTGCCTGTGTGACCCCCGAAGGCGACCTAAAAATCGAACAAGGAAACGGCAACACGGACTATCAAGAAGCCCCGAATAACCTCCCACTGGATGTGAAGCTTGTTATAAGTATTATGACCAAAATGTTCTCAATGACTTGGTAACCCTTACGCGGTACACAAGCAAAAGCTGATACCTCCGGTTCACCGGAGTTTCTGGAGCCAAACAGTCGAGCGCGGACCCCGTGGAACGAATGAACCAGATTGTATCGAGGGCCAGGGCGGCCCGTGTTGGAAGGCCGGTGTCGAGAGGCCGGCGACGCTGTCCGGTTGCAAAGTTTGAATTCAAGGTATACCAATATATACTATTAATACCTACTTACTAAGTAAGTATGCATTCGCACATCTCGCTCACCATGTCTAAAGATGGTTTCCTGTACAATATTGTCCTTTGTGCGACCCTTTAAATTCAGCCCTCGACTTTCAAGTCCAATGTTCATCCTGAGTGATAAGACTCCATAGCGTTTTATTCACTCCTCGTAGCTGATTAAGTATCCAATGTAAAGTTTTAAGGTCAGTCTCGGCACCAGATTTAAGGTCATGGGAGTACTGTGGTAGCTATTCGGCAAACCTACATCCCAGTATCGGTTTAGGTCTTTTGCGTTAAATCTGTTGATATTGGTACTAATCTTCTATATCGAGGTCGGGCTAGTGCATAAAGCATCGGGCGCAACTTTGTCATTGAGCAGTCGGTGGAAGTACAGGAGATACGTCAATGATTTAATCGATTTTAGGGTGCATGTCCGTGGCCATGGCAGAACCGCAGATAACTGGTTGCAGCGTGACGCCACAGCTGTAGGAAACTATTTTTAATCCGGGGTGGCCTCTCAAAGGGATGAAAAACGCCGGGAACACCATATTGACAGCTGAGGACCTCATTTCAGGTTTGTACAGCGCATGTATGAAGACATTCAAGTAGGTGGCTCAGCTGAGCTGTGTGGCTGGTTCTTCGCCTTGGCCTACGCAATGGCTCTCCTCGCGAATGTTCCAGTACAACGACACCACTATGTCAGTTCATGCTCCTCCCACAGGTTACCTGGCAGGAAAGATATAAATTCTTGACTTTGGGCTCTGAATCCACAAAATTCTACATACACATCATACTTCAAGCACTCATACAAAACACAAACTACCTTCACTCCAATCGCAGTCGTCTGCTACAGATCTACAGGCCATAATCTCGCATGTATTGCTTCCCCAGCCAAGCTCTTTCGACCGATATCCCGATGGAGCAGTACTGACTGGAAAGTTAGAACCGCCACACAAAACAGTTACCATGGGTTTCTTCTACTCAAAATCTTATGGAGGCAGGCGCGCCGGAGGTGGTTTTACGGCTGGCAAGCACGGCGTCCGACCTCACATCCGGTTCGTCACGCCCCCCTACCAGCCTTCCATTTATTACAGCTAACCAGGAACCAACCATGCTTTTTAGATTCAGAATCTGCGGCTTCAACTGCTTCCGTTGATAGCTTCATGGTTCCCCGCGAAACTGAAGAACCGGCCTTAACTCGCGGCTTAAGTTCGGAAGGATTTCGCTCCCGGCTTTTTCGCCCTCTACTAGGCAGTCATTGCAGGAGCGATTTTTCTTTTATATCTCTTTATTCCTTGTATTTTTTGCTTTGCATCTTCATCCCAAGTTTCTATTTCTGTTGCGGTTTCTGGAAAACTATTCCTGGCTTAAACGGTTGATTTTCGCTCTACTACGGGTTGGATTCAATGGAATGAATGTCTTTTACTTATGCCTGCTTTGACCCTGTAAAAGCCGGGTAATACGCCGGCGTTATATAAACGTCGTTATATGACAGCTACCGTTCATTGCTTGCAGTTGCGACAGGAATAATTCTTCATGACGACCAGGGCTGTTGAATATTCCGTTTTTCTTTTTTTTTTCTTCTTTTCTCTTGCCTTTGCTTTCGACCTTTCCGCTCGATGAACTGGGGAGTTCTTAAGACCTTAGTCAGCCGGCAAACGTCTTTAAAAGGGTATTTTGTGCCGCGAGATAATTAATGATAGCTCATGATATCTCTTTTTTCGACCTTTCTCCCGCCTTGCCATTCTGTTTCCCGCCCCGTGTGCAAGGGTTCTTGAATTCTGTAACGCATTATTAATCCGAAGAAATTGCGAATTCTACGTCAGGCTGAAACGCACCGATGTCGAATTGTCGAAAATCAACTGGCACCGATCGTATTCGTCGTCGTCACAAATGCCCAAAACGAGAGGCCGAGAGCAAGAGCAATGAGCTTTCGAGAGACAGGCGGATTCGTGTTGCTGGAGCCAATTAGGCAATGAACGTTCTTATTAGGTTCGACTTAAACTGCGCAGCTGCGCACTGTGACTTTGATCTTCCGCAAATACTCCAATATGGAAGACCGGCCTAAAGCCTGTGGCTTTCTGACCCCGCCACACGATGGCCAAGGGGCCGGCTGGAGGAAATGCAGGGTTCGGAAGGGTGAGTTCTAGGCCCTAGAGTGAATCTACAGGTCTATCCATGGCATCTGTGAAACCGCGAGAGATCTAAGAAGTTTGAGAGTTATTTTCGAGAAAATTCGAAGACGGCATACCCACGTTTGCCCGGGAGGAAAGAAACATCCTGTAGCCGCTCTTTTTTAGCCAGATGGGACCACTTTATTCGATCGGCCGTTGGTGAGATCGGAAATGGTTAATGCGAGATGTGTCGATTGATAGCTTCCCGAGAAACGGGTCACTGTGGTGCGGACGGTTCAATTGGGACTCCACACCGCTGCATGCAGGGTAGGGCAGTGTGATGAGACTCGCCCGATTTTTTGTTAACGGGTTAAGCCTTTCGAGGGCTTAGTGTGAACCTTCAAAGCGGTTCCTACAGGTGGTGCCATTGAGGAAGTCCAAATGTACCCTACAGACACGGCCATAATAATTAGACACGGTATAGATATAGATACACATGTAAGACACCGAAATAGTCTATTTCTTACGGCCGTTGGTAAAGTTAAGCTGGTCGCTGTTCAGGCATCGTATGGAAGTCCGCCGCGGAGTCCTTCCAATGCTATTAATATAGTCTTCCCTCTTTTTTTTTTTTTTTTTTTGTTACCAGCTCCCCATGCTTGCCTTCCCTTCTGACGCTCATCTACTCCTTACAATACGATACGGTCTGATATTATATTTGGCGGTGGTGGTGGCCTTGCGGTCGACAACCCTCGTCGGGTCCCCGCTGTTAACGCATCCCAGACCTTTGTTCTCACCTTCCCGTCCTCCCTGTTCCTCAAGTTATGATTGACATGCACATTCAACCTCGGATTCGTTGCCGCTGTCGACATACGGCACAGTTCGAACGTTAACCGTACAGAAGTATCTTCAAGCGGTGGCTTCTTCCTTTTCTCCTCGTTTTTTCCTTTTTTTTTCTTCACCCCCCCTGTCCTTCTCTTTTTTTTCCCATGCTATATTTTCTTTTGGGCACCGATGGATCCGTCCGATGGCAAATAGCAAGTCGTCGTGTGTTCCTACGTTGAAGTAATAATCCGGTCATGCATACTATAACGGGGATTATACCGTTATAGCTTGACAGATATATGTCCTTCTTAAGAACAACAAAAGTATAGTGTAGACTAATCCTGCTGGGTCTATACTGGTAAGCTACTATAAACGGAGGGCGGAAAGAAGGAGGGGCAGGATGAGGAGGATAAGCTGCGTAATGCCAAAGTTAGAGCTTTTTATAGAGAGAACGACAGGACGACGCTGCAGAGGGAGAACGGCCATATAAACTCGGGTATCTGGCCACGGACTGGACGTGGGCCATTCAGGTTTCTCGCTCATCGTCACTCCTCTGATCTGTACATGTACAGTTAATACAGCACCAATCTCAGTCCTTTTCCTCAGTCCATGCTCTCTTTTCATGGGATATATATAGAGTAAGACCTACATAAAACCAACCCTTCAAGCTCTTCGGATAGGCTACCCTCGCACAGACCTTTCCGAGACTCGCCGAGTCTGCCCTCCGAGGTTTTCTGCCGTCAAACGGACTCGTCCTTCTGCGAGCTACTTTTGCATCCTGACTGCTGGACCTGTGTTTGACCGTGAGCTACAGGCCGGCGCTAGGGCTGCAGGGCGTGCGACGGAGCTTGATGCATTGAACAAGGCCGTGGAGAAACGGTTGGAGGAATAACAGCTTTCCAGACGCGTACGAGAGTTCCGCAGAAAGAAGAGCTAGTGCCGTCCGCCAGACATCAGTGCGCCTATTCGGCACCGTTGGTCCCGCCATCCTCGGTGCTCCCTAAGCTTGATAGCAGCGGGTTTCCTACAAATCGAAGCTGAATTCATGATGCGACTTTGAAAGGTTATACAACATACCGATAGATACCAAAGACACACCAGACCCGTTCCAGGCCCGACCTTCGCCTGGCTAAAGCAACAGCCCCGTCCCTGCAGCTCGCGTGACAAGTCCGTTAATCCCTTTCTGCTTGCCGCAAGCAGGCCGGTTTCCATACTTTTTCGTTCCAGCCGCATCTGCCGCTAAACCGCAGGCATAGGTACGTCGGCTCAGCTTCTGCTGCGTGAGGGCGATGTTGAGCCCCAGCATTCCTGTTTTTGTCCGGAAAGAAACCCAGCCCAGCACCAGCAACCCATTCTCAAGACCAAAATCCCCATGACTCTTTCCGGTTTGGAGAGTCAACGTTCGTTTCGTTCCGCGCTAAAGGAGTGTACGAAATATGATAGTTCAGTTTCTCCTGCCCAGCGGCCACTCAAACATGGCGCCGAGGTCGATTCTGGTGATAAACCCCAATTCAACGGCTTCGATAACCGACTCTCTGAAGCAGATGCTAGAGCCTCTAGTTCCAGCTGATGTAGGTGTAATTTCCGGACCCCGCGTACCTTGGAAAAAACACGCCCCCTTGCGGCGCACCTAGGGCTCCCCAACCCCCTTGTCGAATGAATATGCCGTATCATTTCTCGTATAAAGAGCCTCTATATCGGGTGGTTTGGGTACTGATGTTCGTCATGAGCGCATGCTTATGCATTTGATAGACAATTCTATCCTTCTTCACTGGCCCCCCTGCCGCGCCGAGATCCATCAACGATAGCGAAACGTCGGCGCGTTCAGCCGATGCTTGTCTCCCGGCGCTGATACCTCTACTCCCACACCACGCGGGCTTTGTCGTCGCCTGTTACTCGGAACATTCCCTCGTACCGTTACTGCGGCAGTACACCAAAAGGCCAGTCGTTGGTATTTTTGAGGCGAGCATAACGCATGCACTGTTGCTGAAGGGCCCCGGCGGCTGGGGCATCGTTACAACTGGCAAGATCTGGGAAGATTTGCTCAGCATAGGCGTAGGGAACTTCGTTGGCGAAGACGGGAACGGCTTCGAGGGCGTGGAGAGCACGGGGTTGAACGCAGACGAGCTGCATTCCGTCGGCCACGAAGAAGTGAAAAAGAAGATTGGAGACGCGGTGGTCAGACTAGTAGGCCGAGGAGACGTTCGAGTAATCTGCCTGGGGGTAAGTAATTCAAGCTCGATATATTATGCGAACGTCCACATAAACAGGCAGCAAACATTTGCCTTTGAACACGACCCTTGGGACCAGCATACCCATGTATGCGACTCGAGGACAGAAGCATGTATACTAACAGGACTTCTACGCTACAATAGTGCGCAGGAATGGCCGGGCTGGACGACGCCGTAACCAAAGCCCTGGAGCCCTTGGGGAAATCGGTATATATAGTCGACGGTGTGAAAGCGGGGGTGATGCAGGTCGACAGCATGATCAGATCTGGATACGGAGAGGAGATATGAAGAAGAGTAATCTGTCCTGGTGTTCCTGAAGTAGGTAATATAATCTATCCTCCTGCTCCCCGAGAGCGAGTGAGAGCAAGAACATGAACAGCTTGCCGTTGGCCATTGGGTGGCCGGTTAAACCTCTTTTTCAATATGTTTCTTATAATGGACCACTATCATTTTAAGCTTGAAACTCGATCTGGGGTTGTCAAGTTCACAGAATTGGCTATCGGGCTAAACAGGAAGAAAGGACATCCTCATTGGGGAATAGTCTATCCAATAATTGCTGGTATTATAGCACCTTTGCATTTGTGCTTTCCATGTGCATACTATGATATGTTGACATATAAAAACTGGCGCGGGCGTTATTCGGTCACGATCCTGAGAAGTCTTCCATGTATTCTCCGCAAGCCGTTAGGTTCGGAAATTCGAACCCACCTGAACTTGACTGTTTGGAGGAGTGTCTTTGATATCGACGAAGCCAGGCCGGGATCAAGGCTCGGGGGCATTCAGGTTTAATCTTACATGTCTGCAATCGACAAGGAAACCACTGGTTGGATTATCACGGATCCTGGAGCTGAAGGCCAGGGATCTATGCACGCAAACGAGATCCGGATCAATAAACACTTCCATCATCATCTCTCTCCCTCTTTTTTTGTTTTCGACATAGCTCAATTCTCTTTTGAAACCTGTCGTATTAATATTCTGCACTGGCGCCAGGGGATTCTGATCACACTCGAACCCGTTGCCTCCATGTCTCGCCATATGCACGATCCATGCTCGTTCAGGGTGTGGGAAAAGGAATCCGATACCGTTGAAGATGGCCAAGAAAAAGGGCCTCTGAATGCCGATGCCGTATCTTTGTTTGCCCCTGCTGACACATCAGTATTATTTCATACCTCTGAGCACGGCGGGCGATTGTGGAGGCTGTGTGGTTTTGGATTTCGAACTCGGACGGCAGACGGCCATCAGAAACGTTTCCCGTTGCAGTTGAACATGAACGGTTGGGAAGTTCAGTCGCGAGTTGTGCGGCATGATCATGACTTAATATGATATATGTCCGATGGGGCTAGCGAACGGCTTCCACGCGTGGCCCTGCGTGCGCCTGGCGAACGTTACCTAACCACTTTCTCCTCCCCAACCACTTCACCGGCGACCACTTGAGACCCCAGTGAAGAAGGTCCGTGCCCTAAGCTTTGAGAGGTTGCTCTCGCATGGACAGGAAAATAAATGACGTTATAGCGACATCAACCAGGCGTGCGTCGTACACGCGTACCTGAAATCAGGATGAGTGGAATTGGAGGGAGTGCGTTTAGAATCGGGTCGATGGTTCTCCTGAGCATCGCGGGCCTGATATCGGCTACGATGGCTGCATCGCAGCAGAATTTAAATCTCCAAGATGCACCACCGGCGATCCAATTTACATCGGTTTGGCACCAGCTTGGACCCTTCTCCATCGGAACTCGAGGCAAGCCATACCACCCAAGCTTGCTCTCCCAATTTTTTTTGGCTAATTTTATACAGAGGCGGAGTGGGGCTCCGACCCCTTGGAACGTGGACCCTACGAGGGATTCCAAGCTCTCGAACCAGATGAAAGTTCAGTATTTCGCAGCTCGCTTGCACGAAATGGGACGGTCAAGTGGTCAATGGCAAATGCTTCTTTCAGCACTGACCAGAGCTCGGTCTTCTTATCGATATCCTTTCCGGATATCGATTGGGATATGATGCAGTCCGCTTACGGCTGGGCTGGCTTACAGTTCCAAGCATGGGCCAGAGGGTATTTTGACTTCAACCCTCCGTCCAACCCAGCGGACTGCAGGTTGGTTCTGCATACCAAACAATTACAAGAGCTTTGGATTGATGGCGAGCACTACTTCGGTGGCGACGTCTACGGTTACGGGAAGGCCCCAATTGTCCTCCAACTCGGCGCTGAAGCTAAACGACATGTTATTAATGTAAGAGCTATCAACGATATTCGGATGTTTGGAGGCAGAAAGCCACCAAAAGTCGATGTCGAATTAGCCTTCGACTATATCTGTGATGACCTGTCCATTGTCGAGGAAGCTTCCGTGTTTCCCGAAATTGTGAATGGCAAGTGGGCTGGTAAATACGCCACCATTGCTGTACGGAATAATGGACCTTTGCCCTTGGAGATCATTGGGGTCCAATCTCATGATGTATGTGAACTTCCCAGCCTTATATGAATGGCTTTATTGAAATTTGGTACTTACATGACCAGAAATCCACGGATTTGAGATTAGGGAAAGTTGTTACGATTGCGCCCTCACAAACCCGGCCTATCAATCTAGAACTCGGGGCTGCCGAAGCTCTTCAGAAACTCGAGGCCTCTTTGAGATACGTCATGAATGAGAGGGAATCCCTGAAGCCGTTCACCGTCGCGCTAAATGCACACGGAGATCCCTATAAGCCACATAAATTCACCTATATCCACCCGTCAGGCATAGTTTCGTATGGAATAATCCGACCCCCATCCCTCGACAGTCAGTGCGAAAAGTTCGAGCGTCTACCTATACTTCTTGCCCTGCATGGCGCAGGAGTCGACACCGGTTCCGATATGTCTAGGAATAGTTTTGAAGGGCTTCCTAACCTGTGCACCTTTGTGGTCATCCCTAATGGAGTGACGCCTTGGAGTGGGGACGATTGGCGTGCGTGAAGCCTTCAGTTATACTTCTAAAGAAACAAATCGCTGACTGGTCCATTTTCGGGTCATTTAGATACATGGGGTCTAGCTGATGCTGATGTTGCGGCTGCTGCAATCCCAGAGTGGATGGCCAACGTTGGATGGGAGGGGCCTGATGTCGACACCGAAAAATGGTTCTGTACGGGCCATTCTAATGGTGGTCAAGGTAGTTGGTATACCCTTATACATCGGAACGATCAAGTCATTGGCGGCTCGCCGATTTCAGGATATCTTTCTATCCCTGGTATGCCTCGGACAATCTCATAGATCTTTTCATTACTATACTGATGCTTCTGGCGCAGGATACGTTCCATACATTCTTTGGCATGAGCTAGAGCCACGGGCTCTCTCCGTGCTTCAAAGCGCAATGAACACATACCGCCTCGACCTGCTCGTCGACAATCTTAGAGGGATTCCCATTCTTCAAGAGCATGGGGAAGCGGACGACAATGTGCCGGTGTTCCATTCCAGACGAATGTTCGAATTGCTCCAAAATGTAGCTAGGGTTGAAGGGGTCGATAATCCTGGTTATAACGAACTCCCCAAAACCGGGCACTGGTTTGACGGTATTATGACTTACGGAGTGATGGGGGACTTTCTTTCTGGATTTTTTGCTCGACCCCGTCCGTTCCCAAAAGTTGGCCGAGATTTTACCATTGTGGTTGGTAATCCCGACGCAATGGCTAGCCGTGGAGGTGTTCGAGTCCTGCAGCTCTCTGATCCCGGTATGTTTGGGAGAATGCGAGTCAACGTTGAAGTTCAATCTGAAATAATCTGGTCAATATCAACCAACAACATTCGGCGTTTCGAGCTGGAGCCCAAGCGCATTAAATTAAGAACCGCTGGTGTTCCGTCTCGAATCATTGTGGATGAAACCGAAATATTGCTGCCTGGTACGGCTTCCGAATCCAATTCACTACTCAATTTCCGTCTACAAGCGGGCCGCTGGACTATTTCCGAGGATGGCCTATGGGAAACCCTTGAACGGCACGGGCCGCAGCTAGGCGGTCTTCAGGCGGTCCTCAATACAAAAGGGACGATAAAGATTTTGGTGCGGCGCGGCAGCTCCTTGTGGAGGGAGTACGAGAAAAAATCGGCAGAGATATCACGGAATCTCTTCCAATATTACTCTGCCGACACCGAAATCGGATTGACTGACGATTTCTCACAACAATGGGATGGAAATGTTGTTGTCACGGGAATCTTCGACTCCTCATACATCCCAAAGGAATTACGACAGGGTTTTCCAATCTCCCAACTGGAGAATGGTGACATTATCTTCAAGCTTTCAAACGGAGAAACGATCAAGTATACCAACCAGCCGGCTATGGGGATGATATTTATATTCCCAATCGAAGGTCGCGGACGAGTTGGGGTATTGGTATGGGGCAGTGACGCCGTCGGCCTCAGGAGGGCTACCCGGCTGTTTCCAATTAGAACGGGGGTTAGTCAACCGGATTTCATTCTCTTGGGGCCTGAGAGTGGTTGGAAGGGTGCTGCCGGTGCTCTAGCCCTGGGGATGTTCGATTCCGAATGGCAAATTCAACCCTCAGCGTCTTTTTTCGGTCCACAATAACCTTCTTGGATGATATATTGTTCAATTCCAAGCGTCGACCAGAGGACGAGGATAGTCTATCAGATATTATGCTGGTGTTAGGAATTGGATCGTCTACCTCGACCGTCAAGTTAACAGCCTATGAAACATTCGGGTCCGTAGACGGATAAACAATATGATAATCGCCTTTCTGCGTAATTATGAAAACCGGAGGCCTCAGGGAAAGTGTCTTCCATCCTCATCCTGGCTTGTTCGTAGCCACTGGAACGAGTTTCCGAACTCGCTCTATCTATCGTTCTTATTAGAAGTACCTTGCGCACCCGAGAACATCGAGAATGGGATTCGGTACCCTCGAAAAGTTCCACCCAAACGCCGGGTTACGACAATGGGCCCGCTCAAAGACCTTCGCTGGTACCTCCAAACCCCATAGTCTATACATATGTGGGTTCCGTCGCAAAAACTTCTACAAGTTAATGGCTATTCTCTTCTTGCTTGTACTGGCAATCGCTCTTGCAGTCGGAATCAGCGTTTCGAACCGGGTTAAACGCATTCGTGCGCAAAGAAATGGTGTCGTCGGTGCCAATGGATCTAGACCGGGTATCACGCTCCCCGGTGGCAAAATCTTCGTTCCAACCACCATGCGTACTATCACGGACGTTACTCGGGTTGATGGTCAACTTTTTACAATCCAATATGAACAACCGGAGGGTATTACTTATCAACTCTCGAGGGGTTCCGTTATACCTGCTACTTCATATCTGCCTTTGAGCGGTGCTGGTCCCGCCACTTTCACCATTGGTCGTGTTATCACCACGGTCGAGGGAGGGTCTACTCAAGTAATCGGTGGGACTACATCTGTTATCAGTCCAACAGCTACCGTGACTTCACCGGGGAGAACGGTAACTTTGGGCCAGTCAACGGCCGTCGTTGGGGCCTCGACTAGGATTTCTGGCGGGCGTACTCGTACGACGTATACGAGTGTTCCGTTTACCGTTACGAATACAGCTTCGTCGGGTGCGCCGAGTTCTTCTGTCAGGGTATTGATCTATAACGACCCTGGTGGTGGTGTTATTGTCGTTCCGGCCGAACAAAGGTACTGTCTGTTAAAAGCATGGAATATATGCATTTAAGCTGACACTGGGTGCTTCAAACAGTTCATCTTCCCGAAGAATTATCACTATATCGAGTACGACTTCTGCATCTACGTCTGCTCAGTCAAGCTCTGCTAGTGTTCGAAGCAGCCAAGTTGAGAATTCCCGTCCCGCGAGCTCTGCTCCAAGCTCATCGGCTCCTGCGCCAACTCCAAGCAGTGGTGGGGGAGGTGGCGGAGGAGGTGGCGGAGGCGGCGGCGGCGGCGGCAGTGGACAGACTTACTCCGGAGATGCAACTTATTATGACCCAGGGCTGGGCTCCTGCGGAATCACCAATTCGGCATCTGACCTGATTGCAGCCATTGGGCATGCTTTATTTGATTCCATGGCGACAGCCAACAGCAACAATAACCCATTCTGCGGGCGACAGATAGTCGTACGGCCAAAGGGAGGGTTCAGCCGACGCTCGAACGTCGGGGTACTAAGACAAAGATGGACCGAATTCAACGATAGCCGTCCCGATGACGGCGTAACGACTTTTGCGACGAGAACGAAGACGATGAGAAACGCTCTAAAGTCCACACCTTACGTAAACAATACGCAAACAGCGAGAGGCCATGGCAATCCAGCCGAGATTCCCTTGTAGCGCAGAGGAAGATCATATGTTCGAGACAGCTATGACCATGCCTTGGAGAAACGGCAGGAGGTTGTTATTACGGTCGTTGACAGGTGTGGGGGGTGTCAGGAGTACGATCTAGATTTATCACCGGCGGCCTTTAATATGATTGCAGATCCTGCGAAAGGTCGGGTTCCTATCGATTGGCGGTTTGCGTAAGGGGTCAATCGCTTTGTGTATTTTTCTCTTCCTCTCGTTTGTGCCGTTTTTTGATGAGGAGGCTTTTTGAAAACGACTTGGGGCCGGATGGCTAGTTTATGATCAGGGAATGATTGCTAGGCTTATGAGAACAGTGAAACTCTCGTTTCATTAATAAATATTTTAATTACCCTGGATCCTCATTCTCTTGCCCTGTAGTCACCCTTGAGGAAATGAAACTGTGCATGGTCATAGGCATCCCCATAGCTCCAGCTATCTGGCCCTGAGACTGGCCCAGTCTCGACGCTAGACTAGGACATCGTATATCAGGCCCAATCCGAAATGCAACATCTCCAACACAGTTCTAATTATCGCCTGCCGAATAGTCAGGTCACATGACATTTTTTGAAACCAAAACTGAATCGAATTTTAAGCCCAGTTCCAAATATCAAGAAAATGAGCAGAGTAGTCGATTGATCCTAAAATCAAGTCATTTGGTCAAATTTTGAATGCACAGTCACGACTTGAAGGTTTGATGATTTTTTGCGATGGCAACACAAATGTGAATTGTTGATGTTCCGGGATATGCTCGGATATAAAGTTCCTGTCTCGGCCGCTAATAGGAACCCGATTGACCTAAAAGATCGAAATCTGGCATAAGAAAAGGGAAGTCGCAGTTGAAGATAGCGATGAAACAGCCCGACCTATAGGAAATTGCGACCAGACGCAATTTTCGCTTCTCCCGATAACCCCCACGACGGATCGTTTCGCATAGCTTCACGGTCCCTTTTGCCCAATTCCGGGTTGGGGTCCTTACAAACCCAGACCTCGAGACGAAAAAGGTGCCCAGCATCCTTGGAGTTTTTTAGCTTTTGCGGGGAAGCCACGGCTTAAAAGGGCCATTCCGTTTCAACGAGACCAGAGACTCCGCTTTGCGACAGTCGTACGCCCCAATCAAGTTTTTGTCACTAAATGGAGACCTTAAAATATGGGATCCGCCGCGCGGTCCCGTTATCTTATATCCTCGGCTCTTGAGGAGTAAGACTGCCCGAGTATATAAATATCTTACTTTTTTCTTCCTGCCTTTTAATTGCATTGGGGTTGCTTCGCGGTTGGTCTCTGTTCATGATACCTTGGATTTTAGGAATATCTTGATACGTCGATACTTAAATTTTTGGTATTATAGCCTTTAGACCCTAGCTTACATAAAAAAAAAAAAGTCATCAACCATGCCATTCAAATCACCATTTCCAGATATCGATATCCCGCAGGTAGACCTTCTCACATGGCTATTCGAATCGCCTGACGCACCGCTCTCCAAGGAGCCTATATACCTAGACTCCATAAACCCGGAGGAAAAACACATCTCACTACACGAATACCGATCATGGGCGCGCCGGGTCGCAGGGGGTGTCCGGACCAAACTCCGGTTGCAACCGCAGGATAAACTCCTAGTCTTCTCGAGCAACAACATCTACTTCCCCGTCCTTCTCATGGGCATCGTGGGCGCGGAATGCGTTTTCACGGGCGCGAATCCGACGTTTACGGCGAGAGAGTTGGCGTATCAGATTAAAGACGCCCATGCGAAGGTTATATTCGTGGCGCCTGAGGCGGTTGGAACCGCGGTTGAAGCGGCGAAGGTGACGGGGTTTGATACGAAGAGGATTTATGTCTTTGATGATAATGTTCGGAGGCCTGATCGTTCTACTTGGGCGAAGTATCCGATTGGAGGGTATTGGACGGATATACTATCCGAACGGGATGATTTTCGGTGGAGGAGGCTGGGGAAGGACGAGTTGAATACTACGGTTGCGATTAATTACTCCAGTGGTACGACGGGGATGCCGAAGGGCGTGGAGATCACGCATAGGAATTTCGTGTCGAATATTTCGCAGTCGATTCATATGGATCAGGAGGTGCCGGATTATGTGCCTGTGAATCTGGCGGCGATTCCCATGTACCATGCGTACGGGATGGCGGCGTTTGTGCTACAGTCGGCGAAGCAAGGGGTGAAGGTTTATGTTATGCCCAAGTTTGATTTCTTGGAGTATCTGAGGTATGGTGGATATGAGATCCAATTCTGTACAGCGGGTGAATATCTAGCCGGTGGTATATAATGCTAGTTGCTAACGGGGATTGCGGGAACAGGTGTATTGCGAAGTATAGGGTAACGTCGATTTCCGCCGTGCCGCCGATTGTCGTGGCATTTGCGAAGCACCCAGCGGTGAACAAGACGGATTTATCATCTGTGAAGTCCATTGGATGCGGTGCGGCACCTTTGAGCGCCGAAACAGCTATCGCCGCTGAAGCGAAGTTTAATGGAGTCAGGATTCTCCAAGGTAAATCTCCAATATACGTGTAAACCCGCTTGATAACTCAGAGAGGTACTAAACTTCGAAAAAATACAGGATACGGCTTGAGCGAGGTGACATGCGCAGTTATAGTTCAAAGGGAAAATAAACTAAACACCAATCCAAAACGTGGAACAGTCGGCCATATCGCGCCGAACTGCGAGGCTAAGCTCGTAGACGCCGAAGGCAAGGAGTTGGGAAGAAACCAGCCGGGAGAGTTATGGGTCCGCGGACCTAATGTCATGAAAGGGTATTATAACAAGCCGGAAGCGACAGCGGATACGATCACTCCGGATGGGTGGCTGAAAACCGGTGATGTTGCATACGTTGACGATGAGGGCCTTTGGTACATCGTGGATAGGAAGAAGGTGAGAATTCGAAGCTAGCTCTGAAGTCTGCAGCTTGATTACTTGAGACACTGGCCACTAACTAGACGGTATTATATAGGAACTCATCAAGACGTCGGGGTATCAAGTAGCACCAGCAGAGCTGGAGGCAGTACTCTTAGAGCACCCGGATGTGGCAGATGCCGGTGTTATAGGCATCAAGTGGGCTGATAACGAACGCCCAAGAGCATACATCGTCAGGAATCCAGGCTCAAAAGTAACGAGCGAAGAGATCCAAAAATACATGTCAAAGGTTTGTTCTAGCTACAAACAACTTACCGGGGGTATAGTTTGGGTAGATGAAATACCAAAGAACCCGTCGGGTAAGATCTTAAGAAAACTCCTTCGGGAAAGGGCAGCGAAGGAAGTCAAAGACACCGGGGACCACAGAGCCAAGCTCTAAATCACGACATCTTTAGAGTTAAAGGGACAGCGAGTTCGCTTGCCAGGTGCTAAACGCGAGTATACTTTGTTGTAATATACAGCATATATTACAAGAATTAAAGAGCACGGAACGAGCACCGTGAACTTCAATCAACCCACTTCCCAAACTTATTCCAATCCTCATACAAAGCCTTAAACACAACTCTTCCCGGGTTGTCCAAACTCATATTCAAAGACCTCAGGGTCGGTTCCTGCATAACGTCAAACATAGCATATAGCCCCGGGGTCAACGCCGCCCTGGCATCCGGTGTTATATGATGCGTAATATTCAAGTCGATATATCGTTTCAGTAGCCCGGGAATATGCGGCTCCACAGCTTTCCTTGCCGCCACCGTAGCCGACGAAAGGCTATCCGATTTGCGGCTCATCCTAACACTCGAAGTAGACGGATTGCAAAGCATCGTTAGGAGGCGACAGTAAGCTAAAGCAGCCTCCTTAGTTATCGTCCAACCCTTAGCGCCGGCTAACCATGGTGGATGAATTTCTGCGTCGGACTTTTTCCTGCCAGTGACTCGTGGTAGGAAAAGGAGATTCATCAGAGCTTCGAGGGTAGCTACGATAAGGCCATGTCGGTTCTTGATTCTGAATCTTTGACCGCTGAGGATACTACCCACGATTCCGCAAATCGGGATGAATAGCGAGTCTGTGTTTGCTGCGGTATATGCGAACTGCGGGCCACGCGACGAGACCGTAGCGGTGAGGCCTGCAAGGGCTTCCTCAATGTTGAGCTGTGATATCGCAAGTCCCTGAAAACGAAGTTAAGTACTAAAATATGCAAACGGGTTAAGTTGGTGGATCTACCTTATCTTTGATGAGGATACTAGTTGTATCTAAGAGGATGCATAGACTATCGAAATCGTCACAAGCAGGTTTTGCCAGTACCAGTTGAGAGAAAATGAATGCTATCCGATCGTCGAATGATACGTCGCTAGATTTAGAGGCTTCAAATTGAACGTTAGCTATTTAAACTCCCTGAGGACGTAAGGTGAAGGTTGGCCAACTAACCAATTGCGAGGCTCAAGATATCCTGGAAGATCAAGTAGAACGACGATGGTATCCGAGAAGATGCCGGGAAAATAGTACTAGAAACGTAATCGAGGAGCTTATATAAAGCAGGGGCCTCCAATGTCGAAAGGGCCGTCTTGTAACTGGAACGAAACAGTTTATATAATCCTGTTAAAGGCCAACAACGGTTAGTATAACAGTAGAACTCACAAATGTAAACGAAAGCATACCTTTTCGGCCAAGCAGAAGCGCGATATCAGTGGCCTGTTTCCCATCATCGTTTGCAAGAGTCGACAGTACACGAGCGTTAAATATTAATAGTTGACTGGTTGCCGAGTCCCCATCTTCCGAAACCATCGAATCGAACCGACTTCGAATTTTCGCGATTTTGTCCCCTGAGAAGAGATCGGTAGGGGTATCTCCATCGTTACGCCGTACCAGAGGGACCAATGCTTCCAAGAAAGTCACATCCAGACTTGCTAGTTGAAGAACGTCATCCTTGCTCAAGTCTTTGGTCGGATCGGTAACAAGTCCAGTTACAATCACGAATAGTCTACTTATCAAGGATTTTACCCTCTCCTTGACCGTATCAGTTTTGTCGTCACCAGTAGTGTTTATAACGCCTTGGATCACGGCGTGTGACCAAGCCCGGATCCCAATATCAGAATCCTCAGCTTCGCCAAGAAGGTTGTCGGCGAGGCTTATCGCTTCAAGTAGCTGGGTTTCCGATTTCCCGTGGTGTCGAGATTCCGCAAGGTGCCTGACATGAATTTAGGACTTTCCTTCTCCTAGATCGCTGCAGTAGTCGTACATACCTTATCACGGACTTGGTGAGATCGATTTTAAACTCAATGTCTGCACTACTAGCTATAAACAGCCCGCAGAGCCCATCTCGACTACCTATTGACGTAGCCATATCCGAAGAGTTCGTCGATAACCGGGCGAGTCGGATTAAAGCTTCCAGAGCCTTTCGACACTCATCATGATTCGTCGTTGACTTTGTAAACGAGAATAACTCGTTACTGATGGCTTCTCGCTGGGATTTTCTCAAAGCAGCCAGTGGACACTGCAAAAACACCTCAAGTATGGTCGAGGGAATACCCCTTGTGGAGCTTTCGGCTCGCATGGTCTCCATGATAGCCATAAATAAAGCATCTAGCCTGAAGCATCAGTATCAGTCGCAGAGAAGCGTGCTGTATTGTATTATTTACCTTTAACCTTAAGATCCTCATAAACCTTTGACTCGCTTTGGATAAAGGAACTCCATGCGACTCTTAGGTTTGTCGTAGAGCTGCTATTAACATCTGCCTCCGAAGCTTCTTTTAGAAAATACAAAAAGAGCCCGTGCAACAGTGCGCTATCGATCTGGCTACTCTCAGTTAGCTATGACAAGATATCGATAAGATCTCGGGAGTAAAAGTAAATACCTTAGTAGCACTACAAAACGTGCACTTATTGTGAGAATGAACGACTGAGCTACGGCTGAAAGGTCGGAAACTCTGTCGAAACTTCCATCCCAATCGCTCTTATTGGTAGGTGGAAGGCGTGGTACAAATTCCTTTAGGACATTCTCGAGTTCATCGACGCTCAAGTATGTGTGCTCTCGAAGAACCAATGCCAGAGGCAGCAGAATTGAAAGTTCTTTGGCCGTTTCATTCGTAACAGCCTTATTTTTTGACAGTAGAGCCTTCAAACTTCCAATTATATGTTCCCTAAGCTTCCCAACACCACTAGAGAAGTCCAAGGCCGGCCACATATCCAGTAGTCGTAAAACAAGCCTCCAGTATTGCCACCGACCTTCGATTCCATCGTCTTGTAAGAGAACAGAAGTAAGATTTTCGAATAGTGGAAGAACCGACCCTTCAGATCCAAGTTTGTCGATGGTCTCTATTCGAGTTACCCCTCTGAGAACGCTGTCAACGATAGGCAAGGATGTTTTTATATCCTCAGCCGACGAATACTTGACAAAGACGTTATAGATCTGGCTTTGCGTCAACCCAACTTCTACATTAGACGCCATAAGTGACTGGAACCTGTCAGACCGCCAGACCGATGATTTGTTCTTCGTAGCCTGGCCAAGTAATGTGAACCACCGCTGAAACAAGCTCTCAAGGTCGCGGGCCTCGACGGAAACCGTGACTATCTGACGTATGAACCGCCACACGGCCTCGTCACAATCCCTACAATCTAATTTCGAGATCATTCCAAATATATTGTCGCCTTCCGTCGACAGCAGGACGTCTAGATCGATTTTAGTGATTGCCTGTAGCAGAGACCAATCTACATCTGAAGGCCGTCGTAGTGCCAATTTGATCGAATTCTTTAAGGCCGCCTCCTCCACGACGACTTTATTGCGAATGGCGATATCCAATATCTCGGTATGAACGGTCAAATGATTCTTCGTAATCGATAGCATCCAAGACAGCAAAACGCTGACGAAGCCGTCCGCATGCCTTCGTTGTTTGACCGAGTAATCCCTGTCCGCCTTCTCGATCGCTAGTTCTAAGATAATCGGGAGCGATAGGGCGATAGATTCTGAGATTGAAGCGGATTTCTGATCTGCGCATGAATCTGCGAGGGATTTGAGAGTACTGAGGAGTTCGGACCGCTTCTCTTTTGGCGCTGAGATGGGTTGGAAGACGTAATTGCCCAGAAACCAGGCCACTACTTCTCTGATATCATTTGGTAGTGACGGTATGCTAAGGATCATCGACATGGGTTGTAATAGCTTCTCAGAGACGAGTGCTGCAAGCTAGAGTCGATATCCCTATTAGCTTCATATCCCCCCAAATCGAATGTTGTAGTCATATTCACCTTATTTGTATCCGACACACCATACGAGCATGACTTCCAGATCGTTTGGCATAAATTTGTCCAATTGACAGCATCATCCACCCACCCAAGCCCTTGAACCACCATGAATAGCAGCTTCAAGTACGACTCAAAGAGCCCAGCGGCCGTCTCAGGCGAGAACTTGAAAATCGGTGTCGTCAAATCCAATCTTCTCCGCTTCGGACTTGCCTCGTCCCGACCTGATCCGCCCTCAAACCGCATTTTTAAATGACCCACAACCTTAAACACCGCAGAGAGTAACACTTCGATCTGCTGACCTCGCCTCGCCCATTCTCTTCCGACCTTGTGACGGTTTACGCGGGCGTATGTCGTGCGAAGGAGGGGGCTACCGGGTTCGGTGGCCGACGAGCTAGTGGACGACGCAGCGTCCTGCATCTCAACGTCCTCGGTGTCATTGCCGTTCGATATCGAGTCCCCTTCATCGCTCGAGTATTTTGCGACAGCTTCCGACAGGGTTTTCGCTATTATCCCAGCGAACTTGTGTTTTCGCAGCGTCGCAGCGGCAGTAGTAAGGTTTAGATCCGGGGTGTCTAGTAAATCGTAGAGGGTGTTCCAGGTATCCGAGGATAATCGACCGCTGTAGAGCAAAGTACCGATAGATTAATATACAGTAACAGGCAGCAATCGTGTAGTCCAGAAGCTGGGAATGCATACTCCGACGACGTCTCATCCTCCAACCGCTCAACCAGCCATTCCACCAGCCATTCTTCCTTGCCGGGGAAAAATATAGCAACCTCGCCCTTATAAACCGATTGCGCGGTGGGCAGCAGACCCAACAATGGCTTCGACCTGTCGCGAAGAGATTTCGTCAAATTCGCCGTCGAAAGGACCATGGTGTCGCAGCCGCGCGATAGTCGTTACTCTGTGCGGTTTTTCAAAGGACGTGGGATGAGTTGACCATGCGAGAAAACGGATAGGCGAAAAATAATTTTTAGACGCCGCAGGAACCTTCCACATTAATTCCACATTAGCCTCGAATCCACTTCCACACCACATTACCTATCTCGCAGGCCAGATGCATCTTAGTCTGGTGAACGCCAACCCTGCGCAACCTGCACACAGCCAAAATGCCCCTTGATGAGAGCGATCTGAGGTTGATATACCGCAAGTCAACTCCGAATATAAAAAGTCAGTAGTAATTGGAGGTTATAAGAACAAGTCGTCCTTTTCAGAACCCTTTCTTCTCAGCATCCCCACGTCATCATCCACTACTCCTCAGGAGTATCAGATATATCGGTCCACAGAGCCAACAATCTTCATTCCTTCAGAACATTTCCCAGAAAACCCTCCACGATGGCCGACACACCACCAGACCGTTCAATCATTCGGCCGCTCATCAAAACCCGACAAACCTTAGAAAACGAATCAACAAATTACTTGCGAAGCTAGATGACCGCACAACTCCGAAGTGCCAGTTCGAAAATATATTGGCCGTAATCGCGAACCTCGAAGGAGGAAAACAACCCAGTATGCTCTACCAGTTCGGAGCGTCTGTAAACCCAAAGCAAGCCGACCCCAAACAGCCATATTGGTTGGAGGTATTTTAATACCCACTTAATAGTTTAAGACCACCCGTGTGCTAATTAGACCTTTTAGGGTGGAAATTTATACGCGATGTGAAATACCTGCCTATACTACCCAACCAACCCCCAGGACGTCGCCCAAAACGCCCTGCCAATATATATGGTAAGTGGATTGCTTTGTTCTTCCTGCATTTCGTTTTCGTTTTACCAACCCAGTATTACCCAGTTGTCACTGGAGGTACGAGCGTGGGGCGTCAATGGGCCCTCACTGTTTACACACATGATGGACGATACCGGCTCGGGTGTCGTTTTGTAGTTCGAACCAGATCTAGAGGCCATGGGGCTACCCCAAGGCGTGCAGTTGCCCACTCTACAAATACATACAGCAGCAAACCGCATCCGAAGTCCCGGTTATAGGACCAAGCATTTCAAAATCCTATCAGCAAGTGGTGCCTAGACAGAGCTGTTGTGCAACAGGCTTTGCCGGGTGTATGTCGATTAACTGGTGCCAGTATACGCCACTATCTTTTCAGGTCATCATGTCCTCGAGGCGCAAGAAACGTCGCGTTTGCCTCCCGTAAAACACACCTCTTTGCAGTGACCCCTGCTATCTGACTTTTGGTTTGTCTTGCCTGTCTTCGCTCAGTTTTTGGATTGGAACTGACATAGTATATTACTACTAGAACAAGCAGACCTTACTACGTACCACTCGGATAAGCCATGGGAGCCTTTTGTTCCTTGGCGTTTAGATAGATATTGTCATAAATTGTTACTGCACACTCTTTGTACTTAGACATCATCCATCCTTTAGTTAGTGGATACACTACAGTCCCTTCTTATCTATTGTTCTAACTACTACTTACTTAAGTATCTATCGTCTTGGTGTGTGTGCGTGTGTCTGTGATTGTGGTTGATGCCGTTAAGCCTTGGTCCGGGTCACAAGCTATAAGCGAGGGCGGGCAAACAACGACAACAATAGCAACAACAAAAAAAAACCTCTCTCCGTTCCGTCACCACCACTACCACTCACCCTTTCCAGACTCCCCGAAGGAAAACCGGCGCCGATAAGGCTAGAATCTAGTCAATTGTCATCGAACATCCTCGAGCAATTGATCCTACCAGTCTCTCGGTCCGACATCATACTCCGGAACACACCTCCGAAAGCGATCCCATCCGCCACAATGACGACAACAACCGCCGCACCCGAAACTTCCACGTCCCCGACTTCTTCATCGCAGGTCGTCAGCCGAGTATCCGCTCCGGTTTCCGAGACCCTTCTCAATGATAAGGTCCGTTGGTTCCAGTCTCAATCAGCAGACCCGTTCGATCAAAATAACAGACGACTAATTTGCTTAAACATTCTGTGTATTAGTGGGACCTCTGCCTCTCCAATGCGATCATAAAATCCGGCCTCGGCCTGGGATTCGGAGTCGTCTTCTCGGTTCTACTGTTTAAGAGGAGGGCATTCCCAGCGTGGGTCGGCCTCGGGTTCGGTGCTGGTAGGGGATACGCGGAGTGTGATGCCAGCTTCAAGAGTGCTGCCGGTTCGAGAAACGTTCGGGCGTAAGGGGATCCCCTTGGAAAAATTTTAACACTCGATTACCACTACGCCCGGGCAGAAAAAACACGTTCATACGGATATGACGGGACTTTCTGGACGAATTCCTCTCTTTTTGTTTTTTCGTATTGTATGCTAGGGGGGTGCGGGTGCTACAGTATATAACTTAGAGATGAGGTTCTACGAGGGGTTTAAAAAGTGGCATTAGAGGGTTGAATTGTTCACTTCTTGTTGGTGGAAATACTACGTCATACTACTACCACTACTACTTGTCAATATCACTCTTTGAAAAGCGCTGCACTTCTGTACATATTCCTTGCCGAAATACACCATTCTCGATTCTTCACCGTGCATCTGAATGGTACTTAAATTTCTTAAGCTAACGTCTTGAACCTTAAAACCTCTATATACTACCGTATATAACCTAGTAGGTCTTTTAAACCTCCATCAAAATGTTAGCACATATCCAGTCGGAGGTGTATGCGAAAAGATGGTAGAAATAACGCCAACATGCTTGCCGGGTATTAAAGTCAGATAGGAGCGAAAGATGGATAATTTGCTTCGTTCATTGGGCTTTGGGCCCTCAGGTGAACTATGCATTGAAAATTTTTGAATCATCATTCAATCGGCAAGCGGGGGCTGATATTCGATCTAAGTGCAACGGGATAATAGGGGCTTTGAGATGCTTACCAATATTGTGATATGCTTGAAGTCATCAGTTTTGTGGAGGACTTTGTGGAGCGTCAACTAAGGCCTCGGGGTCAGGCAATCTTGGTAGCCGATTCCGAGTATCGAGATCCTCCGTTGCGTCTAAAATCCCGGCCTCGTCGCTTGTTCTGATAGTACGGCTCTTACCGCCTTGTGCATCAAAACGTTTCGGGCATTGGTCCATGTGGTGGTCCACATTGCCCTCCCGGAGACAGACCCCGCAGCCATTGCCTGTGCCCTGGATCTCGCGGAAGAGGGAAATGTGATTTGACAGCGGAAGAAACGGCACGCACTCCTCTCCGGCGAGCTGTTTAAAGCCTTCCGCCATGCACTCCCACGGCTGGAACATAACCAAGTCGATGCCTTCCACGGATACGAACCCATGTAAAACGGCGCCAACGACGGGTGTATGCGTCGCGAGAACCTCGGGGCCCTGGTTATCCCCGGATACGTGAGGTTCACATAGAACCCAAGCACCGCTATCACCCGGGCCCGCGAAGATGCCATCCTCCGGACCACGACGGCTCGAAGTTATGCACCAGTTTCTGATGATCCGAGGTTCAACAGACGTTGTCATCCCGTTCCATACCACCCTTACCACCTCGGGTTCAAAATACCCTACAACGGCTAACACCGAAAGAACGCTGCCATGAGTCAGGCCAGTCGATCCTAGGAGCCACATGTCAGTTCGACGGAATCGCAAGGATGTCGGGATCGAGGTTTTTTTAAAACTTACGTCCGTTCTTGACAACCCGCTCACCGTGAATCGGGCTACGAGCCGCATTGACCTCATAGACAGCGGAGCAGCCGTTCCACAGCGTACAGGGGATCGTGTTGAACCCTATCCGTGGTCCGTGGCATTCCACGAGGGCAAGATCCAAATAAGTCTTGATCGTCACGCCGTTGTGCGACACGTAAAACGCCCCTTGACTTTTCCTGTGGACGGTACCGAATTGGCAGACGGGCCCGGTAGTTTTACCGACATCCGCGAAGACGAGGAGTTCTTCCTGTGCTATCTCCCATTTCCGACGTGACTCGAGTGTTTCTTTGCAGTTCGGACCAATTGTTCTGAGGTGGAACTCCAGGTCCTGCAATGCCAGGTCTTCTTTGGCACGGGCTTGTCGGTAACATATATCGAGATCTACGGTAGACGGTGAAACAACCGGGTCGTGTTGGTCCCCGACTGTATGACTTGCCGTGACAGCGTAAACCTTGCCTGCCAGGGTCGTCACGTAGCCGCCGACTGTACCACTTATGCCTGCCGTGGAAGGACCTATGGAAGCGCCCATCGGCGGGCGAACTTGATACTCAATATTCCTTGGCAAACTCCGTCCTCGCTGGGACTCTAACAGTCGCGGCCTCTCCTCGGTCAGCTGAGAACACTGGGATATCTCCTGGATTATGACATGCAGCGAATAGGTTGGATCTTTGCTACGCACGATGTCCACCAGTAGCTTATGGAGCATTTTCACGGTGTCCCACGTCCCCTGCGATGGCACCGTGACCATCAAGTAGAGACAATGTCCGTGCTGAAAGTTACGTCTGTGACTCGTAAACTCATAGCAACTGAACACCATGGCGAACGGCCAGAGACAGTGATACTCCGACCTCTGAAGCAAGTCAAGAGCTTGCCCTTGAACCGCTTCGTACACATGTCGTGCAACGGATTCCTCGTGAGGGTGCCTCACAAGGTATTCTTCCCTTTCCCTGAGGAGCCGCCAGTTAACTTCGCCGCCTTCCTTGGATAACCGAAGAGTTTCGGTTACGGCAGGATCTACGCCGACGCAAAGTTTAATCTGGTTGCCGGCGAAGATTTCCTTCGCGTGTAAGGTTTCGGCAGCGTCGAATTGCCCGTCGCTGTAGACTTCAAAGTCTCTTCTGGATCGGTGGGACTTGGCAGGAAGATCCAAGTACGCGCTCAGGACGTTGGAGGGACCGATCTTGACAGATGGGTCGGAGATGCTACCGCGCTGGTGCGGGATCGGCTGGAGAACTCTATCCTCATGATTCGGTCTGAACGAAGAGGATCGAGCGAACGGTGGAATGAAATTTCGATCCATTGTCCGATGATGACCAATGTATTCCCGTCGAAGGGCATCGTCAACAGCCAGAATACTGTGGTTCTCTCAGTAGAGTTTTTGGCAATTCGTCCCGATGGCATTTTAGACTCAGGGACATGCGATTCCGAGTCGTATTTTTGATTCAGACGACCGAGACACCCGACGTTGCCACAGTTTGTGCCACAATTTTTCTTTGATCAGTGCGGTGGCTGAAACGAATAATTTTTCCATCGTGGCCTTTGTTCGAGGTGGATCACGGAAAAATCAAAGAGCTGCCAAAACACCATCGTGACATGGCCTCGTGACTAAATGAGCACTGTTATTTTGATGAATTTTTCCGTTGAGGTTTGATGAAGTCGGCCGGATTAGAGGTCCCTCAGGGCGACAGCTGATGCTTGAGGGAGAAGAGGGAGGAACGGTGAACCCGCCCCTTGCTGGAGACATAGCATGATCTGAGATTTGCTATAATATACTGAGAGGAAGATATTGAGATATGTGCTTTATACCAATGCAGCGATAGAGTAATAAAAAGGATGCTTCGTGAGTTATAAAAATGAAAAAGGACTGAGTCCCCACCGCCTCGCGTCGATGTGTGTGTGTGTGGGATGAAGTTGTTCTGTGGTGTTGGAAAAAATTAAAATTTCTGCACGAAGAGAGTTTCCCACGTGTGCTTGGCGCGGACTGCTTGGTGGCCACAGCTATCGATAAAAATGCAACGGCGGAAATGCAGCTGGGAAGTTCCGGCCGCAGAGATTCAGTCAGATTGGGAAGCTAAGCCCGGCCAAGCTCTAGGAATGGCTGATCGGGGTAGTTCGGGGAGAAGGCCAGGCCGCACCCGGCGATGGCACCAACAGGATCATCTCGATATGATCCGATAGCACGTTTGGACGGGGCTGTCGACCATGCTGGCGGCGAGTGAGAGAAGATCCTATAAAGCGTTCGCCGGACGCATTTGCACGATTCATAAATCATGCAAGTAATTAATTGGCTCTCGAGCGAGCTCTGGCTGTGGGACGGACCAGCCCTATATATTTTAATATTTTATATCTGGTAAGTTCGCCAGCACCTGTCTCTGAAAACTGGCGCTTTGCAAGGCTCTCCGAAGAGTCCATGTTGGCCGTTCGAAATAGCGTTCGAAGTGGTTCGGATTTTATACGCCAAGCAACCGTCACTGGCCGGGCATGTTTCAGTGCCCGTCCCAACAGCCGTGCACTCAGAATACTGTCTGATGAAGTCGACGATGCTGCCCTCTTTGCATATCTGGTTTCTGATCTCTGATGTTCCAGTTCCCCCCCACACTCATCGTGGGACCTGTATATACGTCTACGATTATATAAGGTGTGCCATGCCATGGTCGGGTGGAGGATAAATAAGTACCCCGACGTACCCCTCCGAATCCACGAGGCTCTTTCCATCCATCCCCGGTCCCAGCATCAGCCAGACGCAAGGGCTCCTAATCCTAGACGCTATCCTAAATCCGCATTGATCTTTCCTGTGGCCACCCAAAAAACACCACCTGGTATTTTTTTCTCTTGTTGTTTTTCGCGACTCCTCGAAGCATCGATATCAATAGACACAGACGCTGCCAAAAACGTTCCATCCCGTTCCAAGGCAGCTTCAGGCTAAGAATCGTATATAACGGCAGCGCTCGAACTAACGCTCTCGACCTCTCTCCTTCTGCCGCCCAGCTTACCCCTCCCCGGCGCAGCTTTGATTGGTCCGCTGGCAGGCTTCTCTCGCGCCAAGCTCACCAACCTGTCAACCTGCTCAACTCCCTCGCCCACCGTTTTCTCATACCGGCTCGCTCCAACGTTTTGCTTCACCGCCCTCACCGCCTTTTCACCACCTGGGCCAGGACTCCGGCAGGGCGCCGTTGAATCACCATCCCCCAACACCCTCCCGTGGAAGTCGCACCGGCCCTTCCTCGTCCCTCGCTGCGTTTGGGGAAATCCACGCAGAAATCGCCTCGATCGGAGCCCCGACTCGGCCCACCTTCCCGCCATCTGCTGGCCCCCGTCGGCCGGTCCAGAAATAGACAGAGGAGTCCGTCATTGGACACCCGGACCACCTGCGTTTGCCCCGACAGGCAGGTTCCGCAGAGGTCTTTTTATATCGGCCCCCAATCCGCTCAAACCAACGTATACTGTTGCGATCTTCGAGCTCGCCCCTCCGATCTTCAACATCATCGCTGTCGCCATTTTCGGGGGGCCTAGTTGCATATCAAGGTTGCATTGCCGACTTATTTAAAACACCATCTCCTTCAACCACTCCTCTTTGAGCTTAATCTCCCTTTCACCAGACTGCAAGCGACGGTCCTCTGTTACGTCGCTATATTTGGAACCGCTCGTTCCTTCAGCTGGTTATCGCGAGCTTGTTCCGCCACAAACAGGGCCACAAGCATCAGCCCCCCCCGGATACAAGCCTTCGGGCCTTGTAGGCCGCTCTATAGAAGAAGAGATGCCTATGATAAATGGCATCAAATTCGCTTGGTACGTTACATGTGTCGATCGATACGCACACACACGGCCGAGGCCGAGTATCAAAGTAAGTGCTAACGGCCGGTTTTTTTTCCAGTGAGCCTTGCATGAGAGGACATCGATCCTCAAAATGTACACACTCAGACAGAATTTTGATCAAAGTTCGCAAACCGGGAAGGCCGTTGTCGTCATGTCCCCACGAGGCCGGCAGCTGCAGCTGCGAGGTTGCCAGCGTCGCCATCCCGAAGGTTCCAAACAATTGCCCTTGCGGCACCCCTCCTGATATCAAGGTGAAGAAGGAAGACAAAGGTTCCAAACATGAGAGGTCGAGAGCGGGGTCACATCTATCCATGCCGACAACGCCTCTTCAGCAGGCTCCGATGGGACCGGGATACGGGTTCCCTCCTGGCTTTTTACCACCGAGTATGGAAAATCCTGCCGATTTCATGCCCGGCATGGACGGTCAGATGTGGCCGGCACCGGCTTTCAATGGTATGAACCCCATGAGCCCTATGGATCCCTTCGCTCCGCCGATGGATCTCAATGCCCCGCTCGGCCAACCGTTCTACCCGGGCCCTCCACCGCCCGGCCTCTCCCCAGCCCCGATCGTCAAGCAGCCGGCATCGAAGAAGAGCTGTTGCAAACCCGAGGCCGGACCCATTGACGCTAAGAACTTCATGGACGCCGCTGCCGCCGGGTTTCCCGGGATTCAAACCGGACCGTTGTCCCCCACCGGTCCATTTGGAGAATTTCAACCACCGAAGGAACAACGAGCTCGCCGCCACACAACCGAGATGTACCCTCGCAAGCGGGCTTCGCTGGGAACCTATCCTGAGGGAGACATGCACCAATTCGGTGGCCACGGACCCGACGGCCGAAGTATCAGTGTCCCCAATGTCCCTATCATGTCCAACCCTATGATGACGGGCATGCAGTACGGAACCCAGCAACTCGGCCCCGTATCCGAAGACAACCAGGACCCCTCGTACACGATCTACTCCGCCCCTCGATACAACCAGCGACAGGTCATGTACATGAATGCCATCCGAGAAGCTCACGAGAGACACCAACAGGAGGAAGCTGATGCGGCTCGTCGGGCCAGCCAGGCCAGCGAGCATGCGCAGAAGGTGAACAGAGGCTGCTGCGCTCCTCCTGACCCTTCCTTGCCGTACGCCCTTCCTCACGGGACAGAGTGCGGATGCGGTCCCAACTGCAGCTGTGTCATGTGTATTACTCACCCATATAATTCAGCCACAATCGAGTATATTAGAAATATGCATCAAAACATGCAAACTCCCGAGCAAAGCTCAGAGGAGCACTCACCTTCCACCCAAGGGTTCGCGCACTCCGTAGCGGGAGTCGAGTTCCCAACGAACGGAAGCGTGGGCATGTTTGGCGATCCTGTGCTGGATAATATGTTGGATGATAAGGACATGGTCGGCATGCAGGGGAATCAACTGTCTCCCTCGGCATTCATTCAACTCGATTATAACCTGGGAGGTAGCTGCTCTCAACATAACGGAGGATGTATGTGCGGTGACGGTTGTCAATGCGTGGGATGTCTAACTCACGGAGGACACAACGGTGTTCCCCTTGGTGGTCTGGACGCGGGTATGCTCACTCAACCTCTACCGGAGCACCCTCTGGACGACCCTCACCTCAACGGACAAAACGCCAACATTTCGCTCGAAGATCAAAAGGCCACTGAGAACTCGGACGGTAGTGTATGGAAGACCGAAGATTCATCCAGCGGATCGAGCATCCAACCGCCCAGCAAATGAATTCAACATTCAGCGATATATTGAAAAAAAAAAGAAAAACTACAAAAACTGAAAAGCATCAATCTTTTTCATTCAGGCATTCAATCGTTCGAAGGTTTTTTTTTTCTTTTTGTTCTTTTCCCCATGGCGTTTTGCTTTGCGAATAGGGAATCTTGCTAGTATATACCCGCCTGTGTTCGCATCCGGCTATCCGTGTGTATAACATAACCTATCCGTTCATCACCGTCACATTCATCACATCACAGCTTTCCGAAGGAGCTCTTTGGTTGGAAGGGGAGGGAAAAGGGACACAGAAACAAATTTGAAACCGGGTTTTGGGAAGAAACATTTATTTTTCTTGGGAGCAAAAAAAAAGGAGTTTGATACGAATTCATGATCATTGGCGCACGGGAGGTTGGGTTTTTACCTAAAGAGAAGAAGAAGAAGAAGAAGATGGTTGGTTAGAGGGTTGTATTGGAAGTATATTGTGTAGATGAAGAAGACAGACAAAATGAATTGAAAGGAGAGAGAATCTCTACATTTGCAATACTGAAAATATTAAGTCCAAGTCTTGATGGAAATACGCTGAAATGTTGAAAGGGAAAAGTGAGATGAGGTGAAGGAAGGGCCGAAGAAAAAAGAAAGGCCCTGGATTGATACCGATAATGACGATGAAAAATTTTTTTCTATATGAAAATTTTATATACCTCTTCACCCCTGTGAAAAGAATACGAATCGAAGGAGAATTTCTTTCCATCAGCCCTGATTTAATCGTACGATCAACGTAAGAGTTAACGGGATGGCAATTATCTAGCCTCAAACCCTTTTTTTTCCCCATTATCGTTCGTTCCCGTTAAGCAATTTCAAGATCCCGAGCTGAAAATCGCTTCCGACTGCGACCCCGGTATGCGGTTATGTGACATGAAGGTTTTTAAACTTTCGGGAGCTCCGCGCGTGGCTTGACGCACACAGGGAGAGATACTTTTATGGTCCTTACTTTAGTTATATACGGTATTAAGTTAAGTGCGTGATGAGTGTGTCCCGAGGTATTAATCCTTGCATGGGAAAGAAATGTGAGTGATCGGACGGAAGCTGAGGCTGGGAAGGAAAGTTGTGCAGCAAGCAAGCAGCAGCACGCCAGGTTGCTGCAACACCGACGCCATTGCGAAGTGCGAGATGAATCAGAATTTCAGAGGGTTGTGAAAGCGGTGGTGGGCTAATATTAGGCGCGTGATGCAGGGTCCTTGACTGGGGTAGGTGGAAGCGATGGTAACGGTGTGAAAGGGTGGTGGAGTATAATTACTTCTTGTTGGAGGTTTAAGCACGGGACCGGATGTTATCTAGCAGATTTGATTGATTGTTTCTGGCGAAGTGAATGGGTAGATGGAATGTTATATTTTCTTTGTGAATGGATGTTGGTTTTTTTTGGGGAGATGTCTGTGGCATTCTTTTTGGTTATGGTTATGTGGTGTGACAGGTGTTGGGCCTAGATTGTTCCGGGTGCCGGTGGGTTGGAGGGCTTCAAAGTTGGGTTTTGGATTTCGGCCCCGCAGACCCTGGTTGGTGAAGCTTGAAGGAAGGTTACGGGAGAGAAACGAAAAGGCAAAAATAATAATAAAGAAAAAAAGAAATGAATGAATCATCTTCACGAAGCATCCATCCATAGCGATATCAGCACGGTGTTATTGATCGCATGGGAAGGCATCAGTTGGAATTAATTACAGTTAATCTTGGATTTGGTGGTGGTACTGCAGGGACGGCAATTGTGATACACAAGATATTAAACATTTAACATTGGGCGCTCCGTGATGCGGATTGCCAGTGCAATTTGGCAGACGATGATTTGCAGGAAGTAAGGGGACGGGAGAGTCTGTGGCCCCCTAAGTTGCCGTGTGTAGTGGTAGGGAGAGATGGAAACACAATCACATGCAGAAGAGGGGGATATCTAGGTTGTGTCTGTGTGATCTTGATGCTGGCCGTGAATATGACGATAGTTCGTCACCGAAGTGGTTAGTGGATATACCGTAACTAGTGTTATTTTTCCGATGCACTGTGACCTTTCCCGTCGCGATCTCAGTGGGTTGAAGCTACGGTGATAGTGACGATATGATAGTCTGACGGGTGCCGTTTAATCCCTTTCCGACGAATGTGAGGCCATGGCAAATATCATGACGACGCCGCTTTAACCAGGTTTTCTCTGGTCGGTGATGATATTAATATTGATTGTTGATGGCATCGTCAGTATAGTAAATGATACCCTTGGACCCGGACAGCTGCCTGGCATGCATCGGGCAACCCAGCTGGACAAGACGCGGACCATGCCTGATGCAGAGGGACTGCGCTGCCATCCCGTCATCGAGAGGGGAGGCTTTAGCGCTACAGACGGGAGGTACTTGGGCACATGTACTCGCACGGTACCTTCGGATGTGGGCCGGATTTTGGATCGAGAGATTCTGTAAGGCTTCAACGAACAAACAAACACTCGAGCGCTACCCTCGAGCACCCGCACTCGAGCCTCCTCGAAGGGCTAGAATGATCCAGTCGAGGGCGGGATAATCATTGCCCAGTTCTTGGTTCGGTTCCGCATTCAAAAGCGTTTAGTCTGAACCTTTCGCAGCGGCCAGCCGTTATCGGGTCTCGCTTATCATCAAATTGCAGGATTACCCTTTAACCTCCCCCAGGGTATTCTTGTCTTTTGACGGAACGGCAAGGGTCTGCTTCCCAGGCAGTTAGCAGTTCGCAGGGAAAAGGCTCAAGCTTTTGGAGAATGCTGGGGCAAGCAAGGCATCACCTGGTTGCAGTGCAGGTTAAAATAACTGTTGCAGGTTCTTTTTTCTTCTTCGCTTCGAAAGAGGGGGTGGAAAGGGTCCAAAACATTCCAATCCAACCTAACGGCCGGCTGGCGAAATGGGTTCAATGAATGGCACGTCGAATCATATGAATGGGACGGACAATCAAATGAAGAAAGAATGGCGAAGCTGGCTGAATGCAAAGATCTATTCTGTATAGCCTCCGCATCCAGATGCCCACCTGGGCACCGTCGACGGTGGAACCGACGCCCGCTTGGGACTATTGTGGATCCGGTCATTTCACCGGAATCTCGTCGAAGCCCGATGGGCCCTTTTGGGGCAGTTTAGTGCTTCGATTCTGCAAATGCCGTAATGGCAAAATCGACCATCGGCCGTATAACGGACGGGAACCCTTGTCTGTCAGACAGATAGATGCATCATGCTATAGCTGAGTCCTTGGTCCTTGGTCCGAATTCGATTTGTTTGCAGCCATGCCTGCCTTCGTTTCCTTTTCTATCGCTCTCCGCGGGACATCCAATCTTGTTCCATGGCCTCCCCATCCATGTGCACACAGGAGGTCGAGTTCAGGTTGGCATTGATCACGTCGACATTGCAATTACAAGCCAGCATGTACCGCTCCGACCCTGACCGCATGCACCGTGCGACCTCCCCGGCTCGGCCTGATTGGTCAGTCCGTCGCTCAATCCAACACGCAACTTTGACATCCCCCAACATCGGATTGGAAATATGTAAGAGGAAACCTCCTGTGTGCAGAACAGAAAGGCACAGCAGCCAAAAAACAAATTTGACGAATCCGACGAGAGAAAAAAAAACTCAGGAAGTTACGCACAAAAGCCTAAAAGAAAAGAAAAAAAAAACTAGCATTTTTAGAAGAAGCCAAATGCAAAGTTCCGCCTCTGCACGGCTGGCCCCAGCTGACCACAACCTTAAAATTTGGGGGGCCTTTAGGTGTATAGCCTGAACTAAATTTCGACGAAAGAAGGCTGACCGTATATCCGAAAGGCGTGGTCTGACCCAAAGTATAATGCTAATAGGATATCATAATATTTCACTGCATTCTCTGTTTCACCGTGGTTCGTCCCACTCCGACAGCCACTGCACTCCAGACCGACAGACCCCACGGCAGTTATTTATATTAAACATCCATACCCCCCGCTATTATCTCCAGTTCTTTGTTCGGCCAGTCCGCCATACATATAACGTCCCAGCCGGAGAATATTTCTTCCCTCGGATCCCTTTCTTATTCATATAACCTTAGCAAGCCACCCGGTTCTTCAAATCTATTTCCTTTCTCCTGGGTGGATATCGATCTTCAATTATTTCCAATTGGGAACTCGAAGGGTTTGGGGATTCTCGACTTTGTTTTTATATTTGTTGATATCTACAAAAAAAAAAAAAAAAACATCAAGATGGTCTCCTGGGAAAGTTTTATGCCTGCAAAGGTGAAAAATCGTAAGTGCCAACATGTCAACATATATTCAGGCTGAATAGGTCCATCCATGCTAACAATTCTTTCTTTCCCTTGTAGATCTGGTAGCTGCTGTGAGTACCCCCGATACTAATCCAACCATCGAAACATGTTCGGCGTTATCAATTGTATGCTTGGACCGATATCTAACGGATTCTTCTCCAAATCTGTAGACCGGTGAATTTGTCGGTACGAAATGCCCTTCCCGGATACCCTGCTTGCAGAATCGGACATATCGCTAATCTAGTTGCGCAATTTAGGGACGTTTCTCTTCCTGTTCATGGGATTTAGTAAGGCCCCAATTATAGGCCCCACGCACTTGCGGATATCCACTTTTCTAGAATACCACCCTAACACAACTATTCCCAGGCGTTATATCGGTCACAGACCATCGAGTTCAATATGCTCGTGAAGGTGATTCGCTAGCTACCGGGGCGGATCCTGCAGTGATAGTGTACATCGCCTTCGCTTTCGCTTTCGGTCTGGGTGTCAACGTATGGATCTTCTATCGGGTCAGCGGTGGAATGTTCAACCCTGCTGTGAGTTTCAACTTTAATTCCCCCACATTCCTCCACCCCCCGTTCAAGCTTGGAAGGAATGATAGAATCACATGGTACTAACGGCGGAGATAGGTTACACTTGCTTTGGCTCTGGGTTGCGGCATGCCCATTCCTAGGTTAGTTCCCCAAAACGGTCGAAAAATATCCGAAATATGCACCCCACCGTGCTAACCTGCGTTTTTTTAAGGGCTTTGATATGCATCTTGGCTCAGGTTTTGGGCAGTATCGCGGCTGCTGGAGTCGCTGAGGGCCTCTTTCCGGGAAAACTCTCCGCTCAGACCATCGTTGGAAGTATGTTGTTGCATATCCACCTGCATATTTATATATGTCGAATAAGCAAATTAACCGTTGTATGTTCTAGACGGTGTTACGGACGTCCAGGGTATGTTCATTGAGATGTTTTTGACCGCCCAGCTCATCATAACCATTTTCATGTTGGCTGTTGAGGTAAGAGAATGGATCATCGGACCCTTCCCGAGCATTGGCGGAAGATTCCTAACCTTATTTCCACGACTGTAGAAAACCAAAACCACATTCCTTGCACCGGTGGGGATTGGGGCTGCACTGTTTGTTGACCACCTTGTTGGGATCTACTACACCGGCGCTTCCATGAACCCTGCGAGGTCCTTTGGACCCGCTGTTGTAGACGGTCATTTCAATAGTGATCACTGGGTTTACTGTAAGTTTACAAAGCAAGGATGATCCGGTATATTTTCTAACGTGATGACTAGGGGTTGGCCCAACCTTGGGAGCCTTGCTCGCCGCCGGTTTCTACAGACTCCTCAAGTTTTTGCAGTACGAGGCTGCCAACCCGGACCAGGATGTCGACCTTAGCTGTTCGGCCCGAGAGGACTCGAGCCGTCTCGCTTGCACCGCTGAGCGAATGGGCATCGAGGCGAAGGATGTCTCCCGCGCCACCTGGTCGAGATCGAAAGAGTCCGATGTCGAGGCGGGCTCCTCTATTCCACCGAAAAGCCCGCCGATGCCCATCGTTGCGGTGACTACGAATTCGACAGATGATAATATTTCGAGCCATGCATAAGAATTGCATGGAATTCTATACGACAGTTCAGCTTGCAAGTTGTCAAGCGCCAGCGTGCAATGTTATTCTTTTTTCCGATTACTTTTTCTCTCTGTCGCTACTTGGTACTACTTAGTATTGTTTAATTTTTTTACATTCTTTCTGGGTTACGGTTTAGGGGGTTATGGGTATCAAGGTTGGATTTGGACGGGTATTGGGTACTGGGAATTACGATATCACTTAGGATGGGATGGGTAAGGGTTGGGTACACAATACCATCATCTGCTGTTTGTTTACTCTTTCCTTAGATATTATTCGGAAAAACTGTGTACGAGAGGATATCACCGAGTCGATCAGACAATACACAAAAGTTTCTGCTGCATCATGAAAACCTGGCATCGACCCTGGACTGTGTGATTATAAATCTACAACGTGTCTTAAACTTCCCGTCGACTGAGGTTGGGCAGAACTCAAAAAACCGGTTTCTGCGTGCAAATTCGAATATCCGCACGGCCCGAGAAAAGTAAATATGGTTACACAGAGGACAGGATGAAGGTACCGGTACAGATTACAACATCTGCCGTTGCTCTGCATCCCACTCTGTCCAAGCCTTTCGCTCCCCGGACGCCCTGCTGTCCTCGGCACACCATGCCATTCCGTGAGCTCTGACCGCCTCGTCTATACCCGCACCGATATGCACCCGTTGCGCCTTTCCCACGTCCCAGCCGTGGACTTTAACTGCCTCCACGGCGTTAACAAACGCCTTCGTTAGACCGGTGTCACCGCCTCCGTGACCGCTGAATCTGTCTGCTTGCCCTGGTGTGTGAGAAACCCATTGGGCGTATGGGTCGGTAAATGAAATGGAGTGGAGAGAGGTTTGTGGCTGTCGCATTGGGCGTTTTGCCTGGTCTGGGGAGGCGGCGGGCCAGGCGGTGTCAGAGTGGAGCTCGCCTTTGGTGCCGTAGACTATGGTTTTTCTTTGGCAGATGTCGTGGGTGAACTATATTTTTGTTAGCTAGGGTCGGCTTGCTCGGGGAATCTTAGTGAAGGAGGTGGACATACGGCGGTCATGGTAAGGGTGGCAGTCTTCGGGCCTCTCCCTGGGTCTGTGCTCGTCTCATCATCATCTCCATCCCAAGTCATTACAACCACCTGGTTATCGACCACGTCGTTGTGCCCGTCGTAGACACACCGTCCATACGGCCCCTCTTCCAATTTCTTCAGAAGATTCTTCGTCTTGGTTTCAAAGTTGCCCGGGTCGTCTTCCACTTCTGGGTACACGATGTCTACCGGCCATCCGGTATTGAATCCACCTCTCATACCCGATGGGTTTTCCAAGTATATCTTCTTGGCGGAGTACATGCATGCCCTCTCGACGCTTTCGGGGCAAGTGATACAATTGTTCGATGCATCCTTCGGTTTATTCCTCTTATTGAAGTAAGTTAGCTTACCGGTTGAATAAACACTACTGGGCTCGTCCGGTCTCGTGGTTGTATCATCCGGATCCGTTGGCTTGGGGGAACATAGCAACCATAGTAAAATATCTAAATCATGACAGCATTTTGTAAGAATTGATGGTCCGGATTCAGACTCTTTATGCCAGTTACCTCGGACATAAGAGTGTGAAAAGTGGTACCATCCTATCGGTTCCTTGTGTTCTATCGCTACTATCTCGCCTACTACCTTGTCTTCGGTTAGAAGCCGGTGAAGAAGCCGGTTATGAGGCGAGTAGCGGAGAACGTGGCCGATGGCGAAGACTACATTAGCCGATTGGACTGCGGATTGTATTTTTAGACAGTCTTGGTAGGTCGTTGCCAGAGGCTTTTCGATCAGGACGTGCCAGCCGAATGGGATTAATGCCGTTGCTATCTCGGCGTGCGTTTGATCGAGGGTACAGATCAATACGCCATCGATTCCGCCTGAGGAATTGATTATTTCTTGGGATTCTGGTTTTAGGATATCACGCCAGTCTGAGAAGCGTAGGGTCTCTGGGATCCCATGGCGCTCTGCGAGGGATCCACGTTTGTAATCGTGAATGTCCGCGACGGCGGCGACGATTCCGTTTGTTGAAGACTTTATGGCGCGGGCGTATGCATTTCCTCGGTGGCCGGCGCCTATGATCAGGAACCGAGGACGGAGGACTGGGTCGTAGGGAGGATCTTCTGATTCAGATATTGGGGGTGGTTGGGTTGTTGTCCCTGTTGGATTTTGAGAGGCGGGTTCTGCCGGTGTATCGGCTGCGGGGGGGCTCTTGAATAGCTTTTTGAGCTTGGAAGCCATCGGATCCTTTGGATGCTACAGGGGTATGTTAGGTGTACTTGTGGGGATGTATCGGTGTATTTGTGATTTAGAGGTGAGAATGACTACGGGATGGAAGTATCCATAATCCTTTGTTCTTTAGATCTTTTGAATTCTAGCTGAATCTCTGGCCTTAACAAAAGCGGAGAGCAGGTTTTCAAGACCACAAGTCAAGTTTTTGCCTAGGTGCGGCTGCGTGTGGAATATCCCATCGAGGCAGGCTCGGTGGGATATTCCGTATATTTCTCATAACAGAAATGTACGGAGGAGCACCTTGCTAGATCGTACTTTATGCTACCGTTACCTTCAGACGTACGGTCAGTTGAAGAAGGACGGCTGACGAATGGGCGGATGCTCATTCGTTCGGTACGGAAATGCAACAGCCAACACATCTGGGCCAGTGCAGCGGACTAGCTAAGCTAAGATACTTGATCAACGGGAATATTTCAGAGTGAGCTAGCTAGGGTTCCGACGTGTTGGAAACCCTGGGAAATCTCTTGCCAAAAGGCTTGTTTGAGCATGCGACAGTTGGTGGATAGTTAATCGATTGTTTCTTATCGATTGTTGTTATCGATCGGGGCTTTGCTGTTTGAATTTTACATTGTTGGTTGGATATATATTTGGGATGCTCCGGTTGGGACAAGTGCTAGACCAGGAGCGGGTTCGTCTTACTAATTTGGAGGCTCCTGCGCCTGTACGAGAATTGCGAGTGTGATAAGTCTACCACTGTGTGGCTAGGCTGGCTTCACGAATGACTACAACATCAAGCTTTTCGGTATTTGCATTTGAAGAGCGAAGAGGAGAATGTGCTCGGTCGTGCACAGCGAAGGTCCGAACATGGGATGCTAAATTAGACACGGACTGGTGTGGTGGATCTTGTCTGGATCCTGCTGGTTGATTGTGCGACCACACTCGGACCGCAATGTTACCGGCCTGTGTGTTGTTTGTTGTTAAAAGTAAAACTCTGCCTCTGAGAGCCCCACTCGCCACTCTCCTTAAGAGTCTGGCCTATAACATGTACGAGATTGTGCATTGCACTTCCGATCCGTTCGTTTACCGCCAACTGGCTGTGCCTCTGTTTGTGCTCGCGATGGTGGAGGCTCAAAATTCGCTGTGGTCACGATACCCCGGTAATTGGGAACTGTGCCTGCTTACTACATAACTTTCGCAGAGGGCGAACCATTTTTTTTTTTCTAACTCACCTCCTTGCAATCCAATTTATCCCGCTCATGATTGCGAGATGGGGCCTGAAAATAGAAGCTCCCCTTGGAAGGTTCTGTTGATTGGTACGCTAAAGAAGCATCGGTCCACCTGTCTGCACCGCGCCCCCCTCAAGCCTTTTTTCTGCTGCCCTGTTTCAAGGGCCGCGAAAAAACCAGGGCCGTTGAGTGCATCTTCCGGCTAGGCTTCCCGCAAGCGGCTCCCTGTCTCACGTTTTGAAGAGGCGTGCCCAGAACTTGGGTTGTAGCGGCCAACCGCTCTTCGAAGAAACTTCTCTGCGGCGTATACGGTATCGCATGTATGCATATGGTTGGCGTCGACGCTTGGGTATATGATACACGTAAGTCGTATATCGATCGGGTACGGATGCTTCTTGTTCGCACGAGACGGGACCAATGATATCGAAACGTGCGCCATGAAATCAAGCCTTTTCACCCGTCAGGAGGCGGGAACTCCTGCGGGAACTAACCTGTGGTGCGTCTTCTGATATCCCGGTGATGATGGACAAAAGCAGGCCAGACCGTCCGCATTAGCCAAGCTTCTTGGGCACTTAAGAACCGCCAGCGGGGTTTCATTGAGGTGGTCTTCCATTGAAACGATGGGCCAACAGGTGCGAAACAGGGGGATCAACCTCATCGGGAGCAGTGCTTACCATTCCCAATTTCTTAGCGCAATTTATGCTCACAAAAAGCAACAAGACCGAACATGCAACAGCCTTATTGCTCCAACGACTAACGAACAGAATTTGCGTGAGCCTTTCCCATTCGCGATACACCTGCGAATGGTTCGATTTAGGAATCGGTGGCGAACACGTCAAAAAAGACCAAAGAAAATTGGAATAAGAAATATCATCTATACCCGTCTGGGTGGAAAGCTTAAAGGCTTAACCTTTCAGAACTTGCTTTTCCTCACCACCTAAACGAGCGGGTCCCTCCTCCCATGCACGTCAGCCCATGACTATTACTTTCTCCCTGAAATAAATTTGGAACCCTGTTTGCAAATGTCAGTTCTCTGGGGTGGAGCGGATACCTGCCCAATGTATATATATCCCCAGGAGAGTTCATAAAGCCAGTGCTTTCGCATCATCTTTCCCCCGTTAACCCCTTCTTCCTATCGAGCAATATCCTTTTGGGCCGGCCCATTGTAGTCGTAATAATTATTTCTACTATACTCCTTGAGCATTGGTTTTACGTTTTTCCTTTGCCTTGTCAACTGGCTTCCTTATACGCCGAACGCTATCATCGATACATTAAAGAACTCCTGACCCTCTGAATTCAATCACCGACTTTGAGCAGTAATCCGTAATTAAATCCGACAAGATGGGTAGTACGGCGCGTGACAGTTTCTTCGACGATCTGGGCAGTGATCTAGACAGCTATTTCGTAAGTTTTTGGATCGCATATCTCTATCTGAAGGGGCACTGGCTGATTGGATATTCTTCCGTAGACTGGCCCGATCGATGCCACCAAATCCTCCAAACTCCCATACTTCATGCGTATTCGCGGATCAGTTCTTCCTGGACTGATTCTGCCTATGCTTTTCGTGACAGCGTGGTCCGTGTGGATTACCTGCGTTCACCAGCTCGTCCGTCCGTTAAACATCGACTCTCTGTTGCTTACGGTTTTGGGTTTCCTGGTCGGTTTGGCGCTTTCTTTCAGATCTTCGACTGCCTACGAGCGATATAACGATGGTCGAAAGTGCTGGGGTAACTTGACGTTGAATATTCGGTATGTAGCACGTTTTCCTGCGCCAGGCGCGAACGATCACTAATCGTGTATTTTTTGTGCGCAGTAACATGGCCCGTCTTATCTGGATCCACATTCGTGAGCGAGAGGGTTCTGATGGTGAGGATGACGTCCTCGCTAAGTTGACCGCTATCAACTTGCTATTGGCCTTCTCCGTCGCCCTCAAGCACAAGCTTCGCCACCAGCCAGAATATGATTACAAAGATCTCCACGGTCTCATTACCAACATCCACAGCTTCGCCAAACAGGCCCACAAGGACGGTGATATTCCACCACGCAAGGCCCTGACCACTCCTCAGAGAATCTCAGCCTACCTTGGAATCACTTTCTGGGAGAAGAACCCCATCAGGCGTTACAAGGCATACAAGAAGGCCGGAAAGCACCACGGAAACTTGCCACTTGAGATTATGACCTATTTGAGCTCCTACCTTGAGATGGTTGTCCAGGGTGGTCAGATCCCTGTTCCAGCTTACCAGAGCATGGCCATGGCTTACCTCGGTGGAATGATGGACTCCCTCACCAACTGCGAACGTATCTCTCAGACCCCACTGCCTATCGCTTACAATATCGTGATCAGTCAAATCACCTGGCTCTACGTATGTTCTTTCCGTCGCTCTACAGACTTTTATGTGAGCATCAGCTGACATTGACACCGAAATAGGTTCTCTTCTTGCCATTCCAGCTCGTTTCCAAGCTCAATTGGATTGCCATCCCCGGTACCTTGATCGCTGCATACATCATTCTCGGATTCGCCGCTATCGGTCGTGAAATCGAAGACCCCTTCGGCGATGACGTTAACGACTTGAACCTCGACCGTTACTGCGACTCCATCTCCCTCGAACTCGATATGATCCTCTCCGTCTCTCCACCAAAGCGTGCTGACTTCATTCAGCGCGATGACAACTACGTCATGTTCCCCAACATGAACGAGGGATACAGTGCATGGAAGTCTAAGGGTATTGAGAAGATCCGTGCGGAACTTAAGCAGAAGCCGCTTCGTCATGTCAACCCGGCTCTGGCGCGTGAGATCCGTCAGTCAGAATTGAGGGATCGGGATAACGCCCTTGAGCAGAGAGAGAGGGAAGAGGAAGAGCGTGAGCAGGCAGCGATCAAGGAGGAGCAGTTGAAGAAGAAGCAACAGCCAGCTGCCGCTGATGATGCTGTGTGAGAAATGCTTGGGGTAAGAAAGAAAGAAAGAAAGCGAGCGAACTTTTGTGGCCTCCTGATATACACGGGAAGAGTCAAAGTAATATATTTTCTTCTTTTTTAGTTTACGAAACCCTCTGCATGTTCTTCCAAGCGTTTTCTTTTGGGATTTGTTTACGATGATTTTACCCATGAGTTACCTATCGGTCTATACAGGATGCAATATGGGATACGTTGCTTTAAGAATTTTGGTGGCATCCGTTAGATATTTTTGTTGATCCTTTTCTTCTCTTTTTTCCCTTTAAAAAATAAAAAGTTACACGGGAAATAAATTATCATTTGGTTTTATTATTCTTCTTCACTCTTCTTACACCGCAAGTTTGACTGATTTCGGGCGTCCTGTATATTTCTATCCGCTATCGATACGGACCAGTCTGCTTGTGGAGGAAATAGAGTTGATATCATAGCTTAGTATAGTATGTCTTATAATCTATAACTTCGATTCGAATCGAGTCCACCAGCTAGTATCGAAACAGTAGGGAAACAGTAGATCGATGGACCAAAGATCGGTTAACCATGTTAGCGCCATCTGGTCGATGTGCGCCAGGCCATGGCTTGTCAAATGAAGCCATGTCGAACTTATGGTAGCGAGGATCGAAGCTAACCACGCTGAGAAGGTTGCACAGCTGAAAATATGCAACAGAACAACAACTTTGAGGCCGGGGTTTTGGCTTCGTGTAAAATGGAAATGGAGTTGATATGTTGCTAAATAGCGATACCTGTGGGATAAATGCGGTCTTGTAGCGGGTGTAGATACGTATTCTGACTGTTGGGAAGCCGAATCTCCAGAAATATGGGCACATAATAAAGTCTGTAGCGGCGCAGATAGGGCTGCAACCCAATGGACATAGGCATCGAATTGAAACACATCCAACGATGAATACCAAAATCCCAGAGATAGCCCACAATTGTTGAAGAAACCCATGATGATGATGTGTACCCAGAGCGCCCTCCTTTGCGGGCTCCCATGATATCCCCCAGACAACTCTCCGCAGCTCAAGTCCGTTGATGGCTAGGTCCCAGCCCTGATGTCCGCCCGTGTTGAATGATCCGCGCTCTGTCTCAAAGCTCAAATGTGACCATTAATGATATCGTCGTGGAGATTGAGACGGACCCGGGACACACATCGAACCGTCGGAGTTGCCTACAAAGGCCAATTTTTTCAGGACTCCGGGAAATTTTTTTCTCCTTCTCCTCTTCTCTTCACCACCTCTTTCGAACCCCTTCCTTCCCCTATAACCACCGCTTCCGAAACCTATACCTTTCTTCACCGTTCTCTCGTCCTTTTCCCCGTTCCCTCTCCTTCTCTCATCTAAGAAGACCGTAAGGGTGCTCCGGTGCTCTTTTGCCGGTCAATTCGTCCCTTTCTTCCCATATACCTCCTCACTTCCTTCGAACTTTGAAACCTTCTCTCTCCAAGTAAGTTTCCCATCGTTATCGTCAAGAATTCCCCGTAGTCTTTGTATTTTTTGGCCCTGGGTTGCTTCTTGGTCTGTCCCGTTTCTGTACTCGGCTCAGGCAGCTGTGGGCGGCTCGGATCCTCTGTAATTTTTCTTTGGACAGTCCGTTGGGAGCTGTCTCGGTAGCTCTGAGCCTGTCCGTGTCCAAAAAATTTCCTGCACAACCGTTCGTTATTCATCGGTTCATCAGTTTATCCCTTCTTATATTTACCCTATCCTCGTTCTTCTCTTTCACATATGTTGTCCTCTTTTCTAAAAATTTCCGTTCCCTGGCGTCTATTTTTTATTTTTTTGTTGAAATATTCGGATGCTGATGGCTGTTTCAATGATTGATTGTTGATGTTAGGTTATCTTCAAATATATAGAGGATAAGTATACAATACCTCATATACTCAGCCTCTCGCAAGCCTAGGTACGTTTTCTCCAACCCCCGAGTCCTCTCGGACATCCTCCTTTCCCATCACATCCTCCTTCCTCACTCCCACATCTTCACATCTTCTCCATCTTTCCTTCCATCTACGACTACCAATCATCGCCATCTCTGTTCATCCGTTAATTTATTGAAATGTTTTAGGATAATGGAAGAAGCTGAACACACCCGAAAAGCTCAGCGCCCTGAAGATCTCGAACAGTTGCTTGCTCGGCTCGAGGTTCAAGAACGAGTTATTCAAGAGCAAAAAATGGAACTCGCCTCCAAGCAAAAGGAGGTTTCGGACCTCCGTATGGGTGAAACCGTCGGGGCTCGCCGCGACATTGGGGGATCTGGCGGTATCCAGCCAGGCCCCAATGGGATGAATAGGGAATTCCCCTCGAGCTTCGATGGCCGCCGCGCAGGCATGAACAATTCGCCAGGCAATCGTGTTGGTCTTTATGAGTCGGGTGATGATGACTTCATCCAGGAGCAAGTCAACAAACACACCTTCGCTCAGGCGGTCGACCCTGATTTCTATAACGACGAGGGGGTCTCTCTCCAGGTACCATCCAGTGATAACGGCAACAATGGCCCTGGTATGTTTCACCCCCCACTTCCTCGTGGTCCAGGGTACTCCGGTACCCCCATCTGGGACCAGAAGCCAAAGTCCGCTCCTACTAGTGGAGTCGCTCAGTTAGCCCCCCCACCGTATTGGCAGATGACTCCTGGCCAGGGCTACAACCGACCCATCCCAGAACAAGACCCTACTCAAGACTGGAAGGGTGGCAACGGCGACTATCGTCGAGGACTTCCCGCCCCTGGGCCACCCGGTGGGTTCCATAATGCCCCACTTCGTCAGGGCTTTTCCCCAAGTCCGCTTTCTCCTCCGTTTGTCCCTAATGGGTCCACTACTTCTTGGACTTCGGCTCCTGGCCAAAATACCCCATCGAGCAGCATGAATAGCATGTCCATGTCTGGCGGATACGGACCGATTCCATACAGCGGGAGCTACCCACAACCCAGCCACGGAGAGTACACGTCTGGATTCAGAGGGAATAACTCCAACTGGACTAAATCGTCAAATTCGTCTCCGGTAAGTCGTATCGCGCTCCCAGGCTCAAACAGCAAACTTGAGTGCTAACGGTTCGTAGACTCAACCATTGGGCGCCAATATGTATGGCAATTCCACCGAATCTCCCAACTGGAAGAGATTGATGGAACGCGGGGTTGCCTGTGATTGGAGCTATCTCGTCGATCGTGTCGTCATGCAAAATGACCAAGGAGCTTCTGTCTTCCTCCAGCACAAGTTGAAGGATTTTGATCATCCAGAGCATAAGATCGAAATCGTCAATGCGATCGTCGACAAAGCCTTCCCTTTGATGACGAACCGATTTGGGAACTTCCTCGTCCAGCGTTGCTTTGAGTACGGTGAGGCCTATCATGTCGAGGCTATGATGAAGCTCATAAAAGGGCGAGTCGTTCAACTGAGCATGGATGCCTTCGGGTGCCATGTGATCCAACGTGCTTTGGATACCGTCCCTGAGCCTTTCAAGGTCATGATCATCCAGGAACTCTTGCACCGTATCCCCGAAACTGTCATGCACCGATGTAAGTTACGGTTCCTAATACTATTCGACGATTGGCTCGACTAACCTGGAGCTTGTAGACGCTTGTCATGTTTGGCAGAAGCTGTTCGAAGTCCGCTGGGTCGGCAGCCCACCTCAAATCATGAAATTTATGAATGAGGCTTTGGCGGGCATGTGGCCTGAGATTGCTATGGGTGAAACTGGTAGTCTTGTCGTCCAGAATATCTTCGAGAACTGTCTTGAAGAAGATAAGGTAAGTTGATTGCCCCTGTCTGTGCTAATCGTAGGGGTATCTTACCGGCTGCATTGCTAATGGTTCTGCCTCGTAGCGTCCATGTGTGAATGAGGTTCTTGCTAACCTTGACATGATTGCCCGTGGGCAATTTGGGAACTGGTGCATCCAGCACATCTGGTAAATATCTCTTTCCTTCGTCCTTGGAGTTCTCATCGTCGCTGATGGTTTTCGATAGCGAGCATGGTGCTCCAAGGGATCAGAGCCTTGCCCTCGACATGGTCCTTCACAACGCCGTCGAGTACAGTATGGATCAGTATGCAAGTAAGGTCGTTGAAAAGTGTCTGAAGTCTAGTGTCGCCCCGGGCTTTCTCGATCGTTACCTCGAACGCGTTTGCGAGGGACGTCCAGATCGTCCGCGTCTACCGATCATTGATAGTAAGACCCCTAGCTTACAATTTCGCATTTTCCTCTTTGATCACCGCTAACTCATATGTCTTCAGTTGCCAGCGATCAGTATGGGAACTATTTGATCCAGTTGATTCTCGGGACTGCACCGATGCACCAGCGTGAATTCGTTGCTGGTCATATTCGCAAGCACATGGTCTCCCTACGTGGGAGCAAGTTCGGTTCTCGAGTCGGAATGCTCTGCATCAACAACAATTTTGCTCACTTCAACGGTCAACAGAGTCCTGGTCCCGGCCGCAGCAGTGGACACGGTTCTAGCCACGGCGGACATCACGGAATGCACACTGGAGGCAGCCACCGCAGCAATCACTGGAAGGGGTATCGCTAAGCTGTTCGATCGTATATTGCTGACCTGATATGATGTTTCCAAAAGGGGACATTACGTACGTTTATTCTTTACTCATGCTGGGTTTCTAAATCCAACTTAACCCCATTTTTTTACCTTATCGATTCCAGCGACCTTTCGCCCCTGACCAGCACTTATTTCGTTTCTGTTGTTTTTCTTCCAGCAGATTATCCACTACCCCACAGATATGCTGGATATCCCATATGGTTTTGTTCTTCCGCGAATACCTTGCCCGGCGTTTCATGTTTTCCCGTATCTCAGTCCTGTCTTCCCGGTACACCCCAAATCCTCTGCATGCTCATGTTTTAATGTTTTTCTGCCTTTTTTTTACCACAAAGCGAAGCCTATTCGACATAATGGTCGACATGTCTTTTAGCTTAACGGAATACACATGATGGAATGGGACACGTTATAAAGCGCCTGAAGTGCTGCTTAAGCTCGTAGCTCGTAGCTTCTGATCTATATACGCGTGTAAGTTCTAGGGGAATATGAGTCTAAGTGTAGCCGGAGTATGATATCGTAAATCTGGAGTCGTGATGTATCCTTTTTCGTAATCGCACCAAAACGCCGTAATGTGAAATCCTGCCACATGGTTCGCAATCTGTCGTGGTATATGTCGTGGTATATGATTGGCCTCCTCCCTCGAATTCGCCATGGGGGAAGATAAATATAACAAGAAAATGGTAATGGAAATGAAAGAGGGTTGATAATACTTAGCCGTCGACCTCCATCGAGGTCCCCGGCGCGATCTTGGATTTTTCCAACATCCTCGTGGCCTCCGCCACCTGCGTCCTCATGCTCACGGCTACCCCTGCGGGCTCACCGGCCGCGTCTTCTTGATACCCTTTGTCTTCGATACTCGGCGGCCACATGTTCGCGCGTTCTTTGATCGTTTCCTCTGAGAGAGATTGACAGGCTGGACAGTTATGGAGTGATTCGTGGGCGAAGATGTCGCAGTCGATGCAGAAGTGGGATTTACAGTCTGTGCAGGCGTAGCGTTGGGTTGGTTGCTGTGGGGTTTGTTGGGTGTTTTCTGCGGTGGTGGTGCCGTTTGATATGCTGGGTACTTGGAGGGTGGATTGTTTGTGTTTTTGTTTTATTGGTGATGATTGGGATTGGTTTGTTGGGAAGGGGGTTTGGCAGGACCAGCAGTTGGTTGATTTTTGGGCTCTGGGGGGGTTTTTTGGGTTAGGATATGTGGGGTTTTGGGGGGGAGGGGGGTAAGAGGGAAGGGGGCTTACTCGGACCAGGGGACTTCTACCCAGTTTTTTAGGGGGAAGAGGTGGTGATAAGATCTTGCGAGGTGGGTGGATAGGATTAAGGTTAATGTGCAGCAGGGGCATTCGGTGGGTAGGAAGCAGACTTTTGCGGAGCAGCGGGGGCAGATGTAGCCGCCTTTTGTTAGGTTTGAGTGGCTGTGGATTGTTTTAGTATCTGGGAGTATGGTTATGGGTGGTTTAGTTATTTCTTACCATGCGCAAAGGGATTCGTATTTTTCGACTATTCGGGACGGGAAGCCCATCATTAGTAGGCTTGGGACGCTTTTTTCTTCGGTTTTTGTGACTGGCGGGGTTGTGGCTGCCATCATGAGGTCGCGGTAGTGCCCTTCGTCGAGGATGACGCCGTATCCTGCTGGAAAATTTCATGGGTGATTTGTTAGAAAGATATATATATTTCAAAAGGGAATCGGTGCCAGCTTACAATCGTCTCCATCATTGGTTTTCATGACTAGTTCTCTACAAACCGCCACCTGTGCTGCTAATCCCACGATTCGCACCTGAATCTTATCCTCTACCAGCGAGGATATCGTGTCGTGGATATCACCGGGATCGGATGATGATAGTGCTCCGAAGATTATTAGAACCTCACGGGTTCCGTGGGTTGGCGTGTGGCTGTTATCCTCCCCAATTTCTTTGTTAGCCATTTCGTTATTCTCATATTAACCCTCCCCTCCCTCGTTACAAGGTAGGTAATGCATACAATAACTCCGCCCTCCCCATCTCCAATGCATTCTGCAAACTCGTCGCCCCCTTAGGTTCCACCGTGAAGGCCTTCTCCTGCAGCGCTGTTAAATGATCGGCGGGGTTCCCGCCCATATCGCTGATGCGGAGGGCGAGACCGTCGTGCATGCCTATGATGCTCAATTGGCTGATGGGGTTTTGTTCGAAGTATTCGGTTACGAAGTCACGGGCGTAGCGGAGGGTTAGGAGGAAGCGGGTTGGGCGGAGGTCTTTTTCTAGCATGGCGGAGGAGAGGTCGAGGATTAGGACTAGATGGCGGATTATACCGCGTTGGATTGGGGTGGTGTCGCGGAGGAGTCTGTGTGGGTGTGGATTTGTTAGCTTGGGTTATATAATATGGGGGGTAGTGGGTATGTATTTTGGGATGGATTTATTTTATATAGGATGTGAAGAGGGTAATATGGGGAAGATAGAGGTGGATATATACCTCTTCCGTTTCGTCGCCTCAAGCAGTCCAATAACCGTACCGGCTATACTCCCGTCCGCGCCCTCGACGACGTTATCCCAAGACCGCTGGATATCCTCCCACTTCTCACGCTTCGTCGCGCCGGGTGCTGGCGCGCCATCCGCTCGTTTGGATTTACGCGTCGACCGGCGGGAGCCCGCTGCGCCCCGGGCTTTGGGACGGTCGTCGCCAGAGCTCTCGAGGACGAAATCCTCGTCTGAATCGGCCATTGGTGGTTTCGATTTTTTGTGCGGGGAGGGAGAAAGTTGAAGTTGGAGGATTATCAATTTGTTGGATCGGCTGGTGGGTTTGGTGTTGTTCGTTTATGTATGGGTGTGCCACAGGTGAGGTTGAAGAAGTGGCGGTGACTTTGGGGAACTTGAGGCGCAGGATTCGCAGATTCTATCTTATAATAGACTAAGCGATCACGATATATAAGTATAGACGCAGAAGACGCAGAAGTCGAAGGTGTTTATAATTGTAGTAGATTACCGATATATAAACACTAGTATATATACACACACACTATATACTCCGTATGCCAATAGCCATCGAAGGAAAATAAAAAATAAAAAAATAAAGAATATTCATTAACATTATCAATTGAAATTCGTCTGAGCCACGGCCTTGTGGCTCCGCATGCTACTGCTGCTCTCGTCTTCCTCTTTCTATTCCTCTTCTTTGACTACCCAATGCTGATGAATATGGTAGTACTGTCTGTGAAAATGCGATGATTTGTGATGCATGTGTGTAAATGAGTGAGTGGTTTGGTCGGTCAGTTGTTGGATGAGATAGGTGGTAAGTGAGCGTGAGAGGCGGAAGCTATTTCGAAAGATATCCTGGAATCTGGTGTATAAAATATAAACCCAGGTCTATTCTCGCGTCCGTCATCTAGATAGAGGCGAACTCGAATATCCTCCGACGAAGGGAAGGATTTCGAAAGAAGAAAAAAAAGGAGGTAAAACAGGAAGGAAGAAAAAGGCGGAATGCTTCGTTTGCTGAGCCGCAAAGGAAACAAAGGAGAAGAGCCCGCAATGAAAAAGTAAGAAAGAAGAAGAAGAAAAAGAAGCAGAAACAGGGGGTATATGTAATGAGAGTTAGAAAGATAATGCAATTAGTAAACAGGGATTAATGAGGAAAGCAACAATGCATATCAACTACAGGAGTACTTTTCGGGGGATTCTCAGGGGTATTGAGAATCGAATCGTCCGGAACGATGTGTATCGTACCCTGCGTCCGACATCGAGGGGTTTAGAGGTTCATCTACCCATGTGTCCTCTGTAATGCTTGACCAGAAGGCCCAGAGTGTGATGACTGCGAATAGTGTGAAGAGGGTTTCGAACAGGGCACCATCGATTCTGCCTTTCGAGACGTTGCAGAGGTGCACGCTGATGACGAACGTGAAGACCTGTCCGATGGCGAAGAGTACAGCAGCGCCTCCGAGAAGAACTGGTATAAAATTAGCACCGAGCGTTGGACGATAGAAAATGTGAACGGGGACGTACGCATTGGTCGAGTTTCACCGAGTACCCTTAGCACGAGTATGCTCTCGAGGATAAAGTAGCCGGCCAAGCAGACTATAGGGAAGAGCAGGTATAGGACGTAGAGTCCATAGTTTTTGAAGTCTTCGTCGGGCTTGAATGTGTCGGTGTAACCAAACCCGGTATCGAGAGCGATGTAGCCTAGATTGGGAGCGTTAGGGAATCGGTACATATGCTGAGTTCTTGGGAAAGAATTCGAACGTACCCGTGCCGATGAAAATCATGGCACCCGAGACGAGGAAAAGACTCAGGGAGAGAAGGGTTCCATCATCGAGAATTTGGTACCCAACAATGGCGTTCAGCAGGAGTATCCAACTTAAGGTCGTGATCGCCGCAACGTGTATTGCCGAAAACCACTAAAAGTTGGGACGTGTTAGCGGCGTGACCGAAGAGGAAAGCAATGCCGATTCCACATACTTTCAGAATTGTTGTATCCGTGAGAAATCCACCAACAGAGAATATTTCGGTGATCGAGACAATTCCGTACATAACCAAGAAGATTTGCATTTCCCTCCGACCGACAGCGGCCTGCTTTCTTTCGGATCTCCATAGCAGATATAGGACGGTAACGATGGCAAAACCGCATAATATTATCGAGCCTAAATTCCTCAGAGGTTCTCCGTTGGCGACGAAGCCTCTTAATTCGCAACTAGGTTGGAAGTTGCCGATGGAACTGTTGTCTGTGGAGTAGACGAATAACTACAATGCGAGTTAGATAACACCCGGGCGGGAAGGGAGGTGTCTGAGATGTTGTCGGCTTACATTGCATATCTAGAAACAAAGCACGTTAGCGATGTCGCAAACCAACCAGCAACGACATTTCGAAGAAAAAGGATAGAACTCACCGGCAGCGTCGAATCGCGACAGAAGTCCTGTAGCGAGAAAAAGAAGAGAAGAAGATTAGCATTTCGCACGAGATGGAGCGGTTACTGCGACAGAGCGATGGAATGGAATGCAGCGAAGAGCATCGGGTTACGTACATGAAACTTTCCGAATTGGGTCATTTTGTCGTCGCCGAGCCGATCGAAGACTCCGGCGGAAGCTCAAAGCAATAAGATCCTTTGATTGAAAAGATTTTTGTTTCTCTCCTTCAAGAAAAATAAACGGGGTGAGAAGGGATAGAGATCAATTGCGAGGTAGCAGGATCGAGGACCGGTGAGGAAGCGACGGGAGGGCCGGGAGAGCTTCTGAGCAGGGCAGAGGGAGATGGTGGTGTTGGGGGACGAGAAAATTGGGCGGATAATTTTCGAGCTGGTTTTGGCTGGTGCAAGGCGAAGAGGAAGGAGCGAAGAGGCCGAAGTGTTCGCTGCTAAAGTCACGGGCGGGCTGTCAGATGGCTTACGGTCTGAGATTAATATTACAGCATGAACAGAATAAAATAGAATAGGATAAAAGATCAAGCAATGGCTGTGCAGAGATAAGACCGAACGGTGATGATGATGGTGATATGGTGACGATGATACGATAGAGGGAGATGGGGGGAGCGAGGGAAAGAGGGCTTTTAATCGACCTCGACCGTTCTCTCGATGGGAAGCAACTGGACGGATGGTGTTTTCGACCGGGGCTGCACCGCTGCACCGCTGTTAATTGCTGGTGCTGGTGCTGGTGCTGGTGCTGGTGCTGGTGCTGGTGCTGGTGCTGGTGCTGGTGCTGGTGCTGGTGCTGGTGCTGGTGCTGCCTGCCTTCGCTGGATGGCTTCCACGTTGTCGGCAGCCTCAGCACTCACTTAAGCGCACACCCAGCACTTCTGTTACAGGTGAAGGGCGGTTTCAGCATCTCCACGTGAGTGGGGAGACCGTCGACGCGTGCCGAAGAGGAAACCAGCTGTCAGGCGGTATACCGTTACGGCAATATAGCAGCATCGAACATGCGCTGTCAGTCGATCGAGAGATGTCGACGACGACGACAACGGACGGCAAATGCAAGGACACCAGCCCGCCACCGGCTGTATTAATAGAAACCGTTGTCCGGGATCAAGACGATATCTGTGATCCACCGCCACAGGAATAGCAGAGAGAGAGGAAAGAAAAACAATACCTTTTCAACCGGAACCGCAGACGAAAACTCAAAAAGTATACCCGTCGACGGTGTGTGGGTGTGTGTGTCTCTACGTCGACCCTGCTGGGACGCATGCAAGGTTTGTCCCGACGGTCGACTGGAAGGGCCTTTAAGGGGGGATGGGACAGGTACGGTGCAGCCAGCACAGAGCCAACGGCGATGCAATGACCGGTGCCAGAAAAGCGAGGCGGAGACCCGAAGTCCACGAAAAGCTGCGACCTCCACCAATTGGATCGAGAAGAACGAACGTCTCGAGAGGAGTCGGAAACCGCACGGAAACTGTACCGGTGTGGGGAGGGAGAGGGGGGGAAGAGGAGGAGAGGAGAGGAGAGATGCAGAGATGCAAGATGCAGGCGGCGATGGTGAGACGGACCTGATGCGACCGTTTGTCGGCAGGCACGATCAAAGGAATTCGAAGGCTGGGGATTTCGGCCGACTCACACAAATTCGAACGTGCAAAACGAACTCGTGGAGTAGATGTAGATGGGATAGAATAAAATAAAATAAAATAAGATAAGATAAAATATACCAACCTCGAGAACCGCGAACCGGACGGTCGAGATGTTATTATACGAGTGTGGCCGTCAAGGCAATGTCGAGCGAATCGACGGATGGGATCGAAGGAATGGACTGCCCGGCGCGCTCCAATTAAAATGCTGAGACTCGAAACTGCACTGGCAGACTTGACATGCAAGCCGGTGCTGCCTCCAACGGCTGGCGGGGACTATTCAACAAACGGAATTCTTACTCTGCTCTTTGTTTTTTTTTTTTTTTATATTCTGTATAAGAAAAGTATTGTATTGTATCCAGCAATCTCTCAAAGATCGATGCGGAGAAACGAATTAATTCGGATTGTGAAGTGTGCGGATGGGAATTCGAATCGAATGGGAGTTAATGAGCGGACGCCCACATGCGGACAGGACGAATTCGAAATTCGAAATTCGAAATGGCCTTCGCGGGAAATGGGGTCATTGTTATCACGAAATGACCCAAAGACCGGACGAAGCTGGCTCGAGCCTCCCGCAGGCATTTCTCACGATTCCCTCGCCGGGAAATGAGGACGGAGGGGCGGCTTTGTTTGAAGCGAACCACAACCCTGCTCCGGTATCACGGACAGGTCCAGGCAGCACCCGCACAGCACCATATGGTCCATCTGGACCGTTGGATTGCAATTGCAATTGTGGCAGAAATGCCTGGGGGTGGGAGTATATAAACTGGGGGGGTTGCTCGAAAGCAGCCGCAGCCGCAGGATGACAGCGTCCATTGTTCCGGCAGGCATCATACCTGTCCGGAGTACGGGATCATATTCGACTGCAAGTAATAGGGTATAACTATGCAGGTATTGATTGATTGTAAATCTCCAGACGTCTAGAATTTCCACTCGGGAATTGTTCCCACGGACGCCAGATTTAAATATAGCTTGCCTTGCGGGTGAGTTCGTTACAGGTAGACAGCCCGCAAGGATGGCCCATTTTATAATCTCGCTCTTCCCCGCCGGACGAGACAAGATGGATGGATGCGAGTGTGAGGCAGAAAGGTCAGAATGTTCTGCAGCAATATAACCTTGGATACGGCCGGGCGCTTGCGAGGAGACGGCTGTTTCAACCCGTCGACGAGATCTCGCGGCCCTGCTCCCTAAGTGGCTGCATCGTAAAGTTATATCTCGTGAATTCATTCCCTCTGCGAAAAAGAAGGAAGGATGTGGCGGGTGTGTGGTTTGGGCACCGCCACACAACGCACGCGACAACACACGCTCACCCGCCACAGTCACGATGGTCAGGGTCCGAGCAGCCCAGCGCTGAGCTCTGCACGATTACGTAGGAGGTTGTTCGTCCCGTCGCGCCAGAACCTCATCCCGTTTCGCTCGTCTCGATAATCGATAACCCGCGCGACATCGTTCGGACGGACAGCATCATGCATATGCATCGCAGTGCCAGCCCTTCCCTTGGCCTGGAGCTCGTCTCCTCGCTAGCACCGCGAATGATTGAAATTGACATTAAGCCTGTTCATGTTCCCGAGCATTGTCCCGAGCGGGTTTCCGATCTACGGCTCTCCCCCATACATCTGATCAAAGCATGCGCCCATCTCCACCGAACATGACAGAACAGTAAGGGACAACTAAGACACTGCCAAAGACACTTTCTCGGAATACTCGCCGCCTCGGTCAGCTGTTAATACCAACTAGAACTAGAACTAGCTGTTGGCTGTTGGAGAGCCTCTCCGTGCATACATCCAACCATCCCCTTTCTCCGAAGGCTAGTTTCGATATAAACACCCACGCGGGATATCCCCCTCAACTTTCCAACTCTTACACCGACAAAAACGTGGTTGTGGCTGCCACATAAGCGAGTAGTCGGCTTCTTCGGAGGAAGCATCGAAGGTCTCTCTCATCTACTTCCACCGGGAGCACCCTTATCGCTCCCTCCCGCTCCCTCTTCTCGGTTGAGAAAGGGCGGTAGTCGACTTAGAGTTCCCGCCCGGAAAGGACCTCATCTGCCGTCGACGTCGCACTGCATTTTCGTCCGGTAACGCTCCGGCGATCGCACATACACACCCACTAACCTTCACAGCCGACAAGATTGCGTCCTCAAGGAGCCCTCCGACCACCATCCCTCTCCAACAACTCTCAACAAGCGGTTCATCCAGAAGTCAAGCTGGCGACAAGCACGCCGAGGCACGTGAGCAGGAGACTTCGTTGCTCGGGCGGTCGTCTGTCGCCGGAGGAAAAGGCAGTCAGTACAACCGCGACGACCAAGACGGGGAATACTTATCAGAGTCCGATGGTTCGGATCCTTGGGGTGATACCGGTGACATAGCGGATCAAGGGCCGAACGACGAGGATCCGCTCAAGCAGCATCTTACAAAAGACAAGAAATCGAAAAGGGTGAAGAAGGTCAGGTACGCCGACAACGGGGACGACGAGGAGAATACCGGGCCCAATAGAACCCGAATTCGAAGGAAGGATATACCGATCCCGGAACCGGAACCTAGGAAACCTACGGCTGGTGAAAGATTGATATCTTTTTGTCTCACCGGTGGGAGACAGCCCGACAAGATGTACGGGTTAACGGGAAAACCGTTGCTATACTTCACAAGTATATTTGTGAGCTTGGGCGTGTTTCTCTTCGGATATGATCAGGGAGTCATGAGCGGTCTCCTAACGTAGGTCGCATGAAACCACAAGAATCTTACACATCCGCTGACGCAACCCATCAGCGGAGACAATTTTAAAGCATACTTCAATAACCCCACAGCCGCCCAGATTGGGACCATGGTCGCGATCCTCGAGGTAAATTCAACAGAATCGCATAGCCATGTCGTCGAACGGTACTCACTCTTTTACATAGGTCGGCGCATTCTTCTCGTCTCTGTTGGTTGGTAAAATCGGAGATATTATCGGAAGACGACGAACAATTTTCTATGGTGCCATGATTTTTGTCATCGGTGGCGCCTTCCAAACCTTCTCGATCGGAATTGGGACGATGATCATTGGCAGAATTATCGCGGGCGTCGGTGTCGGTCTATTATCAACGATAGTTCCAGTGTATCAATCCGAGATATCTCCGTCGCACAACAGGGGCCTGCTCGCTTGCATTGAGTTTACAGGGAACATTATCGGTTACTGCTCCAGTGTGTGGATGGATTACTTTTGCTACTCGATCCCGAGCGATTGGTCTTGGAGGTTGCCTCTCTCCATGCAGATCGTTATGGGGTCGTTGTTAGCCGTTGGTTCTTTGGCTATCTGCGAATCTCCTAGGTAAGAATGGTCGACGAGTTGTGATCTTGAGTAGCTTTAGTAATTTGAATCTAGGTGGCTGCTCGACAACGACCACGACGAAGATGGCCTGACAGTACTCGCTAACCTGCACGGTGGCGGCGACGTTTACAATGAACGGGTGCGAGAAGAGTTTAGAGATATCAAAGAGTCCGTGATACTCCAACGACAAGAGGGCGAGCGATCATACAAAGACATGTTCGCCCGTTACCGTCGAAGAGTGTTTATCGCCATGTCCGCCCAAGCTTTCGCTCAGCTAAACGGGATCAATGTCATCTCCTACTACGCTCCGCTGGTGTTCGAACAAGCTGGCTGGGAAGGCCGAGACGCTCTCTTGATGACCGGTATTAACGCGCTCGTATACGTGGCTGCGTCCATTCCACCGTGGGTTCTCGTGGACCGTTGGGGAAGACGTAAGATCCTCCTCTCCGGAGCGGTAATCATGGCGATATCGCTTTCTCTCATATCGTACTTCATGTACCTCCGCATACCATCAACTCCAACGCTGGTAGTGATCTTTGTGATCATTTACAATGCGTTCTTCGGGTATTCGTGGGGACCGATCCCGTGGCTATATCCGCCAGAGATCCTACCGCTATCGATCAGAGCGAAGGGTGCTTCGTTGTCGACAGCTACGAATTGGGCTTTTAATTGGTTGGTGGGAGAGTTGACTCCTATATTGCAGGAAGTTGTGACATGGCGTTTGTACCTTATTCATGCATTTTTCTGCGTTTGCAGCTTTATTTTAGGTGGGTTCCCTACTACTCCTCTTCCTTTCCGCTAGTGGAGCGCTTCTAACGCACATATAGTTTACTTTTTCTACCCGGAAACCAAGGGACTTACGTTGGAAGACATGGGGGTATTATTCAACGACGGATCAGCTGCCCCGACTCCTTCGGGTCGATCTTTGTTGAATACCGATGGAAGGGAGAGCCCGGTACCTACTCTGGATATCGATAATCCGTATTTCCAGCGTAGCGGGAAGAGCAGGGATGAAGGCGGTGGGATCATCGGGTGGGTCAAGGGACTCTTTGGCAGAGGTGAAGAACGGCGTTCGAGTGATTATAGACCTTTGGTTGCGGGTGAGGATTGATAGAAGGTTGGATTTGCGAGTTGTGTGGGTTTAAGAGGATGAAGTGCATTAGAGATATTGAGATAGCATTTAGACGGTGGGATCCTGTTTAGATTTTGGTTTTTGAGTGTATTATTATGCATTCACTTCTGGTATCGCGGTATACATGTTAGAATGGTTGGTACGTCGAGGTTAGCACGGTTTATATAATCATATGGGGTTTACATACGATAAACAGAACTCGCTATATAACGTTATAACTCCTTCAGGATCACACACATCCACAGAACCCCAGTAATACCTACTGCCTATACTTCGTCCAAAACGCCCTGTAATGTTTCTCCTTCCCAACCCTTCTAATCGTCTCCACATCCTCATCATCAAATTTGAATTCCACAACATCAAGGGCCTCTTTTATCCTCCACTCCTTCGATGAGGTAGTTATAACCACGTTCCCGTCGTCGATAGCCCAGCGTAACAATATTTGCGTGGCGGATTTATTGTACTTTTTTGCCAGTTGTTCGATCACGCTGTCCAGTGGTCCCGGGGTAGCCTTTGTGATTGGCACGAGGGGACCGTAGACTGCTGTTACGATGTTGTGTTTTTTGTGGTATTCTTTTAGTTCTGGGTTTTGTAGGCTGTTTTGAATATTATAAATATCAATGTTGATTAGCAACTGGGGAGGGAGGGAGGGACATACTAAGGATGATATTCAATCTGATTAACCGCCGGCAGCACCCTAGCAACCTTCCTAACCCTCTCCAAATCCTCAATCTCAAAATTACTAACCCCGATAGCCTTCACCAGTCCCTTATCATACAACCCCTCCAATTCCCCCCAAGCCTGTTCAATCGTTATCCCTTTTTCCTTTTCATTCCAAAACGGTGCGTGGAGTAGATATAGATCTATGTAATCCAGTTGTAATTTTTTTAGGGAGGCGGAAAGTGCTTCTGGTGGGGATGATATTGCTGAGTAGATTTTTGTGGTGATGAAGAGGGAGGAACGAGGGGGGGAGGAGGGGGAGCTCGAGGGGGAGATGGCTAGGCCGAGTTCGGGTTCGTTGCCGTAGACTTCGGCGCCGTCGAGGTGGGTGAAGCCTAGTGAGAGCGCGGATTTGGTGGCGGAGGTGATGGATGGGTCGAGGGTTTCTTTTGTGGGGCCTTTTTTGAAGTCTGTTTGGGCGGGTTAGGATTAGTATATTTTAATGTTTAAGTGTATATTGGGGGGTGCTTACGGGCGGTTCCAAGACCGTATCCGATAATTGGGATTTCGACATCACCGTGGCTTAATTTGATCGTGGGGATTTTAACAGTAGTCATATTCGCGGTTTCGCAGTGTGATATTGATATTCCTTATCCAAGTTGAAAATGCTGTTTCATTCAGCTTGAAAAGAAGCCTGGTGCTATTTACGCAGCTTGAAGTTCAGGTGTGGACGCTGCTATCAGGATTGAACGCCTAGAAATACAGACCGGGAATCAGCCGTCCTATATATACTTCACATTTAGACCGTCTACGTCCCACGATATCGATAGCGTGGCCACGTGGGGAAATACATCGCATCGATTTTCGCACAACCCCGGTCTCGCTAGCTACCTTGGATCTTGACGGAAGTAACACAGGCCTAGCACGTCACTCATATGGGGATTTGCATTTGACCTTGAATTAGTAATCTACCTAAAGATAGGCTGGATTTGGCCGGCGGCAGGAGCTGGGATACATGTTATCTCGCAGAATACATGCCGGTTGCCGGTGGGTGATGATTAATTCGAATTTTACTGAGAAGGCTCTGCGTTTTTGTCCTCTATGGGATCTAGAGATCTCCCAGGGTCGAGTGCTAATGGGTCGGCATTTACCCAGACCAGCGGTTGGTATTCGAGCTTTGCGAAGGATACACAACAACTAAAATGTGTTGCTGCCTGACAAAATCCCACACCTGGGCTACGAGACTGACTTGGATGTTACACCGACGTTAGGATTAACATCCGTTGGCTCCAGAGCTGGGTCGAGTCGACGTTACTTTAAATTTCCTACAGCTGCAAGCACTCTTGTATCACCATATACAGAATAACGTGTCTCAATCCTGGGAACCGACGCGGGACGCCCGTAAGCATGGATTACTACCGACCTTCTATGAACCTTAGCTTCGTAACGTACAAGGCTAGGAAAACCGGGGGGTTTATAGAATCAACATGCACCGCAACATGCATATGGTATCAGCCCGGTATACGCGGGCCATTGCATAATATAATACATATTAGGACGGCATTGGGAGCAAAAAAATTGAATAGTATTCAAAAGGCACCACTCTACTGGCGCAGGACTAGATGCTTGTGTACTCAAGGACTCAAATACTTACTTACTTAGTCGCAGGGTCGACGGCTCCAGCTGCAGATGTGGGATGGGTGGCTAGGCGCAAAAGCGACGTGTCAACTCTTTCCTAGAAAACTCGCGCACGCGCTGTATCACAGGGGTAACATGGAATAAATCGTACTGGATATAAGTATACCTGCACTTTGTACAGTTTCGTAACCACTTTCAACTGGTAGGCCGTAGGTAAGATATATAAATAAGACGAAAATTCGATCCTCTGTGCATGTGAGAATTTAAGTTCTCAAGTAGTTACGACTCAGCGCACGAGCCCAAGCAGATACCCCAATTAATTAACATATAAGATGTCCGACGAAAACGATCACCAGTCAGACTCCAAATCGAACTTTTACCCCCACGCACTGGAAAAACGTCTAAAAGTCCCGCATTTCACACCCGCCGAACAACACTTCAAAAGGTTATCATTGGAGTTCAGAGAACTACCAAACTGGACCCAAAAACTCCAAGATCGCACATTCGTTTCACAGTGGTTGATCGAGCGGGAGAAGTCCGGATCCGGTTGTGATTCTAACTTTTCCTTGGGAAATCCGCTTTATTTGCCTTGGTATCATGAGTTGGTGTCTTATGCTTCGTATGTAACGGAGATGGAGGGGAAGGGGGTTCCGATTATCCCGGATGTGGATGGGGTGTGGAGGAGAGATGCGCCGGTGGGGGAGGGTGTAAGGCAGGAATTGGTAGATGGTTAGTAATTCAACGACGCCTGTAACGTCGGGGACATAACCAATAATTATGGGGTCTCCATCTGCATCCTTCATCCCTAATCCCCATAAATGCATATGCATACACAGACCAGAAATCTAGCTAACCAAAAACTATGATCCTAAAAGCCGTGACTGCTCTCGAAAACCATCTTGAACCGCGAATGCCCTGGCGGGTCTGCACATTTAAGACGTTACTCGATCTAGTCGACCCATCTCTGTGGCCTATCATGTACGGTAAAACGGAAAGGGCGGATAAGCCGGGCGTAATAATCTGCTCAGACCAGAAAGAATATGACCCCGAAGAACGAGGCTACGACAGAGACTACTGCTGGATTCCTACTGAATTCAAAGTCCCAAAGGAAGAAGACGGAGGGAACGTCAAGATCCTTGCTTATATTAATAACCTGGTGCTACAATGGCAGAGGAGGATGTTTTATCCAGCCCTGGAGAAGATTTTTGAGAGTTTGGTACCGATGTTCGAGCATACCTTGGCCGACTTGAAAAGGGAAATGTGGATGTTTGGGCGTTCTGGGAGAGGTCAGATCCATGATGATGACGGGAGTGCGCCCACGGGTGTGGAGGCGTTGGGGAGGAAGTTCCGTCTCTGCGATCTCAAGTGTCGTGAAACCGACCAAGACGACGTTCTAGGCCCCAAAGATGTTAGCGGACTGTGTAAGGAATGGTGGACTCCGCCGGACGTTCGTGGGTCGAATTGCATTCTGGCGGGGGAAACTGTCCACGTTATAGTCAGGATTATGGATATCAGGTTAAGGCCGGAGCAGAAATGGCTTCAGGACGCGCCAGTACACCAGGATGGTATGCTGGTACGTACGGTTTCATTTTTACTACTTTGGTGGTTTATTCTAGTTTATAATCATACCCCGGAACCATGATTGTTCCATAAAGTTACTAACGTTGATAACCGCTGAACAGAACGAACGGATAATTGCTACCGGAGTATACTACTACGCTAGGGAAAACATCACCGAACCAAAACTTGCGTTCCGTGTCAATGATCACTCTAAAAGGCGGCTAAAGTACGGGAAGTCGCATGTACGAATCGGAAACGTTGAGATAAAGGTAAAGTGAACTCGCAAACAACGACCCGGCGCAGATACGGATAAAGATTGAAGTGAACTTGTCACCATATATACGACTGGGAACTAACATGATCCTACAGAACAACCGTGCTATCGTTTACCCCAACGTTTACGAGCACCGTATCTACTCACTCTCCTTACTCGACGACTCAAAACCCGGATGTCTAAAAATGGTCATCTTCCACATCTGTGATCCCGGAAACGACGGGGTTAGTTGTTTTTATACCCCACAGATCGCTCCCAAACTATCTCCCAAATACTTAACCAGCCCCACTGACGTTAACGTAATATCTAGCTCATAACCGCGAGGCAAATCGACCCACCCCAGCCCGAATACTTGGAAGAAATCCTGCGCAGCACTAGATTAGGCTTACTACCCGTGGATGTATTCTACATCATCTTGGAGTTCGCGGTGCAGGAACGGGATACGGCGGTAAAGCGTGGGGAATGGCATCGGGAGAGCATGTTTTTTTCCAGGCAATGGAATATATGGCGGCTTAGCTATTTTGACAAGTATCGAAGGTGGGTAGGTGTCGATGAAGACGAAGACGAAGACGATGACCGAGACGAATATGACGACGACTATTGAATCGTAAAAGGAACACAATAGTTTAAAATGTATTAAGTACTCAGGTGGGTACTGAATCTAACGATATATATCTTTGCGGTTGTGGCTAATTAAAGAGATACAGGAATATAGACAAGACGATGTATCGACGATGCATTAAGGAGTTATAAACCAAATAACATGAGAATCCCACGAGCGAAATCCGCGGAACGTTAACCAAAGGAGTGAATCAACGAACAACAAGATCGGGAATAAAGGAACACCCCCCCACCCACTCAAACACTATATACACTCCCCTCCCCCTCTAACTTCGCCTCCTGCACCTTCTTCTCCTCTTCCTTCTTCTTCTCCGCCGCCCGCCTCCTCATCAACCTAGTAGTAAACCAATACGCTCCACCCGCAGCCGCCAAAAACGACACAGAAGCAACCACAGCCGTAACCAACGGTCCCACAGCATTCCAATCCAACCCCTTATTCTCCCCATAATCCGGTAAAGTAGGGGGATTAGGCCCAGCACCCATGATAGAAAACGGCTCGGAGTAACTATAATTCCCCGGAAAGGAATCATAACTGGTCTCAATCACATACGTGGTTCCGTCCGCATAGTTTCCTGGTACCCACCATCTATAACTTCCCGTGTTATCGGTGGTGACGATTCTACCCGCGCGACTGAGTGTTGATGGGGATTTGGCTTTTGGGTCGAGAAAGTTTAGGAGGTAGAGGGTTATTTCTGCGTCGGGGGGGCCGGTGATGTTCGTCCAGCGGATTGTGAAGGGTTTGCCGACTGTGAGGGTTGTGGAGGCTGCTGGGGCGGTGATTTTGTTGCCTTGGAAGGTTGTGTAGGGGGGTTGGAGGAGGGATGGGTCTGTTGCGGTGCCGTGGGCGAAGGGCATTTTGTATTATTTTTTTATTTGAATAACGTTATATATAATTGAAGGATAGTTGTGTAGATGCTTGGTATACGGTGAATATATCGTTGAAGAAGGAGGAATGGTTTGTATAGACTATTCGATGACTCTGATGTGTATCGACTTAAAAGTTCTATTGAACAAAGGGGGGCTCACGAAGTCCTTATATAACCTCCCGAAACCTCTAAATCCCTAATGATATGATACTCCATTATAAATCCTCAATGCATGCGTAAAAAACGTTATCACACCGACGACGCAATATTAATCCGCCTTTCGGCTCATACAATACCCGCCGCACCGACCCTCGTATCCCAGCCCACAATCTGTCTACATATATCTGAGAAACAATATTTATTCCTCGGTTATAATGCAGGATGGTAGTTGAAAGGTGAGCAGCATAACGTGGGGCCCGAATATCCCGCCTCCGACGTTTTTCTGTGTATGGGTGGATAGATAGGTAGCTATAGCTAAGCTAAGCTCCAAGCTCTCCTGACCTAACCCCGCCCCTCGCGCGCCCGGTGGCGCGATATCCTGGTGTGTAAAAAACGAAAAAAAAAAATGGACTGTAAATAGGTATGAAACCCTGGTCGGTGAGGTGGTCTGCAGGCCACAAAGTTGGGAATTTCGATACGAGCGCGCTGTGCAGCTAGCTGCGCATACATCGGTCAAAAAATCCAACAAAGTGGAAGCCCCCAAGGCGACCAGATTCACGAGACAAAAAAGACAGCCCTCTCAAGAAAAATTCGAATACACGACAGAACGAAAACCCAAAAAATCGGAAGCTAAGCGTCAAAAGACGCCGAGTTCCCCGTCCGTTTCGTCTTCGCTGTCAACCATGCCTGCCAATGCAATGCATCATGCACCCACTTCCTGCGGCTATATCGATAGGCAGCAAACATCCCACCTTGTTGCATTTTTCAACCTTCAAAACACCGACCCAATTGTCATGTCGTCTGATACCATCCTTCTGCCGCTGCGCCCCCCGTCGTTAACTAGCGCGAACATACATACCCTTCAAAAGATACATCCTTAGCCTTGAAAGCTTCGAATTCAACCTTGAGGTTTAAACATTTTCCTCAAAAATGCGGTTATACAGAAGCTAAACCGCATGACGTTGGCTGAGGTAGGACAAACCCAACCAGAACAGACCAGAACAGGGATCTCCCAACGTCATCCCGACCAGTTCCTTGGCGCCGGCCGGCCGGCTTATAAACGATGCTGACTAGGTCGCTATAAAACCTGTCCATGCATACATACATACTTTCCCCTGCGCCCCACCCCGTCCATTCACGACGTTTACATATGACCCAATAAGCTACTTCGATCATAAGTAGATATCCAAGATCGGACCTTCACAACCCCCGCTCCAACACCTGCTGCGGACCACGAAAGGGTGTGTGTCTGTAAGAGGACTAAAAAGGGCAACCGCATGTTCCCGCCACAGCGGATATTCCAACAAGCACAACACCACAGTTTGCGAGCGCTACCGCGGTTACTGTTGATTTCCAGGAATTTCTCGAGTTTGATGGGGAGTGCTTATAGGATGGATTCTGACGGTTTAGTTGGAGGTGGAGGGGTAACCCTGGCGGAGCTGCCGAAGTCGCATGTGTTTACTGAGAAGTTGCCTCGTGAGTTCTTTCTTTTCTTTCCCTTTGAATAGTATGATATATATATCGAATCACAAGACTAACGATGAATGATATCATTTAATTCAATTTCCCCAGCGGACCCGAGCACCCCAACCCCCAAATCCGCGGACTCAAACCCACGTCCCAAACCGGGGTTGGTAAAAAACGCAGCGTTCACATATATCAAACCCGAGGAAACGCCCGAGTATGAATTACTCGCGGTCAGTCCCGCTGCGTTTGATAGTATAGGGTTGAAGAGAGGGCAGGAGAAGACCGAGGAGTTTGGGAAACTGGTGTCTGGGAATAAGATCTATGAGGAACATTATCCTTGGGCGCAGTGTTATGGGGGTTAGTACGCTATTCTTTTGGAGAATTGGGTGAGGGTGGTCTGGCTAATTTTTTTTTTTGGGATGGATGGGTAGGATATCAATTGTATGAACACCCCTTATCTCTTATAAGGCTTTGCAAGTTTGGTATCTAACGAAGGTCTACAGTGGCCACTGGGCCGGCCAACTCGGTGACGGGGTACGTCCACCCCCCTCCAACATTCATATCCAAATATAAAACTAACGAAATAACATAGCGAGCAATAAGCCTCTTCGAAAGCACCAACCCCACCACCAACGTCCGCTACGAATGGCAGCTCAAAGGCGCCGGAACAACCCCCTACTCCCGTTTCGCGTAAGCCCTCCCCTCCCCTATCCCCCCCCTTCCCCACTAACAGTGATACAAAAAAACAACAGAGACGGCAAAGCCGTCCTCCGCTCCTCAATCCGCGAATTCATCGTCTCCGAATCCCTCCATGCCCTACACATCCCCACAACCCGCGCCCTCTCCCTAACCCTCCTCCCTCACAAAAAGGCGCAAAGAGAAACAATAGAACCCTGCGCCATGGTCACCCGCTTCGCACAATCATGGCTCAGAGTCGGAACCTTCGATTTACCATACAGCCGTAACGACCGCAACCTAACCCGAAAACTGGCGGATTATACGATCGAACAGGTTTACGGAGGTATTAACAACCTAGTTGTCCCCAGAGACGAGGAACCGGATGGAGTACCCAATCGATATGAGTTATTATACCGTACTATCGTTACTAGGAATGCTAGAACGGTGGCGTACTGGCAGGCGTACGGGTTCATGAACGGGGTGTTGAATACCGATAACACTAGTATTCTAGGGTTGAGCCTGGACTTCGGTCCGTTCAGTTTTATGGATAACTTTGATCCGTCGTTCACGCCCAACCATGATGACGAATCGTTACGGTATTCATACCGTAATCAACCTACGATTATTTGGTGGAATATGGTTAGGTTAGGCGAGTCGCTTGCGGAGTTATTCGGACTCGGGGAGACGGTTGATGATGAGGTGTATTTATCCAAGGGGTTACACAAGGACCAAGTACCCGATCTGACGAAACGGGCTGAAGCGGTGATCGATCGTGCCGGGTTGGAGTATAAGTCGACGTTTATAACGACTTATAAGGAACTCATGTCCCGCCGGTTAGGATTCCGGGAACAAAGGGACTCCGATATGGAAAACTTCTTCACCACGGCGCTGGATTTGATGGAAAAACTGGGACTGGATTTTAATCACTTCTTTAGAAGACTGGCTGATTTACCGCTGAAAGAGATGGAAAGTGAGGATAGCAGGATCATGGCTGCCGAACATTTTTTTAACGCGAATTCGGCGGTGAATATGCCGGGTTTTGGAACCGCAAAAGATAAGATTTCGGAGAAGGAGAAGGCTAGGAAGGAGATTGCTGAGTGGGTGGGGAAGTGGAGGGAACGGTTGGTCGATGAGGAGGATGGTGGGGTGTTGGATGATGAGAGGAGGAAGAGGGAGATGAAGATGGTTAATCCGAAGTTTTTGCCGAAGAATTGGGTGCTGGATGGTGAGTACTTCTTTTCTTTCTTTTCTTATATACCTATATTATGGAGATGGGGGTCTTATTCTGACGTGACAATGTGTAGAATTGATAAACCGCGTCCAAAGAAGCGGGGAAAGAGATATACTGCACAAGGTACTCGATATGTCTCTCCGACCCTTTGAAGACCATTGGGGACCTGAGAGCGAGTGGCAGGAGGAGGATAGGCTTTGCGGCGACGTTCCGCCTCAGGATGTCGGTATGCAGTGCTCTTGTAGTTCGTGATGTACTCTTAGAGGGTAAGATTAGGATAGATGGTGATGATACGGTACTCTTTCGAGTTAAACCATTTCACTTATGGCGTCTATGTATTGCATGCTCACTTAATAATCCCGATCATACAATGGAATAATTCATATTCATTTCAAGAAAAAAAGAAACAAAAAGCGAACGAATGAAAAAAAAAAAAAAAAAAAAAAAAAAAAAGTTATCTAAAAATACCTACAATGAAAGTCTTAATTACGAGGTATGTCTTTTTCATGCCCGCCCGCTCTCCTCCATCTCCTCCAAAAAAGTAACAACTTTTCATACTTTCGTTTTTTTTTTCTCTCTCGAAGATTCTCATTTTTGTTCGCCCGCCTGTTATCCTCAAAAACAAGTGGACAAAAGTCTCAAAGATACGTAGCTATAGACGCCTCATACCATAATTCTAGAAAAGACGGGTGCGTGATGTATAAAGTCGTTCCATCAAAACCCCCCTCTTTTCATTCATAAAGCGCCATTCCATATCTTTCTCTCATGCATAACATAATCTCCAAAGGAAACCTCGTCGTCGTCGCTCATCAACCGTAGAAAGCGAAGTAACATGCCAAACCGGCCGCTTAGACCGGCAGCTCAAACTTCCTACCCTGTAGAACCCTACACACCCAACAACCGTTAGCCTAACATCCCAACAGATCCAAAACATACTAAAAAAACTCCTCAAAGCCTATATATAGATATCCAAAAACAAGTTTAAAACAGTAGAAAGGAAATACTCACTTCGTATAATAAATGTAAAAGAAATCAGAGTACAACACTGTCTGGATAATCCCCGCGATAACCGACAACGGATCCCAGAAGGTGGATGTAAGGTACCGGTAGATCCAATTGGGGATGTACAGCGCCCTGTAGGCTCCCAAAGCGAAAATGTAGTGGGTCGTGATCGTTTCGGCTGCACCTGTCCGTTGCACCATAAACAACTGGGGCAGGATGGCGACACTTTCGAGCCAGATGCTGAAGGTCCAGAGAACCTGTTATAACACACACGAACAATTATTTTGTTAGTCATTGACCTTTTGTTGGTGCTTGATGCAGGGGAAAGGTTTCGAACCTCAGCGATCGTCCACTTATAAGGGAACAACAGCGCCAGAACAGCGGAACCTCCAATCAGGTACCGGACCTTGAAGGTGTCGATGTTAGGATCGTGAGTGGGCTTGAAAGGTCCCGTCATGAGGTGGAGGATGTAGGCCGAGGAACCGATGAATACGATCTTCATGGTGGAATTGTACAGCTGGAAGTTCCAGAATAGATCTATGGTTATGACGCAATGCCCGTTAGTTGTGAAGCCTTTTGGAAGGAGGCGTATTTGGAGGGGGGTACCTAGGTATCGTGTGACGTATACGAGGAGGTATAGAGCCTGTGATTTGAACGATATGCCTGAGCAGCTCTGGTATTTCGATGGACGTTAGTTATCATCTATCTACACAACGGATAAGGGTTCGAAGGCATCTACCTTGCTCGTCGTCATCTTGTGGATAAGTATGAAGATACTTATCAGGTGAAATAGATCACCTAAAGTAAAAAGCATCACATCATCAGAATTCATCCAGACTCATCGAAGAGCTAGCTCAGATACTGCGAGGACAAAAAACCCACCAGCAAGTCGGAAGATATTCATCTTGAATGAAATTTCAGCCCCAGGATAGTAGATACGACGACCGTGTGTTCCCGTTCCTGATACCGATTGACTTCCTCCTGTCCCTCCTGGTTTCCCTTCGAGATTTCAATTGAACACCCGCTTCGATTGCCGTTGAAGGTTTGAGCTGAAAACGAGCAGAGACGACGGCGCGCAATGGGAGGTCGGAAGTCGCACGCGATCAACCACGGTTGTCTTTCGATAGTCCTTCTGCGACGGCGTTCGTTGGGAGAGGAAAAGGCGGAATCGTCGAAATGGTAGTGTAAGCTAGTGTCCTCGCGCGCAGTCACCAAACCACGGTGACAAACGATGTCGGCGGATATTCTTTTCGTCGTCCAGAAAAAGATGAAATTATTCGATGGAGTATCCGATGCCGCTGCAGCCCGGGAACAGAAATCCAAGATTGGAGAGATCGAGGGAGGAGGAAAGGGACGGGAGGTAATTAGCTGAGATGGACCTCAGACGGGGACTCCTCGAGCTGGAACCGAAGGGCAATGAGGACACGTTTTGGGCCAGCCAAGCTTCAATCTTCATTACCTGGCCGCTAACCCGCGCAACGCAACCCGATTTCGATGCGGGAATGCTGCCGGATTGAATCCGAGGAATGATACGGGCAGGTACGTGTGTATGCTTAAGTACTTGATAAGGAATGGATGGTTTAATAGATACGAGGGTGGAGGAGTTACAGTGAAGGATGCTCGTGACTTCTATTCTATTATCCATTACAATCACAATCATTACGCAGAGGATTCGTGCATACGCATACACACACACACACAAAAAGACGGGAGTAGGAAAAAAAACAACTGGCAGTTCGTGTAGTCGAAAGCTAAGGAGAGTGGACATGGCATCAAAAAGACAGGCGAAGAAGGAGAGGAAAAGTATATCGTTATATGAGAAGGTATGCTGGTGATTACAAGCGCTGGCACCCACGACGACCGTTCTCCGGGAACGGCCCTTCCAAAGATGACCCAGTCGCTTTTTTCCATTAAAAGAAAAATTGATCCCAATGACATCGCGGGACCAAAAGTATAAAAGGGCAAAAAGGCATCGAGATAGTAATATAAGTTGTGAAAATACAATTACCTTTTTGGCGGAAAGACTGGTGTGACGCCGTTGGGATGTGCTCCCTTTCCAAGAATAGGTCCCTCTCTCTATCATAGAAACTTTTTAAGCCTTCCGAATTCCCGAAACCGTTCCAACAAGTAAAGAAAAAAAAAAAAGTGAAAAGTGAAGATGCAGACGGGCCACGCGGAATAAACGTCCATTGTCGTTTATCCCATCCGTGCCACGTTCCGCGATGCGGGTCCGGATGGCTGTTTGGTACCTGCAGGAGCGGTCGCCAATCACAATCCTTCCCGCATCGATCTCTTGCAGTATCGAAACCCCATACTGGTCATCGCTCCGAAGGAGATCGAGCTTCGTAAAAACAATAAAATGAAAAAGAGATACCAAAAAATAGGAAGAAAAGATACCGCAAAACCGGAAAACGTCAGATAAAAAAGGGGTCGTAAACTCTATATTCGTTAATGGGGGTATTTTGTCGTGCTGGCAGATAACAAGATCCGGAAAAAAAGAAACTTTTCGTGGGAATCTAGGATGCGTGAAAGCAATGATATATATATCGAGTGGAAAAGAATAAGGAGAAAAATAGAAGCTGAAAATGGAGAGAAAAAAATAAAAGAGACCGTGTGCTTTTTTTTGTATCGTTTTGTTTTTTGGAAACCGGGTCCAGGTCGGATGGGAGGTCGAGCGTTCAGTTCGTGTAGTTTATTCGTAGTCACCCTCAACTTTGGAGAGCGCGATATCGCGAAGCTCCCAAGACCGGTTGGGGTCTCGGGCGTCGGAGGAGGAGATCCAGCCGTTGACTTTCCTTCGCCATCGCTGTTCCTCTTCCTTCTGTCTCCTGGTGAACTCCGGCCCAACGTCGAATTCCTCCGCCGTCATCAGATCATTAAGGGAAGCTCCGTGCGCGCTATCCCGGGTGCTTCGTTCAGTCATAGAATTAGAGTCTTTGAGATCGTCAATGTCGGCCAGAGCGTTGGCCTCGTCATCCGAACCGGTGTCGTCCACCTTGAGCCAGCACATATGATTGGGGTCGAACACCATCTTCCCGACCACCTGAATGTTTTTCGCTGATTTGACGCTGGAGATGAGGGCCGGGCGCGGAAGCGCGGTGGGGAGGCTCTCCTCCCTGTCAAACCCGCGGACGGCGTTTTCGTTCCCTTCCCATCGGAAAGTTGCCGGGTTGTAAACCATATCGTTGAGGGCTGGCGATGGTGAGTCAGCGAATCCCGGTTCTCGAGCTCTGGAGAAAGGTAAAGGGGACTCACATTTCGTGTCCGTTGGTAAAGTTGCCGCCGTGATGAGGTGTGGTTTCTGAGGCATATCATGGTTAAGACGCTTTGGGGCTTTGCTGCGCCAGGAGGGCCTTTTCTGTTCAATGTCCGCCACTAGCGGGAGGGCGCCTCGGACCGCCGAAGGGGGAGTGATGAGACCTGTATTTGAGACGAGTTTTATTAATTGACCGATAATTCGGGACAATGGAATCCTAAGGACCAAGAAATACTTACGACGGTTAGACCGGGGCAGCTTAGTTTCCTTGACGGGTAGAGTTCCTTCCGGGGGAGCTACGGTGTTGAGAGTTGCCCGTTTGGTAGACCTCAGGGCTCGCGGAGCTCCCTGACCGACCGGCTTGACGGTGAATTTGCTCTCGAGCTTGGCGCTGGTCGGGAGGTCGTCGAAAGCGTCGAGTTCGTTCCCGATGCCGTAGTTCCTTCTTTTGACGGGAGCCAGCATGAAATTCGTGGAGGCTGCTTCCTTTCGAAGAGGTTCCGGCGCCACAACCCCCGACGCGGAAGCCGCTGCGGCCGCAACCGCGGCAGCTTGAGCGTTGCGAAGAGGGGAGCGCTCCCTGATCCTCGAAGACCGACTAGGTGGACGGGATTCCTGAGCCGAAGGGGGTCGCAGGGCTTTGGCTGACGATTTCCGCTGGAGTTTGCTGAGCACGTGCTGCGACTGGGACTGAGACGCGCCGGCCGGGAGGAACGGCGGCCTCTGAGACGGCGTGGAAGGTCGACCGGGCGATTTAGAACGGCTTCCGATGCTGGCGCGGGAGGACGGTCGGGAGGTGTTCATGAACCTGTTGATCGAGTGACTCTGCTCCGCGGACGGCGACTTGGGCGGAGGACCTCGGGACTCCGACCGATTGCTGTTCCTGGACGCCGCGCGGCTGTTATTTCTGGAAGGCGGTCGGTTGGGCATCGTGCGGGAAGGCGGCCTGTTGACTGGCAGACCCTTGTTGTATCCGGCTTGAACTGGCAGCATCGTCGGGATTGTGGGGACGGTGTCGTGCTTGGTGAAGAAACTCCGAGGGATCGGGGGCACTGGAGGCGGCAGAGCCTGGGGAAGTTTCATAGGGGCCGAGTTCTGCGCCTTGAGGTTTGGGGTGGATCTCTGGGGCCGGAGGAGTCGCGACTGCTTGCTGGGGTCGGTCCGCTTGAGAGTGGGCTGGGGCCGCTTTTGGTCATCTCCTTTCTGGGACTCGATGCTAATTTCCAGGGAAGCTGGGCGGCCCGGCGCGCCCTCGTCGACTGACTCGAGGGTCGTGCTGTGATTGGAGCTCATGGAGAGCCTGCGCGCGTGCGATTTCTTCATCTTCTGCTCTCCGATTCTGGTGAAGGTCAGGGTGACGGCGCTCCTCCTGGGACTGGTGGGTGTGGCTTTGAGCAGGATGTTCTTGTTGCGGTTCATCTTGGAGCTCAGGAGACCCCCTTCGCCGATTTCGATGTCGTCGAGGAAATCATCCTTGGAGTGGTGTTCGCCGGAATTTCGGAGGTCGGATGCGGCCCTGGCGAGCGATCTGGATTTCCGTTTCTCCTCGAGCGCGTGCTGGAAATCGAAATCGGCCTGGGGCAGCTCGATGCAGTTGAAGCTCTCGTCCTCGCTCTCGACGGTGAAGGTGCTGGCGAGGCTGGGGCTCATGGTGGACATGATGGAGTTGGAACGGTACCTGCCGCCGTGCCTGGTGCCGAGGCTGCCCTCGGCGAGCTCGTCGGTGTCGCTGTCGGCGAAATTGGAGAGGTTGGCTTGGATGTCGGCGGGCGTGGGTTTCCTCCGGTGCTGGTGGACGAGGTGGTTGTGGTAGCCGCCGTTGAGGACGGGCCTGTCGGTTGGGAGGTCGTCGATGGCTTCGAAGGGGTCGGAGGCGGGAGGCAGCTTGGCGGCGAGTTCCTGCTCGGAAGGGATTTCCGGGGTGGGCAGTCTGAAAGCGTCGATGAGAGGGCTCCTCCTGGGGGATCTTTTGCTGTGGGCTCGGATGGTTGGAATGTCGTCCTCATCGTGGAATTGGCTCCTCTCGTCCTCGGAGGAGGTCTGGAAGGCGTCGAGGGGGAACTCGCTGCTGCGGACCTTCTTGACGGTCAGAAATCTGGGAGCGGCGGAGGAGGTGTCTATTTCGAGATCCTCGGTCCAGTCGACCTTGGTGACGCGCTTGGAGGAGGAGGCACCGATTTTCCTGATGGAACCGCCGGTGAGGGCTGAGGCTGGGATGTCCTTCGGGAGAGGGATGCCGGCCTTGTTGGCGGAGCGGATGGCGTCCTCCGGGGAGACGATGTTCGAAGATGACGATGTGGGAGCAGCCGTAGGTAGGAGGGAGGAGGAGGATGAAGGGAAGACGAGGTCCTTTTCGACGTTGTCGTCGATGTTGAAGGTGAGGTCCTGGAAGAAGGAGTCGCTGGCGACGGAGAGGCGGCTGGGGGTGGAACCACGGTCGCTGAAGCGAGAGCTGGGTTTCGACATGCGGAGGTGGTCGCCGACATCTTTGAAGTCATCGTCGTCGTCCCATGATTCGATAGCGAAGCTCGGAGAAGCACCTTTTTTCTTCAGAGGTGATGTTTCCATCCCTCGGGAGAGTGGATTGTCCGGGGCAGCTTGACGGTTGGAGGTGAAAAAAGAATGGTTTCTCTTCGGATGGGAGGGTAGCTGTTTTAGGTAGACGGATGGGTGTAGTTTTGATTCGGACGGGAGCTAGTGTGTATATTGGCTAGTCGGAGATGGTGATGATGAAGGTGGTGGTGGTGATGGTGTTCCTGGAATACCAGATCCCCGGGAGAAGCTTGGAATGAAAAAAAAAAAGACAAGGAAGAAGAAGAGTGGGAGCAAGAGGCCAGAAGGGTATTAGTCGGAGTAATAGGTTTTGTCGGTGATATGCTGGCCTGATGACGATGAAAAAAAAGCTGGCGAATGACGAGGAGGAGGACGGATTCAACGGGTGGAAGTGAGCAATGGTGAGTGTGAGCAATGGTGAGTGTGTGGTTGGAGCAGGGGATCGGGAGCTGCAGCTGATTGAAGGTCGGAGCGAGGTTGGAGATGATGGAGATGTAGATGTAGATGCAGATGGCGATGGAGATGGAGATGTCGGAGATGGCGAGGTTGTCGAGAGGTTGTCGGGAGGAGGTTGAAGAGAGAAAGAAGAAGAAGAGAGAGAGAAGGAAGAGAGTCGACGGCGTTCCCCTTTCCCAGCTCACGACGGGCACTTTCTGAAATCTCTGCACCGGACAGCTCGTTCGGGGCTGCCTGTCCGGTCCAGCCTGTCCGGTGCAGGCTGGGCTGGTCGGGTACTCTGCTGGGTCAGGACTGGCTGGGCGGGTCAGGTACCTCTGGCCGGTCTGGCCGGGCTGGTCAGGCACTCTGCTTGGTTGGGCTGGGTTGCATTGGGCTGGGTCGGTCAGGGCGTTTGGGGTGCGTTTCGATGGCCATCTCTGCATGACTAACCGGCGCCTGCTTGACTAGCTGGCAGCGACTGCCCTTTGATACCCGGACACGTACTAACATAACCCGACCGTATATATTCGGACGCCCTCCCTCGTGTTCAAACAAATCACAGCTATGTGAAGGTGAATAAAATGCGCCCGTCAAAGATCCTGCGCGTGCCCCGGTCCGACGAGAAGGACCAGGACCTCGCCGTCATCCTCCACGTCCAGCCCACCGCCGCCACCATCCCCCTCAACCTCTCCATCACCGCCACCGACGGCTCCGATGGCTACGGGCTGACCTGTACGTTCTCTCATACATAGTACACATACTCATACTAGTTTACGATACTGATGGGATATATATATAGTGAAAGACAGCAAGACGAGGGCCCTCAAGGACCCCTCCTCCGAGCAGGGCGACGAGGACTGGAAGGCCGTCCTGCGCGCCGTGCTGCTGGCCGACCCGCCCCCGGAGGACCTGCCCCTGCTCAGGAACATCCAGCTCTCCGCTCTCGTCAAGAAGGACGCCATCTCCGTCAGTCCCTCTCATTCTATTCATATATATGTTCATTTACTCATATTTATGTTTAGGTCAGCATCAGGGAGGATGTCGGGGGGATCAGGGTGCGTGTCCTGAGATAGTATTATTGGTATAGATTCTAATATTGTGAGCAGAGACGGCTGGGGGTGCTCAACTTCACGCCGCAGGACGTCGAGATCGAGCTCTGGGACTGGCTGGACCGCGTCTGCCGGGAGAAGGACGACGCCGTGGTACGTCCATATATTCTATATATATACCAGTGTACATGGTATGATACATGCTAACCGGTACTAGAATCGCTCGTCCAGAGCTGAAAGGGAAGCAGCCGAGGCCATGGCCAAGCTGGAGAAGCTGGAGCGGCAGGTGCAGGACCTGTCCCTGGCCAAGAAGAAGCACGAGGACGCCCTGATCCTGCAGTTCCAGCGCCTGCTCAACGAGAAGAAGAAGAAGATCCGGGAGCTGTCGCGGGGTACCCCCCCTCATCATCACCATATTATCATCATCACAATCATTCACTGACACTTTATAATACATCGCAGGCCAACGGAGCGTGGCAGCGGAACCGGCACCTGTTCCTGATCCAGAAGAAGACGAGGAGGAAGAATTAGAAGAGCCCGTGAAATCGAAATCTAAAAGGGTAGGGACGGCAACAGTGAAAGAGAAAGAGAAAGAGAGGGGAAAGGGCAAGGGGGTCGTGTCCAAGACGATATCCGGCAGGAAGAGAAAGCAGGAGCCGGAAGAAGAGGAGGAGGAAGAGGAAAAGAAGCCTATAATCGACGAGGACGACGACTACGACATGGTGGTGGACGACGACGACGAGGAAGACGACACGCTCAAGTTCAAGTACCAGGCCAGAGGGGGAGTGGACCCGGAGGCCGAGGACCGCCAGACGACGGACGACGACGAGACGGACGACGACGACGAGGAGCTGTAGACTCCTTCCCCTGTACTTTATAGATAGAATGATATCATTCCTGAGCATTGACCCGTCCTGTTCCCGGCCTGTCAACTGTTCCTGGCCAGTTACCCGTTCCTGACCCGCGTAAATAAGCAGCAGTGAGTAGCAGTAATTGATTGTAGCGAAAACACCAAACACAGAAACATTCCATCGCATCTGCATCATTCGGCCAACCTCCATCTCATCATCATCACCACCACCACCACCATCTCCATCTCCATCTTCATCTCAACCATCACCCTCAGCATCGCCATCTCCACCTCCACCCGACGTCCCTCGCAGTCGCCGTCCGTCAGCGTCTGCCCAACAAACACACACTCAACCCCAATTCGTCCCACGTTGTATAAAGTATAGATGCATCCGATACCCTTCGCACTCGCCCTCGCTCTCGGACCCTGACCACCACCACCACCACGCATCCGTCCCCTCTCGACAACAGACCGACCGCAGCCTCACCCCCGTCACTCTCCCTCCGCTCCTCCACACCTCCTCCACACCCCCTCCGTTGCCAACCTCCAGGCCTCTCTCCACTGCCAACCTCCACTGCCACCGTCCCGTGAGATCCCAAAAAATAAATTATCCTTCCCCACCCGAACTAAGGTGCTCGTCGCTTTGACTCCCTCCGTCTCCCTCTTCGCCCTCGCTCGTCTTCCTCGGCCTGGTCCGTTCGGGGGGTTCCTCGCTTCTCCCCCTACGCAAACGGCCGCCGCTTAGCAGCGTAATGGCGCATGCTACAACCGCGTCGGCCTCCTCACAATCCCACCCCCAATCACACTCCCACTCTCACTCCCACCACTCCAACGTCGACGCCCGCCTCAAAAACCTCAAGAACAACATCCTCCCCGACTACCCCCTCCGTCTCACCCAGGCCAACGACACCCCGGATGCCAGGCGGCACCACGGCACCTGCAAGTACTGCTACCAAAACAAGGACAACTGCTTCTGTTATGCCCACCACACGTTCCTATCGCGAGAGGAGATGACAACCTACTCCGACAGGGCCTCTTCCACCCTGGACACCAACGCCCTCCCCTCCAAATCCCTCTCCTCCAAGCTCCCTTCCACCGCCGCCGCCTCATCCTCTTCCTCATCCGCTGCCGCCTCTCTCCCTTACTCCGGCACGGCGTCGCGTACCGGCAAGAAGACCATCTCCCTCGGCGAGTACAGCAAGAAGCGGATGCAGGATGGAGGTTCCGGCGCCGGTCGTTCCTCAACCCCCAAAGACGCTCCTTCTCCGGCCGAAGCCACCCTGTACGTTTCTCTCCCTCTCTTCACGCTATTCTCAGTTCTTCTCGTTTCTCCCCCGACTCGTCCTAACTAGCTGACCCTTGTCGTTTTTTGTTTTCGTGACAGGTCCAGAGATCAACCCGCCAAACCGAAAACCTCCTCCAAACCCGCCGCTCACTCCCTCTCCGACTCCCTCGGAACCCATCCGGACAACGATAGGCCCACCAAGAAGCTCAAGACCTCCAACTCCGCCTCCCACCTAGACTCCCCCGTCCCCAAACCCACCTCGTCCTCCTCCAAGAACGCTCTCCCCCGATCCCCTTCCAAGCGACCACCCGCCTCTCACGATGAGCCCGTCCCGAACCCCGAGAAGAAGTCCAACGCCTCCAAATCCCAAGCTCCCAAGCGGGAATCCGTCAGCCAACGCCCGAAATCCCCCTCAGCACCCTCGAAACCCGACAATGTCAGACACAGACGGTCCCCGAGTCCCCCGGACAGACATCGCGAAAGGCCACCCAGGAAGGAGGAGCGCGAACCGAAGAAACCGGAACGCCGTGCCGCCGAACGGCTGCCGAAGATGCTCAGCCCCCTCCCCGAGGACCTCAGCAGGCTGGTGGAGGAGTGGGAGCACGACAATCTCAAGAAGAAGGATACAGATTGGGCGTCCATGGACGAGGAACCGCCGAAACGGCTGAAGAAGGGATTGGAGAAGTCGCTCTCGCACGCGTCCTCCAAGAGCTCCAAGCCCGAAAACGACAGCCGCCCCTTGAAAGCTGACCGTAAGGCCGACAGGCTGGAGCCGACGGAACGGGACACCGAGACCAGAGGCCGGTCTCAAGGGCAATCCCCACGGATCGGTTTCAAAGCGCCCGCGAAGCGCCCGCCTGCGGATATGGTACCGCCCAATACCAAACGACATCTCATCCGGCTTCCCTACGGTGTCCATAACGTGGACAGGGTGGTGGACATCCTGGATTCAGACGTCGAACACAGCAGAGGCTCCAAGTACGTGAGGGAAGGCAGCTATCTCACGGACCAGACCTCGGAGAAAGGAACAGCCAGGGACAAATCACCCAACCTCCCGACACGCGTGTCCATCAACACTCTGAAATCGGCGCCGGGTGTCAAGAACGCTTTGAACGGGAAGATCGCAACCCCGAACAGGAGGCTGGCTTCATCTTCGGAACGGCCGAGATCCACCGAACGGGAGCCGACAGCCCGTCACGCGGTTGAGCCGCCCGACAGTCCGGATCCGGGTGGACCGAGCGACAACGACAAGCTTAGGAAGGAGGCCGACAGATTCTTGAAGCTTGGTATCAAACTAAAACACAAAGCCGATGCTGCTCTGGGCGTGAAGAGTTCCGCCGAAGAGCAGAACCTACCGCACGCTTCGATCTATGCATGCCATTCTGTAATGTGAGTCTTTTTCCCCCTCCACCCAGGCGGTTCACGAGGAATATCAGCTAACCGCGATCCGGTGGTAGCGCATACTTTCTCTCGTTCGGACTCGACGACGAGCTTCGACGGCGAGATAATCGTTCCAGTACATCGGAGGGTTGGAGGGGCGTTCTAGCCTACATAGAATTCCTACTAAACAGCAGGCTCAGAGCTAATAAAGAGCTCCACGCGTTACTGTACGAGATTCTCAAGCCCCAATCATATCAAACCTGCCTAACCAGTCTTATAGCTCTCAAATGGGCGGCGTCTGCGGCGAGCGGGTATCTACCTATGAGCAGCAACGTTTCCTCTCAATCTCGCTAGCCGATCCCACGCGCCTGACGGACGGCAACGAGAAAGAATTCCTGGACTCGATCAAGCGTAGTCGGAACAGCCTCATCAATATTCTGCAGAAGAACCAGGATTGGTGGATAGTCGGCAACCAGCGACTGCCCTGGTCCACGATCGAGGAGCGCTACAAGAGAACGTGGTCCAAACACTCGCCGCAGATACCGAAGAATAAATCTTTGGTTCCCGGACAGTACCTGACACCGTACTACCTACCCCTGTACTCCGGCAGCTCAGCCTTTGAAGCTGCGAGCTTCGCTTGGATGCTGACCCAGGAGTGGGCTTCCTCGGCTAACCTCTCGCTCGATACCGGGCTTGTCCTGACTTGGCCGAAGAAGGACACAACCCGTAACGCATAAAAAATCGTTTCTCAAGTTTTTATAAAAGAAATGGGACGAAAAAAGGATCTTTACTTTTTTGTTTATTGTTTCCACGATCGTATGTTTTATCGGTCTATAACGACAGACGGCGGCGTATCAACAGTTGCTTTTTATAACACGGTCCCGGGTTTTTCTTGCATATACGGCTGTTTAACATTGCGATCCTCTTCTCCCCCCTTGCTTCTTTTTTATTATTCTTGTTTACCTCTGAAGCTCTGGATTTCAGCGATGCTATAGTTATCTAGGATAATAGTTTCTTTTCTTACCGGGTTTTTAACGACACGTTTTAGTCTGTTTTTTATCCGTTTTGCTTCTTTATCTCTTTGAGATCTGTCGTTGTTCTTTTTAATTTTATAGCGATATTTTGTTTACTATTCGTGCTTTTCTCTTCCTTTCTTTCTTCTTTCCGCCTTCCAAAAATTATTTACTTACTTACTTTACCCATACCACTAGCGCTTAATGCATGCCGTTAAAAACTTTTTTTTACTTCGTTCGATATTTATTTACTTACTGTTAATCTTTCTCATACCGTTTACTACGCAGCTGGTTTACGAGATAACCCTTTACCCCCCAAACCCTTGCAAACTCCCTCCTCGTAAGGCGTATATAGCCTGTTCTTCTTTTTTACCACCTGTCGCGTTTAAAACTCATAGCGATGAAGACGTTCCCGTGTCCTCTATTCTACCTGTAGCTCACCGGCCGGTTGAACTTTTGTTACATATATGTGGTATATATGATAAGTGGAGGTCGGGATCTATTTCAATACACTATAGAATTCATAACGATGGAAGCTTAGATAGCGACAGTGCGACAGTTTCTTCAGATTTTAGCCTGGTCTGCGGTCCTATGATGTAGGATATTGTATGTAATGGATGTCTAGGTACGTGGGATCCGGAGTACATGTGCACACCTGTATACCTATATAGGTATCTACATATCTAGATACTTCTTGGTGCAACCCGGCGAAGGAGGTGTTTTGAAGGGTTCATATCGTTGGAGTACACTTTTGATGTATATAAAATCGGAAGAGTCAAGTTGTGCGTATTAGGTACTTACTTAGTTTAGTAGTTAGGTTGGAAAAAATTTAAAACTCATGCATGAAGTTGTAAAGTAAGTAAGTAGTTAGTAGGTGTGTGTCGAGCGGGTCGTTATGTTCCATAGATCTATCCAACGTTAACGGGAATCGATTCGCGAATATTCGTTCGTCCTTAAGCTTAAGTTGTTCATTGATACGCGGGTGCGTTACTGAACCGGTGAAAGTAAATACTTGACTACCATCGACACACTTTCTTTTTTTTTTTTCTTTTTCTCATATATTTTATAATACAACCGCGCGCAGGGTCTTCGAAGAGTGATATCATAATCCAGAGGATCCATCCCGCCCGAATACTAAACAAACGGCGATGAGAAAATAATACAAGACCACACGAAAGAAGCCGGGAGGGGGATGTTAAAAACACTAGGGAACTATAGTACTATGCTCGATGAGGGTAAAAAAAAGCGGTGATAATGCATCACTTTGGAGGAGTGAGGGAAGAAGAAGAAGAAAAAGAGTAGGAGTATAATACACGGTGATTAAGTAACAAAAAAAAGACCCGCAAAACCAAAGGTATCAGAAACGCAGAGTATGAGGTGAGGAATGAGCATGAGGAATGAAGTAGAATAAGTGTTACAGGTTGTGTGTCTTTTCGACCAGCCCGAAGAGTCAAGGCATCAAAAGACGGGAGGGAAGGGGCAATCGTAATAATTAATAGGGACACAGAGAAAAAGGAAACCCAGCAAGAATGAAGAAGTCATTTACATGCATCATGCGAACACGTCGGAGCATAAAAACGGATGCAAGAGCTAGCGGAGGGGGTAGGAAGAGTAGGTGATTAGGGAGGTATTTCGTAAAGGGAAAAACAAAAACAACAGTGGGGGGTGGATTTTCATAATACATGCTTTAGAGGGGGTGTGTGTGTGTTAGTGTATTGGGGATATCAAGAAGCACGAGGTTACCGCAAAACAGTGATAGCGAAGACTGCGATCTAGGGGTAGTCGATTTGCTCTACATGTGGATATGGGAAAGGAACTGGTGAAAGTGAAGGGAAGTGCCAAGTGAGCCATGCGATCATCCAACAAGCAGAGTGTGATTTGATACAGAGGAAATGGAAGAAAGAAAGGCAAAGACAACCCTGCTGTATGCAATGGAGAGGGGGGATAGATGGAGATGCGAATACCGAACTTGAACCATGAGACCCGACTTTAAAAACGAAAAAACCCATCCATTGAAAAAGTGAGGGAGAATAGAGCGAAGGAAAGAAATTATCAAGAAACGATGAACACCCTGACCCGCATAACCAACTCCTTTTTCTTCTATAAAATACATTTTGCTTTGAGGGAAGTTGACAATGCTGTGAAAAGTTACCGATTATATCGCATCCCACGTAGTGGAATATTTAGGAAGGTCCATTAGGGGTTCGAAACGGGCTGCTGCGATTCGGGCCCCAAACTCTGACGGAATGCACTAGAGAACGTAAGAGTTTGGGATCATATCAGGCTGGTACGTGATTGGGAAACCGCCTTGGTTTTGCATGTTGTGGGGGCGGGTGGCCTGAGGAGTATAATGCCCATAGGTTGCGGATGGCATACGCGGCTGAGTTTGCAGAGGCGGGATAGGGCCTAGACGATAGCTAGTCTCGAAGACGGCACCGAGGCCGTCTGGGGACATACCCGACAGGGCCTGGATCTTCGACTGAATCCGACGACCGTAAGGGGTCATGCGAATGGAAGGCATGATTGGCCGAAGGTTATCGACGAGGATAGTTCTGCTCTCTGCTTCTGCGTAGTCCAACTATCGAAGAATATTAGTTCTGATCCATAGAGGCGGAGAGGCTCTGTAACGTACAGCAGTTTGGATAACATAGTTGGCATACGAGTCCCGGATCAGCTTCTCGAGTTCCGGTGGGTGAACCAACTCTATCACCATCTTAGCTCTAGTCTCCTTAGTAGAGACGCGGATGCACTATAACCGAGTTAGACTTGAGCTAAAGCTGCAACTGAATTTCGTGGATACGGACCTTTTCAATAACGTTCGAGCTGAACTTTTGCATTGAGAGTTCGTTAATGCGGCCCAAAAATTTATGTATCATAGGCTCTGCCAGTTCGGGTTCCCCAAGGTCCACTAAAAATGCTATTAGATGCGGATAGGCATGGATAACTTGATGCAAATCTTACAGATATACTGGACAACGTAGTTGCCAAAGGGATCTCTAACTAGAGCAAAAGCGTTGTCCGTGATGTGGGCAATCAACTCAGCTCGCTGAGGAACCGATGCGTGGTCGATACACCTCTGAAGCACACAGCAACCATGTCGGTGAGTTCCGACAGTCACACAATTCTTGCCAACAGCGTCGAATATGAACTATTGGGCACGGTTAGTATCCGGTAGCACCAGCCTGGAGTATTCGGAAAGGAAAGGGGAAAAAAAAAAAACTTTACCTGTGCATCCTCAGGCTTCAGGCGGTTCAGACACTTCTGAATGACGTGATTGCCGTTCAAGTCCTGGATAAGTTCGACAACTTTGCCACGAAGAGCTTTGATGACAGTTTGTATCTGCGTGAGAGAGAGAGTTAGGAAAGCCTTTCAAAGTCCCCAGTTAAAACCAATGCTTACTTGGTCCGGAGTTGACAAGAACTCAATCATCTTCTGCAAAGCTCGGGTACCATGCTGGTTAAGAGCAATATCGACGAGGTGTGGCGCGGCATTGTTCACAAGCTGTGATCGTTGCTCGTTATTCGTATGCTCGAGCAATTTTTGGCAAAGATAATTGCCAAATGGGTCCGTCATTAGCTCCACGATGAACGCCTGCGTCTCTCGAAATATTATTTCGATGTCCTTCGGATTTTGCTCTTCCAACTTTCGCTGGAGAAATCGGCATCCGTGTTGGTCTTTGCAAAGAAGATAAATCTCATTGCCCAAAGCCTCGATGTCAAGGTTTGAGAAGCGATTTCCTGTTGATGAATAAGATGGTTAGGGTAAAATCATCAAGAAAATGATACCTAGGGGGCTATTTACCATCCGTCTCAAAGCCGCGGCGGGAATGCCCTCGGCCGGGAGATGTAGGGTGAAAAAACTCAGAAGCCTTTGATGATGCGCTCACATGGCCCATGCCGTGGTACTGGTTGGCTGGGGCGGAGTAGATCTTGTTCGCGATGCTCATTGGGTTGTAAGTCGCAAATCTGGGAGACGGGAGTGGTGACATCCCAGCAGGGGATATTGGTGAATGGGAATGCCCGACATTGTATAGTGGTGGCCCGAATGGGGTACCGGTCACCTGTCAAACTGGTCAGTCACAGGTTTAACTAATATTTGGAAACACTTCGACATACGCCAAAGTCAGTAGCTGAGTCGCGACGTCCAGATGGGCCGACAATGGGTTTGGCGCCAGTTGGTGAAGCCGCGGCGAAACCAAAGGAACGGACCGTTGGGATATCCGAGGTCGATAGAGAGGATTGGAGCTTAGGTGCCATGCTGTTTAACCCGTGTGCCGGCGCTGCGAGGGAAGCCAAGTTTCCGAAGCTTTCATCTTCTAGAGTGGCCACTGCCTTTCTTTGGGCAACGAAGAGATCATCTTGGTGGTACGCCCCAACCGGCTCAGCCGGACTTAGCTGATATTTGGAGGAAAACGTGCTGGAGGGGTTGAAAGGTAGTGTATTGGCTGGGAGACTTTGCTGGCCTGGTCGATGGCGAGGGAAGGACGGCCAACCTTGGCTGTCTTCCGAGGACTTGATACTGGGGCTATGGATTGGCTCCATTGCTTTTGACGAAGAAACGGTTCGCTAGAGGGTACAATAATTAGTACGGGTGATACATGCGGATCTTTGTCCATGGGAACTCTAACCTTAGAAGCCAAATCATCACGACGGAGAAGAACGGGAAAGTCATCAGTAGCTGTGTTCATTTGGAAGACCTGGGTGGACTCCGAAGGAGATGACGCCAGAGCATCGCGAGATGGCAGTGGAACGGGGGTCGAGTCGAAACCGTAAGGCAAGGCTCCCAGTTTCGTGAAACCTTTTCCCCCGGTGCCATCCATAAACTGCAATCTAATCTTGTATAAGAATATAATCCAAATAATTTGTTAAGAGGTTCAAAGGATACCTTTTCTTTGTCGTCCAGTGAGCAATAGGTACCGTTCCGTCCTCCCGCCGCGCGTCAGAAAGAGAGCGAGAGGATGACATAGCGGGAATAATGTCGTCGGCTGGGGGAGTCATCAGCTGATAATTTGGTCCGGTTTTCCCGTCGGTTGACTTGTAAGTTCGGTCGTTGAGCTTGCTTGCATATCCGCTACCGTATATGTAGTCATGCTCTGGAGGAGTCGTAGGTTCTCCATAGGCCCGAACACCCTGGAACACGGATCCGGCGGGGTCCTGCGCACCCAAGCCTCTCAAGGCCAACTCGTTTTGCTGCGAAAGGAGCTGCAGCTTTTGTATTTGCTCCGCGAGTTGCTGCTGCTGCTGCTGAAGCTGACGTTGCTTCTCATCCTATTTGATGGGTTAGCTTATTGATCTGTGGTTTTGGTTTTTCGGAAGCGGATAAACTGACTTTTGAAACATTCTACAAATCGAGAAACGAGGGAGGCAAGAATCAGTAACTGGGCAAACACAGAAGGATGAGGGATATTTGGATAGTCCTTACATCTATTGGTACAGTGTAAGGAACGGTATTTGCGAGAGTCGAAGGTCCTGTAGGAACTCCAGCGTAACTCGGACGTATAGTTTCACTAGTAAAACGACGGTGTAGAGTTGTTCTACCAGCACCTGGTGATGTGATGGGGGACGAGTCGGCAGATGTGGGGGCATCATGGCCGTAGTGGCCGAATTTAGGATCGTTCATTGTCGGGTTTAGATGTTTTCTATGAGGTTGTCCGTAACCAGGGAGCAATGTCATCCAAGGCCGGCTGGGTCCTTGTAGAGAGAAGGTAGAAAGGGTTAGTGGCGACAGCTTTTGGAACGAGGTGTACAAATGGGTGATGTGTTATGCAGCATCTATGAATGGGAGCTGCAGGAATGAAGGTTGTGTGAGGTTGTGTGTTGCTCTTGTTTGATCAGAAGCGAGGGTTTCCAAGCTGCTTTTCTAAGCATGGGCTGCTTGCTGCTAAAGTGGGGTATACCGATCAGAGGGAAGATGAGAGCATCTCGATGATCGTGGTGAGGGGGTAGAGGGGTTTCCGGACTTATAAAAGAAAGCCCAGGAACGGAGACCGACGAAGTATCAGAGAAACGGAGGGCAGGAATGGAGCAGAGGGGGAGGAGGGGGAGGGGGAAGGAGGAGGAGGAGGGGAGGTGTAGGTAGTCAGGAGGGCCCAACCCGCAGTGTAGAACGCGGGATGACGGGGCGGATGATTATTTCGCTCGCTCACTGGACTATGGCAGCGGGGTACATTTCGTCTAAAGAAAAAGCAGGAGACAAACTTACTGGAAGGCGGATGACAGTTGCTTGGATGTTGGAGAAAGAACGAGAGAAGGGAAGAGAGAGTCAGGAAGGTTGTTGGCTCTGTATTCTTTCTTCTTTGTCGACTGATATATCTGATACAGGAGAGGTCAAGGTGTTGTTATAAAGATAGATTACAGTATAGAATGAACAGTGTGAGACGGATGAGCCTCTGCCGACGAGGGCTTGGTTGATGTCGGGATGGCCAGGCGAGATGACGAGAACGGGCGGATGTCGAGGCTAAGTTGTTGGTGATAGCAGGACAATGGAGAGGCAGCGAGAGCAGCTGGAGAGGTGGGTGTAGGAGGATGGAGATGGATGGAGAGGAGGTTGATGGAGGAGAGAGGAGGAAGAGGAGGAGAGCAAGGCGATGATGGCGGAGGGGTTGTTGATGGCAGAGAGGCCCAGCTGGCCGGCCGAGTTGAAGATACGACGAGCGAGCGGGGTGGAGGGGAGGCACACAACGCACAGGTGCACGGCAGCTACCACATCACCAGCATCACCAGCAGTCTGTCGTATGCGAGCCTGGCTGCGGTGTATGTACTGACTCAAGTACCTGTGGGAAGTGTGTATGTGTGTCTGGATGGGGGTGTGGGTGTGCCGTCTACGACCGACCAGAACGGCATGAGGTATCCCAGGATAGAACGGGAGACTGCGTCGTAGCTATCTTTGGCAGGATAACCAGCATTGGCTTCCGTGCATGCGATCGGTATCGAACGACAGCGGGCAGGACAGGCGCTAGCAGCGGCTGGCCCCTCTCGTCGACTCCACCGCCGTGATAAATGACTGGCCGCTGCTGCGGTAAAAGACCAGAGTATCCCGCTCAATCGAGGTGGCCACAGGTGGGCTGTTCCGGTCTGTCCTTAAGCTCGTCGGCTCAGATGGCCCCGTCAGGTGCGGGGGCCACCGGACGAGATGTGTTGCCGGTGGTGTTGCGTTCTCCCCAAAGAGGAAATTACCTCGGGTGCAAACGCTCCCTGGTCTTGGCTTGCGTTGTGAGCCGCATCGCGTCGTCCCAACTAATTTTTATTGTAGCGGCGACTCGCGCGGACCAGCGCCGTACTAAGAATTGTTACTATTGTATGCGGATGCTATGACTAAGAAGACCTCCAATCCACCCCGGAACATGCGTCGCCCATCCTCGGACCTTACCCGGTAGCTTGCTTCGAACTACCCTCCGCTCCCATACCATACCCAAAGATCTCCCTGGTGATATTGGACTGTACCGACACTTCACCAATCAGCAATGGCTGTATGCAGATTCCCACTGTACTGTCTGGTCAAGCGATCTCTAACCCATAATTGCTATAAATTCTAGGAGAGTCCGAAGCACTCTCGCCGTCAGCATTCAGCACAAGATGAGGTTGAACCCTGTTGTCACTGGATCTCCCCACCGGCACCTTTCCTGACATCGAATGCTCCAATAGGCCTTTGCGAAGCTCCTTGAACCCGTCTACCAAGGCAAAAAGTTAACGGACCCGATCACCACTGCTAAAGTGTGTCATCCCTACACACCCATCCTCAATTCCTGATAACCCGCCTACAAGATCGTCTAACGAATTCGTTTCCATCTGTAAAAAAGGACAAGTGGGCGTTGCTACCGGCTTTCCTAAAGGTCAAGGGACTCGTCAAACAGCATCTCGATTCATTCAACTACTTCTGCGATGTCGAGCTCAAACAAATCATCAAGGCCAACGAGATGGTCGTTAGCGAGGTGGACCCGAACTTCTTTCTCAGGTACCAAGGACGAACGAACCTATACACACATATCACCAAGACTAAGCGCGCTTCTCGGCTTCTAGATATGTGGATATCCGAGTCGGTTTACCCGAGAGACAGGACAGTGACAGTGATGCGGATATCACACCGAACGAATGTCGTCTCCGAGATATGACGTACGCTGCACCGGTCTTCGTTGATATACAGTATGTCAGGGGAAAGGCGGTCATTGCTAGGAACGGTGTCTGTATCGGACGTTTGCCTATTATGTTGAGGAGCAACAAGTGTGTGCTCACAAATAAGAGCGAACACGATATGGCGCTGCTCAAGGAATGCCCCTTGGATCCTGGAGGTTACTTTATCATCAATGGAACCGAAAAGGTCATATTAGTCCAGGAACAGTTGAGCAAAAACCGTATCATCGTTGAAGCGGATACAAAGAAGCAGATTGTCCAGGCATCAGTAACTAGGTAAGCACAGGGATGGGTTATTCTTGTAGCCTAGAGGCCTGACCCACCGCTTGATAGTTCCACACACGAACGAAAGTCGAATACATACGTTCTCAGCAAGAAAGGAGCCATATACCTCCGTCACAACTCAGTATCTGAGGATATCCCCATAGTACTAGTTTTGAAGGCGTTGGGAATTCAATCCGACCATGAAATCCTTCTAATGGTCGCAGGAACAGATAGCGTATACCAGGATACATTCTCCGTAAACTTTGACGAATGTTCAAAGCTCGGTGTGTTCACCCAGCAGCAAGCTTTGGATTACTTCGGGGCCAGGGTCAGAACTAGTCGGAAGATCCTTACGGCCCGAAAATCCTACTCCCACGAAGCACTGGAAGCGTTGGCTACGATTGTTCTAGCCCATGTCCCTGTGAAGAACCTCAACCTCAGGCCAAAGGCTTTGTATATCGCCGTCATGACCAGAAGGATTCTTATGGCCATGGCGAACCCGCAGCTTGTCGACGATAGGGATTACGTCGGCAACAAACGGCTGGAATTGTAAGCGGAATTTTGATATATGACCCGCTTCAAGGCTGATAACTAATATTTTTCAGAGCCGGCCAATTACTATCCTTGCTATTTGAGGACTTATTTAAACGATTTAATGGCGACCTGAAGATGAATATCGATAAGATCTTAAAGAAACCCAATAGGACGGAAGAATTTGATGCGTTCAATATTTTGACAGGTCACGGCCATACTATCACGCAGGGTATGAACCGCGCCATATCGACAGGCAATTGGTCCCTCAAACGTTTCAAGATGGAGAGGGCCGGTGTCACACACGTTCTCAGTCGGCTGAGTTATATCAGTGCCCTCGGAATGATGACCAGAATATCCAGTCAGTTTGAAAAGACTCGGAAAGTCAGCGGTCCCAGAGCACTCCAGGTAAGCTTAATAAACCACAAAATACTAGTAGTAAATCTGCTAATAATCGAATCTAAAGCCATCCCAATTCGGCATGCGTAAGTAACATGATCCCGTACTGCGGAATCCCTCATATGAAGCCCTAACCTTCTCGAAGTTTGCCCTTCCGACACACCAGAAGGTGAGGCCTGCGGTCTCGTCAAGAATCTAGCTCTCATGACCCACATTACAACGGACGACGACGAAGAGCACGTCAGGAGACTTGCAATGGTGCTTGGAGCGGAAGGTACGCCTAGTACTATAGTCAACTTCGGTGATTTCTTTGTTGACGCCAGCTACAGATGTTCTCTCAATTAGCGGACAGGAGCTCTATGCACCTGGCGCTTATATCATCTTCATCAACGGTACACCCTTCGGAATCACAAGATATCCTGCTAGATTTCTTACGAGATTCCGCAAAATGAGACGTATGGGAAAACTTAGTGAGTTTGTCAGCATATTTATCAACCACCACCAGGGGGGTGTACACATCGCAACCGACGGCGGAAGGATATGTAGGCCACTGATTATCGTCGAAAATAAGAAATCGAAAGTCACAGTCAGGCACATTAAGGTACTACCCTATCCTCCCCTATTAGATATGGCCGGTTAAACTAACATCACATGCAGTCGTTAAAATCTGGCAAGTTGACTTTCGAGGACTTTTTGAAGAAGGGATTGGTAGAGTACGTCGACGTGAACGAGGAAAACGATGCACACATCGCAATCTACGAACACGAGATCATGGCCTCCACCACACATCTTGAGATTGAGCCCTTCACAATCCTCGGGGCTGTCGCGGGATTAATTCCCTTCCCTCATCATAACCAATCCCCTCGAAACACCTACCAATGTGCTATGGGTAAACAAGCGATTGGAGCCATAGCATATAATCAATTTCTGCGTATTGATACGCTGCTATACCTGATGGTATACCCGCAACAGCCAATGGTCAAAACCAGAACTATCGAGCTTATTAAGTACGATAAGGTAAGAACTGCCTCCGAAAACTATCTTCTGAAATCTATTTTCACACATAAGTGTAGTTACCAGCAGGGCAGAACGCCATTGTTGCTGTCATGAGTTATTCAGGGTACGATATCGAGGACGCCTTAGTTTTGAACAAGTCCTCCGTGGACCGTGGCTTCGGAAGATGCCAGGTTCTACGGAAATATGTTACGACACTGAAAAAGCATCCTAACCAGACGTAAGTGAAAACCGGTGTACCAACGTGGATCGGTGCTAACAAATTCTCCAGAATGGACCGTATCGGCGACCGGAAACCAGATGAGGAAGAGAGGAAGCACCGAATTATCGAGGGAGACGGTTTAGCCGCGGTCGGTGAACGGATAGAACGAGGGGAAGCCTACATCCTCAAACAAGTCCCCACGCACACCGCCAACAACCCTGCCGAAGGCCCACAGAGCCGACTCGGCGACTACAAGGATGCAACGATGTCATACAAACTCGCAGACCCAGCGTACATCGACAAAGTCATGATCTCGTGCTCAGAGTCCGAGCAAACAATCATCAAAGTCCTGACACGCCAAACCAGGCGTCCGGAGCTTGGTGACAAATTCTCGTCCCGTCATGGGCAGAAGGGTGTCTGCGGTATCATCGTCCAACAGGAAGACATGCCGTTCAATGATCTTGGCATCTGCCCTGACATTATCATGAACCCACATGGTTTCCCATCTCGAATGACAGTGGGCAAAATGATAGAATTATTAGCGGGTAAGGCGGGTGTTCTGAGCGGGAACTTACAGTACGGAACCGCCTTCGGCGGTAGCAAAGTCCAAGACATGAGTGAGATTTTGATTTCGCACGGATTCAACTATTCCGGGAAGGACTTCGTCACGTCGGGTATTACTGGAGAATCGCTGCAGGCGTATATCTTCTTTGGGCCGATTTATTACCAAAAGTTGAAGCATATGGTTCAAGATAAAATGCACAGCAGAGCGAGGGGTCCGAGAGCTGTAAGTGGCTTGCTGGAACCGTGTGATTGTAGCGTTATGGTGTTAACCGTTGTACACGTACAGGTCTTAACTCGACAGCCGACGGAAGGTAGATCTCGTGATGGTGGTCTGAGATTGGGGGAGATGGAGAGAGATTGTTTAATTGCATACGGAGGTAAAATCACACAGTTCCCCACCCTCAGAGCTCACACGAAAAAGTATCACAGTGGCAAAAGCTAATATCTCGTAATCGCTACTAGCTTCCCAATTACTGCTAGAGCGTCTCATGCTTTCGTCTGACGTCCACGAAATAGATCTTTGTGAGAAGTGCGGATTGATGGGATACTCCAGTTGGTGTACCACATGCGAAAGCAGCAAACACGTCACGAGGATGAAGATTCCGTACGCTGCGAAGTTGCTGCTGCAGGAATTATTGTCTATGAATGTGCTTGCGAGGATCGTTTTGGAAGACGAGTTTCCGAATAAGCTTCAGTAACTGGACCTTACAAAAACTAGTACTCTTTACCGCGGCAAGTGTATGATAGAGAGAGACGTAGACTATGAGACCAGGAATTTTAGGTATTGGCCTACTTGGTATTTTGCAGAATAGAGTGCCACGGGTGATCTATTATATTCTCCTAGGGTATATATCGCCATATCGTACATCATTCTTCTAGATGAGTGTCAAGGTCGAATTTGACGCTTCTGCCCACGACCCTTACGTATTCGTATCCGACGTTAACCCGCCACTTTGAAGATGCATCGGTGGCAGAAGCTACGTTGGAAACCTTACGGATCAATCTTAAGGAACTTAATGTCGCGATCTGGCACATGAAAAGTGTTAACCTCGTGAACGACAAGTAGAGCAAATGATACCACTAACCTGGCTTCCAATATCCACTGATGAGAGGACTGACGACGGCAGTATAGCCTGGAAGATAGCAAGCATACGTTCAAGCTGGAACGGTCGAGGACCAAGGTGTTTACGGTTCAGCTGTGAGGGATAGAGATTAGTCTTCGAGGACCGGTGGTTTTACTACCAATAGCTATACGAATTAACGTACCTGACGCGACGTGCTTTTCCTTTTCCCACCACGCTTCCGTTTTCCCATACTTTCGGCGAGCTTTGAAAAGTATCTAATATCGTACCTGGCGGTGTTGAACGACGCCAAGTACGCCGCGCAGAGTAGATATTTTGAGAAGTATGGAAGATCGTGAGCACCTATTTCGACGTGTTAGTAGTCCTGAGCACTCTAAGCTTTAGGTCCAGCTATGATCGAACTTACGATTCGGTATCGAAGATACAGTATCCGCCGCCGTATCCACCGTTCTAGTAATCTGCATACTAACATACGACTCCTCACTATTCCTCAACTTCTCATTCTTCAACCGATTAAACAACTTCGGGAAGTCGCGAATCCCATATTCATTATCCACAATCGGCTGAATCAACGACGGCCATAACTCGTCCACCACGTCTTTCAAAGCGTTCAAGTTCCTCGCGGCATATTTACCCATGATATCCCACACCGCTGAGCAACACTGAGCCCAAAGCCATCGATCTTCCTGTTCCATTTCTGCGGAATATTCATCTTCAGAGTCGACTTCGAAGATGGATTTTGGGTTCAGAGACAGGATTTTGACGCATTCTTCTTTGTTGTAGGCTGGGAAGTGGATTGAAGGGGGCTCTGAGATGTTTAGGAGGCGGGCGCTGGATACGGTGACAATCATGACTACGGTAAGGCTTTTAATCTGGAGGATAGTTAGTATTCAGGGTATTTTCAGGAGGGTACCGTAGAGTACACCTACAATCTCCCCCATCCTCGCCAACCCCGACAGCATCGTCGGCGTCATCTCCCTCTGCTTATCAACAGCATCAAGAACCAGCACAACCCTCCCAGATTCAGGCAATAACTTCCGCAACTGTCCCGCCAGAGCATTCACCGAATCCGGCCTCGTCTGCCTTCCCTTCTCCGCGCCATTCGCCGGAGCGACTAAAGCATCAAAGCTGGCGTACGCCTTCTCGAAAACATGTCGAGCGGTAACGCACTCCTTACACGCTACGTATGCGTACGGGACCTCGAATTCATCCAGGACTGCTTTCGCAATTGTTGATTTCCCGGTTGCTTCGGTGCCGTAGAGGATTAAGGCTGGGGGAGCTGGGATGTCATCCTAGCTACCGCGAAAAATGTATTAGCCAATCTATCGCGTATACTCAGAAAGCAAAGCTTATAAAGAACGTGTTAGATGTTCTCACCTGTGCCAGCAGAGCGACGAGGTCGTTTATCTGGCGTTCGCGACACGGGAAACGGGTGTTGAGGGACTCCAAGGGGGTCATCGTGTGGTCACCAGATCGGCTGTGAGCTGCGCGGATGAGAGTTATTTGAGTCTGAACTTGGGATGGAATTGAAGGTTAAGAACAGCTCGCAAGTAGTCCCTTCGATGGTTCTTTCTAAGCTTCAATCATCACTCTGGTAGACGAGCATTCTCATATTTTCTAAACCCCCGAAACACGAAAAACTATCAATCCCTTGTTGTGATCAATTAAAATATATTCTACGCAACCATGACCGACACGCCACCGGACCCGTCGGTGATCAGGCGTTCCCCGTTACCTGGCGAAAACCCAGGACACCGCGTGCACCGTATCAACGAATTGACCACCAAACTTAACGACCCCGCGACCCCAGAATGCCAAATCCAGAATATACTAGCCGTGATCGCAGATCTTAAGGCAGGAAACCCACCTGCTGTGATGTATCAATTTGGAGTAGCTGTCAATCTAAAAGACGCCGACCCAAAGCAACCCTACTGGCTGGAGGTACCCAAATACCAACCGGCGGTGCCTAAGGACTTGGTTGTTTGAGACCGTATGCTAATTAGACCTTCTAGGGCGGCGTGCAATACTCCATGGGAATCAGAATGCTTGGGAATCCCTAGAACGGCGCCTGGGTAGCCGGTCCCACGTCTAAGATAGGCCACCCATAAGACTGCTGGTTTTGTTTGCTTTCAATCAACATAATGTATAATACCGTTTCTCTCACGCCGGAAACAAAATGACCGAGAGCTGGTCTGAAGGCTCGGGAGGGTTGGAGGGAAAAAAACTGCCGTACCGCGCGGGCACGGGGTTCGTTTGGTTTTCGGGACAAAAACGTGCGGAATTTCGGCCGAAAATTAAAAGCACGCGATGTGGATTTGTAAGAAGCTTTCCTTGCCTGCCGAATTACCAAGCTTGGGTCGCTGAACGGGCTCTTGGAAGACAAGGTCGACGGTTTGAAGATTACTAAGTGTAATGCTGGGGTTTCGCTCGGAGGTTAAATTTCGCCGACATTATTCAGATGTCTGTGTACTTAGTATTTAATTAAACCTCGAGCGATTAGTTCCTCGCTGATTATATTTGGATATCCGTTCCTTGTGGCTTGAGTATACGTACCTCGTGAGCTTCACTTTATACAACTTCGTCGGTTAGGACTTTGCGACGGTGATATTAACTTTGATGTTAAAGACCTCAGCCATCAGAATGACGAAATTCACGATCGATATCGTTTCCGACACCGTTTGTCCCTGGTCAGTGACATTCTAGCAAAACCAAGGATTAGCATAATTTCACCAGTCTAATACAATCCTTTCTACCACACAGGTGCTATGTAGGCTACAAAAGACTAAATAAGGCCATCGACACCTTCAAGCAAAGCCATGCAGACGCTACCTTCGAAATAAAATGGCATCCGTACTACCTCAACCCCAGCGCTCCCAAAGTCGGTGTGGAGAAGCAAAAGGTTTTTGAAGAGAAGTTCGGACGTGAGAGGTTTGCTATGATGCAGAGGCGTCTTACGGCGGTGGGTCTTCAGGATGGGATTAAATTCTCGTTTGGAGGTATGTATACGATTTATACATATAAATTTACTCGAACGTCTGCTTATCAAGATTAATTCTCAGGGAAAACTGGGAACACTCGAAAGTCTCACCGAATCATCCAGCTGGCTGGCGAGAAGGGTTTGCAGAGCGAAGTGGTCGAACAGCTATTCATCGCCTACTTCGAGAACGAAAAGGATATCACCGACGATGCTGTCGTAAAGGAAGCAGCCGTCAAAGGGGGACTCAAGCCGGAGGATGTCGACAGTTATCTGAAGAGCGACCTAGGCGGGCCACAGGTCGACAGAGAGGTTGGTGATGCACAATTGCGATTCATTCAGGGAGTTCCCCACTTTACTATCAATGGAGGCTCCGAGTTGGGAGGGGCGCAGGATCCTGATTCTTTCATTGAGATCTTTGAACGCTACAATAAATGAGTTTGGAGTAGATTGGACCTCTTTGTATTTGATTCGGTACCTGTATGAGGGCGTGCTAGCGGGTCACTTTTTCCGAATAACATCGTTTTTGGCGGCTGTTCGGACTCGATCGAGCGAGTCCATGGATTTAGGCTATAGACTCAATACTATATATACTCTGCTTCAAACGCTTTAAAGAAGGACTGTTCCCAAGAAAAGGGGCCATGCTAGTCTGCAACTATTATATTCCAGCGCTACAGCGCTAGCATACATCCTTAATAGGCTGCACTTTATCTTCATACTCTCCCAGATCCAACTTCAATTTGCGGTTGAACAGTTCCAAGAGCAGTTCAAAGCAGTACTTCGTCGTCGCGGCATCGTACCGTCCTTTGCTACTTTCGTCACGGATAAACGCATGAGCTGCCCCGGAAATCTCCAAGAATGTGAAATCGACACCGGCATCATGAAGCGTCTTGCGGATTAGATCCTAGATTTATAACTCTCAATCAGTACCCAAGTCACAGCGTTCCATAGCGTTATCTTTAGAAGCTTTGCATACCCTGCCCTCCGGGCTAACGTGATTATCCTTCTTTCCGAAGATAAGGATAACCTCGCCCTTAATAGTCGTCATAACAGAAATGGAGTTATCGTTCTTGCCCAGTCCCAACGTCGAAGAATGGATATCTGTGGGGAAGTAGCAGACACTGGCGGTAACTCTAGTGTCAAATGCGCAACGTAACGCTAAGTGACCCCCCAAGCACATGCTTCATCACTATTAGCCACACTCTGATGTCCCTACGATAACGATAGACAAGAAACCTACCCGGTCGCGCCAACTTTACCATTGGAGTTCCTCCTCGACAGCAGCAAATCAACAGACAGTCGAGCATCCTCGTCGTAACTCTCCACAGTTTTCGTTATTTTCAATTTATTGCCTAGGTCCGTACCGGCTTCGTCGTATGGGAACTGTAAAACTTTAGTATCGAACCCGAAGATACCAATTGGCCAATCGATGGCAACCGTTTGTGCAACATACAGGTTCCGGTCCCTCAAAATCATGGTACGACGACGGGGCTGCGCATACGTAGCTGCGGATTAGAAACCGTTAGTACCACCGGAATATGTGCGGATTCGAATCGAAGGATCTCGTTCGGCACGAACCCTTGGCTACATATCTGTCTCGCAAACCTTGCGACGGGCCCGGTGACTGCCGTGTTATATCAAAAACCGAACGGAATAAGCCATAGTCTATGGGACGGCATCTGGGTAACGAGTGGATACTACCTTGATAGATTTCAGAGAAAACAACGACCCCTGTGATTTTGTTCCGTTAGTCGCAGACTTCCCTAATGTCAGGATACTTGTATGTTCCCCATGTATGCGCTTCTGCAAGGGAGACTGGGCTAATACGCAGGATCGATATCCAGGACAGCACACACCTGGGAATTTGGCATTGGGGTAATTGGGAATCGAAGGCTCGAATAGAAATATCCCTGCGCGATATACATTATTACAGTCCCACTGTTATAGACAAGCTGCGATTTCTTCCGCGAGAAGATAATGGTGGGGTAGTATCCTACGCATGGAGGTGCCTCCGGAGGTCTTGACATCTTCGAAAGACTCTTTGATCAACATCTTGAAGGGAAAGGTCGAGAGGCCAGTGAAATCGAGAGCAATGCAATTGAACAAAGAGAGAACTATCAGTTATCGAGGGCGCAATGAGGGGGATAACTGTATCAAGATCCGGCCCGGCAGAAGCGGAACAGAACCTTTTTAATTTAATCCACAGCGGCAACGCAGACAGGCATCAATAATGCAACAATTCCCGATGACATAAACAGCCGACCCCTGTCGCTGCATATCGATACGATGGCCCGGCCGATGCGATAAGACGCTGCCCCAAAGCATCGGCCTCTAAATTCTTAACGGGCGGGATATCTGCCATCCACCCGTTCTTATACACGCATTCGACGAGATACAATTTAAATAAATTAAAAGTAAATTCCAGCTCAGATGATAAGCCCCGATGTTGGTTGCAGTTGCATGGCCGCCACACGTGCGTGTTCAAAGCAGTGCGACGTGACCGGCCTCGCTAACGGCGCTGACGACAAACAAGCTCCCAGGCACTGAGCACCATCCCTCGGATTCCCTTCCTGAACCCTCATCGGATCCTTCAAAGCTCCAAACCCCCCTCTGCACTCCCAAATTTAGCTAAAAGTATCCCCGTTCGAGGAATAATAATACCCTCCAGCTACCCGATACCCGGTATACCCGATATTTCGTCCCCTTTGCACCTTCGATGAGCTTGCAGTTGTGACCGGTCTCTGGTGCAGGGCAAGATGGCTAGCAACCTAGTCAGTCGCTTCTTCGGAGGACAGAGCATATATGAAAGCCTCCGGCAGCATGACCAAAGATCTGACGACGGTTATAATGACGAACCGGAGCCGTTCGAGGACGAGGGCGACTTCCACGCAAATCTAGAAGCCGGTAGAGGCGTTATCTCCCGCGGCGATACAAGCGGTACCCAGCCTTACGGTCTCGGCGGTGCATTTGGCCGTCGGAAGCCCTCGACTGGCGATCAGGGTGCTGCCCGGACGAGTGAAGAGTCCGATGGTCCGGCTCGAGCGTTTCTTTCTCCGAGAGAGCGAAACGATAGCGATGTTCCCGAATCGTTGATTATCGAAGGCAACCGCCATGAGAGAATAACAGGCACTGGAAGCTCGGACGTCTCAAGTCCCCCCCCGCCAGAATTCTCCCGTTTTCACGATCAACCGGCTACGTTTGACCAGCAGCTTGGGAATCTCCCGCCACCCCCATCCAGGGTGTTGGAGGAGCGATGGGCGGCTGTCCAGAATAATATCATCCCACCGGTAGAATCGAGACCACCGCCACCGGCCCAACGGCTCCCGCCTGGGTTTATTGACCCCAAGCAGCGCGCTATGTATAAATGGGCGAATGTCGAGGATTTGGACTGTTTTCTCCACAGGGTATGGAATGTCCATACTTTATCACACCCAGCCCGGATAAGATGTTAACTGGTGTCCAGGTTTACGAGTACTACCTTGGAAAGGGGATATACTGCATTTGCCTGGAACGATTCATCGGGCTATTGTAAGATGAGATGGCACCCGAGCTCAAGTCTTGGCGCTTTCCGCTGACCACTTTCATTATAGGACTGTCGCTTTTGTGGTCGGGTTCTCGACCTACATTTTTAACTGCATTGATTTTGCCAAACTTCGATCAAGAAAGTCTCTTGGTGAAGTAACGATCGGGCATTGCATGGCAAGGTAGTCAAGTCATCGACAAGGAACCGTATACAGGGGTAATAGCTAACGGCTTCCTAGGATGTCTATTGGCTCGACACTAATCCTTTGGATCTTCTGCCTCGTTTGGATGGCAAAGTTGGTTTCCTATATCTTCGACGTCTGGAAGTTGTGGGAAATTCACCAATTCTATCACTATCTTCTTGATATACCGGATGTAGGTCTCAAATCAAGATGCTCTTCTGCCTGATTATATGGTCTAACACCTGTTGGGATTCATAGCTGGACATGCAAACGATTCAATGGCAGGATGTGGTCCAAAAGCTTATGGCTTTGCGGGATTCTAATCCTGTTACCTCCCTGGCTACAACCCGAAAATACATTCGGAATCACAGTTCTAAGCAGCGCATGGACGCCCACGATATCGCTAACCGATTGATGAGAAAGGAGAATTATTTGATCGCTTTATTTAATAAGGATATTCTCGATCTATCCATCCCACTCCCGTTTTTGCGAGATCACCAGCTCTTGACGAAAACCGTAGAGTGGAATCTCGGGCTGGCCATCTTAGATTTCGTCTTCCACGATGGTGATAACTTCAACCCCATTTTCCTGAAAGAATCATCCCGCAAAGGCCTATCAAGAGCGTAAGATCCCGAATTCTCATAAACATGAAAGCTTTCGGAGGCTAACGGTCCCATAGTCTGAGAACTAGATTTGTTGTCTTCGGATTCTTCAATCTTCTATTTGCTCCGTTCATCGTGGCCTACCTCGTAGTCCACTACTTCTTCCAATATTTTAACGTATGGGCCGGTTTAAGACCCTAAAATGACGGATTCAATATGCTTACCTTACTCGAACAGGAATACAAAACAAACCCGAGCGCAATAGGTTCTCGCCGGTACACTCCCCTAGCTGAGTGGAAGTTCAGAGAGTTCAACGAGCTGGTCCATCTTTTCCATCGCCGAATGAATATTAGTTACCCTTTCGCGGTTAAGTACCTCGAGCAATTCCCGAAAGAAAAGTTTGTCCAAGCTGCCAAGTAAGTTCACTTATGCTCCTCATTCTTTGTCGCGGGAGTCTAACGGTCGAAACCCTTAGGTTCGTTGCATTTATCTCTGGATCGTTTGCCGCAGTTTTGGCTATTGCATCTCTACTCGACACAGAGCTGCTCCACTTCGAAATTACGAAGGACCGAACAGTTTTCTTCTATATTACTCTCTTCGGTTCCATCACGGCGGTTGCAAGAGGCATCATCCCTGAGGAAACAGACGTATTTGACCCCACATACGAACTGTCCTGGGTGATGTATCACACACGCTACAGCCCGCCCGAGTGGAAAGGCCGACTACATTCCGACGAAGTCAAGAAAGAATTCTCGAAACTTTATGAACTTAAGATAGTAATCTTTTTCTGGGAAGTTGCGAGTACCATCTTGACGCCGTTCGTAATGTGGTTTTCTCTGCCCAAGTGCAGCGATCGGATTATCGATTTTTTCCGCGAGTTCACGGTTCATGTTGATGGGATCGGTTATGTGTGCAGTTTTGCTGAGTTCGACTTTAATATGACAGGACCTAAGAAGGTATGAGTAGCATATTTGTTATGATAACTGAAATCGCCATGGAACTAGTTTGCTAACGGTACAACTTAGGGCTCGAGCATCACGGGTCGTGAGGAGTACTATGATTCGAGGGACAACAAGATGAAATCCTCAATGATGGGTTTCCTAGACAGCTACGGAAATCGACAAGTCGCTGCAGCCTCACGGATCGCATACGCACCCGGCTACACCAACCCATTAGCATCACCAATTGCCACCGCAGAAAACATGGGCGGCACTATCACTCAGCGTAGGAATAGATCTAACGCTGGAATCCAACAATCCCAGCATATAAGCCATTCGATGTACCGTGGGCAGCAATCCGCCTTGCTGGACCGCCATCATCACCCTGCACCTTCGCACGCCAGAACTCTACGCCAATCTGTGTACCATAACCCTGGATTCCCCCGGCAGGAAAGTATTCTACGTGAAGAGGAGGACGAAGCGGATAGCCCGGACGGAAGGTACATAAGCAACCTGGGAGAATCGTTTGTATCGACCACGCTTGAAAACGACCACATACCGGTCGAACAGATGGATGACGAGGATGATTTACAAGGTGGAGGGGTAATTGATCTGTTACGGCAGTTTCAACGGGCACACGCGGACAACCATGGGCGGGCAGGCGTTAATTTGATTTAGAATGTTTTGGGGGTATTGGGGAGATGTATTATCATCATTCATGGCCATCATATTTTATGTGTTTTTCTTTTTCTTTTCTTTGAAATTGGTTCTTTTCTGGAGAGGATTCGGAGTCAAAGGGAATTGGCATTTGTCTTCGTATTTTGATACTTTCCTAGGGCGTTTGTGTGTTAAACGCTGCGGAGAGGATGGTGTAACATTTAACTAGCGGCCAGGCGTGGACTAGCTATAGCGCATGCTGTGGGTAATTTGTACCAATAATTTCTTAGAATGGTTGAAGATCGGTTTACGATCCTTTGATTTGATCAAAATGGGTTCGTGGTCATCTCGTATACCGGTGTACTCGGATTACTTCTAATTTTTGCATGGGGATAAGACACAAAGGCAACGGGATATGCTATAGCGCTAGCGGGATCGCTAATAGGCTAACTGGACCACTGGTTGGACATATATATTGGGGGGGTATCTACTTAGTGTCTTAGGGGTATCTAAGGTACCTAGTATCTTAGGGGGTATCCGGGGCCGAAAGAATTCATGAATTCAGTATCTCGATCTAGTGGTACTGAAAGTATCGATGTATACCTACCTCATAGCTGTCTTGTCTTCCTTTACCACTGATTTCACGTTTTCAGTTTTACATTTTACTACAAATTCTATGATTGAGAGAATATTAGGGAGGGGAGAGGCGTATATACTAGCCAGAGAGGCGTCCCTGCTAGTTTGATATACGTTATTATATATTTTGTTTTTATATACCGCTGAAGAAGGAAATGGATGTATATACTAGCCAGAGAGACGTCCCTGCTAGTTTGATATACATCGTATATTCTTTTCAACTATTATACCCTGTTGGAGGAAAGAAAGTATATACTGGCCAGAGAGGTATCCCTGCCAGTTTGATATACTGCTTCGGTGATCCTTTTCGTCCGCAAAAACCATATATAGAATGGTAATTCACAAATGTGAACTACCCAAGAGGTATATCTTATATAAATATATAAGAAGAGCAAAGCGTGATCGCGGCTATCTTCTTCGAATCGAACTCACCCCCCTTGACTTCACCCCTTGAAGGCTACGGCCCAGTGCGGCTATATCGTGGGGGGTCGCCGATCTTCGAAAGAAGAAACTTGTATCAGCGCCTGAGTTGGGCGAGCATGCCCCCGAAGAAGGAAAATCTAATCCCCATTGATTTCACCCCCTGTATAGGCTACAGCCCAGTGCGGCTATGTCGGGGGGGATTAGAATTTTCCTTCTCGGGGGAGAAAACTCGCCCTGGAAGGCCCCACTATCGGTTGCCCACGAGGCGAGTTTGTAGTTTTGCCCCGTGGGTCCGAATAGTGGAGACCGAATGGGTTTTTTTTTTTTTTTTTGCGTTTGGACGTTTCACCCCTCCACTCTCCAGTAACTTCCCCTAGCTTCTCCTCCTGCCTCAAAGGCAGGCCCCACCCATCCTCTGGCCCGTAGGCCCCTCCCCTCACTCGACTGACACCCCTCCCCAGCAGGCCCCGAACGTTTCTTAAGACCCACGGCCTAGGCCGTGGATTTCTCTTCCTCAACCTCAACATCCCCCTTACCCGGCCTGTAGGCCTTACTCCTCCACATGGCCGATAGTGGATAGTGGTTAGTGGTTAATGCCTAGAATCTAAGAAAGTTAGTGTTAGTCCAAGAAAGTTAGTATCCAGAGTCCAGAAGAATTGATATCCAGAGTCCAGGATTGTCGATGTCCAGAGTCCAGGATTGTCGGTGTCCAGAGTCCAGGATTGTCGGTGTCCAGAGTCCAGGATTGTCGATGTCCAGTATTGTCGATGTTCAGAGTCCAGGATTGTCGATGTCCAGAGTCCAGGCCGAGATCCAGGAAGGTCGATATCCGAGGCCAGGAATAAGTTCAGAAAAAGTCGAGATCCAGGAAGGTCGAGATCCAGGTAAGTCGAGATCCAAGAAGGTCGAGATCCAAGGTCCAGGAAGGTCGAAATCCAGGTAGGTCGAAATCTAGGAAGGTCGAGATCCAGAAAATTCGAGATCCAGGAAGGTCGATATCCAGATAAGCCGAGATCCAGGTAGGTCGGGATCCAAGAAGGTCGAGATCCAAGGTCCAGGAAGGAGTCCAGAGAAGTCGAGATCCAGAAAAGTCGAGATCCAGGAAGGTCGATGTCCAAAGTCCAGGAAGGTTGATCCAGACTTGAGGAAGGTCAAGAGCGCGAAAAAGTCGAGAATCCAGGAATTCGATGTCCGGAGTCCAGGAAGACCAAGGTTGAGAAGAGAGGTCGATGTCGAGAACCCGGAAAGGTGAATCCAGGAAGGCAAAGGTCGAGGACCCGGGAGGATGGAGAATCCAGGAAGGCCGAGGTCGAGAGTCCAGAAAGATTAGTGTCGAGAATACCTAGGAAGATTGATCTTGAGAAGATCCAGGAAGGTGGAGAATCTAGGAAGGCAGAGGTCGAGAGTCCAGAAAGATTAGTGTCAAGAATACCTAAGAAGATTCAGTCTGGTGACAAGACTGGGAAGACTGACCTTGAGGAGATCCAGGAAGGTTGGTGTTGAAATTTAGAAAATTCAGTGTTGAAGGTCCAGAAAGTCGGTATTGAGAGTCCAGGAAGTTGATTGAAAGTACCCAGAAAGGTCGATATCAAGAATCCAGAAAGATCAAGGTCGACATATGTCGAGAATCCAAGAAAATCACCTAGAAGGCTGATGTCGAGGGTCTAGGAAGGTTAGTGAGATCCAGGGAGGGTGGTGGGGAGATCCAGGAGGGTTGGTAAGGAGATCCAGGAGGGTTGGTGAGGAGATCCAGGAGGGTTGGTGTCGAGGCTTAGGAAGGTGGTGTTGAAAGTGTAGAGTCGGTGTCGAGGTTAGGGAACGTTTGTGTTGAACCTGCTTAGAGGAAAGGTGTGGTCAGAATCTAGGCTGGTGTTGTTGGAATCTGGGGGGATACTAAATGGGCAGAGGGAACAATAGGTAATAGCCTCTCCAACTTTGAAACGGATATAGCCCTGCGCTAGCGTTTAGCTTGGTACAGTCTAAATTGGTGTGGGTGCCGAGACCGGGGTAGCCCTGGTCTTACACCTACTTTGGAAAGTCTGGTCAATTGGGGGAGGTTGAAGGTCTAGTGAGCCTAGTCGCGGGTCGAGGGTCGAGGGGCGGCCGTCAGGTCAAGCCAAGCTGACGTCAACTTGAGGGTTCAGTCAAGTCCAGTCTCGTCACCAGAAGTCAAGTCGGCCTCGAAAAAAATCCGGTCAAATTGGTGTTGAAAAATCCAGTTAGGTCGATGTTGAGAAGCCAACCATGCTGATGTCGAGGGTCGAGTCAAGTCGACGTCGAGGCCCAAGAACAATGATTGACGCAGGATTTAAAAAAAAAAAGCCTTGGTAGGCACAATGAGTATATAACAAGACCAAGGTATATAGTGATATAGGTAAAGGGGTTTTTTGATACGAGGAGTTTCCCTTCTCCCCGTCAGATAATACCACCCACATATGACTTTCCACCCGCTTTAACGTCACTATCTGACAAGACGGGTTTTTTGATAACGGGAGTTTTCCTTCTCCCGTATAGATAGGTACAAAGACTAGGTTTTTTGTTTTCAAGGAGTTTTCCGTCTCCCCGCCAGATAAACACCCCCTTTAAGCATCACTATCATGGCGTGACCGGTTTGAAGCACCAACGAGAGTTTTCCTTCTCCCACAAAAATAATATATAAAAGGACCAGAGGGACGCAGATACCTGAGACACTAGATAACCTTGACCATGGCAAAGATGGCTTTTTTCTTTTCGAGGAGTCTTCCCTCTCCCCGCCAAGATATGCACCCCCATTAAGCATCACTATCATGGTGTGACCGGTTTTGGCTCGCCAACGAGAGTTTTCCTTCTCTTGAAATCCTCCTCTTCCTCGCCTCTGTAGGCCTTCTGCCCTCTCCAGTCGTCCCCTCAGCTTGCTGCTGGCATCGGCTTAACGTCACGGCCAGAAGTGACGGGTTTTGGTAAAACGTGAGAGGGAGTGATCCTTCTCCCTGCTAGCATAGGTTTAACGTCACGGCCAGAAGTGACGGGCTTTTTTAATTGAGGGGAGTTTTCCATCGCCCCTAAGCCGCCCACTGCTTCAACCGACGGCGACTCAGAACTGGTCTTCCACCATCCCATCTTGTAATTATTCCTTCTTCCCCTAGGCAGGTCAGGATATCATCCGTCAATATTCCTGTTGCTTTGGAGAGATCCTCCACACTGATGGTCTGAGTGCCACGAATGTCGGTGACCCCAATCGAGATGTCGCCGGGACGAATCCGGCTGTTCGGGAGCTGTACCTTGGTAGAGTCCTTGCGTGTTCTTGTCCTGCGGGGAGCTGTTTTGTCCAATATGGCTGCCGCGAGTGACTTTTTCCAATACCGGTTGTACCCCCGTTCGCCCAATTTTGAAATTGGTCGTTCGGGTCCACCCAGTCTCCCAGTTGCCTGAGAGACGTAGTAGGAAAAGTCAATCAACGCGACGCCCAGCCCACCGCTTCGGTACTGCGGAAAGAGGATGATGCAAGACAGGTTGTTCTGGTCCCACGAGACCTTCTCTTTCGAGAAAAATCCCGCGATCGCGAACTCGTGTTCTTGCTCCCCCGTCTTCTCGACAAGCACATAGAACAGGTAATTGTCGAACTCGTACCAAATGGTCTTGGTCGAGATAAAGAACTTCCCAAATAGGCACATGGACTGGAGGAATAAGCTACTCCCCTGGTCCGCCCCGTCCACCTCGTAAATCTGGTAGCGGCCGTCCTCGAACTCATGAACGAGTGTGCCTCGCGGCCGCTCCAGGTGCCCGGACAACTTCTAAAGGCCATGTTAGCATTTTAATACACCGAAATATGAAGGGGTGAACAAGAAGAAAAATCCCGAAGGTTACCTGATGTTGCCAGAGCTCGGACGGGTTACAGGTGTATTTAAAACACCTGTCGCACACAAACAAACGATCGGCCCGATGGGCAGAGCTAACGAGGGGTCCGACATAGCCGTCACCCGCGTACTCGGCCCGCATTATCAGGCCGCCGTACACCACCTCCGGACGATACTTCTGCATCTGCATCATGCCCGTCTCTTGCTCACCCCCTAGATGAATGACACGACGTCAGCAAATGTGTTGTGTTGTTCAAGTGTTTGCAACGACCCGAAAATGTGTTGCCCCTGTTGGACTCTTAAGAATCGAGGTCCAAAATTACTCGATTGGGGACAGCTTCGGGGACCAGCTCTTCTCGAGCTCGGGAGGATATGTAACTTACCGGCGGGATGCCTGGGATCCGTAGAACGCGTCGCCACCCCTGTATGGGATGGTTCGGCGGACGGATCCCTGGGGGCTGCAGATTCGGGAACCTGCAAATTTGCTCCTTGCTGGGAGCGAGATCTCATCTGCCTACCGGCCCCCTCCGGTGACTTCGACTTCGAACCGTTCCGTCGCCTGTTCGTGCCACTGGCACTAGCAGGAGGGGTTCGACGGCTGCTTCTTTCACTTCGCTTGGGCGGCATCGTGATAGTAATGCAATGGTTATGATGATGATGATAGTGGTGGTGATGATGTTAGGTGGGCGAAAGTAGACAACACGATAAAACTATGGCGATGTCTGAAGAAGGAAGGAAGAGAAGAAGACTTGGAGAGCTGAGGGCCTCGGCCTTATATAGAAAATTTCCAGAGGACCCAGATCAACAACACCACATAGACACTCGGCCGTTCTTCTGACGCTTTTTACTGAGGAGGAGTTGCTCGGCCTTGATATCAATTGATACCTTTTCTAGATCAACACTATTAGTTCGGTGCGGAACCGACCAGCCAGATCAATACACTCATGCAACTCAATTGCAAAACCCCCAGACATATGCCACATCAACCAGTGACGAGACTGTATCAACCATTCTCGTTGCTAGATTTGAAAGCTCAAGACCGAGACTGTCATCCTCCTAGGATCTTGCAGTGTTTCAAATCCAGGTCGTTGCACTAATTTTAAGCTGGCCCAGCCCACTGAAAACTAAGCAGCCATCCGGAAATTAGTCTAGTAGGTAAGAATTTGATTTCTACAAATCCGGAGATCGAAGATTACCCAGTAGGCCAATATTAGTCTCGAAACCAGACCAATATCTAGTATCTATCAGTCAAGCGTCGCTTTTCTTTTCCTAGCCTGTATAGCTGGCACGTTGGTGTTCAACGTCGAACCATGATATCACTGTTCTAGATCTCACGACAGAATCAGATAGAATTGATGTATGTGTCGTGTCACTATAGTGCTATACAACGACATACAATAATTTTTGCGGTTGAGCTATCCTCCTACAGCCCTACAGCGTTTTCTTGGACTGCGGATATAATCAGTGCAATGATCATGATCTGGGAATATATTTTATACGGCGGCCGTACACAAGGGATATCTGGTAAGGGATTCGGAATGGGCGTTTCGGTTTGTCGTAAACGGGGTTTACCTAAATATTGTCTTCGTACTATCGAAATATGTAGGCGCCTATGAGCCCCATATCTTTAATTATTGTGTCAGAATTTGGACGTGCAAGATGTATCTAGGGCTCAAGACGATCTAGGGCCAAGATTTCCCTCGAAAAAGCGGATGTAGCTTTCTAAGCCATTTAGCCTACGTGATAATTAATATTTGGGAAGGTGCACCTCTTGTGGGTTGATTGTGATATATATAAGACGTTTGACACCGATATCGATATTGCGTCCATCACGACTCCTAGCTATACGTAGTCGCAAGTCTATATAATGAAATCATATATATAGTTTCTCTTCTAGCATCAGCTACTCAATAGAATTAATTCAAGTACGCAGCTGGTTTACGAGATAATACTCCATTGTGTCCAGTACATATGTACATGCCCGAATACTTATAATTACCTAGGTATGTAACACCCCCTTGGATTTGCTTCAGTGGCGAGCCATTGCAGCAAAAGCAACCAATGTTACCATTATAAACAGCTGTTCATATGGCATGAATCCGAAGCGGGGTTTAGGACTCACCTATCGGCGGAGTCCACATACGCACATCTACAGCTCAAATCGATCAAGTGACTGACTATGAAAACGCCGGTCATCGATGCACCCATTATAGCACCCTCCCGAGAGCGTAACAGAGAGCACCATACGGCGATAACATCGTCTTTTACGGCCTTAGGTGAGATTATATGCTGGGGAATAATCTATTCCATCTACTGGGAACAATTCTCCTTGTTGACCAAAAAAAAAAAAAAAAAGGTGGAGCGGCCTCCGATAAAATTAACCCCGGGTGTGCCGTTATATAAATGTACAAAGACCATGCATTAGGACGATAGAGAAAACACCGAATGTAGCGTAACCCCGTGAGACATAAAATGGAAAGGCGTGGTGTGGGCGGAGGAGGCGGTAGTATGTAGGTTTTTGATCGGGATGGGTGTGAGAGAAAGGGATATATCGATCAATATTGGAATGGGAAATAGCGAACGGAAGGAAAGAAAGATCTGGATTTGCTTAGGCTACTAATTCGACAACACCGCCTGTAAATTGAAAATGGTTAGTACTTTTCAATCGAGGATCTGCTGGAAAATTCGGGTCATAACATACCAGCCTCCTTGATCTTCTTCTCCGCTAGCTTGGAGACATATCTAGCCTTAACAATAACTGGAACTTCCGGTAGCCTTCCCTTGCCCAACAGCTTGGAGTATCCGTTTGCCAGCAGGTCGATAACTGGAGCGGTATCGGTTTTACCGGCGCTCAAGTACTTCTCTCTCGATTCGGCGGGGACCAATGTCCACAGCTACAATTAAACAATCCTGTTAGCCGTATTGTCCATCTTGAATAACCAGCAATCCATATCCAATATTCCGTCTTCATCCATCATATCCTTCTTTATGCTGCTCTGCATATCCTCCTCTTGAGCGGGTAGATTTCAACTCACTTTGTCGAGGTTAAGAACCGGCCTCCAGAACTGGTTCTGTAGCTTATGGAAGTATCGCATACCGACTTTACCGAAGTAACCGGGATGGTACTTGTCCATGTTGGTTCGGTGGTGATGTTGACCACCAGCAAGACCACGACCACCGGGGTGCTTCTATAAATTTCCCATCTAGAATCAATAATCTGCCCTGAAACGGTATATATCGGTTGGGAGATGTCGAGGAGCTTCGTCGTACCCTGTGCTTTCCTACACGACCGTGACCGGCACTGACATGGCCTCTGTGCTTTCTTGTCTTCGTAAGTCTGGTCTGGAAGCCGAAAATGGTGATTCGTTAGCCAGTCTGCCTCTGTCTCTCGTCCTTTACTTCCTCCACCCTATCCAAAAAAACACAATTGTCGAAGCATAGTTATTCGGGAGGGAACGGTTGACATACGGGCATGGTTGCTGTTGGATGACGATAACCTCGATACTTCGAATTCGATGAGGTAAAAAACTGTGGACGATGAAGAGAGATGTCACTAAGTTTTGAGGTGGTGGTTTCTTCAATTTCCTAGACTAGGCGCGGTCGTTTGCCCACAAGCGCAACCCGAACGGGCTTTTTTGATTGGACGGCCTTCAACACATTGAAACTCCGGGCCAGGGCAAGCCAACCCTTATCTGATTATCTATCTATGGTCACGTGTGATCTAACGCCAAGAGATAATGACTATGCAACAAAAACAACAAGAAGAGTCAAAGAAAAACCGTGGTAAAGGGTATCCAGGCACGCTCGTTTGTTCTCCGAAGACAATGCAATGAAACACGGTAATTATAATATACCAATACCGACCTACCTGTTGTATCCTAGTAATTTTGATGGGAGTGCTCAAATCGACAATGCAGTAACAAGAAAAGAGGAAGGAAGAGACGACAAGGCTACCTGTAAATGCCAGCAGACGTGTGAATATGGGTTCAAAAACATAAGGCAGTAACTCTGCCTCGAAAAGGGGGCCGCTAAACGGTTTCGACTTCGTCGTCCGAAACATCAGGGTTGATGATTGTGAGAAAGGGATGGTGGAGTGCGTCGGCAGCTGACAGACGTTTGCGATGATCCAATTCCAGTGTTTCTTCGAGAAATGACAATGCTCGTTTCTCCTCTGAACTTAGGAGGTCATTCTTGCTCCTAGAAGTTGCCCACTCTACTATTCGGGACAAGCTATGGCCTTTCTCCGATATAGTGGGAATAGCGGTTTCGAATGTAGCGCCTTGAGAGGATACGTTAGCTTTGCTTCACCATTCGGTTCAGAAATTTGGGCTTCTTCTCAGTCTCATACCATGAAGGGCGGCGCATGCTCTCATCTTCGTTCGTCCGAAGACAGTAGCCATCTCGATAATTGCGTCGATGTCATCGGGGGAGTTGAAAAACGGAAATCGCTTTGACAAGAAGGTTAGAAGAATGACGCCCGCGGACCAGATGTCGATTTCTAATGCAGCAGTTAGTTTTGCATGTCTAGGAACCCTCTAAGTAGTGTGGGTACACACTGGTGGTCTGTCTGTTACACTTGAAAAGAACTTCGGGAGCGCGAAACCCTCTCGTTCCCGCCCTGTTGGCTCGCTTGGAAGGCCTATATTTGTGAAGCCCGTTAATTATCTCGATAGCCAGACCAATTCATGTAGTCCCGATATTACCTCTGATCGTTCTTCGGGTAGCCCCCCACGGCAGTAGTTTGTGGCTTAGGAGCACCATTTCTAGCCCTATTGCAGGGGCAAACTCCATCATGTTCCTCCCTCTATATAGTAGTGTTATGTTAGTACGAACAGCCCCCCGGGTCGGATAGCGTACGAACCTCGGCCAGGCCGAAATCAACTAAGACCCCCCGCCCTTTTTGGCAATCGTATAGGAAGTTTCTGATGACCGGGTAATTAGCTCACTGTAAGGAAATACGAATATAGAAGAGATTCGCATACGTTGGCTTAATATCACGGTGGAGGATTTGTTTGGCATGGACGAATTTCAAGGCTGTAAATAGCGACTTCATGTAGCGCTGGATTTCTGGAATACTAAGTTTCCTAAAATAGTCCTGCGAGCACGTAAACGTTAGTCCGATCTTCGAGCACCCGGATGTGGTCGGAGTCACATACTCGGAAATCAACATGGCGGAAATATGGCATGACAGCAATTACTTGGTCGAGATGACGAAAGGCCGTAATAAGCGACACGACGTTCTTCGACCCAGTGAGATCCTTTAACAGTTCCAGTTCATTATGGATTCTCTGTGGGCTGCTAGTAACGTATATCTTTTTGATAGCGACGTATTTGACCTTCTTCTCCTTAATCTGGTTCAAACGTTGGCGTTTTGATCGAGGAGAATAGTACTCCGCAGTTCGTTCATCGAGGTCCCAGTCGTTTATGTACTTGTCGTAACGCAAATCGATTGCCTTGTAGACGGACGAGAAAGTGCCTTCTCCAGTCTTGCTAACGATCTTGTAATGCAGGTCGAGTTTTCGAAATGATGCCATGAACTCGTCGATTTCCTCCTGCACTTCCGGGCAGATCTCGTCCACAGTTCCGTCCGATTCCTCGGAATATTGGTCTTCTGAGAGAGCCTGAGGTTCTCCCTCGCTTTCATCATCGCCGCTTAGCCCTCCAAAGTCCTCATCTTCGTCCATTTCGTCACCCTGCTCAGCATACTGAACATCGGCATTCCCATACTCGTCGGATACATATTGTTCTTTTACCATTTCATGTCTTTGGGCGGGAATAATATCGGTTCTTGAAGGTTTCCGCTGGATGTTTCGAGAAGTGGCATGTAGGGTGGCAGTGCGGTGGTTCTGTGAATTCATTGCGACAATGCAAGGCCCTTGAATCTCTAGAGCGCAGGGGGTCAACGAGTTAGAAATGATCTCTCTGCCATCGGGCGCACTGCCTTACCTTATGTTTTTAGATGCTCTGTTTATAAAGATGGATTCCAAGCAATTGACGAAACGCTGTAAACCGGAGGAGCGTAGAGTATACAAGTAGATGGCGCTTGTAACTGGCTGAATTGGCGATGAAGCAAGAGGCTGCAGGCTGCACGTTTGCAATTCCGACTCGCGAATTTGATGTTTGATGCGCGAGACACCAACACTGGTAACAACGACAACGACCGACAACAACAAAACACCAGAACACCTGCGATAAAAAGTAAACAACGACGGCATCGATATCGCAACTGGTATCGCGGAGCATCACAGCGCCATAGAAAGATTCGCCAAACAGTGTACCATCTTTGTCAGACGTATTGAGGGGACGAATAGTTCAAACGGGACCGAAAACCGAGCAACAGCGGGAACACACACAGACTTCGACACGACTCGGCGCCGCCCCGGTGGCACGCTTCTCAAGCTCGCCATTCGATATCCAGATCACTATCAGCTTCATAAACCCGCGATTCTAGAAAATGGAGTCGTCCAAATACACATTCGAGCTCGCAGACTCGCTGAGAGCTTATCTTGACGACCCTCTGACCATTTCCTGTCCCGATGCAGACCCTGGTCTCATCAGTGAAAATGGAGAGCCCCTCACCGCGGGGCAAGTCAATCCGGTGCTGGACCCAATCGTGGAAGCCGTTACCATAAGCCCCGATGCGATTTTAAAGGACGACAACTTTGACAACGTGCAATGTTTGCTGAAGTAGGCGCCCTCGGACAACCGTTATAAGCTTCGTATGCTAACGGGCTTGACTGGTTGTGGACAGGTCCTTTTCTTTGATACCGGGAGTATCTGCGAGCAAAGTTTTGGACTTGGTAGCATCGGGTTTGGCTGCTGAAGCTGCCATAATACATAGCGAGCTTGAATCGGACGACCCCAGCGAACTCGAGTTACATAAAGAACTCTTAGAAGCCTATGGATTCCTACTATTGTGGGCTATCAGCGCGACAGAGATCAGGATGCAAGAAAAGAGCAACCAGGCTGCTCCGGTCGCCAGAGGCAGGGGTGCTAAAGCAAAAGTCACGAAAAGTACAGCTGGAATTTGGGATCCGTCTTCCCAACTCCTCCAGACACTGGATATTATGACCAGAGTAATGAAACTCAAGCTATCGAGGATGTTCCTAACGACATCCGAACGAGATACATTTGTCAGCTTGTTCACAAGACCGGTGTATTTGATGTTGGAGAATGAACAGCGGATCAAGAGTGTCCCAATGAAGATGCACTGCTTCAAGGTACTCTGCTTAGCAGTCAAACACCACGGCCATGCATATGGTAAATTGGCCTCTCTAGCTAATGCGTCATACCCGTGGAGCCGTATTGCTAATATCCCTTCCTAGCCGCTCAAATCTCGATCGTACAGAATCTGTCCTATTTCGAACATCTTTCGGAGCCTATGGCCGAATTCCTGCAAATCTTGGACGAGCAATTCGATTATCCCCAGCTTGCCGACGAAGTACTCCGAGAAGTTAGTAACAAGGAGTTCAACAGTAATGACACCAAGGGACCAAAATCAATATCGACTTTCTTGGCCAAACTTGCGGAAGTTGCGCCTCGGCTAGTACTCAAACAGATGACATTGTTAATCAAACTCTTAGATAGCGAAGTATGCATCAAAATCCGCTACAATTTTAATGCTTTGCTTACCAGAGACTAGTCGTATACGTTGCGGTGCGGAATTATCGAAGTTTGTGGCAATCTCATTACTGATTTGACGAAAGAAGACGAGCGGACGGACTCCCACAAGTCGCAGATTGAATCTTTCTACGATGTATTGGAAGAGAGATTTCTGGATCTTAATCCTTATTGCCGCTCACGTTTGATGCAGGTCCTCAGCAAGCTTTGCGAGTAAGGGCGGCCCTTCATCTCCTCCAAAGCATGGTTATACTGATATATGAACGTAAACTCTAGTTTGGAGATAAAGAATCCTGGGCGGAGGCAAAGAATCACCGATTATGCCACCCGCAGTCTTGAAGATAAAAGTAGTAATGTCCGCAGGAACGCCATCAAGCTCCTAGGACGGCTTGTCGCTACGCACCCTTTCAGTGTGCTCCACGGAGGGCAGCTTGCTCTTAAGGAGTGGAACGAACGGCTGAACAAGGTTAATGAGGAAATAGACGCCTTAGGCCCGCCTCCAGGGGCCCCAGGTCTCGGAGAAGGCGCAGCAGACGAAACTTCGGTGGATGAGAGCTTACTGCAAGACGTCACCATGCATGAAGCAGATGGTGAAGAAGGCCACCACGCCCAACCGCCGGCGGGACCGACCCCAGAGGAAATGGCAACATCGGAGGCAATTACAAAGTTACAGCTGACTAGGCGGTATTATCTGGATGCTATCCGTTTCATCCATTCTCTACACACTGCGGCCGGTCTCGTCACCCAGTTGCTCGGGTCTCGGAATAAAAGCGAGGTTATTGAAGCCATGGATTTCTTCGTGATCTTGGACGCCTACCGAGTCGAGCCTTCTAAGGGTGGCATCCGCAAGATGCTCCGGTTGATCTGGACCAAAGGGAACAGCGACGAAGGTCGAAGTGTCCAAACCCACTTGATCGACTGCTACAAGATGCTTTATTTCGAAGCCCCTAATAACTTCAGCCCCAACGACGCTGCGAATTATGTGGCCCGGAATATCATCAGTCTGACGTTCGGTGCTACATCTGGTGAACTGACATCTCTTGAGGCTCTGCTGAGCACTATGATGAAGGCAGGCCAGATCCCCGAGGCAGTCGTTGAAAAGCTGTGGAAGGTATATGGTGTGCAGAAGAAGGAAATCTCGCGGACGCAGAGAAGAGGAGCCATAATATGCCTCGGAATGTTGGCAGTCGCGGATCCTGAGATTGTGATCAAGCATCTCGAAACACTTTTACGCATTGGACTGGGTGCCCTTGGAAGGGCCGACCTCGCGCTTGCAAAATATACTTGCATCGCTCTTAAGCACATTTGTCCCACCGGCAGACGAGACAATCCGAGCACGATGGCAAGGATGCCCAATAACCACGCCGTTCTGGTCAAGTTGGCTGCGATCTTGGAGATTCCATCAGCTAGCCAAGACTGGCTTGGCCTTGCTGAGCAGGCGGTGAATGCTATCTACGCACTGTCGCAGCACCCGGATGTACTAGCCACGGAAATCATCCATAGGAAGACCAAGAGCGTGTTTTGTGCTCCCCGTGCGATGGAGATAGAGGACGGCGAGCCAGCACCCCGGAAGCCAGAGGATAGTATTGACGCCAACATCAAACTCTCCCAGCTCCTATTCCTTGTTGGCCATGTTGCTATAAAGCAAATCGTTCACTTGGAGCTGCACGAACTGGACTTCAAAAGGAGAAAGGCCGCCTCAGAGAAGGCGAAAGCGGTGGCCCAAACCCCAGAGAAAGGGGGCGGGGCCGCACAAACAGCCCAAAGCGAACTGGACCTTATCGGTGGTACCAACGAAGATGACTTTACCGACGCTATGCAACATATCCGCGAGCGGGAGCTACTATACGGCAGCAAATCACTACTGGCTCGATTCGGGCCGATGTTGACGGAGATCTGCTCCAGCAATACCAGCTACAAGGACGCAAATCTCCAGGCGACTGCAACTCTATGTCTTGCGAAGTTCATGTGCGTCTCATCCGACTTCTGTGAGAACAACTTGCCACTATTGATTACTATTATGGAGAAATCTACGGATCCTATTATCAGGAGCAACGTGGTGATCGGGTTAGGAGATATGGCAGTGTGTTTTAATCACTTGATTGATGAGAACACGGATTTCTTATATCGCCGTTTGAACGATAAGGAGGCATCGGTGAAAAGAACCTGCCTGATGACCCTGACATTTTTGATTTTGGCCGGTCAGGTGAAAGTTAAGGGACAGCTTGGAGAGATGGCGAAGTGTTTGGAAGACCAGGATAAAGGGATTGCCGATTTGGCGAAGATGTTCTTTACCGAATTGGCTACGAAGGATAATGCGGTCTACAATCACTTCATTGACGTCTTCTCGCTGCTTACTGCGGACCAGAATATAGAAGAGGAGTCTCTGAAGCGGATTGTGAAGTTCTTGACCTCGTTTATCGAGAAGGTACGCTCATCTAGCCCCAATGATCCGCGAAATTAACAGACGGCTGACAGCGTATATAGGATAAACATGCTAAACAACTATCGGAGAAACTGGCAGCCCGGTTGGGACGGTGTGACACTGAGCGTCAGTGGAATGATGTTGCCTATGCGCTCTCACTCTTGCCGCATAAGAACGAGGAGATCCAAAAGGTGGTTGCGGCAGGGTTCAGAGTTGTCCAGGGGAAAGCTTAACGATTTCTTATTTGTTATGATGGGGGTGGGCGTTTTCACGGTGTCGAATTACTTTTGAGAAAAGTCGGTGGCCGTCTATGTTATTCAGCCAAATTCTTATTTCAGCATGAGATGAACAGATACTCCATGGTATATAAACAGGAAAGATTAACCCTGGGTCCTTTTAGTTATTCTGTGCACGCTTCTTTCTCAATCAGTCGTGATTTCCATTTCTCCATCTTCGTGTACATGATCGTGATCCCCCGATGATAGGAGGGCTTCGGCGTTACTCTTGAGGTATAAGACCAATCGGAATGCAGAATTTCCATTTAGGTAGTACCTATGAAGCCTCTTGCTCCTGAGAAAGCCGAGGTGCTCATAGAGCTTTATGGCCCCGGTGTTTGTTACCTCAGTTTCTAGAACGACCTAGATGATACATTTGAGAGTTTAGTTCTTATCGCGATATACTTTTGTGGGGGTTCATAGGTGTTACTGACCTCATCAGCGTTTCTAACGATCATGGCGTCTATGGCCATCTTGACGAGCTTGGTGGCTAGTCCTCTACCCCTGTACTCCTCCTTTACGACAAGCATGGCGATGTACCCTCTGTTTGCGCCATGTTCGCGATGTTTTTCGAGCTTGCAGATGACCACGCCGATGAGGTTTTCGCCGTCTAGCGCCTGTATTTTATTTTATTAGTATCGTTTTTAAAAACGAGAAAATGGTAGGTCTTATGAAGACGAAATAGGACAAATAAAGTAAAATAAATGCAAATAATAAGGCTGTGCGCGGTGCCGCGATCTATATAACTTACAAGATAACACAGATCCCCCCACTGATGCAAGAAGTACCGGTAGACGTAGATGCTGTAAGGTTCCGACAGGCCGTCGGATATCAGTGAGCGCAGGGCTTCGAGGTGAGGGGTTGTCTTTTCGTTTTCGAAGGCTTTGAAGGTTATGTTATCGGCTTCCATGGCCTCGCTGCCGGTTTTTCTTTCTTCCCCTCTTCCGCTTTTCTTGCGGTTTACGCTCGGCTTTGTGGAGTGAGGTGAGGTGTGGTTGAGGTGTGGATATGGTGTGTGGTGGGCAACGCAGATAAATGTTAGAGTTTGGGTGGTGAGGCGGTTTGGGGGCGCATAAGAGGTACTGTGGGGGGTATTTTGGAAGGTTCTCCGCCAGTTCATGTAGCATTCGGATTGGAAAATGATATCGGTGTGAAATCGGTTGTTTAGTTCAGTGATCAATCATTCGGGTGACTATATGACTTGGTTAGAAGATTGTCCATATCTCCCACTCCGTTGTAAACACCAGATCTAAGCTATGGAGCGAGCTCGAGTCCAATCACGAATTTATCACACTGGGGACATTGTCACAGAGAGCACGAAATCCCGCCAGTTAACCTGAATCGATAGGGAAATATTTAAGTTTAGATAAAGAACCTTCAGTACTATACTCCAGGGATAATAACATGACACAATTAAGGAAAATAAGGAAAAGTGAATCTGGATTAGAGCAAGGGAAAAAGGAAAAGAGTATTTCATGGCCCCATTACAAGAATATAGGAATCTCTCTAGAAAAATAGTAGTTCCTATCCAATATCGACATATATTTCTTTTCATCACGCTAGCCTTGAAACCGTTTACACGGTCAAACCAGCAACAGCCTTCTCAGCGTCAGCAACAACGGTGGCAGCCGCAGAGTCTCCGCCCGTGCTTGGGGTTCCAGACTTGGCGAATGCTTGCTGTTAATCGTAGAAGAAAACGGTATTAGTATGCGTAATAAATGATGTAGGGTACTAGGCGGGTTTAAAATCACGTACCTCGAAGTCGTAGATGATATCATCGATGTGCTCGATACCGACGCTAACTCTGATGAGATCAGGGGTGACACCAGAAGCGATTTGCTCTTCCTTGGTCAGCTGGGTGTGTGTGGTAGCGGTAGGGCTGATGACGAGAGTCCTATTTGGTTTCATGATAGTTTTAGTATGCATAATAATAATCTGATGCTGGTGTCTTCCGGCGCAAAGCACTTACTTGGCGTCTCCGACACTATATGATAAAAGAAGTCAGTCAGTTGCATGATCTTTAGGAGGTATGGGAGATTAATATGGGAGCATACTTGGCAAGGTTGGATGCGAGCTTGAGGTTATCGACGAGAATACGGCCAGCGTCTTCTCCTCCCTTGATACCGAATGAAAGAACACCGCCAAATCCTCGGGATGGGTCGAGATATTTCTTGGCAACTGGATCAACTATATTAGCAAAGGGTCCCTAGTGAATAGCCAAGCACTAAATACTTACACGCGTGAGATGGGTGGCTTTCAAGACCTGGATATGAGACCCACGAACTTAATGAAGAAGAAAATGGTCAGTTTTATCTAATCCCCACGAGATGGAAAGTCAATCGAGAGCTTACACTGAGTCGTGCTTCTCAAGCCACTGTTATAGAACACGGTTAGTGAGCAATCCTCCAACAAGCCCCATATAGCCATGGAGATCAAATACCTTAGCGAGTGTAAGCGCATTGCTGCAGTGCCTCTCGACACGAAGGGAAAGAGTCTCAAGACCAGTGATCAACAGGAAGGCACCGAATGGGTTCAATGCGGAACCGAGATCACGGAGAACATCAACTCTGACTCTGATAGCGTAAGAGATTGGGCCGAAGGTCTTCCAGAAGTTAAGGCCGTGGTAACCGGGTGCGGGATCAGTGAATTGGGGGAATCGGTCGTAGTTCTTGCCCCAGTCGAACTTTCCGGAGTCGACGATGACACCGGCGATTGCTGTGCGTTTGAAGGTGTGGGGTTAGTCGCTGTACTTCCTTTTCGTGGTCAGGATAGATGTCGGAGCGACTTACTGTTTCCGTGGCCGCCAATCCATTTTGTGGCAGAGTGAACGACGATATCAGCACCGTGTTCAATCGGCCTGATCAAGTAACCACCAGCGCCGAAGGTATTGTCGACAACTTCAAATATACATATCAGTAAAATCCCACACTAAACTTGATGCACCGACTGAAACATACCGAGTGGGATTCCGGCAGCGTGAGCGATATCCGCAATAGCCTTGATATCTGGAATATTGTACTTCGGGTTTCCGATGGACTCGATGTATACGGCTTTGGTCTTGCTATCAATGGCGGCGGCGATATCCTCTGGCTTGTCTCCGTTGACAAACTTAACGTTGATTCCTGGGGGTATAGCGGGTTAGTCTTTCGCCTGTGAAGATATGTACGTTGGGTATGAATTTTTACCTAATCTTGGAAATAAGACCTTGAATTGATTGTGGGTGCCGCCGTAGAGGTAGGATGTCGAAACAATGTTGTCTCCGGCGTGAGCCTTCGCTGGCGTATTAGATGACCTTTCACCCGATTTAAAGGACTTTGAAGAGCCTTACCAAGGCAAAAATGGCCATAGCCTGGGCGGATTGGCCGCTGGATGCCGCCTATACCAAGTACAGTTAACCAAACCGAATCCCACACCATCTGTCACGAGTAATCCGGTATACTTACAACAGCAGCTACACCACCCTCAAGAGCGGCGATTCTCTTTTCGAACACATCGACTGTTGGCTATTTGGTGTATAGATAAAATGCGTTAGCAAGGGAATATGCGCAAGCAGAAAACAGGAATCGTGCGTCTTACGTTCATGATCCTGGAGTAGATGTTTCCGAACTCCTGGAGGGCGAACAGACGTGCGCCATGGGCGGAGTCATTGAAGACGAAGGACTAGGTAAAGATATTAGTCTTTTGTGTATATACGGGAGAGATAGGTAGGCGTACTGTCGAGGCGTAGATTGGAACGGCTTTAACGATTCGGATCCGAAGTTAGTTATCGGTTTAACAGCCAGCAAGTCTAAAATATATATCGGCCATACCTCGAGCATTGGTGGCTGGGTCGGGCTCTTGTCTGTATCGAACACAACCGGCGTTCATCAGTATATGGTCGTGAGGCTCGGCTGACTGGGCCTATTTCATGATGAGATCCTTACCCAGCATGGAGCTGCAAAGTCTCAAACTTTGGCTTGTGTTCCGCGGCCATTATTTCTGATCGATTGGGGTTTATATCGAGATAAAGGTCTTGGTTTCCGGTAGCGTGGAGTTAACGGTGGAACTACTATGCGCAACTAGTGGTTAGGATCGATTATCTCCAGAGCTTATGCGTTGACACAGCAAAAAATGCAACAAAGGCATATATTTTCAGGACGGACGACGAAGACGACCTCTTTTGAAAACAATTGGAAATAACAGCAAGACTTGAACTTGGATATTCTGAAGTATCGTATCAGTAGGTGGGGGCTCGCAATCCGACCCCTCATCTGTGGTCTGATAGATAGATGGTTTTGACGCCAACATTTTAGCATGGTGCGGCTGCAAGTAGCATGCTATAAACCGTTGGAATTGCGCGATAACTAGCACAACCGAACAGAAAGCTTCGGATGCTCGAAGCTTAATATGACGTAACCCGATGCGCACACATCGGAAAAACTCATTGATAAAATGATGAGGCATTGTGCGAGAGCATATACGGTTTCGTATGGATTGAACCATATAATTTATTTTATTTTCCAACTGCACAATGTCGGAACTGGGGAGCAGAGAATAGTGACAGGGGAAAGAAAAACTCGAGCCGGCGAGTTTTCACTCACATAGAGAAACTCGAGGCCGCACTAATCAAATTTCCTGAGAAAAAAGGGCGCAAAAAAAGAGATTTCAGACGGAGAACGCTGGCGATCGTGAGGAGGATGATGGGCGACTACTGTGAATTGAAACCGACGAGAGAGAGGGGCGCGGGGGGGGCTTATATAAGTTGAATCCGTCACTGTCTACGCTATACTCCAAGCTCTTACGCTTTAGTTTCTCTCATCTCACTTTTTTCTTTTATTTTTTCTTTTAAATTTTCACGGAAGGACGAATCTCAGGAAGGAATTGGCATAGTATCATGCCATGTTCAGGGTACAGAGACATCCGATGCGGAGACCAGACGGCCGCGGTTTGTCAACTGTCGCCCATCGTGGAGGTCGTCAGAGCATCCTTTTGGGATGATTTCCAATTAGAGATGCTTTTGTGGACGCCGAAGTCAATCACGCCATCGATATAGCCTTTTTCGCCTTGGTTGGAGCGCAGGCCTCGGCAAGAAAAGCCAATCAGGAGGCCCTGACTGGGACAGCCTGGGCCCGGGAGATTATGTAACTCCAAGGTATCCATCCCGTGCAGTGGTTTGGCTGTTAGTAAAGGAGCAGAGGGGCGGATGGGGTCCAGCTGCACTGTGGGCCTCCCGTGCGATTGTGGCCCCGCATTTTGACGATTGATTCGGACCAAGGAAAGAATCAACCCCCGCATGGAGCCGATCGAATTGGCAAGCTGTAGCTCCCATCCACCGTAGATGTAGTCAGTCCTATGCGCATGTACAGATGTACCTGTACCTGTCCTTGGAGCAATTGACGGGACTGGTAACCAAGCGACAGTTGCAAGTGCAAGTGTGCCTGTGCGTTGTTCCCCACAGCCTGCTTCCATGCCACCACTCCGAGACTGAAAAAGTACCCAACCAACAAACCACCAAACAAACCTTTCCAACAGCTGCCCCTCCCACCGACATTCAACCCAAGCTTCAACCAGGTACGTGACTAAGCTCCCTCAGCTGCCTCCGAGTCTGGATCACGCGTGTTTCTGCCTGCAATTGCTGTTTCTCCTGTTGTTATTTTTGGTTGCCCGGCGCCAGCCTGTATGTACCCCTCATTTTTTACCTTCTTCGCATTGTCCCGCGTCTCTGAGCTGCCTGGCCTGGTAACCTACCCAGCACACGCGAATTTCAACCCGATCGAAGAAGAAAAGAAGGACGAGAAGGAAGGAGAGGAAGAAGCTGACCGTTGATATCTCCGCCCAGCAGCACGCGTAAAACCCTCTCAGCAAATTACCCAAACCTCTAAAAATGTCCACATACGACGACGCCATGGACACTTCCCCCGATAAGGGCAAAGGCAAGCTCCAGGACGATCCCATTGCCGACCCTGCCACCCTCGAGGAGGATGACGATGACGAAGGGGAGGAGGAGGAAACCTTCGATGAACATGTAGGTCCACCACTTTCCCTCAATTGGAACATTCAGCTAGCTCTCCAGCCTGCTAGTGGACCCGAAGCCAAATTTCAACTGTTTTACTAACACTTTGGTCTCTTCGCGAAACAAATAGGCATTGCCAGCAGGTACTTGTTGACGCGAGGCTTGATCCATTAACACATTTCTAAAACTCTCTCACAGATGTCGAGGATGATCCTTTGGAGGAGATCGATACCGAGAACATCGTCAGCGGCGGCCGTACCCGTGGCAAGGTCATCAACTACGCCGAGGTCGACCAAACCGGTCTCGACGATGACGATGATGACGATGACGACTTCCATGAGAAGCCTGCCCCTAAGGAGCACGACGTCGATAAGATGGAGGAATAGAGCATAGACCACCAGAACACCATTGTTTTCATAGACGGTTAACGTGTGTACTCTCGGGTCTCTTTTTCTTCTACTTCTTGTCACGACGGTAATCTCAATGTTTTCCCTTCCTAACCGCTTTTCTCGAATCAAAAGCCATCTTCAAAGGCGCAAATGGGTTACAAGGCGCGCGGTTTCGGAACCACTAAGCGGCCTTTTTCAGCACCGGTTTTTCTCATGTTTTTACTTCATATTTTTCACTTCTCTCCTTTTTTTATTAGGTATTACTACTTTCCCTTACACCTGGAAAGAAAGGAAGGAAGGGTCCGGAAAGGGATGAAATGGAAAGGATTTCAAAGCCTCTGCATAGCGATTAACCTCACCTGTTCCCTGTCACTGATATCGATATCACGAGCAAGGAAGACGAGAATGTACTTTACTCCCAACCCCCTACCATGCAATGGAACAGTAGCTTCGCTACCCAATCGCCCGTACATACACACCCACGTACCTACCAAAGACATATAATCGATCCATCTATTGCATCCTGCCATGCTATGCCATGCCATGTGGGTGGTGGGTGGTTATAGCTATCTGCGGCTGTGTTGGCCTTACATAATCGCGCGGCTGCACCCAGCAAAAAAACGTCCAGTTCGACCCGGGTTCCTGTGGCAAAGGACGTGACAAGCCCGTTCCCAAGCCAGCCCGGCGGCATCTTTAACTCCAGGCCAGCTTGCAACGCGCTGCTTTTCCCAGGCCTCAACAAAATAATCCCCGATCAAAAACTCCACATCCCCCACCGCTACCCTTCGACATCGCAGAAACTGAAGAAAGAAGGAGGAAAGGGGACCGATCCATATGCATAGATGACTTCCAGGTACTCCATATACTTGCTCTCTACAACTACAGATTGCTTCTCGAATACATGGGGTTTTTTATACCCTTTGAATTCCAATAGTGGCTAACCCCTGTGGCACGTGCGATGCGTATTGAATAGGTACGGAGGTCTCCATCAGCGCGATGGTCGACCGACAGGTCACGACGGCTACGATTCCAACCCCGGATTAGGAGTTCCCACGGGAGGATATCGTCCTGCGACGCCGAATACTAGGTGCGCCGTGGTCTCCTTCCTCGTTGCACCCAATTACTCGCCCGAAGACACAATCCCATCAATTGTCCCGCAGAGCAATTGGAGTTTATCAAAACCGAAATACTTGCAAAAAGGGAGAAAGGACTAATGATGGAATTTTTTTGCCAAAAATGTTTAGAGGCCAATACAGCCACGCTGTCCTCGACGAATTGGAGTCGCAGAATGACGCGGCCATAGAGGCCATGAGTGCCAAAGTGCGGATGTTGAAGGATGTACGTATACCTCCATCTCCCTTCTCCACTTGTCACTGGAACCACAAGTGGGGTGCAGCTCCAGCCGCAGGATCTTACTTCTAGAATGTTTTCCAAACCTAAATATAACAGTTATCGCTGACAGCTGCCATTTTGTCACCCTATGCAGATAACAACCGCTATCGGCGTGGACGTTAGAGATTCAACTACAATGATCAATTCAATGGTAAAAAACCCCGCCAATTGCTACAATTATCACATCCAACCCCGTCATCATCCGGAAACCAGCTAGCTAGCTAGATAAATATCTATTTGGAATGCCGTTTTTCTCACCCTTTGCAGCACTAACCTTGTCTCATATCCTCCAGAACGATACATTCGAAGGCACACGTCTCAAACTCCGGGGGACGATGAACCGCATGTTACGTATGGCCGAGAACACGGGCGTGGGCTGGAAGACCTGGATTGCGTTTTTCGGCGCCGTCTCTTTGCTATTTTGGTACGTTTGGTTGTTTTAGTAAGAAAATGAATTCGAGATCTGCCCCGGGGAAAGGGTATATGTAGTACATATGTATACTACCCCGGAGGGTTTATCGTCTTTTTTACCAACGGGACAAGAAAGGAGCATGGGTATTTATGGCGTCCCTGAATTACATACATACAGGTCCGGGCGTGTGTGTAGTCCTTTTTTTCGTTTATTGCTTCTGCTGTTACTTTGTCCAGTTGAGATTGGTTGTAATATTATAGACGGTATTTTATGATGTATCATTTTTTTTCTTCTCCAGAGTTCTTTGATGCATATATGATCTGGCCTACTCTCGGATCCAGATCTGGCTGCCCATCCAAATGTGCATGTATGACAAAGGCGCATAAGATGAGATCGAGATAGATCTCCAAGGTATAGTGCGGTTCTGGAACTCGCATAAACCAAAACGATCTCGCACTAAGATATCCGGCATCCCACTAGAAGCCTAGGAAAGATCTCAAGATATCCCGGATTCGTTAAAGCTCAAAAAGAGAGTATATAATTGGTTTACAAGTCCAATACCCTAACATCCATCCATCGAAAAATACAGGATATCGCAAGAAAGGAAGCGCAGGAAAAGGGGAAGAACAGCAGAATTCCAACATCAAGAAACAAAAGGGAAAAAAATAAGCCAGAGCACCCTTTCTTAATACCTAAAAGCCAAAAGAGGAGCCTAGAATACAATATCAAGAGTTCGTTTTTCTTTCATCCTTCTCATCAAGAAAAGGGAGGCCGGAGGGGATCGGGAGTTTTTGCATCCATTGATTTTCTTCTTTTTTTTTTGTCTCTTCTCTTTTCACTTTGCTTATGTCCTTTCCAATAAAAAAAGCGAAGCATCTAAGTGTTATCTCCAAGAACTCCAGGAAAAACCCTCAAAGGCTGGGAATAAAACGAAGATATGAAGTTTAACGGTCAACAGTCGTTTTCAAGGGATGCTTCATCCGCCCACCCCCCGCTCCTCTTTCCTTCTTCTTCTTCTCCTCCATCTGCCCTTTTCCCTTCTCGCAAAAGATACATAGAAAGTAAAAAGGTCTCTGTTCTCGGGTTTCCTTCTTCAGCAGCACTTGCCGCCACCCTGGTCATTCCTAGGCTGTTCGGACAGAGGAATACCGGCGTGTGGGACTGAGCTGGTTTCCTGGCCGTCCGGCAGCACCTTGCTGGAGACGATTCGGTAGATCTCTAAACGAAAAGAAAGCACATGTTTTAGCCACTGATCGATGCTACGGCTGCTTGAGGTGCGGGTGGGAAGCGCGCTGTACCTGTCAGGATATTCTGGAACGCAAGCTCGACGTTCGAGGCGTCGAGAGCGGATGTTTCGATGAACGATAGGTGGTTTTCAGCTAGAACAATCCAAGCCGGTTAGTCTTTACTGGTAATCCTCGATCTACTTCGAGGGAAAGAGGAGAGAACCAACCGGCGAAAGCCTTGGCCTCATCAGTAGTAACGGCTCGAAGGTGCCTCAAATCGCTCTTGTTCCCGACAAGCATGATGACAATGTTTGAATCGGCATGATCTCTGAGCTCCTTCAACCATCTGGTGACATTCTCATAGGTGATATGTTTGGATATGTCGTAGACTAGAAGGGCGCCTACAGCGCCACGGTAGTAAGCCGAGGTAATAGCACGGTAGCGTTCCTGACCAGCTGTATCCCAGATCTGTGCCTTGATGGTTTTCGAGTCAACTTGGATGGATCGTGTGGCGAATTCGACACCGATGGTGGACTTGGAGTCCATGTTGAACTCGTTTCGGGTGAAACGGCTGAGAAGGTTGGATTTGCCGACTCCCGAATCCCCGATGAGGACAACTGTGGAGGTGGCATCGTTAGTATGGTTTTGTCAATGGAAACGGTTGGATCGCGGAGGAGAGGGTGAGGCGTGGTCACGGAAGGACTCGAGAGTTCGCTGTGATGCGCGGAGGTGGAAGGAACCGGGGATAGTGGTTCGGTGGTCAAAACGAAGAAGAAGGGGGCTTGTGGTCGAGTGATGTACCTTTGAACAAGAACTAGAAGCCGTAAGAAGAAAGCGTTAGTCATAGGGAAGCTAGACGGGTCCGAAGCCCTTCTGGACCGGAGATGGGAGTGGGGCGACATCATGATCTGCCGCGAAGAAGAAGTCCAAGTCCTATCGCCACTAGTATCTCTCGCGAGAAACAAAGGCACGAGGGAAAGTAAGGAGAGAGTATACGTACATCATATTCGTCGCTCGCCATGGTTTCAATGTAAGTAGCTTTGCTTCGACAAAAAATAAAAGGATTCGAGTCGAGGATAGCGTTCGACGGAGAACTAGAGGCACGCGAACGAGAGGTGTAAGTAAGTTTTAAGCAGGTCAAGCAGGTCGGACAGTAAAAACTGTGTGTAGCAGGAGGAAAGTATTGGTGTAGGTGGAAGGTAATAAGTGTGGATGGGAGGTATGGATGGAGCTATGCCAGGCAGGTATGCAGGATGGCAAAAGATGTCGGGGGTGCAGGCGAGCTGCTGATAAGCTCCCACAGCACAGCACAGACCGGACCCAAGCTTGGGAGCTGCGGGAGGCCTGGTAGCTGGAGGAGGTTTCAAGGACCGGAGATGGTAGGATTTAATTTACCTCGGACGACAGGAGCTTTACGGGCTTACACAAACGATGAAAACGACGACGGAGGCTTTGCGATGGGACTACTTGGATGAGGAGGTGATGGTGGTAGTGGTGGTGGTGGTGATGATGGAGATGTGTTTCGAACAGACAGTTAGACGACCGGAGTGGCAGAGAACCAAAGCTTAACCTCGCTCCACCCACACAGAATAACCGCAGGGCCAGTACGAATCGATATCAATGGATTCAAAGGAGTGAGTCTCGCATGCACATGTCAACCGCTATTGTTTTCTTCTTCCTCTGCTCGACTTCGCCCGATCGCTGAAATTTCTCACGCAAAAGTCGCTGTCCTGAGGGAAGGAACAGCCTCGAAGGGACCTGTCCCGTGCTAGCGCCCTTTTCCCACTTGAGAAATCCTCCAAACGGGTTAATTACTTCCTCTCTGGATTATCCAACAAAGCCTCCGCATCTGCTTCCTACTCGTCCCGAATGGGGTCGTTCCGACTCGGGCGACAGTGCATGGCATGTTCTGTAGGATTTAAGCTAGGTGGGTACGTATACTGGCCGGGTATACCAGACATCGTTGTCCTATAGATGCATTCTAGCTGCCTCGACCGATTCTTATGACATCGATCGGATCGCGCGAGCTGTGGAGCCGGCTTCGAACGAACCGGATCGTGCATTTGCATCGTAGATTAAACATGTCACAGGTACTATAAGTACCCTCTGTCTTATCTACGGTGGGTCTCTCCTGTGTCGTTTTTAGTCACATATTCGATGCCCTTTTGAAAGTACCATGCTGTATGTCTCCAATTTGCATACACAGCCGCTATTAATGAGAAGGGTTAAAAGCGTGGAAAGACGGAGGGAAAAACGGAGAACGTTAACGCCAAAAACGAATGGTACAGCAATGGCCACCAGCATAACTCCACCGTAGAAGCATATCAAGCGCCCCCAGCAGCCGCAATCCTTTGGTCTCCGTCGTTCTCACTCCCCAACCCACCGTGCTCCATTTCCTCCGCGGCAAAGGCAGCTTGGAATGCGCCTTGCTGTCCTCGAGCAAAGTAGATTGGCGGTTGTTCAAATTTCGCAGCAGCCGCGTTTACAAGAATATGTTTAATCGACGACCCTTGAAGAGGAAGCGGATAATTGGTATTAGCCAGACCTCGCTGATATAATGAATACTTGGTGTGAGGAGGGGAGCATTACCTGGTGCTTCAAACATTGCGTCCGATAACAATCTTTCCAGAACAGTCCTCAATGCCCTCGCGCCTGTTTACTGTTAGTATCATGCCCTTCCATAGCATAAAGAACAAGCAGACGGCCACTCACCAGTATCCATCGTCAAAGCCGTCCTAGCTATCTGTCTCAAAGCCGACGATGTAAACTTCAACTCCACGCTACTCATATTGAACAACTCTTCATACTGTCTCAACAAGCTGTTGCGAGGCTCCGAAAGCACTCTCACCAAGGTCTCCTCATCAAAAACATCCAACGCGGCCAACACGGGTACCCTCCCGATAAACTCGGGAAGGAATCCAAAGGATATCAGATCCCTTGGTTCCGCGAACTCGAGGACGTTGATTTTCCGTTGCTTGATAACCGAGGGCATGTGTTTTGAACCTGACTCGTTTTCCGTGGATGTGAAGTAAGTATTGTAGAGCTTTTGGAGTTCTCTTACGGTTTCTGGTGGTATGGCGTTTGCGTCGGACTGACTGGCTCGAACCGGAGCGTTGAATCCCATTGAATGTTTCGATATTCTATCGAGGACATTCTTGTTGAGGCCTATGGCGATGTCAGTATTCAAGGGAATATTCAAAATCAGTTTTGTAACTTTGACATACCGTTGAACGCTCCACACAGAATAAACAGAATATTGCTTGTATCTGCCCCGTATTCCATTAATACATCTATTCCTCCGGGTTTTTGAAGCTGAACACCTACCAATCGTATGAACCTCGCCTCTGCCACCGGGGCTCCCGCCAGAAGGCCCAGATCCGAACCCTCCAAAGTTTTGGAAGGGTGATGTAGGCCCGCCTCCCGGGAACCCCGAAGGCGTACCAGCCGAGTGATGCGGCGGCTGCTGCTTCGGTCTCGAGTTCGTAATCTGCAACGTCGTCCCTTCCAATATCTTCAACAAGGCCTGCTGTACACCCTCTCCGGAGACGTCTCTGCCATGCGACATGGCTTTCGTAGATGCTATTTTGTCGACTTCATCTAGGCATATAATCCCTGTTTCTGCCCTTCTAACGTCCCAATTACAGGATGCAAGAAGTCGCTGGACGCAAACGTCAACGTCTTCACCGACGTAGCCTGCTTGCGTGAATGCCGTACAGTCGCTTCTGTAAGGATATTAGCCGATGTTCAAAAGACACTTCAGGTGCACCGGGACATCATACATCGAAAATGGGACATCCAAAATCCTGGCTAGAGTCCTAGGTAAAAGATACAATGTTAGCTAGCCATATATGCACCGACAACGGGTCTCCAAGTCCATACTTCGCAATCAAAGTCTTCCCCGTCCCGGAAGGTCCGATTATCAGACAATTGCTCTTCTGCAACTCCACGGGAGGCTCAAGACTCTCCTTCGAAGGCATCGGCGCCTCCACATGGAACGGCTGCGGAAAAGGCTGCGTAGCCTGCTGACCCGGATATTCCTCTAACCCTCTCCATAAACCCACGGTCAGCAACCAATTCCCCTCCTCAACAGGATGCAATATACCATCAACCCACCTTCAACAGGATGCACCTCCAACCCCGCCAAACTACTCCTCAAACTCTCAGCATTCTCATCCTCCCGTCTCCTCATAGACTGCACCCTCAAATAATGATTATAAACCGCCGCACTAACAACCCTCTTCGCCCTACTCTGCGAAATCACATAACTATCCAAAAACCTCTTCAACGATCTCGGCGTAATCCCCTTCCCAAGCACCCCAGCCTTCCCGAGAGGTCCCTGAACCGGTCCATTAACGGTCACAGTGCTCGTAAATCCGCTGGTGAAGTCAGAGGTATTGTAGAACCGACGTTGGGTTGGCGAGGAGCCTGTGCCCAGTGTGATATGCGATGACAGGGGTGATAGTGGTAATCGTGCTTGTGGTGAGGTGATGCTACTGCTGTTGCGGATGCTCCGGGTTGTGCACCGCGGCTGCTGCCGCTGCAGCTGTGTAAACGGTATGCGCAGGTGGTGGCGGCGGGAAAGAGCGTCCCATCTCCGCTTCATGATGAATCTTGGATGCAATCCCGCATCAAAAATGCGAAAGCGATTGAAAAGAAAGAACTACACTCCCATGCGATGACACGATGATGGTGATTGAATGATTGATGTTTTTAGAATCTAAGATATACTCGAGCAAGGACATTCATTTGTCCAGTCGTCCGGCACCGGCAGCCTGGTTACGAAATGGGAGTTTGGGCCCGCCCGCGTTGTTAATGTGGTGTGAATCATCCCAGAACGAGCTGCTTTAGCCTCATCCGTCAATGCTTAATCGGCGCGCTGATAGCGTTGGATACGAGGCTGGGTGTATTCATGCAGCGTGAGAGATAAGCTGGTAGCCTTGTGCACAGCTCGGGTGCAGTCACAGGTGCACAATTAAGTGTGTATGGAAGTATGTATTCAAGGATAGATCATATAAATACAGTGCTGGAATAGACTGCTATAACAACCGTGAGTAACAGTGAAATCTAATCGTTGCCTGAAGAACGCCTGCAGGAGCCTCCCATGAAACTTTGGAAAGGATAAAGAACAACATTGCCGGAATCGAAGCCATGCATCGTAAAAGCAGAAACCCATAAAGACGTAGACACAGAGGATGGATACACGACCGGGGGAATCTAGATGACAAAAGGAAACTTCGCCATCCTAAGCAAGGAGATACTCAAAATTAAAACCCATCAAACGCCATTTGCGCCTCCTGGCAGTACCTGCCATCCGAATTGTCGCTGGCCGCACAGATCAAACAGGCATCCACAATGTTCGCCAACGACCTTTCCGCCGTTCCCAGAATCGTCCACCCGATCGTTCCAGCCAGTAATCCAACAACGTAACCGTAAAGACTTCCCCCGTTCGTGATATGCGCCGTTCGAACCCATGCACCGAGACCTAATGCCAGAGATGTCATCCACCTTGCGGCGTGTAGAAGCATTTTTGCAAGACGGTAAGCGTTTCGCGTGTGATTGTCCTTTGCGCCAGCCCCAGATGCGATACTGACAAGTCTCATCTGATTGATTTGCCTGGATGCGTGGACAAGAGGTAATGAATGGATGGAGCCGTATGTTACGGCCAGTGGGTCCGAAAGCGCGGCAATTGGTGATGCGACAATGTTAAAGCACAGAAGATGAGCGAACGAGGCTATACGGCTGGGTAAAACGAGAAGCGGTAGCCGAATCATCAACGTTACGAACGATGAGAAGCAAACCGTGCCAAACATAGTAGTCAGGGCGTGCTGTGTCGCGGCGGAGAATGTTGCGGTCGGGGAGAACGTGCGTGCGGACTTGCGGTAAAAGTACCAGTGCGAGACCGTGGCCGATATCGTGATCCTGTCAAATGTTAGTTGCGGGAACGACACTGGGCCTTTGCATTAAAGTATAAGCTCACCTCTGAAGATTGGACAGTATATTGAGTGTCCACAGATATACGACCACAAAGAAACTACCCAAAATCCACCCAGATCCATCCATCTTCCACACAGGGACGCCCCCGATTATAGTGCTCCTCCCGTTCAAAAACACCCTGATAACCAAAAACAACCATATCCAACTGAAAGCAATTGTCGTAATCAAGACAAACAACCCACATAGTAACAAAGCTGGATTTTCGACGAAGATAGTAAGAGCGAGCTGAAGAATTGACGTGGCTTTGTGAAGAGCCTGGCGTCCGCGATAGAGTAGATAGACCCAAAAGATGGCCAAACACAGTGGTAGCAAGCTAGTGAGCCTCATAACATGATCCTGGAAAGAGTTACCTTTCCATGGACCCTTCAGCGAAGTCACCAGTGGGTATATCGTCAATGCGATCATGACGGCTGGGACCGAAACAACTAGCAGGTATAGAAGTGGCTTGATGAAGTATTTCAGACAAAGCATCCATACGAAAGCTACGCATATCGTCACCAGTGTGTCAACCGCTAGAAGGGGTATGGCTCGGTTTAGGACGGTGTATATCGAATCTCCGATGGGTAGACCTCTTGGTTCTTCGTTGTGCAGCCAGACGATGAAGGCGGTAGCGAACATGCAAGCCATTGACATGCCGTAGAATTTGGCCCACATCCGATCGTGAAGAGGAGGAGCTAGCGGATTCTGGTCCACCGGTTGCGGAATCTATCCGGTTTAGTTAGCCCTTTGACCTGTCAAGAAAAATGGCACCGTTTCCAGCTTACGGTATCCGGGGGGTCGGCTTCCTCATTTTCCCTGTCTCCGAGGTCGTGGGCTGGATTTAGAGGTTCGTGAGGATTATTCTGTCCCTCTTCATCATTTTGGTCCGTATACGGCTTCCCAGTTGGGTCGAAGAAAGGCCTCGTCCGTCCTGCATTCTGCGGCCGGAATTTCTGTATCGGCGGGTGTATTGGGTCTTCGACTTCTCTCGACGCCTCCGAGTACGAATCCACCCGACCGGCCTGGTAAAATGATGTTAGGATGTCTCTCGAATAGTATTTAAAACGAATCCTTTTGTAGTCGTCATACAGAACTTAACAGGCCACCCTCGTGACCTTCCCGCCTCAGTTCGGCTTCCCCCAAGCTGACGTCAACCAGGTGATTACCACCGCCGGTCTCCGTAGCATCGCTCGAGGTCGAATTTGCAGAGTGGCCTGGATTCCAACTACTCCTTATACCGTCGTTCACCGACCCTGTATCGCTGTCATTCCGCTCCTCTTCATCCTGGTCGGTAGAATAGTACAGGTTCCTCCGGCTCTTCTGTAAAGCGTAGATGGCTGAGACTTCCTGATCGTGCTCCCGGTCGTCGGTAGGATAGTCGGCTGCTGAGAAGAAAAGAGGCGCATTGCTGGCTGGGTATAGGCTTTGCCGTCCTGCGTCCCGTAGGTTGGACCGAGCTAGGAAGCGTGACGCATCTACGCCGAACGGGTTGTCATTACGTGAGTGCTGAAGCTACGGCCGAAACAAAGCGGAGATGGGAAGTTGGACTTACACTCCGAGAACATCCTGAAAGGCGATAAGTAAAAGGCGGATTAAGGGACAGCCGGAGCCCTTTGGAGAAGCTGTGAAGCGTCGCTGCTTGCTGCTGATGGTGTGTTTGGGCGTGGGAGGGTTTTCGGAGGAGGGTGATGAAATGGGTTTTGTTTGTTCGGAATCCGTGACTACGAGCTACTCACGGCGGACTGACTAAGACGAGAGCGGTGTGATGCTATCATGCAAAACAGGCTTGGAACCGAGCTGGATCCTGGCCAGTCACGTCCCAGGCGCATGTCCTCGCTGGGTCACCGGACGGAGTGGGACTAGTCGGGGCCGTAGTGCCATCTCGGACTCAGCTAAGGCTTCTGCCGATGTATTATATCGATACCGCTGTATACTATCGATTCAGGATATAAAAATAGAGTATGTAGACAGGCAAAGTAAGCTAAGAACAGCACTGCGAATCCGTCTGCCTGTGCACCGTCCTGCGACTGTCGGTCCCCAGCTTGACCCTCAGCCCTGTATTCTTGCCCTTGGGATCGTAAACCCCGTCTCTGATGTTCCGATATATCTCCTCCGCTACCTCCACAAATGCCCTTTCCACCGACTCTCCGGTCTTCGCGCTCGTTTCAACGTGGAACTTGATATCGTTTTCCTTAGCCCACGCTGCCGCCTCTGCGGTTTCGACCTGTCGTCTGTCCGCTAAATCGCACTTGTTCCCGACCAGGACTATTGATATGTGGGGTTCTCCGAGCTCCCGTAGGTCGGATAGCCAGCGCTGGACGTGGGTGAGGGTTTCCCTGCGGGTGATGTCGTAGACTAGAAGTGCACCCGTTGCATTTCGGATGTATGAATTTGTTACAGATCGATATTGCTTTGTCCGGGTACGTCAGCCTCTCGGTCGCAGCTCTGTGTATGGGCATACGATAGGGTGTAGATACCTCTTGTCCAGCTGTGTCCCAAATCTGAAGCTTTATCTTCTTGCCATCATCGACATCGACTGGTCACGATAGCATCTTTTAGCTCAAGCTAGCCAAACAACTACTTTATAGCTTGAACAGGCTACAAACCAACTCGAGAATCAAGCTCGACCCCAATCGTGACATCAGTTGTATTGAAACGACCTTCACATAGTCGCACCGTTAACTGCGACAAAGTGTGTTAGTGCTGGCTAATGCTCTGTGACGAGGGGAGAAGGACGAACCGAGCTCTTCCCGGTCCCGGAATCCCCAAGACAGATAACTTTCTAGAAAAAGACAGGGGTGTTAGTGATATTTACGGTATGCTTTGTGTGTGTAAATGGAAGGGGGTACTTTACAGCGATGTAATCCCATGGTGCGTTCGACATTGCGGTGTCTTGATCATGAGATGGTAAGGATCTCGAGATGGGATTTGTGAGTGCGCAGGTGAGGCATACGGATATCGAATCGCTTAGAGCTGGCTGTCGGGGCTCTTAAAGCCAGGCACCAATGCGCAAAACTGGCAGTTCGTGACACCGGAGCTGAGGTGTAAAGTTGACATACGTAATGGATACAGTACTCAGGCTAGAAAGAAGCGAAGTAGCGTTTCTTCTTCTGATTTCGCTGGGAATTCAATATTCTGATGTTTGGCGGCCTTGTTAATCGGGTTCGTTTGGGTGGATGATAAACTTCCAGTAAACACATTCTACGACTGCCACTTTATAGTATAATGGAAAGAAACCCCACGCCGTATTTATAGTGTACTTTACAATTTCGTATGGGCGGTTAGGCCCTTGAGCTGGTATCATAATCGTTGATTCATTCTATATGCTGTAACATCAGATCTATAACTCCGCGGCCGTAGCTGGCTTCCCGAACCAGTGCCTGATATCATTACCTGACGCTGACATCAAAGCACCGATATCTCTATTCCCTTCATCGTCATTTTCAGGCCAGTCGACGGTTTCGGCATCGTTCTTGAGCATGTTCGCCGCCGTGGACCATGAAAACCTAGTCTCGGAGCCCCACCCAAAGAGACCGTCCATCGACCCTTTCAGGTACGTCACCGTCTTTGGGTCGGAAGGGTAACCGGACCCGGTGTTCGGGGCATTCCCATTACCCGACGCTAGCTTGAAATACTCTTCAAGTGCAAAATCTCTGGTGACCTTCGCACAAATCGAGGCTACGGACACCGATGGGTATAATGAATCGGCTTTCTTGGAGACCGTAACTTTGCATGATGGGAATCTCCGCTGTAGCTTTGCTTGATATGTAGCGGCCGGTCCGACGGTATCGACGAAAACCTGGAGAAGTAGTGTCAGACTCTCGACTTCATAGACATGATATTTCAGCATCTCGCCTGTGTCCTGCGTACCTCTTTAACGTTGACACCTTTCTTCAAAACCTCATCGATCAGATTCATTGTGGTATCGTGTGCCTGCGCATTCAGGTTGTATGCTCCAACTCCGGCAGGTCTCAACATGCCCGAGCTGATATCCCGTGCAGACATGATTCGCACCGCCCACCCAACGTTGGCGTGAAGTTCTGTCTCCGAAGTACATATTTCCTGTAGAAGATCGCTTCTCACCTGGGCTGTGAGTTTTTTGGAGTCTATTAAGAGAAGCCCGTTAGTAAGCTTTACATTGCAGGAATTTAATAATCATGAGCTGGTAAAGCCTCACCATCGAAACCCTTCCCCGACAGAGACTTCTCGTAATCGGACAGACAGTAGGCTATTCCGTAGACCATGGGACCTAATCAAGACATCCACAAGTATCAACAACCTCATTCTAACCAGTTACCGGCTTATATCGTAGCATATAATTTAGAAGAGCAATGGGGTATTACCAAGGACAGGCCCGCGACCGGCCTCATCCACACCCAGGGTCACCGGAGCCGTCGGGTCATCGCGAACGACACTGGGAATTTCGGTGTGATATGTATACGATTGACCCAGGAATATATCGGTAGCCGATATCGAGGGCAGATCGAATGTCTGTGCACTGGCAGCCTCTTCGACCTCATTGTCGGCAGTATCATCCACGGCAGATGGCTCGGAAACAGCGCTCGGTTCAGCAGCGACGGCAGCGACGGCAGCAGCGGGACGACGAGGAGGCCGGCCTCTCCGTTTGGCAGTCGACATGGCTGAAGTGGTTGGAGCCGGTCAGAAATCGAGAGCTGAGCAGCTGCTGTTGTTTGGCGCGGCAACGCGCGTGGCTGTTGGCTGATATCAACACACAAAACAATGCTCAATGCCTGCCGTCGCGTTTTCTTGTTCCACTCGAACCTCACCTTCTCGTCCTTCACCAACCAGCATCTTCGAGTCCACCCCGCCGAAGGTCATCGAACTCCCTCGTCTCTATCCCGATATACACACCAGCCCAGAATAGCTCAAGAACGGATCATTACATCGAATCATTGAAGACTCTCTCTTCGCTCTCTCCTAGGCTTCGAATAACTATACCATCCCTCGCCGCCCAAGATGGCGCCCACCGCTGCGATAAAGAAGCGGGAGAACATGCACACCGACATCGGCTTTGTTGGGAGGTAAGCATTCCCACCATACAGTAGTGAAGCAGTATTCCCGGTCTGACCGTCCTGCCTGGTTGGTAGAAAAACTGGTTTCACCATCCAAACAGGTCTCGCTCGAGACGACGATGGAATGGAGAATATGAGCGCCTTCTTTTCACCGGCGTCTAATGCAGCAACCTTGCCGAACCTTGCCGACGAAGACTCCGACGACGAATCAATGGGTGGCGTCCACGAAGAGGACCATGGGGATCCCGAGAGCGGCATTGACAGTCCCTCGATTCAGCACTCACGTGGTCATAACGTGTCAGCGCCTGATGGCAGTGCAACCATGGAAATGGAAGATAGTTAGTCACTTGGATTCCTACAACTTTGGCCATACGCCTCGGGAAGTTTACTAAGGCCCCGGTTTAACCAGGCACAGCTAGGAGCGTAACCGCCGCCCTAGAAGCCCGTAAGGGTATCCATACACCAGCAAGACGAAAGTCAATGCACGGCGCCCACGCAACCCCGAACCTCCCCTTATCAAACGTCACACCACAATCAAACCTATCTACACCAGCGATGAGACGTCCAAAGCTCAAGGCAGCAGAAAAAGCTCCCGTATCGCAGTTATCGAAACCATCCAACCAGAATGACCCAACTCGAGACTCGTTTGGCTCGCATAAGGAAAACGTGCCTAATTCGCTCGATTCGAGACAGTCAGACGACACTCGGGATGAAGCCATTGCTCCCCGACCAATCCCACTCGGTGCGCGGGCTAGTGGTCTTCGTGCCGCCGGCGGGCGTGGTAGCAGCATGCTCGTCGCGAAGAGTTTGAAACAAGCCCGCCAGGCTATTACTCCCCCGCCACTGTCGGATTCGGATATGCAAGAAGACGAAGATCCAACTTTAAACGATAGCGAGATGGACGTCATCCCGGCGCGTCTCTCAGAGACAAACCAACATGCACCCGAGAAAGACTCGGCGGAACCGAACGTTGCAGAACAGCCGAGTCAAAAGGCGAAACCAAGCAGAAAAGGGAAGGCCAGTGTGTCAAAAACGATTGACGAACCCGAAAGCGCGCCAGCGAAGACAACATCCAAGCCCGAAAAACCTGCCCCATCGAAGCGAGGACGAAAACCCAAAGCCGCAGCGACGATCGAAGATATCTCGGAACCTGAGGTTGCACCGGCCGAGGAGCTGGATTTTCCGGATGCGGATATCCCGGAGGAGCCTGAAGTAGAAGAAAATACCCTGCCTGAACCTTCACCACCGAAGAAGGGCAGGGGGTTTACAGGCAGGAAGAAGAAGCAAGTCGCGCCTGAGCCAGAGCCAGAGTCGGAAAGCCAACCTTCGAGCAACCCAAGCCAAAAGAGGAGGGGTGGACGACCGAAAAAGAATATTGAACCCGAACCTGAGCAGCATCAAGAACCTGAGCAAGAGGAGGAGCCGGAGCCGGAGCCTATTATTCAAAAATCCAAGGGCCGAGGGAAAAAATCGAAGGTCCAGGATGTACCAGCTCCAAGCAATGGCCCAGAGCCACAGGAGGAGTCGGCGGAGCAATCTCAACCCGAAACCCGCACGGAACAAAGACGAGGCAGGAAGCGTAAGGCGGAAACATTGGGTCCTAACACTGAACCCGATACCCAAGGATCCGCCGCTATAGAGCCGACCGCATCCAAGAAGCGAAAGGGTCCCACGCAGCCAGCGGCCAAACCTGCTGCTAAGAAGTCAAAAACACAGAGCCTCGATATCAATAAAGTAGAAGAAGGAAGTAGGCCCTCACGAGCCCGCCACGCGCCATTGCAGTTCTGGAAGAACGAGAAACTCAACTACAAAGTCGTCGAAAGGAATGAATCGGGATTGGCAGTGACCCTGACTGCGGACGTTGTCCGGGTTGAGGATGAACCTGTTGCGATGAAGAAGAAGGCCCGCCCTTGGCGTCCAGTTGTCGTATCTACTACCGAAAAGGTTAGCAAACGCACGACGAAGAGAAAGTCGAAGGAAATCCGACAGCCCATTGAAGACAGCAGCGGCGAGTCGGAGGGTGAAGAAAGCGAGGACGACTGGGAGCAGGTTGGCAAACTGGTCGGAATGGTCAAAGAATGGAATCCAGATCGGGACGAGGATGATGAAGAAGAGGAAGATGTTGAGTTTGAAGATGGTTAGTTCAAGCAAGAAAATTTGTATCCCCATACCCTCAGTTTACTGACAACATTCTAGAAATTGCGACTTCACGAAATGGAATAGAATTTAAGCCAATCTTTGGCTCTGATTATCTATTCGCCAAGACTCTGGGGAAAGCGCACATGGGGTGTGGAATCCTGGAGCTACAAACTGGGGCTTCTAAGAAACTCAAGAGCAGCGGAAAGATGCAACTCGTCTTTTTCATTCTCAATGGAAAAGTCGAGGCCGAAGTCAATGAGCTCGGGTTCCGTATTTCTCGAGGCGGGCAGTTTCAAGTTCCCCGTGGTAGGTGTCTCCCTTTCTTCAACGAATAGATCCAAGGCTAATACAGAGTGATACGAAGGTAATATGTATAAAATTTGCAACCCGTTCAAAAAGACAGCTCGGATATTCTTCGCGCAAGCGTGCATTCCGGACCCTCAGCCTCAACCTGAGCAAGAGGAGGAGGAGGAGGAGGAGGAGGATTACGAGGATTGATTTCACCCTTCGATCTGGATGTAGGTGTTCAAGGTGCACCTCCCTTCTCTCCATTTCTATTACACCGCCCCCGTGTATTGTATTATCTATAGGTTTTTCTGCTTCTTTTACGTTCGTGCAGGCTCTGGTCCGGCGTTGTGGAGAGGAAATTATTATTATTATTATTATTCTGTTAGGTGGGAACATTCGATTCAGATTCACGAACTATTCATGGCGATTAATGTATTTCTATCACTATCATCCATGATGAAGCCCAGGAGACAGCATCTACGATAGTCCCCCTAGATATCCGACACAATCCAATTTTATATCTCTTCCAAAAGATCCTCGTCGTCCAAGGACTTTGGCGGGAAATCTCCCACCGTGACCCTGTTAGCTCTCACGAAGGTCCCGTGGTTGGATCCAGCCTCGAAGAACCTTACACCATCAATGCTACCGTCGTTTTTCCCCGTCGGCTCATCCAATCTGACACCGACCCACAGGCCCCCCTGGGGAATCTTTTCCACTAAGCCCACATACGCGACCTCACCTCTCCTTCCGGCGGAAATCTCGCCAACGATACACCTCTTACCGACCTTAATACCCTTCTCTTCTATCTCCTTCTCTTCTTCCTCTTCCTTATGCTCGGAGGCAGCGGCCTTTGTAGGATCGAAACGTCCTAGGTGGTTACGTTTCTTCCAGGCGAGGACTGAGTCTGAGAGTTTTTCGTAGTCTTCGGATAGCATTTCGTATTTTTCTACCTGGGAGGTGTCGGTGTAGTTTTCACGGTGGGCGGGGGGACGGGTGTCTGATACCTAGTTCATGTTAACGATTTGATCGTCTAGAGAGAATACTGGTAAAATGTATAGAGCATACGATTAGTTTGGCACCAGCCTCCCACCCTAACTCGGAGACATGGACGGCATCTTCGTCGGCGACGGTTATGAGGTGTAAGGGTGCTGTATCGTGGAGTTGGTAGGAGAGCTGTTGGAAGGATGGACGGATGCCGGTTATGGGTTCTAGTTTTGATTTTAGGGTGGAGAGGGTCCAGGAGGGGGAGATGCGACGTTCGGTGACGGCGTTTTCGGAGGAGACGAGAATTACGATGTCCTTTGGGAGGGAGGAGAGCATTTTGGTGGTTTTTGTACTTTTGTTTTTGATAGAGATCTTGGGTGGGTTTGGACGCGGTGGGTATGGCGGGGTTGAGGTTTTGGAGGGAGGTTTGGTGGGGTTTCGTGGAGACGCGTTTGGGATCCTGCGGGACTGCAGGGATTGGCTGTGTCACGGCCACTTGCATGGCACTAGTATGGAACTAGTACTCGGGATATAAAAGTCGGAGTCTATCCTGAATATCGGGTCCGTTCGATTACTTGATAGATATAGATATTATACATAGAGGTATTGGGTATACGAATCCGTGTATACACCTAGGAGCTTTACAAGCTATGTAGCCCGTTCGACAATAGCCCACCAATTATCCTTCTCGTATCCGGATTTTATAACTTTCCCACCCGCGGACTCCACGTTCTCCTCCAGCTCCCCTTTCTTATAAAGGTGGTAGTATCTCAGAAACGGCTTGGGTTCTTCACTGTCTTCAGCTCCCTCTTTCGGCGCCTTCGTTGTTTCAGACCCAGTAGCTTCAGCCTTTTGCTTCGACGGCTGGTGGAACTGCTTCGTGAGTACCCAGGGCACCAGAACATCCTGCTCCGAATTCTCATCCCACCCTCGCCGTGAATTCTTCTGCTCGAGTGCCCAGACGTATAATAACGCCTTTCCTTCGCCAGCGGGTTTTAGAAGCTCGAGAATGGAAGCGATGGCCTCGACCCTTCTCTCTGGCGAGGAGAGGTGATGTATGACTGCAATGCTCAAGGCGAAGTCGAATGACGACGGCCTGTGAGGTTGTGATAGGATGTCCGCTGTCGCAGCATCCTGCGTGGGAGCATGATCCTTAGCTATTCTGACGAGGTTTTCACATCTGTTTTGCACGCATGCTGTTAGCGTGAGCTAGGATGATATATAACTACAAACGTAGATATATGATAAATGATGATGCTCACCTATCAGACCCGACGATGAAGACGTTAGGGTTCACGTTCAGGTATTTCCCATTACCACAGCCGACGTCGACGCCGACGGAGCCGGCGGGGAGGGTGGTGAGAAACTCGTGGACTATGGGCCAGGGCTAGAGATGTTAGGACGGCACCCGTAGACGGTCAAGGGAAGGGTATCACGGAGGCCGTACCTTGTATCTGGTGGCGGAGAAGTGCTCAGCTATCTTGTCGTAGACCTGGTGGACGTGCTGGTCCTCGTAGGCGGCCATTTCATATATCTACAGCGTGGTTTATGGTGTTGCATGCTGATGTTCGAGCAAGCTTTGCTGTTGGACAATATAATTGCAGTGAATCTAGGCGAACATTGACAATTAATATTCTACGATGAGCATGAATTAACCGTCGATGGATCTGAAGCCGTGCTCAGCGTCTCCGACAGCATAAAGGAAACCTCCCACCGGCCCTCAGCTGAGGCTTCTCTCCCTTCCCCGAACATATTCTCTCCATCCCTCAGCTTCTCCCACCACTTTGCCTAGCTCCAGCAACGCAGCAACACAAAAAACAACACATCTGCCAACCCGTTCCGAGACTGGACTTTTCTGGTCTCTTCTGAGCCAGAAAAAAAAGCTTCTGTCTCCGAACACCATCTCTCTCTTCTCCATCACTGCTTCGGATTCTCCCCCCGAGCAGCGATTTCTCTTCCATCGCCGCCCACCATCTTCAGCCACTCCCCGGCTGATTTCTTTATTGCTGCCCGCTGTCCTTGTGTGATTCGTCGATTATCTTCCCACGTTCAAGATGTCGCTCGCGGTTTTACTTTCGCAGCCCATCTTGTTCGTCCCAGAATCGACCACACAAACAACACATGCACCTGGTGCTGTGTCTGTCCCACCAACCGCCCCTCGCCTATCCCCAGACTCCGAGAAGAGATGCGTCTCTGCTCTGTCGAGTCTCCTGTCGACACTGGTTTCCCCCGAGTCTCACTCTGCCCCTTTGCCGTCGCCCTTAGTGGCTTCGGCGATGCGTGGCCGTTTGAGTACGGAGGGCAGCCAGATCGCAGTCCCGGGTCCGTCAACCACCCGTTCTGTTTCCGTAAGTCGGATGCCGGCACTTGCTTTGTCGGATTCGCTGGGTCCCGCCAATGACTCCGAGGCCGGGTCATCGTCTTCACCTTCTTCTCTTCCTGGCCCGACAACTTCGGCATTTTTGCCGTCGTCGTCTGGTGCCGGGTCTGCGGCGTTGGAGAATTCGGCGTCTCTGTCGAGGAAGAGGCTCCACTCGGCTGTTGAGCAGTCGAGGCCTCTGGATACGGCGCCAGCTAAAAGGCGTAGGCTTTCGCCCGCCGGCCGCTCGGCGCCGATCCACTCTGAAACGGGGGTAAGTCCTTATTTCCCTAGTTTTAATCCCTACAATCCTCTACGTGTGTAGCGAAGGCTGACGATTATTTCTTTCATTGTATAGCCCAGAGTCCACGCTAGAGGACTCGTGAACAGTTCTGGCGTGCATTGTTACCGCAATGCAAGTCTACAGGCGCTGGGGCACATCCCAGAATTCAGGAGCATGATCCAGGATCATCAATGCTCGCGTGCCGCTTGTCCGGCGTGCGCTCTCTCGGTTGCCTGGCGCAACCATTTCTTACGAGATGGGGCCGACGTAGTGGCCCACGAACCACGTGCTCTCGCGTCCATCGCGAAATCCCTCGGCGGTAAGTTCGCTAAGGGTCATCGCCAGGAGGATGCCCATGAGTACATAGGGCTGCTGCTAGACCGTCTAGCAGAAAACAGCGACCCAGATTGTTCTGTCAAGGGAACAATCGCTGAGATCTTCGGGGCCCCAAAGGTCACGGAGGTCAGGTGCGTGAGTTGTAACAAGACCACGACCTCTGAAAGCACCGACGACTTGGGCGTCATGCTTAATTTCCCGAACAAGAGGAAGCGGGATCTCTCCCTCGAGGATTGCCTCAGGGAGTATACGAAGCCGGAGGAAATTGACGACTACAAGTGTGAGTCGTGTGGTGAAAAAGGAATCTTGAAGAGGGTTAGATTTGCGACTCCTCCCAGAGTTGCGATGATGACTCTCAGTAGGTTCGATTGGAGAGGTCAGAAGGACAACCGTGGGGTTTCCTTCCCAGACACCCTGAGCTGGGACGAGTTTGCTGCTAGGGAGAGTAGGATGAGTCAGTTGGTGGCAGTTATCTGTCATCTTTCGCCAACCGCTTCACGAGGGCATTACATAACCTTCGTCAAAGCTGACGGCGAGAACAAATGGCTCAAGTATGACGACGAAAGGGTAACTGTGTGTAGGAACCCTACAGGGACGGCAAAAGGGATGGCCTACATCCTCTTTTACGCCACCCAGTAAGGATCTAACGCCCTGTGGCCCCGCCGTTAACGTGCATGAGCCATGCGTTTTAACCCCTCACTGCTCTTCTTTGCCGCCGACGAGTCTCACGTGTCCCTTTCTAAACTTTCTCATCATGCATGTACTTGCGCTCTCGCAAGAGCCCAGTCAATTTTCCATTCCGCTCGTACGTGCGCCGCGCGGTGTCTTCGGCCTTGTGCTGTTGGACCTGCCAGGCTTTATGCACGGGTCTCTCTACTCTTGTTTTGGAATGGGTCCTTTTTTTCTGCCCCTATCTCGTAAGTTACATTCTATCAGCATCTGTCCGTGAGTCGGTAATCCAGCCACTGCGTTAACTCGTAGGGTGTGGAAGACCCATCTACTTGCCGGCCGGTGGTCTTACTACTGCACTTTCCCGCAGAGTGGGACTCTCTATATTCTATCTCCACGCAATCCGTCAACTTTATCATCCGCCATGGTCCACCACCACGCTTTTAAGTGGCCATGGTCGGCCTTTGATAAGTACGTACCTACCTATTTTTATATATTGTTGCGAAGAGGAGGACGAGTTCGAAAAAACCAAAAGAGCCTTGGCATAGCCCGCTCGATTTACCTATTTTTATATATATTCGTCGTCTGGGGTGGCACGAACTTCAACGGGTTAACGTCTTTTTACGACCCGGCACCTTATATATATACCTTTTGTTCTGGGGGGGATGGCTTTCAAGAAACCAGTTACCGACTGTTCGGTTCAGTACCCGCCTACCTACCTACCTACCTACCTACCTACCTACCTACCTACCTACCTACCTACCTACGTTCGTCCGGGGAGCACGAGCTTGAAGCGGTTATCGTCTATTTATGACCCGATACCGTATTTATATATATCTATTCTTCTGGAGAGGGGCACGGCTTTCAAGGAAACCCCAGGCACCGCCTGTTCGATTCGAAACCCACCCACCTACCTACCTACCTACCTACCTACGTTCGTCTTGGGAGCACGAACTTTACCCGGCCATCGTCAGTCACTACACGATACCGCCGTTTATATATATACCCATTCTTCCGGGGAGAGGAGGATGAGTTCACAAAGAAACCACCAGGCACCGACCGTTTTTACGAGAGGATACCCTGCATTTACCTATTTTAATATATTGTCTTTTTTATTGTACACCACCATTGCTTATGAACATTCCGCGATCAAAAGATACCCTGTACATTTGTTTCATGACCGTTAACGACCCCTTATGACTGCGTCTGCTGTTTTGTTTTCTCTTTTTTTGTTTTCTGTTTTTTGTTTTGTTATTTTTATATCGTTTTCGCAGGCAGGCATAGCGGGGTGAACCTTCACAACCTTCGAACGCGGCAGATGCGCTCAAGGACGAAGGTCGTTTGTACGATTGGGGTTTATATCGGCGTTTCATCAGTTTTATAGAAGAAAAACGCATTTTTGCAATCGATCGCGAAGGGGAGGGAGTTTTCAGTCATGTTCATAGACAAAAGCAAGGAATCCAGAAAAAAGGCATTATTTGTCCTTTTGTTTTTCTCTCTCTCAAAACTTAACTTCACTTTCTCTCTCATAATCTTTTTTTTCTCTAAGCCCTTAATGACAAACAAAGAAGAAACCGGTGGAGGTTGGTTATAAACAAGGTAGTAGTAGTAGTAGTTTGACGGATAGGATGTGTGGTTTTGCGGGTGTGTTTGTGTGTGTGAGAGAAGACGGATAGTTTTTATACAGAAGGAAGTAAGAAAAAAAAAATATTTAGAAAGAAGCTATCAACATGATTTTTATAGGAGGTAATAAGAAGGGGATGGGTTCTTTTTTCTCCAAAAACTAAGTCCCCGGCTTTTTTTACTCCTTAGATTCCGCAATGATCTTCTCGGCCTTGACACGGACCTCCTGTACATATTTGTTAGCGATCTATCCGTCTGTAATAAAACTAGGGCAATTTAAAACCGGAAAGAGCAACTTACGTCAATGTTTCCAACCATGTAGAAAGCGGCCTCAGGGCAGTCGTCCATCTTGCCCTCCAAGATATCCTTAAACGATCGCAGGGTATCCTTAAGATCGACAAGCTTACCCTCCATACCAGTGAAAGCCTCAGCGACAGCGAATGGCTGCGAGAGGAAACGCTGGATGCAACGGGCTCTTGTGACCGTCAACTTGTCCTCAGCGGAAAGTTCGTCCATACCCAAAATGGCAATGATATCCTGCAGAGATCGGTAGGCCTGGAGTGTCTGCTGGACCTTGCTGGCGATGTTGTAGTGCTCCTCACCGATGACACGGGGGTCCATCAGACGAGACTTGGAGTCGAGAGGGTCGACGGCGGGGTAGATACCCAACTCGGAGATACCTCGGGACAAGACAGTGGTGGCGTCCAAATGGGCGAAGGTGGTGGCCGGGGCAGGATCAGTCAAATCGTCAGCTGGGACGTAGACGGCCTGGACGGAGGTAATGGATCCCTTCTTTGTTGTGGTAATACGTTCCTGAAGGAGACCCATGTCGGTGGCAAGAGTGGGCTGGTAACCGACAGCGGATGGGATACGACCGAGAAGAGCGGACACTTCGGAACCGGCTTGAGTGAAACGGAAAATGTTGTCGACCTAATCACCATTAACAAGGTATTCCGAGTACGAGATGGCAACTCGGATATATCAACTTACGAACAACAAGACATCCTGTCCTTCGTCGTCACGGAAGTACTCGGCGACAGTGAGACCAGTAAGAGCGACACGGGCACGGGCTCCTGGGGGCTCGTTCATCTGACCGAAGACCAATGCGACTTTGGATTCACCATCGAGCTGAATGACCTCTATAAGGAGATTAGCATTCAATGTATCAATCCGTAGCAGAACAGTATATAATCACTTACGAGTTTCCTGCATTTCGTGGTACAAATCGTTACCCTCACGAGTACGCTCACCGACACCGGTGAAGACGGAGTAACCACCGTGAGCCTTGGCGATGTTGTTCTAAAATAGCACACAAATTCCATTAGTAAACAACCATTATAAAACGGGACCTCAAAACATTGAATGTAGACTTACGATAAGTTCCTGAATGAACACAGTCTTACCGACACCGGCACCACCGAAGAGACCAATCTTACCACCACGGGCATATGGAGCGAGAAGATCGACGACTATTTTTGCCAAACGTGTGAGTGATATATTACCTCCCAATACGATAACGCTTCCGAATTTGATCACTAACCCTTGATACCAGTGACCAAAATTTCGGCAGAGGTACTCTGCTCAACGAAAGCTGGAGCCTCGGCGTGAATGGGGAGGTACTTGGTGGCCTTGATGGGACCCCTCTCGTCGATTGGGTCACCAGTGACGTTCATGATACGACCCAGGGTTCCGGGACCGACGGGAATCAAAATGGGATGGCCGGAATCCTTGCACTCAGCACCACGGACGAGACCTTCGGTACCGTCCATGGCAATTGTTCGGACGACGTTCTCTCCGAGATGTTGCTATTATTATTACATCAGCGGGGGAAGTTCCGATTCGGAAGAACCGAACGAGGAAGAAAAAAAAAAAAACTCATTCGGAAAGAACGGTGATATGGGAGATTCGTACAGCGACTTCGAGGACCAAACGCTGGCCATTGTTATCGGTGTGAATGGCATTAAGAATAGGAGGTATTCGGTCAGAGTCGAATTTAACTATTGGAACGAACCCGTTATACGTTAGTCTTCGTTTTACAAAAAGTCGCGCGCAATTGTGATATAGTGGGGGTTGCCCATCCGGCAATCCGAACAGTTGCGAAGGAAAAACGGGAACACGTACCATCGACGACGGCACCAATGACCTGATGGATCTTTCCGATGAGAGGAGCATCGGAACTCTGGAATCGTGCGGATATCAGAGGAGCCGCAGTTGATCGAAGAGTGTTCTTGACACTCGGGCGGAGGGTCGACCTCAGCGTCGCCCGCGAGGCAAGACGTGTGAATCCGCTGATTGGAACGAAAGATATAGGTTAGCCAACGTGAAGAACAATTGATATATCAAGCCGTGATGGAAGCCCAACGGGCCAATTGATCGATCTCGGTCTGCACTGGCCGAGAGACATATCGTGGAATATCGCTCAGTGCATTCCCGAGATTCGGAGGTGAGGGAAGAGGCGGGACCCGAAGGGATTTCACCACGACGGAGCGACGGGAAGACATACTTCTTCAACATTGTGCCTATGCTTCGAAAGGATGGACTGAGAAGGAAAAGAGGAAGCCCTCAGTGAAGGACTCCAATGGTTATGGTGGTGGTGCGGTGATGAGGTAGGTAGATGTGGGAGGGGTGCAGCAACGTGGAATAAAAATCGAAAGCCCATCCGCCAACCTCGGGAAAATTTTGCTGGGAGACCTTGACGACGGACAACACAAACACCATAACCCGGTCCAGGACAGAACCTACGGATCTCGAGGAGATATCGATATCGAGCGGGGTTACGATAATAAGAGTGATAGTTGAGTCTCACGGACGGAGGAGGAAATACCAATGATCAATGCGTGGTACTTTTATTCAGATTCTCTGGAAAACAGCAGCTGGCTTATACAAAATGAGGTCATATCTCTACAGTGTCAAAGCAAAATACAGAAGCAAAGCATCCATCCCTTCCCAGTTTCGTACAAAAATCCCAATTTAGACGGCGTCCCATAAACCAATTTTCTCATACCCTCAAATTACCTTTCAAAAAAGTGATAGCGGTTTAATCCGCCTTCGCAAGCACAAGGGCGGTGCGTGTGGGAACTAGATTGTCGTGGTTCTCGTTAGCCCAAAAACTCGCTCTTCCATTCCCCCGGACCCGTGTGAGGGGTTAACTTACTGTAGACCTGCAAGAAATTCGCCCTATTGTTCCACGGGAAATCCGTGGTGAAGAACTCTCCGTTTTCATCGATTCTCTCGAACCCTCCAAACAGTTTCTTGTCTGTGCTCAAAATGATCTTATACTTGCCGGGAACTTCCACGCCAATTCTGTAGTCTGGGAAGCTGTTCGTGGGGTGGAAGTTGAAGACGAAGATGAGATTGGCTCGCTCGAAGACGACGACCTTGTCTCCCTCGTGCTTCAAGCTAATGTAGGCCTGCGGTGCGCTGAGCCAGTGATACTGTTCCTCGAGGTTCTGCATGGCAGCGTCGAACTCGTTCAAGTACTTGTAGCGGAGCAGATGGTCATCCAAGATGTTCCATTGCCGCCTGGCATACCAGAACGAATTGTTATTTCCCTCTCTCGGGAAATCGAGCCATTCAGGATGACCGAATTCATTACCTTCGAAGTTCAAGTATCCCTCACCGCCCAATCCGTGGGTGATCAACCGAATCATCTTGTGAAGCTCAAGGCCTCTCTGAATCTTCGGTGTCAACTCCGTTAGATCGGACATATTGGTATACATTTGCTCGTTGCAAAGCCACATCATGAGTGTCTTGTCTCCAACCAAGCTGCGGAAGATAGTCATTAGCATAAATATCCTATAAGCAGTCCGTGTGAGCTTCAAACTTACGCTTGATCGTGACTCTCAGCGTATGCGATAGTCTTCTCACCGTGCCTCCTATTGGTCAATGTATGGCAAACATTGCCCATATCCCAGTCATCGTCCTTCTGTTCCTTCAGCATCTTGATCCACATGTCAGGAATAGCCATTGCGAGTCTGTAATCGAATCCAACTCCGCCGAGGGCGAGTGGAAGACAGAGACCGGGCATTCCGGACACATCCTCAGCAATGGTGATAACTTGATCTTTGTACACTTGGTGCAACATCTCGTTTGCCTATAACAAATATTAGAGATTATCTCCCCGAGTGGAGACGGATGTGTACTTACCAACATCAGGTAGACAACGCCCTCATCATCAACGGAGTGACCAAAGTATTCATGGTATCCACCGGAGAATCCGCTAACACACTCATTAGTCTCTGTTCACTTCGTCAGGATAAAGGATGACAAGCACTTACGTTCCTATACCGTGGTGGATATAGAGCATACTGGTGACACCGTCAAATCGGAAACCGTCGAACTGATACTCTTCCATGAAGAATCGAAGATTCGACAACAAGAAACGCAAAACCTCATGGCTTCCGTAGTTGAACAGTCTAGAGTCCCACAGGTCGTGCCTTCCCTTACCCCCACTATGGAAGTAAAGGTGGTCGGTCCCGTCAAACATGTTCAGACCATCAAGAACGTTGTTCGAAGCGTGAGAATGCACAACATCGAGGAGGACAGTGATACCCATGCCATGGGCAACATCGATAAGCTCTTTGAGCTCATCTGGGGTACCATAACGGCTAGAGATGGCAAAGAAGGAGTTGATTTGATAACCAAAGGAAGCATAGTAAGCATGCTCCATGATGGCCATCAATTGGATGACGTTATAGCCGAGTTTTTTAATTCTCGGGAGAACATTGTCTTTGAACTCAATGTAAGTCCCGACTTTGGGCTCGGGAGTGCTGATACCGACGTGGGCCTCATAGATACGAACCGACTTGGGCTTTGGCGGGCGTGGGTTCTTGAACTTGTATGGAGTTGGAGGATTCCAGAATCGACCGTCGTATTCAGATTTGACCCAGAGTTCTTGGGTCACCCTTGTGATCCAAGTGGGTACTCTGTGGATCCATTCATGCTGACCGTCTTTTGTGATTCTCATCACGAGCTACATAGTGACAAAATTTATCAGCATCATAGTTTTCAAAGAGGTACGCGGGATATATCAACGGTGAGCACTAACCTTAACCTTGGCATCATGAGCGATAGCAGGTTTTCCGTCTCTGGCGGGTAGGACTAATTCCCAGACGCCAAAGTCGTTCCTCTCCATGGGGTAGTCACCCTGATCCCAATTGTGATCCCCTCCATTGCCAACGATCAGATGTGCGGTTTCGGCATTGGGAGCCCATTCTCTGTATGTGATATCTCCGTTCTTCAACACGTTGAAGCCGAAGCGTTCGTATCCCTAATCACGCGAGTTAAACGAAGCACGTTAGCACAAAAAAACTCTTATCAAAAACCATGTGGCAAATGACCAAAGATAGGGAATTAAAATTTCACAGGATAAGGAGAGGAAGTGGAATTACCCTCGAGAACTTCTCCAAACCGCCCTCTGTCTCATTGATCTTCTGGATCCATTGCTGAGCGGTATCATAACGGTACTTGATGTTACCCTTCCACGGCGTCAGCCAGGGATCCAAACCTACAATGCCGGTCCCCGGTTCCAGTTCTTCAACTGGCTGTGGCTCTGGTGGAGGTTTCGTGCCGTTTTCGGTCACTTCTTTGATAACGACTTCAGGAACGTCCTGAATGGGCACTACTGTGGTGGCCATTGTGACTATGTTCTTTTTCTCTGTGGTATTTTTAGGAATGCTAGAAAAACCAACGGTTTTTTCTTACTTTTCTAACGGGTGAGAGGTATGAGAGAGGATAGAGAGGAGAAAAAAAGGATAGGAGCAATGGCTGGAATGATTAATTGACTGATTGATTGATTGATCCGAGTAGAGCTGAAGAGGGGCGGGTGGAGCGAACTGAGAGAAATACTTATAAGCAACTTGGAGCAGGGTACCGGAGAACAGGCCTGTTCGAAGTGCTGCGTTGTCGCGGGAATAAACTCAGTGGAATGACGAGCGTCGAGAGAGAGAGGAGGGGCAACTTGCATGCAGAGAGGGGTAGTAACTCGATGAATGCAATGGAAACAACTGATATGAAAATTGTGCCTTGTGCATATGCGAAGCAGGTGCAGGTGGACGTGTTCTTATTGATATCGCAATTGCATGGGATGGAGCTGGTGATTAATTGACTCCGAACGGAACTAGCTCTTCAGATACGTTGGACGAGATTATAATTCTCGCAATCCTCAGGAATGGAGTTGAAGGCGTCCCAACGGAGCCCTTTCGCCTCCCTCGCTCGTACTCTCGGGCCTTGGCGGTGGTTTGTTGAAATCACTTTTGCACCGCTGGCCATCCTGTTACGTCATAAGAGCCCTCCGGCCCTTTTTCTTTGGCTCTGCCGCCGCTGAAATTTCTTATTCGATAAAGTCTCACTGTTTTTTTTTCTCGGTTTCTTATCGGGTTATAACTCAGCTGTTAAGGGTGTGCCAAGCAATCTGTGGTATGTCCTGCATATGCGCGAGCTCTTGTCTCGTCCCATTCCCATGCACCCTTCTCGATGCTCGCCCAATGGGATCTGTATTTATTATCTGTCGCTGTCCCGCAGATATTCTCGATTATTCTATTTTCTGCGAGGGCTGCATACATCATGTACGGTAAAATTCTTAACGACTTTTTATTATCTATCCCAGAAGAATCTCTATCTCCTGCGTCGTTCTGGGGAATGCTTCTCGTGAGAATACCGTTGGGGGCAGGTCCTCCAGCTCAGCTTCCACGCGAGCGAAATCACTGACGAACCTATCCAAGGATGCTCGGATAACGCTTTTCTTGAGCGAAGGCCGCGACAGATAAACGAGGCGGGACTCCGCATCGATCATCGCATTAGGGAGAAACTCGTCCAGCTGCTGCGAACATTCCATCAGAAACTCGTACGTTACCACACCTCTGTCGAACGGTTCCTCATCATTCCCCGTATCCAGCAGGATGGCGAGGCCTGAAGCGGTCAAAAAGTGATCGTGAAGCTGGTCTACAATCGCCGCCACATGTCGGTCAACGTCGCCGTCGAGGTGGTGAAGGTAGTTTTCCGTTCCGTACGGAGACAGTCGCACAGTGTTCTAGCCCGGATGGTCAGATTTCGTGTGTGGGAAACTGCCTTCGCGGCTGCGAGATTTAGATACGAACCTTAGACACCTCCAAGCAATTCACCATGAAAATATTCGATTCCAACGCCGGAAGATCCTTCGATAGGGTTTGACAACCTTGAATATAAGGGTGCAACGCCTCCGAGTATATCATGTCGAACGCTTGCGGTTTATACTCATCGGATATCAAAGATGCTTCAAAACTCTTGATCAGATCCTTGAATCTCGATAGTGCCTCGATTAAGAACACGGGCGGTGATAGATCCTGAGTCGCCGACGGCAGGTCGTGCTGAACAGACCTCACCAAGTCTCGTAGACAGCTTTGGAGCTGTCGCGTGGCCGTCGAGATGAGACTACACCCGATACATCAGAAGATATCCCTTAGTTATAATAGAAAAAACATAAATATTCGTACCTGTCTATGGCGGCGATTAGGGCAGCGTCGGGTCCTAGAAGCTTCTTGAAAGTCTCCCTATAGAACATCAAAATGTTCAATATTCCATAAAGAAGAGTAGGCTCCTCGTGACTCGATATGACTTGCTCCGTCCGATACTAGTTTAAGATCAGCCTATGAATCCTCGTACGGAACAGGTCACACTCACCCTGAATGTCGACAGAACGGCCTCGAGCGATTTGTCCGCCAACGGACGCACATGGTCCTTCAATCGGGTTTCGGTTTCGAGTAACGACTCGAGACCTTCGTCTGCGGGGCCGCCTCCAGTTTCGTCACCAGGAGCGAGTTCGAATATCGCCTGTAAAGCTTCTATCTCACTGACAAGAGCCGAGTGAAGCCAAGCAAGCATATCTCCGGTGTACCGTATGGGATCGTGAGCCATTAGATCGATCGGCTTGTCTACCGATCTGCCGTTTCCGCCGGTCAAGGCAATATTGAAAGATTCGGTAAGAGTCCGCTGCCGCGATTCCGCCAGGGTGTCTATACAACTCCTAGAGTACACTGTCAGTATACAACCTAGTAATCTCTGTGACTTGATCGTTGGTGGCATACTGTAGCAAGGCCGGACGGCTTGTGAGAACGTCCAGGGCCTTTCGTACACGGTGATTTCCAGTGGGTGTTTCAAAGGATAGGGATTTGAGTTCCCTCTGCAACCACAGGTAGACCCTCTGGTATGCCGAATTGAGGTTCCTCGTCATCTGGTCCATAATCTCGACACTACGCGAGAATCAGCGAAACCATCCCCTCCAATGCAGACAAAGCTCGACTTATTCTACCCTGCACGAGTGCTCTCGGACCCGAGGAGCACCTGACAATCCGTGTGAATGCCTTTGACCCTCATCAAGGTGTCGAAGAAGTCGTCGTCCAGTGATTGAGGCGAGGAGGTGATGTTGGCCAGATCCGACACGGGCAGCGTGAACTTCTCGAGGAAGGCCTGGAGGAGAGCTTCCTTCCTGTGGACCTTCTCCCTGTCTCCCAGCAGTACTTCGCCCTCCTGCACGACCGAACCTATCTCAACGGCACCGTTGTCGACCCGGGTTTTAACATCGTTGAAGGTCTCGTGTAACCCTGTCAGAGCATCTCCAATGAACCGTACTTGCTAAGGAAGACACGTTAGCATATCGACCGAATCGCTGTATCCAATGACCGATGGCACTACCTCAGCGATCATGCCAAAGTCCTGGATGACCTGTGCATTGCTACCTGCAAGCTCGTAAAGAGTCTGCGCCCGTAGCCGACGACGAGTGTCGGCATTGTTGTTCTCGACAATCGAATTGAACGCGGTCAGGACCTCCTTGATATCCGGGTCGGTCGCGGACGTGGACAGGATGTGGGCGGCCTTGAGAGGGAGGTGATTGGATTTCAGGCCCGGGGTCTCGGGCAGACCAGAGGTTTCGGCAAGGTATCGGTCGTCCCGCTCGTCAAGGTGGAGCAGGATCTCTGGGGTGGCCATGTTCCGGCGGGAGTCTGGTTGGCGCTTGCAGTTGAGCTTGGAGCTGGAGAGCAGCCGGTACCTGCATAGCTCGACCGTTCAGGTGGCTGGCTTCGCGCTTAAGCTTGGGGCTAAAAATAGCTTGAGATTTTGGTGACAGGCATTACCTAAGTCCGCCCAGATATTAAAGACGCTCAGCCGGGTCCACGTACTTCCGGGTGCAACATATATCCACAGTAACGATGGTTTTGATGTCAGTTGGGTTTTGCATTCATTCGATTCGGAATGTTAATGTTTCGCATTGATGGATCATATACGAGCTACTTAGCTAGCAGTAGGAATAAGGATTATACAATGAAACGAAGCACTTGGTGGGTACCGATCGGTTGCTATGCTTGATATTTCCATGAAGAACCGGTTGCACTGTGTCGGGTTGCAAAGGACAGGTCGGTACTTACTTACCCTTAAGCTGGCAATCATCACAGACTTGGTACAGCGATTCCAAACCATACGAATATCGAGTAGACATATTTAAATTTAATTAAATCCATTCGTTACCTCCGGGAGCGATCTATACAAAGCCAGCTACCCCACAGCGATACAGATTCAATACAGTCAATGGACAGGCGGATGTTCAAGCACCCCGGATGCTCAAGTAAATGCCCAGACGCTCCTTCTGGCAATTCCAATTTCTGGTTTGCGTGGACCTGCTAACAGAGCCAATGCCACTCCAACCGGCCAGCGCTCCCTTACTTGCCTACCTTCAGGTTCACTGCCACTCCGCCTCCAGCTGACGACCTTCCCCGAATATCTCCTTCCACTCCCAGCCGGTCTGACGCCTTTTCCCCATCTCTTATATTCTATCGTATCACCCCGTCCCATTTTCGTCGCTAGCCGTATTCACTCGGTCTGTCCTGATTGTGAACGAACTTGACTTGACCTGACCCCTTCGCGACTCCCGCAAACGCACCCAACATCATCCCCCAAACTCATCGCAAAACAGGCCAGCCGTACCTCACTCACACACACCAACACCTCATCTCGAGATGAGTAGGACTTCCGAAGACAACGAGGGTGTCGACCCCAGGGACAAGAAGAAGAAGAAGGAGAAGACCAGAAGACCCGGCAGTGCGTTTCATCCAGCAGTAACCTGCATATCCATCTACCCCGTCGTCGCCGTGCTGACTGGTGGCTCCCCTGATGAACAGATACCGCCTTCAAGCAGCAGCGTTTAAAGGCATGGCAGTAAGCCACATCCTCGTAGACCGGCAGGACCAGTGCCACCCGGCTACCCATCGTACCCTTATCGTGCCATCCGTCTAACCCGTTGCTTCCGGCAGACCCATCTTAACTCCCAAGACCGTGCTGCCGCTGTTCTTCGCAGTCGGTGTGGTATTTGCGCCAATCGGCGGCTTGCTGCTGTGGGCCTCCGAGCAGGTACAGCGACCCTTCCTACCTGACACTCCATATCCACCGTGTTAATATTCATGCACTACAGGTCCAAGAACTGGTCATCGACTACACCGAGTGTGCAGGTGCAGCCGGCTCCAGCAGAGATTTCGTTCCCATCCCCTCCTCCAAATATGAAAGGAACTTCTACAAGCCGACAGTCGAGACAAAGCAAGACCCGCAATGGAAATACGTCAGCAACACCACCACAATCAACGGCCGTACCGTCAATAACACCGTCTGCACCCTCCAATTCCAGATCGAAGCCGACATGACCCCGCCAGTCTTGCTCTACTACCGACTCACCAACTTCTACCAGAACCACCGTCGATATGTCAAGTCCGTCAACGAAGAGCAGCTACGAGGCTCAGACGTCGGCTCCGGAACGTTGGATACTAGTGAATCTTGCGCGCCGTTGGCCGTCGATGCCGCCGGAAAAATCATCTACCCCTGCGGTCTCATGGCAAACTCTCTCTTCAACGACACCTTCGGATCACCGGTTCTTGTTCAAAAACGTGGAGGAACTTCCGATCAGGCAGAGGTCTACAACATGACGAACAAGGGCATCGCTTGGCCTAGCGATCGCGACCGCTATGGGACAACCAAATACAGACCGGAGCAAATCGTCCCACCGCCTAACTGGATCAACCGGTATCCGAACGGATATAATGCAACCAACCTCCCGATCCTCCAGGACTGGGAGGAATTGCAAGTCTGGATGCGTACGGCCGGTCTCCCGACTTTCAGTAAATTGGCACGACGTAACGATACGGCCACCATGCCGAGCGGTGTTTATACCCTAGATATCAAAATGAGTACGTTGGTTCCCACCAAGATAGATATCTAGAACACGCTAACGCAATCCATGATAGATTTCCCTGTTATTGAGTACGGTGGTACCAAGTCTATCGTTCTTTCCACCAGGACGGTTATGGGAGGAAAGAACCCGTTTTTGGGTATTGCGTATATTGTCGTCGGCGGTCTATGCGTGCTCCTCGGCGTCATCTTTACCGCTCGTCATCTGTTCAAGCCTAGGTTCGTCAAACGCCCCCAAAAATGAAGACATCAATACGGAAACATCCATGCTAACCTTCGACCATAGAAAACTCGGTGATCACACATACCTCAGTTGGGAAAACGGTCCGGCAGTCGGCACAGCTACAGGACGTGATTTATCTTAGACACACTAAAAAGTTAAGCAAATGGAGATTCTCATGGTTAAGTCAAAGGAAACACACGCAAAAAAAAAATACCATTTCTAGCTCACGTTTTTTTATGACAATGGGCGTATCGTGTCGCCGTTTACGGAACTGTCTTTTTTCAGGGTTGTTTTTTTTCTTCCGTATATTTACGTCCGTACTTTCATTTTTCGATTCGACCCTCCTTGACCGCTTATTGAATTCGGTGGTCTCTGTGGGGTTCCTTTCTCTTTTTTCTTTCTTGTAAGATTGGTTAGTCTTCAGAGGTTCTAGCATGTTGTGACTTATATATATATTTTTCTCTCTTGAGATCTTGCTATTGAAATCTGAGCAACGAAACCATGAGCCTCCCGATGACCTTGTAAACCTGCTCGATGGTCTCCCGCGTTCTCTGCTCGCTCGATGGAAGCAGCTATCTTTTCCTTGAGGTTTCCCAGGTAGGTATTGCGTGGCATATTGAAGCTTTATCGCTATATATATGCAGGTGAATATTCTATCGTACAATGTAATGATATATATTATACCCCCACAATATAACGAAATGTCACTGTGTAGAAGCTTATAATTAAGGCGAGGTAATTATTGGTGGTATCACAGTAAAGCTAAGACGAGACGTTTAGATGCGAAATCCTGGAGGGTCAACGACCTTTTTTTATAGAGGATGATATATTGCCGCCTCAAAATGCCAGACTCCCAGGTAGACATCTAGGCTTTTTGATTATTGTCGGTACGTTCCTAAAATGAGATGCAATAGCATAGTACACACTCTTCGCAACTGCAATTGTGCCAAAAAAAAAAAAAAACCGCGCTCAATATAAAGCGTAGGATTACTCAGGAGGACTGCACCATGCAACAGCGCGCGGGTGCGGCACAGCACTTCAACGAAATTTCATGACGGGTGGGTACGGCTATACAGACCGGCACTTATACATTGCCCACCTTCGCCCATTGATAAGCCATTCCAGTCAGGATAATTATAAAATGGCGGCAGACCAGCAAGATATACCTGACAAATCACGTGGCTGGAGTGGGGGGTCGCTGAAGAGATGCGATTAATATTGGAGAAATGTCAGGAGTCTGTGTAGCACTGATGCTCCTTTATCATTACATTGCGGTTGGGCTCTTCACGATCGATACAAATACACCGGCGGGCGACGGCTTGATTCATATCGTCTCGAGGATATCGCGACCAAGCGCACGATTAGCGGTATATCCAACATTCATTCCAACATTTGCAAGTTCGGTGTGGGCATTAGCGCGCTCGCGCTTTAGGGGGTAGCTTAGTAGTACAATATTGTACTACAGACGGAGGTTACGACTTGACATCAAGAAGGAGGAGGAGGAGAGAGTTCAAAAGATCCAGATGCAATGTCGTCGCTCATCATTAACCCGCGAGCACTCCGATTGGTAGTCGCACCTATCACAGTCTTCTTGGCAGTTTCCTTCTTGGTTTTCCAAACATACAACTCAGCTGGTACACATTCACTACCAAGACTACCGCCGTCTCAAAATGTCGAATCGGGTCCGAAAGTTCCAACTCGACCTCTTCCCTCAAGACAGCCTTTCCCCGGAAGTAAATTCCTGCCTCCTGAGGCATCAATTCGACATAACGTCGTGCGAGGCGATAATATAATCTGGACGAATGATAACGAAACAGTATGGCAGTCCGTCGGCCGCCATCCGAATCGACCGGGATGCTGGACCTACGAGGATCGGTTTGGCATATACAAGAATCTATCACCTGAGATGACCAAGAAGATATCCAGCAACAACAAGAATAGCAAGAATCGAAGAGCAGTGATTCTAAGATTGGGTGTGAACCAAGCCTGGGGGTCTCACTTTATCTGGCATGTCAGATCACTTGTTATAGAGGCGGGATATCTGGCGGGATATGATATCGTTATATACGTACATCTCGACCTGGATAAGAAGAAAAAGAACGAATGGCTAGAAAAAGCACCCTCAGAATTACGGCCACTTGTGCAGACCTTCTCGACCCGAGATCTCAAGAAATGGATTCCGAAACCCGCTGAATTCAAAACCGTTTATGATCATAACCACACGCCAGTTCAAATGTTTATAGCCAAAAACCCGAAATACGACTTCGTCTATACTGTGGAAAACGATGTCCGACTGATCGGGAGGTGGGATACCTTTCTATCAGATGTCGATACAGAATACGCTTTCCACCGGAAACACCAAGAAAAGGATCAAAGCCTATCCGATATTCCAGATCTGGTAACATTCCAGTCCATACACCGTCCAAGGGCCGATTGGCCATGGTTCAAAGCCGAGTCCGAGAAAGCATGTATCAAAAAGTTTGGCGGTATAAAGAATATCCGGTCTTCACTCGGTGTCGTCTGGGGCTGGTCTCGCAGATTAACCGATTCGTTAACGGATTATAACAAAAACGGACTAAATTGCTATTTTGAATACTTCGCGCCCACGGTTGCGTATCGTCAGAACTTCACCAGTTTCTTCTATCAACACCCGTTGTATTGTCCTAATAGGCCCAGTCCATCTGAGAGGCATTCGATGACGCTCAAAGATCTTGGGAAGAATGATCCGAGGTTGGTTCAGCATGATAAGGTCGCTGTTGGGTGTACTGTAAGTTCATTATCATTCAATGACAACTGCCTTTCTTATTTTCTGTTGCTAACTCTGTGATTAGTATTACTTCGTCAATATTCATGCCCAACCATTCTGGGAGACTTGGTACAAAACTCCCGAGGCTTGCCGTCCGCCGGCACTAGTGCATCCTATCAAAGGAGATTTCTTCAATTGAGCCCTGGTCGACAGTTTTAGCGTTGAGCTCCAAAAAGCGTGCCCGTCTAGTTTTGACATTTTTGGGGGTAGCACTTCAGCGGGCAAATTCAGTTACGTATAATGTATAATCTAACTTGGCAGCCTTAGCGATGTTTAGTCAGTATATTAAGGTGTATATGGTTCTTCTGTAAATATAACAATGCTTGAGCAAATGGGTATTATTGGTACACAGATAACTTCAACTATGATATTCTAATTCTGACTAGGCGCTGAGCGCCATTTCCAGATCGCCGATTCATGTGCAGACTCTACAGAGACCAACTGATAAGATTATCTCTCAGATCCTCTTCAGAAACCTCTAAGGCGTGCCATCCCTGGTGCTGAGAACTAGTCGTCGCCCGTTCCTGTGACAGACTAGTCGTCCCCGAACTCCCAGAGTCACCGGGAGATACGGCCCTCGCCGCCACATGCGGCTTCAACGAATTGGTGGACCTGAACGAGTCCGCCTTAAGCGGTACGCGAGGACTGGCCCTCGAACTTGCTGTAGAATCCTGCCGTTCAAATCCTTGGAAGCTCCTTGTTCGTTTCCAGGAGTCGCCGTGATGCCAACCACTGGTAAGTTTTTGACTCGAACTCCGGTGGTTCGAAGGGTGGAGATCTCGATGTGAAGACCTGGCTTCGCCGTCATCGGGATTGGAACCACAGTTTGTATTATCGTCCGTGGCAGCTTGTCGGTTTCTATCTTGTGCCCACCCGGTACCTCCCGCAAAGATATCTTCAATGCAATCCACGGCGTTTAATTCACCTGTCTGAAGTTGCCACGACGCCGCGAGGGATTTACGGTATATATCTTGTACGCGGACCCGGTCGCGCGAATGAGCGGACATATTCGACAGCTCGGCACCGTATGAATTATCTGCCGTTTGCGTGGAGTTCGGTTCTACGGGCTCGGAGACTGTGGGCTCGCTCATGACGACGCCGGCTATACCGGAGAATACCTGGGCAGGCCGTAGTTCCGGTCTATAATAACAGTCAGCCCGGTCAAACGAGTTGATAGTAAGGGATGGCGTCCGTGGAGGCCAGACATACACTTTAAAACTCGTATCCCCCGAAATTTGCTTAAGTTCCGTCGATATCTGCACCGTCGAATTGATCTTGCTAGCCTGCATCAAATACCTCCTATTCTCCCTCTCCCTTCCAACATACTCCGCAAGATTCAACTCCAAAGTTCCGAGTATAATCCTTTCCCTACCGCTGTACTCCTGTATGATTTCGAGATCCAGATACACAGGCGACAGCATGCCGTTCCGGTCGACGGTCATCTTGACCACCAGTTCCTTTGTGTACCTCCATGTCACCCGGTGCTCTTTAATCGGTATCTTGCTCGTCCGTCCCCTGGATTCGGCGAGGGGTGAGTCGCGGATATGCCATTTGACGTAGGCGAGTCCGGAAACCAGGGGGACGTTATTAAGATCGTGGACTTGGAGTTTGAGGTTAAATCGTGGCTAATTTTTTAGATAGGGAACGATCCGTTAGAATAATGGACCGAATCCGGGGGTATCGTTCAAAGGAGCTAGGTCTTGCTTACTCGACGAGATTTAGGTACTGAGTGGCGGAGCTAGTTAGTTATTCGAGTTGTAGACACGTGGGAGGGAAAAAAGGGACAGGACGTATTAAACTCACCTACGAAAGAATGCATAGTGCAGTTAGAGGGTTAGCCCGCAGGAGTAGATGAACTGGCTTGTTCCCGTCCGAGAAAAGGCAGGCGTTCATAGTGATGGTCCTGGACGGGGATGTTATCCTGGTAGGGCTGTGGATGAATGGCATGGGATGGAGTGGAATTGGGGGATGACCAATGCGGGTGTCTTAATCGGAGAGCGACAGCTGTTTTCGGCAACGCCAATTATAACACAACTTCACTCAACTTTGCCGGGATAGCTTCAATGGTAATATATGAGATTGAAAAACGCTAATTAACAATTTGCTATCTAAGAAAATATATATACCTAGGTATATATATATATATTACAGGTACAGCAGAAAAACCTATTCACAAAAAGTCTTTGATCTGAGCAGTGGGCCTCACATACTGCTTGCCCTTCTGCCTGATCTTCGTCTTCTGCTCCCACGCGAAGGCGAAATTTATCAACTTCTGCTCGTCCCACGCCTTCCCTACAAACAAATGTCCCAGCGGTTGGTTTGGCGAACTCAGTATTATGTCCCTAGTGCCTTTAACTACCGGTTCGCTTTCGGGGCGGAATCCCATGGGCACGGTAATATAAGGCAATCCAGCTAAAGCCGCCAAATCGCGCGTAGGCCCCAACACTGGCACGATTATAGCATCTAACCCGCCTTCGACAGATGCGAGGGCGCCTAATATACCACCTTCCCCGCCAAGGCGAAGACGGAGCTGGGTGATGTTCCAGGCGTATGCGCAAGTGTTGTCTTCGCATGGAAGAGTGAGGTCTTCTTCCCATTGCGCGACGTTTCGGTCCGGGTAGCCTTCTCTTGGGTCCGAGATTGTGAAGTTTATTAAGTCCTGGACGGTGTGGAGGTTGTGGGGGTTGACTGTTAAACCGTCTAGGTACTTCTTGATGCCCGTCTTGAACTCAAGACCGTAGATGTGTGATTGTAAGTCCAAGGTGGCTGCGTATTCGGCCAAATCTCTGAACATCACATCTTCGTGGATAACGGCACCGAGATCTTCGCGGAGGATTTTTACCGCTTCTTCAAATACTGGTTTGTAAGACTCCGTAGCATCTAGCAAAGTCAACACGAAACTAGGGATGCCGAGTTTCGCACCACGGAGGGAGTCCTTTTGTAAATTCTGCCAGTACTTGGGGATTGTGTCGAAAGGTATCGCGGAAGTGTAATTATCCGCAGGATCTTTACCCGCGATTGCGCTCAGGATATAAGCGGCATCTTTAACAGTACGAGCCAGAGGTCCCACAACATCCTGTCGCTCCGAAAAGGGTATTACTAGATCGCGGGATGTGAGCCCCATAGTAGGTTTTATCCCTACCAAGTTATTCATCCACGCAGGACCAACAATCGAACCCGAAGTTTCGGTTCCCAGAGATGCAAGTCCGAGACCGAGATCCGTACCAATAGCGGCCAGTGCTACTACCACCGGGCTGCAGACCCGGATAATACGCACTCGTAAGCTGACCATGACGAGGAGCCCAACCAGGCCAGCTGTTCGTAGAGCGGTGGTAAGCCCACGCCGAAACCCCAGTTTTAGCCAACACTATAGCGCCAGCGGCACGTAACTTGGCGATCACGGTGCTATCCCTCGCGATCTTTGCACCGAGGAGTGCATAGGACCCCACGGTAGTATTAAGTTTATCAAAAGTTGCGATGTTATCTTTTATAAGGATAGGTACACCGTAGAGGGGTCCTCGCATTTTACCACGGGATCGTTCTAAATCAAGAGATTTGGCGATATCCAGTGCATCTGGGTTTATTTCTTGGACTGGGCGGAGAGTAGGATTAATTTCGTTTATGCGGGCGATGTAGGCGAGTGTTAGTTGGTGAGAGGTATAACAGCCATCTCGTAGTTGACTTGCGATGTCGTCTATCGTTATTTCTATAAGGTCAGGAAGGTCGGCGGGTTCTATGCTACCTGTGGAGTTGTTTTGTATTAGTATTTTTGTGGAAAGTGGGTCATTTTTAATGCACATCGTAATCGACTCACAAGTACGAGATATTGGGGAGGCTGTGACAATCGATAGGGCCCGGGAGAGGAGAGCCAAGGACGTAAGAGGTCTTGGTATATGCATATTGAATAGAGTATATAGGGTATTTTAATATTGCGGTTTTCCGTATCATTAATTTTTGCATCCAATACATCGTACGCTTTATAGATTCTTATATAGCCGTCGCTTCATGGCTTAGTTATATGCGTTACCTATCTGAGAAAGCTACAGGAAGGTAGAGACAAGGAAAATGAAACACCCCTGTCAGTTGGCCTGATCGCCTCATAGTCACAGCTTCTCCTTTAGTCTCGAGAAGAAGAAAGATAGAATAAAAAATAAAACTTCTTTGGTGGCCATCGAAGCCGGAGGTGCGACCGAGGAAATCAGACAAGAGTGTAAACAGTATTCTTAGTGGAGTTTTGGGGTGGTAACGAGACTGTTTCGGACAGTAGTAGGCTCTTGCTAATAAATTTGTTGTTTTTGTTGCTGTTTTTTTTGCTTCTGTGTAACTTGACGAATTCGATGGTCCGACCAAATTCGAAACGTCATGAACCAATTAGCTAGTTCGTATACCAAGGCCGCGGAAAAGGGTTTTTCTTACTTCTAATGCATATGGAGTTCGATACACGAAGCTATATCTTTACATATCAGGCCATACAGCGTCAATCCACCCCTTGATTCCGCGAATTCCGGCGGAGACAATAAATTCATGCAGAGGAATTCGACTTTCCAGAATCTTGTAAGGCCTAGTCTTTCCGGGTCCTAGTTTAAATCCACGAGGTTGACCCCTGCGCCTGCTGTGATGGTTGACAGAGTGTGGTCTTGAGTTTCAGCGTGAAGGGGCTCTGCAGAGAATTCCCAAAAGATGTGACTGGCTAGTATGTTACAGGAACTTCGGAACTATCGGCATCCTATTAGTACCTCTGGATACCGGCTCATGGGCTAGCTTTATTTCTGTAAACTAAACTTGTAGATTATAATCAATTCAATTGTGTGGGATGACACTCTTTGAATTTTGCATATAATTTGACTAACCAACATGGTCATGACGCCGTACGCCGGCCTGCGGTAGAATTAGCATCGGTCGTCTTAACTTTAATATTGAAGCCGGTGCTAGTCAGGATTATAATATTATAAAATCGTCATAGCGGTAACTCGCCGCTACTGTATACCAAGGCGTACTAGTGCTAGTATCAAAATCCCACAAAACCCTCACAAAGAATTTATATAGCACTATACGCATAAGATGCCAGTTATTGGCCAATTGGTCTCGGTAACCACCCACAGAAAAGCAGTAACTATCAGCTGTCTCTTTTACCAACCACATATTCGAATATTCCCTTTCTCTTTCCGCCACGTAGACACATCAATCATGCAGTTTGAGGTGCGGCAGAGCGTAGTTCCCAGCTGAACCGTTGCATGCGTTGAGGCCCACTATCCCTCCGAGGATACCCATGTATTCTGCAGTACTTCACTGACCAGAGTCAAAGGGTACACTTCAGTACCCTCGCCAATCTAGTGTAACAAGATCGATCTCGAGAGCTTTGTACACGGTCTTTTACCACACAACACAGATTCGCAAATTTTCTTTCGATTTCAATATTGATCATGCTTACAATGTTGGCTTTTCTAAAATCTAAGTGCGTGCTTAAAGCGACGTATTAATTGGATTCTCACGACAGGTTCGACAATTGTAGTTAGAAGGCCATGCATGCTCGAACGTTCATGTCGGTATCCATTTTCGCGGAAGTGTGGTTAGATTTCAAGAACTTCGCAGAGATTTCTTTCGGCGCACGCATGCGCATATGCGCAAACGTTGCAAACCCTGCATCAGTCCGGCTGCACCTTGGGGTTCAGCTAGATAAATATAGCTGATGAACTCCAATTTTCTCCTTGCTATAGCTTCCTGCAAAACTCATGTCGGAAGACGAAGAATGTACCTCCATGAACATAGACTGTCCGTATCATCGGTGTACATGTGCGTATATGTGCATTTTCACGCACGTACATAGCACACACAGCGTTTGCTTAGTAAACAATCTCGGTACACCCTATAGAGTATACCGGTTCGAACAAAGCGGTTCTCCTTTGGCCTTTGGAATGTTTTAAGCGATTGATTTGAAGCTATGACAACGGAGTATAGTATTATACTTCTTGGAATCGATGGCTAACTCATATGATTGTATGTAGCGATCCCGAGATATCGCCGAATTTTGAAGAGAATGCATGGTGTCTAGGTTCGGTCATTTCGGACATCGACTGAGTTAGACGCATCACGAGCTCAGAACTTCAGTAAATGACCCTCGAAGTGAGACGAGTGGCATACAGACACGTTTTCTCTCCCAAAACTGTCAATTTATGCCAGCTTACCGGCACAGTTGTGACCGTTCACCTGTAAGTGTCTGAATATGCAGATGCAGAAAACGGTAGCACAAATTGCCCGTTGGTCCCTCGGGGCCCCGCTTGTGATGCCAGTCACTGTCGATATATCCGTCCTCTAGCTGTGACGGACTTCCGAATATGCACTGACAACTAATCTAGCTGCAAGCGGTTATATTGGTAGAAGCGATGCTAGTTCGAGTATATCTCGGTGGGATGGTAGGTGACAGCTAGCTATTGGTCAATTGAATGTCGTTTTGCAAATTCGTTGGTGCATGTATACTTCAGAGCTGGTTTAGAAACCAAGACAAGTGCCGAACTTCCAAAAAGAGGCCTAATGCATGTGCTGAAAGGTGAGGACTGAGATGTTTTGGAAAACTTGGGTCTGCACATTATTGTGCTGTCCCGATCGACCTCAATCTGTTGAGCTCCGCTCTAGTACTATTATATAGTAGGATATAATTGTGCGAGATCCCCTCCGACTCCTTCTCGCCGTGGCCCTTATGATCAAATTAGCCAGTACGACACCAAGCCGCATTGTGATTTCTTGTTACGAGATATGAAATATCGCTTATAGTTTTAATCGATTAATCTACACGTATACGACCGATATTACCCGGTCACCGACCTTCCGCATTGCCTCACATATTACAGATCTACGAAACTGAAGTCAAATCGTTCTTCGCTCAAGCTTCTCGGCACCCGTCATTATGCCCGCACACGATAAAATCATCTACAACGACTTTGAAGTGGCAATAGTCTGTGCCCTACCATTGGAGTGCGATGCTGCCGAGGCGCTGTTCGATAATAAAGACAAGAAACACCCTAAAAACCATGGCGATACAAATAACTACACCGCTGGCGTAATATCTGGCTTCAGAGTGATCCTAGCTCAAATGTCCGGAGATGGAAAAGCCAATGCTGCGGCGGCTGCCTCAACGCTACGATGGGTCTATCCTAGTATTGAACTCACTCTCGTTATTGGAGTTTGCGGTGGAGTACCCTCATACGGCGTGATAGGCTCCGGGGAAGATCAAGAAGTCATACTCGGTGATGTTGTTATTAGCGACGGCATTGTTCAATATGATTACGGGAGACGATACCACGATAATTTCGAACGGAAGGGGGGTCCCGGGGTACAAACCCAAGCAATTCGAAGCCTGATCTCTGGGCTGAAGGTTGAAAGCAGGAACCAAGACCTGTCAGACCGGACTTCAGAGATCCTTAAGGGACTAGTGTTCCCCAAAAGAATAAGGAGCCACTGCGCTTATCCGGGTGTGGAGAAAGACGTCCTATTTAAATCGACCTACTACCACAAACACCACGAAAAGGAGAAGCAGGACAAGGAAGACAAGCAGAGGAAGCGCGATAAAGTCAAGGAGTTCTTCTCTGGCAAGAGCTGTTCTGACTGTCTCTCTCCCAGTTCCTCTTGCGAGGAGTCTCGCTCGTTAGCATGTGAGAAGCTAGGGTGTGAAGCCCTAGCTCACCAAACCCCATGATCCATATCGGCAAGTTTGGATCAGGCGACAGCGTAATGAAGTCCGGCGAGGATCGCGACAGACTTGCAAGAGAAGCCGGAGTAATCGCCTTTGAAATGGAGGGTGCCGGGGTTTGGGGCAGCGATAACTGCGTCGTGATCAAGGGAGTTTGTGACTACGCCGATAGCCACAAGAATAAACTGTTCCAACGGTATGCTGCTGCGACGGCGGCTGCTTGCGCAAAGGCCTTCTTAGAGGCCTGGAGGGAAAATGGGAATGACCCTCATTCGGCTCTCGCCCACCGAAACAAGAATACCGAACTTTACAGTTATGTGAGGCAGGGCCTTACTACTTTGGTGTTTTCATTTATTGGCCCCCACATTGTGAAGACGGTGGTACGACTCGTGTCCTAGGACAGCCTCACCGACTAAGACTAAAGTTACTTTCTCCCTTCGCTTTGAACAAATGAATGAAGGGTCGACAAAAGTTCGAAGGCGGGTACCCCCGGCGCGAAGCATATCTAGGACTAGGTTTGGGTACGAGAAAAGGTGCTTCCTGGTTAGACGCATTCGCCAACCACAAACCTACCTAGGTTTCCATCAGTCAAGTGGATGTGGATTCATTCACTGGTTTTGTATAGATGTATTAATTTAAATGAAGAAGCTACGTCGTTAGTGGATTCACGCTTACTAGCTTAGATACTTCAACTTTCTGTAGATTTAATTGATGATTACATTATAATTGCACGTACACATACGCATATGCACATATGCATATTGATTTCTATATATTGGTACCAAAGTCACAATGCAAACCTATCTTTAGAAACTTAGTTCACCACCTGCCGACTACACTTACTAACACACTGTTGAGGAATAGTGAAAGTAGACCCCCATTAGGCCATTAATTTCTGTCGAGACATGTTGACATCCTTCCTCAATCGTAGTGAGCGTTGGGAAATGTGATATAACACCTCGCGAGACATCTTGGCGCCAAGTCACACCAAAATCCCACGATTCTGGAGCTGTCCCAGCTGAATTTGGTAAACGATCTTACCTCGCTCAAGAGTACACCAAGCCGCATCGGTGCTCCATATTCCGAAGTCGAGATATAATCTTCTAAAAGTAAGAAAACATTTACCCACTTCACCCTGCTATTCAAAGCCCAAAGGTATCCAAGTGCGGTACCTATATCCCGGGTCTACTACGTGCCCCTTCTGCTGCGCCTGGGAGCTGGGACAGTAAGGTCTGGGCGCATGGGCGTTGATAAATCGCCCTATCCAAAATACCACAGACTCCAACACGCGAAAGTCTGCCTCGCCAAGGGTCACGGATTAGCCGACTATCACGAGCTTGAGCCGATTACGTATACTGGTAATCGTAAACGTCTTGCGTTTGATAAGAATTACTTCTATAATATAACCTCGGCATACCTATATAGCTGGCCTGGTAGCTTACGTATATAAACGGAAATTCCTAGGAAGTTTGTTTTTTATTTTTCTCTATAAAAACCTCATTCGGTTACCGAGAGTTTGAGCTCATTTTATATGCAATATTAGGACCTACACTCGCTCAACGGAGTATCCGGAATCAAAACATGGCAAAAATGTTGACTTTGCCGGAGCTGCTCGCCCATCCGGGTATGCAGGATATTGTGATACCCTTCTCAGCTGACGAAACAGGTCTCGCGGAGGTCGCAATAGGAAGAGGTGGTCCGATTAAGGTAGTCCCTTAACATCCGACCCCTATATTCGCAACCGAAGACCGCTAACAAGGATATTTCCAAAAAGATCAACTATGAAATCCATGGCACCGGGCCGGTAAAACTGGTCTTCATCATGGGCCTTCGGGCGCCACTAATCGCCTGGCAGAGACAGATAAGATACTTTGGCCATGAACATGGTAAAAGGTATTCCATGCTTGTATTCGACAATCGTGGCGTTGGCGGTTCGGATAAACCTTTGATGAGATATACCACCAGCGAAATGGCGTTGGATATCAGAGTACGGAGCCTACCCCATTGTAAAACACTACCCTTTGCTGTTGTATGGTTACTGATGAGGTCATTGTAGGATCTATTGGACCACCTTGGCTGGACCGAGCCGGTCCACATGGTTGGCGTGAGCATGGGAGGGATGATCCTGCAAGAGTTCGCATACCGGTTCCCGGAAAGACTGTCGTCTATAGTACTCCAGTCTACCGCAGCGGTAATAAAATCTGAAGTGGTATGAAAAGAGCAAAACTCGACTCCCCGCTGACCTCTTTAACTGCGTCCAGAAACTAATAGAATTCAACAAGCCATTCTTCGAGAACATCAGGCGTAGGGCAGATCTTATAAAGCCCAAGACTCTCGAAGAACGGCTTGCGGCTGCGCGGGGGAACTTGTTCGGACCCAAGTATCTCGATGCGCCGGACCAATTGGGGATTTTCCCCACCAATGCGGACCGCTTTAACGCTGAGGAGATCTGGAAGACCGAGAATGTTAACCAGCCGCCATTCCTTGGGTTCATATCGCAGCTTGTTGCTGCTGGCTGGCATTCTTGTAGCCCTGAGAGGTTGAAGCACATTGGAGACAGCATCAACTATGTTATGGTTGCATATGGTGGGCAGGATAAGCTGATAGAACCGTAAGAACCCATCAGCCTTTCCTTAACCGTGGACTGTTTCTAGACCAACCGTGGACATACCGTCCAGAATTTTCAAACTAAAGCTAACATTGAATCATTTTTAATAGGCCGCACTCGGAACATCTCATCAAGTGCCTCGGCCCTCGGGTACGATCACATCTATTCCCAGACGCTGGTCACGTCATTAGCACAGAGCACGTACACGAATACAATGAGCTGGTGAGGAATTTCATTGAAGAGGCCGCTGCCTCTGCGAATAATGTACAGTGAAAGAAGAAAATGCCGTCTATCGTGTTCCAGCCCAGAACTGCAAATGCTTATGTACAATTAGATATGGAGGGTTAAATGGGTACGAGTTTCCAGAGATATCCCGGCATTAGACGATCGCTTGGTCGAATTGGGGTTTAATCGTTCCCTGTATTGGTTTTTTCTTGGTGTGCGTTTTTGTATTCTATTCTTTCTTTCGTTGAATGAGGCCACCGGGCTGGCTGGCTTTCAAGACTCCGTTGTATCGGCCGTGTGCTCCGGTTATATCATGATTTTGCTGAATTTAAGAAGTATTTTTATCGAGGAACTCCTTCGCTTCATTGATCTTGCTCGCGAGGTAAGGGCTGCCGCCACGATCCGGGTGGTTTAAAAGCATAAGTTGCCGATGGTTCTTTCTGACGTTGGCTTTGGTAAGATTCCTCTCACTAGATAGCATACCCAGTTAGCAAAGAGGCACTACCCTGAGTGTATGATCGATTCCAAGCAATATCTCACCTCAGAGATAATATGAGCGATGCTTCCCGTCGGTTCATCCTGGAATCGAAACCACCCTTGTAAAACTGCTTTCCAAACCCTGCACCTCCAGGGATAGCTTTGTATTTCCGTAGGGCTTGTAGACTATATCAAGAGGAGCGACCATGTAAGAATCGAGCTTTTGGACGGACGACCGGATGGATGGTATCAAAGGTAGCTTACCCTACTCGCCCCTAGAAGTTCAAGAATTGTTAGCGAATGTTCTCCTCGATAAAGGAATACGATAGAAGGATCTTACCATAAAGGCCGCCGCAGCGACACCGACGCCGACCCAAACTACATTCATCGAAACGCCTGATAATGAAAAAATACAAAAAGACGGTGAGGTTCCGAAGAGCAAGGAGGATGAATCTGGGCGTCGGAGGTTTTTCCTCAATTTTTTCGCTTATTGGGCCGGCCGAGTGCCAAGACCGTCGCGCATTATCAAACTGTCGCATGGCCACGGTCAAGCTCTCTTTCGCAACCTCCTTCCTGCCAGGCCCCCGGAAACTTGTCTGTACGGACCTTTCTCTTCCATCATGCGAGCTCCCTGCCATCGCCAACATATACTGCGCACAGACACCTTGCATCGAATCCACTGCCAGGTCGTTACATAGCACAGTACCGGTACTGGACGAGGCGACCATACTAGCCGGCTCGGCATCACCAACGATCCATCGCGATGAAGAGCCGTTCACTGCACACCAACGGGGTCTCGAAAGGATCCGGCGAGACGGTCTACTGCATCTGTAGACGGCCGGATACGGGGAAATGGATGATAGGCTGTGATGGATGCGACGACTGGTTTCACGGGGAATGTGTTAATGTTCGGCCCACCGAAGAAGACTTGGTGGATCAATATTTCTGTAAGCACCTACTTCTCTTTCCAAGCTTCCATCCTAGTCAATACGGCTATAAAGCTAACTCTGCAATCCTTTTGTAAGGCCCTGGGTGCCAGGAAAAAGGTCTCGGTATCACTACCTGGAAGCGTAAATGCAGACTACCATCCTGCCAGCGTCCAGCTGCCACTAGTGCAGAACCCCCGTCTAAATACTGTACGCCGGAACACGGAGTCGAGTTCTTCAAATCCAAGGTCCCTCTAGCCGACTACACACCCGGCGAAGTCGCAGCTCTCGCCAATGCCGTCAACGACGCCGCAGGTTTTCGGAAGCTAGGTGACAGTGTCCCTGCCCCTAGCAGCCCCGCTGCCCGCGCGAAGATCGAGAATCTATTACTCGTAGATTTCGAAAAACTACGGCCACAGAAGGAAGCTATCAGTCGGCAGCAAAGCCGTCTTGCGACCCGCTCCAAGTTCATCGCGATGGCTAAGGACCGTCAGAAGCGGGTCTCGGACGAATTACGTGCAGAGGAAAACCAGACTTCGAAAGGGAGCAAGGAGGTCTGTGGATTCGACATGCGACTTGCCTTGGACGATGAGGATTTCGCGGAGTGGTGCGAAGGTGAGGAAGGGCGAGCCATATTTGAAAGTGGAGCGATTGGGGGTCGCGAGGATCTCTGCATTAAGAAGAAGTGCGAGAAGCATAAGTACTGGCTGAGAATAGCCATGGAGGATATGGAATTGGAGGAGCGACTGATCAGTGAAGGGTCTGCTGTCATTACGAATGAAGAGAACGGGCTTCGACAAAGACAGAACATTAAATCACTTATGGAGGAGAACCAGCGGTTGAGATAGATGGACGCCACCCGTATTAACCACCACTATACCATAGAACACCCTTAGAGGTCATATATTCATAGGAAGTGTAACATAGTCCTTTAATCCTTATGCTTCAAAGGTATCATTACCATCCGCTAAGAGGGCACCCAGACTCAGGGTAAGTCCCTGCGTTGCGTTGGAACCGCCGCTAAAAAATCGAAGTCTTGGCACTGACCAAAAAAAGTTGGGAAGCGATCTCTTCAATTCTCAATTCTCAAACCTCTTCAAATAATCCTCATACCATCCCAGTAAACTCCAAGCGAAGATGAGGTACCGCTCCCAAGAACCCCAGTACGGCACATCGCAGTCTTATACTGACTTCATTAACCTAGGATCGAAACCTGTTACTTCTGTTCGCACCCGGTGTACCCTTCCAAGGGTATTACCTTCGTCCGTAACGATGCAAAGGCCTTCCGCTTCTGCAGGTCAAAGTGCCATAAGAACTTCAAGATGAAGCGAAACCCACGGAAGGTATATACATACCTCTACTGCTTACCTTTACGATAACGGACTAACACACCTGTGACTCGACCAGCTTAAATGGACCAAAGCCTTCCGTAAATCCGCCAACAAGGAAATGGTCGTCGACTCGACGCTGTCGTTCGCCGCCCGTCGCAACGTGCCCACCAGATATTCCCGCGACCTGGTCGCCACAACTCTCAAAGCAATGCAAAGAGTGACCGAAATCCAAACAAGAAGAGAGAGAGCATTCTACAAGCAGAGGATGTCAGGAAACGCAGCCAACCGTCGCGCAGCAGACAGGAAACTCGTGGAGGAGAACCAACATATGCTACCGGAAGTCCGAGCCAGGTTACAGCAGCAACAACTGGAGAGCGAAGTGTCAGACGCAGAGGAGATTGCTCAGGAGGAGGCTGTTGCCGTCGCCATACCGGCAAGACAGAGGCAGGCGAAACGACAAGTTCAGAACGGAGATGCGATGGATCTCGAATAATTATCCTCGGAGGACTGTCGCATCTAGCGGTGTTATGGGCTTGTATGATATACTCGCTGTTCACGCGATCTGTATGATAAGGAGGCACCGGCGTAGCGGAGTTTGGATACATCTTTTTATACACGTGGGCAGCTTCATCGATATACTGCAATCTAAAAGTTATACTCGAAGAAACACTCAAAAACGGACCATTGTAGCCCTAGCTTTATAAAATAGAGACAGTAGAGACATATGAAGTATACGTACGAAGATACCTAAACATTGTAGTTCATCCAAGCTTACTCGCCACCGTCGGATTTTTTTTTTCGAACGGAGAAAAAAGAAAAATCCGGTAGCGCCGAAAAAGCAAAGGCAAACGAGACGACGACACCGATGATTTATTTGCAACTCACATTTAACGCCGGCCTGTTCCGCGGGTATACACTTCAAACTTCAACCTCATCAATGTCACTGTCAACCACCACGACCGGTAGCTAGAAAAGAAGGAAGTGAGAGTGTGTGAGAAGAAGAAGCCGTTCCCAAACCGACAGCGCCATCAGTTGGCTGCCTCCCATCCCACGCGATGATTCCCTCGATACGAGCACTCAAGCCTGCTCTCAGATTACAAGGCCCCGCCACACGACTGATATATCGAGACCGATTCCCATTACACGCCCGCAATCTACCATACCGAAATACCCGTCTCACCGGTGCACCCTTCAGTACTTCTCAGATCCGAAAGCAGCTCTCTAACCAACCCGACAAGAAACCGGAATCAGAATCAGAGGACCCTTCGAAGAAAACTAGCGAAGAATCTTCTAAGGAAGGAGGGGAGGAATTCGAAGGCCAAAAGGAAAGCAAGAGCGAGCGGGAGGCACGAGAAAAGCTGGAGGCACTAGAAAAGGAGGAGGCAGAAGAGATCCGGGTGGCACGAGAAGAGCTGAAGAAACAAAAGGCGCGTAATAAAGGACAAGATGGATCGAAATCGGGTCGACAAGGCCAAGACCAGGGCAACTCCAACTTCCCTGGGGGTCCAAACTTCAGTGGCAAGAAGACTGCGGAATTCAAGATGGACCTACCGTCGCTACTCACATCCGCTGTGGTATCATACATCCTCTACAAAACTGTGGTCCCAGGGGAGGATTTCCGGGAGATAACCTGGCAGGAATTCCGGACGACTTTCTTCGACAAGGGTCTCGTCGATAAGCTTACCGTGGTGAATCGCCAACGAGTCAAGGTCAGCCTTCACAGGGAGGCGGCGTCCCGGACCTACCCCGATTCAACCAATGTTGCTGGCAACAATCAATATTTCTTTAGCATAGGGTCGGTAGAGGCGTTCGAACGACGGCTGGACGATGCTCAGAGAGAACTCGGAATTCCAAGCTCGGAACGTATACCGGTGGCCTATAAAGACGAAGTATCTTGGTTGGGAGCATTCTTGTCATTTGGTCCCACATTATTACTTCTCGGTAGCATCTATTGGTTTTCACGACGAGCCGGAAGCGGCGGCTCGCAGAGCGGTATCTTTGGTATCGGGAAAAGCAGAGCAAAACTCTTCAACCATGAGACGGACATCAAAACCAAGTTCAAGGATGTGGCTGGCATGGACGAAGCTAAGCAAGAAATCATGGAGTTCGTCAAGTTTCTCCAAGAACCCGGGGTGTACAAGAAGCTGGGGGCCAAGATTCCTCGCGGGGCCATCCTCTCCGGCCCGCCCGGTACCGGTAAAACATTACTCGCCAAAGCTACAGCCGGAGAAGCACGGGTACCGTTCTTCAGCGTCAGCGGTTCGGAATTCGTGGAGATGTTTGTGGGTGTAGGTCCGTCTCGTGTTCGAGATCTTTTCGCAAAGGCCAGGAAGAACGCTCCTTGTATCATCTTTGTGGACGAAATCGACGCCATCGGCAAGTCCAGAGCTAAATCGAACCTTGGCGGTGGAAACGACGAAAGAGAAAGCACACTGAATCAGCTTCTGACTGAGATGGACGGGTTTAACACCGCGGAACAGGTTGTCGTGCTGGCTGGTACAAATCGACCGGATGTTCTCGACAAGGCTCTTATGCGTCCTGGTAGATTCGATCGTCACATTACTATCGACCGTCCTACCATGGAAGGCAGAAAACAGATCTTCCTAGTGCATCTAAAACGCATTGTTACACTTGAGAACTTGGACGAGCTCTCCGGTAAACTGTCAGCCCTCACACCCGGATTCTCCGGTGCGGATATCGCAAACTGCGTCAACGAAGCTGCCCTTATCGGTATGGATTCCCATTCTCTTTCTCCCAGTCCCCATTATACTAACAGTAGTCCAAACAGCTGCCCGAGGACAAGCCGAGTCCGTAGCCCTGACCTACTTCGAGCAGGCTATTGAACGTGTAATCGGTGGTCTTGAAAAGAAATCACTAGTCCTATCTCCTGAAGAAAAGCGAACTGTAGCTTACCACGAGGTATGCCCCGGTTATCTCATCTCAGAATTACGCCCATTACTAATGAAAATATACAACAGGCGGGCCATGCAGTCTGCGGGTGGTTCCTCCAGCACGCCGACCCCCTCCTCAAGGTCTCTATCATACCTCGAGGACAAGGTGCCCTCGGATATGCTCAATACCTCCCCGGTGATACTGTATGTAAAAGCACCATAGCCGCAGGTCATACACCTCATAAAACTAACCACTCATAAAACAGTACTTAATGAACGTCTCCCAATTAATGGACCGCATGGCAATGACCCTCGGTGGCCGTGTCTCCGAAGAACTCCACTTTGAAACCGTTACCAGCGGCGCCAGCGATGACTTCAACAAAGTCACCAGGATGGCCACCGCCATGGTAACCAAATGGGGCATGTCGAAGGACGTCGGATACCTCTACTTCGAAGAAGACCCAAATCAGCTGCACAAACCATTCTCAGAGGAGACGGCAAGAAAAATAGACACAGAGGTCAGAAAGATAGTCGACCAAGCCTACGAGAAGTGCAGAAATCTCCTGACCGAGAAGAAGCACGAAGTCGGCCTGATCGCTGAGGAGCTGCTGTCGAAGGTTCGTAATCTCAAACCTCAAGTATCCCTTGCGAAACATCTTCACTAACATTATAACCCCCAATCCACAGGAGGTCCTCGGCCGCGACGACATGATCCGCATCCTCGGCAAACGCCCATGGGAAGAACGAGACAAGGTGTTCGAAAAGTACTTCCATCCAAAGGAATCCAGCGCCCCACCACCACCCCCACCACCACCCCCATCCGAAGTCTCTTCAGAACCAGAACCTCAGCAGCCAACTAGTGCTTAAATATTCCTTCAGCCCTTTAACAATTCATCCTTCCCACTTTTTCTCAAACACTACAAATCCTCCACTCCGGTTATTTTGAGTAGTACTTCCTTCTTATAATTTTTTGGTTCCCGCCTGCACTGTATATCACACGCACCTAAGAAAAACGCCGGATTGCATTTATTTTTATTTATATATTTCATCCCTTTCCCTCCCTTTAACCCTTTCCGATTCGTTTCGTTGTATATACTAACTCCCACGTCGCAAGAAAAAAAAAAGAGGGTAGATGAAACGAAACAACTTGTAAAAAAAGATAAGTAACCTTGTATATAACGCTGAGAGAGAGAGAGAGAGGCCAAGTAGCAGACCTTCTTTTTCATTGGCCAAAACGAAGGAATAGTGTACATAAAACCATCCCACACACCCCCCTGAGAAAGATGCTCCTAGGAAAAGTTCAAAGAAGAATAGAAACCATCTCGCATCTCTAAAAACAAGAGCCGAAGCTCGTCCTCAAGTCTTTCCATGTAGGAAATTTTACGTAGTCTTCTTCGACTCCTCCTTCTTCACCACCCCTTCCGACTCCTCCTCTTCAGGGAAATAAAACCCACCCGCCTTGACCGCCGAAATGCGCGGCAAGAACATACTCACGTGCTTCTGGTAGACTTTGTAATCCGTATACTTGCTCGAAGTTATAAGTTCAGTCAACCACGTCGAACCCTGGAACAGCAACAAGTAACTAATTGCGCCGACTCCAGTCCAGTTATACGTGCTGTCGGTGACTACACACGATCAGGAATCATTAGCATCCAGTCCACGTCCAAGAATAACAGGGTTCAGATACTCACTAAATGCGGACCACTGGTATAAAAGAACCCAGAACAATTGCTCGCCAACGAAGTTAGGGTGCTATATTATTTCCATCATTAGCTACGCAACATTCTAGATATAGAAATTTATATCAAGTTATTCCAAGGACTCACCCTGGAAAACGCCCAAAGTCCGCTATAAACAAACCCCCGTTCAAGTTCATTTTTATCCCACCCGAGCGGAACAGTACCGGTTTCCTTGAGCTTCTTCTTAGCTTGGTGAAAGCCTATCCATGGTTACACACTCATCAGCCCACCAACCCCTCACCTCAAAGTGATAAAAAACACAAAAAAAAAGTACGTCATACTCCACTGCTGTTGGTCCGCAAAGAACTCCAAAAGAACGGCCATCATCATTCCCCTCGAAAACACAGTATCCGCCGAAGTATTCGCATCAGTTTGCGGGAAGTTCTTGGTAAGGACCAAGAACAGATAAACGGGCGAAGTGATAGCGACTAGCAGGAAGTTTTGTCCAAAGCTAATGAACGTGAGGTTCATGATAAAGAAAGCGGGTCCGCCAATCGCCTTCTGAATGACTTCCCATCGGTAGTCTTCGGATGACCATTGGTAACCCCCTTTCCTCCAGTAGTTGTAAGTTAGACGGATGCTCCAGATAACTGCAACCGCAGCGACTGTATCAACGCGATCAGTTCGCAAGTTGTTGATATTGGCCCAGTATGAATAGTGACAGACGTAAACAGCTGGAAGGATGCTCCAAAGGCGGTCAACCTGGCTGAAGTTTCTAGTTATTTCTGAGAAAATGAAAACAATCACCGACAAAACAATAGAGAACAATGCAGTGGTCGCAAACGGGTCCGTTTGCTTGTAAAACGAGAAGAAGTCTAGCTCGCCAGCGGCGACGAGCTGGGCGTCGCTAGCTGCATGCTTAAGAAGCTGAATGATATTAGGAGAAGAATGCGCTATTTGCAGGATATTCGAAAATGAAGGAATAGCAGCCATCGTGAGGATGCCGTAGGTGAACCGTACAAAGGTACAGAACAGAGTGCGTGGGTCTGTTGGAAGGTTTAAACTATGTCGTCAAGGGTGCTCTTCCGATCTGGGCAACTAGGCCGCCAACCACATCGACAACACAACGGGTTAGACTAGCCCGCATTGGCAGCCATGTATCTCGCGCAAATCTTGCCGTCAATGCCACGTTAGCATCCATGGTTTCACTAGTTTCAGATTGAATGCTGATACCGGCCTGACTTACCTCCCTAAAGTTTCCAAGTTGCTGACTGACCTTGGCGTAAACTATCCTGTACTGCTCTAAGCTCTCGTGGACAACATATTCCTTCGTCAGTTCTCCATTGCAAATCCTCTTCATGTTTAGTTCCATCTATATTACGATCGAAGAGCCTCATTGTTAGCAATTTTTAAAAAAGAGGATTTAGAGCTTTGAATGCGGCAGGAAAAACTTACGTCTTTTCTCAGAAAAGGCTTGCTCAAACTCATATCTGAAGCGATTGTATCATACGCCTCAACCAGCGCCACACCCAAATTGCTAGGCACGAAGACATTTTTGCCCGTACTCCCCCCACTTTCACCTCTACCACTCCCTCCGGCATCTCTGCCACCCCTTCCTCTCCCCCTACCCCGCCCTCTGGTAGCGCCGCCGCCCCTACCTCCACCGCTTATACTAAACACATATTCTCTTTGCTGTATCTTCTCAATATGCTCTGCCATCGTCGCATCGGTTCCAATTCCATTGGCATCCATAAGAGCGATAAGTTCGGGTTCAGTAAGGTATCCCGGCGCCGTCGTCTTTCCATCCGTCATGTTGACTTCATTGGGCACAAATCTCTCGCCTTCTTGATACCTTGGCAACATTTGGGAGGACTCCCATCTATCCCAAGGGTAGACATCGAGATAGTTCCTTTCCAAGACAGTTAACCCAGATGCATGAAACCCCTCGCCTCCATAATCCAGACTGACGGTGGTCGTTTCACCCGTGGCATCCCTCGAACAGCACGCTAAAAAGTGCCTGACAACGAACTCGTAGACCTTTCTTTGATCGGGATCGGCTAGTGCCGCCGAAGTAGCGTATGCAACAGGATGGATCGGAGGGTGCGCCTTGTCGTTATTCTTCCCGCGCCTAGGTTGCTCAAATGCACCGCCTAATAGACTATATTGTGCGAAACCCAGGTTAATGGCCGGTATGTCAGCTTAAAGTTAATCATTCTACTCACCCGGTAGCGTATCCGCCCCAACCCCAGTTGCCAGTATCATCGGTTTGTTTTCCAATCAGGTTCCGAAGATCGAACGCCTGATCATACTGATCGGTCTCCGTACGAGGATAACTGATAAACCCAGAGGTATACAAGCCCTCAGCAGCCTATAAAGAAAGATGAGTTAGCAGTGCTCGGTTTCCAGCTCCTAGTCTAGTACCACACTGCCTTACCTTCATCACCCTCTGTGAATTCATCCCTAAAAACCTGCTACCCTGTTTTTGAAGTTCCACCGTTGTCAAAGGCAGCGGTTTACTATCCACCCAAAGCTTAGTCGTAAATCTTCAAACGAACGGGCGATATGATAACATACTATTTCCTCGCCGGCTTCCTCGCCACGCTTTTAACAAGCGCGTCAGGGCTGGACATGCAATTCTCGAACAGCAAAACCACAGTCATCCGATCGAACAACCGTGTTCGATCCCAATTAAAGGTGGTAGATGTCCCATCCCGAGTATGCATCAATTTCAGGGACCAGAAGGGCTCCGGCACAAAGTTCTTGACCCTCATGAATCTGTCGACCACGAATCCAAGGGTAGGAAACTGGCAGGACCCTGTAAAGCAATAAGTATTAGCGAAAACACTGTACCATAAGAGTAAATCAAAGAAACCCTTACCATAGCTTATCAGAGCGTCCGGAGCAAGCCCATACCGACCCTGAAGCCTCAAACTCTGAAACCTCGTCAGGGCAGCTCCAATCCTTAAATCAAGCTCCATACGAGCAGCGACAGCCATCGCCTGCCTCTCATCCAAATCCTTCGGATTATGTGCAGCTCGGATGACATGGCTAAGCTCCATAAGGGGAAAAAAAGTGCATAACGTTAGTTATCCACCACAAAATAATCGATAGAAGTCCAGGAAACCTCACCTCCTCTCGATGTTGCTAAACTGCGCCCTCTTGACAGTGATATTCGGATTCCCTCTTAGCGCAAAGGCCCGAACCTCAGTCCCAATGTACTCCCCTTCCCTATCGCAGTCCGTCCAAATAAACAAAATAGTAGCCCTTTTCGCCTCCTTCTGTATATTATCCGCAATACTTTGCTTCGACTGTATCAATCCACATCAGTCCCGAGTCACCGAGAAACCCCCAGACCTCCAAGAAGTTAAAGACTCCATACCTTATCAATATTCTTCTGAATCTGCGCATCAAACAAATCAACAGGATCGCAATCAGACCACTTTCGAAACCGGTCTATGAAATCAATCTCCTCCGTATGCCCCTGCACAGCCGTCATAGTAACTTCGCAGTGATCCCATTGATTAAACTTGTAATCAAAATCATAGTTCCTGATATATTTATTATTCGTCTGCCTCTACAAAAATTCCAACAAAACCCAAAATGTTAGCAACCCGGCATGCATCACAAAGAGAACGGGGAAAAAACACCCCCAAGGCAAACGAAAGAGCTTTAGCTAATCTTACCGTCTGATACCTCCCTCCGCTCAGGTGGCCAGCAACCGCTTTCGCAACTGATGACTTCTCCGCTACGCAGAGTACCTTAACCATACCTGCAGCCTTGGCGTTCTTGCGTAAATACTTTTTAGTAGGTGATGAAGAAGCAGCTAGGGATACCAGTGAGATGCGCATAAGATGGAGGATTATACCGTTCAGATTTCGCGTTGTTGCTCTATCGTGCTTATGACCAAAAAAAAAAGGCACGCATTTGGGAGCTTCAAAATACAACAGGGTGGGCAGCTCTGGATCCTCGTTACCGGACTTCACCCCACGTCCTCGAAACCGTCGAGAAACCGCAGCTATCCCCATATTAGTATTTCATACGAACGCTTATGAATTTATAAATTTATGACAAACCCCATCCTGCTACAGCCACCGCAACCTCAAATGCCAAGTTGAAGGAGAGGGAACGAACGACCAGAGCCAGTCGGTGCGCACATGTGTATACATACAGCTTCTGCTAAGTTTAATTCCAATGGACAGAGAGAAAAAATTCGTTGATTAAATGGCATCTGGCCTGACAGGGAAACAATTCACTACTTGCTTTTCGACCATATTACCTCGTTCGTTTCGTCAGAATGGTAAGATGTGTTCCACCAACCCGAATATCACCAAGGATCCAAGCAAGGCCAATCCAAGTACTACACTTTCTCACGACTAGGCCGGTTCGGACCAGTCCACTTGATCCGTGACATTCCCCGCCGCCGTCGCGTGTGCTATCCTTAACCTAAGTCTGAGGGGTGGCTGCAACAAAAGAAAGATCGTTAGCAAACACAGTTAAATATTATAACAAAGTAGAATGCATTATCCTTACATTTTGACTCCCCTGCACCCTCATATGCTGGGTAGCTTCCCCCTGTGGCTGCAACTCCGTGCTGCTGATAGGCATCAACTGTAGTTTCTGAGTCTTCGGCACAGCCGCTTGTAAGGAGATACCGTGCATAGCATCCGTGAAGCTATTATTCTTAAACCGAGCAATTATCGCAACCAAACCACTCGCATTTCTCTGTAGGCTCAGGGTTATCTCAAGTCCCTTCTTGTTGTATACGGTATGGACATTTGCCGCAGGTGCTTGCGGTCGGGGCTGGGCTTGCACGGGACTCGAAAGACCAGATCCAAGATCACCTAACAAACTACTCGACGATGGTCCTGCCGCCGGTGCCACAGGTCCAGACCCTCCGCTGCCAAATAGATCCAGAATATTATTCACAGATGCAGCGGGCGGTTGTGGAGCCTGGGCAGTTGGAGAAGATGCACCGAAGAGGTTGAGAATATCGGCATGGCCATTCGCTTGCGTCGGAGGTGCAACTGGGGCAGCGGCTGCTTCGTCGCTGAATAGATCCAACAAATCGTCCGCGCCGGATTTCGGTTTCGCAGCAGGAATCTTAGTCTTCCCCTTCTTACTACCCGTGTCACTAAGAACTCTGTCCTCAGTCCGAGCCTCAGGTGGTGGCATTCTCTCTAAGACGCCGCGTCGAACACCATCATGGCCAAAGAGGTTGCCGTACTCCACACTTCGCTGTTGGATTTCAACATCAAGACTGTCGGAGCTTGACGTCAAAACACGGCGTACCCTCTCGATCTGACTTGGGTCGTTTATCCTTGTCGTAAGCTTCATTAAACTAGTCATGATGTATTCGTGGATGACGTTGTTGACGTAAGCGGAATCAAGAATTCCCGTCAAGAGATCAACGATATCCGACTCCTTAACATCCTGGACCAGTTCCTCCTCTTCGTATGCACCGCCCTTGAGCAAAAGATCGCCGTATTCGCCGATAACCCAAGCTCCAGCCAAAGTCAGCGCTTCCTGTGTGATATCCGTTCGTAGTGCGGAGTACAGTTTTTGGACAGAGTAAGTCTGTAGCTCGGGTTTGCTCGTCGCTATTAAGCGGATAAAGCTGGACAAAATTTGCTCCTTGACGAAGTTACCGGCCTGTATGGTTCACATTCGTTAGTCACTCCAAGTTCTCCTGAGAAGTTCAGACAAATGATTACTTACTAATTTCAGAACCCTCAAAACGGTATCGATATGCCAGCGTTCATTCGGTGCAAACTTCTCCGCCGCGATACAGATCTGAGTCGTCATCGCAGGCTTGAACTCATTGTTGGCAACTTCAAGAAAGGCGAGCAGTTCTCGAACCAGCACCCGGATGTTGGTATCATTGATCAATGTAAACGAAAGATCCAAGGCCCTCCTCCTGATTGAAATATCCGGGTCCCTCAAACAATCCAATATAGTATTCCTGTGTCGCTGAACAGCATTCGGCTCGAGATTGACGACCTTTATCAAAGTATTCAGAGCGACGTATCTAATGTTGTTATCCTTGTTGCTCAAGAACTTGCCAAGAATGTTGATACCAAGAACTCTCAACCCGCTGTCGGCATCGATGTCTAAAATCGTCAGAACGGCTTCGTATAGAATAGAATTTCCGACATTTTTCGAAGAATCGGTATTCGTGGCAACCTGTGCCAAGATATCGTTGATCTGTTCGCTGACTCCGGAATCCCCCTTCCCCATAACCCTCAATAGCTGAAGTATCTTGACCTGAAGGAACGGGTCGGTGATTCCCGTAACATCGTGCTCAGGCGCGTACCCCGCCGTCGTCAAAGCCTTGAGCTGTTTCACCAGAACCGGCGTGTACGTCTTGAACTGCTCAACAAGATCGGGGTCGTGTATGCAAAGATCGATAATTAATGTTAGACCACACAACAAGACCCCATGATTCCTATCCTGCAAAAGCAGCTTCGTCTTCTCGATAAAGTGTTCCTGAAGATCAGGAACCTTCCGTATTATCCTCATCGCACAGAGAGCAGCCTTTTTTCGTATGTACGGATTCGCCGTCGATAGTAGAGCCTCGATCTCCTGGAACAAATCTCGTGCCATTTCTGTCGATGCGATATTTCCCAGAGTGCATAGCGCCAGTCCGACGACGTATTGATTGCTATGGTTTAAGTCACTATACCCAACTGATTAGCCCCAGAGCACGACCACCTCACAGAGAACCCCCTGACATACTTCTTGAGCGAATTCGTAACCAACGTCAAAACCTCCTGGTTCTCATCCAACAACAACATAGTCCCAAGGTACCCAAGTCGTTTATCGGCGAACCGAGGCGAGGCTAGGAGCTTAAGACACTCAATCTGACCGAAGTGCGTCCTCTCACCAAGCGTGAATAGGTAAAGCAGCTTCGCAACATTATTGCGACTATGATATAATCCAGCGTATTAGCGTAAAATCCGAATACCCAGGCGATCGTATAGGATAGGGATCGAATACCGAACCGAAGAATCCGCGGACTCTTCTCGAAATGAAGCTCGGATAGCCGCACTCTCCTTCTGGATGACAGCTCTCTCGTCGGCGATAGTCTTTGATGCGCGCACAGCTCTAATAAACTGCTTCACTATCGAAACGGATCAGTACACACGGGCGCAATACACCAAGGGACACCCTCAAGATACTCACAAGAGCTCTGTGAGAAATTGAACGCCATGATGCTCGTCATAAAACAGCCTCAGCAGAGGGTTCACAGTCTCTGCCGATATTATCTCCGCAAGCCGCCTTTAAAAGAAGTTCCAATTCGAATCCGACAGGCCGTTTATTCCTTCGAGTCTCGGCGTATAAGCTTCGGTGCTTGGGGGTGGGGTCCGTAAACGTGTCTATGCCTGCAGGTTCAGCCGACGTACGGAATCAGGCGTATGGCGTCGTTGACAAGCTGTTCGCTAGAATTGGGGAAGCCTCCGGGAAGCTGTGCAGAGGCCACAAAGCCGAGCCGGGGCCGGGTACGTAGGGAGTGAGGTACGGAGCGAAGGAAAGGATATCGGTCTGGTCGCGGCAGGTTGTGGATGGTGCGTATCTCAGCAGGTAGTGGGAGAGGTCAGGTTGCGGTTTGGAGCTTCCAGGGTTCTCCCGAATTGGGCGCCGGAAATACCACATATGCTCAACCCTCAAATCGCGTTGTCGATGACTGCACCAGACTTAGACAATACTGGCAGACCGGAAAACCACATTCGGCGTATCGACATCATCTACAATCTCTAAATGGGATCTCTGACACTCTCAAGTTATCTCAATCCAGTAACGGGGAATAAGCTTCTTTATTTTACATTTATTTTTCTTTTATTTAACAAGAAATATATTGGGCAACTACTCGTTTATAAAATCTCTCAAGCGGAACTCCTAACGTCGATTCCAATTGACAAATCTATCGTGTAGGCTAACTGCTGATCTGACCTGTCACAGTTTTAATAGCTGGTGTATAAACTGTAAACTCTCGGACTACAGCTTGGATATCATGCACCGCTATAAGTGGATTATGATCATTCGTATTCACCTTAAGTGCTCGAACTAGACATACAGTCAGGCAGCTATGCCGATATACCATGTAGGCATTTATCCCCTTCCACCAATAACCAATCCAATATCCATCATAGCTATTCAAGCTCCTCCATGACCTGCTTTAAGCTTTATAAAGCAATCCACACCGGGTCCCTCTTCAAGTTCCAATAATAATCTCTCTCCCCGTCCCAGACCCGTAGACCCCTGCGCCAGCAGCCATCGTCCAAATAGTGGACCCAATATCTTTCAATTCTCGAAGATATGAACTGACAGGCTTCTGCTCAGTGGCCGGCGGCCAAGGGTATTGATGGCAAGATGTGTATCCAGCATTGAGAAATACCCCCCGTTTGGGATCATTCGCCATCCACGAGATAGGATGACCCGGAGACATACGTGATGAGTGTTTAAGTGTTCGTAGCCACAGGCTCAGATACCAATCACACAGGATCTCTCAAAAACTGCTTCCTCTTCTTCCCCTTCTCCCCACACGACTTCCCCTCCGACAACCCCTCGCCCTTCTTCGAGCTGGCGGAGGACTTCTGCCCTCCCAACCCCGTAAACGTCTGCGAAGCAGGAAGTTGTAATCCATGGGCATCCACCAGCTTCTTAAAGGCTTTGCTCTTATCCATCGCCTTCGGCTTAACATCAAAGGCCCTCTCAAACAGCGGCGCCAAATCGTGAGCCGCGCAGACTCTAAAGTCCGAAACCTGGACTCTCTTCTTCCTGAAGAGTTTTTCATTGAAGGTTCCCTCGAGAAGAACGGCGAGTGTCTTATCCCCCGCCACCTTGAAACTCTTCAAAAGCTTCACTTCCGCGGGAAGGAAATAAGGTTCCCCGAGATAGGATGGGTCCACGACTAACTCCAGTCTGTCCCGGCTATCTTCTCGATCTTTAAAGTGTCTTAGATCGTAGAGAAATACGTGGAGGCGGTACCACAAGTGGCTTTTAGCCTGCTGGATATCCTGCAACGTAGCCATGTTTGTGGTTGGTGTAGAGGAAAGAAAGAAAAAGAATTAGAGGCCGGCGAGGCGGGGAGTATTTAAATACCCAGAGGAAATTAAGGTGATTGGCGCTCCAGGAAAATCTTCTGATGACTCAGGGGACCGTATAAGGCTGGGGCTTGCTGTAGGTATCCGTCCTTTACGAGCACCCAATTTTCTTTTTTTCTTTTCTTTTTTTTTTTTTTCCCTATGAGCTTAAGGTAGACCACACAGTACCACCTAGAGCTCAGTAAAACTGAAGTGGAATCGACGTGGACCTCGAGAATACTTGAGAGCTGAGCACAAGATTTTCCCGAACCTAGGGTAGGTTTCGGAATAATAGCTGGTCTGCGTGCTTTCTAAGTAGGTGACTAGTACCGTCTGCGTGGTACTAATATACGTGCTCAGACGAAAGCTTCGATGATGGTGGAGTGTAGTAAAAAGGAAAGAGATTTGATTTGATTTGGAGAAAGAAGGGAGGGGGGGGGGCTTTATATAGTCGGAGGAGTACGGCTGGCCACTATGGCTAGTGCAATAAATTATTTGGATCGACCGATCGGTCCGCCTAGAAGCCTATTGATGAAGATTAAATAATTCCCGAGATAGCCGTTCGTGGCTCAGGAACAATCGTGAAAGTCCGAAATGTCGAGTCGACGCTGTTATAAATTTAGGTGCTAGCACGCTGCAGCCGATCCACCTATATAATAATATTAATCTCTGCGCACGTTAATTCTACTATGCGATCGACTACCCAACCTTCCCCCTTCCAACCAAACTCCGTTGGAGTATTTAATAAAGAGTGCCTATTATCTTAGCCCGCTCTCGTAACCATTCGAGTTCTCCATACCCAGGCCTAGGTCGAGATGGAGATAACACCATATAACACCACCCTAAGGCCAGATCTGCAGACCCAAAAGGTATACCTCAGCGGGTAACATATATAACGCACCCGTCCTGCATAGATCCAGTGCATCAGGACATAAACCTGCATAAATATGCCTATAAACTACTTTATAATTTTAATCGACGTCGCAAAAAAAGTATCAAAAGTACCATCAGCAGCTGCAGTTCTTAGGGTCGAGTCGACTGTAAATCTTAAGTTTTAGGTCTATATATTGACACTTCAACCTTTCCCATTATACCTACAAGAACTCAAAATCACCACGCACGGGATCGCCACAGCTTAAGTCTTTAATCGACTTTCGATGCGCAATCAGTCCTCTCTCTACCCCATTACGAACCTCAAAGTACTCATACGAATTGAAGTTATAAATTTCAATTTCATTTCCTCATTGTCCCGAATCCCGAGACTACATTCATTCTGCTCGAATCATATCACCCGCCAGACCGAAAAAAAATAAAGTATCCGCCAGCCCGTCACCACATCCCATCCTATTAATTTTGTCCATAAAAAGTGAGAGTAATAAAACAAAACAAAAAAAAAAACGGGAAGAAAAGCAACGCTGGCTGCCAAAGAAAAACGCCATCTGTCGGACAGAGAAAGGAAAAGTAAAAAAAAGGAAAATTATCAAGGAAAAGGATATAGTAGAGGAGAGGGAGGACGAAGGACGAAGTAGTCGTAGCGTAATAGTAATAGGTGGGTGAAGAAGTAATATCAGAGCAGCGGCAAGCGGACGAGGTTTATATCCCCCCGCACCGTAAGAATAAACGAAAGAAATCAGAAAAGCAGAACAAGAGAACAAGGCCAGATAATAATGTTCGCAAAGAAATCATCATTCATCGCAAAGCCATCACTGGTGGGAGCCCAGTTACTCCTCCTGAATTTCTTCTTCTTCATCCTCATCATCTTCCTCATCAACAAGACCGGTATCTTGTTCCTCTCTATCATCGTAATAAGCTTGATCGGGTCCCAGGTTGCCGTTGGTGTGCGAAAGGTGGTTGAGATGGTTGCGGAGCTTAGCCACACCCGGACCACTAAAGACACAGAAAACAGCTCTCTGGTGTTCGTTGAACTCTGTGGAAACAAACCCAGTCAGTGGAAAGCGTTGAAACGGTATGATAAGAAAGATGTCTTACCATTAGGTGGTGGTCGGCAGAATCGAGTTAGATCCTTGCGGAGGAAACAGACGACCCCGGTCAAACTGAGATGTGTGAGTTTGAGGCATGAGTTGATCAATTCGTGAATGCCCTAGATAAGCTTGTTAGTTGGAACGAAATCAAGAAACATTCACCAAGGGATACAACATACATCAACAGTAAGATTTGTGCAATACGAAAGATGGACCCTCTCCAATGCACAGGGATGCGACCTGGACGAATGCACGAGCGCCATCAACGACCTATCGGTGATGTTACTGCATTTGACCAGGCCGATTCTCCTAAGCTTCGGCAGGGTCGCGAGTTGAGTGATACTGCGGTCCGTCAATCGTTGGCAACAAGCAAGGTCAATGTATCTAATTCTATTACAAGATCGTATGAGTTGGCTTATCGCTTGGTCGGTCAATTGCGTGCAGTGTCCGAGATGCAGGTAGTGTAGATTCTTAGTCAACTTCGTGATCGCGGTGACCGCACGGTCTGTGATGAGCCTGCACTTCGCCAAAACCAAATTGCGCAATCTGGGTGCGATCTCGACGATGTGTTCAACGCTCTCGTCGGTCAACTTGTCGCAATTGGTCAGGTCGAGGATTCGCAGGCTCTCGTACGGACGATGAGGGATCCCGGTGAAGGCAGCATCGGTCAATAGATCGCAATGGCCGAGCCGTAGTTCTCGAAGATGGGACAGCTTCCAGAAGATATCGGGGACGGCCTGGTTGGTGATCTTGTTGACCTTGTGGAGATCGAGTTCGAGAAGGTTGGGGCAGTACTTCGTGAAAGCCGTGACACTCTCATTCGTGATTTGGTCGCACTCGTTCAGTTTAAGCTAAAGAAAAGACAAGGATACACATCAGCACAGCTCTCCATCTCAAATGAAATTAAGATAAGGATTTTCATCTCCCTTACCCTCTTAAGATGAGTACAGTTAGCAGCAACAGCAACCATCGAAGCATCAGTCGTCTTCTTGCACTCAGTAATGTTAAGACCCTGAAGCCTCTTGCAGTTCTGTGCGATAACACTCATGGAAAGATCTGTGACATCGGCGAGGCCCGACAGATCCAGAGCCAGCAACTTGGGATTGTTCTCCAAAACACGCATGATGCTGGTATCCGTCACCTGAGCGCAGTTGGTCAATGTCAATCGCTCAAGCCTATTGCAAGCAGACAAAGCCAAAACGGTCCCATCGTTGAGAGTGTCAGTCAAGGTCGTAAGGTTCAGGCGTTTGATGAGCGAGGCGTAAGGAAAACTCGGATGCTCCATCTGTATCGTCCTCGCCAAGCTCTCGAGGCTCTTAAATTTTGAAATGTAAGGTCGGATCCACAGCAATTCGACGGCACATCTGGCCCAGGACTTGCAGACGAAGACGCATGATTGAAGGTCTTGCGGCGAAGCAAGTCGTCCGAAGATGGCGAAGAGAAGCTCTGGAGGCAAGTAAGCGGTTGGCGATACCTTCATATCCTCAAACTCCTTCAGCTCCTCGTCCTCGGTTTCCTTGCCATCGTCGACGATAGAGGTTGAGCTGTCGTTCGCAGACTGTTGAAAAAAGTCGTTTTCGAGTTCATCCTGTACATTCCGTTCGGGACTCCCAGTGCTACTCGAGTAGTCGTAACGGGTCGGGTCTCGTGCAGTTTGTATTTTTGGGGAAGTCATTGTGTGGAGGTTTGTCGATTGGGAGGACGACATAGGAGGAGGAGATGGTGGGTGCCTAGGTCAGGCTGGCTGTTATGAGGGGATTTGTCACACAAAACCCTTAGTTAAACGTGTACCAAGTCGACGTCGATGAGGTGACTTGGTAGATTGCAAACTAGGCGGTGTGTGAAGGATTCGTGTGGAAGTCGGGTCGGACAAGCGAAGGAATTGGGGCCGTGCTCGTTCCGTCGTGGTGGTGGTGGGCGGTGGCGGACTTGCGTTTGGAGGGAGGAGGGTGGTGGAATGGTCGGGTCCACGAGAAACTCGGTAGTTGGCAGGAGAGGAGAGAACAACCGACAGCGAGGTGGAGAGACGGTGCTTGCCGGATCGATGGAGACGGGAGGACGAGGGTTCTGATGCTGAGAGACGAGATCGGGGTTGAAGGGAGTCTCGAGGAATTTTCGATGTTCTGTTTTGGGGATGTCGGATATTTTTGGTAAGCGGGGGGGGTTTTGGCAGAGGAGAGAAGAAGGCTGTGGTGTGGACGGTGAGGTAAGCATTTGGCCAGGCAGCCCTGCCGCTTTCTCATTTAATTCTAATTCGACAGACCAACCGCGATATATTATTATATCATAGCATCGAGGGCACGGTCACGTACGACGGGCCCTCTTTGACCGTGAAACGAACAAACAGAACAGCTACGCTCGATATCATTTCAATCTCATCGTTATCATTCACCGTCCTCAGCTCAGGAGACCATCCTCACCGGAATCTGTTACATTTCTTCTCCTTTCATTTCTGTCCGCATCAAAAGAAAGAAAGATCTGAAAGAAAGAAAGAAAGAAAGAAGCAAAAGAAAAGAAAAGGCACAAGGGAAAGAGAGAAAAAAGAAAGCCTCCGCTTTTGTATATATATATAACTAAGTATATAATCTCGAGCTCGATTAAATCGATTTCGGGACCTCTCCTCGCCTTTGGACTTCAGAAGAAACAAAGACCACACGACATTCATTCCCGTTTGACTAACCGACGATATGCTACGGTGAGAAACAACCGGCAGGGAATAATATAAGTAGAGACACAGAATAGACACACATCAAGGAAAAAATAACCGGCAAGAACCAGACGGCGAAAGTGAACCAAAGGATAATAGTAGGGAAAAAAAGGATAACTTGAGCTTTTCGGTTGGAGTTGTAACATGACACAGTGAAAATGGACACATTCGAGCCATCTAGGATCAGGTTCGTCGAGGGATTAGACGTTGATATCCGTTGCGGACAGCCGTGCAGAGTGAATGAGGAAAACCCGTCGACAGGAGATATAGAGAGTAGTAATAACACTGGTAGGAAAAGAAAAAAGAAAGAAAGAAATCGTCAAGGAAAAGTAGAAAATGAAAGGGTCCCAAGCTATTCAGATAAGTTGGTAGGCCACGGTAGCAGTTCCATGATTTATTTTCCCAAGCTTGGGAAAGCGGATTCGTCGGAGACGTTCAGGCCGCCTCTTTGGCCGCCGCTGCCGCCACCACGGCTGCCACGGTACTCGCCACGGCCTGGACCACCGCGGTGTGGGCGGTCTCCACCGCGAGCTCCACCGCGACCTCCGCGTCCCCTATCACCGCTGCCACGTCTCAGCGACCTGGGGTCAACGAATCCGTGATCAATCTCGACAACATTTTTCTCGCTCCTGCTCTTGACCTTCTTCTGCTTCGACTTTCCACCAACAAAGTACTCCTCATCCTCCTCCTTGACGAGCTCCTTGGCAGTAGCCCACGCCTTGTTCTCACGGGCACCCTCGTTGGCACGACGAGCCTCTGGAAGCTCCTCGACGGGGGCGCGAGATTCAAGCTCGGCCTGGTAGTCAGCGAAGGACTTGGTGTTGTCCTCTGGTTCTGGCTCGACAGGAGTGGCAGGCTCAGCGGCAGTCTCGGCCTGTTCACCCTCAGCGGCGGGAGCGACAGGAGCCTCATTGGCAGCTTCGGCTTGAGCAATGTTTTCACCGGCTTGCTCCTCAGACCACTCATTCTTGTTGCTGCCCCAGCCCTGAGAGACCTGCTTGTCGGTATCGCTATATACACAAGCATATCAGTACCCTGCACTCCATCATCCAAGTCGACAGCACTTATCGATATCAAGAGGTGGAAGGGAATCCTTACAGTCTGCCAGTACCGCTGTGACGCTCGAACTCGCGGCCACCACGACCTCCACGGCCTCCGCGACCTCCACGGCCACCGCGATCCCCGCGCTCTCTTAGGCCGCCTTGTTGATCGGTTGGCCTGGATCGGTTACTCTCACGACCGGCTCCACGGTCTCGGAAAGCTAAGACGACAGTTAGTCCCAAATAACAACCAAAGCAACGGAAGCACCCAAGAACAGATCGCCCATAAACCAGGCAATCCACAGGAAACCCGGAGGAGAAGTGATGGGTAACATACCGCTTTCATTCCCCTCGCCACGAGGACGACGAGGCCCACGGGAGTCAGCGGGAGCAGCAGCAGCCTTCTGAGGAAGTACATCGACCTTCTTGGAAGTAGTGGTCTTCTTAGTAACCTCCTTCGATGGTGGCTTTGGAGTATCGTTCTCATCTTCGATGTCGTTGCCTGCACCAATTTAAATCGAGTTAGACGGCGAAATCATGGGACTGGTCACTCTCTCCCCCTCTCCCTCTCCTTCGCTCTCTATCATGTAAGACGGGCATCTAGAATTATAATTCTCCCTCTTCCCCGAGACCAGAAGCAGAGAGAAAGAGAGAGGAAGAGAGAAGACCCAAACAGAAGGAATTGACTCCATACCAAGGAGGTCGAAGAGATTCTACACACAGCATCAACGTTAGCTCTACCGATAATCATATAACCCTCTCCACTCCATCGCAGCACAAAATTTCACACAAAAACTCCATATCCTGAACCCCCTCTAATGCCTTTAACCCCATATTTCAATCCCCTCATCTCATCGATATTTTTTTTTCTTCATATTTTTTTCGTATTTTTCGCAGCCGAAAAAAAAAAAAAAAAAAAAAAAACCCTCGCACAAACTAGGGCTTAAACCAGGATTGGAGCCAGAAGCGGGGAGGAACGGAGGCGAGGGAAGAGCCGACCTACTTTTGAGATGACGCCGGTTGCCATTGTGAATGAATCGCTGCTCACACCGTGGTGAGACTTTAGAAACTAGAATACCACAAAATACCTGCGTAAGATGACCGTCGACGGATCGGATGGGGGGATGGGATGGATGGGGAGAGGTGGGAAAGGGAAAAAAGACCACGATCGAAAAGGTGGGTTGGGTTGTTGGTGGTGATGTAGAAAGGCAAAATGTGGGTGGGTTATTTTTTGTGTGTGTGGTTTTTGTGTGGGAAGGGCGAACTCTTTTTTGCCAGGCTAATGTCCAATGCGGCAACACGCCCGCCCGTTCCAGCAATTTTTGGATTAAATTCACAGTTACTCGATTCGAATCTGGACTACAAGATGGTTTATGATGCTTGGTTTGGATTATAAAAGGGCTAATGGGCGACAGTCTATCTACGGCTTCTGCAGGCTGCAGGCTGCAGGCCGCACGATTATGTCTACTACTACTCAATCAAGAACTGCTGATTAAAAAAGAAAAGAGGATGAAAGAAAGAAAAGATGCAATACCGATGATGATGAATGCAACGGGATCAATGCAAATCGACGGGACACCGGATGAAAGCTAGTAAATTCCCGAACGACCCTCTCCACACAATATCCCTGATCCCAAGAGACCCGCTGTGCCAGAAACAAAAAGTCAAGCAAATGAGAAAAAGTAAGATGAAGCGAAGCGGGAAAAGGCGAAAATAAACCAAGTGGTACGATACGAAGACCAGAAAATGGATGTCAGAGCAGGCCGTTTGACCGCCACAGAAAAACGGATATGCCGAGAGACACCACGTGCCGATGGGCTAATGGGAACGCCTGCAAAAACGATTGAGGGCCGTATCGTCATCATGATAAGGAGGCCGAACCCCCGCCAGCGAAAGGATAAAAAGAGAAGTACAAAAAGCTATAGTGTAAAAAAAACAGGCCATCTGCAGTCTTTTTTTAACTTACGAACCATCTCGCTTCTTCCCCTTTGACAAGCTCTTCACTCTCTTCAAGAGGCCGCTGCCGGCTTGATCAGGCAAACCCGGGCTGTTGACTCTGTCGCCCGAGGTGGTCCTCCCTAATCCGGGGTGCGATGGAGCTCTGTCCCTGTACTTTCTCTCATCCTCCGCGATCTGGATCCTCTCACCCTTCCTATCCCACGCTGAATCATAATCATCCCCAAAGTTTTCTCGAGGTTGAGAAACACTTCCCTTCGTAGCTCGATTCACCGGAGGCGGCCCACGAGGCGGCGATGTTGGGGTGTATGGCCGTGTCGGGTAGTCTTCACTTGTTGGGGAGTTCGACTTGGTCGGCTTGTGCCGTCGGTCGAACCCAGGCGCGATCCTAGCCTCTCCCTCACCACCTGAGATCTTCTGCGAGCCTTTGCCACGGAATTTCTGGGCCAACGACTTCTTCCGTTGCAGCCCGCTGGAATCCTTGAAGGCGCCCGATGTTGTTGGCCGTAGAGTTTCCTCTTCCGCCTGCGCCTTCTCAATCGCCTTCTTGGTAGCTGGTGTGCCCTCCAGGAAAGTCGACGTTCCCAGACCGAGTGATTCGTCGCCGTGTATCATCGTACGACTGACCGGATCGAATGATGCAGCTCGCTTTCCAATCGGTCTCGAAGGGTCGGTCAAATCATCCACCGCGGAAGCTCTCCGTCCCGAAGAAAACTCCAAGTAGGCCTCTGGGTCTCTGTTTCCGAAGAGGTTGCTATGATCGCTCGGTTTCAAGTCGAAATCGAAGCCACCTAGAGCATTGTTCTTCGAGCCTTCGGGGAAAGCTTGCATTGGAGCACGGCTCTTGTTCTTGTTGCGGTGCGGATTGCAGGCATCGAAGGGGCCGTCGTGGTGGAATACTAGAATTTATACAATCAGCTTCAAGCTCCATTTGATACCTAGTCGTAGATGTTTCTGTGTAGAACTTACGTCCTCCGCCGTAAATACCGGTAACATCGAGTTTATCGATCAAGTCAACCCCAGCAGCTCCCTTCTTCCGTCTATCAGAGGATGATTTCTTCGATTTATCATCCTTCTTAGACTTCTCATCCTTATCCTTGCTCTTCTCATCTCCATCCCTCTCTCGCCTGGACTTCTCCCTTCGTCTCTCCTTCTCACGTTCTCTCTCCCGATCCAGAACATCTATGGCGGACGACTCCGAGTTGCTTCTCTGCCTCCCAGGTCCGCGTCCGTCTTCTCTAGCTTTGGGTCGGCCGTTGGCGGCTCCGGTCGAACCGTTATGGGTGTGAAACGGCAGTGGTGGAGCTCCACGAGCTGGAGGTCGAGGAGGTCCGTTCATGGGTCGTGGCTGCGGCCCGCGCGATCTGTTTTCGGTGTTCATTGATGGACTCGGTCTACGAGGTGGTTGTGCAGGTTGGGTATCTGTATCGTCGATAGAGAAATTGATCTATAAAAAAATTACGAAGAAAAAGAAGCGAAAAGAGAAAAAACGCCCGGCGTTCCTTTGTTAGTCTCAAACTAGCTCTCTCGTGTCTGGTGATGGGTATAGGAAAAAAACGATAGCAATCCAGCTCGGTAACAGTTGGGTGTCGAGCTTATATACTGCTACCCGCCGAGCCCGGAAACGCTTTGGCAGATTATACGACTTACCAATAGATTCTCAGGTTCGTTTCTAGGCACCTGCGGCTGCGGTGGCCTCGGAGAGGTTGGTTGGATGAGATTGGCCGGACGGGAGTCCGTTTCAGACGAAAAGATGTCCTGATCATCGTCGGCAAATACGTCGAGAAACGGGTTCCTGGACTGACGGATGGATGGAGAAGGAAGATCTGGCGATGAAGCAGAGACTCTGTTTCGGAAGGGATTGTTTGAAGCAAAGGGGTTGGTTGGCGCGAAGCCAGGCGACGGTCTTCGGTCTGTTCGAGGCAATTGCGAAAGGGCCGGCGTCAGCGATCAGATTCCACGGGTCTACCACGGACGAAAAACAAAAAACGAGGGTACCAAGCATGGCTGTGGATCTATAGCTGGCGGAGGTTTGGTGGTAATTCTCCGGTGGGACCGGTGCTATACATCATCTAGGTTCCTTGGTTCGCAGGGCTTGGGTCTCATCTGCGAAACTTTTTTTTTTCCTCTGGTCTCCCCTTCCTTGAAGAGTTTATGGCTACGTTTCATAGGAGGGAAGGGAAACGTCGATGCAGGATGACGGGAGAAGGAGATATCGATCTTGCATGGAAAGGGAAGGGTACCTATTTGAGGCTGAGCGATAGACATCCTTGCGATTTCGGCGATGGACCAGCCGGCGGCGGTGGAGGATGGTGAGGAGGAGGATCAATGAGAGAAGGCTGGCCTGGGTTTGGGGGGGTCAGAAGGCGACGGGGTGTTTGGAGAGGGTGTGTTGGGATGAAATGTCTGGTTTCGAAGGATAGAACCGAGCGATGGATGGATGGGAGATGGGAAGAGAAGGAAGGGAAAGAAGGAAGGTATCGATAGAGGCGATAGACAGACAGAGTAAAGAACGAACGAGGCTTCGGAGAGGAATGGCGGAGGCTGTTACGGATTGATTGATTGCGATAGGTTGCGGTATGCAGGCAATGTGGGAGTGTCTGAGGAGAGAATGGACGGATGAATGAATGTGAACAACAGCCGGAGAACAGAACCTCGACGAGAGGAGAGAATATTATCAAATCAACAGGGACGGAAAAGGAGGTGTGAGCGAGAGGCAGATGCAACCCAACCGGACCCGGACAGGCACCACCGAAGTCAGTGCAGCAGAGGATATGTCAGGTAAGGTGCAGCCCGGTTGGGGAGATTCTGCTCCAACGTTGAACCTCTTCGAAGACAGTTCAATCGGATTGAAGATTGCGATCGGGTCGGACTGGCCTGCCTGCCTCCTGGCCAATGAATCAGGGGACCAGGGAGGGATACCGACCACATGCACGGGGACGAGGACAGGACCCTTCTTCCCTCTCTCTCCCTCTCTCTCATCTCTCATCTCATCTCGCGGATAATTCATCCTAAACTCAACCTTAAAGGGCCATCCTGTCCGACCCACTGACCTCCGTTTACAGATTGCCCTCGATCCGTCCGTCTACACTACTACACCACTACGCTATGTAACAAGTATTTGTAAAGACGCTGCTCTGTTCTATGCTCTACCAATCGTAATCAAAGCGGTCCCCGTTCTGAAGCAAGCTAGCTGCTTGGCCCTGCATGCGCTTTCCACGTCAAAGGGGCACGCTCTGCCAAAGGCTCGATACGCGACCGCCAGTCACACGTTTCGGGACCTTCCCTCTAGTCAGGGGTTGCTAGCAGACCGCCTTCCCCAGCTGAGGGCCCTTTCCTGCCCTCTCTGACATCACGGTACATGAGGCAGTCCACTTGGTTCTCGCAGTATATCTCTCTTTCCCCGGAAACACTCCAACCATCCAATCTCGCCAACAAAAAAGAAACAATATAGAACAAAAAGAACAAAAAATAAACATTGAAGCCTCCCACCTGCCAATCAGAACAGAACATACAGCGCACAGTTCTGGTTACCCCAACATCAGCATAAACCCCCCAAAACGTTCAAACTCATCTTCGGAAAGCGCCCAACTTACCATGCTCAACCCAAGAATCATGCTGATCCAGAAAAAGCAGTTCAGCATCGTCCTCTGCCTGCTCAACCAAGGTAAGCTCTGCAGCATCACAATCGGTAGCTGCAGCATCTGGCAGAAGAACCCGTACCCCCGCACCTTCTTCACCAGACAGAACAGCACCAGCTCGTGAAGTATCGACGAGATCAGGAACGTTATGAACGTCGCCACCGTCCGCGACACATGCTCCCTCGATGCTCCGTAGACGTGTCGCTTGAACCAGTGATGCACGGGGATATTCCATTCCCTGGAAAACTCCAGCCAATTGCACGAGTTCCACCAATCACTGCGATAAGCTCCCATCACGTCAGAAATAATCCATCGCCAACATCGCTAGCTATACCAAGACCTTTCATTCTGTGGGGCAGCCGAGACAGTTCAAAAAAGGGGTGGGTCACGTACGAGTAAAACCGTCGGTCGGCAAAGCGAGTGATCTCGGCGAACGCGCCTAAAACGTACTCGAATATCACCAAGAACACCAGCAAGAACGATACCATAAACGGAAAGAGAAGCATGTTGATGCTCTCCCCGAGCACCAGCAGGGCATCCGATACCGTATGCTGCTCCTGCAACCGGGCCGTCGCATCTCTCATCTAAATCCAAAACATCAACCACCTCCCCATAAACCCATGTGAAGAAAATAAGAAAAAAAAAAAAAAAAAACCTACCACAGGAGCAATAAACTCCTCAGACGTCAACGTGAGCAAGAACACACACCCAAACACCGCCGCCGCCTTCTCCGCCACAATATTCCACCTCACCCTCGGAGTCCTCGGGTACTCGATCTCGTAACACAGCGTCGGACACAGCAGGTAATCCAGGTAATTCGACCACGTGAGATTCCTCGGGTACTGCGTCATCCCCGTCGGCGACGTCAGTTCGTAGGCGAGCACCTCCCGCAGTGCGGTATCCGACTTCGACTCCGTGCTCAACGTATTCTTGTCCAACTGGTGAAGCTTCCTCTCCGTCTCGCACAGATGTCCGTTGTAAAACGCATACGAGTGCATCTTCATCAGCAGCACAAGCGTATGCAATGTAAAGAAAACCTGATGCGTCCTATATATCACAAATCCATCAGCCACCCAATCCCAATCAAAATAGACCGTAATCCACCCGTAGAACCTTACCAAACCCACCCCCTCGCAAAAGGCCAATAAATCCACATCGCCAACCAAACCAGCTGCAAAACATACTGACAAATATACCCCCCATTCCCCCACCCGACCCCAAACCCCCTCGCCCTCCACACCTTATGCAGCGGCAACGTGAGCGAAGTACTAGCAACCATCAACAGATCCGAAACCGCAAGAACCTGTATATCCTCCGTAAACAACGAAAAGATAGAGGTCCTGAACACCCTCCCGGTCTCCTTCACATTCCTCGCCCCCGTAGTCAAAACCATGATGAACAACCCAACCCAGAATAACGCGAAGAACCCACGGAAATCACGATGCTGCGATTGCGGATCGAAATGGCTGACCCGTTCTTCGTAATCAACCGTGGGGAATAACTTCCTTCGCTTCTGCTTCTTCGCGTGGTGGATCGATTTCATCGATGGAGGCGCATCCTGTGGCAACGGAGTAGATCGACCGCTGGAAAGTGCATCCTCGTCGATGTGGTGCGGGAACTCGGGTTTCAAATGTGATTCTCCCCGGCGGGCTCGAAGCCCCTCTTCCGAGAGACCCGGGTGGCCGTTGAGGCTGCTGAAAGAGGTATAGGTGCTTCCGCTCGTGTGTGCCATCGTGTCAGTCGAATCGAATGAACCATCACCGGATCAAGACCCAAGTAATACGTATTCCGGAGTAGTAGTGGTGGTGGTAAACAAGTCGAAACCGAATAAGGGGGGAAGGGAATATTAATAGTTGAAAAAGCTGAAAGATTCATGAGGGTCCGGATTATTGTCCTTATCTACTCGCGACTAGAGTTACCTAGCTAAGGTTAGGTGCAGGTGGGAGGCATAAGGGCATTTGATATGCATGGCGGCAGACTCGGAACGGAGGGGATGAGTGTTAGGGACAGCCTGTGCTTAATTTATCGGGATATAATCACCAGACGTAAGGGGGGGGTCCCGAGTTACGAGATACGAAAATACGTTTGAGAGGTCTCTCAACTGGTGGAAACGGTAACTGCTGCTGGGTTCGGATCTTAAACGACTCCGGTCGCCTTACGTCATATCACACACGCAAAACGTGAAGGAGGTCCGCGCCAAGACACGTTCGGGTCAGCCGTATGGGGCAATCCGGAGCATCCCACATGGCCGTGGCCCGCTCACCGGGTGTATCATTACATCCGTTAAAAGTACCCAGGTACCTACTAGGTACTTTTAAGTACTATTCATGCCTATAAATTGTTTTGGAACGCCGATAATAGCCTTACCGAGTTTCAGGCAAATATTCAAATTCACAACATCAACGGAATATTAGCTTCTGAATAGCCGCAATAGGTTATTGATATCGAATGTCGAATCAACACTGCAAACAAAACTTAAACTCGGCTTAAAAAGATATCATCTCGATTTAGCTCTCAAATCAATTGAGATATTCGTTAATAACTCTTATGATTAGACATTCTGATCTTTCGGTTTAAAACACTGCAGGTCATTCCAACAGAATTAGAATCTTATATATAATAGTCGATATATAACACCGTACGCGTAAATAGAAAATCGCTCGCCCAAACCATTCCCAGTGAAGTATACGGGCCTCTTTCTCTCTTTAGATCCCCACCTCCGAAGAGTCAAATATCCTGAAGCTCCAGGGTCGAAATCTGAAAGTGCTATGGTTCTAGCTAGTCATTGCAATCTTGCCCCACCCGACCTCGACACCGGTCGCGGTCATGAGGATTGCAGAATAGGCTTGTATGTTATCTCGTACCCAGACCTGCGCGCTAGGTGTACCTACCATACCTACTTACTTAAGTAACTAGCCAAGGGCTTTATGTCCCTACTTAGAGCCCATAGAACCAACAGACATCATCATTATACCATTACTATAGCATCGAATCTTCAGGCTAAACCAGGCCCTACTCGCTCCCGGATACTTTCAAAGTAGCGTGTTCGTGTCTACTAGATTGACTGGAAAAACCTCGTATCGGGACGCCCCAAGGGTCTCGAGCATACGACCGTGCAAGCGTGCAGCAGCATAAGGCACACCAAACTATCCACGGGAAGGCGTGCAGTCAGCCGTCGTACATACGTATCAGAGATCGAATTACGTACCTCAAACCAATTGCACGACCCCTACGCATACGAGACTAAGATAATCTACAGTAAGACTGTAGAAGCCGATTGTCTTCGAGAAGCCCTAGGCCAATGGAAGTTGGCCAAGTGGGCCGCAGGTGGGTTTGGTATTGTGGTAGGGTCTTCTCCTTTTCTTATTTTTTTGCCTCTCCTTTTGTTTTATCCTTTATCCTGACTAATCATATTGATAGTTTGTTGGCCATCTGGCATTTGACTGGAGCTTGAAAGATCGAGTAACTGCTTTGGAGGGGGGAGTAAAGGCTATGAAGGTCGGTCTGGACGGTGTGTAGGCTCGTCTGGGCGGTGTGTAGGCTCGTCTGGGCGGTGTAGAAAAAGAACTGGTAGGCCTGAAGAAGCTTTTGAACGCAGTTGATAGAAATGCATTTTCTGATGCATACATGCATCATGAGATCTTGGGAAGCTGGACGTCTATACAAGCGGGTGGGCTAACACCGTCAGGGCTTCTATACGGGCAGCCAACCCACACAGGAGTCTTGTTTGTAGAGGAGGCCGTTACTTTATGGAACCATTCCCTGTATAGAACCGGATACTACAAATATCTGTTGGGAAATTTAAAACAGGGTGGACAAAACCGAGGAACTGGGAACCAGAGAACAAGAGCTGGTCATTGCAGTCAGAAATCATATTACAATGCAACAATTCCGTAGTTGCGCGCGAAACCGATCCAAAAGATTTTTTAATGTCGATATGTTGTGAGTTTTCAGGTCAGCCACAGTCTCGTAACCAGACTATTGGCCAGTGCATTCCGGTTTGGAATTTTGGTACGGCCGTAAGTAAGCCCTTCTGCTCCGGAACAGCTTCCGGAACTGTGTTTAAGAGTACTTGGGTCATGCTTACTATCTATAAACAGCCGGAAAACGCTTGTGTGCCAGGAGTATGTGCGAAGAAAAGCAAAGGGAAAAAAAAGAGAAAAAATATTAACAAGAAGGAACCCCCACTGTCAAAGCCTATGACCACCAGCATTATCATTATCAATTATGATTCGTATTGTCCATATTATATATTCCTGCATGTCATGTCTTCGTCCCAACACTAAAAGCTAAGATTTCATAGAAGCAATGAAACTATCCAGGTTAAGCTCGTCGTATTGGTTCTCATCCCACAATTCGCCGATATCGTCCAAGATACCCTTCGTGCCCTTCTTGATAGGATTCCCGTCGATATCCATGACCTCTTCACCATCTCGGTTATCTTTCTTGTCACCGACGTCAGTATCCCCGAAGTTGAATAGGTCAAGCAACTGATCAGTCTCCATCGTGGCCAGACCAGCGTTCTGTTGATTAACAACGGTCGACGCAACGTCCAGCTTGAATCTTTGGAGACTATATTGTACACAGCCGTTAGATAAATGCTTTTCCAGGGAGGGGTTTCCGGGAACACCACTTACTTCATGATCTTTTCCTCCAAGGTTCCACGGGTGATCAGTCGGTATACATTGACGACTTTCTTTTGGCCGATACGATGGGCACGATCCATTGCCTGCATGTCTTTCTGCGGATTCCAGTCGTGTTCAACAAAGATGACGGTGTCGGCGCCGGTCAAATTCAACCCAAGACCTCCGACGTGAGTGGTGAGCAAGAGGACATCGATCGAAGGATCACTATTGAACTTCGTCACCATATCCTGTCTATATCGGGGGTCGGTCGCGCCATCCATTCTCAAGTACGACACCGATGGAAGATACTTCTTCAAAACGTCGCTTTCGACGATATCCAACATCTCCTTGAGTTGGCAGAAGATCAATGCTCGGTGTTGGCCGACGGCGCCCGAAGCAGCCGCGAGATCGTCATCCTTGACCGGAGGAGCTGCACCGATTCCACAATCCAGCAACAAGTCCTTGAGAGCGGAGAGCTTGGGAGCGTGAACCGTGTCACGGATGGAGGTTTTATCCTGCAGAAGTTGTTTTTGGACTGCCGCGTACTTGGGATGCTTCTCGTTCAAGACAAGAGCGGGCGAGTTGCACAACTTTCGCATGTATTGGAGAGCTTGGAAAATATGCTGCTTTTGTTCCTTGCTACTATCCCCGGCACCTGGAAGGTCCTTGCTCTGCTTCTTGGAGAACTCCTGGTACAGCTGCTTCTGTAATTCGCTGAGCTCACAGTAATAGTTCTGGATGATCTTCGGGGGGAGATCGTCAAGAACCTCCTCTTTCAAGCGTCTCAGGACGAACGGTAGAACTTGCTTGTGCAAAGCCTCGATCGCGAGTGCTCCGGCCTCCTGTTCCTTCGAGGAGCTCTTGCTGTTTCGGCTATTAGCGATGGGTTTGGCAAAACGATCCATGAAGACCTTCTCAGTTCCTAAGAACCCCGGCATCAAGAAATCGAAGAGAGACCAGAGTTCAAGGACGCTATTTTGAATGGGGGTACCGGAAAGAATTAGACGATGGTTGGCGCGGATCTTCTTAACAGCTTGGCTGAGCTTCGCCTTCGAGTTCTTGATAATATGCCCCTCATCTAGAACACAATAATTCCAATCGTGTTTAGAGATGTGCTCAAGATCGTTTCGACAAATATCGTATGAGGTGACGACAATATCCGTTGTACCAAGCTGATTTCTCAATTCCGAACGCTCCGAAGGATTGCCGACGTAAACCAGCGTTGTAAGGAACGGAGCATATTGCTTGATTTCCTGTTGCCAGTGACCAGATAAAGTGGATGGGCAGACTATCAAGGTGGGGATTCTCCTTGACTCGGGATTTTGGGTCTTGCTGAAGTCCTCGGCACGCAAGTGGTGGTCGCTTGCGACGATACAGATGGTCTGGAGTGTTTTCCCGAGACCCATGTCTAAGTAAAACCAAGTAAGCTATCGAATCACGGGGAAACACACTATACGCTCTCTGAAACTCACCGTCACAAAGAATACCGTGGAGGTGGTACCGATTTAGGAATGCAAGCCAATTGACACCCTCTTGTTGGTAGGAACGAAGTTCGGCCTGAATAGCAACTGGGAGATGAAAAGGCTCAACTTTGTGCACGTCGAGCATCTGGGCGATAAACTTTCGTTCCTTGTCACGGCCTTTCAAAAGTTCTTCGGGGAAACCTGGAGGGTCCGGGATACCCGCCTCCAATGGAACCAGTTTGATGAGAGTTGCGAACGCCGTGGTTGCCAGACGTCGAATGTCGTTATCCGAGTCACTCATTCGCCCGAGAACAGGGACAATGAGGAAAATTACAAAGGGAAGAATGTCTGTCTCCATGGCGGATATGAGATGGTAAATAAGTTCAATGATGCCCTGTCTGGTTCGAACTTCAAGGCCGTTCGATATCGAGGGCAGGATATCAGTCACCATGGTTTTCATTCCATCAATGGTGATGATGCTACAAATTGTAGCAAAGCACTTGGCAGCTGCATATCGAAGGACAGAAAACCTAGAGCGGAGTGCTTTGATGATGTATGGGAAGAGGGAGATGATCTGGGGATGTAGGTCCCGGTGGAACTTCGGAAGAAGGGCGCGAATGGTCGAGAGCCCATCAATAATCTCTTGACCGAGGAGGCTATCTTTATCCAGGATGGATTCTGGAAGCTCGTCTGCCTTAAAGCTGGTGATAAGGGATTGCTCCATAGACTCGAGCAAGCGCGGGACCTTAACAAACAGCTCTCTTCCAAACGCTTGCGCAAAGTGGTCAAGTGCTTCCTTAGCTCCGCGGCGTTTAATGCGAGCAAGTTTCGACTCTCGTTCGAACTTCATGGGGTCAGCATGGTCTTTTCTGTCTTCTTCTTTCTTGAGTGACAGAATCGAGAGCTCGAGGCTCTCATTAATGTGAAACTCGGGAGTCTCAGATGTATCAACAACGAGGAATGAGCACAGGTTCTTGGTGAGCTTATCAGCAACCGTGACACGTCCACGCTGTGAACATAAGTCCACGAGCACTGCGACCGAGTGCGCAGAACGCCTTTGTAGGTCGATATTAGCCTCAGCTTTGACGCTATCCATGACACCCCGGATAACTGGGTTCAACTTCTTAGGAAGAATCTGGGCTGCAATCATGGCGCCAGCGCCGGCAGCAATTATCCGGATGTCCCTAACATCCTTAGCAGTCCTAGCTTCTTCGATAGCTGAAAGCGCTTGTGCTCTGGCATCTGCTAAGGCGTCAGTGGCAAGGATGCGTTGGCCAGAGGGCATAGCCTTCTTAAGGCGGTTGTAGTCTTCTTCGACAACTCTTTCAGCATGTGAGAGACTGAACGACTCGGGTCCGGCGTCCGCCTCGCCCTGAACGACAACTGCAAGAGTCGGCGTCTTGCTAGGATTCATCTTTCCGACATTGATAAAAGTGTTGAGGAGGTTATGACACTGTGATCGCACAATTTTCATATATGGGACCAGGTCTCGGTAGACTGGCGGTCTGTCTCCGTTGAGGAGATCCTCAACCTCACGCATGAATAACTCCTTGAGTGGGTTGTCTGAAAGCGTGGATTTGCAGTACTCTTCGATAGTCATTGCCGCGACTAGTTGAGTCGAAGAGTAAGGTGATCGGAGGTAACTGATAAAAGTAGTAGAAAAGAACTCTATCGTTGTTTCAGCTGGCCAGACACTCATGGCCTTTCCGAGAGCCTTTGCCCCTGCTATCTTGGTCTTCATCATAACGTCGTGGCCAATCAACTCGACATCTCCCTGCATGATATGGCCATCAAGATTGTGAGGGAGGCTTTGGGTGGGAGGCATATCCTCGAACTTGTTACTCTTCTTACGCCCGCGGCCTCTTCCGGATCCCGATTTCTCCTCGACAACCGAAGATTCTCTGCCAGACGGCCGCAGAGTTTGAAGGAATGTTTGGCCAGATGGTTTGATGAAGAGTGACATGTCCATCGGGTATGGGTTGCGAGGGATACCAATTGGGGTCATTAGGAGGGTGAGGAGTGGGTCAACATGCGGGCGGAACTGTGAACTGAAGGCGTATGCGTCCTCATCGGCATATTCTTGAACTACCCTCATCCATAAGTTTAACGATAGTTCCAGGACGGTTTCATTTCGTTCAACCAGTAAGTTTTGGAAGATGAGCCTCAGGGCTCTCCCATCAACCCAACCCCGACTCCCAGTCCCTTGAATCCCCAGAAAGGTAAGCAGAGCACGAAGGACTGCACTCCTAACACTCGTAATAGTATGACGTAGGAAAGGGAAGAGTCGAGGAACAAGAAGAGAGAAGGATTGCCTAGGTACCAGTAAGTCAGCAACTTGAAGAAAATATTTTGGTATGGAAGGGTTTGACTTACGAGGGGTCCGTCTCCGCTTTAATTCTCATGGTTTCCAAAACTTCTGGAAACGAGCAAAGTTTGGCGAGCAAGTCCATAACATGCCCAGTTGAAGCTGTCAAGTCGTCTTTCAAGTACGATAGGCATTCCCAAACCACGCTTGTCAGATCGTCAACCGCGTGAGGTCGCAATGAAACGAACTCGGCTACTATGGGGAGCATGGTAGCAGCGCTCTCAGCTCTAACGTCGTCGTCATGATCTCGGAGGCCTTTCATGACGGCCGAAACAACACCGTCTAGAATATCCGGTTCCTCAACAAACAAATCGCTTCGAACAACGACGAGATACTTGAGTCCAAGCATCCCGCCATGACAAATCTCCCATATAGTTTGGGGAATGTCGATATCATCTTGCATGACCATGCGTCTCAGGATCTTGTAGACCTCGTAAACTGATCCCTGGGGTATGTGTTTCAGGAGAGCGCCTAGAGCCTGGGAGGCGGCTTCTCGTACTGGTGCCACGACCTAGAAATCGAACGGTTAGAATCCCGAATAAAGTTACAAGCCCAAGGTTTTAGTCTAGTTAATAAGGGGTTACGTACATTGTCCGCGGCGTAGTCACTAAAACGGTCGAGGACAAATACGCAGCACAGACGGCAAGCGATATTGTCAAGCCATCGCTTGTTGGCCTTGTCGTTATATTGTTTCGGTCTTCCCTGGATACGGCCTGCGCCGTGACCGTGAAACCGGATCAGGTCACGGAGAGCCATAGCAGCTCCGTGACGGACGATCCAAGAAGGATCAAACAAGTCGACAAGCAAAATTTCTGCCAAGCGTTCGAACGGCCAGATAGTATCATCCGCTTCAACTTGCACCGTCGATGAAGGCGGTAAGGCAGGGCCTTTATGCTGAACAACGATCTTGCCATCATCCTGGGGGGTCTGGGTATCAAGGCTGAAATAGTCTGTGGGACCTTGACCGCCCTCAGTGCCCGGTTCTTGCTTAACCGGGTGCGGCGTAGGATCATCTAGCATCTGTGGATCAGAGCTAGGACGTCGATAGGCCGTCGTAGAGAGGTCAACGACCCTGACCTTATTCGCATGGCTCTTGGCGTTCTGCTTTGCCTTTCGCTTCATCATATTCTGCTGGCGCTTGCTTAACGCTGATTCTTCACCATTGCCGTTATGAGGTCCAGCCGAGAGAGGAGGTTCGCGAGGGGACATGGCAGAATGGACGACCGGTGAGAACACGGCGCCAGATTTGGGGAAGTTGCTGACGTTCGTATCAATGCGAGGGGTTTGGGGGATAGCGTGAGCTCCCGAGGCTGCAAAGTCCTTCTCCTCGACAAGATCGTCGTCGAGATACTCACTAGCCATACCCAATGTATTTCGGACATTTTGTTTCTGACGCTGTAGCCGCTCCGCGGGATCCAGGTCGGCTAGGGAATAGTCGTACTCTTTCCCTAGGCTACCGAGCAGCCTTGTACCATTTTTGATAACAGACTTAATGTCAAAAGTGTCAAAACCAAGGTAGTCCTTGTCGGCAAGAGAACCACCGTTCTCAGATTTGAATGTTGAGGTTTGGTGATCCTCATCCCTGCAAAAATCATCGGACGAAGCAGGGACTGGATGTGTTTTATCCGGATTCCATAGTTCAGCATTTTCTAGGATACCGCCAAAGGCTTTGGAGGCCGCCATGCGGGTATCCCATTTTTTGGAACGGAAATAAGGTAAGACTCGACCTAGGAGGTTGAACACCTCTTCGGGGTGAGCCTTCTGAACATCAGCTAGCTGGGAGGCTGCCGTGTTCCTGACCAGGGTTGTAGACCCCGCGTCGAGGAGACTGCAGCAGAGGTGAACGTCAGAAGGGTGGGAAAGCTCACGAATTTCAACCTACCGTCGACGTCTCATCGAAGAGGGAAGCGAGGAAGGAATTCTAACTTACGTGACAAGCCTGTCCAATCGTGACATGGTAAAATGATGATGGTGATGGTTAGCTACGTGGGTGATCCATCAACCGTTGTGAGAGAGGGGGTAGGGATGGTGGAGGTTGATGAAGAGAGCGTGGTGGATGGCAGGGTAGCTTCAGCTGGCGCAGGCTGAGGAAGAATTTGGAGATTTATATGTGTTGATGTGTTGTTGCGCGTGTCATTGGTGGTTTTGGCAGTGGCGAGAGGAACGTCGTTAGCAAATTGCTCGGGGGGATGGCCGGGCTTTAACTATCAAACATGCTTTTATACGCTCTGTCCAGGGGAGCCTCCAATCACCCCACCCTGGCCAATCACCCGCCTCTGCCACCCAATTTATAGATCCTGCGACAGCCGTCTACGCCACCGCGCATAGCATCATCACTATCGCTGCCCTTATCGCATCAGCCGTAAATCGGGCGAGGCCACCCGTAGATGATATTTAAAAAGTATTTACACACTATTTACGGCCATTTACGTATACGGAGGGTGCGAACGAAGCGGTTCTAGCAGAAGGATGGAACGAAATGCAACAAGTAACCCTCTCAATCCGGTGCAGTCAGCGTGTGTCGGCAATAGGACGCGTTTTATCAGATCATCTTATCGGCTCCGATGTGTTGCCCTCCACTGCCAACCGACGGCTGGTGGTTAGCTCTTCGTAACCAACTGGCTGCTGGATGCTGCCCTGCGCGTTCCCCAAACAACAGACGTCAGCTTGGAAGTGTTAGACAGGCCGACACACGTAAACCCTGCCAGAGCTGTAACCGAATCAAAAACCCAACCCGACCTAATAACCTCCTATCGTGACGGCCCCTTCCACCCCGTCCAAAAGATCATAGCCGGCCATGACTACCAAATTGCCATTCTAACTATCCGTCTTCGTCTTCACCCGTGATACCTGCCATTACCGCAAAGTTCTTCCGACTTTCCCACTACTCATCGTCACCTGCAAGGCACATACGTTCAATTAGATATTACATGTACAGCCAGCGTGTACTTACTCCGTCGGGCCGTCAACCACGAACAGCCACCTACCTCAGCTCCCTCTCGTATAACACCCGCCCAGAAAACTAGTAGCCATCTCCTTCCAACCGAGTTCCGTCCTTGCCGCTTCCCAGTTTTAAAGCGTCAACCATCGATAGAACATCTGCCGAGCATACAGTCTCATACCCGCCCTCTTGCCCAACAACCTCAGTTGCTGTTGTGCTGGTATCCCACGCCAAACCAAGCTAGCTCGACATTCCGGATCACATGATTGGTCGTCGTCTCGCCCATAGCAAGTAGCTAGGGAGCTCAGAGTCTCGATCTTCGAGTGCCACACCCGTCTGACGTCCGACTTTGGCCCTTGGCTCGCCCACCTCCTGTCGACGAGGTCCCTCTTCACCCTGAAACCGCCTACAATGGCTTCCAGCTACAACCACATTCCCCAGCCGCAATCTGCGCAGTATGACCCTGCCTATCACCACCAGAGGCAACATCAGCAGTACGCTTCACCCCCGGCCCAACAGGGAGCTCAACCGCCATCGCAACATCCACCTCGCCACCACCAACCTCACTCTTACCCTGCGAAACAGAGTAATGCTCCTCCTGGCACATTCCAGCCCGGTACCAAGATTAGGGTCGGCTCTCACAACTGCGTGGTTGAGAGATACCTTTCCGAAGGTCAGATTTCCACCCATCCGGGTGACATGTCCGGGATGTGCTAAAATAACGGCCGAGTAGGTGGATTCGCCCATGTGTACGTTGTTAGGATCGATCAAGTCGTCGAAGGCACGGATATTGCCGTCCTCAAGCGTGTCGCCGTTCCCGACAAGGAGGCATTGGCGAACATGCGCACCGAAGTGGATACCATGGTAGATACTACCCTCGCATCCCCGGATTACCTTTGGAGTTTTCGTCCAGAGTCACGGCCCCGGTCGCTAACGAGGGCTTTATCTATCGGTGGGGTAGAAAAAACTGAAAGGGCATAGACATATCGTGAAATACATCGACTCTCACGCGTCACATCTGAAAGCAGGGGGCTACGAGGTCTTTCTTCTGATGGAATATTGCGCGGGTTCGTGTTCTTCTTTGCCGACATACACTCTGTGAATGCTCGAACTGATACCCTTCCGTTCAGGCGGCGGTTTAATCGATTTTATGAATACAAGGTTGCAGCATCGGCTGACGGAGCCCGAGATTCTGAAGATTTTCGGTGACGCCGCAGAAGGCGTCGCCTGCATGCATTATCACAAACCTCCTCTGCTCCATCGGGATTTGAAGATAGAAAACATCTTGATCACGCCGGAGCCACGGACGTATAAGCTTTGTGACTTTGGTTCGTCCGCAGAGCCACGTCCGGCTGGTTCGAATGTTGCCGAATGCCGACAGATCGAAGAGGATATTCAGAAGCACACCACGCTGCAATATCGTTCTCCCGAAATGATCGACGTTTTCCGCGGGCAGCCGATAGATGAGAAGTCGGATATTTGGGCTCTAGGCGTCTTGCTATACAAGTTATGCTATTATACGACGCCCTTCGAGGACCAGGGCCAACTCGCGATCCTCAATGCTTCGTTCAAGTACCCACCATACCCACAGTTCTCCTCGCAAATTAAGGGCCTTATTGGTTCGTACCCCCCGATTTAATATTACCACGGACCTAAACGGCCCATGCTAAACAGACTGTAGGCTCTATGCTTCAGGAAGATCCTCGAAAGCGGCCCAACATCTATGAGATTGTCTCCACCATCTGTAGATTGCGTGGAAAGAGTATACCCATCATAAACGTGCCTACCCCCTACCCCCTGGCTGCATCCAACAGCACTCGGGCTGACATATCAACATAGATCTACGACAAATCCGCGAACAGGAACAATACATCACTTCCGACCTCCGCACCAGTCGCGGCGACTTACCAACCTGCTTTAGTTAAGGAAGCCCCAAAACCACCGCCAAAAGATGAGCTCCCTCAGATTCAGCAAATGAGACGTGGTCGCCCACCGAGGCCTAATGCCGAAACGAACCAGCGACCTAGCACCTCAACATCCCGTGGCCCGGGATCTAAGATTACCAAGGATCCATTTGCGGCTCTTGATCCTTCCAACGCTGAGGATGAACTTTCCTCCAGGTTTCCCAGTGTCGAAAGCTTCTCCCTCCTCCATGACCAAGGCGCAAGGTTCGACTTCGGGGGATCCCCGCCAGAGAGCCCTTCGATTAACAAGAACGAATCGAATACACTCAGTGCGAGGGTGATGCAAAAGTTGGCGGACCAGGCGTTCGATGATATGCCTTCGATCGTACCGACAAAATCGCAGCCGGTGTTAACTGGATCGAACGAAATGGCTTCCAGTTTTTCGGCCCCTGAAGCCAGGAAAATTAGAACGGGTACAGGAGAAACTGTTCAGAGCAAACCCTCAATGGTCTCACAAGGAACAATGACCAGTCCCGCCTCGACTCCATCCCCCCACCCGAGTCGGAACAGCGATCGGCTTCAATCAAGGCTGGGAGAACAGTCGATTGGAAGCATTTCAGCTACACCTACATCAAACAGTGGATACATGAGACCCCCTATTGGGGAACCCAGTAGATCTGCGTCAACTTCCCCATATAGCCCCGCCAATCTAGCAAGAAGATCGTTCGAGCCTCCTCGCCCAGTCTCCACAATTGGGTCGCGGCCAACCCCTTCCGGGAAAGCGAGACCGAAAAGCACACACATCGAATCTAATCTCGATTTCCTTCGTGATTTGGGCTCTTCGTCTCGGTCCAAACACACCGGGCCCTCTCAGCCACCAAAGGTGGAGAACAATACCACCGGCCGTTCTACATCCTCAGCCGTATCGGAGCATATCGAGTCTAGTGTTGACTTTTTGAGGATGCTGCAACAAGAATCCGACGCCTCCAAGGGTGGCAAACCGGATAAGCGCCCGCCAACTTCGACATCTTCGAGTAACAAACACAAAAAGACGCCTTCTATAACACTTGTTGGGACGAAAAATATGTTAGCTGGGCGCTTCGGTGAGGCATTCCGGAGGTTTGAAGCTGGTCCAGACTCCAAGAAGGGCGGGAAGACGAGTCCACATACAAGCGAATTCCCTTCAGATGATTATCCGGGACAGCAGGCTTCGGATTTGCAAGTTAGCAGTTCTGAAATCCCGCCGGAAATTAGAAGAGAAATGGAAAAGCGCCAACTTCAGGAGGAAGAGCGGAGGGTGGAGGCGGCTGCAGCTGCTTATAAACAAGCGGTTGCAGAGAAAGGTGCCGGTAGGAGACCGCCACGCCCTAGAGCTGGGTCAATCCAGCGTAAAGTGCACGCCCTGCTCAGCGAAGAAGAAAAGGCGCCTGCACCCCGCATCGCCGAAGGCTATGGTCGTTACACTGACGCCACAGGATCGAAGCCGCATGAGGCTCTAGAAAAAGAGCTGCAAGGCCTGTCGATGACCGAATCAATTCAACCTAGCACGGAGTCCGAACCAGCACCCTCCGTGAGATCCCTTGTTAACCGGTATGCCCGACCCGAGGCCGAATCGCCATCAGGCCTGAACTCGGCAGCCCCGACGACTCAAGGGCAACCGGGGCTACGGCCAAGTGCTCCCCGACAACTCCCGCCCCGCCCAGGCCCGAAGCCTGATAAGTTCAGGAAACTCCCGCCTTCCGAACCACGATCACAGCTACCCGCTGATTACGGGTACGGGCTCGGGCTCACAAGATCAGATGTAAACGAATCACCAGTGCAGGATGTTTCTTCCTCCAGCTTCAGCGGACGAGACGATGAGCTCCTCGAATTTAGGAAACGGTATCCAAGTCTCTCCGGTGTGGAGTTCGAAGCTGCAAATTCTTATTCTAGAAGGTGATTAAGCCGCAAGATTGGCAGGGATCATACCTTCGGAACAATAAGGAAGAACATTTCGTCTTATCGCCCTATATCATCACGGTTCTTTATCTAGTTTTCGTTTCAGTGGTTTCGTCTCCTTCCTATTTCATTGCTTATCTGTTCTCGTACAGCCGATATCCATGAGTTTAGCCTTGAAGCCAGCCAGCTACATGTAAAGATAGAGCCTCCATATTGCGACTTGGATCTAGTCACGACAAGCTAGCGATTGACGTCGTTTTTCCTCCTTTCCTTTTCTCTCTTTCTTTTTATTATTAATTGGGAAAAGCGCGAGCTTTGAAATCAGCGTTAAAATAGATTTTTTTTTTTTTTTTACCATCCTTTTTTATTATTATTATTTCGCAATTGTCTTGTTCCGAATACCAATTGATTAGTATCCTTCCCAGCCTCAGGTGTCCAATCGATATACCGTTTCCTCCCGTATGCATATGTGTCAAATTTTAGGGCCTCCGCTTCCCGCCGGCCTCGTTCCCGGCCGCAGATCACTCGTAGATTTAAATCTGCCATGCGGGACAGCATCGCGCTGTACGATTCATCTTAGATTTCCTGCAGGTCAGCAATACGAGGCCCATGGTACCGATATTGAGGAGGTTTTAGCGCTACGACCCGGAGCGAAAAATGCAACATAAACAACACTAGAAATGGGCTTTCGTTGCAACCAGTGTTTTTTTTATTCGAATATTCGCAGGCCAATGGATCGAGAGGTCTAGCCCGAATCTGAAAATCATCACCTGCACGCTAAGAAGTAACGGCCATCCGAAATGTTTCATACCCCAGATTTTCCTGAACACCCCGGTTTCCCCGGATTTTGGCCGTCTCTGGCATTCTCGCCTTTCGGATACAACGCCCCCCTCTTCCTCGAAATTCAGGATAGGCAGGAACATGACACCCCTTTATTCTCTTAATCCCTTCGGGGTTTGCGACACAGGACCCGCATCATAGGTAGGTCATTTTTTCGGGCTACATTGCGGGGAAGTATAGGTCAGGTACCCAGAAGCTCCCCAGCTTTGCTGGAGCAAGCTGGCAGCTGGGTAGGTTTTCTTAGCTAATCTAATACTGCTTCGAGCCTCATGAGCTCCTTTGGCAGCTCCTTCATTCTCGTTTTCGTTCCTATTTTTCTTCGTGGGTCAGCTGGTTTTTTTTACCCCGGATTCTGTCCGTTCGCGTAGGGAGGATTAATTTGCGACTTCAACTGTTGGACTTCTTTTCTTTTCTTCCTCTTTCTGGTTCATACACAGTAAAGGGGAATTAACTAAAAAAAACCGCTCGCGTGACTGGTTTCCTCAAACGATGTGGCCTACTATCGATATTGACTTATAGACCTGCCAAGGTTAGTATAGCATAGAACACTGTATCTTATCCTCTATACTATGGCTTCTTCGCATGATATGGAAGCTGGCCATGCAAAAGAAAATATGTAGGTCATCCGGGTAACTTTAAGATGTTCAGGGATTTCTGATAGCCAGTACTATTATACATGCAGATGTAAAACGTAGGGGGCCCTCACGGTTTCCGTGGGTTTCCTTTTTTGTTTTTTGTTCACACGTTTTTCTGGGCAAGATCGAAAGGAGGTTAGTTTGGATGCAGAGATCAATCACTGGAGCTCGTGCTCATGGAGGTCTTGTCGAGACGACTGGCCTTAAAAGCTTGTTGGCTTTTTTTTCTCTGAGAATAAATAACTTCGTTCGGTTCAGATGGCTCATGACCAGCCAACGAAGCTGAAACATAAAGGTTTTTCCACGTTGTTAAACGTGTGATGAAGACATGCTGCTTAAGCTCACATTTTAAAAAGAAAATAAAAAATTGGAAGTAAAAAAGTCTGGGGTGAACAGCAAAGAAGCCAATTTGCATATTCCCGCTCCCTCTTATTTTTTTTTGTTTCCCTTCATGCACCCCAGATTTTTCGTTTCTTTTTCCTCCCCAAAGAGTCGGGTTCAACGGTTTTTAGTGGGTGCACAGCTTCGCAAGGGGGATCAAGAAAAAGTGTGCTGCCATCTTTTTTTGTGTGCGCGGTGTTTGCATGAGGGATTTCCCATTGCCCGGATACTTACCTTACCCTGCTGCTTGCCTAAGTACCCTTCTTTCTTTTTCGCTGCGCTCCACACTCTTTTTTTTTTTGCCTTACCACGAGCCGGAACACGAGACAGACAGGTCGACGGACCCGCATGCGCAAGTCTACCTGTTCTGTGATTGTGATAGAAGCAGCAGGGGTGGGCCAAAAAGCTGGAGTGCGTGTGCGTGTTAATTTAGTCTGGAAGGCATCTGCATTCTATTCCCCAAAAGGCTGGCCACGTATCAACACATTGCGGGGAAGTTTAAAAAAAAAAAAAACAAGAAGTAGGGTTGTGAATTAATTGCCAACATTTTGCTCTCTAGCTCATGTTGTATGGAGGTGTCACGGGGCACACTTTTTTACTTTCCGAGGGAAAGGTCCGGGACACGGATTTTTGGTGCGTATGGTTTGGAACGTGGTTGGAGAAGGGGTTTCGTTACATATGTGTGGATGCCACCGGTGTGAAATATGTACTGTGAATGTGCGTCTATGCAGCATGGAGAAAAATTTCGGCCTCGTTTATTTAGTAGACGAGCTCGAGCTCTCCCTCTGCGCAGTGGGGAAAAGCCTCGGGTATCTAAAGTTTTTCGACCAAGGCTAGTCCCGTTTACCGATGGAATCAACTTTATATATTGGTCTGTGGGTTTTTACGCTTGGTATAAAAAAAGTAGATCCCATCTTTTTCCCTTTTAGATGCTAAGTAATTGAAAAAGAGCTAGTTAAGCTTGGTCTTGTTCTTTATGCACAGAAAAAAAAAACTTCTGGTTAGGGGAACGGCACGCGGAACTGCACAGCCTGCAGCCGGGAACGCAGAGATGGAGGCTTTAAAAACTATAGGATGGGGATGCCGGATGAAGAGCTCGGGATTAATCAACTATGGAAAATCGAATAAAAAAACGCCTCAATGGTGGTAGTAGATCCAATACGTATCGCTTCTTGGTAGTAGAGAAAAAAAAAGGGACGTAGTTTTCGTATGCTTCGGGAGAAAACGGGTCCCGAAGGAGACGATAAAGGAAAATAAAAAACGATAACCAACCGGGTTGTAGCCGCGAGCGGTGATCCTCAAACTTCGATGAGCTCATGTTCAGCGAGTACGACTGATTAAGTAATGAAGGGGGATATAGGATATCGTGAGAAAGGAAGAAAACAAGGAAAGATAGGAGAAGAATTGAAGGAAAGTAAAGAAGCGCATCCCAAGTTCGCCTGAAATGTGGGTCTGATGCAAATGCTATACTGAAGAGCATACTCCTTGGAGCTCTGGGGAAAAGAAAAATACAGAGGCATCTACCAATCCAGGCTCCTGCGAAAAAGATAAAAGAAAACACAACAATATGATTCCCCGCCGTAACAATGCATTGGTCGTTAAAAAAGAATAAGAATAATGTACACCAAAACAGGCATGTGATCAAATAGCATCGTGACGAATTCCAGAGGAAAGCAAAGCAGAACCGAATAACTTTTTGGTATTGTGATTTTTGGTAAAATGGAATAAATGCCCGGGTAGCTGTGGGTGTAGCTGGATGTTTATGCTGACTAGGTGTTGATGATCTGTACAAGGACGACATTAATATTGACGGTAAAGAGGGAATATCGAGGTTGAAGTTCCGAGTCGGTGCCCCGCTTGTTGTAATCTGAGGAAGTGATCGTTTATCTCATGCTACTGGTTGGGAAGCTAGTGAACGGATTTGGAAACTGGAGCGGGCCCATCATGTAGGGGTCGGAGAACAGATCCACGGTCCACGATCCAGTGCTGTAGTACTGCTGGAGCATGTTCTCGCTAGCAGTCCCATTTGGCTCCTTGCCCGAACCAGATGTCGATTGAGAGGTTGCCCCGCCTTCCGCAGAGGCTAGAGCTGGGAGTTGTTGGCTTCGTTGGCCGCTTGTCATCGGAGTATTCCCAGCCTGTCCCCGCTGGCTCATGGCATATTCCGAGTTTTGAAGTGGAACCGGAACCTCATGGCCTTCGATTGGGTGTTCGTCATCCTCCTCACCATCATTCTCGTCGTACATTTCGGCATCATATTCTTGCTCTGTAGCGCGTTTGTGAGTACAAATTACTACCGCTATTTTGATGTGAATGGTAAAGTTCCTACCTAGTTTATCCATGTGGGCCTGGTATTGCTGGGGGTAGAGGGTCGCAAGGGATGCTAGGTCCGGGGCGTGTGAGAAACGCCTAGGAGCAGATATTGGGGATGGTCTGGCAAGGAATGTGTGGTTAGACCCTCCCACAGCAGATGAGGGCTCAGATGTCACCGGGGACGTCATTTCCACGGAGACCGCCGGCGAGGTTACTTTTCTGGTTGGGGAACCGGCCATCGTTGTAGGCTTCTGGAAGAAGGAAGACTCGGACAGTCTTCTCATCTTCTTGAAGCCGCCAGTGCTGCTACTCAATTGCCCCATGTGCTGGTTGTGAAACTGGTGCTGTTGCGGTCGCCCTAGCAGTCTTTGGTGCAACGCTCTTTGCACATGTGGAGGGTGCGGTGGAAGAGAGGGAACGGGACCCGCGGGAACGGCATCGTTGTCAGTGAAAGCCTTGAGCTCGGCATGGACATCGATGCGCTTTTCAAGAAGAATCCGTTCCAACAAGGAATTCTTGTAGCGCAGCATCAAAACCTCATCCGCTGCACTTCGAGATGATTGTTGAAGGGTCGCAAGCGTCTCTTCCTGTTGTTTGATGGTCGCCTCAAGATGTTTGATGTACTCAGTCCGTCGCTCTCGAAAAGCTAGCGCAGAGTCGCACTGGTTAGTCTTAACTTTGTGTTCAACAAAATAAAGATGATCCGAAAGTCTTTCCAAAAGGTTGTCGACAAATACACGGAAGCCCCAGACCATCTTTTAGGGGATGGAGCCTTACCAGCTTGAGCTGCTCTGTTTCTCATCTTCCTCTCCTCCTGCGTAGCATAAACAGGCTTACGCCCGCCCTTCCGCTTCTGAGCAGCGGCGGCATCTGGGACGGCGTTTCCTTCTGGGGAGGACATCGAGGAAGATGGAGAACCTGGAGACTCCTTGACAGCAGCTGCCATGTCTAAGAGTGCAATCGATGAAGATAACCTCCTCTTTTAGTGGAAATGGAGGCTGTTTAGTGTGAATAGAACCCTTAACCTCGTGAAAACACGGGCTCTACAGCCTCTGGCAGCGTTCACAGCAACAAACCGAAGGGTAGCAGCGACCAGAGAGCCGCCGGGGTGACCAGGATACACAAGTGTCTAGATAATGAGTAAGGCTTGATGTTAATAGGAGTACTGTCGCCGACGCCGCTAAGAGATAGTGATAACTCGAAGTTCTGCTGCCTCCAAGGGAAAAGGGCAGAGCGAGGACGAATATAAACAATGAGAAGAAGGCTGAAAAAGAACGCCATCCAACATGGAGAGGGATTTCAGGTGTAAGACGAAAGGGAAACGGCTTGCTTCTTTGGGAATCCTTTTTCCATATTCGACTCATATGAATACCATGAACCCGGTACACAAACACGATCCGTATACGGCGCAGGCTACTCTCGCGTAAGATGTCGAAGCCTTCGCGGAGATGCCATCTTGTGGATAGGGTGAAGATGAAGGCGATCGATAGGGGGACAAGGGCAACTACGATCTGGGGTAAGAGGGCGAGGAGAGGAAGGAAGGAGGGGGGATGAGGCGGTTGAGTAGCAGAATCAAAACGCAGGACATGGCGCCCGCTCAACAGCCAAAGAGGATTCGCCGTGCATGCATCGGGAGGGAAGGGAAGGAAGGGTATGTCAGTCACACCTACGTACCCTTTCTGACCAACTTTTTTTGGAGTTGGCTTTCACTGACGGATTACTTTATTTTCTGTGAAGTCTGATTCGAGGATATCGAAAGAGGCTTAATTCCCTTGGAGAGAAAAAAGAGACCTTCCCAGCAAGAGGAAACGATGTCTATTCCCAGCGACCCAGAGGAAGAGTGCCCGGAAAACAATGGCGACAAGCGATTTAGACGACTTCCCGCGCGGTTGATTTGCGATACAATGGATGCAGGTACCAGAAATCCAGGCTGGGGAGGCTCAAGAGCGACAGACGACGGGTCCACGCAAGAGATAGGCGAGGATAGAGCAGTAGGGTGGAAAAAAATAAAATAAGAGGATTGTATAATCAGCGAGAAGAACTGATAGCAGGTTCGAATCAGTTTTGGAGTGTAATGGAAACGGCGATGTGGGATAAAAAGCTGGGGAAGTGCGTGAAGATAAGGAAAGCCTGTTAGCAAACCATTTGTAATTAGCAGCTGGAGAAAAGGTACGTTCGGAGCATGTACACGCCAGGTTAAGTCTTGTCTTTGACTTGACCTCGAAAGCGAAAGGGTCAGGTTTGTTTTTTGGGCTCAGGAAGAAGTAATAACTGAAGTCACTTGCATTGGCAGCTTAGCTGGCAAGCTGTGCTCGTGGTAAGGCCGCCTACTGGTTGAACGGAAAGGGTGGAATCGAAGTGGGTGGATGGGGATGTTAGCTAATAACCAGCCATGCCTGCCTGCTGGAACTGGCACCGGCACTGGCATCTGGTCGGGTCGGGTCAGGTCAGGTCAGGTCAGGTCGGGACAGGACAGGTCAGGTCGGGCTGGTCTGGGGGGGATGGGGTTGGGCTGGCTGGGCTGCTCCCGGCCCACCGCCAGTTCCAGCTAGAGGGAGAGCTCTCTGAGAGGGCACGCACACACACTTACGGAGTACAGTTCTGTCCCGTACATACACTCGCACATACGCAAGAGGCAAGAAAAATCTCGTCAAGTGATTGACCTCCTTTCGGCTTCTTTACTTCTTTTTCTTTCTTTCTCTCTCTTTGTTTGTTCTCGTAGAAGGTTCAGTCGCTAGTCAATGACAGACTCAAATAACAATCCTTCCAACCTCCCATCCGCCCCGAAGGCCCTTTTCTCCTTAGCAGTATAACTAACACCGGCACAGCTGACAGTCTAATTTTTTTTTTTCTTCACCGGCCCTGTGCGTTGTCTCGGCCACTTTTCGTCCTCTCAACAGAAAAACTTACGTGCTCACTTCTGTACATATATCGCACATACATACCTCCAGTACATACATCGCTTGGCTACACCCATTCACGCATCTACACATAGAAAGTATATACGTGCATTGCAATTTTCGTAGTGTTATATCCCTCTCATTGGCCTCGCTCCGAAATGAAATGTGACCTCTGGAATCCCGCCCTGGAATCCGGTCCTGCGTTTGAAGATTGTCTGGAGTCGCATCTCGTCATTGATGAACGGCGTTCAATAACTCCCAAGACTTTTAAGACGCCGTCCAAACAATGTCGGACGGGAAATTTTTGCCGTTGCTGGTAAAGTGCCAGCTGGGGCGACCCACTACGGGAAGACCAACCTGGTCCCAAGCCTTTTGCTTTTTCCTCCGGACCCGTTACAATGCACCTACGATATTCACCTCTTCAGGCATAAGCTGGTCTAGAGGACGACGACACCGATGACACCGCCCGGCAGCTACTGAGAAGCTACGAAGAAGATCCAGCTGATCGATTCCGTAGCACAGGGCTGGACATCTCCTCGGATCCGGTCGCTTTCCTGGGACACCCATGCACCCCCCGGGACGTCTATCAACTCTTGATTTTTCATTCAAGATTTTTCGTTCGGTGCATGGCTCTGGATGTTCCGAAGAGCTGCCGCCTTCGATGCTGGAACCAAAATATAACAGCATTCCAAGGTCTTTCTGGGCGTCTTCTGGATGAATCCGCCCCTCACATTAGCCAACCATTGATTCAGACCGAATGCATCGGATGGAGTCGTTGCCCCTTATAATTGATTCATTGAGTTTTGGAGACTGTCCGGGGAGGGCTCGGACATAGCCGACATTCCAAACTGTCTGCCCTGTCGCATCATCCCCGCAAAAAGAAAGTCACAGAGGTCAGAAGAAGGCCTGGAAATTGTACAGGAGAAGCCCAAGCAGAAGGGGAAGCAAACGATCCGGGGAGTTACGGCGCCCGTCCTCGAATCGATGATATCGATCGATCACATGGCTTAGACCATTGGCTGCACTGCATATTTCTTCTTTTCCCCGCAAAAAAGCCAAGCGCGGTGCAGGAAAAAGAAAACAATTAGCCCCGAGCACGCTCCAACCAGCACAGAACTACAATCTTACATACGGACGGATCCAGGCGCTGACCGGACTCGACGGATTCCGTGCGACAACAATTTAAGTTAAACATCGCATGGATCGAGCACTACAGCTGTCACCAGCTTAGGATGTAGGAGGCTGTCTATAAAATTGCAACCGGCGAATATAGCAGAGCCTTTTCGGTAATGTAGCAAAGTCTATTTCACTTTTTTCCGTCCGGCCCTGGCAGCCCTTTCGGTCCTCTCTCTCTCTTTTAGAGTTATACAATTACTAAAGTCCAGCAGGATCACAAAATATAAACTTGAGCGTACGCTTACGTAGACTCTCGTCAACCCTCTCGTCAACTATTGAGCAATACCATCCCCGCCTGATGAAATATAGTAACGGCACACAGATTGAAAAGTAATACGACGTCAGGGCCATCGGCTGTCGAAACAGCCATATTGCGCAATAAATGGGAAAATTTCGTGGCGGGTTCGCCCAGCACCGGAGATCCGGAGATGCAGCTTTTGCAATATGCTCAAATTTTCATAGCGTCACACTAGCAAGCCCAGCGGCAAGGCAGCCGACCGACTTTGCTTCCTTCGACCCAAATTTTTTCTTGGAGGACTTCCTCCTTTCCCTTCCTGACAGAAAACGCCTCAGCACCACTCAGTTGAACCCCGATCCCGGTGTCGCAAGCGATTGGCTCTCAGCATTCCTAAACTTAAAGCTTTTTGCTTGCTCTTTGCTCTTCTCAAACGATGGACCAGAATGATATTAACCCAAGAGCCGAAGTCCAACAGGTACGTCTGATACCGTGCTCGATCCGACGTATCCTAATGGTCCTGGGTCGGCCGCAAATTGACCGGCCCGCCATCGGTTGTGGGACTGGCACTCCGTACATACATCCACATGCATATACATACATCATACCATCCATGTCGCATATCCATTAACTCTGTGATGCAATCCGTGCTTCCAAGCGACAGGAAAATGAATCAAGCCATCATGCGCCTAGCGATCAGGCATCACAAAGCTCGTCCTTTCGCGATCGTGCTGAGCTGCACAGTACCCGTCTAGCCAGACCGAGAACCTTCGTTCGGCCCAGTTTACCAGTAGACCTGCTCATCTCGCCTACTATCACTTCCCGTGACCCCTGTTATATGAAAGCGGACATCTTCATAACCTCTCCATTCCACATTGCCGGTGGCTCGGTTGCCGGAAAATTGAACATATCCACCTTTCACGATGGCGACCTTCAGCTCGGACGGGTGGCCATCGATTTGGTCGGAATTGAAGGTATACCTGCCGCCGTCTATAACAAAGAGGCTTTTGCCCTTCTACATGTGACTTACGTATTCCTTTCCGGGATATTTCGATTCCGTAGAATATAGCTTTGAATACCAAAGAATGTTCATGGCCTTGGCCGCCGAATTCATTGACGACGACCACCCTCCACCATCGACTATCCTGCGCCAAGGGGAGAACTCCGGCCCGTTTTGGAGCGTCAAGAAGGGCGAGGCAGCTTTTCCTTTTGATATTAACCTCCCTCTCGACGTCGGCTCTGGGACATTCGACTCGGGGACTGCCCGCATGCGATATGTCATATACGGGTACGCTAATTCTGTCTCATCGACATAAGCCTAAGTGGCATGACACCCTTGCTTACTTCCAAGGCAATGATGTAGCACCATTCTATTCAAGATTAGGGACAAGAAATTCTTAGTTCGATGCTGCCGAGACGTTGCAGTAACCCCTTCCCTCACCGAACTTCGCAAGTCACTAACAGACTTTGATCGAGAAGTCAAAGTCTTCGAGGAGAGAAATTTCGGCCCGGAGGGATCTCTGAAGCTCACGGCTAACCTCAGTCGCCCTTACTGGTTCAGCGGTGGATCTGTCTTCGTTGATGTTCTGGTAGAGAATGAAACCCAGTTTCGCATTAAAACTATCCGGGTTAGATTGGTAAGACCCTTCTCGAGAGCGGAACGCTATTATGCAATAATTGCTTCAGTTCTCGGCAAATTTGATCTCTTCGCGGTTACATTGACAAATCCACAGGTTCGAAGAATAGATGTTTACTCCAAAGACCCGAAGGAATCTCCGACTCCAACTCCTTCGACATTTACAAAGACAATGGCTAGATCGGAGCTGAATTCCGGAAGCCGCTGGACTGGCCTGACGACCAACAAGCAGGATGCGGTGACATGTGAAATTGATATCCCCAAAGGACAGTTAACTATCCCCTTAGGCAAGTTGAAGTCGGCAGCTGTTAAACGAGGTTATGCGGGAAAGTTCTAACTCGCCCCAAAGGGAGATACTTTGAGGTTCAGTATTTCATCGTCGTAACGACCTGCCCGAAGCTAGAGTTAGATCCCATATTGGGCCGCCATGTCTTGAAAAGCTTGACTAACTGTTGGGATAGCCCTCACCGTCGCAAAGTCAAGGCAATTCTTCCACTCCGGATATTGCATAAGGTGCGAGGATTCCAGGGAAGCACGGCAATACGGGAGTCTTCTTGCTGACAGATCTGACACTCCTTACAAAACATCCAGGATTCCATCCACGAGGCGTTAATGTCCGGAATTGGGAACAAACCGAGCTTCGCCAGTTTTTCAGCCATGCGACGCTCACTTCCATTCGCGCCTCAACGTCTCTCGACTTCAACCTCGGCGGGCGGTACTGTGGTTCGCCGCCGTTACACAGATTCCGACCTGTCACTGATTGAACCCATACCGATTACCGAGGCCGGTCACCAACCGACGAACCATGTGACATCAGGAACAGCCACTCCGCCAAAGGTTGACGAACGCAAGAAGAAGAAGGGAGAAGTCGAAGGAGGCCATCTAGAGGATTCGCAAACCTCCAGCAGCCGTCACTTTTACTCATTCACTTCGCACATTCCATCGGTCCGGAGCTACTTTTCGAAGAGCTAGGTGTGGGGCATGTCGGTTTCCAACAAACTGAGGCCGTCTAGATTGATTCATTGGTGCTCTCTTAGTTGAATATGGCTACAGTTTTCTTTCTTTCTTTGCTGTAGGGAAACGGTGGCTACTAACTAGGCGCTGTTTTCTGGCCTCTTTCGCTTCTTGGTTGTTTCTTCAGTTGTTTCTCTTCTACAACTTATAAGACACCATTCTTTGAGGAATGGTGTGTCGGCTAACAAGGTAGCTTTGGGAAATAAAATTGAAGACCGTTCGTTTCTCGTTTCTATTAATGTTTCTCGATGTGAAGCTACCGTGCCCGGGATACATACGACTGCGAAAGGACCTGTCCCATGAACCAGAATCCTCCCGGTTGCTCCTTGTATAGCCTGCAGGATGCTGGCGAAGAGTCCACGTCCACCGCTGTCAATTTCCAGCGCCAAGCGAGCTCCCCAGATTATATTTTCCAACAATTTCTTCGGGTTCGCTCCGAAAAGGGATGCCTGGGATGATCTATTAGTCATGATAGCTGCTGGACAGCTGTATCAAGGTCTCCGCAGGCTCGAACGACCTGTTTTTTTTTAATTACCACCTCATTCAAAGCCTCCAGCAAAAAGTTTAATTGTTAAACTCTTTGATACCTATGATCTTTGTACTGTGTTTTTTTTTTCGATATCTCAAGTCGGAAAATGACGATAGTCGAGTGATAATTTTTCGTTATATTTTACCCGACCTCGGGATATGGGATATAGCTCCCAACACGAGAGCAGCAGGTGACTGTGGCTCCATCGATAGATGTAAGGCGACGGTGGCGGTGCATCGCCGATGTCCCTTTAGATGCTTGGCCCTCCTTTGGTAATTCCCTGTGACGTGATATTTTCACCATCTCCCGTCCCACCATATAATAATAAGAATTTTTCCCGGGATGTCTTCATTCGTTTCACGCCGTTGGTGTAGGCTCGTCCCTCCCGCTCCCGCTGATGCTCATCTTCATGACACCGTTGACGGGTATCGAAGTCGAAGAAGTGGTCGAAGCAAGATCCCCGGCCGGAGATTTGTCGGATTGGCCGGCGGCGGTGATGGTGGGTAACCTGGCGACGTTTCGCCTACCACCGGTGTTTTCGAGGACGTCGTCGACGTCGGATCTTAGTTCTGGGAAGGTGGTGTTGATGTGCTCTGCGAGGATGTCGCGGAAGTCTTGGAAGGCGCGTTGTTTGCCGTTGAGGTACTGGTTTTGTTTGACGGCGAGTTCGACGAATTCGCGGGTGTAGATGTCAGGGTTGCGGCCGTGTTCGACGTATCTTCAATATCCCAAGAAACAAAACGAGAAAAGAAATCAGGAACGAATTGGAAATCTCTTAAGTATATGAGGGGAAGGGAGGGGGTACATACCCGATGACTTCTCGAGGAATTGATAGTTCATTGACACCCTCTGCTGCCGTTTGGAGATGGTCGAATTTGGTGGCGAGGTCTTTGACTTGGTTGATGATGATTTCTCCGGGATTTGGGCCGTCATTGCGATACGCGGAAACTGCCATCTCGTAGAGCAACTGGATGACGGAACGGAGCTCTGTATCGACCTTCTCTGCGGATTGGGAGGTGGAGGCCGAGGCTCCTGCAGCGGCAGCGCCGGCGGCAGGAGTGGTTGTGGACATGGTTCGATGGCGATGGCGATGCGATGCGAAGGACGGCGATGGTGAAGGTTGGAGTGAAGAGGGTGGAGAGGGCGAGAGACGTGTGGTGGAGGTTTGGTGTTGTTGTTGGAGATGGGAGTCGGCAAGGTTACACGTTTGTCCGAACGACAATCCTGTTTCAAAACCTCAGTTTTCAAAACCGAAACCAGCATGAGAACGCAACACACTTCTACAGGATCGCCCTTGTGTAACAGTGTCAACCCACGCTAGGCGGACTCGCACCAACCTCTCGACGGAATGCGAATTCGAATGCATCGATCTCCGGAACGGATTTCTAAACTTCCCGCGAGAATTACATTATCGATAACAGTGGGCGCAGCCCTTAAAACTCCAGTTTATTCCCTCGTTTCACTCTCCACCTGGTCAATTCAACCAGCGAACTTGTCACGGCGGGGAAACGTCAGCCCGCAAATACGGAAGCTCGCAGGTCTAATTATAGCCTCAGCCACGCCCTCTCATCTCTCCACTTACACATCGTACAACATGCACACCCTCCTAATATTATAATATTCCGGACCACGACGACGACTTCGCATCGGTGGGCACATGCTTTCCTTTCTCTGTCAACATACTTAACCAGATAGCCGACAGGAATAGTTTGTTACAAACCAACATCGTTCGCATGCACTGTGCCGCTCTCTTGCAAACCGGGGGCTGACGAACTCGATGCATTGTCTCCCAATCGCCATCCCGTCCAAACATACCCCTTTGAACCGCTGACTAGCCCAATCAGCCCCTAGGCCAGCCCCTAAAATCCGATCCCTTTCCTTCCTGACTATAATATAATCCCCGCAACTGTTTGTTTGCAATAGCAGATCGATTGATATTATCAATATATTACTACAACTTATTCATTGAGGCTCGGTCGCTTTTGACAACCCTGAATCGACATATATATACGACTCTCGCCGTTTCCTACTCGAACCGATCGAAAAGTGCTTTGTTAGTCGTCGCTAAAAGGGGTTGATCGATATCGAGATATATTGAATCTTAAAAAAGAAAAGGCTTGTCGACGATTTTACGGATTGGGAACCTCTCAGCTCTCTGCCCGATACAGCCGGTCTGCATTGGGTCTATATCACACTCTATCACGATATCACTATCTGTCTGCCGAGGACACTCTATGGCAATGATCAATTCGGGGAACGGGGGGGATACTACACTCACCGCCAATGGCAACAGAGGCCGCAAGCTATCATCGGGCTGGTCCCTGGCGATAGCCCGATCCCGCTTTGCCCAGCGATACCGTTCAAGGCATGCATCACCACTTCTTTCCACGCCGTTATAGCACAGATACAAAAGGGCCCCTATCAATAACTAACATGAAATATCCTTGCTCAACAGAGGCACCCGTCCCCAAGATACCTCCCAGATCCCTACTTTCTTCCATCGCCTCCCCGTCGAGATCCTTGCTCAGATCTTCGCCCTAGTCCACGTCACAGACCTCATCTCACTCAAATGCACCTCACGATCCTTCAACGACATCGTCGATATAAACTCTGCCCTCATCGCGCGCCAGTACATCCGCGTGCACTCCCTCACCGTCCTCTCAAAGCTCTTCCCACCGCCAACCCACCCTTGCAACAAACCCAAATACGACGTGCGATACCTCATCTCCCTCACCAAGCGCGAGCAAACTTGCCGCGAACTCTCAAGCTACCTAACAGAGCGCATCATAGAACGATGTCTAAACACCCCAATCCAGCGCGTAAAACCCAAGAAACGCTCCGTGATGGAATCCTGCCTCACCGACGAACTCACGGAAAGAATGCTCTACGTCCTCTACTTCCTCACCGAGTACTCCCGCAAACGTGAACAATCCCTTGAAATCCTCGCCACCCATCGCAGTTTAATCTCCTCCCACCCGACCAACAGCGTAACCAACTCACCGAACACCCTAGGAACCCACACGGAGATATTCCACGCCTTCCAAACATCCATAATAGCCACTTTACCAGACGCAGTACTGATCCAAACACACCACACCATGCATCTACTCATCAAACTCATGCGATTATCCATCTGTCCCACCCCACCGCATCAGAAGAACGACCCATGGATCTCGATGATGCTGCATAAATCCGGTCTGGGCCGGATAACCGAATTCTTCGCAGCGGATATGCCGTACGCCAGTCACTCGACTCGAAAGGGGTTCGCGAAAGCGATGCAGAAGGATTTCGATGATCTTGATATCGCGGCTGGGAATGTACCGGGTCAGGTGGGGAATAGAGATACATTGCCGCCGCCGATTAGGGAGATTTGGTTCGATGCTGCGCAGGAGGTTATGAGGGGGAGGAAGTTGGAGCCGCACGCGAAGGAAGGGTTGGCGGTGGGGATGTTTGGGGGGATTGTGGTGGATGATTTGAGTTGTACTGGGTGTGTGCATGTGGCTGGGAGGCCGTGAGAAACTTTCTGGTGCACACGGGGCTGTGAGGTGGGCTTTCTTATCTGGTTGGATTTGTGTGTACGGGTTTATGATGGTTATGAATTATTTATCATTCTTGGTCAGCGGGATTAGTTTATGGTTGGCGATATCTTTGGGCGTTTTTCTTTTCCCTTTTGGAGGATTTTATAGCGGGTTTCTATTGGGAAAACTTGGGAATAGATAGCATGCTCGAGCGAGGAACGGGTACTATCGCGGGTTCGTACACGAAGCTCCCGTTATGGGTACCATGGTAAAAGTCAAGGTAAATAAATTCTTGAGTAACCTCTATATCCGCGTCGAAGAAGTGTTCATAGCAATACATGCACTAAGAACTGAACAGTACTGGTAAGGAAAGAAGAAGGGAAGGGGGGGTAACAACCAAAGCATGCAAAAAAAGGAAAACCCATCGCTGGCGTCGATTGTATCGCTGTAATCCCCAAAATCAATGATATCGTGCATAACCAAGTACCAGGAAAACATCCGAACCAAAAAATATTCAAAAAATACAAATCATTCCCAATCTGCTACTTAGAGTATATCCAAACTCACGGTATATTAAACACCGCCGCCAAATCTGACTCCTCGTTTATGTTGTTACACACCAAAGAAGGAAAACGATTACATATCCTACATATGCTCAATGGGCTCCTCGGGAAGAAGTTCCTCTCTAGCAACGTTGTCTGGTCGATTTGGGAAACAAGCCTTCAACGGTGGGTTGATGATCTCGTTAAACAAGAAGGTTCCATAGACGAGAAGACCGAAGCCGACAAGCTGGAGCGGAATGAACCTCTCCCATCCGAGACCCAACGAAACAATCCAGATGAACAGGGTTCTGCAGGTGTCGATTGTTGATCGGGAGGTGGCGCTGACGGATCTAGTGACCGAGATGCCGAAGAAGTTGAAGGCGCTATTGAGCAAGCCCGATATTAGCCATTACCTATATACTCATATGTATAGACTGGGACAATAATCATACCCGATGGAAATCATGATCATGATACTGCTGATGAAGACGTTCTTGATGCCCAATTCTCTAAATCCTTCCGCAGCATCAAAGTATCCTCTTCGCCCGGCATCGGTAACACCGATTGTGTAGTGAAGGACGACGATCCCAACAGCGGTGACGCTGAATCCAAAGATACCCTCCCAGCCAACGACGTGAAGCGGTTCCATGGCATATTTCTCAAGGATATGCTCTTCCAAGACAAACTGAGTGGCGGTGAAGATCTGAGCCCCAGCGATCAACAGGACACCGATGACGGATCTTAGAACGCTAGCCTCGACTTCCTTGGACACGATCTCATGTGGTTCTGGGGCTTTGAACAGTGCGCCGGCAAGACCGACAACAGCGACACCGGCGACAACGACGAAGAGGGCTAGCCAATGGAAGAGGTAGAGGTGGCGCTTGAGGAAGATCACGCTGAACAGTCCGACGAAGAGGACAAGAGCGCCTCGGGTCATTTGGTAGACTACACGGGAATAGTTAGCATCCCTGGCTCGGCATCAATGAGTAAAGGAAGGAGGGTGATAGCACATACTACTCGCAGCCACGAACAGCAGACCCACATTCATCAATGTAGTCCCACAGATATCACAAACTACCACCCAAAAACACCATTAGCCAAAGTCCACACCCTCTGGTCCCCACAGGGACAGCTCATCAAGACCACATACTAGCCGGCAAACTCAACAACAATATCTTCGGCCCACTCAACGCCGGACGCTCAGTCGAATTCGGAGTCAAAGCCTTCAAAATAGGACTACTCGGCTCCGCCGGATCCTCCAACGGTTCGGCGGCAGCAATAGGCTGGTACCCTTCCGTATCATTCCTCTTCTGCTGATACCTGGTATACAACTTGAACAGTCCTATAACAAGCCAGCACCCCATTTCACCGATAAACATCTGAAGCGTCTGAATGACGGGTTGTTCGAAGTGTTCGCGCTTCCGCGGATCCGGGTCGTCGCAGTTGCGAACGCATTGCTGATCTTGCCATTTTGTGAGAAGGGTGTTGGAGCAGCCGGTCAGAAGCATTCCCGCCCTAGATGGATTTGTTAGTCAGTCTACGGGAAAGACTATAATATAGGAAGAAGAAACATACACGAGGGCTAGAATGAGAGGTTTTGAGCCCGACATGTTCTCGCTGTCGATGATGATGACGATGCGAAGTATGCGACGATGACCCCCGGATATGCCTCAGTCCGCTAACCCAACCAAAACCAGATGCCAAAAATAACTCCGAGCGAACAAAAAAAGACAAACGTGACAAGAACCGCTCAGGATGTTACTATTATACCGCTCTCGATGGTCCAGGCGAAAAAAACTCCTCTTTTCATCCAGAGCCTACCAGAGGTATTTCGACGAAGAGAAAAGGAATTAAAAGAGAAGAGAAGAGAGGGAGCACAAGAGAGGTTGGTTTCGAGCTGATGTGGATGGAATGGACGGGACGGGTGACCCGCCACGTGACCGCAGCCAACCACAAATGCCAACACCCGAACACACGGCACACATCCACCAGCCACTAACTGCTTGGAGCATCTTCTGACCCCGTCGAGTGATTGCTAACCGCCCAGCACGTCGGCTGACCAATCGGGGATTTACCGGCTTCACATCTGCAGGACCGGAGAATCGGTGGTACTGACCGTTGGGGGAAAATTCTGCCCATGTGGGCGAAATTTCAGTCGGTGCATCGACGTTAGTGCAGATATCCCGTGAAGTTGGATCCATGGAATCCTAGGATTCTTGACTACAGAAGTCTATAGGTTGTATTTGTGGGATTCCTACGGCACTATTAAACAAGGCGAGACTAGCACTGACCCGAACAGCGATGTATGAATGAACGTCCTATATTTCCATGAGAATCCCAGTACAAACTGTCTGAAGGTAAATCCTAATCTCATATTAATTTTGGTAATACGAATGCTTCAGTTAGCTATGCGGCCCATAAAGTTGAATAGACCTCCAAATCATAACCATACCTTAACATAAACATCTATCATAAATACCATGTACTATAATCTCTCTCATTATACTTTAATCCCAGCGATCCGGAACCAAGCAGATCACGATGCTTGATTCCAGCTAAGATCCAAGATCAGAGCCACGGCGTTCGCTTAGGCGTTCCCGAAAAAACCGAACCGCATGGCCATGCATCCCACGCTTGGCAAGCAGTGCATAGATCTCCAATCCCTTTCAACTTCGAAGGGGCTTTATATCCTCTTTTTATTTCCCGTGATTAATTTCCCCTTTCGCCAAGGGTTAGTACTCGTACGCTATAGCTGATGGAAGAGCATTATTATTCGCACTACAATATTTCGAACCCACCGAGTAGACGTAGAGTCTTCAAAACTGGGATCAAGGTTTTTGATTCTGGTGATGATATTCTACCTGCGCATCTCTTGTCAAGCTTCGTCATTCACTGTCATACTATGATATCAGGTACACCAGGGTATTTTTCACAAAGTAAATTTAAATATATATAACATTCACAATTATCTCCAAGATCGATATCAAGTTCAAATGCAATATCAAAATACCACATATTCAACACATTTCCACGGTAGCACACTATCCAAGGCAGTTATTCTTCCCCTTACAAGACCGTCTTACCCACACGACGAACCAATTTTCATGAATCAATGACTATGAGGAGTATACTAGGCCACCAATATTCCATCATAAACAATCCCTCACACGACCATCACCATACTCGAAAGTCTTCATGAACCCCCACGGGCCCGCATACACCCCCATCAAACCACCATAACGCAACCCACCACAAACATAGGTGTATAAGATAGGTACCTCCGTTGTATCCCACTCCCAGCCATCCACAACTTCGTACTCATGGCCGATCGCGGCCGAGAGTACGGCGGCCGGATCTCAGGCGGTAGATAACCTAAACGAAACGGTTTGGATTTCACAAAACACCCTTGCAGCAGCCGGCCCTCACCCACTCTAGTCGGTTTTGGAGGTTGTATATATATATTATATTTACAAAGCCTCCCAGGGAGAGTTTATCCCAATGGAGAATATTGGGAGTCAATCGCATAAGCTTCTAGATAGAACTCAGACTTGTAAGAGGGGAGGAATCGAATCACGATAAGTAGCGGAATCGATAAACTCGTAAACCTGTATAAACACCAAAAAACCTAGATCACATATATACTTCCCTATCGAACCAAATATCAAGCCTTCTCCCGCAGATTCTTCCACGCACAAGGCTAGTACAAAGTATTCAACAAAAGTAAAAAAAAAAGTCATACTTGTGCAACCCCCCAGCTCCAGCCATGACCACATGGCCCGGTCGCAATCGGATTCAGAATCAACCACGGGAAACGTTAAACCACGCCCAGGAAACCCGTAGCACAAGAAATCTTCCCGCTCGCCAAGGAACGGCTGCTACTATAGAGCTGGTAGCTTATCTAAGTCGAGCTGACGTGGTTCCGATTAAATACCTTTCTTCCCACTATAATTACTAGCTATAGCCTGGAACCCTTGAGGTCAAATACTACTTACACAATCAATCAACCAACCATGAATTCAAAAAACCAGATATTCCACATTCTCTGTAAACAGTGCACTGGGCTTATCAATAATCAACCAGGGAATATATCCCACCCTCCAACATACACACTGTACAAATTCACCACCTCACCCCAAATTTCACATATCAAAACCCAGAGTAAATAGAAAGAATCTGCAATACCCAGATAAAATTGATAAAAAATCATACAAAGGCACCATCGCGTATCGACCGGCTAAAGGGAAATATACATCATATCGACCCGTTGAACCGCAACGGACTAAGGAGTGGAAAATTGCACTCCAATATATTCAAAACGAAACAGGTAAAAACGCCTGACGTGAAGGAACTCATCCATAAAAGAACCCCAAAAAACGGGTCAGTACCACTCTTTCAACTCCGTGAGAACACCAAGGATATCAATCTTCTACCCGAAGAAATCCATTCGCAAATCGAGAAAATGTCGCTGCCTGTCCCAATTTAAACCCCCAAGACTCCAGAGGGGAAGAGAAAAAAGAAGAAAAAGGAAAGAAAAGGAAAAGATACATCGAGTCCCGCCCCCAATTTAGTCCAGCTAGAAAGTAACCAATTCAAAAAACAAAAAAGCTTTGCGCTTAGATAGTAAGGAGAGAAAGAAAAACCACCAGGTAAAAAGGAAAATAACGAATTCGTAAATTCAGAACGCCTCATGTTCACATAATCGCGCACCCACCGGTCCTTCTCCTCCTCCTCCCGTCAAGGTTGTCATCAAAATCAAGCATAGCAGCTTCCCGAGCCCTTCTTCTACGGCGGCGACTGCTCTGCGTCGTATCCTCGTTCGAGGTCATATGATCCGCCCATCGATCCTCCAACCACTTCGCACTCGCCATGTCTCCCCGAAGCACCAGCTTCAAATGCTGATCGGCCGTTTGTTGCCACCCGTAATAGCACTTCAAATGGACGACCTCCCGGCAAGGTGCTAGATTTGTTGTGTTCTTATTGCTTTTACCGAACTTCAAGTCGGTTATATGTGTGCTGTTCGCGGCCAGCACAGACTGGATTCCGGTCCAGTTTACGTTAACGCAGTCGAAGCATACCAGACGGAGTCCGACACGGGGTTTCCTGGTTATCAGGTTAGCGCTGACTCGGGTGCGAATCGCCTTGGCTGTTTCGGCCAGGAATACGTCGGTTATACGAGCTATTCGGGTGGTTAGAATTTGATACTCGGAATTGCCACATCGGAACAACTTACTATTATCCAGCTCGAGATTTCTGAGTGCGGTGCAGTTCTTGATAATTGGGATCATGCCCTCGTCCGAGACATTTTCACAGAAAGATAGCTGCAAATGACGTAATGATTTTGCGCAGGGCGCCTTGGACAGCTCGACCGATATATCATTCGTGACATTCGAACACTCCTCCAGATCCAAATGGCTCAGCTTCGGGACGGTGGGAAGCAGGTCAGATAGTCCTTCATCCGTAAGTTCCGCTACATGCGCCAATTCCAGTCCCTCGAGATGAGGAACGTTGAAAGCGAGATGCTTAAGAGCGAGATCCGTGAGTCCCCTGCACTTGCTAATATTCAGATGCTTCAATTTCCTAGCTGGCGCAGTCGTTCGGTCGGTCAACGGATCGATGTCGGCCTCGATTCCTTCCATCAAAATACGAATGGATTCATCCGTCAAAGCATCGCAGCCACCGAGTAGCAACCTCTCCAGCGTATTGGCTTTGAATATCGATTCCAGTGTCGATTCATCGTTAATTCCCTGGCACATCGCAGCTCTGAGATCCGTCAAGAAATCACAAGACTCAACGATCTTGCGGATGCCTCTGGCATCCATATTGCAACAGAACGAAACATCCAGCGTCGTGAGTTGTGGACATGACTCGGCGATATGCTTGCAGGTGACATTGGTAACGGCTTCCAGGCCGGAGATGTTCAAATGTATCAAATGATTGTTGTTGGTAATAAGTCGGTGAACGGTAGGTCTGGAGAGAGAGCACCCCTCGAGAGACGCCGATATGAGATTGTTACAGGTCGCGGTGATAGCGTAAAACTCGTTTTGTAGTTGAACACATCCTCTGCGGAAACGTGAGCACTATGCTTATGGGTGTTCAATACGAACTGTGTATACCAACCTGAGGTTAAGATAGCGGATGAAAGAACCACTCAAACTGATCAGTTTTGTTAATTGATATGCCGGGATCTTTTTATAGAATGTTCCGGTATCCAAAACACTCCACAGTTGGCCATCGAAACACAGCTGACCAAGAGCTTTGTTAACCTGTTGATTCAAGTGTGTCAGCTAGATTTCTAGGGGGAGGGAAATAAAGTGAGAAAACAGACCATCGAGCAGCGAATCAGCTCCTTCGGTTCTAGATAGCTCAGAACCTGTAGGCATACTTCTCCGGGTAAGATCTCCAAGAAATTCCTCGGGGTATTTCTGTGTTGCTGCAGGGGAGCAGTTCTGGGAACCGCTGAAGTCGGAGCGTTTGAGCTCATGACGTTCCTGATGACGGCATCCTTTTCTGCGATTCGTGCGGCTTGTCGCTCGGCATTGGCGTGACGAGAGCCGGTAGCCAAAGAAATACAGGAGACAGAATTTCTGGCGGAGTATTGGCCATCGGCATTTAGCTCGGTAAGGTGTGGAGATGACGATGCCCTGCTCATGCGATTGAGCAGTCTCCGTCGGGTCCGCCTCTTGACGACGGGAGCGTCGTGGAGCATTGCAGTGGAAGTCGACATTGTTGAAATCGTGAAAAAAAAGTTACTGTCTTCCTTCTTTTTCCTTCTCCTGATACTACTATTTTTTGAGAAAGAGAACTGAAGTTTTGAGAACGGTTGAATCCAGCCCCCTCGAGGGTTTCTTTCCTGTGTGGTCTCGACTAGTGGTAGTTGCAGCGACTAGGCGTTGTGGAGCATGACGGCGCACCGTTGGAGATATAAAAAGGTGCCGTTCCTGTGAAAAAGATCCGGAATCGACGGAAGGATAGGAAGAAGCCGAGGCGAGGAGTGAGGGAAGAGGGAATTATTCAGAGCTCCATCAATGGGAGACCATGGGAGTTGCAAGTTGGAAGAGTGGTTTCGATGTTGGCGGCTGCGGACTATGCCGGGATGTCGCAGATTTGGAAGAGGCAGTTAGCTAATTGTGATGTGATGGGCTCAGCGACGGGTGAAAGCGGGGCACACGACCGGTAGCATAGCAAAAAACCACACAGGAAGAAGAGAAAGAGGAAGAGGAAGAGGAAGAAGAAAAAGGAAGAAGAGAAAAGACGAGGCGGGAGAGGGGTAGAATGTAGATGGAATAAAAGAAGAGGGAAGGGAGAGGAAAAAGGAAGCTCTCGACGCTGGCTGGGATTGATTGCTTCGATTCACGCCACTGCACGGCGACTGCAACTCGACGGCCTCTCTGCCTGGATCCACTGCAACCTGACCGGACCTGTTCGCTATTGGGTCCTGGCTGGGTCCTGGCTGGGTCCTGACTTGGTCCCGACCTGGTCCTGCGCGAGGGGTAAAGTCGAAGGGGAAGTTCGACGTCGGTTGAGTTGGCCGGCGGCCTGAAATGGACAGGAACAGGAACGTAAGAGGGATGGAATGGAGCGGGTTAATTCACCTTCAGCCGAACCGGTCTGCGACTCCGACGATGCTGCGAAGAAACAAATACCCTCACTGTCTACGGTGCGGTGTACGTCTACGGACTCGGAGGTGGATTCTCGGTGGATGTTATATAAACAGACGCTCACGTTCCGAGGGAGAGAATGAGGATGAGCTTGAGCGGTGCGGTGCAGCGACGGTCGCATGTTTACTTCTTAGCTCGACCGACGTACATACTTCTTACCTACATGGAGATGCATGCATATGTCACCGACTGGTAGATTGCGCACTTCCGATAGCAGCATCGGGAGCTCACGGTTACCCTATTTTTGCGGTCGACGGTCTGACGAGGCCCGATAAGGTACTTCTTGGGGGGTAGATGGCTTCCGTTCCAGGCAGAATGAATGACTTGGCTGCATGACCCGGTAGAAGTGGCCATGTGCCCGTTCCAACCTGTCTCTCCTCTTAGCTCTCTCGCAGGTGTATCTGTGTCTCTGCCTCTCTCTGTGCCGTCTACGTGCTTGGCTGGTATGTATACTTCCGGTTGGATACAAGTTTGATAGATTTACCCGGAGTTAATTAGTTGGAACTCGTTCCACTGAAGCTCAGTGGTTTATTTTTCTACTTCAAATTCCAAAGAGAATGTTGGTAGGAATCGGTAGTTATCGAAACACCAAAGGAAGGGAGGAATGTATCTTATCGCGGCCACCCCACGCAGGGCGATAATTGTAATTCCTGAAAGATCAGACGAAATCTGCTTGTGACCCCCCCTTGGGCCTCAGGGTGTGGCATCACATACCGTCGCTCTTATCTAATCCGTCCCTAGCTTCGATACCAGGCCGGATACAGACAAGGGCGGTCCTTCGCAGCTGTCATGCAAGGGTGAGCTCTGCCGTTGGAAGCTGTCGCGATGTCGTGCGAGTGCCTGAGATGCCCCTCATTGCATCGGCGGGGCTGCTCTCAGGCTTTCACCCTCTCTTCCAGCCTACACAGTAACAAAACATGGGAGCAGAGTAGTCTAGAGATAAGGATGTAGAGCCTTAACAACCACTGCATTCCGGGCAGTCAGATTGATTATAATATCATATACCAGCCAACGGCACAGTGCAACGGTGCAAGCAGACCGGTCGGTGTAGGGCAGTTGGGGCAGTTGGGGCCGACACAGGCCCCTCCACCCAAACCCCGGTAGCCGTCCCCTTCCAGCGTATTACTCAATCAGTCCGGTCCTCAGACTAGCTACCAAGTACTAGCATAGACCCCGGCTCTGCCTCGATAGAATCAGTTAAGAGGCACTAATGTATATCGGATGCAAGTTAGATTGCAGCGGGATGCTTTGTGTCACACGAGTCCCAGCCAGCCCGGCCGCCTCGCTTGTGATGTGTGTGATTTGTGATGCCCAACGTCATGTCATGCGCCCTCGAATAACCTCCTTCTCTCGACCACCAACCACACTTAAACTGCCATACGCTCCTCCAAAGCTCTTAACCGACTGCTACAGTAGCTGGTGTACCCGTCGAACGTAGAAAAGGCTCTAATTTAAACCAATCCACCGGAGAGCTGGCTAGCTAGCACAGCGACGGACAGACCTGCCAGATTGCCCCAATCACTCCCGTATCCGCCAGATACCTGCAGATGACCTTGGAATTCCCGACATAAATATCCTCCGTACGCTGTGCCCTCCCCCTTTGACTCTGGCCCTGCCAGACCGGCCAGGAAGAGGCCGAAGCAAGAGAATAGACCAGCAGAGAACGGATAGAAAAGAAAGTAGCTTTCTAACGCCGGTCATGAACAGTGTGCGTCCGAGACCCCACAAGATGCCGCCCTCCGCCCGTCGGCCCGGTGTCGTCCCTGCCGACTCGGAGGAGAGAAACCTGGCCGCTCTCACCAAACGCGTCCTCTGTGCCCACGCGCCGGTGGGGAAGACCATCGAGGAGGTTCTTCCGGCCCTGACCAGCTCGTCGCCCAAGGTTGACCTCCAGCTGTACGGCTTCATATCCATCATATTACGGTATGAACATATCTATTCTCCCACTAGATCGTGGATAGATATCGAATCTATGCATCTGTACTCCTTTATCTTATCTGAACCGGTGTGCTGATATAAGTTATTGTCTCAGAGATTTCGTCCAATCGTGGTACCAAAAGATCACGCCGGACCACGAGTTCATGGACGAGATCGTTCTCGTCATAGCACACTGCACATTATCGCTGGAGCAGCGTATTCGTCAGGTATACATGCCTTCTTTGGTTACATCCATGCATCCTGCACGCCATGCATGCTGAATCAATCGATCGATCCTTCGTATAGGTGGACCTGGAGACCCTTCTCCTGGAGGAAGCCCCTGCCGTGCTGGAAACCCATGTTAAAGGTACGCCCCTCTGGCCGGGAGAATTCCAGAGCTACTGCAGCTGCATGGGTGGTGGAGACTAACCGACGCCTGTAGACTACCGAGTCGCCTTGGAGCGGCAATCTACCGCACTCTTTCCGCATGCAACTGTCAATGAAATCTTCCACAGCATGCAGCCCCACCCCGCCCTCCTTTCCTCCCCGGAGAGCGAGCGGCTCTACCTCAAGATGCTGGGGTCTGGGGTACTGGCGGCTCTTCTGCCCCCTGAGGACCTGCAGTCCGACTGTGAACGCCTCTTGGTTCGAGAGATACTCTCCAACATGGTGCTGTGGAACGTCGTTGATAGGCTGAGCGAGCCGTTCATGCTGTTTGAGATGATCAAGAAGGTAACCTTGCCACGATCTTACGACGAGTGAAGACGAGCGGGGGTGGGTGGGTGTGAATCTTTTAAGAACCACGCGTGACTGACCGTCGACGTAGGTGGTCACGGTCCTTACGGCCCCGGACAAAGTCAAACCCAAGACCGTCTCCCACGCCAAAAGCACCGAACTGATGTCGCTCCTCCAGAGCGAACCTCCAGAGCCAATCAAAAAAATCGACGACGCGGACCAATCCATTTTCCAGGCCCTCACCTCCACCGCCCTAACCTACCTTGAACACGCCTACACCTTCATATCCACCACCGCGGTTGTCGCACGACACGCATCTGCATCTCTGATGTCACTGTGGAAGGAACCCCCGCAAGAGCCACCCCGCCGGAGAAAACCCATCCTAAAATTGTCCGTGTGGAAAACTCTGGTCACGTTATTTTCACTCGATAGACGGCAACCCTGGCTGCTCGGGTCGATACAGTTGGCTGCAAAGCCGCTAACCGAGCAGCCGCCGGGGTCTCTAATCGATAAGTATGACGTTCCCGCCCTCCCGCTGGGCGCTAGCAATAGTCTAAAAACCGTCCCATCGTATACTAACGGCATGTTCCTTTACACAACAACGACAGTTACCTCTCTCATGTTTTCACTCAATCGCTCCTCAACGAAGCAATTGTCATCAAGATTCTTTCAATCGCCCGGAATACCCTTTTCCCGAACGGTTCCCTCTCACCTCCTCGTCCTTATCCGACAGAGGACGAAAAAGTACTAATACAGAAGCAAGCCGAGCTGGCAATATGGAACGCCATCCCGGATGTACTCAAGTCCATGTACTTGCCAGCGAACAAGGACGAACAGCTGCGGGAGATCGGGGAGAGTCTCGCCTTCCTGCGGTCGAGGAGCTGTAATAAGCATCTGATATACCGGCTTTTGGACCTATTGGTCGCCAGGCTGGTACCCGAGATGGTTGAGGGTTAAACTTAAACTAGTGCATGAATGTTTCATTATTAGATTTTCCAAGCGTTTTGTCAATCACAGGATAGTTTGGTAGTTCACTTTCTCCCTGAGCATATTGAAAGCCTTTTTATTTTTTTTCGAACAGCGTGTTACGCGGGAGGCGTTCCGGTCTTGCATGTTTTCTGTTGCTTGGATTCATATATACTCCCTCTTACGGCGTTTCTTGCGTGTCATGATAGAACCCCATAATGCATCGTTGCCGAGACTGATGCATCGTCACTTTACGGATAAATACAATATTCCAACAAGACAAGCCTTCCGTATAAAACTTGAGCTCGCCTTTCTAAACCGCCCCCGTGATAGCACTAAATCGCCTAATACTAGTTTCCTTATATACGAAATACTCCGGAAAAAACAAAAATAAAAAAGAAAAAAAAAAAAAAAAAAAGTCTAACAAAGTAAAAGAAAAGAAAACCACTCTAACCACCCCCTCGTCTCGATACCCCCCCTAGCTCCCCTCCACCTCATCAGTCCGATCTCGAATCAAAAGTTAACCCGGTCGTGCAGGTGCCAACACATCAAACGTGTTAAGAAATGCACGTCCAGTCACTATCACACTTTAAAAAGTAAAAAAAAAGATACCTCTTCCTGCGTCGAGACCCGGGTATCTATTTGTTGTTTTCCTGAATATTACCTATAGAAAGGGAAAAAAAAGGGACCCACTGAGGCTTCCATGCGATTGCGACCCCATGTTGGAAATCTCCTTCGTCCTTCTTGCTCTTCCTTTCCTTTCTTTTTTCTTCCACTTTTTTCCCTTTATATTATATCTGCTTTTGCTATTGTAAACCCGCTTATTTGTGCCTTTATTGGATCTAGAAGTTTTCCGGGGAACGGGGACGAGAGTGGGTAAGGGAGCTAGACCTTCAAGGTCTGTCTCGTCGAACACATATGCAAGCTTATCGTTTTTTTCTTTTCTTTTTCTTTTTTTCTCCCTGATGAATGGGGTCATGGCGTTTTTGAGAGGGGCCGGGGTCGCGGCGGTTTCAAGATCACGAGGTCTGAGGTTTATCTTTAACAGGTCGTAAGCTTAGCTTAAGGTAGCTTAGTAGCTTTAGCTTACTAGCTTACTAGCTTAGCTAGGCGTCTACTATAGCCCTCCATTCTTCTTCCTTCTCCTCCACATCATGCGCGATTCTCGAGAGAGAGGGGAGGGGAATAAACCCCATTGTCCAGAAAAAAAACCCATTCCTTTGCTTTTTGACCGGATGCCCCCTCGACTCCTTCCCCGGTGGCTTTTTGACAAATACATAATTTGGGGTGGCGAATCCCCATCTGTAAGTTACCTCGAGCTCTTCGGGTATCAGAATGTATGTATGTATGTAGTATATGATCCGATCCTCGTAAGACATGATCCATGATTACTTTGGGTTCTATCACAAAAGGGAAGCGCCCGGTTTATGCATGAAAAAACAAAAATACTCCGGCGACTTAGATGTATCACGGCTTCTCCATTCTCCGCGTGTACGGAACAACTATTATAGGTGGCAAAACAACCACGGTGAATCGAACATGGGGAGGAGGAGGAGTCAAGGTTATCAAAACCCCCCCGGGTTTCTTCTGCTTTTGATACCCTTTTACACGTTTGCAATCATGTACGATATCTTAAAGTTTTGTAAACCTAGTAGCTTAACATGTCAATAATAATAACATTACAAGTTATGAAGGAAAAAGTTAAAAGAGTAAAGTACTTAATACATCTCCCAATATAGGATGTATACGTTGTCAAAGTACCCTCTCTCTCATCATGCACCCCGGTCATGATCAGGCTGGTAGCCTTTAAAGCTTTTCCCCACCGGCCACACCCCCTTGTCCTTCCATAACGAAGTGACCTGGTAAAGGAAAGCGATTGAGTAAGTAAGTAAGTTAGCTTAAGGTATCAACCACGTTCTTCACTCGAACATCGTCATGTATCACAAATCTCTTAATTACCTTAATAACGGGCGGCTACATCTAAACATCTCACATCTCAAACACAGACAACGGTTCATCCGGGGGTTTTTTTTTGAGAGTATAGCACATGTACATGGGTGCCCTGCATACAGGATGGCTTTCCAGGTAAGTATAGACACTTTTGTCAACCTTCCAGCCTTGCGATTTCCATTCATTCAGCTTTGGATATAGTACTTTTGCTTTTTTCTATTTCGACCTCTGCCGGGGTAAGCATGGATTGCTGTACTTACCTTAGTAAACTGCTGTATTCGCTGTACACGTCTGTACAGCTGTTCTCCCCGCTTTGTATATGTGATGCCGTGTATATGCCATGTACCCAAGTATAGTATAGGAAGTACAGCGCAGCTTTTTGACTACAAGGCTAGGCTGTCGGATACCCTGAGGGAGGGAGGGGAGGCTGGTGATTTCTGCAGCTTCTTTGCGCTGGCTAGATTTACATGTGAAAAGGTTAGGGCAATATTGATGAAATGGAAGGAAGCGGTCTCGAACGATTCGTAAAAGAAAAAGGTGTGTGAGATCAAGGGGAAAAGGAAAAAAAAAAAAAAAAAAAAAAAAAAAAAAAAAAAAAAAAAAAAAAAAAAAAAAAAAAGGAATGGGTGGTTCGCGGAATTTCGTCATATTCGGTTCTATCGACGTATCGGTATCGATATAGGCCCTCCACCAACGGGAACGATAAAAACTCGCGATATGCAAACTGCACATGTACCTGTCGGATCCATCGACACGATTTCTCTCTTCGGAAAAAATAGACTTTCATTTATATATATTATTCATATGTGTACTAAATATAACGATGTTTTAAAAACAAAGCCAACATAAAGTTTTTTCGACGTACATGAAAGACAAAAAGTTAAAGCGAGATAAGATAGAAAGATAGATTATCATGTTGGGTATATAGACGATACGGAAAAAAAAGACAGATATGGCGCATGCATGCAGTGTATACCCATCTTTTGTGTATTCTCGATAACGGAAGAGAAGGAACACATTCGAATGCAACCTAGGGAAAAAAAGCAAAGGCAATCGCATGAGCCCTTTTTTATATGAAATGCTGCCGCTGAGTGGGTGGGAATAGACCAAAAAATGACGAAATAGCTATAGATGAGGTGCTAGGTGGTGATTATTACAATACAGATACAGTCTGACAAAACATGTTTAGATAAAAACGAAGGAAATGAAACAATAAACAATCGCAGGAGAAATGAAGCGGATAAAACGGAAGAACTATCAAATCAATGAACAGACAAGAACAACAAGACAGACCATCTATGCAACGAGGAAGGCCGTTAGATCAAAACCACGATGTAACAGAATAAAAACGATGGCGAAAGGAAAATGGGAACAAATACCAACAGATTTTAGTGAGAAATCTGAACTTTGAGATGACGCCAGGGAAATGATTTGGGGAAAGAGGTATCGAGAGAGAGAAAAAGAAAAAGGCAGGAGGGTGTTTAATTATAAGAAAATAAGGAAAAGAAAGAGAAACCCCCAAATGTTGTTTTTTGTGTTCGGCCGTACATGAAAATGCTGTATATAGGAAAACTCCAACCATCCGCTCATCGCTAACGCCATGATGCCACCTTCTAAGGAAAAATAGAGAGAAAAAGAAATACAATAAGATATATGGGAATAGTGTACGAGAAAGAGATATAGAAAAAAAAGAGGAGACAGAATGGCAATCTGGAAAAAGTGTAATAAAAGATGTAACACTCAAAGATAAAGAATATAGCAACCAAAGATCCAGATCGAGTTAACGTCGGGAGTTAGTTTTGTTGGTTTTTGAGATTAAAAGGTTGTATAAATTTCGGTTGGATAGAGGAGGTGAAAAGTTGACGAATAGAAACCCGAGGATCGCGCAGCTAGACTGCATGCTGGCAGCGAGGGGAACACAAATGGGATTCGTAAACGTCGTTAGGGAGATGCGTGCGTCTGTTATGAATTTTAGTTGCATGAGGCAGCTGCCGTTGGTTCTCTAAGCATGCTCGAGCTGGTCGAATTGAACGAATCGGTTTGCATTGGCGTGTCCGAACTATTACCAATCCGGTCCATGAGCTTTTCGACGGTTACGAAGTCGTTGGGTTCGGCTGTTGGATTTTGTTTAAGGAAGGACATGACCACCTCTAGCGCTCTAGTAGCTTCCTCCTGCGAGGGCACGGTTAGGCTTCTGGACCGGGCTATCTGGTAGGCTGCGGCGGCTGCCACATGGCCGGGGGGTGGGTGTGGTCCGCTGTGTTCGTGGAGGGCGTCCGGCGTTTCTTCTGGGATTGTCGTGTTTGCTAGATTAGTGGGCATAAGATGTATTGGGTGGTGCATTTGCTTCGGCGAGAGAGATTCCGAGGCTGACGGCGGCGGCGATATGTACACATTCTCCAATAGTCCAGACGGTATTGTGTGAGATCGAGGCCGGCTTTGCTGCTGGATTGGCGGGAGCTGTCCGGATGAAAAGAGCATTGGATCCGTCGGTGGGAAGAACGGCGAGATCGGTGTGGTCAGGCCCGGCGAAATTACAACAGGAGTGTCGAATCCTGAAGACATGCTCGCGTGTCTATATTCTGCCTCTCGGGCATGAGAATCCTGCGACGAGTTCAAGCTGCCTTCTCTTGAGAACGAGCTGTGCCTTGAATGAAGCGGGGTAGTGAGCTGCGACCTGATCCTGTCCATATCCTGAACAATATCACCGTCCGAGTAGGTGCTTAAGTCGTTCTTGAGCTTGAACTTGTCCAAATTCAACTTGAACTGGGTGTCCGTGACGCCGCAGCTCTGAGCGAAGAAGTTGGCCTTTTCCCGGATCATTTCATCGGTTAGAATACGGCCCTTCTTCTTCTCGTTCTTTGCCCAATTCGATAACGCTCTGTCGAAATCAGGGCACTTTCCCTTGGGTCTTTTGATCGCCTGCTTCGGCCCGTCATCGGGATACAGATACTTTTCTCTTTGACGTAAAACTTTTGAAACCGTACTAGATAGCTACGTTTTAGTTCAAGCTCATTTCTCTCGACTCGGCCGCTCTTCATTCACGAGGGTCCTTTTTTTGAGGAAATCCAGAAATTTCTCACCTTCTTTCAACACCAAACATAGCTAGAACGTCCGTGACCCACCCGTCAGATTCCGTAATCGAGGAAAAAACTTCTGAGACAACCAAAAACAAGAGGGGGGGTTAACTTACCTCCAATCTCGGTCTGCTTCACGTGCGGGTGCTGTTCATGATAAAGACACATCCTCCTTCGATCAGCGTCGGTCAAGGTTCGTCGAGAGCTACCCGTCCCCGTCGACGAGGTCCTCCTATGCGGTCCCGGTGCCGTCGAGGTGGCAGAAGGAATGGTGACCGCAGCAACAGGCTCCATGGCCTGGGGCGCCGAAGCAGCTACGGGCCACTGCTGAAACGAGGAGTAAAAGCTGTGGGAAGCCGGACCCCCTCCCGGCGGAAGCCTATACGAAGGTTCGTGAGGCATCTGCTGGGTGGGATCTACGAAACCGTACATTCCAAATTCGTTCGCTGGAGCTGCGGTTTGACTGCAGTCAGCCTGCCCTAGTCCGACCCATTGCCCGCCCATAGCTGCTGTATATTCACCTTCACCGCCTGCTGCTTGCTGGTCATTGCGCTCTTCCATAATGAGATTCTGCTTTTCTTTGAACTGCTCGGTCCGTTTGCTTCTCCTCTTGCGTGTTTATTGCTTCGTGCAGGTGACAATGAATTTCTGATTCAAGATGATATGAAGGACCGTTTCAACGATGTGATTCCAAACGATAGCTTTAAACGTGACAATGCGTATTGTAGCTGAACGCGTGGGTTTCAGACGACAAGTTTTCTTGTCCTTTGCGAATTGTTAGGTGTGAACTTGCGGGAAGTATACTTTTAGCTGGAGGAGGTGGAAAAGGGAGAGAAAGGTGGGAAAGGAACGAAAGTCTGGAATTCTGCCCAAAGGAAGTAGAAAAATAAAATAAGAAAAAGACAATACGACGTTCGAAGGACGAGGACAACGGATAAACCAGGGAAGAAATTTGGTTCAAAGTGATTTACCAAAGAGATCGGATCAAAGAAGTAAACGAATGCAAGAAGTTGGGGGGGTCCGTTAGCTTGAAAGCCTCCTAACAAGGGCATTCCCAAACCCTCATATTAGGCTTGGTCCCGAAGACACAACATATCAAAAAGTCCAGAGCTTTAATAGCTTTCTCGTCTGGATTTCTCAGTTCTCACACTTTAACGTGTTCGGCAACGGATAGCTAGCAGGGATTGGGGGTATGGTGGAAACGAAGGAAAGGACCGTCCCTCCAAGTTCCCCTTTCCTGTCCATACCGTACCGTGTCATCCCTTTGGACGAGCGAGCAGCCCGGAATACGTCTGTCTATCCCAAAAGCTGTGATTTCTCAGCCGGATCGATGAACTAACTATCACACCTCGGTCTGCGGGTATGGTACTTGCCATGTACTCCCTCCCGTACATGGCAGCAGCGGCATAAATGTGCGTTCGGGTTTTGGCGACCCAAAGAATCCGTCCCCATCTGTGGAACCGCGAGATCGCGTCGAGCCGAGGGCCAGAGGCGAGCAGAGCTGTTTAGCCAGAAGGCAGCTCTGGGACCATCTCGACCGACTCACCGGCGCGGTGAAACCTTTTCTTTTCCCTCTATCTGAATCATCAATTTCGTTTTCCTCTCATTCTCTCGTCTCTTTTTCCTGTGCAAAAGCAAAAGCGGACAGGCACACTTCACAGCCAGCCTTGGGGGGAAGTGCGCATGTAGTACCCAGCGAAGGACCGTGGCCATACCGTCTGAACCACCCCGGTTCGGTGAGGAACAGGGATACTGTTCCGCGTCCCCAATTTTGACCAGCTCCCCTGGCGAATTTCTTTGGGGGGCCAACAGTTGGCTATTCATACTCCAGAGTCCCGCTGATGCGCTGGTAAGCTGTAGGCGTTATGTCTCGTCCAGGTTTCTTTCTTTCTCTTCCTTCTTTTTTTATTTATCATCTGGACATATGTCCTCCGTGCCGCGATCCTCACGGACGGAGAACTCCAACGTTGGTCACATTTTTTCCCTTCCCTTCCCGTTTTTAATTTTCTGATACGGTACGGCAAGGAAGAAACTAACGCCCTTCAGATAATGGATATGAATCAACGTCCATTGTCGTCGGCGGCTTTCCCTCACACGCCCTCGGACATGCACATTGTACACGGTGGGGTCGGGTTTCTTTCAGCTGGGTCATCTAATTTTCGGTGAAGGGAGAGGTTGTATCACCTCCACCCCAAATTTCTGGATACCGGCTGCCTTCCCGATACCCTGACGGTGGTGCCCTTTAAGATTACTCGGAGATCAGACCCAAATTTCCTTTCTGCTGGGTTCGTTGGGGGGCGCAAGCAGAAAGGTCTCCACTGGGTGTTATAGAATCTCCTTCTTTGTTTCTTTCTTTCTTTTTTCTCGGTTTGCAGTGGTATCTGATCAGAGAGAGAGATATCATCATGATGTTATCGCAGGCGAACGGATGGGTGGATGGTTGGTGGTGGTTCGAGCACCGACACGAAAATAGGGCCCGTTTAGATCAAGAAGATTAGGATCGCGATATGCAACCGGGGAACGGGCTGGCTTCCCCCTTCCTGCAGCAACAGCGTCCGAATCGGTTCTGCCCTGCTGGCATGCTGCTGCTTCTCCGCTGGTGGTAGCGAATTTTCCAAGCTAGCAATTCGTCCAGGCGAGGGGAAGGAAAACGATTTCAAGAAAAAAAAAAAAAAAAAGAGTTTGGGCTTGGTGTAGCATGGCCCGGCAGCTAATTTAGCACGAGGACCTCCCAAAGATCAAAGGGTTGGTTGTCGTCGGAAATTTGATAATCCAATGAGAAAGAACCGATCGATTGGGTGAGCCCAGTTCTTGATGCGAAGTCCCCATCGGCAATCTAGCGTTCGCGAACCTTGGAATTTTCCCGGTTCCCTTTCGGGCAGTTTTCTGGGATGTGAGATGCTGAACAATGCATGAAAGGGCAGCAGGATTCGGTGGGTGGAACAAGCCATCTGCCGCCTGTCTGGGAACCAAACGACATGCGGAACAAAAAGCTGGTGCACCGGCCGCCCTTTTTTCGTTCCTTCGGTACAGGAAACGTAACTAGCTGGGGGGCGAAGAGAAGTAAAAACCCAGCTGTGTGGGAAAGATAATATAAAACTTCGATATCCCGTAGCATCGGGTCCCTCTATCATATCATATCGTCTCTCTCTCAAACATAATATGGGACGGACGGACGAACCGGCTGGCTGGCGTTCCACAGCATCCAAACAGACCAGCGGACGAAAGCCATCTTGAGAAGATGGTCCCTGCTCAGAAACCTGCCTCCTCAATTTCGAAATCTCATTCGGACCCGGAACCACTAATTTTTTTTATTTTTAGTCCAATCAAGTTTGGTGTAATCATCAGGACCTCAATCCATCCTGGGATTTCCGCCCTTTCCTTCTCACCTGACTCGTGAGAGGTGGGATGAAAGCGAAACGAGGACCCAATTTCTCTGATACTCGAGCTCGTCTGGGCAGAAGTCAAATTTGACACACAGATCCCATCCACACCCAAAACACAGACACACACATCTTAAGCTTTTCGAAATTTCGGATTCCCTTGGTTTATCCAATTGCAATCCCCATTTTACCTTTTCGGTTTGAATCATTTTTCCTCCTTAGTCACTCACGTGTCTAAAACCAAAGAACCCGGAAAACCAAAAAAATTCGGACGGAGAGCAGAATATGTGTGCTTCGGCAACATCTCGTCCCAAGAACACCCCGATAATGGCCCGACCAGGCCCTCCCAAACAACGGTCTCAAACAAAGACACACCCGTAAAAGCCATTTCTGAGCATGATAAGCCACTTGGCTCCCCGAAAGCAGAGCCTCTTAACCAGACGAGAAGGCTCCGAGTAAGCTCCTTTCAGTAGCAATAGCAATGCAAAAGCGCTGCATCACTTGACATCAGATACCAAGAAAAACCGATCCGTCGCGTTGCATTTCCCGAAAGTAATGTTCCAACTTACTCGCTGAGTTCCTCGGATTCTTTTCGCTGAATGTCCGTATTATGTGTCCGACGATGATAGATAATGGAAGGAAAGGAACCAGTCTTCCCCCTTCCTCAATGACATCTTTTTCGAGAACATCGAGAATCTCTTATATCCTTTTTCTTCATAATCGAATATAAACGATACAAAAACCCAAACCAAGATCCCGTATCCGCATGTGTAATATCATCCCATCGTGATCCCAAATCCACACCGAATATTTACCAAAGATGTCCCCAATCGCCCTACAATCCCCCCAGGCAGTCGCCGAATTTCAATCCCACCAGCATCAAGACCTCTCCCTCGTCCAACGACGTTCAAACTTCGACATCCTAATAACCTCCATCCGCGACACACTGGGCACCAACCCGGAGCTCAAATTCGAAGACGTCGACGTCGACAAACTTGAAATGCTGATGAGAGCCTACCAATCCTCACGGCTGGAATGGGAACGCTTCTCGTTTATTGATTTCAGCCGGAATTATACCCGGAATCTGGTTGATAATTTGCATGGAAATGCCAACTTGGTATGTTATAACGATGTTTTGTCCTTCTTGTCCGGAAAGAGAACCCTTGAAGAGCTTCTGTGTGTGTTTCCAAAAATGTGTTGCGGATGAGGTTGAAGAAGCACCGCTGCCCAGCCAAAGGTTCCAGACCCAGTCTGCAACACAATTTCAACCACACTCCACTCCCCTTCAACCCCAGGCTGCATGCCCAGCCGCATTCCCTTCAACCACACCTGCATATAAAAAAATTTAATTACCCGAAATCTCGATCTCAAATACACTAGCCCTTACTAGCCTACTAGCATAAAGAAACCTTAAGAATAGAATAGAAAGCTACAGAAAACAAAACTAACCAAAGAGTACCTCCAGATCCTGATGACATGGACCCCAAACAAGGCCTCCTTGATCCACGACCACACAAGCGCCCACTGCGTTATGAGAATCCTGCAAGGCCACATTATCGAAACTCGCTACGAGTGGCCGGTTCCAGGGGTAGAAGAACCATTGAAGATTAAACAAGTAAGGCACTACTACGCCGGTGATGTGGCGTACATGAGCGATGATGTAAGTTCTTCCTCTTCCTTGATTTAAAAATATATCTACACGAACAAGTACCATTCATAAACTTCAATATCTAACCACCATCACCCCCTTCAGCTCGGAATCCACAAAGTCGAGAACGGAGATCCAGACTCCGTAGCCGTCAGCTTACATCTCTACACCCCTCCTTACATCGAAAAGAGTGAGTTTAAACATACCTTTCCCAACCGCCCCATCCCTTTCCGCTCACCCGCACAAGAAAAAAAAAAAGAAAAAGAAGAAGAAGAAGTGTTCCTTGCATAACCCACCCACCCCCCTCCCCAGGAAATCCGACTAGAACAAAGAATCCTTTCAACTAACCAAAATACCTTTCCAGAGGGATGCAACACCTTCAATGCAAAGACCGGAAAGTCCTGCCACATCAAGTTATCAGAATACTACAGCAGAGAAGGGGAAAGGATCTCCAAACCCTCAAGCCATTAAGACACTCTCTGTGACTTACGGGTGTGCTACGGCTATAACGTTTCATGATCGTTGAGATATTCTTTTCTCGTCCAATACCCCCTATCACTTTTGACAGCTTTTTACTTCCCAGTATTTTTAGCGTAGAGACAGATATCTTTTTGCCTTTTTTGTTCCTTTGTATCTCCATTTACGTCTTTCATATCTCTCATGACCCTTTACAAACCAAGTTGTTTAACGTTTAAATTATTTGCCTCTCGATTTGTTCATCTAATCTAAGCTTCCCTGAAGCTTAGGCTTTGTACCCAATAAAATCTCCACAAAGCAATACGAACCGAAGAAATTGAAACACTCCAGGTGTATAAAACAAAAAAACGCCTTCTACATCATCATCATCGCCGCTGCCGCCACCGTCGTAAAAAAAAAAAAAAAAAAAAAGAATCAATAATGCAATATGTAATATCTATTTACTTCGGAAAACTCCACAAAGACCTATGAAAAAGAAACATCAGCACCAAAATACCTCCGGCAAAACCCTTCTCAATCCTCTGGATCCAATACCCAAATACGGTAACCACTCGATGAAGGGGGTAGAAAAAGAGAGGGGAACCAAAGGAAGGACTCACATTCACATTCCGGCACCGGACAAAGCGTATGCTTTGAAAACCATTCCTTCGCATGCCCCGCATGACTCCCATGATTACAGATCAAACAAAAATTAAACCACTTGTCGTAAACATCGTCCACCTTCTCGCCCTTGCTGGTCCCGCGGATCACCCGCGTATTCGGCGTCCCCAGGTACAGCAGACAAATCGCGCACCGGGGCAGCGGTTTCCTGCAGTTCGGGCAAACGATCGCTTTCTGCGGGAAGTTCGCCTGCGTGGATTGGTTCACGGGGATGGTGACCTGTTGGCCGTCCTTGAACCGTGTCGTTGGGATTTCAGATCTATGTGCCACTTTCTGTGTGAGGCAAATAGTATTTGATATGTTAGTATATATTATAACTTTGGAGTTTCAAGGGCGAGACAGATGAGCGGGGCTTATCCGTACCCTATCACAGAAGTTACATCTCACGTATATCTGTCGCGGAAGCGGTTCGATCAGAGAAGTTCCTTTCTTGTTGGTCGAGATCTCGCGCCGCTTGATATCAAAGTTGGCTCTGATCTGCCAGAACTTCCATCGATCCAACAGTTCACGATAGCTGTTTCAAATCGCCAGGGCTGAGTTTAGAAATATGCCTCTCTCTTCCAAATCAAGAATTTTTCAAAGGGCATGAAAAAGCGCAGGCTTACCTATCCACCCACAGATCCACCCTGTGATCGGTAAAGTACTTCGGCACAGCAAACGACGCCACCAAAGCCGCCGTTTGCACATCCCCCGTTTTATTCACATAAACCTGTAACAGATCAATGGCTTTCTCCGTAACTCCTGTAAGCAGGACCCCCTCGGGCTCCCCATCCCGAATCACCATTGCCGTGAAATCGTCAATATACGTGCTCAGCTGTTCAACCCTGCATGTTAGCCGCACTTCTCCAATGCCTGAATAAGGCACAATATAAAACCCATAACCCGATACAGTAAACATACCTCGTCATCCTCCAAAAACCTGAGCGCGATCCCCAACCTCTCCCGGATCGGTAACCCCGTCGATCCATCCAATACATCCTGCCAGTCTCCGTTGCTGACGTACGCAAAGATAGCACGACTGTAAGGATCATCCATATGCGTCGCCATCTCCCTGCACAGATCCTTCCAGATTGTATTTTCCGCTATTCCTCCCTTTTCCCCGGACATCCTGTGCGAATTATACCCCGCCACAGCCGTAGACATCAGTTTCATTTCAGTCTTCCCCATGGCAAGGGCCTTGATACACCTCTCAATGTTTCCGTGGAACAGAGCCCACCCAGCCGCCTTTTCAAACTGTTGTTTCTTTTCGAACTTCTCCAGCGCAGCTTCAAGTTCCTTATCGCTGTTGAAATCCCAGCCGCACATCGCGAGTCCTAGGATCCTTTGCTCGGGGTACTTCGTCTCTCCAGCGAACTTGAAACGGCCCTTTCGACCATTGCTATCGTTGATCTTCTTCAACGCGGCAGAGAATGATTTCTCGTCAAGTTTCGCACCAGGGTCGAGACGAGATGCGGGGAGGTTCGGACGCCAAATACCCAGGACTCCGAGGTATGCTAGATCAAGACCGCCGGAGTACATCCCATCACCTTCTATGCACTCCACCGCACCATCTAACCACCTCCACATCTCAGCGAGCTCGTTTTCCTTCTTCGCTTTTGTGACCAGCCTTTCGTTCTGCGCACACTGCTCAGGGTGTTAGCCATTCCGTAATATATCCTCGTGAAAAATAAAATAATCACTATATAAAAAAAATCTTACATCAAACTGGTACCCCTGCTCCGCCCTCCTCCTCATCGTGACAGCGATATCAATCCTCAAAGTATCCCTCGGATCAAACATATAATCCTCAGGGTTGACGAACGAATCCCTTCGAATATTATCCTTACTAGATAAAACCCCAGTAAGCGGGTGCTCAGGCGTACTCGAATTTGATTCCTCCTCTTCCTCATCATCGTCATTGTACCCCATATGATCATCGCCCAGAGTAAGAGTATGATTCGGTTCCGCGACGTTGATGAGTTTTGTAGACGGTGCGTTCAGAACCGTTGCGTTCTCGTTATCGGTCATTACGAAGTTATTCCTGGCCCCGAAGGCTGTGGCTATGGGGTTTGTGGGGACGGTGAACGCTGTGATGCCGCCGTTACGTGAGAGGCTGATGACTCTGAGGTCGGATTCTGCGCTGCCGTCTGAGATCCAATCGAATGAAGTCATGGTATGCTCGTATCTTGACGGGCGTTTAAACGGGGCTATCAACCACAATCCATCAGTATCATCCTCCGCTTGAAATCTACAGATACGCAGTAGATTTGTATATAATACTCACTCTCCGAAACCTTCGTCACAAACAAACTCTCCCTATTCAACCTATCCGCCTCCAACTTCGACGGATCCTTAAACCTCGCCACAGCAGCCACCCCTCCGATCCCCTCCGTCGACACAGGCGTCGCAACCTGCGTCCCCATCTGATATAGATTCAAAACCCCATTGGTCCCAAGCACCCCAAAGCTCGCCGCATTCTCCCTCGCATACCGAAGACTATGAATCGTAAGCACCGAATGCGGCCTTGATACCCCGTAATGCTCATCCAGTATCTTCGGAAAACTCAACGCTGGGTCTTGCATCCCCCTACCCGCGAACCTCCGGTCCCAGATAGCCATAAACCCATCCTCGGAACACGACGAGAAGTAATTCTGATGCCTATCGATCGTGATCCCGTGCACCAACCTCGTCGGGAAATTCAACGCCGGAGAACCCGAGTTATCCCTCAAATCGAACGCTCTTAAAAACCTCTGCCCTACACCTGCGACTAACACGTGCGGTTGATCCACAAAGAACTGAATAGCGGAGATCATCTCACTAGGCGCCAACTGCTTCTGCGGCTGGCGGGTAGGAATCGCAACCCCACGTACGGAACTGGGAGTGCTCGGGATCGCGGACGAAGAAGAAGTAGATTGCTGCGTGGAATGCCATTGGGAGTTTACATCCCATATGTTCAAGCAGAAGTCGTTACGGACTTTATCAAGGCCGATGGCGAGGAATCCTGCGCGGGAGAAGGCGACGGAGTTACACCCTCGCTGGTGTTTTACGGGTAAAGAGATGGAGTTTTCGGCGTTTTCGGAGCTTTTCATGCGTAGGATTAGGGCTTCTCCGCCGGATTTGCCGACGGCTACGAGGTCTTTTTAACGTGGGTATGTCAGCATAGCTGGATATCTCATGTATCTACCAGCTCCCCGGGGGAGCATACCAGGTTCCAAAGGCGACCAATCGAAGCACTACCCCCAAATATACGGTCAGTAACCAAAATCCACCATATTGCCCGAGATAAAAGAAATCAATCACCTTAATATGCGGTATCTTCTCCTTCTTAAACACCAATTCCGAATGAATCGACTCTGGCTTCTTATTCTACCGTCCCAAACAGTACAGTCAGCCAGCCCCCCCCCCCAAAAAAACCCCCAAAAAAAAAAAAAAAAAAAAAAACCCTCACATTAAACCCCTTCACATCATACAAAGTAACATTCGTCTCCTTCGCACTGATAGTCATGAACTGCTGCGCCGCAGTATCAGAGTGCGGAGACCACCTGATGAAATCCGATACCGTATTCATGGTGGGCTAAATTATACTATCTACCCCGTATTAAATATTCAAGGCGATAAGTCTCCGAGAATAAGGGAGAAAAAGGGTGGGTAGAATGTTGAGCTTGCTGTTAAATTTCAATCGGGAGCTGCAGACGGCATGGTTGATGTGTGAAGCTGGAGGTTATAGGCAAGGAGGAGCCATCATATGTCTGTCTCCCTCTTTTCTATTTCTTTGCAATAGTTTAGATTTCCTCGGCGCGTCGGTCGCAGCGCCGGTGCTTGAGCTTCGTAGATGTAGATAGCTGGGTAGATAGCGAGATGCATGTTAGCAGTACGTCCAATTGATACCGTAAAAGATAACATACCCGGTCGAATCAAACCCCCCGCTTTGAACCCTCTCTCTCAATGCAAGCTCTTCTGAATACAAAAGTCGTCAAAGAGTAGGAAGGAAGGAAAAGAGAGAGAAAAAGGTTGAGGAGAAAACCCGCGGTGCAATGCAATTCCAATTAGCTAAACAGCTGCAGCAGCGGCGCTAGTCAAAAGTGTCGGATGGCCAATCGCTCGTTTCCCGTCGCTTCGCCTCGCCTGTCTGCGGCTCCTCCAAAAATTTCCACAAACCTCATCTTCCTTCTTCAACATCACCTTCAACATCATCACCACCACACACCATCACCAAAAAATGTCGACAATCCACCCCTCCCGCCTCCCTCAAATCCCCAAACCCCGCCCTTCAAAACGAAAACCCCCAAAACCCCAACCAGCATCCACATCCCTCACCCGCGCCCAACTCCGCAAGAAAATCCGCGACCTAACCCGCCTCTTATCAACCTCAGAGAAAAAAACTTCAAAACTCCCCGCCACAACCCGTCTGGACCACGAACGCGCCCTCTCAGCCTACAAACACGAACTCCACCTCCAACAATCATCCACAAAACGTGACCTCCTCCAAAAACGCTACCACAAAGTCCGTTTCTTCGAGCGTCAGAAGGCCACCAGAGCTTTAAACCGTCTCACCCGCGAACTATCATCCCTCTTTGAACCAAAAGACCAAAACGAAGAAGAAGAAGATGATAAAGATGATAAAGAAGACGAAATATCCACCCTCCGCAAATCCATCCACACAGCAGAAGTAAACCTAAACTACATAATCCACTACCCCCCCTTAGAAAAATACATCTCCCTCTACAAATCCGGCGATAACGAGGATACAAACCAAAAACGTGAAAAAATACGCCAAGATATCGAGCGAAGAATGGAGGATGGCACGTTAGATCGCGGGGATGCTTTGGTGGAAGCTAATGCCGCAGAAGGATTTGGCGCCGGAGTCGATGGGAAGAAGAAGAAGAAAAATAACAGTGGTAGTGGTGGCGGGAAGGGGAAGAGTATATCGGATAAAAGAGAGGATGAGGATGAGGACGAGGGTAGTGACGGTGGCTTCTTCGAGTTTTAAGCTCGATTATGCTTTTTCGACTTTATTGGTAACAGATACGGTGGTGTACGATTGCTATAGACATCCAAGCGTCGGCGTTCATTGGTTTTGATTTCCGGGAAAAAAAGTTCAAATTTGCATTTCTTCATATCAAGCGACCAGAACCCTTCAATATACCGGGAAACGACATTGTTATTTCAAACAAAGATACAGTGAGCGAGTGAGATAGTGAGAGGGAGTGGGAGATATCCTATTGTACAATATATAAAGCTACTAATAAACCCTTATCAAACAGCCAGCTAGCAAGCATTCCTCAAACAAACGCCTCGATATCGATGCATAAAAATAAAAGAAGCGGGGGGTACAGAGATAGAAAGATCCGGGAGTAACACCATCTAAGGACTAGCCAGAAAGTAATGAATGCCCCTCTACATGAAATAGAGCTTTTCGTCCACAAGCACAGGAAAATACCAATATAAAAAACAAAGAACAGGCCAAAATTCCATCAAAATCGAACTCCAAAAGCTTATAAAACGAGAAATATCAATCGCCCACAAAGATCAAACTTACAAACCAACGGGGAAAAGGGACACGACGGGAATTCTAGAAAAACCCGATCCCATCCCAATTCATCGAAGTCCCGCTCCCGTCGTCCGATAACCCAACCGCCCCGTTATTCCCATTCGTACTCATCATCCCAAAGTTCGCCCAATCCCATTCAAAAGTCTGGTTCAGATTCCACAGACTCTGCGGCACAAACGGACTCGAAAAGCTTTCCTGAAAGGACTTGGTCAACGGACTGAGTTCGTTTTCCTCGCTCATGCTCGGGGTTTGCCCCGGGGTATTGTATGCGAACGTGAACCCGTCGATGCCGGTCATGGCATCCGTGGGCGTCTGCCGATCAAAGGGCGTTTCTATAGGCGTCTGTAATATGCTGCTCGGCTCAGAAGGGCGCTGTTGGGGTGTCGCGAAGACCTGCGGTTCCGGAGCTTTGGAAGGGGACCAGTTCATATGCTCGTCCTCACCGGGGACCTGACGAAAACATTAGCCATGATACATCCAATCACGCTCCATAAAAATAGTAATCAGCATACCTCTAATAGCACACCCGGCGTTTTCTCCTCAACCGTCTCCTTCATCTTACTCCCACCCTGCTTCTTCCTCTTCCTCCTCATCAACGCCTGCTTCTCGGCCCGCTCGATCGCTGCGGCGGCAAGCCGGACGAACTCCTCGGTGATGTATATCAGCTTCTCAAACCCACACCTCGCCCTCTCCTCCTCATCAATCTTGTTGAGAAACTCAATCACCACGCCCATGAGCTTCAAATCCGTCTTCGCATTCGCATCCTGCGGATTTTGCAAGATATTTGCAAACAAAGTGATCAACGCCGTAACCGGGTAATAAAACACCAGCCTACTGATCCGGTCAGCTCCCTAATCCACCAATCCATGTTAACTTTCAAGGAGAAGAAATTTCGACTTACCAGATACAATTGATATCATTCTGATTAACATACTTCAACAAATGTATCGACGACCTCGCCGCTGAAACCGACAACGCCGCGCTCGAAAACACCCTGGGATTCAACGGCCTTGTGCTCAACCCGGAAACCGCATACTGCGCCAACCGATTCGTCCAATAGCTATGCGCGATCGACTGAGACTCCGCGTTAGTAGCGCGTCGACGGTCAAGGAAGTGTAGTTTGAGAATGCTTACCATCCGATGAATGGTAGCCAAGCAATTGAAATACGAAAAGTGCATAAGAACAATCGGCATCGTCGTGTCGATGTACGCTTCGGAGATTTCGTGTTCCGGTCTGAAGTCCAGCGGCATGGAGTCCCGCCACTCTTCGAGCTCGCGGTCGAGGTCCCCGATCGTGTTCAATAACTCGCCGTCGCTTTGCTTGGCGGCCTTTGCGGAGTAGAGTTGCATGTAGACCCGGCTTTGGATCTGGGCGAAGCGGCAGTTACGGCGGAAAAGGTTGACTTTCCCACTGCCGTCGGATAGTCGGATCATGCCGAGTCCGTCAAAGGATTCTTCTTCGGGGAGCTCGACGTTGATGTCCTCGTCGTTTATTGTGCTAGGTCGGCCGCTTCTGAGGGCGATATCCTTGTCGATACAGTAGGCGATCCAGAACACTCTCTTCCGGTGCTCGGCCTCCTCCCTTCCGAACCCGAATGCATCGGCTCGTCGATGCAAACCCACCGAGAATGCCACCCGAACTGCCGCAGATATTATGTTATATAAAGGCTGCGGGTTCGCTGTTCCTTGTAAAAACAGAGCCTATAGATCTAATTAGCAAGACCTTCATACAAAAGATAAGTTTTAGATAACCTACCATCGCCAACAAAGCCTGTATCGAATGTATATCCGTATTCTGCAGCGTAAGGACCGGATACAGACACATCGCATTCTGGAACAGCTTCCACCCCCTCGAGTCCTCAGCTGCGGAAGGTGTCTTGAGCTTGGACCCCCGTATCCGACTCCCAACGGCCAGCACCATGTTCAGCGAAGCGTACCATCCCGTCCCCTTCGGCGGATTATCCGAGTACTGTTCCTCCAACAGGCTTTCGAAAGTTTGCTGATGATATAACGGAAACAGCAGGTTCACCGTACTAAAATATTCTGAAAGTTAAGTGAGTCCCAATACACCAAACAAGAAAATCCTCCACGTATACAACCCTTCAACCGAAAAAACCGCAGAATATAAAATGTTCCCTTGAAAGGAATAAAAGGAAAAAAGGCACCCTTACCCTTCGCATAACTCTCCGCCTCTTCCTTCGACGGCAGCGGATTCTGACACCCAGTCGAAAAAACAGCGTCCCAAACATCCGGCCTCCAGTGCTCAAATTTATGGTCCGCCTGCATCAACTTGACCAACATCTTCTGAAACGCCCGATCCCCGGTTTTCGAATTAACCCACTGAATCCCCTTCGGCGAAAATATCGAAAACCCAGAACTACTCCCGATAAACCTCGTCTCCCCCCTCGCATTCGTCACCAAACTCGACATCTTATCCGATAGCGACTCCGACTCCTCTTCTTCCTTACTAGCATCGCTCGGACTCGATCCGGTGATCATACACCCTGAATTCGGCGTTCCGTTCGAAGATACCGGGCGCGAGAATAACGGATTCCCGGGCGAATTGCCACCGATCGATTGTAACCTCTGCGCTTCCAGGCGTTTTTCGAGGGTCCCCAGGTCGGTTTTTGAGTCGAATTCCGGGAGGATGCCGGAGAGTTTTAGGAGGGATTCCATGCGGCCGAGACGGTTTTCGAGGCCTTCGATGTATTTGGCGCTGTCATTTTATAACTGTTATTCTCTAGACCTTTTTTTTATATATAATTGTATAGTTATGGAGAGGTAGAGGGAAAGGTACCCTTTCGGCGGCTGGCGCTTCTTTTCCACCAGGGTGAAGACGCATTCCGTATGGTAGTTCTGGCAGTGCGTGCAGGCGGGTGTCTTTCCGTCGCATTTGATCTGTTATACACAACAGCAACCCACGTGAGATAAATCAGCAAAGACTGTATAAAAAACGTGGGAGCGGGAAATAGGTATGTAGAAGGAATAAGAATAAAAAAACCAACCTTCTTCTTCCGGCACTGATCGCAAGCCCTTGCTATCCTCCGTCGCTTCGGATCCCCAGCGTCGCCATCATCGCCCGGCTGAAAATTTATCCCGTCGGCCACCGAATTCGCCGACGATGACGGCGGGGGTTGAGGGGACTCCTTCTGCTGCTGGATAGCTTGCAGACGCTGCTGCTGCTGCTGTTGGTATTCGGTGGCGGATAGTTGGATGCCGTTGCCGTTGCGACTGGCGGGCGGTTGGGGCGATGCGGATGAGCTTGATTGAGCCATCGTGGAGAACGTCGCCCCGTTTGGATTCCGGAGTCGTAAATTTTAGATTGGAACTTCTTTTTTTCTTCGGTCGAGCTTGGTAAGCTAGAGCAATGTGCCAGGGAAGGGTTTAAGGTACGGGATGTGGGCTATATGTAGGGTAATGTTGAATAGTAATCCGATGGAATAAAATATAAAAGCCAAAGTCAAATACTAAAACAGGCAAGAAAAAAAAAAAAAAAAAAAAAAAAAAAAAAAAAAAAAAGGTAAAGTATTTCTGCGAACAAACGAGCCGTCGACCGGGTTTTGGAGATTGGAGATTGGAGATTGGTCGTCTGGACGGGTTTACGGGGATGGGATGGGATGGGGTCGAGCTCGAGGCCTCGGGACGAAATGCATCCGCTGCGTTCCGTGAGGGAGGGAAAAAGCGAAGAGAGAAGGAAAACAGGACCGAGGAACAATAACAAACCCGGTAAGGAAAATAAAATATATAGCTTGCTGAGTAATAGAATCCGATCCAGACCAAAGAAGGGAGAAGGGAAGAAAGAAGTATTTGAAGGAAGAGGGCAAGCAAGTGAGATGCGAAGAGCGAACGAGAACAGGAACGGTTCTTGTAAAGCTGCAGCGTACCGTGAACGGACCCACCGAGAGAAAAGCCCAGGTCGGATGGGACGCAGGAGAAGGGTAAGTTGGTCGGTATCCTCAGATCGTGCACATGTAAGCAGCCTGCATCTCACCCCACCGCAGCAAACAGCAAGTGAGAATCAAAGTAAGTATCGAGGAATTCGAAAGGCACCGAGGGGCCAGAGGGGCGGGGAGGACGGTTATGTAACAATCCAAGCTAAAAGCCGACCGCCGGACATACGCAGATACGCGTATTCCAGCGAATCGGAACCCGCACTCTGAGCTATAACCTTACCTAAGCCCTGACAATGAACGACTTCGGTTCCGACGGACGAAAGAAACAAGGCGACCTATACGGTTTACGACCCAGACATTCAGGATGAATCAAGCCCGTATCATGTGCAAATGTGGGTCCCGCCGTGCATTCTTAAAAAGGTGCGGTCGGCGTCGGAGCTCATTTGACCCCCGACATTTCCAGCCCTTGTCGGCCGGTCCTCCTGCCAAAGCCCGGGTCCGCGCGATCCGGATCCCACAGAGATTCACTTCTCTCGATATCGCTGCGCCTTCTTCACAATCTCTCGATCCAATCTCGTTAAAATGGGGAAGAGGCCACGGTAGACCCTTTTAAATGAATCTCTCCAAAAATACATTCGATACTTGCTTCCCGTCTATATCCCCGTCGATATAATCATAACCCAGGCTTCCCGTGCATACGTAACTTAAGAATCATTCGCCATACGCCAATCCCAGGGCCCTCTTTAAGTTGCTTAGCAAGCTTGATCACCACCACGCCGTTAGCATGCTACTCCCACGGCACAACCATATGCATCCGTGCATAAAATTTTAAAAACCACGTTTCCCATGCCCATCCGCTTCTGGAAGTCCCCAAACGCCCCGCGGTTCAAAATGAAATTGAATGGAAAATACAACATGTCAACATCCTATTGTCCCGCTGAGCTTGCGAGTCCCCCCATTCCCCTCTTCATAATATATGCGTGTGACGTTTGTGTTCATGGGCTTGTATCACCGTACCGTGAGTGCGTAATAAGGCTCCAAGACGAGGCTGACTTGGGAAACCCTCCACGACCGGTGGCTTCGTAGAGATAGATCGATATTTCTTCAGAATACGTATTCAACATTAGGAGTTCATGCGTGTGTAATATGACAGTGGTGGCATTCTTTTCCCATTAGTACAGTCCCTTTTGTGTCCTTTCCCGGTACCTGTCCGTATGTCCAAGCCATTATCAAAACCAAATAATAAAAAATACTAAAAAAAAAGTAAAAGAAATGAAGAAAATGAGGCAAGAAGGTTTCGTCCAATATGTTACACGTGAAGAGGAAGAAAGAGAAGTGAGTAGACCGACATCAGATTAATCATCAACATCAAGAAATCAAATCCAAAGGCAATGACAATGCCCATATCAGAAATCAACAGTAAAAACTCAAATACCATACCTTCTTACCCGTGACCCCAAAAGAAAATCAATGCACAGCCGTAACCTGCATCATCTCCGCATCGATATCCTCGGGATCACTCTGCGTCCCCGCATCGCTCAACTCAACCACATCCGTCTGCGTCGCACTCGACGAATATGTCCTAAAAGTATCAACAGGCGACCCCATCCCCGACGAATTCCCCGAAGAAATACTCATCTCATGTTGTTTCCTATAAGCCGTTATATGGAAATCCTTCTCAGGCACCGGCATCGACGACGAAACGAGCACCGAAGACGCCGGCGACCGAGGACTTCCGCGGGTCAAACTCTGCGGCGAAGGCGGACTCCTGTTCAACAACTCCCCAGGCGCGTTTCTAAGCTCAGCGAGTGACTTCATGGGATCCCAGTGCTGCTGATCCGGAATCCCCTGCGCCGACGGAAATTTACTCTCATCGTCCATCGCGTGGCTCCTGTACCCCCTCAGCGCCCTGAACGGCGTCGGCGTAACCGAGATCTCGGGCGGCAGCAGACCCGTCGTCGTCGTTATCGTCGTCTCGTCGTTTTCCCCGTCACTCCTGATCTGATCGTCAGCACCGCGGATCCGTGGGTTAGGTGTCACATCCCCTTTTCGTACACTTCTGCGGGGTTGTGTGGTTCTTTGGAAGGATGCTACGTAGCGTTCTATGGATGGGATGCTATCCCACGCATTGGCCCTCGAGTAGCTGTCCCACCCTGCCATCCCGCGGGCCGAGTACCCTCCTGCCGCTTCTTCCGTTTCGAACTCGTCGTCCACGGGGTCTGGGAGCGAGAGGGGCATGGTTGGGGAGGGGCTTTCGCCGGCGAAGACACGGGTTGCCGGCGGGAGGTCGCGGTGTTCCCAGGGGAAGATTGGGGAGGGACGGGGGGAAGCTTGGGGTTTTGGGGGAAGTTCGAAGTGGAGGTTGTCAGGCGGCGAGGCGACGCGGGGGGGAATGAAGAGCGCGGTGTTTTGTCTGGCCTGATCCCATTGGTTTGCGTAAACTTGACTCGGCCAGTTACTTGCCTCTGGTCGTGAATTCGGTGGAGGGGAGAACCTTCCTGCGTCCCATTGCTGCATGGGTGCTTCGAAGATTGGGGATTTCTTCTCCTTCGGTTCTTCGTGGGATTCGGGGACTGTGGGGAGAGGGGGGAGTGGTAAACTGTTTTCGATTCTATCTGGGATCTCTTGAGAGAACCTACGGCCTTGATCCTTCCACTGCGGGTTCATCGGCTGCGGTGCGTGGATGTGAGGTTGAGGGTGGTGGTGATACTGCTGCTGTCTGTGCTCGTGATAGGAGTAACTCGGCGGGGCCTGTGTCTGCGAGTAAGTATTGTACGGCAGATCTCGTGGCACATACGGAACATGTTCTTTTGGTAGGAAGACCGGTGGTGGTGGGGGTTCAACATGTTGATGTTGTTGGTGATGATGCTGCGGCTGATAGTGGTGCTGGTGATGCTCATGATGTTGCTGATAATGCTGTTGCGGCTGGTAATGATGGTGATGTTGCTGCTGATGCTGCTGCTGTTGTTGTGGTTGATGATGCTGAGGTTGTTCCTGCTTCGGCGGCGGCACCGGCGGCGGATGCCATACCGCAGGCTCGTCTTTCCGCTTCTGATCGAACGACGTATGTTCCCGTCTAAAATTCGGATCGTACTCCGTGGGCATAGGATTCGGCCTCTCGATCTCAGCTATCGTCAGACGTTCACCTAATCCCTTAGTAACCCACGCCAAAGCCGGGTCCTGTTCGGTCACGGGCCTGTAATGGGCGTCCCATATCGACCACCACCTCCCCAGGAGCTCACCGTACGCCGACGAAGGGTTCTCCTGTCCCACGTGCCGGCCCAGGGTCCACGGTTTCCCGGACCCGATGAAGTGGGCCATCGTGATGCTGGATCTGTAGTGGTTGTATGCCGGTGCATACCTATATAGCAATCCGTTAGCTTGACCGTACAGCCGTAACAATTGATGTATTTGATAACGTACTGGTAATGCCCCGACGGCGTAACGTTATAAACGAACGAGAGTCTATTCCAGTTTCTAAAGTACTCATTCAGCAGACCCTGATCAGCGCCGTCGAACGAAATCCCCCTGTTCGCGAGATTCAGCAGGCCATAGTACGTCCCCATATCCGGTTTCAGCACCATGACACCCTATTCCCACAAAATTAGCCAACCTTCCCTCACAATAATCAAAGTCAATTGACCATCAACATCGACGAGAACAATAACCTACGCTATTAAAACAATCCGGCCACCCGATATCCGGTGCGGCCGAGAACCGTTCGTTCGTCTCAAACAGTTCCTCAGGCGCCCTCAGCGCCACCACGTCCGCATCGATGTAAACGATCTTGGAAAACTGCGTCATGCGCCAGAGGTGGATCTTTGTAAACGCCGACGAGAGGTCGAGGCGGTCCATCATGAGGAGGTTTCCGTGGGATTTATTAGTTATCCGGTCAACGGGGATGATGTAGTCGTATATTCTCTACATTTCGCACGTTTTTAAGCCGTCAGCACGGATACTATACTACCAATTGACAATTGAATATATCTTGAAGCTTTTTAGTTTTCGAAAAGGTCGGGTTGACCCAAGGTGGGGGGTACTGCGGGGCAAAATGTGGGGTTACCCAAAATCAAAAGTAAAAAAAAAGCAGGAACATACTTTCAATTCCTTCATAGTAGCTTCACTGAGGAAGTCCTGCGTCACCAGAATCGCCAGTTTCCTCGTGGCCCCGCCATCGCGCAGCGAATGCGCCAGAACCTGTGCGCCTGTAACAAAATCATCAGTCAACCGTCAAAGATCTGTGGGGCGGGTTGTATCGATAAGGGAATCCCGTACCTGGCAGGTAGCCATCCGTCAATAGCATCTAAAATAAAAACTCAAAAGTCAGTGATACTCTTCATACTATACGAAAAGACTACTACTCACAGTACAATAGACCTCCATCTTGACGTTTTTTTGTGTGGAGTCGACGAAGTGTGAGAGCTAAGTCTCGGCAAGGGAACGTCGAAGCTTTAAAGCTTAGCTACCGTCGGGCAGCTTAAGAATTCCTTCCTTCCTTTCCCCTCTTTGATATCTGGAAGGTGGGAAAAAAAAAGCCCTCGAACGGTCCGAAAGAAGCAAAATGCCTAAACTCTTCGACTCATGCCGACGTCGATAAGGCTTGTTTTCCCTGCTCTTTTCTGTGAGATGGTAAATTAATTTACCCGTGTTCCCGCCTTTATTAATTAATCGACTCTTCCGTCGACGTCTTCTTCTGCTTGTCCTCTGAATTTTTTTTTTTTTTTTTTTTTTTTTTTCAAACGCAGGTACTTTTCCTACGTAAACTCTACAGCGATGCGACAAAGCCGTGCGAAAAGGATATGTGAGAGGCGTTATGTCGTCAGAGTGGGTCGAGTGATTGGTGAAAAAAGGGCCGCCACTGGCCGTATCCGGTATCTGCTTAGGCTTGCCGATTCGTCAGTCAATTCAACCGTCAACGTTTTGTGCAAGGGAAAGAAGGTTTCTTGGGAAGGGCAATCAATCGACGGACCTTTTCTGGATTATATGAGTGCACGAGGGAACGGAATGATGATGAGGGGTGAAAGGAATAAAAGGTGCAGAAGAACTGTTGGGGATGGCAATAAAAAAGCGGGTGAGGAGGATGATATGATACGATCCGATGCTGAGGCCGGACAGTACAGTGTGTAATCGATAAAGAAATTTAAAAAGAGGGCGGCAGGTTAACTTAATAACAAAAACCGCGATATCGGTGAGTTTCAAAGCTAAGAGAGGCCAAAAGAGACGGCAACTAACAGTAACTATCACGATGCTTCGCAATCGATTTGATAATAGAAAAGGAAACAGAGTTTTTTTTTTTTTGTTTTTTAGTGTCGTCGTTTTTTGGGGGTGTCGTTTACGTTTAGTGCTGATAACGACGGACGCCACGGAACTCGTAATTGTTGCCGTTCTTTCTCAATGTAACCGACGGCGGAACGTTAACTTGCGACTGGGACGGGAAGATGGATGGGATGGGATGGATTGGCTAATTATAACCCGGTGGGATAGCGTGTGTATAAATTTTAATACCGCAAGGCAATTAACGATATCGATGATGCTTGCTGGTTTGATAACGTCGTAATATAATAACGGACGGTCTGATTGCGAATACGATGGAAGAGACAGAGAAGTCGAAGAGCTCGACGGGACGACTCTGATTATGGGAACAACCTCAAAGCAAAACAGAGAGAAGAAAGAGAGGGAAGAAAGAGCAAGAAGGAAAAGAGAGAGGCCGGGCGATAGATATGTAAGTATGTTACTATCTCACAGAGCATTGCAATTGCAATTGACTGCGCTGTCCTCGACCGTGGCATGCCCGGCTTTTGGATTCCGCGCTGGTACATACACGACCATGATATGATGCTTGATACCTGCAGCGCTCGGGTTCCTCAGATCATTTTTTTCTTCTCGTCGCTCGTTCTCACCATGCTTCAGAGACACGGCAGGAATGACAGGGTTCACTCCAAGCTAAGGGAGTCGAAAGGGAAGGGAAAGGAAGGGAAGGGCGAGGAGGGCGGAAGGGGGAGTATGGGAATCCGATACCATACTCCTCCTCTTCTTCTACATCTCCCCTCTACACTCACAGTCTCTATCTCCTTCCTCTCCTCTATTCTCTCGTAGAACGTTGACATCCTCAACGGTTTGGAGCTGCACCTGCACCGCATCTGCATGATATCTGCATTCGCGGCATCCAGAAAAGAAAGTCGAACAAACAGGTGGATCCCGAGAGCACGGCCGGCCCTTTCGTCAAACACCACGCCCACCAAAGCCAGGGCCTGTTTCCGAAATTCGGCACTAGCCTTTTCATTTCGCCTTTTTTCTCAGCGTGATATCGATGTTATGCTGTGTCCGGATTCCGAGAACTCCTACCATAAGATTGACGAACGGGCCGCTCGGGGACGTGCAACCAAAAGGAAGCCGATGCATGTTGGACCTCCCCTCGATTCCAACGATCCAGGTAATATTAATCTCGCTAGCACTGGCTGACTTCGATTGGTCCGGCATCACGATTACACATACACATATGAAGAAGGGTTCCAAAGGAGAATTCCATACGGACCCGAAGAGAAAATTCCACAAACATCAAATCAAAGGAACGGGTTCGAGGTCCAGGATCCCCCTCCTCTCCATCCCTCATCCCTGCTTTCTCGAACCTCGGGCTTCTGTGAGCAATGTTAGCCAAGAACGAAGAACACCGTGAGCTCCATGGATCCGTTGCTTCTTGCTTGCCTGTCTGCTAGCTGTTGCACATACGCCCGCCCGCACGTCTGCATATCCCGCACGCTATTTCCTACTAATTGCCGGCGCGTATAACGCATTGCAGGTGCAAGGGTTGGGACTTGACTTTTCCTTTCTGTCTGCTCCCCGCATTAGTCTTTTGTTTAAGCCTGTAATGCACATGTAGATGCAGGCGCAGGCCGTATTGATTGGTGACGTAGGAACGAAGCTTTTTTCAGTGTATGAATCCCCGCATTGGATTGAGTGAATGAGTGCGGGGATTTCCAGTTGATACCTAGGTATACGGCTAGACCATTAATTGATTGCAATTGTATACCAATTGGTTATACCGTAGTATCTGGTGATGAACGACGATGGATTCAATCAATTGATGATGGTAGATCGATTATAGAGAAGGTGTTTAGCCCGGTCCATTGCATTGCCTGATACGCCAGTTATTCCGGCCCTTGCTCCTCCCATTCCTTAGGCCGCTGTCCCCCCACGCCCACGAACGGCGGTCGTCACACACAAATTTCAACGTCAGGCGGTCCATACCATCCAACCAGGACAACGCAGAAGCCTTGAAGCCCGCATGGGAGCTAGAACGATTCTAATGATCGAAATCCCGAAATTTTAAACTTAACCGACTTGCCAGAATCCGATATCTTTGTAGATGCTGACGTGCAAAATATCGGATGAAAATGTGATATTTTATTGGTCTAGATCTATCCGAGTTATTCCCCCCATTTTGTTTTTTTCTTTTCTATGGAAGAATTCTAGAATGAAGGATACTTTTCTTTCCTTCCCCTTCACATTCCTCGACCTTGCGAAGCTTTTGCATGCGCTTGTCAACGTTCCCTGACCTTATGCACGGAACGGTGACCCCCAAAAGAATATAACAAAAATAGAAAAAACTCTAAATGTCCCCCAAATCTGATCTGATAAGATATCAGCTTTCCAGAACAATTCAAAACCACCAAGCCCTCCCATAATCCTTCCAGTATAACCCAACCCAAATACTCCTCACACCCCCCCACAAAACCCTCACTGATTCAACGGCGACCCTTCGTCCGCCATCCTCACAACCTCCATCACAACCTCCCAAAACTTCCCAACATCAACTTTTTTCCCAACCCTCACCATAATCCCCTCTCCCTTCCCCTTCTCATTACCCAAAACCTTCCTCCCCTCGTGCATCGTATTCCCGGCGTCCTCTCCCAATCCAACCTTGATAGTCCTCCCCATCTCATCCCCGTTCGTGACAATGACAACCCCACACTCTTCGAACTCAAAGCCCATATCAGTACTCTCCATCACAGCTGCCACAGCGACTGGATCGTGCAACGGCGGACCTTCGGTCATGTCGAACACGCGGATGTAGGTTTCGGCGAAGAACATGAGGAGTTCGTATAACATTGTTCTGAAGGTCGATGGTGTGGATGTTAGGGTGTTTCTGACAGATTCGGTGACTAGAACCGTGTGTGTTAAGTCCAGCGGTGATAGAATGATCTTTCCGCTTAAAGCGGGGAGCGTGAAGATTGAAGCCGCTGATTCGGGGTCACACTGTCGTTTTACCATATCATCAGTATAAACCCCATACACGGTATTTTCAATACCATAAAAACGTACATAAATGTTAAACTCCGCGCTGTTGGTAATATTCCCACGGGTGAACGCTCCACCCATGATCGAGATGGTCTTAATATGTTCCGCTGTCTCTGGGAACGCGGCGAATAGTAAGGCGGCGTTGGTCATGGTCCCCGTGACGACTAACGCGCAAGTACCGGGTTTTGTGGACATGATGGCGGTTTTCATGGCTTCGACTGCTGGGGTGGTCTGTGGCTTTGCGGATGGGACGGGGAGGAGGTCTGTGCCGTCTATGCCGGAGGTGCCTGTGGGTGTATTGTATTAGCATAGGTACTTCGCCTTTTTTGATAAGATGTTATCTACGGTAGCTTGTGTATTGGAATACCCACGACTTTGTACAAGATAATATATATTAATATATGGAATACATACCATGAATATCAGGCGCATGCACCGCCGGCCTCATGAACGGCTTCTTAGCACCGGGGTAGACGGGGACATTAGGACGTCCAAAAGCCGTGAGCAGTGAAAGGGCGTTATTGGTAACCTTTTGCAACGAGGAGTTGCCGTGGATCGTGCTGATGCCTAGGAGGTTGAAGGACGGGTGGAGCGCCGCCAGAAGGATTGCGAAGGCATCGTCGTGACCTTTTTTAACTCTGTTAGTACTTGAGGGGTATATGGTGGGATGTTATGCATGTTATGCATGCGGGGGGTTACGAACCTGGGTCGCAGTCGAGCCAGATGGGGACGGGGTCTGCGGGGGGCATGGTGTATTATCTATGATATCTCTGGTATCCGTATACTACTGTACTGCGATATCGATGTAAGCTGGGTGTCTGAGTGTTTTTAAGTGACGTTGAAGTTGAAGTCGTACAGTGTATGTATGTGGCACCGAAGTCCCAGATCTCAGATCTCAGATCTAGAGGTTTATATCTATCCGGATGAAGCCGTAACCTTCTGGAATAAGCTTACTCCCCCAGAATAACAAGGAAGAAAGAAGGACAGGGAAGAGCAAAGTTTAATCGAATGAAGGAGAAGAAAAGAAAAGAAAGAAACAAGTTTTAATTTTTTTGTCCGTTTCTTTCTTTTCTTTTCCAGATGGCTCGAGCTTCTGCTTCAGATGCTAGCCTCCCCGTCCATGCATTGGTCTCTGCAGCATCCATGTTCGACAGCAGCGGTTTATGTAATTCCCGCCCAGATGCCACGCCACGGCCTAATCACAAAACACCCGCGCCAAAATGGCCGACCGGATCAATCGATGGATCTGATCAATAACATACACCGGAAGGTACAGTATACGTATACAGCACCCCCCGAAATGAGCCGATGAGAGGGTAATGCACGATGGCCTACCCCTGGCATATCAGAACCCACCCGAGGCAGGAAAAGGAACTCCGCCGCGCAATCCTCGACTTCTACGGCGCCCTCGTCCTCTTCACCACCCTGGTTCTGATCCCCCTACTCGTCTGCTGGTCCGGACATCTCTACCGCCACCACCTCCTCACACGTGGCAGACCCGGCACCGCGAACAACGGTGGCGGGGATGGTAAGAGTAATAGAAGCCGGGGATACCTCTACCCCCGCCTATCCCGCCTCACATACCTAACCCACTGGTCCCTCGCCCGCCCGCTCTTCCGCTCCGGAACCCTCGGGTCCAGGAAATCCTGGTTGTTAGGAACATCATGGGTGCTCTTCATCGTCTTCGTCAGCGTATCCTCCACGGGGGATGATTACTTCCACCTCACCAAGCGTCTGGCTCACACCGCCGCCGCCCTATTACCGATCCAATACCTCCTCTCCTCCCGATTTCTACTACAGCAAACATCGCTCCTAACCTTCCAAACCCACGAAACGCTCAACAAACCCCACCGATGGATCGGACGGACCGTATACGCGCTGTTAACTTGTCACGGGGTACTCTACACGAATTACTTCGTAACAACGGATAGATTCTACCGTCTGGTCCACTGGGACGTGATCTTTGGGTTCATCGGGATAATCATCCTGAACACGATATTCATCACGAGTCTTCCGCGGTATAGGAGAGTGGCTTATAAAGCCTTCTTCAGCGTGCATCAGTTGTTGAGTATTACCATCTTACCGGTTGCTTGGTTTCATGTTTATGAGACGAGGAGGTACGTACTCATCGCTGGCGCGGTTTATGTGGTTGATCGGGTGGGGAGGTATTTGGTTACCAAGGAGTTGAAGGTGAGGGTTACGAGGGTTTCGGGGACGGCGTTGGATTTGAGGGGTACGGCGGGGTGGGCGGTGGCTGATGCTACCGCTGGTGCTGATGGTGGTGTGAGGGGGAAGAGGGTGCCGGCGGGGAGTCATTATTATGTTTACGTGCCAGCTATGGCGAGGAGTAGGGGGAATCCGTTTACGGTTTCCAGTGTGGATGAGAAGGATGGGGAGGTGAAGTTTTTGGTCAGGGTGCGGGAGGGGTTTACGAGGGAGCTTTCGAGGGAGTTTGGGGATTCGGGTGTCAGTGGGTTGGGTATGATGGTGGAAGGGCCTTATGGGATCGCTGGGTGCTTTCCGGGGTTTTGGTGGTTTGATTGTTTTTTGTTTGTGACGGGGGGGATTGGGATCACGATGACTTTGAGTGTTCTGAGGGAACTGGTTTTGCAGGTTGAGGAGGGGGAGGAGGGGGAGGAAGAGGAGGAGAAGAGGGTGAAGTTTGTGTGGGCTGTTGGGGGGACTGAAGATGCGGCTTGGCCGTTGTCGGAGCTGTTGAAGGCGGGACCGACGAGGTGTAGGCCTGAGGTTGATATTTACATATCATCAGGGTCTGACGATGAAGGGAAGAGGGAAGGGGAGTGGGAGGGAGAGGATGACGAGGAGGAAGGGCAAGAAAGACCGTCGATGGAGCTGGAGGATCTGGTGGGAGGCGAGGATTCTCAGAGCCTGCTACCCACGACCGAGCCCGCATCTCGACAGCGGCGTCAGAACCAGTCGCAACCGCTATCACCGGACACGAATCACAATAACGATGATACAAAGCAGCAGGAAACGGAAACACCGAGGGAAAAAGTAACAGAAGCAGCCCTGGAATCGCTCAGGTACCGCTACGGACGAACCCAGATCAGTCCAAGGATACAAACGGGAAGACCAAACCTGACACGGATGGCGGAGGAGTTCTGCAGGGAGAACAAGGGGAAGAGGATTGGGGTGTTCGTGTGCGGACCGGAGGGGATGGGGATGGATGTCAGGCGGGCGCTGGAGAGGCACTACGCGGAGAGCGTGATCTGGGTGTGGGACGAGCGGTTTGGGCTGTAATTTTATGCATTTTCCGTCTCTATCAGGATCGGGGGATGGTTGTACGGATATCACGGATGCGATAGATCACGATAATATGATACACGACGTACGACGGGTGCATGGCGATACCCAGTCGTGTGCATGGTTTAAGTAAAAGTATATATCTGGCGCGGGTAGCTCGATAGCAGAATAGGGTACGAGATTATCTAATCAGGATCTTTGGGTGCTTGGCGGGGATTCCCAGCAGGGTTGGCAAGGCAGACTCGGCCGGTCAGAAGAATCTGGAAATGGGAACTGCAAACTGCTGTGGCACTCAAACTGGAATTGGACCATCCTGCATTGGCTGACTAGCATTGGCCAGTCCTCCAGCATGCTAGTGTTAGATTATGCTTCTGATCCTGTCGGACCCCGACTTTCTTTTTCTCTCTTTTGCTCGATTCTGTACTTACCTCAGAAGCCTTCTTTGTGTGAGGAAGAAGAGGTACGGCTACACAGAACATACGGACTGGGTATAAAGTACTTTGCACCCCCCCCCCCCGCGGGCGAGGTTATAACTGACGGTGTTTAATATATCCTGCCAGCCTGCCTGCCTTGTTCGATCTCTCTCGTGGCCTCGGATTATTTCTTTTATATTTATACCCGCATCGATACCCACTTCCGCCCTCGCCGGTGCATCTCCATCCAGGTTGCTCCGGTACACTCGTCGATAGATACTCGCTCGATACCCGTCGAATATAAACACCAATATTGCAATATTAATAATTAAATAGAACACTTAGTTGTGAGTACCTCGCATAAATAGATCGTTATTCAACCAGAAACGGGCATTAAACAGACCCCGGTTGCTTGGACGCTGCCTTTTATTGGCGTGCCCGACTGACACCAAACATCACATCCACCCATCTCTCTCCCACAAACCCTCAGATCCTCTTTGGATCCTCTCCGCCTGTCGACGTCCCCGTTTCGTTTCGTTTCGTAAGCTTCGTAGCCTCGACGGGATCACTAATATATTCTCCCACGAACTTCATCAGAGTCCCAGCAGCTACCTGGTGCTGTCGACAACGTGCATCGGGCCCGTTCCGTCTCGAATCCACCGTGTCATCGATCACACCTTCTTATTCTCTCTCTTCACCACAAAAAACACCACACGCACGAAACCACACGATCCTTCCTCATAACCCACCCTCATCCCTCATCCGTATCCCCGTAGATTCACGAAATAATCCACAAAAGGACAGCCGACCTTCGCGATCTCTCCCCTTCCCTCGAGTGGCCGTTCTCGGCCGGCTCGCCTTGATCGCCAACGAATTCTAAAACTCCAAATATCCAACCGCAAACCAAAACTCCGGACGGAACCATGAATCCCGCCGGTCAGCTTCCTCCCGGCATGATGCCCGGGATGCCAATGCCCGGCGGTCCTGGAGCGGCAGCCGTGGCCGCTGCAGCCGCTCAAGGAGGAACCCAAGCTCTCGCCCAAGTCATGGCCAAACTGAAGTCTCAACCGCCGCACACCGTCGGATGGCAGGCCGAGATCCCCATCGCGGAGAGAGGCATCATAGTGAGCCAGATGTATGCTCCTCAAATAGCCTATCCCCCTTCTTCCTGCTCTTCCTTTCCTCGTATAACGGGAAACCCACTCGGACGGAACAAACCCGCTGATCTTCTCTTCAAAGTGCTAGTTCTTTACGCCTCGTCCAGGGTGATTTGGACGCCCCGCGCGCTGTGAAGATGGCTGAGGCGTTCGAAGACCATACATTCCGAACCGCAAATTCCAAGGTTAGTACTTTTCTCTTTCACTCCCGAATGGAGAAAGATTTTTCGTGTTTTCTGAAGCTGGGCATTCTGTGTATTCTGCACTCTTTTTTTTTTTTTCCGCTGCTCTTCTTTTTATTTTTATTTTTGACTACTCGAGCATCTTTTTTACCCGAGATTGGTGATGCTCCGTCGTCCTTCTTTTTTTAAACCTTGTCCGAGCTGGCTCCTTCTTTTCTTCCTTTCATTCCTTCCTTTCATGCTTTTTCCATCGCTTCGCATATTCTAACCGCGCGTTCGGAATATCTTCACAGGGAGACTACATCGGCGCATGTCGGGGCAAGATGCAACAGATCCAGGAAACCCGGATGCGCAAGCAGGCCGACAACGAACAGCACATGCGCGACCTCCAGTTCCTCAGCCGGAACCCTCAACTGGCGGCACAGCAGCAGCAGCAACTCCTGCTCGCCCAGAGAATGGGAATTCAGGCTAATCAGATGGACCAGCCGCCGCAGCAGCCGGGGGTGCCTGGCCTCATGCCGCAGAACATGAACATGGCCGCCGCAATCGCAAACCCCAGCATACAGGCCCAGATGGCCATGGCCGCACAGGCACAACCCGGCCTGATACCCGGGAACCCCCAACTGGGGCAACCGCAGCTTCAGAACCCGCTGCTTCAGTATCGCGGGATGCCCAAGGATCAAGCTATCGAGCTTCTGGCGAGGACGATGATGACGCAGGCCCAGCCGCAACACATACAGACGATCCTGAACCAGCTCGGGACTCTGACAGAGGAGCAGAAGGCTTCCTGCGAACGCGCTAAGATCTCCCCGGTCGAGATGTTCTTCCGGAATGCCGCAGCAAAGAAACTGTACGGGGCCCCCGGTGCCACGCCGCAGCTCACACCGCAGCAGATGGCCGCGAACCAGCAGCTTGCGGCGACACGGCAGCTGCAGCAGGCCGCTCAACAGCAACGGTTGCTGGCAGTTCAGACCGCGGCTCTCGGAAGGGGCCAAAACATCGGGCAGCCGCAGCAGCCCTTTGATAACAAGGCCTTCATGAATGACTTCCAGTCGTACCTGAAGCAGCAACCGGGGCAACCTCCCGTCACCCAAGCCGAGGCTATGGGTCAGAAAGTTCAACAGGTGAGGCAGGGGATGCCGAATGTCACCATGGCTCCCGGCTCGGTGCCCCCCCAGGCAACCCCGCAAGCCGCCCCGACTCCCATGCAGCAGCAGCAGCTCATTCTGTTGCAGCGACAAGCTGCAGCCACACAGCGGATAGGGCAGCAGCAACCGCAGCCCCAGCAGTCCCCTCAACAGCCACAACCTCACTTGGTCGGGCAACATCCTTCCCCGCAGCTGAACTTGCTCAACCAGACCCATAGACCGGGCTCCGCAGCCAGTCAGCAAGCGCAGGCGGCGCAGGCGGCGCAAGCAGCTCAAGCACAGCTCAACCAAGCTAGAATGGCGGAACTGCAACAACGTCAAGCCCAACTCCAGCAAGCACAGGCCGCGGGTATGGCCCGCCCCCCCGGGAACTTTCAGATACCCCAGGGGTTTCCTATCCAGAACTTCCGGGACCTGCCGCCGGAGAAACTGCAGCAGCTCATCCAGAGCTTCCAGTCGAAACAGGCCCAAGTGCAAGCCCAGGCACAGGCACAGGCACAAGCTCAGGCCCAAGCTCAGGCACAGGCCCAAGCCCTTGCTCAGCAGGGCCAAGCCCCCGCAAATCTGCTGCAACAGCAGCAAGCCGTTCTCGATGCTCAGAATCGACTAAGGGCAGCGATGCCTGGAACTTCAGCGCAGCAGATTCAAGCGGCCCAGAATGCACTGTTGCAGAACATGGCCGCCGGTCAACCTCCGAACGGTCAGATGACCGCCGAACAAGCTCAGAAGTTTCAAATCCAGCAAAAGATGCTGAGCATGCGGAACATGCAGATGGAGCAGGGTTTGGGCCTCAAGCCACCGCAGCCTGGGAACGCTATCCAGCCCGGTCAACCCGCCGGTCAACCCGGTCAACCCGGACAGCCCGGACAGCCCGGACAGCCGGGTCAACCGCCCCAGCGGCAAGCCCCACCTTCCATTCCTGACATCCAGTTCCCACCGAGCTTTGAGGGCATCAAGTTCCCGCCCACCGCTATCGCATATATCAAGCGTCAATTTCCCAATATCGACATCCCGGCGGACAGGCTCCCAGACTGGGGCGCGTTCAAGGCATGGGCCAAGCAGGTTAATCCGGAGCTCGCGGCTAGAGTACGTATCCCTTAGATCCGCTTTGTGGATTTCGTTGTCATCCTGAAATTGTACTGACAATAGCGCCTTTTTCGCTTCGCTGTTATAGGTTCGGTCTCTGCATTTCCTGCACGTCCAGGAGCTGTCGAAGAACTTTCAACAACCGATGCAGGCCCATTATCAGGAATTCGCGACGAGGGTGAATACCCTCCGACAGGCGCATCTCCAGCAAGCGCAGGCTCAAGCGGCCGCGGCTGCAGCGCAGGCACAGCAACAGGCACATATTTCGCCTCCTAAACCGCCCGTGAAGCCGCCAACGGCCAATCAGGCCGTTGCACCAACCGCAAAGATGGCACAGCAGCCTCTGGACCCCGGTAGAGTGACACCAAATACCGTCCAGCAGCAGCAGAATCAACAGCAGCAGCAGCAACAACAGCAGCAACAGCAGCAGGCGGCGAATGTTAGAGGGCTGAAGAGGTCCGCACAGACTGAGGAACCAGCAGCTCCCGCCCCACAAGCTCAGGCTCCAAAGCCTGTGCAGAACCAGGCTCAGCAAGTGCAGCAGCCGGCCCAACAGCAGGCAGCCCAGCCTGGGCAGGCACAACTGGGACAGACGCCGCAGGAGCAGAGCTGGCAGGCATTCCTGCAAAAGCTTATGCTTATGCCCCCAGATATGCAATCACAACTCCTCAACCAACCGAAGATGCTGAAACTTCCTCCAGAGAGAAGGAGGGATATCCACAAGGTGATTGCGATGAGCAAAGCGAGGCTCGCTCAACAGAATGCCGCTCAGAGACCGAATGCCGCTCAGGCCCCTGGCCCTGCCGCCACAGCTTCGACCGCAGCTGCCTCCGGGGCGGCTCAACCTAAGAACCAGAACCAGAATCAAGGTCAGATCCAGAACCAAAATCAGGTGAAGCAGCCGGAACCTACCCAGGCAAGGCCTCCTACAGCTCCGGGGATCCAGCAGAACCCTCCGGCACCCCAGGCCGCTGCACCGACCGCTGCCGGGCCACAGCCTCCGGCCTCTCAGATAGATCCGGTCAAGCAGCTCCTTAAGAACAAGGAGCAAGTCCATCAGATTCGACAGGAAGAAACGGCACGAGCATTGGCGAGGCCGATTATTCCGATGAGCGAGGAAGTGAAGGCCGTAACGCGACAAGCTGTCAAGGAGGCATCCTTCACACTGACGAGGATGGAGCAGTGGATTCCGATGTTCTTGATGCTCTTGCCTTCCGAGAGACACGTGCGAGAGCTCTTCCAGACGAGAGCGATCGTGGCCACCCAATTCGAGGATAGCAAGTTCCAGACGCCGAAGGAGAACTTTACCATCTCACCGGATGAGCTGGACGCCGCCAAGCAGTTGATTCTGCGGTTCTTCAATTACGTGAAGACGCATGTGCCGAAGTTGAATGAGCAGAGGTTGTTGAAGGGGCAGCCTCCAATCCCCATCGGTGGTGTTATGCCCAATCAACAACAACAACCAAAGCAGCTTCAGCAGGCGCAGAACGTCCACGGCCAGCCCGCTGCAGCCAAAGCTCCCGTCCCCAACCTCACGCAGGCCGACCTCGCCGCCCAAGCTCTCTATCAACAGCAACAGTTACAGCAGCATCAGCAGCAGAAGGTTCCCGTCCAAACCTCCCAACAACCAGCTACAATACCTCATTCCGCTGCTGCTCACAAGATATCGGCTCCTCCAGCTCCTACCGCTCCTCTTCCTCCCGCTGCTCCCTTCAATCTAGGCCAAATCCCACCCAGGAAGAAGGCCAAGCAGGGCTCTGAGTCTCCATCCTTCCCGAAGACCACGCAACCTGACCAGAAGGTTCCTCCTCAAGCCATGTCTCAAGCTCCGGGACAGGCTCCAGGGCAGGCTCCGGGGCAGAAAGGTGTTCCAGGGAAGCCTGGTCTTCCGGCTCAATATACTCACCTCTGCATCGTCAAGAGCTGCGAGTACCACACCAAAGGCTTCCAGCACCAGCACGACCTCCTCAACCATCTCAAGGAGGACCACAAGGATGGTGTTGCCGGCCACGTAAAGCAGCAACAGATCGAACCACCGAAAGCCCTGACGCCTCAGGAACTCCAGGCTCTTCGCGAGAAGCAGGAGCGGATGATCGAGGAAAGGAACAAGACTATCACCAATCCTCTGGAGTACACACTTGGTAGCGTTGCAGATGCCCTAGGCCTGAACAGAGACGGAACCAGGAAGGCCAAACAGGAGAAACAGGATGAGCCGAAGGACATTAGCACTCCCGCTAAGGCGCCTACTCCCCGAACCTCGACCCCACTCACCAAGACACCCTCCAAGGCTGCTCCAACCCCATCAGCCGTCCAATCTTCTCCGCCACGTCCCACCGAAGGCAAAGACGATAAGGCAGTCACGAACCTCCCGACCTCACCGGGTCATGGCTGGGACGAATCAATGATCAGCCCAACAGTCATCCAGCAAGCCTTCGAAGGACTCGATGAAATCACCGACCTCGTCATTGACCAAATCGACATCAGCATGATCCTTACCCCAGATGACGGCGACGACCTCTTCGAGTCCGGCGAGAAACTTCCAGGCACTCCACCTCTCGGAACTGCATCCATCCCCGAAGCTAGAAACGGCGGGGATGCGATGTCTATGACGGATGAGGAGATGAAGGATTTCGAGGCTTGGAATCCGTTCGGTATTCGCAACTACGGACCCCGTGGATTGATTGAGGAGATTGATTGGGAGCTTGTCGATAGACCTGGCACCACCAGCGGGAGTAGCACTCTCAGCGGGTGGGATAACAGCTTCTTTGAGATAAGGTCTTGATGTCTTGCTCGTTGTCGCGTCTTTGACTTATCCACACGCATTCCTCTTCTTCTTTTTTTTTTTTTTTCACCTTTTTGATATCCTTTTACGACTTCTTTCCACGACTCTTCTTCAACCTCCACGACACGGTGTTAACTTCTTAACGCTTTCTTTTTCTTATTCACCTTTTTAACCAAGTACTGCTACACCTTTTTTTACGCTTTTAGCATGTCTACGGGGTGAACAAAAACTTCAATATGGGAAACACGGATATTTGCTTTAGCATTCTTTTTTTATTCTTTATGGGGTTCTACGTATTTTTTTTTTGCTCGGTGAAAAAGGCGTTATGAGGAGGCATATGAACATGGCGTCTTTCTGGATATCATTTCTTCTATTCTTTTTTTTTCATATCCTTTTTAGTGTTTATTAATGTGGAAATGAGAAGAATTGAGAATTTCGATGTTATATTCATTCCCCGAGATTTGTTATAAAAATTTATTCTTTTAGTAGGTAGAGGTATATGCGTAGATGTGTAGACGTGGTGATGTAGAGGGGTGGGTTTGAACTCGCAAATCCATTGTGGGGAACCGGCCCAGCTCCGTGACCCCCTGTCAAACTAGCGTGATGGGTTTGATGTAGCTTACCCTGGCAGTGAGCTCGTGAGGTACCAGGGGGTTGGACTGCATTTGACGAATTAATTCTGTCGTGTGGGATGTGGGGGATTGGGAGGCGCTTAAGCTTGGAGATGGCTTTGTGGATGGATTTTGTGCGATGCAATTGGGTAGTCTCGAGATCAGGCTACTGGGTACGATCCTGGGTTTCTCTTAGTCTAGAATCTGGACGGGTGTGTAAGTTTTTTCTCAAAGGAAAGGAAAGGAAGAATTCATGGTTTCCCTATTATTTACAGCATGAAAGGTATCCCTCGCAAAGAAGCTTGGAAGGAGAAGAAGAGGAAAAAGTAAAGTTCATGGAAGAGGAGGGAAAAAGTAGGAGAGAGTTGGGAGGAAGTGTCTCTCTCTCTCTCTTTTTTCTCGTGATATTAAGAATGTTTATATGGACATGTAGAAGGAAGGAGAAGAAAGTATTTTGATATGCACGAGTAAGAAACAGACGTAGGAGAGGAAGGGAATGAAAAGAGACGGGTAGGGCATCTACGGTGAGAAGTTGAAAGGAGTGTATGAAGTGATTTCTGTCCTCCCTCTCTAGACAATTGCTTTCGAAGTCGGGTAGCATCAAGTCGAAAGAGCGGTCGGTCGTATGGTTGTCGGCGAAAGAGGGTCCTTTTCGTCATTTCTTCACTCCAGCTCCATCTTCTCCAGAAAATTGCTCTCTTCACCTCTCTTCCTCTCCTCAGATCTCTCCCATTTCCTCCTTCACTACAGCCCACAAATTTCCCTCTTTCCCATTAAAAAAAAAAAAAAGAAAAAAGAGACCATTCCCGTTGAAAATCATTAATTCCTTTTTCAAGTTTTTTATAGACAATTTTTTAAGATTTTTTGGAAATTCAAAAAATTGCTATGATTTTAACGGGTTTGGAAGTAGTCGAGGAGGATGCTGCGTTCGGTGGATTCCTCACCCCAGTCACGGACGACGACGCAGGAGCAGTTGACGACCTTACGCGGGTTACCTTCACGGTCGAGGGTGCCTATTCTTTTTGTTAGTGGTGTTCAAGCCCACATGTCTGTCCTATATAAACCCTGCTTTGGGGGGGAGGGACAGCTCCAGGAAGAGCATCATAGGGGAACATACAGAGACCAGCCCACTCTCCCAACTTCTTGCCATCTCCAACCTTGATCAGAGGAATTTTATGTTCCGCGCAGAGCGCCTCAACCAACTTCTTGTACGCATCCTCGTCGCAGTTCTCGTTCAGGACGCACATGTGGGCTTGTCGTCGGTCGAGGGCTTTGGAGGCCTCACGGAGACCGCGGGCGAGACCATCGTGGATCAAAGCGTGGCGGAGAACTCCCTTCAGGGCGTCCTCAACGGACATTTGGCCCTTACCGGCACTGGTGTCGGCGGCGACTTCGATTTCGTCGGCAACCTCGACAGGGACCTCTTCTCCGTCCGACTGGTGATCGATGTTAGTAATCGATGATTGATTGATTGGTTGATTGATGGTAGGGAGGTAGGTGAGGTAGGAGGGTAGGGAGGTTCATTTGATATTCAATTGAAGCTTCGATCTCAATTGATATCAAACGACCACCATCTACCATCTACTCCTCCACCCCCTCTTAGATCTCTAACGTACCATCTTGAATATGTAGCGATTAGTTTTTTTTTTTTTGTAAAGGTACTTTGGTAAAGTACAAAAAAGATGGAGTTCTGATGTCAAGAGTTCCTTAAAGGTGTCCCCGTTGTTGATGGAAAGGTTCAGTTGTGTGTGGTGTTCATGAGGAGAGAAGAGAAAGCAGGAAAAAAAAAAGAAGAAAAATCGGAGGGGAAAAATCACACACACAAACGCTGGCCGGGTGTAGCATCACGTGACTTTAACGGGCAAAGAACCCTAACAAATTGGATCCGCCACAACACACGGGAAGAACGGACTTGGATCTCGAGGTACCTTTGGGGTTTTGGGACGGGCTATGGGCTTTGGTTTCTTGGAGATTGGTGGTTTAATTGCTAGAGGTGGGGTCATGGAGGTTTGGGATGTTTAGTTGGATGGTATTGAGATACTCTTTATTCTATTACGATATGAGGAAAAGGTGGTGTGGATACTATCATGGGCGTCACTGATAAGAACATCTCCGTCCAACATATTATTAATACACATATGGCACCATCCGCCACTTATCCTCGACGCTCTTCCGTCCGAATTTCCCTTCGTACCAATTCCTGGTGATGTTGGCGACGAATCCGAGGTTTACACACACGAAGACCCAAACATATAGCAAGCTCTGGTTCAGCCACTGGCCCTTGGGTGCTCCGATGACTACGAAGGAGCCGTAAATGGCGCATTCGGCGAGGTAATGGGGCGATAGAGTGTTCGAGAACAGTGGGTGTATCGGGAGGGAGTACTTTACCAGGGACGCTAGATGGACATGTGCGTCGTGCTGGAGACCTGATGCCAGGAAGAACAATGGGAGGGCTAAGAGGGTATTAATCCTCGGGGGCCTTAGGAGGTCTGAAGGGTGGGATATGGGGATATTGGTATTCAGCCGGAGGGTATCGGTGCCCTCGCACCAGGTCGCGAAACCCATCATCGTGTAGTGGGTTACCCCGGCGATATAGATCAGGATGCCCATCTTGGAGGTACCCGGCTTTTGGATATAGACGGCCTCCCAGAGACGACGACCGCTTTGCATTGCCATGCATACGATGCAGAGCAGGATGGTTTCCAGGCTCTGCGAGCCATCGGGCCCCCGAACGATCTGAGGCTCTGACACAGCATGGTTCGCCGGTGGACGGTCTCCCGGGAGGTTGTCTAGTATCAACCGCAGAACTCGGCCGTGGGTGATTACCTGGAACAGCCAGAATATCTGAACCCCGAGGGAGAGGGCGTAGAAGTGTGTGAACCAGGTGTGGGGGACCTGTAGCTTTCCCACGATGTCTATAAGGGTGTCCAGCAGCGAATCCGCCTCTGCAGCGGGCCTGACGGGTTCCTTGCCCGCGGCCGTGTCCGCGGCCTTGGTAGGCTTGGTATCAGAAGTATTCTTGCCGTACGCATAGAGCTTCCTGGCAAATGGCGGGAATACATTCAGCGTTATCGCCTGGTTATGCATTTGCAAAAGTCAAGGCACATTCGTCAGCCATGCGCTGTATACGTGGTACGTAATGCATCTTTGGGTCGGTCAGACAGGCCGAAAGAAACGTACAATGAGGATGGCGCTGACGTAGAAGAACCGGACGACGCCGCTGAGTTCGGTGTCGGCTAGCAGCTCGGACAGGTTCGGGCTGTTGGTGAAGTCCATGGCGGGTGGTCGTGCGACAGCGGGTAACCGTTGGTGAGAGCCTTCAGAGGGAGACGTCCGTCAGACCATGTTGGCCTCCAACGCAACAACAACTACAACAGCAGCCATGCTACACGCTGCATGCCAGAACTTCGATTCGCCATCTATGGAGATATCACCGCTTTCTACCGCCTCTTCGTTTCCGTGTGGAAAGTGTGCAAAGGTTCCAGAGTTCTCTCCTCCCAGCAGCAGATGAGTGTTTGGATGCGAATATGTTATGCCGTGGGTGGAGGAAGAGAAGGATTCCGGGGTAAGAAGGTACAATTGCGGGGTCTCGTGCGAATGTTAAATGTTTTGATCCTCTCGCTTCTTACACTGCTCACTTCTCCCGTCCCTTGCCCAGACAGCTGCGAGCGAGTGGGTGTGAGAAAAGGGGGGGCTGTACTGCAGGCTACGGAGGCTCCGGGCGTAGTTTGGAGGCCTGGAACGGACATGCAAGGACAAGGACAAGGAGTGCAGCCTGCATTCGAGCATGGGCGCTGATACGCAAGCCAGAGGTCCTGCTGAAATTTGCATTGGTTCGATATCGAGATTGCAGGAGGCGTACTCTGGCCTCAAAAGGCATCGATGATGTATCGGTACATATCTTGCTTACCTTGTCCCGACTTATCTGCTCCAAGTCTCTCGCATTGCATCTGGACCGTCTATTAGTGTTTATCTGTCCGCCAGACCGCCACGTGTGTCTGTCTGTCCACCGTCGAGAATGTTGATGTTGTGGATGGTTTGATCGTATAATGTTGGCATGTTAATATGTCCGTCCTGTGAGGGCCGAATAAGGTGTCTAGCGCAGTGCCTTGCAGTTTAGCTGCACCGCCTTCTTCCTTCTTCCTGTTAATTACTGCCCTTCCCACCACTCTTTTCTGCCATAGTGCACCGTAGCATGTAGCATCTTTAATTCGGCCAGGCCTGTGAATGCAGCCTCGAATCATAATCACTTCTGCCAAAGTAACCCCCCAAACTGGCCGTCTGTCCAAGACTTTCCCAACTGAGGGTTGAACTGAAATCTGAGTCTGGGAATACTAGTCCTTCGTTAGCTGTGTTTTTTTTTTTTTTTTTTCTTCCTGTCCCATCCAACCATCCTTTTCTCCCATCCTTCTTCTCTCCCATCCTTCTCCCTTCTTCCTTTTTACTTTTCATCAAGTTTCCTCGAATTTTCCTTTTGCTCTTCGTATCCTCCGCAGGCTGTCGACATCTCCCCCAACGAAACCCGACCCCCTTCGAATTCCTCCCCACGAGATTGAACTCCGACCTGGCCTCCCCTCATATAGACAGACAGACAGACAGACAAATCAGAAACTCCGTTGTTGTTATTTAGTCCTGTGCACTCATTCCGTAGTAATCGCTCCAAAACGTGCAAAATTCCCACGCACGACTCTCACCCTCACGCCTGAGGCACTTCCCGGCCAGAATCGAATCAGCGACAACGTTTCTTTATTTCCCTTCAGCCTTTCCATCCTCTTCTTTTTTTTTCCCCTGCCACGTTATTTTTCTCTAGTTTTTCGAGATTAGTTCAAATATTCAACTTTTGGTCATACGGAAATAACTTTTTGTAATCGTCGGTCGACTCACATCATCACATCTTCAGCTGGGTTCCAAAGAGGCAGCAGTATGCGGTGGGCACGAAGGGGGCATCGGTATTCATCAACTATATGACTTCGACCATCTCTCTGCCTGCTCCGACTGCCGTTCCACCGCCTCCGCCGTCCCTCCCTTCGTCCTCCTCAGCATATGGCATGAATGGTATAACCGGATTGAACTCCATCTCCTCCACAGGCCACTGCTCTTCCTCGGGCATCAACTCGTCCGACGGTAGACTGGAGACCTTGAATAGTACCCGTAATGGAAAGTTATTGTCCATGAGTAGTGCAGTGGGAATTAACGGCGGGACAGGGCAGCAGGCTCACAGTTCCTCTTCGCACCTTCCGACCCTAAACGAGCCGCCGAACTCTTCATCCGCACACCAGGACAGTGATTCCGACGCCGAAACCGTAGTAAACGTTACTTCCCAGAGTCGAGGCAGGAGCCGAAGTAATCGCCCCAGAAGTTATCCCGAAAACGACGATGGCCGTGATGATGAACGCTTAGCCCCATCTTCCCACTCGAGGAAGACCAACGGTGACTCGAAATCCAAGCCCGACCGGGATAACGACGATGCATACTCGTCCGATCTCAGTTCCGCTCCTTCGTCTCGTGCCCCTTCATCAAAACGACCGCTGCCGAAGGATCTTTCTCGGAAACGAACCGCTTCGCCTTCGAGACTGACGCACTCCCCCCCTCGCAAAAAGATTTCAAAAATCCAACAGGAAGATGACCCCGAAAAACGTCGTTCTCTCAAAAGGAAAGCCCGAGAGGTTTCCCATGAGAGGAACATCAAAAGCGAAGAAGAATCTCCCCGGGGCGTTCGGATAAAATCGTCGCCACCGATGTCTCCTCCTCCAGTTCCACGTGAGAGTAATGGAACAAAACACGCCAGAGACTCTCACACATCCACCAACAATGCATCCTCGGGGACTCCCCTCTCCCGCCCGGGTCATTCTCGGAAAAGGAGCGTTCCGAATACGGGTCCCAGCGGTAAAACATCCAGCGGAAATGCTCCTGCTAGCGCATCGAAACTGCATAAACCCAAAAGATCCGGTCGGCCACCAGCTCTTAACATCCACGATTCCGATAATGAGGTGAAATCAACTTCATCGTCGAGATCGAATTCTCCACATATCACGAACCATCGACGGAGGCGGCCGTCGATTTCAGGTCCAGCCGCGTCACCTGCACGTCTGGTGGGTCCCGGACACAAATCGAAACGCGACAAAACCGGTCGAAACCAGCTGCATAAGGTCTGTGCGAAGGGTGTTCTGGACGAAGCGAAGGCGTGCCTGGAAGCCGAACCCGACCTTCTCAATGATGCTGACAATGCAGGCTACCTTCCTATCCACGCAGCCGCCCTTGCCGGCCACGACGACATTGTAGAGTGGCTGATCGAGGAAGGTGCACTGGTGGACAAGCCCGCCGAGGACCTATCGACGCCTCTGCTGGATGCTGTCGAGAATATGCATGCCGCTGTCGTAAACACGCTGCTGGAGCATGGGGCGAATCCACGGCATCGCAATAAAGCCGGACAGTCGTCGATTGACCTAGCATCGACAATTCGTCAGCAGACCGATGATCCGGAAGAAGAGGACAAGATGGCCAAGATTGAAGATTCCCTGCGAGCGGCTTTGGTGAAGCTGAAAACCAAGAAACAAGCCGACGACGATACCCGAAAAACCGTCAATGAAAGCTGTTCGTCCCGTGCAGCTTCCGTTGCAAGCCCGAGCCATTTCTCTCCTCCTCCTCCGCAATCTAACCAGACGACGAGCAGCAGAAGAAGAGGGGGGCGTGAAGACCGGACCAGGAACGAGTTTCTATGGCTCGGTGCCGGCAAGGACGGACAGGCGAAGCTCAAGCAGGCATCCCGAGATGGAGACACGGAGATGGCAGGGAAGCTGCTGGAAAGCTATATCAAGCCCGACCCAGAATCGATGATGTTGGCTGCTCGGGGTGGGCATTTGGATGTTCTGAATCTGCTGGTGGCGTTTGGCGGGGACTGCGACCCGGACCCGAAGGACGTAATCCGGCAACACACAAAGGACAAATCGCAGTTTCCCCTCATCGCGGGCGAAGAAACTCCGCTCCTCGCAACCATCGGCCGGAACAATATCGAAGTTCTCGAGCTACTCCTCGGCAGCGCGTCTATGAGGGATCCGAGACGCCTGGACAGCAAAGGACGGTCGTACGCAGAAATCGCAAGGCAGAGGGCTGGCGAGAACTGGGAGGAAGAAGTCTACCTGCTCCAGACCGCCTTTGACTCGGCCGGTCCACAGAAATCGAAGAAATCATCGCGAGAGAAGCTCGATTCTTCCTCACCGGTCGCCTCTCGCAAGGACAAGGACAGGGGGAATAACAACAACAACAAAGACCGCAAATCCGAGCGGGAGCGGAAGGAAGCTAAGGCGGAGGAGCTGAAGAAGACGAAGCGTCTCCGTCGGAGGTCTGCCTCCCTGGCTGCCTCTTCCGCTATGGATGACACAGCACCTTCCGAGCGGGAGATATCTCCGGCCATTGCCCGGTCGAAATTAAAGGATCTCGACAAGCAGAAACGCAAGGAGAGGACCGTTGATTCCGATTACTCGGCCATCAGCGATAGCAATGCCACGGTTGACGGGACGAAGACTAAGAAGCGACGTCTCGTGCTAGGCAAAGATCTCGCGAAATCGGAGAAAGAGGACAAAACCCCTAAAGCCGAAAAGGAAGATAAGAAGGAACGGCTCAAGGAGGAGAAGCCATCCAGGAAACGCTCCGACGACATGGAGGTTGATAACCCTGTCAAACGGGAGAAAGAAAAGGAGAAGGAGAAAGAGAAGGAGAAGGAAAAAGAAAAGGACAGCGTGAAGGAGAAAAAGAAGAAGGAGAAGGCCCCGGCCGACGACGATGACATTGAGATGCCCGACGCTCCGCGAGCTAAGAAAAGACTCGTCGATCAGGAAAGAAATTCCGCCAAACGTGACCACTCGCTCGACAAGCGCCAGCGGGAGAGCAGCTCGAGCTCGAACAGGCCGCCTGCCAACGACCACAACTCTGACGCTGACGCTCACGTCAAAGTCGAGATGCTCGGGAAGAAGCGAAGAAAGCTGGAGGACGAGGCCGATGCACCGAAGGCCAAGCCCAAGGAAGAACGACAACAGGACACCGCCGATGAACGCCCAAAGTCCAAGGAGGAGCGGAAAGCCGAGCGTGAAAACCGGCGAGCTGAGGCTGATAAGGCTGCAAAGATGAAGTCCAAGTCCGATAAGCCGGAAAAGGCGGACAAGGGGGATAAGACAGCGTCAACCGATATCGTTGGTAAGGACTCGGAAGAAGCCCTCCAGGAGCGAAAACGTGAAAGGAAGAAGAGGCGGGAAGAGGCTCTCCGAGAGCAAGCTGCTAAAGAGGCGAAAGAATCGAAGGAAGAGGTCACGGTCGCTAAACGTTCAAAAGAGCGTGATACGGCTGCATCCGACATCGAGGGAAAGAAGTCTCGTTCGGAAAAGGAACGCCCCGCTCACAAGGATAAGGATAAGGACGCAATGGATATCGATTCTGAAGTTCCAAGCACAAAACGCCGGAAACAAAGCGGCGATTCGACCATCGCTCCCGACGACGCTGCAGCCAAGATAAAGAAGCGCAAGTCTAACGGAGCCAGCCCGGCACCTTCTACTAACGATGAGAAGAATGCAAGTCGCCACCTTAACGACCTTTCTAATGGAAAGAGTAACCGTGGTTCTAGCATTCGGGAGGAGGTCAAACCTAAAGTCGATTCAAACGACGATGCCATGCTCACTGAGGAACGCGAGCGTGAACTCGAACGACAGCGTGTCGAGAGGGAGCAGAAGGAGATGGAACGGAAGAGACAGGAAGCCGCCAAAATACAAGAGGAAAAACGCCGCGAACAGGAACGTCTGGATCAAGTGAGAGCCGCTGAGAAACTCCGTCTGCAGAAGCAGCAGGAAGAAGAAAGGCGGAAACAAATGGAATCCATGCGTCAGCTCGGAGCCAAATTCTACGAGACTAGTAGTCTAGTTCAGTCATATTCGCACGATCAAGCGCAATCTCAGCTTATGGAGGATAAGGCCCGGTTCGATGAGATGCAGCGGATAAACAGTCTCCCCCTCATCTATCGCGATGCTCTGGTGGCGAAGAACAAGGATGCGTTTGCTGAGGTCCTTTTGCAGGACTTCAGAAAAATCTTGCCTCTGTACTGTGTCGAATATGGCGAACGGCAGGAACGTTGGGTGTCTAATGCACAGGCCTGCGTGCTGCTCGGTATTCCTCACGATCTTGACATGGAAATGTGTAAGTTTTCACCCTCGATGATTTCTCCGGGGAACCTTGCATGCTAATTTCGCTTTAGACCCAAATATCGAACGACGACCAGTGACTGTCCTGGAGCAACAAGCATTGAAGCAGAACTTCCATGTTTTGTATACTTCATACAATTCACCGCAGACACTTAACTTCGATGTCCGTTTGGAAATGGAGCGTCAAGAAGCCGAGCAGAACAAGTTCCTGGCCCTGACGAACGTTTTCTGGTTGAAGGTACGCTGCTCTCCGAATGACTGCCCGTAATTTCAAGCTTGCTAATATACGTTTTTTTAGGCATCCGACCTTTGCAAGATCTTCCTCTCCAACAACCGCTATGAGCAGTTCGCCGCCAAGTACATACGCAACAGCCAGCTTCCTTCCGTTCTCCTCTGGGTTGAAGGCGAAACATGAACGCCGCCCCTCCGCCTCAGACTTAATTAGAATCGCCTGTCGGCGCTATATTCCAACTCTCTGGCATTTCTTTCCATTTACCTCCTTTTCAGCCGTCCTACATGTGTTTCCGAATAATGTCCTCTTCCGTTTCTTCTTGGGGTTTCTTCTACTTAAATGACTTGGGTTTTGGTTGCTTGACTCCTAGCGGTCCTTTTTTTCTTTCTTTTCCGGTTTGAAACGATATATTTGAGGAGGATGCTTGTATCACTCTACGAAATAACACTTTTTAACTCCGACCATAAATAAGATGGTCCTGATAATTGTCTCCTTTTATGTCCTTTAGCTGTTAACTTCCCTATCTTTCCCATCCTATCTCTTAGTATACAAGATCTCCTGGGCGTTCCTGCTCTTTCTTTTTTATTTTACCCTTTTTGTTGATGTTGTTTTTATCGTGTCTGCTCTTAGTTTTGGGGTCTCCTTTTTTGTCCGTTATCACTTTTTTGTTCGAATACATGCATGTGCCATTTCACGGTATTCTTTTTAAAGATTTTTATATACTTTTGTCGACTTGGACGAATTCTTTGGTTGTTTTTTTTTTTTTTTTTTATAAAGACTTGGTTCTTATTTCTCTCTCTCTTCATCTCCATCTCTCCACCTTCTTACGTTTTTGCATGTGAGATTTTCATTTTTTAAAATTTGTGGATTCTTTTTATCTCTACACATCATTACCCCCTCCCTCACCTCTTCTTCTATACTACATCCTTCCTCATCCCATCCTTCCACTCTTCGGACTTCGAGTACGGGGGAGTAACCTCGAATACGGGTGCTCACCCGGTTCGAATTCCATCAGGCCAAAGACAAATATGAATTATATATATCTACATACTCATTCGAGTACTCGAAATCTTCCTTATCATTTTCTTCTCGGTTTTCGTTCGCGTTCTTCGTCTGATATACATACTCATTATAACGGATCTTTTGATGGGTATGTTGTTCAAGTAGTTTAGCTGTAACGTAGGTATGTTAGATAGGTTACTTTAGTCAGCGACCTTGCGAGAGGTTTTAACTTTTTTGGGGGGAGGTGTATTGTTTTTTTTGTATTTGTAGCTTTTGATGTATTATATTTAGTGTGCATGTGGGTTTATAAATGAATTTGATTGACTTGATGGTATAACTCGATCTCGATCTTTGGGTTTAGATCTAGAAGTGTACGTGTAGGTATCGGAAGGGGGGGTAAGAAGCAAGTGCAAGTGTAGCTCAAGGTCCTTCCTCTTCCTTTCTTCTTTATTCCTGTTTCTAACTGCTCTACAGTTATAATTCTATCTTTAATTGTCCTGCTATCTTCCCTCCCATGCTCCATCTTTGTAAACGAATATACCAAATGCTATAGCCACTTACCGACATAAGAACCAGGATCATTTACGTTAAAAAAAATACTTACCCAATACCCTACCTCCGATCAATATCTTATAGACCATCTATCATCTACTTGACACCAAAGCTTTCAAGGCCCACCGAACAACCCATTATTCTTCTTATCGCCCCCATCACCTCCATCGGGAGCGCCAAACAATCCGCTATGATCAACCGACGCACTACCACCGCGTCTACCACTCGGCCCACTAAAGCTCTTGGACCCGGACGCCGACCTTCCAGCGGCGGTGGCGTTACTGCCGAAAAACCCGCTTCGATTCTTATCACCGGCGTCATCGCCTAACATCCACGCGAATTGAGATTGTGCGAGTGAACGGCGAGGTTTGGGTGCGCCTGTTGTTATTGGAATCGGTGTTTCAGAGACTGATCTGGAGGAAGACGATGACGGTGGTTTCCACAGAGGTAGGCCGGTACTCTTAGGCATGAACGGTGATGCGAGAGCCCGTCCCCGCCCTTGTTGAGGTTGTTGGGGGGATGGGGTTAGTTGGTCTCCTATAACCATTGGTTTTGGTGATGTTATTGGGTCTGGGGGACGGGTGGGTTCGGATTCTGGGCCTCCGGGGAAGTATGTAGGGAATGGAGGCGGCTTGCTGATGATTGTTGGTGGGGATGTTGGTGGGATCGTAGGTATCTGGCGACGAGGGGATAGTGGTGGGGATGGCTGTCGCGGGGAGGTGGGTGTTTGTAGGGCATCCTTTGGGGTACTTGGATTAGTGATTGCGGTGTCAGGCACTTCCGTAATCCACCGTCTATCCAACGCCGTCTTGGAATCCAAGAGACAGTTTCGAACGTATTTTACCCGTTCGATGGCGTCTTTTCGTCGTTTCTCGGTTTCCTCTGAAGTATTATTGCCAACGCTGTCCCCCCGTTTCTCATTCACGACTTCGGTTGTAGACTCTTGCTCAAGTACTTTGATGCTTTCTTCTAGGATCGCAGCTAGAACAGTCTGTCGTTCCATACTATCCGTCCACCGTTTCAAGATATCCCGTTGCTGTTCGCCGACGCCGGCGGATACACGCTTAACTTCACCCATAGCCTCTCTCAGGGCCTTATTCACCCCCCATCTTTCAGACCGGTCTCGCATTTTGGATGCAACATCGTGCATCAAGCTTTCGATGTTGTTGAGGTGTAGATTGTTGACCACGCTGGCACCTGTTAGTCGGGGGGACAGTGTCAAGGCGGATGGTTGAGGGGGTGGAGGGGTTCCGGAACGGATGTAGGGTGGCGGGCTCGGGTTGGGAGGTCTGGAAGTATGCCTTGTTATCAGTCTTGAGGCGGTACTCGTTGAGAGATCGTCGCGTAGATGGATTGCATCTTTCAAAAGAGTGAGAGGGGGGCTTGATGAAGAAGGTTCATAGCGAAGGAGGAGGGTAAGAGCCGTGGAATAGTCGGCTTCCAGCACTGTTCGACAATTAGCCTCGAATATTTGCAATAGTCAAGTTAAAAGTTCGTACGTTTCCATCTTATTCGTAGCATCATGGCGACTGAAATGTAGTCAACGATTTGAAGAGTCGGGTCTTCAACGAAGATGCCGTCCCAGAAGCCTAGCATTTCGTCGAAAGTGAATTCGCGGCCGAACATAAGTCGGATCCAGCGGCTACGCGGGTGATTAGCTGATCGTTTGCAATACGACGTATCTCAAGGGGGACCCGTACATCAGGAATATTTGCGGCAGTATCCCTAATTGATCGAGGTGGTATGCCAATTCCGGGTCTACAACTCCAAGAAGGCCTTCGTGGATATACTCGCTCTTTCGCACGATAGGGCTGCTCGCCGGCACCCCTCCTACGGTCTTTTCCTCACCGTGGCCCATCTCGTACCACGATTTCGCGAACAGCATGATCTTCTGGAAGAGGGAAAAAGTATCGTGTTCCATATACTTCGCATCCAGCAGTTCTTTCATGACATCCTCTTGATCCACTGCTAGAGTAGACACCGACACCGATGTGAACTCCCCATCCGATTTCTCGGCGTCGACCCGGTCTTCGATAGCATCGGCATGAATGACCCAGTACACAGGCGCCGCTAATTCGTGCATACCCTGCCTGTACGACGTATCCGGGTTCAATTTGCTCCACACGAACAGTACATTGGACAGAGTGACTTGAACGTCAGCAGATCGAAAGAATTCGGTGTCCGGGTAAGTCCGGTCGATATCCTTTTGGATCTCATCACGGAGATGTTCGTCATGGCGGAGGGAAGTCCACGGGCTCTAGACATTGTCAAAGGGAACAAAGTTAGGTTTGGGGATTAAGATACTGCTAGCTGTGTCTGTGGAGTGGACGGTACCGACTCGTCATCTGCCAGAGGGTCGGATCCGGCAAATCGCTCTGGGTCCTGCTCGTTGGTGAGGGTTCGGAGGAACTTGGCTTTGTGGTCGTCGTAGGCGGAACGCTCTTTCCTGACCACGGCGACGAGGGTTGAGAGGTCCAGTTTATGGCAAAGCAGGAGCGACTATCTCGATGTTAAACTTGATTACTCTGAAGAGTTCCGAGGATGACCCGAAGATACCTTCCAGAGCAGCGACCTGAGGGCGTTATGGCCGATTCCGTTGGCAATGTTGAGGTCGGAAAGGGAGGCAGCCTGCAGGGACTCGAACGACGATATCGATCGGAGATAGGCGCCCCATTGCTCCCTGCACATAGCCGGGTTAGACCAGTATCTTGTCCACCGGAGGGAAGCAGTGGCGGAGACATGTACAGCGTACCTGACCTGGTGGATGTCCTTCATCTGTGATTAACCAGGGCTGGTTGTGATAGTTGACGGAAGGATAAGTCTAACGTGTGTGGCGGGCGTCTGCAGGCAAGAACCGACAAAGAAACCAGGAAACTCAGCAGAGACGACGAGAAAGGATCGGGATCAGAGGAAGGCCAGCAGGAAACCAGTCGTCATAGCCGGGATAACCTGTATCTTAATATCAATCCATCACAGGAGGCATATGCATGTGGGCTTGGGAGAGGATGCGCCTGACACCACCTGGACTGTAGAACAGGGCCCCCGCACTAACCAAGAACCGCTAGCGGGCTGGCAGGGTCGTCTATTGGCTGCTGCAGGCGGCCATCCGACGGACGTCATAGCAGAGTACATACATACATGTACAGAGCGTGCATGATACTTTATCTTTATCATGTACGGAGGATGGCATTTGCAGCATGCGAGCGGAATTCGAATGCGCATTCGACGGGTCGTCTGACCAGAGGATATTCGCTCGGTCCAGTCAGCAAGCACTTAAGGTTTCGACGGCGGGGAATACGACCCTGAGCGAGGATGGGAAGTTACTTCTCGTTCCAGGTCCCCCAGCCGGATACAAACCCTGCCTGGAAGTCGAGCTAGTGCGGGTTCAAGGTATGATGTAGAGCGGGGCCGGCGTCAAGGTGCTCTCGAACCGGGAGATTAATAGAACGGTCGCATTTTGATACCGCTATTGGCAGGAATTTGACGTCCTCTGCACCATCTGCCTGCTAAGCTACGGCCGTCGTCCTTTAAATCTGTCTGAACAGGTCTTCGAGTGGATTGTTTTTAATTCCCATTCACTGCATTGCATTGCGATTAGATTTGATCACAGTGGAATCGATCCTATCTGTACTTCTTATTTATGCTGTCTGTTATAAACGTCGACATCAACATTGTATACACTTCAGACTTGCATCATCGATATCACGATAGAACATACCTAAACAAGTACCACCCATTACCATCGGCGGCAAACCTCTCGGTCCTACTTACTCTGTACCTCCATTACCAATCCCCATCATGGGACTGGCCAGCTTCGTGAGGACCGTCGCCACGGCCGTCGTCGGTATCGTCTCGCTCAACCTGCTCGTCTTGGCCGCTGCTTCCACCGGCTCTTTCGTCCTACCCGTCGGCAAGAAGAAGAAACAGGCTCGATTGCAAGGTACACACGCCGAGAGCCCTGGGATACTTGAATATAATATACTGATACTGGAGTTCGATCGTATATACAGCTCAGAGCGAGCTCTGGGACCTCTCTACTCAGCCTCTCCCGGGCTTTCACCACAAGTTCTTCGAGGCTTCGGACGGTGTCAATCTGCACTACGTCGAGGGCGGTGATACTTCTCCGGGCTCTCCTCTTGTAATCTTCATCCATGGTTTCCCAGACGTACGTTCGGCCATCTCCGATCCCTCTTTATCCATTTCATCTATCCTCAGTATTGACATATGCCTTTGTAACTATAGTCCTGGTTTGTCTGGCACCATCAGTTGTCGGCCCCGGCCATACAGCAAAAGGCTCACTTGATTGCCGTCGACCTTCCTGGATATGGCGGATCCGATGCTTTCCCTCGTGCCTCTGCCACGGCGATTCTGACGTCCATTGCGAGTTTTGTAATCTCCCAGAAGGAGAGGAAGACTTGCGATAACTGTATCCTTGTTACCCACGATTGGGGCAGCATCATCGGCTTCAGACTGGCTTCGGAGGTCGGCTTCCTGTTCACAAGATGCATCATCCTGAACGCTCTCCATGTAGGCATTCTCCACCGTCAACTTCGCTGATACACAGGGGCTAACTATTTGCAGCCTTCGCTCGCCATTGAAAACATGAACCGCGCAACTTCCAGCGCCTCGAGGATGCTGCAAACGTACATTCGCAACCCTACGAATTTCGCTCTGATCCGGTCTGCATTCCGATCCATGAGACCACTTTTGACCCAGTTGAGATGCTCCTACTACGTTTCCATATTCCTCCTGCCTCTTCCTCTAGCTCGACAGATGTACAAGATGGGCGACTTTTGGTTCCTAAGGCTTTTGAGTAAGGTATCCAAATTTCCGAGCGAGGAGGCGTTCCTTGCCAATTCCTTTGGACCTTCGAAGTCCGAGGCGGACGGGTATCCCGCGGCCGTTCTCGCCAGGCAGAATGTGAATAAAAGAGCGGACGACAAGATTGCGTATTACCGCGATAACCTCGCACTCGGCAAGTGGAAGAAACCGGAAAACATTCAATTGATCGCTGCGGCATCCGAGACGAATTCCGGGTACACTGGTTTGCTGGAGCCGAAGGAAGGCAGCTTTAAGTGCCCTGTCACGATCATCTACGGTGCGAGGGATCCCGCCTTCCACAGGCGATTCTGCTTCGAAGGGCTCGAGGAGTATCTCTATCATTCGAAGGGGAAGACTGGGAAGAGTTACCTGGTTTGCTTTCCACGGGCCGGACACTGGCCGATGGTCCCGAGCCCGGGCAGGGAGAGCATTGACATGCTGATTGAGAGCGAATTGGACGGGATTGACGGCGAGCAGATGAAGGAGCGGGTCTGGGTGGTGGATAAGGATGTCAAGTTTGAGATTGAGAAATGAGCGTTTGGATTTAAATTAAAAGCGAAGATGGATGAAATTGAAGGCTACGGCATGGGCAGATTGGTCAGGCGTCGCATCGTTATTTTCTCTTTCAGGCCTGTATTACTAGTGATTCTTTAATCTGGGGCTCTTCAAGATATATCTCGAGATCTCTCCGTCGCGTCGTATCATATATTATCTGTAGACGACCCGGGGCCGAGAATGAGGCTCCGGGCTCCGGGCGGATCTTCCGGGCCGCACGACGGGATGGCCCTGAACAGCCTCAACACCCCTGACCGCTGGTGATGAGGCTAAGGTGTCAACTTCCTCCGACTTCATTAACTATCGCGACCCAGCCCTCCTTCCTTCCTCATCTCTCCCACCGTCCGTCCGTCCCTTCACCGACCTATCGACCAATTACTCAACCGACACTGACACGATCCAATGGCGCGACCGAAGCAGGCGAACCCTCGCCAGCTGAGTTCCGAGGACATCGCCCTCCACAAACTTGAGACTCAGGAACTGCGCACTCCGACCAAATCGCAGCCCTCGTCGCCGATTTCACCCCCCAATGGTGTCGCCGACAAGGCCAAGCCGCTCATCCAGCGACCGCGGAGACGTTCCATCGTGTCGCAGGAAATCGCGTCCCATCCGACCGTCGTCGAGCTCGTCATCTGTGTCGCTGGAATCTACATTTCATTGTATGTCTTCGTAGATGGTTGCAATATCTGGTCTTCACACTCACTAACCTGTTATTCAATTGACAGCTTAACCTGGGCCCTCCTCCAAGAACGCATCACTACCACCCCCTACGGCCCTAACAAAAGCCGCTTCAAATTCCACCTCGTCCTCCTAACCGTCCAGTCCCTCTGCGCCTCCGCCATCGGGTACCTCTACATCCTCTACACCTCTCGCCAGCATCCAACCCTCCCTATCCCACCGATCTTCCCCACTCGCAAAATCGCAGCCTACTACCTCCTCATCGCCATCTCATCATCCCTTGCCGCACCATTCGGATATGCCGCCCTCAGCCACATCGACTACATCACCTTCATCCTCGCCAAATCCTGCAAACTCCTCCCGGTCATGTTCCTCCACCTGACGCTGTACCAACGCCGGTACCCACTTTACAAGTACATCGTCGTCCTGCTGGTTACATCCGGAGTCGCCGTGTTCACGCTGTACAACAACCCTGCCTCGGCCGCCAAAAAACACAAGGGTAGCGATACGAGCAGTTTGTACGGATTACTGCTGCTCAGTATTAACCTCCTCCTCGACGGCGTGACCAATTCGACGCAAGACCACATGTTTGCTACGTCTGGGGGTCTTGTGACGGGACCGCAGATGCAGTGTGGGTTGAATTTGGTCAGTAGTTTGTTGACGGCCGGGTGGTTGGTTGTGAACCCGTGGAGCAGCGAGTTGACGGACGCGATTGGGTTTATGAGGGAGAATCCGAATGTTGTGGGGGATGTTATGGGGTTTGCGCTCTGTGGAGCTGTTGGGCAGGTTTTCATCTGTAAGGACTCCCCCCCTCTCGTGTTATTTTTAGGTTTAGAGGGTGGATTGCTAATGGCTTTGGCTTGGTTGATTGGTAGTTTATACACTCTCCCGGTTTGGATCTCTAACGCTGGTCACGGTCACTGTCACACGTAAGATGTTCAGTATGATCCTGTCGGTGTTTGCGTTCGGCCACAGGTTGAGTCTGATGCAGTGGTTGGGCGTTGGTCTGGTCTTTGGGGGGATTGGAGGTGAAGCTGAGATGAAGAGGAGAGAGAAGAAGGCGAAGGTTGATAACAGTAAGAGTAGTAAGGCTGAGTAGATGGGCCATTTCCTTTTTGCCTTTGGGGTTGCTTTTTATACTGTAATACTTAGCATTTTCGGTGTCGGTGGGCGGTTTGTGATTTCTGCCATTCCTTCTTCTTTTCTTCTTCTTCTCTCTTGGGACCTGGGTCTTCTCTAGAGACAGCTTTGCTGGTTAATCTGTGTAGATTTAGTAGACTTCAGTGGGGTGCTTTTTCCATGGGAATAGATTGTATCAATTAACCAAGTAAAACTATACAATCCGGCGCTTATATATTTCTCTATCCGAAGAGACCCCCATGGCCTACAAAGCCTCCTATATCATATCCGAAAAAAGTCGACAAAAAGCCCCCCAAAAAAAAGGGTACCGGCAACCAAGGGATTTGAATTGAGGTATTTTTAACGGAGCATACGATTACATATACTCATAACAGAAACAAATCCAGGCTAGCCGGCCGTAGCATTTTATATAAACCAACTCGGCCAGTAACACCCCACAGTCGGGTTACGAGACTTATCTCGTAAACCAGCTTACGAGACTGCAACTCGGCTACTGATATTATATTCCCTGTAGCTAATCCATATATAAAGGGCTCGGGCCATTCATGATCATTTCACATAGCAAGAATTAACAACAGACCACAATTACTAACACAATCACTTCCTCCCCAAAATCCTCCCACCAAACACCTTCCCAGCATCCTTAACCTTCAAAACGTCCCTATAAGTCAAACTAATCCTAACCCCCTCCCTCCTAACCCCGCCGCCATTCTCCAAAATCTTCTTCCTAGTCTCCTCATCCAGAAGCCTCCAATTCGCCACCGTGTCCTCGTTTAACCCTTCATCCACCTCAACCGATGAGATACCGTGTAAATGGTCCGTGTACATTTGGTCCGTGGTGATGAGTAACGACAATGGTTCTTGGAAGATTTTGTAAACGGGTTTTGCTTCGACGCCTTCTCCTTCAGAAGAATTATCAAAATTCTTCGGCGTAACCTCCAATACGATGTGAGATCCCAAACTAACAGTACAAACGACAGGAAAATACGCCGCACCGTCTTCATGAGGTGATATCCCCGTTCCGGGAGGGTATTCATTTATTAACACATGATTGGGACGTAAATGCGGTGATGTTGTGAAGATTCCTTCCCTATTATCGTTATCGCTACTCATACCACCGGTTTGTGAAGACAAACTACTTGAAAACGAAAGTGATAGTATCCGATCAATCACCGGTGTTACCAGGAACTCCGGGAGTGATTTTGTAGTCAGGAGGTGCCCTGAGGGGGTTAGCGGTGCCGGGTGGGGTTGGAGACGACGGTGGGTGAGGGTTGTCCATGGGTGTTTGGAGATTTGGGTGAGGAGGGTGGTGGATTCGGTTGGGGTTAGGAAGGCTGTTTTGGGTGTTTAGTGGTTTAATGGATTATGTATGGAGAAACAAGAGTTAAAGGGCTTACAAGGGATGTAGTATGCATTCGGAGGGAGGGATTCTAGTCTGTATGCCTCGAGAGGGAGGAGGGTAGGAGGAGGAGGATCTAGGGATTTGTTGGACATTGTTGGATTCTGTTTCGGGCGGAAGCTCGAGCTTGAGAATCAGTCTTGTACTTGAGAATACAGTGTTTTTCAGAGTCGATCCGGTTCGGTAGAATTAAATCGATTGTGGTAATCGGGGCTTCTGAGAGGTTAGGTTCCCGAAATGGGGGTCTACTTGGACTAAATGTGCGGAGTTTTAGAGGTTGTCTTGGCTTTCGAGGTTTTACGAATTTTTTGGTGTTTTTGAAGGGTCATTGCATTGCATTGCTCTATATTGGCCGTTTATCAAAGAAGCTGCAATGCAATAGTGGGGTCAGTTTCTGATACTGCCGCTGCTCGATTCTACAAGCTTCTTTCTAGCTGGTTCCTCAGCGCTACTGATTAGGTATAATGGTTGTAATGTATGATATCTAGTCCGCTTGCATACGTCGGCCACGACCCTTTAAGCCATAAGATAATAATGCTCATGACGACGTAGGTGAAATGTAATCTATTAGATTTTATGAAAAGATCTTCAGGTAATAGTACCCTAGAAGGCATGCAGCTGATTCTCTACAGACAGCTTGCAACCGTAAACTATCCATCACGAATGTGTTCCCGCAGCTAACCCAACCCGGTTTAACTATAAGAAACCTTCCACGTTGATTTCAAGCGTGCTGACCGGTAGACTGTGTTCGGTTGTTAGTGAGTACTCTTTAGTATTCTTCAAGGAACAGTGCTTACCCAATTTCGAAGGCTTTTAGAACTGACGGGTGCAGCCTGTACACAAAATACCACATATTAGTACAAATCCCCAGACCCAACTCCGCTGTTGACCGAAGACTTACACTCCGAAGTTACCAATAACCTTTGCTTCGTGTCCCTTCTTTCTATACCAGATATCCGCCGCTCTACCGGGGAAGAAAGTATCGCTCTTCAACTCCTCAATCCAGTATCCATCTGCCCCAGAGTCTTTCTCTATGAAACTAGCCCTCAGCATAGCCATAACCCGATCTAGTAAACCGTGGACGACCTCAAACCCGCTGGTCTTCCCGCACCAGGCCGCGGCAAAATGTCTTTCATTCCTCGACTTCCGTTCGTAACTCTCGTCTTTGAAGGCAACGTCGCTGACTTCGAAGACTCGGATCGGTAGGGCGTGTTTCTTGTTCTCCCTGATCGTCTTGAGGATACCCGGGAGCAAAGATGTTCTTACGACCTGATATTCCGCGGTCTTTGGGTTGGCCAACTTGATAGCCGTATTACCGTCGTCCTTTCGGTTTAGATGTGCGAAGTTCTCGTCGTGCGAACACAGGATCAGTGGCATGACCTCGCTCCATCCGGCCATCGCACATTCCAACCTGATGATATCGCCAAGTTTGTTGATGGGTAAAGGTTTAGCGATCGTTGCCGATTTCCCAGGGAAAGTCTTCTCCAAGTTGTTGAACCCGTAGGCGATGGCGACGTCCTCCATGATATCGCACTGGTGGAGAACATCGGCACGGTTGACGGGGATATCGACGTCTAAGAGGTCCTTATCCGCGACGGACGGACGGGCGATGTACGACATGCGTTTGAGGTAGGCGCACATTTCTTCGGCGGTTAGGTTGAGACCTGTGCAGGCGTTTATGTAGGAGACTTCGGCGGTTGTGCTGCGCGGGGTTAGGTCGGGGACTTCACGGGATTCGTGGTTATGCGGGGAGATGATTTTGACAGGTTCGACGCTGTGGTTTTGGGGGTGTAGGTTAGTATTCGATGTTTAAGTTGGGGATGGTGGGATTGGTGGGTGTAGTACGTGAAGGTGTCGTCGCAGTAGCCTGAGAACATGGCAACGAGAATGTGGCAGACGATTTCGGCCTTTGTTTTGTCGGTGGCGGTGATTTCGATGAAGACATTGCGGGTGTCGAGGGTGATCTTTGATAGCTCGCTGTTGATGATGGGAGGGAGGGAGCAGACGTTCCTGTCGGCGTCTAAGACGACTGGGTATACCGGCGAGTCTCTGATGATGTGTAGGAACTTGGCCAGGTGTCTGCTGGATTCATCTTTCTGCAGTAGACGTCAGTATCGCATGTAGTCGATTCATCCGGGGAAGGATGAGTTTAGTTACATCGTAATGCTCGAACAATTCGGTAGCATTCATCTCCTTGGCCTGGTTCAAGGCTACGAATTTGATATCCTGCGGCGGTAAGGCTTCGTATGTGAAAGGACCCTTGATCTTGTCGAGGTCGTGGGTACCCATGGAAACCAACGTCCTCTGACGACACAGATTCTGGTGAAGTTTGTCCTGCAGCGAGATGAAGGAGTCGTATCTGGCTTGGTCGAACTTGATACCGCGTAGAACGGCGGCAGAGATGTACTGTCGGACCTGGAGGGTGGATTCGTGGACGGTTATCTGTTGCAGCTCACCGCCTTCCGGGGCGACGACACGGTAGTTCGGGACGTCTTCTCTGCTGAGGAAGACATTGAGCATTTTGGAGATGCCTTCGATGCAAAGCATGTCATATCTGGGGTATCTCCGTTAGCTATTTCCCCCTTTCGTATACGTTTCAATATATTTGTATTCTATCTGAATTTTTTTCTGAATTTTTTTCTGAATTTTTTGTTCGAAGTTCTTGAGGGAGAGGTGAGTCTTGCCTGTTGGCAGGGATCTCGATCTTGAGCTCCGGAGGACGTTCGGTGCCATCTTTCTCTTTTCTATCTTGGTCGGTGGTCTAGATGGGAAGCTTATATAAGCATGCTGGTTTGAATTGGGTCACGGTGGAGGTTATATCGTACATCTTCGTCAAGCTCGATGCCTGGTAGACGGTTAGCGATGTTATACTACATCGGATATACACAGTGAGGCAGGGAAAAAAAACCTCAGGTACGTACCGAATTCGAAGCACAGCTCGTCGAACTCCTGGGTGGTGTATTCCCGGCCGAGGGACTTGAAGAGGTCGGCCTTGTTGACCGTTATGGTAGGCATTGTCGCGGATGTTCAGATGGTTGGTTGAAGGGAGTGAATCAATGGTCGACGGTTTGTGGATGTGAGTGGTATCGATAAGTGCGGTTGAGTCAGGACTGGGCTGGTCGGGGTGTGTGGTGTGGAGGGGTTGCAGCGAGCCCCGCCAAAAATTTGTCGCCGGGACCGTCTCAATTGCAGACTAGCAGAGGCATACGAATAGGCACTATGGGCACATCTCTACTGGCAAGACGAAAGCACGGGCATTGCACATTGCACAGACACTGTAGCACTATCGGTACCCGCTGAGAGGACCTGTGTGACGGCGTGTGCAGGTATACGGACAGGTCTGAAGGGTACCCCCAGCAGGCCGATATTGGTACTTGGTATTAGTACTGCTCTTACTTAATGGGAAACGCGACAGTGCCCCGCTCGCTTTTTAAAAATAACCAAGCTTCCAATAGGCACAGGCAGGACGGCATTGGATTTTATAGCCAGCCATTGGTATCGTAGCCTTTGCATGAACGAATATTGCGAAAAAAAAAAAAAAAATACAATGCCACGTTCTTTCGGGTTCTCGTCGAGCTGGCGTACGGCCGATGGGATGTGTATCACGGAGTACATAGAGCATACGCAATATCTGGTCACAGAGATGAAGCATCGAGATGTCAATATCGGTATATACCGAGTCAGCTGCAGGGCATAGTTCAGATTGTCCAATGTATCTTCTTGACCCCACTGATGTCAGGGCTTTGAGCAAGGATCGAGGATCTATGGGAAAGGGAATCCATCGTGAATACTTTAAGTATCCAAGTGAACGTATACGTATAAACCCGGTCGGGTCGAATATGGGGAGGGATCCTTCACATTGTCTCCGGCCATCGAGGGCAGAGTATACGTCGTAGAATGAGGTATCTCCGAGTTAAACGCTGTCATTTCTGATGAGTATCGTATCTTATATCACGGGTTTTACGCCCAGCAGCCTCGTCTGCCCAGAAAATCTAAACCAGTTCGAGACCGAAGAAGGACGTAAAAGCCAAGTCTCCAAAGGAGAATTTAGAAAGAGAGCAAAGATACTTTAGTCATCTCCTGAGAAAGGGATTGGGTAGAAAGAAAGAAAGAAAGAAAGAAAGAAAGAAAGAAAGAAAGAAAGAAGAGCCATCGGTCTCCCGCTGCCCCCCCGTTTTTGAGTGGAACCGCCGGACAACAAGAAAGCGAGTGGTTGTGGTGGTTACTTGGTTACTTGAGCTACAGAGCACCGGCCTGGGACCCGAGTTGACCTCACCCGCAACCCAGACAACAACCTCTTCCCTCGTTTCCTACTCCCCAGCACCGCAGCACCGCAGCACCGCAGCAAAGCCCCCTCCACCGTCACGAGCCTCTCTTCATCAACCTCTCCAGCCGCACACCCCCCAGTCCCCAAGCTCTCTGCTCCAGCTGCACATTCAGCATCAATACCATCCTGTACGTATCCATCACCACCGTCACCGTCATCGTCGTCACCGTTTCACCACCGCCGTCACTGTCCTGTCTCCGTCACTGTCCTCCCAAGCTTGCTGCTTCAGGTTGGCTCTGGTTCCATCTTCAAGATCTCTCCCACCCCCCCCCACAAACCTTCAATTCCATCTTAGAATCATCATCTGGCGCATCTCTGCTTCCTGATACACCATATTCATCATCATCTATCTGCTTTCTTTCGGTATCAATAAAGTTGCCATTGCTAACTCTCTCACCATGCCTTGGGAAGTTCAGACCGGTCCAAATCCTATTTCTTTCTACTACACCCCTGGCTGGGACTACGAAGACATCAGGGACGAAACTATGGAAGGCATGCAGTCTACCAGCGACGAGCTGTACCCCATCGCGGTTTTGATGGACGAATTGAAGGTCGGCTGATGCTCATCGCATTCACTCGCTCACTTACCCGCTGGCGAAGGAGAATTAAACCCCATCCTGACTAACTCACCGTTCCCGTCCACCTTGTAGCACGATGATGTCCTGCTTCGATTGAATGCTATCCGTCGATTATCCACAATCGCTCTCGCGCTGGGGGCCGAAAGAACAAGAGACGAACTCATTCCTTTCCTGGACGGTATTTCTCCCGTACAAAATCTCATCAATATAGCTGCGAATCGTGCAAACTGATCTGGGGCGGTTTTTTTTTCTTCAACACTATAGAGTCCGTGGAGGATGAGGACGAAGTTTTGACGGCTTTGAGCGACGAGCTTGGAGGGTTTGTGGAATACGTTGGAGGTCCGGAATCCGGTCACGTCTTGCTATCTCCCCTCGAAAACCTCGCAGCTATCGAAGAACCCCTCGTTCGCGACAAGGTACGGATCTACGGACTGCAATTTGATATTCCTAGACAAGGTGGAAAGGGAGAGGGGGAGGGAGCGAAAGGAGCGAGTACCAGCTAACTGCATCTTCCCGAAAGGCTGTCGAATCCCTGAACCGAATCTGCGCCGAACTCTCACAAGAACAAGTCGAAACTTATTTCATCCCTCTCATCATCCGTCTTTCGAAGGCAGACTGGTTCACCTCGAAAGTCTCAGCCACCGGCCTCTACAGCGCCGCCTACGACAAAGCCACCCCTCCCTCCCAGGAAAGCCTCAGAGCCCAATTCAGTCAGCTTGTTCACGATGATACGCCAATGGTTAGAAGAGCTTCCGCAACGGCCTTGGCCAAGTTTACCAAGCACATGACTGCTGAGATTGTCGTCGCGGATATCCTTTCTCTGTTCCAACATCTCGCACAGGATGACCAGGATAGTGTCCGTTTGTTGACTGTCGAGATCCTCATCTCTGTCGCCGAGGTCATCCCGCAGGATCAACAGGCCAGCCACACTATTCTTCTCACTACTTTGCGTAACCTCATTGGAGATAAGAGTTGGAGGGTTAGATACATGGTGGCTGATCGCTTTGAGAAGCTCGCCAAGGCCGTCGGTGACGAAGTTGTTAGACGGGATCTCGTTCCCGCCTTCGTCAAACTTCTTAAGGACACGGAGGCTGAGGTTCGCACTGCCATTGCTGGGCAAATACCCGGTACGTTTGATACTGCCTCCTATTCTCCCTCTGTTTTGTTGTTCTAACCTTGCAATGCATAGGCTTTTGTGGGCTCCTCGATCGAGAGACCTTGTTAAATGAAATCATGACCAGTGTTGAGGATCTTGTTACGGACTCGTCCCAGCACGTTAGGGCTGCTTTGGGTACTCAGATCAGCGGGCTCGCCCCGATCCTTGGGAAAGAAGAGTATGGAGAAATCGCCAGGCCTCTCTTTTTTATATGATTCAGGATCTAACTCGCGTTCTAGGACAATTGCCCATCTTTTACCCATGTTTTTGCAGATGCTTAAGGATGAGTTCCCTGACGTTAGACTGCATATCATTTCCAAACTCGAGCTTGTTAACGAAGGTAAGCTTGGTCTCCTAGAAATTCCCGGGGTTCCCGCTAACTTTTCTTCGCAGTCATCGGTATCGAGCTTCTCTCTCAATCACTTCTACCAGCCATTGTTCAACTCGCGGAGGATAAGCAATGGCGCGTCCGTCTCGCCATCATTGAGTACATTCCCTTGCTCGCTTCGCAGTTGGGTGTCGAGTTCTTCGACGAGAAGCTTGGTGGGCTTTGCATGGGATGGCTCGGCGACACAGTCTTCTCTATCCGGGAGGCAGCCACGCTGAACCTCAAGAAGCTTACTGAAGTCTTCGGCGTCGAATGGGCCAAGAACACGATAATACCGAAGGTCATGAACATGGGTACTCATCCCAACTACCTCTACAGAATGACCACCTGTTTTGCCATCAGCGTAAGTTTGGACCCCCTTTTTTGGCTCGCTCGGTAAGCGTTTCTCGCTAATCTCGTCTCCAGACATTGGCGCCCGTTGTTTCACTTTCTGTGATCCAAGAGAACATTCTTCCCGTCATTACCGGTCTTGTTGAAGATCCCATCCCCAATATCCGCTTCAACGTAGCCAAATCATACGGTGCTCTCCTTGATGTCCTCCGAAGCCTCCCAGAGGACGGTGGCCCACTGCCCAACGGCGGCGCGATTGCCCCGGTTGGAACAGATCCGTCACCGGCCGCTCTCGAGGTTATTCAGAAGGACGTCGCTCCGCAATTGGAAAAGCTACAGTCAGATGAGGATATCGACGTCAGATACTTTGCAAGTCAAGCGGCTGCGAAGCTGCCCGACGCTATGCACACCAGCCCGTAGAAAAGATACATTTTTCTGGCTTCCTTTTTGGAAGAAGGGTTTAATCTCCGAAGAACAAAAAAACGAAAAAGCGAAAAGGAAAAATGATTTCTTTGATGACCTTGTTGACTATCCCCCGTCTACTTTTCCATCTTTATTTTTTTCTTATTTTAGAATACGAGCCCTCCCTGTTCTGTACTGCGACCCTCAGCTCCCTCGATCGTATCGATCAAACCCGCCTTCTTGTGGATAGCTCAGATAGTATGCTTAGCTAGATGCCTGGATATAGCTTCCTTGACGAATGAGACGGTATTTTCGAATAATCACCCCGGCCTGTTCTTCGTGCTATCATGATTTCATTTTAGCCTGTCGGTCGTTGATAGCGAGCCGTTTTATAGTGGCACTCGTGATAAGGCGTAGACAAAGAAGCGCGAAACCCAAAACACCCCCACCACGCGACTTTTGCTTTGTTTCCCACAACTTCTCCACAACCACCACCACGCAGCCTGTTGGCTACCAATTCGGACTATCAATAAGGCAGATAGATATATCAGTCGACAGAAGTTCGGGAAGCATTGACCGGGTTTTACAGGAGCTTCTAAGGCTAATAGTGTTGGGCGCGCGAGCTTACCAGGATCGCCTCCAAAGCTTAAGCTCTCTTCTAGCTCCGCCAAAACTACACCTTCAGATTCTCTTCACCATCTCGACTGATTCGCCTCTCGGACTACATCCCCCTGCTTCCGTAAAGAAGACACCTTTCTTCTTCTTCTTCTCAAATTTCTTCATTTCGGGTTCGGGTTCTACATCACATATACCGCTATGGTCAGAACACAGCTGGAAAATACGAGGAAACGACCTCGGAAGGTAAGAAAGACCTTGCATAGGTTATCCCGTGAAGGGTTTATGGGAATTCCCCTAGTTTTTTCTCTCTCCATTGTTGTCTAACCTTGTCTCCATCTATATAGTCTCAACGGGAGCCTACGAGGGAACCTACGCCCGAAGAGGAGGAAGAAGAACAGGAGGAAGAGGAGGAGGAAGAAGAAGAACCTCCACCACCACGTCGTCGCCGTCTCCAGACCTACGGCAAACAACCAGTCTCAAGACGACGTTCGAGACCTCCACTCCCCGAGCCACCGCAACAAGACGAGGAAGACGAGGAGGAAGAGGCAGACGCAAACGATGAAAATGCCCTCCGGGCTCGTCGACGTGGGAAAAAGCCCCAGAGACGTCGACGAAGAGATGACGATGATGATTCCGACGAGGACCAACCGCAGCAGGAAGAAGAAGAGGAAAATGAGGACGGCGGTAGAGGCGGTGGGAAGGGTATCAACCCCGTCAGTAAACTAGTGAGACTGGCATTGGCGATGGAATATCAAAAGAAACCGATAAGACGGCAGGATATTACTGAGAAAGGTGTGTATACATCCTTACAACCACAAGTTACGCTGTTCACGAGAAACGAGATACTAATAGAAAGTACAAAATAAATAGTCCTCGGCGCCCAATTCAAAAGCGACTTCAAAACGGTCTTCGCAGAAGCCCAAGAAGCACTATCCCTCGTCTTCGGCTTCGAAATGGTCGAACTCCCACCCGTCACCGAGAAAATCTCACTAGCCCAGCAAAGACGACAAGCCGCCGCAGACGCCCAACGAGGAGACACCGGCGCAGCTACTGGAGACCCAGGAGCACCAGGAGCACCGGGAGACAAGAAGAAAAAAAAGGACACAACCGGCAGCAAAAGCTGGCAATTAGTCTCCATCCTACCCCAAAAATACCGTCTCCCGCTGCTGATTAGCCCCCAGCTTCCGGACGACCAAACAACCCTGGGTATAGGCAGCGCCATAGTAGCGTTAGTATACCTCTCCAACCGCAGCATAAGCGAAACACTCCTCAGACGTCACCTGCGCAAATTCGGGGTCGACGATCGTATTCCCGTGGAAGGTAACAGGGAGAACGGGAAGATGGAGAATATCATGAATAGGTTGGTTAGGGAAGGGTATTTGGTTAAATTGAAGGATGAGGTTCCACCTGGTCAGGAGCAGACGCATACGTTTGTGCCGGGTCCCAGGGCGAAGTTGGAGCTTGGAAGGGGTGGGGTGACGCAGTATGTTAAGAAGATATATGAAAGTGTGGATGGGCAGTTAGATGAAGGGTTTGAGAGGAGGATTAATAGGGCTATCGGAAAGGAAGAAGGGCAGGGAGGGAAGACCGGTGAGGGAGGGAGAGGAGGGGGTGAAGTTGAAGAGACGGAGGAGGGCGGAGGGCGAGCAAGAGGTGCTGCGAAGGGTGGTAAAGGCGGTGGGAAAGGAAGAGGCGGCGGTAGAGGGGGGGGAAGACGAAGAAACGACAGCGAGGAGGAAGAGGAAGAAGCTTCTGACGACGAAAGCGAGTGATTCCCTCGCCGCCTTGTTGTGATTACACCACACGCCGTTTCTATGTTTCTTATTCCTAAACTAATTTAGACCCACTATAGCATTACGAGGCGTTCTCTTTTCTACTATTTGGCAAGCGTGGAGGTAATGCATATTGGCCATGAAATTAGAAGTCAACTCCCAGATTTCAGATTGCTCTAATTCTAGAATGATCATTCAAACCGGGTATCAATGGCCAATAGCTTTATATTCACGGGCAACTACAGGGTGAGGGTTTTTTCCGGAGAGGGTAGGGGGTACTCTTGAGGCCGGCCGCCGTGGGAGGTATATAATATACATTAAGGAATGAACAAGGAGCATATCAATCAGGTATACTGGGCCGCCGCCTGTATTCATGTCCATGAGAAGAGTATATGTAAATATATATAGTATCAGAGGAGGAGAATCGAGAAGCAGGAAGAGGAGCAGGCTCTCCGAAGTTTGTCAAAAAGGCCAATCGCAAAGAAATAGATTTTTTAGAGAAGATAAAAAGGGAATCCGTTAAAAAAAACCAAAGACTACAGAACTCTCAAAAACAAAAAAAAAGTTGGAATGCTTTTTCCAAAGAAAGATTTTTCCGCTAGACCTGCTACAAGTAATACAAATCGATAAGGAAAACGTATGCAGACAAAAAAGACTCGTGATGCTTTCAAACAGGAAAGGTAATGATGTTTCCAGGAAACGAAAGGAACGAGCGGAGAATGGAAGTACCGACGCTTGATTCCCTCCTCTTTCCTAAAGGCAGTCCGTCTGTGAATATTCTAGACCAAGGAAATAAAAGGATATAAGGAACAGGGAAGATACACAAAGAAAAGAATGGGATTAAAATATGTATGAATCGGAGTGTCAGCCAAAAAAAGCTAGAGATTTACTCCCCAATCTCTAATAAGGAGGGCGGAACCCTCCAGCACTCAATGAGCTGCCACTTCGCTGCCTACCGCCACTCGTCGTCTGTGGCGCCTTGCCTCTCACGCTTCCAATACCACTAAGGAGGCTCTTGACATCGACGCCGCTAGTCGAAGACTGACCGCCTGGTGATCCACCCTGCTGGATCCTCACAACCCCGGGTGTTGGGCTACCGGCATTGCTGCTGAGGAGGCTACCAACTGGCGTTGCTACCCCGCTACGATTGTTGGTCGCACTGAGGCTTCTGGGTGGTCCGGTGGCGGCTAATGTTGGGCTAGCCGACGGTTCAGGAGTTCGTCTGATTTCTCCAGCTAGCTTGGCGCTTGGTGGAGAGTACTGGGATGTGGTGCCAGTCTCCCACCAGGCTTTCTGCGGGGGACCACCAGACGATAGCATCAGCTCGATCTGCGGGGCACCTGTGGGGCTGGTTGTGGCAGTAGCTTCCTTTGGAGGGGTGCTTGGCGCGCCCTCGTCCCAGAAGGAGAAGGAGGAGAGGCCGTCGTCCTTTTTCGGAGCTGCGGCATCCCCATTCTCCGTTATAGCTGGAATTTGGCCCGGAGTCGACGGAGCAGGCGGGGTTAACGGGGTTAGCGGGTATTCACCAGGCATGTGAACTTGGAGCTGTGGCTGGAAGAAACCGGGAAGTGGTGGTACAGGTGGTTTATCCTCTTCCACATCGGAACCGGGTATCGGGCTAGAACCTTTCCTTTCTGAGCTTCGGTTTCTGGTGCTGTTCTTACGCTTTGCAACACCGGACGGGGGGATTGGGCTCTCCTTCCCTGCGTGGGTGCTATTGTCATCTGAGGAGCTGCCAATGTAGCTGCCAACGTCCATCATGCTTTCGCTGCTATCGCTCTGGCCTCCAAGGCTGCCCCTGTTGAACTTGACGTTTCCGTTTTGAGTCGTTGGGCGGCTTGCGCCGGGGCGCGAGACACCTGTAAGGACCAACTTCAGCTCGTTGGCCCTCAGCGTGCTTTCTCTGCTGCTGCTGGTCCTGGTTGCGGAAACGTTGGTATTGGATCGATTGGCTCTACCGAACCGTTCCTCCTGTCCAGCTTTGAACTTCTCCAGATTTCCGGTAGGAGGACGGCTTGAAGGACGACTTGGGCTACGATGATGTGTATCCTTTCCAGATGTGTGTGTGCTCCTTCGATCGCCATTGATGGGTAAAAAGCTCCTGATCGTAGTATTGGTAGCATTTGTGCCGCCTAATCCAGCACGGCTCTCCGCCAGGCTCGTCTGCCGGCTTGAGTGGGCTTCAATGCTTGCCATCACTGTCTCTTTGCTCCAAGTCGCGCCATCCATGAACATCTCCCTCAACTTAGCCGGGAATTCAGCCCCACTCTCCGTCGCGATTGCGTGCATCACAAGCTCAGTGATATCCATGTAATCTTCCCTAGGAAGGAGCACCCCTTCCGCTAGAGTCTCAGGATACGCGTGTTTTTCATCAAATGAATCGACGATCTGGTCCTCCTCGCGCGGCACTTTGAGAGGAACAAACCACTTCCCGGATTTCTGCCTGTCGTTTATCATGTCGAGTGTATCCTGGCGGAGAGGTTCGATGGCCCATGTATCTGATATCGAGTAAATATATGCTAACACCAAACTCTTGATAGCAATCTTTTCCTTCGCGCTTCCTAGCCCGCTAGCCTCCTCGTCGAGACGGTAAATCATCGGCAATCCAGAAAGAATCGCTGGCAATCCCATCTTCCGCACAAGGAGATCAAGGAGCTTATAAACCCCGACGACATCGACTGCCCTCCCTGCATGAGCTAGAATGGTCTCGAACGTTGAAACATGCAGGAGTTTAAGGAAAGAGCTGTTGACGAGCTTCATTGCCCGGTGCGTGAGGCTGAGGCTGTTGACTTCGATGAGTGCGGTACCGATATCACTGGTGGTATTGGGTCTGTCCATCTCTACGGAAAAGTAGGTCGAGATGCTATCCACATAGGCCTTCCGCACGCCCGTCTCCTCCTCACGAAGCAACCAATGTGTTCCCTCCCAGACGCTAAGCGGGACCGTATTTCGTCCGATGGATTGAGCGGAAGTCCGTTGGTTGGCGACGTTCAAGAGATCACGTACGGACTTTAAGGCTACAGCACGTGCGGTATCGAAGCTGAAGAAATCATCCACGTGAGGCTGTTCCGTAACATTAGGAACGGCGCCAGCGACTGCTGGGTCTGTGGTGAGAGGGGCTGAAGGAGATGGCTTCAGCCTGAGCAAGACTTCGCCAGCGACATCCGAGATCTGGTCCGTATAATAAATATGGGTTCCGAGATCCGCGATACATTTTCGGAGCTTGTGAAGGAGGTCCTTGCGGGTTGAGGATGGGGATTTGACAACTTCGGTGATAGTGGCGGTGATGGCGAATATAGCGGCGGTGGTGAGAGACGGGGTGGCAGTTGGGGGCGGCTTCTCGGCGGCCTTCGGGGAACTGGGGGGTGACGGTTTTGTCTCTAGTTGCAGGAGCTGGAGGATTTTCGCGATTATGGAGACGAGGACATCCATGACACTCAGCCCGACGAGGTTTACCGTGGAAGATAGGAGCCATGAGATTAGTTGCGCATATATGAGCTGTTTGTGCAACTCGGCTTCTGCCATGGGGCAAGCGACGAGGGTCTCGAGGATTTCCACGAGGATGAGGAATCGCGACTGCGTGGGAGCCCATTTGGCGACCATTTCTATGAGACTTGTGGTCCACCCTTCCACAACGTTGGTCCGTGAGGTGATGTATTGGAGGATAGCGCGTGTAGCTGATCGGGTCTGCGCGAGATTGTTGACCTCAAAGATCGCCTTGAGGCTCTGTAACGCTAGTAGCTCGATATCCTGCTGGTCCAATTTGTCGGCGTCAGCGGCAGTGTTGGCCATGGCTCCATCGATAGTTCCAATCGATGTCCGGGGCAAGCCGGGTGCATTGTTGCCCTTCTCCTCGTTTGTTTCGATGGTTGTGATCAGATACTGCATCTCGTCGAGATGTTCGTCTTCCTCGGAATACACGTTATGAAGTATGACCGGAATTACGATTGCCAGTTGCTGTTTCGCATTGGCCGAGGATAGAGCCTCTGACGAGCAGACACTCCGGACCGCCTTCAAGCCCGCCAATCTCCATCGCAGCTCTTGACCAGCGAGGGGGTTCGAAGCTAGGCCGGCGTAAAGTCGGATCACCTCCTCGAACAATCTCACATAAATCTCGTCGGATCCCAGGTTGGCGCCGTCATGGTGAGAGCAGAAAGCATCCCAGCACGGCAGCGTCTCCTCGATAAGCGCTATATCCTTGGCTGTTATCACGTTCTTAACGATAGTGAGGATATTCCAAGCGTAGAGGTTGAGGTCCCGAGGGCATTTTTCGATCAAAGCACGGCAGATTTCGAGTGTTACCTGAACGTTCCTACAAAGCATCACACCTACGTCAGCAAGGGGAGTTCCGTCCATGCCGAAATGGGGAATAGTGAGAGAAATTACCCTGTTCGCCGTTTATAGACGTCGCGGATGGTTCGGCGTTCGAGAAAGCTGCCGACTTTCTGTAACTTGCTCCGCCGGGTCGAGACATAGTATAGAAGATACGATAGCTCGGAGCCATTAGGCTTGATCTCGACGGCGTTTTTCTGGAATTTGGGGTAGGTTTTGAGAATAAGGATCTGGTGCTTCGGGCGACACATATTCGGAACGGGGACATCCATGTACGCCGACATCCCTGATCACAAAGAAGGAGAAAGATGGGAAGGGGAGAGGGAGAACCGAAAGGATAAGAGAGTTCGGTGGTGAAGCCGTCGAGCTTGCTACCGAGAAGGTACAGCCATAGATTGCAGCAAGTCGTCGACGAAACGCGTGCTGAAGAAGTGGCGGCGGATGTTGGGCGGAGGGAATCTGGTCGGATGACGTCCCGCAGCACCCGGAGCAGGTGATTACGGAGGGAGAACGAGTCCCAACAAAAAAAACAATTGGCCGGACGGATAGCGATGGATGACCGTCGATGGGAAACGGCGATGCGATGGGTTAGAGAATGAAGGGAGGAAGGGAGAAGGGGGAGAGTGGAGAGACGATGGTTCGAGGGGGCAGCGGAGAGGAAGAAAAGATGGAAAAGATGAGGCTGAAGCAAAAGCCAAAGAGATGTTCGGCCAGGTCGAATTCAAAGTGATGGTGTGGCCGTTTAATTAAAGAAAAGTGCCAGCCCGCAACGGCAATTTTACTTTGCCAGCACACCAAACATCAGTCACGGCGACAAGTTTAGCAGCAACTGTGATTGCAACTGCTTCGATCCGTCCGACGGGGACGTGGCCGGAAACGTGGACACGGCGCGGCATGGCACACTGCGATGCATGCTGCCATGTGCCGCGCTGTGCAGAGGAAGAGCAGATTATAGCAGAGCAATGCATCCTCGAGCAGAGCATCCTCGAGCAGAGCGGGCGAAGGGAGTCTGACATGTTCGACTTCGACTCTCACTGGCATTGTCACCGACGGTCCACTGTTATCGACTCACCCGCTGCGGCGGCAGGGATGCTGGATTACTTGACCGCTCCCGGGAGGTGTCAAGGCTCCCCAGGCATGGCATGCGACCCGAATCTTGGATGAATTGCAATGAATGGATTGATCCTTCGATCGATTGAACCTATGCATACACACTCGACATTGCTTCGACTCGGGCACTCGAATAAAATGCGAGCAGGCGAAGGGATATCGTTATGCACTCGTGGCCACGACCATGGCGGGGGAATCCCACGCAATCCCCGACGCCGATATCTTCCCCTCATTGCGTCCATTCCTTCCGGATCCATCTTCCTTATGATCCAGGCCAGGTACGTTCTTGGTCGTCGCACATACCTGCCCGTCATAGCTACATGGACATAAGCATTCACGTGTATATGTACCTCGATGACTTACATTACATGCCAGGTCACATACGTTCCCGTTAACATTGACAGGTTTCTGGTGGTTACTCCGCACCGTACCTTGATTGGAAAAAGGTGGCGGCGGTCTAAGCTCTCCGTTCCGAGGGCAGCCGGAGGACCCAGCTCGCCGTGCCCTGCTTTAGCCTGCTGATAGGCTTTCCCTATCCATGGCTCGTCTCTGCCTGCCGCATTTCTTCAGATAATGCATTTTACTAACGATTGTGGCATTTTTCACCGTCAACGCATTGAATCAATTTTATACTTTTTGTAGCCGGGCATACATGCATGTTAAGGAGAATTAAAGAGAGGGGAATTTAAAGAACAGGGAAAGGGCGGAGGGCCCGATCAATCACCGCTGTCCCGCAGCGCATCGCTCCTGGCCGCCGTCAGTCGGCTGACTTCCTGCCAAACTCTCAGCCAATCCAGTCCGCCGGAAGGCCCCTTTAAATATCTAGGTTCCCGTTTGAAGAAATCCGACAGCCATCGAAACGTAGAGGTATCTTCCCGGAGTAGTCGGTGAAAGACCACCAACTCTTCCTGGCCGAATCCGACCACAGCCGGGAAGACTATTGCTGTGGACTGTATTGCTGTCCCCGTATCTGCAGAGGTTCGAGCGCTTCCACACCCCACTCCCGCGCTAAGTTTGAACAATAACTGGTTCCAGAATTCACGGTTTGAATAGCACGATGCCTTCAGTATATACTCCTGGTGGCCCTTCAATTCCCGTGTTACCCTCCCATCCCTGTCCTGGAGGGCTTTCCTATTCCCACTCATCGCCTCGCTTTCAAAGAGATACTCCCGGATTACTTCCACAGTATCGTAGTTCAGTCTCTTTCTGAGATATGGAGCCAGGGTACAGTCGAAACGCCGTATATTTTCCAGATCATCGATCCACACTTGCAGCACTACTATCAATGCTGCCATCAATCGAGGGCCCGGCATCGGTGACCAACATATCCATTGTCGTAGATCGTCGAGGACGTTGCATCCTGTTTCTGCTCCATCCATGACGGTTTGTGCCTCCATATGGAACCGCTGCAGCCCCATGTCAAAGTCACTGTCGCTCTGGTCGTTTTCGTTCCTCCAGGACGCCATCCGACGCTCAATCGATAGGAGGTTGTAACACTTCCTGTCGGCCCCGATCTTGAGAAAAGCCGGCACATAGACCAGCGGTGAGGCGATTCGAAAACTAGCGAGCATTCGCATCTGCTCGGTTGCTAATGTGAGAGCTGCATACGTATTCTGCTTGATGCAAATATTGATCAAGCTATTTCGCAGAGCGCGCTCCAACTGCTGGACTGTCCCATGTTGATTAAGCACTAGGTCTAGATCATCGATCGGAATTAGTTTCTGGATAGGGCTGTCCATTGATAGAACGTCGTTCGGCGGGAGCGCTTCGCATTGCTGCACGGCATTCATGCGCTCCCGTATTCCGGTACAGAGACGAAGATGTCGGGCTGAATCCTGGGTTTCGTGGATTCGACTGCAGTATTGAGCCGTAGAGCATCTCCAGCAGTTAAAGAGGTTTGCTGTGCTATCGCAGATTTGGCATGACGGTTGGAGCTGTTTGACGGCCATACTTGCCGTAAGGTCTTACGGGCGGGCAACCGACCTCAAAGATATTCGCAAGCCAGATGGTCGCAAAATTGACGCTTGCTAAACCGCTGCACATACGGTAGCGAGGGAGGTAATAGTGATTTAGCTATGGAGCTAGGTATAGCCGGGTGTTTCCTATATCTAGTGGGGATTTGCTTAGTACAGTCACTACCCGCCTGTGAGGGTTATGGGTTTATATACTATGACCGGGTCAGCCTCTATTCGGCCTTAAGGATCCACGGACCCCTCCACATGCATACGTACTCCCAGAGACTTCGAACATATGTGGAGAATATTAATACCTGTGTGCGGCGGTGCAGTGCCGCCGACTCGTGGCTTTGAATTGGCAGCAGCTAGCTGTTCTAGCCGTATCCTAGGATTCTGAGGTAGGCACACCTCTATCGTCTAGTAGGATCGGGCCGGTCGGAAATATCCCTATGCCTGCAGCCTTACCGTGCTAGCGATCGATGCGAATGTTCGGATCAAATCCCAACCAGACCCTCTCTTGATCAAGTACTTTGGGAATCAGACGGCAATTGCATTGATTGCAAGGCTGAAGAGAACACGCCGGCTCAAAACAACACTGCGTTGGACGTGGTAGCGCCAAGACCTTCGCCTCGATTGCCGCTTTGGGACGACTGCGATTTTTTGAAATTCTTGTGCGACAGTCCGACTTCTTCGACTTCAACTTCCAACTTTAAATAACCGCCAAATCGACCTCTTACTCACTGCTCCTCCCGTATCTCCTCGGTACCTTTCTGAGAGTGGCCTGGGATCACTCGAATATATATAAGAAAAACCGTACTGACAAAGGGAGCCTGCGCACGACCTGCTGCAGATGTTAGAGTAACCCCGGCTAGTTATGCCCCTCCGCTGTCCCGCTGGAGCGACCCGAGCAGCTCCATTCCTCTCCTACACTTCGTCGCTCTCGTCTCGCCGGATACCCCTTCGAATATGCTCCTCATGTCGACCCGGCTTTCGCTCCGTGGGTTGTCGACGCTGTCGAATCGCCGGCGACCCGTTTCCCTTCGATACCAGCTGCTCACAGATAACCTCCCGTCGAAACTTCGAACTCGCGGACATGGCTTCCCAGACTTCGTCAAATCGGCGGCCTGTTACGCTACAAGTTCTGTGGTACACCAGACTACCGGTCCTCGAGGTCCTACCCTGTCTAGCAAGGGCAATGATGCACTCACTCCTAGGCTCGTCATCCTTAGCACGCCTACGGCACGTCGCAGCGTCGATCCTCTGGACCTTAACCCCGTGGATAGGGATCAACTTGACGGTCTCACACGGGCTCTACAGACGTTCGAATTCAAAGTTGCGGAGGCAGAGGTTCCGAATGAGATCCAACTTTTCAAACCGGAAAGTCTCCGGGTGTCTCAGTCGAGATTTGAGCAGGTGCTCAAGGACCTTGATGCTGCATTCTTAGTACCTCAGGTGAAAGACTATCTCGGGACGGCGAACTTAGATATCGCTGGAGGAGTAAAGAAACTTCGGAAGAAGCAAGCCCTTAATCTAGTCATGCGAGAGGTCTGGGGGGTCCAGATAGACGAGGAAATTGCAGCGGAGATGGACGTTGTCAGGGAGACGGAGCTCAAATTCGAGAGAATGCATCTGTTCTTCATGATGATGGAGGGTAATTACTCAGCCTCTTCTTTTTCCTCCCTTGGTCGTCGAAACAGAAGCTCTAACAACCCTTGCTCACAGGTGGAGATATGCTTCAGAAGCTCGCAAGCCGCAATCGTACCCGTATTATCCTTAATTCGAGTGCCAATACCGTTGCTCTCACGGGTACAAAGGCTAGGATTGAACGTGTAGAAAAACACCTACGGGAGCTGCCCAAACGACTCGTCCAAACAGAGGTCGATATATCCGCACTTTTGAGAGTCGGCAAGGTCACGGAAACATACATCCCCAGCATTTCAAGACTTACGTCTGTCTTCTTGGACATCAAAGACGACAAGGTAGCACTTCCCCTCTTCGTTATGGGATTTATTGAGTGGCTAACGTGTACTCGTTCAGTTGACGTTACATGGTGTGCTCCCGTATGGGCCACGAGATATCTTGGATGCAAAACGTCTGATGTTCAACTCAACCGACCTTCATTTCCGGCAAATATACAGTCTACTCGGTGAGACCAAACTTACGGCTTCGCTGACAGGTGCTCTGTATCCGGTCTCTGAGGATCAAACTCTACAATGGATGTATCGTGGCCGAGGGTGGTGCCGTTGGCGTGGTATCCGCAGTCCGAAGTCCGGAACAACTGAACAAGATAGCGGAGACGAGTTTTCGGTATCCGCTCCTTCGCAACTGGTAAACCCTGCGCGGGGCGATAAGGTGGGATACAATGATATCAGGTCACTTCTCGACCCCTTACCTGCCTCGTCGGCAACATCAGCAGCTGGGCATGATGCCAGTGCCCCAGAAGCCACCGATACCGCTAAAATAATAGGGACCCCTACATCCATCGAAACATCTACGGGGGAGAATATCACGACCACGGAAGAGTCACTGGAGTCTACTCCACCTGCCGCGACGACCTCCAACATCCCGCCCGGCGCTGAAATACAAACTACCTACCGCGCAGTTCTCGGCCAAATCCTCCACTCCTCACCGACGCTCCCCCAAACCCGCGAACCAAAGTCTCTCAGCGACCTCTTCGCCTCAAACCCTTCCCAAGTGCTTTGCAATTCTGTTCCAAAAGTCCTCGACTTCCTCTCAACCCTCAACCCTGTCACATACAAATACGACTTCAAGATCCTACTAAAGTTCTCACCGTCACCGTGGCGACACCCCAAGAATTTTGAACACCTTCCACCGATCGAAATGGAGTTACAGATCAAACCGGATACAAACCAGCTTCTGGCTTTGAAAGTCGCAGCGGTGGAGAGCCATAGCCTTGTCGACGTTTTGATGCCGAGGAATACATGCGATCTGAGATTCGTGAAACGAACTCTGGCGAGGGTTGAGGGGAAGACGAAGAAAATCAAGCAATATATCAAAACCGCAAAACTGGACGTTTTGGGCGAAGATAGATTGGAGGCTGGGGAAGAGCTAGAGTTTGAATTACCGCGGTGGATGGTCATGGAGGCTGATAAAGTTGCGCCTGAGAGAGATTGGAAGAAGGAGAGGCCCGACACAGGTATGGAATTTGATGGTGTAGCGTTTTCCACGCAGGACGAGGTCAAGTCGGATCCTGTACCGCTTACGCCTGATGATCTTCTTGAACCTGTTCCGGTCAATTACTTCTTTACGGGTCTCGAAACTCGCTCTTCGACTACATTCGACTTTGATGGCTCGCCGTTGGTGTACACCAAAGTCGAGGCAGGTGCATCCGGTGGCAGTTATGACGAAGTGGTACTCGAATGCCAAAAAGATGAGATCGAATACCTTACACCGCTGGAGCAGGAGAATTTAGGTAGGGAGGAGGAGATACAAGAGGAGAAAAGGAAGGAGGCTGAGGCACAGAAGTTACTGGAGTTTGAGGCGGCGGAGAGGGAAAGGATAGAGAAGGATCTCATCGCTAGGGCCCAATATCAAATTGTTGATGTGAAGGATCCGGTGTTTGAAACAGGTGATGAGGCTTCTAGAAAACGGGAGAGGATAGCGCGGCAGAGAGAACGGGAGAGGCTAAGAAAGCTTGAAGCGCAAGGGAGTGGTCTGATAAGTTCTGGGGGAGTTGGAGAAGAAGAAGACGTTGATGAAGAGGAAGAGGAAGAGGAAGAAGGCTTAGTTGAGCCTGGGTTGGAGGCTGAGTCTGTAGACGGATCAGAAGTAGAAAAAGTGGAGACTAAGTCTATAGACGACTTGGAAATAGAAGGAGCAGAAGCCGAGGAAACCCTGGACGTCGATTCAGAAGATCCAGATGCCGAATTTTCGGATTTGATGGCAGAGGAAGAAGGTACCGAGGAAGCACTAAACGAAGAAGAACTCAGCGAGGAAGACGACCTGGGTTTCCTTTACGGAGAAGAAGAATCAAAGTCGCTACTAGAGACGCTACGGCCTAATGATCAGCCCTCCGTTGAAGAAACTCCTATCGCCGCGCCAGTCGGGGAACCGAAAGGAGATGATGAAGAATCAAACATCATATCCGACGCAGTCTTCCAGCGGTTCGTCCACACCGCCAGGAGATTGGTCGAAGCCGTCGAGAACACTGAGTCAGATCATGAGCGGGTCAAGCCCAAGAAGCTATAAACAGAGACTTCCTAGAAGCTCTGCATATGGGGGCCTTAATTGTACTATATATAAATATGGCGGTTCTTCTTCCTTTGTAAATATTTTGGTGTAATATACTTAGATTCTGTGATGTGAATAAAAGCATTTGAAGATTACAAGTATGTATAGCTGGAGTATAAGATTTCCCGACGTCTACTGCCTAAGACGGGGTGAATGTATTATAGAACCTTATATAGTATTGATTACCTAAGAAATATCATATGACATTGCAAAGGAACAGCTTATGAACAAACCCGGCCCTTGGAAGGAGGGCAGTCTAATTAACTCCATCTGCTTTTTTGTAATCAGCCACCGGGCACGATGCACGTCGAAGGCGAACAAAAATAGAACTTCAAACGAGAAAAAGAACAAAGAAAGAAAGAAATCTAATCGCTATCATCACTGAAAAAGTTTCCAGTCATCCACTTCGGCCGCGAGGATTGTCCTCTATTCGCGGCACCACTACCGCTGCCAGAGTCGCCTCCCATCCATTTAGGTTTTTTGGTGAACGCATCTCCGATATCGTTCATCCATTTGGGCCGCCCTCCTTCACCACTATCGGTCGCTGTATCAATCGTGTTCTTGACACGATGGAAAAACGCCCCAATAGCCGATTCTTCCTCTTCCTCTTCATCTTCATCGTCGATTCTTCGATTCGAAGGTCGATAAGGTTGTCTCGTTGGCAGTGTTGAGGATGAAGCGGGCTGCTGTGGCGAGCTGGGTCGGGGGCTTCCGGTAAGCAGTCTTGACGGCGACAGGTATCTCGATGATAGAGGAGTATCTTCTCTCTCCACACCGAGTAATCCACTGTTGCTATCCGCGCCTGCACCAGGTACCGTTCTGCTCCTCCACCTCTCCGCAGACGCAGCGCCCGCCGCAGTGCTCGGGATATCACCAATTTCTCGCTCAATCAAATCTCTCCCATACCTCCAGCCCCCGCCTAATGCCAGCTCGTCCTCCTCATCTTCCTCTAACACGCCGCCTCCGAAGCCAAACCACCCCTTAACCTTCCCGTAGAACCCAAATAACGTGAAACAAACAGGAATCAACACCAATATCGGAAACCACTCCGAAAACCCTTGCCCAATCCTCGTCAAATTGATTGATCGCCCAAAGAAGTCATAAAACACGCTTTCCTTCACCATCCCACTCGGCAAGAAATTTGTAAAATTGTAACTGAGCGGCACCGTAAGCCTGCAAGCGTAACTGGCATAGAAGCAGGCCGAGCTGCCGCTTGTTCTCCGTCGGACCAGAGCATATCCTCCCCACACTTTTACCGTCCGCATCGTGCTATAGGCTGCTATGCACATATATGTAATCCATACTGCAGATATACACTGTCCCGCGAAGCCAACGCTGCCTTTCGGTGAGTTCGGGTGATGAATAATGCTGTATCCTACTATAGAGAGCTTATCGCTTAAAGACGGTTGAATATTGATGATTTCAGACCAAATAATGAACACCGACGCAATTGATAAGAATATAGAGAGGAGACGGCGAAGCTGAGGAACGACGTAGGTGTGGAGGAGATATCTCCCATAAGGGGACACCATGGGTAGGGACTGTAGAAACCGAGGGGCAATGCTGTGGGGGTTAGGTCGGAAGCTTAGACGTTTTGAGGCAGCTGAGTCAAGGACGGCTTGGGTATTCGCTGCTGAACGGACGAGGGAATCCCATTCTGCCGTATAGCGAGCGCGACGGTTGGATGCCAAGCGTAGTTTACGGGTAAGGGAGGCGAGGTACTGTTCCGAGATGACAGCTGGGATTGGGGAACGGGAGCGAGACCGTTCTGGTTGTGTAACGGACGGCGAGGTGGTACTGGTTTCGGGGAGTTGAAGATTCTCAACGAGCTCTTCGATCCATTCGCGGAACTCTGGCGCTGTATAAGGCGCTGCAGCCTTCTTGCGAATGGCGAGAACCTCCCGTTCAAGTTCTTCGAGCTTCTCAGTCGCGTTTACGAGGTTGTCGTGGATTTTAGGGGCTTTGTTATGCAGTCTTCGGAGACGAGCCGCAACCGAAGCATCGCGCCAGAGGTTTCGTGGTATAGCGACAAGGCCGTGGCCCATGAGGAAGACGGCGAAACTGAGGGCATAGCAGTACGACAGCGCTATGACGAGCGACTTGATGGATTGCGGATTGAAACCGTTGGTCGCGATGAAGTAGATTAGGCCGATAGTACCGATCGTAAGCATAATAATCTGATAGCGGATGTTCTCCCGTAGAGCTTCGGAGAATCGCTTGCGCGGATCCCGGTGTCCGGAGGCATGATACGACTGAAGGATGGGAAGAATAGCCCTTGAATCAAGTGTTAGTTCGACATCAAAACTGAGGAAAAGACTAGTATCGTAAGGACCAAGAGGCAGTGGTAGAGACTCACCAGGTCAATACAAAACTGAGCCAGTATGCTATCCTCCAGGCCACAAGTAGCACCCTATGTGGGAGAACCACCCCCCTGTTGCCACTACCGCCATCCAGACCACTATTACTGGCTAGATCGATGGGCACAAGGACGATTATCGAGCACGGGATAACAAGGGCCAGGAAGACCGGGACGAGGAGATACTGAGGGGTCGTTCGGAGGGGTAGGAAGAAGCGTATGAGAAGGAGCACAAAGATGTCTATGGTGACGAAGGCTATTGCCGAGAGGACGCTAGAACCGAGTGCCATCTTGGGTAGACGTTGTTCGAAGTGATAACGGCCGGAGGAGGTCGATGAGAAGGAGGCGATGTCCCCTGAGGTCCATAAATTCAACGGTCTGTCATCCGCGTAAGCTGCTTCCCGTATTACTTTATTGCGGTCCGATGGGAGACGAAGATGTCCGGGGCCAGACAGGCGGATACCGTTGGGGCTAAATAAAGCAGGCGAGGCTCGGACTCGAGACGAAACTCAGTAGCCAGGAAGGCTGCTGCCATGCGAAATTACGTTTCGATGGAAAGGGAGAGCCTTACCCCGTTGGGAGGCGAGGGTGAGATGTCGGCCTGGGCGGGTAAGTCCGACAGACTCGGCGTTAAGAGCCGCATTCCTGGCGAAACATTCTCGCTGCCCTCCCATGCGGCAATGTCAACCCCACACCTGCGCACTTCTTGCAGGAGAGCGACGATGGATTTGGGATATATTGCAAGGGTGAGAGAGTACAGGGCCTCTTTGAGGCTAGACTGACTCAATCTTTCCATCAGCAACCAACCATCGATCGAATCATTAATCAACAGCCATATCTGCGACAATGCTCACCAATCGAGTATCTGAGCTGACTTCATCGAGGAGTGAGCCTGAGGACGTAGACATCTTCGAATCCTCCCTCACGGTTATCTTTGACGAGGTGCGAAACCAGCACGGCGAACCAGGCCAATATGTAGCCTATCAGTCTCCGAAATACGGCGAGATCAAGCTCGGCTTGGCGGATATCGCAAAGGAGCAGACGAGCCTCTTCTCACATCATTTATGGAACGCCGGCGTAGAAGTCGCAGGGATGATCGAAACTGGAGAGATTAAAGTTAAGGGAGAAACCGTGCTCGAACTTGGATCCGGTATGTGCGATCAAGCTCCTTTGCTGCATCCTCTGCATGTATTTAGAACATCCACTAATCAACATTTAATTACGTAAAACAGGCGCTGCTCTGCCCAGCCTCATCTCAGCTATCTCTGGGGCTAAAACTGTTGGTTATCCTCTAGACGGCTTCCTCGAAGGCGATGGGCTGATATTGAAATTCTAGGTTGTCATCACCGACTACCCTGCACCGGAGATCCTGGAAAACATCACAACCAACGTCGCCCTGAATAAACATAAATTCCCATACCCTTCTGACGTCCAAGTATACGGTCACAAATGGGGGAATCTCAAGGAAGAAGTCATGAAAAAGTACCCCCGTTCCTTCTCAAGGATCATAGCGGCGGATACGCTATGGATGGCCTGGGAGCACTCAAACTTGGTCAAGAGTATGGTACATCTCCTGGATGATAACCCAGATTCGAGGGTCTTCGTTGTCGCTGGGCTCCACACTGGAAGACAGAAGATGGCGAACTTCTGGATTACTGCATTGGACAGTTTCGAGATCGACTTTATAAAGGAGCGAGACGTTGATGGGATGGAAAGAGAATATCTGGCTGACCGTGGTATCGAAGATATCACAGGCAGGAAGAGATGGCTAGTTGTCGGGGCATTAAAGAAGAAGAGAGGGTTGTGAGCATAACTGCCTCGATTAGCTTTATTATTCATTACAGCGAAAAGCAAGCGCCTGTGTATATATTCACGAAAAATCATCCAGCGAGACCAATTCATCATTTTGAACCCGGGTATCATATCTTACGCCTTCCTGCGAAATGCGACGGTGCACACCGTACTCCCTTTCTTACCCCCGAATGTAAACTCGGGGTATTTTATCTTCCCCATCATCTCTAATCCGCTCCCCTCTGCCGTCATCTTCTTGGCTAACTCTTCCTCCGTCCAATTACAGCTGGTAATCAGCATCAATCCTCCCTCGGGCTTCAACCACCTCGCCACCTTCTCTGGATACACTTCATATATCCTCCTTCCAGATCCGTCATCAACTACTTCGTCACTCAGAGATATTGCGTCAAAGGTCCCCTTATCAAGTATCACATCGAACCCACCCTCCTCAGCAATTCGTGGACCGAAGAAATCTAAAGCTGGAGAATCCTTTATAATATCCAATCTCAAGAACTTCGCACCCTCAGCTCCTGCTGTTTCCGTCGCAATGTTCTTCGCTAGCTCAATGGAGCCTTCAGAATAATCGACACCAACCATTCCATCTCCCTCAAAATCCCCATCTTCAAGCAAGGAGAAGAGCAAGTGCCCATTCCCAGTTCCTACGTCGAGGAACGTTGTTGTTGAGGGGAGGGATAGTGAATCAGACGTTAAGTATTGGTATATCCGGGATTCACAGTCCGAGTCGGAGAACCATACTGTGCCGATATCTGAAGGATTGGATGAGTGGTTTGTGAGTTCGAGGGCATAGAGAGAGTCCCAGCTTTGCACAATAATGGTTTAGTGACTGTTTCCGGATATGTGTGAAGCGATGAAGCGAATGGCTTACTGTGCCTTCGTGCCGAGGGCACTTGGTGTTAGATGCGTTTCTTCCTGAGGGTCTGAAGACGACATTCTTGTGATGGTGTATGGAGGAGGATTGGACGGCTTCGTCTGCGACAACTTTTCCCAAAGCAGATTTGGGTTGGGCAGGACAACACGAAAAATACAACAGCTCCGATCGAGGGGCCGCGAGCAGTCTGACCCTGTTTTACGAATTGATCCTATACTAACGTCGACTTTAAGATGACATGGAATCTCTGCTAGGCTTTAGACAATGGAACCGATTTTTTGCTGTTATGAATTTCTGATATTCAATAGCATTAACTCTACAAAAATGAGGTAACTAACCGCAGTCTATCATTATGCACAACAATACAAGTCCAATAACACTTAGAACAAACTCTCCAAAATTTCTCCTTCGTCTAGAACACGCCAGCCATTAATTTCTCTCATTCACCTAAGGCGGTCCAATATCATCCCTTCGGTGAACCGAAGATTGTCGTAGAGGCCCCAGCTCCAACTCATCGGCCCCCTGCCTTCGCATTCTTCGAGTTTCCTCCTTCCACTCCTTCTGGCGTTGTTTGCCCTCCTTCTTCTCCTGCTTTTTTTCTTCCTTTATCCTCTTCTTCTCGGCCTTCTTTGCCTTCTTCTCCTTTCTAGATAGCCGTGGGAACTCACTGTCCGGGCCGACGAGGAAACGACCCGGATGAAAGACGTTCCAGGTTAAACAAGCGATAGCCATAGGGGTGGCTTCGAGGATATAGAAATACGTTTCCGACGTTGTAAGGTTGGTCTCAAAGGACCCGGCCGAAAACTCTATGAGACGAAAGATAATTCGGATCTTTAAGGTTTTCGTTGTTAGACGTACGCTTCCAAACAACTGAGGAAAGACATGAGTAGACTCGAAGGGGAACTGACCGTGATCATGATCAATGTAAGGTATAGCACAAGAAGAAGATGGAACCAATTCGAGTCCCGGTGGACCGAGCACCCTTGATTCCTTTCCATCACACCTTTAATCCTAAATCTCCATGCGAGACAGGAAAATACGACGATCCAGAAGAGTTGGAACGCGATACCGCCCATGTAGATGTTCAACCCGCGTTTTATTACTTTCGCCGCATCGATTTTTTCTTGCTCGGTCGCATCGGAGTCTGTATCCGAAAAACTACTCATGGAAGCGCCGGCGAGCTGGATGAGAAAGGCACTGGGGATCGCAAGTTAGTTACAACGTATGGAGAAGGGAGGAAATAGTCTCTATTGAATGGGAAGAGGAGAAGGAGGGAGACACGAACACCACATCCAACCATACGAATACCACAGTCAATCGTTTCGCTTTAATGTGAGCCACCCTTTTATCACTTAAGTAATACCAAACCATCCGCCCGAGTACCATGTACGCGAAAGCATTGACGAGTAGCGGGGAGAGGTAGATTAAAATGCTCATTGGGATCCCGTAAGCATCTTTCACCGGCTCCTGTGTAGCCACAGAACGGAGCCCGAACGCGGCGGTTTCCCAAGAGGCGCCCATGACTATAACCCAAGAAAGGCGCCATTTGCGATGGTAGAATGCTTGGAATATGTGGGTGAGAGTTGAGAGCCCGAAGATAACAGTGAAGAAGATTGCGGCTGGAAAGGATGGACAATAAAGAAATACGGATTTGGAGTCAGGGCTTCTGAAGTCTGAAGGGAGTGGTTAGTCGGGGTGTTAGTGATTGAAAAACTTTTTCGATTGAGGGAAAAGAGGATTGGCGCCATCTTACCATAGCTGGAACAGTCAAACCCCATTGTAAAGTATGAGGATTCCTCCAGGGAAGCAGTCTAAGAGAATGAAAAACAAAAAAGGAAGGGAAAAAATGAATACAAAACAAATACACTGAGTATTATAGATATGGATACCAAGAAGCTTTTAAATAATCCACGACTCCGTAAGAGGAAAAAAAGACTAGTGATGGCAAGAACGATATGCCGCAAGTCCAAAAAAGCTGCAGCACCACTTGGAGAAGAAACGCAACCGGCTGTGTTTGCAGTCACACTTTGGTTTAGTGTTTCGATGTGGGGAGGTCATATGGGAAGATTATGAGAAAGAGCGTTCTCGAGGAGGTTTATATAATCAATATCCTCCTTGGATCTCTGAGTAAATAATAAAACTATAGTTACTATTGGTTAAGCTTCCCAAAATGATGTGATCAATATCGGTCAAGTTTCTTCCCGGCCGTTTCTGTTTTATAATTTGATTGAGATCAGGGATAGCGGTGCGTCTGGGAGCGGTTCTACGCATGGTAGGTATCCGGGCGCTATTTGACCCGCAGCTAGGAGAGATACGGCACATCGAAGACGACGAATTGCCTGTGGCGCGAGCATCTTGGCTCGTTTCCGGCTACTCTAAATCACTTGATCCCGTGAATTATGTGATTATGGCATTGAATAAATTCGTTAATACTTGCACTGAATCACGGCCGTAGAGCCATACGATTACGGCGAGCCACTCATGTGAACGAAAGCACAGTATAAACGCTCATTCTAAGCCTATACTCCCAAGTATAGAATTGGGACACGACGTATGCCCGAGCCGCAAGATAGAGCAGCAACAGAGCTCGCTCTCGGGCCCGTGCTTACTTTGTAGCTTAATTTACTTGGCTCTGGTGTTTAGTGGAGTAAATCAGACGAGGGATAAGGCCGTTACACTGCCAGGTATATGACGATTCCTTTTCGGATGCTGATACACTTCCCAGAGCTTAGTTCGGAAACCTAACATTACGAAGAGTCTGACGAGCTGCGCCAAGTTGAAAACGTTTGAAACAAGAACGGTTCTATGCCGATTGGTGAAAATCGATCTCGAATATATAACTTTTACACTTACTATTCTCCAATGCGCCCTGCATGCAGTTCCTTCTCTATCATATCTTAAGGTCCGCTTGTGGTCACAATCATGAACATGTCAGGGAGGGAAATTCGTCAACATCATTGATTTTCACGGCTTGGCAGGGCCCGATTACGAAAAATCATCAGCCGGTAGATTGAGTGGTCTTGGGTTGAAAAATATTATTCCATGGCTGGTGCCATTGACGTTTTGCATGAATCCGAATGAGGATTTCCATATACGACGGCCGCGTAAGAAGCTGAGTAATTGGGCCTAAAATTGGTTCCACAGCCCGCCAAGCCCGTTCAGCGCGTCCAAATTGGGTAAGCCACTGTTGGATTTTGACTAAACCAACACCTCACCAACCCCACAACTGGTTCATGAGACCATCCGAGCACGAAGTTGGCTTCCAACAGGTCGGTATTGTTGTTAAAATCCGCGGTAAAAAGCGTCCCATGGAAGCAACTGCCGAGAATACAAGAGGATTCCGAATCGGCCGGTTTGGGCGAGGGTGTCGTGTTGGTAGCCTGGTGGCTCCTGCATGGTGTCGGAAAAAAAATTGTGCACTCTTGCATATTCCGAACTGTCCTATATTTCGGGCCCGCTATAGCGGTCTTCCATTCCTTGGGTTTCATTTCAGATTAGGCGCACAAAACCGCCAACCTGACCTTTTCAGCTCAAAGGAAGGATATAATCGAATTTTGAGAATAGTGAATACGCGTTCGTGTGGTTTAACATAACGTTAGTAGGAGGGCGCTTACGTATGTACGTACACCAGGATGGGGACTCGGGCTCAATAGCACTGTAAAATATCGCAGAGCTGCAACGGATATTCTGGACAAGCGTCAGCATTATACAGCGCCGACGACTTTATGGATGATCCCCGGGCCAGGTGAGATTGCCACGCTGGTACCCAATAATAGGGTTATAGCCCGCGTATTGTCCTGAGTCTTTCCATTTATACAACTGAGCTCTTTAATTTCCGGCGTTGGGCACGAACTACTGCGTAAGGTTCGCAACTGCGGAAAATGGATTCGCTTATAATTATATAAATCTAATTGCTACTGCGCCGGTTCGCTCGGAGCAAGGTCTTGTGCCCCAGACCGGCTTCCAATTATATTAGTATTAATGTAATAACGAATTGTAGTAATATACAATAAACTATGGGCGCGACAGTCCCGGAAGGTACCGATTTTGCTAGCCAATTAAGTATCTACTTTGGCCCAATACAAATGGTCGAAATAGGAACAAGAACTCGCCCTTTCGGGAATTATAGTGGTGTTCGGGGCTAACGAAAGGTACTTCCCAGCCGGAACAGTGGTTCCCCCTGAGGTCATGTAGGAGGCATAATCGCACCATGCGAACCAAGTCTCCCTGCCGCCGCTCCCGGCTGGATCAACTTTCAGATCGGCAACCAGGCCATCGTTGCGATAGTTAGTCACGTAGAACCAAGGTGAAACAAGGGCAATGCCATCAACGTCGCCAGGTGTAACGCATAACAAATAGTCTGTGCCGCTATTCTCGGGGGTCGTGGGTGCCTGGGCCACCGAGAGCTCACCACCACCTTGAATACGAACGCTCATGTCTTTTTCGTCTTTAAACCGGTCCTTACAATTATCGAGATCATTTTCGTATATAAGATACCTGTCAGTGTCAACTATCCTGGAGCCGTCGTTGTCTGTACAGCGGAGCCAAGCGGTTGGGTTGGCTCCTCCGGTGGGTATGGCTAGGTTCCCCAAGCCATAGCTTGCTGTGTAGGAAGAGACAGAAGTGCTAGACTCTATACTGGTGGACGTGCTGTAGCTTGTGGAGGTATTTGTGGTAATGGGACTGCTCGAAGTAGTGGTTTCAGTAGTTGGTGGGAGCGAATTGGTGCTTGTGACGGTTGAAGCGGGAGCTGAAACAGCTCTGCTACAGGCGCTGGTTAGTGTCACTGCTGGGAACTCGGTTAGTGCTGCTGGCGTCTCGAGCTCTCGCTTACGACGCAACGGTGGGTAGTCTATGTCGGTGGTCGTCGTGGTAGACGTCTCGGTTATTGCGGTTGGTACAGCCTCAATAGACGTTGACGTGTAGTCCACCAGGAGAGTGGATGTGGTCTCTCCGCCGGGCTGGTCAACTGTGGTTTCTGTAAAGTAGCCGAGGAGGGACGAGCAGAATGGGAAAAGGCTTTGTGACATGATAATGCTATATGCATCAGGTCCTCCCGTGGTAGATGATACATCCGGTGAGGTTGCTGAGCTGGTAGCGGGAATTTGGGAAGTGACTGTGCCTGATCCTGATCCAGAGGGAGACCCGCTTGTCGCGGTTCTTGAACGCGAACGCGATGATGTTCTTCTAGTAGAGCTAGTACTGGTACTAACCGGTGGGATCACAGGTGTAACAGTAGCTCTCTGGAATCCAGGCGGAACATTTGATTCGTCCTCCACAATGTATAGTCCTCTGACCGTTTGCCTTTCCTCAAGAGTAGCGCCGGTTGTATCATTTCTGAATGCAATGTAAAAGTTGAGGATTGTATTATCGAACATCAATCGTAGCCAGGTTGCAAAAACCTCAAACCTTGTGGCGATATCGGTGTCAGTGAGGAGGTCTATATCTTTATATTTAAAGATCGCGACCAGGGACTGTTGTTGGCGAGCTCGCCGGAGGCCCTCGGCTGAGAATGGTGGGAAATAAAGTATTTGGGTTGGGTCGTCCGCAAAATGAAGATAACCTGCCGAGTCAACAAAGTACATCTGCTCATTGCCATCCGGGTCAACGACATCCACAAGTCCTAGGTTGACACCTATTCTTAGGAAGAAGTTGTTGCCGGGAATGGAAACGCCAATTTTGAACTCTCGTCCCGGAACGATTGTTTGGCTTGGTTGTGGCGATGTGCTTGACGCAGATATCGAACTCGAAGGGGGCGACGTTGGCCATTGAATAGCCTTACAAAGTGGAAGACCGGGGCAAGAACAAGACTCAGAGAAAACGGTGCTGGTAGGTCGAATAGTAGACCAAATTGTCGTGGTTGTTAAGGAGTCTGGCGGCTGTGACCGAGAATACCCAGACAGCAGGGCGATAGCAAGCAATGCTCGTCCTAGAAGCGGCATCTTGACTTCCGTAACGTTTTACTGGGGGGATAACAAAATTAATAATTCCAGCCCGCTGAGTTCTGGCTTAATTAAACATAAGTATGCGACGATATAGAAGTAATAGGCCGAGGTAGTGTACTCGGTTTGCTAAGATTCGTTGTAAAGCAATCTAGAACGACAGAAATACCAAGTGATCGATATTTGGTAGCTGCTGAGGGAGGTTGACCGTTTAAAGTAGACTTATGAAACGGCTTCAAATGGAAGAGGGACATTAGATATCCCTCTTATCTCAGGATCACTCGGCCCCATACGAATAATGAAATGTAAGTACATATTAGTATATTCGTTCTATCTATCACGGTCGCTCTTTACCTTTTGTGGATTTAGAAACGCGTTTATCACGCAAAATCGGATTGGAATGTGAAAATCCAGGTGGGGGTTAGGAACCGCAGGGAGATCTCAACCCGGTTGGGTGCCATGCTCCCAAGAATAAAGTGGACATGTGTGTTATTTTTCGCGTTGTCAGCTTCGACTTGAGCTCGTTACACAAGCACCATCCCATCCATATATTGCATGACCCTAGTCCAGTTCGCTCGCGCTCGTCTGCGCAGTGCCACATGGACAGGTGCATGCGGAAGCCTCCTCGGGGAGTCCGAATCGAAATCTTTTTCTTTTTTTTTCCCCTATATTTCAATGGTTTTTTGTTTTTATTTTTTCCCCCACGGAATATTTTTCCGTATTGATATTATATTGCCGAAATCTATCTCCCGCAAGTATCAATTCAATGCATGCAGGTCCAGATGCAGAGGCCGGGAGCTCAAGAGAGTAGTTTATTGAGCATGATTTAAGAGGCGTGCGGGCATGCACATATGCGCGTGCGTATCTTCCTAACCTAGCTAGAATAAGTGGACGTAGCCTCGCACCCAAAGCATATGCATACGAATTCTCCGTTATAGACACTGCAGTTTGCTGGATTCACAAATTTCGGTGACGACTACTATAGGCCAAACGCTGGAATTCTGCAATATACTCGTATCTTCGGGATGAGGGGCTCACTTCTAAATGGCTTCAAGCGAACGCTTGTAGTCCAGATTTTGGCTTCTATTTACGTCGCAGATGTCCACGGAGTCGTCATTAAGGTTAGACACTACGACTTGGTACGATCTCAATCTTATGATCTGAACTGTGGGTTAACTTGCTCTTCATTTTAATGCGTTCACTACTTGATCGTACCTTACAATATTGGTGTTAACATTGTGTCTACAAGTTTATAATGCTAATCGTGACTTTCGAACTTAGTATGTCGTCCGTTGAGAGCAAACAATGTCATTCTCTTGCAAGAACGATGTGATGAAAAATCCTCAATGCCTGGATGGAGGCTCCGTTATGAGGACTCGGATCCTTCATCGCTACGGTCCGTGGTCAACTTGTTTGGGCCTCCCTTTAGGGACGGATACGAGGAACCTGCATCATTTGCTGCCCAGGGAGGTAGCATATTCTACGGCCGGAGTCCTTGGAGTCCGTTGATGTTTCGAACATCTCTTGACTCTGTAAATCAATACGAGTGGCAGCTGCCGTAAGTTTTTGAGATAGCGATACCACATTTTGGTGTCGGGTAGCAAGATGATACTACCATTGGAACATGAACTAACCTACCGTGCTAAACAGCTTCGAAGTTGAGCGAGGTGGGCAGCCCGTGGTTATTACACCGGAGAATCCGCTCGCGGTTGGGGACATGCTTGAGCCCTTTGACGATGGGAGAGATACTAGCATGACACTGAATGCATTTCCAAGCCTAGTCTGTAAGTTGGCATGCATACACCTTGGTTTATACATGTGTAAGAGGAGAATATCGACGGAGGTATCTAACAAGCATAATGCAGCATGCGAGAGCCCCGAAGGCCGTGTCCTTCGCCGTCAACAGAACTTCAATAAGCCTAACGCTCGTATTATTTTCGATTTTGAGACCCTTAAAAGATATGGGAATGCCGGATGTCTTACTGTAAAACTCATTATTTCGGACTTGGGGTACACGGACCCGAAGAGCCCTATCCTGCCACCGACGGACCCCAACACAATGAATACGGCATCTGGGGAAAGTACTGACGCCGACAGAAGCATCGGCCAAAATATGGACGACTCAGGTTGGAGTGACAGCGCCCTTTGGACCTCCTCTCTTGGCCGGGGCTTAAGTGGCTCGGATGGTTCGGATGGCTCGGATGGCTCAGGTGGCCTAGATACTGGGAATATCTCCGAGGAGCTCAGCGGCGAAGCTGATATCTCAATAAGTGATGATGAATACGACCAGATGGTGCAGCAGCTCGATGCGGACTGGAAAAGGCAGAGGCCGGGCATTCCAGCCTCTTAGCCAAATTTGAACTTAAAAAAAAAAAAAAAAAAAAGATATGGGGACGCTAAAAATGATCAGATGGTGACTCGTATTGATACCCCCTGAGGCTGAAAAACTTTAGCAAGCACGTGCACGTTATCGACAGACCTGGCACCGACTAGGAGATGCGGAGGCCCTGGATGCTTTGACCATGGATATACAGGCTGGCTTGATGAATCGGATACTGGCTGACGTGGAGACGGGTCCAGAACGGCATGGCTGAAACGCTTAGTATGCAGGACATACGTACATAAATCCTAGAGTCACACATTATTGCTTCGCAAGTTATTCTTAGCAACCTGTTGAAGACGGTTGCCAAAATATGTATGTACAAGGCCATATCCAGATATCTGTCAGCTGAGGGTTATCGATATATCAGACCATGCATGCATCTCGGTTTTCTAAACACTGCCGTCAATGCGAACACCCATTTCAAGAAGTTAGATGGAAAAGGATTCGATAACCCCTCACAGTTAAGTACTAGGGAATAGAAACTAGGTAAGTCTTACCTATTTGTCCTTCGGGTGATATATAATAAGCAATTGATGTTACATGATTTGTCAGCAACGCAAAGAGCGAAGAAGCTCTGAGGATCAGTAGATGGTTGCAAGTTGGCCGGATTGTTGCAATTTGTGAGGCTTCAAGACTGTTAGGATGCCGGATGGTAGATTCAAGGTCGGGAGATCTGACAGCGGCCTATTGTCATCCATTTTATTTCGAAAATATAGTATAGGACCCCAAACATCATGGCCTGGCTTCTCATTCTACATACATGATTTAGTATGGAGATTCTAGGATGTAGGAAGCCGAACATATAGGAGAGTAATATATAAACTAAACTGAAATTGAGAGGTGAGGGTGGATTGGATGGACCGGTTGATAAAGCAAAGTCGCAAGCACAAATCGAAAAATCCTTCCGGATATGAGTCTGAGGGGGAAGCTGAACGATTACAAACAGGGAAGCAAAATGAGTTCGAGAGAATAAAGGTTGCCTGCGCAGGTCGGATTGAGAAAGGTTCTCAGAAATTTGCAGTGCCTCGGGGTATATATGTCCCAAGTAAGCCCACGTCCGCAGAGTCCTGAACAACAGCCTGATCCAGCTTCTAGCGCATGTTTTCAGAGTTTGTAGGCGATATTAATTAGGTTGATAGCGGTTGAAAAAGAAGTTCCGAAGTATTATAATGGAGGAGGTGCGGGATTGGTACCCCTTGGGGGATGGCATATAATTCATGTATTGATTTGGGTGTAAGTGGTACGCCGGGCCATGATGACAAGATGGCTTGTTTTGAGAAGTAAGGCGAGCTTTGATGGCCAATATAGTGGATCGATATTTCGGATAGATCTCTACCCGAGAGGGATGGCTTTCGACGATAAAGTATACTGCGGTCTCCGCAAGTGCGAGTCTCTTTGATATCATGTACTACCAAAGGCTGAGGACTACTTTACGAGGCGTTCTCGTCCTCGTTACCGCCTTTGGATAGGTCGATTTTACGAACGGGAGACAGTATCGAGTCGTGGCCAGAGGTTTGCTGTCTACCCGAGGGCGAAGGAGTCTTTGTGTCTGATGTGCGGGAGCTGACCGATTCTCCTGTCGGACGACCACCAGTATTAGTCCCTCTACCTGAAGATATGGGAGCAGTTTCGGCCTCAGTTCCGGACGAGGTGGATGCCTCTCCTTCGGTGGTGGGAGGAGACTCACCAGCGGGAGAGCGAGCTCCTTGTAGGACCCGGTCCTTGGTTGTCCTCAACGTGCCTGCTAGATCGTCGAAGGACAACATGGTGGTTTATAATTATTTATAGGAAGAGAGTGGGTGAGTGGCCTTGGGACCTTGGGTGATATGATAATAATATGATAGCAAGAGGGGAGTAGGATTAGTAGCAGTGGTGGTAGTCGCCACCAGGCCCTCTTTATATCCTCAATGCTCCGGACAGCGGGGCAGAGTTATGTGTGTTGGTGTGAGGTTAGCTGCGTGGGAGGAGCTGAGCTGGACTACCTCTGAGCTTCTTCCGAGACACTTCAACTCCGTCTGTTTAAGAATCTCCAGCTCGTGAATTCACTCGTGGTGCAACTGCAGGGCACGGGAGGACCACCAATAAAAGGTAATTACTCTGCTCCGAGGCGGCAGGCCTGCAGAACGAGTCTCGTGCGGAAAAGCTAATCGAAGAGAGCAAGTGCAGGACGACCTGGCAAACGGCAGGACAGTTGTTTCGATTTCTTTCTCCGATGGCAATCCACTGGACAGAACGAGCCAGGTGATCAAGCCCAATATGTATCCTGCGGTACCGTCGACGCCCTTTTTGGCCTTAACCCTCGCGGAAAGGCGGATTTACGATATCGACCCTGTCAGACTGGGGGTCGCATGCAGCGCTCGCACTATCTCCGGACAATAATTTCTATCCTCGAAAGGAGACTAGGTGCCAAATATTGACTTGCAGATCTAAGTTAGGTCCTGGCGCGGGAGCAAGGCTCGTTTAGGATACTGGAAAAGGACGATCCGATGCTTCTGAATGGGGATAATACACCTTTGCGGATACCGTTTTGATTCTAACACTAGCGAGCTGACAGAAGCCCTACTGTGCTGCAGGTACCAGGTTCTCCTGTTCCGGACCCGAAGTCTAACAGGTTTATGTTTTGTCTCAAGTTCGCAATATAATAGCTGGCCCGGTGTTTGTGATAATCTGGGCTCTGGATACACAATCCACCAGGTTGGTATCTCCAGTCGAAGAATAGGCAGTCCGATCCGAACCGGGTGTCCTTGTTGCTTTTTACAGTATGGCGGGAACTAAGTGTTCCAGATTCCGTTAGTATTTGATTGTTGCCTTTACCGTTTGCAATTGAAATCGAAGAAAGTAGATGTGCCCCCAAGCTGATTTATATCTAGGAGATCAACAGCAGGCGGTGCTTCAATACGGTAATCGGCGAGGATGACGCTGGCTCAGCTAACAATTATTCTATGCGTGGGAGGAAGAACCGATTTGAGACGTTTATGTGCGGCACCTATTAGTCTTCATTAGCAAACTCAGCGTCCGAAGGCTGGGACAAGACAATCCAATATGCATATGCACGTTGCTGGAAGGGCAAGCCGTCAAGCCTCAAAAAGGAAAAAGGTTCTAATACCTGTCAACGGATCTCCCGCATGGCTGAAGCCCTCCCAGGCAGCCCCGAAGCGTGGTATATTTACATCGTCTCCAGTTCACTGGATAATGAAGAATTCGCATTTGGATAATACGACGAGGGATCTACCCATCGACGCCGGCATCGCCCATACGAAATTTGCAGTGTTTCAAGATGGAGCAGACTCTAGGGCAAACCGATTGGCTATTCCCTTTCCGGTCGGCGATGTCGAAGCCTGGATGTCGATATGTGGCTGCAATATGGTGATCTTCAGAAAACTTTTCTTGAAAGGACCGGGTTCAATACAATTGTCGACTGGGATCTGGCCGTGAAGTGCAACATCGTCGGTCAAAAGACGACGCACCCACGCGACTGATGCAGGATACATCGCACAGGTCCGGTTCACAGGCCTCAACCTGGATTGTGGCGTCGAGGCTAGCGCGGGCGAAAATTCCCATTTTTGGCAAGGACCTTTTTAATTAAACTGCCAAATGTTCTTGGTTGTCGAAGCACGGCCTAGTCCTAGACAGTCTCTAATTTCGAGAAATCGTCAGCATCTTCTGCTCCTGGTTATCGTGGCTGTGTATCCCGTGGTCCGTCGAAGTGGGAATTAGGAAGTTCCTCGCTCGCTTGACTCGACTAAACACTGGACATGCTGCAGCTTTCCTAGCGAAAACCGAAGCAGACGATGCATCAGGGTTCGAGAACTACCCTGCGAGATAAGATTTAAACATCCCCTTGCCGAATCTAGGATTTTCTGTCGTCGGCAGCGACGAAGTCTCTTATGTTGGAATATTAGGTACCCATGCTTCGGAGTCGGCGCCTTCTAGGACGAGGCTATGTGGATGGGAAATTAAACTGGCGAAAAAACTCTTCGTCGTCGAGGAAATAGTCCGTTTGGTCAATCCTCGAAGTGGGTCAAGGGACTAAAACTCTTATTCTGACGTCAAGCGTCTAATTAATCATCAGCATCTGAATTCTACATTGCGATTATGGTGTCGCTCTCCGGATTCAGAGGCAGGTCGCGACATATCGCTTCGTTTAGGGCTGACGAAAAAAGCTTATTACGACCGATGTCGATGCTTCTGTCCAGCTGGGCTTAAGCACATGAACGGATCTGTGGCCTGTGAATGAGGATAGTCGATTCTACTTTCCTCAGCTCGTCATTGGACTAAAGCTAACACGAGGGATCTATCGGCTCCCATAGCTCCAAACCATCCTATCGCCGATTCTCTGGAAAATCGGATCACGCTTTCTCATCACTGCTTCCTACTTAGCACCAGCGCACTGCTCGATGCAGTAGTCTTCTGGACCACGTCAAAGTCTCCACGACAAGACGCTGGAGTGTCAAGCCGGGCTAAACCTTTCGGGGCCACTAGCGTCAAATCTGAAACGGTACCCGTTTTTGTGGTTGCTTCTTTGTCCAGGTCTGACGAAGGGCGAACCGACGAACAACTTTTTGCAACCGATCGTGCGAGCGGTGTTCCTGTGGCCGCTAGATCAAGCAAGTTCAAGCACGCCCAAGCACGATACTATCACATCACGCTGTACCTACAGGCATCAGTGACAGGACTTGTTTCTCGGTCTCATATTATTACTGTTTTATAACTGGAAAATTCTCGAAAGGCGCTAGGGGACGCTACATCTGCAAGCCAGCTTCACGCCTTCAGGAACCAATACCCCGCTTTCGTCTTTTCCGTTCCCGCGGCACCTGGTCATCCTGCCCTTGCACACGGTTGACCTGCTTTGGCCCTCTGAGGTTGTTCCTTGGGCTCGAGGGGACCTGCTGTGTGTGCTCTCCTCCAGCATTTCTCCCTCTTTTTGCCTCTTCCTCCAACAAATCATATCACCTCGCGAGACATCGGGCTTTCGGTTTCGGATATACCATTCTGCGCTATATCGGTGGTGGCACTCGAAGAACTAAGCTGTCTCGGGGGAAGACTCGGTGCTCGCCTTCGTGACAAGAGACGGTCGAGCGAGCCGCGCTGCAAGCCTTGCTCACCCACCACAATTGCAACCGCACAGTTCTGACCAGCGTCGTTACATTTTTGACAAGAACCCAGTTGGCATCGACGAAGCCATAAAATCCATCGGGTCCTTTTTGGCTTTTTCGAAAGCAGAACTGGCCAACCACGAACCCGATCGCGAGGACATCGCTCAACTAACGCCAGCCATAGAGCCGACAAGGGACTCGCTCTCCGTAAGGAGAGACAAGAGCAGGAAGAAGAAGTCCCTGGCTGGGATTGTGAGTGAATACGCCCTTCATGTCGCCAGCACAGTTGATGCCAGGTATGTCATAGTTAGCCCTTTTTTAACCTCCCCTCGTAAAATACCCTGAACACGTTCTGCATTGCACCGCTTTTCCCTTTCTACCTGTTGCCCAAGAGTTATAGGCCATTAATGCCCGTGTCTACCACTATCTCCCTTTGATAGCGAGATATTCCGGACGTTCCCTTCCCTCTCGCTCCTTTTGCCTCCCTTCAGTTACCTCGCTTGCCTTCTCTGCGGTTTCAGATCTGCTCTCCTGCTTGGTCCCACCTATCACAACAGCTGGCCCGGCAGAAACGAACTTTATTACGTCCCTCTCCTGCTTTCCTACCACCCAAATGGAGAGCTGGATGCCAGTGACAGTTGAAAATACTGTTCTGCATTGAAAGTCAAATCGGGCACAAGATATCACGGCAAACCAAAAAAAAAGAACAGAACAGAACAGGAAGCCGACCATCGAGGAAGAAGCCTTGGAGGACACCGCATAAAGGAGAAACCCTTGAGATCCTCCGGGTTCCGGTCAAGTTTTCACGGATAAAGCAACATTTGGCTGAACTTGACTATCTCCCCGAGGCGTTGTGGCTCGAGCTCTTCCTTGACGTTGACTTGCCGTCTCTCCCAAGCCGACCGACATGGGATGTTGCTAGGTCCTAGAGGGATATTCCGTCGAGGGATCCGGAAGGCATTTGGCTATCAGTAGCTTACCTCAGGGCGCTGGCCATCGATCCTATCTCGTTCCTATCCCGAGAGCCCTTACTTGTTATGCGCACGCTTCTTAGTGAAGGCCGTTTCGAAACATACCTTTGATACACAATAGACTTTCGAGCACGTTTCGTGGGACCTTGTCACACTATCTGGAACATTCACCGGCTTCCCTTGCGCACCATCCATACCAGTGGCCCAGGAATCAAGCAGTCCGAGTCGACTTCAGCTTCTGCTACCTTTCATCTTCGCCCGACACCGCCCAAGAACGCCGTCTTCGTCCGGGATATCTTCGGCGACCATCTTTAAACTCTGCTGTCAAATACCCCCGGATACTTCCGAATTCGTTCGGGTTCCCCGATACATTTTTCTGGGCTCTGTTGTACTTTCGTTGTACCGGCTCCCTGAAACGTTTGCGTCGAATTCCCATCCTGACTTTATCGGGGCTTCACAAAGGGTCTTCAGCCTTGGTGCGACTACTGTGGCGCCCAGCGACGTACGCCACAAGGCATTCCAGCTATCAGAGTTCCCCAGAACCAAATACAAAGGGATCTTGTCCATACGCTGTGCTTAGGCTTCCTATGACCACGAGGTCCTATCTGGCCAAGGTGGAATGAGAGGTCTTGAATCGGTGAACAATGAGGGAGAAGGACAAACAAAAGGACGGTGTATATCGTTCGAAAAGCAAACGCAAAGCGCTGGAGGGGCTAGAAGGGCTTCGAAAGAATAACGGGGATTTGATCGAAAGATCAATTACACCGAACGATCTTTATAATAACGGGGGCGTACTAGCAGGATCTGGGGCGGCAGGAGCGGCGGGAGGGACTAGCAAGAGCAGCCGGCCGTCGTCGCCTGTGACTTCGTCGATACTCAAGAAAAGAACGTCGTTTCCGGTTGCGGGGTCTTTTGCTAACATTTTAAACTTTTCACCTCATAGAAGGAGACCTAGCTTGCAGACGCGGAGCAGCCATCATTCGTCGAAGTCCAATCCGGGGCCGACGTCTGCTGGGCCAACGTCAACTTCAACTTATCCTCACGCACCCGCAGCACCTTCGTATTCGCACAGCACAATCAGCAGTGGCCGGTCTAGGAGTGGGAGCGCCCACTCCCCTAGCATCAGCTCCTTGCAAAATACACCGCTACAAACACCGACAACATCTACCCACGTCGGCAGCTCCAGGACGCTTGCGTCGGAATCCACGACAACGTTATCCTCGACAGCGTCATCCTCATTGTCATCTATGAATCCTTCATATGATGGGAATCGGGCTGTTGGCGGTGACAGCCCGACCGTCCCCGGGTATGGAGGTCTCGAGTCACCGCTCTCAACCAGAAGTGATCCGACGAGAATGAAAAACTCGAGACTCGCTGAAGTATACGGGAGTGCTGGATACGAGGGGAGTTGGGATAGTGATCATGCGTTGGAGGTTGAAGAGGAGGAGGAGGAACAAGATGAAAAGACAGGGACCAGGGTGATACCAGCTTCTAGAAGGATCATGACACCTCAAACGCCGATACGAGAGGACGTTGGTGGAAGTAGCAATGGCGGCGCCATGGGTTCTTCGAGCGAAGCGGGAAGGTATAACACGTTTCGCAGGGGTTTAGGTTTCACAGAACCCGACCTTAAAATGAAAAGTCGATCTAATTCTGCAGCTTCCTCTCGAACTGGCGGTGCCCGGCTCACACTCGACACATCAGACACTGATGGGAAGAGTATGAAGGGCGTTGGAAATGTCACACCTATCATGGGTCCTGCCAAGGTTATCAACTCTAAAAAGATTGTGGAGGGTAATCTTGAACTCCTGCAGACCCATCCTTCGATATCCGAAACCACGATCACGAGGACGGAAGGAGACAATATATCACGGTCGGGATCTACCTCTCCACGGCCGGAAGCCCATCCGAAAACGCCTTCATCTTCGAGGTCTGCTCGCGATGATGCTGCCTCATCGATATCCTCGACTTCTGCCTCTCTACGTGCTGCCTCCCTGAATCAAGTTGTAGCGATAAAACGACAGCGGGAGCTGGCGAGCGAAGAGCCTCCTCCAAAGTCTTCATCTTCAAATTCATCCTCAGAAGCACTTTCAACCATTTCCCATGGCAAAAGCGGCAAAGGCAATCGCCATCATCTGAACAACAAAATGACACTGACTTCCTCTCGAGATGCTAGCATAGCAGGCCGCAGACATCCACCATCTCTGGAATTACCTCTTCCAGACCCGCTGGCTCCAAGAGTAGAACCTGCACCCGCTAGCGGGATGTATTGGTATAGAGCCTTCTCCCATGGCCTACCCTCTGTCGCACTTAGGGCGCACACCTGCACCCTGATTGGCAGTTCGATATACGTCTTCGGAGGGTGCGATTCGAAAACTTGTTTCAACGACTTATATGTTTTTGACGCTGATTCGATGTATTGGTCGAAACCGGATGTCACTGGCGACATCCCACCACCCCTCCGTGCCATGACCACTACCGCTGTCAACAAAAAGCTCATTATATTCGGAGGTGGCGATGGCCCCACATATTACAACGATGTTTATGTCTTGGACACTGTAACCCACAGATACACCAAACCAAAAATATCCGGGCAAATACCTAGCAAACGGCGAGCACACACTGCCTGCCTTTATAAGAACGGTTTATACGTTTTCGGCGGTGGAGACGGCGTCCGCGCACTTAACGATGTATGGAGGCTCGATGTCAGCGATCTGAGCAAAATGAGTTGGAAACAAATATCTTCAGCGAGCGGGGCGACGACAATCGGCGCGGCAACTCCGGCGAGTGCGGCGGGTACACGGGGCAGTAAAACTACCGCTAATGCTTCGCAAACAAGTCTGCTATCTGGTTCGGCAGGTTCGTATATCGAACAACTCCATAAGTTATATTCGATATAAATTAACCTCTTCTCCTCTGATACAATAGGCACCAGCACGCCCACATCGAGCAAGAATCACAATCCTGTAGTAAAGATGAAGCCTACCGCTAGAGGATATCATACTGCCAACATGGTACAGAACAAGTTGATTATCTTTGGAGGCTCTGATGGAGTTGATTGCTTCAAGGATGTTTGGGTTTTCGATGTGGAGACGTCGATTTGGAAAAACGTTGAGATAAAAACCAGCTATCCTCGGCTGAGCCATACTGCTACACTCATTGGGAGCTATCTATTTGTGGTCGGGGGCCATGATGGTGTGGAGTACAGTAATGAGGTCTTGCTCCTTAATCTGGGTGAGTCGATCAGATTTTCTCATTAGGAGATAATATCATGCTAACGCCGGACGTTCAGTTACAATGCAGTGGGATAAAAGAAAGGTCTATGGCCTACCCCCAACTGGTAGAGGCTACCATGGGGCAGCTCTGCATGACAGCCGTCTGTTTGTGATCGGGGGTTTTGATGGACATTCTGTCTTCAATGAGACCTACATTCTCGAACTCGCGATCAGCAGTTACTACTCACAGATATCTCACTTTAACATCGAGGTATAGCCGACTTACCCAAGCCGTAACCGTAGCCAGCGACGACGGTGTACCCTACCCATATATTAATACACTAATACCATCACCATCACCTCGCCACATGAGAGCTCGGAGTCTCTTACCTAACTTTCGGTTAACAAGTCCCTAATCTTCGGAAAATCGGTTGCTTTTCTTTTCCTTTCTTTTCTTTTCTGTTTGCAGCGATTATGGTTAACGAACCTGATGTGCGATTTTGTATAGTCTTTCGAGAACTTCTCGGAGACCGAGTACTCGAAACTGCTTGGGGAATTCTCTTTTCATGTTTTGGTATATAACGGCCGCAGTTTTTTTTTTTTTTTTTGACTTTCTTTTTTTTTCTCCCCTTTGCAATATATTTGGCCCCAGTCTAGAAAAGTCTTGTGGGTTCCTTTCCCCTTCTACGTTTTCCCTGCCTCTCGGTGGCTAGAAAATGTCTCTTTGTTTCACTTCTTATTGTAGAATATTCTTTGCCTATATCCTCTATCCAAGTATTTGGTATTTGGTATTTGACCATATATGACACACGAATTTGTTCTCCAGGCTGTTGTTGCGTGTACTTTCCGTGTTACATAATTTCCAACTTGATGCAATGTCGGGCTAGATTTATAAGTCAGTCACCATTATGTCAAAAGGATGACAGGCGCTTGAAGAATGAACGAGTGTCGAGGATTGATACGCCTCAGATATCTTTAGCTCTTTTAAGCATATATGTCATTTTATTTACCCCAGGCTTGGTCATACCAGCAAGGTCGTGCCCCAGAAAGATCTCTAAGCACAGAGCTAGAGCACTCTTATATCTTCTCCAGGTAAACTCGAAGACAAGTGTTTAGGAGAAACCGGTATATACATAGACTGATGATCGAGAGGTTCTTGGCCCTACGCGCGTATCTACGCGGCAGCCTGTCCCTCGCTAGGCGCTCCACCAGCACTAATTGGCCGCCTGATACTCCCAGCGCCCATCCTTCCAATAGTACCAACTTCATCCACTTTTACTACCTTCTCTTCGACTTCGCTAACGACTAGAACTCCTTCACTTGCGCTCCTATAGTCCGTTTCACATGTGACCGTGAAGTTGTCTTCCTCGCCGCCATCACCTGTTGGATTGACAGGTATATAAGGAAGGGCTCTGACTTCAATGCTGGGGACGAGCAAAAATCCAGGCTTCAGTGGTACCAATAATAACTCGAACTCCACTTCTTTATCTCCTGTCTCCGTTGCTTCTTCGTCGCAGCCCTTCACAAAGGAGTATTCAAATACACCCCTCCTTCGGCCGTTCACGAGCCACTCATCGCTCTTGCTCTCCCTCCTAGACATCACATGATCTGAGTTTGTCATAGTATTCATCTCGTAGTAAAACCTTAGGGTGTCGGGAATATTCGCACTCCGTCTCTCCCTGTCAGTTCCAAGATCCCAACACCTACTGATACCGATCTTCAACACCGCCTTGATGACCTCTCCTACTCTTACCATCTTCGGGCCACTGGATCCTCCATTTTTGACATTACGCATTTGCAATCTAGCGGTTGCGAGGCACTGTAACGCTGGGATTTCAACCGGTATAACGATTGTTCTCGCAATACTGTCAAGCCGCTGTGCTTGTTGCTTGTCCTCGTCCTCATCCCGTTCGACATCCTGCTTCCCAAAAGTTTTGATCGGGGATAGCATCGGTATTCTTCTTCTTCCGCCCCAAGTTTCGAAGAATTTCTCAACCGTCTGGGCAACGTTTGTCCTCTCAGAGTTCTTACAATGAACACCAGCGAATGCCTCCGCCCAGAGGTCGGTGTTAAAGGCTGGAAGTTTGACTGCACCGAGGAGAGCTGCTCGTTCGATATCTGTTTTCTCCAATGCTCTGATAATATTCTCAAGGGTAGGAGTGAGGAGACGCTCGTATCTCGCGTAACCTGCCGAGGCAAGGTAGGACGCAAAGGCGAGATTCACTGCCACCAGAATTTCTATAGATTCAAAGTTAGTATTCAAATGTCCAGAAGACGAAAGGATTGGTAGGATGTTATACCATCGCCCACGCCTCTCCACGTGACCCTCAAGTACAGATTATCTCCCGAGAACTGTTCTCCTCCAGGTATCCTAGTTGTTTTGAAGGTGAATGCAGCTGGCTGTTTAGTGTAGACCACGATACCGTTGTCCAGATCCTGACACCCAATGCCAGTGGAAGTTCGAAAGGCTTTACTGCCTTCGAGTTCCGTTTGGACGATTCGCAATGGGACATGATTAACGGTAGAAACCTGGAACTTGCTAAAGAGCGCCGCACGACTAAATATGTCCTGGACGTTGACACTCAATGGTAGAGCGACGGGCACGGAGGGAGTTGTGACATATTTATACTCAACGCTGTCGGTTGTGAGATTTGCCTCAAGACGAACCTGCGATATCAAGGAATGACGTTAGCATCGGGGATGGTCTAGTGAAGAGATTGTCGTTGGTGGAAGCCATACCGAAAGTTCATTAAGATCCCCGTCGCTCTTGTAGGGTATCCTCAACAAAACATTCTGCAGCCTCTTGTCCTCGGCCTTCGTTCCGAGTTTTATTAGACCAGCCTCATCCAAGTCTAGTGTGATGTCGTCTGACACTAGTTGCTCTTCGGCATTATTTACGATTTTTATATCGCTAACGAGCAGTCTCAACCCAGCAGTTAAGCTCTTGACTTTCATCTCAACCCTTTCGACGACGGTGTTACCAGGATTAACTTCGACCTCGATCGTCCGAAGTTTATCCAATTGTATCAACTTCGGCGAGTTTAGTCCGATATGGAAGGTTTTTGGCGCCTGGAAGAGTATTAATTTCGGTGGCTCAAGCTTCCTTAAGAGTTGCGGAGGAAGGCTCTCGATATTTGGTGGTGGGTCTGGCTTAAATTTGTGTTTGAAAGTGAGGTTGTTAACACTGAGGTCCATCGAAAGTATCTCGTAAGTTCCGGCGTAGAATGTGTCGGCGACAAATACGATCCTATTCTTTCCTCTTTTGATGATGGTTTCTCCTTCGGTAGCAAGTTGTATGTCTTTGGCAATTCCCGCAATGCTTCTGACCTTATCATCAGCAATGGAGACGTCCATTCTGGCGCCGTTGATAGTCACACTATGGGTGAGCAGCCATCTACAGTTCACGGCGATGGACCACTTGAAACCGCCTTTCCCTTGTTCCTCGCCTTCGAACTCTGGACATGTTTCCACCTCAACGTCCGTCCAGAATTCATCGAATTTGAGGTCCGTAGGTCCGACCACGTTACTCACTTCCTGCATCCCCGGCAGTAGACCCAAACCTTCGTCTCCATCGATTCTGATGACCCCGTTAAGAAACAGCATACTAGTTCTTTGCGTCCTCCACCGCCGTTTCTCCTGTTCTGCCCTCTTCCTCAGCAGCACTAAGATGACTTTACCAAACTCCTCATCTCGCCCCATCTTCTTAAGACAGTCCGCGTACATCATCAACAGATTCTCCTCAACTACGGCCCACCGCTGTAATGTATACGATGGCGCCAGCTTCGAGAAGTAATGTGACGCTGCCGCAAAATCTTTGCGGTAGTATTTGATGCACGCGATTTCAGCGAGGGTCCGTTCGGTGCTCTTTACGCGCTTGGCAAGGGAGAATAGTTTCACGGCGGTTTCCGTCATACGCTCGTAGACGGCAAGGAACCCGGTATCACTGAGGAGGGCGTGCCGTAGCATCCCAGCTCTGATACCCCACAACCAAACCCAGTCGTCCTTCTCCAGGGTCTCCTCAGATTTATGAGTCGAGGCCACGCTCTCGGTATCATTGAGATTGACGTCCACCATGCTGCTAGTATCCGGGGCGCTGGCTTCCTGATGTTTGGGGGCTGGGTGAAGTTTCTCCTGTGAGCTCCGCCACCTATTTCCAGCGATTTCAACAACCACGCCACGGGCCAGCATCAATACTTCAGCTCTGAAGAAGGCAAGCTCTTCTGTGGCTGTCAGGCCCTCGGAAACAGTTGGTCCTTTCTTCTCATCGGATTCTGTGGAATATATCGTTGAAGTTCTCGGTGGAATCGAATCTGGTGGCATATCCTTACTATTGCTCACTCCCGGTACCCATGCATGCGTGATACTTGGCGTCGGTGGCGGGCTTTTTGCTTCGAGCAATAATAGATCTTTCCAGTCAAGATGCGGGACACTTTTATGATCCGTAGCATCGATAAGTTGCATTACTCCATTGACAACGAAGGAAGCGATATAGTTATCGATAAAGGCCTTTGCGGCTGGGAAGGTCAAATCGAATTTGTCCTGTTGTATCTTCTGCCTGGCTTCCGTCTCTTCTGGCGTGCTGACGGTCACAGTCGCTGTCTCTTCACCAGAGGCTGCCTCAGACTTTTTTATTTGCTCCAGATCTGCTTGCATGCTTTCCCAGCCACGATATAATTCGGCCCGCAAAACAGCTGAGCCGGTCCGAAGGAACTCAATGCCCTTCTTGACGACTTCTATGAGGTATCCGGCCTCACCATCCCTCGGTAAAGCGCCTCCTGCTGTAGCTTCCTCAGCTCCAGCAGTGGGATCGAAGAACGAGTAGCTTGCATCATTCGTAGCAGGATGGGACCCAACACTAGTTCGATTAGGTATTGTCGCAGCTAAGCGAAGGAGGAGAGAGGCCTGCCGCGCGAAACAATAAGATAAAAAGTCAAAAACGGATATGTTGTTAGAAAGTATAAGCTCCCGGTACGGCTTGCGGGAAGACGATAGAATGCTTGCGTCGTTAAAGTCTTCCTTTTCATTGAGCTGATGATCTAGTTCGGTGGGAGGTGTTCCCGGGACAGTGAGGGAGGATTGCGAGCCAGATTTCAACCTTTCGGTTTGATGAGTATGCCATTTCCTTCCTTCTTCTACAAGGGTTTTGACCACTTCGCCACTCCAGCCAAGGAAAGTCTTTCCTCCCTCTCGGTCAGCCTCTTCACCGACGATAATACTTTCACCGGCGACAGCAAGCTCTTGGTAGATTGCCCAAGCATCCTCTACCAAACCCACACTCTCAAACGCTCCAGCAAGCCCTTCCTTTAGCACGAAAAAAGTACAAAAGTTCCACCCCGGCAGGTGCTGTTGATTGCTTCTTGCTAATATGTCATCTTCATACTGTTGTACTCTGAGATCGAAACTCGTAAGGATTAAAGACTTCATATGCGAGATTAAGAGGCCGTAGTCGGCATCCTTTTCAGCCAAAGATGGTATTGGAGTAGCAGTAGCAGCTGTTCCCGGAGGCGGGGATGGTTGAGGGTGGGAAAGCCGTATCTGAACAATTCTTGGGAGAGCCTTTTTCGACGTCGAACCGAAGTCGCTCTTGAGCTTTTCCAGTATCGTAGTACTGGACTTGAACTGGAAACGAGACTTGTTGCTTGGTTCCGGATTCGAAGCCGTTGAATTAAGAGACGAACTGGACTGACCAGTCATGCGTGGCTGGCTAGCAGCCGGTGTCCCAGGCAAGACAACATGCACGATCATCCATTCGAAGGCGTCATGGTTATCGTTTTTGGACGCACTCGAGCTCGAACCTGACGTCGAAGATGCCGGAGTACAGTGGGCAGCTATCCATTCTTTTAGCTCTTTTCGAGCCGTATTTCTGTAAGCATCGTTATCGTCGCAGCGAAGGAAATATATCTTCAGGTAGGATGTCTGGCGAAGACCAGGTATCTGATGCCGGCGTTCTTTAATGGGAATCTCTCCGAGAGTCGTTCGACGAACGAAGGTATTGAGATTGGGAGTCGATGACCTCCTACGTCCGACTGCATTCGCAACGATCTTCGGTGGCGGAGATACTGGAGATATAGCTCCATCAGTGCTCCCGGACCTTGGGAGATTTGAAGGGGTAGTGTATAGCGACGGCGACTGCCTTGTGAACGGGGATGTAGCTGGGTCTTCGGAGGACGTGGCTGTAGTCGTAGTTATCAGAGGTTGTATGGCAGGTATGAAGTCGACGTAGAGTGAATTGATAGATCTAAGAGGCCTCGATGGCGACTTCCAATGTAGGTGCCGTAGTGGCAGCCTCCCCTTGATATCCGGCGAGAATAGAGGGAAGACGGAAGAGGGGTCCCAGTACGTGACGGTGACTTTGGATGTCGACCCGTCCATTGCAATACAACAGGCGACAGCAGCGGTAGCAGCAGGTAAGCAGGTAAAGAAGATCAAATAGTCGCTGCAGCAGCTACTGATGACGAGGAAGATGTCGCGTGTCCTCGGTGGACGGAGAGCTTAAGCTTCAGGATCAACTCGGCGTGGTGGTTGACTGGCAATGACCAGGGTGCTGGGCGTTTCGGAGATAAGCCGCAGGGCCAGACTCGGTCGGCGATAAGCGGGCACGCACCAAATCCAAAACTGATGCAATCACGGGTGCCTCCTGAGCTGCGCTTGGTTGTTCTGTTGTGATTTCCGATCGATCGCAGGTTCTCCTGGCCTCATGTCCCTGGGAGGCAACAGTCGACAACTTTGAACGTGAGCCTCAGACGTCAGTATATTGTCGAGGCTTTTTCAGGACCGACCGAAGTTTGCTATAAACTTCACAGTTTTTGAGACTCCACGTGCGCGTGCGAACGTCATTTGTCGCCAGCGTAGTGGTTGCTTTTCAACATCAACCTGCAAAATGTTCCGAGTATGTGCTCCCTCTCCGCAAATGGCATCGAGTTATCCGTAACCTCATTTTGATGAGTATTCGAAAATCGAATGGAAAAGAGGCTTACAAATATCGTTTTCTTGTAATTCAGCTACCAGCGCCTGTCCACCACTTCCGCACCCCCCGTTCTTCCCGCCCAGATCTCAACCTCAGCCAGGAAGAGCTGGTTGAAATCCGTGCCTCCCAACGTACCTTCGAAGGGGCTTACTTTCGGACTTCTATCTCACTTTTCACCTTTTCGCTCATCATTCTCAAAGTGTTCACCTTTGAGTTCTATCCCATTGGAGCCTTGTTCGCTGGCTATGGGGCCATTATAATGGCCATATCCGCCTATCGGCGCAGCGAAAGCAATCGACAATTCTATATCGTCGAAGATAAGGAAGAAAACGAGCTACCAGCGTCCCAGAGAACCGGGGCAAAACGGGTATTCAGAACGAGCGGTAATACAGTTATCGTGTGCGCCGTCACGTCTGTTCTCGCGTACATCATTCTGATTGTTCTGGTTCTGCGGCTGAATGTTGACCCAAAGTCACCTCGGAAACCTAGCAAGAAGCTGGAGGACCTGAGTAGCGCAATTTTACTTGGAAATGCTTGATGGGTCCACCGGAGTGGCTTTTGTTTTGGCTACACTTCTATTACATTCTGCATGTCGCTTTTGCGGAGAATAGAAGCCGTATGGGAATATAGTATGGGGTGGTCCTCTTTTTCATCTACGGTACACGACTTACATGCACATCTATGCTAGTGCCTGCGTTTTGTTCTGGATCTCCTTTGATATTCTAAGATTTTGGGCATCCGTACTCTGAAATATGGTTCAAACTTCACGGTGGGTTTCTAATCACGAGAGCGAGTACAGTCATCACGAGCCAACTACCGGTTCTTGACACTTGTGGAACTGCACCGGCTTGAAGAACATACTAAGCCAGCATGCTTCGTCGATTAGCATCAGTGCGGGTGCACGACGTATGCCATAGGGAGGATATACTAGTCTTTGGGCGCGCGGAATAACAAGAGTCATGAAGAAAGTCAGGCACGAGGTTTTGGGTAGCTCTGACTCCAGCGGGGTAAATTCCAAAAGGCCTTGCGCAGATACCATATTAAAGAACATCCACGAGCTTAGAGTCACTCTACCCGTTACGAACATGTACAGGAGACCGAACGTATGATTTTCTTTTTCTTTTCTTTTCTACTATCTTTGCTTCGAAGTGTAGCAAGGAAAGCGTTGGAAGGAAGGCCCCTGGCCAGTAGTGGATGGATGCACGATCCTTTCAGTCAAACCAGTGGACCGTACTCGGTTCCAGAGCCTTGGAATGAATGAGAAGGCTGCTTAAAAATCATGCTTCCGATATCTCTTGTTTTATATTCTCCACTCACACAAACCTGCTCCTCTCTATTTTGGGCTGTGTAACATCCACCCATATAAATTCATGTTCATCACGACCTCTATAGCTCTAGCAAATTAATGGAGGTGCTTCAAAATGTCAGCCTCAAAAACCACTCTACGATGCGTCTCGGGGGTCACGCCGCTTATCTCACAAAAGTCGCAGACCGCGAACAACTAAACGAATCAATTATTTGGGCGAAACAACATGACCTACCAGTTATCATGATAGGGCAGGGAAGCAATATTATTTGGAGGGATTCAGGATTCGATGGCTTGGTAATTTGTAATCGAATATTACATTATCAAGAAGAACCAATCGGCAGAACCGTTCTTGTTCACATTGGCGCTGGTGAAAATTGGGATCAGGTCGTCGCACGCACTGTCTCTAAGGGTATATCGGGAATTGAAGCACTCAGCCTAATACCAGGAACCGCGGGCGCAACGCCTGTGCAGAACGTTGGAGCATACGGCCAGGAGATTCGAGATACGCTCGTGAGTGTCGAGGCCTTTGATACTCAGACCGGAGAATTTGTTACCCTGAAAAATGAGGACTGCGGACTGGGCTATCGCACAAGCCGGTTTAAGACGATCGACCGAGGAAGATTTTATATAACAATGATTACACTCAAACTTCGATTCGGAAACGCTGTCCCACCATTTTACCCCGCACTTCAGGCGTACCTGGAGGATTCAGGCATAACTAATCCGAGGCCTCAGGACGTCAGGGATGCTGTTATCGCGATTCGACAGGCTAAGTTGCCCGATCCAACGTTAGTGCCCAACTGTGGTTCTTTTTTTGCGAATCCGGTGATTGAAGAAAGCGAGTATACAATCTTACAAGCGGTTTACCCAAACCTTCCTAATTGGCCCGCCGGAGATCGGAAGGTGAAAATCCCTGCTGCTTGGCTTATAGAGAAGGCCGGGTTCAAAGACGTTCATGATACGGAGGCGGGCGTAGCAACATGGGCGAAACAACCTTTGGTGTTAATTAACAAAGGAGCGAGGTCATCCCACCAACTTCTCAGCTTTCGAGATAGAATAATTAGTATTATACAAGTCAGATTTGGGATTTTGTTAGAACAAGAACCAGAGTTGCTGCCCTAACTAGCCGCTTTTGTGTAGCTAACTTCCAAGCTAAGAACGAAGATAGCAAAAACGCGGGAATGCTTCCTAGCCTCCAGTGTTTTATAACTCGATCGCAATCAGTACATGGTTGCAGTAATTTCGGCCAAATTACTTGACTGGGTCGCCGCGCTGTCGATTCTTAGCACACTTCTGGTCGCTCTTATAGGTGCACACGTTTACCAAAGGAAGTGTAAATCAATAGCATTCCAGACGATAGCATGCTGTGTTCCTCTGCACGTGCGCCTGCATGGCGGCTTTAATATCCATCATCTTGCCCTAGGAATGCATACTGTATTCCCTTTTAAAATCCCTCGACCACTTACCAACTGCGCATGCTGCAAATATCTTCTATCAAACTATTCGATCTAAACATGATACCCGACGTCCCGAATTCGGACTCAGATCCTAGACCCTTCGACCATGATACAGATATCGATCCACTGCCGTCGAAATTTCTCAACCCCCAACTTACAAACAGGGAGGTCCACCTAAGGATCGAGGGTGGTCGCAGACTTCATGGCGATGTTACACTTAAGACCAGCAAAAACGCAGCTGTTGCCCTCCTCTGCGCCAGCTTGTTGAATTACGGTATCACTAGGTTCCTGAATTTCCCACGGATCGAAGAAGTTACGCGAATGATAGAGGTTTTAGAGAGTATTGGCGTCAAAGTACACTGGAGGGAGAATAATACACTGGAACTCCGTCGACCTAGAAGGCTCAACCTTGAAAACTTGGACGAGGAAGCTGCGCGGAAGACTCGATCGGTCCTCATGCTTATCGGATCACTGATGCACGACCATGCGGAATTCGATATACCCTACGCTGGCGGCTGCAAATTGGGAGAGAGGACAGTAAAACCACATCAGTATGCACTCGAAGAATTTGGAGTCAGCATCCTTGCAGCGGATAAGCAATATACTGTTAAGATTGAGAAGAGAGCACCAGGAGAAATGACGTTATACGAAAGCGGGAACACCGTCACGAACAACACAATTTTAGCGGCCGCAAGGACGACGGAGGAAACTTTTATTCAAGCGGCAAGTTGCGACTACATGGTTCAAGACCTCTGCTATTTTTTGCAAGAACTCGGAGTCGAAATAGAAGGGATTGGGACACCGCTGCTCCGCATTAGGGGTTTATCGAAATTCAAGAAAAATATCGAATATACCCCGACAGAGGACCCAATCGAAGCAATGTTCTTTATATCAGCTGCAGTAACCACTGACTCGGAAATTATGGTCAAGCGGGTTCCCTTCCGGTGGATATCACTCGAACTGATGAAATTAAAGAAGATGGGGCTACAATACACACTATCCCGCTCTTATAAAGCCTCCAACGGGTACGTCGACTTGGCCGACCTAATCATACACCGACATGAAGGGAAGCTTCGCGCCCTCCCGGATAAGTTACATCCTAATGTCTGGCCTGGTTTGAATCCGGATAATCTCCCATACTTTGTTCCGATAGCCAGTGTTGCAACCGGACAAACCCTCATCCATGATTGGATGTATGAGCACCGCGCTATATACTACGCCGAGTTGTCCAAGCTTGGTATCAAGGTCGACCTGCTGGATCAGCATAGAGTACATGTCAAAGGACCAAGCGAGCTGATAAAGGGCAACTTGTCGTGTCCACCGGCTCTGAGACCGGCTAGCTTACTATTGATAGGGATGTTGGCTGCAAGTGGAGTGTCGGTTTTGAGGAACGTTTACGTGATCAATCGCGGCTACGAGGATCTAGCAGCACGGTTAAACATGCTTGGTGCGAGTGTAGAGGTGTTTTCGTAGTAAGATTTGGCAGGGGATCCGGGATCCGGGTATTTATTATACAGAGCATCAATTGGAGGGCGATATCATAGCATCGATAAGAGCGAGGTTGTGAGGTAGTGCTCTCTTCCCTTCACCAACCGGGGCCTATGATATGGCCAGGGCCTAACAGGTTTAACCAGGTCCTTATTTGTCGGGGTTTGCATCCGAAGCTCATCATCTGAACTGATTGTGTACATGTATACTATTATAGAACCCACTAGACACCCAAACGTGTGATGAGTTGCACTGGACGTACGCCGAGCTCCTATAGTAACGCCTAGTAAAATCTTGGGGGTTTAAATACTCAAAAGATCATAGTTCTCCCGACTTTCGGGTCAGAAAGCACAGTGGTTAGAAGCTCACGATTCGAGACCTCTGCCAACGCCCAACTGTGCGTAACAGTCGCCCTTCTGGCCTCTTAACCGGGTTTATCGTGCGCATAGCGTACACGCGATGGTTAGAGACGGCCTTGGGGCCCTTTTCAGGGGATTTATCCCCTGATGGGAGCGGGTAGGGTCCGCGCAGCCTCAAAATCTTTGGAACCAACAATTGGGTTCAATCCCCAGTCCTGACTTTTTTTTCTTGCTCTTTTTTGTCTCTTACCCTCATTGGAAAGTTGTGCAATCTCTTCAGCTCGGCGATGCGAAGCTTTGCAACATTGACTAGCCCGGCTCGACATCTTACATACAGGAGTTTACAGAACCTGAAGGGCCTCAGCAATCCTAGAATTCCACACATAAGTAAACCAAGCCACCAGACTGGTCCCTATCCCTAATCTGACTCTTCCGTGTACCAATAACCATTCATCCTGGGTATTGAAGGACAATACCAATTTGGTCAAAACCTTCTGGTGACGAGACTGGACGAAACTATGGGGATCGAGCGTTGCATTTTGTGCGTTGTAGACTGTTGAGCTAGCTGCCCAGCCTGTGATCGACTAGCGACGCTATAGATCCACCCTGCTCCAATATTACGATTGCCGAAAAGCTTAATCTTCTTAGCAATAAAGTATTAACACACATAGGTACGTAGTCCTGACGGCCCCCGATAGGTTTCTATTTCTTTGGAATTGACCCTTAATTATCGGGATATTAATATATTATAGGCCCACGCAAGCCAGAGAATGTAGCAAGGATCGGGATATCGACATGATGATATCAATATGGAACTTCTCGTAATCGATCACACGAATATCCACACTCACTATAAGTCGATGATGTTCATGTACGAACCGCAAACAAGCCTACAAGAGGCTATCAAGTCCTCTAGCTTGGCTTACCCAGCGCAATACAGAAGACCTTCCGACCTCAAGTAAGTAGTTATGCTTGCCCTAAATGCTCGGGGTCAATATGATGCCTTTATTCCCTACCTCAAGCATAATTGTAGTATACAATATCAATAAATTGAAAACCCCGTGATTCTAGATCCCTTCTGCACGTATCGTCCCTGCAACCAATGGCCAAACAATTTATTCTGGCTAGGAGAACACACACTCTAACCCCTGGAAGACAACCTTGCGGTTGCTTTGAAGCTTCTATTTGGTTTAGCTTTTCGTTAGTACGATCGTCAAACTCAAAGTCACCAGGCTTCATACTAGTCTCTAGCTGTATGGACCCCTTTCCGAGTCTCTACAGTGGTCCAAACTTCTCTAACCACTTCTCCCTAGATCCAAACGGGGTATTTCTGCAGGAGATATATCCTCCGTCTGGGTGACCTTCGCCACACAGCGACGCCGAGTAACTTGGGGATCGAACGAGGTATTACAATCTAACTCGCACGCAGGATGACACAGGCCCTTCTAAGATCTTCCGACCTATTCTTGAGTCCGACTTGGAATTCCGAGGTTCGAAATGCGGAAATCCAATTCACGAAAGAGATCTGCGGTGCCGACGCCCTTGGCATTCAAAGGGCAAACCGGCACAGTCAAGGTGCTAACTAAATGTTGGAATAGTAGTTCCTAAGTCGAAATATTGCCAAGTCCATATAGAGTATGTAAAAGGATATCCGTGTAACCCTAAACGATCCAACCAACGGTGCTCAAAACTTGCCAAACAACGTCCCGTCTTGTCCCGTACCCACACCTCCTTAGACAAAGCCCTTAAACCACTGACTGGCATTTTGGTTTCGACCTTCGCTAACTTAATGTTTGAATGCAGCTGACCGGTCTATTCCACTGACAATTGGGTGTTATGTCTGGTGTTTTCGAGTCACAAAATTCCCTGGTACTCAATCGATCCTCTATTCGGACCGATTATTGCAAGTTTATATATTTTTTAGTATTTGGAGAATCCGAACCTCGTATATACAGAATTCTTTGGCTAGCTGGTTCTGCTTGTGGAGGCTTAACCTTTGTTGTGGATTTGCCCTGAATTTAAGGGAAGTTCGACGGCCAATTTGCATCCGTCTTCGTCTTCCCTTGTGTCTTTAGTCGACATAGGGACGATAGTATCATCATCAGGCTCATCACTAGATAATATTTTATCGTCATCACGTGAGGAATATGTTGGAAATTGTGTGTTGTTCCGAATCCGGACGTGTCTGAAACAGGACCGGCAAGTGATGTGCATAAGCCATAACTAGCATTAGGCAGGCGATGACCTGCATCTTGAAATGGTTTCTAGAACAGGGACTACCCTTCCATTGCTGGGGACTAGGCGGCGGGGACTTTCCCAAGTGCATCACAAATTTTCCAAACTAAAGACCCTTTAGCGGGGGTAAAGTCAGAAGAAGAAGCTGTCAAGGTCCCACCAAAATGCAATACCTTAGGGCGGCTAAGAATCCGGGCTGAAAGAATCAGGCCCATGACGCCCATCGAGGCTCCTGCTAGCAATTGAAGCACGAATCAGCTGGGTGGCTGGGCATTCTTTTTCGATAAGGGACGCTCTCTCTTATATACAATCCCGACGACCCGCGAGTTTTCAAGTTTCTTCTAGAGCTCCCGACATGCGCGACATAGCTTAACCCGAAGTTCTCTTTTTGTTATACTGGTTCTTTACGTAACTCTTGCCGTATAACTGGCGGTAGTGTCGTGTGACTTCCTCGATAAACGTCAGGCCACTATAGGGGTAATAGACCAAATCGTCGGGTGAGGCTCCGGACGATATCCATATTAGGGTCGAGCCTAGGTATCCGTGATCCTGGGAATCCAGACGTCACCGTTCATAGTCATCGTGTAACAACAGCGGCGACTTGAATATATATACCCGCATCCCCCTACAACACATCCACGCATAATCCTCGCACGGAGACTTATATAGCGGTTCCGACAAAATACTTGAAAAAAGATTTGCACGAAACACTACTTCATATAGACTGGTATCGTTCGCTTGCGGGAGGATAAGATGTCGGGAACGTCGAGTCCTGGTGGTTTGGAGAGCGAAAATGCGCTCAAGCGCTTGAACACAGGGAATAGGCGGGAAGACTTGCCAAAGAACTTAAGCATGGTCTCTATCATGGGATTGTAAGGCCTTCCGCGATATCCGCTGATATATAACTCATATACACTAACAAAAAGTAATGTAGATCGTTTGCAATTATGGGTATGGTGTCGAACCCGTTCACTGTAAGAGTGTAAGGCGATGACTAATACGATCGGAATATGTATAGCGGTGCCGTTCGGTCTGTCGACGACGCTGTCGCTGAGTTTAACGAATGGCCAAAGTGTAACGGTCATATGGGGTTGGGTCCTTGTCTCATTAATATCAATGGGCATTGCGGCAAGCCTCGCGGAGATATGTGCTGTCTATCCGACGGCCGGTGGCGTTTATTATGTATGCATCTGACTCCGGCGCCCTTTGAGATAAGCTGCAAAAACCTCTAACACATATTCTAGTGGTCAGCAATGTTATCAACCCCGAAGTATAGGCCGATAGCGAGTTGGATTACTGGATGGCTCACTCTTGTCGGTAATTGGACGTAAGTCATAGGCACTTCCGCTAGTCTGTCGCGGCGGCTACAAAATTTTCGAGCTCTAGCCTAACAATAATACTAGGGTCACACTTTCGATTTGTTTTTCGACCGGGCAGCTGTTTCTTTCCGCGATATCTATCTTTAACGAGGAATTCGTCGCAAATACATGGCAGACTGTCCTTATGTTTTGGGCCGTAATGGCCTTTTGTACGAGCGTCAATGCTTTTTTCAGCAAGCATCTAAATATGCTGAACACAATATGTAAGGGAATATTGAATGGTGTGTATTCTAGCATGGGCGCTAATTGTGAGTGAGAACAGGCATGATCTGGACTGCGGCGGCCGTTTTAATACTTCTCATTGTTCTTCTTGCAACTGCTCGTCATAGGAACACCGCTGAATACGTTTTCGCTCATTACGATCCGACGGCTTCGGGGTACCCAACAGGATGGTCGTTCTTCGTCGGGCTTTTACAGGCTGCATATACTTTGACTGGGTATGGCATGGTTGCATCCCTATGTGAGGAGGTTCAGAACCCAGACAAAGAGGTCCCCAAAGCGATGGTCCTGAGTGTCCTTATGGCTGGATTGACCGGGGTCATCTATCTCGTCCCTCTGCTGTTTGTACTGCCAGAGGTGAAAGCTGTCCTCAGTGTCGCAAATGGTCAACCTATCGGAATGATCTTTACAACCGTTACAGGAAGTAAAGCCGGTGGAATGGGCTTACTCGCACTAAGTAAGGCTTTACCCCACTCCACGAGTATTCAATTGGGAAGTTTGTTGACAATATTGATTGTAGTTCTCGTTATTGCGCTCTTTGCGGGTACCGGCTCGCTCACCGCTGCTAGTCGATGCACATTTGCCTTTGCTCGAGACGGCGCAATTCCTGGATCTAGATAGTAAGTACTAAGCGACGCTTATCCCGTTCGGATCAGGTTTGAGAAGTGCTAATTCGTGTGAAATCTCAACAGTTGGTCCCAATACAACTACAAACTTAATGTTCCCTTGAACGGCCTCTTTCTATCTTCCACGGTCTGTTGCCTACTCGGCCTCATCTACTTCGGCTCTACAGCTGCTTTCCAGTCCTTCGTTGGGGTCGCCACGATTTGTCTGTCCACATCTTACGGATTCCCAATTTTAGTCAACATCCTCAACGGCCGCGTTGCTGTTAAGAAATCCTCATTTTCTTTGGGAAAATTCGGGTATGCCATCAATATTGCGACGGTTACTTGGATTATATTTAGTGTAGTGCTGTTTTGCATGCCCGTTAGCATTCCTGTTACGGCGGCCGGAATGAACTATGCCTCGGTAGTGTTCATGGGCTTTGCGGGTGTGAGCGTTGTCTGGTATGCGGTCAGAGGCCGGAAGACCTTCAATGGGCCAGAAGAAGTAGTAATTGAAGGAGAAGGTCGGGGTAGCACAGACGAAGAAACTGGGCGACAGAAGGCAGCGAAGTGAATTTTAGAGCCTTATGGCGAACCGGTTAGTGGTTATCGTTAACAACTTGCTAATGTTTCGTTTGGTATATTATATAATTGTGTACTATATTATGACATTTTAATATCAGCGGGTCGTATATATCCGATGAGGTTTTTGACAATTTCCGCGACCACGAACACATAGCATACAAGCGGGCCCCTTAGAGGGGTTTCTCGCGGGTAAGGCTAACAATATTCTTAGTGGCAGAGCTTTGAGGGTCAAGGGCTTGAAGAGGCATTTCGACTGCCTGGAAGACTGAGTGTGTTGTATGTGTGTTATTTTTTTGGTGTGAACCCGGGTTTTGTGTTGTTTTGGGGATTGGAAATCGAGGGTGGATCGAGAAGATAACATATTCACATTGTAAAGTATTGGGTGGGGCATAATGTGATATCGACCACCGGTAACTCTAGGTATTTACTCTTTGACGCTCGGTAGATACTTGCCGATGGCGATTGCCAATCTGATTGTGCGGCGCGGACGCGCAAGCTCCGTAGACTGAGAGCGGACCCAACAGGATTCTAAGTGTAACACTCACAAGATATGGAGTATTAGCCTGAATAATCTCGCTTTCGGTAGACGACGCGACCTGGATGGCTTTCAAGGGTGACGGCAAGCACCCTCGCCATTGTGCCATCTCTAATGGCCGTTGATGGTGGTTTTTCCCGTCAATACTTTCAAAGATTCCTGGGCCTCGCCTCCTTCAAACCCGGAGGGTTTCAATATATACACCCGGCAAGAAGCAGCGTCAATAGGGAAGAAAAGGGGAGACGAGCTTCCAAATAGCCTGGCTCGCAAGAAATTGCCTCTTTCCCGGGACCCGTATCTTTGAATCACCGCAGGTTTGAAAGATATTAAATGGGTGCGTATATGCTGTTAGTGCCCCTTTTTGCTATGTATGATGACAGGGCGCAAATCAGGCGTCATTTCGTGGCCCAAGCTGATTAGACTATTCGAGAAATCGAAATCGATCTTATTGTACGGAATAACGAACCTGGGTCTTCTTCTCGAAGGCATTGCAATACGATGCAATGTGGCGCGTCGAGCAATGCTTATGCAGTTGGTGATATCTTTAGAGTCAACACCAACACCACGCGCCCGATAAAGCCTGTTTGGACAGATATCGATATCTACGGCGCTGACTGCATAGGGATACGTTGTACCACAACCATTCGCTGCTGACTTGTTTCCGGATTCCGAATCCTGTTGGCGTTTATTGTTGCCTCGAGATTTGTCCGTTCTCCACATAAGCCCAGGGTCCCTGAGAAAAATCAATTCGAGCTTCACCAGCCGAGTTGGCCGAAGGGCAGATGGATCCATGGACAGGGCGTGGACGGGCAAGCCGCCCTTGAGGTCCTTGTGCAATGACGAGAGTACCAGAGCGGGGCTCCTATCAAAGAGTTCCAACTTGGCGGTTTCGAAGTGATGAAGCAAGCCGAAAGGAGCGCCTGTCATCCCACTGTCAGATACACCACACTAGCCCCATAAGCCTACCAGGCGCCTCTGTGCACACCTGTGGGTCCGCGATGTGGCGATCAGGAGCATGCAATCTAACTTAATTTTCAAGACCCTGGAACCATGTTGGTTGAGATCTGGGCAAATCCACAGGAGCAAGAGTCAACTGGCACCATGAAAAGTGATATAATAGCCTGTATGACCACACTCTCGTGATGCTTTCTTTCTCTCTTTTCTCCTCAGCCCGCGGCTGTTGTGCTTGACACTACCAAGTTCCTACCTTTCGTTCTTTACGAACGCCCACACTCCTTCAAAACCGTTCTTTTTTTTTGGTGGCTTCTTTTGGTTGTTGGATACAACACGTTCTCTTGTAGAGGACCATTCACTCATTCGTGCTTCACCAAATTACACGTTATCCAAAAGATACAGAGCCTAGTTGCTTCCTGTATCATACCGAAACGAATTTGACATTCGTTTTGAAGATATCTGTTTGATCAGATATATCCGAAATTCCACTAGTTGGATTTCATCGTTGTTGCCATCTGCTCTTCAGCATTTTCAAAGGAAAGACTGGGTCATTCACACTTAAGCCGCAGCTTTGTTATATTCTACCACAGGATATTTGATATCTACGAAGGTTTTCTGAGAAAGTTCAATTCTATCTGTTCAAAATGAAGACCACTTTGATCACCCTCCTTTCCGCCGCCTCGACGGCTATGGGCCACGGCATTGTCCAAGAATTCCTCATTGGCGGCCAGCGATATACTGGATCTTTGCCATTCCAGGATCAATATAGAAAGCCAGAACCAGAACGCATCACCCAACCCTTCTGGGAAAACGGCAATTCCTTCATCGACGATGTCACCAGCGCCGAAATCGCCTGTAATAAGGGAGCAAGGCCAGCCAAGCTTGTAGCTCCTGCTCCAGCTGGCAGCGAGATTACCTTCTTCTGGACCGAATGGCCAGAATCTCACAAGGGGCCTGTCATTACCTACCTCGCCGACTGTGGAGGCGACTGCACTACTGCTGTCGGTTCTCAGTTGAACTGGTTCAAGATTGATGAAGCCGGTCTCCTCGCTGACGGAACCTGGGCCGCCGACGCTGTTATCAAAAACAACAATACCTACACTCTTACCCTTCCTAAGAAGATTAAGAATGGACAATATCTCTTGCGTCATGAGATCATTGCCCTCCATGCCGCCCACGAGAAGAATGGTGCTCAGTTCTACCCATCTTGCACCAACATCGAGATCACCGGAGCTACTGGTGAGAACACTCCAGATACCGTCAAAATCCCTGGTGCCTACTCCGCCAGCGACCCCGGCATCTTCATCAACATCTATTATCCAAAGGTCGAGAGCTATGTCATCCCCGGTCCACCCGTTTACACCGAAGATGGCACATCCTCCCCAAATCCACAGACCTCGAGCTCGTCCCCCACTACCACAATTGATATGGGCAGCCTGACTGAGAGTATCAGCTCTTTCCCCACCTTCTTTCCTTCTGCGACTGAAGGAGTTTTCCCAACCGGCAACTACCCGGTTGGTACTGCCGGAGTTGAAGAAACCCCAATCGTTACCGACTCCCCAGTGCCAACTGAAACTGCGTCTTATGAGGTGCCAACTGAAACAGCATCTTATGAGGTTCCAACTGAGACCGAGACCGAGGAGGAAGAGGAGCCAGAAGAAACTACCATTACTACGACTGTTGTTACCACTATCGGTGGGAAATCCATCACTTTGACCGCCACCTACACCACCACTGCCAGCTGCGACGAGGAGGACGACGATGAGGAAGTTGGACCAAAGACACTTGCCCCAGAGCCAACAGTTGACCCAGTCGCATGCACCGAGAAGACAGTCGAAGTTGTAAAGACCGTTGAAGTCGGAAAGACTGTCACCGTCACTGCCAAGGAGGTTTCGACTGTCACCAGCGTTTCCACGAGCGTTGTTACCAGCCTCTACACAACCATTGTTGAGAAGACCGTCACTGTTACAAAGGAAGGTGATGTTCCAGCTCCTCAAACGACTGTTGCGCCCAACCCAGTTACTACCATCGACCCAGCTCTCACTTATGTCAAGCCATCAACCTTCCCATTGGGACCTGGATTCACCACCATCCCAAGCCCAGATGTCCCAACCACCACTGCTGGTGCCGATGAGCCAAACGGCACTGGCACTCCATTGACTGGTTACGAGGGCGCCCTCACCAAGCGTGACTGCGACGATGCCTTCATCAAGTGCCAACGCAGCTTCTTCGGATGCATGAGGCGTGCCAAGCGCAGCACAATGCAAGCCCGAAGCTGCGAGAAGTTCAAGCGTGACATCTGCATTGAAGGTTTCAATGGATGCGCTGCTAGAGTTTAAGCTTGCGATACACTTGACCTGTTGGAATAGCCTTAAGGTCTGTGTTGCACCGTGACGTTGGAGTGTAAGATATATCGTCGAGGATGATAAGTAACTGATGCAGCGAGTCAAAAAATTCTTTCTGGGGTTTCTTTTTGTACAGTTAAGAGGTTAAACCTTTTCAATTCTTTTGTAGCATATTTGGTAGAATATATTAAAATTTTTCACATCTGAAAATAACCTGTCGACTTCTGCCTCGCGCTACATACTTAAGTAGCTTCTAATCTAGCATATCGCTGTCATACGTTACCAAAAGCGGACTCCGTGCCCATTCGCCTAGAAGCCAATTATGAAGTATTTTTGAAAAAAAAAAGATGACCCGTGTAACTCGTGGATCAGGTAGATCGAGTGACCTTGGCCTCTGATTGCGAAACATGAACCACGAGGGCAACACGGAATATACAACAGCTGCTTGATATGGCTGTAGGAGGAGATGAATCTAGAGAATGTATCAGCAGCCTGTAGAATAACCCTCTTCAGATAATGAGGAGATGTTTTGGGAGTATTCTTTCTGATAGGCAAATATGAACATCAGGAATTTTGGGTTGTGATGGATTAAGATAGCGCTGATCTTGTAGTTGGCTAGCTAGCTGCCAGGAGAATAGCACTCAAGCTACCAAATTGTGGCCTGAACGTTCCTAACCAAGTATTTCGTGCTATCTTGTCATTGGAAGGTTGATTCCTTCATATACCCCATCTCGACGTTTGTCGGCTTGTATCGATATGTATATAGTTGGAGATTCAGTCATTAGCATGGCAGACCTACGAATTTTTTCCCACTTCATCAAGAAAATAAACCTCAACCCAAACCTCTCCTTCCACTGACCCACTTGATCATCATATCAATCATCAATCCCTTCAAACTCTTCTTTCCCTCGCAACCGATCCCGAAACCGCATCCAAAGCCTTGTACCTAAAGAGATACGAACACCGGCATAGTATCACCCTGAGGTGTTCCTCTCTGACACCTTTCTTCCGTTGCCATCGATATCGCTGGAGCTGATCAGCTGCACTCAAGGGCTCGCCATGTCAGGCGGTGCACATAGCAACAGCGACTTCCTTCGCAGGCTTAGCACATCAGCCCGTAGACGTCAGTTCGAGCTTGCGGTCAGCCAGCGGGAAGGAAGCAGCGTCGCTAGACCCTATGACGAGACAATTCTCGATGTCGGTTCCGATGATCGTGGAGGTGTCCTTGATGATATAGAGCTGCAACGAAACGGTGACGATGGTGATCACGAGACTCCGGAACAAGCTTCCAAATCTATAAAAACTGGTAAGTGAATGAAGTTCGGAAACGGTTTGTTGGGGCATGAGGCTCACCTCTGAATTTCGAATGATTCCCAGGTATCCGAACTACTAGAGGGATGGGCGCATCGGTACGGTTTGAGCCAGATGCTGATATTCAAACACCGGAAAAGAAGAAAGATAATAAATGTATGGATGATATGATTCGAAAGGTGTCTACCTCAGCAAACACATTGGCTAATAATAAAAAAATAAAAAAAATAGTGGTCCCATCTGATGGTTTTCACGGCGCCACTACAACGACAGCTGTTCTACCTCTTACACCTCCTAACCTACACCCACCCACTAGTTCTTCCCACCGGCCAAATACCTACACCTCTCCTACTCTTCGTATCAAGGATGTTACTCTAACTCCTGAAAGAGAGCGGTCCCTTTTCTATCACGGGAGGGACGAGCCACCAATCGGGGAAACAACTGGAATCTTCTCAACTAAAAACATTCCTTCCTCTAATATCACGAACCTTCCTCCTCTAGACCCCGAGAGAGAGGAGCATCTTACCACGTCTACCACAGAGAAATCGATCCTAAGTATCAAGAACGGAACGTCCGAAGGCCAAATAGGCAGTCGAGACGAAACAATGCCGTTCAAACTTTTCGGATGGACTCCTCGAGCTCGAAGAAATGATTCCTCTGGTCAGCCTGCTGCAGGCTCAGATTCAAATCAAACACGACGGCGACCAGTTAATATGAACACTCTTCCACCTGGTGTCCGATTGAACGTTTTTTCTGAAAGACTGAGAAACTTACGAATCGAGAATATAAATAGAAACCCTACTGGACGAAGCGACAACCAAAGAAACCCCGACCTAGAAACAACTGAAGCTATCGATACCCTCCCCCCCTTGGACCCATTTTCCTCTCCTGCATTCGATGATTCGACCTCTGGATCAGAGTTCTTTTCGAGCTTTATCGACCCTACCGATGATGACTCTTCTGACGGTGAAGGGGACACTATACCAAGCGAACGTCAAATCGTCAGCCAATCGTCAAGGCCAACCCCAGATGAAGAAATCGGTTTCGGGAATCTGAGATCTGCCCACCCAGAGTCATTTCCAAAGCCTATTCTCCCATGGATCTTCCCTGTCATTTCTTTGTCTGCTAAGAAAGACAATGCTCCCGAAATCGACTGCCCAGAAATTACCGTTGAATTTGCCAACGCCTTTGTCACGGATCTTGGTTTGACGCAAGACGATATTATATCGAAATCTGCTATCCTTCCTGCCATCCCTACGACCGCACTTCCAACTGTCGAACGCCAAATCCCAATACTCGACAAGAATGACCTTCTACGTGCCGAAGAGGCAGCAGCCAGAGCAGTTATTGCTAAATATTTACCACCACCTGAAAGAACTGTCAAGTCTCCGGGAGGACCAGGGCCCTCAATCAAGAATGGGTGCGGGCAAGCGGATTCTCCAAAAGAGAGCTTCGCTCAACATGTCAAAAATATTGATGTGTCAAGTCTGGAAAAAGATCATTCTACTTCCGCATGGAGACGCCGTTGGAATGATCTTTTCCAAGGGTCTGGGGCCAATGTTGTGGAACTGAAAAAGCAACAGGATGTTAACGAATACCTCGGCAAGATAACTGAGTTGAACGGAGAAGCTGGGGATGAAGCTGCAGGAGAGTTTCTCCAATTGATGAAGCGGGATGAAGTCGACATGGAAGAGTTTATGGCGAAGGTCGACGAACAGGAGGCTCTCAGTAAAGAGAGATACCGAAACCGAGTTCAGCATAAGGATGGGCCCGTCAGGAATGAAGATCAGGCTACTCAGCCAGGTTCAACCAGACCTTGGCCAAGTCTCCCTGCCACGCCAGGTTGGGAGCCAGTTCAGAAAGGATGGACATCACATGACGGCAGGCTTCAATGCATCAAAGCTGGGACTATCCCAAAGTTCGAATACCGTCCCGTGGATTGGCAAGAGCAAGATGATATGAAAGCAACTGAACCTAAACCACCATTGATCATGTGGTCTGGAGTCAGAGAAAACGACGACGAAGCGATCAATGAAGATATTTCATTCAAGCTATTGGGACTGGAAGATAACTGGAAAGCATCGGCTACCGGGTCGTATATGTCAAAGTAAGTTTTTGATTCTGAGGAATCTTGTTGGATTCAAAGAAAATTATCTAATACGAGAATAGATTGGATGAAGATGGTGGATCTGATTCAGATGAATCGGAAATTGGATGGTCCAGCAAACTCCTCAACCATCGTCTATTGCTTACCTGCAACTCTGTCAACGGAAGTAATGTCGACCTTACCTATGATCCAGAAGAGCTCGACTACCCTACGATGGACTCAAACCGGAACTATGCTAAAGCGAGATGCAGACTTCGACTCCATTATCTGAACCATGTCAGACCTGAGCGCAGGTTCAACAGAATGGGCCAAATGATTGTTGTCCCACCACCCCTTCGTAAGGACAAGCTTTCTCGCAGGACCTGCCTAAAGCGACTCAGTCAGTTTCGAGCTTCTCGCCGGGGGCGTACTGTTATCAAGAAAACAGTCAGATTTAGCTTGTCGTCCGAGCAGAAGACTACCAGTCATAGGTTCCACCCTAGACAGAACGGTTGGGTTCAGAAGAAGGATATTCTGATCAGAAAAGCGTTTCGACAACATGGACTTTTTGAAATGCTCCCCAGTGTTAGAGCCAAATACACACAGATTAAAGGGTTTGAACAGTAAGTTCGCTGCAGTGCCTGCGGATAAGCTCTGCTAGAACCCCTCTAAGGTTGAGCGTTTGCTGATTCTTAAAAAGTTACTACCCCCGTTTCTTGCAACCACCAGCTGGCACGACGATACGCCAAACGGTTTGTCGTGGCGCGGCGTATATGCTCAACCATATCGCCCGCTTCAAACTTGGAATCCCAACCTCAGAAGGAGGAACTACGAGGAACAAGATCCGAATGGCTTTGCAAAAGGTTCTACAGCACAGGAGTGGCGCGCAGAGGAAATATGATCAGAATAAGCCAACTGCATTCAAGTACAAGATATTCAGCCGCGCTGTTCGCCGAGGGAGATTCCGGTACGTCAGCCACGTACTGGATGAAGATGTTAAGTTGGTTGGCAGCTTCCGAAGGGTTCATCGGGGGGATGGCCCCTTCGTAATCTACTGGAAGGAGTCAACGCAGAGAGAGTCCGCCGAAGAAGCGGACGGTGACTGGGTGGCCGTGGATGAAGGGAGCCTCGATGAGTGATGGGGGCTATCCACCCCATCACTCGGAGAGACTCACCTTCATCCCTTCGTTGTAAATTTCTTTTTGTTTTAGTTTACCTACAAGCCTACGAGGCTTGTTCGATGAGAAATGGCGTGGGAGCCAATCAACGCTTTGAATATACGAATCTCGCAAGTAGGATATCATTGTAGCGTGTGCATAGGACTTCCAGTGGCAATACGTTCCGATGTTGTAAGTTGTAGGAATGTTGCCGTCGTCGGTCGAGTTATCCCTTGTGTATCCATATGCGCATCCCCCCACGTTTCGTCCTACCTTAGTGTTTTATGCAACGTGGAATGGTAGCACAAGGTTGCACAAAATACGGTAGCTAGGCGAAATAAAGCTGCCTTCTTATCCAAACACTTTCCAAAAGCAATCCTGGATCTCCGTAATGGAAATTTGAACGCTTCCTCGCATTCGAATTCGATCATTGTACGTAGGATTTTGGCGCGCCCCAACATTATTAGTTTCTAGAGGGCAGACCTAATCTAGGTATCATGATATCATCGAATATTAGGTCTATGGGGTTGGTACATGTACCAAGGCGACTCGGGTTTAGTGCCTGAGAGTCTTTTGTCTAGGCTAGACCTCGAATGATACAAAGCTAGTGTATTGAACCTCGGAAGGCCACAGGTTTTCGTATTCCCACAACCTCTCAGCCAACTTCCGCTAGGAGTATATCCCCTCCGATAGAATTTTACGCCAATGCGTTTCTCGTTACATGAAAACAGGGACGAGGTTGTATATATTCACCGCCCCTGGCTCATCTAGTCGACTATCCTAGGCCTTCTTCGACAAAACCCGGGTTGAAGCATTCTTTTACGAGAAAGATATACAGGCTATATACGGTCCGCAGCATATCGGAATCACCTTGGCTTTGAATCCCTATGGAACGTTGAACGACAGCTTTCATGCCGACTCCGACTTTTGATTGTTCTGACCAGGAAACGTGTAGCATCAACGGTTTTACAAAGGTCGCGCCTACATACGATAGCCGGAATCTGACGATGAACGGATCGGACAGGTATAAAATATCGAGCGGCTCTGATTTGCAATTGATGGGCGTCCGCAGCGAAGATGCACTTGCATATCCAAAGACCATATGCACGAGTATCTGAAGGGACGTATATTCGCACCGGTAGTACGTACCACTGCCTCAGCGCGGTGACTTAGGCAGCCGATAAGGCGACGAATAATTGTGAGGTTAGAAAGGTAAGGGGTTTGACTTCAGCTGGCTTGCCTCCATGTCCTTGATGTCAACGGGATACAAACTGTAGAAACGTAAACGATTATAAAAATTTTTTGATTAGGAGGTAGTTACACGACATTATGAAAGAAGACCTTGACAAGGCTATCTAAGCACGCTCTGCCGAGTTAACTACACCGGATAAAGAAAAGATGTGAAAGTTAGATTCGGTGTATAATAGCCAAATCGGTAGCTTTTGTGTTATTCTGTATCTCAAGTATCAAACGTACGCCGTCGTTCCTGTAATTCATTGTTAGCCATCCGAGATGATTCATGGAAAGAAGAAATCGATTTCCGTACCGCTGCTCAATTCAGCGATGGCTGGGCATTCTCAAGTAAAGGATCAAGATTTGGGTGAAAACGAAGCCGAAATGATGAAAACGAGAAAGTTTTGAGACCTCCGTGTCTTCTCAAAAATCACTTTCTTCGACGTATAATGACGGTTCGTTTCCCTGGCTTCCTGACTTTTCGGCCACTGGAGGGATTTTCGCTCCGCAGTATAGTATCGAGAAATTGGTCTTGAACGGAAGCCAAATTTTGTCTCATTTTCCAATCGAGACCTCCCTCATTGATTGCAGCCCATTGAACATCATTGACAAACTTACGCTCCTCCTCGCGCATCATATCCATCCGCGTCCTATCCGAGGGGAATAGGATGTTGTAGTTACGATTGGTGAGAAAGGACTCTCGTTGTTGGTTCAGGAGGGGTTCCATGACCTCAGTTTCATCGAAGAATTCATCTCCCTCCGAAGTGTCCGAATCTTCGAAAATACTAGAGTTTACCCTTTTCCTTGCTTTACCCTTTTGTGTCAATGGGGTTTCAACCTCACCTTGCGGAAACGGAGCTGCGTTTAACCCGAAAAACGTCTGGAACCTGTGCGAAAAATCAGTGATGGTGATGTTTAACCACCTGCGGAATCTGAAGGCTATGCTGTTCGGCGGCAACTGTCTTCCTATAACTTTTTCCGCGGGGTTCACCTCGGTGTTCCAGTACAACATCTGGTAGTACGGAAGCCTTTGGAGCCGTTGGAGTTGTCGGGCTACTCTCGCCATTGCCGCAGTGTTTTTGACTTTTGCAACCAGTTTTTGATACCGTTCACGTATCCAGCTTTGCAGAGGGTAGACAAAAGGCCAAACCACCCTGTAGAGAAATTTACATGGCTGGTAATCACGAAATCTTTTTTTGCCCTTGCGAGAAATGTTCATCCACATATACCAAGATGGTAGAGAGGTTGTGATTATCTATGTTGCGAATTAGCCATTGTTAATTTGGAGTTTGACTCGGGAGACCCGTTATTGGGGCCATACCCCCATGTTAAGTTCTAGAACGCCCAGGATGACAAGGGCTTCCGATTCAGTGCTAACGGGGGATGTGGCGGGTGCTATGGCGAACGCTCGTATGATCGAGATAAAGGTGGTAGCAAAGGTGATATACATCCATCCTCGGCGACGGTTCCTTTGGTCGGCGTTCAAATACCGCTCATCAAGGAAAAAGAATGGCAGTGAAAAACAGACTATATCAAAGCACGTTGATGAAACTGAAGCGTATAGAGCTCGGGTTAGCAAAGGTGCGAGCGAGGAAATAGGCTGTGTGGTATGGCCCTTACTTGAGACGAGTCCGTACATCAATTGGATCAGAATGCTAGCTTGTAGAGTCACACCTTCCACAGCTCCCTTTGTTTCCAGTTAGCTTTCCCAAGTTTTTCGAGCTTACCCTAGAGGATTTTTGGAATCGAGGAGATCGTACAGGAGGAAAGGCTTGGAGTAAAGCGACGATAGAGGTGATGCCAATAGCAGAACAAGCCCCAAAGGTCACCATTACTGCTAGCTTCGCTTCCGGCCGGCCATTTGACATCGCATAGCAGGTGAGACAGAGAGAAAGCTAAACCTTCGTTAGGAGGCGTGTTCACCAGAGAAGCGGGGCTCGGGGAGTGTACCTTGAACCAGGTGCAGCCAAGGAGATAGAAGATACGGCCAGAATAGTTTATCTATTTTTATGATACGATGTTAAAGGCATAAATTATGGATCAGTGGGGTGGATGCAATAAGCTACCTGTTCGTATTCGACCTGTATTTCGTAAGGTCGGTCTTGAATTGGAACAGCCAAGCCGTATTGAACCTCTGAGCAAGCTCAAGTTAGACACAAGATATAGATGAGCATTTTGATGAATCTACTTACGAAGTAAGGCCATAGAGCTGTATGCGATCGAGCACCCCTATTAAGGTTTTGAGAGGGTAAGGAATTTCCTTGTATATTTCGAGAGGCAGAAAGGGAAAGCTTATACATACGGTGGCGAAATACATGAAGACGTCATCCCAGCCAAGGGTTCCTAACAGCTTGATTTTTCCATACAGCCTCATGCCACCTGTGATGGTACCTAGAATAGTGACGCTAAGGATACAGATAAAAGCGGAGACCGATCGGGGATCCCAGGAGGTCGGGGCACTCCGGTTCACGATGAAATGGTCGCGTGTCGCGAACGCCATCGCGTTCGATATTGCCGTTTTGACTGGAGTTCGAATGAGATGGAGATTGATGAAGGTAGGTGTCGAAGGAAGCAAAATCGACTGGAATATCAAGGTATTGGTTCTTCGTGACGTGATGAATTGGTAACGCAGAACTGGTTGATGAGGTAGGAAGAGTTGACGTTACGGAGAGGAAGCTGAAGCCGGAAGCTTGAAATCATGACTCCTGGCAATATACGTTCCTGCTCAGCTGCTCAGCTACTTGTCAGGAATTGATACATGTACAGCAGACCCTCTGCTCTGCTGAGCATTGTTATCATAGCTCTCTTGCTAGAGCTGTGATCTAGGTTTGTTGTTTAGTACAGCCGCCAATATAGCACTGATCCGGCATCATGATAGCCCAGTGTCTGCACTCGTTAGTGTAAGCTACCTAAGGGACCTTATCGATCATTCTGGGCTGGACAGAATGTGACTTAACTTAACCGCTCATCCCGTCGAGTGGCTGGGTGGGCATAACCCATTTTAGGTATGCACATATAGATGTGATTGATCGAAGCCTTGTTCGAAACCTATCCGTAACGAATACCGACAAAGGCAATCAGCGACGACGCCTAGCCGCATAGCAGTAGAACGCAAAAGTAGAGATATAGCATATTGAGTCGGTGTTAGAGACCCCAGCGTTGCAGGGTTTATAACAGTTCCAAGGTTCCTCGTACCACATTTCAGAACCTGCGAGAAATCGTACTACCTCAAACACTCCTGTCCGTGTGGACGCGTAACATTAATTTTGAGTATCCTCGATTCGAACATTCAGGATTGCCTATATCCAGTGCACCCTTTGCCTGGCGAAACCAATTGTCCACGAGATAGCGAATTTTAAGATTCCAGAAGTCAGAATAACCTTTTGGCCACGCGAGGACACATGCGAAAGTCCTTGGAACTCTGTCCGTTCAGCATGTTCTGGTCAGCTGAATAACGGTCAGCTGGTTCTTGGTACCGGTAACGGTCGAGACTGGTTTTATACTTTACTTTGGCTAAATTTATATTCTGGTATCAAAACACATGTGATTTGTGGACCCATGATCTTCGAGATGATGGAAGGTATACATGTATCTGTATGTCTGCGATTACGCCTTATAAAAATCTATTGATCGAAGGAACCTCGGCTAAGATGGAGCTTCAATGAGGTAAAAAGTGCCGGACACATTTTCCATACCTATCGCCGATTGAAACGAACGGGTAAGAGGAAGGAGGTTTTTCGTCCGGTGTGCAACATTGGATAGCTCACAAGAGAAATCTTTATACATGCATTTGCGGCCAGCCCCCAGGAAACTATGAGCAATGTGGTATTTTTGCGTTCGATTTATGCACCTCCGGCCTTCAGCTTTGTGAATTGGGACACAATATCGATTCCGTGACACTACATGTCGCTTAGCAATATCTAACGTACTTGATCTGAATACGCCTATAGCCAGTGAATGTAGGATTCCTTGATATCGATAGTGGCCAGGTCATATAAGATGTTATCCTGATAAAACATGGGGTATCGAGTTTTCACGCCAGTGTGTCTGCTTCTGTGCATGTGGCGATACGGCGTTGTTATAATCTGCACATGCGTGATGATTTGGTGGGTAATGTTGAACCATCTAGGGCGCTAGTTTGACGTTTAGACGAATAATATAGCGAATGTAATTAGAAATCAAGCTCTAGTATGAAGATGTTGACAGAGAGTCTTGATGCGGCGAGGACTTCGATGGACGGGGTATCGAAGTCGTCAGATTTCATGTTGTAACTCACCATACCCGGTACAATACCTGGAGTATCTGCATAAGAATCCAACTTTCGGAAAGTAAGGCGGCGAGGTGCAGGACGTTTAACTTTGAGAGAAAAGAAAAGAGGTTTAAAGACATGGTATGCCCCGGTTACTACACGGTCCAAGCTTCCTTCGCGGTAGTTTTGAGAACCATACATCTATCCAAAAATCACGAACAAAGATGGAAGTACCCTTCAGGTTACTTTATTCGATTTCGCGCTACGAGTACGTTATGAGGTATCAAATAAGAGTCCTAAATGAGAAAGACCTCGTTTATCAAAAGTTGTAGCTCGCAATGGGGTTTTATAGAAACAATGCGGGGGTGCGACCACCTCCAGTCGCGTATTTAGGGCTGCTTCCCAACCCCGAATCTTTGAAATTTGTTTGAGATATCTTTAGTAGCTTCTAATTTCAGCTTAGATAGCTTCGAAATCCTACGTTCGAGGCATTCAAGATTCCTTCGCTACTAATTATCTTATTATACTAAATTTTTCAAATATACTTAAGTATATACACCGGAATGTATAACTTTCGGTTTCCCGCCTTTACATAGTAAGTAATTCTTGGTGGCTTAAGGCTAGAGGACGGATCGGTCATAGACGGCCACCCAATAGACATAATAGCCTCACTTCTGGAACGGCCGTTTTAAGGAACGTCCTGGAAGCCTAAGTCTCGCCTAGCATCCATCATGGTCGTAACTACTTGGGTACATATCTTAATTCGAACATTCCTAATACTCCATATCTAGGCCTGAAAGAGTTAAAGCCGGGGGCTGAAAATATCTCTATTTCCCCTTCTGAAGATCGTCTGCCGCACCAACATTCCAGATTAAAGTTGTCTCCACTAGCGAAGGGTTACAAAGGAATCGAAACTCAAGTTCAAAAGTACCGATCCCACCGGTGCACCCAATATTGGAGCGAAAGTTTACAGCTACATAAGCCACCCTCGCACAGACTGTGAACCTGAGCTGAGGTCGAGGTCGAGGCCGAGATTTTGCCACGGAGGAACACAACAACCTGCAGCCTAGACATTTGTCGAACAAGTAGCAACGGACACCCGATTGGGTAGAAAACCAAGGCCAGGAGTGGATACGGAAGTTGTATGAGGTTTGTCTTATCATTTTACGCTAGGTCAAGGCCTCTGGGCGTGGGAATCGGATCAGTAGAGAGTAAGTGCTGAGAAATTACATATATTCCCGTTATCATCTCGTTCATAATTCAGCCTCGGATTCCAGGACTTCATTCGAGTCTACTTTAAAGCTGACGATAAAACTATAAGGGAAATCTCACTTGTCAGAATTAAGGCCCGTCTACCTATATATATTAAGAAAAACATGGATACAATCTCGCAGGGCGCTCCCAACCAATACTTAGACTTAAAGGGCGAGTCACCGACACAAACCACTCTATCTTCTACTCTACGAGATAATACGGCAGCCGATGATGCCTTGGTCTTTATCCGACAGCAGCGGGCCCTTCGGGGTGATTCTGCGCCGATTGACAACAAGGAGCTCATGAAAAAGATAGACTATAGGATAGTACCTATCATGTTCGCTTGCTACACAATGCAGTTCATTGACAAGGTCAATATCAATGTAAGTTAAACCGGATATATATCCAGTAGGCTTACCAAGGAAGTATATATATAATGGAAAGAGTATCACAGCCGTTTGTTTAGCATAACGCTAATCAGTTGATTTTTATGAATTGATCTGATAGTACGCTGCCGTTATGGGCCTAAACCAAGATCTTCGCTTGCAAGGCAACGAGTTCTCGTGGTGTGCCACTGCCTTCTTCATAGCCTTCCTCGTCGCTGAAATCCCCACCGGTATGTAAATTCCTCGCGGTATTATATATTATATCCTGCCTCTGTCCCACCAAGTACCACAGATAAGCCTCGCTTATCTTGCCCTCTGGATGGCCAGAGAATAGATGGAACCTATAGGGAACACTGCCAGGCTAACCCTAACAATGTGCTTAGGCATCTTTCTACAAAAGATACCGATCGCAAAGTACTTGGGATTCAGTGTCATAATGTGGGGTGTTACAACTGCCTGCACAGCAGCTTGTCACAACTTCGTCGGTCTCTTGATCGTCAGGGTTGTTCTAGGTGCCTTTGAAGTAAGAATAATCACACACTTCAGAACAAGTTGGGTCATGGCTAATAACGACAAACTATCACAGGCGGCTATCGCCCCTTGCTTAATTTTGATAACCAGTAAGAATATTCCATTATTGACGTATTCTATGTAACCTCTGGATCTCAGGACAGCTAGTTTGCGGCTAAAAATCCGGAATTTAGGTATGTGGTACACAAAAGCGGAACAAGTCCCCCGCATGAGCGTGTGGTACATTGGACTTGGTATCGGCCAAATATTCGGGGGCCTTGTTTCTTACGGTATGCTTATCTCTCTTCACAGCTCCGGTTTTTGGGTTTACTGGCTTCTATTGGCTCGCACACGCAGACCCAACCACTTAGTCATTATTGGTTGACGATTGTGGGTGAACTAGCATTTCAGCACGTTGAAACTAAACTTGCGAGCTGGCGAGTCATGTTTCTCGTTCTCGGGGGTGTAACCATAATTATTGGAATATGGACCTTGTGGAAGTTGCCAGATACGCCGATGACCTCTACGTGGCTTACAGAGCAGGAACGCTTGGCCATCCTTGAGAAGGTGGAGGAAAACCAGACCGGTATTAGCAGCACAAAATTCAAATCATATCAGCTCAAGGAGGTTTTTCTAGACCCGCAGATATGGGCACTCGTCCTTTTTACTATTCTTGTATGACCCCCCTTGGTCGAACGATGGTAGTACCTTGGTATGACACTGACAAATTCTGTGGGTTTCTAGATCTCAATTTCGTCCGGTGTGATAACAACATACTCAGCTACAGTGATCCGGAATTTCGGATACACTCCTAGAATTGCAGCTTTGCTCAACATGCCGTCAGGGATCGTCTCGATATTATCTACAGTATTATCTGGTGTTGTTGTTGGCAAAACCTCTACGAGGTCACTCTGGATTGCCGCTTTGTGTATTCCTGGGGTTGTGGGGGGCGCCCTGATGTCTTTCCTTTCCAATAAGCAAAAGGCAGGAAATCTCATCGGGATCTACTTAGTAAATGCTGTACGTCCCCGTTTTTCAGCCTCACTATCGATATCACACCCCGTGACCTTTTTTGTGGTGTATGTTGTGCTGACACCCCTCTAGATCACTGCAACACTGATTTTAATTTATAACTGGCTGGCAGCAAACGTCGCTGGGCATACAAAACGTATCGGCGCCAGCGTGGTTGTGTCTGGAAGCTTTTCGATTGGGAGTATTATTGGTCCCATGACATTTCAAGCTCGAGATGCCCCTGGGTAAGATGACCACCAATAATTTGTTTGGTAGTTGAGATCGGCTTATACAGCATGCTAATCCCTTCTGCTGCATGTTGTCTGTAGATACTTTCCTGCAAAAGTTACAGTTTTAGCGACTCAGGGGGCCGCAGCTGTTGTCGCATTAGCTCTTCGGTTCTATTACGACTTTGAGAACCGCCGCCGAGATCGTGTCGCGAGAGAAAGCACGGAGGATGATAAGAGCGACAGCATGAGCCATGTGGAGTGGATGAACCGTATGCCGCCATTCACTATACATCGAGCAATTCTACATTCGAATAACGGGAACTAACGTCGTGAATTTCCTAGTAACGGACCGGGAAAACTTGACATTTAGGTATGTATTGTAAACGGTTGGGCGCAGACGACACAAACGTTAGGCCTATAGGACTGCATGCAAAGATATTTCAGCAAGGGGTCGGGTAAGCCATAGCCAGAGAGTAGTTAGTTTATATTATACCTTAGTCCATCCATTTTGCAAACGTTAAACTGAAATTCGCATGTAGCACTAATATATGTATTTTTTGAATTTTCGAAATGTCTATTTAAGAAAGTATTTACCTTTCCAAGCTTGAGTTTGGCATGGCCGATGCCCTCCCTAGCTATCACCGGCTGGGATATTCTTTAAACTCATACGTGCAAAGGAAAGGCGGCTTCTTTGTACCTTAAAATCATATCCTCTGCCGGTATGAATATTCTGCTCGTATACACGTATGGTGACGGTTGGCGGCGCGGCGGTACGTTTCCAAAATCGTGAAACATTACACGCACGGATGAGATGAGTAATCCTCGACCACAGGACCCATTCTTTAAGATGAACTGTTTTTGGATATGGTTGCGGGCACCCCAGCCAGCGGAAGAGGACTAAGACTGGCTTCAGACCTATCAGGTATTTCGATCGCATATTCTCTCTACTCGCCGGAAATTGTCTACACGAGGGCACAACCAATGATTTATCGCGGTTACCCGTTGCATTTTTGTCCCGCCGCGACGGGTAGTGTCTCAAGCGGCTGGAAGCGAATTCATGCTCGGGTCGAATACCCACCGGACTGGTAGCACATGCATGCCCACTTCCGCTGTAGCTGCGATGGCACCCAGTATATTAGTGACTACATCGGTAGAGTCCTTCGACAGAGCATCGAAACACTTGAGCTACCAAAATAGCCATCGATGGCCATATATCTGGGCGGCACTAAGGGTTGACAATATATATAATCGGGATGGTGAAAATTCCAAGAGAACTGCCATCCCGCCTAGGCGCCTGATCTGGGCCCAACTCGACAGAATTGACCAGAAGGACAAGCCTTTCTTTGCATGCTGCGCAAAGTGTGCATGCTGGTGGATATTCCGTGTAGGCGCCCGCTTCAATGCAATGGAACTCTTGGCAGTGGTTCGTTTGTTTCTCAATCCAGACCACTTTTGTTTCGATGCTTGGACAGCCCCGACGCATGTCAACGGCACAGCAGCGCCAATTCTCCTGAGAGATTGATTCAAAAATAGTACAGTCGGGTTCTATTGTTCATTTGAATTGTGCAGCCTCGTCTTTATATTCCAGCTGGTCGGACTTTGGTCCCAACTTTCACTTTCCTCGTTCCAGCTAGTCAATTCCGCAGCGGCTCTTCCCTTTAGTTTCGAGCCTTCCCGACTGTCCTTACCGAACCCGCCGATGGTTACACAAGGCCTTTTCCTTAGCCTCGAATTCAAGCAACACGCTTTAGTCTCAAAAAACTTTCAGGCTTTACTCGCGTTAGGTTCAAGCTTTTGAAGCTTCGGCCTCACAAACTACTATTTTTCTTTTCTGATTCCCCAAAATTCAAAGCTAGGCTAATTGGGAACAATAAGCCTGGGGTTGCCACCGTCAGCGGAAATTCTTTGTCAATCGTAGTCGAGTTCTCAGATAGACTCTTCGATTTCACCAACCACGATCGCGATCATGGCCCCGTACCTCAGTACACGCGATCAACCTGCTTTCGACCTTCCTCCAGAAATAAACGCGGAAAATATCGGAAACGCAGCCAGCTATTTTGCCAAATCGAATGCGATACCATACGCCTCAAAGCTCCCGCTTATAGCCTCCTTCATGGCGTGGTCGGGAGGATCTCTTTTATTCATGGGCTTTGTCATTTTCGGCTTAGCATATGGGAAGCAGATTGCGAAGAAGAAATAACGTCTACTCAGTCCTTGGATTATTCGATTGGATAAATGTAGAATTTACGCGTTATCGGGTCTGACAGTCCATAACCTATATGGACTCTTTTCTAGGGGATTTCATATTTTGGTTTCGGGCCTGCATAGCGTAGGCCTATACAATTACACGCTACAGAGATTGAAACGATGTACATATATATACGGGGAGTGGTCGATTCAGCGGGGGCGTTCCGTTTTTTGTTTCTCTCAAATCTTTTACTGTTCCGATAGCTACTATAGTATGTCATGAGTGCACCGGTTTCTGCAGAATATGAATATTTCGAAACCCGGTTTATTGGGCGCAAGAGGGGTTCAAACATTGCCTATACTCGATTTTACCGTGAATATGGTCTGGACATATATTAGTCATTTTGTCAATTAAACTAGTCTTTGAGACGCTACCCGCAAAAATTTCCTCTCGAAACCTATTTTTAACTTCATACACTTAAATTTTGGGCGGTTCTCGCGGCATTGGCTTAGACAATTACCCAGCCTTCTGACAGGCCCTCTGCTATTTTCTGTAGTAATCCCCACTCTAAATCATTCACCATTGTTGTCAAAACCCATTTCCCCGCTCCCAATCTCTTCAGCGGTTTGCCTAAAACCATTACCTCACCTTCACAGTTGGCCGGGAGGGCGATTTCGATAGCTATCTTTTTGTTCTCATTTTCATACCTCCAGCTGCATTCGACTGTCCCCTTAGGACTTTCATATACCATTTCTGACCAGGTGACCCCGTGATCAAGATTCGGTATTGGATCGAAGATGAATACTAGGCCCCCTTCTTCAGGTTCCCGATATTTCATCTTTATTCCGCCAACGTGTTCAAAAATCCATCTACCGACGCTGCCATATGCGTAGTGATTCAAACTGGTCATTCCAGCCGTATTCACATGCCCATCGGGCTTGACTGCATCCCAGCGTTCCCATATACTCGTCGCGCCCATAGTGATTGGATAGAGCCAGGAAGGTGGGGTCCGTGGCCCGAGAAGAACTTTGTAGGCAAGAGATATTGATTTGAGGTTCGACTGGGGTGCTGAAGGTCCTTGAAGTGGTGTGCATATTGCGTGTAGAAGTTCGGGCGTCCCAGCGAAGCCCGTGGAAAGATGATGGTCATTCATTTTGATCAAATAGTGCAGTCTCTCGACTGCTGGCTTGGTAAGGTCGTCCGGGATAAGCCCAAAGTTTAACGCCAGGGAATACGCTGTCTGGGTATCCTGCGATAATACCTTGGCAGGTTCCACACTGGCAAGATAAATAGAATTGGACCTAGAAGCCAAGATGTATTGACGTTGCCATTGCGATTTCAGGTTAGATGCCGCCACTGTCCAATCGCGGATACCATTTTCATTTTGTAGAACCGTTGCAATTTTCAAGAGAGTGTTGGTAATATTGCACAACCAAGTGTTAGCAACAAACATTGGGTTTGTAGCTGGTTGGTCCGGGTGGTTCGGAGGAGCGGTGGGATCGAGCCAGTCCCCAAATTGAAAAGTGTATGCCCATAATCCTGTGGCTGGATTCTTTGGAATACCCTTCGTGTGATACTCTACCATAGAGTCATAAAGCTCGCTCAAGAGAGTCTTATCCCCGTACGTCTGATAGAGATACCAAGGCAAGGTAACTAGCACGTCTTGCCATAGCGCTGTCGGACGATGAGAACCAGGCGTACGAAGTGCATTCGGAGAACTTATATTGAGGGTTGTCAGCAAACTGCCATGAAAAGGTCCCAAGACTCTTCATAGGGCTCTAGCTTACACCAAAGGAGGGCAGTGTCGGCCGCCCAGCTTCTGACCATCGACCAACCCATGCAACCATGACCGCAGAAACGTTTGGCAATTAAAGATATAGACGGCCGTCGGCCCAAACGCCTATTGTGAGTGTGTTACAAGGCATTTACCAAAGTAGGTTTCGAGAAGGTTCCAATACTTACGTTTATGTCGCCAGTCCTATGGGTATTCGAGTTAGATATTTCTCTCCTGTAAAGCGTGATATTTTACTTCGTACTTACCATCCAAGCCTTTCATCTCGCTGGGGGCAATCGGTGCAGATGGATAAAAAGTTGGCCCTAGCACTCCATCTAATATTCTCCACGAGTCTGTTCAATTCTTGATGGCTACTATTGAATTTTAATAGCCCCCTTGGAAGGTTGCTGCCATAGACTTTCACAGTGACATCCAATCCCTCGAGCCAAGGGTCCACTTGCACATAACGGAAACCATGGAAAGTAAATTCCGGCTCCCATTCTTCAACGCCTGTGCCATTGAAAATGTAGGAATCGGTCGCTTTTGCTTCTCGTAAGAGTCCTGTACAGGGAGTTCCATCGGGCTCCAGTAGTTCGACATGGACAAACGTGATTTTAGTCCCGGAAGGGGCGCGTCCGATCAGCTTTATCCTTCCAGCGGTATTCTGCCCGAAATCAAGGATTTTCTTGCCGGTCGGGGATGTTATATGCTTCTGGACGTAAAGCAGCTCCGTACACACAACGTCGGGAGCTGTGGAAGCCTGAAGAATCGGCGTATGAGTGGTGGACCAGATGCTTTGCATGACGTTGACGTCTTCCCAAGTGTTCGTTGTGTCGGATGAGTCCTCGAGATCAATACGAGAGTCACAATGTTCCCCATCGTACAACTCGGATTCCTGGATTGGGCACCGTTTTGTGCATTTCCACCCAGTAGAGTGAGTCGGCCCAGTTTTCAGTATCTCCATATCGCCAGTTGGCTTGTACAATTTGATGAAGGACATGAATCCAGTTTCCTTCCCAAAAACACCTCGCCTCGCTTGGCCGCCACTGGAGAGGCGGCCACGGTACCAACCGTCCGCAACGAAGACGGTGATCGTATTACTTCCGAGCTTGAGATACTTAGACACGTCGTAGGTCTGGTAAAAGATCCGTAACTCGTACTCCGTCCAACCCGGCTCCATTATGCCCTGGTTGATGGCCTTGCCGTTAATGTAAACTTTATATACCCCAAGGGCTGTGATATAAAGTCGAGCGGCTGCGAAACCCTCCAAGTTGAAGATATTCCGGAAAACAGAAACCGGTTTCGGTTTTTCCCAACCACGAAGATCCCACGGCGTTGATATGGGTGCCACTTCAGGTGCTTGTTTGCGCCAGGTTTCCAGACCCCCGACAAGTGTGCCTTCGAAGGTCAATACGGCGGTTGTCACATAGGTATCAGAGGCCCCATTCTCGAGCTTTGCTATCCCCTCCGCGAAATCCATCACCGACATCTCGGGTGGCTGCACGCCATCTCCTTCCAAAGTCCCGAATTCCCGCCCTTCCCCTAGTTCCAGGGTGAATTCATCGCGTTTCTCGTGCCGAGTTAGGACTCCGATGACTGAAAGCTGGTACACCTGTCCCGGTTTGACTTGTGGGAATGCCTTTGGCCATGGAATATTCTCGGTCCGTGATGTCCTTGGCCCGAGGACTTTCACGGGTTCAACATCAGATACTCTACCTATCCCCCATGTTCGGAGGGATAGCATATAGGTTTGTTGCCACCAGCCATGTGACGAATGGGGTGACGAATAAGACCAAGAAATTGGAGGCGTAGGGTCGTCGACTCCAAGGAGGTTCGACGTGTGCGAGAGCCGGAGGTTAGTAATTTTGAGTGGTTCATTGTCTGCCATGGTTAGACCGAATCAAAGGTATAATGTCGCTACTGAAGTAGGTATCAGCGGAGGAAGTATCCTTGGTGGAATTATCGGGCGGATCGGAACTCTATGCATTCAACAGGACCAACAAGGAGTGATGGGATCGAGAGAAAAGGATGGGTGGAAAACGTTGGAGAGGATCCAACAGAATACAGAATAACGCAGTATACAATATGCCTGGAGTGAATACAGAATATACCAATTAATGCGGGGATTTCGTGTGACATGCAACATGCGATGGATGCATCGGGCAAAGCCCAGGCTGAGGCCCGGGTCCCCTGAACGGGCACCCCGGGCCTGGCACGTAGGTATGCAACATGGGTCTCCCCGTCGAGGAATTCGAACGCTGAGAAGACGACGCTTGGGTACTCACTCGCTTTCTTAGATTTCTATCCAGCTCAATATCTTACTATGCCACTCGGAAACGAGGCGTTGGTGGGAGTGAAACGATGCCGGGTAATATGTCATTCTTTCGGCGCCTAGCCGTTGTTGGGGCTGTGGGCCGGACTTTGTGGTATTTTGGCGTCTACAACGCAAAGCGGCTTCAGGACGAGCCTTACTTCAGCGTCTGCTAAATTTAGAGCTGAAGTCTAAATTCAAATACCCAAACGAAGGCTAGTCTTGTGCTGATTCCATTTTCTAGCATCGTAACGCAAGATGAGACCATATTCTATGCATGTTTGGGATGAGGGCTTGCAAACCGTGTGAGGATGGTGTCGCCAGTTTTGAAAGTTTATTTCATATGAAACTTGTCAACAACCCTGTTGTCGTGAATATAAAGACCACTCCACTGCCGATGTTGGCTAAAAATCCAGTACTAACAGAACCTCAGTATCTACACTTGGAGAGGCATGATCAATACCTCTGGAGGCTGATCAGCACCATTTTGGCCCTTGAAAGGCCGCGGCCGCCACCCGCACTCTTCTAGTACCTATTTTAAGGGAAATCCTCCTCTATCCCCTTCTGTTCCTCTGCTGGGCTGGCTTAATATAAATCCCAAGTTCAATTGAAGCTGATGTTTATATATAGCGGTCTAGTTAAGGCTTTGATGTACCAACGTGTGGTATTTTGGTAAGGACAACGCATAGTTCGAGGCCCACCATACCCAGAGCGCTATCACAAATGCTATCCCGAGTCCCTTTCTAGGTAGGAAGTAATGATTAAGAAATTGCGGCGTTTGCCGTTAACCGGTGCGTCATAACTATCGGGAAACAATGATTATTTCAAAAAGCTGTTGAGAGGAAAAGGTAGGTATCGAGGACCCACTTTTAACCCACTCAAAGCCGGAACTCCGTACAAATCGACTAAATTAGCCAGCAAATCCCTGGTTTCAACCGCTGAACAAGCTGTGCACAATATTATTTGCTGTGCAGCTACCTTTGAGAGCGTTCGGGCTTCAATCTCTCGATCAAAGCTTACGTATAGGTCCCCACCATGATGACGATATAGCGATATTTTGAGTTGGTAGGAAGGAAAACAGAATACAGAAAAGCGGCTAGGCCAAGCAAGCACACTAACTTGGGTAGGTACCTGTCAGGATCATCTGTTGCTTCTGATGCAACGGACATGAAAAACGGTGCAACTGCAAACCCTGGTTCCCATGCGCCGGGGCTAGACGGAGCACGAGTAGGCCAAGACACGCTACTCGGTGAGCTCGAGGCTCGGCCGCACATCCGAATATGACTGAAGTAATTGGATCTAACTCGGAACACGGCTCACTGAGTCACAGGAGGAAGAAATAAACCGGTAAACCCCGTACTTTTACTACAGACCTGATTTTCTCGTACGCATACACGTCTTAAAGGGTGGTACGAATAGAAAATTAGACTCGACTCCATTATTTAGATCGGATAAGGCCTGATGGCCTGACATTTCGCTAATTAAATGAATAACAGAATGGGTGTTTGCAAATTGCATGATGATTTAGATTCTGCCGATCAGCGAACGTCGCTTTTTCCATGAGGTCCATTCCGGATACTCATCCGGATCGTTCCAGCCCTGACAACCGAAACCAGAGCCGCCGAGGCAATGGTCAGTGTAGATTGCTTTGGCGACGAATTCCCATTCTGCAGTTGACTCGGGTGGAATAGGGCCGCTCCGTAGCATGACCTCATTCAAGATGGTACTATCATCGCGGTATGTCATCCGCGAGTAAGTGACCCCGGCAACGGTGCAACTGCAATGGATAATTTTGTCGGTCCCCCAGTCGCAGTTGAGCTGCTGACCCGCTATGTTCCCATTGACGCCGCCAAAGGAGTCAACGAACATAGCACCTTCCGGTGCAGTGTAGGTTTCACCAGTATCGAAGTCTATATGGGTTGGAGTGCAATAATGGTACCATCTGTTTCCCTGGTAAGGGTAATAAACCTTGCCATCGTGCTGACGGATACTAGAGCCTCCGCGGTCACCCCAAATTTCCCATACCCCGATAGTCAGGTCCATGTACAGCTTCGTCAAGCCTGGAGGGAATTTATGGTTGGGGAATCCCTCGTCCGTTTCGGTAATAGCGACGGCGAAAAGTGTGTACTCCGTATTTACGGTCGTCGTGGTGGATTCGACAGTGGTCTGCGTTACACCCTCCGTTGCAACTGCAACTGATGAGGTGACGTACGCGGTTTCAGTCACAGATTCTGTAATCGTTATCGTCGAAGCGACGGTGGCTACGCCCGCCGTGACACCGAAGCAGGAGCAAGCACTAGCATAACGCGCTCCGCTGGTACATGGGGAGGCATATGGTGGGATTGAGCTTGACGTGACCGAGCCCGGATCAACTGAGCTTGTACATCTCTTCACAGCGAGACCACGGGCGGTAACGCCACCATGGGGGTCAGGATTTGTCTCCCTGACAATTATGGTCGTTTCGGCCGCGGTGTGCGTCACAACTTCATAAGAAGTCTCGAAAACGGTCTCGCCTGCCTCTGTGTATTCTACCTCAGTGGTAATAGTTGTGGTCTCAGTTGCCGTTTCGTGGACAGTGCTTCTTAAAGTGAGTCGAGATATGTTAGCAGTGAATTTCACGAAACCCTGGAGAACAGAATACGTTTCTTACACTGCTGGCTGTGTCGCGGTACTCCAGACATAGTTCGAGCAATCAGCAGAGACTTGGTCGGCGCTCTTGCTGGCGAAGCCTCTCAGCGCTATATTACAGCATTCAGTTACCAAAACGAACCAGAATCGCAGGGGCTTTTTATTGATAAAATTACCTCTGAGGCAATAATCAGCATGACACGCTGTTGGATTCGGGGTAGCAGTAGCTATCTGAAAAACTGACGCGCAAAGGGCGGCGCTTATAAGGGAACGAATCGGTAGCATATTGGAGCAGATACCGATAGATGAAAGGGCACCCAGGAAAAAATTTGCGGGCAGGGCCCAGTACCCTTTTATGCTAAAACATTTCAATGCTATGCTATGAGGGATATCGTGGATGGGAACATTACAGTCTCTCATAGGAGTGGATCGGAACCAGGGCTTATGATTGGAGGAGCGAAGCACCTTTTATGTATCCCGGTTTTCCCGTCACCCTCCAAGCCATCCGTCTTAGGGAGGGCCGTTTTCTTAACTATCCCTACTGTGATGTTACGTAGGTGGACGTTCAAGTTTTGCAGAAGTTCAGCTCTCCGCTATGGCATCTGGCAGATTTGTGGTATGCATCTATCGGTTTGTGCATATACCCGCATGCACGCCAGAGTATTGACCAGGGAGCGACATTTAGCCTCGACCCAAGCGCCCGCTGAGAGCGTGTGGAAATTGGCGCGTTAGCTTACAACTCTATAGAGCATATAAAAAATGCTACAGCAACTGCAAATAAAAAACGTATCAAATTGACGGTCGAGGGTTTGACGTGTTCGAATATTTCGTTGGAGGAGGACGATAGGCGGAACAGTCAGGGGACTACAAGGATTAGTGAATATCATACCTTTCTCAAAGAGGAATCATGAGTAAAAGAAATGGCTAACGATAAACCTCACTAACCAGGTTTGAACCCAACCGACATAATGATATGAGGATCTTGGTTTATTATCCGCGCCAAGGTTCATATGACAGAGTCGCCAAGAGTTCGGACGTCCTGGTTTCCGAGTTAAACGGTTTAGCATGCCAATTCCTTGCTTTGCTCGCCTTCCCTGAGTCGATCCATGGAAGAGCCCTGAGAAGTCTGGGTATCTGGTAAAATCCTGGGTTCGATCAACTACCATTATGCTTTTGGAGCCTCTGAAGTCTCGACCTTCACTCGTGTGTCGACTCAATTAATTTACACAATTGTACCAGCGCGTCATTTTTATACAAAAACCGGAGCTGCTTACATAAACCCCTATAAAACGGGTACATGATATAGGCCATGAAGCAATAAAGGTTGGCCGGACGGGTTTCGAGGCTCAACTCCCATGCTTGGCCCCTTCGAACAATCGACCATGCCCACGATCCGCTGTGCGGCCGACCCCGCGATATACCGTAGGGGGTTCTGGAGAGCTTTTGGGGTCGCTATGAAATTTTCAGACGGTGTATATGAACTTTAAGGCGCCTTAATCCATCTGAAGTCTGTTTTAAGGCGCATCTCCCGTCCCAGAAAACACCCGGTTTCCCCTTGCGAGACCAGGTTTCCCCTAAGCTACGGTTGTTGACATATTTTGCATCACGGTGGTCAACACAATTCTCTTGTTGTAATATGCGCACCGACAGTCCCACAACAAACCTCAGTCTCGGCACCAGAACAAACCTGTCGACAGTAACGGCCCTGGGACTTGCAGCATGCCGATGGGGAATACAAATAGGGTCCGGCCCATAGCTACTTTCACTTTTTCAATTCGATATAGCGTAACTTTTTTTTACTATTTTATTTGGCCTACGATAAGCAACCCAGCCTTGCAATTACAAGCCTTACCTTACGCTAGCCGACGAAATGGGTTTGGATGTTTCCAAGCAGTTGGTCTACTCAGCCTTCAGGACAAAATTGCCTGAGTAGGTATCAAAGACCAGCGCTGCAGGGACCTTGATTATAAACATGAAGAATGCCTTCCCACAAACAAAGTCTTTCGTCTACCACTATATTTTTTGATTGAATTTTGCCCTTCCGATTACAATGCATTAATAGACATCTAGATACCACCAGCTACTCGACCCAAACCTCGCCTTATTCTAGCATTCTGGTATAGGGATCCGGAATTCGAATACCGCAATAGGCATTTGAGGGCTTCACCACAATGGCATATCAGGTGGATCACTACAACGCCCACAGCACTTATCAATTAAACTATGGAGCTAGAGGCGGCTCTAGCGGAGGACTTGTATCAAGTCCAACAGAATTTTACGACGAAAACTCGGAATACATTTGCGACGTTTGCAAGTCTCATAATTTTTCTGGCACAGTTTATCACTGCACAACCTGTTCAAACGGTGACTTCGACATGTGCGAAGCCTGCCAACACCAAGGCCGCAATTGCTTCTGTGGCCACAGTGGGAATCTCATTTCTTTGCATATCCTCCCTGGTAGGGGACGGAAATACGGGAATACCACCAAGGGGACAAGCACAGGTGTAGAAGCAGAGGACCTCGCAGGAATAACTCTATCGGATCTCCTCCCAGCTTCTACGACATTAAACGACCCTCTCGGTAACCCGGAGCTACTGCCTTACTACAAACGCTTGCAGCATATACTGACACTCACCGGAACCCTCAATACAACACGTTTCTCTGTCAAAGTAGTCGTGAGTACGAAGCATGGGAGAACGAGTCCTACAAGTCACAGAAGGCATTCTACGGCCAGAAAATTGCCGATTTTGAAGAAATCCTTACCGATATAAGATATTTTTCGCAGTATACCGCGCGCTCTGGAAGTAAAGGGCGGGAATATCAGACTTCGGATGGCGAAGTCGTCGATACCCTAGACTTTGTGATGCATTTGACAATCAAACTCGAAGAAACCTCCAGGGATTTGTCTGATTTGGTCGACGAAATGAATAAACAGCGGGCCTCAAAAGAAATAAGCGAGGCACGGAGCGTGGGAAATGCCCACCACGCGCAGACCTGTGAGGCATGGTTTTCAACAGCGATAAGAGAAGAAGCAGTCAATTATCAGAGATCGAAATATGAGAGACTCACGGAAATACTGAAAGATGTGGAAATCGCAATAAGAAAAGCCCAGGTGCTCGAAAAGTACGCTTGTGATGTTATCATCGCTAAGGTGACGGCGGAGGTGGATGCGATAAAGTCGAATGGCCAATTCCGATCCAAATACGAAGAGAGGATGAGAGGGGCAGATGCTCTAAAGCATAACTTCGACATACGGCAAAAACTAGAAGAACGATTGTTTAATTTCAGAAGGGCACATATAAATGCTTATCTAGCATACCGCCTTTCAGAGTCCCCACAAAATGAGGCCACGGCCAAGTCCGAGTGCGAGACGTCATTGAACGGGGCTATACGAGTGAAGGATGAAACTATACGAAATATTTCGGAAGAATATGATACCAGGATTACCAAGTCGCTGCTGCCTGCGATATCGAGTGTCTCCGCTGTGGTACCCGCATTGCCGCAGTATTCAACAGCCAACCACAGCACCAACCCACCATCATTGCCGCCCCGGGACACTAGCGCAGTTACCCAGACCCCAAATAGTTCGACGTCTAGTGGCACGAGTGCCCCGTCTAATCCACCGAGATTTCAGATGCCGTTATCTTACTATAGTAACATGTTGACCCAGCAGCACGTTGTACGTATCCTCGTAACAATCCTCGATACAATTGCGGGGAAGCTAGCCGACATGGTCGCTGCTGCCTGCTTTTATCTTCCGGTCTTATTATTTCAGACTCTGACTAACAACTATTATTATAGACTAACATGAACATTATAAACAACATCGCGGGAGGGAACACAACATATAGTGTCATCAACCCAATTACTGGATTGAGATATTGGTAGACTCGAAGATCGATTCTTATGGCCATATGAGGACTAAATATGCCTTTTTTGGCAGAGGAAACACCGTGGTATCTGTAACATAGCCTGGATGTATATATCCGTTTTACAAGATAGATTATAAATACGCTTTACTGGTTAATGGTAAATAATTCTGGTAGATACAACATAACCTTGTTGTATCAAGGACAACTGGCCGAAGCCAGGGGTTATCATAATAGAGCAATTAGTTCATTTATTACTTCGAAGCGACATAGATTGAATGCCGAAGGTCCTGATACCCTGGCATGCCAAACGAGTATCTCAAATTTGATTCGCCTCGAGACTTATCAAGGACCCCTGAGGCAGCAGTCGCAAAAGGCCTGGAGAATCTAGATATCTGTTTAAGACATTTCCTGGATCAGACCATATCGTTTAAGCAGCTAGAGCTGGGTATCAATTCACGTCGCGAGTTGGCTTTGCTTTGAACTTGATAGGCCGTTCTCGTGCGAGTGGTGACTTTGGACATGGCAACGGTCCGTGGGGCGATGCGACGATCACACCAAAGGCATACGATAGACAGACACCTTGGTGACAATAACAGCTATTTTGGCCACTGTTGGAGACTAGTACCTACGGAACGGTGTGAGGGGCAAGAGGTGTGGGAGAGCTTTATCGGAGTCGAGGTTCTCTACGCTGTGGCTTCAAGAGGCCTTACTGGCCGTTAAGAGGGGTTGATGCACGCATCATATCATTTTATGAAATCGAAATCTCTTTTCATTGCCAGTCTAAGCTCGTAAAACTGTACCGTAATAGTTTCGTAACCAAAGGGCTAGGATTTTGACCTTTTCAGTGGCGCTCATGATGAGATGTACCTTCCAAATATCGTAATCGGTACGGACCCAGATTTCATTAACCACCTGGTACATGTACACACGTGCACATGTATGCTAGGCCGGTTTTTTAGGTTCGGTTAGGAACCTCGGGCTGGAGTGAAAGTCACATTCTGCAAACACAAGTACTGGATACCAACTTATCTTAGAGGTGGTATCAGCGAGGTACTGGGATGTTTAGGTTTGTTCTTGAAGGCAAACTTCTTGATCTTGATGGTGGTTGTTGATATCAACCTGTGGATCGGCCCAAATGCATTAATGTGGGTTCAAGAGCCCTTGAGTACATCTAATAGTTTGATGTCTTAAGAACAGGTGTTTAAGATCAAGCCGCCCTGGATCTATCGTCTTAAAAACCGTTTAGATTTCGACGAACCCCCACTTACCTGGTAGACGGAATTGAGCCTATCATTTTGGGAATCCTAGCAGCTTCGAAGCTTCATTTATCCAATACTAATTGAATTCAAGCTTCCGGCGCCAATGCAATATCTTGAACTTCTGGGTCTCTAGGCAGCCGCTTTGCAAGGGTAGCATTGCATGGTTATGGTGGTACGTAAAAATGTCTTGATCTCAAAATTCGGCTTAAATGCCGAAAGACGCCTGTATTCAGGGCTAAGGATAGTTCGAGCTTGAGGTGTCGGAATAAGGTAGGACCCACTTGCGGCCGAAATCAACAAGCTTCACAAACGGGTCCTGGGCCACGCGACAGGATACTCGACAACCTTGCAGAGGTTACTGGTACGCGCATATGTACCAATAAAGCTGATCACAATCGTGGAGGGCGAATATCAGTGGGTGAGGCAATTCCGACGACCCACCAGTATCTACTCGGTGGGGACGTAATCGGATACGATGTTGCAAAACTAATGCCATAGTTCCGAGCTCAGAGCTGCTATCTTATCACGAGCTGCGTTGTGTTGCAGGGACCCAGTAAGCTGCTTGTGGTTTGATGTTGATGAATTAGAAGATTAGGCAGCAGCCTGAATGTGGAGATCGGTTCTGGTATCGGCTGGCGTCCACGCTGGAAGCAGATATCATGTTGGAGATCGTAGGCGACATCTGATTCGAGACAATAGTGGGCTGATACGTGATTGGAGGAATGACTTCCCATTGCTTCTGAATTCTTTGGTCTTGTAAGTATGGAGATGCCCGATGATCCCAAATGTTCTGCAGACGTCTCCCGACTTGGCGCATGCGGTGGCTTGCGCCGAAGCTTTTGCCTGAGGCTCGTTTAATCTCGTGGCGGCGGGGAAGGCAGTCGGGTTAGCGTCGGATCATGGAATATTCTTCCTTTCGATTTCATACCTTGCGACGCCTGCTCGCCACTTTTACCCACAATTGGAAGTTGCGAACTTCGACATCATTGATCTGAGAGAAGCCGAGGTTTCTACAAATTCAACAGCGTGTAGACATCGGCCAAGTTGAGAGTGATGGTGATCATGGTGACAAATGAATTACCTAAGACGAGATTGATTCCACTCGACACACGCGACCAATGTCCCTGGGAACATTGCCCTCCCGAGTGGCCTCAAATCCGCCTCCCGAGCCACAATTGTCGACTCCCATCACATGCTTTGCGAATTTTCTGAGACGAAGAACAGTCGAATTGGGTACCACCGTTTATTTCGGTTTCCAAATTTCGAGCTTACGTCAAAGGAGCAAGTACGATAGCACGTTATTATCCCTGGGCGTCGCGTTTGGTTCGCTACCGACTGTTTGACGGGTTTCCCGCGGTAAAGGTCCCGCTGGAATATATCGAACAGCGAAGGACCAGAGGCGGTGTTTCATTTGTCGGAAAGACTGGTTCTTTGGAAACATTTTGGTTCGGCGCCACTTGAAAAAGTTTAAACAGAAAGAATCCTTTCAGACAGCCAGGGCTATAATGGGTCAATAGTCTCGTGAGACTGGAAAGTATTCAGAAAACCGTTTTTCTTATCGTAGTCAGTCACAGGAGCTGCTGCAAAAATCAGGCAAGTCACCTTGGTGGTGTCTACATCTAAAATCCTGATTTTCTTCCACCAGAATGTCAGCCGTTGGTAGAGTACCGGATGCAAAGATTGTCGAAAGATATCTCACCACACCATCAACCTCAAAATCACGGAACGTCCTGATATGGAAGGTGGTGATTTTCCGTGGGTAACATACCCACTGTTATATTGTGCGCTAAGATGGCTCCGGGAACCCATGTAAGACTTTTAGTGCAGGGTAATCGATAGCGGCGAAACTGGCCAGGAGCGGAGGTTTAGGGCGACAATCATCCTCATCGCGAAGTGGTCATCTGCGGCCAACCAGAATGGTGCCCCCAATCCTCGAGCCCGAGGTATCGATTTGTCTCTTGCGCCCGATGCCTGAAATTTTTGCCTCGCTCATACCCGGCCGACACCTGTTGTATGAAGTTCGACCGCTCAATCAGCATCACTGCGAGAGGATTTGGGCGAATGCAGGGGTAGGATTCGAAGGTATGTCCGGCTCATTGGTGTCACTGTCCACCATCCTCTTTGTGATCGAGATGGGCGAAGAATACACCTCTTCCTGAACCTTGTTCCACGCGAGGAATCCCTCTGGGAGGGAAGGGTAGACGCATAAAACGATGCCGTTCGCCGTGCGAGAAAAATCTGGTTTCTCCCGTTCTGAACTGACAATTGTGCTTTCCCTTTCCAATTATTCCGTGTAGGACATCGAAGTTGCTGAGCACCTTGTGCATTGCATAGTTGCTCGCTGAATTCGCCAGCCATGTCAGAAAAGCAAGTCGAAGATATCGAGGCTACCCGCCTCCCAACCACCGCCAACGAACCTAATGAGAAGCGCGACTCGGTCGTGCCGTCAGAGGGTGTGCCGGAAGACCTCAAGCAAGAACTGGAGCAGGCCCACATCGACGTTTATGCACCGTTTCCAATCGACGAAAATGCCAAAGAAGAAGGCAATATCCTAACTGTCCGAGCCTTGTTTGTGGGATGTGTTCTGGGAGCTTTGGTCAATGCGAGTAATGTTTATTTGGGTGAGTCTCGTCTGAATGTCAACGTTATCCTCCCACACAACACAGTTGCGCTAATGTGATACTGTTCGGTTGAATAGGTCTCAAGACAGGTACGGATGACACCGATATCGATATTCTCGATTGTCAATTTGACATTGTCGAAAAGGGCATTGAGTATCTCATTTCATTGACTGGGTGCTGACCTTCTAACTTAGGATGGACCTTCACGGCCAACATGTTGGGAGCGTTGGGTGGCTTCGCCATTATCAAGCTCATCTCTCTCACCAAGATCCCATGGATTGGAGGATACTTTGGGCCGATGGAGAACAATATCGTCCAAACGGCTGCGACGGCTGCGGGCGGTCTCGGAACAATCTTTGTTTCTGCCGTTCCTGCTCTGTATCAGATGAATCTTATGTCCAAGAACCCATCTGATGACTACTGGAAGCTTATCTCGTTCACCGCTGTCTCCGCCTACTTCGGATTCACCTTCGCTGTTCCATGTAAGCATTCCACCCAAGTATGAATGCTCCTGAATGATTGCTAATCTAAGAAATAGTGCGAAAGTTCTTTATCATCCATATTGCTCGTGAACTCAACTTGGTTTACCCGACCGCCTCTGCTACTGCTTTGACAATCCGAAGCATGCACTTGAGCACTGGTGGTTTGGAAAGTGCCAAGAAGAGGATCAAGGGCTTGTCCATTGCTTTTATTTTCGCATTCATCCAGAGAGTCGTCTCTCAGTATGCGATCGGTATCCTGTGGGACTGGCACATCTTCTGGTGGGTTTATACTTGGGGCGGCAAAGGCGCTATCGCCTTGGTCAACTGGGGCTGGTATCTTGAGTGGACTCCAGCCTTCATTGGCAGTGGTATGCTTGTCGGTCTCAACGCTGCATACTCCTTCCTCGCTGGCTCCATCATTGCCTGGGGAATCATTGGACCAACTCTTGTCGCCTACGACGCTGCCTTTTGCTCACGGGCATCTGAGAACTACCCTGATATGTGGAACTGCAATGGTCTTCGTCTCGCCGATCCTAAGAACGCTCCCTCCCCCCGTTACTGGATGATTTGGCCTGGTGTTCTTCTCATGATGGCAGTCAGTTTCGCCGAACTCGCGGTCAACTACAAGATCATCGGGAAGGCCTTCGGTGCTGCTACAACCATGGGCGCTAAGCGCTTGAACTCCTTCATCGAAGGACGCGGAAAATCCAACAAATTTATCGCTAAGCTAGCAGCCAAACCAATCTCCGGTGATACTATGGAAGACCCCTCCCCTAAGGAAGATCAGGTACCGGCATGGATGTGGGGTCTTGGCTGCTTCGGCGTTGTCATTCTCACCTGCGTCGTCCTTGGCCTCCAATACCAGTTCCCGGTCGGGTACTCCATCTTGTCCTTGGTTCTCGGCTTGTTCTTTGCTCTGCTCGCAATCCAGTGTACTGGTGCCACCGATATCACCCCTATTACCACTGTTTCGAAGGCTTCTCAGCTCATTATGGGTGGTGTTACCAAGGGCCAAGGCACTGCGATGGAGACCGCTCAGCTTTACAACCTGATGGCCGGCGCGGTTGCTGCCGGTGCAGCTTCTCAGTCCACCGATCTTGTTAACGACTTCAAGGTCGGTTTTTTGCTCAGGACCCCACCTCGCGTTCAATGGTACGCCCAAGGTGTCGGCTCCTTTGTCAGCATCTGGCTCGCTCCCTCAATTTTCGTCCTCTTCACCAAAGGTATGATCTTGAATTCGATATGAAAGACCCAAAGGAGTTACGCTAACATCTATACATAGCCTATCCGTGCATTGTTGACCTTGAGCTCTCGGACTCCTGCGACTTCCTTGCTCCATCAGTTTCTGCTTGGCGCGCAGTCGCTGTCGCTATGACTGATCCAACTTTCCCAATCCCTACATCTTCTGGAATCTTCGCTATTGTCATTTCTATCGTCGGTGTTCTCGTAGTCATTGGCCGACACTACCTCAACGCCACTGGCCATACTAAGGCCGCGAAGTTCATGCCCAACATGATGGTTCTCGGCCTCGGTTTCCTATTACCACAGACACAATATTCCACTGCTATGTGCATTGGCGCTACCATCGCCTATCTCTGGCAAAAGAAGTGGCCCCTTGGCTTTGAAATTTACTGCTTCAGCGTTGCAGCTGGTCTGATCGCTGGCGAGGGTATCGGAGGTGTTATTAATGCTCTTTTCCAGGTTGTCAACATCTCCGGTAATACACTCGGAACCAATGTTGGCTGCCCCGATCGCGCTTGTTAGACGGGTTCTTTGCTGGTACTTCCCGCTTAGAACACGTGCACTCGTCCAATCCTTTCCTTTTTTGCTTTACAAGACTCATAGCCGTATATAACCTTTCATTGTGTTCTCGCCCACGAGTCATGTAGTTGTTTGGTATATGTGCTATTTCTGTTAGCTTTGGCGATTTACAATCACCTTGGGCTGACTCGGTCACGACTCTCATAGTTACTATATACTTACGTACCTTAGTACGACTAATGATAATAATTCAAGTCTTTGATTAAGTTTATTCCATGATATCATCCGAATCATATCGAGTGGCGTGGAGTCGTTGAGAGCTTCGCTTGTGATAGAACGAACTCAAGGAAAGCAATAGTTCGTCACCGGTGTGCAGGACTAGATCTAGGAACAGGACAAACCAAATCACAATTTCTAACAGATATATCCCTCAAGCACATGTTTTTTTAAGGACTGTGCACACTAGTACCTAGTTCAACCCAATAAGGTTCGACTCGCCTAACTTCCAATCCAGGGATTCGCTTTCGAAATTTCATGATCAAGGCATAACCGGGTCACGTATTACAGGAACAAACAACCGACGTCGGCATGCATCATAGCTATGTCTCGGTCATAAAGCCCACTGCTCACTCATACGGATATCGCTGCATCGGAAGGCTATCATCGTCAATATCTAGGGCTTGCTATAGTAATCTAAGAGAAGTTCAATTTAAAGATTTCAGTACGCTCGATCGATCGATCCCCAACGATCGATCTTGAATACAGAGCCAGTTAGATCTTAGCTCCTATAACCACCATGTCAACTTGGAATATATATATCCGCGATATCCGTATAAAGTTTCATCTCTCAAAATAAGCTTTGCAGGAATGATTCGGGATTTTCTGCAGTACAGTGGTAAGTTAACTCTGCAGATCTGATATCATGATCGATGATGCATCGATGCCCATGTGGGCAATCGTATGCACATTTGCTCAGCAGGAATCCTTTGCGAACCGGACGACAAGATATCCACCCTCATACAAGTTGAAGAGTCCGGGCTGGCTTCGCGATACGGATAGCCCTCGAAGCTTTCCGATATCAAGTGAACATCTATAATATGAGCTCGAGGGCTCCGAGTGTTGGTCTCAGCCCCGAGCTCATTCATCAGCTACGATGACTAGTATCCAACGGCTATATGCTAATCATCCGAGTATAGACACGTCCAAACTCGCAAAACCCATCAATATAGCGAACTATCATGTGCGGATGTGCCGTAATGCGTAAGTTCCGCGAGCTTTCGCTACGAGTTCTGGGCATTGTCATGAAGTCGGAATCACGATCGACGACAACAGTACGCTATCTTCAATCTGAGAGATAGCGAAGACGACGACTCGGTCAGTTGACTCTTGATCCGTCACGGGGTCAGATAAGATTACATCGCCATCGTCGTCTTCAAGAGTCTATTCGGAGAGCAATTGGAGATGGCCACCGGAGTCGGCGTCACCATCACGTTACACGGAGGAGAGGATTGAGGCTATGAAGTTCGGTCAACACGCAAAATACCACACACGCCAGAAACTACTGGCTGATTCGAAAATATAAAGCCAAGCTGAGGCGAAATATCTTCACAGGATTTATTTTTCGGTGAAGGCTTGGAAGTAAAGGATATCATCTGACTGCTGTGGGGAGGTTAAGGCCGGATCTTGAAGAGCCTTGTTGATTGTGGTTCGTTGTCGATATTAAAGATGCTGCTGAGCGAGCAGCGGCCAGCGAGAATTTCATGAGAGTGGAAAACACAGTCCCTTCCAGCACCTGCGACCACGGACCACGTCAACATCTTTAATCCTCGGCGTCGACGCTTCTTCCCTTTCAATCCATCACATCCTTCTCCTTCGGACTCCGCTCTATATTTCCATTCCCTCAACAATCGTCGACTAGGACATCGTCATCCTAAAAGGACCAATCATCTAGACACTGATCTAGAACCGGAGCACTCGACTCATCTTTGAAGCTAGACTACGACCAATTGAATCCCACCAGAGATATGGCCCGCCAAGGAACGCTCCCCAATATCCCAATTGTCGACTCCGAGGACCTGATTTCCTTTTCCTCGCCTGATCTTGACCGTGGTCTTCACGGTGACAGTCCGGACGATCTTAGGTCGCCATCACCATTTGTGATGCCTTCACCCATCGAGGAAGAAGATATTCCAACGTCTAGCGCTAGCTTGATTAGTGGTCATGATTTCGAAGTTGCAGAGTTTCTCGACCGCTATGAGGACGTTCACGAGGGAGTCCATCAACACCGGCATTTCCATGGGTCTCCATCCAGTCACGCTTCCTCAGGTCTAATCAGTCAGATCTTTCCGGAGCGTATCATCCAGCAGTTTCAGGATTTGAACTGGGAAGAAACCGAGGTTGCTGAGGCACGGGTCTCGGATAACAGCCCATTTTCGGACCCAGGGCCGACCGGTCAAGATCTGGCCGGTAGACTCCAGCAGTTGTACCTCCAGACAGTCAACTCAGCAGTTGCGGATGACAGCGACCTTTTTGAGTCTCTGAGCGAAACAAACTCGAACGATGATTTCTGTCGCGGCCTTGGACCAGCACCGGAAAGCATCAGGGGCCCGGCTCCACCCCTCCCACCCCCAGGGGCTCTTCCCTCAGAACAACAGATCGAATGGGAAATTCTAAGAGCCAAAATGAGGCATGCGTACAAGGAAAAACTCGATAACGGTGTCCTTGATTCTTTAACGATTCAAGACACAAGCGACTTTATCTTCTTCGACGTTAAATACACACACATCGGCGACTATCTTGAGATCGGCTTTGCCCGAACACCCGTACAAGTCTGTATCATGAGATACAACGGCGAAATCCTCTACCAAGCAAACCTCGCAATGTTCGATCCTCGAAACGGGAAGGAAATCCTCTCCATGGCCCAATGGTTGGATCTCATTCTGGACTACCAATGCACCGGCGCCATGTCACGTCGCTGGTATGATCTTCCGCGCATGCGAACAGCCATCTCGAACATGCGAGGATACTTTTGGTCAATCGAGATCCCTCGTCGCACGATCCGTCAGATGAAGGGCGACCTGACAGTCTTCAACTTTCGTCACAAGATCTTATTCACCCACGACGGCAACCTTCGCCCCTACGATCTTCTCCGAAAACTCCTCCCCGAGGCTACCATGCCGCCTAGACTGATCACTATGAGTAGCTACAAAATCATCAAACTAATCCTACCCGATATGCCCCTCGACCTTTACGACTTCTTTTACCACATCGTCGACCTACGCACATTCAAAAACCCCGAGGCTGCCGCATTGCACAAACACGTCGCTACCGATGACACGACCTACATCCGTCAAATATTTTCATTCTTCATCCGCGCTTGGGAATCCTTCCAGTTAGAAGAGGGTGGTCGGTCACGCGACGATGCCCCTGAGCGATTGGTTGACGTCTGGGACGGAATTCCACCTGACAGCCCGATCTTTGAACCAGTTAGCGAGAGCGATAATTCTGACGACGCTGGCTTAACACTTTCCGAAGTTGAAGCCATGCAATTGGAACAGGAACGAAGGGAAGAGTTGGAAAGGATGAGGGAGGTGGAAACTAGGGATACTCTTGTTGAAGGGGCGGGTTTGTTAAGAACACCTGAGAGTAACGACCTCGACGGTGTCCTTGACATTACGATGACTGGGACAGGCGAAATCTTTACCGAAACGTACTATTCAGCCTCAGAAGAAATACAGGAGCCCGCGTTATCGGAATCTTCTGACCTTTGGGATTACAACTAGTGACCTTTTTTTTAGCGACTCTTACTGATGCTGTGTACTTAGCAACTACTCAAGTAGATATTTTAGACTATGGAGCCTGTACAAGGAATTAATGCTGCCCGTTCCAGTGATCGACTTTACCAACGACAGAGCATCCAATGCTAATACTGATCCGCGCGAAGGTCTTAACATTCTACACCATGGAAACCCAATTGAAGGTCCTTATTCTTCCCCAGTGGCCACCTCCACACCTCCTTCCGCCAATAATTTTAAGATCTCGGTTTTGAGCCCCATAGTTATAATGCGTACGCACACCCCGTCCGTATTTTCAACGATACAATACAAAGTCTCTTTGATTTAAGTTGGAATAGTAAATTAATTCTGTGTGTTCGATACCACAACAGAGAGCCTTTAAATTCCTTCAAGCGCTAGTATACCACCTCGTGGGCACTATGTCATGGATTCCTGTACCTCCATATAGGATAACCCAGTCTATTAGCACCCATTCGAAGTTTGAACATCTCCCCGGGTATTTCAGCGAGGCCTTCGGCTTTCTCGCAACGATCTATAGGCGAGAAATATCTCGGTGTCCATGCTTTGCCGTCCCTTTCCTCCTGTCGCCGTAATTCCCTCTGCCACTCCTCTACCTTCCTTTTCTCTTCGGCCGCTTTCCCCCAATTACTCCGCGAAAGTGCGTCCTTCGTAGCCGCCCATGCCTTCTGAGAACTCCATTGAGAATGGCTTTCCGCCTGCAATTCATAGATTTCGTCAGCAGGAACCCTAGCAACTTCAAAGATTTCCTCTTTCCCGGTTTCTATATATTGAATCTTTACGCTTCCGTCCCAGTTCCCAACCAAAGTGACCAGCGGCTCTTCGTCAACCTCACATTCTCCACTCATGGCTTGGCCCCGCCGCGATATCTTAGCTGATATCTTTCGTTTTGAGTTAAAGTTCTTCATATCATTATATGTAGCCCTGAATCCAAATGCATCTTTAAATCCTCCTGTCTTGCCCACCTCGAAGGAAAGCTCGGTAACCAACCCTGACGAACTGACAATCCATGAAGTTCCCAGGTACTCCAGATACCTGTTATTACCCCCAAAACCCAGTAGTCCCTTGATACACATAGTAGGAAATGTAGTTAGGTGGTATTCGCCAAATGTGCGCAGGTGCGTTAAAGCATGGCCGGTTTGAGTGATAGTGATACCACCGCTCATAGGAGTGAACTTGGTGACTTGTCCAAGATAAGCTTGAATCTTCTCTTCTTTTAGCAGGAGAGACAGCACAATTTAAGGCATCAGGGTTGAACTTACAGTGATCCCTCTACTATGGTTTGATACATAGCTTGCTGTAACAAGTGGATGATGGCTAACCTGCTCACAGAGAATCTCCGTCTTGCCATCAGACTCCTCACCCTTGACGGATGCAACGAAAAACTCTCCAAGAAATGCATTCAAAGGCTTTTTTAGCGGTTGCTTTCCATAGCCATCATCTGTAGAGCCCACCATTTTAGAGGATTGGCACCCGTCCGCTTGAGCCCTTAGCGTGCATAGGTAGTTCTTGAGCATAGATACCGCTCGGTCAAGCGGTGATTTCTGTGTCGTTGGTAGTAGAAAGAGCTTATGATGGGCCGCCACCATGGCCGGGTACTCGACCACGGATTTTGGCAGCAGAAGAGGGGTCGGAGCGGATATTGTACTGAGGTCAGCGTTGACGGAGGGGAGATACTAAGGGGTGCCATTCGAATTCTTCTTAGTACGGGAAGCCCGAGTCTATGACACTTAGAATAGTAAGCCGGGTGTGATACACATACGGCGAGAAATTCTCGAAGGGCCTGGTTATCGGGCGATAATAGCGAAAATAACGGGAGGAATTTCATTGTTCAGTTTTCATCATGATAAAATGGTCTTATACCAGGGTGTCTCAAGGCAGGTTCCAGTCGATCTAGTCGAAACTTGAAAAGGTCACGTGAATATCCCTTTGTCACTGCAAAGTATCGTATACCGAGGGGGTGGTTATATTGGAAAATATTAGGACTAGAGCATCGATGTAAAGCTGTTAGGCCGACAGAGCAGTCTACACCAGAAAAAATTCGAACGCTAAGGTGATCCGACAAAAGGCACGTTCCAGGCGAAGAAGATCTAGGTGTGAAGGAAGCAGAATGTTTAAATAGCCCAAATCACCACATGCCTCTAATATAGCCGGACAACTTCCCATTTGCTGAGCCTATACAGAGAGGCTGTGGCATCGATAATTGATATACTGACGTCGTCAAGACAGGACCCTTGCCCAAGCTGGCTCTGATTTGCTAGTCTACGGCCGATCCCGACAAAGTCGTCAGCAAGTGGAGACTCGGGATGAGGATCGAGATCTAGCCCAACCGGGCCTTTTAGCAAGAAAAAAAATCAAAAAACAATAATCATAGGACCGGAAGAATAATCCCTTGATCCGGCCGCCTGTACCAGCGCTTGCCTGGTATGGGTTAACTTTATATTCATACTGAAACTTATGTCACATCTGTCGACCGACGGGTATGGCAGTGCAACACAAAATATACAACACTGGTCGTGTGCAACACGCCAGCGAAATTGCACAGTATATGAGAAGAATCCTGGTTTAGATTTTTTTTTTTTTTTTTTTTTTTTTTTTTTTTTTTTTTTGAAGCTCTATAGCCCTATGGTGAGGCGGCATGAATACCGGAACGTTGCAGCCTACATCCACTGCCTTAATGTTCTGTAAATAACGACAAAGTCCATTGTCCATTAATTGTGCAGGAACCTAACAAGGCCAACGCACAGATAGACGCATAATCAAAGAGAGATAATGTTAGAAGTTAGTTGCCGCTTCCCGGGTATATCCCGGGTTTTTTGTTTCCCCTTCATTGAGGTCGGCACTCAAACCAAGGTCGAAATTGGGCCTGCGGCCTGAATATCGAGATTAAGTCTGCAGTGTCCCGAGTTATTTGACAAATGAAAGGAATCTATGGATAACGGACGCAAGAGCGGCCATTATGTTTCAAGCCGTACAACACGTGATGACTTATTTGATTATCGAATGCATATGAGCGAATTCGGATTCGATAGCAAAGAAAGGACTCTTAAACCCTCTGCCATTGCATTGTGACTCGTGGGTAAAAAGTATCATGGTGACTATGGCTAGCTCGTCTGCAGCGAACAATAGCCATTACTATCCTCCTATGACAGCTCATTGACCTCTAGTACGATGCATAGAGTATTAGGCCTTAAGGTGTGTTTGGCACCGGTGGCCTATACGGTACTTGCATCCCTCCCTTTGTAAGTCCATTGGAATCGGCCTTATAATTTGAGTTCAGAGCCCAGACTAAGTGATTTCGATTCTCTAGAACAGCAGCGTCGAATAGATACATGCTTTTTGATCCAACATGGATGTCATTGGTCACAGCAGATGAAACGCAATTAGCAGGTATCTTATGGGGCGTATCGGAGACAAACAAACTACGGACGCTCCGCTGCCCGCTTCAAGAGGATTACTCACTGAACACCGATCCGAGCGATGCCACCCCGGTTTTAGACAGTCTCATCGGAGTGGTTCAAGAAATAAATGAAAATTTAGACAAGGCCATACTTACCGTTAGACCCGTACTGGATGCTCTAGATTCAGGCGTCGAACAGTCAACCCTTGGAATAACGGCATCAAGTCTGGACGACATAATCGGAATTGAGAGCTTGAGCAAGAACCTTCATCAATACTTCGAAGTTACCTCATCGTTTGCAGGGACCGTGGGGCTCATGATGCAATATTTCGACCAAATGCCTAGTAAGATCTGGCCGTATTCGAAGGCAAAGGACAATATACCGCCCACACTTTGTTTTGTATGGGAATGCACCCTCTACGATTCTGATGGCGATGCGATACGATCGCACCGCCCGGACACAGTGGACTTGTCCACGACCAATATCACGCCTCCAGAGATAGTACAAATCGATACTGATGGAAGGTTAAAATAGTACTATCAGGTTTTCAGGAGATTTTGGACGCCCAAATGGCAGCTAACAGAAAGCTTCTTGATTGGCTTAGCGAAAATACCGACAACGGGAGATACAACTTCTCAAGTTCACTCCCTGACTGGTGGACTGAAAAATACGGTGATTCGATTCAATCCGTCATTATCCAGATTGATAAGTGGGTTTCATGCTGGAGGGAATCCCCTGCGATCGACGAGATTATTACGTCTATCGATGCGCTGGCGCCCCTGCAAAGCCTCCTTCCATCCCCCGGATCACATTTGGTCACCAAGCCTTCAGAAGGATGGCCATGGAGGATCGATGGTGAATGACGTGGAGGGCAGTCCCATGCACGCGGCGATTAATTTTGTTAACTCATGTAAGGATTGAGCCATCCATTTTTCTGTTTTATTATTTAACAAAATTCAAATATACAAAACAGATGTAAAATCTAAAAATGAATAAATATCTAGCACACCCTGTCAAACTCCTGTCAGACCATAGATGAAAACCGTTATTTGTTACAATCCAACTTATAAAATTATACCAAATATTGAGTTCTAATATGATAACCTATCAAGACGCCCTCATCAATTAGAGAGTTTCCATGGTTGAGGTTTACTCCTAGCACAATCACGACTCTACAAGATGTTCCTGGGGAAGAGTTTATACAGTCTGCCGAAAAAGTATGGTAAGGAATGAGCTAAATACATCGAGGTGTCGCCGCCAGCCCAATATCCTGATGAAGGGTATACATCGAATCTAAACGGTTTTAAGGTATTATTCTCTGCTCATGATGTAAACGGAAAAGAGCAACCTTTACGGCACGTAATCGCATCAATGTAAGATTTATTCACCGGAAGGAGTCTTAAACCTCAAGATTTCTAGGAACATTGATCAGATTGAGAAAATTTCCTAGTGTGGCAGATATTGTCGAAGGACTCAGTCGAGGCTCTTAGAAAACTTAGATAGCACTACACCGAAAATAAATCCTTCCTAGAGTTAAACAGGCATAATCTTGAAGCGGATATCTACGACAGAAGTAGGATTTGTATCATTATGGTTCAAGACAAGTTTTCTAGGTATAAGCAAGTAAACAGTACATCTTTTTAGCCGTAAAGCCAAATGAGATAATGGATAAGATGCCAGTAATGATAAGCCTCGTATATATCGTGAGATTAATATGTAGATACATATACAAAGAGCCTAGCACCTCCACGCCTTAAACGCCTTCCAACGACTATTCCGATACAGGGCCTGGGTTCGATCTTCGATTGCGAAAACCAAGTTGCAGCGGAACTCTGGCGGACAGCGCGGCTGTTATTGCGTCCGTTTGTGATTTCGTTGCGGCCTCGGAGTAGTCATCCAAAAGCAAACTGGGCGATGGGGCATCAGGATCGATTATTTTGAGGGATTGTTGAAGTTGGGTCGGGTAACGAGGCATAACGACACTCTCCGTCTCCCAAACCCCAGTTCTGGCGGTTACGACCTCGATCTCCGAAGCTAGTATGAAAAGAATAGGAATATCACAGCCACCCACTTTCACCCGATCAAAGGCTTCGACGGCCGTATACCTGACAGGGATCTTACAGCCACAATGCCGGGAGCCGGAAACCCAGTTCGCTTTGGTGCGTATTATTTTAAATTCAGCTGACTCCGAGGGAAGAGTGCACCGGCAAACTCTGTCCCGCCAGAAATGATATCGGGGCTCGGGATAAGAAACTGGGAATAAGCAATGGCGACAGAGCTCATCATAGAAAAAGCGTCTCCGATCCATGGCCATCTGACTCCATGCTAATGAACTAACAGCCTTTACTTTACCCGCCATCGCCCTGTCCTCTATAATGCGGCTGGGTAAAGGTGGTGCCTGGGACCAACTTTCTCTGTAGCCTTCCCGTACTGCCGCCCACATCCCGTAGAAAGAGTCCCCGTACATCCGGTTGTAGGATTGAGGGCAACGGTGGTGCTCACACCAAATGGTTTTGTATTCAACAGGTATGTTCTCCTGAGTGGGGGGAGGGGTATTCCACGACGGTAGAAGCCCTCCGAGTATGGAATGTGGCCGACTTGCAGGTTTGTCATTGAAGCTGTTTCTTGGTGCAGACGTAGCTTTACGCGCTAGGTAGAGTGATGCAGGATAGAAAATTCCTGTTTCCCAATCGAGAAAGAGAGCGGTCGGGCAGGCCGGGGTGCATAGTTGTGTCGAGCAGTAAGGGCACCTCTCCGGACCCACAGGGACTGCTGGTTTAGAGAGTAGATGCTCGTATAATGCAGAGTTAAATACGGGTCCTGGGGAGTTGGGCGAATGTGGGTCCGGAGCGAGGTGGCGGAGATATTTGGTTGCCAGAGAAAGTGCAACTCGGTCACAATACCCAAGATGTTCCAAGACAAGAACAACTATGTCGAGAGGGAGACTTAGGAATAGCGAGTCTTGGGAAACATTATTTCTTGCGTGGAAGTCTTGGATTAAACGTTTGAGCATTCTGTTTTACGACCAGTAAACTGCCTAAGAACTCGAAAGTAAATTTATAAAAGTCGGCGATGCGTTGATTCCGTTGTAGTTTGATGATACCGTGTCAAAGCTGCGAGAGTGAGGGGAGAGACCCCGCTCCAGCGCCCTTATATGGTTCTCTGCAGTTCTGCAGCTCTGGGATGACAAACAGCCTTCCGCATGGAATATGTTTTAATGATCCTTCGGAAGGCGGCAACAAACGGAGAGGCTCAGCTTTAAGCCACATGCATCCCCACTACTTAGTTCTCGTATGTTTCGAATTCGTCTATGTTCGTCGTCCGGTATAGCTTAGGATTCTTCTCAACACACTTTGTTAATCTGGTTCCGAGACCAGATTCTTCTAATTGTACCTACAGTAGATAGTATATCATACATTTAATCGTTTCTCATTTTAAGGCTCGTCTAGTTAGTTTGGCTATTTTTTGCACAATAGTGCTATTTCAAGACGAGCTTTAGGATACCATGCCGAAGCTCCAACCCGTCCCATACCCAGACCTTGTAGTCCAATACCAAATATATCATTCGTGAGGCATTTCGTTCTCTCAAAATCAAAATATAAATCGCCAATATAGCATTATCAACATCTATTATCGCGAGAGTGCCATAAGAATGACTACCATTATATTAAACTTTGATTATCGGTGGGGCACACGTAGTCACTTCTGTGTCTCAACAGGCTAAGATAAACTTTAAAGCATCTTAATTTATATATATGTGTCTGCGACTGAGTCTATAGTGTAAACGCCTGTTCATATTGCGTGGTGCAGTCTCGAGGCCAGCCTGTGGCACCTTAACTACTTGTGAACTTGCACCTAATTCCAGCATACTCTTTATAAGTTTACCGCTCTTTACGGGCCGTCGATCATGAAAGAAAAACAAGAAATAAGGAGAAAGGAAATGTGATAAAACATACCGATAGCCTGATTATAAGCACCATTTTGTTGTCAAGGTAGGATATACGTCACCTCGCCTCGTGCAATAACAGTCAGAGCACGAACTCCAAGGGCATTACATTAGTCGATACTTAAATATGTATACAAAACACATGTATATGGGTTGTCAATCTCGGTACTCAACGATGAAGTTTGCCTTAGCTCGAAGCTCGAATATATTTGAAGGAATCGAGAAGATCTCTGCACCCAGCCAGATGATCAGCCCTGTGAACTCGAAAATATGAAGAGAGAAAGATGTCTATAGCATATTGAAGTACTATTTCGAACCCTGATCCTCAATGTCTTATATATGCCTTTTCCCTCAATCCCTCCTTCAAATTTATAGGATGAAGCTGGTCGGATAGTCCCATATTTTGCAGATAAGGGACGAAGTATTTCTGGGAAACGTTTGATAGCTGGGTAGGAGGGCCCTTTGAACCAAAGGACCTGGTTTCTTTTAGCCTCTGGTTTAGAATCCCCATCATATGCCAAGTTTATATCGCCGAGAGCCTGCGTAATAAGTGGCAGAGACCTATTGAGTTGCAGGTAGCCTCTCAGATATTGGTCTTGTAGATTCAGGCTCAGGAATTACAACCAACCAGCCACAAAATCTTCTCCAGATCTCTTCTTACGACAAAATTCGCCTTAGAGAATCCCCTCGTGCTTCAACATCAACATTGTCTCGAACGTCAACCGACAGGCACGGCGCCACGAAATTTGCAACAACATAGGGTAAAATAAACACCTGCCAACCCGCTTCTAAACAAATACCAAGCAATTACAGAGGATAACCAAAAGTTACGCGATCCAGCGTCCTCTCAATCTCCAAAATGTGTCAATGGAAGTACTTCCACAATTGCAAGAAATCATCCAACAACTGGGAGAAATTGGGCAAGTGCGCTGTCGGGGACTGCGAATGCGAGCTGGTGGTTGAAATGATCGAAGTCAAGACCTGTCTACCATCTTGCGTTCTCAAAAAGGACTATATACCTGGTACCACCGGACGCAATACCCAGAAAGGCATTGTGATGGCTGAGCAACGAAGGGAGCTCGTCGAAGCGGTTCGGGATTACCGTATCGGCAAAACTCGCACAACGGACCTCATAAAGACATTCGTCGGGCTCCTAGGAAGGTAGATCCCATTTAGTACCTAAATGAAGACCTCCCATCCTCTATTATCGGGGTTCGGGTTTTAAACACGCGACAGAACCATGGGTACGGCGAACACGCAAGTTTCGGTTTATAGTACGGAGCTAATGGCTTATTCGTTACAGACATCCTGATCTGATCGTTGAATTTGAGGATTCCAAAGTCGAATCGAATATGTATTCTTGTATCAGCGTATTTGGTTTCGAGTCGATATACCAGCAGGAAAGATAAACGGCTTTCTCGAAGGTAATTTTGACGATTGCCTCCCTCACCCACTTTGAAAATCCAAATCTAGGCATCTCCAAGAACCTATCAAAGAGGATCCTTTCCAGCATTTTCCGCTATCGTCCAATTCAAGACCCAGATTCATAAATCCATACAATGTGCTTTCACGTCTTCATTCACGATTACTGTGGTACAGACTTTCCAATCTACGACCCAACGAGAACCTGTATTTGCAATACAGTCACTTCTACTGAGATCGTCTTCGTAGGACAACCAGCCCCCTCGTGCCCGTGGTGCCTTGCCAAATGGCTAGAAGAGCGTGCGAACAGACCAGACGTCGAGACAATTGATTAAAGACCGAAGAACTGCAGCTAAGCAAATCGAATGGAAGAAGCGGGGTGTCATCGATATTGCGGTGTACTAAGCCTATTTGTGATACACATTCCTCAGACCAGTACCTGAAGCTATAGGGATTCGTTATTCGAGATATGTGTATTATTGCTTTGCCTAGCTAGCCTCTGGACTATAAACGGCGTTTAAATGACACTCATCTGCAATTGGCTCGTGATAATACGCGCGCTACTGGTTCTTCAATAGGGTTGGTTTGCAAGGGCATCATGGGATAAGGCGATACATTATGAACAACATCCTTATCGGAGATCGCATTGTAGTGTTATGAATCTATCCCGCCTTTCGGTCACGTCAAGTCTTTGTTTCCTGAATATCAATGGGCCTACCTCAGGCTATAACGCCAGTCAATACCGCTATTTGTTATGTTCTGAGCGATCATGGGCACATACATATATTTCCACAAGAAACACAAACTACCTTCTGTTTTATCCTAGATCCTAGCAGCGATTGCTAAGCAAACCCAGGACTCGTAGGACGTTCACAATAAATATTATGAGCACAGCGATGCAAAAGATGTTGAGAATTTGTACGAGCCAGTACATCTTGCTCGTTTGGTTAGCCTGATGAAGAATGGCTGATGTATGTGTTTTGAGAAGGTCGTTAGGAGTGGCGTGTTGGGTTTAGATTCTAAACGCCTAATCGTGACTTTGAGATTGGTCAGTGGGTCCAAAATCCAGGACTTCCGACGAATATTACCATATATTCGAATGCGGACTTGAATTCAATCTTATCGGATGATGTTTTTCTGGTCTCCTAAATGGAATGCTGGAGGGTGTAGGTATATTGGTATCGAGCTCAGTATAATGTTTCTCTGCGTAACTGTATACTAGATAAGAAAGTGGCGACGACAGCGTGTATTTTATAGCTATGGTTAACGGAAACCTAGCACCTTCTACGCGTGTAGGGTAGGAAATAAATTTATATTGAGATCGACCAGCCAACACTTAAGCGCTTCGATCGAATCTAGGCAGTGTGGCATTTCTTTGTTGGCAATTATATTGACCTGAGACAGCGAAACGATACTCCAAAACAAGAAATGGGGCCGACAATATACGCCGAGATTTCTACGACTGGTGGCTCGGGAAAACTAATAATTGTTTCAACCTAATATGTCGACATCAGTCAATATTTCAACTCTCGGGTAGACAGCATCTACGCATCGTACTATGATATTAGGCTCGAAGTGCACCACATGCACAGCACCAAAATCAACCAAGATAGCTACTGACTTAGGTAGTTGGGGAAAATTAAATTTTCACGACTTAAGACAACGAGATACATCGCAGCAGATCATATTCATGCTCATATCATCTGCATCGATACGTCTACGTAGATCTACCAGCATCTAGCTAGTACGCGTACGAGCATACATCTGTGTTGTCGTCGTGATACCAATTAAGGTTCAATATGTTTGCGGTTACACAGAGATGGCTCAATCCATGGAATCCAAAAACGGAGACCAGCTCATATATGTGGTTTCGTCGCGGCGGTCGGTACAAACCCGGCATCTGTGTCGCAGAAGCCAAGTCGATTAGGCAACGAATCGCTGACTCGGTTCCACACTGGGTACGAGATGATCAACACTGTGTTGGCTGGCTTGCGAGACCAGTACGAGACCAGTTCCACACAGCAATTTACCCGAAATTTATCCGGTCGGGGAGTGTCGCACATGACTAGACTGAACCAGGTATCGTCGTGCGGGTTAAGCTTCGGATGTAGTCTGGTGAACGCGAACCCTGCGCAACCCCGGATGTATAAGGCCGATGCTTTTCAATCATGCCGGGTGACGCGGGGTAGTACTAGTACTGAGTAACCGTCATTGCGAACATCAGTATTTAAGTCGGTCTCGGGTGCCACGGTCAAGATGTCGAGGGTCACCTCTAGACTCCACCAATGCACTAGTTTCTTCGCATTCTTGCGAGAAAACTGGTATATAATCCTCTACCAAAGCACTCCATTGGACTTTAATTCACTTTAGATCATTTCAATATATTGACAAGGAAGGATCAATTCAACTATAACTCTTACACCATGGCTCAAGAACTCCCTACTGTCCGCTGGGGCATCGTCGGTAAGTCCCAATTCAACCACTCAATCCTCTCAAATCTGTGCTAACTATTAAAGCAACCGGTATGATCTCCGACTGGTTCGTCTCCGACCTCCTCCTCCCAACGTGGCCGGGTAAACGTGCGAACCACATAATCCAATCAATCGGCTCCTCCTCCATCTCCAAGGGCCAAAAGTTCTACGACACATTCGTCCACCCAAACCTTGCCAACAACTCCAGTATCGTTCCGAAGATATACGGATCGTACACAGAAGTCTACAACGATCCTGACGTGGACGTAGTCTACATCGGAACTCCGCATAGCTTCCATAAACAGAATTGCTTCGACGCAATCAATGCCGGGAAACACGTTCTCTGCGAGAAGGCGTTTACCTTGACCCAGGCTGAAGCGAAAGAAGTTACCAAATTAGCAAGGGAGAAAGGTGTTTTCTTAATGGAAGCGATGTGGACAAGATTCTACCCATTGGTCAAGGAACTTAGACGTCTTCTATACGAAGAAAAAGTAATCGGGCAGGTCTGGCGTACGTTTGCCGACTTCGGATTATCATACGATGTGGCAAGTTTGCCTGATAGCAGCAGATTGAAAGATTTGAGTATGGGAGCGGGATCCCTCTTAGATATTGGGATTTACAGTCTTACATGGGGTGTCCTGACCCTAGAAGAGGATGTTGGGAAGGGTGAAACCCCTAAGGTTCTGGCGGCCCAGACATTGCAAAGTGGTGTTGACACGCTGAGCAGCTGGATTCTGAGCTATTCATCAACGGGTAAACATGGGTTATTGACGTCGACAACGAATGTAAAAACATCCAACACCTTCGCAAGAGTGGAGGGTAGCAAGGGTGTGATAAGCATTCATGGGCCGACTTCCTCACCCGAAAGCTTTACGGTGAAATTGCACGACGAGGAGGGAGATGGAAAACTCTATGAGTTCGAAAAACCAGGGAGAGGCTTCTATTGGGAAGCTGATGCTGTGGCATTGGATGTTGCGAATGGAAGAAAGGAGAATGAAACTATTCCATGGGCGGAGACGGAGAGGATCATGGGTCTGTTAGATGAGATTAGAAGGCAGGGTGGGGCAAGGTTCCTAAGTGACGGTGATAATTTTTAACGAGGAAAGATTTTAGACGAAAGTATTTCAGCATATGCCCCCGAGGTACTGGTTCTCGATGCTCAATGTACGTGAACCAGAGGCTAAAAATGGGCAAAAGTAGGAAAAAAAGAAGGAAATTATGAACAAGAAATACATACTCCCAGGGGCTAAGCATAAAGCTCAAGCGGATTGAGAACTAAAAATGAAATTGATGTCCCCCATCGTGGGTTCCCACAACCCCTCAATCCTCTCCCTCTCCGACTCTTCTTCATCCCTCAGAACTTTCAGGGGCCATTCCAACCATTGGGTCCAGCCGTCTCCCAACCAATCCACAATTGCCCTCAAGAGTAACCTTGGATTCTTCATCAGCCACCAAGACCTCAACACCTCATCTGTGTGAGGTTTCTGCTGGTCCTCCCCCAGAACTTTTTCCAGATCGGGTGAACTGAGCTGTTTCATCTTTACCACGGCGGCATAGTAGTAGGCTAGGAGCAGATATACTCGTTTATCTTTCTCTCTGAGTTTTTCGAGGATGACGTAGCACGAAAATCCGGGCCACATAAATACCAATCTCACTACCGCTGCCATGGAGTCTGCTGAGAGAGTACTCGGTGACTCCAGTGTAGTAATAATGCAGACGAGGCGGTGAAAGGTGCCAATATCCACCACCATAGAGCCTTTCGAAGCCTTATAAAACGGGCAGTCATCCTTATCGATCCAAGCGTACGTGCGGTTGTATATATCTGTCCCGGAGGCGCCGACTCCTTTTCCGTCATCATCGGCGGGAGCGTCGACATCTTCAATCCTTTCGATAGCATTTGGCAGCAGAAACTGAGATATCGCCTGGCCAGTTGCCAAAGCCTCAAGTGCGGGAAGCTTGAACTGGATCCCGCGTTCCACATCTACTTGAACCACATCGTACAGCTTATTTGTCACGTCCTGCAATGAGTCTCCGACTGCCTCCCGGAATTCCGAGAACAAATTCGCTTCCCAAACGCCGTGAATTATTTCTCGTGTCCCGACCGTCATCGAAAACTTTGTGATTAACCAAGTATGCATATCCGTCAATTCCGCCGCCCACATGTATGCACCGAGTAGGGCAGAGGTAGCGAACAGCCCTTGAGATTCGATAGGAATTTCTCCCGTTTTAGCGACCGCGAGAGCGACCATCGGATGTGACGCCAGGCATTCTCGGTAAGAAGTGAGACCCTTAACATAATGGGAGACTTCTAGAAGGGACGGGGTCGCAACGCCTTGCAAGTACCGAACATGCGCTGCAGTAATCGCAATCGTCGTATGATAAAGATACGGATTCTGAAGAAGTGCTCAAACGTCAACCGTCAGGTTCGCGATAATCGACAATAAGACAATTATCATGTAGAGTTACATACCCGGAATTGCAAATCGAAAGTCAGCGTTTTCCACGGATTACGGTCAGGCGTGACATAAGGGAACGTTTGACAAGTGAAATTCCGGTACGTGTTTATGAGGTTGTAGTCCTGCAAGCTTATTTTTACGCCAGCACCAGATTGTCGTAGGCCGGTAGATGGAGATGATTGCCATAACGAGATCGAGCCAGTCGGTGAATCTGTTGGGGATAGCTGTAGTGGAAAGGATTCGAGACGAGGACCACGAGGCGTGGATCCACCCATCCCAAAACCGGTAAATATTGGGCGCTCGCTGGAGGGCCTACGTGGCATCGGTATATACTCATTCTCGCTGCGCAAAATGGACGACTGCTTTGATACAACTAGAATCCGTGCTAGCTGTTGTCCCCTTTCTAAAATTCGATCCACTGCGCTCGTGAGAACAGGCAATGATCCAACGACAACTTCTGCGTCTGAAGACAATGCTGGACTATTGATTTGGCTCAGTTCACTTGGTGTGACAGAAGTATCATCGGTATCTGATACCTCCCGCTTCCGCTTACGGGCAACGGATTCGTTCACGTCAACAAAAGTAAACTTCGGATGGGTGGCAGGTTCATCGCGCCTTCGAGATTTTCTTGAACGCCCTTTAGGTTTTGGGCTGGGCGCATCCGCCGGCGAGGGACTTGGTGTTCCATAGTCCGTTGGTTTGTCGTACTCGCAGGCTGCGCTCCGGCGGATGCAGTTGGAGCAGATCGGCCTTCCTTCGTCGCACTGTTTGCATTTCGAAAGCGTTAGTTATATTACTCTTTTCATTCGCTCAATTCCGGTCTTCTTTCTTCCTTTCTCTTTCTCCTTTTACTCCATAGAAATAAAAGCTCTTCTTTACTCTTCCTAAACTTCCCGCTCCAACTTTGAGCCGCCTTTTTGATGTCATACGAAAGATTTATTTGTTGTATTTTTTGCGTTGGCGATATGATTCTAGAAGGTGAGGAAACAGGTAGAACAGACAAAAGAAAGTGACAAGATCCGAACACCAGATCGGAATTGGTTACCTTGATACGTCTCTCCTTGCAGCCCCTGCAGCCTTTGCGGCTCTTATTATGGAAGCGCCGCGTCCTTGGTACAGCTGATCCGGTGCTATCGGCCGGGCTCGCCGGCGGCATGGCTCTGATACGCTCGTATACCGTATAATGAACGATTAAGGTAGTAAAAAGGGCAATTAAGACCCGTGGCTGCCTGGGTGGGACAGAACCAGGAATCACAATCGGCGTTCCTGCGTCGGACAAGCAATTGCTTGGTAAAGGGCGCTATGCGATATACGAAGGAGGTATTGGAAAATTAATGATGCAATGCATGCAAGACTTTTCTCCTTTCTCTTGGAGGCGGTAGGGTATGCTGACGGTATGCGGTAGTTCTGGACCAATTCTTCGAGACGACACGGTGGACTAAGCTGGAATAAATGGTGCCGCAAGGTCTTCCGCATCGGGCGCGTATAGGGGATTAAACCAGCCAAGCCAATGCCTACGCAAATGCTTACGTTCAGGAGATGTCATTCGAAGAACGGAATATGCCGTCTTTGATTAGATAATTGCCTTCGGAGGCCGGTTAAGCTCAGCCTTAAGCTTTTCTGTTGGAGGGAACCTTGATATCCAAGCTTCGGCCGACCCCTGTACATGTCCGGCCCGTATACGGTTCGAAGTCTGCAATTTCCTCTTTGGGACCGTATAGAGGCTCCAACACATCCCCATATATACGCGTATCCGCATGCTGTCATGCCGTTTCTTGAAAACCACAGGATCGAGTTTAGTTAGCTCGGATTTTCTCTGAAATTAAAATGATCCGGAATATAGTCGCATCCGTACCTATTCTTGTCCAGTGGTAGATATGAAAGTGGAGCAAGTCTGTGGCCAAGCCGCATTGAACATCAATTTCAATGCTGCGGACCCGACGCAAAACGTGCCCCGTAGCCCCCGTCCATGTGTCTTTCGGCCCATCAGGCATCCGGAAAGGCATATCCTATACATATAAAAAATATCGGTCTGTTCGCCTCTGCATACTCCGACAATCCTCGAACCTACTTCCTTGAAAAGCTTACGAATCCCCTGCGGCGGGTAGGCTTTCGTTTTATTTTGTTTTATCTCACACTTCAGGCGCCGCAGGCTTCGTATACGCGTATAGACGATTTCCCATTCCGGGTACCCGTCGACAGTTGTTTTGAAGTTTTGGATTCTATAAGTACCCTACGGAGTCTTGGAACCTTTCTAGCTACGATTACCAATAAACGTATCTCCACAACCATCCCCTAACTGCCAGTAGTCCTAGAACTTCTACACATATTGGCTTGGGCGTACCCTCACAGTTTCTGCATTTAAATTTATTCCAAAGTCTTAATATTTATGCCCATAGAGAGCTATCATACCATCACAGGAAAATTACGAGTTAAATCAACCATCTAATCAATCTACAGAACTTCGACCACATACCAGCTCACACCTAGCTAGGATAGCTTTTCTAGCTATATAGACAACGAGAAGCTCTCCTTAAATAATCGGATATTGACTTGAATATATTATCCGACAATGGGCTCACCGGTTATCGATACTTCGCCGGACAACGGTCGTGGCGGTTGGGTTCCGTACTACTACTGGCCGAACTTGGCCGCCGCAATAATTTTCGTCGTGCTCTTCTCAGTCACTGGCATCATTCACGTCTACCGCCTCTTTAAGTATAAGGGATGGTACTTCATCCCCTTCATAATTGGGGTGATCTGTATGTATACACTTTCATCCCCAGTCCCATGATTCAAAACCTTATCATAAGTACCAGAGTTAACTTGAGAGTTGGTATAATACTACAGTCCAAGCCGTCGGCTACGGCGGACGTATCGGATCTCACTACGACTTTTACTCGCTGACATGGTTTATCATGCAATCCCTTCTTATTCTGTTGGCTCCAGCTCTTTTCGCCGCATCGGTTTATATGACTCTAAGTCGTATCGCGATCGCTTTGCACGCCGAAAACCTGCTTATCATCCGGGCTAAATGGCTCACGACTTTCTTCGTCACCGGCGATGTTCTATCTTTCCTTGCTCAAAGTGCAGGTATGTTGGCTACTGTTTCCATAACTCCAATTAATATACACCCAAATTCCGACGCTGCCTAACAACTTGTGAAAGGATATGTGAGAAAGACTACTAACTCGACGAGTTCATCATTGATTAGGTGGTGGATTGATGGCACAGGGTGACCCAAAAGCCGCTGACAACGGCCAAAAGATCATTATGGGCGGCCTATTCATCCAAATCTTCTTCTTCGGCGGCTTTATCATCATCGCCACTATTTTCCACACCCGCCTTAGCCGTTCACCTTCTCACACTGCCGAAAATATCAAGGGTCGCAAATATCTTTTCACGATGTACTTCGCCAACGGTCTCATCCTCATTCGATCGCTGTTCAGGGTTATCGAGTACATCATGCCACATGACGGACCATTGATGAGAAACGAAGCATACCTTTACATCTTCGACGCATTGTTGATGTTCTTCGTCGTTGCCGTCTACCTGATCGTGAAGCCCTACGGTGACCTCTTCGATGAGTGGAAGAGAAGGAAGGATCTGGGAGATTTAGAGTTGACAAGGAGGTAAGCATAAATACAATTTCTTTTTTCAGTCTATCCCTCCCCGTGCAATAACGAGCATTCCGCCAACATGACAATTTTTCTGGCACCTCCAGAGACCGACCCCAAGATCGAGAAGCTGCCGCTCCCAGCGGTGATATCGAGTCCGCGCTATCAAGCAGAAGCTTCCCAGAACAGAAGCCCCTTCGGAGATAGCTTGTCCGTCCTCGACATACTTTATGTCACACCACACACTATCAATACATATAGACGTCGGTATATGTCTGTTTGCAGACTGAAACATACACCCTCACCTCTCACGACTCATGTCAAAAATTGGATCTTCTTTTTATTTCTAGTTATTTCATCTTTGGTTCATTGTTAATGTTTCGTTCTGGATGTCCTCTGGTCTTCTTCAATCTATAGATCCTCATACTTGGTTCCTCAGCGCCACGCGACGGTAGACGACGCCAGCACATACAGAGAACTGGCTTAGGAGCAAATCGAGATCCACTAGTCACCCTAGCTTCCGTTCTTCTAGTTCCGTAACGAGGCTACCGTTCTTACTCCCCCTTGTTACTGCCCCACGCCAAACCTATCCTCATTGTATTTCGTTTGTAAATCTTATCAATTCCCTTTGTCATCTTGCCAAAACTCGGTTCCTTCACATTTCTTCTGTTTTTCTTTCTATAGCTTACCTATTCTACAGAGCGTAATGTGCGGTATTCTGAATCCTGTTCTGCTTTCTTTTGCGTTCTATACCTGGTTAGACAAAAATATATATAGGATTTCCCCACATCCCAAGTTCGTTCCCAGTAGTAGTTCCTAGGCCTAAGATATTATGAACTAATTGTTACATAACCATGATCGTGTCATGCAATATATATACGAAATCCATGATACTTTTAATTTTCCATTCCACAATGGTAATCACCTAGTTAATTAACTCTAACTATCCTGCCGGGTATCAAAAAGGCCGGTACACCGTGTGCACACCCGCCGTAACTACATGCACACCATAAAGAAATCTCAAAAAGAAATCCGCAATCATAAGCGGTCAGCGGCCAGTTTGTCTCGTAAACCAGAGCATAGTCAAGCCCGACCTATGCCATTCACTGCGACAAATCCTTTATCCGCCCCAACAGGTACTCCAAATGTCTAAACCCCGCAGCCGGTTGATACTGCGGTACCATATGTCCCGCCAACCGCACCTCAATATACGTCAACCCCCTCTCCTCATGCCAGATCCCCAACTCCCCTTGCTTCCCATAAGGAACCACAAACTTATTACTCGGCTTCTTCGAAAACCCACGTTTACCGCCCCAAACCATGTTGTTCAGCGATATCAACGTTCCATCCGCGATGAGTATAAAGTCCAACAATCCGTGCGCTACAACCGTCCTCTCGCTCTTTTCGACAACGCGGGCTAGAACTCCTCCGGGTACCGGGAAGGGTGATTTATCACCTCTGGGGAATACGTCTCGGGGACTACACTCTTCCCATTTCGTTGGAGGTGCGTTGATCGCCTTTTGGACTTCTGGGCGGGCGAAGTAGACTTTTGTGCCTTTAGGGAGATACCCGAATGAGCCTGGGAAGCCGAGGACGTCCCAGAGCAGTGGGCAGGTCGTCATTATGTGGTAGATGTTGAAGCAAGGGTTTATCTCTAGGGCGCGTTTAAAGATTTCTATGGCACCAGTCAGTTGACCAGTACGTACTTAGACGTATAGAGTGGTACCGGGTGAATATGAACATACGGTTCCAGAGTGAGCACTTCGAAGGAACTGCGGTCGCGTTAAGCTCTCCCGTTGGTGGGAAAGTCATGCCCAGGTTATAGATATCTGTGAAGCCGCAAGAATTGGCCTTTTCTTGAAAGCTGGCAATTTCTTCGTCGGGGAAGTTGAAGATAGCGTTGTTGCGTGTCAGGAAAGGAACAACGGGGACTTCTTCTAGGTATAGGTCCTCATCGATACTTGGATCGTACAGCATGGAACCCTTGAAGTTGAAGTATTTCGGGTCGGCGCGGTTCAGCATTGCATCAGCAATATAAGGAATATATTTGCTACTCTCGGGTCAGTAATTCCGTATTCTCTCAATATGACACAAGAAGCGAAAAACCTACCCAGCATATGATTCCCCAGTGAGCCAGATTCGCTTCCCGTGAAGATCAAACTTATCAACAAAGTTCTTCATGAAACCAAGGAACTGCTCTGCAAGCTCTTCCTCGTTCTTTATATTAGGTTCGCCTTGCGAGAATCCGGTACCTGCAGCTCCTTTTTAGTACAAGAAATCCCTATGCCCTAGCTTTCCAAAATTGAACATACCGACAGGCTGCTCAATCCACACCATATTCGTCAAGTTGACCCAGGTATACTCATTTGGCACCGGTTTATAGGTTCCGTATTTCCACGTAAACGGGCCGTTTTCCTGCAACAATCCCTCGAGCGAACTGCATCCTGGACCGCCGTTGAGCCAGACGACGAGATCATCCTTCGTCTCCGGGCCACCGGTGGTCGGGAAGTACCAGAACCAGAGCTTCCTAGGCTCGTTTTTGATAGCGGAAATGGGAAGGAGACCGGCGTAGGACTCCGGAATGTCAAAATCTACGTCAGGGATCGCGCCGTGAGTGCCATTGACCCAGAATTCTACGTATTCTGGTTAGAACCATCCCAAAGGTACCAGCAATCCGCACACAACCAGGTCAAAATTTACCTCTCGTCTTCCTGTTGTAAAACTTCGACTTGATCCGATTGCGAAACAGACGGCTCCTTCCAGGAGCGAGACGTTCCTCATTCCGATTGATGTCTTCCGCCTTCAATTCATCGTAAAGCTTTTTAATCCCAAGCGGCGACTTATTCCAGCTTGTCGAAGCGAGTGCCGCCGTAGCGAAAAGAAAGCCAATGAGCGTGAAAAAGACGACCTTCATTGTATTAAACCGAGTCGCCTTCGACGATGAAGTATGGAAGTCCTCGGGACTAAAGTGTGAACGGGTGTAACGGAATACGATACAATCAGCCAGGAATACGCCTACGAGGGCAAGCTACTCAACGATGGAGTTATAAATGGTATATACCGCATTGCGCCCGTATAAATTATTTATACGCCGGACGGAACGTGAGGATCGTCGGGACTATAATTATCGTGCGCGACGGACTTGCGAGGGAGCAGCCCGTTCGGGAAGGTAACGCCTTATCCGTCGTATCCGGGAAACATCAAGCATTCAACGTCAACGTCGGCATCTTCGGTGCCTGAAAGCAGACAGAAGTGTGTAGTCAAAAAGCTTGAATAGGAACAAGCATTCTGGGCGATGACAAGGTCGGGGGGGTTAGGAATTGGGCTCCTTCCCTTTTATGACTGGCGGCGGTCGGGCCATTTATCATAGACCAAGTCACGGGGAAGGCTGGAAAAACGATGACGAGGACTCTGCAGGGCCCTGCCGATTTACGGACGGGGATGATTGGTCAAGGTCACGATAACGATTGTTGAACTTTTTCAGCTGGTGTTCATTTCAGCTGTGCATCCCTTGCTGCATGCTGCCGTTCGGGATAATTAGAGCGATCCAATTAATGTTGAACAGGGCAAGTTGCAGGGCCCACTCAATTTATATAATTCAGAGTCGATCAAGCAGTTAACGCGGCGGGTTTGAAAACAAGTAACAGTTGTGCTTGAGGACGGGGATATCAGAAAGTCCTTAGATATCATAGCCACTGATAGCCCAATAGCTCGATGACATCCTCAGAAGGGGTCCCCACTGCAACCCTGCATGTGCCGATACCTGCTCCATCCAGTAGCTGGGAGGCCGGAGTCCTGTCGTGTTGGGTTGGGGTGGTCGAGTTCACCGTTCGCGTTGGTCACACAGCCAAAAGCTTGGCCGCGGCTGGGCAGCGTAGGCCATTGGCTGGCTGGGCCATTCTGCTGGCCTGACCTGGTCTGTTGGTGAACCAGCCCGACAGAACCAGGTCCGAGCTGTGAACCAGCTTGGTGTCAGCAATTTCACAGCCGTTGATTCAGAATGATCCATTTCCTCTCACACGGAGACACGCATATTGCGGATTGGACGGGTGCAAATTTCGACATTTCCAGGGCTCGCAATTTCTGAACTACGGTTCCTCGTAGGGCGCACCAGCTTTGTGCACCCGCTAAGAGGACGATACTCAATTTGAGAATATTACAACCCAAGATCCTCCCTCATATATGACAATGAAGAAACGCGGGAACGCGAACGCGAGAAATAGCAAGTCAGTTCGAACGCTATAGCTCAATCTTATCCATCAACCCAGCCTCTTTAACGGCTTCGAGAAGCCTCACAAACTCATTTCCGTTCGAAGATGCAACGTCAGGGTTCGGATAGTACCAAGCCGCCACCGCCATAATCAAGTAGATAATCTATAAATCGATTTGGTCAGTATCAATAAATTGGAGCCCACAATCCCTATTTAATATTTTCCTGGAACACGAAAGGGTAGATACGTACCACCAACAACGCCCCCTCCAAGTAATTGCACTCATTGTCCCGAAGGAAGTTCCCTGTTACCAAAATTGACAAAACCAGCAGCGCAATCATGAAGATCTCGAAATTAAGATCTATGGGCTTATCAATTATCCAGCCGACGATTACAATCAACGGAGCATTGAACAACGCCGTTTGAATCGAAGGAGCCAAGCAGTGAAACAATGCGAGGTTCTAGTACGACAACCCCGTTAGTGATATTCCGCGGCTTTCCGAGGTATGAATACTCACCATCTGCCCATCCCACGCCTCGTCTATGGCTGTCAGATGTTCCGCCGCCTTTTCAACCAACGGTAGCAGTATCAAACCCAAGAACTGATCCGGAATACCAGCCTCAACGACATCTTCAATCTTCTCCACAAGGATAACCGCAAAAAGTGTAACAATAGCAATGGAAACTGCCAATGCAAGAATACATTCCGTAAACGTAAACTTCGGCTTATCAGCGTCATTATGGCGATCGAGATCTCTATGCTCGTCGGCTTCAATAACTTCGTCGAAGATGCTGTGGTGAGTCCTAGCATTGAACCAGATGTAAATGATAAATGCGATGATGAGAAGAATCGAGGTTGCTTGACTGATCTTGAGGACATCGTGTTGGAGTTTGCCGCTGGTGTACTTTGGTTCCTTGAAGATTTCCAGTTCCGGGACCGCCGACCCTTTGAGGGCAGAGTAGAATGCGCTAGGGATTAGGAGTCCGAATCCAGCTACTAAGAGCAGACCGTTTCCGACCTCGCTGACCGCGGAATGGAAAGTTTGAACTTGCATCCTGATCCCACCGACGAAGAAACACATCCCCAAGCAAAGAAGGAGATTCGTGATAATAGAACCCAGAATAGCGGCCTGAATGACAGGTATCATATTTGCCTCCGCCGCATCTTCATCTCCCTTATCGACTCTGTGCTTCGCAAGTAGAGTCAAAAACAGAATAATCTCAACAATTGATCCAAAAGTCGTTTCGATCAATATCCCTGAAACTTTTGGCATCTTCCGAGCGAACTCTTGTCCCGCGAATCCGAGTAAGTTGGCAACAGGAACCATGGCGATATACGTCACCGCAAACACAACGAGCGGCGAGGCAGGAAACGCATAGCGAAGCAGAATTGCAACCGGAACAAGCGGCCAAAGCCAATTCACCGCACTGGAGACCTTATTCGAGCTTCTCCAGAGGACTCTAAAGAAGTGAACGGGATGGAAGCCGCTCCGGCCGCTTTCACCTTCCGGGTTGATTTCGATCGTTCCCCGGCGAGAGGTTGTGGGTAGGAGAGGCTCCGACTCCCCGATGTGTGAACCGACGCCGTTTTGATGATTAGACGTCATGGCTGAGGTCAATTGGTCGACAGGTCAATGCAATCCAACAATTAAGCTGAGGAAGTGAAGGAAAATTGGGATCACACGAGGAAGCTTAAAACCAGGAAACCACAGATTTAAACTATGACACCAGCTGCAGCTGCCAGGTTTGTCAACGGGGCTGGGGGACACAGCCGTGCAGACCCGCTGGGCGCCAAGGGGTCGCGAGGAGGCCGAATGCCCCGATGCGCCCAATTACCTTATTCTTTGCGGAAGAAGTTGACGTAGAGGTGGGTCCGAAGAATGCTTGGTTATGTCGTCTAACGCGAGTTGGCTTAGTGCCCCGATTAACGAGATCGAGGTCCTGGTTGCGATTCGTCGATTTCAGCATTCCAGCTTCTCAACTGCTTACTCGGGCCTAGTAGCTGCGGGATGTCCATGCAGAAGCTTCTTATGACAGCTCAACTTCATTATCAAGCTCTGAACGCAAATTAAATTTATACAAGAACGAGCACATGCATTATTCAAACCTCAAAGGTTCAGCCTCCTCTACACCCTTATGGTCCCGTCCCTCGGCGGCGGCAAATTCGACGACGGATGAATCCCCGGACTAACCTCCACCTTCGCTGGAACCTCAAAATCAATAATCCCCGGCTTAACCCCCCAAGTTCCCTTATCCCTCGTCCAAACCCTCTGCGTAACCACATTCACCAACCCCGAAGAAAACAAATGAATCTTATCATGTCCAATATACTTCAGCGACGCCACAGCAAGCCTCGCACCCGGTACCACACTATCGTTATCAATCCTATCAGCATCCTCCCAGTCTCCTTCCCATACAGCTTCATTAACCCTATCAAAAGCATCAACGTAGTATACCGCGATCTTTTTGTTTCTCTCCACGGTTATCGCCGCAAGTGGAGTTCTAAAAGGTGCAACCCCGATCCCGGTTTCAGATATCGACCAGCTGCGCCCTTTAGAACTAAACTCTCGAATTGAACCATGGGCCGTTTGATAATACCCCCGGAGGTCGGGTTCACCCTGGGAGAGATTTACGAAGGCGAGAGATGTACCGCGGAGCGGTGATTCGTCTTCGTGACCGGTCGGACCGCTTAACGTCGCGCCTTTGGTCCATGTGCCGGCGTTGCAATCGAGGCAGTGTTCTTCGATCGTACCGGCCTTGGATTGGTAATATAACCTATGTTTCCCCTATGTCAGCAGACAAGGCTTTCTTGAATCCGAAGCACTCAAAGCAGCACCTAAAATGGGTATCCTTCCCCGCCCCCCACTTCGTCACAGCAAGACTACTAGTCGGACAAACCGTAATCCCCAAACAATCATTCGTCTGACTCCCATTATGCCACACAACCTCTCTGATCTTAAACCCCGTACTAATATAAAACAAATGCGTCGTCGGATTCCCCGTATCATACCGTACGATCGCGGCGAGAGGGGTATGCATCATTGCCGCTTCATCGGTACCAGGTCTGGCTAGGGATTGACGGAATGTGGTTTGCCATGCGGTTTCTTCTTCCGGCTCACGTTTACTGCCGCTTTTGTAGGAGAATGTGAGGTCGTGGAGTTCGCCCCAGTAGCTTTGACAGAAGACTTTCTATGGGAAGATAATGTTAGAACGATCCGGCTTGAGTGGGGGAGAATCCAGGGAGGGAGGGGAAAGATACCATATGCATGGTTGCATGAGGGTAGTCGAAGACCTCTGCAGCGGCGTAATTGGTCTGCCATAGAAGACCGTCATCGTGATAGAGGTCGACATCCTCGCTTTCTTGCTCTATGGCTCCAAGGATGATTAGTCTTTTACGTCGTATCGCTCTTGACGATATATGGCAGTATAGCACGGGCATACCGCTAGAGTCGATAGTATCGTCCCGAATTTCAAACGGCATTGTAACTCGCGTTTAGTACGTTCTGTGGATATATAATTGCAGATAACTTTTCGAATCCGGCACCGGCGTATATATATGTGAGTGAAGCTGAAAGGATATATCGGTATGGTCTCGTGGCCAGGGTTGCAATTGCAATTGAAGACGACCTGTTTTCATGGGAATTTAAATACCTATCTCTAATGCCAATACACCCCGCTTTTATATTTGGCAAAAGTGCCATTTCCTCCCCGCATGTTCCGCAATCGATCGGTTTCGTCACCCCCAACATCCCCCGCCTTAAGCTTATCAATGGCCAATTAATCCCTTGTCTACTCGTCTACAACGCAAAAAATACCACACGCCATGCATGTTGGCCATGAGCGATATCATGAGAGTGGGGTGACTAGACCCCCTTGTATTTTGTCTTTCGCGGCTAAGATACTGCAGCTATTATACTTGCTACTTTTCCATTTCCCTCTCCCTCTCCCTCTTGCTTTTAAGAAGAAAAACCATTCACTATCGTGTACGTTATTTTGTTCCATGCGTGACAATATTCTGCACCTGTAACGCGACCATGCACGCGGCGAAGAGAATTATATCGGACGTAAAGTGGTCGCTATCTGGCGCATTCGTCTAATAGCCCCAGCCTCCCTCATCTTCGTTCCTACGGCGTCTTCCGTAGCTATCATCTTCATCCTCATCGTTACGACGACGGCCATATCCCTCACCTTCGTCTTCGTTTTCATCACGGCGGTTTCTATACCCTCCGTATTCATTATCATCGCGACGACTACCATACCCCTCACCATCATCCTGTCGGCGTCCGTAGCTGCTATCTTCGTCATTACGGCGGCTGCTGTATCCACCGCCATAACTCTCATCTTCGTCGTTATTACGACGACCTCCATAGCTTTCCTTTCGGCTCTCATAGCGTTCGGTACGTTCCTCATACCCGCCGTCTTCATCGCGACGTTCCTCGCGACGCTCGTATCGGTTATACGATCCAGAGTCATCATTGCGGCTTGAGTATGTTTCCTCCTGGCGGCTGTAGGATGACGATTCCTGATTACCTGAAGATCCACCACCACTACCAAAGAAGGAGCTGATGAGACCTCCGAACCCACCACCACCGGAGTAATCGCCGCCACCGCTGCCGCTACCGGTCTGTGGGATATCAGTGCCAGTCTGTTGCTTGACATAGCTCGATATACCCCCAGTAATCTGGTCAGCGAGAGCGTCGGCCAATTTTCCGGCAATACGATCCTCGAGGGAACCGCCCTTAGCGAAGTTATTGTGCATGCTCAATGGTCCTCCGCATCCGTGACCGGTATCAAGGTCGCCCTGGTGGTTCTCACCGTTCTCAACGCCGTCTCGAGAGAGCTGGCGACGGTACTCTTCCTTTTTATCCTCGGGAACGCTGTTCCACCAGTCCTCGATAGAGCTGAACATAACGCGGCGACCGTCTTCGGCGCCGTCTTGGCCTTCGTTACGTTGAGCGGGGTGGTGGAGGACACCGTTGACAATGCGGGTCATAAGGCGGTCAACGTCAATACCGTCGTCATCCCAGGCTTCCATGATTTGAGGAACAACCCAGCCGACAACGGCTTGAGCGGTCTTGCCAGCGATACCGTTGAGGACCTATTGGCATTTTACTTGTTAGCACGTAGTTGGATGATTTGGTGGGTAACAAGAGGGCCTTACGTTCGAGAAGTGGTCTTTAGAAAGCATGGAGTGGGTTGGATCCGTGGAGTTGTCATCCTCGAAGACGATGTGCTGCTCCCTTTTGCTGCTCTCGATAATCTCACTCGAACCGGTCTGGAGCTCGCTCTTGACTTGTCCGATGATTGGGATAACAAACGGTGCGATGATGGTGAAGACCCACATCGACATCCTCTGCTCGAATCGCTCCAAGATCTTAGCAAGGAGGGGGATGCTCTCGACAAACTTGCTGAGATCCTTCATGAGATTGTCATGGAATTCAATGGCAGGCATGATCTGCTTAAAGACATCCTGGGCGTACTTGGTGAATTCCTCGGGATCTCGGGGCGAGATGGACGCGTTCTCCAGTTGGGAGTTATGGGCATTTTCTTCAATTTCATTCATCTTGTTTTTCTTGCCGCTGCCATCGGGGATCATGTTAAAGACGTCCTGGAGGACGCTATCGTTGCTGCTGCCTTCAGCGTGCGAAAGAGCTCCCTCGAGCTCTTCAATTTCATTCTGGGTAAGTTTATCGGAAACCTCACCGGTGACGGAGTGAAGGAAATCGACACCACCAAAGGTACCAGTGACGATCGGGTAGACCTCGTCGTTGGCACCCGGGATGGAGAGCTTAGTATCACGACCGACGTGGGGGAAAACATCAGTCTCGCCCAACTCAATGAGAACCAGCTCGGTGTAGTTGCTGTGGGCCAAGTAGTCCTCGAGACAATGAAGACCGGTTCCGAGTAAACGGAGAGCCTCGTGAAGGTCGGCATCGTCGCCACCGCTTCTACGACCGAGCTCGATACACTTGGAAAAGAGTTTTCGGACATGTTCCGCAGAGGTCATGATTCTAGCACCCTCGTTGGCAATGTAGTTTTTCATGCCGGTCTGGGGATCAACAGCCAACTCGACCCGTTCATTAATCGGGCCACGGAGTCTTCTATCATACTGACGGGCATCAACGTTGTCGGCATAGTTCTTGGGGTTATCGATATGGTCTTCAGGACGGTAGCAGCCAAGACGGTCAGCGGTGACCTCGAACTCCTTGGAGCCGTAGCCGAAGGTCATAAAGCCGAGGACAGAGAGGAGAAGACGGATGGCTTCAGCCGAAACGCTCTTGACAGTGCCGACATCAATGGCCTGGGAGTAATCTCTGAGCCAGTTGCCAAAGTAGACGCGAGCAACATTCAGCTTGTTGAACTTCTTCCCACCGACACCACGGGCCATGAGAATGGTAAGGAGGACATCTTCGATATCGCCGTGACGCCCTGCATGGATGTTATCAGTGCTTGTTCAAATTTAGAAAAACGCATACAGCCGAATACGAGCACATACACCTGGCACCTTCGGCCTTGCTGATGTCAGCGATGTTACCAGCGCCGAAAGCAAGGGTGGGACGGGTGTAGACGAGAAGGACCACCAACGCCAAGAAGGCGATGTTTGGCGAGATGGAGAACATTTTGGTAGGAGGTTTTGGTCAGATTGGTAGATGGTAATGATGGATGCTTGGAAGAGAGGGAGCGATGGGTCGATGGAGGATGGGTACTTGGTATTCTTATCAGGTGCACTGCAGGTGGGGGGATGCAATGTTCTTTCTGGCTCGAGCTCCTGGCCTGGACAGTCCAAGCGTTGTGACATGTGAGGTAACAGCTAACGAGCAGGGCAGCAGCCGCCGACTAGCTCGGCAGGATGCATTAATTGACATCGAGTGCGGGCTGAAGCTCCCCACATCAGCCCTGAGAAGCCCCAGCCAGGATGATATTGATAGATGGCCAAGAAGCTGCAACTGGAGCTTCCCTAGTATGTGAGCAGACTTCGCGAGTTCGCTCTCGACGGTCTCAGACCCTTGACTGGTAGTAATCATCAGAGGCTTTGCAAAACCTGATATCGATAGCGTGACAGTCGATGCTTCGCTTCCAGCTTCTAATTGTCCACTAAGATAATCGATAGCTGTGATTCCAACATGCAACATCCATTGCAACCCCTCTTTCAGCTCAGTAAAATTTTCGCTGTCGACTACCCCGCTCGCACAGATTTAAACCGTCATAGGGCGGAGATATGCAATACATCATGACACAGGAGCCTCCGTCTCATTGGCTCCCTGCAAGCATATCCCTGATGCCAACATCCCAAAGCATCGCTATCCCCTGTCGCTTCGAGAATCGGGACGTGAGGGCACGCAGCTTACATAACCTCTTGCTGCTGGTGACGCGGGGCGACTCGCAAGCTAGCGAGGGTCCACCCAGACCCCCTTGCTTCGTGCTTGAACCTGATGCTTGGTGTTTACCTGCCCAACGTCGTCGAGACACCATCTTTTCGCCATCGACAGCTATCACAGGTTCTTGGACTCTGGGCGTCTACGTGTGGTTTAAGTGCCACAAACATTGGTACTACACACCTGGTTAACGTTGTGTGTGTATGGGACTGCATTAAGGCTTGCGTGGACCAGACTCGGGTGTGATGCTAACCCTTCATCTTAAGCCGTTACTACGCTTCGAAGGGATCACGGATCTCTTCGTTCCCGACCTCGTGGCCATGGCATTAGGTAAGGCCTCACAGAATATCAAACTCCGAGGGATTTCAACGAGTGTTATCCGACTCGCTTACGTCGACTCGCACGCATTTGGCACGGCCGGTCTGCAATCTGATGACCGTTGATGACAGTCGACGATTCCGCGCCAAACGCAAATTTCGGATGCGACGATATGACCCCGACGACGTTGCATCGTATACTATAACGATGGGGATCGAGCGGGCGCTGGAATTCGATCTATAAATCTTGCAACTTCCGCCGTCGTGGTCGATCATGAATAAACCATCATCAGCGAACAGCAGCCCAGAAAACTCAGTACTGGCTACTACTACTACCACATTCTCGTTTATATCAGAATTCAACCACAGAAGCTTCTTCCAAAATGAAGGTCCTCGTTCTCGCGGCCACTGGCAAGATGGGCGGCGGCACGGTGAAGGCCCTCCTCGGTGGTCCACACCAGCTCTACGCCCTGGCCCGCGATCCCACCTCTCCCAAGGCCGAGGCCCTCAAAGCCGACGGGGTCACCGTCTTTCAAGGTGACTTCAACGACCGCGAGTCGCTTGACAGGGCCCTTGCCGTCGGGATTGATTCGGTCTTCTTCACCGTCTTCCCAGACCTCCAGGGCGGTGACAGTGATCTCCAGCAGACCAAGAACATCGTCGCTGCCGTCAAAGCTGCAGGCGTCAAGCAGCTCATCTACGGCAGTCTGCTGTATCCGGGTACCAAAGAAGGGTTCAAGGCTGTTTATGATTCCCTTGAGCCGACCAACTGGGTCAAAATCTACTTCGATCGCAAGCTCGAGCTCGACCAGCTTGTCAGAGACTCAGGTGTCCAATACTGGACTATAATCCGCCCTCCGACGTTCATCCAGAACAATGTGCTCCCGGAGTCCATCGCCTTCGTCTACCCGGACCTCGCCACCAAGCACCAATTCAAGTCTACGTGGGATCATAACGTTCCACAGTGGTACGCCGATGGATCAGAGGCAGGAAAATTCGCCGCAGCTGCCGTTAACAACCCAGAATGGTTGCATCAGAAGGAAGTCGGATTTGGCGTCGAAGCCTTGACCGGTCAACAGATAGTAGACAAGCTCGCTGAGGCGAGCGGGAAGCCCATCGTCCTGTACCAGTGGCCTGAGGAAGAGCTGAAGGAGGCTTTGGCCACGAATCCGTTCCATATCACCTGCGATATCGTTTCTAAGATGGGATTCGACCCTGAAATCGCAAATGCTGAAAAGTATGGCGTTGAGCTTACTCCAGTCTCACAATGGTTGGAAAAGAATAAGGCTGGGACTTGGCTCAGTGCCTGAGGGAGCCTTGAAGTTTCGGTCAGCGAAGACACGTATACGTCGTCGTCTCGTCGTTGGAATTAAGTATGAAAGCAATGGCTATTTTATCTCCACTCTCGCTTGTACCTAGTTTTTATTTTAGTAATCCAACAAGCCTCCAAGGCATATTCGAGGCGCAGCCGCGGTCAGATTCGCGGGAGCTTCGCCATGGGCGACCTCTAGCTCCATTGAGCCGAGTAGACCAACCTAAAACCCGCTAGACGAGTCGCATCCCGTTGTATAAAACGCGGCCGACAACCTCTCCAATTCACATGATCATAGTGCATGTCTCATCCCAAGCTTCATTCCACATAATAAGTGCTACGTACCTAGCGTACCTACCCAATCCAAAGACTATTCCGAATACACAATGACACCAATAACCGCTTTCCCATCCGAAATCCTCTTAAAGATTTTTCACGAGGTTACTTTCTTCAACAGACGATACGACTACATCAACACAGACATCGTCAATATCCGCCACGTCTGCAGAAGATGGAGAAACCTGGGCGAAGACTTACCACTTCGATATTTCGGACTCGAAATCGACCACGTAGACCAGGTGATCTGGAAACGCGCCCGCGCCCTTCTATACGATCCATCGCTTGCCACCCAAATAAAAGAACTCTCGGTCACTTGGTCCCGTCGTCGCGCAGACCAGCCGTCGACGTTCACGAAACGGTGGAAATGGTCGAAAGAGGACCGAGCGCAGATTGAAATACGTCGCAACGAGTTGGCGGATTACATATCATCCGCGACGTTTGATGCGATGCTCGAGGGTGTTAATTCTGAATCCCTTCTTCCGCTGTTCTGTTATTATACCACTCGGTTGGAAGATCTGAATCTCGGATTCATGGAAGTTCTGCTCATCGCCCGTCAATGGTACGCCCACGGTACTGGGATTTTCCAAATCCGCAAGATGCTTGGACCGGGACCGAATAATATGGGGTTCAAGTACCTCGAGGACGAGGTCGAAGGAGAAGATACCGGCTACGAATCCGATCTCGACGTTGAGGATCGTTTCGAAGAAGACGACGATGCGTGGCTTCTAAAACATATGCCCCAGGAAGCGGAAGAAGAAGGCGCTTTATGGTTCCACCTCAACTTGGGTAGACCGGGGAAGTACTTGCCAGGACTAAACCGCGTCGTGCGGTTCGAAAATAGAAACACAGACTACCACTTCTCGTTGCTATCCATCAGCGGCTGGTCAGCGAAGTACATCGCCCCCTTGCTATTTCTTCCAAAACTCGAGGCTCTGGAGATCGAAGGGCACGCCACGGTGGGTGGGACGAAAGATAAATCCCACTATCCACTTTTTATCGCCTTCGAACCGTATAGGAGTCTCAAGTCCAAGGTCAAGCGGTTACACCTCGCGGATGGGAGAATGCAATTGAAGGATTACGATGCGATCGCGCAGCTGACGGGTCGCCTGCAGTCTCTAGAGATCTATCATAGCGATATTCATAATGAGATTGAAGAGGAGGATTATTCGCATATTGCGAGGTGTTTTTTGAAGTATAATAGGTCGACGTTGAAGTTGAAGAAGATTTCGGTGAATAACATGCCTGGGGAAGATATGGCGGATGTTTAAATCTAATTAAATGAGGTGGACTTGGGGTGGTTCTAGTAGATATTTCAGCATGTATGCTTAAGGAAATATATTTACAAGTTTCCCACAATCTAGCTCTCTTCTCAAAATTCCCAAGCTTAGGACGGCATTCCAGTATAAAATATATTTACAAGCAGCTTCCAGTAACGACACCAGCAGCACTAGCATTGATCTTATTCTTCAAAGCATTCGAGGAACACTGTAGCCCTTTAATAAAAGACCTAGCCATATGGTCCGCCCCAGTAGGACTAGTATGTGTATGATCCTTCGGATAAACAGCATTGGTAGCAGAAGCACCAAGTCTCTTATAGAGATCCATGGAGTACAGCCAATGGTTGATATACGTAACACCCGTCCTAGACGCTGAAGTTTCAGTGTACGGAACGAACCGAACCGGGTTGCTGGTACTTGGGAATGTTGTAACGCCCTCCCATGGGTTATTGGGGGTTTGGGAGGAGAGTATGACGGTGGCGCCTTTGGCTTTGAGGGATTTGGTGGCGTTTTCGAGGTATGCGGAGAACGTGAGGACGGTTTCGGCGACGCCGCTATATAGGAAGAGTTTAATAGTTTAGCATGTTGATTAATCTTGACGAAAGATATTGAGCCAGTGAGGTGGATCACTTACTTGTAAGTAACTGGACAAGTTTCCGTGCTTGTTCCGGGGCAATCGGTTCTTCCGTTGTCGGTGCTCAAACTACCTCCGTCGTTGTGGCCGAACTCGATAACCACGAAGTCTCCGGCTTTGACGAGCCCGATGACGGTATTGAAGCGGCCTTCGCGGGTGTAACTTCTTGCACTACGTCCACCTATAGCTTGGTTATTTACCGTGATCCCGGTGAAATATTTGGCGAGTTGGTTGCCCCAGCCTATTATATTTTCAAGAACGGTCAGATGTATTCGGTCATCAGGAAGACAAGTAGGTCTTTGACGCACCATCAGTGGAACCATCATTAGCTCCATTCTTGGCCATCGTAGAATCACCGCATAGATAGAGCGTAGGAGTCGGATTCGATGCCCCTGGCGTCGTAGTTGCTGCTCTAGTAGTCGTGGTAGTAGTTCTCGCCGTAGTCACAGCTGTGCCTGGGAGGCATTGAGAGTACCAGTCTGATTCGAGCTCAGTCAGTTTGGTCTCTAGAAGGGATTCACGGGGTTTTATGGGATCTAACCATTAGAGTAGGTGCATGTGTACCCGCTCACGCATGTTTTGGGACCTATTAGTCGTCATGATTAGTATCTAATCCAAAGAACGTAGGCTGTAGTAGTAGAGTACCAGTCCACCCGGTGCCGCCGCATTGTCCCCAAGCCGTCTGTTGAGCGGATACTGCTGCGATAAAAGTCGCCGCTGAGAATAACGTTTTAGTATGCATGACCGCAAAATATAATCGGACTTTGGGCTAATGAACTTGACGCTTTCGATCGGTATCGATATCGGATGTCTCACTTCAAAGACAGCAGCTGGGTACTACTATATATACAGTTTTCCAACGAACTGAAGAATAGAACTCGAACCATGGTTCTTAGCTAATTAGGCTCATTGAGCTAGGAATTACCCAGCATCATGGGTTCTTAACGAAGTCGAACCAAATAGTCAAAAGGCGTATAGACGGAGTTCGGGATGGCTAGACCCTTCGCTATGCCCATGAACTCAAACTCACTTTTAGTCTCGGGAGCACAGATCCGACGCCAATACTCACTAAAAGAAGTAATTCGCCCGATTAGGATGCGGAGGAGGAGATCACCCACAAGAAAACTTTAAGCTTTTGCCGATATACTGCCCAGTGGGTTTGGCGGAGCACATGGGAGGGAATATGTTGAATACTTCCTGTCAAGGATGTTGGAAGTTTGGTTCGGCTTTCTGCCACAAACGTGCCAAATGCATTAATGCCTTCGCTTGGAGGCTCGCGTACCGGACCGGTTTTCCCATTGCTCCGGGGAAGATTTGAGGTCTTCAGGGTTCGTGATTGAAAAGATAAAATAACTCCTCCAATTGTAGGCCCCTTTCGTCCGATCTTTCAGGGTTTTCTTTCTGGCGGTTCTGCAAAATTATTTGAATGGGCTTAAACTGATCACGAATTTACTTGGTCTTGACGATTCAAACTCTTTTCGACCGAGGTTAGATTTTTTATTTGGTAATCCACATTGTGTGATTTTTCTCGGTAAGTTTCTCTGGGGAATCGAACCACGCCGATTGATTAATTGCGCGGGCTCTAAAGTCCCGTTTTGTTATTTGTATTTGCACAGGATACAATAATGTTTGAGTGGCCATACATCTTATTTCGCAGGCCAGATGCGTACAATGCCGAAGAATTTCTTTCCAATGGTTTTCTCAATCTTATGCATTGCTTCCTACAGTGAAGGAAAAGCCATAGGCTGGTTTCCAATCAACCGAAACCCGAGACTGCGCTGAGCAGCTGAGCTGAGCTCATCCTAGAACTCCGACAGATCTCGCTCTTTCTATACCATAGGGCCAGGTATATATGACCACATCGCTGCGACCACTGTTGATGATCTTACCCAGAGCTCTGGAGATTCCGAGATCGGATTCAACCAAATCTGAATGCCGTGCATCTGCGCAGTACAGTTACTCGTTTCAATGTTTCATTCGGCAGCCCGATTCTCTATTTTGACGCCTTACCCACAACTTTGTTCTTCCCGTGCAGACATAGCTCGAGCGCTTCAGCTATTTCTGACACAGCATGTTTCCCCTGCATTAGTTTGCGTCTATGGTCGACGACGGGCACATCCCGTCGACAAAAAGGGCAGAACAGAATCGTCTGACGTGACGTAAGCACAGATACAGCCTGCAGAGACATTTGCGCACGGCCTTCGAGCCCAACAGTGCAGTCGTATTCATATCGATACCATGCAAGATCCAAGTTTCATGCGCTGCATTTACTTCTCGACATACAAAGAACTCGAGGTTTCGGCGACTTCGCCTTGGCGCCCTTTGATCAGGAGATGGATCGAAATTAGAATTTCTATGAATTGAATATTCCTAATATGGTTATATCCTGCGTCTATAGACGCTTATAGTCACATCTAAGCGATGACGAGCCGTATTTCTCACTTGGGCTCGGTCCCTTGCTGAAAACCCTCGGTAGTGGGTCATGATGTTACCTCGAAAAGGAGAATATACGGAAGTAGGAGTTTCAGTTTAACGGGTAGAACGGCGCTGACGGCCATATTCTAAGGTGACCCCAGATGCGCCAATGTCTGCCTCCAACGGGGATGCAACTGTTTGCCCTCCTAAGATAGTGCATGTGGAAAAGCAGCCTCGATGTTTAAGTTTTGGCGCTCAGTCCGGGCCGATTCTGGGTCTCGCCGGCCCATGCACCCTTTTTGGAGAGCCGCATCCGGGTAGTCTTTGGCCCCGTTCAGAGCCTCTAACTGACCAGATCTGAAATGAACCTCCCCCTTCGCAACTTCATCGAAAAGAAGGAGATTTGCTTGCAAATTTGCTGTCACGGCCGAAATAAGGAAGGGCTCGAATGAATAGTCGAAACGGTCTCGAAGCTGATCTGGAGGCTTGAAGCCCCTCGTCTCCGATCGCGAGGGAAAGTAAGGTGGAATGTTCCTCTCCCGTAGCGGTGTGGCAAGAGCTGAATCCACCGAGCCCATTGGCCCGTCTGCTTGCGTCCTCGACCAACCGGCCCCACCACAATCTCACCTGCCTGCCAATAGGCAGCCCAGAATCGGTTGAGCTGGTGCTCAGGACGGCGCAACTGCCGCAACGCACCTTTCCAGCTGCAAAGCCGGTGTGGGTGCAAGGCAACATGGTGTCGTTTGGTAACGGCAAACCCGGCTTGGGCCAGGCAGATTCAACTCCCTTTCGGCACAGAGGCTGAAGAGTCTTTATATAAAGTGCAGAAAGTCGTCGCGATGCCTTCGTGGACCCCTTTGAGGAAGCGTTCGACAGACAACCGTCAAAGCTGGAGATTTCTCCGATTACACTCCTTTAAATTTTCATAGATTTTTTTGTTATTTCGCCTTGTAGCGACCACACTCCTTTTTTTATATATTCTTTCAGTTGATACACATCTAGGTTTGATATCTAGAATAGCGGTATCCGTATATCTCAATATCCGTATTTATCTATATCAGTAGCTTTGACAAGTCCAAAATGTCGTTCTCTACAGTACGTAGGATGATCGTAGTACCGATATATTCGATGGAGATCATGGATAAATACTAATAACTGAACTTCAAAACCGTAGTCTTCTATCATCCGCATTCTCCTCCTCAGCTTGATGCTGTTGAGCACCTGCGATGCACTCCCTCTTCACAAATACTCCCATCTCGCCAGGAGACTCTCACATCTCCATCTCCATAAGAAATCCGAAGAGATCAAGCCCCGACAGACAGTTGTAGCCTACGGTGTGGGCGTTAAAGTCGCCATGGCATACTCCTACTGGAACAACGTCAATCCAAACGACGGCGTCGCATATGGTTCCGATACATACACATATTACTCCGGCGGACCTGAGAACTTCCCGGCCAAAAAGAGCTGGATGTCCTTCGAGGCTATGTTTCAAGCCAACATTCCGCTCATGAAGCAGAGCTGTGGCTGGAATGGCTGGGGACCTGATAACACCGATAGACAGATCGGGTACATGAAAACATATATCCGACAGGTTGCTCGCGCATCACGGGTTGACCAGCGAGCCATTCTCGCCGTTATCATGCAGGAGGTATGCGCCGCCAAATAATCTCATATCTCCGAGGAATGTTTGAAAGATTCTAACGGACTGCATTTAGTCAGCTGGCTGTCTCCGAGCCCCCACTACAAGTAACGGCGTCACCAACCCCGGCCTTATGCAATCCCACAACGGCGTCTCCTTCGACCCAGCACGCCCGGTCACAACCATCAAGCAGATGATCATCGACGGAACCATGGGCACCGCTTACGGAGACGGTCTCGTCCAGTTGATCAACCAATACGGCAACTATTATAAAGCCTTCCGCGCCTATAACTCTGGTAGCATTGCTCCAAGCGGTGACTTGAGCAATGGGAACGGCGCTACACCTTGCTATGTCAGTGACATTGCAAACAGGTTAACAGGCTGGACTCTTGCTCCTAATGGCTGCCGGGGTGGGCATTAAAGTTCGAAGGTTTTGCACTATCCTTTATTTATATTTCTATCAGAGCGAGGCTCCTTTAGTTCTTGAATGACCGGCCGAGTGCCATTATACTTCATGTACATACTATTATTTTATACAAGATACCCATTTTACCAGCTTATACAGCTTATTATATATATCAGGTTCCTCTTAATTAAGCTTCTTCCCTTGTGAGCATAAGATCAACCTAATCATTCGAATAGGGCCTCCTGTGATAAATTTCAAGGATGGTCAACCGAGCTTATCATACTAGTGTAGTGGATCCATGGACAGCCCTACGTCGACGTCGTGCCGGATCCATGTGTTGTCTGTGTTCAGTTGCCCCCGGGTTCTCAAATGGTCGGCGCTGACAGCGAATCTTCAATAGTGAAGTTAAGGTTTTCTGGTGAGAAGTACGTTTGGAATTGGTGCTCGTGAACTAGGTATGTCCACTAGCTCCCTGTTCGACTACAATTCCTCCGAGTGCCATGTTATCTCGTATTCAAAGCTTCCTCCCGCCCTTATGTTCATATTCCTTGATATGGGCACATGTGGAGTTTTAAATCGGCTGAAACGGGTGGCCGGTCTGCAATATGGTATGCAGGTACGCTTCAACGCTCCACTTGGTACTTTTGGGTACGATGTGAACCAGGAACTAATCGTACTAACGGTAGAATATTTTCGATCCGTCGGGAATTGCAGGCTAAGGTGAACCAGCGGTCTTGAGGAGAGTCATATCATGGCCCCGCTCACGTTATTATGACCAGCGCTGGGAGCCTCGCAAATACCGTTTCCCGTCGACAGAAAGATTTCAAAACAGGTGATAAACATTCTAGAATGTATTCACACTGCCAGGAACTCCTCCAAGCCCCACTCCGCGTTGCGCATGAAGTTGAATAATTTCCTGTTGTGCATGAAAAAGCAGAGTCCACGCGATCGGCCAGAATCCTTTTTAGATCTTGAAGCCCTTGCAGCTGAAACTGGTGGTCGCGGCCACCCTGGTCTAGGCGAATTTGGGCAGGTTCGGTTGCCCGAGGTCAGAACAAAAATAGCCAAGTCGGCTCCGAGTCTGCAGAGACCTCTCCAGCCTGTTACTTGAACCGCAGCACGGCGAGGACCCCGTAGTATCACGACGCAAATGCCATTGCAGCCTGCTGCAACCCGATGTTAGGACCATAGACATCACTGTTACGTCCCTACCTGGGTGCACTGCGCACTACTCCGCGGGATATCATTCGCAGGTGGTCAAACTCGAGAAATTGCATATCAATTGTGGGGGGTCGAAAACATTTCGATCGCGTCTGAATCATGATAGAACAACGCTGTCTCGGCATGTCTTTTGGAAAGAAGACCCTTATTTCTGCTAGTTTAGGTCCTGGTAACTGATAGGCAACCGCAGCATGAATCTGCCTTGGCGCAGTCATTTCCCTGCTGCTGCTTAAAACCGTTGAGATTCCCACTTGTCTTTGCGAAGCATTTGGTGGTTTTATTCCGAGTTTGCAATGGACGATAATTGAGCATTTCAACTTTTTCGAAAACGGCGGATTCACGACTCCTCAAGTCGTGAGGGCTACACAACAAAATGATAGGGTCGAATTTAACGATACCTCTCGCTCCTCCAGCGGTCATGCGGGCATGGCCACCGGCAAATACAATAAATCCAGATAGTCAAGGGTGGAGGTTGCTAGCATGGGAGATACCACTCATATCCGTTACGGTTTTCATCGTTTGTCTTCGACTATACGCCAAGAGAATGTATACCAAGCATGGGCTTGGACGAGAAGATTGGTTGATTATAACATCGACGGTTAGAACCCTTGGGACCTCTGCTGTGACACTTGCATCGTTGGAGCAACCCGTGGCTAACATATATTTATAGTTCCTGACAACGGTTTTGATTGTGATGCAATGTCTATCAACGAGATACGGATGGGTACGATCTCATGCAGCGGTCTTCATATATCAATAACTATTCGTAGACGGTTAGACTAACAACGGTATCCGTCTATAGGGTATCCATCTTTGGGATTTCGCACCTCTAGCTCACAAATTTCTCCAGCCTGCTCGCAAAGTATGTTCCGCGCTCTAGACACCGAGTCATACACATAGAAATCAACCTAACCCAACATCAATAGCTCGCCTTCTCGATGGAAATCGTGTTTACAGTCAGCATTAACTTAACGAAACTTTCGATTCTGACGTTTTACCTCCGACTATTTCCTCTCGGCGTCGTTTCAGTTCATCTTCACCGATTAATATATGCCGGCATGATCTTCACAACTCTTGCAATGCTGGGCACTTTAGGGGCGGCGATATTCCAATGCAATCCCATACAACATTTCTGGATCTACAACATGAAAGGTTACTGTTATCCGACCTATCCAGCCCATCTTGCTACAGCGATAATCAACAGTGTGACGGACTTTTACTGTGTGATCGTACCTCTCGGCGAAATATGCGGGTTGACTAGGGTTGATAAGAGGGGCAAGTGGATTGTTGTATCATGCTTTGCTCTAGGTGCAATGTAAGTATCTGACAAACTATAACGGAGGTTCCCTAGATCTACCTTACTAACCCTGTTGTTTAGCGTGTGCTTTGCTGGAATAATCAGAATATACTTTACGAAACTTGTTTTCCACGATAGCCCTTACGACTGGACCTGTATGTACTACCTCCGTTCGGATTATTTCGATGTCTTCGTCAAACTAACTTATGGTTTGGAAACAGGGGACAGTATTGGGTTATACATTGCCAGCGCCTTAGAATGCACACTCGGAATAGTGTGCGCATCAGTACCAGCACTTCGACCACTATTTACCAGATCAACGGTTAGAGCTGTCGGCGACCTGGAATCGGATACTCACCAAAAACGACGATCCGCCGCCCGAAAGAAGCGACGCACAGGGACCGAACCGGCCCCGCTTGAGTTCGTGACGACACCTTTTAGGGAAAGAGACGCTGATTCAGTCACGCCACTGACTTCGGGCAGCGAAAAGTGGAGAGATGTGAAGCTCTCGGAATCTCCCCGCTATCCGAATGGTCAAAGGATCACAAAATGGCCCAGTTGGATATGATTTTACAAGGCATATATCAACACTTATGTTTCTGTGCAAGCATCTATAAAAGTATAGATGCAACTCTCGAATCCCAGCTTAAGCGGGGACGCACATGCTGGACCATCTGTTTGGAAAGACTATCTCTATCAACTTACGATAAGCATACTCGGAGTTTCTGCCTTCTGCATCTACTTTTCACGGCCGGCTTTATTTTGTAGCGTTTGCTATCATGAGCACTGTCCCCCAAAACAAAAACTCGCATCTTGATGAAAATTCTTGTATTATATTATTCATGATTATGTATCTATACGTCCGTCTGGGTGGAGTTCTTGGTTCTAAAAGCCATCTTCTGGTTGTCAGGCCGCGCAGCAAGCGCCGGATTGGAATATTAACAACAACGATAATAACTAATAGTAATGAATGATAACACTGATTATATTGGAGCTCTTCATGGTTGCATCAACTTTGTTACCCGCCTGGTATCAGGCAAAGCGGCTGATCAACTCCCGAAACCTTAGGCTATCGAACATTCTGTGCTTTCAAATGTCTTGGTTGGAGCTAAGCAATTGTTTTGAATCCAAGACATTACCGTGATTGTGGCCGGCTGCCAAAACTAGAGAGGCTGTAAAACTGCCCCGATGCGTATTCTACCTCTATGTGGGACTTTAATAAACTTATGCCATTAAACTATATCTCCAAAAGTGGATTTCGTATTTACATGCTACATTGGCCGTCTTCAGGAATCACATCACGACAACACAAAAAATCCAACAAGGAGATTCCTGGAGAACGCGCAAAATTCAGGCGGATCTTCGAACCCACTACCAAATTTACAGAAACCTGAATCGTCCTAGGAGCTACTAGGAGTTCATAAGAACTTCAACTGGAATCGCGCTTATTCCTTCTTGAATGCACATGCACCGCGTGCTATGTAACCATATATACAACCTTCCGCCCTGTGTAACTAGAGATGATCCTTAACACCACGCGAGATCGTCCAGGTTAATCGTGCGCTACGATTTTTAAGTCTTCAAATATAGCATCGCAAAATTCAGTGTTTATAGTCTTTTTGCCTAGTCTTCCAGGAAAACCGTATAGTATATTGGCTTTGTGCACTCTGATACCGTATACCGGATCGCATTATCACAGGATCGCCCCGGGATCTTTCACGCCTGTGCGCGTAGGTCACTCGTAAACTTAGAAGTTAAAGTGTAGGTATTCTTATAGATAGACGACTTGCGTATTTTTTGCATTCGCAACAAATTATTTGGTCGTTCGTAGGCTTTTCGTCTATTCTTGTGCGCGAACGACCTTCAAATGGATCAGCCTAACGAACCCCGAACCCCTGGACCGAACGAGCCCCGAACCGCTGGACCAAGCGGGTACCAAAACGCCGGGCCGAGCGGGTACCAAAACGCCGGGCCGAGCGGGTATCAAAATGCTGGACCGAGTGGGTACCAAACCGCTGGGCCGAGTGCATACCAAAACACCAGGCCGGGTGGATACCAAAGTTCTGGGCCGAGTGTGCTTCAAAACGCTGGACTGAGCGTACCCCGAACCGCTAGACCGAGTGGGTACCAAAATGCCGGACCGAGTGTATCTCAAAACGCCGGGCCGAGCGGGTACCAAAATGCCGGATGGAATGAGTATGAAAATGCTGGACCGAGTGTACCTCGAAGCGCTGGACCGAGTGTGCCTCAAAACGCTGGACCGAGTGTATCTGAAAGCGCTGAGTCGGACGAGCCTCAAAGGACTGGGACTGACAGATCTCAAAAGATTGAAAAGAGTAGGTCTCAAGGAGCTAAGAAGAGCGGATTTAGATTTTTTTGGAAGAGAGAATCCAAAAAGGCCGCCGGGAAGAGGCCTCAAACGAACGAGTCAGAAGAGCCTGAAACGGATGAGATAGACTGTATGAGCGGCTACGATCCTCAGGGGTTTCCGGTCATCCTAGCCCAGATGGTTACTACTACTCCCGACATTCAGAAAATAGCAAAAACACAAAGTATAGAACTACCGGCACCGGATGCAAAATTCCGACCCTGGTACAAGGTACCTGCTCTGCGCTCGTTGCACCTCGGTATTTTCTCGCTGTACCTATCGGCTGCAGCCAACGGCTACGATAGTAACCTTGCTGGCGGGCTTTTAACACTCGATCTCTGTAAGTAGTTCTCCAAATGTGTCCACTTCGTTCTACATCCCCTATGATTTCCTTATGTTAGCTCTGATCACGCGTACTTAGTCCGAATGATGTTCAAGATAACCGACAATCATTTCCCGTACAATGTTTTCATTATGACCACTGCCTTACCGATAGGGGCGTTTATGACGGTGATGGTGGCCGCATGGTTGTGTGATAGATATGGCCGGCGGGGGTGTTTATTGTTTGGGTCAGTGATGATGGCGATTGGGGGTGTGTCCTCAGTCTTTACGAGAAATTATGAGACCTTTATATTAGCCCGTGTCGTCACTGGGGTAGGATTGGGATTCAACCAAATAGCTGCGCCAACGTTGGCCGGAGAAATAGCTCACCCTCGATACCGGGAAAGGGTTGGAATTTGGTATAACGTCTTTTGGTACGTTGGCTCGGCAGCTTCCGCGCTAGTTTCCTACTGCACCACGGACTATGACTGGGGCGACCCTTGGATTTGGAAATTACCCTGCATTATACAGGCGGTTTTTCCGGTTCTGCAGATCCTCACCGCATTTTGGATTCCAGAAAGCCCGAGGTGGCGTATGGCCACGAAGCAGGTCAAATTGGCGGAAGATACTCTCGTGAAATATTACGCGTCTACTAACGACCAGCGGGACGTATTATCGACTAGAAGAGAGATTCAAGAGTTGAAACGACTTCTTGTCTTCCAGGAATATTATATATTGTGTGTTCGTGGAAAGGTGGAAGATGAAGGCCGGATGTACGGACGTCCGCAGCTCATTGGAGCGCCAGATCCGAAACCCTATACATTCCAGGGACGTCGTCAAAACCCCAGTTTTTTGGAGTTCTTCATGACGACGCAAGGTATATTAGCTTTTTCTATCTGTGTTATGGTTGGTATTATGGTCCAATTCGCAGGGAATGGTAAGGATTGATTAACCCATTACCCCCCTCTTTCTCCTTCGCCACTCAAATAAGATGGGATGCACTTAGGCGGCTAAAGATGATCTGGTTAATAGGTGTTATCGGCTGGTATCTCTATCCTATCATGAACAAAACTGGGTATAGGGAGCAAAAGCAATCAGGGCAATTTAACGTCGGGCTTCAGCTATGGAACCTAGCGTGGGCCAGCATTGGCGCATGGGTAAGCGTGAGAGTGAGTCGTCGGAAGCTTTGGATCATAACAACTCTGCTCCTGACACTGCCTCTCACCGCGATGACGATAATTGCAAAGCGAATGGAAAGAATAATGGAGATTAGCGGGGATGGTGCGACAACTGAAGCATCCTGGGCAATGGTCTTCGTCTTAATGTATTGGGCGATATATGATTTTTCGTATATCCCGCTCCAGATTGGATATCTCATCGAAGTCCTACCGTATCGACAGCGTGTGAACGGTATTGCAATAAATTGGGCGGTGGTTATGGCATGCGGGGTGTGTCAACGTATGTTTCCTTCCCTTTCTCTACCTCCTAGCTTTGAATTGGGGCACTGATATGTTCTGGCACTGGATTTAGAGTTCACAACCTTGCCTGGATTTTCGAACCTACACTGGCGGTTCTTCATAGTCCATATTGGTATTCTTTTCTTCTTTGCCATCATAATATACCTTTTTTTCCCGGAAACTCAAGGTGCAAGTCTTGAGTCCTTATTTACAAATATTTTCAACAGCCCAGTGGGAAGGGTATGGGAGGTGGCAATGAGGGATACAATTCTTAAAGCTCACCCCGGTAAGAAGTTCATGAGGCACCTGTGGTACTATAGAGCCGGGCTAGTAATAGATGAGGATGAGGATTCACCTGTCCCGCCCGAGGTTGAGATTGCAGCGGCGCCGGGTGGTATGGGCGGGGTTGACTGGGCGGCCGGATTACCACGTGTACAACCGGGACCAACTGCAGTTGTGGGGACTGCCGCTGTCGGGGCTGCAGCTCTAGGGGCTGCCACCTAGAAGTGCTTCGAGCTCGCGATGGGGCAGTGCAAAACCGATATCGAGATGGCTCTCTACGGTATACGGAAATTGCTTCCCGCCCATCAGAATGTATTTGCTGGTGTGGGATATCTTTAATTCATAATTTACGCAGGCCCCGGTTGATTACGAAGTCGTCCGGCCACAAAGCTACTTTCATGTTAGAAAGAATTTGGATTTCATGTTTATGTGCTTATCAGGGATACGCTGAGTATTTGAACTAACTTGTTGCTACATGATGGGTATAATATAATACGAGACTATATACAAATATTAAATCTACAAATCTTTGAGAATACTAAAGTCCGGGGTACCGAGACCGGTGACCGGGTCCCACCCAGTTGTTGCCTTCCAGCCAGCACCGACGATACTTCCAGAGCATCCCCTACTAGTTCCAGATGTGATATCGACGATGCCCTTCTTCTCGGTTGCAACGGTGTACAGCCAGGGATTGAGGAAGCCCAATGGGGGCTTTCCATTATTGATCCTTTCATTATTAACGAGGGAGATGACGGCAGCGAACGCTGGAGAGCTGGCTGAAGTACCCGAGACTAATTGATCGAATCCGCGGACGAAGACGTGGAATCGGGATCCTTGGGCAGATATATCCGGGAAACCTCTTCCAGAAGCATTATAATAGTGCTTGAATATTGTGGCATCGGCGTGAGAGGAGAGGTAGGTGTTGATAGCGGATTCTTGGTACTCCGGACGCGAGAAGTAGTTTGAAAAGCCGCCGGAGCTGAATGATACTGCTTTTTCGGGTTGGACACCGACTGTCCCACCGACGGATGTCACGAAAGGACAAGTGGCTGGGAAGATCGGAACGAATCTCTTCTTGCCATCCTTGGAAGTGCATTCGTCTCCGGGTCCGGAGTCACCGGAGCTAAACAGGATGCTGACACCCCGAGCACCAAGTTGTCCCATCATGTTGCAAACTTTGATAGCATACGATTCTGGGACAGTGTGCTCGTTATCGCCGTACGAGGTGGTAATTGTTTGGGGCATCTCGTCGTCGGGAAGCTGGAGCATATATTCCAACCACTCAAGATACGGCTCATTAGTATTCGGGTCAAGGTCAACGACTGGTGGTCTGCCGGCAGTTGAGTAGTATATGTTAGGGATTGGATGGCTCGCGCTGACAGTGTATTGAATGTCAAGATTTGCTTCCGTAAAGTCTTCCTTCGGACGCTGGGTACACTTTCCGTCATTGATCGGTGTGCATGTGAATGTGACATTGCTAGCTTCTGGAACATATTTCTTCAAGAACCTAGACAAGTCTTCGTTCTGGGCGTATTGTTCCAAGAAACCATTGACTCCGAGTTTATTCTTTCCCAGGGTAGGTTTATGGTCTTTATATTTGTATAGGGTAGATAGACAATCTGGAGTAATGCTGCTCTGGCATGCTGCATCAATACCGTTGATCTTGAGCTTCTGCAAGTGGGGGATTGATTTGAGTACGCTAGGATCCTCGACTTTCAAAATCGTACTCTTCATGGCACTCGTGCTGCCAAATAGAGTGGTTGGTTGGATCAACGCGACACTTGAGTGCAAGTTGCGTGGGACGCTGTAGGAGAGTGTACGGACAACGTTCTTGCCAGACTTCGAGTTCCGGAAAACTTTGTATTTCGCTTGAAGAAGTAATTCGGCTTGTCCGATGGTGGTAGAGACCACAATCCAATCATTCTTGAAGTTGAGATTATCCCCAAGACCCTTCGACTCAAGCCATTCCTTGACAGCCGCCGTTGTGTCTTCGTGCGGACGTAGTATGTCGTCGATTTGGTTTTGGTTCATATGTCTGCCATAAGATGGATGCCCCGGAGTGCTCATCTCGATCAAAGCCTTCTCGAACTGTGGAACATTTTGCTGCGTTAGGTGAATCCGCAGCTTTATGGGAGTAGAGGGGTCAACGGGCTTGTTAAAAACCTCCTCCCACCCACTTGGAGTAGAAGAGAGGGTTTCAAAAGTTCGATAGGGTGCAAGAGGGTGGGCATCGGAGAGGCCGGCGAGTAATGCCGGGAGCACGAGAAGGAGTTTAGAGACAAGCATTTTGATCAGTATAGTCTATGGCAACGACTACCCCGTCTTTTGTGTTAGACTAGATATATAGAAGCCTGAGGTGAGAATATGGAGTACAAAGAGTTTCTGGAAAGATAACGTCCATTTATATACATTGCCGCCGCCCAGTATAGCGAGGGAGCCTTCTGAGACCGTCGATACATTCATTGTCTGATCGTGCGAGCCTAATCCCGAATTAGGGAGCTACGATACTCTGTTCCCCTCTTTCTGTGTAAGCGTCGGATGATCACAGAGTTGATGATCGATGTAGTCGGACCTTGCGGTGATATCATGATTCGATGGCGTTGATGAAGCGGTTACACCGATTCCAAAGCAAATCACACCTGTCCATCGGAACCTGTTACAACGACAGAATTGACCTACCCAATACTGATATTGGTGATCACGTTACGAGCGGGCCATTGAATGGAGCCTATCGGATTCTCCATTTTTGCTATGTAGCTTCCTCAGATACTATCCTGGGAATCGTAATAGGGGAATAACCTTCGTTATCGGAGCTTTCTATCGCGGAATGACGAAAATCCCATATACCAACCCTGGTTCCAAGGCTGTCAAGACCTCCTCTTAAAGCTTGATCGTCCTTGGCTAGGCTTAGCATTGTTTCGTAGCCGTCTTGGTTGATTTGTTATGTAACTTCCTAAACGTTCGAGGCCTGTCCCGTAGACGTCTGGTACAAGACTGTAGACGCCTGCCAATAAAGGTAGGTGGCTAGTGTGTTGCCAAAAATGATACGGGCATCTAAATCCCGCAAACACAGCATTGTTACGCAAGGGGTTAGTTACTCTCAAAATTCGGTCCTTTCATATCTAGGCTTATCGCAATGGGTGTGCTTTGCCCTCATACCCGAGCGGGCCGGAAAGAGCCTAGGCATTTTATCCAGCTTCTCAACCCGCAAGGAGCTCGGTCTCGTCATCGGAGGGCCCATTGGGCTGCTGGTATTTTTGCGTTGTTCTGTTGCATTTTGAGAGGTGTTTGCTAAACATGATTACTAAAAACGGAAATGTTTGACCACGCTAACAGGAGAAAGGCTTGGCGACTACATTGTGGGACATTCGATTCGATTCAACACAATTCCTGAATATTCGAATCCTGAGGCTAGAGTTACGTTACTGGCGAAGTAATTGGCGGTCAACTGGCTACCTATAGAGCTCGATTACGTTACTATAAGTCGGCTGGATAAAAGCATATGTGGTGATATCACAGAAGGTAATTATAACCCCCGGTGATTGTTAGAATCGATACCTATATGCCTTGAGGTCGCTGCTCACATACCTTCATGGGCACATTTGCAGTCGACTGACTGACCGAATGATATATCAAGAGAGGCAACTCAGCGAGTTCGTGAACTTTAAGGCCGGGCATCAGATAGCGTTGGCGAGTACTATTCTTCACCTATCATTAAAATTTATGAACTCGTCAACAGGTTCTCAAAAATTTCTTTGCAACCAATTTTCTGGCTGACACGTTGCAACGTTGGCAGTTGCTAAAAGTATGTGGTAAATGTTGCATGTTGTTTTCTGCACCTGTCGACTGACCTTATCGAAGTAAATCTCGCGAGAGGTACTGCAGAAACAGTGCATCACATACGTTGAGATCAAGCATTTCGGAAGATATCCTATTCGGAGCCAGCGGCCCCAGATTGAAGAACGCCCGCTATCTGGTCGTCCGCGTTGGATGAGTGAGGTAATCTCTTGTAGGGATCCCAGAATTAATCCAGGAAAAGTTCAACTCGGCCGACAGTTCTCCGTTGTCAACGCGGAACGAACAACGTGCATGGTCATGACCGTACCTGGGACCTGAATTGTACCCTCGAATCTAGTCAGCCCTGAATTGGGGGCAAGGTGCTAGCGCTATGCCTGCTGGTACATATATATGCATATATCTCGGGTGAACGGATAAAATACGGATTAGAACGTAGTTTAAGTCGTAGGGATACACACATACACATGCATGCACGAGTCGCAAGATTATGGCCCAGTATTCACATACCAGCTTCGGACTCTTTGAAAAGCGAGTTTTCGAATTAATATAGAGATCGTCACGAGAAAAAGAATCAAACCCTGCTTCACATGGCATTATCGCTGCGACGATATACGCCGAACGATCGTATGGAGCAAAAGCAAGGAAGTAGAAAGAATCGACATGCTCTAGCTTGTACCAAACTTCTAATTGTATCTTCGGAGCTAGAAGTCCCGCCAATTGGCGACAGTCAAACCAGACCGATTCCAGCGACCATCTCGAAGAAACTTGCAAGTTTATCCCGGCCGCCCCTCGACGGCACACTCGTCGCTGGAGGCCGCCATAGACATATCAGACGAAAGAATTGAACGATGATGGTCGTGGAATCAATATATTTGTGGGAGACTGTGCGAGGATTGATAACTATCTATATAAACATTCAGTATCTATTTACGATAAACAAGTACATGGCTCACTTATTAGCGGCTCCGCTATGTTATATAAAGGTTTGATCACAGGAGGATCAAATTAGGTAATTACGAGATCTTGGGACTCAGGGTTAAATTGAAACCGGAACTTTTCGACGCTCGGCGGGACATATAAATAATATTCGGACCACGAAGTTGCTAACAGAACTAAGCATGCCAGGTGACAAGACTGTGCCAGCCCTAGCATATGCATCTGGTCGTCTCAGGGCAATTGTTGTAGATTCTGTGTTGTGTGACACAGGCCAGAAATACCAACTAGCAACTGCTAAAGCCAAGCTTCTCTGCAATGCGAATATTCGAATTCACGAGAACTTTGTAGCAACATACTAACTTCCAATGAGACTGAGATAAAGTACTAGCAGAATCCAGGCTGCAGTCGGGCAAACTGTGGCTATCTATCTCTAGGCATTCCAGCCGAAACTATGGAGCTCGATATCTTGGTGCACCGGTGGCGTATTCGATTCCGTACTTCGCTATAGTACTAGTCTAACCACAACGTGGGAGCCGGAAGACGCAGAGATGGCGAGACAATGCATGCATGGGCTCCAAACCGGGCATAGCAAAGGCCTAGACTCCAGGCCGCATCGATGCGAGGTTTGTCGTCGGATGCTGCTTCACTGCATCCGAGTCCAAATCGGGTCCGTGGCAAGCAAGTTCTCATGGCCCAGCGCTCATAAAAAGCGATAGTTATAGCGTTTACGAACGGAAAGCAAAGCATAAACAAGGTCTCGGTCCTGATCCAGGTCATCAGTGCATCGTATCGGCGGCCTGGTTTTCCAACGTGAACCCGCTATCGTATTCTATTAACTTTCAGCAGAGGCCCCTTAATTGATATCAGGATGGATGCATAGGAAGACAACGCATCGATGCGTTTGAGTTCCAAATCCAACAAAGCCAGAACGAGGCTTCTGCAGGATCCTTGTGGCCTGGATATGCACGAGAGGCTGCGAGTTCCCCGCGAGTGTACAGTCAGTACGAACGACTTTCACGCGAAAGCCCGACCGACTGGCCCTCGCGGAGGTTGCGGAGCTGTTTGGATTATGTCAGATCGATCAGAACGCTTTCCATCGGATCGTAACCACTGGAGGGATTCGACGTCGCGACTCGATCAGGATCCAACCAGCCGCCAACGGGTGGTAGAACAGACTTAAGCACCGAGTTACTCATTCTTAGCCCACGATCTTGAGCTCTTTCGTCTTTGATAATATCGAATTCATTCGGATCACAGGTACCGGTATACCACCGGACGGGCCAACTCACGGATGCAAGAATACCTGCCCTAAGAGGCTGGGTCTGAAGTGTCAGTCGCGGGTGTATACGCCGCGGATGCTCGAAATATACTCAAAGACCACAATTATCGGCCATAAAAGGCGATCTGGCCGGCGAACTCGATTTGGACGGCCGTTATTTATAAATTGGAATATTTCCTGCGTCTTTTCCGCCACGCTGGCCGCGCATCCGCAGCTTAAATAGAATCCACCTCATTCACCGCGCACCGGACGGGACTGCGGTTCTGATCGAACGAAACCACAAAGACCGAACAGACCTGGGTTTCGAGAGTTTCTGGCGGGTTCGCGACAGTTCGAACCAGACTTCGCTATACGTTATAGCCGGACGGGGAACGGAATTCCAAATGGCTTCCGGGTTGGGGTCTGGCATTGACCAGGATGAACTGCAGTCCGACCAGATTCAACCTTCCAGCTACTGGCCATCGCAGATACAGTTGCAGTTCTGGCCTCCGAGACTCACATTCCTCAATCAGACCTCCCATCTAGGGGAACAGAATCCTCCAAGCATACCACCTCTCTCTTACCATCCAACTCAATACATCATGCCCCCACCGACCTTCAACCCTACCCCTGCTCCGGGCCTGTACCCTGGGAGTCAATCGAATCCCATAATTCTAGGATCCGATGATGACGATGTGGTTTTTCAAGGGGAGGCGATGGCACCCCCTCAAAGTTCTTCGTTGATGACGACGAGCCCTCCGGCTGCTTCCAATCAGCCGAAAAAGCGTGGCCGCAAGAGAAAGGTAAACGACGTTGAGGAAACTAACAGCGGATTCTTCTCGGGTCCTCCTCAAGGAGGGTCATCCGTACCTACATACTCCCCCTATCCCCAGGCGAAAGGAAACGACAATAGCCATCTTGCTACACCAAGCTTCAGCGAAGACAGTGGCTCGACGTTCATCGGCCTGCCCTATCCTCAAGCAATTGACTGGGAGCTCGACGCCTTCAATCAACTTCCCTCCTCCACGAATTTGCGAGATTCCATCCCGATTATTGATCTTGGTTCATCGCCAGTACGTACACAATCGAATACAAGGGAACGGGTCTCCGATTCAACGACTCATCCCGGTAAGTTTAAAATCCAGCCGAGAAGCTTTTTTCAACCTCAATTAGACAATTCAAGATCCGCTAAGACCTAAGCGAACAGCCTCAGACCCCCTGCTATCTGTAACTTCCCTCTCCGAAGACCTTAAACGAGTACAAGCGTTTTTTATAGAGTTTCCAGATAGTCGGAGGTCGGTCGGAGTAACATGTGTGCACGGGCCACCGACGCTGTCATCGATACTCTCGGCTATAAAGTCCGACGACCGAAAGAAAGCAGCCAATCTGCCCTACAGCAATGAAGGAAAGGCCTGCTTCTTCAGATGTTCCGAGTGTAAGATGACAGCTTGTGCTGGATGCGGGGCCAACGTCGGAAACATCAAGGTTCCTTTCGACGAGCTGGAGCATAGCTGCACTGATTCTCATCTCTTCTCCATTGTCATTGTCCTAGCAAAGATAGATGCTAGATGGCAGCTGAAGGAATTCGGTATTCCTAAACCCACCGCAAGGAAACAGAAAACGCCTGCCACGCCCGCAGCTTCTTCCTCCGACCCAACATCATTATCGGTCCCTCAGCCTGCGGCTACCTCCTCGACCACCACGGCTCGCTCACATTCCAAATCTGGAATTGGGTACGGGTCTGGCAACGTACCCGGTGGAAGAAAAGCCGGATCGGGATTGAGAAAGGGAGGCAAAACCGCAACAAAGCTAAAACAGGAGTCCGGCGATAACAAGTATCTTACGGAACTTTTGGCACACTTGGTCCGGCTTCTGGAAGATGAGGAAGAGGAATTCTACACGGTTGGGTTGCTTGCGGAGAAGCAGGATCTACTTGTGTCTCTTATCCGGGTCAGCTACTTACCAGAGCTCATAAAAAGCTTGGTATGTAATGACTCTATCATGGATATCGATGCAAGTGATACGTGGGATATCTATACGAGGTGTTTGGAGTTACTTCGGATATTCTCAGCGTATGACGCTCTGCTAGAAGTTCTCATTTCGCCTTTCCAGGAAAAGAAGTCTTCATCAGGGATCGGTAATCTGATCAAATTTCCCGCTTCTGAGCCCCCGAAAGGCTTTGTTCCGAGAAAGAGGCGTGCAGGTCCTCGAACAACGGAAAACGTTGTAGATTTCGTCGTCATAGACGGAATCGACGGAATCGGTCAACCCATCATCCACTCCTTCGAACGGCTGGCGAAGCAATGTCAAGTATTCATGACCAATGCCTCTCGTGTCATAACCGAGGATGAAGACGAGGAGACGGAAAGCCTCCTGGCCTTCTGTATTGATGTTGACAGGACCGCAATTGAGTTAAACCGACGAGGAGAGGAATTAAAAAAGAAAAAGTATCAGGCAGGGTCGCCACGAGGGTCCAAGAAGACAAATTCGGAATCCCTGCCCGCAAACACCTTCCCCCAGTCTATGTTTTCATCGGCCCGAGGTTTTTTGCCTGCTGCTGCTACCATTCGCGGCCCGTTAGATATCCCCCCAGACGTGAGGCAAGAATGCAAGAATGCATTGTCAGGTCATTTACAATTCAAATTCTCCACCGCAGTTATGGCTACCCACAGTGGGATCAATCCCCAGGGTGGCTTTAATGCTGGAACTGCTGCCAGCGCGCCTGGCCGCATGAAACGGCTCATCAAAGAACTAACCGTCCTGTCGACTGCATTGCCCCCTAATATTTACCTTAGGGTCCAGGAAGATAATCCTGAGTTCTTCAAGGCCATCATTGTTGGCCCCGAATCATCACCTTACCATCTAGGTCTTTATGAGTTCGATTTCAGCATCCCACCCAATTACCCGAACGCTCCACCCAATGTTACCTTTAAGACAACAGGTGGAGGCCGTGTCCGCTTCAATCCAAACCTTTATGAAGGCGGCAAAGGTAACCATTGTCAACATTTGATTATTTTCCGTTAATTTATGTATACTGACACAATCGGCTTGATAGTTTGTCTCTCGATCCTGGGGACGTGGGCTGGTGCCGCCTCCGAGCAATGGCAGCCCAACACGTCTACTCTTCTCCAAGTCCTCGTATCAATCCAAAGCATGATCCTCTGTGCAGAGCCGTACTATAACGAGCCGGGTTACGAGCGGCACCTAAATGCAAAGGCCTCAAAAGACTATAACGAGACCGTTCAACTCAACAGTATCCGCTTCGCAATGGCCGAATGGCTGTCATACAAAGGGCTCTGGGAAGTACGTTGATAATCTTCTTGTTCATAATCGTCAGATATCTCATCGCTGCGATTGGCATTTCTGTTAACATTCAATCACTATAGGACATCGTTCATGCCCACTTCCTCGCGTATGCCGACGAAATTCTCTCTACCACACAAGATTTCGTTGGAAAAGATGAGAATAATGGTCCCCCTCTTGTGACCACCGGGTTCTCGATGCCGGCCTTTCTACCTGGCCTCGATCCGAGCATCATACCGATGTGGGGAGTTCCTAACCCAGGGGTTATGCGAGCCCAACCAACCACGATCCGAAAAGCGCGCCAAGGTCTGGAGGAACAAATGATATCTACGCTCCCTACATTCCTGAGTGCTAAGTTGTGGAAGGAATCAACTGAATGATCTCCCATACCCCCTCTCCACTAGCTTTTCGAGACTCTAGGCGCGCATATACCGCCGTTTTCTTCAGATTCTTTCATACTTAGCTTGATACCGTCGTGGCGTATCGTTTTACTACATGTATGTAAACGACTCTGACGAATGGTGGTTGAAGGATAAATCTTGCTTGGCGGCTTGTGACTCAACAATGGACGATATTGGGAATAAAAAAAAAATTTTGAAACACCTACATGGTAGTCCATCGGATATGCAATGTGGGGGAAGCTCGAGAACAGTAAATTCGTGGCTGTGACTGTCGGTAGATGTGACCCCGGGAGGGACGTATGCACAGACCACCCATAGGACACATGATAGGGTAGCTACTATGCATACATTGCTAAGCTCTTGTCACTCAAGGTTTTGCACCACAATGTTCCGAGCCCAAACAGATACTTATAAGTACTTAGTCGTTATCGGCGGGCTGTGCAAATTCTAGGCGTTCGAAGACGATTTGCTGGAGATAAATAGGCTGAAATCGCATCTGCGAACTTTGACGGGCGAGAGGTCACTCAACGCAAAAAATGCAACAAATATGCTCGTCTGGGGTGGAGATACCCTGCACTGGTGACTGCTAAGCCTCCACTGGTTTCGTAAACGGGCATGCATTGTGATGCGGGTATTTCTTGGATATATCGTGTTACCGGGGATGTAGTGTTTCCGGGTTACAATTCAGTAGTCGGAGTTCTCATGTGATATTACATAATTGGGGTTACTGAATTGTCTGGCTACGAGACTGGCCAGCTGGGGTTACTGCTCGATGTTCGGGTAGGGTGGTTTGATGGTGCGGTGTAGGTCCTGACTAGCTGGAGGCTATGCATGTAGAGGTGGTCAGCTATAAGCTACCTAGTCTAGTTCGTATCGTGGCATTATATATTTCGTTGGTATTCGCCATGTAACTTTAGTTGTTGCGTGCTTCACCCGTCGCATCAAACAGTCATTTCTCTTCAGAGCAACTAAATCCAGTCATCTCTAGATCTCTATAGATCTATTCAGAACTACATAGTAGACAATCGCCCCTCAAACAACTCTATATATATCCTCCAAACGATGTCTTCAAACGCGGCCACCGTCCCATCATACGATGAAGATGACTTCGCCAGCCAGTACACCCTCAAATACACCGGCTTCGGGTATCAAACCCCCAGCATCCCGATATTCAAGTACTCAGAATCCACCGGCTACCCAACCGACCCATCCCCCGAAACCGCAGCGTACACAGTTGCCCGAGTAAACGATAAACTCCAACTCACCTCCACAAATCCCAAAGAAACAACTCACACGATCATGGCGTATCTCAAAAAACAAAAGATCGAGATACGAGATGCACCGGAGTTGGCCCCGGGTAGTCAAGTACTCGAAAACGTCCATGTGGAGTGGTATAGTACCTACTCTCAACCAAAACTCTACGATATCAAACTCCCAGGCGGGAAACTCTACCGCTGGTGGTCAGCTGGCGAGGGTGTATTCGAACTTATCGATAAATCTAAGGACGCTGTTTCTAAAGACCCCCTGATTGCGAGGATCGCGGCGTCAAAAGCGGATCGAAGGGTGTTGGTTATTTCCTTTACCGATGCGGCGTTGGATAAGAGTAGTGGGTTAATTGAGGAGATTATTTTGGTCAGTGCGGTTGGGGTTTTGAAGAAGTGTGAGAAGAATTTGGTACATTTTGGGTGGTTTGATGCGGGGGCTAGCGCTAAAGCTAATTCGTTTACGTCTTTCTTTTCTTTGGTTGGTATTGCAGCTTAAGGGCTATTTTGCGGCCTTGGATAGAAGGGTATATTGTACTTAGGAGTGGTAGAATATATGAGATTGGTCACAGAAAGTTTGGTTATGGATATTGAGCTCGAGCCCGTATTCTGAGTTTAGTTATGACGTTAGTGAAGTGGTATTGGGTATAGTAAAGCAGTAGATATGTACACAGAGGACAAGGTAACAAGATGAAAGGCTTTGGTATTGCAGCGAAACTTTGCGCATGGGTATATTGTTCGTTGGGTATCTTGAGTCTGTAGACGCTTTCTACATCCTGACCGGAGGTGTAGATGAACAGAAAATAAATGAAAGAAACAAAGAGAAATTTAATGATATGTTGTGAATAATGTCCCAGGACGGGCAAGAGTTCCTGGAGAGTGTCCGCAAAGCATTTGGTAAGCCTATTTGGCTTTAGGAGCGAACCCAAACTGCTTATTTTCGTAGTCGAAAACGGAGAAGAAAGCCTTGAAGAAAATATCTCCATAGATATACATATTGCCGTCATATCCTTGAAGGCCTCCGAAGCAGGTCTTAGAGCCCTCATCGATGGGCGCGTAGTTTATCAGAGATCCTGGAACAGTTGCCTTTTTATCACCAACCGCAATAGTAATATCGGGGAGCTGGGCGTCACACGGCATCGTGTATCCGCCTTGTTCCTGGTCCAGCTTGGCTCCTTTAACCTTGGCGTAGTATTCTTTGGTAATTTTGTTGGACACCAGGAGGAGGGTGGTGCCGGTATCAGCGATGGCGGTGGCCTTATCCTTGCGAGTGGAGTTGCCGATGGTGTAGGAGTTGGCATCGAACTCCCAGAATCCGTTTGAGCTATCAATCGCGGTGTACTGGATCTCGCCGCTATATTTCTTACTATCGATCTTTCCGAAGTCATACGATCCGGCTTCTTGGTGGCGGAGATCCGCGGTCAGAACGCCCTTGCTCAATCCTTCCATAGCGTTCTCGAAGAAAGTTTTCTGCGGCTCAGGCTCAACGGTATTAATGGATCCAAAGGCGAGACCGACGAGACCGTCAGAGAAGGTATCAGAAGTGAAACTCTCAGAAACAGTCTTGGCTAATTCGACAGCTTGGTTCTTAACCACAGTCTTCCCGATCATAACAGAGTCTTTGACAACAGTTCCGCTAGCGCTGGATCCGTCACCATACTGGATCTTCCACGTAGCTCCCTTGATCTGTTTTGCAGATGAACCAGGGGTGTAGACTTCATGTCCAGTCTGCTGAGCCTTCGGCATAAGGTTTGAAAAGACCCATAAGTCCGCGCTGCCGGTATCGAAGTTCAGGTTCAGCTTCTGACTCCCGCCAATGGTGACAGGACAAACGTATTGAATGTCATATTGGCCGGGGTTAGCCTCCACGGTACCGTCACCTCGCCGAACGATATCACGGATACCGTGAGGTATTTCAAAGTTGTATTTTGAAAGAACTTTGTGGAGCGCACGTTTGCCGTTTGGTTTGTAAACGGGATTTGGAATTGCCTTGACGTTGAAATTGTTTCCTCCTTTTCGTTGGCCGAAACGCCCAGGACCGTTCTTAAGTTCGATACCGGGGGATACGTTCAGTGGTGGTAGAATGGGGATTGCCATTGCTCCTATAGCCGAAGCTACTAGAACGAACGATTTTGTGGCAACCATTTTGATAGTTTAAAGTTATGTTTATAGCTTAAGGCTCTCAGGAGTTTGTAAGGTGTGTCCTTCGAGCTTCAGTTGCCAACCAGGGCAAACCGGGTGCTTTGTAATATAAAAATAGGAGAGGGGAAGGTAAAGAGCTGAAGTTTTGGTGATAGCGGCTGCGAAGCCAAAGTCTCTTGAAGTTCGAAGTCTGAACTGAGATAGGAAACAAATATGAGAGTTTCTATCTCCCCCTTTATATACACTCTGCCCTCCCGGTCACGGTTTTCGAAATGAATGTATAGAGCGATCCGAGTACTAACATACAGTCCAACGGCAGACCAAATTCCGAGATCGCAGCGAACCACCAGTAGTATGACATATTGCGAATAGCGCCATCATCTAATGGAAAGGCGCGGATAGGAGTCAGCTTCCTGAAGCATGGTGGCGCACGTCGCTCTCCATGGTCATGAAACCGCATCGGAGAGCGACTAATGCTAAGACTTCTTGGAACTTGATTTGTAGACTTGTAGTATAGTAAACCCGGTTGGACCAGAAGACAAGCTTTCTTTGTGGGGTAGGTCGAAGGCTTGTCGCACGTCACTGAGCATACTCGCAGACGAGGTGGTTGGTGGTCGAATGGTTTGGATTTCCGGGGTGGTAATATGCTAGAGTAGGGGTGGTATATAAAACTAATGATGATCCACGAACCCAAAGTCCACCTCATCCTTCCTAATCCCGCAAGGGTGTGTACGTATGTCTTGCCCAGGCAGCCGACGAGGTGATAAACTTTGGACGAAGACCACGAGGTGGGAATCCCGGGATCGGGCAATTAACTTGTTTCATCAATCACTGGTTCAAGTTAATTGGCAAAAGCTTGTGGTTTAAACGGGATACTAGCTACTATACTTTGATTTAATTCGTCGATCGGTTATAAACCGGGAAAGTCGCAGTGCTAGTGGTCGCAGTGGGTTAACTCGAATTTAGGGTAGGAATCCACTAGCAACTTGTCTTGCCGTTATAGCCATCCGAGGGCATATATGGGCCTGTGACTTAAGCGTATAGTCTGACCATGGTTGTAGTTTGAACTAGTCAACTGTAACTCTTACTATTTGTAACGTTTTGTTAGCGAATTCAGAGGTTCCCTGATTCAAAGAATTTGTGTGAGGGCGCATTAGTAACTCGGAACGATCGGATACTATCTTTCAGTCAAAGTATACGTGTACTCACATCCAGTCAATGAGAGCAACCGGTAAGCACCCGATACCTCGATCAGCGTGGTAAATGCCACCTGCTAGGAACGGAAGCTTACAGCGATACCTCTAGCGGGATTGAATTGCGTTGACAGACGTTCTGAATTCAAGCGAGTTTCGAATCGGCGGCTGGCTCCCCTTAGCCTGTGCCGGGTGCCTGGACAGGAAACTGTGTAGAAGGCCTGTCATTGGTGGTCAAGGGATCAAGCAAGGTGCCCAGGAGGATGGCTGCCTGCCAAGACGTCTAGAGAAAACGGTAAACACTATTGGTCTGCAAGATTAGTTTCTAGAAGGTGGCTCTGGGAACCACCCCAGTGTTTGAACCTGGTCTCCGATATCGTAGGCTTCGTGCGAGCAGATCTTATCGTGGAAGGGTAGCCGGATGTCGGGTAACCCGGCTGACAGCCATTAGCACGAGGCAAAGTTGTAGCCCTGGTTAAGTAAGGGATATCAGAAGATGCGATTTAGCTATGAATGTGATTAAGGTTCCGGAATTATGCTACTACTAAAACCAACGCTAAGATGGTATACCGAATTCAAAACCTGCCAAACGCCCACGAGACTCGACAAAGTGAATGATATGACGAGTATGCAAAAATTAAATAGTATGCGGCAAACAAATAAAACCCCAGATAAAAAAGAGAAAAACAACTTTCAAGATTAACTTTTACTTCGTTTTGTCCTTTGAATGTTCGTGTGAAGTACTGTGTCGGAATACCGTCTCATCCATCCAGACGGGGAAGCTCCTGTGCCTTCTCTTCTTCTTCTCCTCTGCGTTTTGGACGTTGAGGCCCAAGCTCTTGTTCGTCTCCTTGAAGGCTTCGAAGACAGATCGTTTAACGGACGGCGATTTGTGGAGCTTATTTTGTCGGTAACTGTGCTTCCCCTTCGTTGGTGGGGTTTCGTGGACCATGTGGCAGACGTGACAATATCGGGGGTCTTCCACGATCGATCCAACTGTGCTGTAAGCGGAAGGAGGGCGAATAGATCCGGATGTGGCTGTGGTTTGGTCATTCCGCGAAGATGTCACAGAGGTTTGTGAGTAAGATAGGTGGGATGCACCGGTCGAGGGTCGCGTCATGTCACCAGCCGAGCTGCTAGTCGGGCTCTGGTTTTCATAGTGCACCTTTGGTTCGTTCACTGAAATAGACGGAACGGAGTTTCGCGCCGTGCTAAGAGGATCAGGGGTATCTTTAGTTGCCAGGGGTGTTCGGTCTTCTTGAATGATGGATCTCGAGCTTCTCGCGGTGAGTTTCTAAAATCTGTTAGCATCATCATAACATCAAACTTAGGACGCCGTGTCGTTCATGGGTTAACGTACCCCGCTGGCGGTATCTGGCATCTCGCTCATACTGTAGCCTGATGTGGAAGGACGGCTCTCTGCCTTTCGTATTTCTTCCATCGCAAGGGCAAGCTTCGTCCTTAGGTCATTCAGCTCCAATTCCTTCTGTCTCAATTCAGTTTCCTGCTCCGTCAACTCTTTCTGCTTGGCCGATATTTCTTCTTGCGCCGAAGCTTGATCCCGTTTCTGTTTATCGAGGCTTTCCTGAAGATGGGCTAACTCCTTCAGTCTGGCTTCCTGTTGGGCAGCGTCCTCTTCACTCTTCTTCCAGTGCTTGGCAACCTTGTCGTCATAGGCTTTCTCAGACTCCTCGAGCTTGCTATTCCGGACGTTTAGTTCGGCCTCGCGATTGCTGAGTTGTTTGGCAGTGGCATCAAGCTCCTGCTTCTGGCTTTTGAGACGGCTTTCTTGAGCAAGCACATCCTCCCCACGAGTTTTCAACTCCGCAGTCAAGGCCTTGAGCCCTGAGTCTTGCTCGTCGAGTTTGGTGGCTTTTGCATCCAGTTCCTGAGATCGGCTAAGAACATCATTCTCCTTCTCTTCAAGCTGCTTCAATTGTAAACCGGAGCTGGCTTCGTGATCCAGAACACGCTTCTTGAAGTCGTCCTCGAGCTTATGAAGCTGAGATTCCTTGGCTGTGATATCTTCTTGTTGTTTTTTAAGGGCCCCATCCCGCTCCTCGAAAGCGGTGTTATGATCGGCAGTACGCTTGTTGAGGGCATCATCAAGCTCCTTCAGTTGATGTTCCTTGGTCGCAACATCGTCCTGCCTTGCGCGCACAGCGCCCTCCAAGGTGTCCAGGTCTTGCTCTCGTGTCTTCAGGTCTGCTTGCTTTGAGTCAAGGACGGTTTGCTGTTCTCGCACTTGCTTTTCATGCTCTGCAATGCGACCATTGAGTCCTTCTTCCGCAGAATGCAGGGTTTGCCTTTGTGACTCAAACTCCACTTTCTGCGAAGCTAGATCTCGGTTCTTAGACTCTAGTTCTTGCGCCCTCTGTTCGAGGTCGTCTTCCTTAGTTGAGAAGGTTTGTTGCCGCTCCTCGAGTGAAGCTTGCTGCTCCTGCAGGGTTCGGCTTTGTGACTCGAGCCGTGTAGTCTCTCTCTCGATCTTCTCTTCGAGCGTTTGCTCCCGTTCGGAGAGTTCTTGGAACCTCGATTCAGCTGCAGTGATCTTTTGCTCGAGGTCCCGTCTCTGTTCCTCGAGTTGGTGCTTCTGCGCCTCAACACCCTGCTTGAGGTCCTCGAGTTCCTTTTTCCCTTGCTCGAGGACCTCCTTCTGAGTGGTAAAATCATACTTATCTTGGCTGAGGCTTTGTTTTTCTTGAGAGAGCGTCTTCTCTTCTTGCTGAAGTTCCTGCTTTCGAGTTTCTAAAGATTGAAGCCGTTGTTCAAGGTCTCGCCTTAATTCATCGAGGGTTTGCGTCTCGGCCGTAACATTTTCTCGCTCCTTTTCGACATTCCGTTTGGCTTCACTAACTTCTTGCTTCTGTTGTTCCAAAGTTTCCTTCTCTTGTCGTAAAGCCTCCTTGTCGTCATCGAGATTCTTTTGCTGTTGAACTAGGTCCTTAGATCTCTTGTCCATGTCATGCTGCCGCGACTCCAGCTCAGCCTCGCGGCTCTTGGCATCCTCGGTAGCAGCTTGGAGGTCCGATTGGTCGGACTCCAGCTTCTTCCTAAGTTGCTCAAGCTCTCCGACGCGGCCAGCAAACTCCGATTCGGTCGCCTCGAAAGTGCTTTGCTTGACATCCAACTCGTTCGCCCGGAACATGAGCGATTCTTCCTTGGATGCCAACACGGCCTCTTTCTCGCTAATATTCGACTTCTCCTGAGCAAGATGCTGTTCACGAGAAGAAAGGGTATCTTGTTGTTGAGCAAGCTCCGTTTCTCTCGCGCCGAGTGACGTCCGTTGAGACTCAATTTCTTGCTCGAGTGAAGAGATCTCCTCAGACCGTTTGGTGACCGTTGCCTCGAGAGTCGTCAAAGATTGTTCCCTGATCTGCAGCAGCGTAGAAGTTTCCTGAATTCTCATATCCTCCTGGCGTAGCTCCTCTTCCCTAGCGGTTAGAGAAGCTAGTTGCTCTTGGAGCTCCACCTCTTTCTGGAGCGCGTGGGCCTCACGTGTAGACACGGCCGCCGCGGTCTCGCCCAAGGCCTTATCTCGATCATCCAAAGATTTCTTGCGTTCAGAGGCAACAGCGAGAGATTCAGTAACCTTTTTCTCCTGTTCCTCGAGAGTGGATCGACGGCCGTCCAGGTCCGATTCCTGTGTTCGGCAAGAGGCCTCACGCTCAACTAAAGCGGTCTCTCTATCTAATAGGGTTTGTCTGAGGGACTGGAGCGACCCCGCTTCTGCTTGGTCTGTTGACTCCCTCTGAAGAAGGGCTTCTAGCTCTTCCTTCAGACGGTGTTCCCTAACTTCAAGCTCGTCAGCCTTCTTCCTCAACTCCTCTTCAAGTCTCTTCAACTTCGAGGTCTCCTCCTGTATCTCGCCTCTCAGTTGAGTAATGGTCGTATCCTTCTCTTTCAGCTGTTCTTCATAGGCTTCAACATCCCTTTTACGTTGTGAGATCAACTCATCGATACTCTCCGTATGTTTCTGTACCTGCTCCGTTAGATCGTCAATGTGTTGCTGGTGTTCAGACTTGAGGCTGAGGACGGTGGCTTCGGCGTTGCTTATCTGACTTGTCAAGTCATCTTGGGCTTGTAGGTATTGTGCCTTTAGTGTTTCGGCAATCGTTCCGGCTGCCTGAAGTCTGTCCCTGAGATCTTCTGTCTCTTCTCGGCTATGTTCGAGACTAGACTTGAGATTACCAATCTCGGCATCAGACTCGGCTCGGAGGGACTTGTATAGATTATCCGCTTCGGTCTTGCTAGCTTCGAATTCTGCTTTGAGAGATTCGATTTCTTGCTTTGTGGCCTCTCGTAGGGCCTTGATAAGTTCGTCTCTTTGGGATATCTGGGATTGGGCTTCTTTGGAGTTGTTGGAGTGTAATCGGTTGAGTTCGGTGATGCTCGCCTTTAGTCTATCCTGCTCTTCAACTCCACTGGTAACCTGCCTTTCAAGATCATCCGCGAACTCATCGGCAGCCTTTTGAAGCCTATCGATTTCGGTTTGGTGCTTTTCTTTGAGCTCGGTAACGAGGGATTCGAGATTCGAGATGGATGTATCCTGTGCCTGTTCCCTAGCTTTTAGGGTGGTGATTAAAGAATCGTAAATTTGATATTTTTCTCTAAGTTCAAGCAGCTGGCGTCTGAGGATCTCGTAGAGAGGTTGCAGCTTCTGAGACAGGACCGAATGGTCGATGTCTTCTTCGTCCTTGATTTCCTCTACTCCCTCCACCTCTTGGTCTTCAAGATCCCCTCGAACCAGGTTGTAATGCTCAATGAGGTACTTAGCGCACTCATGCTCTTTCTGTGACACGGATTGCCGTGTTTCTTCCATTTCCGACCGTAGGGTTGCAATTTCTTGTCGTAGTTGCTCGATCAGTTGGATCTGTTGGGTTCTAGCCTCCTCGCCGGCCGTATGCTCATTACTTCCCAAGGCAGCATAGATCTGGCCCAGTCTTTGTCCTAGATCATAGCTCCTTTCAGACTCCGAATCCGACCCAACATCGCTCCGAGCATAGTTCGATGCAAACACCTGTGATAACGTTTCCGATTTGGCGTATCTGGGACGGGAAGCCGAGCTCGCTGTGTCATTGTCGGCATTATCGTCCCTACCAACGAGAGAATATACCGACGGTCGTTTACCGTATGCCTTCCCAAGAGAGGATTGGGTCCAGTCTATGATCGAGGAAGGCCGTCTGTACTGCGAGAAGCTCTGCCGGTCCTTCCCACCGAGGGGAATCATCTTGAAGAAGACCTCCACATTGTCGCCGTTGGACCGGAAGGAGGAGGCTCTTCTCGGACTGTCAGTTGGTGAAGCATTACCACGAGTGCCATTTGCAAGGGAGGGCACTTGAAGAGTATTCGATGGAGACTTATTAAGATTCGGAGACGGAGATAAAGATGGATGTGATGATGATGAAGGGGCAGTGCAATGGCTGACTGACTCTGGCACAAAAGCGTTGTTGCGTTGGGCTGTCGTCATTGTGATCTCGTTGTTGTTGTCCTTTCGACTGTCGGCGCTGTCGTTCAACGTCAGGTTGGTTTCCTCCAGCCCGGCGAGAGGAAGGAGGAGCATCCACGACCAGTATAAGACGGTTATTCCCAGCACGGACCACAGGAAGGACGGGATGACAACGGAGGAAAGGACGGTTAGAGGGCTCACATCCGACGGCAGCATTTTGATACTAAGAGATGGCGTGAACAGGGCTCGGAGAGACGAGAATTTAAGAAAATCTCTCTCTCTCCCTCCTGCCTTGCAATCTCAATCGCAGTCCCACGATCCCGCACAAGGGAAAGTGTGCAATCGGGTGATGTGATACACCTCCACCTCGCTGGTGCACCCTGGTCCAAATTAAGTGACGCCCAGTCGAAGTTCGGGGCTTTCTCAGCTCGCTCAGCTGCCCGGAACAAGCGAGACGGTTTCCTGATTCTTGCTGAATCTTCAATCTCGACGGCATCTCATTGCAACTTTGTGGCTGATCAGTTCCGTTCGTGCATCACGGTTATTATAACAGTCCAGCTATTCCTCAGTGCGCGGAAGGGAGCCTTTTCTCCTTGCAGAAAACAGGTATTCCAAGGAAAATACCAGTGTCGGCCTGGAGGCCTCACGATCTGGCCACTAGCCGCCGGCCTATAGGTCTATCGATCGGGTATCGGAACCAATCCTTCAGCTCGGGTCACTGTACTGTCAGATGGCAATTCGTCTCAAGGGTGCAAGACGTTTTACAGGGCAGGCATCGATTGTCCTGGCCGCATATTAACGGGATCGAGGTTCCCCACTCTTCAAATCCCGTACCAGGAACGAGATTGAAAGTTCGATTCAAAAGTGCCCAAGCCTTCCATGCAGATTTATCCTGCCTCCCACACCTAATCTTCGATATGGAATCATTCGGCACAAAATTCCAGTCCTTCGTTTTCTGCAATCAGCAAGCCTGCATGTCTATCGCACATTTCTTATGCAGATAAACCTCACCGCCCTACACCCTTTCGCTTAAAGGAAAAATCGAGGCTGCCGGCGCTCCATAGCTCTGAATTGCCTCATACATCCCTCTCCTTCCTCGGCGTGGGGCATCGGAAAAACAATGATGCCCCCAACCAATAATATTTTCCACACCACAATCTCGTGATGAAATTGGAAAATCGGAACCAGTTTGAAAGAATGCCCCACGGCAGCCGTGAGCGCACGGAAGCATTCGCCTGCCGGCTTGCAGCTGGCAGAGGATCGGGAATTCCGAGCATAAAGCTAGCGCGAAAACCAAGACTGGTCTCGCCTTCCCAGGATGCTCCTAGATTCTCGAAAACTTTGACAAACCGTCTACGGGAAGAAAGGGAAACTACCAAATGTGAGGCATGGATAACGAAAACAGAGCATGTTGAAAAGAAAAATTTTGAGATTGGTCTGGGAAGACCCACGACCACGGTGCCAATGCCGGGCAAATCCGGAATCTGATTTATCATGTTGGCCAGTTCACCCTGGCTATGGACAGTTGTCAACAGGACGTTGCACAACGTCGAAAGCAGTTCGTCATATGCATTTATCCCTCGACGTAGCTCTACCCCTCCCCCTCCAACGGCTCTTGACGCACGACACTCTATGCCTCTTGAGGACCCTAACAATCCACGGCCAGAATATCGGACTTTTGGCGGAAAGGAGCTCGCCGATGTGAATTTTTAATTGAGGCTTGATCAATCTTTTCACGCCAACCGAAACGGAGATTCCAACATCAACGCATATAAAACTTGTGACAGTTCATACAGCATATGTAAGGCAGAACCCATACGTCCCGTAGCTGCTCCACTTTTTCTATGCGTGTACCTTAATTTACGGTAAGGCTATGTCTAACAGGTATGCTAGGTATATGCACCGATACGTATGACATCAAATTCAATCAATACAACTACTTAAGTACTTACTTGAAAACATCGAATGGTTCAAGACCCTACAGGGATACGTCGATACATCTAGACTGGAGACAAGAGACCCGGGCATGCAATGCTCCCTCCCCCCTCCCTCCATTTTTCTTTTTGTTTTTTTCAAAGAATAAAAAATAAAAAAATAAAAAAACCACTCCATACAGCTACCCAACGTATGCCATCGACTGCAGCTGAACTAAAATATATCCAAAGGATAGCCATCTGGGACCCGCCCACTCCCAGTAGTTACCCAGTTCGGATCCCCACGCCACTTTGGACAAGCTAACTGTTTACTTACCGAAATCTCCCATTTATCTTCTGACCAACTAGTCCAGGCAGCAAACCTGTCATAAACCATTTCTTCTGATGCCAGTGGGCTCTCTTCCTCTAGATTTGGAATTACACAGGGGTCTGGCGTGCCTTCTATTTCTGGCCATCGCCATGCCTGAGTCCTCCATGCATCGTCCAATTGTACCATGACCCCCATTTCCCAAACCATCCTGCCAACATCAACGCCCTCGATACTGACTGTCTCAGCCATATTGTCCCGTTTGTTGCAAATTGAGACGGTCGCATTGGACCCTGTGTGACAGAAGACCGGAAAGCAGGGAAATTTGGGATCAATCGACCGCGATCTGAAAGTCATTTTACTGCCCTCTAACTGCCACATGATGTAGCGGCCCACTTCTTTGATTTCCAACACCGTCAATCCGGTGCTCTGGTAGTATCTCCGCCCACAACCGTAGAGTTGACGAGGCCCTTTCGGTGGTCTGATCCAGCGATCCCACTTGGGATCACTTGAATCGAATTCTTTCTGCGGCTGGTAAGGAGGGTCGTCATCCTGGCGCGGGGTAAGCTTTACGTCGGATCGTCTCCAGAGGCCCGATATCGTATTGTTCCCGTAGCCCGGACCAGTCGCGGCATTGACCTCGTAGGGATTATGCCACACCACTTCGTCGTGATTGCCACTAAAAGCCCTATTGTAATCCCCGATGGCGTTCGTAAAATGAGGGGGCAGGCTGGATACTGTTGAGTTCTGTTGTCACTTTCTGATTAGAATGATTACACAGCCCAAGCTTGGGGACAGGTTCGAACATGAATTCAATGAATTCATTGTAGCGGTATGGCACCACTCACCTGGGTAGCTCCCGACAAGACTGGTGTTACGATAAGCAACAGACTCGAGACCCGGTAGTAAATCTTCATGATATCGATATTTTGCAAGCGCCCGTTGACTCAACTGTAAGCCCGTATTCACTACCACGCCACTATCAGTACTTAATCCATCCATATTAAGGGCAGTAACAGCGGAAGTCCTGAACGCCTGCGCTTCGCGATGAAGCGACGAAATACATACCTCTTATAAGTTTTATGTAATATCTAGTTGAGACTACAGCTCGCTCGCAAATGTATAGGCTTAGAGAATCCAAACGTGGGCTGTACAAGAATGAGTATTTCGGTTTTCATGCAGGCTCAGAACGGACCCTTATTATTATTTATTGGTATATCTGGACATAACTGAACTTGTCGAGTCTGTTGAAGGGGTGGATTCTACAACTGGTATGCAACCTCTATGAAACTGATAAAACGGCTTCATGTGTAATATATCTAACGGCGCGGCGCAGGGCCTGCGCCCCAACTTTTGGGTTTCAAATCTTGTTTGTTGGTTCACCAACTACCATAGCTAGGTGCAAGAACACCGTAACCATCCCGTGCCGCATGCGCCAATTGGTATGAAGCCCTGCAGAGCGTACAGAAAACCTAACCGTCAACATTGGTTCCATGCATGATGTATTCGAGGAGGTTACGGGACGGAGGCCTAACCATGTACCCAGGCATGTTTTATTACTCAGTGGATTCACCCAACTTCTAACTTCAATGAGTTGGCGTTGCGGGATGTATACCAGATGATTATATCTAAATGCATAGACCCGTGAGCACGAGGAACGAGAGAACTCTGCAATTAGGTGTCTGATACTAGACCGTCGAGGTCCTCGATGTTCACTGCCAAGACATAGGCTAGACCAAATATGGAAGCTTTCCTAAATCGGCCATACCACAAAATACAACACGCTGGTTCTGCAGAATGTGTTGCAACCGAGAACAGCCGAGGTTCTAAGGGAGTTCTAAGGCTGAGGCGAGTTATTATCGGCCTCAGTTTGTGTCGCAATGGATAAATATAAGTGAGGAGATCACGCAAATTGTCAATTCGGTGCTCATATTAAATAACTCGCTCAATCGAGAATCGTTTATGAATCCCGACCTTTACAACTTTGCTACTTTTCCCAAAGTTGCCATTTTTCGTCACACGTGCACATGCTTTAAATTTTTATTGAACCTCATGGCTGCCATCACCGCCTGGATCCGAGGGTAAAGAAATGAAGGTGTTGGCGCTGTCTAGCAGGTTAGCATTATCCACACTCGTGATACACCTCAACTACACCCTGTGAGTTGTTACCCCCACCTTTTGCTTTATTGGACTTCCCAAAATACTTAGTTACTCCTAGTATTTGAGCTATGGAATCAATCAGCCGATTGGAAGCGAAACGGGAGACTGTTATTAGCGTTAACTAATTTATGGCATTTCAGTGTCAAATCAGAGACCATTTTGTTACCAGTTAAGATTTACTGGAAGACATTCCTCTCCGACAACAAGCCGTACCTGGGATCGCTACATGCGACCTTCGCGAAACTCGCTGAGAATGAACTGGCGGCGTGTCCTCTCCACATACCCGGAGATGCACGTATGCCACCGACAGGGCCGGAGCGGGGTTCACTAGGGTTCATCCTCGATGTCCTTAAGACCGCATCCGACCAGCTAGAGGAGCTCGCAGATGGTGCAAGGGCCCAGGAAGACGAGGGCAAAGGCGAGAGAGACATTGAAGAATGGATCAAGGAGCAAGGATACTCCTCTGTTGCCGAGGTCTCGGCCATCAGCGAGAGATTGAACAGGTACACGCAGTACTTTTACAGGGCGGGGAAAGACCTTCGACGATTTTTAGAATGGGCGAAAACCCCTATGAGATTGGCCGGGGAGAATGCGCTTCTGAAGTTTATTTACAGCGCGAGTCTGCTCAGCGCTTTACCGGGGATGATTCAGGGGTTTAACCAGAATACACCCGCCGTTGAACTCCATACCGAGTCAAAAGACACCTTTGTAAACAGAGTGGAAGAGGCGGACTCGTCCCTTCGAGCTGCGATGTGGACCGCCGGCCATGAAGCAGCAGCTTGGGGCGGCTCTATCTCGTTACCCGAAACGACAAAGAATTCGTTAATTCCCGACGGCCCTTGGGGCAGTCGTGATTTTTACTCAGTCATGAAGGAAGCCGAGAGATTCTTCCAGTGCTGGCTGGGCCTCATCGAGACTATACTATGGAATCTTCATAAGTTGACCCCGCCGCCGGAAGTTCACCCTGATCTTGAGTTGGAGTCAAGACCAGAAGATAATATTGTAACGGGAGATCCGGAGGGCTGGGAATGGGAGCATGGTACTGCTTATTTTCCAGGACTTGATCAAAATGTCCACACTGCGCCGAGTACCGCGAGCGAGACATCAGATCGCGAAGTTTGGATAGGAGAAGGCGATGTTGAAGTTACTCTGTTTGGATTTGACCCGGTGCCACCGCTGCCTTCAAATAATCCTCAGAATACTGGATGAATGCCGGATCACCGTCCCTCCTAATGTTATGTTTGGAATTTAGGCCGACTTAATTCTGGGTCCCACATCTAGGACCAGATATCTATCACTCCCGTATTTCGCAATTGCGTAGTTAATTATTATATTGCGACCGCTCAAATTAATCAATGTATATCCGTCTGGTTACTAGTGCCCAACAACTTTATAATTACTGAGATACTTGGGCGGTTAATTTCTCCGAGACGTTCGAGTTTAAGGGGTGGTGCTAGCGAGCTGGAAGCAGGATTGGTATAATAATTTATGTGGAGAGGTAGTATAGAATCATGGAGGGGTATTAAACGAAAGTTTCTTGCAACCTGCAATACCCAATTGCTCATGAAACCCTCCTGTCAACAAACATCAGACCCGCAACTAGTTAACTGGTGACTACCCCGCCGGGCTCGAGGTTCTCTACCGTATGCATTGATGATGCAACATGCTTGTACGTGTATTAAGAAAGGTGAAATGATCACTTCATTTTATCTGTGGTGAGGAATTCAATGTTAACATGTTTTAGGATGGCTGCTCATGCAAGGGGTTGAGCTCTAGATTGTTCCCCTCTCCACCACCACCGATCGGGCAATTATCCTCAAGGCTCCCTTCAACGTTACGACGTCTGATAAAATATTTGATCTGTCATTCCTCCCTAACCGGCATTTAGCAAACGAAGAGGAATTCGAATCTGACGCCCATCTCAGATATGCCAGGCACCAACGCGCCTAGCAATCTGCCATAATTTACAAAAGCCAACAGGGGAACCTGGGACGGTGTGAGTATTTTCTCCCCCCATGCATTTCCTCATGTCTATTGACAAGCCTCAGATACTTTGACAGTTCTGCTGCGACTCTTTTTTTTGTGCGAGCATTATACACTTTCAGTTATCTTGCTTCATTCATTCATTCCTTATCGTCTAGTTAGCCGTCTATCCAGCTGTGCTGTTGATACAAGATGGCTTATCCGCTCTTTATACTAACACTTGTTTTCGGAATTTTTGCGCTTACTTCCGCTTTCACAGAATATAATCCGCCTTCGCATCGCTCTCCACATCACGGTCATAGAGTCGATAGTGACTGCCGTGCCCGCCACCCTCTCGGATATGTGACCCTATCCTATGGCGCAGTGCCCGTCCCGGTAACCGCGCAGGGACAAACAGTCACAACTTATATACCCACAGCAACCGCACGCGGTAGAGGCTCGACCATTACCAAATATTTGACTTCAACATATATCTGGTACTCAACTTATGTTCCTGGCTACCCGCAAGGAAAACCGCAGTTCATTTCCTGCGGAGACCAAGTACTCACGCTGCCGCCGAAGGAGCCCCCTAAGTATGCCGTGCGCACCGTTACCGTAACCACGACTGGCATTATACGAATAGAAAAGAAGACCTACAACGTCCAGAAAGTCCCTACCAAGATCGAGTACGTGAAAGAAGTCAGCCGAAGTTTTGGAACTTGCAAAGCCCAACACTACTTTCAATGGTCCCAGCATATTAGCGAACGTGCGGCAAGGCTTGGTTCGAAAGGGATTGCCGGTGGGAGTAGGATTGATAGCGAATACAATGGGGGACCAAATGGTGATGTCGCTTCCCATGGAATTGGCAAAAAGCAGAACTCTCGCTGCCTCACCGTCGACTATGTCCGCTGCCGCGAGGATGTCTGCACTACTGAAGTTCAAAACTGGTCTGTCGGCTACAGAGCTCAGGTCAGGAAGCGTGTAGTAACCGTCAAGTTCACCGGCTGGTGCGATGGGAAGAAACCGTGCAAGCTCTACGCAGACGTCCGAGGACATGGAAAAGTTACGGTTACTACTAAAGTTCACACATCCGGGCCTTGCACTACATCTTCCAGGGTCACAGTTGAAGAGACGGTAACCAAAACTATTACGCGGACGAGAACCGTTAGTACCACGGTGCATAGTACAGCCACGCAGACAGTAACGACGAATATCCGGCCGACTAGTCTTCTAGGGCTTGCACCGGGGGCTTCAATCATATCTCGACCTACGAGCAGCATGCCTAATCTCTCGTCCTCGTCCGCTAGTTCCAATCCTATGTCATCTGGGTTAACATCAACTTCAGAGTCGCAAGCCCTCCAGTCTAGTAGTCCCCCCTCACTCTCGTCGTCTAGCCTCTCCGAGTCAGAAATATCGTCAGAAACATCATCCGCTCCGACCGAGGCCCCATCCGCCGCGGCAGGTGCGTCACCTTTCCGAATCAGGATTCGTTCCACAGCCCCTACTCGACGACTACTTCGTCGACAGTCAGATCCTTGGTATGTGGGCGTCATAGACAATGTAATGTCCGTCGTAATTTTACCATCAGACAGGGCCACATTTTCAATCTCGAACCAACGGCTTCAAATGCTCAACTCAGACTTTGCCTCGGCCGATTCCGATGATTTAATTGCGCGCGGTCCCATATTCGTCGCAGACGTACCAAGCGGACCCAGCACTGTATTTTCCATAGAGCCCGAAACAAATCGGCTGCTGTGGGTCAATGGAGGGTTCCAGAGGGGCACTGCGGCCTACTGTGTGGACGACGACTATGAGATCAATGGTGTATATGCAGGTGCAGTCGACTTCTTGTGTGATGAAGTCGAATTAATTGCAGGTGAGAATAATTTGAAATTTAGATTTTTTGCTCATTTCTCGAAGGACACTAATATAATCCATATAATAGAGTTTATTGACGGGTCGACGACTTCAAGCAGCAGTATCTTGACTACTCCATCGCCGGTTTCATCTTCTTTACCCTTTGAAGCCTCTAGTACAGGCTTAGTCCCCTCGTCTACAGATTCTCTTGAACCCGCTGTTTCTACGTCCGGCCTTCCACAAAGTTCCAGCGCTTTGGCTTCTTCGATGTCCGCGCCAGAGTTCATACAAGCATCGTCAACAGAACCGACTGCATCCTCAACATCAGTATTTTCAGATCCTTCCTCGTCCAGCTTGGATCCCAGTGCCGCCGTCACAGGCCCGCCGCCAATTTCTACTACTGAACCCGTCGAACAAACTTCTACATCTTCGTCTGTGCCAATTTCGTCCGTGAGCATCTCTTCAGGGTCGGAATCATCTACTTTAGCGAACCCTTCAACAACCATATCCAGTTCCTCAGACCCACAATGTACACCCACTTCTCCATCTACAAATCAAATCCAAAATCCCGACTTCGAATCCAACGTCTTCACCCCATGGCTCCCATCACCTGGCGGCGGAAACCCCGAATTCTCAATCTCAAGCTCAAACCCCAACAAAGGCAGCCGGTCCATCTTCATCGAGCTCTCATCCCCCTCTGACTCAATAACTATAACCCAATCCATAACAACTTGCATAGGCCGCTCGTACACCGGTGCGGCCTGGCTAGACCTTACAATCACCGGTGATCTAACTAGCTGCTCACTTTACATCCTTGTCAATGGTGCCGCAGTCGCGGAACAAGGCAGCACCGCAGGAAGTTATTCCGAAGTCCCGTTTGAATTCACCGCTACTAGCGGTACTACTTCCATTGGACTACTTGCTAGCTGTACAGACGGTGTCACCAAGGGTATTTTCTATATCGACGATGTCGAGGTGAAGGATAAACCACCCTCAACTCGGTAGCTAGCGGGAAAGGGACGGGAAGGCAGGATTCACAATCACGAAATGGGACATAGGGCTGACGGTATAGAAAAGATCGCGGATCAAGGTGGCGGTGAAGACAAAGAATGGAGTGAAAGCAATAAAGAGGAAGAGGAAGAAGAAGAAGAAGAAAATGAACGCGAAGACACCGTCCTCGTGGAAGTTTGGCATTTTCTCCAGATGTTCGGAGATATAGTTGAGAGGATATTCATACTCATCTTGGGAGATCTTTGATGCAAAACGCTCTTATGCTTCGGAGAATTGGGCACATACACATCGGAAAACGTACAAATGCTAGGCTGGGCACATTTTGGAGAGCGCAAATATGAAGTACCTATTCACCATTTCTGTTGGGAACGGGAGAGCATCCAGTATCTCCTTCGGCGATATCATCTTGCCGCTAATTTTTTGTTATTCACTCGGCGTCTTTTGAAGTTTTGCGGTCCTTACTATTGTCAATCCTTATTTTTATAATTTTATTAGTCTAGAAACATTAAAAATCACATTTGGATAGCTATTCCTGAGATCGATGGAGAAGCGTTCCCTAAATCGGATACCCTACCAAGGGATCTTATCCTGTATATGTTGTAAACAAAAGTGGAGAGATAGAGGGTGATATTGGCACATTTATACCATACGGAGCATATATAGGGACGTGGATATACATTATACATCAGGTAAGGCGTTCACAGCAGCTAGCAGAACAAAGGAGAAAAGCACAAGACATAAGTATACATACATGATAACGTGAACGAGAACAAGCAAAACTGATATCAAATCGATTCGCTGAACCACCCCAAGAAATACCCAAGCACTCGCAGAAAGCTAAATGTATGTTGGGTATATATACCCCCTTCGCAGAGTTTCCCATATAGATTGGAAGGCAAAAACATCGGAGAACATATCGGCATAAACGAAAGCCATATATACTTAGTTTTTTCCATTATGGATATCAGGCTTAGACAACCTGGCTACCGCTGATAACACGCCCTCTAACTCCATTCCCATTACCAAACATATGGCTGAAGTCGGCACCGGAATTACTGACAACCCTCGTCTTACCTTCCTTTTCACGTTCCCTCTCCTTCTCCCTCTCATCCCTCAACTCTTTCAAGCTCTTCCTTCTGCCCTTATCCATCTTTTTAATTCTTGGCCTGTCCTCACCGGAGCTATATCCACCTTGTTGGCTCCTCGCCAATTGCGCTTGAATCTGTTGCTGCTTCTTTTCCCAGCTTGTGCTTCTGCCGGGAGAGCTCTGTGAGAGAGTATCATACTTCTTCCTCTTATCCTTAACAGCGCTCGAAGTAGGCGATGCACCTTGCTTCGTTGGTGATGAAGGCACAGAGTTGATAGGTGTCATCAACCCAGTTCCATCATATTGAGAACCCCCAGGTTTAGCATACCCGTTAGCACCAAAACTGTCAGCCATTCTCGTGCCGGATACACCAGTCTTTGTAGGGCTCATTTGTGGCGGAGTCAAGCTAGTCTGTGGTGGGGGGCGCGCGTAACTTCCGAGCACACCGTTCAAGACAGAATTAGCGGGCTTGGTGGGAGAGTGAGAAGGTGAACCCCCATTGCTTGGCCTAGCATATGGAATGCGGCCGACAGAGTTCCTGTGTTGGTGATTAGGGCTGTTCTTAGTCGGGGAACCAGGTGCGGAACGGTTGTTAGGGAAAGACAATGGACGAGGTGCGAGATCTGTGGCAAAGGTCCCGAGGGTTCCGAGGGTGCCTAAGGGTGGGATAACACCTGGGGGAGTGGACATATGGTTGGGGTGGAAGCCAAAGCTGTTGCGATTAGGATTCGATTGCGGCATACTAGATACGACGGAGGGCGCCGTAGCCGTTGAGATACTACCAGCATAAGAAGAAACCTGGGGCGGCTGATCCGGTTGTCCGGTCTTGTGGGAAGGTGCACGGCCAAAAGTGTTACGAGAGACACGGGGGTCTCCGCCAAAGGTCGAAGTGCTATGGGCATCGTTGTCGTTTTGAGCGACAGCGCTGTATTGGGTGTTTTGACCGTTGCTACCAAATCCAGGAAAGGCAACACCAATGTTTGACTGAAGGTTCGCGGCGGTCCACCACTCGGCTGGTCTCTGTTTATAGGTTTGACGTGGAGGGCGTGGAGGAGTACTTGGGCCATCGTTCTCCCTGTCCGAGTAGTAACCCATGCTCTTATTTCGGCGGTGTCCGGGCGAGTTTGGAGCAGATTTTGACTGATCCTGCGACCTCCTGCGCGTGTCCCCATATTCTCCAAATTTATGAGGGGGTGGAAGAAGAGGCGCGTCGCTCGTGACTTGTGGGGCACCAGAGAGATCTAGAGCACTCTTTGTGTAGGAATCAGAGTCCTTTGTGAATTCCCAATTCAGAGATCCATTCTTGGTGCGAACTTCGAGGAATGGGACTGCGCGTTTTGGAGAAACGTCTCGAGAAGTTGACTTCTCAAGAGAGTCGTTAGATGAATTCGAAGACTTGGAGAATCGTTTGCTGGATGGTCTCGTAGTTAAGGAAGTATAGGCAGAATCGTCAAGTGGGTTCATATCTGGTGGGAGGTGGGAGATACGGCGGAAGGTGGTAGCGATGAACAGTCCCAAAAGAATAGTTATAACCATCAAACCACTGGCTTAATTAGCACTCCATATGGAAATAATATGTGATAGATATGTAGACTCACCCTCCGGCGCAGGCCGTGCAGAACGAGATGAAAACCATGAGCTGGTTGAATTCCGCATTGTCTTTATTAAAGACACTAACCCAGTTGTCTGGATTGTCCGGGGTCGCAATCATCTGCGCGCGCTGTTGCCAGGTCCACATGGCAATGAAAACGTAGAAGGGGATCAGACAACAGTCGGATAAAACGGCAAAGAGAGCATAGCCCGCTGATGAAGTTGGAGCTCGTTCCTTTGGGTTCCTTGCATTGTGATAGATGGAGTAGACAACATGTAAAATTGCGACACCAGGCTGTAGAGTATCGGATATTTCTATTAGATGCGATTGATACAATATCGAGATGCTTCAAACCGTATACATACCGGCACTCTCATGATCCATCCATTGATCGTATCCATTCCCCTCAGTGTTATCAAGAGCACAACCAAACCAATGGCAGCCACTAGTTGCATAAGTCTTGCCAACAACATCAACCATCTCGAGGCCTTCAAGGCGATAATCGTGCGCCTAGCCATTTGTATATTCGCCTGTCGCTTGAGATGTGTTTCCATTGACATGCCGGCCGGAACATGATACCTCCCCGCGGGCACTGATTCGATGAACTGACCACTGAGTGGTCTCTTCTTCGGCGGTGGATTCTGAGCGGCTTCCTGCACCGCTTTCGGATTGAAGTTAGACGAAAAGCCGGGAATGTTCTTCGGTGGGCTGTAGAAAGAGTGTCGAGGCTGAGGGTCGGACCCCATCTTGGTTCCGAGTTTTATACTGCGACCGCAGTTGAAATACAATTGAATGTATCAACTGAAGGTTTCCGGATGCAGGTGTGAAGGCTTAATGCGAAATGATATAAGAACGAGAAGGGCAACTGGTATCGACAACGTTTAAAACTCAGTACTGTAGACCACCCAAACCCTTTGCAGTATACAACAGGACGGATAAGACCTAGATAGATACTAACCTCCCAGATATCGATGTCGAAACGGTCTGCGGAAGGACAGATGCATTACAGCATGGGACTGCCTGTCCGCCGGTCTATATTGGCCCTTAGCGCATTGTTTACTGTCGTCGGCCTGGCTGTGTTTCCGTCGGCGGGCTGCATTGCGACGCTGTTGTTTGGGAGTCGTGGTAGTTGGCACAGAAACAACCGCTAGGCGTCCGCATTCGGTCCCACCAGAACTCCGTTACCACGCTGTGTTGCGCCCCACAACATGGTGCCCGTCGATCTCGGCTGGGCGCTAGGAAAGGATCCCGCTGCAAGGTGGTGATACGGGCGTAATCTCTGTAACTATTTATTCACAAGCCTCATTCTGACCTCATGCCAGTCGCAATGGCAAATGCCTGATCTGCTTTGTTCTGCTAGTCCTGTTCCTTGCAGCTGTTTCACTTCCAATCTCGCCTTTTCCGTAGCAACCCTCAGTCTAGCGGAGTTAGCCTTTCGTTGACTTCAGTTCGGTCAACGCCGCGACAGCATTGGCATTGCAAGATTCCAATCCCTCAGTGTATACAGACGTTTCTTTAGATACTATTCCAATAGGTCCTTTTTTATAGTTCTTAACACAGTAGAGACTGTTAATCTTCCACATTTTAATATCCTTTTCTGAGCGCTTCAGATCGAGTCGCTCGGCTCAATCCGGCCTGATCTAGCTCACTTACCCAATTCAGTTCAAGTTCCTGCGCAACAACACAACGCACAAAATACAACAAAATGCCACCAAAGGCCTGCCCGCACACCAGGCTGCATCTCACAGCCTCTCCGCACGCTGAGGACGCCGGCTATACCCAACCGGCTCCTTCCGTCCTTTCCAGAGCCACCACGACCGCTCGCAAAAATACCAATCCCCTCCCTCCACCTACAAGCTTCCCTGCCCCTCTCGTTCTTCCTTACGACGACCTCTCCATCGATCCAAAGTACCCACCGCAGTCACTCCTAAGTTGGAAACGCCTCAAAGAGCGTAATCCCATAACTTCAATCCGTAACAAAATATATCACCTAACCCTCCCAGTCGGCTCATCGGAGGCCCATGATTTTCAATCCTGGGCGATTCCAGTGGACCCGGAGACCAAATCCCAACTCCGAGGTACCCCAGGTCCGGTCTGGGAAGACGTTGTAGGCTACCTCTCGGCTTTCTTCCATCCACTCGAGCTCGTGGAATACCCGTCCATAGTCACCATCTCAAAATGGTCCTCAAAGTCAAAGTATTTAGCGTTGTCAACATCTTCATCCCGTAGTGCGGTACAACTACGTACGAGACCCTCGCCGGATGGACCTGAGACGTCGTGTTACACTCATCAGCTGAGTTTACTCGATATCCTCGATTTCGCTATCGAGATTCTACCGGAGGATGCTTATACTTTGATCATTTTTACATGTCATGATCTCTACGAGACTGACGAGGATGATTTCTGTATTGGGCGAGCATTTGGGGGGAGTAGAGTATGCGTTGTAAGTTCGGCACGGTATCATCCCTCCTCTGAAAAATTGGCTGGGGTCGGGAGTAGTGATTTGGGCAGTAAGGGTCACGAATGGCCTGCCAGTCACTGTGCGGAATATGTTCAGACCGTTTGTCAAGAGGCAGAGGGAGAGGGAGAGGACGTGCCCAGAAAGAAAAAGAAACGGAAAGTCACAAAAGTGGATACGGCAGAGGCAGCAAGCGATGACCACCGACTCTACCAGACACCGATGTATAGAGCCATTACGGCCTACACATCAGAAAATATTGTGGGGGTCAAGCATCGCGAATACCTACGGAGCGTCTGGCTGTCGCGAATATGTAAAACAGCCTCTCACGAGCTTTTGCACTGCTTCGGAATCGACCATTGCACGTATTACGCGTGCATGATGCAAGGCACTACAAGTATCCTGGAAGATACGCGGCAGCCGTTCTATATCTGTCCTGTCGAGCAGGCCAAGATAAAAGAGGCGCTAGTCGGCGCAGATGAGAATATCGGAAAACTTTCCAAACAGCAGTGGGAGTTGGAGTGGTGTAATAGAATGAGGGTCTATTGTAGTACGATCGCAGAGAGGAGCCATTCTATGGGGTGGAAACCAATTATTGGTTGGTTGGAGGGAAGGATTGAAGAGCTCAACGGCGAGATAGGAACAGAAGGGACAGAGAATGACCCCATAGAAATTGAGTAAATAACGCTAATTCGAATATTATGATGCTGGCTATACTTCAGCCCTCTACACCCCTTGGATTGTTGTAAATTGAGGCGGGAACCAGAACCAACGTGGCCGTCCGCAGAAAACAGCTCAGTGTATGTAGGGACTTAGAACGATTTAGCACCATCTGCCTCTTTGGCATAAGTAGACATGAGCATATTTCTCTTAAATTTAAAGCAATACGGGACGCAAAATAACTGCCGACGAAGCAACGCAAATTTACAACAAAAACTGAGTTTAAACTGGCCCAATATGTCTGATGGTATCAAGACTCCACCGACCTAGACTGCCCAGTATTCATCTTATGCTTATGCAAATATCGATGACTTGTACAGTTGCGAACGGTTGATATTACCCCAAAATTTTTTTTTCTCTCGCCGGGTAGCATCAAGCTTTAGGTTCTCGAGCTCATGCGTTCAGAAACACTATCAAGGACAGACTCGCGATACTTCAAACTCCGCACTTAGCGAATTCAGATCCCCAATCCACAACCACATGTACATCTAGCTACAATCCCCTTCGTTCTAGATGCGTCAGATCCTATCTACCGCGCGTCTGTCTTTGTAAGCCGAATCCACTTGTATGAGCCGGATTCGTCACCTCGGAGACTTCTTCGGAAATTAAGTTCCTCAGCAGAAGAGGCCAGAAGCGTCGTCTATGACAAACATCGTCTACGATGTATAGAATACCGCATATAAATACCAGCAGTCCCGAACAAAAACCGAGGATATCAAGCATCTCTACGGCGAATCACTCCGAAAACCATCCGTACTCATCCTCCCAAATCTATACGAAGTAGTTTCAATATAAATACGTTATACCCCTACCATGGCCTCCAAAACCATCTTCGATGCCATCATAATCGGCGGTGGCCCCGGCGGCCTAAGTACAGCGCTTGGACTTTGTCGTCAATCTCGTACCTGTCTGGTGATCAGTCACAAAGTTTTTCGGAACGACGGGATAGAAGCGTCGCACGCGGTTCTCGGGCATGACCACATCCACCCTCAAGAGATATGGTCCAAGGCCCGTGACCAAATAGACCGTTACGGAACAACATCCTATGCAGAAGATGAAGTCGTTTCTGCAAACCAGCAAGAAATATCTGAATGGAGCGGCCGCAAGGGCTTTTTGGTTAGCAGTAAGGGCGGGCGAAGCTGGTTGGGGAGGACATTGGTGCTAGCTATGGGCGTCAAGGATGTTTTCCCGGATATAAAAGGTTATGGAGAGAACTGGCCGAGGAATATTTATCAATGTCTCTTCTGCGACGGATGGGAGAGGAGATCTGCTCAAAAGGCGATATTGGCGACTCCGATGGGACCCTTCGCACCTATTATGGCGAGCATGGCTCTAGGAATGAACAAGGAAAAGAACGAAGATGGGTCAGCTAAAGTTACCATTCTCACCAGCGGCCATTTCGACCTCGAAGCGTCGAACCTTGAGCCGTCCGTTGTTAAACAAATCAAGGCCGTCATGGCACGTGGTGTCAAAATCGATCAGCGCAAGATCACATCTCTCGAAAGCTCGGAACCAGCAGAAGGCGTAAACGTACGACTGCAAGACGAAAATGGAAAGGAGGAACAAGTGCACTTCGGATTTATCGTGCACAAACCGCCAACGGAACTCAACGCCCAACATATAATCAAGGAACTGGGTGTGGAAACGGAAAAGGCAGGTTACGGAGAAGTCATCAAAGCTATTGCACCGTTTCAAAGTACAAACGTCCCAGGCGTGTTCGTGGCCGGAGATATTGGAAACCAGTTGACACATGTGACAACTGCAATGATGTCCGGGGTTACTGCTGCTAGTGGTCTTGTACATTACCTGAACGGATTCGACGATGAGGATGCACTCGCTGCGGTTGAAGGTAGCACTGATACTAGCAACATTGCGATTTGATCACTATCTTGTATATATCGCATGCGACCTTCAAGTTATAATTACACTTGTAACCAGCTAGCTCCCAGCTGGTATTAGTTAACAGTTTAGATTGCATTTCATTGCATACAAGGTTTTATCGATATCTCTAAATGGATCTGCGAAACAAGGACCTATCTCTGACGTACACCTTGAGTAGTCTTTAGCAATGTGATATATCGATATCGGATAAGACAAAGCTGCCCACAGATATAAGCCTATATAAGTCGAAGAAGGTACCTAGGTGAATTGTTCCGCAAAGTCAGTCCGTGCCCTGCATGGATAGGGCCAAAACGGCAGCGGTCTCAAGAGCTCGGAATCAAACTGCTAGCATGCTAACCCCGCAGAACCGGGGATCGGTCACTAAATGCAAACCGCCCACCCCTCCAGGGCTGAACATGAGGCTGAAACCTCTCCGGCTGCAGCTAGGCATCCCGTTCACAGATAACTCTTGGAAAAAGCTTCTTTTCCCATAAATCCAAGCGAGACGATATGCCTCCAAGACCGCCAGTAAATTACGACAGACACAACCTCTACCTGCAATAATATGGATCCCCTCAGCGTCACAGCTAGCATCATAGCCATCGTCCAACTTTCCAGCGCAGTGATTTCATACTGTGTTGGATTCGACTTGCAAGTCAAAGGCGCCGACCAAGATATCTCTGAAGTAATATCAGAGCTCAAGGACCTCCAAGGCTTGTTAATCGAAGTCCGCGCTGTCTTGCCAGACGACGACAGCCCTGAAAATGTGGAAGTCGCGGGGATTTACGCTGCTTTGGAAACTAGTAATGCCATCATTGGGGATATATCTGAGCGGTTAGCCCCTCTAGTTAGAAGGGGACTCAGAAACAGATTAAAATGGCCGTTCGAAGGCAAGATTATTCAGGAAAAATTGGAGAAGCTGCAGAAACAAAAGTCTACTTTCCAGTTATTCTTCGCGATCCAGCAAAGGAAACTTGTTCTGGAGCAGTCAAACGACACCGCGGACCTGATTAGCAAAGCCGATGAAGCTCGTCGGACTAAGATCCTAAACTGGTATAAAACCAGCGACCCGGAGCAGAATCACAAGGCTTCTCGAGATCTCCATGAACCCAAAACTTGCAGCTGGATCTTCGAGTTGGACAGCTTTCAGAGTTGGATTTCTGGAGATGGCCAATCTCTCTGGATTCATGGAATCCCTGGCGCGGGCAAGACTATCATATGTTCCACCATAATCGAGCATATCAAAGCCCTGAGCGACCCGCCAAAGCTCGTTTACTACTACTTCGACTTCTCTGACTCAAGGAAACAAAGTTTTAGCAATTTTCTTCAGTCTGCAATCTACCAGCTCCTTGTCATCGCGCCTGAAGTTCCAGAGGCAGCCTCTAACATCTATGAAAAACACCTTGGGCTCCAGCAACCCGCAACGGAAGAGCTACTCGAAGTTTTGGAAGTTCTTATTACCAACGTAAAGGTTAACGTCATCGTAGACGCGATCGATGAATGCCCAAAGGAAGAAAGATCGGAATTTTTCCAAACTTTCGTCGGCAAGCTGCAGTCAAAAATCAGTTTATTGATGACAAGTCGACGGGAGCCAGATATCGAAAAGGCGGTCGGAGGCATCTTTACCCATACAGTATCCGTCGAGGACTCCAAAGTCGATGCCGACGTCCGCATACACGTTACAAACGCCATGGCAACCCACCCCGCCTTCCAAAGCTGGACATCCGCAGCAGTGAAGAAGGAAGTACTCGATGTGATCGTGGGGGGATCTCGCGGAATGTAAGAAAGTTATAGTACTAAGAAGTGCAGGAAGCTAGCCCTTTAGCTAACATTCGTAGGTTCCGGTGGGCAGTCTGTCAGCTAGACACCATGAAGCAATGCTTCACCCCCAGAATGGTCCGCGCAGAACTAGGAAGGATGCCCAAAACGCTCGATCAAACCTATGATAGGATCCTCCAAGCCGTTCCAGAGATGCACAAAACTTTTGTCGAATCTGCGCTTCGGTGGCTGGCATTTTCCGAAAGACCTCTCTTATTGACTGAGCTCGGGGAAGCTGCCGTTATCGATCCTAGTTTCGGATCTTTTAATGCTGACGAAAGCCGATTTCTTGATCCTGGAAAAATATTGGAACTATGCGGTTCTCTGATCGTTTTAGGGAGCAAGGATTGCAAGCATATGCAGACTAACTTCTCCGGGACCGATGACTGGCTATTCCTCAAACTTCGTAATGAAGCTTCCCGCGCCATGCCGCCCATCGAAACACTAGCTAAATCGTATACAACCGTCAGCCTCAGCCACTACTCCGTTAAAGAGTACTTAACGTCCGAAAGACTCCAAAAGGGTCCACTCGCTGGTTATTTCATGACAGCAAACTTAACCCACCGGTTTTTGACCGAATGCTCCATCCTATACCTGCAAGGTTTAGGAAACGGTGAAATTCTCCCAGAACGAGTATTCAACCAATACCCATTACTCGAATACTGCGCCGCAAACTGGATGGGGCATTTTAAGAAAGGAGAAATCGATCCAGCTCTCATAGATATCCTACTAGAGTTCTTTGACACCTCGAACCCAGCAGCATATGTCAACTGGCTGAACTCGTATAATCCGGATTGGGATGTGCCTGGAAACCCCGAAGCACGATACTACTGGAGAGAGCAAATGAACCGGAACGCCGGCGACCTTATCAGTCCTCTATATTCGGCCGCACATCTCGGACACGTCAGCTTGGCAACAAAGTTAATTGACAATGGCGCAGAGCTTAACGGTCCCACAAAGGGATTCTTAGGATCTCCGTTGAGTGTAGCATCCTACTACGGCTTTGAAAAGCTAGTGGAAACGTTCCTCGAAAACGGGGCAGACCCTAATGGGAAAGGAGGGTACTTTGGAAGCATCCTACAAGCAGCGGCAGCCGGAGGGTCTCGAAAAGTTGTTGAAATACTCGTCAAAGCTGGAGCGGATACTAATAAAACTTGCGGAGCATGGAATACCGCTCTCATCGCTGCAGCCACATATGGGCACGATGAGGTGGTGTCATTTTTGCTCAAATCCCAGCCGGATATCACCGTGCAATCCTCTTCGCATGGTTCCGCACTCTACCAGGCAGCTTTGGCAGGAGACGTAAAAACGACCGTTCGACTTCTAGGCGCAGGTGCCGATATCAACGAGATGGGCCCACAAGGGACGCCTCTCTACGCCGCCGCCCTCAAGGGCTCTGTAGCACTAGTACAGACCCTCCTTAACCGGGGTGCAAACGTAAACAAAGGCGGCAACGGCGAATGGGAATACCCTCTAGTCGCCGCAACCAAAGGAGGGAACGTAAATCTCGTTCGAGTCCTCCTTCGAGCCGGTGCGGACGTAAATGCGCAACCACAGTCCCTGCGATCCAGAGGCGTTTCCGCATTAGAAGCCGCAATCGAAAGCGGGAACTTAGCCATGTTCCAAACGATACTTGACGCTGGAGGGGATCCAAACTTACAGGGCCGTCTGTACCCTAACGGACTTTATGCTGCTCTATGGACTGGAAAACTTGATATGGCCCGTATACTCCTCGAGCGAAAGGCTGAAATCGTAGACCGTACTTTCCTCGAAGCCATCAGCCGATGGAAGGAGGATCCCTGGTTCCTCAGAACCATTCTGGATAGGAACCCAAATGTGGACGCTCATCTAGGCGACAAAGGAAGCGCATTGCACATAGCTATAGATAGCGCTGATGAAGAAGCAGTCCGTCTCATCCTCGCCAAGGGCCCGTACATCGATGCTATATCAGATAGCGGGAGCGTTTTGGTGTGTGCTATCAGGGAGGGAATGATGGATATAGCCAATGAACTCATCGACAAAGGCGCCGACGTCCGCCGAGAACTGCCCCAGTACTATTCCCCGTTCTCATTAGCTGTGATCCAAGGTAGCGATCAGGCTGTTCCAGACTACGAGATAGCGGAAAGACTCCTGAAATTGGGCGTTAATGTTGACTGTGCTAGCAGGAGATCGTAAGTAATAGACTGTATTGGTACTTCGTCGCTACCATCCTAAAGACTAACGTGCATAGGATCGGATTCGCCATCGACGCGGGCAGTCCGTCCGCGATCCGATTTCTCGGGAAGCACGGAGCCGATTTGAACTCGATTATGGAGTACGATGGATGTACGCCATTGCAAAAAGCAGCTATGGAAGGGAATATGGAAGTAATAGAAGCACTGCTAGAATCTGGTGCAGACGTCGACGGCCCTTCAGGAGAGTATGGAACGGCACTTCACTATGCAACGCTTGCGTACATGGGTGCAGAGGCAATAGTCCGACGCCTTATCGCTGAGGGAGCGGTCGTCGACGACACCGGGCCTGATTGTGGGATTCTTTGCAGTGCTTACACGGATGATTTGCGCGGCCTCATTCCGGAGTTGATAGCGCTCGGAGCGGATGTCAATAAGGTCCGTCGAGGGTGGACACCCCTTGCCATGGCGGTTCAAAGGAAAGACACAGAGATCGAACAGCTGTTGCGAAGCCATGGTGCTCAGATGAAAAATACCGGTGCTGCAGCCATAAACCAGATAATCAGCGACGGGAACATCGAAGGCTTGGAAAAACTCCTTCTGGATGGCGTGGATCCGAATGTCAGCGAATTTTACAAAAGTCCCATCAATGTAAGTCACAAAGACTAGTCTCTTCGTCCGGTCCCCGTCCTCAAGTTGGAATATTGACAGAAGTGACAAGGCCGCCATTGAAGTGCGCAATAAAGAGATGGTAGAGCTTCTGATATCATACGGCGCCAGCCTTAACTACCTTCCAGAGACACACTACGACCCCCTCACAGCGGTGGCGGACCAAGATGACCAACCGATGGTAGAATATCTAATCCAAATGGGCGCAGACCCCAACGAAGGACGGCCAGAATCAACTTGGTCCCTCGCGAGCGCGGTATCGAATGGAAACCTTGACATTGTGGAGTTCCTGTTAGATAACGGAGCAGATATCATGAAATGCGACGGGTACGCAATGCAGTGCGCGGGTGAAAAGATGCTCCGCTATCTGTTGGGTAAAGTATCATCTGAGGATCGAGAAAAGGTATTAGATGCCGCCTTCCAGAGAGCTGCGCACTGGGCCAAATTGGACTTTTGCGAGGTACTTCTCGATATGGGTGCGAATGTCGACTTCATCGGCGGACGGCACGGGAGCCCCCTCCATGCCGTTGTTTCGAATATCCACGGGAATGACTCCAGTACATTCAACAACCAGAAGGCTATCTTCAAACTCCTATTAGACAAAGGAGCCAAACCGCGAGAAGTTGAGGGTTATCCATCTATATTAGTCTCCAGCCTGCAAGCTCTCAATCCCACATTTGCACTGGAGCTCTTAAAGGTGGGAGCGGATCCGAACGGTAAAGGAGACAACGAATATGATAGCCCACTCCAAGCAGCTGCCAGATACGACACCTCTCTGATCGAACCCCTTATAGAAGCTGGCGCCGATGTGAACGCGATCGGTGGCAAGTTCGGTACCGCACTCCATGTAGCTGCCTACGCCCATAACTGCGAGCGGATCGCGATACTCCTAAACCATGGAGCTAAGTTAAACCCCCTGTCTCCAAAATACGGTGGTGTCATCCAGGCAGCCGCGAAGCATTATACAGTTGAGAGAGGGAGCTGGTTAGCCGGCCAGAAAAGCGTTCGGGCAATGCAATTGTTGCATAGTCGTGGCGCATCGATCCATACCGCCGGCGGAAACAACGGAAATGCCCTTCAAATGGCGGCCAAAACGGACAATCTAGAGGGATTAAAGTGGCTCCTGGAGCACGGAGCTGATCCGAACAGTAAGGGGCGACGAGGGACAGCGGTTGAGGCTGCGATCACGAAGAAGAATTGGAGGATTGTGTCATATCTTGAGCAACGGTATGGTCGAACCACTATCAGCAACCCCGTTAGCTCTAGCTAGTATATCACAATGGCCGGCGAGTTAGAAGAAATATCCACACTTGGATGCTTAAAGTCAGATTAAGTCAGGAGAATATGCCAATCAGGCAGCACCTTATATTTGACAAAAAACACCCAATCTCCTGGACCGTGAGTGATAAAGAAAAGGTTCACGACCACGTGAATAGGTACGTCCCCGGCTATATACAGACCAAGTCAAATATACTCTGCTATGATGCGGCAAATAAATAATCCCAGCTAAATCCCTTACCTAAAATTACAATCATAAGTTGTTTTGCTTTTTGAAGTCATCCCAGGCCTCATTGAGCGTGCTAAATACCGCTGCTGCGAGCATCGTCTGTTCTACCGTAGCATCCTGCGAGATCTGTACCCGGAGAGTCAGTTTTGTGTTCTGTTTAGAGTAATCCTGATGAGGGGAAATACCTTGTCCGGGTGCACTTTAGCAATGCCTTTCATATATGCAATCTTGACTTTGTTCGGCATAACAAGCTCATGCATCCCCACTTTCTTCCAGCCACTGCCTTCCCACAGAACACTGTCAAGGCTAGCAATCAAAGCCCGGAGATTTGTTTCCTTGCCGCCCTTCCACGCTGACAGCCGAGCCTCGACTGAATCGTGAAGGGCCAACTTCTCCGCATCCGCCCGCTCTGCTGCCTCGTTGGCGTCCTGGAGACGTTTTACAGCCTGTGTAACTTGTGCGGCTACTGGCTTCGATGGAGGCCTCGCTGGAGGCTTCTTGGCAGGGGTAGTCCGAGGCTTCGGTGGAGCCTTCGGGGTAAGTGCCTTTTCACATCTAGCCTTTCCGGCACTAGCGGAGGCGCCACCGACTCCGTTCTCCAGAGCAAGACTCCAAACAGCACCTGCATCAGCCCAGCGTTCTAGATGCTCTAGTGCCTCAGCCTTCCTTGTTATGGCTTTACCCCATATCTCCTTAAGGTCTTTTGTTGTTCCATCTCCTAAATCAAAGGATTCACCGCTGCCTTTACTACCACCTATTCCGGTTATGACGGTTTCGCAATCCTCCAAAGCTGCCTTAGAATCTCCGAGTTTGATTTGTACAATCGCGCGATTCGTTAGGATCATGTAGTGCAGAGGATGGGATGGTGGGACGGGTGACAATGAGGAACTATAATGTGTTAGAGCCGCGGGGTAGTCTCCACGTTTGAAAGCCTCTGTGCCCGCGGTTCTCGAGTTGGTAGAGTTGGCGAGTGCAACTGAGGATAGCGGTGGAATCTGTCTGTTGACACGAGGTACTGGCGCTGGAGCTGGCTTGGGTTGGGGCTTATGTTGTGGCTTTGACTGGGAGAAGGGGTTGTTAGAGGCTGGTGGTGCTTGGGAAGCTACTACCGGCCGCGAAGACGACCCTCCGAATAACAGATCCCCTTCCGCGATCTGCGGTTTCGGAGGTGGAGCCGGAGCCGCTGGCTTTCGCCGTCGAGCAGGGCTAATATACACCTGCTCACTCTCTGTGGCTTCTCGAGTAAGCCTAGACCGCCTAGAATCGATTGGAGGAGCAGGCTTCTGCTCCGCGTCAAGACGCCTTTCTCTCTCCTCTCTCGCTTGCTGCCTCCGGCGCTGTTCTTCCGCGAACTCCTCCTCTTCCTTAGACACAGGCATACGCTCCCTGTGCGGGCGAGCAGGGGGTTTGCCTTTCCGCGGATCTCCCATATCGAGCATCATGCCTTCATCTGTCGTGCGTCCCTCCTGCCGTCTGGGAGCCCCACCTCTTTGTTGCTCCCTCTGAGCATCCCTCATCCACTTAGGTGTACCATCATTAGGGTTACCATCCTCCTGAAAATCATTAATGGCTTGCGTAACCTTTTTCTTGCTAGTCGCCCATAGGCTTCCCGCGGTTTTTAGTATGTTCCCACCAATCTCTTGTGCGAAAGCTGCCACATCCTGCATTTCACCTTGGCCTTGCCATGCCGGCTTTGCATTGCCGGTCTTCTCCCTCCCCTGCCGACGGTTAGACCCTGCGAATTCATCTTCATCCATCCGTCGATGGTTATGGCCTTGGTTCCTGGGTTTTGACTTTCCATGCGCCTCATTTAGCAAAAAGTCGATTGCACCGCGGACGTCGAGTCCAGTATCAGTCTGCGCCAGTGCCCGTTTTGCATCTTCTACCGAAAATCCCATATCCGCGAGCTCGGCGATTGCTGGATCACGAGGGTCTTTCCCGGGAGGGGGGGTTCGTGCGACGCTATGCAGCTGCTCGACATTCTCGGGTCGGCGTGAAGGGCGTGCGGGTTTCGGAGGAGGTGAGGGTGACTTTCGCCGGACCTCAGATACAGGCTTGCCAAGTAGTCCGAGAATATCGTCATCGTCATCGTTCGTAGTAGGTGCCTGGGGTCGCTGAGATGGTAGGTTACTGCCGAAGCTATCGAGGTTGAAGGGATCGTCATTGGAAGATAGGGTGGTGGAATTGCTAAGCTGACTATGGTAGGGTTGAGGACTAGGAGTGTATCTATTCGGCATTGGCGACGGTGTTTTCGCGGGTGGTGTACCAGAGGGAGGTGGGAAATGGCTGGCCCTATTGACCTTCGTTTCTGCCGAGAATCCAGCGAGGAGGTCGGCTTCTTCAGGGTCGATTCGCGCTGGAGTTGAAGTCCCAGACCGACCCTGGACTCCACCGCCCAAAGAGCCTAAGGAATCCAATCCGCTGAACTGCTGGTCCAGTCTCTGTTGCTTTAAATGATCCGCCCTGAGCTTGTCCTCGTGCAGCTTCTTCTGCTGCTCCAGCATGCTCATGTTCCCCGTATTGCCAGCTTTTTTGGCCCCAAAGCTGACCAGGGAAGAGAAGCTGTCCGTGCCATTCGTGACGCCGGCGACGGACGGTGAGGCTCGAGAAGCGTCATCTCGGAGGTTTCCACTCGCAAAGGGTTTCGTAGACGCCGGTCTGCTCGGAGTCGTAGATTGAGGTGTCAGGGCGGGCGACGAACGGAACGAGGTGTAGTTTCCGGGTGACAGTGATGGCGTGGCAGAGAACGGAGACTGCTTTGTGGCAGGGTTGGCGGACGAGGTCCAGTTAAGGCCGGCAAGGTCGTCCATTGTGACGGATCCCACTGTCGGAGGGACTGATTCAAGGTAGCGCCCGATACCGTTCTAGCGAGTGATGGAAGATGCTCCAGATCGGTTCCCCGACGATGTCGCGATGACCGGAAAGAGGGAATGGAGTGGACGAAGTTGAAGATGGAACGGTGGTTGCAAGAGCATTCCAGCCAGCTAAGCAGTTGTCGCCACAGCCGTTTGCCAACACACAGACGACCGACTGCCTTGAATCGTGGCAGGGTCTCGAGATGGCGCTGGGCGAGAAGACGGGAGAAGATGAGAGAAGAGAAGAGAAGAGAAGAGAAGACATAATAGGAAACGGTTTGTATCGTACTGTACATGTATGTAGGCGGTAAGTATTTTAAGGAACGACAAGGAATATTAAAACGTGAGGTGCAAGCGATGCACTGCAATGCTGTCCAGCGAAATCCTATCTAAACGCCCCGTATGCATGAACAATCAATGAAGGAACGAACCATCAACCATGGCCAGTCCGCCCCGCCGTGGCCGCCGACCGTCTGAAGCTCGGGCAGGCCGGCAGGAGCAGATGCCGCCGGTTGTGGGCAATAGTGATACATCTCCCGAGAACTCCATGGCCACCTCTATCATCATTTCCGTACCGCAGCCGGCGCCCGGTAGGAACGAACTAAACATTCTGATACGCTTTTAATCTCGCAGCCACGCCCGCTTCTTCTCCTCCTTTTTCAGTCTCGTCTTCTCCCTGAATGCCTTGACCTCCTTCTTCGTAAGCTTCTTTGCCTGTCGCTCTGCCTTCAAACTCCTCCCGTCGTGGCAATTGGCGGCGGCATCCACGTCGAAATAGATCTCCATCTGTCGCTTTGCTCTGCTCTCATCGGTGTATCGCTCGGCACCGGGCCCGTTTTGAAATTTGCCCGTGAACCGATTGAAAGCCGCATGGGCGACATACGGATCTATCGTTGGCGACGGAGTCCTCTCCGGCTGCTGAGCATACGATGCCGTCGGATCATAGTCTCCGTGAATGGCCGGATCATAGCCTGTGTAGGGTGTCTTCTCGGCTTCCTTGCCCGTTGCTGAGGCCGGTTCGGCTTCCACTGGGGGCACACGAGGGTTCGTCCATGTTGTTTCGCGAGTGTGATGGTTGTAGAAGTAGTACTGTCCGACATTGGGTTCCCATATAGCTTCCCACCCGTCCGATGGTGGTTCTTCCGGTGGAGGGCCAGGCGGCAGAGGAGGAAGTTCGCCTTCTTCCGCTTCTTCTGATTCTTCGTCCTGGTCCGACGCCGGATCCTTAGCAGATTCTCCCTGGATGGTTTCCCCGGATGATTTTTCGGTCGCTGGAGCAGAAGTATCCTGGATTCCCGGTTCGGCTTCGTTCGAATCTGTAGTATCAAGAGCGGACTCCGTAGTTTCATCACGCGGCTCCTTCGAGACCGGTGATTCAGGGCGTCGCCTCTTTCGTGACGGCTCGTCGACAGGCGGCGTCGGAGATCGAGTCCGAGCCAGTGGTTTGGAAGGAGATTTGGGCCCCTCGGAGCCATTCCGTTCGTCCTGTACCGGAAGAGATGCCGTAGTGCCTGTCGTCATGGCTGGTGTACCTGCGATGGAGAGAGCGATGAGTGTGAATCGATGGCGATGGGAAGAGATGCCGTGAGCCTGCCTGCTCAAAGCGTGGTTGGTTGCCGGAATCCGGTCACGTGACATTTAACTGTGGTTTGCGCTGCCCAAAAAATTTCCTGCCAAAAAATTATTAGAACATCCAAAGCTGCCACCGTCTTCAACCTCAACTTCAATCCACTCCAACCACCGACATAGTCCACCGACACTGCTAGAATAATCCTCTCGAACAATACTAGATACGAGATATAGCACTCCATCTACGGTCCAGCCGTCCCACCACCGACCAAAATGCATCTCATGTACACTCTCGATGCCAAAGGCAACCGCGTCTACACGCTGAAGAAGGTGGCCCACGGCGAAGTCACCAAGAGCGCCCATCCAGCACGGTTTTCGCCCGATGACAAGTATTCGAGGTATGTACGGGATGGAGGGCTTCGTTTTCTACCACTAGCTAATATTAGATGTATCAATATAGACACCGTGTGACACTGAAGAAGCGCTTCGGAATGCTCTTGACACAGCAAGGTACGCCGCCATGCACATCATCGTCAATATAGTGGATCACAGATCATATGTTCTGACATCTTATCGGCCAATTAGAAAACTGGAAAGCGATGTGAGGTCATCTTTGACGATAGGGCGTGGCGAAAAGTTCGGCATACAGAGGCTCGATTAGGTGTACGATACTGGCGGCAGGCTTCCCATCGGGAGCACTATTGCCTGGGCTCCTTGGGAACAGTGGATCCTTGTGGAAGCTAGACGGATTCTTTTTTTTGTCTTGGAAACTTATTCCAATTTACGATGGCACATAACGGCGTTCAGGGAGAAGATTATGTTCTTTCGATATACAATGCATTTTGTTTCCTTCATCCATTAATTTACAACAGGCACATAATACAGATGGCCTTTAAAACCAAAACTTTTATTTACTCGATCCCAAGGGTATCTATCATATGATCATGTCGTCGTTATATGTTATAGGCTCCGTCTTATAAAGGATGCAATTCCGATATGGATCTCTATTTTCCCCTTCTCTTCGAAACATTCACGTTCTTCCCTGCCCCGACCTTCGGATTTCCACCGTGTCCGAGTCGCTCACCGGTGAGAAGGCCCGGCAGATAATCAATGTCCATCAGATCCCTCTCCTTATATCTCTTGCTATCCTTTACCGCCTTTTCATACTCCTTTTGATCCTCAGACAGTACAATATTCTCACGGACACCCTTCATACTAGCTGTTCCATGCTGTGGCTTCGCCATGCTGAAAACATTCCCACGATTACTCCACTGCCAATTCTTCTTCAGGTGGACCCGGAATACTCCTCGAGAGTTGGTCGAGCAGGTAACCTTGGACAATGTGGGTTGGCCGCATGACGGGCAGAACTGCCGTGTCGTGTCCCTCGAAATCTTGAAGCATGCATGACAGCGAAGAACGTGCGATTTAACCGATGTGATCCTGCTCATAGTCGCTGGGGAGAAGAGGTGAATGTGGAGTTGTAAAAGGACATTTTGCATTGCGAAATCGGTGGTACAGCAAGCTGCCGTAATCTGGGTATCCGTTGCGGCAGGCTTCGAGATTGTACCATCGGATACAAGGTGAACGGCGAGATTTTCCGGAGTGATCCAGTCATCCTCAGATTCACTAGTAACCTCTGGTTGAATCTCCTCGATAACTTCGGGCGGAGGCTGCGATTCTATAGATAGGGCATCCAAAGATTGGGTGACCGACTGTGCTTCCAAAACTGTTTCCGCCGCGGCATCATCCTGAGGCTCGGTAGCAACAGCGACCTCCTCTGTTTCCTTTTGGGAGGGGGCACGAGCCGGCTGTTTTTTAATTTTCCGAGTGGTAGGTACCGTTGTCCATCCCTTCTCGTCGTCCTCGTGTACTTCTCCAGCCTGGCTCTCGGTCTGATTCTCGGTCTGTCCTTCGGCCTGGGTACCACTCTGCTGTGTCTTCCCTCTCCCATTTCTCTTTCTCCCCTTCTTCGCTCCTCCTTCGGTCTTTTTATCCTCTTCCTTCTTCTGGAACCGCTTCTCAAACTCTTCAGTGCCACCGGTCTTCTCACACTCAACTTCGTATGTTAAGGCCAGCACCTGCAAGTCTGTCGCACCGAGCACGCCGTAATCGCCCGTTCTCTTCGCAAACTGGGAAACATATCTTATACTCTCCGGCCTAGGAGACCGGTACTGTAAAAACGGTGCCCAGAGCGTATTGAAGCGGGACCTAGTAGCCGCATCTCGGATTTCAGAAACGACGGATGGCAGAGTAATGAGTGTCCCGGCCTTGGCGAGAAGGGATTGAGGAGAGCAAATATTCTTGATGATCGGACCGGTATCGAGAATCAAGGTGTCGATTTCATGCTTCGTAGCCTCCTCGTACGGTGATGTTTGGTTGGGAGTATCCGTGGTCATCTTGAACGTTCAAGGGAGAGCGTGGTTGGTCGAGAGCGATGAAGATGTCGACGCAGAAATTTTTGTGGTGGTAGACGATTTATAGCTTCGTTTGGCTGTGCTGCACCAACGCATTAACCACCACACTCATTCGTCCCTGCCAGCTGCCGACAGCAGGAAATGCATGGCTTCGAATCTACGCCACCACAATCTCTCCGATGGTAATTATTCTTCGCCAGGAAGAAAGTTGCCGAGTCAGGGTATTCCAGGGTTAGTTCAGGACCAGGATTGAAATAGAAGTGCTCATCTTGCACTTTTGTTCGGGTTACATAAGATTTAAAGGCGAGTACACCACCTTTTATTCGAGGCCAATCCGTTGCATTGCATTGTCCAAGAAATCGCCAGGCCTGATTAATATTCCACCCACTGGCAATTGAGTTCTAGGACCCCTCTTTCAAGCATCTCGTCGTCTTCATTGAAGCTGCAACTTGGCAAAGTTTAGAGAACTTTGATCTTATAATCTTATCAGGGTCGACTGTGACCGGTTCAGAAACCCACACAGGGCGACCCGTCCAGATGGACAGCGTCCTCCCCAAAAACAGGGCCCCGGGGAGCTACATATGTCCCGCTCCCGGTGAGGTCCGAAACGCGAGGGTGGCCCGAAAGCCCGGTGGGGCTCTTTGGGCACTATCTGGGCAAGGACACCAAAGAATCCCACAGTCCGTTCCATGGAACCTCCGGAATTTCGTCCTTATCCATCGAATAGGAGGCATCCCGATGCCTATGCTGAGTATGGGATAAAGCGCATGCTATCCTGGATCGGACACTCAGCAAACGCCCCCAATGGAGTAATTTGACAAGTTATTCTAGGCTGCATCCTGGCGTGGCTAGGAATTTTGAGGTCGGCCATCGACCTAGACGGTTCGGCCGTAAGAGACCCTTAGCGTCGAAGAGACCATGGGTCCGCGAATCGGGTCAGCAGTCCACCGTACGACCTGAACAACCGCCGTCGTTGATGCTAGCCATAACCCTCCGAGGTGCTTGTCGGATGGATGAAATGGTATATCTATTTCGAAATAGTCCAACGGCTGGGGATGCAGGTTCATGTCTGTCCAGACCCTTGCCAGTCTGCGTAGCCTGCGAAACTTCGCGTTTTTATGCACGAACGCCCTGGATTCAAACTCCGCGAGCCTTCGAATCCCGCGAAAAAAACGGCAGGACTTTAACCCTTAATACACAAGACCTAAGATAAACTAAGGTTCAGTGTGACGTGGATATTGTGGATAAACAATAATGGTTACCCCTCACTTTGTTTGGCTGGGAAGAAGGACCTACTGAAGTACTTAAGGTTGGGCTTCTCCCTCGGCGGGCGGCCAGGCCAGGACCACTGCAGTTCGCAGACGAGGCCAGCCAAACGCCAACCAACTTGCAACTTTCAGCCCCTGCTCTACTAGGCGTCAACCAGCACTCGCCTGTTTATATATGAAGCTCGGAGAAAGAAAGAAGAATAGCGGACCAGAAGCAGTTCCAACCATGGTCAAAGTGGTAAGACTCCAGTCTTTAAGATAGACTATTCAGAATCCATTACGCCCTGAACACGGCCATTGAACTGACCATGATTGCTAATGTTAGGATAGATGCGCGTGTCAGCATCATCAATGTCTTGTTAGAGCGGTCCAAAGGGCTTAATTCCCTCGCGTGTTTTATCCCAAAGACCAGATGAGGCTCTGCGAATTCTGGCCAGAGCCCGGTTCGACTTTCCACTCCTACCCTCAAAACCAGCACGGGTATCCGAATTCCTAGCCATGGAACATGATGTCAAGAATGTGGATCATGGGGTACCCGAAACCACGTCCCGTAACGGAACGGTTGATCCTATCTTGAAGGCGTTATCAGAGAGTTCCGCTTGAACGGTCTAACTACCCTGTCGGTTTTTCCTATGCCGAATATCTTCCACACCTTTAGTTACGACCACACCAACAAGCACTTCCGAGGTACAACATTCAGACACATATCAAACAAGGATATGCCTAAAACTTGCAGATGTTCTCGTTCTCAGGAAGAGAGAGGAAACTGTCGACGTGGAACCATTTCTGAGTATCGGGCCGAAGTGCCGGCCCATATGCGTGCGGAGAACAGCTATCAAAGTTGTCTTCCTGCAAGGAAGCATCATTTGCATCGGCGGGGTATGTAGCTGCACCCTAGCTAGCTTTTGAGTTTCTGGGGTGTACATACACTTTGCTGTACCCATGCTACAAATTGAAAGTACATTTCCCATTCGCACTTGTCCATGCAGCCATTCCTTTTGAGCGAGTTGGTACAGTCTCTCCTTGCCTCGACGCACGGGCTACTGCCCCTCACACCGTTCCCCCACTTGAGCCCACATCTTATCGATTACTTTTTGCTAATCTTTTGGGACCTCCCAGCTTTGGCGTCGGCGTACTGTGCGCTAGGATATGATCACATGTCGGTGCTCCTCGACAAATAAGAAGCAGACATGTCGACGTACGGGCATGAATATCATGGGCACTATACCAACTTCGGGAAGAACACTCTAGCCCGTATTCCGTGGAGTCGGTTGCCACCGGCCTTTTGCATGCCGTTCACAAGAACTTTAGGACCACGGAAGCGCTCCAACGGTACGGGATGACGATAATCCACGACGGATCCAATTATTCTGTTTTATGGTTCTTCTGAATGGTGTGGGACAACGGGCGGCTTGGTACTGGTTTGACGTCCGGGAGATTGGTTTTATTTATCTGCATGGCGCCGTCGGCAAGGTTGCACTTGGGTTCTCGCAACAGCTCCACCCTAACCCTTCGCCTGGTCGATTTCTCCAGCATGCTCGCTAGGTGGTGTCACAATGCAAAGGAATGTGGAGCTTCGCAAGCATGCTGAATTATTATGCAGCTTGAGAACTAGAGAGCCAATTGAATTTAGATGCGGCTCTGCTCCGGGTATTTGGGAGAAAGGAAGTCGTCAACGGCCGTCGGTTTGGACACTTGAGCAGACGAAGTTCTCAGATTCCTCAAGTCTATAAAGATAGGGGTGTCGAAACCATACAGCCTTACTTTTCGGATCATCTTCATCCTAGTCGTTCAAGCTCGCGGTTCCTCTTGTCTTCGATCACCTTCACGGACTACCACGGCTTTTAACTGGTTTCGAATCTCGCAATGGTACTGTCACCCTCTTTCTTTATGCACATACGGCGGCGAAAGGTTCGAAGTTACAACCTACTAACGAACTATCCGGCAGGACGATTACCTCGTCTCATGGAGACTAACGAACAGCTCCGGGGAAACCCTCAACCACCCACAATATGGCTATCCGCTAGGGCTTGACATGTGGTGGCGGGATTACCGCCTACGGCTCCTCACAAATGAGGAACTCCAGGAATTTCCCGACATGATGTTCGTCTCTTCCACGATCATGAAGATGGTATCGAGGTCTACACCAGATGGAGGAACTATCCTTAGATTCAAGGGCAAAAACTCTCCCATAGAAGACCATACACCTTGGTCCTATCTACAATGGTATCCGGATGCCCGCAGCGGCCCAGTAGCCCATCATATCCTGATGCGATTTGGTGAACAACCCCCTGATCGCGCACCGCCGGCTCGTCGACCAGGTGCAAACTGTCCGGTGCCCATCAGATATCTCCTCCATCGTACAGACCTACTCAGAGATCCGAATGATGACCCGGCCGCTCATCATCACGAACTTTGTTTCTTTGATGTTCCAGTCGGGATCTTCTGGGGATTGATAGGATTAAGAACCCTCGACCGCTGGTGGGTCGTGCCGAAGCTGGTGGAGGACCATGCTTGGTTCCAACCAGATGGACCTCCCGGGTTCGACCCTGCCCCGTATCGACCGGTAAATGGTATGTCCATTAGCTCTCTTCCGGTATCAATAGACACTAATGTAGTATTACTTCAGGCACACTTCCCCGCGGTGTCTACCTCAAGATCCGCATCGGAGTCTTCGCTCGCAGACCACGGCTTTGGCACTCATATTTTCGGTTTTCTCCGCGCGGTGAAATCATAATTGACGACCAAGCAGATATCTCGGATGACGATATCTCACTCAGAGATGGAAGCGATAGCGATGACCGTCCTGACCCTGGGTCAGGTGGTGTGAGCGAACCCATGGACTCCGTCCAGGGTAACGAGTTGGTAATGTACGATCCCCGGCCGTACGATGAACAGGAGATCCCACGAGACATCCCTCCTAAAGGTTCACGACTGCGGAAACATCATACTTTTCATGATGGCTATGGATCGCCGCAGCAGCTGGATGTGAGGATGATGTCACCTCCACCCCACGAAGGGTTCATTCCTGTCCCTCCGCGAAGGCGGACTACGCATGACCGCTCTAAGGGGTCGTCAATTATACCTTCGATTCCGGATGACCTCAGGTTAGAACAGCTGTATATCAGCGGGGAGGTGCTGGGACGGGACAGGCTGTTCTTAGACCAAACGGAGGAAGAGCAGAGAAACTTAATACGTCGTGGAACGGGGCTTGGTCTAGAACACAACCTAGCATCGTCAGTTGAAGAAGCACCGCCGCCGCAGCTGGAAACGCGAAAGCGCCAAAAGCACTACCGTCGTCAGCGTTATCCTAAACCCGAAGGTGAAGGCCGTTATTCTCCACCTGAGGACGAAGGTTATATGAGGGACATGAGCGATATTGACCGGTATCACGAGGACGAATACTCCTCTGATCACGATGAACATCAACCGTACCCTCCCAGCGACTTGCCGATTGTCCCTAGCGAGGACTTCGAAAATCTAGAAGACGAATACCGAGAGCGTGGTTCTTATCATCGAAGCACGCCACACGAGAGTGCTGAGCGTCGAGTTGTGCTGAGCCGCCATCGGGACGACATGGGCCATCGAGGGTCCCGTTATGCTCGCCGCGCAGATGAGGAAGAGAGTATCGACGAGAGTCCTCATGCGTACAATTATGTTCCTTCGATGCACAGATCAGAGGGCCCTGGAAGCGGCTTCTATGAACCTCGCGAAGCCGATAGTATTGGAACATATAGATACCAGGGTTCACCTGGGACTTTTGATCAGACGCGGTATATGGGTCAAGAGGACGACGACGACATGTCGACCTTGGGGGTTGAAGAGGATCAGACAAGGCGCCGCCCCCGTAAGAAAAAGGCGTATCACTGATTTTCTTGATGCATGATCATTTCCGCCTCCGAGCTCCTTCCCCGGCTAACAATATCCTTTCTCCGTCCTTGATTAAGTACCGTTATCCTTTCATCATTTTAACTATCCTTCCAAATTTCTATTCGTATTCTTTGCGAGTGATTGATATTTAATTTTATGATTTCAAGACATCTAACGAACACGATGATCTGAATTTTATATTGACAGCGATTTTACGACAGCAAACGGACGACTTCTTTGGGAGGCGTTCTGGATTGGTTTACCGCATATGCGCATTTCCAACTGATTTTGCAGTTGCAATTGATTCTGGCGAGCTCTTAGAATTTGATAAGACTCGTGGGTTGGTGGTCTCCTTATTATTCTGCTTATTGTTTTTACAGATATCCTTTCGGAAAATGAAAATATACTTATATACATGAACACGCCACGATCGTGACCGTATTCTTTCAATGCTTCTTCTTCTGCTTCTTCGATCCCTTAGCCGGCCTGCCCGCCAGCCTCTTGAATCTAGCCTCAGCCTTCCGTTCGAAGGAACTTGTTAACCGTCTCCATCTCATCTTGTTGCTCTTCGGTATCGAGACAGGGTTATCCTCAATGTACTTTCCAATACGCCAACTGGAGGGCTTGACGAAGTGGCTCCCCGGCCTCTTTTCCACAGTTGTAAAATCCAAGTTTTCCACCCCAGCCGCCTTTCTCTCAAGATGTCCGAGTTCCTCCGGCGACATCTTAACCTGAACCAAACCGAGCACTCTCGTTCTCGCAGCGTTTGGCGGTTTAGGCATCTTCTGATCTCTCTCCATCGCCACGCCGATGAACTTTCGTTTCGGTTGTTTGGGATCCAAGTAATGACGGACGAAGCCGGGACATAATGCGTAGAGTGTGTGATCGCGACCCATGCCGACGTTTTCGCCGGGAAACCACTGTGTACCTCGCTGACGGAATAATATCATGCCTTTACGGACTCGTTCGCCTGTGATTTTTAAGATAACGGAGTAAGCATATATACGCCATTGAATGAGGGTGACGGATCAATTAACGTACCTCCTGCCTTCTTAGCACCCAGTCTTCGGCCGGCAGAGTCACCGGGACCGTTCGCGGCACCGGAGGACTTGTGGGTGGCATATCGGATGAATGTGAGGATGGGCGACTGGTATCTTGTGCAGGTGGGATTGAGGATTGAGGATGAGGTGTGAGGGGTTAGGGAGAAGCGGAGGGATGATATCGACCGCGCCACAACGGGTGTGACGGGCGAGGGCGGCATTGTGGTGAACTATTTCGAAGGAAAGTATTTGTCGTCGTCGTCGTCGTCGTCGTCGTCGTCGACTTTTCTCGTCTTCGTCGAGCAGAAGTTCTGGCGAAAGTTTTGGTGTTGCACAGGCTTTGGCGCCGAGGGACAGAATGTACGCGTGGCAGTAAGCGTATTTTGCAGCACCAACGACCGCGAGTCTTCGAGATAGCTGGCCTCAAGCTTCGCCATTATATCATCCTGTCGACTGCTTCATCACCCGTTATTTGCGGCCCAGACCATTACAGACACCCTGTTCGCGACGGAATACACATCTATACATCTCGGCTCTACGCACACGGACGAATTCGGTTCAATTGCACAGAAGTATAAAGCTAAAGGACTTAACCATGGCCCGCTCGCCGGTTCTCTCGATACTGCTGCTTCTTATAGCACCCCTCCTCGTCGCCGCCCAATTCGGTGGCGGTTTCTTCGAGCATCTATTCCAAGGCGGTGGCGGTCATGATGGACACCATCACCAGCAGAGACACCAGGATGTAGGGTCCGATAGTTCATGGTACCAGCAGGTGTATGCCCAAGGTATATCGCATTCGAAGTACATAGTATTCTTACACGGGCTATGTCTAACGATTGCTTTTCTATCATAGCTCACTGCAGCAAGTATCTCTGCCCGGGAACTCTCTCGTGCGTCGATAAGGCGACCCATTGTCCCTGCGCATTCCCAAATCACGAAGTCAAATTCGAGCTCTCGGACGGCTCTGCCATCTGTGTCAGCAAGACCGGGAAGCCGAACAGCGTCGCGAAAAAGATCGAACTGGCTCGCAAGGGATTGTTGTAAATACGGTCGTCCGGTGGGAGAATGTTAGTAGGAAGGTGGCATCTTTGGCTTCACGATATTTATATTCCCGCATATAGACGACGGACCCGAACGGAGTGAAGGCTGGTCCTATGAAGGCATTTGGATTGCATGAGCGTATATACTTGGCGTATGTAAGATACCGACACGGCGATAGTAGAACGAATATAATGTCCCTAGCTCGCAAACTGGTCTGATTCCCTTCCGATGCCCTGCAGTGCCGTAGAAGGTTAGTGCGATTGTAATCCAAGCGCTGTCAATGGCGGCTCGCCAAAATTTTCTTTCCTTCGACCCACACACAACTGCACATTCCACCGCTTTCACTCCCACTCCACCACAACCACCAGCCGGTCTGCGGGAAGACGGAGACATCCTTCATCGCCGTAGACATCCCGCCGTTCGCGAAGAAGCATCCGCCCGTATTCCCGGGCATAGCATTGCCATATTGTCCCACCGAGGCCCTTTCGGTGTGACTGCAGTCACAATGGTCTGCTTATAGGTATGTCCCACCACCACCATCCGCTGTGATTCATTCCGCCAAAAGTTACTTCCTGAACATCACCTTCTCCGAATTCTTCCTTTGCTATGATGACAGTCTTTTTCTCAATGCCTAGATGATTGACGCGAGTTTCTCCGTCATGTACCATGCTGGCTTGACTACATCTTTTACAAGATAGACTACAACGGTATCTGATTGCGAGGACACTTCTCTACATTCCTAACACTTGGAAGCATATTTACATGTATCATGATGAGAATGCCCGACTGACCCATTGTAAAGCTCTTCTAGGACCTTGGGATCTTAATCCGATACTTTCCAATACACCGTTATGGCCGATGCATCCGCCGACGGTGCGGTGTCCGCTGCATCTCCGCCGACTAAACCACCACAACCCTCACATTCGGCGAAACCAAAGCGGCCCAATTATAATCTCATACATGCCGACCCTCTCCCGGTCGTCTTATACCACTCTCCACCGCTGATACCTCATAATCCTCTATCGATATTGCATCACCTCTACCTCTATCTCTTCCCACCGGTCCAGTCGCACAGCGTCATCTACAAAGGCGTATTCTCCCCGATCACAATGTCCGTCGAAGTGAGAGATCCTGCAGCGGTGTTGGATCTGTGGAATAGAGGGTTCTGGGGTAAGGGTAGCCTGAGCAGGAGTGAACCTACATGGCTAAACCGGGAGATGCGACGGTTGGGCGATACGCAGGTTGGCGAGACGTCTGAGGAAATCACTCGGCGGAGACGAGACCAGCGGAAGGAGATGAAGAAGGAGAGGGCCAGGAAGGAGAAGGAGGAATTGCAGAAGATTAAGGAGGCGGAAGCGAAGGGTAAAGAAGCGGATGAATCCGTCACGAATGGGAAACCTATCATTGCGGATTCGAAGGTTGTCGTAGGGCTCGAAGCGGAGATCAACGGGCTAGATGAGGCTGCTGCCGAATCTACGCAACCGAGCATATCTTCAGGAGAACTGGGGCTGCCTACGCCCCCGCCATCGTCTGATGAGCTTAACACCTCCGATGCTGAATCGAAAACTGGGACGGTCACTGTTGGCTCTGAAACGTTGCTCGTATCGATCCCAGCTGCCTCCCAGTCTCCCCCTGCTCAACCTGCCAAAGTCGTCCGCTTCGATTCCAACACCTCCACGAAGGAAATCCCGGTTGAAAAGAAGACGGTTGTCGTTCAGAACCAGGAACACCTTCAATTAACGCTCGCGGAAGCCTTCTTCCTCGTGTACGCCCTAGGCGTACTCTCCATAACGAAAGGAGATTCTACGGAACCACTAGCCCTCCCGGAGATCTTCAAACTGTTTCTTCGCTATGCAACGTTCCCACCTCTTCCCGGGTCCTCCGCCTCTCTGGTGAACCTCAACCCTGACAACTCGTTCCTGATCAATTATGTGGTCTACCACCATTTCCGATCGTTGGGATGGGTGGTCAAATCCGGAGTAAAATTCTCCGTCGATTACCTTCTCTACAAACGCGGGCCCGTGTTCTCACACGCCGAGTTTGCAATCCTAATAATACCCAGTTATAGTCGCTGGGAAGGGAGGGAGGAAAACGTGGGCAAGGAGTGGTACTGGCTGCACAGTATCACTCGGGTCAACAGCCAGGTCAAGAAAACCGTTGTTCTGGCATACGTCGATGTTCCGACGCCTGATGAAGTGAAGGGGTGGGATAGCCAGTCTGATGGGTTGAAAAACATTCTCGGGAAATATAAAATCAAGGAGGTAGCTCTTAGAAGATGGATTCCCGGGAGAAATAGAGAGTGATGTCCTTTTTAACAATGCCACCGCTTCTCTGTTCCATTACTTTGCTAGCGCTGTTGATTGGAGTGATATTTGGCGTACGGGTGTCGCTTTGGGATTTGGCCGAAAAGACGGAACGCCTCTCTTGATACCTTCTGGGTTTTGTATATAGCTTTGCGCTTCAAAAGTAATGAATACAATGCGCATGTCCTGTCTTTCCGATACAACTATGTCCCCGCTCTTTGAGCCGCTGCGGCTCTGGGAAATTAGTGTGAAGGCGTTGGGCTGAGTGGGTCTGGGCTCTCATGGCCTCGAGGCTCAACTCTCAAACGGGATCTGATGCACTCTCCATCCCATCTTATCATTCGTGAATCGCAATCGATTTCAATTGCGACCCCTTTTCAACATCGCGATATTCATCGACAGCTAGCTATCGGGTGGATCAGTCCGCATCAGCATATCTTCAAAAGAATCCTCTCGAAGTTTCCATAACCGTGCGCATTCACAGGCTCTCTCGAGAGACCAAAGCCTCATGTGTATATGTGCATCGCATCTTCTGATGGTCGTGGCCCTCCATAACAACTCCTCGACTAGACCGAAAGCAGGGTAGTTGGACCTCCCAAAAAATGCAACAAGGCTGGAACACACGCGACCACAACTCCGAGCTCGATTTCTGGGGTCTCTTCGAAAGCGAAAGTCAAGGGAAACCCACCCCTCTCGCTCGTCTCGCCACAGTTCATTACCAAACCCACCGGCGCCCTCTCCGTGTAGCCTTAGACCAAGACTCATGGGATTACGGCATAACCCGCCGCAAGGAGCGAGAAATCCAACAATCCCAGCGAACCGCGTTCAGGAAGAGAAAACGCCAGGAGCGGAATCAGATATGGCGGAGAAAATACAACCCGTACGAAAAGCTACGGCTGTTTCATCGGGAAATCAACGTTTTGGTCCGGTTGATGAGTTACATCGCTCTCGGTATCGAGTTTTACGTCATCGTTCCTTCGCCTTTGTCCCGTGAGGATGTCGGGGAGACGGGTGATAGGTACAAACATGCGAATGGGAAGATACATATGTGGTTTCGGATTCTGGGGGACCTAGGGATTAGGTTTCATGCTGCCACGAATCCCGTTGTCGAGTGTGCACATATGCAGGCTACGGGTGTGGTAGATGCTATTTGGACGAATAATCCGGATATAATGGTCTACTCTGGACCTGAGGCCGTGATATTTAGGGACCATGTGGAAACAGAAAAGGGGCCTAGTTTACAGGATGTGAAGGTTTATACGATGAAAGAATTGAGAAGGGGACTGAGCTGGCCAGAGATTGTCTTTATCCACACTCTCATTCGGAGTGGATATAGTGTATCCGAAGTTGTGGGGATTGATAATATGGAGAACTACGTGAGAGATCTTGCTATTGATCGAGGTAAGATATGCCTGCCAACTGTAAACCTCCCATTATCATATAAAACCATCTTACAAACGTTTCCTACGCATAAATAGCAATGAGTCTCTGCGAATGCGACAGCCAATTCGATCTCGACCAGTGGTTTCAACACGACATGGCACCATATTCCACTTCGAACGGACCAAACTACAGAATTCTCCAAGACTGTCTAACTTACTCCGCCACAGACAACTTTTACAGCCGAGAACCAACGGTATTAAGACAGAAGAGACAGATCAGAATGCAGGAGATAAAAGACTCAACCAACGACTCCATGGCATTCTACAACGTAAACATGGTAGACCGAACCCGCAGGTTATGGGAGTACGCCCACGATACGTTTTCCTTGAACGGAATTCAATTCCTGGAGCTTATGGCGGGAGTTCTACTAGCGAGAAGGTTTAGCGGCAGCGGAGGTTCGAGTTCTGATATTAGACATATGATGACTAGTGTGAGCCCTTGGATGATTCAGGTCTTTGTGAGGACGGAAGACCTGCCGGCGCTGTGGAACCTTAGGCTCAAAATGAACGAGAATCTTTCGGGAAGGATTTTGAGGCCTCGGGTGCTGAAGGTTCTTGCTATGGAGGGTCAGAATAAGGTTCCGCTGCACGGGAGGCCGCAAACCGCGTAGAAAGTACTCTAACTACAAAAGAGTACCCGGGTGGGAGTATATCGTCAGGAGTTTGGTGGCGAGATTATTGCATTCATTGATTGGCGTTAGCATTTTGGCAACACGACTTACATGTTGGATTTGGGGAGTCGACTAGCTTGGGAGTTCTGGTATCCATTGGAGCGACTGTATTCTTTGGATTTGGGATTATCGTGTTTTAATACGAGGGTTGAGAGCTCGAGAGATGGATTCTTCTCATAGCGCCCTGACTAATTGGAGCCCGTTTTCTTTCCTCTTTTTTTTTCGTTTATTTCCTTCAAGAATACCTCATCTGGGTTCATATGACCATAAGCTGATACTGTCACAGACAGCAAACCCAAAATAACTGCACCGGGCCAGAACCCCATGGTGTAACACGGTGGTTAAGCTAAATTTATAAAACCAAGATCCGAATTCACACTATGTATCATGGTAAGCCTAACTAGCTGGACGGACAGATTTGAACCAATAAGGCCTGGGCCTGATCTGTAGCATACGGCCGGAAGAATCAACTTCCTGGCCTCGTACGACGCCAACAAACCAACAAAGTTAATCGCGAGTTCTGCTCCATTGATCAAGCTTTCGAATTTCTCAAGTGGGGGATCATGTTACCTCCAGCTCAGCTGTGACGCTCTTAAGACGGAATTATAACGCTTTTCGGAATCCCGTGTATCGGTATCGTTCTTTCCCACGCTAGGTCGAGGACGTCCCATCTGCGTTTCCCTTACATTTTACTCCCATATGCATATATACCATGAATATAATTCGAAGTTTGAACATGCGCTTGTATGTTTCAACTGTCTAGTCGAAAAGTAATTTTGACCGGTAACTATAGGCTTGTGCTTAGTTACTTAATACAAATGACTTTAAAAATTTAGTATAAGTGCTAGAAACCAGATTGACCGCGTGATAGGAGTTTGGCCACTTTCGACGACTGATTTTATTATATCACCTTCTCGTCGAAATCACACCCAAATATGCTTTTGAAATTTATGACATGATACCGTAGCATGCTGGCAATTAAATCCAGACGATCACCACTATCACTTGGGGGCACATGCACGCCCCCCGCACACTATAGACCCAAACTCCACCCATTCTCAAGATTGATTCCGATAGAAACTCCTGCTGCTTTAGGTCACACCAATCAGCTTACCCACCTACATCGAGAATACTCAGCTATAACAGGTTTGACCCCAACTCGGATATCCCGAAACATTATCGGTTTTTGGATGTTCCCGTTCCCCGGATTCTAATCTGGAATTGATTTCGCCAATCTCAAACAATTTATGCACGGTCAAACTTTTAGTCAAGCTTTTAGAGACTGTTGTGTCACAGCTCCGGACCCGAGATGCATATGAGGACTATACGTATATACATAAGTGACCAATGGGCGCTGAAGGAAATCTAAGGTCGCAAAAGTAACCAGCGGTCCATCCGAAGATATTGACACCGTTGTATACTCGCCACGACTACTTTGGATGTTTTCGGAACTTCTGCCTGGATTAAAGTGGCAAAGGGTTAAATTCCCCAGCAATTGCAAGATGCTTCGTCTCTGTAAATTCCTATATTACTCGTATCTATATATTCGACTGTAGTGAAGTTGCTATGAGCAACAGTTTACAGCAGATTCTATTACTCTCGTATCGTTGACAACAGATATCGATATCGATAGCCACACCAAAGCGTTCTAACGCAAGGAACGCAGCACTCCGGTACCTAGGCTAGCGACTACCCGCTATTCACCGAGATGAAGCCTTCGTATCTTCTACTTTTAGGGATAGCCATTCCCGCATTAGCAACTCCAACTCCGCCAAATCACGTCCTGCATGAGAAACGAGCTACTGTGAATCATGCGTGGTTTAAGAGAAGTCCAGCGCAACATTCGTCCCTCCTGCCAATGCGTATCGGGTTAAAACAAAGAAACCTCGACCACGGACATGATTTACTCATGGAGCTGTAAGAATCTCTTGACTTATCGATATATACAATTTATCATGACCTTAAAATTTTAGATTTTGGTTTACCAAAAATTACTGACTCTCTCATTTAATAATGAAAAGCTCGACCCCCGGGTCTTCTAAATACGGGAACCACCTCTCAGAGGCTGAAGTCATCCAAATGTTCGCACCGGCCGAGGAAAGTGAACGAATCGTTATGGAGTGGCTCCATAATTCCGGATTTCATCCGGATCGCATATCCATTTCGAGAAACCGACAGTGGATCCAATTTGACGCTCGGGTATCAGAAGCTGAGACCCTTCTGCGTACCAGCTATCATATCTATGAGCACGGGAGTACTGGGCGTTTGAATGTTGCTTGTGATGAGTATATCTATCCCATAATAGAATTTCGATCTATGAAGTGACTATTGCTAACGGATACCACCAACATCCAGATATCATGTACCACAACATGTCCAAGAGCATATCGACTACATCACACCAGGCATCAAATTATTCCCGCCCTCTGGGCCTCTATCTCCGGAAAGACAAGAACTAAAGAAAAGGGAGTTACGATTAAAATCAAAACGAGCAAAAACATATCAGCACTCTCCGGATCAGAAGATCCAAAAACGGCAGCAACCCCCTCCAGGGTTTGGCTTAGACCCTATTCTAAGCATTTTAGACTCACTATTCCTCGCCGTATTCCAGGGACTCGCCGCGGTCTTCCCCTGCAGCTCTGTCAATTCTGTAGCCATAAGCCCCAAGTGCGTTAGAGAGCTATACAATATCACGCAGCTGCCAATAAATTCCCAAGTTAGCCCTGGCAACAAAATGGGCATCTTCCAAGGACTAGGACAATTGTACTCTAGATCCGATGTGGCGACTTTCAATAGGCTGCTTACAAGGATCCCGAGTGGTAGGGGAAACCCGGAACTCCGAAGCATCGATGGGGGTAGAGGTCCAGTGGAGAATATTTTGACCGACGAGGTTGGAGACGAATCCAATCTCGATATCCAAGCTTCGCATCATATTATTTACCCTCAAGGTCAAGCGCTATTCTCTACTGATGACGAGCCTACACAGAATAACTACAACTACACGGGGTTTCTGAATAATTACCTTGACGGTATAGACGGATCATATTGTAGTTTCAGTGCATTCGGCATCACTGGAAACTCCAACAACACTGATCCTCCAATTGATCCTCCCTATCCTAATCCAAGGAACGCTGGAAAACCGGGAGCTTATCCTGGTCCCTTGGACTGTGGAACTCAAAACCCCGCTTATGTTACTTCCATATCGTATGGTGGACCAGAGAATACACTAGGGCTACCCGCTAACTATCAATTGAGGTATGCATGACCTACTATACTGAGTACGTGATATCTATATAGTATTGGGAGCTAATGGTACAATCAATCAGACAATGCGCCGAGTTTATGAAACTAGCTCTCCAAGGATACACCCACGTCGTGGCATCCGGAGATTCTGGCGTCGCAGCTGGTGGCGAGGATCAAGATAATCCAAATGGTTGCCTTCGGCCTGCAGGCCAAACCTCTGGCCCAGGGACGATTTTCAATCCTGATTTCCCATCGAGTACGTATGCCCTTTAATACAACAACATAAAAGGACCTCATGAAAGCTGACCTAGAGCATAGATTGTCCCTATATCCTCGCAGTTGGAAGTACGGAATATGTTTCTAGTGGTAACCGTACTGAGCGGGCGACCACGGCTTTTGGGTCCGGCGGCGGCTTTTCAAACGTCCATTCTCAACCCACGTATCAAAGTGCTGCTGTGGCGAACTACTTGTCATCAACGACATTGCCGTTCACTAGTTACGACTTAACAGATCCGAATCAAAGTATTGGAAGCGGCGGAGGACTCTTCAACCGCGCTGGAAGAGCATACCCAGATGTAGCTGCAGTGAGTAATTACTCGTGTGGGATCATAGGATGCTAGTGAATTTTCTGAACTTACAATGCTAACATCTTCACGCGGGTAGCTTGGATACAATCTTCTGATCATTGTGAGTATATTTAGGGAGGTGTGGTATCGAAACATAAGATTCGCATTCTAAAAGAGCCTTAAATAGACTAGAGGTCTCCCCGCCTTGGTCGGCGGCACGTCAGCGTCAGCTCCGATATGGGGAGCCATGTTAACCCGGGTGAATGAGGAGCGACTGAAGCGGAACATGTCTACCGTCGGATTTGTTCAGCCGGCATTGGTGAGTTTAAATGTCTATCTACGGTCTACTTCTTTTCCAACGAACGGTAACACTAATATAATATGAAACGTTCTATAGTACCAAAACGCTGCGAAGTTCACGTGAGTTTTTCAGTCCAATATTTATAAATTTACCCTATTGAATAGACGCTTCAGCATATTATAACTAACACGGATACTGCCCAGTGACATCACAGTAGGGAATAATCCTGGAGGGTGTAGCTCCACTGGTTTCCCAACGGCTTCTGGTAAGTTCTCAATTAGACGACCATGCATTTGTGTGATATTATATTATAAAGCATGTATCCTAGATCTATAAAGCTAACTTCACGACGTAGGATGGGATCCTGTGACGGGGTTGGGGTCTATTACTCTTCCCAAACTATTCGAGATATTTGGAGTCGCTTAATGTTGGTTTTTGAAATATTTGAAGTTGTCTGTGAATTATCATTGAAGAATGAAAGACCGTAGTATGGCAGCAGCCTGGTTCACGAGACAAGAAAGAAGCTTGAGTTTCATACCAAATTAGCTTATATTATCCTCACTTCGTCTCAACAAAGCCGTCAGCCCGGCACCGTAAACATGTCCAAATGCTTAACAGTGAATCTTTCCACAGAAAGACAGACAGCAATGTGTATAAGCTCCTCATCGCACCACCAATGCCCGAGAACATACGTCGCCCACATAGCCTTCCCAAAACCCACGCCCTTAAGAATATCCCGTAACCTCATCCCAGACTGCGGAAGAATCAGAGTATCAAGGGTCCCATGTCCCAGAAACACCGGAGTCCTAAGCATCTCCGTTATACCTCCCCGCGTGACTTTCCCATTACTCCCAATGGTCGTCTCGATATGCTTCACAACCGCCATGGCATCACCACCCTCCTCCTTGAGTATATTCTCGATCTGTGTACTAAAGGGCATCCACCCACTCATCCCCACAAACATCCCCAGCCTTCCCTGATACCTCAACGTTGTAACCGCTCCCGCCGCACAACCTTGGCTGATCCCCATGATTACGATCTTCTCAGGCGGAATACCGCCCTCCACTTCCTCCCGTATCAATCGGAGGACATAATCCGTACTCTCCCTAATCCCCTCGATAGACGCCTCCCCATCTATATTCGGAACATCTCTGGTAGGATAATCGAACCACTGATTCCACTTAACATCATCTTCAGCCATTTCAATCTTCCGCTTCAGTGCCGTTGGGAACACGAATTTTGTGTGCGGGAGAAGGTCGCGAAAGGTAATTGTTGAGTTTGCCATTGAGGCTGGCGAGTTATCCGTTCTGATCGGGTTGGAGAGAAGAGCTGAGGCAACATTAGCGCCGGTATCGCCACGGCCGTGTAGGAATATAATCGTTGATTCATGGGGCGGGGTAAGGGGTTCGAAGATATGACACGGATCGTGTTCTGTCATTGTGTCTTTGGTTCGTGCCCACGACAAAAAACGCGAGATCATGTAGTATTGAAATGGTCTGGATTAATTGGTTTTGGCGCATATATACCAGAGGGCGTGGGGAATATTCCAGATAGAGTTTTGGGAGCCCCTGGACAATTGACCATGCCATGGTTGGGATCGAGACTTGGAACTGGATCCTTCCGAGATATGCAGACGCATCATGCACATGCACGGCACAGCATGTTCTCAACACCAAACCTCTTAAAACTCTGTTGCATATTCTCGCCCAGTGAATATTAGCTATATCAAGTCCAAGAAATATATGGATATGGGTATATTTTGCCCTTAAGTCCCATTCATGATATGCTCTATATTGTCCTAGACATTTTAGTGATCATACACCCAAATCCAATCTAGACCCACAAACGCCTGAGCCAACTATCGTACATGTCCTATCGCTCAAAGGCAACTACTCAGATGAGTAACTAGTACTTACAGACAACGTTACTTAGGCATCTGCCTCTTCTGTCGTCTTGTTCGACTCCGCTGCCAACTTGGCGGCTTTTTCTTGTGCCTTCCGGAGCTTCTTTTCTTGATTCTTGCTTAGCTTGCCATCAGCCGATGGCTTTGGGGCCTTGCCTCCGCTTGCGTAGTCCTTGCCGGTCCTCGGGTTAACCTGGGGAGCAGGCCGTGGTGGCAGAGTATATTTTGCTTTCGCGGCTGTTTCGTCCTCTTCAGTCCAGGGCAGCGGGAGAACCGCGAAGACTAGATACGAAGTGTGGGTTTTCAACTCAGGTTCCGTTCGTACCAGAACGCGACCTTGGTTGAATAGATGCAGCCTCCCATTTCCGTTTTCTTCTTCCACTACCTCAGGGACCTCCTCTGCCTCCTCATCGTCATTTGCATCCATATCTACATCGCTGTCGTCGTCCTGAACCTCTTCGTTGCCATCTTCATCCAGCTTCCTCCGCTTTGCTAACTTCTCCCTCTGCCTTGCTTGTTTTGCCTTGCGGTGCCATAGCTGTTTCTTCAGCCTGCCGACTGAGTCCTCGACGCTGACCTCTTTAACTTCATCATCGCCCTGCGATCGAGACTTGGCTCCAATTTCCCGTCCGTTGGGGCCCATTCTCCTAACCTCCAGTCGCTTATGTGCCACTTCCACGAGATCTTCCTCCACCCACCCCTGCTCTCTTAGAACCGCAATGGTTCGAAGAGCTTGTTCTAGGCAAGGACTGAAACAACATATCCTCACAGCCTTCGTTTGTGAAAGACTGCCGTTCTTCCGGGTAAGATGCGGTATCGCCAACCAAGGTGCTGGCAAATCTAGAAATACAGCGGTGGCATATGTATTCCCTCCGATATCCAGCTCGAGGTCCGGAAGAGAGAATCCAGACGCGCAAACATCTCGGTTTGTAACGGTGACTATTTGGTGGAGGCCGTGTTGACGGAGTTCGTGGCGTAAGATGGACGCCCGGTCAGCATGGAACTCGAAGGAAAGCACACGGCCCTGCGAGTCCGTCAGAGTGTTCGAAAGTGCAGCTTCTGACGCATCGGTTTTGCCGTCTTCCTGCCCTACTACTGTACTCTGACGTGCAGGGTGTTCGTGGACACCGTTGTAAACTGCCCTAGCCGATGCGTGTGTGAAGCTTCCACTACCAGCACCGGCCTCTATTATACGACTACCCGGCCGCACCCGTAGCCTGTGAAGTATATAAGACGAATCAGGTGTATAAACAACCTGGGTCCGGTGGGGTAGACTCAATGTCCACAGCTCGGGCGTTGGTCGGAGGATATGAATGAACCCAGCTCCAGATGCACTCCGTACTTGGCTCCCAGCAGGAACTAGAAGGGACGAATGAGGGAACGAGCCGAAACGGGTATTGAGAGATGTGCTGCCTGAGCCGGACGGTTGTTTTCGCTTTAGATTTGCAACTGGCTCGGGGGTGGATGTCGACGACGGGGATGTGGCCGGCTGGACGAGAACTGACTGCAGAACATCGCGAGTGAGATGAGCAATAGCCCGAGAGTTCGGAACAATGGACAGCGAAGAGGCCGGGCCGGGGAGAAACGAGCTGTCTGCGAACGTGACGGTGGTCCCTGTCGATGAGGTCGACGAGGATGACGCCAGTTGGGAGCCGGACTGCGGAACAACCGCAGCCATAGCAAGGAATGAAAATTAGATCGTCGTGATCGCAAGTAGCCGGCAAATCTCGCTGGGTTAATTTTATCCCGATCGAGAGGTCGGGGCGGCGGCAATCGTCGGCGGCGCGGGCGGTGAGTCTTCGACGATGGTGTTTTGAGCAAGTTTGAAATTTTCGTAGGCGAAGACGCAATGGAAAGTAAGAGTCAACACCAAGCTGTCTTCTTCGCAACGTGTATAAAACCGACGGCTGAATGTCCAGCTCCTTCCTCTTCCTCCTCCCATCGACGCTCTTCTCCGGCCTCCCTACCGCCGTCTACGCTGCAATTGGTACTGGCAGGGTCTCTTCCTCTCGAATCGCTCTCTCTGGCACCCGCTGCCTTTCGCGTCGGGCCCCACTATACCGACCGCCACTTCCCCGCAAAATGTCTACCACTATCTCCGGCAAGCAGAAGGTCGAGCAGCCACCATGGCGAGCTCCCGCTGCGAATTCCATGCGCATAGCCTCTCCCGAAGCAGAGCTGAAGATATATAATTCCCTTACCCGGACGAAGACTCCATTTTACCCAATTGATGGTGTTGGAAAGAAGGTTACTTGGTACTGCTGCGGCCCAACAGTTTACGATGCCGGTCATCTGGGTCATGCCAGGAACTATGTTACCACCGATGTTCTGCGAAGAGTACTGGAAGGTTACTTTGGGTACGATGTCCAGTTCGTGCAGAACGTAACGGATATCGATGATAAGGTTGGTTGGATTTATATTAGCTTGCTTGTCTTGTCTGGGGTAGTATTGACGATGGAGGCTATATAGATTATCCTGAGAGCTCGCCAGTCGCATCTCTTCGGCCTCTACCAGAAGGAACATCCTTCTGTTGAACCAGAGGTCCTTGAAGAAGTCACAAAGGCCTGGCAGAAGTACCTACTTAAGAACTTCCCAGAGTCCGAGGCCACCCCAGACACCTTTGTCCCTTGGGCGTCTACAACATACCCCAAATTGATCGCCCCAGATGGCACTATAATCTCGAATGACAGCTTAGAGGAGCTTTCCGGGGATGACCTGGAGAAGGAAGCTAAAGTCAAGATGCATCTTAAGACTCTCTTTACGGCTTCAGTATCTCTCACATCCCCAGCGTCGACTCCAGACCTTTTCTACGCTGCAGTCAGGGATATTCTAGCACCCTATCTCGATTCACTGCACGGCGCATCAGTCACCGATCCCAAAATCTTCCGTGAAACGGCTGCCTACTGGGAACGCCATTTCAACGAGGACATGGCTAAGCTGAACGTTCTCCCGCCCACGGTCACCACCCGTGTGTCCGAGTTCGTCCCCGAAAACGTAGATTTCGTCGACAAGCTTGTCAAGAAGGGGTTTGCCTACCCAACCACAGACGGTTCCGTATACTTTGATGTTCAAGCGTACAGAGCATCTGGCCACCACTATGCCAAACTAAAGCCTTGGGACGCATCCTCCACCTCGCTGCTGGAAGATGGTGAAGGTGCTCTAACAAGCCAAACCGGTAAAAAGAACTCCGGCGACTTCGCTCTCTGGAAGTCATCGAAGCCCGGTGAACCAGGCTGGGATAGTCCTTGGGGCAAAGGTCGTCCCGGATGGCACATTGAGTGTTCGGTGATGTGCTCTGAGGTTCTCGGTCCAAACGTCGATATACACTCCGGTGGTATTGACCTGGCGTTCCCGCACCACGATAACGAGATCGCGCAGAGCGAGGCGTATTGGGATCCATGCACCGCTTCAGATGGTGTTGCGGGAGGAGAGAAGCATCAATGGGTCAACTACTTCCTCCATATGGGCCACCTTGCCATCGCTGGCGCAAAGATGTCAAAGAGCTTGAAGAACTTCGTCAGTATACGCGAGGCCCTGGGTCGGGGGGGTGGGTGGACTAGTAGAAGATTGCGCATTGTGTTCTTGATGGGTAGTTGGAAAGATGGCATCGAAATCCGTGATGGTAACATTAGTGAGGCCAAGGGCTTCGAGGCAACCCTCAACAAATTCTTTACAAATATCCGATCACTGGCGGCTGAGGAACAAGAGAGGGAAAAGAAGGGCGAGAATGTCGAGCAACTATTTACAGCACGGGAAAGGGCACTGTACAAAGAGTATGTGATTCCTGGGAGCCATGTGGTATGGACTATAACCGTACTAACATATGCACAGTTTCGACAATGCCAAACTCAACTATCACCTCGCACTTTGCGATAGCATCAACACTGCAAACGCGATTGTTGCTATCCTCGAAATCGTCTCCAAAGCAAATATCTACATCGGTACCAGCGACGGATACCTTTCCGTTGCTACACTGGTTACAATTGCCCGCTGGGTCACTAAGCAAGTCCATACCTTCGGTCTAGACAGCCAACCCCTCTCACCAACCCGCATCGGATGGGGTGATGAGACTACAAGCACGGGCGAGGCTGACACGGAAACGATCGCAATGCCCTTCGTTAGGGTCCTGTCCTCTTTCCGTGATAATGTTCGCGCTATCGCTATGCAAGAGAAGGCCAGCCCGGCGGGTAAGTCGCTACTTCAACTCTGCGATAAGGTTAGAAACGATGATCTCCCTGTTCTCGGAGTCTCGCTGGATGATAGAGAAGGTGGTGCTGCTCTCGTCAAGTTCGTATCCGCTGAACAACTTCTTGCCGAGAAGCGTGAGAAGGAAGAGAAGGCGGCTGAGAGGGAAAGGAATAAAGAAGAACTCAGGCGACAGAGAGAAAAGGCGGACCGCGAAAAACTGGAGAAAGGGAAGCTTAGTCCTTTCGTAATGTTCAAGGAGGGAGAAGGCAGCGAGGAGTTCAGTGAGTGGGACGAAGAAGGAATGCCAACAAAAGATAAGGCAGGGGAACCGGTGGCGAAAAGCAGAGGCAAAACGTTGAAGAAGCAATGGGCGGCGCAAAAGAAGGCCCATGAGGCTTATTTGGCTTACATGCAGAGCCAGGGCGAGGCAGATAGATAGATTGGCCTGGGAGGATATCTCATCATATACGCATACTAGATATCCATTGCATTGCGATTGCAAAACCTTTCTGGTCGTGCTGAACAGCTATAGTTCTATTCAATAGACATTAATGGATACACCTTCATTGAATACCAAGCTCGCCCGGCAAAAAGAGACATGAACGAAGCAGAGGTAGTTTGAACTTTTGAGAATAATCAAAAATACAGGGTCCTAGTCCACGGACTCGTGATTTACGACCCCGTTCGCCTCCACTTCACCTCGGAACCATTCGTTTCAACGCCTTGTTCGAGCTCAACGCCACCCGTATCATCATCGTCTCTCCGCCGGACGTTCCCCGCACCAGGCCCCAGGTTCACATTGTTCGGATCACCGACGCCAGACTGTCCATCGATAGTCCACTGAATGCTATCAACATTCTCAGCCGTTATCCACCCTCCCGGCGCCAAAGCAGGTATTCCACCAACTTCATCCGCACCACCCAAAAATGTTATCCCACCGCTCCCCGTAACGTCAGTCATAGCATCGTGGTCGAAGTAGATGGCGCCAGCAGCATCGCCGTCTCCTTCATCGCCCTCACCGCCACCGAAAAACCCAGGCTTGACGTCCGGATGCAGATCACTGCACTTCGCTAATGCCTCGAACAGTTCCTTTGTACTTCCCGTCACGTTTCCACCCTCCGCGCTTGTTGTCAGTGTTGTCTGCGGTGGGTATATCGTAATCTCAAGGGAGGAGTAATCGTGGTCGTCAAATGAGGTAGTATGTGTGTTTATCTGCATGTAGATGCCCGAGGTTGTAGGTGTAGATGTGATGGCGTGTAACGAGATGGAAGGATATGGGATTTGATAGCCCGCGGAATGCGCATTGGAATATAATGTGAGTTGCCTGAGGAAGCACTGTTAGTAAACTCGATCCTTATAATCGTCACTGAGGAGGGCGAAACGTACTTAGTAGTGACAATCACGGCCACGTCCTCAACATGTACATCTTCCACTATCGCATCTTCGTCCTCCCAGTCCTCGTCGTCTTCACCCTCGGCTTCCTCCCCGGCTTTTCCCTTCGTTGGTGCTGTTTCCTCGACATCCACTGAGATGTCGTTGCTAGCTGCATCCGGAAACCACGCTGGTAGCAGGAACTTCTGGTCGGAGGATAGTGTGATCTTGGCGCCCGTGGTTTGGAAATGCAGCACTTCCTGTGTGAAAGATGCGGGAGTTGAAGACTGGTGGTCGGCGAGAGTGGGGAGACCAGCCACGTCTGGTGGGGTCTGTATCAGTGTTAGCGACGACTGTGACATTGTCGATTTCGATGGGTAGCAAAGTTGGATGGCAGGTCTCGTCACGGGCTGGATATGCTGGATGGTGGTTGTGATGATGGTGGTGATGAAGATGGTGGAGTGGCGATTCGAAGGTGCAGGCCGTCGCGGGCAAGAAAAATGCGGGTCGCGACAACCCAAAAGTTGACGTCAAAAAGCTTCTGACCAAAACGGGTTCTGAGGTGACACAAGACTTGCAACGCAAATAATGCAACACCGTCGACAACACATTTGGCGTTCCTCGGATCACGCAATCCCACCAGTTCCAGTTAGTCCGTTCTATTACAAATCAGAATTGCGGGTCGAGGGGTTTTATAAAGTTAAGGCCGAGGATACTCCAGAGCGTGTAAAGCTGCTTGGGAAGGAAACCTCACTCGCATTATCGATACCAAGACTTCAGATTAATCTTAACTGATTGACAGTTAATTGCCGTTCGTCGACGCTAGCTAGCTGCGGGAGCATATCTTGAACCAATCACAACCATGCCGATTCCAGATGCGGAAATCTACCCCGAGGCTACGGGTCAAGCCGCTAAGTACTTTGCACAGCACACTGCGGAGGAACCGCTCAAGATATACGCCGGATGGTTTTGCCCGTAAGTCCGCAAGCAGATATTACCTGAGCTGAGTACTCCTGAAGCTAGAAGCAAGAGCCCTTACTTCCTTCTTCAGATTCGTCCAACGAGCCCTTCTAGTCTTACACTTGAAGAACATCCCATTCCAATACATCGAAGTCAACCCGTATCACAAACCAAAGAGCCTGCTAGACCTCAACCCGCGTGGCTTGGTTCCAACGCTCGTGGTCCCAGCAGCGGATGGCACCCCAGAACCTCTAATCGAGTCTTCAGTTATCGCCGAGTATCTCGACGAAGTTTACTCCGACACTACAAAGCACGGGCCCCGTCTACTCCCAGAGGACGCCTACGAAAGAGCAAGAGCAAGAATCTGGATCCAATTCGTCGGCAGCAACATTACCACATCCTTCCATCGATGGCTACAATACCAAGGCGAAGATTCTCAGAAGGTTAAAGACGAGTTTCTAGAAAATATCAAGAAATTCGCGGAGCAGCTCGACCCAATTGGGCCGTTTTGGCTGGGAAAAGAACTTTCATTACCCGACGTTATCATCGGGCCGTGGGTTGATAGACTTTGGGTGTTTGATGAATTCAAAGGGAATGGTGGTAATTGGCCAACCGCCAAAGACGGAGAGATATGGGCCAGGTGGGAGAAATACGTAAACGCGATCGTAAATCTACAAGCAGTTAAAGATACTACATCGGATAAGGAACATTACCTGCCGCTCTATCAGCGGTACGCTGACAACACCGCCCAGTCAGAAGCTGCAAAGGCGATCAGAGCCGGAAGACCCATCCCGTGAGAGGTTGTGTTATGTCGAACCCTCCCTGGCTTTTCCTATTTGACATAGAATTCAATCGTTAAAAGCAAAGTACAAAAAACCTAGAAAGCCGGCTGGCGGGATCATGCAGGTGGCGATCCATGGATCAATTCATAAACAGTTTTAAATTCCGTTACCATATATTGATAAATTATCCTGCCAGAAGCAGGGACTAGAACCGCGGTTGTGTCCCCGTAAGCATGGATACTCTCCCATCCGGATCACTGTCGGCTCAAAAGTGCTGTGCATTTTCCAGGCATACGTAAGTTCCAAGAACCTTATATCATCCACCCGGTCTGGCTTGAGTACTTTGGCCCTATACTATATCAGTACCCATCATACGTGCATCGTCTACCAGAGAGATATAAATATCGGAACAAAGTACCATGGTTCCATGGTTCGGTCGAAACGGCTACAATAGCGCATCCTCTTAAGGGTTTGCTTGGCTACAAGAGTGCATAGAAAGGCCAAGAATCGTTACCAGAACAGGATAAAAACATTGCACGTGTATACGGTATACGGCCTCAATCATCTGCATACCCTGCACCGAGTCAGTACCATTCACTCCAGTTAACGTTGCAAGCTGCTCGCAAAATTGGCAAAGCTTCGCACTCACCCAGACATTTTAGGCAAAATTTAAAATCAATCCTCCCTTTTCACCAATCGTCAGCTTCCATACCTATATCCACCCATTTCCGCGGTTTAAATCCGGCTAAGAGTACCAGCGCACACATCTGTCGTCTCAAAAAATTTCCCCGCGAGCCACCAAACGGAGAAATCGTGGGCGTCTTGGCACACGTTTTCAGGATCGAAGCCCTGGGTCGAAGCTCTTGGCCGCACATGAAACCCTGCACTCCGCACAGAGCATCCATGGTTACAACGGTGATTTCGGTCCGCTAGGCTGCTGGGTCTCTCGCTATCCTTCGGCGAACTAGCCTATAACCTTTCAAATTCGCGAAAAATGGGGTACCTTTGGGTCGCTAGCCCGGTCGAAATCGCTAAACATCAGACGCGAGAAATCCTTGAGTCGAAAGGACTCAGAGATGTCATCTAGTCACTGGAAGAAGTCTTCTTTTGAAGTTAAACTTTCGGCCTAAGGGATGTCTAGCATCTTCGGCCCCATTAAATCCAGTAATATAATATTAACCTCAACAGCTTGTCCCAGAGCTTTGGCCAACGTATAAATGATGCCCCAATCCGCTTTGGGGTTCGAGATAAGCCAAAAATTTTCCAGCGGCGCTCCAGATCACTTGTAAATACTGCAATACGGGTCCTTTCAAACCGTCCAACATGAAGATTACGATCGTTTGCTTCTCGGTGTTCGCCGCTCTCGTGCAGGCCGCATCTCGAACCTCACCGCCGTCTGGAGCTATCGTCGTTGCAAAATCCGGCGGACAGTACACCGGTGTAAGTTTATATCCTACGCCATAGACACTACCCTCCTTTACAAATCCACCTAATAAATATATCGAAAAACAGCTCCAAGCAGCCGTAAACTCAATCGGCACCAGTAACACCGGTAACGTTGTTATCTTCATCCAACCAGGAAGTTACAGCGGCCAGGTCTACATCCCGAACACCATCAAAGCCAAAATCACAATCTACGGCTACACCACCAACGACCAGGACTTTAACTCGAACCAGGTCACTCTTGTAAACTCCTTAGGCGCCGATGTCGCGGGTAGCAATGACGCTTCGGGAACTCTTAGGGCGCATACCACTGATTTCAAGGTCTACAACGTCAACGTTCAGAATTCGAGGGGTTCTGGCGTTCAGGCTATCGCATTGAGTGCTCAGGGTAATCAGCAGGGTTACTACGGGTGCAAGCTTCTCGGATATCAAGATACAGTTTTGGTGAACAAGGGAACCGTAAGTCCGAATCCCCTTAAAACTCCATGGCTTCTCGGAGAAGCATATACAGGGCAGAAACCCTCCTAAAGGGAATCCCCCCCATCAAAGAACCACATCTAACCATATCCAACTCCTCCCACAGAATGTCTTCAAAAACTGCTACATCGAAGGAGCCACCGACTTTATCTTCGGCCAACAAGCAATCGCCTGGTTCGAAAAATGCACAATCGCCATCTCCGGCAACGGCTACATCACAGCCAACGGCCGCGACAGCGACTCCAACCCATCCTACTACGTCATAAACTCCTCCACAATCTCTCTAAAATCCGGCGTCAGTTCAAGCGTAAAAACGTACCTCGGCCGCCCTTGGCGCGCATACGCCAGAACTGTATTCCAAAACACTGCCATGTCATCAGTTGTTCGCCCAGAAGGTTGGTCCACCTGGAGCGTGGCACTCGATTACGTTTACTACGGAGAGTACGGAAACACTGGTGACGGCTCAAAAGGAACTCGTGTCACCTGGGCCAAGAAGCTTTCTTCCGCTCTCACTCTCAGTGGAATCATCGGCAGCACCTCTTGGATTGATATGAACTACTGGAATAACGTAAATGGTGGCACAGCCACTACAACAGCAAGGACCACTACCCCTGCTGCCACTACCGCAGCTACAAGGACAACAACCGCTGGCGGAAGTGGATGCACTCAGGCGCTTTACGGACAGGTAGGCTTATACTCACGGTTCCAGATTTTTATCTTCGGAAGATATACTAACAGCATTATCAGTGTGGCGGGCAAGGATACACCGGATGTACAATTTGTGCTTCAGGCAGTACCTGCAAGTATTCCAATGAGTGGTATTCTCAATGCCTTTAGAGAATCGGGTAGCCGGATACGAATTGCTATCTACCGTGGGGATTTTTGAAAAGCCTTTGAGATCACTTTCAAATTTTGAGGCGGCTTATATATATGTGATCTTAAAGACGTCTTGATCCTTCTCAAATACTTTCTAAGGTGCATTTTCCGTCCTGAAACCGAGCCATATCGATGCCTTCGTTGTACATATAATATATGACTTGTGGTGAAGGAATTGGGTTTACATGTAGATGATACAGCAATCCAAATGATATAGTGTGTATTTCAGAGCAAGCTCCAACCCACTTTAGGACGTTTTGGTACGAGATCGAGCCAGCTTAGGCACCACCATACTGAATCCGTGATCAGTGCGCTTGCAATTGTAAGAAGGACCATCTAATAATGACAAGACGCTGTGCGCTAAACAAGAACAGCATAAAGAGGTAAAGAATATTTAGTGACACTAGGTCGAAACATGAGGGATAAACATGATCTCATTAAACCCACCCTAGGGCCCTTCCGTACGCCAGGAACACCTGTGTGAGAAAAAACATGAAACAAAGCACAATATGTCCAGCAAGCTTCTAACAAAAACAACCGCCAGGAAACATTAAGAGGAACTGCAAGCGGGATTCAAGCAGAAAGGATTGAGAAAACCAATCTGGGGATTCTGTAAGGATATGGTCGACAAGGCCGCAACGTCGACGAATTTGGTGACACTACCACGATTTTAGGTGAGGGGTAAGAATAACATTAGTTCAAGTTAGTCTTCGTATCCGTCATCTGAGTCATCCAAATCATCAACCTCCTCAGGCGGGCCACCAGCAATCCAATTGCGATCGTCTGTTGCCGTTTCAAGTGCTTGGGCTTTGATGCGAGACGCCCTCGCTATCGGCTGTATGACAAATCCAGCTCGCCTTTCTTCGGATCTTGCTTTCCACTTTTCAAAGCAATATACATCGCCCGCCACAAACCATGGGAGTTTAGATGTTGCTTTCTCGTGGAGGTGGGAGGCTTTCAACCGATACCAATCCGAGTATGGATCTTGAGCATTCAATATCCATTGATTGACAAGAATCGTTCCTGCATCAGAGTTATCCGCGCAGGGCATAATACGATCGAATTGGTCCATGCACTCTTCCACAAACGCTTTCGATTCTTCAGACGCAGTCTCATCGTCTGATTTGAAACCACCACCATAGTTGTCCTGCCACCCCCAATATTCACTCCACTTTTGCAGAAGCCTGTCCAATTCGGTGTTGAGGTGAACTTTCTGGACATTGTACGCAGCAGCTATCTGCCCGAGAGTGGTACTTCTGGTCTCCGAGTTCAATCTGTACTTCTCAAGCTGAGAAAAGGCCCGTTTGCTGTAAGCAATGAGATCACCATCTTTGTGGGATGCCACTAAACAGCACTTATCGAAACGTTCAAGCAGAGATTGAATTTCGTCTTCAGCAACCCTGAACTTCAGCTTGTCAATCGGGTGCTCGCTCTTCTTGGCTCTCCGGATTTCGCTGCGGTCCAAACTCTTCTTCTTGTACAAAGGTTGTTTTAGACGCGAGTGTTCTTTAAGAAGGTTTTCCCAAAAGCTAGGTTTGGGCCGGATTCCCTGTTTGGGAGCGTCGACGAGCTTCCCACAAACAACGGCTAGCTTTTTTGCTTCCTCCGAATTGAGGACACCCCCTTTTTTCTTATAGTTCTGATACACATAGTTCTCGAACATAGTCGTGCACTGTCCGAGAAGTGAGTCGCGCATTGCTATCTGCAATTGACGTTGTATAAAATTTTGGAACGCGGCCGGAGGCTCTTCTTCAGGTTCGAAATCCTCCCGCATTGTCTCGCTGTCAGCGGCAAAGAAGAATTCGATATCCAAGGTGCTCGGCCCATGCACCAAGTCACTAGTAAACCCCTTTACGAGCCTTTGGTCCCAGCAAGTCCAGATGCGGTCACCATCGTAGTCTCCACCGGACAAGTAATCAGCTAGGCTCCTGTCGTGACTTTCGGGATCGGCGGAGAAGACAATGACATCCGTTAGGAACCGAAGCTCTGGTACGTCCACTGCGACGACTTTCTGGATGTCAGATCCAAAATGCGCGGGATTCCTCCCCACTAAGACCTCCCCCAACAATGTATCCATCGGCATCATTGTCTTTTCGTGAATGAATTTGGACTCCGGACCAAATCTCAGATAGACTTGGCCTTTTTTTAATTTGCCAGACGGGTCTGGGACACAAAACGGCATGCAACTCTGGGCGATCCGGATTCGCATTTTCTTTTTGATAGTTTCGCAATGATCCGTCAAGATCCCTCTGAACAAGTCGTTCAACATCTTGTTCTCCATGCCAAAACCAGCATTTATCATATCGATGACTCGCTCCGCTTTAGCCAGCGGTATTCTTCCCTTCATCGCCGTCGCTTTACTATTGCGCCGAGACCCGTTTATTTTGACTTTCTCGACGTATTTGCGAAGAGATACCATGTCGCCTAGTTCCCCGTTGGTGAATAGCTCCTTGACCTCGTTTCGAATATCTTCACGCAAAAGTTCTTCTAGCACGCCCTCAGTGACACCGTTGTGCAGCAGGATCACGATAAACTGCAGGTTCAAGGCGGACGGACTAAGTGCTTTCGATATGTTGCAAATATCAAGTGTGCGGTGTTCCGGACTATCCGATATTCCTTTGAATTTATTCTGGTCGGCTAAATAATTGCCGTTAATAAAATGACCCTAGATATATGATGATGGTGAAACCTACATCGAATTTTGATCCATTGCTCGTCAGATTCAGGATTAGCGTTAGGATCTGCGATCCAAAGCCCTTTGGCTCCGGCAATACGCGCTTGCACCGCGCTTGGTGGGTATGTTAGGCCAATTTGTCGAGCGATTTGGCGGAACACGGCTGGACTGGCGAGACCACAACCATCCGTGAGAGAGTACTTGACAACATCGCCATGCTCATCGCGTTCTAAACTCTGGGCTTTGATATCGTCGATGTACTCGATTTCTTCCTGACCAGGTGCGAAGACGACGCTCGGGGTGGTTGTCGAAAAGGCTATCAATTCATGCCACACCATTAGTTGCCTGCTTTTCCTTTCCTTTCCTTTACTTTGTCATATCGAGGTTCTTAGCAATGGGTATAATCCATTCCACAGCGGATTGGTGATCCACAGGGTCGAGCGTCTCCTGTGGGTAAATTCCCGGCCCGGACTCTGCGAACATAATCACAATCGCTTGCAGATTCTTGTCCTGCTTCCCCAAACTTATCCTTTTTCCATTTTCGTCCTTGGTCGAGGACCTATGATGAATCGCCCGCCATCTGCGCCCGAGGTATACGAAACCCTGGTGACTAAGGTATTCTGCGATCACCTCATAGTCGGAGTCTTTTAGGTCTGTTTTACCGTCGGATTTGGGAATGCGTAGTGACATAACACGGTCCGATCCAAATTTTCTTTCGAACCGAGTATCTGTCGACCGTAGGTTGAGAGGACGTGGTCGGATAGTTGGTCTCAATCCCCGGCCCATTTTAGGGTCTAAAGGCCTCTCAAATTTGAGTTCTGCGGAGAGTTGGATCCTATCATCCCACCCTTTCTCGCTCCCGAATATTGCGGCATACGAATCTCTTTGGATGTTCTGAATGTGGTGTTTTTCGTCCACCTTGAAGTGAGACCCGAATGTTTTCAAATTTTCTTGGGCCTCCTCATGACCCATCCCTGGGTTATCCAGAAATGCGGTGAGCAGGCTGAGTAGGCGCTCAGGAACATTAACAGCTCCTGAATTCCTAGCATTGGTTCCAAGGATTACCCTTTGAACTTCCCATTGAAGCCAGAATGGGACATTTTTATCCTGAAAAACCTGTCCGTAGTCATCACCAGGAAAGGTTTCACCATTTAATGTGTCGTAGAAACGCCACTTGCCATCTCGAGACAGTAGGCCTTGTGGTTGGGCCGCGGCGTCTTCTCCCTCACTAACACGGCGCTCAGGCGGTGCGGAAGGAGGAGGTGCCCGCGCAGGGAAGCGAGGGACATGTTTAGGAGCAGGCGGTGATTGCTTTCTGGATCCGATTGAAGGTAGGGACGGCTTCGCTGCAACAGGTTCTCGGGTACCCAGATCTAGAACAGTGAGTTAGAGTAGTTGGGCACTGTGCAACAGGATGACTTACTCATCATCTCGTTAATCGTTGAGCCTCCAACACTGTATTTGCTTGAGGCCTGGTCCTGTTCGGATTGAAGCTGGCTGGAAGGTGAAGCTAGCACGCCGTAATTAGATCACGCAAGACGAAAAGAGAGGGGAGCCTAGCATACCAGGTCTGTGTCCGCCACGCATAACCGGCCGTGACGCATTGATCGGATTAGTGCTGCTAAATGACGTCGTGCGACTTGGTCGAATAGCACCAATCTGGCGGTTCCCACGAGGTGGCTCGGGAGCCACAGTAAAATCTTGTGGGGGGTCGTCATACATCCCAGGTTCCTCTCGAACCGCAGCAGCCTTACCTTCCATTGTGCTATTAAAGGAAGTGGGCTGGGTACTAGTGTACTCGTTCCGAGATTGTAATGCGAAGTCGAACACCGAATCATCCGTTACATCTGTAGCAAAGCTGTCCCGAGGGTTGGACTTGCTCTGATAGTTTGGCACCTGATTCTCTGTCCGCAAATTCGAACGGACTGGAGGGCGTATTGAGGACGCGCCGAGGGGTGGCCTAGGAGGGTGCACACTCTTGGGGAGCGGTCGGTCTTGATGGCCAGGAGACTGGCGTTTAGGAGGATGCTCCATTATATTGCGAGAGCTATGATCCTGTTTTCTTTTTTTCGTGTCCTCCATGCGGAGGTGTCGAGAGGAATCAGAGGATGCCGATTGAAGAAAGGAGCTCTGTCTCGATGCAGAGGTAAAGAGGGGTTTGGATGGTACCTGCTTCAAGGTAGGCGCCTTGATGAGGGATGAGGGAGGTGGGACGTAGGTTCCCCAGTTCCGATTCTGGGAAGGGACAGGCTTTGCGGGAGGAGAGTGGACGGAAGCATCAAGAGGTTGATATTGTGAGGATGGAGGAATAGGATGAGAGTCTTGAGCAGCTACACTGGTGTTATTCCCATCGAATGAGACTTCGGGGAGGGTTCCCGGAAGATTCTCCGCACGGAAGGACCTGGCTGGAATCTGGACACATATCGGTCAGTAATCATATACGCAATGATTAAATGGCTAGCGAATAATGTCGGCTTATGTTGGTGTGGAAACAGAAGGGCTGATAATGAATGATGACGATGATGAACTGGAGATCGGAGAGAGAAGATGCAAACAAAACCGAGGTCGGTACTCACCATGCCTGAATTGTCAGCCTCTATATCAATCTCCGTGGGCTCTTCGTCGTAGTCTGGGAAGGCTGCGTTAATCTCGTTGTCAAAAGACTCCTTCGTGCGCAGGCCTGACCTCGACGGCTGGTCACTCTTATCGGCTGCAGCTACGGTGCTTTGGTGCTGCCACTCGAGTATCCGTCTCCTATTGTTGTCAGAGGGCTTCATCACGCTGCTGGATCGTTCGGTGGCGGTATGCTTCCCCGCTGGGCCGGCACTGATGACGGAGCTTCTCTGGTTCACTTGCGTAGCGATACTACCTCCGTCACGATGGAAGATTTTCAGCTGCTTCTTCAATTCTTGATTGAAGGCTTGGACTCTTCTCTTCCTGATGACCGCCTGCCTTCTCTCGGTTGAGAGGACGTCCGATGCCCTCGACAGGGTCTCTTCAGCTAAGTTCTCAAGGTTGGCGAAGGTTTCGAACTCTCTGACAGCAGCCGCAAAGTTGCGTCGAGAGTAGGTGAGGAAGAATTTGGTGTGAGTGAAGAAGTCGAAGAGGTCTTTGCCTAGAGCATTTGTAATCTCCTCCGGAGGTAGAGGAAGCCCAAACTTGGTTTTTAAGGTGTGGAAGACGTCTGTGAATGTCATATCATCTCGGAAGGTGTCAGAGGAAGATGCCATGTCTGAAAGAGCACAGATGACAAAATGCAAGAGAAAGAGAAGGAGGAGAAGAAGCTAAACTAAGCTGTAAGGTAAATTAGCTTGTATCCGCGGGCACCATGATGGAGGTGGATGATGGGGAGGATTAGGTTGGAAGAAGGGGACCAGGGGAAGGATTAAGAGGGAGCATACCAGTATTGAAGAACAGAAAAAGCGCACCCAATCGCCCCTCGAAGCTGAACAACATGAAGCCTCGAAGGTGTACACGACCGACGACAGTTCCTATTCCAAGTTCTCGAAGAGTGCAATGCAATGATGCTTTATCAGGCCAGCAGCCTTATGGTTCGTCTCAGAACACACGAATGCCGGCTAGATCCCCAGCTTCAGTTCTGACCGAAACCTAATGAGGTAGCTAGCTTTATCCGGCGATTCGGAACCAGGTCTGACGGCCTCGCCAATGCCAGGCCCGAATGCACTTTGGTGGCAACGGTTCCGCTGTCTCTCGCGAATCGACAGAAGCGGCGAGGAACGAGGAACGGTGGACAGGGTATCAAAAGCCGATGACGAACGAGAGCTTCAAAGACGCAGAAACCACAGGTGCGAGGCAGCTGAAGGTAATATCGAAGCAAGGATGAAAAGACGACACGAGGAGACATAAAGGAGAACAGGAATGGTTGGAAGGAACAGGCGTGTTAATTGAGCTCTCGAGATCAGCTGACTCCCCCGAAGTCAAAGGCAACGGAGGCCTGAAGACGGTCACTTACGGTGCCTGAAATTGAGCGAGGCCTCCGTGTTTTGGCCAGCCGGAAATTGGGCTCGATGGGTTGGCGGGACGACGGTCAGCGGTAAACCCTCGGTCGGGGCCAGGCCCACGCCGCTAAGCAATGGGGTCCGTGGGCTAAGCACGCGGAAACGGGAGACGACGACGGCTGTTCTCGATTGGGACTAGGCAAATTCCACGGTCGTTCTCGCGGTGGGGGTTGACTGCTCCCTACACAAGACCGAACGGTGTCTGACGATGGTGAGGATAGAGGCCTCATTAAATACACCCACCGGGGGGAAGGCTGCTTTGTTCTCGAGATGAACGTCGCACGCATCTCATCTCGACTGTTGAAACCACGGCCGCATCTTGGCTGAATCCTGGGCCCGACATGAAGAACAATTGTGAACCGGCCGGCGTGCCTGCATTCGATGCCTGAAAATATCTGGTCGGAGCACAGCTTTGTCGACTTCGACAGCCTCGCTGCAGGTGCATCGGTCCATCCCAGCTCATGTGAGCAGAAATCTCTGTTTCCATTCATGCATGGGTCCGAAAGTGACAATCGAAGAGTACCACCACCCTTGTCACCACCCGGCCTGGCGGGTAGCTGCTTCGAGCCCACGAACTGGTTCGATGATTGGATGGACCGGATCGGTTCAGTCGGCGGAACTTCGCATCCAGTTCGGCAGGTTGCAGATACAAACCACAAACTTTATCGACGCCATGACGAAACGGAAGACCGAGCCGCAGGGTGGTCACTTCACCGCAGGAGATGACTACCAACCAAGGCACACTGCAGGACCGTGTCGGCACATTGGCCATGATCGAATCCTTGACGGCCCTCCACCGTATGAAGGGCTAAATGCTGGATCTGGAACAAAAGGGTGCTGAGTTGTCACTTTGGGGCCGAGATTCGCCCCGCTGAGGGGTCGGATTCGAGAGTTCCAGGTTTACCCCGCTGGGTGGTTAGTAAACAGCGAAGGTGGCTTCGAATGTCGGACCCTGCATAAAGCCTGCTCTGTCCCCGAGTTACTTCGTCCGATCCCTCTTTGACCTCGTATGCAGCCGCGCTCGCGTTCGCAACTATCACCGTTGTTTTATAATTAGCTTCGTCACACGGGCACACTCCAAGAAAAAGTTCAATCTCCTCTCTCGTGTCGATAACTTACTTGAGCCGGATCTGCTTCCACCCGGGTTCCAGCGTCATGGCGAGCCCACCTTCCCGCACCTCTGTCAAAGAGCTTTTTGATTTAAAAGGCCGTTTTGCAATTATCACGGGTGCAGGCCAGGGAATTGGCCTGGACGTTGCCCATGCTTTTGCAGAGCAGGGAGCAAATGTTGCGATCTGGTACAACTCTAATAGTGCCGCGGTCGACAGAGCAGCCGAAATCAGTAGCAAGTACGGCGTGGTGTGCAAAGCTTACAAAGTTGGGGTCACGGACGAGCAGGAGGTTGTAAAGGCCGTCGATGAGCAAGTTAAAGAATTTGGTGGAAAGCTGGATATCTTCGTTGCAAACGCCGGCGTAGCGTGGACGCACGTGAGTCGCATCTCTCTTCTTTTCCCCGGATCCTCTGCTAGGTTTATAGAAGGAACGTTATAATTTGTCCGTGCATACTAATATGGGATATCATCATGCAGGGCTCGATTCTTGGTGTATGATTCCCCCCTCATGCAAGCCGAATCACATGGATTAACACTGTCTGGTAGCCCGATCCGTTGAATCCGGATGCGAGACCGGACGTATCAGGTTATGAAAGAATCACCAAAACCAATATCGATGGCGTCTTCTACAGCGCAAGGGCTGCCGGTGCCCACTTCAGACGTCAGAACCTCGAGGACCCTTCCTTTCGGGGTTCTTTTATTGCCACGGCATCCATGAGCGGGCATATCGTCAACCTCCCACAGCTACAGTCTATTTATAACATGTCCAAGGCGGGTAAGGGAATATACTATAACAGTTCGGATACTCGAGGCGTCGAAACTAACATTGGTGCGATATCAACAGCCGTCATCCACTTCTGCAGGAGTCTCGCTGTCGAATGGGCTGGATTTTCGCGTGTGAATACCATATCTCCAGGCTATATCATCACGGAGATTGGCAACTTCGTTCCGTTAGAGCAGAAGAAGCAGTGGCATGAAAAGACTCCTATGAAGTAGGTCCTTCATGCTTAAATCCTATTTCTTGCGCTAACATATTTGAAACACCTAGACGGGAGGGATACACGCACGAACTAAAGGGCGCATATCTGCTGCTTGCATCGGATGCCGGCAGCTTCATGACCGGCTCTGATGTTATCGTCGACGGGTAAGTTATATATACGGTGACCTTATCAACCCTGCCCCGCCTGCTAACCAGTTATAGTGGATATTGCTGTCCTTGATTCCAGCACTAGGCCATGATCCTAGGTATAGTTTTTGGTGGACTAGCACTCGTCGAAGTCTCGCAAGCTTCTGTATATAGATCCAGACCAGTACGGTATTTAAGATTGCGACAATACTGTACCATTGAGTCTATAGACACAGCGGATATTAGTGATATCAATGCACACGTGCACACGCATTAACCGTATACCAGCAAGTATCCGAAGATATCGTGCAGAACTATTGGAAATATCGTACCTCAGCCCGGTTTATGGATCCGAGTGTATTCCAACAATAGATCTCATTTCGCACGAAACCGACTCTGCAATCCATATAGCTCGTGATCATGCAACTAGTGAGAGTCTAAGCCAAAGAGCTGAATAGCATGTGATTTGAAAGGAAATGTCGAGTCGTATCGATCGGTACCGGTATCGATAATCGATAAGCTTATAAGCTATATGGTCATATGCATTCCCAGACCAAGGCAATTCCCGGATACACCTTCTACTCAGGGCCGTCGATTACGGTATAACGCTGCACAAGATCACAGGTCCCTTCCAGGCCGAGAGCATTCCGTCCCATCCTTTCTCAGGCACAGCCTTGCTTTCTCGACCCTCTCATGCACCATCCCGCTTGGTTGGCCTCGAACCGAGGGGTGTTTGTCCGCCCAATGGCGGTTCGTCGGCCTAAAAAGGCGATGGCTGGTCTCCTGCTCCACACCATTACATGACCATCCCTGGCCAGCTTATATGTAAGGCCGCCTTCCCCTACATCATAAGCCCATCTCCCACCGTCACCGTAAATTGGCACAAGACCATGAAGGATATCAACAACGGTAGCATCAATAACGGTAGCATTCGTGTCATCGCCGGCCGACAGTATCGCTTAAACCTTGATCACGGAGCCTTTGAACCCCTTGAATCCAACCAAATGCGCTGCTCCACCTGCTCTCGCTACATGTCGGCCTCTTCGAGCGCCTTTGAAGCCCCGGAATGCTCGTTCTGTACTTCTAACTACTTGGGACGACTCCCAATCGGTCCCGGAATCACGGTTCATACGGCGTCCGGCTCGTATAGCCCTCTGCCTCCTCCGCAGGCCGGGTATACAACTGTCGCGTATACACCGCCGGTAGCCGCTAAAGCGCCAACTGCGTCTGATATCAAGCCGGAATCATACACCAACCCATTTTTGGAGTTCATCACCGAGAACCCGACCGTATTCCATGTTGTGGAGGCGTTCGGCAGTCGTCTCAAGGCTAACGGGTTCACCGAGCTCAGCGAGCGCGAAGACTGGAGCAAGAAGGTGAAAGCCGGCGGACGATACTTTACGACGAGAAATGGCAGCAGTATGATGGCCTTCGTTGTTGGCAAGGATTACAAAGCTGGAAATGGGTTCGCTCTGTGCGCCGGTCACATTGACGCCCTTACGACCCGGTGTAGGTACCCTCCACCTGGTCCGATCGAACAGAGTGTATGCTAACTCAGGAGGGATACAGTAAAGCCGGTTTCTACCAAGCCTGGCAAGGATGGATACGTTCAACTCGGTGTCGCACCGTACGCTGGCGCTTTGAACAATACATGGTGGGACCGAGACCTCTCTGTCGGTGGCAGGGTCATAGTCAGGGACTCCAACTCTGGGAAGTCTACCAGTCAGCTTGTAAAACTTGACTGGCCTATCGCAAAGATCCCAACATTAGCTCCTCACTTTGGCTCCCCGTCAATTGGGCCTTTCAACAAGGAGACGCAAATGGTGCCGATTATTGGTCTGGAGGGAGCCTCAAGGAAGTTGACAACGGATTCAAGTAAACTGGACTCAAAGGAAGGGTTTATCCGTGCACCACACACCGAGTCGTTCGCCTCTACTCAGCCACCGAGGCTCGTGGAATTGATTGCGAGACGGCTGTCTATCAAAGATGCTAGTGACATCGTAGACTGGGAGCTTGAGCTATTCGACAGCCAGCCCGCGGCCCTGATTGGCATGGACCAGGAGTTGCTTTCTGCATGCCGAATCGACGACAAGATATGCTCTTGGGCGGCTTTAGAAGGCCTGATCTATGCTGCCGACGCCGTGGCTGAGGGCAGCACGGTATCTCTGGCCGGATTCTTTGATGACGAGGAAATCGGTAGCAAGTTACGACAGGGCGCCGCAGGAAATTACATGCCTATCACCGTAGAGAGGATCGTGGAGTGCTTCGGTAACGCTGGGAGGAATGCAATGGGTATGACATACGCAAACAGCTTCCTGTTAAGCGCAGACGTTACCCACGCCGTTAACCCCAATGTATGCTCCCCCAACTCCTGTTCCCCCGCGAGGCAACAAAGCAACTGGAAACCGTCAATGCTAATTAGCGCTAACGTTCGTATAGTTTGAATGGGTCTACTTGGACAACCATAAGCCCCACCTAAATGTTGGGTTGGCTATTGCCGCCGATAGCAACGGACACATGACTACAGAGTAAGCTTTCGTCCTCGCCACCCGCCCTGTTCCCTCTGCTAACACGGAAACTCCAGTGCGGTGTCCACATCTATCCTCAAGTCCATCGCCGAGAAATCAGACTCTGTGCTACAGATGTTCCAAATCAGAAACGACTCTCGTTCCGGAGGAACTGTTGGCCCTATGCTTTCAGCTGCTATGGGGGTTAGAGCTATCGACGCAGTACGTGGCCCCAACTAACCGTCAGTAAACCAAACACACTTTCTAACATGATTTGAAACACAGGGCATTGCACAGTTATCGATGCATTCCATTCGTGCCACAGTTGGCAGTCTAGATCCTGGTTTAGGTGTTAAAATTTTCGCCGGCTTCTTTGAGCATTACGAGGAGGTGGACAGAGAGTACTCCAGCACTTAATAGTAGATAATTTAAACTCGGTCTGGGAGATGTGACGACTTGAACGGATGGTTTGCATTGGAAGGAGCATATTCACCTGGAGATACCCTCGATTATAGATGTTCGTCTCTTATTTCTGTTTGTCCATTTTATGCACGGTCTTCTCCATCTACCACCTCTGTTATATTATACTGGTCTCGATGTATTATACCAACACAACCTCAATCGTAACTGGTCTCATCGCGTTGTTACTATTCGTTGCCTTCAACGTGATCAACTACGTTGCCAGTATACTAGTATCAAGACAGAATTTGCAACCAGGGCCTGTCGGAGATCGATGTCTGTCGTTCTATCAATATCAAAGGGAGCGCGCGCAAAATGATTCGAGGCTGTTCACAACCTACTCCGTCAAACAAGTTCACAGGACTGAACCAAGTAAGAAGGCTTCATAACAGGGTGGTATAAAACGCCCTGCGGATTTAAAAACTTGCCTCGACATGACCAAAACCCCCGGGCCCCAAAACTTAAGCATCCTGTAGTCGAGGCTGACCTAGTGCTACGATCAAAGAGGGTTCTATCTCATTAATTTCGACATCACCTCTTCCAAACTGCCCACAGGCCGAGAAGTTCATAATGGCTGCTACGGCTATTAGGCCCCCTAAACCCCGCCTAGCGGTCCTGAAGGTCCCATGTTCCCGGGGCCCTCATCAATCAATATCCCGTATCAATACTATTATAGCGCTTGTTATTCTCAATTGGGGCATTCTTCTGGCAGGCTGTTTCCCAATCCTTTCATCTCTGAATGGTACATGCACATTGGGCTGGAACATGACGACTACCAACTGTACGTCAGTGTTTCTGAACACGACCACCATCGATATCGCCAATCATACACTGAGCACAGTTTCAGCGGCCGGCACAAATTCAACTGCTCTAAATATACACGAATCCACGAGTACCAAAAGCCCCGAATACAGTGCCCCAGCGGACACCCCGCTTTCTATTGCAACTGGGGTTTCCAAGTATGACGAGCGAGAAATTACGGCTAGCCTTTTCTACAGTACCAGCATGCATGTTCGTTGCATACACCCAACCAATGCTGTGAACTGGCTGCTACCCCCTCATTTTGAGAATATTGTGCGAGATCCCTGGAGTACGAATCATATGACGGACCCTTTCGGTATCCAATATCTCTGGGATGCGTGGCATGAAGTCAAGGTCCTTGGCGTAGAATCCCAAAACATGCTTCTAACGAGAATGGTCGGACGGCAATGGGAATGCGCCAGGGACTGCTATTGTCATCCGGAGACAGGAGTGCTGGGAGCGGGTGATCCGCGAAGTACATGCGAAACCGGGCTCAAAGCACAAGGGTGTCACAGTTACTATGGTAAGCAAGGCCCATACCGCCGTCAGCTTTGGGAATCACGAATTATTGTAGCTAATATTGGTGAGCAGGCTGCTATTGCTTCGCTAAATTGGGCCAGCCCACTGCCAATGACGTCGATAGAACCGGACACTGGCGTTACCAAGATTTTCAGCATGCCATCAATACTATCCCCCGCCATCTCCTCAGGCACCCAAATAATCGGGGTTGGACCGGCTGGACCGTCCCTCCCGAGATCGCGGAAAGGGTGAGAGGTTGGGGATTTGAGCTCCCCGACGTACTACGACCTGGAGATCCCGCCGCTCCCCGAGTCAATATTGCAGGGGAAGGAGAACCACCTTTCTGGATGTATCCCTTTGTCCTAAGCGAAGAGCGAGAGCGGCGCTTGGTCATGGGCATGCAGCACATTAGGTCTAGAGAGCGAAGGTTGAACGCTGAACTGCTATTGGATGCAATAAGAGGCTCTGGCTCTGGCTCTGGCTCTGGCTCCGGCTCCGGCTCCGGCTCTGGCTCCGGTGTTTTTCGTAAGCGGGCCACTTCGAATTCCGGGGAGGGTGAGAATGCCTTAAGTGAGGAGCAAAAGGTTCCGGCCGGCGGAGAAACAAAGAAGGATGAAAAATCGTGATTTATCACCAACCGATAGTCCATGACCTAGAACCGCACCTTTGTCTGAATTCATGAAGCTACCGTCATAAATGCTATTATCGTACACTATGGGCGCACGTGGGCTCTATGCTTGCGACCTAATTCGTATCTACTGACCAGACGAAGCTGCGGGGCCAATAAATCGGGCACGGTGATCCCTATAGCTATTGTATTAGAAACTACCCTACGGTAAATACACTAAATTTCTGGACTTCGAATTCTACCTTCTAGAGTGAATTAGAACTTAGATTCAAAAACGCTGCCGAAGACTTTATTCTCGGAAATAGGCGTTCCGAGAATCGCTCGTGCTGATCGATGGTGAATTCCACTTTAAAGCTTTGCCCTACACCGACTTTCCTAACTTTTTATCTGCGCAACCAAACTACCAATAATCGACAGTGACCTTTTCAAAGCTCCTTGGCCTGCAATTGATGGGTCGTCTGGCGTAATTGCGTTGACATGTTGCATTTTATAGCGGGCACCACGATCACGTGGTTGCCAAGGTAGCATGGGTCGACAGAATCCGTGATTCTGATGCTGTGCGGATGTATGGCCCTACAGCTACCTGAGGCTCCGGGATTTCATCTCCGAACAACATCCTACGATCGATGCGCCGGAACATGCATGCGGACCACGATGAGAGAGTCCGGCCTCTACCGTGTAGCTCAATATGTTCGCAAGAACTCGATCCCTTCCTGTTGTCGCCCGGTTCGAATTCGCACGGCCACGCGACGGTTTATCCAGATCAGGGCGACCTCGAGCAACCTACAACCTCCAGATAACGTTGGACCCGAGCACCATCAGTCGACCACGATCCGAGCTAGCCCGCTTGAAAGGTCACCGGACGTTCAGCAGTTCTTCACAGTCCTCCGTCGGCTACTTAACAGGTCTGACGGAACCAAAATGTTCATGAATATCGGAGGGTGGACAAGGGACCTCGTCGTAGAGGGTCTCACGAACGAAGATCCTCCTATGAGAATTGCCAGTGGGTTCTCCTCGATAAGGAGCATTGATGAGATTGTTTACGTGACTATAGGGAGCATGGATTGCTAAGATTCCGCAATCCTGCGATTTCGACGTTAGTTTTAACCGCAGAGGGCGTTCCCAGTATGGCCAGGATATCGGTTTTCGGCCTTTTCGACAAAGAGGACTTGAGGAGCCGGCAGGGTTCCCTTACGTACGCAGCAAACCTTATACCAATCGAGAGAAGCAAGCTTTTCCCGTCTGGCGACATATTTGGGTGGGTATTTCCTAGGATTCACCAGACTGATACTTCACCTTCATTTCTAAACAATTGTTGCAGCCCGTCTAACAGGATACTTGCGTTTATCAAGGTGGGAAGGGACCCAAACATCGTACCCGCTTCGAGTCCTCATAGGAGACTTAGGTCCCCCGGAAGACTCGTGCGTGGGTAAACGCCCGCTTGAGCCCGAAAGACCATCAGAAGGGCGAGCTTTCGCCCCTTGCTATCCTGTTCACCGGGCGTTTGTGATCCGTAACGACTCGGGTGATAAGTCGGACCTGAACTTGGGTACCGAAAGCTGGAGCTCGTTGGTCACGATTGTTAGAGACGTACCGGTCGAAGAGATCGAGAAAGAACGCCCAGGAACCGATGAGGAGCTTCGAATCAGCACTGAGTGCGCAGAATTGGGGCTTGAAGTCATGAGAGAGACTCCCGATAATCACGATCGAATCGAAGATCTCTGGTCCAAATCAAAGATTCGGGACCTTATGGAGTGGGCTATCGAGGCCTCTCAGAAGCGGGACCGAAACACTGATCAGATACCTGCCCACGTTCGAGATCTCGTGGCAGCGATCCTATCTAATACGATTCCAGATACTCACCCGGATCTCAAAGAATACACTGCGGCCCGTACAACGAGCAGAATGGCACTTATTCAACATACGCTTCAGGGCTTTTTAACCGAGTCTCAAGCAAACATCGCGACGATCCGGCTGAACGAAAGACATCTCAGCCCGTTCATGGCGCGTTCTGCGCTACGAGACCTAGCATCACTTGTTGAAACAAGCACAGTAGCTGAGTCGGAAGTTGAAATCCAGAAGCTTCACACGCTATTTCAAGAACACTTTCTCCAATTTCTCGACGGCGAAGCACCGGCTTCGGTCGAGGCTGCTCCTCAGATCGAAAAACTGCAAACATTCGATAATATGAGATCAGAAATCGCTCGACTTGGAACCGAGCTCGACTCGAACGTCCAGGATACCAGGAAGAACTTCTTCCATTCATGCGGCGTCGGAGCAGCCGCAACTGGGCTCCTGCTAGCCAATGGAGTCAACCCGGTCGTCGCGCTGTCTATTCTTGCCTTGATAGTTGAGGTGTCACGGAGGAAATTCATGCTCGGTATTCGTGACGTCTTCCACTCTTACAAGGGCTCGTGGTGTGTTTTGGTCATAGATGTCGTCTTCCCAGATCTGAAGGCAAAACTACTTGCACATCTCGAACGGGAGAAAAAGAGGAGCGCAAAAGAATACGAGGACGCGAAGAATGAACTTGAAGCGGCAAAGAAGGAGCTTTGGGAGGCCAGGCAGCTGCTACTCAAGGTAGCGCCTTCTCTCAAACCCAGATTCCCGGAATGGCAACGTTCTTCAAATGATATCGCACAGAAGCTACGCGAATTAAACCGAACCGCATAGAAGTTTGTATATACCAACGATACCAATGTATAATATCATAATAGTCTCGGTCCCAGACGCCAGATATCATAATAGAAACCTCCCTCAAAAAAGATTAGTTTTTGTCACTGAGCTCCTGCACACCCAAGCAAATGAAACCTATCATACATCTAACTAGCCCGTCGTCCAGCCGCCAAGCTAGCGTATAAGCTAGCCTACCGATAGTCAATCCTAGGTAGCAATACCGCAACCAAGCCCTATAGCCCCACCGTTTTTCTAGCATACCTCCGTACAATCTCTTCGTACCCTTTTCTGTCCTCCCGAAACATCTTGCTCGCATCGACGTTGGCGCCACTCTCATCATTCGGCTCCGCCAGCATGCTCATCACACTCAGCAGGACCTTCTCTACCGACTGTATCGGTGACCACCGTTCGCTCGCGGATTCGTACATATTCGGATCGTCGCCCGGTGGGTGTAGAATGGATATGCAGACGGTCCCATCAGGGTAGACGTTCGGGTGGAGGATTTCGCAGGTGAACTTTAGCGTCGGAGGAGATAGAGGGTAGTCCTAGAGCGTAATCCGTATCAGCCATATGGTCCTTCGAAGAAGGCCGGGCCACTAGAGCCAGTAGAGACGGGCGTAAGGGCTCTTACATTTGGAAACGTGAGGGTGGCGCTGTACATGCCGCCTTCGAAGGGAGTGTCGGGTGGACCAGCGATGAGGCACTCCCACAGCAGGAAATTGTCTTCCGAGACCGGACCAGCGTAGATGCCCTCGGTTTCATGTTTGATGAGATCGCGGTACTCGGAAAGGAGCCGGCGCGCCGCTTTGGTCGCCATGGTCGTGGCTGGAACGTGGATGGTGGAGATGTTCGATGGATGGTGTTTAGGGCGCGGCGGTTTGCTGACTTCGCTTGAACAGCTTACTCAACCGAGCTCGAGAACCTTCGCGGGACTTGACATATCCTACTCGACCAACATCACAGCATCACAGACGGACCTTCCCTTTGGCTATCACATTGGTAGAAGTAAAACCCCCTATCGGGCTTCCTAAGATTATATCACGAAGTTTTCTCATATCGAATTTCCACCTCGAAAGCCACCGTCCGCCGTGGTCGAAACCCAGCCCACCATGCCAGGCACCCCACCGACATCCGCCACATTCAAATCCCACACTGTCATTCCACCAAAAACAGACGCTCCGGCAAATGTCCTTCTCCTACTTCATTCTATTGGTGACGGACCAGAGAATTTCGCAAACCTTGCACGAAATTTAAGTCTCCCAGAGACTACTTGCATCTCTCTGTGCGCGCCGAACAACCTACCGTTCGGCCTACCAGGCTACCAGTGGGGTGAAGACGTCGTCTTCCACGGCCAGGATCTGAGCCATGATGTCAAATTCGCAAAAGCCGGCTTTAAAACATTAAAGATCGTGATTGAGAAGTTATTGGCCGACGGGTGGAAGACAAGGGAGATATTCTTCTTTGGATGGGGACAAGGCGCCATCTGTGTTTTTGATTACCTTTGTCGCGAAGGAGTCGATGCGATGGGTATGACGAGCGAGTTTGGAGGATTCGTGAGCATCGGTGGCATTGTCGGTTCGGAAGTCAAAACCGTGGTAACGGATCTAGAGAAGAGGAGCAATACACCGGTGGTAGTTTGCGGTGGGAGGAAGGGTCTAGTAACCGGGAAAGAGGCCGATAGAGTGAAGAGCTTTTTCAAAGACGCCCAAATAGTACAGTGGGACCGTGAGGGCGATGGAATGATGAACGACGCGAAGGAGGCCCTGCCAGTAATGCAGTAAGTTGCCTCGACATACTCAAAGTCAATTCTCAACTAGCGCAGCGGTATCTAACAGGCACAATGCTACAGGTTCTTTTCGAGAAGGCTGTTGAGTCGGAAAGGAGTTCCAGAAGGATTCTCTGAACTCGAAAGTTGATTTTCTGGGATTGCTCATCCTCGTTCCGCATCAGCTTCAGGGTGGATGCATGCGCTCGCGGGGAAATCCCTTTTAAAAGCACGAGTGATTCTATGGATCAAAGAGCTCGGAATCCAGGACCTCTATGGATGATACCATGGTTCGGATGCTCTTGGGGGCCAAAGTCGATTCTTCTTTTTCTTGCAGCTGTGAAATTCAGGCTATATACACTTTACCTTTTGCTTCCTATCGAGCGTCTCAGCGATATCTACCACCTCACGAACTAGTCTTGTGTTCTCACAAACATCGTCGGTCTTCGCCTCCATCCATTTACAATTCATTATAAAATCAACTCGGCAATTCATTTAGGCACAGGTACTAGTTGCCTCGGGACCAGCGGAGCGATAATCCGCCCTAAGACCCCACTATGGTCTGTCTGGTCATGGCACTATATATACCCCAAACAGGTATGCCTTGAGGTTGTGGAGATACTGGAGTTAATTTGCTCATCAACGAAATAAAATCGACGTTAAAGTCTGCAGACGTCGACACGTCTGAACAGCCTATACGGAATAAAACTTCGAATCCATGCGGGACCGACGCCGCAGTTATGCAATGGATATGCAGACAGCCTACTGCTGGTATGGCTTCCAGAAGACTCGTCCCTGCTTGGTATATCAACCGTGGAGAGAGTCTCGTATTCGCAACCGTGTGAAATGTTGCATTGCATTGCGACATCGAAGCCATAGTTCACAATACGGAGCCATGTCCAGTGCTCCACGTGCGTCACCATACTCGAAACTCTCAGGTGCCTGCCAATGCTAGGATCGGATGGCTATACGCTCGTCGGGAATCTGCACCGTCGGATAATCTACGACCCTAGTCGTCTACCAGGGTTTCCGGACCTGGATTCTGTACCTGACTATCAGCTTGGCAATATCACGTATGCCAGGAACAGTTAATCCTGATCGTGATGAATCAATGGTAGCTCATTTAGTGTTATACGTAGGAGTTATATATTAAGAAGCCACGCCATTGCTATCTTTTTTCTTCCCTTTTAGTGAATTCGAAAGGCCCGTGCCAGTCGACAGGTTACGTTACTTTGTGGTATTTTTGTTAGGGCAACACAGATTTCTCCCAAAATGAAGAAGACGGCAGCGGTGGGCATTGCCCTTGTTGCTCTTTCCGGCGTTCATGCTGCCGCACCCGTGAATTACACTCAGCACTACACCTGGAAGAACGTCAGAACCGGTGCCAGCGGTGGTATGTACCCGGGTCTCAATTGGTATCGTAGACGAGTATTTGGTTGCCTTTTTAACGGTCAATTGCCTTAGGTTTCGTTACCGGGATCGTCTTCAGCACAAAGCAAAAGGGTGTAGCATACGCCAGAACAGACATTGGCGGTCTCTACCGCCTTAACTCTGACGATTCATGGACCCCCCTCCAGGATTATGTTAACACTACCCTCTGGAACGAACACGGCGTTGATGCGGTCGCTCTCGATCCTAACGATGCCGCCAGAGTCTATATTGCCGCCGGTATCTACACTAACTCTTGGGATCCGTACAATGGTAAAATTCTTTCGTCTACGGACTATGGCAAGACGTGGAGCAGAGCGTACTTCCCCTTCAAATTCGGGGGTAATATGGCTGGTAGGCAGATGGGCGAGAGGCTAGCAGTCGACCCGAACAAGAGCAATATTCTATACTTCGGTGCTAGGAGCGGAAACGGATTGTGGAAGAGCACGGACTATGGAAAGACGTGGGCGAAGGTTACAAGCTATACCGCGGTTGGTGAGTCAATTTAAGAGTAGCATATTAAAATATAAAACAAAAGGATTTTGTGTTAACGGCGTGGTCAACTAGGAACGCATATTGTACAGCCTGGTGATACTGGCCAGAATGGCGATATCATTGGGCTTACATTCATCGCTTTTGATAGCACTAGCAGTGCTGCCGGTACGGCTTCGAAGAGAATCTTTGTCGGAACGGCCGACTCCTCCGCCACTGTCTACATGTCCGAGGACTCTGGTGCCACTTGTAGGTCCACGCGTTCATCAACTGCATAGATAAATACATCTGACCCTTCACATTTTATAGGGTCGGCAATCCCTGGTCAACCAACAGGTTTCCTCTCCCACACGGGAAAATATTCACCAACAGAGAAGGCTCTGTACGTTAGCTACGTCGACAACGCCAATACGTACGGAGGCGGTGATGGTTACGTCTATAAATACTACGTACAATCGAAGACATGGGTCAAGATTCTAGACGACAATGGCACCGGTTTCGGATTTGGTGGTCTTTCTTTGGACCCCCAGAAGAACGGAACTGTTATGGTGGCTACATACCACCAATGGTGGCCTGACGGGAACATCTACAGGTCCTTGGACGGAGGCGCCACCTGGACGACCATCTGGGACTTTGACTGGAGCGGTGTCCAACCACCTGTCAACAGAAGATTTGACTGGGATGTTAGCCAGGCGACCTGGCTCCCAGAGGTCACTGGTGATAAAGCAACTGGAGCAAGTATTTCTCCCACAATAGCCAAAAAAACACTTAATTTTGGCAATTAAATGTCGGTTCTAACTTGTGAGCAATTTAGTGGATGATGGGAAGTTTAGCTATTAACCCATTCGATTCCGACCATTTCCTTTACGGTACCGGCGCTACTATCTTCGGCTCTCACAAGCTCACGAACTGGGACAAGAACCAAAAGTTCACCTTGTCTTCCCTATCCTACGGAATGGAAGAAACCGCCGTTCTAGGTCTTACCTCGCCCCCACAAGGCCCACCGCTGCTCTCTGTCGTTGGCGACGTCGGCGGTTGGAAACATGACAACCTTGATGTTGCCCCTAGTAAGGCGTTCCTGAACCCATCATGGGGTACTACACGTTCCATCGACCATGCTGGCTCGAGACCAAACATCATCGTTCGTTCTGGCGACGGTTCTGGAGGCCTCGCTCTTTCCAACGATACTGGTGTCACATGGCATGTTCATGCCAACGCTGGATCTTGGACCGGCGGCCGTGCTCAGCTATCTGCTAACGGTGACTTTGTCGTCTGGGCCGTTAACGGCGGTATCTACGTATCTGTCAACGAATATCCCTTCCAAAAGGTCCCCGACATCCCATCCGCTGACTACATCACCGCAAACGACCGACAACATAATGGTCTCTTCTATGCCGCTGAGTCCGGAAACTTCTACGCATCCACTAATGCGGGTACCAGCTACACCAAAAAGACCTCTTCCATTGGTTGGATCAGAGAGATCGGTGTAAACCCTTTCAGAATTGGCGATGTCTGGGTTGCCACCGACACTGGTATCTGGCATAGTATCGACTCTGGTAGCACCTTCGGCAGAGTTGGACCCGCTACTGATGCTTACCATGTCCAGTTGGGTAAATCAGCGACAAGCAACGGGTATCCTGCCATATTCGCTGCAGCTACCATCCAGGGCTGGGCCGGGCACTATAGGAGCGACGAGTAAGTCATTCTTTGATTATATATAATTATATATCCGCAGACTTCCTTGATTTGTTGGATCCTAACTATGGCCTAGTGGTGGATACACCTGGACTCTTATCTCGGACGATCAAAACGGCTTCGGTACACCTGGTAACGATATCTATGCTGCCGACCCACGGAAATACGGTCGTGTTTATATTGGAACCAATGGACGCGGTATCTTCTACGGCGACGCATCTGCAACCTCGCCTGTTCCAACTGCTGCGGACGCTTATGGGCAATGTGGAGGCCAAGGATACACAGGTCCAAAGATCTGTCCACACGGATACACCTGCAAAGTTTCGAATGCTCGTAAGTAATCTTTTCGTCCCTCCTGTTGATATATTGAGCCATCCACTAATGTTAAATATAGACTATTCCCAATGTCTATAGGGGACACAAGGTAGGCAGGAAACTTTTAATATGTAATATAGGATTGGAATTAAATTTTGATTGTTCATATTGATATCATCTGTATATAATGACTATCTTAAATTTATAAAAGTCATACTCCTAAACCACCCACTCATGGCTAATCACGACGGTGGTTGCTCCGAGAATCGATTTACCTTCTTGGTCTGCCCCGCTCTCACTCTCCGCTCACGCTGCTGCTGTTTAACCCATTCCTCAGATTTGACTCTCCCCGACTGAGGTGCCTGTTTTACAACCTTAACCGACCCTGTACCAAAAGCAGGAGCTCCTTTAGCCTCAGTCGCCCTCTGCCATTCCGGAATTGGTTCGAGATCTTTAAAGTACGGGATGTCATCTCTTAGAGCGTGGTTGTCATAGTTCCATGGCTTCTTGTCCCTTTTGATTTCCTCTCTGATCATACGATCATATAACTCCGGGCAAGGGAACTCGGGCGACCTAAGCATAGCTTTTATGCACTCAGCATTGATCGGCAAAGCAAGATGAACAGTGCTAGCGGCCCAGCTGCCCTTATAATATTCTTCGGGTCCATCAGGATGCAGCCCCCATTCCGCGCCATTGGGTAAGAGAAGATGAACCTCTAAACGAGGAGCTGGGACACCTGGAAGCTCCTTTATCACCTCACCCGGAAATACGTTGGCGATATCTATGCGGAAATCGAGATAGATATCCACTAAGTCGTAGACAGAGCGTACACCTTCGGGCTTGATGACACCGCAGGCTCGGTATATCCAGTGAAGATTATTGTGAGTGGATCTCGACACTATCAGTTTATCGATTACTTGATAGTCTCGATTCTCGAGACCCGCGAGTTGTCCGTCTATTGGCATATATCGTCCTACAGTTGAATCTGGCACGGCCTCACCCTTTCCCCCGCCTCTCCTTGATAATATTGCTTTCGTACTATATCATTGTATCATGTTTTAGTCTTTTCGCCAACAAAGATAAAAATTCGTGGGGAGGGAAATGTAAAATTCACACTGTAGGGGTAGAGGCTACTTACGATGCCTTCAACTGGCACATCTCCCTGCCTTCGAACGTTATGATCTTACAACCATAGGCATCCGCTTCTTTAGAAATTTGTTTTTTTTCGTACGCTTGGATCTCATCCTCTGCCATCTCGCCTTCCTCAAGATCATCGAGGAAACCTGGCATATCTGCTAGCGACCCAATTTCGTCCAACGCCGCTGTTCCGGTACCTGCATATTGCCCTAGCCCATATTCGCGATCAAAAGCATCGTAATAGTTCGCCTTGGGATCTAACATGGACCCCGGGGCATGTGGGATAGGAATTAGAGGGAATGGGCGTTCCATAATCCGGGGAGCTCCCCACCAGTCCAAGAACTCAAGATATCGCTCAAAGTGTGAGTCGTCAAGCGCATTCTCCCTCGCAACTTCTTTTAATCTCGGACACCTTGAGGTAGCGAGTTGGTAATATTGGTCACCTTGTAGTGGAAACTGCGCTCTCCCGCCGACGATGACTTTATTGAACCCGCGGACCGAAACTGGATTTCTCCTGGGTTCTCTGTCATATTCTCTGTCTTTGTTTCTATCCCGATTATTGCCTTTTGCCCGTCAGTAATAGTATCTAACATTGTATTCAATCCAGTCAGTGAATCACTCTTACCTCTATACCGATCCCTATCATTCCTTTCTCGAGCTCTCGGATCCTCCTCATGCTTCGGGCGTTTTCCATTCTCTCCGGAATCTTTAGCGTCCACAAAATCAAGAGACTCCTGGACGCTTTTCCGCGGAGTCACAGGCGCCCCCATCCGTAGATAGTCAGGGATACGGTTATCTAGTTCCGCCGAGTTCTCCGGGCGGAACCACCGGAACGGGTCTTGAGCCTGCGGTATGTCGTTTTGCTGAGTATCTGGATCTGCAAACATAGTATCCATGGTTTGGACACCTCCCGCAAAGGTTTGAGATGCTACTTCGTCCTCATCAGACTCAATCGGAACTGTATCGCTTTGGTCGTTAGTATCGCTAGGGTCGACGTTTCGTTCCAAATCTATTCCACTGAGATCAACTCCCTCAAGGTTGACTTCGCCCCTCACACGAGGCCTGTTCTGGCCGATCAATAACATGGAATCTGGGTTAAAGTCCTCAAGCCCTGACGATAAAAGTGCATTTCCGGATTGGAAAGCTTGAGACACGGGATTTTGTGAGGGGATATTTGTTATAGTCTCATCAATGTCTGGAGACAGGCCCTGGGGCGGCTCAATGATTATTTCATCGTTGGCAACGTCCTCTTCTTCTATAGCATCCGGGTTTGGGAAAGCAATTGTTTCTTCTGTCATGGCTGTAGGATTGGCAAAAGAGCCGGTATTCTCAGTCCCAGGAGCCGGATCCACGGGTGGCTCTTCGAATTGATTCGGGGATGCGGCGCCACCATTGTTCAGTCCGTTGAACAATTGCCTTTTCTGAAGCCCCTTTGGCGGTATCATGTCTACACGCAAGTCATAGGCAAATAATTAGTCGTCCAATTCCAAAAAGAAGGCAGGGACATATGGCATCGCAAGGTTGAATATTAAGAAATATCATCGATGTTTCACGTTGTATAATTATTTGTGGGTGATCTTCTAACGTACTTGGCACCATACTCGAATTCGACTTGAATACTGTATTTCCCAATTGTGATTTTGGTAAGAGGTTCCGCTCTCCATCGATAAAACCACCATCTTTGATATAAAGGCCCGACGCAGGCCGAAGGAAGCCCAAAAGGCAAGGTACCGCGATAAGTGCCCTCATGTTATTGCACTTTACTCTCCTACTCTTGGTTGTAAAGCTGTTGGAACTCCATGCGAAACTGAATAACGTGGCTACTGAAAATCAATCGCCACGCTAGCCATGCATACGCATGGAATCCACGTGCACTAGTTTGCGACCTATCTAAGGTGCGCAAATCCGCTCTACGAGACCGATAATATATCAGAGAAGATCGACTAGGTAAAGGAAATTACCACAATTCAGATGATTCGTTTATGTTGAAACTGTGTTGGAATCATGCATACAGGATCCTAGGGAATAAAGAAGTATGTATATTACCGGTATACCCCTCAGAATGGTTGGAAGCAGGCAGGCAATGACTTGTTCTTCGATCTTGTATATGTACTTTGTACATGAATTCTAGGATTGCCTTAGTTACTGAGTCCTGGTCTCGTACTGAGTCCTGGATGTTTTCTGTTTTGCACATATTTCCTTTCATGTTTGTACATTTGTTTGGGAGGTTGACCTGTCTAAATCTCAGCTCCTGTCCTATTTCGGGACAAGATGTGAAGTATATAGAAGTTAACCAGTGCTAGATATACAACATTGGTTACCTAGGACAGTCAAATTATCTAGAGGTATCTATCTATCTATCTATCAGTGTAGTACGCGGGTATCCAGTTCCATATCAACTATCATTCGACGGTATCGACCATAAGAATTATAGTCTACAAACAATACGGGACCGAACTGGCTAAACCACAGTGCTGCCAAAAGAGTATATATCGTCATTATGGTACATTTCGAAATTTTGATGAAGCGGATAGCGAAATTAGGAGGAGCAATCATTTTAATAGTCCCACAAAAATGAGAACATTCTAGAGTGTATCCCGCAATATATTTACAACGGTGCACCGGCTGGGGTACAGGGGATGCCAACATCACCAACGATATTCTGGCAAACGGCTAATGGTGGGCTGCCCTTCGGAGACGTAGTTTCAATGTCCTCGAGATGGATCTTCTCGCAAATGGCACCTGTATTTTCCGATCAGTCTCATATTCCGGGTCATTAAAGCTAGAAAGACTTCTTACCTGGGGAGCACTTGAGGTCGACGACAACTTTGCCATATTTGCCAGAACTGGAACCGGTAAAGTTAACGAAGTTGATGTTAGAGATATCAACACGGGATGGATAGCCGGAACACTCGGTAGCGTTGATGTTAAAGTAGCACTGGTCGAGAACAATTGGCTGGTCGGTATTGTAGTTGTAGAAGTTCTTAAAAGTAACGTTGCGGATGTAACCGTATCCGGCAGTTCGGCCGGCCCAAGCCTTAAGTCTATATATTCATAGCTTATATTAGTACCTGGCGTATTATTGAGCAAGAGAAACTTTATGATATCGTACCTGGCACCACATTGGGCGTTCAACATGATAATATCCTCAACATGGACATTCTCGATGTAGTCCTTGACACCAGCGTATTGACCGATAGATCCCATGGAAATACCATGAGTACCATTGCACCAGAGATTCTTAACAAAGATGTTAGAAGTATTCGGCTTTGGTGAGAAGCAATCATCGCCAATGTTGACGTAGGAGTTTGTGAAGGAGATCCCGTCGAGGTTAAGAGAGTCGAAGCCGTCGGTGTTCTTTGGGAGGTTCTTGTTCCTGGACTGATTGTCGATGATGACATTGTCATACTCAACATTCTTGGAGGTAACCACGAAGTTAGTCCAGCACGGAGAATTTCGGAATTCAATACCCTCGATGCGGAGATTGGTGGCATTTTCGGCGTAGAAGAGAATCGGGCGGTAGTATGTGTTGGTAGGATCCTGAGTCGCTCGCATTAGCTTTCTGCGTTGTAGATGTTAAAATGCAACAAGGATTGCCTAATTAGGCCAAATGAACGTACCAAGATCTCGCGACCTGCGAATCCGTCATACCAAGCCTGGCCGTTGCCGTTCAAAATACCATTTCCATAGATGAGGATGTCCTTCCCTCCCCATTTCCAGAACATAATTGATTTTTGGAACGGATGGTAGAAATAGTTATTCTGCCAGTAGGTGATATTGTTGGTGAACAAGATTTCACCTAGAAGCTCGACATGGACATCGTTCAAAAAGGTCAAATCGAGCTTCTTGCCGATAACATAGGTAGTTTCTCGCTCAAGAACAAGGGTGCCGCCGTTATTAGCGTCCTTCAATCCCTGCAGGAATTCAGCGGAAACATCATCGGCCTCGTTTTGAGAGGCTCGGATGTAGACCTTCTTCCTGTGGGAGAAGTGTGGTCTGGTGTATTTGACCCAATGCTTGTCTTTTCCTCGATTGAGGATAAGAGAGTTAGGAAACCTCTCTAGGTACTCCTTCGTCTTGGTCATTCGTTTTTCGAGCTCCAGGGAGTCATCGAGCGCATCGAGCTCGGCGTATTCTGAGAGTGCGACTGCGAGCGCAGAGGCGATAACACCGGCAAGTGCCGCAAATCGAGAAAACTTCATGTTTGCGTTTCAGGAGGAGCAAAGCAATCAATCTAGATCTCTAGAGGTTCGCAGAGTATCGTCTGGACTGAGGAGCGTACTGGGCTGATATCTAAATCAAAGGATCCAAATCATCGATGTTTCATGGGAAGGACAACATATTTATATCATTCCCTACCGTAGGACTGACCATGACATCCATGGTATCTAGAAAGTGGCAGTACTAGTTATCCCAAGGAATGCATAGGATGTCACCGATAGATTCTCCATATATCGCCGCGGATTGATGAAATTTTGCGGGGAGACGGTTACTATTTTCTCCGTGGTATCAGTTTCTTGTGTCCATGTCGTCAATTAACCATGTGCTATCAATGCGCGAGCTTTCCAGCAATCAGGGCGGGTACCGCTGGAGAATCGTAGATCCCATTAACCCAGGAACTGGTTCCAAAGCTCGCAGGCAGCAACACCGCTTACACGCAAGACACCGGCAAGGGAGGTCGGTTCTAGCGGCACTAGTAGAACTACATGCAGAGGGGAACATGGGGCCGAACCCCAGAGTGCATTTCGGATAAAGATCCCTGTTGGTCTACTATCGATATTCCAATGCCCCTCAAGAACTCCTAAGAATACAGAAGAAATCTTGTTCATGACAAGCACCTCCTGGCAAAGTCCTGGCTTTCCATGGCGCATATAATTGGTGGAAACCAGAGCTACCGTTTCGGCCTGTCCCGAGAGCGCGAGATCCTGGGGTAAGGCATCTCTTGGCAACATCGACTCGAGAAATTTTGAGACTTCGGGGGAACAAAATTCCATCCAAGGCAAAGTTTTTGGTGCACCGTTAGCTATGGAGAATGTGGATTCAGCCATAGTGTCGTCTTTTCAGTCCTTGGTTGGCGTACAATACGAGCCTCATGATCACCTTGTGGACCGATCTGACGCTGAGGTCTAGTACCGACGACAGGATGCCAGACTGAGCTGAGAGAATAATCAACACTATAGATTCTCCGAAACACTCCACTCTGACGGCTGGAGAAGCGGTCCGATGTGGCTGGCCTAGTGTGATGCTTATTCAAGCCTTATCGCAATACGAGTGCACTGTCCACACCTTCTCGCAACATTGCGTCAACATAGTGCAGTCCGTCAGCAAGCGTAAAGTCGAACCCAGCGAATTCGAAGGGCCAGCTGGAGATACCCTAACTTTGCTTGAGATCACATGAGAGAAACTTCGATTATTTTGCAAGAAGCTCTAAGGATTATTGCCGACAAGATATGATTACGTATACAGTCGAAAGCCAACCTCGCAAGGTCTTGAGGGCCTTGATATGACGCTACCAGATTCGAAATACCAAATTGAAAATTTTAATTGACGAATTCGCAAAGTTCAACGAGTTGTGTTGGCCCAGAAATCCCAAGCAAATGCGAAGAAAAGTCAAGATTTCGCCGTGACCGGATGTCGGCAGCAAGACCGCCCAGAAAATATCTGTATCGAATATCCGTCTTGGAGGCTTCTTGGGGAGTCTTGGAAGCCATATCCAACGCAACACGGCAGTGCACCAGCTGTATAAGGTGAAGGAAGGGACAAGTAGCAGTGAGCAGATCCGAATCTGACAAGGACCCTAGCGGTCGAAAACTCGAGAGATATTGTCCTAGATCTTCCGTCTTGGTCAAGAAGGTGCGTCTGAAAGTTTGCACAGCTACCTACATCCATGCAGCAGGGTTTTTCCGTCGGTATAGCCCTGGGCGCACGATGCAGAGGCAATTGTGGAACTGTGCATGTGTATGTAATCGTAAGTCTAAGCTTGTACTGAGTGTTCAGATACGGGTATCTTCGTGATAGGGCACTTTATTCTAAGTAGCTCAAGCGCCATATATGCATAGATATTAAACATAGCTGGCGGGGTTCGACGTATGCTAAGTACCTAACGAAGTGCTCAGGAGATATAGCCGGAACGAAGCCAGCCAGAGACCTAAAATTAGCGTATTGAGCTCCGTAGAGCTACCGAGCCGATAACTTTTACGCCATCAATGGTACCAAAGTATGTATTACTATCCGAGGATGTAGATATTTTGTCTAGACTAGTACTTCGTCTATTCATCAAACGTTCACCAGTACATCCCATATTCTAATATATTCTATATCCATCTGATCGGTTCTCGGTCCCGATTCACATTTCCTGGCCACCCTACACCAGCCGGTTTCTGGTTGTCGGGATTCATCTTTCATGCTCTAAACCATGTACAATCCGATTGCGGGATTGCTTGGCCAGGATCCCTAGGTCTATGGATTATGGGCAAGGAAGCTATTCGTATACGTCTATGTACATGAAGGCTTTTCCCGGCGGTACCGGTATGCAAGGAGTATGTTGATGGTACTTTAAATCCTAGAGGTACGAATGTAGACTGATGATAGAACTATATAGCCAATAACAGTTAATAGATTTTATGAAAAAAACAAGAAAAGACTGATTGATGGCGATGCCACTGAAATGATAAATAGATAAAGAGTCCCAAATGCAGACGGGCCCGGAGGCGACAATTCAGAAATCAATAACATTAGAAGAAATGATAAGGATATGGGGAACAAGGAAAACATGCAAGAACCAGATAAAGGAATGAATCACAAAGTAGAGTATCTGGGCGGCGAGATTGGTGTATGCAATGGTGGATGTATCTGCGGAGTAAATGAAGAAGAAAAAAGGGAAGAAAGAGACCCAGAAGTTAACCCAGAGCAGGAGAGGTACCGAACCCGGCCGCATCCTTCGCATGCATCCATTGAATATACGCTTGCAACTCTTTATCAAGTACCTCACGGTCAGGGGAGATTTTCCGCCATTCCTCGTCACCGGGGGCAAATTCACTCTGGTAAACGACCGCGGGTAAAGGAACCACGTCTTCATCATCCGCTTTACGTTTCTGGGGCTTTCCTAGTGTGGTACCATCGATGAACCCTCCTTCTCCAGGTTTCATGCAAAATATCCGCCAGCTGTCGATTGCGTACGTCCCACACCCATAAACATCACCAATGATACAGCCCCACTTCCTGTTGAGCCCTGTTGGATCGACAGGCCGGTAATCTCTCCTGACTTTCCAGGATTGTGGGCCACGAGGCTTTTTGTAAGGATCCAGCAAATGGAAATGATGCGCCATCATCCATACGGTCTTCGCCCTAGTCGTATGTAGACCGAGGGGATCGAACATTTCCTTTATCCCACCCATGGTGCCATTGGCCAGAAGATCCCCGGGGGTAGGCCAACGCCTGAGGAATTCCCGGAAGACCGGGATGGCCGAAGAGGCCTTAGTCTTTTGGAGAAAAACAGTTGCGATTAAAAGATAGTACTACCCAAAAACAAAAGAAAGCGTTAGACCATTCGGTGGCCAGATATATTTTATATATATGAAGTCCCACTGTAGCGCGAAACTCGGGACAATCAAGAGGTAGTACCCACAGGGTTGTGGCAGACCTCTTCTTGGATCAGTCCGAATCGATCTGCTTCGACAGGCGGCGGAACGATGACCGAGGTACCCGCTGGAACGCGTTTGGAAGGTGAATTCGATCCGAGGTTCAAGACACTTTCAGATACTGTCTCTAACGCCGTGCTTGGGACGTCTGTCTTGGCTGGGGACTTCCTCTGCTTGGTAGTGGATTTCGGTTCATCACCAGAACTTGCGTTTTCGACATCGGCCGCTTCAACGGATGACTTTTTGGCTTTCTTGGGCTTTGGGGTTTCGGATTCGTCTGATTTTCTTTTTCTCGTTCTCGCCGGCTTAGTCGCGTTGACAATCGTACTTGTAGTAGCCTCGGGACTGGACTCGGGGTCTTCTGATGTGACAGACGAATCTTCGGTCGCAACGCTAGTTCTCTCTTCTTCCCTCTCTTCGCTTTCCTGGTGTTTCTTCTTGTCGCGTCTGTGCTTCTTTTTCGATTCCCCTTCACGCTCCTTCTTCAGCTTCTTTTCCTCCTTCCTCTTTCTTCTTTCCTCCTTCCGTTGCTTCTTGAGCTCTCTCTCGATCTTCCGTTCCTCCTTCGTCCGTCGTTTCTCTCCGTTAGGTTCAGTAGCTGGCGCCGTTGACTTCTCGGTAGCAGCTTGCTTCTTTGTCTTTGGGGCAGATGCCTTATTCGCAGACGAGGAGCTAGTCTCGCCCTTCCAGTTTCCGTATAGTTTGATGTTTTCAATAGCAGTAGTGACCGAGGGGTCTGTAGGCAACCTAGCTCTTCTCATACAAAAGCTAGCATACTCTTCCCAGTCGAAATTATCACCATACTTCGAAGCCGGATCGGATTCATCGACGTCTGTGGCCGCGGGCACCTTTGTCTTGCGTGTCGAAGCTTTGGGAGACTTCTCAGATGCGACGCGCTTTGGTGTCTTAAAAGTTTCCTTGACCGGCTTCTCAGGTGTTTCTTTAGACAGCTTCTTTGCGGAAGACTGCTTGGGGGTCTTCGTCGATTTGCCACTCTTGGGCTTTTCAGGCGTTTTGTCGTTGGTATCTACCATTTGGTCTTGCTTTTGTGCACGAGGAGTAACTGTCGAAGCGCTACGTGTAACTCTGCGCCCGAGCGACAGTGGTGTGACTTTTATTGGGCTGCGAAAGGTCCTGGGCCTGAGCTGCCGAGTAGATGTTTGCGGTGTCGATTCTGTGAAGTAAGGACTAGTCTCCGTGAACGACCCTTCCGACGCAGGGGCAGGTTTTGGATCCGATGGGGTATCCGGCGTGTCCTCGGCGTTCATATTATCATCCTCAATCTCTTGAGGAGGGGCATCCACTTGCGCTTGCTCTTCCTCCTGCTCTTGAGTGGCCGGAACTATAGGCTCTTCAACGGGTCTCTGAGACCTTGTCGATGCCCGCCTTCCTCTTCCTGACGGCCCCTCCATCACTTGCTCGGCGGGGTTCTCCATGCCTTTGCCTCAGGAAACCTGAAATAATGCGACTTGTCGGATAGAAACCGATGTATAGGAGCAGATTCTGATTCTATGGTCAATCAACAACCAAATCCCCGAAAAACTATTACTAAGAAAAAAGAAATACACACTTGCGGGGACTTACGCTTTGCTTAAGGAGTATGCCACGCCTAAAGATAGTGGTCGGACAGCAATGGTATCAAGGTGGATAGTATTCGAAAGGCCGCAGATAAATGATGAAGGAAAGAGAAGGGGACAGGAAGAAGAATGTTATCATGATCCCCTTCTTCGTGTATCCTCGCGTTGATGAAATCAAATCAATTTCGGACGCGTCGTTCTTGGTGGCCTCGAATCCTGTGTGACGGGGTTCGGCAAGATCTTGGCCTTGGCCTTGCCTGTTTGGGCGACGCTGCGAAATCACAACAGAACCAACGCTGATTTTGCGGCTGAGAGGCGCTAGCCGGATTCATGCCTTACAGAGTGCTCTGTTGATACAGGTTCGGCGTGAATGCAATGCTTGATATTACAGAGTGCACGACACAATGCTATGGTATTCAGAGAAGAGGAGACGATATCTTATTTCTATATTTTATACATTTCATCGCAGCAGAAAAACCTCAAGACCGGATATTGCCGTCCTATCCGGAACTGATTTGCTCGCGCTTTTCCCGAAATCCATCCCCTTGCCTTGTTTGAAGAGCTCATTGACGGGCATGTACTTGGGTTTATCTTTGCCCTTTATAATGGTTCTCGACTTAGTCGGTTTCCGGAGCGACGTTCTTGATATCTTTGGGGACAATGACCTTGTAAATAACTTAAACAACTTTGTGTCTGCGCCGGCATCTCTCGAGGTACTCGCGTCCCCAATAACGTTATTGTTAGAAGTCGTTGAATGCTGTAACTCTGCCGGAGGAGGAAAGATTTCGTCTGATAGTTGCTCCTCAGGTTTGATATCTTCGTTTATAGGATCGCAACTTTCGTTTAGTTCCATGCAAAACATATTTTCTCCTTGGAAGGCATCAGCTGCGGGTCCAAGACTATTATGCCGCCGTTTCCCTCTTCTTTTCTTCTTTTTCGTCGGTATCCTAGGCTCGGATAGTAAGGTCTCATCCAAAGACTGAGCTTGCAAAGATATAGCTTGAACATCTTCGCCCTCCGTAGCCTCGTCTTCAGGTGTTGGATCCTGCTGCGAAGAAAAGTAGACCTTCTGACTCTCTTCTAACTCGCGGCATATCTCGGCTCGAACCTCTCCCCATCCTTTCGGTTGTTCCAGAAATGTCGGGATCCCATGCGTGTAGGGCGTATGAGTCGGGTCTACTGACGTTGGCGGCGCCCAAATGGCCCGTTCGGAATTTCCTCCACAATAAAGACCTTCTCTTCCCATTAACTGCGAACACGAAGCTTCAAGCTCGACATCTAGCTCTGATTTCGGACCTTGTCCCGCTATATCTGCCATGGTCTCCCCGAGCCTGCCGGCCTTTGAATCAAGGCCGATTGAAACAGTACCGAGCTGTTCTGAGACAACCTGCTTCAGTGTCATCAGCTCGCCCACTCTATCTTCCAAAGTCTTCGTCTCGCCGTTCAGACGTATGATCTTGTCCGCGACATTCTCTTGTTTCTCCACCATCTGGTTAATCATCCACGGTTGGACGCGTCGAATGTCATCCTCCATTCCGTCGCAACGCTTTTTCAAGGCCACCAGACAGGCCCAGAACTCCACGTGGAATCTATCAAATTCCTTCAACTTCGCCATCGTTTGGTCCATCATATATAACAAACTCGCCGATTTAACCGCTTGACCAGCATGTTTCTCATGACTAGGAGCCCAATGGCTATCCGACATCAAGCCATCCGTTCGATCCTGGAAGTCGCGTAAGTCTTTCCATAGTCTCGATACATCCTTCGCATCGCGTCGTTGTTTCTTTTCTATTTCCGAGAGCCGACGCTCCCAAGGGTGCTCGTCCAGTCCCCCCAATTTCTCTTCGAGGAGTGAAAGTTCGTATTTACAATCGCATGGATGCTCTGGCTTGTGGTGGCGGAGTTTGGTCTCTAGTGCGATAACGCGCATTTCTAGCGCTGAAATTTGGGCGGATGGCGCAGGCGACCTCAGAGGGGTCTCGACCGTGATAGATTGTGTATCTGAGGCGAGCATATTTGATTGTCATTCATCCGAGATGCATGCATGCAAGGAGGCGATACCGATGCTGTGCTTATCGATAGAATAACCCTCGAATCCCATGGTTCCACTGCATACAGACAGGGGCGCCCAGCCAAATTCAGGGGGTCTGAGGCTAGCTCCCAGGACCCACTCAAGGACCGTCCCCACGACAACATCAAATTCCAACATTCCAACGTTCCAAGATGTCAAGTCCTCTAAGAAACTTGCCCAGCCCTTTTTATATACACAGCGTCGACATAGGTGCCTATCGTCGGATTTGCGTATGAATACTGAAGATACTTCACATAACAGGAACCACTGTAAATTTTGGTTTCCTTCCCTCTCTCACGACATCGCTTGTTCCCCGTGCGAGGTGCAGCTCCATCTGTATGATCCTCAGCCTGGTCCGGAGCATTGTCACCTGGCTCAACATTTGCTTCCTCTCAGCCAAGATTTGTTCCCTCTCAGACAAAGTCTGCCTCAACGTTTCCCCCACCTGGTTGATTTTCAGTCGGAGAGACTGCTGCGCATACGATGCATCGTTTATTTCATCTTCGAGATCATATTGCTTGTTAAGCAGTGCTTCGATGGTCTCCGCGGGATGCCTTTTCCTCGCTGCCACAAACCATTGCTTCAATCGAACAGCGGCGGGCAAATCTTGCTCTTGAGCTACGCTAACCTCGGGTTTCGTTTCTGCGGGCTCTTTGGAAGCTTCTACTTCTTCTCCTTGCGGGGTTTCATCGCGCTTGGGATTGGTCTTCGGTCGTGCATTCGCCAATATCTTTGGAAGGAGCACCTCGAGTTGCTTTTGTCGAAATTTATCCATTGTCTCCTCGCTAACCACCGTGGTCGGCCTGTCCAGTCTAAACTCCATAGGCGCGCTACCCTCAAACATAAACCGCAGGTGGTGGAGGACTAGATTTCGAAGGGCCTCACGGCTAGCAAGCTGGTCTGCCTCCTGCTTGGAAGAGTGTATTTCCGGCCACAGGGATGCACCGTAAAGTATACCTCGGATGTAAACCGTAGATTGAGAAGGTAGGTTCAATTCATTCGGCACAACAATCTCGTCCTGACCATATACAGGTCTTCCTAAACCGAACTTTTGACAGTACTCCGCAAGTTCGCGTACGTAGTCTCGAGGATTATACGGGGCGGCAACGGCTTGATAAGTTTGTGATAGGTCCTGTATCTGAGCAGATTTAACATCTGACTGTACCGGTGTGCCTTCAGCCTGCACCTTTTCAGCAGTTGTATTCGATCCACGATCTCTAACCCCACTCTTGGACTCTAGACAATCGATATCGTCATAGGCTGGAAGTTCTACCTCGCTACCCGGCTTGCGCCGAGGCCAAACCCGACCCCCCCGGATAGGGGCAGACTCCTCGACCTCCCAAGAGGTATCGACAGCTGTTTCATCCCCAGACAGTTCGGAAACGGGCGGTTTTGGTCCTCCAGCAGGCCTGAAAGGATAGTACTGGTATTTCGATTTTCTTGCGGCTGTATGTGTAGTGAAATCCGAAGGCCATGGTAAGCCAACAGTCTCTGCTGTGAGATACTTTGCCATTTGTTCAATGGTATCCTGGAAGGGGACCACATAGGCCTCATCGAAGACATCGACTGCAACAATATGTCCATAAAGCGCGTGTGTCGTGCTGTCTATCACCCATGAGCCACAATCTCCTGCAGTAACCTCTGTCGACCAAGTTAGCTTAATATATATGTGAAGATGATTTTGCATTATAGTATATTATTCGAGGGAGTGAACCCAACTTACGGTCCCGTCCCGAATCCCAAGTCATGTTGTATACTCTTACCATTTTATTCGAGGGCGATTGGTGCATAAACGCAGGTTGAGCGCTGATTCTCCCCTTAAGATACCCAGGTTCACCCCCTGGTTGGTATATAACTGGTCGGTTAGTGACTTCTGAGGTCCCTTCCAGATCCCTGTAATATATATCGAAGATATCCTTTAGCTTGATTCCATGTTCGCTGTCTGTATTTAATCCACTAGTTTCCTTGATATAATTCATTTTCATCCTCTCCGGGTCAGTCAGTTCGACGAGACTCCAATCAAGATTGCGGCTCTCGGGGTCCTGTCTTGAAAGCACAGGCTTCATGAGGTGGCCAACTTTCGTCCACCCAAAGTTACACCCATCCTCATCTTCAGTTGGCACGTGTATTTCGAGTATCGATGTAGCTGTAGAAGCCGAACCCGTTTCGCTGCAGACCTCGTCTTCGAACTCTATATCAGACTCCGGATCTTCTGAAAGAGTTTCATGATCGGTTGAGACATCCGCGTCCGCATCCACAGTCAGATCTTCCCCTTCTTCCTCCTCGTCAACGATATGCCCAGCCGTCATCCCGTATAGCTTGACTCCTCCGTCGATTACTACCCTCACAATACCTCCAAGGGTTGCCATCTTCGCCCTTCCGTTGTGCACTATTTTTATACTTTCGCCGCAATTTGTACGGTCCGCATAGAGACCGTCTCGACCAAAAACGCCCGGCAAGTCAGCCCTGACTCTTGCTGGGGCCGAATTGATGACTAGGACTGGTAACGGTGGTAAACCCTCTGTTCCCTCGCATTGCTGCTTGATTTCTTTCCTCGAAAAGAACTTGGTGATTTTCTTCGTAGACGCTGTGTCGCATAGAATAACAATATACGGCCGTTTTGAGTTCGCATTCTCCCCGAAGACCTTGACTTTCCATGCCATAAACTTCGGCTTCAGCTTACTCTTTAAAGGACGGTCGTAAAGCTGTACGAGATCCTCGAAACGAGAATAAAACTCATCGGGGATATGGGCGTCAGGGAATAGAAGCAGTTCGGGCTCTTTCGATTTAAGGAAGAACCCTTTGCTAGACAATGATTTCGAGGCTCGAGAAGTCGGGTCCTGAGTGATAATTATCCGATTTTGCAAATTTTCCACAGCGTTCTTGCCAGTCCTATCTCGTGAGATGTAACCAGAGTCAACAGATGCCGTCCTATCATTGCAATCACGCCCCCGTACAGTATCTTCACTATACGGGGTCATCGATCCCATCGGGAACCCATCAGCGTCTTCATCGTGAGGCGCTCGCTCAGACGCCATAATATTCCTAGTCAATCCGAGTGAGAATGGGTGCGCACGTGTGTTCGGTTCCGCGAATAGGGCGTAACCATCATGAGCATATGAGGTCTAGGTCGAAGTCCGAGATTTATCTGAGAAGCGAAGATGACCTGGGAGTTTTCATCGGCAGACGAGGGACCAAGATAATATCTATCTGCTTACAGATAAGTACTAGCTTCCGCCAGGCCAGTCGATTCATGAGCAGGCCTTGAGGCTGATAAAGTTGTCTGATCAAGCGGCAATCCACTTGCAATTGACTGTGCGTTGTGCAGCATGCTTCGCCCCAAACCTTGCATATAAGCGTGGGTCCCACATTGGATCCTGCAGCAGGCGGCTCAATTGTCAAGACCAATGATTGTCAGCGCTGACCCTTCGATGATTTGTATCATTTCCTTGTTGTTTGTCGATAGAGCCAGCGCTAGCCCTCTTTAAATCTAAATCTTGGAACATAACTTGCTCTGGAATCATCAATAATCTTTTCCTATGATCATACAATATGATCAACCACAGCGACGACAATGTCCATCGTCGGGATATCCCTTCAAACTCTTCGCGGCCGTTCAACCTCACCACTAGCCAGAACAACGGACGATAACCGCAAGGAGCTTTGTAATGCGGTCTGGGGGTGGAGTTTCTGCAATAGTTGCAAGGATACCGGGGCCTGTAGCCTCGTGACATGTCCCGGAAGCCGAATGCCTTCTCTGGAAAGATATTTCGGCCACTATAAAGAGCTTGTGGTATCGTATAGCCACGATCTCGAACAACATCGAAAAGATGCTGTGGTTAGATCCCATGAAGAAATATTTGATCTCATCAGGACGCTCAAGGAGGAACCACGCATAACTCGAGATGCGCTGGCAAAACATGCATTCGGGAGCCCTGCCAATATGGGAGTGGAATCGGAACAAGAACATGTTATCGGGTTAGCTGTTAAGGCTCTAACAATGGTATACACGACCCACTGGCTGAGACAGAACGCGGAGCATGACAATGGAGACTTGGTGTCACCGAACTGGCTCAAAGATGTGCCTTTCCACGTTTTCCTCGAAGGGTTGTTTCCCACGATAGATCATCCCGGCTTCGGGGAGGATACTTCCGCTTCATTCTGGGAAATGAAAAGCAGCATCACGGGCACCAAGCTCCTTCGAAAAGGTGGATTGACATTTGAACCTACAGAGGATCTTAGTAATCACCTTAAACTAAATAGGAAAACCGGAGTGATAGAGATATTCCACCACACAGCTTTCTTGAAGGAAAATCTTCGAATTACAAGGGGTATCAAAGGGACGGTGGGAATTGAGGACAGCATTCGCCTGTTAGTATCCCTTACCTTCCCTCCAACTGCGAATTGTAACTAGAAGCTTATAACATGGTTAGAGGCGCACTTCCTCGCCAGCTTGCACTTGAAGCCCTTGACTCAATCCAAAAGATTGTCTTCCCACTCTCAGACCCATCGGCTGTCGCTTTACTCCAACGGCTTGTCACCGAGAAGGGGTTCGATAACGACTGCCTTCGGTTTGAGGCGTCCGCAATACGGGAACCGCATGAGACCAATACCCGGTATCTCTACTTCGGTGCAAGGCTTGCCGACATATATGATGAGCTAGAAAACCCAACCCCGCGAGGATTCATCTCTCGATGGGCAAAACGCAAGGGTGCCGGGCATGCAAATGTTGCAACCATCGCGGCCGTTGTTCTCGCGCTGATTTTCGGACTCGTGACCCTTGGGCTGGGTGGTTTCCAGGCATGGGTTTCCTGGCAGCAGTGGAAACATCCGATTGACGGCTCGCCATAGATACGACCGTATATCCTTGTTATCATTCGGTACCGTCTTCGGGCGTCTGTTGGATTTAAATCGAATCCACAAGGGATCCAGGCATCGTCCAGGGTATCGATATATTTGTTGGATATGCGCATTTTTCAGCGCTATCGACGGCTGAGGTCCGCACGAAATTGGTACCCTCCCTTGGTCCAGTGTCCGGCTCCCAGTCTTCCCTCGTACGATATCATTGTCGTTCGTCCTGACTGCTCCGAGATATCACTAACCCAAGCGCACGTGCATGAATGAGTCGAAGCCCGAAGTCGGAGTTAAGTTGTCGAAGCTAAGCTAAAATCCGAGGCCGTTTTTTCCACAACATTCGATGCCGGGTTTGTGTTGCGGCGGTGACATAATCGCCTTCGACACCCCACCATCGATTCATCGCTTTTAAGCTTTCCGTCGTCATCTCGGATACCTTCACCAGCTTCAACAATCCACTGCATTGGGCGTACAGCACACTCGCATATACCTCAGTATGATGTCCCTACGACGTCCCCTCGTCGGGTGCGCCGCTCGACCGGTCGTAGCCTTTACCTCCATCGCGAAACGGCAGACTGCCGCTTTCCTCAAACCGCGAACATTCACCGCAGCCTACTCATCGTACCGACCCGCTGCCTCCCGTCCGTCAGTCATCACGACTTTCTCCAAGTTCTCCAAGTCCTCAAACCCGTTCTCCCGTTTCCAGCAAGCTCGCAATGCCTCGTTCACCACCGAACCCGCGATCGCCCGTCCGAACGAATCCGCGCTCTACAAGGGTCTCTACGCTGTCGCAGTTTTTGGCGGAACAGCATTCGCCATCAACTTCATCTTCAACCGAGAGACTCGGGAAGGCCCTATTCCGGAGTACCAGCGGGAATACCTACATGAGACCTTCATGTACACTGGGCTCGGCGTTGGTATGATCGGTGTTGTGGCGAAAGGTCTGCACAATATGGGATGGAGCTACCGGCTTATGGCCATGAACCCATGGGTGTTCCTCGGTGTATCGTTGGTTGGCGGTATTGGGACCATGATGGCGACACGTGCGTGCCCACCAGAGAATTACGTAGCCAAACATGCTCTGTGGTCCACCTTCAACATCACCCAGGCGGCCGTTCTGAGTCCCTTGTTATTCTTTAACCCAGCTATATTGGCCAGGGCTGGGTTATACACCGTCGGTATGATGGGAGCTATCTCCTATGTTGGCGCTACAGCGAAGGTATGATTTTATTTCCAGAGTATTCGATACCTCATATTAGATCCGAAGCCTAACGAAATTTCATTGCAGACTGATCAATATCTCTACCTCGGTGGCCCTCTCCTTGCCGGCCTTACCGTTGTCGCTCTATCCGGTCTCGCACCTCTGGTTATCCCCGCTACTGCCGCTCGTACTCTTGCCGTAACTGAGAAACTCTGGCTCTATGGTGGGCTTGCAGTCTTCGGCGGTATCACGCTCTATGACGTCCAGAAAATCCTGTATCATGGTAGAATGGCCGAGGTTGGCATGATGAAGAGGGATACGGTCAACGAAGCCATCTCGCTTGAGCTGGACTTCATAAACATTTTCATCAGAATGGTCTACATTCTCCAGAATAGCGGTAACAGAAGAAGATAGTTAATATAGAGTTCTAATTGGTGGTATGGTTTGCACTCGGGCTCTCGAATGAAGGTCACAAAAACTCTACTCTTTCAGACGACATTATTCAAGCTTTTATAGTTCTACTGGGTCGGCGTCTCTATACGGTTGCTTCTATTGCTTACGATTCCCATCTTCCTACAAAATATATCCCCCCACCTTGTATAGTTACTACCCAATACGAAAAATCTCCAAATATATGGCTCCAGATTGCCCTGTAGATTCAATTAAGGATACAGGAGCAGTTATAGTCACGATGCCGATACACCGTGCAACTCCATCGATTGATTAAGTATATCTATGGATGTCGACACGTGAATAATGTCAACCTGAGTTTATAAAAGTGCAACCAATGTTTTCTATCACCAATATATGTATGTACCAACGAACCAAAACTCCCAAAGAACCAAAATAAAAAACGTAGCGGGGAATCATAAAGTTGAATGGAAAAGGGTGAATGGTCAAGAAATCAAGGTGCTATGGCCGATGGCATAGAGAGGAAAACGAGGAAGAAGAGAAAACGGGGGAACAGAAAGCTTGTCAAAGGGAAGAAAGAGTAATGATTTGTAAAATGGCGACCTCGAGAACGACCAATCTTAAATTCCTCGCGTTAGTCCCTTCTGAAAAGAAAAGAACAGAAGAAACGGGGTTTGGAATAGACATTAAAATTCATATATCATATCATCCATCATATAAACCCTCCTCACCGACAAACGCTTACGGGTGTATTCAAAGCAAGGCTGCAATTGCAAGAACCGCGGCCGCAAAGCCACCATTCACAACGACGCCCACTTTCCCGGCTGCATTCGGCTTCGATGTCTCCGCTGGTTCTCCGGTAGTAGTCGTAGTACCACCTCGCTCAACCGGATCTCCAGAAGCCTCGGCCGCGAGAGCAGTCTGTCCTAGCGTTGGCAGCGCCGAGGTAGGATCGACGTTCCAGACCCCGGCTGTAGAATCGGGGCAGGAAATCGGACCGTTAGTAGAGGTGTATTTGTCTTTGGAAATACCGGATGGGGTTATAGACGACCAAACGGATTGAAGGACGGTGAAGTCGGGGAGAGGAGTGGGTTTTCCACCACGGGCCCAGGTGTCACCACCAATTGCGGTCTTAGGGTCGGCTCGGCCGTAGTCGACAAGGCCCTGGTTGATGTTAGTTCTCTTTTCTGTATGAATGACTGGGTAGGCCACTGACATAATTGTTATCTTCCTGTATCCATTCGTAGACTATAGCACCGGACCAGACCTATTGTACTTTTAGCGTGGTTCCCCCTCATAGTGAGCCCTGAAACGAGGGTTTTTGTTGAAATTCATACATCTCGCATTTCCGGACCAAAGATCGCGAACTGGTCCTTAAAGTCTCTCGGGGTTGGAACGTTACAGCCGGTCTCAGAGAAGAAAATCGGGACGGGATAATCCGTCGCATTCTTGTTGAGCATGTCGTATCCCGAGATATGGTAGTCAGTGGCTTCACCACACCATTCGTAGGCATTGAGACCAAAGAAATCGACATTGACAGAAGCGTCTTCTCCGCAAGCAAGATAGTTCTGAAGATTTGGACGCTATAAAAAGGCACCTTCGTTAACGATAGCTCATAACCTCAGGGTTATCCCAACACAAGACTAGGGTTATCCGGAGCTTACCAGCTCGGCAATATCGGCCGCGGAATATCCAGTAGGGATTTTACGGGCGAAGTTCTTCTCCTCCATGTAGGCCTTGATATCTCGCACGGCAGCCTTGATATAAGGCGCGGCAAACGAGCCATTGGACTTGGTTATGATTTCGTTTCCAACGAAGACACCCCCAAGGTTTGGGTACCCGGCGAGGTTGTCGAGAACTTTGGTGTACTCGGTCAATTGGGTGTCATTCCAGTGTGGTGGACCATCCTACCCGCCTGTGTGTGAGCGTTTAACCCTGGTTAAAAAGGTTGTATCACCAAGCTACAGGACTAACCTGCTCGATGTATGTATGAAAGGTATCAAGATCGATAAAGGCGTAGACACCGATCTCCTCGAATATCTTCATACAATCGTCGTGATTCCCGTCAGGGTCGACGTGGTAAACTCGGATTGCGTTCGCTCCGAGCTCCTTCATGAGATCCGCGTCCAATTGACATTGCTTTTTATCTAGCAGCGGGTCAAAAGGAGATCGTTGGTATGCAATGCCTATTGACAAAGGGTAGCGTTAGTGAATACTCGACTCGACTTTCAAAGCGAAATAGAGACCTAAAATAACGGGAGGTCGGCAGCAGACCTTTCATGAAGTACTGAGAGCCATCGGCATGGAAGAACTTAGAACCTTTGATGGTAATTGGTTCGAGAGCGAGCGAAGATGCCGCCAGAAGCCCACTGGCAAGAACGGAAAGACTGATTCTCTTCATTATGACGGAGAAGTGGCGACGGTCGTGGGCAGGTGTTTAGTGTACGCGTGAGGTTAAGTTAACTCCGATGCCAATTCCCAGGGCAAGATCTGATGCGGTTAATATAATTAACCCCAGCCTTTTGAACGATATAAGAGAGATGGATGAAATAGACTGCGGTCTATAGGGACGGCAAATCTATCAAACAGCGATTGTATCGTATGGCGAGCCTCTTTTTCTCTAGGAAGATGAGTGCTCCTGGCGCTGGGATTTGACTTGATGTTGTCGGAGTAGCCAAATCTCGCTGTAGACGTGTTGTTAGACGGACTGTTGGGCAGCTATCAATTAGGGGCGCCAAACGTCCTCTCAACTATAACTACACCGAAGGAATAGGCAATGGGATCGAAATACTTTAGATCGAGTAGCGAGCGGATAGTGCTTGGGAAACCATCGAGAATGACCGAAAAGTACGAAGTAACGACCGTCAAGTTCGAACGAGAGGCAAAATGGAAGGGTTTAGCAGGAAGATAAGGAGAACATGGAGGAGAAACGTTCAAACGACAATATCCCGCCCCGGGAACCCGCGATCGCGATCCCATTGAGCAATCGCCTCTTATTCCCTGTCCCTTCCTCACGTTTGTGCTGCCTTTGTCGCGGGTTGATAGCGTGGGGTACGTCACTCAAGCGTGGACAAGCCAAACAAGCATCTCGTTCGCTGGCTTGGTGTTCGCGGCAGAAAACCGGCGCCGGAAGGCCAGCCCGATTGGCTTGCTAAACTTTAGCCAAGCCGACCTGATTATTTCGGGTTTAGACGGTGGCATGATCGTATTCCGACGAATACGAACCCACTACAGGAATCAACAGCCCTCCTGTCTACAGCTTCGTCTTCGAAGCAAATTAACTTTCACTGATACTTACCTCTTACACAATGCTATATGATCGCGCCGGCATAACTTTCGAGGACAAGCAGACGTCGCCATGTTACCCATGTCAATCTTGTCGGTCTTGTTGGTTTGGACTGAAACCTCAAAAATACAACAGTCCCAACACATTTTATCCGATCGCTTGCCTGAGACAACCGGAGCATTGGTGATCGGGTCGGAATTTGCGAAACCAAACATACAACGTTATAGCCCAGAACCTCACAAGCCTACGAGGCGAAGTCGATGCTTAGGCATTGGTGGAACAAGAAACGAGGTATAACGACGAGTGGTTGGGGGCACCATAGGATTCTAAGGCCGCAGCTGACCAACCTTGTGTCGTCGCTCGGGAAGCTATCAACACCACCGGTTGCCCGATTCAAGTTCGATACAGCCTGTCCCAAACAGAGATATAAATTTCACTTCAAGCAACCTCTGAGACAATATCAAAGTCGTTGGGTAATGTGAAACATTGTTCCTCTGATCCTGTCCTCAAAAATGCATCGATATATCCCTCTACCCAAAAATAATGTCAATGCGTTAGCAAAACTAGAACGAGTTATATCCAAACTGCTTGTTGAATGTCTTATGCTGTGCACGTGAATACAAAGCGGAAACCGAATACGAAACCAAATGGAAATATATCCGGCGGGTCTGATGCTAAAACGGGTTGGCCAGGCGGTCATTTAGGTAGATATCTCGGCTACATCTGTGCAAACAGTAGCTTTCGATTCAACTCCGATGTCGACATGCCGCTAACAATTTATCGAGGCTCGGACATGCGGTGTGGGGCGCTGAGAAACTTGTTTGTGTTTCTTGGGTTTGAACATGATTCTTCTTTATTTCATTGGTTCGTCGTAGAACGGCTGTGTTGGCATATTGGTCAAGATGGTGTCGAGGGCTTGGTGTGCAACAACGGCTGGACGTCGTCCGAAGCGAGAATCATGGTCCCGCGTCAAAGCTAAGACCAGCTGATACATCAAGAGCTCACAATGAAATACATGCTCCAAATTTATATCATATGTATGTTGGGGCTTACAATACATAGCATAGCCGTATACATCGATGGGAATGTTTTTCTCGATGTTCCACACTCGCCTTAATTGTAAAACATATGGCACAAAAAAAGCGAATAGGTCCGTGTGTGCATTATGCAGTTGGTTGGCTGCCTCGACTAGATGCTAGCCTCCGTCCTGCTAGAGGAGAAGCTCGGACTGGCGGATACTTTTTGGCAGTGCCGTTACACCTCCATTAGGATATCATATGCTTCAAGGTAGCGATCGGTGCGAACGGTTTTGGATTTTATGCTACCTAAAACGTGAGTCGAGTGATCGGGTTTCATAGAACAGCGCCATGGCAACATCTCCGTATGCACGGCAATCACATTATTCAAGCGCATACACCTGCCGTCGCCACACACGATACGATCTATCTATCCCACCCCTCCTTTGATCAGTCTCGTAACCAGACAATTTTCCTTTGATAGGGGGCACCAACTCCTAGACCCTCCAACAAAAACATGCCTTGGCAGCTATGGCCACCCGATCGGTTAGACCGGTGCGAGACCTCAGCAATTATCATGCGCACGGATTCCATAGCTTAACTTAATCGTGGTTGTATCAATGGACCGGCATATACTCGATGCCGACGGAAAATAATCATACTTGCTTGCTGTGCGCGCGCACTCCTCACTGGATGACTGTTGCTTGAAGGGGCAGTATTGTTCCACGGGGGCAAATCACCTCTTCAGCAGATGCAGCAGAGCTGAGCTCTCATGAAGTTTGTCACTACAATTCTATCTCGAAACCGCTTCGCCTTCAAGCCCTCGACTCGCATGTACAATTTGTCAATCTTCCTCTTCAAAACATTCCACAAGCGCACCCACGAAACCCAAAGTTGGGGGAAAGTCTCCTGAGTTAGTTGTCTATGGCTGAATACTAACGATTGACGATACCTTTGTTGCCCATCTGGCCAGACAAAGGGATGGTACAGGAGCAGGGAACCTTGAAAATTTCGCATATCATAAAATTGTTATGTGATAACGAAGCCCGACGATGAGGCGACTTACGTACTTCTAGCCAGACTAAACCGATAGTGATCCCACGTACCCCAGCCCCTATACTCCATATGATACATGTTATCCAAACACATGGCAAAGATAATATCGAGTCTAACTGTACCGATCTAAGTCTCCCGAACTTTGCCGTGATTTTTGTGGGATTTCGCCGCTAGATCCGGTGTAGGTTGTTCCAACAAATGTTAGGCTGTTCTCGACATCGATATTACAAGCCGTCTCTTAGCATTTTCCCACCCCCCGACCTTGTTGTAGTGTCAAGTACAATTTAACATCGTTCGTTGGCCTTGACAGCTCGCTACCGGCGTAAATTAACAACTTCAAATGACTAGGATCGATCGATTCTAACAGACAGAAGGAAATGTCGCCATATTCATGCATTGCCATCCCGTTTTTCCAACCACCGTTCAAGTCAAACCGGAGATACCGGGTGGTCAAAAGGCTCTTTCAGGTCATTTCATCGACTAATATGGGTAGCCCCGATAAATTTACTAAATGTAACCAACTATTTGATTCCATAGCCCAGAATATCTCGATTGTCGCAGTGCTGTATGAGAATGCTGCGGCTATGACTTAGAGTACCTTTGCCCCATAACCGAGGGGATGCGCCCCGCAAACTAGCTTGAAATGCGTACTCTCCGGTATTCAGAATCTTGAATCAAGCGGGACGAGGCGATGTACAGGATACGCCCCGTGATGATCGTCGTGTTTCCCCAAGAAGTTGGACAATGTAAAGATTGCGAGGTTGTCTTGTCCGTCAACCTGGTCCTGTATGCTAATAGCGAGGCAAAATGTGAGATTGGACGTAAAACCCATGAAAACTGACCCTGTTCTTAATCTACCGTTATCAGAGTACCTGTCAGTTTTAAGACCTAATCCATCATAGTGGCCTTCGTTCTTCGGGGTACCCTGTTGTTCTAAGACAATAGACCGTCAGCAATGTTATATCACAATGTGGAGACATGCGGCGGCCAGTTGGTAATAGCGATTTCAGACACGCCATGCAAGGTACTGAGAACGAGAACCCCGCCCCCGCACAGCTAGTACTCATACGAAAGTTTTCCAATGCATGGGTAATGCGAAATACCGCTGCGGTACGGGCTGTCATCAAGGCAAATTGTCAATGGCGATATCTCGGCGGGCAGCGGTGCATCGTGTTGTAGTGTATCGTTGAAACGATGTTTTCAGCGCTTAATTGCATATTGCATACCGTGAACCACGGTGTTGGGTCAACATGAAACCTGAACATCGCACGCCTCGAAGGCTCAGTGCCAATCGAATCATGTGTTTTCGAATCTAAGATGAGATGCGGGGACATATATTCCTGTACCCGATTTATTTTTATTTTTTATGCGGTGACATTGCATTGCATCACAGGAACTTCATGTCGGGAGCCCTCTACTAGGATCCGGTCGTGATGGTGGTCGGCATCGTTGAAATTTCAAGCAAAAAATTTTCACTAGATCCTGAAGGCCGTGCATGTGACCACATGTCTACATGGCTACTCGATTCTGGCATTGTTTGAGGTATCCAACATCGAGGAGATGGTAGCGAGGGTCGCGAATGTTGTGCAGTTGGACCTCTGCCGTCTTGTTGGAAAATCTCTTCAAAGTCGCCCCAAAGACCAGATTGACCCATTGTTTAAAATGGTTGTACCGGGGCAGAATTTGCTTTCGGTTCTGAGGGCAGGAAATCTTTCCCGACGATATCATTTCCAATAGCCAACTTTCTGGGTTGTAATTTGTTGACAAAATCTCTGACATTTTTTAGTTGTCCCAACAGCCCCTCGTCCAAGTTATTTGTGGCGATACCCGGTGTCGGTCGACCCAAGAAGGCCACTGGATATCCACACAAAAGTCGTCTACGTCAACTATATTTGGACAGATGGGCAACATATGAAACGTCTAGATATAATTCTGGGTTTCCAAATCTGCAAGGTACGAACCAAAGTTTGACAGCATCGCGAGCTTTCGAAATCGGGGTATTCGCTTGTCATGGCGCTTACGGCCCCAAGCCTTAACCCTCTCTCACGTGTTATGGTGGCCCGTGTTCAGTTTCCAACCCGAAGAAGTATCGACAAAGCTAAGGACCTTGTTGACAATACCGCACTATCGTGGAGCTCGTAGACCGTGTGTGATTGGCCTTCCAGGGGTGCGCGAACCATCCCGTCAGTCCTGCACCTTTTGACGAAAATAGCCCGGCATAGACGTCTGCGTCAAAAGGACTTCGCACAAGAATTCTATCGCAAGAATTTTGGTGGGTGGGGCACACAAGTCCGACGCTGTTATCTTGGTTGGAATGGTTGACCCGTGTCTCCAAAAATAGGCTAGAACGACCTCCCCACTGCGTTCAATATGGTCGCGCTCGTGGACTGCCAGCTCAGATTATGCGACCAAACCGTCGGGTATTTGTTCGTTTTTGAATGATACTTTTTGCGGCATGGCGGCTTGGGGCTGCCCTTTGCCAGTTTTGTTCCTCCGAGACGCAGAAACCGCACTAGAAACCGCGAGTGAGGTGTGACTGGATTGGGGGAAACAAAGGTCGGAAGAAGGGGAAATGGTGCTGCGGAATATTGAATCCGACGCTGAACAGGGAACTAGGCAAGTTAGAATTTTGTCAATCGAGCCCTTGCTCCATCTACAATAATATCTCCGTCTCGGCCTATTTGAGATGTGACCAATTCCTGTGCTGACCTTCACGATCCACTGCTCAGATGCTGCAACTTTATAATTACAACCCAGACTATTCCGCAAATTTTTCGTTGAAGTCTATTGACGAGGAAGCGTTTCCAGATTTGCAAGGTAAGAAATAGCAACCAGTGAGGCTATAGTCTCTAGCAACATGTGTCGACGAGGCACAGGTTGTAAGGCAAAAAAAAAAACTGTGAGCATGTCATCAATATCGGCCTTTCGACGGGTGGTAGTCCGCCAGAGGCTTTATCCGCCAGCTCGATGCAAGGATATCGTGGGCATGTTTGCCAGCCAAGGTTTGCCCTCCTTGCGAATGTTGCGCCAACATGCTTGCCATGATTCTCGAAGTAGGTGGTCAGGCCATACATTAGCGCACTCTCCTGCCCGCAACAGACCTCGATCTACCAAGGGGATGTTCCCCGTGGACATCACAATCCCTTTACAGGGACCCGCCCCGGTCTTTCATGATAAGTTCGAAGAAGCAAAGGCTCGACTGGGTATTGCATAGTCGCGAGGCACTTTTGTGCACACCCTCTTCCCTCGAAAGCACCACACTCCTGCGAGGACCGGGGTAGCGAGGATACGCATACCAACATGGATTCGTAGATCCTATCAAACCTGGCCACAGGCCACATCAAAAAGAAAAAGTTGGTAGTTGGAACTAGTCGAAATATAGTACCCGTTCATCTCTGACGGAGGGGAACGGGCTGCGTCAATATTTGGCGGCTACGGGCGTGAGAAAAATGGGTACTTCTGGCCTGGAACGAGTATGCGAATCCCACCGTGGTAGGTGTCCCAAAGGTAGCGTCGTGCCCACCTTCTCTCCAAGGGCCCCGTATCGCATGATACCATGCATGGGAAACTGGGCTCCACCAAAGCCGTTTGAATGTCTCAACGACCATAGTAGCCGCATCTATGTACACATGGGAGCAAAAAGCAAAGGGGGAAGAAAAGTGATGAGCCCTGTTGACAAGCTAGAAGGCTAATCAGCTTAAGACCCTCCATTGCATTTGGCGGAAGAGTCGTGTCTGGCGTCCAAATTATATAACAACCTGGGCCGTTCCACTTTGACAGAAGTGCTTCTTCAATTGATACCACACAGCACTCGGAAACCGATATTCATGGAAAGCTTGACTGCTCCTGATTTCAGAATCTTCCTCTTTTGTCCCTTCCTCTTTCCCAAGATTCGCCAGTAAGACGCAGACTCCGGACTGTCCTCTTCCTCCTGTGCCGCTTCTTTTCCTTTTCAACCAAACCCTCTCTCAAAGCTCTGATAATACAACACAGACTTGGAAACGTTCAGATCGTTCGAATCCGTTCAACGTCGCTCGAAGACTGGGTCTACCATTTATTCTATATAGACAACTTCTAGAGCAGGCCAGGGCGTTGGTCGAACAATTTATCATGAATTCAAACTTAGCACGAATTTCTCAGAAATTGGAGCGTGATATCTCGCCCCGAAGGGTGGCAGTAGAAATGTCACCTCTAATCAAACGAGAAGATATCGAATACCCTAAGCCGTTGCTTAACGCGAAATACTTTACTTCGAGCTTCAAAGATGCGGACGGTATACAATCACTACTTTCGGCAGCTGCGTTCTCCTACCCCCCTACCTATATCCGATCGAATGCATCCCCTCAAACAATAGCTCATATGCCACGCATCCACGGCAGCCCTCGACGGCAGCATGCAAAACTTTCTAAAAGAACGCCAAGGGACCATCGGCCCATGTACTCCCAAGAGGAAGCCGATGCTATCTTATATCTAAGGGATAGCGTCGGACTACCCTGGAAGAAAGTTGTTGAATTATGGAACTTGCATTCCGATGCCCGTACTGGGAAACTATGGGGCCCAAGGACAATTTCTGGTCTTCAATCTCATTACTATCGGATGCTTGGAATCGACAAATCGCACGGACGTCGCTCTTCGGCCCCAAACCCTGATATTGGACTTCTCAAGGCAACCAACCGTCGCTACTGGTGGGTTTATGGTAACCGGCCGAGCATTATGACGGAAGTCAAAGCCTCGACCCCGGAACAGGTCAAGGCTCTTCAGAAACAAAACATCAGAAGGTTAAGACGTGAGGCTCAAAGAGAGGGCCGACGACAAAGGAAACTCTCTCGACGGGTCGCTGAGAAGGAGACTATCTCCCATGTCTTACAGACTACCCTCGAAGAGCCAAAGTGCATAGAGATTGAGGCAAACTGCGCCAATGACTCTGATAGCGACTCCTCTGGAGACAGCTTCGACCAAAACTCAATCTCAGATGTTGATGGGTATGATACTTCTAGCATCGCTCCACCGCCTTCCTCCCAGACATCTGCACCAGCAAGTCCCTTTGAAGGCTTCGATTTCGAAGTCCAGGCCTCCCGACGCCTGTCAGAGGACCTTAAAAACCAAGCCAATACACTTCCATCCTTCCAAAGCTTGTGCGGCCTTGCTGATGAAGGCAACAAAAGGAACACCAACATCATCCGATGGCAGGATCGGGTCGAAACCCTACACAGACCTGGAAGAGACAAACTGAGTACTCCGCCGTTCCGCCCCACAAACAGGAACCCCATGGCTGTCGCAAGCCTTCTGAGTTAACGAGCATGATTCCTATAATAAATTTGTCTTTCAGTTTTTCCAAAAGTTATCCGTCTAGTCCCTTATACGCCGTACTATTCCCCCAACACTCCGTCTTCGATTCCCAACATCACGTTTCAGGTGGGCCTCGCTCGAGCTCTTGAACTTCACGAGTTTCCTTTTCACGAGTTTCCTTAGTTCAGGGGCGCGGTGCCACTGATACTTCTTTCTTCCTTTCTTTTGATCCTCAAGGTTTTTTGTTGTTCGGGTTCTATCTTATTTTTTTATTTTTCCAACTAACATTCATTCGCTCGCTCGCTCTGGTCGGGAAACCCCTCACAAATTCAAAGCCGCCCTTTCACTAATTTCTCGCCTCGGTCTATCGCTGTCTCGCCGGTGTCCCTTTCTTTCCTTATTCAATGTGTTACATGATTTGCATTTACAGCGAAAATTTATTGGGTTCGTTCTTCTACGGCGCACTTACATCTTGAATGGGGTTGTTATATTTCCGATCTTCAGATTCATTTTACGAATTGCTTACAATGTTCTTTCACTTTCGGATCGCAATGGTGCGCTAAACCGGCTTGTTTTTCGCATTCTCAGTTTTGTTCCTGTCTCCCCACTTTCGTTCTTTTTCTCCTCGCATTGTCACGCATATCTTCTATCACTTTTTAATGGATCCCACCGGCCTATGGCAATCCTTTGTCATTGTTCCCGATGCATCCCAGAGCCCACGCCCGCTCCATTCGGTACCGGCCCGGATATACCCTTCCACTCTTTAATTTCCGCCTAACTGCTAAGATACCCATCAAGGCCTTTCAATCAGAAAGCCTGTCGCAAATGTTATCCATGTGTGTTTTGCTGGTCGAGATACTCCAGTTTTTTTTGATCTTGTTACTCTCATTCTGCGCAGGAAAACGCTATTTTCTTTGAATTCAAATGTAGATAATTACTTCGTCAAGCTAGAATTGGAGAATCGATACTGATTCATGACAACATCGTTACTTGCTTATGTGCGCCTAAGTAATCGAGCTTTCAAACCTGTAAAGGCTCCGCATTGTGACTCCCTTGAATACAGGTTGGTCCGGGTCCAATTTCTCCTCCCTGCACTGTGCCGCGAACTTGCGTCAAGAAGGCTATACATTCCAACACAAGTATAAGCCCCGCCAGCTTAGAGAGCGGTACTCATCGGCCTGGAATTAACCCACTTTGCCTTTGCATCATGCTTAGACAATTTTTTTCCTGCTGTGCATTCCATCACCGACCGAGTTAACTTGTAGGATCCAATACATCCTCGAACCCAAATTCTCATTGTTCCAAGCAAATCAACAGCAAGTCAATAACCCCAACGGCCGGACCAACCTGACGCCGATGTTAGCTGAGCCTAGATGTCGGCATCAAGGCACATACTTCTCTGTAGCCTATAGCCTATATATGCATACCCGCGTGCGTGAAATTTTGGTGGCCTTCACGGGGTAATATAATATTGCGAACAAAGTGTGTGTATATACACAACTGCAATACCTCGTATTTCATGCGCTCTAAATTCAGGGATCTGGATTTTGTGGTGACTCGTAGACAAACCTCCATACCAAATCGTATAGAAAGTCATTTGTCGGACCACAATCGAACATCTGGGACGAAGAGTCCCCTTGAGCCGAAGTTTTGTAGTTGTAGAATCATGTGCCCACGACCCCAGTTCTCTGCACCGTGCTTCTAGGCGGTCGATTTCTATTTCTCCCGCGTTTGAATATCACGGACGTTCGCTGTGATCTAAAACGGTTATTCGTCTCAAATTAAAACGAAACAGGCGTCGGTCGGCCGGCAAAGCTAGGGCAAGAATATTTTGGCTAGAGTTCTAGGTAGGTATAGGGTTTTTGGGGTTTCCTGAAGGATAATATCTGGTATATAGAAATTAATTTTACCTATCGATCAGAGAAACTATTGAAGCCGAAAAACCCGCCTCGCAGTTTATATCCTTATCAGAAGGTCTTAAGCTCATAAGCTGTGTTACCATTCACTCGCGTGTCCAGCGGGCTTGGCAACAACATGATCATGATGGAGAAATCCTTCATGAATCCAGGGCCAATATAATATTCAACATGATATGAGGATCACCAAAAGAATTATTCTCGATTTTGAATCTGACCAAGTAGCGCGTATGCATCCTTCGTGACTTTGCCGCCACAGCGCACTTTCTCGATGCTCCTTCACCTTCCAAACATAGGCCTGGCGCAGCATGCCTGTTGACATAACCAGGCAAGCCCAAACATCCAGCAGTCGCCTCAAATGACCAGTTTAATAGCCTCGAGCTAGCATTCTAGACGAGACATCTCTGTTCCTTTAGCCGTGCTCATTTCCCGCGCGGACAACTTCAGAAACTGGAAAGTACATAATACATTTGTGTGGATGTGCGTTAAAAAGTTTCTCGGAGCAGACATTTGAACCACGGGGCTGCATGGGAACCTGGAGACGCCGTGCCGCTGAGATGCGTTCTCTCTGCTGCCAAAAGGGTATGCAGTGAGCCTGCATGAACAAGGGGCCTGCTGGCATTTTCGGTCTCCACATCTCTTAGCCGGCTGATTTGATCATTGAATCAGGTCGTATTTTTGCCCGTTCATCCTCGTTTGTCTCAGGCTGCAGAATCCGTCAGCATCCACTTGAAAATTCACATGCATCACGAGCGGCGAGATACGAACATTCGGTATAGGATAGGCCGCTACGGCGTACGGCATCTGCACAAGGTCTGGGCTCCGAACGGAGCCATGAAAGCACTTTTCTGTCTCCATAATGTGACTCGTTTTCAGATTCATAACCAAATCCATGGTGGCCATGGTGCTACAATATTGAGCTAGGTGGGAAATTCTTTTCGTTCAGAATAAAAAACCATGAGAGGGCGGCCGAACCGTTGTAGCGGGTAGCCGGATGAGCCAATCATGAGAGATATTACCCGATAACCACGCAAGCATTCGCTTGCCAGATCCGGTGAATTAACATCCGAAGCCAGCATTTGGGCATCTTTTGAATTCAGCTCTGGCAATATCAAGTTTGCCTCTCAGGATATTGGCCAACTGAACGCATCCGGATCCGATTCCATAGGCATAGGAGGTCAGACGGGGAAACCAGCTGTTCTTTGCATTGCCCGCCGGAAAACTGCGCTTAGTTGGTGGTATGTCACACAAGGACTTCCCGGGGAGTGCCCGTGCGCCAACCATTGGCGTGTAACACAATCCCCGGTTCGGGTTACGGCCACACACACAACGCAGAAAAAGTCGTCATACAGCCACGAGCTCGGGCTGATTCGCAAATCTTCTCGCTAGGATGAATCGCTGGTGCGTGGGGAACAATCAACAACTTCACCTGGATAGACCCTTTTCGAGATTGTTGAAGTTGTCATGTGGCTATGTATTCAACTTCTAGAATTTATTTTCAATGTTATTTTCCCAACTAAGCGACGTGACAGATATCCTCGCGCGAATTTGTGCTTCGGGGTTGGTAAAGTTTGATAATGACGATTTTATCACATTTGTTACTGTATCGAACATATAACGGATACAGTCTCAACGAGATAGCAATATATTTGGGACGGAACCCAACAGTGTGCGCCCTCAGATTATTCGGCACTACTAGCTTGCAATATTCCTCGGCCGATTCGACCAATTTAACGTTCCGATGATGCCTGCAAAGTGATCCTGCCAGATTATTTCCGCAGAGTCGGTCGAATGACTTAAGGGATGAGGGGCCCTGGTGAAAATCCAACAACCAAGACCTATGTCGCAGAATAATAGTCGGTACTATACTTTTCAGAGTGTGTCCTCTAAGCTCTTTTTGTAGTACTTTGGCCATTCCTGTGACAGTTTTTATGCAGAAATTTTGGAACATTGTGCCTTCGGGAATTTCTCTCGTGACGCATGACCTGGTCCCACGCCGTTGGAAAGACTTCCAATGCGGGCTACGAGGGCGAGCTCCTAGCTGGAAGTTTAGTTCGAAACAAATTCCACTCAATAGCTTTGGCTTCTCTGCTACAATTGTATTGTGATTTGTAGACAGGGTGGCGTACTACAATACTTCCGCTTAAGATCTGAAGAAACATTTGCAGGACGCACTCGGTTGGAATTCATCAGGCATTGGCGATTATGGGCTAGAACCATACAACTGATCGATATTTCTGTAGTGAGCGCATATCAAAACTGACTATATCTATAAATTAATACGAGACACCAACAGAGCCCTTAAAATAACAGAGTTCCCGTCAGCAACTCGAGTACTGGTGAGCCTCTGGCTTCAACGGCCCGAGTCCGACTGCTGAAAATTATCTCATGTTGGATGTTACAGAAACCTCAACTTGAATTTCGGTTAGGCCTCGGTCATCGTCAGCAACGAGATCTGGATGTTTAGCTGTCTCAGATCGAACGTTAACGTCCAAATAGCCAGCTCAACCAACGAATCCGCAAATATTTTCGGCCACCATCACTTTAGATCGCCCCACTCAAATGAAGGCGGTTACCAGGTAATGAAGACACACACCAAACCCTCAACGCCCAGTTTGATTGGCTAACCAAATTTTGCAACCAACATGCTCAATGCACTTTTCCTTGGTGAGCACATTCCTCTCGCAACGAGCAACACTGCTGCAGCTCCTATAGGGATATTCCGGAGCTGAAAAGTCTGCTTGATCCGGGGGTTGCTCCAAAGGTCTTGGCAGGATTCTCGGTTGACGATTTGTGCCCGAATTCTTTGATCAAGATGCTCAAGAGAGTTCCTCTCAGGTACCGATTCGGGACTAGAACTCTACGGAATCGAAAATACACTGTTTGGGTTGGTCTAAGTGCGCTTTGCAGGTTTGACGAGGGCAGTTTCGGGCACTACCGAGAATGCTGAAATGAATGCATCTGATCCACATTCGCAAGAGCAAACATGTTGTAAACCAGGCGCTGAGTTTTAGTTCGGGCCTCGTGCCCCGGACCCTTGCTTCATTGGCTCTAAGGGTTGGCAGCGTCAAATAAGATTCGCGAACCTGTCGAAAGACCGAGGTCTGGCCGCGTTCTTTCATTCTAACCAGAATGAATCTATAGAACCCAACTCCAAATTGTCGCCCTCAACTAATGATCACATTTCGATAGCTCGAAAACCACCTTTTCAAACGCATGGAATGTGCAAAAGGGCAAACTATCTCGATCTGCAGGACCTTCGCAGGGGCAAACAAGGCATCATGGTACTTCTGCATAGGTTCATGTCATGCAAGACAAAATTTCAATTTGAGGGGTACAAAGGAATATTAGACGCACGGGCGGTGAAGGACTGAAAAATTCTAACCCGGGCCAACGTTCTGTGGCCTGGATGACGAACCTTTGTTAGCTAGTCCGATGATGGCATATTTCACTTTATTGAAGATGCAGACTAGTGACTTGCGCGGCGATGGCCACTGCTCTCCGAGATCGGGTAGACTCGACAACACAGATTTTTTCGGGGATATCTCGATATCTTTACACTTAACAACTAGATCTCGTGAGACCATATTCAGCATACCGGGTTCGAATCCAATTTCTCAACCGTACCCGAACTGCGCGCCCAACGTTAACTACCCTGGGCTCGTCGGCGCACTAGATTTCTCATCACGATTTCATAAATCCTCTATGTCCGGTTTCGCGCTCTCGTTTGTGTCTTAACTTACGGAATACTTGAAAGAAAATTATTTGTGACGATTCTATGCACGCGCCGGACAGATTTGTAGAACGAAATCAGTTTCTTCTCTATATAAGATACCTCCAACTTAGATCGTTCACCAAGAACTCCAACTCATGGTACCTGATCCGCGATACATGAAACTGGATATCCTCTGGTATGATGTCAGAACTCTACCCAACGATCCAACGGCGTGAGAAATTCCTTCGACGTTGGACCTTTACAGTTTCCGTCGCATTTTCCAGCCTTGATTTCTACTTTCTACGTGAGTACTTAGTATTGTGATGTAGCTGAGATTGTGGATTAGATCTGTGCCCGCGAGCCTCGAAGAGGACGAGCTCGAGGCGAAAGAGAGCCGGTTATCTGTCGTTTGGGCATGTATGCATTGGAGCTCGGAGTAGCCGCACTCGCACATCTTAAGATCACCCCAGCGCCAGTACACTTAAGTCCAATTCCGTGCAAAGTGACAGCTATGGGTGAAGGACGAAATATGAAACGGTCTATATACTCGGCATTTACCGGACAACTAGGCATCAACAGCCGGATGCTCTGAATAGTGTAATTGATAACGGAACCTCGCAACCGAACTGAGGGCCCGTTAGAGGGGGTTCAGAGGAATAGTTCATCACGTCTGTCGAGAAGGAATCGAACACAACAGATTCTCCAAACCATAGGCAAATACCCGATCCGGGCGCGGGATTGGTTGTGCGAATTCGCGAAGCAACCCTTATGCATTATGACAAATTACGCAGGAAGGAGGGTTATAACAGCGCTCCGACTTTGAGGGTGGCTAGATCTAAGAAGGAGCAGTTGATCTTTCTGTTGCAAGGTCTGGAACGTGCGTCCCGCGTAGACACGTGCACGGAACCAACCATGAAAATTGAAAACCTCCAATCGCATGGAGGCATATAGACAAGCAAGAAAATACAGTTCTAAAATCATCATGGGGCACATTCAATACCTCGCAACGAGGCCGAGAATAGGCTATCAAAAAATTACAGGAGATAGCACGGGACACAATTCCGTTGGGAAGGACCATACACTCGTGCGTTCGAAAAGGATGTGAGGGCCCTCAGCCCCTGACAAGTGCTTCGGAATTCGAAGGGTGTGAACATTGAAGTTTCCGATCCGATGCCTGATGCCGATGGTTTCCTGTAGTCCATCCTAGTACGGGCTGGCTGGTTTACAAGACAATTCCATCCTATAAACAGTCGTAAGGGTTTCTAAACAATGAACGTTGAATTCATCCGGAATTAAGACCGATGGAAAGAATATTTCGCCGACTCAGGAGGTCTATGATATTGTGACCTGACTGCGCATACTTGTACACCCAGGATTTGATTTGTTGCTGGCGAGGATTTTTTTAGGAAGAGGGTGCCGAATCAAAGCTTTTGAGAAGTCGGTATGGTGTGTGTGACTTTGTGTAGCTCAGGACATTCGACTCCCGGCACCCCCAGCCAACCGCAAAGGGCAAAGCCTGTAATGCTAGGTGTGTGAATATCCAACATTCGTCCATAAGAAAGAGGCATAAGCGCAGCCCCGGAGCCCGCGGCCCGAGCATCATCCCTGGACCCAGAACTGCTCCACCCCTCGGACCGGAGGACTGCCGGTCCCCAGGGCCTGTCTATATCTCGCACCACTATTAACATCATATCACCAGTGTGATATAGCCCTTTCGCGGCGCACACGCCATCCAGCCTCACATTTCCTGGTCGGTTAGCGCATAACTCACCCGGTTATATTCGTATTCCTGATCCACTTGCCACTCAAGCCGTGAAGATTTCATTCGTTACCAAAAAGTTTTCCGACACTTAGCGCCACCCCTGAGCTGCGGTATTAACTCTGCAGCTTGAGAGCTCAATAAAATTCCCTTGGCCATGTGCAGGTCTATTCTGGGTGGATGACGATGCCATTCTGATATTCCAGATGGAATATTTTCGACTATGGGTAGCTTATGTGCAATTTGGGAGCCTTTTCCCGTTCCTCAGATCCGAAATCATGTCAGTCTCACGGATTGAGAGCTTTCCGTGCCACAGCTGGTCATCTTTGGATTCCTTAGAGTCACAACGCGGCGAAAAATACCACATGTCCCTCGTCGTTTCTTCTAAACCTTTGTACTTGTCGACGTCAAGAATTTAATTATTTGTAAGAAAATATCCCTAAAATTTTTAGTTACATTGCAAACCGCGAAAATAGGTGTCTACACTAATCAGACTCTGAGATAGATAGGTGTGTTTCTCAACTTTTACGTTAGTACGAACATTCGTACCCCGCGATCCTCGCCTACTCCGATACATCCCGCCCGACGCCTGTACCAGCCCCTCCGATCTGAATATTTTGTCATCGGAATAGCTTTATATCTACAGCACACATTAAAGCCGAACTTTTTTTAGGAAGAAAATCATGATACAAGAAATAAATATATCAAGTTCGCTTTAAGTTTCCTGTCAGCAGAAGCAGCGATCCTCCACTGAGTTTTGATAAAGGCTGTCCGAACCAGACATAGTATTCGAGATCCATCTCGGGTCGGGATATCGAGCAGCTGTGTATCTATCTTCAAGAACGCGATCAAACCCAACTCTTTCCCACCAGGTGGCCTCTTTTTGTTTAAAAAAAAAAAAGAATGTATAAAACAGGTCCACAAAGTTCCTGTTTCTGATACTGATACCAGGTTGACCGTGATGTCACTCGTGACCTGCTCATTCTCCGCTGTTGAAGCCGTACTATTCACTCGTCGATCGACCCCCAAGTTCATAAGCTTAACGACCTGCTGGGTTACGTCCGTACAACTTCATCTGATCTGAACGTTCCCAACACCTGTCACAGTACTTCCTCTACAAAAAGAATGCTGCTAAGTTTGAGAAAGCCTGCATGGGTGGACTGGGCTTGTTTCCGGTATCAGACCGTCATGTCCTGAGTGTGCAAAGCTACGAAGCTTCAGGGTCGTCACGTTTTCTTTCGAATTTCGCGGCCGGCGCGTCGGCTGCGCACCTGGGTTCTTTTCGCCTCGGCCAATCTCTATCGGGGCGCACCAACGGACCATGTTGACAACCTTCAGGTTGACGGGTTAATTTTAGCAAGCATTACGGGTTTACACGGTTTCTTTAATAAAATGGTGAATCTCGCAAGGTACGCTATCTATTAATATTGACTTCGATAGCCACATGTAGTACAATCACCTGGAGTCAATCCAGACTACAATACGAAGATATTAATACCAAATTACCATCCTTATTTAGATTGATGACTGTCTTGCCCATAATCACACTATACTCCTTCCAAGGGCGTATCCCCCGACCTCTAGCACCCCCAAGGTACTATTCAAATTTAACCCGATCGATCACCGATCGTCTTCGTATTCCGAACCCTCCCCAGTCTCGGAGTCAAATTCCCCCATCCTACCTCCTTAATCCCGGCGCAGTGCAGTCAGTCAATCAAGAATCAAACACGGACACCCGTTCCAGACTGGTAGGTACGGTTTAGTCGACTGGGAGAGCTGGGTGGAAAGGGGCCCGGTCTCGAAAATAGACCAGATCGAAACACCTCCTGGCGTTTACGCCTTCCATGGTTTCTAATTTTCCATTCAGAACTTAACTGAACCCGAACACTCGGGCCGTTTCATTCACACGTGAATGGTTGACCTGAATAGTTCATCTTCATGTACTGCGCGCAACCTTCATATAGTAACCTGTTGGAAGGAATCCTTTACTGTTTGTGCCGGACCAACGATCGATCGAACTGTTGCGCTCTAGTGCACCAGTATCCTCAAAACCATGGCTACTAAATTGCTACAATTCCCCGATACACCCCCCTTCGGGAGGGCGATAACTAGCAGGGAGTGCTGAACGACTCCCTCGTGCCGGCTGATCAAGTTGTACCCTCGCTCTGCGTGCACACCGCTTAATTTTCCTAGGCCGAGACACCATTTCCGGAAAACCCGTACACTGTTTATTCGGCAACCCCGTATACTAGGCAAATTAAATCCTAGACCATGAAGTGTCCAGCTAGAGACGCCCCTTCCAATACCAATCATCCTTCCCTGCTCTATATAGGCAGCACTAGTATGATATCGACAAAAAAATCCTAGAACACAAGATGCATCGATGTGCAGCTCTATAAAACTGTCATATGATAGCAAGGCCTCAAAAATAAACCAACGACAGGCTAGCACACTCGCTCCTCTCGAAGCCTTTGTAGCTGAATCATTTGCATGGATCCAGGCACAAATACACATATCTCACGGAAATGCTCATATCGAATCATAGGTCGATCCTATACCAGCGACCAACGTAGCCTGCCAACCTTTTTGCATCAATATCCTTTGGAAATGTCATTGAGAAACAATTCATCCTGGTCCAACTGGAACGCTTGCGGCGTTTATAGCCACCCACATGAGTGTACTAGTATGCAGGCAAAGCCACTAGAAAATGACAGGACCGCTTCAACATTCCTGGTTTGCGCTCAGCCGATCAAACATCATTTGATCCTTGGTAACATTTCCGACGACTTGCATCGTAAGAGGCAATCCAAATTGACAGCCAGTAATCTGTCATAGAGGCTTTTGTCTTATACCTGTGCCGGACTCGAGCATTGCAGCAAGTTTGCAATATTTCGCCTGCGTAGGAGCCCAAGCCGGTTTGTGTGGGGAAAACCTGCTTGTTCTCGCGCCATGTGCAGTAGCTGCAGTTTGCATTGCATTGCATATCGTTTTTTATGCTGGAAATTAGATAACCTGTATTGCAGCGGGCTCTTTCAATCATAGAAACTCTTACGCTCTACGGTTTTTCGCTCATGTTCTCAGGGCCGAGGACCGGTATTTGGGCATCTAGCCGGACCATAGCATATTTTTCATTGTCGTCGTATACACCTTCATTTCCTGTATTAAAAGAAAAGGAAAAAGAACACCAGAAGAAAAGAACGGAAAGTTCATCCATTTCGGTACTTTGAGAGTGGGCTTTCCTTTAAACAGAAAACAGTATACTGAAGAAAAGGACAAGTGTGGAAAATCGGTAAGCTCTTCCATACAGGCTTGGAATAAGGGGTGTCGTCAGGATGGAAAAGAAACGTAGTCGGAGCTAAGGCGTGGTAGTAAGATACATCTAGCCAGTAAATTGGAAATTGAGGTCGCTAGTCTTGTTAAAAGCGCTGAAAATATAAAGAATAGGACGCAGTCCAAATATATCCTCAGTCACCCTTTCGAGATCTGTAGATACGCATGATTAGCACGGCACGACCAGTCCAACTCGGCACAAAACTTACATGCTGATCCTCCTAGCGATCTTATTCAGTTGTGGGTCCTTGTCGGCGCTTTGGACCGCCTTCTGGATTGCCTCCTTCCTTGATTCCTCCTCCTTGGTATTAACTTCCTCAGCAGTCGGTGGTAGCCTCTCGTTCTGCAAGTCGACCTTCCTGGCGTCCTCAAACCCGTGAATCGCGTTTTTGATACCCTCAGCACCCAACATCAACGTACCAGCGGGCAGTTTGCCCCCAGCAGCGGTTTTAAGTTCTGTGATGCTTTCAGATTCCTCACGGAGGACTTGAAAGACGCGCGAAAGGCGACCGATAGCCAGGATCTTGTTCTTGATGGCGCGACGCTTAGCTTCAATGTTTTCGGGGTCACCTCCGGATTCACTAATCGGGGGCGATGAAGGCTCGGCAGTAAGCGGTGTTTCAGTCTCGAGCTCGTCCTTAGAGCAGGTATTGAGGATGGCGATGAGCATGTCCGTAACTAAAGCACTAGTTAGCGCGTATTACAGGAGCATATGGTAGAATCACTAACTCTTCTCTCCGACGAAGGGGAGTGACCAAGTAAAGACATCCATGAAGTTGGGTAGCCAGTATGGGTGTGGCGTACAATCTAGAGTGGATTAGCCACGCGAAACTTGAAGCTGAGATTGTCAAGCCTCCACTCACTAAACTGCCTGATATTCATGACGTTATTCTCATATTTTAGTACCGCGGCCTTGTTGTTATAGACGTCTAGGTAGTTTGGCGCCGAGAAAATGGTCATAACACTGGGAAATCCGGTTGTCTTAGTTTTCCGGTACATGCGGTAACCAGCATCTTGCGCTTCATGGGCTCTGATAATCGAGAGTAGATTGTTCTTCTCGAGGAAATTGCAAGCTGCCGGATATGAAAAGAAGTACGAGCATCCGCGGACGTGGTTGTGTGTGAAGAAGTCGTTCGTCTTCTCCTGGCCAAACTCCTCTAGCGGGTCGGACCATAGGATATCGCACATTAGTCCTTGCGTAGGTGGCTCGCGGAACCGGTCGATCTAAAAGCCACGTGGAGTCAGCGATCACACCGCAATAGTGCCTAATCCTAGATATCGACTTACAGCCCGGATGTCATCAAGAGTATGTAGCTCCGGGCTCAAGCCGCCGTGGATACATAGGAACTGCTTGTTCATGACAGCGGCTAAGGGTAAAGAACAGAAAGATTCCGTGCACGCATCATAAACCCTCTCAGTGTACTTGTGCTTGCCTTTCGTCGAAGGTCTATCAGTTAAATATCCTCTCGAAATCAGGGCGATGACGTCATACACTCAAGTTTGAAGGTAAAGTAGTCTGTTAGATGCCTGCACTCATGGTTCCCGCGAAGCAGCCAAAGGGTATCCGGATAGTGGATCTTGAGGGCCCAGAGGTAGAGGACGCACTGTCACAGCAGTTAGTTATCACATATACCTGCAATGGGTTTCAAAAATCGCGAAACCTACCTCGATACTAAAGTAGCCTCTGTCGACGTAATCTCCCAAGAATAGATACCTAGTTTCTTCAGGGTTGCCTCCAACCTCAAAGAGTTTCATCAAATCGTAGTATTGGCCGTGAACATCACCACATACTGTGATTGGGGCATCCATCTCCAGCAGGTTTGGTTCTTTTCTGAGAATTTCCGTCCCCCTCTGTATAATGAAGAGAGCCTGCTCTTCCGTCAAACGACCTTCTCGGTAGAAATGTTGTTTCAAGAATACGAGATTGGGCTTAGTAGGGTCTTTCGGGTCGTAGAACTGTTCATCCGTCGGCTTTTGGGTAGCAGGAGCTTGAACGTCTATAATCTCGGTATCAGCCAATGCCCCATAAGCAGCGACGGCGAAGCCCGAAGGGTGATGGGTAATGCCTAATCGATATATCCAGATATCGGAAATATCCTAGGTTTGGAGATACCTTTGATGACTCTCTCCTGGGTGCTAACTGTAGTTCCATCCTCCATGGTATGCAAAGAGAAGTCGATCTCGGGGACAGGCTTCTTCTCCTGAACCGCCTTGATGGCCGCCTCGATTTTGGCGGAATTCTCCTTCGCCAAAGCTGCTGCGTCCGCCATGATTGATAGCGTGAGTATTAACTAGTTTTCCACCCGATGGCGATGGATTTTGGTCGTGGTGAAGCTTCCGATGCTGTCGTGGGGTGGTTGTAATCGAGGTGCCGAAGGTGGAGAGGTGGGAGCTACGGCTGACGTTAGAATAGGAGGCCAAAGATGGCGTTTACCAAACGGATGTCCTAACACGCAACGACTCGACAAAGAGGACGACGGAGCCCAAAAGATGAGGTTGATATCAGGAAAAGGATCGAGTCGCCGAGAGTTAAGCAGGTGGAGATTGTCTGAGCGAGTCTTGTGCAGGTCGAACAGGGGGCAAATTGTAGCGGCAAATAGTCTTAATCCTAATGCTAGAAAAGGCTCGAAGCTCTCAAGTGGCAGCTGCAAAATTGCCAAACGGTTGAGCCACTAACAAGGAACCAGACTCGGTATAAGCGACAGAGCTTCGTCACGAAAATGCTTGGAAGAAAGGGAGAGGGTCCTCACGAGGTTCTAATCGGTGCCAACCGCCGCCAGATCCTGAGAGACTACCGTTTCGCGTGACAGGATGGAATTCAAGTTTACCGATGGGACCTTTTTTTTGACTTCGACGATTGGGGGTTTATTCGCTGGCACGCACGAGGGTCCAGCAGCCTGTGCTTGAATTTGATGCAGAAGGAGGGGTAACCCGCCACAGACGGCCTCAACGTCAGCCAATCTAATCACGTTTAGACTTCCCCGATCCGTCGACGAGTGGCGGTGAAACGTCGTGAACGGAGCTCTTGCGCCACGGATGCTGAAGCCTAAATCAAATGGATGCACCTGATTGGTGGAGTAGCAGGATCTAGCCGACCAGCTCGGCGCGGTGGGTAAAAGTCGGTGATATAGGCTTGAGATGGCTTACCTGTTGGCTGTGGATGATTAGATGATGCTGAAGGTTCTTAGAAAGACGGTGTTATAAATGTTGGAGATGGTGGTTTATAGCTGGCTTGGAACGCACTCTACGTGATGGCCCGACGCTGCAGTGCACATGAGGTTGCCGTCGCTCACCGTCCGTTGTTGGAGATGGCTGTGGCACCAACACAAATCCTACCACAGCTAGTTGTGGCTAGTGGGTCATGTCGACAAGACTTTCGACAATTAGCTTGTACTCCCCGCCGCATATGGTGCCTACTAGGTCCTTGATCACGGAGAATACGGGTTGTCACGTAGAAGGGCGTATTGCCAGGCCATCGCCCCAGTGCGCCTTTTTAATTCTTCTCCAATCGAGCAGTTCTATCCGACATTATCGACCAGACGCGACGATTTAACAGTGAATCAAACATCTATATAGCTAAGTACTTAAGTATTGATATATCTGTCGGCAGCCTACACCTCATACGAGTAGACCATGCCAAATAAAACTTGTTCTATCAGCCCGCCAGTTTGGCTTGCAGGTTGTGGGAATGCCAGATGCCTGTCCATTTGCAGCCGTGCAGTTCTCTCACAACGCTCATGCTCGCGACTCAGAAGCGAATCGGTAGAGACTCTGCAGATCTTGCATACCAATATAGAAGTCTGAGATATTGCAGGAAGCTTACGCGATCGCCATTCACCCGTTTACAGGCGGGGGTTTTGAGATTTGTGTAGAAATACAATCCTACGTGGGGATATTGCGTTATGCAGCATGTCCCGCTTGCTCGGGGAAACGAATTTAATTGTGGGCTGCGGGTGATATTAACGAAAGCCCCTGCATTCGAATATATATACGCCAGAATACGAATCAAATGAAATAGGGACACCGGAATCCGCGAATTTCGGACCTCTAATATATTTCTAACGTCACATATATATACACAAGTTCGTTGCGCTGGAAAGCGGCACATTCTGTCCATATACTCGTTGAATGTCCCTTTTGGTTTCATTATTGCCGTGTGCCCAATCCAAGCTCAAGAATTGCCCCTCTGAAGGCCTCGGAGCGAGCAAAAAGAATACAAGATAAATAAAATATACAAAAATTTAAATAAAATAGGGGGTATAAGATTTTCTTCCTTCTTTAACGTTGTCATTCATGTCCGTCAGCATACACGGTCAACGGAGAAAAATGGAATGACCGGAGTCGACGTATAGTATAAAAGTTGAAATCACAAAAACTCCTTCCCGTATCCGAATGGAGCTTCATGGGACACGGGACTTCTCGGTCTTCCGTTTGCATGAGACCCCTCAGCCGGTTCGCTCGTCACCACGATTTCAGTGCTCTTGTACACTAAAAATCCTCCGAAAGTCGGGGGTGGCACTGCTATTTCTTCGAAATCATCACCCGCACCTAACGTAGATTGCAAGGTGGCACTCCTAGACCTCCCAATTTGCGAATTAAAATCGAAGTCTTTCTCGTCGGTTATCGATTTAGATGGCTTGTGGCCCCCTGCAAGCTTTAGACGTTGTAAGAGTGAGGGACTGTGTTTAAGCTTCCCGCTTCCATGATGCCCTGAGCCGCTATTGCTTCGATCAAGAGCCGAGATTGTAGTTATAGTTGTGTTATCATCGAGAAAGCGTCCACCGTTTGTCAGGGGATGCGCCGTTAACTTCAAATCCGGGTTGGAGAATAGAGTACTTTCGACCTGATCATGGGCTGTGAAGAGAGGTACTTGGCGGAAGAGCATGATAAAGGATAGTCGGATGCCTGGGAGACTGGCAATGATGATTCCGATGTGGACTTCGAGACTGACCCAGAGCCAAAGCTCATACCCGTACCCTATTTTATTAATATATTAGTGTCTAATCTCCCAGCGGCGTTCTCTAGGTCCAACTAACATGTGTGATCGCCATCGAAGGTCTTATGTAAAGCCTTAAGTCGTAGTCCTGCAAATATGCAGACCCTATAGCCCCATTAGTCCTGACTCTCGGGTTAGTGATCTAGGGAAAAGGAGGAGACCTACAGTAAACCTAGGGAGAATAAACCGATCAATGCAGCCCTCTCCTTCTTCGGTCTTTTCATCGCCACCACTGTCGGTAACGGCAGAAAAAACAGAATTATATCACTCATCAAATTCAAACCTCCTTGAGCCATGTTCAAATGTTTGAATGATTGGTACGGAATGCATGACCGCTTCGAATTCCCTTGTCCAAAAAGCTCCCATGTCGACTGCACCGGTAGACACTGAAAGATCAGTGGGATCGCCAACCCCAGACTCCACGCTATAAAAAACGCGAGAACGATGTAAATGGCCCATCTAAATCCTTTTTGGCTCGCAAACCGTAGATAGAAACACAAAATCGAAACCTTGGTGAACATGACGCTGAACGAGAACGCCCAGGCATTGATCCATTGCCAGAAGAGAATATCCTGCGCGTTGCTCCAATCAATATCCCACATATGTCTTCCCCAACCATATTTGAGAGTTTTGAAGTGAGAAACCGAGTCGGCTACCGCGAAACCCTGTATCAACCGGATCTATGTCAGCGATTTCTAGTCCGCATTCATGGAGACTTATGAATATGGTATTACCCAGGCCGGAATGATAATGATATCATCAACCCCCAGACTTCTCGTCACGACCCCTCTCGTAACTACTCGTAATATCACGGCCGTCGATGACAATGCGAGCAATAAACCTTCAACGGGAGGAAGATAGTGTCCATATACCTCCGGGTCGATATAATTCGCCTTCGGCCATTTCGCTACATCGGAGAGGCTATATGCTCTATCCATGGCACCTTTGAACGCCTCTCCCCTTCCTTCCTTCTTCCCTTCCCTTCCTCTGGCAGTTTGTCGGAGGGGTACTCCGAACCTTTATAGTCGGTACAGGTGTTGGCTTCCTCCTCAGCTGCAGTTACCTCGACATGATACTGGTATAGTCGAAGTAATAATGTTGGTAGCAACGACAGGAAAACTCCGTCCGGATGTCCGTCAAATTGGAGCTGCAAAGCCAGTGTAAAGGAATACGGGTGGGTTGGGCTAAAAAAACGCCTCCAAAGGAATAAAGGGTAACAGGTCAGGCCGAGAGTTCCGTGTCGAAATCCAAGCGAAAGATGGTCGAAAGAGTGTCGAAATTTCGAAAAGAAAGAAGAAGCCGGGCCAGCAATTCCAACCCGTTGGGAAAGATAGTACCGCAAGTTTTTGTTAAAGATGTGTGAATCAAAAGAAAAGAGAGCGATACTTTTAAGTCGGAAACTGTCAAAAAAAGATAGTTAGCGGCTTCACCAACTATCGAGAGGTTTGACTGGGGCGGGTTCGCTTGGAGCTGTTCCCAAAGGATGGACCCTTCCTAAAACGTCGAGAGCAAGGATTGCAAGCGCATAAAGTTGGGGAATGAGTGACGGCATTGACTACCTTTGCTTAGCTTCGTACCACCTTTTATCCAGTATTCAAGATAGCCATGATAAATAATAAAAAAATGCAGTCGGGAGGGATGTTTCCCAGAATAGATAGGCTGCTGAATTCTCACCCGATCTTAAAATTGCAGAGAACCAAAGTTCAATCGACATCTGGAAACCTCCCATCTGGATAGGAACATTTCAAAATCGAATGCGACAAAAGAGACAAAGATGCCCATCTGCTCCTTCTTTCGGCCTTGTGAAACCACAAGCCAACGGAATTCGCTTTTCCAGCGCACCATCATTGCGGCTGTCGGAGGGGTCGATTTCCAAAGGTGGCATGTCGCTGGTGATTGGATCACTTTTCGACGTTTGACCTGGTCCGGTTGATCCCTGGGTCTTATTTCCCAGCTGGTGACTGGGTTCTTGGGTTTCTGGCTTGGCCTATGGGGTTCCCTCGCCTTGGAATCATGGAGCTTAAAACAGCTGTGTCTAGGCTGCCCTACCCCGATATCGTTTCTGAGCCTGTGGTTCCGACGAATAGTGGCATGAGACGGTGGGGGACGGCAGGCACACCGTTGTATGGAATAGGCCGAATGAGCGAGATCGTGGCGCCGCCTCATCCTGTCGTTGGAATATCGCCCGCCCACCCGCAGGGACTCGTTCATGACATCGATCCGGGGTGCTTGAGCGATACATAGATCGAGATGCAGCATGCAATGTGTCTACGAGGAGAATGACAAGATCTCAAATCTCATTTCCGGGGAAATTGGATGAAGTGATACTGCAGGAGGCCATCGGTCTAACAATAAACATCTCTACATTTCGTAGACGGGCAGTACCTGCCTTAGGTTCCGACTAATCATCGTCGGTTGCAGGTCCTCTGGCAATGTCCGTATGCAACTGTTGGAGGGTCCGGTTTCAGATCTCGGCATTTTCCTGAGACCCTTTCGCCTACCAGAACCTGCATTCTATGGTTTGAATGTGCATATGTGCAGCTCATCTGATCAGTCGAAATATACTCTTGCTGAGGATTCAGAAGTCGAGAATCCAGAGCTACCTCGTGTAGTAAGCAGGAACAGGCCGGTTTCACCGTCGCCAGCCTAGAGGACGGACAGGAGGCTTGCTGCTGGCGCTCAGACAGTTACTGATTGAGATTGCTCAAATGAGCAGGTCGCAATCTTCCATTTCTAGCAGTTCCAGAAACAATCTTATCGAACCAGACCCGCGCAATGATGTTGGGCGCGTCGCGGGCGATTGAATCCATCGAAGGAATGAGAATATGTGGCCGTTGAAGCGAAGGGTCAAGTGCATCCTCGGCCAAGAAACCATCTTCGCAACGCAGCGCTGCCTGGATGGTGAGACGACCCGCGTCCCGAATTTATGCAGACTTCCGTAGACGTTTATAGAGTACGGCTCTGCATGTGAATTCCTGGAATATTCCGTGTCGTAGATGTCCGTAAACTCTTTAGTTCTTATGAAATGTCTTCATCGCATACGCGCATATTGCGGTATCCGTATCTATAGTTATCAGTCAGCCAACTTGTCGAGTCTTGGGTACAGAGATATATCGATATCCGTGTGAAGCCTTATAATCGAGGGACCAGGGCCCTAGCTTGTGATAAAACACCCAAGAGGATGACTTAGATATGGATATGCATCATATGCATATTACAGTATCTATCCATGGTCTCGATTGCTGATTCCTCGAATCAATGTCAATCTATTTTTGTCTAACCACGTGAACTCCACCTCGTTTGTCGGCGAGGCCCAAGATGCAGATTCAGGAACAGGCCTTGGCGAGATTAAGGGTCACCGGCTGCTCAATGTGGGTCTAGGCGTTCTCGATGTTTTGACTCTCAATCTCAGATCTTTCGGGATCGTGTCGCGACTATCTCAACATCGATCGCGGAGTCGTCCTTTCTTCTATGCAATTCCAAATCATAGATGAGGTATCGTATCGACATTTAAACCCTAAGAAAAGTTCTGGTGGAGCCAACATTCGTAGAGTCGCAAATCGGGATTCTGGGCGGATTGCGCTTTGGATGGCGCGGCGAAGGGCGCCTTAGAAAATCGGTAAGGCAGTCGACGAGTCTTCCCCTGAAATCGATACGAAAAAAGTTCCGGCATCACGTAACGATGACTAACTATGAGTCCATTGGGCTTTCAAGAAGAATAGTTTATATTTAAATATATTTCTCCCATTCCAGTCGATTGGACTTCCAACTTTCCGGTCCCCATATCTTCAAAACCCGCGGCTGTATTTTCTTCTTAAGATCTTAAATTTATAAATTTTTCGAAGTGTTCAAAATGGGCGACGGTGACGGAACCAGCGCCTCAGATATTATCACCTATATCGGTGTTCCCCTAGCCGTTCTGGGGGTAATGCCTGTTCTTTACACATTCGTCGTCGCTATAATTACTCAACATCATATCCGTCGAGAGCTACGCCGAAACTACATCAAAGCCGTTACTCGCACATCTCTTATGTCCGGCACAGTCGAAGTAGAACATCCTCGATACTCGATACAGCCTTTGCAAAGGGATGATTCGGAGTACTGGAAGAAGTCTGGAGAAAGATCAGGAATTCGTGGTGGGAGTTGGACGATTTTCAACTGGCACAAGATTATTACAGGAAGGGTGCATTATCATATGCGACTTAGGGAACGAATGGTGCAGCCACAGGCCGAGATAGATTTCGAGAAACTGATTACGTTCTTGCTAGATAGAGGGGCAGTACCTGATGCTGAGGGGGTTAGACTGCTGAAGACAATGGGTTTACAAACTCCTCGGATGACGAGATTGTTAACTACCTCTGGACCGGCAAAGCGAAGCATTCTTGTCGTTAGTAATCCCGAAGAGGCTGAGGGACATCTCAGTCTTAGCCTTTTCTGGGCCGACGAACTCGGCTCAAGGAATGAAGGCAGTTTGCCTCCTTATTGGGCAAGACTTGGGGGTAGTGAACTACTCCTTGAAAAGGCTCCGGAGCCGACGCCAGCGGCAGAGGTGGAAGTTCCAGATACCACTGGCGAGCCCAGTGAGAAAACTGATGATGTCAAATCAGATCCTCCGGTTACTGAAAAAGAGGCACCCCCTCCCCCATTCCCAGCGATATACACACCAGCTTACTGGGGCGCCGAAGATTCAAAATCCCGACTCCCAATCCGACTCTTCCTCGGAACTACAGGGCTTGAAGACGCGAAAATCGAAACTCTCGACGGATCTGATGTATACGGCTCCTTCCGTATCGACCATCTGAAATTTCAGTACCCAGGTGGCACGAGCAATATGAATTTGTGGTTTGCTGCTAGTGCCGTAACAACTTTAGCGGAGAATCACAAGGGTCTATGGAAGTACTCAATTCCAATGGAGATTATGAGATTCGCACAAAAGGATACAATGCCGCACGGCACCCTCGTATGGCTCGGGCTTTTAGAAGAAGAAGAAACACCAATGATGACGGCCCGAAGAGAAGCTAAGGTCAAAGCATTCCACGAGAGGAGACACCAAGAATTTTTGGAGGGAGTAAGACAGCGGGAGCTGGAGAAGAACATGCCAGAGGCGATGCGTCAGCAGGCACAGCGCCAACGGCAGATGGCAAATGCGCAGGCTATGCTGCAGAAACAGCGGGACGAGCAGAGGGAGCGGCAGGAAGAGGAGTTTAGAAAAAAGGAATTAGCATTGACCAGCCATAGGGTCACGCAAGCCGTTGTCTCTGGTGCTTGTATGGAGTATCTTAGGAAGGAGGGATTTGTGCCGACATCGGCGACTGAGCAGCAGATATGCGAAGGAATGCTCTACAAGATGCTTTTTGAAGAGGAGTTCGCAAGCAGGATTTGCAAGGTTTTGGACGGATGGATGGGGTGGGGGGAAGTGGGAGTCATGAACGACAGACACCTCGACGAATTGAAGGCAGACATGGCGGGATTTTGCTTCGCGGCTGTAATTTTGTGGGTCATTGGGGAGAGGGCGAAGAGCGCGGAGACTTGGGCTGGCAGCGATCTTGCAGAATGCCAAAGAGTCTTCAAGAGTGTCTATTTGGGATAACCGTCGGTGTCCTTCAATTGCAACCGTCTCACTTTCGGATCTGGCCGGCGTTTTGTTAGGCATGTCTTTGATATTCGAAAGTTCGTCGTCATCTGCGTATTTGATCCACACTGCGAAATCGGACCGCGTGTGTCTTGTACATTTAGCATTAATCATTAGCTAATGGCTCCATCGACCGTCTTAATGGCACTGGATGAAAAGAGGTACCCTGACAATCAGTGGTCTCTTCCCGATGCCCGAAACACTCCATGGCCTCCATCATAAGCTCCTGGCCAGCTGGGCCACCGCGGGACTTGTCAACCGAGTCCACAGGTTAGCTTCCCGAATTCCATTGTCCCGCGAGCTATGTACGTATCATCGTATATATACCAAGCAGCAAGCTGTATACTACCATTTGGCCATAAATAATTCGCGAATTCGGTCCCGGGGTAAAAAGAAAGGTGATAAGTGTAGCGCATCAGGGCTTGTGACCAAAGTTGGATCTGGAAGCTGTATCTGATTCTGTTTCCTGATCTCCGGCCGGTGCGTGCATATCGTAACTAGTACTCCGAATAGAAGATCGCAAGAAAATGGCGATATCAGGCCACATTTTGATCCTTCTACGCATTAAATTCAAACTAGCGCGGAGATACCCCACGCCGGTGAATTTTTTCTTCGAAAAACTAGCACCATACCTATACAGTACGGATTAACTTTCGAAGCTAGAGGCTGTCACTCGCAAGCTCGTCTATGAGCACGCAGACAGGCATGGATCAGTCTAGTCGGAGGTTATTTTCAAAGACAAATTCAAAAGTTCCAGGTGACAACTACAAGGGTTGACTAAAAGCAAGAATTCCAAAGAAAACGGCTGACCCGATATATGCACGTCAAGGATTCCTAAATGTTCAAGAAATGCTTAACTCAACTGAAGCTTTTACACAAGCATGCTTGGTTGTTGAGGTTCCGTTGGATTGTGTCGACGCCTTCCTAAAAAGGTCTGGACCACGACAGGGTCCAAAGCGAAATGATCAATCAGATTATCGATTAGATCCCTGAGATATATATGCACATTATCAGATGCCAAAATGCGATATCGCGCGATGTTTGGACCGAAATCTTGAACGAGACGTTTAGTGTGTTCGAATTTCTGCAGCCTAGATAAATAGTGGAATGCTTATGGAAATTTATGATTTAGACTGGTGATCATGAGCCGAGATCGATTGGAGGGTAAAGTAGAATCGAATCTAGATCTAGGGTAAAACTGGCCTCGAGACTAGGGTAAAACTATGAGTTTCGTGCATTGCTTAAAATTTTCGTTGAAGCTCTGGATCTGGAACCTGGATGTTGTCCGCGGAAATATTAAAATATCGATATATCCGTAGTTGGCTTATCAACTCTGATCATAATATCAAACTCGACTGATTAGATCGCATCTGATTCGATTAATTGCACCGTTCCATGGATTCGAGGGAGCTCTGCAGCTCTGCGCGTGCGGTTGAAGTTCTGTAGGCGATAATTTCAGTTCCCGCTTCTGCCGTCTAGAAGCAGCAGGTGGAATAGGCGATCATGTTCCGATTCCTAGAATCCACAGTGGACTACCCTCGTGTAGAGTATAGTGGGTGCGTGAACTCGGATATCCAGGCTGCAGATTAGAACCAGTTATGCAGCTGCCCACATGTGCATGTGCATATGTTGTCAAATCCCTTTTTGACAGAAGCCAAGCTCAGTAGCTAGTCGTTCGTAGCTGTGCGTATAGGCCAGATCCCTAGGCTAACGGAAATCTTATCATATCATGCCGAGGAGATAATCAGCACACGGAAACTCACAAAGATCTTATCTTGATATGATATGATGTGATCTTATCCTGATCATCCGTCTAAGTGCTGTATACTAAGTCAATTTAGGGAGGTAGTACTGTCAAAGTTGTAACTGCGTAGAGCGGACATACCCCAACTGCGAAGCAGTGTCAAAAGGTCATAGGTTTCTACAGGCCCGTTCAAACCTGGACAGCATCGTTGTCAAGGGCCGAACATAAACTGAAACCTCTTTATCTCGACCCAGTGGGGCTGGAGGATCTAATCATATATAGTCTCCTACAATTGTACAAGGGTACACGTACGCTCGGCCCTCTGCAAGTGTTTTTCCCCTCGAACTCTCTCGAAAACCCTTAGAAGAAGGAACGAGAATATCGGACGAAGAGCAGCCGGGAGAGAAAACAACCCTGTAAAAGCGGGTGACATAATCACATGCGCCTCGAGATAACTTCAAGGCTTTCACGAATTAGAACTCGATCCGGCAATGTTATTATCCCGCCAGCTGAATGTTTCTATATGTTTTCGTAGTCCTTGCGAAAATCGACCGAAGAGTGAGGATCTGAGGAACCGCTCTTTATGCAACCGCGACGCCACCAAGGCATTTCGGAACCCCTCTGTGACGTCTTCTGCCAGCCCCTGTACGTGAAACACTTACAGGCCTTTTACCCAGTTTTAAAGAGAAAAATTATTTCCGCACTTTCATGGTTTGAGAAAAAAGTGGAGATGGTGGATGCAAGATATATTGTAGTTTTAAAGTGTGGCACGCTTTCCGCATTGTGGAACCGTCCGGTAAGGAGGCGAGGAGGCTAAAAAAGCAAATGGGTGTAGGCGGAAAAGTCGACCGTCGAACCGAGGCACCGAAAAGCCGCCTTCCAAGACGCAATCTGGTAGACGACAGATAGCCTCATCCGTCTACTGGATTTTTTCGCTCCGGTGGTGTCACTGGATTATGGAATGCTTATGAATGCTTACAACCGGTTTCCATGGTCTTGATGCCATTGCTTGCAAGCCACCACTCGGCGCCCAGTCGCTCGACACCATTATAAGCTGGCAAGGCGAACTGCTCTTTGAGTTCCCGAGCTTCTCAGATAAGATGGTGCTCCGATATTCGAGGGTAACCCAGCATGAGAATTCCCACTCAGAACTCAAAAAATTTTTTGAATTGTAACATTTGTACAGGGCACAGGGCATGAGAATTCGGTAGGCGTTCGCATATTCTCAACAGGACGGATCCCCTTGAACGAAGCTTACCTCTTACAGTGGGAATGCCCCCCACTCGCACAGGGCGTCGGCTTCCATGCAACTGTTGGATTTGGAAGGTTGATATCCGACAAGCGACTGTTGTAGACATCTCCCCAACACATTTGCCCAAGACGGTAGCTTCGAATAAATGATGCCATCCCGTAGTCATATGGGCGAAGCAGGCGGGGTGAGTATTGTTGTGCCGCTGTCGAAGGTAAAATAGCGCTGTCACATCTCATATATAGTGATACGGGCCCAGGGAATGCCAATGTAGTTCACCGGGCTTATTCCATTTCGGATAGAGGGTTTTCCGGGAAGCAGGCTGGTCGCCCGAGTCCTCGAGTTGACTGCTTGCCTGATTGGACTGGTCCGGATCTCGAGATTGAAACCTTCTCATGGAGTATCAAGGATCAATTTAGATGACTACAAAGTTCTCAATTCTCCCTAGGGTTGCAATTGTGCGATAAGTGTCGAGAATATGCATGAGGTGGCGGGCAGAGCGCTACTTTTCGCTCTATCGTCGAAGCTGTCAGATAGCAGTGTCCATAACCATTTGCTTTTTAATATATCGACAGTGATAGCGAGGCTCGTGGGCATGACAGTATGCAGAAGCGTTAATCTGCACCGGCATGCCTGTTAGGCTGTCAGGAAAGATAACCTGTCAATTTTCGGGCAAAAGAGTGACCTGTCCGCGCGGGTACGTAGGTTGTTATATTTTCCTCACGAGGTGGTTATTCCCGACGGCCAGGAGCCCAGGGACCAGTCTAGATCGGAGGCATATTTTCAAGGGAAAATGCTCTACCTGCTGCAACATCAGACTGTGGATCGGTATCCTATTCCATAGGCACATACGTCGAAGGTTAAAGAAGCCGAGGAACCTAGCCCGTTGATTCATCGGGAAAATTTAAAAGGAAGTTTATTTGATATCATGGGTAGCGCTGCTAGCTTCATCTCTGTGAGCGAAGTTCCTTGTTGTGGTAACTGTGGTAAGTCGACTAGAATTCATATTCGCCGATAGCATGGTCAGAATCGATCAATCGAAGAGCCCTCGCAGCAGCAAAGAGAAAATGCTAGACATTTATTGCCTTCGAGGCCAAGCCCGTGATATTTTTTCCGTAGTCCAACGGCTCGCTGCGATATGCAATATGCATGCACGGAGATTATCTAAGAACTTGGTAATGCTATATCTCCAACACATTTATGAAGAAATTACCCTTGGCCAGCTGGGTAGCTTCTTTGGCCAGGCGGATATGCTTTGCATATTCCCTAGCCATTGAGATACGCAAGTTATTTACTCAATGTTCCGTCTTAGTACGTTCGTGAACGGCTCCTCCCTCTGCGCTGAAATGTAACTGCGAGCAAGAACATTCGATAATGAATTGACTGTTGTCCAAAAAGTTTCTACAGATTTCGCGCACGTAGATGTATGGATGCATGAATATCGAATTGAAGCCGATCTTCACTTCTAGAGTTAAAAGCAAAACTTGGCCCCGGGTGCGCGACCCTCGTACCTGAAACTTATAATTCTCGGTGACGCGGTGGCCCCAGGCTGCCCGGCCTGAAAGGTTACCCCACAGGGAATCCCCGTCTTTTCAACCTACGAGCGCCTAGATCCTATAATTAATATTTGTTTTTTTTACCATGCAGATTCTGATCTGGAGGACTGGTGGCAAGTTCCAGCTTGGAACCCGACTCCGCAAAGTACTTCCGCCCGTTCACTTCTTCGATCACCGGAATGATATTGCGACCAGCTCCTATCCTTGCTTGAGCCGATGACCAAACGCACCAGGCCACAAGTGTCAAAAAAACAAAAGCGAGGGGGAAAAGTATGAGATCCCATATTGGGGATCTAATCAGTCTATACCCATGCGGAGACTAGGCTGATCAAGACAGCTTGGAAAAAGTGTACCAGTTTCCGCGGTGAATGGGAGTTATAAAGACTTGATATCCCAACCCATCGTTTTGATGGATCCCTATAACTGCCCAGCAATATTGCATACTTCAGCGATCCGTTGACCAAAGTCATAGGTATACCCAAGATCTTTTCACTTGGTGTATCGTATCATCATAATGGCTTCAACGATTCAAGCAATTTGGGCTCGTGCTGAGGCAGCCTCCGGTGGACACTCAACGGGTGGCCATGGAGGAAACAGCAGCAGTGGTGGAATGACCCAAGCTGAACTTACTGCATTCCGAAAATGGATGTCAGAGGTAAATGCAGAACTGATCCGATGGTACGGGCTGAGCCTGGGTGGAATTATTTTTCTATTTATCTTCTTTCACGTTTCGAGAACTTTTATGCATCTTCAAGGTCGTAGAGGGATGGTTGGAAGGATGGTAGCATCACCTTTCCGGTATGTGGCTCCGAAAATATATCGGATATATCGGAACCAATGGAGTGATTGATAATGTTACTGACGTCTTCCGTTAAGTATATTCCGAAAGATCGCCTTGCGAAAGATGCCGAGGTTCACCTCAAATGGACATTTCGGTCTAATCGCTGTCTACACCGGTCTCAATGTCTTCTTTGCGGTTTATCGTACCGGATTTGGAGGAAAGTATGGAACAGGATTCATTTCAAAGAGATGTGGATGGTGAGTCTCTTATCACGAATAGATCCCTATTCTCTAACACCTGACGCAGAATGCTTACTTATAATTTTTGTGTTCCTAAGGCTCTCTCTTGCAAATTTGGCCTTGGTATTTCTTTTGGCCATGAAGAACAACATTTTTGCTTTCCTTACGGGGTACTCCCATGAAAGACTTAACGTCCTCCATCGGTGGGCGGGGCGGTTCTGTTGGGTGCAAGGCTCCATCCACGTTTGGTAGGCTCTCTCTTAAGAATGACGGAAAGCGATCCATAGTTAACGTAAGAATAGCCTTTACATCTATAGCTGGACCAAGAGTGGTAGCTTGGCAAGTCGACTTCGTCAAGCAGATCCAGCATACCGCGCTGGTCTGATAGCTTGGATCTTCTTCACTATCCTGTTCCTCTGTTCCTTTGCATTCATTCGCAGACGGGCATACGAATACTTCTTTATAGTCCACATTGTTTGTGCTCTTGGTGCTGTTGGCGCACTCGGCTTCCACGAGCCAAAGACATATGGAGCTGCCTTATACTTAGCCTGCGGCATGTGGATCTTTGATCGACTTATCAGGTTCTTTCGTGGATTCTACTACAGCAAGGGGACGAAGGCAACCATCTATCCACTTCCTGGCGATGCTGTCAAAGTCGTTCTTAGCAAAACCGCGACCTTCCAGCCCGCGTCTCACGCATTCATCAACATCCCTTCGATCAAGCTTTTCCAAAGCCATCCCTTTACGATCTCTTCACCAGACTCCCTTGAATTCATCGTCCGGGCCCAAAGAGGATTCACTCGCAAGTTGTATGACAAAGCCGTTAAAAATCCTGGCACATCGCTTGGATGCTATTTTGATGGTCCCTACGGTAATGTTCCGGACTATCGACGGATGAACCGCGTCATCTTATTTGCTGGCGGCAGTGGTGGCTCCTTTTCGTTTGCCATCGCTATGGATATCGCACGCAATATGAGCAGGTGCTGTGTCGAAAGTGTCGAGTTCGTTTGGGTCATTCGCGAAAGATGTAAGTTTAGATCATGCCCCGGGACACAGGGTACATTGGTACGGCCAATAAATGCTAACGGCTACGCTCGATAGCTCATGCAAAGTGGTTCGAAAAGGAACTCGAAGAGCTAAGGAACTGTTCCATTGTCAACCTACGCATCTTTGTCACTCGTCAGGCTTCAGATCTTATCAACACACACCCAGAGTCTCCAACAAATGCAACAGCAGAAGACCTTCAAGGTTCTCTTCCAGTGCAAGATAGCACAGACTCTGGCCTATCATTCGACGAGAAGCCTGGAGGTCCTTCGTTTGTCAATTCTACGGATCTTCTTACTATCCCTGAGAAAGCACTGGAACTGGTGATCGATACCAGGGTTCGACAGGTTAACAGAGTCGGCTCTGACGGAAGCCTCGGAAGGGATATCTTTGAGTATGGCCGACCAGAGATGGACATGATAGTCAAAGATGCTATTCGAAGTGCCAATCAAAACGATCTCGTTGCTGTCGGAGCATGTGGGCCTACTGAGCTTATGAGATGCGCTAGGAACGCAACTGCGGGGGCTATCACGGCCAATGGCCCAAGCATTTCCCTTCACTGCGAACAGTTCGGCTGGGGCTAACTGGATAAGAGGTCGTTTTGGGGAATATATGGAGAGATTTTAACGATACCCAGGGAATGATTTGACATCGCATTCAATGTTTCGCATCATATGTTATAACGTTATCAATCATGTTTTTCATTTGTTTTTGCATCCAGTCTGGTCGTTTGTGGAGTCAAGTATTGTCTTTTGGAGGTCAACATTACAAGTTTTGGATTATAGAGCTTAGAACATGAATGGATGGCCGACGAGCAAGATAAAACCATCTCGTGCACTTTTATTACAGCTATCACTCTAGATCGCAACGTAGTTGTATTACGATGATTGAACTACTATACTGGAGCAAATGTTCTGCTTTCGATTATTCCCGTGATATCGGACGGATTTCGCACACACACGGTAAAGCTGTACGGATTCATAGTACTGGAAATGGTGAACAGAACAAAACCCAAGTTAAGGCCAACGCCGTGTAAAATATCTGCCGTATATTCGTCCGGTATCCACACCAGGCCAGACCTAGACAAGGGGCCAAAGAACCAGGCTTGTAACAGGATGCCGGTTTAGCCGGGCGATATAACCCCGAGGCCTTGGAAATACATCACAGACAAGGAATATATATTGCAACACACCTGCGTACATGTACATGCAGGGCGGCATCACGGATGCCCATGTACACCTGATTATATGTGACGTAGAAAGATAACCCAGAGCTCTCACGCCACCCAAATACCAAGAGCGCAATAAGCTTCTGCGATCTGTCACTCTGTGGTGTTCGAATAATCATTGCGTAACCCCACGTAAGATCAGACCTGACTAAGTGATGATAAAAACCCTCTGCACTGTAAGTTTGAAAAGGATACCCATGCATTCGAGCAGGGCGGGGTCACAAAAAAGCCCAAGATTCCCGATAGCTGTCAACTTAAGGTACGGATGTTTCAAGCCACGGGGTTCTGGATTGCGCAAGTCAAGCCCGTTTCATAGTTGAAGATATTCTCCGCCCCGGGAATTTGTTCCGACAAGGAAAACCTAGCTATGTAGCTACAGACAGCAGGCAGCAAACTTGTAGAGTACTCCCCTGAGTTACCACACCTTTGGAGATAGTGAGATGTTCGCCGTATGAACCGGATCCCGGTCTTTCATCTTTGGTTCTTTTTGCTTTCCAAGCTTTGTACCAGGTGACTAATTTCTTATATCATCAAGGAATGTGAATTCGGGAAAAAGCTTGTTTCTAGGACCCCATTACGATTGGCTCATATGCAGAGTGCTGACGGTGCACGTGGCGACCGCTACCCTCGCGAGGGAAGTTTTAATGTTTATTACCCAAGCTGGCATTAAGTCTAACTTCAATTATGACTTGCTGTTGGGTAGTTTGTGTGTATGTGTTATCGGTTTAAAGGCAGTGCAATTAGTTGCTTGAAATGCTATCAATATGGCAATATCCATGCACAAGATATATGCTTTGGGCGGCCTCTCCGCGTCAGTCTTTATCAGCACTTACATCGAAGAGTTCAGCAATTCAGAAAATATCCACGATCACAGGGATAACAGACCCTTACGTGCGAAAAGGTTCCCCAATTCAAGCCACATGTGGATTGAAGTAGTATAAGACCGTACACTAATCACAGTTGAAGGTATGAGTGATTTTCACGGACATATTCAATCAATAGTAATCATGCTTATCTGCATAGAGTCAAGTCTAGCCAACAACAAAGTCGAAAAGAGGCCAGAATGACCGTAATAATATAGCACCCGCAAGCGAATAATGTTGAAAATGCAATGTAGACCGAATCCAATCATGGATCGGAATCTGTCTCGTAAACCAGACAATTATCCCGCTTCAAAATTTCGGGGATGTCCAAGTTGTCCCTTTTTCCTCATGAAACTCTTGAACCCAGCTTTTGACAACATCAATTTCTCTGAGATGCACGTCCTGAATCCTCAGTGGCTCCTTAGAGATGTCTCCTAGTCCATTTTCATCGTTATGGTGCCATGCTTCTTGAATCATAACACTGAGGTGATCGCTTCTGTCCTTCTGTGGGGAGTGTAAGCTGTGTGGCGTGGCGTAGAGCCAAGGGTCATGAGTTCCATCAATATACATAAGCCGCGGCGCGGTGAGATTGAAGCCTCCATACTTTAACACCTTCGAAGAATCTATGACAAAGTCGGGGGCTGGGAGCCATTAGTATCGAAGCAAAGATATCAATATGGAGACAAATAACTTACGCATCTGAAACGAATATTGACATATTCGACGTAGGTACTTAAGGTCTACAATGCGCGGTATTAGGGTCGGAAATCCGGCGGGAGCACCCGGGATAAGATATCCCCACTGAATCGTGTCAGTCACTCAATAAGCCAATCCCATGCGGTATCGAAAAAGGTAATACCTCCGTGCAAACTTGCCAGCTCCATAATCTCCAGCTGTTACTCAAAGACTCTCCCTCATACTGTTTCTCGTCCCATGTGCCAGCACATTTCTCTGGGTCGTCATTTCCACAGTTATTTGCCATCGATGCCCTTGTCCACCTCGCAAAATTACTAATCCCTTCCTCTAGGTCGATATCCGGTCTCTCACTCAAGAAGGTTTCCGGACACTCTCTTTTGACGTAGGCTTCATCCACCCCATCCGTTATATTCCCGCAGAACCTATCCCAATCTTTTGCGCCATCTTCTTCCTTATTCCAGTTTCCGCCCTGCCAGATGCCGAGAACTCCAAATATAAAGTTCGCGGCATCCCGATCCTCAAGTTTCTTGACCCCGAACAGTTGCTTGAAATTCGACCACACAGGTCCTCCCGCCTTGCTGTACGTATCTATTCTCCTCGCCGTCTCCTGCAAAATTGCAATGCATAGGGGGTCGCCGTGTTTTCTCACGGGTTCGTTATACTCCCAAAAGTTTTCTCCAGCCCAGACTACAGCGCTTGACGCTAAGGACCCATAGTATGCCTCAGGATACTCGATCTGTAAAAAGGCTGATTTGGACCCTGCGTAAGATCCTCCATAACTAATAAACGGTGCAGTGTCTGGCCGAATGTGTGACAGGTTCGCGGGAAGCTCCTTCCACAGATTCTCTGCAAAATACGCATTATCTTTCAGACTCTGCGCCGTATTCAGCCACTTCAAGTTCTCGACTGTCAGGTTCTGAGTGACATAACTCTTGCCGTAGTATCTGTGTTCCAGGACAATCCCGATGCCACCAAGATACTCGGTGATATACCGCCCGATACCCGTCTGCATATACTCGATACGACCGACCCCGCTCGTTTCCCCGCCTTCGAGAACAAAAACAGGCCCTCCAGGCTTGTAGAAGTGAGTGGAGATCCAATAACGTTGCTGAAATGTGTTGTTGTTGGAAGGGTCGAAGTGGTCGACTTTCTGGGGAAACCAGTGCTGAGTGTAAGGTATGGCATTTGGGTCTGCGTCTGTGGAATTATCTAATGACCGTCTACGTATAGACAGAATAAAGGTAAATATGGCTATACAAGACGAGACGGTTTAGTAGTTTTGGTTGTTCTGCTACCTTTCAAGCTCAACTCTCAAGGCTTCTTCATGTCGTTTGCGTAATCCTGGTGGCTGGAAAACTGGCTGGTATCGTGGAAACCACTCCTCACCGCGCACCGTCGATAGCAAAGCAAATGCTGCTGATATGGTAGCAAAAAGTCCACCCTTCATCTTCGTGTCGCCAGTCAAAAAAGACTTGAGGAAGGAAGAAAGGAAAGAGATGCCTTCTTGCCGAACGACAAAGATCGGGAGACTTTAATATATCACCGCCCATGCAAGATACATTCCTGCTTGCCCAAGGAAGGAAAGTGGACCTGCATATCTCGCTACACAATCGGCAGCTCCACACTTTAATATCGATCGCGGACTTTTATCATGTGTTCTCGAGCCCGCCCAAGGTTCCGAACTTGGAATGGAGGAGATACTAAGACTAACTGCTAAATCAGGAATGATCTTATCCAGGCACACTACCCTATGCCGGTGTTAATAGCTCATGGGGCCGATGAGTATATAAATACTAGCTATGGCATAATTTCGATGCCTGAAAGGTTCGAAAGATTTTGGAATATAAGGTATGAGAATTTATGCTTCATTAGCTTTACCATTAAACATTATTTCCCCACGCAGAGCCATCACGCCCGCCGAAAGCATCGTTTACTATCTTCCTCCGGACGACTTCCACCTGGCCACCAGCCAAGGTAAAGTGATTGAGATCGCTGCCTGGGTCTATACGGGGCAGGTATTGATGTAGGGAGGAGCAGGGAGTCGTGAGTTCGTATAAGTGTACGAGCTCGCAACCTTGTACACGCCGTCCGACCTAGTCTGTCCACCATTCACAGCGTAACTATCGTCCCAAGTGACGGTGTACAGCGTACAGGTCAATCCTTGGGCTTTTCCGTTCTTTAACACAACATATGCATCAAAGAAGTTCTAGAGTAACACAACATGATTAGCACCGCGTCGAATTCGCGAATTTAAGAATGGGATTTCGAAGTATAGAACCACTTACGCAAGCTTTGTACTGGCATGGAGTGCTAGCATGATGCCTCGAGTTATATGCAGTTTGAGCATCACAAGCGGCCGCACAGATCGCAGGCTCAAAATAGTCCACATTCACATCCGTGTTCGGATAACTCTTGACGCCAAGGTAAGTATTATCGCCATTCAGAAGGGGTGCATTAATAGATCCATAAAGATCTTTCCCAAAGCTTGTGAAGTTTGCGAGATTGCTGGCAGTGTATGGTTTGACGTATCCGACCGACGCCGCAATGACGACTTTGAATTCTTGACGAGTTTGGCCGATGTTATCGGCGGCACCAGCGAGGAATGGGAAGGACCAGAGTGTGCACTTGTAGTTTGTGATCATGGAAGGGTTGGGGCATAACGGGCCAGGGTCGATGGATGGGTCTCTTTCGACATAGAAGTTGAAGCCAAGGCATTGCGGCTTCTGATCGCAAAGGTTCCTACAAGTATGGATGTCGTAGCCGTGCAAGGTGGTTAGGCCGCGGTAGCCGATTTGGTTTACGCTACCCCTGAGGCCGTCGAATACTTTCTTATAGGGACCCAGGGTACTAGGATTGGTCGGTGGGTAAGCGGCTTCAACAGCGGCTTGCCAATCGGCGGGCTCGAGGTTAATGAATTGCGGGCCGTGATTGAGTGGCTGAGGAGCACAATCCCCAGGCTCGCGCTTCAGGAGGTTATCCAGACCGCGTCGGAACCTCTTGGTAGGGCTGGCAGGATCGGACTTGATATCATCGACAATATCGCTAGTTGGAGGTTTGGATACTGGGATTGATTCTTTAGTCGTTCCGAACTCTGGACCAGTGGAAAGCTCGTCCGAAGAGAATGGCAGGTCGGAAAAATCAATATCTTGTGGATGAGGCGCTGGTGCTGGCGCACTCAAGGCAGAAGCGACGAGTGCCACGAGAACTAGAGAGGTTTTCATCTTTATACTGGTGATAAACAAGAGATATAGTCTAGAGGGTATCGATATATAACCAATTAAGGAATATATAGAAAAATAACGAATGTCCTTCCTCGCTACTGGTTTAACGAATGGTCTATATAGTGATGAGGAGAAGTCAATAATCCGTATGGAAACCGTAATGATCTCCCTATTAATATTGGGGCTAGCAGTTTATATTTATATTTGCACAAATATCCGACATCTTCAAATCCCTTTTTTGAACATATATGTGGCAAGGCAAGATTGATATCATAACAACAGAAACTAAACCTGTCATTTTTCCGAGCGTCTCAACAGCCGCTGAAGCCCCCCATAGGGCCATCCATAGTTCCCGGCAGACGGCAAGGTCAATTGCATGATAAGGAGGCGGGAGCACCAACAGACATCTGCAGGTTTGGACGTATATGCTTGCATCGCAAATAACGAACACTTCAGCTTGGACATCTAGATCGCTGAAAGGAGTGCCGTTTCGGCGAGACAATCCCGGCAACGAAGTACGTAGTGGTGGCATAAGATTAGATTATACATCTATCGACCGGGATAGCCCGTCTAGATCCCATGCGGCTGACTCAAAGTGGTCAGAAAATCCAGTTGGCGTTCCGCATCGCGCAGCCAATCGGCTCCTGTTGAGACGAACTATACTGCCGGCGTACCTGTCGATCAGAATGTTAACTTGTCGTGGACTTTTGGTCTTTAAAAGCTCGAAGGTCCAACGCCTTCCGTCATGTCGTGGAGCCAGACCAGTATAAGAATGTATACCTCGACAACAACGATATCTATCGCTTCGTTGACAGAGAACTTAATCGTTTAGGCATCAAGCTTCGGGGATTCTGCTAGTCAAGACCGGAAATCAATGATCCCGCACCCCCACTCTCGAAAATAACGGCCAGTAGGCAGCTTGCTACTTTGGCGCACAGCGACATTATCATTCCAATGTTTGCAGCTTATGCATGCGTCTGCATGCATGGGAATTCATTTTCTCTACCCTCTTCACTGCCTTTTTCGCTCTCTTTCTGCAAATATGCCGTCTTGCTTTATCTCGGATCATGCCGGACCCAGCCTTTGGTGACTTGCACCACGTAACACGTCGTGAGGATGGTCTTATCTTTCGGTAAGTTCTCCGAAGACTACACAAACCCAACCAAACGTCGATTCTCGCACCATGGGGCTGAAGATCTTGAGAAAGGAGAAAAGCTTAAAGAGCGAAATTATCGGTTGAAGCTGCTGACATGATAAGCTTTGCTGAGTGAATCGGTGTTACAGTTTGACTGCTGTCCCTGGAAATAGTCAGTATGACCAGATATGTGCGACTTCGACGACAAGATTGTCGTGTTGTTGGTCGCAGAGAACCTCCTCGCCTTGGTGCAGGTTGCATCGCCTCGCATCATGCAGCACGGAATTCGGAAGACTTCAGAAAATGTTCGACGTCTGAAGCTTCACACTCCGTTGACCAATCGAAGTGGAGGTTTCGCAAATGTCATAGCTAGTAGACTTTTTCCTGCACACATCCTTTTTACGATCAAGGCAGCATTCAATCTTTGTGTGCGAGTTGATATCGGTTGTGCAGGGTTCGCGTTCACCAGACCAATATCGCCCGTTTAAATAGCGCAGACGGTACGGTTTGGTTAGGATGCTGCTGCCCCTGCCGAGCATGTTAACATCGATGCATGCCATTTTGATATATTCTGTGCCGCCAGCTTGCCAGGAAGGAAAAAAAAAAACCCCGAGCGGTGAAAGCACGACGCGTTCTGAGCCGTCACGCTGCGGCTGAGGTGGAGGTACAATTGAGATAAAAGTAGCATCGACCGCGACCGATCGATAAGTGTCCCCAAACTTAGGAGTCGAAGAAAATTCGATTTGCATATTTGCATGTGTAAATTCTCGTTCAAGATCTGCAAGATTGAGGTTTAGTTGGTCACGCTCTGAAGATCGAACGCCATGTCGCTTGGGATCACCGATTTCGGGTTTACGGCCTGTGTAACGATTCTATCGACAACGCACAGAATATAACAGGTGAATTTCACCCTCGAATACCGAGTTGGCACGATGTTATCGAAAACTAGGATTTGGGTACCGGGTACACACTTCTAATTTGTCTTTTGATTTCAAATCCTAATGAAGGGTAGTCCCATAGTTATATTCAGCGTTAAACGTCTACAGTACTAGTTAATGGCATTCAACGCGACCGTGCGACCAGGTAATGAACAAAGGAAAGTCTGACAATTCTGAAGTGAGTGACAGAACCGGTCGATCGATCGATCGAACCTAGATATTCAAGAAGAGAAGAAAAAGGACCTAAAACGCCAAACGCCTGGTATGCAACCAGAAACAACCGAACTCCAAGATCAATGCTGTGACGCTAAGGAGTGTGTATGTAGGCAAAACCCCTCAAGCACGTAACCAAACACCATTCCGCTCCACCGTTATTACAAAGGAAATATGCGAAAAAAAAAAAGTTCATCATGAGAACGTGGCCCCCATCATCGCATAGCTCCACCTCCACTTTACACTTCTTCCTGAATTTGACGTTTTCGATGTCTTCGACATCTTGGACATCCTCGAAAATCTTGACGATGGCCGAGGAGCTGGGTGTACGTCCGGCTTGTCCTCTTGGTATATCTTAACATTTACCTGCGCCTTGTCAAACTTCTTCGCTTGCTTCTTTTCATACGCCTTCTTTTGCTTCTTCAGAGAGTCTTTCTCTTGACTAATCGACTGTGGACGTCCAATAGATCTGACACTTAGGCACCTGGCCAAAAATTTCTTGACTCTAGAGATTCCGGACGGCGCTTCCTCTGTGTCATCGTAGTCTTCAAAGAACGACCGAGAGCTTTGGAACTCCGGCGCTGGCGGGGCAGTGTGCGGTCGTTGATTTGGTTCTTCTTGGATCACCCGGAGCTTACCGTTGTTCCCTCCCTCGTTGTTCCTGAACATCGATGGGGTTGGGGTCACGCTCCGTAGATTGGACGGTCTCGGGCCGAATGGAAGGCCTTGCGATTTCAAGACCTCGCCACTCTCCTGGAGTCCCTTTGACACACCCAGAGTTGACGCTCGAGTAACATCCGCAGTTGGTACGGCCAATCGATCCGATACCCCTTTCAGATTTTGGCACGAGCTGGAAGTCAACCGCGGCGGACAGGTGTTATATCTGGTAGAGTCCGAAAGATGGTACGAGCTCATGTTCCTACGGGGGTTCTTGGGCTGTTGTGTAGGAGCAATACTAAAACTCACATGAGGCAGGGCCGCAGAGGTGATAATATCGAACGATGTTCGGGGTGTTATAGTGGAGATGGCTGGGACAGTTACTGTCTCTTCGAGCCCACCAGCTAGAACCGCTGGCACAATAGAGACACCAGATACTGCTGCTTCGATATCCTTGATAGTCTCATCCTGTGAAGGGACCGGAGTTGATTTCGGATCGATGTCTACCATAACAACATCGCTAGCCCCGGATAACCTCTTGCCACTATCACGGCGTTTCTTCAACTCGGTCGACAGTCTGGGTCTTTCTGGTACCGGTATGAAGCAGGGCTCATCAGCGGACACCTCGGAAGCAGGATATGAACTAGCGCTTATGAAGGAGGAAGCGCAGGTGTAGTTTTCATGGGCATCTTCTTCTTCCTCGTCAGCTTCGTAGTCTTCATATTCGGTCACCTGACTCTCCTGCTGGCTGTTGTATCCCGCTCCAACTGTCGAAAACGTCATCTGTGACTCTGATGACGCAGTCGATGGCTGCTTTTTATGCTCATGGGCATCATCCTCGAATTCGGGATGTGGGGGTGGAGGGAAGTTAGTGTAGGATGGAGGTGAGCGGTAGGTAGCGGCCCGCTGCTGCTGCATGAGAGATGATGTTCGTTGAAGATCCATCGATAGTGGGGTTGGGTAGTAAACATAACGTCTTTCTTCGACGCCATCTTCATTGTAAATGGTCTCCTCACGGGCTACGCATCTCGATCCGGATTGCTCCCTCATCCTTTCGATCTCGCTTGCCTCACCATGTGGGTGGGATGGGGTTGGAGACCTGGAGCTTGCGCTTGGAGGAATCTCGAGATGCAACTTCATCGGAACGCAAGTTCCAGACCTCTTTGCCTTGATTAGAAGATCTGTTTCCACGAGCGTTTCATCGAATGCCTCGTCGGCGACCTGTGATCTTTGGTCGAGGGGACAGATGGATTCTTCAACAAGGGCTCTCGGGGTGGTGACATCTGGGCCAAAGCTAAAGTCAAACGATGAGAGCCCATCGTCATGGATACCCTCAGCCGTATCCTGAGCACTCAAACGGTCCCGGCGCATGGAAGGGACAGGCGGTATAGAGCTATCGAGGCCAATGGTGACGACCTCTGCATCTCGCATACCTGGTGTCGTAACCTCTAAGCTCTCTACTCTCAGTTCCCCCTCCTGAAGATATTTCGGGGGCAACTTGATAGCAGAGGGAACAGCTGCTGTGGTCTGCCCCATAGTTGCAATTCCCTTCGGCGACTGATGCCTATTTTTCATATGCTCTCTCTTCTTTCGAAAGCTCAAATGCAACCCTTCCCCCTCGTCCTTCTTAATTCTTAACGGTAATGGTGGGAGGGGTCGATTCTTATCGTACTTCAACTGCTGAGTAGCCGAACGCTTCCTCTGCCAGACACTTGGCGACAGACTCACGATTGAGCTGCGAGCCTTCGAGTCCGACATGGCGCGCGCATGAGCACGGGAGGTCGAGATCCCGATTCTCTTCGAAGTGCTCTCCCTATGAGAGGCTCTATACGAAGAGATCTTTGGAGGGATTTCAATCGTAGGACGGGGACGACCACTTCGCGTGAACGCCATGGACGGGTGAGCCGGGTGACCTTGCTGTAAGGGACAGAACTCCCATTCCTGAATGGGGTGCTTATAACCCGAAGGCCATGTGGTCACCTTCGCAGGCTGAAGGTCAAATTTGTAAAAGTTTTCGCAAAAGGATGTGTCTCTGACTGAGCCCGATGAGGCTTTAACTGCAGAGGTAATAGTAGCCATGGCTTTCGCTGCGGTTGAAGGTTTCTCTCGGTCGGTGCTACCTTCCAGCATGAAGACCATCATGACTACGAATCTTGTCTTGGATATCGTATGATGTGGTAAGCATGCAAGGTAATTATAAAAGATATCGGTAGAGGTAACAAAAGCGGCGCAGAAGATATGTGGGTATGATCCGAAGGAAGCCCTCGCTATTATATTACCAAAGAGACTATATCCGTAAGTTTCGGTAATGAATAGGCCCCCATGTAAAGATTGATGGAGTTCAGATGGCGAAACTGATTAACTTACCCTCGCAGCCTAGTCGGTCCTTCCGTTCATATATATACGCAGCACCCTTCACGCCATCTCGATTCATCCGATCCATGGATCCGATACAATGGAATTCTCCAGGAGCTCGAGCTCACAATTACAGCATACAACATTTCCCAGATCACTGTCGTCGCCAACTATCGGTCTCATAATTGCTACGGCAAATCCAGACTTGTTTTGGAAGACCAACTGTACCCTGTAAATCTGAGAGTACGATGCATCATGGGTATTCCCATTTGCCGCAGTCCAACTAGTTGACTGTGGCCATGGTCAATGGTTGGAAATGTGTGTTTGTAGATAACATATATTAAATTTAAAGCTTGTGCTGCAACGACGACGTTGGTGGCCCGCAGCACCGTACACGTATACTACATACTTCATACACAATACGCCAAAAATAAGGAATATGGTATAGGATCCTCCGAGAAATATCGTTCGGAACAAGTACCCCTCTCTAAATTCCTTGATATCGACTCGGGCAAAGATATTGGCTCGGAAACACATTTTCCAGCTGCTCCAACCGTCAACCAAGCTCGAAATACCCCCCCACCAGACGGCCCGAAACAGCAGTTGCTTATTACCAGTATTGTTCTGGAACGTTTGAATAATCGCCCTCTATATATCCTACTCCCATCTTTATGCAAATGCACATGCAAGTTGGCCAGTTAGAAGTTATAGAAGTCAAGATAGGATATTATATCCGTTCTGCCAGCCAAAGAAAGCACCTTACTTCCTCCCGACTCGGAAAAAATTACACCGTAAGTTAGGAAGATCATTTCAATTCTCTCAATTCCTATAGGGTGTGAAAAGCGTAGTCGCTATGCGAGACTTTGTTTGGCTTCCTTAGCGCAAGAATAGCTTACGAGTTGTCTGTCATGTTGGAATACCTCGTCTTCTACACCCACGTGCCCTTACACGAAACGGCGTAAAGGGTTCATGACTTTCATCAAGGGTACCGTAACACTCTTTTCAAACATAATTCAGTGACATGGGCGGCAGGACATGGTCTAGATGACAACATGACCACCGCTTAGGTGGTTAGGGTCGAATCGTCCAGGCCTGTCCAACCTCGGGATCGAGTTATCCCTAGGCACGCAGTTAAGATATAGGCATCCAAATACAGACATGAACGTTCTTGCCTAGCTGGGGAATAGTTGATACCAAATAGACTATGGCACCCTCGTGCCCGGACTGACAGGTAATTGCACTTCACCTTTCGCAGTTAGATAGCGTTCACCATCGCTGGATCCAGAATACCGGGTCCAGATAGGAATTATAGATATTACGTGATTGCATATAAGTTCGTCTCGGGGCTTGGTCACGCAAAATTGATTGTGGCTGCCTTCTAAAACATTTAAGATGACCGTTTCCTGTGGGGGCTTGGGCTTGTTCATTGTTGAAGTGCCCACAGGATAGAAGTGAATTTAATTACCGGTGTATCGGTTGAGCTATTGGGAGGTAACTCGAAATTACCTCCTCGATCGCGAGTCGAGAATACAACTTTCGATCGTCTCATACATGGAGGAGGAGCTGCCGTCTGGAACTCTCCATGCGCCGGCTAGCCCCTCTTCAGTGTCCTCATTTGGAAACAGGAAGTTAGGACACATAAGTATGAACACTGCACATTATGTGTAGCTATTGACGGTACTATAGTTGTTCAGAATAGCAAACAACAGCAAACAATAACCTTAGAAATAACAATAACATTGGATGGATACGGTTGCAGTTGCTGTTTCCAATTTTTTCCTGTCTTTATAGCTATTTCTGATACCAATAACTTCCAATTCCGTTTTGAAACGGATCTGTGGCAGAGGAACAAAGTAGTTTAGATGGCACGAGCACGGAGGACGGTCAGTTGCATGCTTCCACACCGTCGAACCTTTTCAAAATGGAGGGGTGGTTTAATTCCAAGGATGATATTTGATCGTTACGTCGAAGGCTTGAGGCCAAGTTGGGGATGTTGGATGACAACGTCGCCAGAAACGCACGTAGAACATCTAAAGTTCCATGCAAGGGGCCCCAGCGGCACACACATACACCGATATCGCATTGGTCGGATTGTTATCCAACATCATATTGCCGTTATAGGGCCTAGCCAGACTCCGAGGGTTCCAAAAGATATCTTCTGCGACAGTGCAACTTTAGACGACCGGTTCTAAGACTCTTCTAGTCGATAAAAATCGAACCTGTAAAATCAGAAGATCAATTCACAAGAAATTAATTTGTGAAGGCAAAACCTGACAACCTTGACATCTCGCGAGAATTATCTTTCCGGGAAGCCCAGTTTATATCCTGCAAACCATTCCCATATCTCATGGCCAGTGAATCCTAAGCTCGGATTCGGAACACAACGTATTTCACGGTAGGCTGAAGAATAACGAGGTTCGATTAATTAATAAAGTTTCCTTTGTATAACAGTCCCGTAACCAACAGGTAATAAAAAGACTCCATTAAAACGCGGCGCCCCTCTGTGCTCTGCCGTCCCGGTCTATCACAGAAGACTCCTTCTTCGCAATCCAGACCCAATGTTGCATACAAGTTCGCCTGTGTCAGAAACAACCCTTTGTGAAAACTCCACCGTATCATGATAGTTCCATCAATGCATTAATTAGCAACAGAAAAAAGCTTAAACCTAGGCGCCCTCGATCCTTAAGCGTGGCAGGGACCGATCTAGAACCGTGGTTTCGCTCAAAAGCTTAAGAAGCAATCTTCTTTTTCCTGCTAGCACCGACGCCTGGCCCGGCAGCTGTATTCTTTTGCATGAAGGCGGCATAGAGAACGAACCCGACGGCGATGACTGAGAGGATTAAGATGTTCGCTAAGTACGGGTAGAGACTATTAGCCTTTGATCGATGCTCCGACATGACATGACGTATACAAGGCGATTAGGTAAGTACTCACAGAGCAAGAAGTTCAAGAAGCTCTTGGCCAGGTCGAAGACGCTGACAACGGCGGTCTGGAAGAGAGCGAGGATGGAAGTAAAGACGGCGAAGATGGAGTCGATGATGTTGCGAAAGATACCGAAGATGGCAGAAACGAAATTCTCAAGTGAGGATGAAAGAGATGCCATTTTGATTGATCGGTGTCTTCTCTCGAGCTTAATTAGGGGTTTCAGTTCTTTTATTTCTCTGTTTCGTTTCTTTTCAAGGCCGGTAGCTGATGTCAAGCAAATGTTTAAATGTGCTTTGGTATCTGAGCGTCGCGAGAGGTGTCGATGTTGAGAGTGTATGATGCGAAGTGTAGACGAGTAAGCCAACTTTCCCGATAGCGCGATGATTTGATGTAGTATTCTGCGATATGAGTTAACTTGGAGTTAAGGATAAACCAGCGCTCGTATTTATACCCGCCGTATATCCTCGCATTTTAATTACGTGCGACCGTTTCTCTGGGTGATGCACCGATGACGTCACAACTTAAACGCTCGACGGCAACGGCAACGGCAACCTTAATAGAAAGCCTGAAGCAATCTTGATTGGGTGCAACGTATACTGTACCTGAGATCGATAGTATATCGGATGGATATATCGATAGGTAAGAACGGCGTCACGGCCGCCTGGATCATGAAATGACTAATTAGCTGGCTGCGGCAGCGCGAACTTGTGTCGGGAGAAACTTAACAGTCATGGCTTGCTACTGTTATACTGGTACAGCAATATCCACAGAGTATACAAACAGGAATCGAATCATACATAGAATCCCCAGACCGAACCAATTATTCCCAGCCCATCCCGCCTTTGATATGAAATCAGTTGTACACTATATATGCTTTTGAGCCCAGGTAACAAAAACACTTTCCAAACCCCAAAGGTACAATCAAAATACAAATAAGGATAGTTAAAGGAATGATAAAATAACAGTAATGATACCAAGAAATCGCCAGCGGGAAAGGGTATCCGGGTACTGATACATCACCTATCTTTCCTGCCCTCTTCCCCCCTTTGCATCCCGTCCAATTCCATATCCACGTCCCAACCAACCTTCCCATAATCTCCTTCCTCTGGTCTCTTCCTTCCCAGCCTTTCACACCACTCTTCCGCCCTTTCAAGTGTCAATTGTACAATCGCGGAAACCTGGTGAAGCATCTCCAGCCCCTCCCTTGCCAGGACGAGGACTCTTTTCCCTGCTTCTTCCCTCCTAACTACCACAGCCATATTGTTACCAGAAGCATTTGCACTCGCATTGTCGTCTTTTGCCGCTAAAGCCCATCTCCTTGGTAGATTCGTAATGCAAGCTTTGACTACCACCCTTGCATTCTCAGGCAATGCGCCGCCAGCGTAAGTGCTAACGACGTCTACCACTCTTTTCAAAGTCCCGATCACGTCTTTCCGCAAGGTTTCGATCTTATTCTGCAACTGAGCACTTCGCTCGTCATCGTCTCCGTCTGCGGTTCCCCCATCTTTCCCGCTGGTACCGTTCGCGCGGGACTTATCCGAATCATATTCGCTTATCACCCCGCGAAGGGCCATGATGACTTTATCAAGATGATCATTGGCCCAGCGAAGCCAGGCAAGGCAGTACTTGAGACTCTTGAGCGACTCTTCGCTAAGAGCGACTCCCACACCGGCGGTAGAGAGCATTAATCGTCGTTGCCAGTTCAGCGACACAACATCAGTGGCAGGCTTGTGGGTCAACTCATTGTCCCTGCTATCTCTTTCCCCAGAAGAGCTCGTGGAATCGACGTCCATTGATCCGCCGTTATGACCTTCTTCGAATGTTGTTTTTCGACGTTTCGTGACGTGAGATCCCGTCGATGACGACGGCTGTGAGTGTGAAGGCGATGATTGTGAAGATGTGCCGGAGGATGATAAACGGCGGGCTTCGAGGTTGCGACGGAGAACTGATTCCACCCCTGTTGTTCGGGCGGCATAGGATACGACCGAGGTCATTGGCGCGGCGGCGCGCTCAACCTATCAATTCACATGTGTTAGTTCCGTGATAGGAAAGCATTCGGGGTGGAATTTCGTGGGTAGGCATGGAAGGCTCAAGTTGCGACGAATGGAATGTGATTGCGCCGTAATATAAAAATGGCGCTTGGGAATTTAAACAGGGACGACATACCATCTCAGCACCGTATTTGAACCGCGGACTGTATCGTTTTCCGCCCCTATAAACACTTCTCCCCGCCCTTACCGCAGTGCCCAAAAACGTGTTTTGTCCTTGAATCATCTCCATCATACTCTCCTGCCGTCTTTCTTCCCTCTGCTCCTCCTTTAGTGGTGGGCTGTTCGGTACGCTTTTGGGACTCGACACAAAATCTGCACGTAAATCACCGAGCGCCTCAGCGGCCATGCGCACATCCGGGTCGTCGATATCCACGCTAAGGTCTCCGTCGACGGAAGCCGAGTCCTCGGTGTTGCGCGTGGTGGTGTGGGAGATTATCGACGAGGCATCGTCGTCGGTTATGGTCGCTGAGGAGTTAGTGGAGACGAGGGATTGGATGGACATGCTGCGGGCGGTTGATATAGGAACCCCGGGATTACTAGATGCGGCGGAAGGGTGAGAGTAGTAATCGGCGAGAGGGGGCGGAACGGAGGAGTACGTCGGAGCAGCGGATGCGGCGACGGATGAGGCGTGCGAGGGGTCCTGTGCTTGTGTTTGTGCCTGTGCTTGTGTGACCTGGGATGGCTCGTAGGGAAGTATGGCGGGTAAATGGTCGCGCACGGCGGGCGGTGAGGCGAACATATTCGTGTTGAAGACGACGGCGGATGAAGCCAGAGAAGATGAAATCGATGGTGATGCGGTTGAGAAATTTGAAAGCGAAGGAACCTTGTCAGGGGAGGGGGGTTTGGGGGTGGTTGATTGCGAACGAAGGCTTGTCGCCATGCTCTGATCAAACGGACGACATACAATGACAGGCCGTCAAAAATGCTTAACTCCTGAACAAATCGGTAGATCTAAAGGTAAGATAGAGTCGTATACTCGAATAACGAGGGACGGGCAGTAGTAATAGGGCCCAGAGTGTAGCACAGATAAGTGCGGTGGGACGGTCTGATCAGGCGGATTAGCTTGTGACAAAACGAGGCTCCCACCCGAATCACAAGATTCAATAACGACTAAGATACGGATATAAGATAGCCCAAAGATTTAGAGGGACAAGGGCAAGCGAAAGAGTATAAATAAATTCGTTGGGGATAGGAAAAACTATATAAAACGAGGAAGCTGGTCCTCGGAGTTCGACCAAGGACTGACAAAGTTCGGAATCTGGCTCGGGAACCCCGCTACCGACCGAGTAAATCCTCTGATTTGGACCCGTGTAAGTTTTCGAGGAATGTGAATGCCGATACCATCTACCTGCGATCGAAAATAAATACGAGAGACATGCCTAAAGACGAGGAGTGGAAACGCGCTCGTAATGCGGTTCATCTGGGGAAAGCCCGTGCGAGAGGAGAATCCTTTCAGATTGACATCCCCGTCCGATTAATTCCCCACCAATGTAATAGCCAGTTTCTCCGCACGAGACTTCAGACAAAGGCAATTTATTTTTTCTGAATTTTAAAATTTTCACAAAATCGTGCAAGAAAAGACATCTACGTTTCATATCGCTGCCTGTCCCAACACTATCAAACCGTCTACGAGAGAACACAAATCCTCATCATCCGTGGAGCTCGGTTTCTCCGCTCATCCACAGCTTCCTCATTCAAACATGCCACCGACATGTGCATATCCATCTCCACTATCATGCTATAATACCGCTACCAGGCTAGCCTGCTGGGGTATCGTTCGCTACGGCGCTCTTCCCATGCAGCCGCCCTTCCTCACAGGAAAGACAAGGCATGGGGGAGAAAATTTTTGACTTTGGCATGTGATCCCTCCACGTTGACAGGCTTGTGATTGAGGAAACAATGAACACGCCAAGATGGAAGGTTTTCCCGGGTCAACGCAGAAAGTTGTGTGGTATTTTTTGGCGTGCACAAATGCGGTAATTTAACACGATTGTGTCACATACCGTATGCGTGTAGACGGCTCCCGACTTTGTAGTAACCCAGGCCAGGTCCGGGTATCCGTAGCACCGGTGTCGGGGCTAATTCTGGTATCTAGCGATTAGATATAGATAGATTAGCACCTGATTAACAGGAGATTAAATCGACTTTCCCTCGATCTACGACCTGACCCTTTGCGTAACACAACTATAATGTTTCTCAAGGCTTTCGACTTCAACTCGGAAACGCCCTCGCATTCGGAATAGATCGAAGGAAGGTATAGTAGACATGATCACATGCCCAACGCTGGCTACCAAGGCTCATTATATTATACTTGATTATACCCCTCCGGGTGCAAAAACTTTCCGGTTCCACCGAGGATTAGCATGAAGCGGGGAAACGGATTCGATGTCGGGGTGCGTCTGCGCATGCTACATGCTGGCCTGCAGTCTGAATTCGAAATCGCATAAAGTTTCCCCCGTTTTCGATCCGTCCCGAAATTTCTATAAACTTGTTATTCAGATACTGAGCCCTGGCCAACCCGCCTCTTGTCTTCGAGCTACGATTGGTCAATTGAAGCATCTTCCGTATCGGCCTAGGTACCCCCTTCTAATCCAGCTATGTCGTTCATGATTGTTCGGGGTTGGCAGTATGTCGGTAAAAGCATCAGAGTACTATATGTGACTATTCTCAGGAGCATAGGGCCCAATTCGCGAATTCAAGGAGTCGTTTTGTTCGGACTGGAGGGCGGCCTAGCCGCATGCCTGGGATCCTGCCCCACAATTCTAGTCCCTCGGCTTTGATACTTTTACCGTGGGAATCAAGTTCGCTCATATGTCTCACTGATATGTAACAGGGTATCCCCTCTTGCAGCAACAGGTCATAAATATTCGAAATTGCTCATTGACATTAAAAATTATACTAGACACAAGATTCAAGACCTGATATAGCACTAGCTAAGCACCCTTCTCAATCTCCGTCCCCAACCTAAAAACGCCAAAAAATAAAATAAAAAATAAAAAATAACTGAACAAATCACTTCCAGTAAGGTCTCAGCTTGTGAGTGTTTCGTACAATTCCATCCTCAACTTCGTGAGCCTAATTAAGCAAACGCCGGGTTAGCAAAACTGACATCAACCGATCCCACGAACACAAGAGGAACTAACCTGTTCTCCCATCTCTACAATCAATTTATTCTGATCCTCAACCTTCTGATTAATAGCATAAGCCAGACCCTTCAACCTTCCCGATGCACCGGCCAACTGATCCAAGTTACTATCAATATCCCTTTCCACCTGTTCATCCTCCTCATCCGCTTCAAATTGATACATCGACCGCTGTCTCTCCCTAGCAGCTTTCTCCTCCCTCGATATTGGCTTCGGAGCCCCCATCGGTGCAAGACCCATCTTCCTCATCTTATCCTCGGGTGCAACCCTTCTACCTTTCTCAGCCCGCTCCCGTCTCTCCCTCTCCAAGGCAACCTGCGCATCTATCGCCTTGTTAGGGCCAGATGAAAACGGGTTTTTGACATGAGGCATGAATAGCGGTCTATTCGCTACCTTCAAATCGTGCGCTTGATGTGATGAGAAGTCGCCGTGGGCCTTCGCGAGTTTAAGGTTTAACTGGGCATCATAAAGCTTCTCGCCTTGCTCTTCAAGGCTTAGTAGAGTCGCCTGACCAGCCTGCTCAGCACGAGCGGCGGCGTGCAGGGCGTTCACGGTTGAAGCGTGAGAAGCGAATTTCGTGAACTTGATTTCCTGCTTGATCATCTCCGGGTCCTGTTCGTCGTCCTCTAGAGCGGTGGTTTGCTGGGAATACGAGTCTTGATAGCTGCTGCTGCCGTAATGATAACTACCAGGCCCGGGGCTGGAAGAGTATGTTTCAGACTCAGGTTGAGGTTGGCGATTGTACTTGCTCGGTGTGCCGCCGCCGTAGGGATTGCTGGAAGGGATGTTGCTTGGCCGGCGGCTGTAGGCGGATGCGCCGTAGGAACCTGCCTGCGGAGTGGTATTACCGCTGTATGGGTTGTTGGGGGTTATATTACTAGGCCGGCGGTCATTGTAGACGGAGGCACCATACGAAGTTGGCTCCGGAGTCCTGCTGTAAGGTGATCCGCCGTACGCAACCGGCTCCGAGGCCCGCCTATCATAGATAGATCCACCGTATGTTGTAGGCTCGTTTTTGTAGTTACCGTAGGAAGTCGGTTCGTTGTATGAAGGTTGAGATGCGTAACTTGGGGGAGGTGGAGAATATGCATATGGGTTGCTGGTTTTCTGGGGTGCCATTGTAGAGGACGTGGTATCCGGAGGCGCCGGACTGGCACGGGCTGACTTATCCTTCTTTTTGAAAAGGCCCATGATGAATAACGATGTTTGAATAGATGGTATGATGCGAAGGCTAGCCGATTTCAAGAATTTGAGATATCGATGTTCGAGAAATATTTAGTCTTCTTGGTTAGATAGAGTCGAAAAGCTTAGTCTGCTTGTCGTTAATGAAGAATGATTCACGATCCGGAGAACAAAGGATACAATATATAGGGCTCCAGCTGACGAATTCCAGATCCCAATGCCCAACAGCCTTAACTTAAATCCCATTAAGGTACAAAATGTCAATGTTACGACGACGCGGCCAGGCCAAGGCACTGCCCGTTGGAGGATCCAGGATGCCGTTACCAAAATTGGCAACCGAACCCTTATTTCTGCCGCACCCGCGCCACCAGCAGCCCACCGATACTGAAGCGACGGCGGGATGAGACGGGGACAAAAACGGACCTTTGGGATTTCACGAGAGGCTGAATCCGAATTGTGTGCCAGAGCGACTTGGCTAACCAATCCGGCGAACCAAGCTGGCACGGACGCACTTTCTCGTACATGTTATTGCACTTTCGTCGACCAGAAAGGTGGCATTCAAAGGCTCCGTTGGAAATCGGGATGACTGTGTTGTGTCGCACAGGATCATTCCTTTTTCTGGCAGCCGTCCATTTCGGGCATCTTCCACGGCCTTCTTTGAAGTCACGTCCAACTTCGTTCTTATCCCCCACCACCACCACCACCACCACCATCGTCATCACCACTACCGGCATCAAGGCTTCACTCCACCACCTCCATCCGCTACAGCTTCCAGTACCTCTCAGTTACGCATCCTCGCCCTAGAGCAAAAGAATCCTCCCAAAATGTCCGCCGACCCTGCAAACCTCGCCGCAAAGGGCGCTGCCGCTTTGTCCTCACAAGACTACCCCGCCGCCATCTCCTACTACACCCAAGCCATAGACGGCATCCCAACCTCCGTCGACTACTACATCAAACGCTCCACAGCTCACCAGCGTGCTTCACAATACCCGGAAGCCCTGGCTGACGCCGAAATCGCCGTCGTTCTCGCTCAACGTAAAGGCAAAAGGGAGCTGCTGTCCACATCCCAGCTGCGACGTGGTATCGCCTTGCTACTGATGCAGCAGTATGGTGATGCCGGAGCGTGTTTCGGATGGGCTGAGAAGTACAATGATAAGGAAAAGAGCATCCCGTTCTGGCAGAAGAAGCTGGAAGTCGACCTGTCCAAGATTCTGGACGATGATGACAGACGAGAGGTTACGGTGAAGGAGATCCCGGACAGGGAAATCCCTAAACCTTCAAAGCCTGCTCCGGCCAAATCCACCCCGGCTGCATCATCATCTGCAGGAGATAGCGGTAGAATCGAGGAGCTCCCCGATGACTACGAAGAACCGAAGAAAGAGGCTCCACAACCCGCTGCAGCACCGAAACCCACACCCCCCGCCGGTGTCAGCACCCCAGCGGACAAGATCCGCCACGAATGGTACCAAACAACCGGTTCCGTTACCGTCACCCTCTTCGTCAAGGGCGTACCCAAGGAGTCCACCACAGTCGAACTCGAACCCAATTCATTGTCCATAACGTTCCCACTGCCCTCCGGCTCCGACTTCAGCTTCACCCTCGACCCTCTATTCGCAGCCATCAACCCTTCGACCTCATACTATAAGATCTTGGGCACCAAGGTCGAGTTCACCCTCCAAAAGGCCGAAGCAAACAAAAAATGGTCCTCCCTCGAATCCACAGAGCCCGTCCCGTCGTCAACCACCACCGCCACCAAAACCGCCGCTCCACCCAAAAAGGAAGACAAACCACCCGTCTACCCGACCTCCTCCCGCACGGGGCCCAAAAACTGGGACAAGGTCGTCGACGACCTCGCCGCTTCCTCCAAATCCAAGAAATCCAAGGACTCTGACGATAAAAAGGACCAAGACGAAGACGCAGTCGATTACGGCGACCTCAACGACGACGAATTCTCATCTGACCCGGTCAACGGCTTCTTCAAAAAACTCTACAAGGACGCGGACCCGGATACCCGCCGCGCAATGATGAAGAGCTACGTAGAAAGCAACGGAACGGCGTTGAGCACGAACTGGGGCGAGGTCAAACGTGGGAAAGTAGAGACAAGCCCACCGGAAGGAATGGAGGCGAAACACTGGTAAACTGTGCCTTTATACGTCCTCAAAATAACAGTAGGAAAAAGAAAGTCGATTATATATGATTGATGAGGTTCTGGCGTTTTGTTTCTTACTACTTTTTGTGGGGCATACCCCTCAGCTCGGTCACTTATTCACTCCCTTCCATGTTATGATAACCTGACTCTCTCGCGAGGAACAAATGTAAGTACCATTGCATTAACTAGTGGCGTTTATCATCAAATGTTACTTTTGAATTATCTGGACCTCTTTGTTGAATAAGGCAGTGGTAGATACCCATTATCAGGCACTGCCTGCCCCTTCCGCTCATAACATGCGTGTATACGACATATATTCACATCAATAACTCGACGAAAAGAACCGTAGTGTGATAAAACCCGAATTTGATTGTTTTTTTTTTTTTTACTCGAAACTGAATACGAATATAAAACAAAGACGCCGTAGTATCTCCCATTAAAAAGCGAAAGAAATATCCCCAAACAAAAATTCCTCGAAAATATAGTAACGGAAAAAGATGTGGTATATATATACGCCCTGATAACGAATGTCACCAAAATGAAAGAAGTATATAAAAAAGGACGTCCCAAGAAATATAAAAATATCGCCAGAATCCCTCATAAAAAAACCAAAAGACAAAAACAACCTTTTGTGTGGTATAAGAAAAAAGAAAGGGCTGAAAATGGCTAAAAAGAAATGAAGGAGAACGATGGTATACGGTTATTTTGTATTTGTACAGGGTAAAAAGGCAGTAGATGTCGTAAGGTGCGAAGGAGATATCAACAAAGAGTAGGAGGATAATATATAGAAAGAAAGAAAGAAGAAGGCTTTTGAGTCCCAGGCATTAAAAATTGTAAAAAAGAGCAGTCTCGGGCTTGCTGGTTGCGACGGCTAAAAAACGAAAAGAGACAAAAGAAGAAAAAGTGATCGTGAGGGTCCTTAAAAAAAATTGCCCTTTGAAAACGTGACGTGGGTACCGTTGTTCCTCTGTCCGCTGAGTTTGAATGAGAATGAAAGAGAGAAACGAATGCTATATACAATAGACTCCATCCTAGTGGAGTTTAACGATGGTCGGCGGTCGAAGCGACGGCGGTGATGTAATGGGTCGAATAATGATCGTATCACGGTAATCGTAAGTGATGACCTAGGCGAAAACGGGGGATGCCTCCCGGAACGAAGAAGTTATGAAACTCATATGCAAGCGTTGAATCGGGGCAGGGAAGGAAAGGCGAGAGCTGCATGCGGGTGCGTGTTTCATAAGTCGGAAGAAGAGAGACTGGAACGTCGCCGTTGAAACGAATGCGAGATTGCGAGGAATGCGGAGATGTTGTGGAGAATGAAAAGGAACTGCCGCCAACGTTTATTTCGTAACCGTGAGATTTGAGAGTGAGCCGATTGGGAAAGGAAGAATCCCAGATTCTTACTAGCCCCTCCGAACGTAATATCGTGGCCCCGCACGCTACTGATCCGGATTCGCTACGAACAAGCGGACACGACCCATGGTCGTCGTCCTGTTATCGTCGATACTACCTTTCCGTCTCAGGTCCGCAGGTTCTCTCGAGCTGATCGCCCTCACTACCGCGGCTGGTCGCGGCGGATAATGGTGCTCTGGGTAGTTGGGATGCTGTGATTGAAGCGTGACGTCTGACTGGTTCGGGCTCGGATGTTGCCTGTTGATGCTCCCGGATTTCCTGTGCGACGGGAAGTAGTCCTGTCGGAGTCTGCCGCTGTTCCCGCTGTTGTTCCTTCTGATGTCCCCAACCACCGTCCCAGGGGTCTCTGCGTTCTCCGGGACCTCTGGTAGCGAAGTATCAATTATGCTCGACGTCCTAGAGTATGTGGAGGGACTTGAGGAATGGGTCCCGCTGTAGCCAGGATAGTTCTGCAAATCCTGGACCCGGATTTGTAACTGCGGTGTTCCGCCTAAACTGGCCCTATCGCCACCTGACGACATGGTCGTAGTCGTGAACCGTCGCTGCCCGTTGGAGTTTATCGAGCTCCGGCCGGAGTTTGTTCGTCGCGCGACACCTCCATATGCACTGCCGCTGCCGCTACCGGGTTGCTCGTCACCCGAAGTATCGTCGTCGATGTCCAACCTGGCAGGGACGCCTGCGACTAAGCTTCTATTCGTGCTGAATTCATGATCCACGCTGCTGCTCTTCCGGCCGCCGCGGTGATGGCTTATCTTCCCACGGTGTACGGAGCTGCCGCTCTCACTCGTTCGGTGGTGGGTCTGATGGGCTGCTGCACGAGCGACTTCAAGGGCTGCCTTGGCCTTGGCCGCTTTTTGGGCAGCGATGAAGCGGGAGTCTTCCCGTTGGGCACGGTCACACCACACAGTCGCCTTCTGTTTTCGCAGAGTCGTGACGTAGGCATTCGAACTACCGGACGAACCATTTGAAGTGGATCTGTGGAGGGAGGAAGAGCCGGTAGAGTTTGTCCGGCGGTTGGAAGGTGTGAACCCTGTCGAAGACTGTGATTGTGCCGACGGCGAAGGGATCGATGGAGGAAGGTAGGGTGTCGGGAGGCCGCGAGGTATAGCACTGCTGAGGTTTAGCGGCTGAGGATGCTGCTTTACCATGGCGGGAGGACGATGGTGATGGGAGTGTCTGGCGGGGAAGGCGTAGGCCGAGGGAACAGAGTAGTGGTAGTCGACTACTGTCGTCATCTCATTGAGTGGAAAGAAGGACGATGGATGGGAGTCTGCTGTGGGAATGGTTGGAGAGGTTGTCGTCGTCGTCGTCGACGGTCGGGAAGGTTGGTCGGCAGATGCAGCGATTCGCAGTCAGAGATTGGTCGGTCGGTAGATTGATTGGGAGATGGATTGGCCAGCACGAAGACGAAGATTTGATCGAGCCGTAGACGATTGGAAGGTGCAGAAGGGGAGGATGTTTATTTTTAAAAGACCTGCTCCCGTATTTATTTATTTGCCCGGGTACTTGCTGAGGTGGTCGAGCCCGAATGCGAAGAAATGAGAGTGCCGCAGGTGCGATAAAGGTACTTCTTTAAAAGGCACAGGCTGGCAGACCACGGGCTGGCTTCAGTTCCGCCAGGTCGGATCGATGACGAAAAGCGCAGTGCTAGCACAGCGGTTCTGCACCAGGAAGCAGTGGTCAGAGGAGAGAGAACGGTGGTATCCAACCTCCTTCTTGCTAGAGTTCGCTTGGAGCAGTAAGTATCAGATCATATCAGGTCATATCACGACCCGGACAGGCCTAGCGGAGGGACCCCGGCCACTTACCAATCAGAGAGTCGAGGGGATGCAAGTCCGGCCCAGGAAGGCGATCGAAGATCGAGGAGAAAGCTAGCTGCAGAGCTGTCCTGGTAAAAAAGAAGAAGAAGAAGAAGAAGAAGAAGCTGTATGGCGAGGATGCCAGGGACGAGGAGTGCTTATATGATTGCTGGCGACGGTGGGATTCCTCTGCCTGGGTGCTGTCGATGTCGACGGAAGCGAAGAAGGTCGACGAGCAGATTCGATTCGTGTTTGGCCGGTCAATGGCGCATGCAGACAGGAATCGAGTCAGCGGAATGCTTCGTCGACGGCCCTGAGGACGTGTGTATGCTATTTGTATATGCAGAATCGCAGGACTAGCCGAAAGGGCTGAGAAAGGCTGAGCTGGATCGAAGAATCCGCTGCCTGGTATGCCTGATCCCGGTATCTCTGCCTCCTGCAGCTGCGAACTGGCGTGGACTGCACTATCGGAGCTCGAGATGGCAGACGGGATCTGGGAAGACGATGCAGAAGACGTGCAAGTCGACGATGCCAATGCAGCACAGCATGCGAACACTTCGTTCGAGCGAGCGAGGTCTGTTCAGGAATCGCCAGGAAGATTCCGGATGGCTTTTCCTTCGCTCTGTAAGTACGTAGATAGGCAAAAGGGCTCTGTCAGGTCAGGTCAGGTCAGGTCAGGTCAGGCCAGGCCGGGGGCGTGGGAGGAGCCCTTCGGCGTGGGATGTACTTACATGTACGTATGTAAGCAAGTATGGATGTATGTGAGTATCTCGAGTATCTCCGAGAGAGGCTGAATTGGAGTTAGTTGGAGGGAAGCTTCGAAGCTAGCGCAGCTGAACTCTGGCCGTTCATGCAGAATGATTTGAATTCTGTCGTTGGATAGTATACTTATCGTTCTCTCTTTCGCTTACCTGTTACTCTTGTATTGATATATTATATTGCTACTCCAGGTGGAGGTTATTGACATTATATCTCACTATAGAATTGAACATGATGACGCTGATATTGATCTGACGTTCGGACTCCGTAATCCTCCTCATCAAGAGATGATAAAAGTATATACACATCAATCAAGGCCGAAACGCTGCATCCACGAAGCGCCCGACGAGGGAGATGCCTGCTCGCATCCTCTTCCAAAAGGTGACCTCCAATTCCCTCTTATCCAGTTTTCGCCTCAACCTGACATCTTCAACCCTCTCCTCTCTCAGGCTAATTCTTCCTCCGCTCGGTAAGCGTCCACGGCTCAAGCTTTACAAGACCTGGATGATGGGATGAAAGCGGGGGCAAAGGGAAAGACACATCCTGTCATGTCCAGTTAATTTCCCAATCACATCCGCCTGCTCTCTGTCGTGTCCACAGCTATAGCACCGACTGTCATAATCTCCGCACCAAGAGGATGTCCCAGCATTTCGCCCTGCGAACTGCGAAGCCAAAGACCCGATTCGAGCAAGTTTGCTCCCCCAGGATATCAGTCGAAACCGACCATTCGAATGCAAAGCGTGTGAAAAAGTGCCACTGCATTTGCATGAAAAGAAATCAACCTTTCTCTAGCCTTTCCGTGCAGACTGCAAATGATTCTTTTTCTTGGAAGTCTCCAATGTCCGCGGAAGATTCCTCTGTTCTTCGCACACGTGGAAACTCTCCCCTCGTAGAGCTGCCAAATGCAGCTCTCCTTCACCACTAGGCCAGTACATCCCGGCCTCCTCTCATTTGGGATTGTCAATATTATGTTCTACGGCATCACATCGGCTGGGATATATCACCGCCGTGTTCTACAGCAGGACATCGCTGAAAGAAATCGCGACCACGACTGCATAATCTTCGCTATCTCCACCAACCTCAGCCCAGAACCTTAAGCCCGTGGTGGAAAATCGTCTTCACTGCCCATTGACAGCTGGCACCGCAGAGCTTTGAAGAAAAAGAATAATATCCAGCACGCAAAAGCGCCACTTCGTGCGATCGTGCACAATAACTCTGCTTGATTAGGCAATCATATTCGCGAGGACCAGGTCCGCATGAAACGAACGCTGGTTGTGGGGATACCCATCACGAAAAAAAAAGAACCCCAGAGAGGCCCTTGGTCCACAATTTGATAAGGCACCCCGTTGTTCGTTCTGATAAGCTTAACGTTTTGACCAAGGCCAATGCAAATGCCGTATGCATCTTATCTTGGTTTCGAATAGACCACGATTGGAGTCTAGTCGGCGTTATCCTAAACGAGGGCTTTCACAAATTTGGGGTTATGTAAACATCCAATTCCGTCGAGTCCTGCAGATGAGCCGTCGAAGCCCGAGGCTAGCAATTTCGACCCACCGCCGTTAACCTTCAAAGGTCCGTCCGTTGCTTGCGTACCATTCCGGAAAGAAGGAGAATCGCAAATTTTTCGACGAGACCCGTTCTCGATATTTTTCTCTTCAGTAATCGTAAAATCCAAAATCACCCCCCATGGGAAAAAGTTTTCCCAGGGATCGCGAATACGGATTCGATTCTAGGAGAGCTCTGACGCTGCAAAAGGGCTACTGCAGCTTCGTCTACAACACGTCCAATTCGTGTTCCCAAAATCTGCACCTTCGACAGCAACTGATTCCCATTCGGCGAACCGGAAAGATTGGAAGCTGCCCACCCATGCATGGGACCGGGGCTGCCCTTGCTCCACCGACCCAACAGAACATCCTCACGATCTGTTCAGGTCTGTCTTGTCCCCGAACCTTTTCGAGCGAATGCATCAGGCAGGTCACCGCAGCAGCTTCTTCTCACATTCGTCTGCAGTTGGAAATAAAAAAAAAAAAGTTTTTCCCTCAAGCGAAGGGGGGAAACTAGAACTTTACACGGCTAGTACCAAAAGTTCATGATGTCATTAACACTGGGTCTAGACTTCTGAAGCTACCCTCGTATGATATCTTTTCCACCTTTTATTCTCCCATTCAATTCATCCGGGGACTCTAAGTTTTGGTGTAACTTCTGGGGAAAGAAAAGATGCATGATAGCCGCTGATATAGCTTTCGCAGGAAGTAGCATGTGACGTGCGAATGGGGTCTCGTCAATGCCATCAAGTCTTCGGACGAACTCTTTTTTTAAAAAAATTATCATTGCTACTATCAGTAAAACAATGATGCAGGTCTCCAAAAGGAAGGCATTATGATAGGAAACAATTGCAATTGGGCCAGCTTTAGTAATAAAATCGATCTTCACTTCCTTCCTGAGGCTAGTGGCCCCACGTGCCACGTTTTGCTATCTATTGTTTCTCATACCTTTTCTTTTGCGAAGCTTGGTTTTCAAGCGACTCGTTCCAGCTAAGCCGGCAAATCTCAGGCCGAGGGTATTTTTTACCTTAACGGTACAAAAAAAACAGGGCATCCTCGAATTTTTCTGGAAGAGAGACGAATGTCAAAAGAAAGGTATTTGCATTTTGGGTAATCATGGAACCAAGGAAACTTCGTTCGGCAGACGGGTTCCGAACCAAGCCAAGTTTTGATATTCAAAGTCAAGTGCTCCTGATCGTGCAAGGTACCCACTTCGGCCCCCAAACTAACTAACGTCGATGATCGTTGAACCACTTTCCCAGCACGCAGACCGAGTACCCTTCGTCAGCGAAAGCAGCCAAAGCGGTACTTGAGATCGTACGCTTTTACGGTTATCGGCCAATTCGCAAGCAATGCGACTCGGATGATCCCCATGCACGCTGGAAATCAGCAGGGTAGGGGCATCTGCATGTTGGAGCGGGTTGATCGGCTTTCCTTCTCGAAGCTATATATGTGTGCGGTTCGTCATTATATAATTATTCCATTTCTGTTGTTTCGGGATATGAAATAGAGTCAGTCCCATGTAGGGTGATGTACGCATGACGAAAGAGCTTATATATGGAGGGGTAGATATTTCGTTATGGATTATTGAAGTGCTATGGAACGCGGAAGGGGGAGGGTTGTGGCTCAACGGTAGCTGATATTGACATAACAATATAATATTATATCAGAATGCAAGTACTCTCGTAGATCAGAGATTTGTTCCAGAAAAGAAAATTAATGGTCAAGCCGCGAAGCCGAAACTTGAAATCATTTCAGGAACAGCGTCAACGATGACAACCGTTTTGTCAAGGACATCGGTTTCTACGTGTGTAGGAGAATGACAGGAATCCGTGACGTCACATGGATTTCGGTTAATCCATGACATAATTTCATCGAACATTCCTCTCGCAACTTCAACCCTTCGATTTTCCAAGGGGGAGAGCCATATCCCTTCGAAAAGAATTCAAAGAAACATCAAAAAGAAGTGTTTAAAGTCTATAAAACGTTATAATAATAAATAAGATATAAAACACCCTGCCAGACCCCGTCTGCCAGCTGCCGCACCTTGCGCATCCCAGATCCTTGGATCGATCGCGGGGGTTGCTCTTTCATGCGGGTCTCCGTCATTGACGTCCGACAAGACTAGGGTCGCTTAAGTGGCACGTTGTAACGTTGCCGCACACAAGGGTGCCATTGTTCTTTTTTTTTTTTTTTTTGCTCGTGACGGTAACAGTTGGGTCGTTAACGTTAGTGTGGGCTAAATGTCATTAGCCTCGATGGTGTTTCGGTTTCTTTTCGGTGTTCGATGAGTTCCATTGGCTGTGCAGATGTGCAGCTAGCTTTGCACTGCTACGGTGGAGCGAAAATCTTGGTGCTGTTACATATGTAGAGTTAGGTATAGATTTGTAGTGCTATTGAACTCATCCTGTGTGATACTGTCAGAGCCAGCTGAGCTTCTCAGGCTATTTTCTACAGATATCATGTGGAGTATATGGTGATATATCCGGACATCCTGCGAGCTTATACGAATGCGTATGCTGTCGAATTTAGCACACGTACATACGCTATCCGATCACCAGATACTGGAAGCATCATCTCCAGGAACCTCGTCTTCACTAAGCCTAGAGCCGCCGGTTTCGATTAGTGGAAGCCCGTGGTTGCTCGGTGTAAGGTGTCCCTGTATCATCTGCTAGGCGGTAAGGACGCATATGCCACCGCAAAAATACAACGTAGTACAACGCGGAGCCGTTCCAACAATTTTTATACATCATTTACAGCGGTTCGATCAAATGTCGCACTTGTGGCCTGACGCCCAAAAAATCTGGAGCTGTCTCTCGATTAGTTTTTTTTTTTTTTTTCATGGCGGGAATTAGCGAGAGCTGAAAGCTAGTCAACATATGACTTTTGTACCACTCGTTCTTCGCTTGAATCTTAGACATACGCATTTTTCCTTAGACGGTTAGACATACTCCTAAGTATATATATACATGCAGATCCGCTCGTTCGTCTGTGGTTGATGATGTATACGTCCTAATAAAGCTAACAAGGCATGGGCATGCCTTCAATTCTGAGCTGTTGTATGTTCCAGAAGAACTGTGAAAACTTGAGGCGGGGTAGACTTGATGGTTTGCATCGGCATATATTATATGTTAGCGTGCTCATGTACGATCCCGCGATGATCATGAGCCCGGATTCGACTATATCTTAGCTAATTAGCTGGGATCCTTGCGGGGAAGTTGAAGTTTTTTTGGGTTGATAAACGTAAAAATACTCCGAAGCTTGTGATAACGGGCTTGCGATTGGGGTAACTTACTGAGCCGCGAAAATCGTAACTACTATTAATCCGGCCACTAGCTCGAGTGCTCTAGAATTTGTCTTCAATTCCGGTTCACGGGTACCTAGGAAATAGAATCGTATTCCCGGAAAACCACACTTGTAACAAGGATCTAATACAAATATATATGTATATTCGGTACCTGGACGGGCTCTTCCAAGGTGAAATATCGATATATCCTGGCAATTGTCTCTCGTTTGCATGTGCACGGCCCCGCCTTATAAGCTTACACGGCAAGTAGGTCGAAAGAGCGAAGGCTGGGGGCCCGGATCCTCCGTTTAAAGTTCTAAAGCCCCCTCGCTTCAATACATTTTTTTTTGAACCCAACAATCTGATAGATTCACGCCAGTGGAACACCGATCGCTATGTGATCCATGATTGATAAATCATTCCGTTATCGGGTTGAACCGTTGTGTCAACTCAGCCGCACGAGCCGGTTTAGCAATTATAACAGCGGCTTCTTAGTGACAAAAAACGAGAAGTGGGACCGGGACTCGATAGAAGAATTTGATTTTGCTGACACACAGCTTCATCATTCAATCGAAATAAGCGGACACCTCTGGGCAGCATCTGTGGCTGTTGAGGTCTGGCTTCAGCGTAGCCTCCCCGATTCTCCAGGTGCACCAACTTCAGAGAATAGGCTGTAGTCAATTCTTGTTAATGGTATTTTACGCGGAGTTAATACATTCGAGAAAAAGCCCCAAAGTTTCTTGAATACCTCCTAAAAGAGGCCGATCTTGAGGGAGAGGGAGAGGGCGGAAGAATGCTGGGCCACATGCTTGCGCCATAAGTGTGGCTGCTTGAAACCCAACTCCATGCCACAGAGTATTATCCAAATACCACAATTTCAACACCCACCTCCAAGCATTACTCGAAAATTCCATCCCTTTGGGTCAAGAATTCTATATACCAAACGCAATATATCTACCGTACCTTTGAATGAAAAAACCATCGATCTTCGCATACCTTTATCTACTTTCATTGTTAGACTCGAAACGTAGTCCACTGATTTCCTGGAAATGCAATATAAACACGTTGACAGAACGTACGAGCACATGCCCACACGTGCCCGTACCTTGCCTTCATTAATCCGTCGCCCGCCATCCATTTCACGGAAAGAATATTCCACTTCAGAATACCGATACATTCTAACAGCCCTAGAATTTGCTCACCATGGCAAACAACAAGGTGCACAACCCGACATCGAAATTCCGCAATATAGTCCACAATGTCCCCCACAGCCCTAACTCGAATACCACCAAGTATTTTCCTATTTCTCCCATCCAGTGAATAACATCGTTCTCTCATTAATGTAACTTCGTGACCTCGTTCCTCTTTTTTCGATCTTTTCATCCTGTTTTTCTCCACTCAAAATCCATGATATCAACGGCTTGAGTGGTTTGATATCCTGATTGCACTGTTCACGGTGAAATCAGTGTTAATTCTACTGTAGCCTACGGAGTCGATATCGTGAATTCTCTGGAAGTCGGTCTGTGGACGGTTTACTCCAGGAATCAACCTCAATCGGTTTCCGACTCCCAGCAACCAGTTTCTTCTCATCTGTATCTGGCACCAGCACTTCCGTTAACCAATGAATGCCCGACAGAATCAAGAAAATAGGGTGGATGGACCGCTCAAGATGGTCAAGAAACGGGCACCTATCCAAACTATCGTTGTCGTCTCAGAAGAGTTTGATAGGATTACTAGAAGCGGTGCGGACCCAGGAAGTTTTCCAGGTGAGGGATCATTCGCGATATCTATCAGGTTGACTTGCTACATACTGATATACATATCGACTTACTTGCAGGTCCTGGTAATAAGATAGGCCAAGCAACAACTCTGTCGACAGTTCCCCGGCCTCGCGTTAAATCCATCAGCCCCCCGCCAGGATTTACAGAAGCCACTACGAGTGTCGCCGTAAAGTCGCTTAAAACGCCCGAGAGTAAACCCGCTCTCTCGATCGCGGAGCCAATAACAAGGACTTCGATTCCTATCAGCTTCACGGGGCCAATTCGGAGTACCCATTCGTATCCTACTTCGAGGCATATAACTCGACATGGTACGCCTACCACTTCTGCCATTCACCGGGTTCAAACGTCCGAAGCTTCAAAAACCCCAAACCAACAGCACGATGTAGCGGGTATAATAGTTGGACTTGTAGCCGCGGGCGTAACTTCCGCAGTTATCTTCCTTGTCGGGTTGTTCTTCTTCTGTAGGTATAAGAGAAGGAGGGAGTTGGCAAGGAATGGAGAAGGGGACTCTGGTAGAAGGCCTAGTATGTTTGGGAAAGGTGCAAAGAGGAGCGCATCCCAGACCAGTGCCGAAAGTAAGAGGAAGCTGTTGACCAGGACGGTTACGAGGGAGAAGAGCGAGGAAGGGAGTGAAGATGTAAGAGCCCCATCGTATGTTTGACCCCATGCGCACTTGCATATAACTTATCCATTATTTAGGAACACTGGAAGCCGGACGAGTTGGTTCATTATCCGCCGTATCAGCATATTCCAAGAAACTTAGGAAGTGATCTTGTTCCCAACTTGGATCAATGTGACCGTACGAACAGAGCAGTCAGCCCAAGCTCAGCGGATACGCCTCTCCCCGAGCTTCCTATTAGGCCACCGACAATAGAAATCCGGAACCCACCTTTGAGGCATCGGCCCAGCCTGCCTATTGAACTACGACCCTTTCATCCATCCACTAGGCCTGTCACGGGGCTCACACGCCCGAAGACTGCGTATGGAAATAACGGGCCGGGAAGATATAGCATGGCTCCTCCAGTCCAGACCGACCGCAAGGTGCGGAGGAGCAGCACCAAGACACATAGAAAGCCGCCCAATCAAGGTCCCCGGGGAAGGGCATATACTTTAACTACCATCGAAAGTCCAGAAAGACTTGTCCCTCCCAATCGACGTAGCGAAATGTCATCTAGTCGATCTCGATCTCCCTCCCACTCGCCGACTGCTGGTCTAAGCCGTAAAGCGTCGGCGGCATCTCAAAGGTACTCTATATTTCCAAAAGGGGAGAAGAGAGGCTCTTTCGATGGGCCCACAGCCGGCATCCCCATGATTGGGAATCTTTCAAGTCTTCATATCCCCGGCGGCAGTGGTCCAAACACGCCTCGACCAGGTATCTCAAGAGCTACGAGTTACAACAGTCTTCGTGAGGATCCCTCTGGAATCCCAACTGTTTGGATGAACGGGGCCGAAAGCCCAAAGGCAAGTCCTACGTCTGCTCGGGGTGAGAGCCTTAGCCATCTGCCAGTTGAGCTTCAAACCCTCCCGGCCCTACCGACTTCCCGAAAGTCTACAAAGCTTCAGGTGGCCATTCCAGAGTCCCCAATTGACGGTACCGTCAAGAGCGTGTCTACAACTGGCAGCTCCATTCTGGACCTGTTCAAGCGCAGCTCCGGGCCCTTGCCTCTTCCCGAGAAGTCGCCTTTACGATCCACTTTCCCAGGACGCTCCATAAAATCAGGTTCACAGCCACCAACAAGGGAATCCTCTCCCTGCCCAACGGAGAGATCTAATTTTGGTTCTGTAGAACCTGAGACGACAATTAGGAGCCGTCGCCGAAATACCGGTTACAGGCCTGATCGCGTGCCCTCAGAGTCTCCTCCTCCAAGAGTTCCAGCACTTCCAACTCCCAAAATTGCATTAGCACAGGAGAACTTATATAATAACAGCACCAACCGGCCCGCCGCGGACGGACCACGTTACCCTAACACTATATCTCTGGGGACTTGGAGCCAGATTACATCTGGAACCAACACAAATAAAGGCTCCAGGCCACATTCCTATAGCACGAATACCACGCTATCAATATTGTCCATGGGGACGAAGGACAAAGCCAATACGAGATTCTCAGTTTCTCCGATCCAGGAAAAGAGTAGTTCCGGGACGGTATCCCCTCCAAATAGGGATAGTGCACTGCCAGAATTGGAATCACCAACTGCAGCCCAGACCGCAGAAGACGCTGTGGATTCCTTCTTTCAGGCTACGCAAGGTGGAACTGATACCGCTCGTCCGTCGTTGGAAGAGATTGATATCGAACCACAACTTGCCCGCTGTATTAGTATAACTTCGACATCTGGGTCATGCAGGACTACTATTGACTTCAAACCCAGCACTGAAAGTCTTCACTCAAGGATGCTGTCCAAAAGCACAATCCGTACAATGGATATGCATTTAGAAGATGTTGACTTGGAAACATGTACCGACATTGAAGACGTCACGGCTACTCCAATGGTCAGCCGCAGCAATTCCACAGCTTCCGGATACCATTCCCGCCGTGGTCGGCCAAGCCAACTCCGAAATGTGACTGGTAGCACTGATACAACAAACTCCGTCATCTCCAGCACTTACTCCCCGACTTTATCAATGGTAAACTTCTACTCAAGCCCAGCCAATTACTCTATGACTGTTGGCCCGCCATCAACTCGGTCACCCATCGCGGCTCGTAGGAACAGCATCATTCCACATATCAGTATTCCTCAACCTCAACTGTATATTCATCCAAACACCCAACTTGAAGTTAGCCAGGTGCAAATCGAAGAGCCTCGCTCCGGCTCCACCAACCAAACAGGTGGCTCTTTGACCTCGGCGACAAGTCCAGCAAGCTTCACTACCGCAGGCAGCAGCGAAGTTTCATACTCTCCTCCATCAGACGCCGAAGTTGGTGCCCCGATCCCATTGAGTGCAGCCGTCCCAATACCCACTCCACAAATATACTCCTCAAGCCAGGAAGACCTTTCCCAGATTCATACACACATGGCGCTTAAACGCCAGGGTAGTTATTTAAGTTTCCATCCTGGGAAAAGCTACGGTGACCTCAATTCCGCTCTAAGCCTTGCAACTGGACCCATACTCCTCGGAAAGCCGTCGATGAATAGCCTTGGGGTTAATAGCCTATTCGGAAGCAGGCTTGACATGTACGGCCTCGGCAGAAGCGTGAGCGCAGGAACAATATCTACTCTGGATAAATCCAGCTTCCGCGACTTGGATATGGACAAAAGCACGTCAAGCCCTAGCGGCCTTTTGGAAAGCTCGGACGAAAGCATCGACAACACTGTGAGTAGTGCAGCGAGTGATGCTAGTGAATCTGAGTTAAGATTCCCCGGCGAAAAACGGCGAAGCAGGAGCCTTGGTGCCATCACTACGCTCAAAAGAAAAAGATCAACTTTGGTCGGGGGTGACAGGGGAAGGTCGAGGGAGAGGAGGCTTGTATAGACGAGTAAGAGGTTATTGTGGAGTTTGAAGTGCTTGTCGAGTAAGTCATGATACAGTCATACATGATGTGTGAAGTGAGATGCTAACGTAGACGCTGAACTCAGTCGTGCGTTCCCGCACATGCTCTCCTTTGTTTTGCCACTCATATATAAAATCTCTACTTGAAACCCATTTTTCTTATTTCCTTACAGGACTCCATTTAACGCAGCCAAGCCGCTGCTATCATTTACAGTTTTACTTCGGCACCCCACCATTTATTACGTTTGCCTTGATGGCCGGCTTTGATATATCTCGAGCTCACTTCGATTAATGTTTAGGTTTGATTATGTACCGGATTATTATAATACTAACTCTTCTTTTCTCCTGGCTCTTAAGAATATTCAATCTTGACAGGGCTTTTGAAAAGCTGAGGTGCGAATTAGATCTACCTACGATAGAATGTATTTGCAGGAGATAGAAGATGTAGATAATATCAGAATACAGATCGTTTAGTCAATTTATATATAATGTTAACTATTAGCGCACGCGCGATCAAATAGGACCATATGGCCATCCCATCATAGTTTTAAAATACATTAGATGCACCCCCAGCTCCACCCTCATTAAGAACTTCCAATCGAGACCGAGACCAAAATTAATTTCTCGACAATATACCCTTTGGGTGCAAATTGCCGAACAAGAAGACAAGTTTGAAACGTAAAGCCCCTTCCCAACGAAATTCAAGTCGATCGCCAACATGGTATACAACGATAAATCAGCCGCCGGATATTCTGTAATAGTCGACTCTTGAGACTAGACAGGTACCCTTGAGTTCAGTCGCAAACCAGTTTAATACCGGCGAATTCATAAAAAGTGCGCAAGATAAAGGAAATCATTAAAAACTCGGTCCCAGAACTTAGAAACAAAACCAGCCCCTCTCCAATTTCATTCCTTCTGATTAGTCCGGACTTTGTTGGCGATGGTGCCGATGCCGATGATGGTGTCTCCTCTCGTCACTGTCCTCACTTTGCTCATAGCGGTCCCTATACATCTCTTTGCTCTTCTCTCTCGCCTCTTCTCTCGCCCTTTCTCTATACTCTTCCCATTTTTCCACGCCCCGAGTTTCGATCAGCTTATCCGCTTGTGCAGCAGCAAACGCTGCGAGCAACTCCTTAGCCAAAGCGTGAGATACTGGACGCCCTTGCTCGCGTTGATGTTTTTTAAATTCTCGGAAAGCGGCAAATGCAGCAGCAGCAGCGAGGAGCTCGTGGCTACGTAATACCAACGGTTTTCAGCATAGATCCTCGGAATTTCGAAGTGCCTGTTAGCGCTAGGAACTGAAATTATACCTTAGCTTTCCGTCGCGGTGGTGGCTACTTCCTGTAGACTCAGCATCCGAGTCGTCTAGTAACTAGTCAGTTCTGTGCGCGAAGGTAACCGCAAATTTATGATCATAATTCATGTCGACAAGCTAAAATATCGATTTTTATGCGTCCAATTTGAGACATACCTCCATTGTGATGACGCCCCATGGCTTCAATATGTTCAAGTTTGGCGCTTGAAAACTTGTATTAATAATTCGGATCGATCTCAATCCTTAAATGTAGGTTATTTGATGAGGTTTGAGTAACAAGTAGTCGGACTGTATAAGTAACGTTTAATTTGGTAGATATGTGTCTTGATACTCGATTGACGACGTTGTTTAGGTAGATATTTGTTTATCTAGGATGATATTTCTGAGATATTTTGATTGGTCTTGTGTTGTTTATGTGGTGAATCTTTTCGTGCAGGGACAAGCCCGCCGCTTTTATAGCAGCTACATCTTCACAATTCGGCCGACGTAATATTATCATGCCACCCCGGTTCTAGCATCCCGAACTACCCCAGATATTCCGAAAGATTCTCGAGGCCGATAGCTAATCTGGGCGGCAGCTTTTTTCCCGTGCAAATACTACTGAGCTCCAATACCCCGATACGGCTACATGACTATCTAGAGTGGCGTGACGCGACGTGATCTCACGCCTAGTTAGGTGAAGAACTCCGAAAACCAAGGTCAGCACTCGGGTAAAGATTTGAAGCTAGAGCTCAGCTCGAAGACCAGACCACTTGACCTCAGACCACCCTATGATGCGAAGTTTAACAAGATGTTCCCTGCGTTTCCCCAGGTTTCGAACCACTTTGCGGGTCTACCAAGTAACTAGCCAACCGCAGGTTAAATTTCCGCGTCGAAAAATTTTCCCCGGGTTCCACAAGGCTGCTAACCTGTTCGATAGACCCGGTGATTATCAAGTTAGGATTTGGAGGCAACGAATCTATCCAGTCGCGTGCCCGAAAGCTTGCTAGTCCTCGAACCTCGTGAATCTTCACAGCTATAATCGAAATTAGTAAGTATCAATATATTCAGCACGAGACAAGGAACGGGCGGAAGGAGATAAGAATTAGTGCAATCTATGGTCCAGATCAATACCATCAGCGGAATTAATTTATAATGAGTCTTCAGGTTGTGGGTCGGTCTATATTAACGGAGTATATTCGAAAGGCTAGCGGCCGATATCCGACTTATTGAATTGATCAATACTAGATACAGGATCTATGAACGATAAGCTGACAATAGAGCCTTGATTGCTTGTAATCATATTTCATAGTAAAGGTGGCTTTCCCGCGCACAAGATCTTTCTCTATCAAGGGAAGAAATTACCACCTTTCATGGTGGTGATGATGATGATGCTCCTTGATAGCGTCGTTCGGTGGATACTCCGGACTATATTGTGGCTGGCCCCCATATTGTTGGTCATAAAGACTCTGGGCGTTTTCCACAGCCTGTTCCTTCACCTTATGCCTATCCCATGCATCCAGTCCCTTTGTTTCGAACAATTTATCGACTTCGGCGGCGGCGATACCTGCAATGAGTTCCTTCGCAAGACCGTGGTTTACGGTTTGACCAGACTCTCTCTGTTTCTTTTCCCATTCGTGGATTGCGCCAAAGCCAGCAGCTCCGGCGAGGAGTTCATGACTGTTTTTCAATATAGCGGGTCAGTCGTCGTCCATGAATTCATTTAAATGTTTAAGAAAGCTGATATGGGGGGCAGAGGCTTATCGAGAGGTTCTGCTTACCTAAACTTTCCCTCGTGGTGCACCTGCTGGTAGCTTGAGGAAGCGGAGTCTACGCCATACAAATTAGCTATGGCTCAAAAAGAATGAAAGTTTCCGGTATAAACCCGTCTCCATTCCTTACCGTAGTCGGACATGATGAGCGTGTGTAGTTGGTGTAACGTTTATTTCTGGTACGAGGCAGCCAATAAGCTTAGAGATCAGGAAATGTTGAAAGTTGGTGAACTTGCGTTGGTTACACAGGCTTAAACGAAGTCAATGGTGGATGAATTCGAAAAATCAAATGGACCCTTTAATTCGCCTTCTCGACGACTTTATATATCAATATCCAGAGCTATTACTCCGCACCAGCACAGCTTCGCAATGGTATCATATAGCTGTTTTCCAGCTCGTACGGACATTAAGAATGTGTTCGTATTATTGAGGGCGCGAGCCAGGTAACGCATTTCGTCATAGCACCCCGGGCCAATGCAAATTCATGCAGCTCTCGTACGCTCGCAAGCATTTGTTCGGCCGGAGTTGCCAGGTAGAATGACAACGACTAGTGGAGAACTCGATACCTTTGGATCTTAACGACGAAAAAGGTCAGCAAGACTTGAGGCTGTAATGTCGGGACGCGCGTTCATCGGCCGATTCCAATCAATTCCGACTTCGTAGCCGTACCAACTTGTCTTATCTGAAATCACAAGAGGGGTTCTCAGCTCGTCCTTTGACGATTATTGGGCGGAACTTGCCTGTGAGGGTATTGGAACAAGGGTCCCATCTGCAGAGCTAAGCTTTTCTTCCAAGAAACTAGTCCGATGGTTGCATGCATTGGCCAAGGCGGATCCGGGATGGGTCGGATTTCATGGGCTTCGAAATGGAAGTTGCCTAATTCCATTGACTTCTCCGCATGCCGGCAACACCGGCACCAAGAGGAATCCCAATTGTAGAATTATGAGCTCATGAGAGCTCAATAGGTTGTGCGCGAAAATTTTTATGAGGTTGCAGTACGATACTAGCTGGGTTAGGCCTGAGATCAAGGTCCACGGTGCTCGTGGAAGGCTAATGATATTATAGTAAAGCCCGAAAAATCGAAAGGGGTCCGTCATTGTGGTTAGAAGCGTTCGACCCCAGGATCATATCGACTTAGGTACTAGCTGTACATCGATATCGCGATCGCGAGCTACCAAAACGATTCTTCAGATCTAGTGATGAGGGGTTGTTTTGCGGGAACATCCCTGATACTGGAATACCAGCTTTTCAAAACATTACATCTAGTTATCGGGGATCGCGCCGATATCGCCTTAACCTAGACAAAACGTGGTTTCCGCAAGCAAGTATTAACGTCAATAAATGGTATTGTGTAAGTACTTAAGTAAGTACTTAAGTATATCTTAGCCTGGGAAGCTGAAACCTTTGTGGTGACAACAGATCATGATATCAAGTACCCAGCCCCCCCGTCAAAAACACCACAATCACCATTATTCGGCCAGAAATGAAAAGGTTGAGCAAGATCCCTCACCAATTTAAGAGAAATATCTCTGTTATTCCAGTAAACCCAACGCTGCAATGCTTCAAACCGACGGAACAAAATTCGAAATTGCAAGTGCCTTCCGCAGATATCGACCATGCCGGCCAGGGTGTATACGTGGACAGCGTAGGAGCAGATACAATATCTGCGTATGAAAGCGAGCAGAAACACGAACGCGCATAGGGGGCCTAATACTTCGAAATCTTACGGAATAGAAACTCCTGGCTGGAGCCTTCAAGAGTGCTTGTGTTCAAATTCACTCCATGATTTGAACTCCAATCTACGGCCGTATCCGCGGGCCTTTCTTAGGAGTTGTGTTGTGTGTGCTCCTTAGCTTTGCAACTTGCAATTGCAGCCGCATAAATCTGAAACTGCATCTTCACCAAAACGGACCAGGTCGTTGGAGAGGTGCCTGCATGTAGAAAGTCTAACAGGCCGGCCCTCAAACAACCAGGCCAGCGGATACGGCAGGAATCATTGTCACATCATAAGATTTCATGGCAACCTTCAACCTTTTTATTGGCCCGCCCGTAACCTTCTTAATACGCTAGATCGCAGAGCCTTGGGACGATCTCAAGAAACGATCAAATGTGGCTGTATGGTGTGCCGGAGCCATTACATAATCTGCAGCAGCTCGTCGTTCCATTATTGCAAGGGCCGGTTCCGATATAACCGTGGATCCACGCAATAACAGGCCTCATCAGGTTCAAGTGTCCCTGATCCCTTAAACCATGGCCGATTATTATTAAATAACTACAACATCTAATGGTACGCAGATACACGGAAGGCCTTTAAATCTGGTAACTCTTGTATATACGTAGAGTGGTAATTCTCCGTGCGCCGCGGCCGGCGGGCTGGTATTCCATCAAAGATGGTAGGCACAGTCTGATATCAGAACACAGATCGTAGCGTGTAGTCGTCTTCACATGCACATACTTATATATTCGGATACTAAATCGAGTGCCTGGCCTACGAGGCCGCTATCGATTGCCCAAATCGATCATCTATTATTCAGCGAGAGCGCTTGTGCTCGGCACACCGGGATCTGGCGAGGTCACGAGAGGAAGCCTGGACTCTACAGGAGCAAGTTACCTCCGCGCTGCCTGAGAGCCGGTCATAGAAAATCCTACACTGCTCCCAGGCCTCATCTCGAGCTCGCTCAGGCCTGGACCCCACTCCGTGGCCGGCTGAGGCGCAAAAGATCCCGTCATGACAAGCCCAGGTTTCCACCGCAACATATACTGCATCACGAAGCATGGAGCTGGTAACTTCCAAACCAAAAGTCCCAACCTTTTTAGTAGAAGAAAGCTTTGGTCCCTGGTTTCGTTGGGGTCTGCCGCCGAAATGGAACAACAGGGGCGGACCTGTCATCGAGATGCAAGACGCCAACGCCTCCTTCTTTTAGGCGAGGTGTATCATGCAGAACCCCATCCGACACCCAGGAACATCTTCCTGCTCGCAGCTCTGCCTTAAAACGGGCGGACCCAAAGAAGGGCACTATTTTGGTGCCTGTCGCAGAAAACCCTGCTTTAAGGTGTCGGTCAAGTTTTGAGGTCCGCATGAAGTCTGCATATCATCTATCATATTGGGGCTGTTGCGGTCTGAGCAAACGTTCAGATCACCGTACTATACACCTTTTAAGTTTCCAGTACTGCTCATAAAAGAAACTGTGGACTCGTCAGCATAGTTATTTCTTTTCCCTCAGGCTCGATTTGGGTCTACTTCTGCAGTTCCGCTTAAGTGCAAGGATTTTATTGATCCATCAAAGCGTGTATTGCATTTACCTGGTTTGAGTTTGCAAGCCTAGAACCTCTTTATCGGTACCATATATTTCAAAAACTTAGGACTCGTGGGTTGAATATTATTGCTGGTCTAACATGCCCCTCGACATATCCATTTCCCCCAAATATTAAATGAGATCAGGAATTTCGAAGGATATAAAGAACGAATAAGTTTTTCTTTTCGTTCAACTCTAATATTCATCGGATTCGCGACCCTACAAATTCTCTCCGAGTTTCGAAGCAAGACCTTTTCGCGGCGCCCGATCCTCAAAACAGACTAACCCGTCGACGGAACAACATGCACGCAAGGACGATGCAGGTCCTATAGTACCTTTTCACTAGAATAGTCAAGATTTGGAGTCGGCCCAACATATATCAGCCCTGAAACCCCTTAGTTAACTTAGGATTTTGATTCCTGGATTTTCGGAACCATAATCTTTCAATTTAATTCTACGCCACACTATACACGCCCACACTCTGCGCAAGTATCACGACTTTAGAATCTTGTCTTAACATCGGAAATTTTTGGAGGAGGAATTCGGCTTCAAATCCTTATTTCTATCGCCTGAGTCGGCCACATCATTCCCTTACGGAACTTCGATAATTCACCCGTTTTGGTATTGTTCAACATGCATTAACTCAACTATGTTCCTGCGATATCAGACTGGAAGGGGGGAGAGAGGGGGGGATATACAACAAAGTCAACACGAGGGGGAAATATCAACAGGGACACCTCTAAGCCATTCACAGCTTCAAACTCGGCAGCAGGCTAACCCAACGGCCATGGCCTCTCGAAGCGACGGTACAACTCTGATGATCCCAGACTCTGTCGTAACAGATTCGACGACTACATATACGAACCCGGGGTTCATGATTGTACCTCAGTTGACCACAGTCACGGAATCTGGCTCTGTTGTGGTCAAAAGTCAAATAACAGTGGCTAATATTCCTGCTTCGCACACTATACGGCCTACTTTCGAGAACCATGAGGTATACCTCACGGCTCTATTAACTGACAGTTCACCAAAAACCTCGCCGACGTCGACGCCACAGTCTACACCATCTTCAATGACATCCACCGGAAGGACTGTAGCTTCCACAGCAGCTAGGTCACCAAATAATACGTCTGAGGCGCAAACAGATGAATCTGAACAGACGCTCAGCCCTACCCTTATAGCCATTGTAGTGCTGGTCATTGCTCTCGGGGTTATTCTATCTACCGTTAGTGTAATTTTGTACCGACGGTCTAAGAAACGACATGAGAAGATGTTAGAAGAGAAGCGCAAACGCAAGTTAGAGAAAGCTGCCACACTACGCCCGTTCATTATGACCTCGATGGAACGACGAAATGAGTCGCTGCCCCCGCCTCCTCCTCCGCCTCTACCACCATCCCACCCTAGAAGTGAAAGCAGGGACGCTGGGATGCGAAAACCTAGCACGCTACTGCCCTCGCCTCTTCATGAATTCCCGAACGCGGAGTTCCCGGTTCCACCAACTATACCGAGAAAAAGCCCTCTTCGACCGCGGATTCCCATCGCCCCAACGACTCCCCTAAGCATTAAAGCTCAGCCAAGAACACCCTCTAGTCGGGACAGCGGAGGCTCATATTTGCCTGTAGGCCAGATGACGCGGGCGGCCCCTAAGCTGTCGATAGAAACATCACGACCGCGGTTTCCGTCGGCTTCGAACTCTTCGCTTTCAATACCATCCCCGGCCTCCCGTAACAAAAGTCTTGTAAGCTTAGAGTCTGCAATAGACCCTGACCTTAGCTTTACAGTCAACGGGACTTCAAGACTATCAACGGCGGTCGGAGATGGTGGAACGCAGGAGGGTCGGTATAACAGTTTTACGTATTGGGGAGACTACGATTTTTCAAGAAGACCTTTCAGCCGGAGAAGAAGCACACATGGTTCACCAACAATTACGAGCCCGCGTCTTAGTCCTTTGGGCGAAAACTCAGTCTGGGAAGACGCGCTGATGGATGTTGATTTCGAGTCTACCCCGACGGATGGTGGCAGGAGTTTTAGAGGTTCATGAGTAACGGTTGACATCAAAGTTTTGTTTTGGAAGCATATTTTTATATATCGAGATCACAGACATATCGGATATACGGAAGGCGTTTTTGGATTGGTATGGAGGCACAGAATACAACAGGAAGGGATTTATTTGCATTGTTTTTCGAAATTTCCCTACAATTTTTGAATATTTGGAACATTGTCTCTTTTGTCGGCAGGATACGTACATACACGGCCTCCTTTGTCTTGAAATACCGTACCGGGGAAATGGTAGCATCTCGGGGGGCGTTCAGTGTTCTTCTTTGTTTTCGGGTTAAAAAAATTTTATATCCAGTATTTCCCGCTATCACGACGAAGTGTAGCCAATCGGCTTTTTTTTCTACTTCTGAATATCTGGTCTGTCCTAGAGAGGTTCTTGGATATATTATATTACCTACTGGTCTTGCTTATATTTTCTATCGTAATCGATCAACGGATTCGGCACAAGTAAAACATATGTGAAATATCTACTTGTATTAAGTTTGCACATATCGCGTATCTTCGAAACCTGTTATCCCTTTATAACGTCGATCTGAACAATTGCGGTATACGGTATTTAGACATTCCGAACTGGTAGAGGGTTGGGTACATGTACTTGTACGTGAGGCTACCCCTGTACCGGGACCGTGATATACATTTACTGGGACTATATCGGTGATCAAGCTCGCCTAGTGATCGGTATATGCCGAACACTGTCCTCGAGGGATCATCGGCTCAAAATACTGAATACTGACCGACAGTGGTCCCTATATCTGCCACTTTGCGGCTTGAAGAAAAAGAAAAGAGGAGGAGAAACAAAACGACAAAAATTGTGTTCGCAAAAAGGAAAGGGAGAAGGGGTGTCGTCCTGTTCTTAAGGTCATGAAGCACACCTCGTATTGGCATGTCTCTCTTTTCTTCTTTTTCACCCCCCCAATATGAAGGGAGAAGATAGAATATAGTGTGGCAAAACAGAATAGTCGAATTCCGCTAGTCTCAATACACGGCTCGGACGTTTATCGTACGACGAGCAGTGGGGAATAATACTCTGTTACAGCTCATCCCCAGGATTGCCATCCACATCCCTTGGATTTCCTACTCCTTCACAGAGATTGGCAATTGGACGCTGGAACTTTGAAGATCCGCAATTATTCCTCGTTCCTTCCGCGGAGCCAAGGTGTGATTTTTCGTCAGCGATTAACTAGCGCTGCAAGTCGTCGACACAGACTGCTGTGAAGTTGGGATACAATCGAAATTAACGCCCTTGTTGGGACCTCTTCCCGGCAACTGTGGCTTGTCAATGGCTTTTATTCTGACATGTAACAGGTTGACTACTTGTGACCCATGCGAAGGCAAGGTAACGTTATCCGAAAAAGGGCATTTCGGACTGCTGTTCTTGACAGGGGACCTGGGATATGTATACACGCGTACCCGGCATATTTGACGAGGAGCTTACTCATTTGGGGCCACGGACTTTGGTCTCTTCGCGCAAGATCAATTATGAGGTGTAGAGGCTAACCTTGTCGTATATCAAAGGTATCCGGTCGAGATATTACATAGGAGTGATCCGTCACGCCGATAGCCCGTTCGCCGACGGCGTTCAGGGAGGTTTTATCTACGAGTCTGACGAAATCGTATCCCTGTGCCGTCCAATGGCTGTTTACATGGGCTAGGATGAACATATCCTATAAAACAAGCCGTCTACGGACTACAGGAACGACAATTTCTCGCGATCTGCGCAACATTTGGCCAGGCAAGCAAGGGACCGGCGGACATGGTACACACATATGGGAGTTAAGGTGTGCAATTAAGAGATCGAGTACCTCGCCGGGACATAAAACATCGTGCTACCTGAGACTTCTACATGCAGGGCGTCTCCGAACTTGCGACAAGGTTGATATCCGGCAGTTTTTGCCATAGATTTTGTTCGACTGTTAAATGCCTGGCCCAACGGCGCGGGTTTTCGGTCGATTAATATTATATCTGCCCCTATCAATTGAATCCGAAGTCATCCTTTGACAATTCAAATGAACTTTCGGAGTATTTTACTCAAATAAAAAATTTGATATGTAATTTTTCCCCTTCTCCCAAAACAGTTTCAAGAGGATATCGCGGTCAAGCAGGGCGGAGAACTCCTCACAGGAATAAGGGGCAGTTTCCCTCCCCTGGAGCAAACGTGGGGCATGTTTATCAGTATCAAGGGCGAAGCACCCCAACCTTGTCGAATATGCAGGTACCGTTCACACTCCCGTGTTGGACTTCGGTTAAATTCCACCCGGTGGGCTGTGGTTCTTCACGCGGGAAATCGAATGGGGAGCGATTTTAATATTAATCTCACCATGAAGGTGATCGGAAATCTCCTCAAATCTGGACGGAAGAGAAAGAATCCATTGATCCCCACAAAATCTGTCACTTCATAAAACGGTGTTTCGGGGACGAAGTTATGCTCATGATAATAGGGGAAGGTGTCGTGGACTGTTATTCACTAGGTGAAATAGCAGAGTTCGGCAAATTGAGAAGAAGCTTTGGCCATTCACAGGAACCGAAGAACCGAATCTTATAATATCACGGATCATAAATGCATAAGATCGCTGGAGAGCGAAAAAAAAACGGCGACCGAGGTTGGAGCTTCCGTTTGGCTGTCCATGAGAGGGGCTAATCTTCACTTACAGATGAAGAATGAGGAAAGTGGGCGGATGAGAGATATTGGAGCCTGGTGGGTTTGGAGCATACTAGCATTAGAAATGAAGACGCTCAAAGGGAATCATGTTGACGTTGTCAAAGAAAAACTCGAAATTTTCTTCTGATATCGGTAATTTGATCACCGGGACGGTTTAATCCTTTCTATTCGAGACATTTAACAGGCGGTACCGGCTCCGTGGGAAGTGCCTTTTGGTGCCAGTTCTGTAAAAGGAAGAGTTGGTTGAATAATCGATTGAGGCGGCAAGGCACCTCGGTAAATTCGTCAGCTGAAGGTGGACGGCAGAGGATTGATGAGGACGAGAACATTAGACTGCACTGCAGCTGCAGCTTTCCGGGCCGCATCGATGACGACGAAAGATATATTGGGCTAAGTTTCGACCAATACACACTGCAAACTGTAGTGTTTAACGTTTGTAGCCAGATGTCTGACGGGAAATCCCGCAGGATGCTTCCAATGACCGGACTTCTTTAGCCGGCTCATCCCATTGGACTTTTTCTATTCAGTGTTCAGTATTCTAGGGCGTGACCGGGGTGTTGGGTTTGAGTTCGCTACCATGCGGACTTGCTGAGGTGTCGTCGTTGAACTAGTGAATCTACTAACGTTGACTACTGAGTTTGTGGGTTTAGCGTTCATCAAAGGTTTTTCCATTCGGCCTTCTGGAAAAATGGAAACTTCTGGACCGGTTTTGTCGAAATTTGGCGTTACCGCAAAATACCAGGGAAAGGATAGTATCTGTCAGATTGTTACAGAGTCATGGTTCCCAGCATTCTGACATTCGGCTTCCTCCTGGGGTAGTGTAGCCAAACCATTGTTTGATTATCATTCGGACCTTCGAGCAGCGCTTGGTCCTCTCCCGGATCGAGGGCCGAAATGAAAGATCTCTCATCCGATCTCCAAAACGAAGTGCTTCCAGCAAATAAGGTGCGGCAAAGTTGGGCCCAGGAGGGGTATAACGGGCAGCGGATGGGATAACCTCTTTCTCCACCATTCAATAGTGATCGACAGGTCTAAGGAAAGTACTCCGTAGTGTTCCGTACTTTGTTTCCTTACACGGCGGCTGTGACGCAAGCATAGGACGGATAACGTAGATAACAGGCAGATCAAATATGGGCATGACATTGGTGAGTATACGAAGTTAAACCCCGGTTGTGAAACCCGCTGGCGGTTTGGTGTCTGTGAACTGCAGCTGTTGATGAATGCTAGCCACATGCGCGATTGCACAGCTCCGATTACAACCACGAGCTGGTGGTTTATCTCCACGTGATGGCTTTTATGGGGCTCCCGTCGAGCCAGGTTAGACATTGCGTTTCAGAAAGTGCCTCGAGCAAACTCAGCTGGATGGAGAACAGACCGCCCTTGCGACAAACAATCGACTTCTGTTGGGCCTTGTCTGTCACTGTATGCATATGACTGGGGAAGTCATAGACTGTCTTGTTTGAGGTCGTGCGCTGCAGAATGAGGCTGCCCGTTCCCAAGCCAAGCCATCGCTCATGGGACCCATAACATAACGATCGAAGAATAAGGGTCCGTAGAAAAAGGAGAACGGCATGTCCTCCAGTGACTTGTCAAACCGCAAGTTGTCGGGATCCCTGGACCCTGTTCCTGGAGTGGGTTGATGATGGCCTAAACTCTCCCCACTTGACATGTCGTCTCGAGGATGGGCATTGGGAAATGCACATGAAGAGATTGAAGAAAAAAAGGAAAGCTTCTAGGAAGGGATATGTGTTATCGACAAAAGTTTCTTGGCCCTTCCCCAGCTTCAGACATCGCTTCAGCAATGTGGCCGACGCTTCCTTTTTCCGGACTCAGTCTGCAGGTATTGACGAGGGAGATGCGCGCCCCTATTCCTTCTCGAACATAGCCAATGCCTGTTCTCCTCCTTGTATTTGGATGGTACCAGAGCACTGGAAATGCGAGACCTGGCTGTCATGAGGTGACCAGAAGTGATGCGAAATATGCACCAATGGAATGGTTTGTCACAACCGTGACCGTGATTCCGGGACGGGAAGAGGGAACGACGGTTCAATTATGATAAAGTAGCCACTTCAACCCTTTGCTTTTCCGCTTGCCCTCAAGTGCGTGTTATCGTGTTTGCTTGTAGTAATGGAAAATGACCTCTGTCTTTCTTTTTCTCCTCCGGCGATACCCTGGCTATTGTTCTGCAATGTGACTAAGCCGTACGGGAATATCTGCATGTCGTCTGGAACTTCTGGGCTTTCGAGATAATAATGGCTCGCATTCATTTTCGTATCTGAGCGAGGATGAACCAAATTGCCCTCCACTAAAGACCAATGGGCCGCTGGGTCCTGAACCCCCCTGCAAAGAAAATTTCTCTTCCCGATGAACCAGGAGGTTTTTATTCACTAAGGAAGTGCTGTATCCTCGCCCCTAACTCTGTCAACCTGGTAGTATTCTTTTTGCCAAGCTCGATGCATCAAATAGGGAACGATAGAAATTTTCAGAGGAAGCCGTCCCTGGATAGTGGCGACCCGTTTCTTTGTGAACCCACTTCCAAGCACGAGAGTGGAGACTGATGGGGGCCACCGGAACCTTGCACCAGCTCTGCAGCAAGCCTTCGTCCCCCGCCAAGTTGCGCCCATACTTACCTCTAAGTGTTTGCTTAGGCCGTCAGGTTGACACTCGTGTCAATGACGGCCATTGAATATCCCCGCCCATGCAATGGTCTGGAAGCCAAACTTGGCCTTTATAGTTAGAATCCTAGATTGGTCAAATCAACCTACTAAGCGATCAACGATCCTGTAGTCGATTGAAGACCCGGAGCGAGAATACAAGGCCGAGGTCTCAGTTCAAATGCTTCGCACAGTTAGCTGTTGGGGACCTGGGTATTCAAGCTAGTCAGTTAGCGGCCGTGGCACCCAGTAGTTGCAAGCCATGTAACCGAGCCATTCGGGCGCCCTGGAACGAACTATCTGATCCCCAATTTGACCATGCCAGCAGGACGGTATATTACATTGTAGGATGTATGGAGAGGAGCTGGACTCACTGCCACCACCGGGATCGTGCCCAGGAGCCGGTGCGACGGCTAGATCGGTGCTAAGCTGGATGGGGACCAGAGCAAAAGGAGGCTTCTTTGCTTTGGGCCTCACTATCGATTGCACAACTGGCAAACGAACAAAAAAGCTCTGAGCCCTCAGCTTTTTTCGCTTCCTTCTCTTTGGCTCTACATCCACTTCTTCTGCGACTTGGATAGTGGACCGAAGTTTGTTTTCTTCGTTTGTTTACTTTGCGTTCGTTTCATTCTCTCATCCCTTTTGTCCAATTATCCTTCAAGACGGAGTGATCACACTCGCATATCCTTTCAGTTTGGGCAGCAATTGCATCGACGTTGAAATCAACCCATTGCGGCCATAGAGAACGGGTCCAACAAACCGGACGGAGCGCGGACGGCAGAGTATCTTGTGACCATCGACGTGTGCCTCGGATCCAACTAGTTTCGAAAGCGTCGTGCAGCATCGACAATCCTATCCATCGAGGCAGATTCAAACAGTCTTTCCAACGACGTTGCGACGATATCCTGTGTCCTTTGTGTCCTGTTATCTGGTCAAGCTACCATACGATACATATACGTACACTTGTAGTATTTGTCTTCAGGTAAGCGTCATCAGCTAGATGAAGTCTTTCTTTCTTTCTTTTTTCCCTTCTCTTTGCATTCCTCCAGTGGGATTTGCGTATGCTGTTTCTCCTGTCGGCTTCTCCTTTTATACACATCTCCTCCATGCACCCATTGCATCGGTGGGCGTTGCTTTTCCGGTTAGAGAAAACTGGTCGGCCGCACTTGCTTCTTCGTGGCCAATTGGCTTGGTGTTTCGAATTTTTGAGACTGCAGCGCTGCAGCAGACACTCGTATCAGACATTTCCCCCAGCCTCGGATGCGAGAGGCATAGATGCCATGAAGCTACCGATGCACTTCCAAGCCGCTCTTTCGTGGCATCTGGCAGCTGCCAATTTATGACAGCCCTTTTAGCTGCGTGGTGGTGGTGGAGAGATGCACGTTAATTGGTGTGGGTGTGGGCGGTTGAATCGAATGTTGGACGACAACAGGTCAACGCTTCTTTTCTTTTCCTTGTCACCACCATAACTCAGCAGTTCGCTCTGCATCTTCATCCTCCACCATCATCCCTTTCTACTCCTTCTTCCTCCCTTTTCAAACTCCCCGTCCCCTTTCGACTCCTGCCAATTGCCGCGGGCCTTATTCTTAGCCTCTTGCCTTCCCGACATCGACAGGTCTCGATTCTGATATCAAACGCTCAAAGCGTTATCGGACCCAAACCTGACACCTTTCCAGGTAGTCTAGCTCGATCTAAGGCTCAATTTCTCACCAAACTCCACTGAACTATCCGAGCCACTTCGGGTTTAAGACGGTTCGCACATTTTCTTCTTTATCCTTGCTAGCTCGTCGAGGTCGCACAGACCTCGACAAAGCTGAATCCCCTTTCACTTCTTTGGAATAGCAATATAAAATGTTCGTTGGATTACAATCTTTGTATACCTTCTCGACGACGTCAGCTCTCTAGGCAGGCATCAGAGATGTACCTCTCTGAGTTCTTGTATTTCCATTTCCGAAATTTCAAATCACAGCTTCTCCTGTTGTGCACGATTTAGTTATACTGACTAGATCTCTATCAAGCCGCAGGGCTAAAGCCTTTGCAACAGGAACAAACAGAAACCGCTCTAGTTGGATTCTTGATTCAAGCCAGGCATCCAAGTCTACTTAGGCGAGGGACCACTACCACGCGACCCGGTTTTCCACTTTCCTAACTAGAACCCTGGGTGATTGTTCCGTATCAAAACACCTTCCTCTCGCTTTGGCGTCCCATCTTGGAACAACAGTGGAATAGATACAAAAGGTTAAGGGATAGGACGACATAACTGGGCCCGTTATATCATATCGACGATCCAGACTCTAGACAACACGACGTCTATTCAGAAGGAGAGCCACTATTAACGTTGAATTTGACTCGAGATTCGCCCTTTGGACAAGTCGACAGCATATATATAAACTCACCATTCTAGAGCCACTGCTCTAAAATTATATATCGAGTATGGGTCTTTTCAGCAAAAAGAGCGGTTCGAAGTCGAACTCGCTTTCATCGCACGACATACATAAGAAGGGGTCCTCTACCTCTGTCAATTCATCCGTCAAATCTCCGACAACACCAGGGTCGAAGTCTGGATTTGCGAATGGAAATGGCGCGCTGGACACAATCCCAGCATCTATGTCGCTACCCCCTCCACCAAACCCGCACGGAGATCCGGTGGCCTATCTACGGAGTCTCTACGCTATCCGAGACCGAACGAAGTATGTTATGGATGCGGCTACCAAGCAACAATTGACAAATTTCACCTTCGACAAGACGAAGTGGGATGAAACGGTCAGCTACGTCGTATCTATCATCAAGGTATGCAATCTCTCAATATATTGTGAATGCGATGCACGGTTCCGGAAACACGGATCTATCATTTCATAATACTCAATTCTAAGACATCTGAATTGATGGTTGACGTGATATTGGTGAGTCCAGAGAGACTATGCGCCAGAATACCACACAATCCCGCCACACGGGCGATGGCAACATTTCGAAGTTGGGGGAAGGAAACGTGTTGATTTATTAATCACGACATTCGGACCAGACGTGGAAACCGTCGAAAAGACCAAGCGTCTGATCGACTTGTTCTTGATTTCGGTATTGCTCGATGCCGGCGCTGGGACTAAGTGGACATATAAATCTAAGGATAACGGGAGATTCTATCGAAGAAGCGAGGGGTTGGCTGTTGCGAGCATGGACATGTTTAAGGATGGATTGTTCTCAAGCGATCCACACAATCCGTTCAGGGTTGACGGGTCGGCGTTGAAGCTTCTGATGCCGGACTCGCTAGCAAAGGGCTTGCAAATAACCGCCACGAACCCGATCGACGGCCTCCATGGAAGGGCAGGATTATTAAGAAAGCTGGGGCAGGCATTGGATAACAAGGAATTCTTTGGACCTGACAACAGGCCCGGCAATATGCTCGGTAAGAACGCGAGACATAAATTCTTATATAGATGATGGATTTATTAACCCCGACCTAGAATACCTCTTGAACCACCCCACAACCAAGGTCGTCGACGGAAAGCCCTACGTATTGGTTCCCACGCTATGGACGGTTCTCTGCGAAGGCCTCACTCCGATTTGGCCGCAATCACGAACACAGCTTGACGGTTGCTCGTTGGGGGATGCCTGGCAATGTAGCACAATGCCGCCTGGCCAATACTGGGAGCGAATAGTACCATTTCACAAGATCACCCAGTGGCTTACTTATTCGCTCATGGTCCCGATGTCCAAAATGATGGGTATTCAGTGGGTTGGGGAGCATCTTCTTACCGGGCTTCCAGAGTACAGAAACGGTGGATTGTTCATCGATACTGGGTTGCTGACCTTGAAGCCGCAACATGTGAAGCGCGGCTTGGATGCATATCATGCCAACAGCAAGAAAGAAGGGCAACCGAGTGTGGAAGTTGTTCCGATGTTTTCTGCTGAAGACGACGTTATCGTTGAATGGAGGGCTCTTACGGTACAGCTACTTGATAGGCTGTTGGTCGACGTCAACGAGTCACTTGGATTGCAGGGTCACGAAGCTTTGACTTTAGCACAAATGTTAGAGGGGGGGACTTGGAAGGTAAGCTCTGAGGTTCAACCACCTTGGCTGAAAGCGTAGCTAATCCAACTGTGCGTCAACAGGGCGGGCGAGAACTTGCGGAAGTCTCTCGGCCAAATACCAGGGAGCCACCGATAATGATACTTTCCGACGGTACTGTCTTCTAATAAAAACTTCTTATTACATACGATGTTGTAATATCTCATCTCGACTCTTCCTCTTACTATGGTGTTTAATCTATTTTCTTTTCTTTCCCTCCTTTTATTTGTTCCCTCCGTCAACCCCTCTCTTTGATATTGCACAAACCACCGGGCGAGAACTCGGAATTCTGTTTTTCAGCGTCACGGCTTTTCAATTCATGGCTTGTCTCTCAGTTTTATGAAGACAAATTTATGGCACTTTCAATTCATGCAAAGACCAATTATATTTACGAGAGCGGGAGGGGTTTCCTGGAGATGGCGATCGTGTTCCAAAGCGCTTTTTGTCCCTTTCTGTTTCTCTTTTTCCTTTCTTCTTCCTTTTTCTTTACCATTTTTCTTTCCTCTAGCAGTTATCTCTTTTATGTCGGTATCGGTCCGTTTGTCTCGTCTCTGGTTTACATATGGGAAAGGAGCAAGGAGCAAAGCCTCTGTTTTCTAAAAAAAACATTGCATGCATGGCGGACTAGAAAAAACAAAAATAGTTTCTACAAATACAAGTCGGATGGGATGGAATTGTTCAAAAAGCTAATACGCGCCGGGAAGGCAAGTCTTGTACGTGGTGGGGCCTAGATGCATTTCAACTGCCAGTATATACGATATGGCGAATCGGCGGGAAGACGTTCATAAGGCTCAATTGCAACCGCCTGGAATATTCCGAATCAGACACAACTTTACAACCTTGAGTAGTTTGTAATTGATATCGATGGTGCTGGAAGATTGAACCATATATATCACTTGGTTGCGCTTGACAAGCGATATATCGGCACACCGCCTTATTTCTAGACTAATCGACACCCTTGCTCCAGCTGAGGTCCCCTGATAATATGAAATCACAACTCAACGCTTTTATTTATGTTGAATCTCTCGATCTCTGGAAGTGAATTCTTTGGCTAGATAATATACTTCAAACGTCACACCCGTCTCCCCGGCGTAAGCATGACAGGTGGCTACCCCCACAGACCTGTCATGTCATTCCAGCATATTCCCCGAGAGTTGCATGACAGGTCTCCTCTGACTGGCCTTTGAAATGCGGGGAACCCTTGCCTCTCTGCGCAGTTTCGGACAAAGACCAGGCCTCGTGCATGCATTGCGACTAGGACCGAATCGGACAGGCTCTCGCGCTGGATCCGGCTCTTGTTACCCCGGATTTCTCGTGGATGTCACCGCATTATGACTCGTTCAGATTTTTCTGTTTGCCATCGCGAAAAAATTTTCATCCCCCTTGGAGTGCTCTTCAGCAATTAAATTAACCTTAGCGCTATTTCTTAGGCCTTGGTGGTCGTTTTAACCTGTGTCCGGTCGAGGTGTTTGCGTGAAAGTTCGGTGATTTGACATTTGGCGCGCGAACGGAGTTGAAAATTTTCTCAATAAACTTGGCTATCAAATTGCATTGGCACACTTTTGACCGACTTGGACGAACTCTTTCTACGACATCGTTCAGGCTCAGTTATTTGTTTCCCTTTACGAAATATACTTTTACGACTATTTCTTCAGAGAACGTACTTTCTTTCTTTACAAAAGGAAAGCGATATCAAGTCCTATACGGCCTGTCCATGTGCAACTGTAGGCCAGGGGTGGTGCTTTGATTTGGTTGGTAATCCCGACGACGTCATATTGGCCTCTTCACCTTACAGTTGGAAGTTGGCTTCCGGAAAGAAATATCGAGAGCTGATAGCTAGGGATGCTTAGGAAAACACTTTGAGAGTTTTAAAGATTTATCTTCTTTGACCAGAGCATAACCCGATCATTCTTATCACAAGGGTTACGTTTGGATAGAGTTCACAATTTCGGTTCACGGCCTTGGAGGCACATCCCGATACTCGGACGGAACCCGTTGTTCCCCCACCATACTCTTCCAACTCTAGAGACTCGACCCGTCGACGAGTGAAGCCAATTCCCGGGGACTCAGTTTTAAACTCCGGGGACGCAGAAGCACCCTTGAAGACCGTACGACTGGCACAAAATGTTTCTGCCAAATACCCATTTCGACACACCTCCGGCCGGAAGCGGCTCGACGGTCTCAACATATCCTCCGTCGCAGAGCATCGCATTGAGCATCGAAGCGATCAGCGGGATCACAGGGTAGGAAAAATATAGCGAACCATTGCCCAGCCTCTATATATCCCTCTGCGCGAATCTGAAAATCCGGATTGTGATACGCTATCCTGCGTGGGGTTTTTACCACATGGATTAATTTTGGAAATCGTGCTTCTTTCGGAGGATCTTTGTTGGCTGACAGGAAGGATTCGACGGTGGTGCTGAATAGATCGGTATCAATTGCTTGTTGGCTCGTGGTCTTCACGCCGCAGATTATAGAGAATGTAAGTTTGGATCGTATGCTATAAGTGTATACATCGATCACTATCTGAAGGGTTCACCGACTTTGTGACACCTGTTTTCTTGGGACCTTTACTAATAGGTGTTAATAAAACGTAGTTTAAGCGGGGCTCGGCCGAAGGCTTATCATTGACATTCTTGATATTATGGCTTCTTGGGGATATTTTTAACGTTCTCGGTGGGATACTACAGGGTGTTATACCGACTATGGTATGGAAGCTCGCTCCCCTGTTTTATACTTCCGATCGATTACAAGATATACTCACGTTATAATCCTTATCCAGCTTATCTTGGCGATATACTACACATTCGCCGATATAGTTCTCTTGATTCAGTGCCTCTATTACCGCGCCTACGCCCGAAGACCTCACTCGGAACCAGCAGCTATCAATGGCAGTCGTCATGATTCCGCCCGTCCCGGTACAGCGGGCTCGGAACACGATCCAACAGAGGAATCGCCACTTCTTTCTCGTACCATATCTGACTACTACGGCCACGAAGAACGCCGCGGTAGCCTTTCCATTCTCGCGGACCATGCCTACCACCTCTCACCGGCAAACCCTTTACACAGCCTTCCAGCGTCCCGCCCGGAGAGTATACATAAGAACTATACCAACGGCGAGTACCCGGTAGGAACCGCCAGCAGCTCTACTCAGGATCTTGACGGTACGGGTAACGGCCGTGAGGATACCACCCGCCGTAATAAGTTTTGGAAATCCATTTTTCGTGACACGGTCGCCGTCTCGTTGGTGATTTTCGCCGGAATAGCGGGCTACTACCTCACACCGTCCAAGGGAGAATCGAAGGACCCACATATCCCAGAGCACAAACCCCTCGAGTTTTCTTTCTACGGACAGGTTTTCGGATACCTGTGCGCGGTACTCTACCTCGGCTCACGAATCCCCCAGATCGTACTAAACTACCAACGAAAATCGTGCGAAGGCGTTGCGTTCCTATTCTTCCTATTCGCGTGCTTGGGGAACGTGACCTATGTCATTAGTATTCTGGCTTATAACCCTGGAAGGGTGGAGGATGGTGAAGGTTATTGGAAATATATTGCCGTGAATGCTAGCTGGCTGTTGGGGAGCATGGGGACCTTAGGATTGGACTTTGTGGTACGGTTTTGAACTTGATACTCTATCACTTATACCTGTGATTGAAGCTAACTGTCTGTGTACAGATTTTCGTACAGTTCTTCATGTATCGAACCGATGAGGACGAAAGTGATAGCGCCATCACGTCCGATTCTGAGGATGAGGGCCATATTGATGATGACGAGGCAACAATTCGACCCTCGTCATAGGCGAAATATACTAACGACGGAGTTCGCTCTCGTAGAACCACTGTAACGAAATATTGAGGGATTGTGCTCTACAGACTCTATGGTTAACGAAATTAAAGATATGTGTTCTCGGTCATACCACCCCGCGGTCTGGGAAATAACGGTATAGAGGTGGTTTTATCAAAAGACCTGTAATATATGGTCTGGAGCGGTATCTTTGTATATTATAGTTTGGTTTATCGAGCATTTGCTGCTTGGTTTGATGGCTTTCTTTTGGGTGGTTTTTGTATCATATTACGTTCCTTGTTCAAATTCTATCGAGGGCTTCAATTCTGGTCTTTCAATGTGAATTGAATATAAAATTGCCCCAGTCTAGAGCAACGAGACCGGTCTGCGGACCAAACGCTCAATTTCTCTCGTCATCCAAACCCGAATTCGAGGCTAATATTGTAATCCAAATCCTCACTTTATGTTTACCTTCCTGCATGCACAACACAAAATTATGTTGCATTTTCAGCGGTTGTCTTCTCAGCAGTCTTCTCAGGCCCCGTCACCAGACTCGTCTTCAGATCCTTAAGCAGTCTCGTAAATCCTTGAGGTACTCTTGTGCCTCAATAAGCGCCAGCCTCGTGAATTCATGGAGCCTTCATCCGGCGCTTGCCTGTTTCACCACCCCTGCACCTGCCCCATCCTTGGTCAACAGGCTTAGGATTGCTGTCCTCTTGTCAAACTGTTATTCTTTCGCCCTGTAGTCTTCTCTTCTTCAAAAACACAACCTCGCTTGTTGGTCGAATCCAGAGTCCTTTTGTCGTCAAACTGTACATTATGCATATGAATCGCAGATATACCGCATGTCGGTGCCTCACTTTATCTTATAAACGAAACTTGGGCGTCTTGGTAGGAGTTAAAATCGTCGAAGCCTTCTCAATAAGAAAGTCTACAATTCGACCTCTCATACCTCATTTCCTCCTCCCTTTCCATACGTTTATACTTCGTTCCATATACACGAATCTTCGCCTTTTTCTTTTCAGGAACCCATTTATCTTATACATCTATACTGCCCCCAAATTACCGAGCTTAATCCTCCCTCATCGTCTGGCGGGGTAACTGAAACCTGAAACGCAAACCTACCAAATAATACGAAACCCGGCTTTAAATCCAACGAGACCAGCTTAGAGTCTTTCCACCTCAAATCCCCACGATAAACAATTCGGATATGTTAGAGAGGGACGGGGAGACAAGGGGCCAAGGGAATGCCTCCGGCGAGAGATCGGGAACAAATACTTCTCATCACGCAATGTTCAGCCACGAAAACTACACAGTGGGATGGGTCTGCGCGTTGCCCAAGGAGCAGACTGCTGCCACGGCCATGTTGGATGAAATACACACTGGGCTGCCAAAGACAATTGGGGATGATAACGTATACACTTTGGGGGTAGCCAATGATCACAAAGTCGTCATCGCATGTTTGCCAAAGGGAACCTACGGCACTAATTCCGCCACTCGTGTCGCAACAGCGATGCTCCGTACTTTCCCATCCATCAAAATCTGTCTTGCGGTCGGTATCGGCGGTGGTAATCCAATTAATGATGTCAGACTCGGCGACGTTGTGGTTAGCACACCGGTCAGTGAGTATCCTGGGGTGGTGCAATGGGATTTCGGTAAGGTGGAAGACGGTGGGCGTTTCAAAAGGACAGGTGCGCTAAGTAATCCATCATCTGCCCTACGAGCGGCATTGGGAAAACTCGAGACTTCCCACGAAATGTCTGGAACCAAAATACCACAATATTTGGACAATTTGGCAAGAAGGTGGCCGAAATTGGTTCCCAAATATATCAAATCCGACGCCCTAGTGGATCCGTTGCTGTCACCACCCAATACTAAGAAGTCTCAGCCTGATGACCAAAGTATGTGGCTAGCTATATTATCAGCATTGGGCAGGGCCGTCATAGCTCTGTTCTATTGGATATTAGGATGGGACATCCTCGCTCCTCCTCCTAGGGGCCGTCAGGCCAGAAAGGTGGAGGGTGACAACCAAACTCGAGAGATGCGCATTCATTACGGCCTCATAGCATCCGGCAACTCCGTGATCAAGTCCGCGGAACACCGAGATAAGCTCAACAAAGCGCTTGATGGAAAATTGTTATGCATCGAGGTGGGAGCGGCAGGGTTAATGAACGATTTCCCGTGTCTTGTTATTCGGGGCATCTGCGACTATGCGGACTCATCGAGGAATGATGCCTGGCAAGAACATGCGGCTGCTGTTGCCGCAGCATTTGCAAAAGAACTATTATCAGTGGTACCAGTGTGGAAGGTCGATGAGATGCCTACACTCAAAAGTGAGTACTTATAACCCCCAGGCATGCAGCCGATTGTTAAGTGTATAAATAAATCTTATATTATCCTTGCTGAAATTTTGAATCTTTACTATATATATAGCAACCGGCCATCGCCTGGAAGAGGTTTGAGAGCGCATTAACCGCATGCGTCCCGTCCAACTTTCCAAGGAGGACCGGGAGATTCTCGATTGTCTAACGCCTGTTGATTACTCACTCGAGCAGAACGACCTTCGCGAAATTCCGAAAATAAACTCCTAGGAAGCGGCCCGTGATTTCTAGACCCAAACCAGTACCAACACTGGTCAGCCTCTGAAAACCGCTATTCTGCCCAGGATTTCCTGGGCTAGGAAGGACGGTTTTAATTTCAAATATTATTGAGGATCTTACCACTTGACCTTGCGGGGATTTTGATTTAGGAATCGATTATATCTATTGCAACTTTAGTCATTCAAGGAAGAGGGAGCAAAGAGTTGACCAGATAATATCAAATATCCTAACACAGCTTTCGCAGAACTGGAGCTCTTTATCGAAATTTATACAAGATCTCCACCAAAGACACAAAGAGAGAGGGGGGCAATCCATTGTTAGCGAAACCTCGATGGCCCTTCAATCAACGGTAGCTCTTTATTAGAGACCATTTACTACCATCGATGCGCTCGGTGAGTGCGAAGGCGATAACTGGGTCAGGCTTTTGAAGGAGCTATTGAGTCTCGAGACTAAATATGACATATTATATAAATCTCATCGATGAATGACCTCAAAACTTATCCCAAGAGTATGAAAGAACTCGAAATTTCCCGTCCCTGGCCATGGACGGCATGTAGGTCCCAAAATGTGAACTCGAATATCAAATCAGCCGTGATTGACACTCACGTATAGGTTCTTATTAGCGGAACTTTACCCTTATATATAATTATAGAACCCTCGAAGGCAAGATGATGCCTAAAGCTGTCAGAGATGTCCTAAAATAGATACGACAGCGCCGAATGCACCGCGCCCCGACAGAGCGAGGGAAATGTAGATAACCCGGAGAATGACACGGCAAGACAATGCGGGAAATTGAGGAACAGAAAGGGTGCTACCAAATTGCCCAAAAATGTCCTGCTATGGACCATCTACTCTCGGTGACCACCAAGTACTTAAGTGCTTCAGAACTTCGGCGCGCGGTTGGGGTAGAAGTCGACAATCCTAAACTTAACAAAATACAGCTCTAGACCTATAGCAGATCGACTAGGCCCCCCAGGCACAACCCCGACGTACAGACGATTCGACTTCCGTCGGTATCCACCTTGGCGGTAAGATTCCGAAGAAAAGTCCAAAAGGCGAGAGGGAACCCGAGCTCTGTCAACCCATCGGTAACATACCATTTACGTTTTTAATACCAGCCTTCAATGAAGAGATAGCCTCCCGTACGAACACCACATGACTCAAACAAGGCTTATCCACACCAACGTCGGAACTTCTATCTCCCAAAACCCCGTCCCTCAATTCGCATATTTGTTGCAAGTTGGGATATGACGTCATTATACATGGTATCCCGCGAAAGGGTTCTCGATCAAGAGCTCAAGCATGATCAAGCTCCGCCCGTTCTAGCTTGTGTTAACTTAGCTTTTCAAAAGCACCATACTAACGTTATCGACCGATCGACCATTATTAATATTAGGCTGATTTTAACTGCCGTAAGAAAGGTACTTCTTAGACAGGAACCTAACTTACACTTGCAGCTGAATAATCCAACCGTTTTTGTTCTACTACCCGTTATCCGGGGAGCTACTATTCTAAGCATTTCCTTCCATGAAAAGCTTCTAGCGTGGAGTCTTTGGTCGATAACCTACCTATATCGTCATAGCTTCTCCAAGCTAAACCGGTTGCAGGGTTAGCTTCTGAGACAAGTTATAGAGGGTACCGAGATACCTAGGCCAAGACTTTCCCAGACTACCGAATACCGATGATTATGATGACAAAATATGTCCAGCAGACCTGGATTAGTCAAAAGGGAAAAGCAGGGAAACGTATGCGCAGTCGCAGTTCGGTATGGCGTCGGAGTCGTCGGAGAAAAGTTAGTTGAAACTGAGAGCTCTAGTACTCGTGGCAGAAGGGGTATGAGATCACATAATCCGGGGTACGGGTTTTATTTCGAAGTAGTGCGGTTAATAATCTATATGATTGGAAATTAATGAGGAGTCAGAAGACTGGATGCTTTTGGAGAAGTATATAAAGAGGAAGAAGGTTGACGTTGAAGTTGGATTTCTATTCACCAATATCAACATATCCAAAATACAACAAACGCAAATACCTTCACCATAAGAAAACATCCTACAAACTCTGATACCTGACCTGATAAATTTCGAATATCACAAAAGCCGACCCCTCCAGTCATAGTAATCTAAATTAAACACTTATTTCAAGTCGGCATATAACAAACCTTTACTCGAAAATCTGGTTATTTGAGTCGAATCTCAACAACCAACCCCAGAGCCAACCTTTTGACACCTATAAAATCATAAGGCGCATATCAACTATTGAGAAGAATATATAAAACAATGGGCTCCCATAAACACCACCATCATCACGAAGGTATATATATTCTATCCGATACCAGTCCCCGCAAGCAAATGGCTAACACAGTTGAAAAACCACAGACACCTCCCCCCACCGCCACGAACACAAAGGCAAGCGCTCCCACGAACTTCTAGCAGGAGCAGCCGCCTTCGCCGCCTTCCGCGCCTTCGAATCCCACCAAAAGGCGCAAGGAAAACCCGTCTCCCATGCTCTCGCAAAAGAACTCTTAGCGGCTTTCGCAGCTGCCGAGGTCGAGAAGTTAATCGAAACTAAGGGACGCGAGAAGTGGGATGAGTACAGATCTAGATCTAAGACTAGAGATGAGGTGAAGGAGAGGACGAAGGAGATGTACAGGGAGAGGTATGAGGGCTATGATGGGTATGAAGATGAAGTTGAGGTGAAGGAGAGGAGGCATAGACATAGGGCGATTGAACAGGAGGAGGAGCCGAGAAAGAGGAGCCATGAGAGTAGGAGGCGGAGAGAGGAGACTGAGTACTACTATTAAAGATACCATAACCTTTTGATTTCTCCTGTTTTTCTCTGTTCATTTTGTTTTCTGGATACGTTGTCTGCTACGATCGATACCTCTGTCTCTTCTCAAGTAGCTACTGGGGCGTGTAAGATAATACCTATAGAGCGTTAGAATGGGATGAATTGGAGCGACTGCAGTGAATTTACCACTATGGTATTCTACTTAAAGTGGTTAAAGGTCTTCTTTAATCTCATTATTCGGAACTCAAATCGGATAGGAATGCAACATTTAATCGGATAGGAATGCAACATTTAACGTTAACGGTGCGTATCATTTGGGTGATAGTATCATATAATCATACTGTGGTGAGGTTATAGTAGGCCTACGCAGATGTGGGTAAGAGGGTACCGGCCGATCCAATAGCTAGTACTGTGCTTGCTCGTGTAACCGGCTTGAATATCGGTCTATTTCGAAGGTTACACAGGAAGATGGCACAACGATGCACGTGGGATCGCCATGCCATCACAGGTGTTGGTTGGCAACCCTGAATCTGCGTTGTGTTGTCTGTGCGGCCGGAATAAAAAAAAAATCTGTGCGACAAGCTCGAAAGCTTCAATTCACCTGTCGATACCATTCAAAGCTTCAACTTCAGCTTCAACATTGCAATTGAAACCAACACCCATCACTATACCCACCCAGCCTATACCGATAATACGGCTCAGCCACAGAAGATTGTTCCAAGGAGTCTACCAAAAATGGTCACAACAGCTGCCTCGAGCAGCGCCAGCAACCCCTCCAAACCCACAATCACCCCTCCACCCCCCACCTTGGACGAAGATACGATCGATGACCTCCTCTACTTCAGCCGAACAGGCGAGCTGTCAGACCTCAAAGAAACCGTCTCCGAACTGTCCAAATCCCTGAATCGTTATTCGCTCGAAATCCCGGCGGCCGCCGTGGACCCTTACAGCGGGAACACATGCCTGCACATGGCGGCAGCGAACAATCATGTCGAGGTTTTGGAGTATATATTATCGCTGGATTCTCCGCCGTTGAGTACGCCGGTCGTGCACCCTGAGGTTTCTTCTGCGACTGCGACTACTACCTCTACATCTGCACCTTCGAATACTGGAGCTACTACGAATACCTTATCATCGGAAGGGGCAACGGCGATAACGATACCATCACCGTATCTCCACACGCTGCTAAACTTCCCGAACGAGAGTGGGAATACACCGCTACACTGGGCCTGTTTAAACGGGCATATTCAGGCGGTCAAGGCGCTGGTGAAGGCCGGGGCGGATCCCGGGGTGTTGAATGCGGCCGGACACGATTGCGTGTACGAGGCAGAGGTGAACGATAAAAGCAATGTGGTGGAATGGGTTTTGAACTTTGCAGAGGGGCTGGAGAGTGGGGTCGGGGTTGTTGGGGATGATGAGGATGACAAGGATGGGAGGGAGGGAGAGGAGGAGAAGGATAATGCTGATGTTCTGAGGGATGAGGGGAGTCGTCACGAAGAGAAGGAGATGAAGATGGAGGAGGACCGGAAGGAGGAGGGCAAAGCGAGTGGGATTGCGATTGACAGGCTGGATATCACAGATGCAGAGCCCACGATACGGTGAAGCATCGGAGGGGCGGGATCAAATGACGATATCATGAATATTCAATATAAAAGAAATACGATACCCTCAGCTGTACAGTTCTGAATGGACACACCACCACTGGCTCCTATATACCCCTGGACGTACCTAAGTAGGTACCTACCGGCACCACAGAACACCGAATGAAGTGCTCAGGTAGGCGGTATGAAGGACAGGCCGTCGGTCTGCCTGCTCTGCGGCTTTACGGTATTATTCATGCCACGGCCAGATACTGTTGTAATCGATGTAATCGATTTGATATTTGTGCTGCTGGTTTACGAGACGAGTACCAGCACTCTTTCTAATTCACAGAACAAGTACCTACTTAAGAAGTACTTAAGTGCTTACTTATTTGTCTAGATAGATAAGTATTTAAGTACTTTCCCAAGTGAATAGAGTGCGACGATACCTTATCGATAGAACTCATGGAATGCTGTAAGCTGCACGATTAAGATTGCAACCGAGCCAATGCATTCCGACCTTGCTTCGCTGCACGTTCCTGTCTCCGTGTGCCACCTGCGGCCTGCAATTGGCCTTCGATTCCTGGAATTCTCCAAGTCCGTATGCCGTGCTCCCTCGACGGAGACGAAATCTAAGATCAATCAGGATTGAATTCGAACCTGCAGACGCCTTGACTAACAGTTTTATGTAAACTCGCCAACTTTCTCTCTTCTCGTCTTTTCTCTCAGCGGCAGTCGCCCGTTCGCCGCGTCTAAACCCAATCGACTGGCCCTGCAGTGGCGCTGCAGCTGGCGTCATTGCGAACCGGGGTTTCCATTCACTCGATCAATCGAGCAATCCCGTCAATGTCAATGGCAAAGCAGAGAAAGGGAAAGAAGGAAAAAAAAAAAAAAAAAAAAAGGGCCGTTGACGAAGGATGCTTTTCGTGACTACCTCTTCCACTTCTCTATACATTCCAGTCCCTTCGGATTCGATTCTCTCGATCACTTTGCATCCGTCCCATCGTGACATGACAGCCTGTCAGGGGTTCCTTTCGCCTGGCCTTGAATCGGTCCTCGTGGACAAATCCGATCCGGACTGTCTTTGGCAATGAAGTTCGCAAAGTAAGCATTCCCAATCCTTCTCAACCTCAACTGCCGTACTGACAGTCGGCCGTAGGCAGCTGGAGAACAACCTCGTGCCGGAGTGGCGCATCAAGTATCTCGACTACAAGGTACCTTCTGTCGATAACTTGCTTAAGTAATCAGTCGCGTGCACCGCTGACGGTTGGAATCACCAACAGGGCGCCAAAAAAAAACTCAAGGCCGTCCGACGCGCTATTCGCAATGCTGAAGCCGCCAGCGCATCCACCCTCGGGCACCCGTCCCCTCGCATCGCCGCCGGTGTCGCCCAGAGGTTTCGCTCAGGCTCGGTCTCGAAGGATGCGGCGTCGTCGCTGAAACAGCATCTGTCGTCGCCCGTGAAGGGTTCCAATGTAGGAGGTTTCCCTGCACCCCGAAAGTCCGCCACCGATCCAGGCACACCGGTCCACAATGGACTCGCCCATCCCCCCGCTGGTAACCGGTCCCCCGAGCAGCGTAGACACGTTCAGCAGGCGGTATTGAGTATCCAGGAAGACGAAGGCGAGGATGAATACGAGGCGCGCACTCCCACCTCGCACCGGGGTACTGTCGGAGACCCAGACCCTTGGAAGGCCGCGAAGGCCGAGGAAGGCGATGAAAACGAACGGCGGCATCTCAATCCTTCGCCGATGACCGGCCGGCCCGGTCCACCCAGCGGTGGATACGGGAGTATATCTCCGGGGCCCACTACCGTTCGTCCAGCGAGCGCTGCCGGTGCACCTGGTAAACCGTCCCTACCACCGGCGCTAGATCTCCCGGGGCCTGCCCGACCGTTGGAGGACCGCACGTCCATGTCTATAAGGCGGGCGCGTACCTACGATTCCTCGTTATCGTCGCTGGGTACCGGTCCACCGAAGGGTGAGAGGACGCCACGGTTCGTGATACACGACCCTCATGACGAGGACCTCGAACCTCATACCGTCCTCCCAACGGACGATTACGGCCTGGAGGATCCCACACCTCCTGCTCAACGTCCTCCGAATGCCCGTAGTGAGAGCCATCCGATCTTTAAAAATGTCTTTGACACATTTCGGCATCACGTTTCCGGCAGTCGTCGCCCAGCGTCTCTTCCAAATATTCGGAATGCTCAGATATATCTGGAAATGACAGAGGACGCCCAGAAGGAGTTCTTCAACTACCTGGCCGAGCAGCTGGAAAAGATCAATGACTTCTACGAGGAAAAGGAAACCGAAGCCAAAGACCGTCTCGCCCGAATCGAGCATCAAGTTTCAATAATGACCCGCAACCGTCTGGTAGAAAAAGAAAGGGAACGACAGGCCGAAGCGGAACTATCCGCCGCACCTTCCTTCGACTGGAAGCACCCAAAGGGCCTCGTCACATCGATGAAAAAGCGAATATCCCTTGATACCAAAGGAAATCACTTCGGAGGTCTCTCAAATCATGCTCTATCGAAAGACGATGATCTCGCTGCTCGTCCAACAATCGCAATGCTAGCTACATCCGCCCTCGAAGACGCAGCAGGCCCCGCTCAACCGGCCCATCGTGCAACAACTGATTCCTCACTCGATGACTACACCCGTCGCACGCAGACGCAGCACGTTCGCTATAAGACCGCGAAACGAAAGCTGAAGGCTGCGTTGATAGAGTACTACCACTCCCTCGAACTACTCAAATCATACTCCGTCCTAAACCGAGAAGCGTTCCGCAAGATCCTCAAGAAATTCGACAAAACCGCGCACACACATATAGCCGGGAAATACCTCGAAGAAAAAGTGCACCCGACAAGCTTCGCAAGTTCTGAAGAGGTCGAAAAGTTGCTATTCCGAACCGAGGATATCTTCGCCACTCATTACGAAAAGGGAAGAAGAAAGCACGCCGTTGAGAGGCTGAGGACTAGAGAGCAGAGGTTCCCGGCCTCAGGTGCTGTTTTTAGAGCTGGTTTGTACCTGGGTATGTCGATGCCGTTGCTGGTGCAGGCGTTATACCAGGCTGTTTATAGATTAGAAGATGGGTACGGCATGCGCCATGAGGAGCAAGTTAGCTACTTACTCCAGATATGGGCTGGCTTTGCATTTCCAACATTGTTTATGCTGTTGTTCAGCGTGTGCTGTAGAGCTTGGGTTAGGGCACGGATCAACTATGTCTTCATCTTCGAGTTTGATACTAGGAATAAACTCGATTGGAGGGAGTTATTAGAGGTAACGACTGCCTTTTTCCCCTATAAGTACTAGTTACGCCGTGGGAGCGTCTTTACTAACGAGGTTGTCCGAGGGGATTTGTAGCTTCCGGCCATGTTTGCCTTTGTGCAGGTGTTACTGATGTGGTTCTCGTTTTCGACGTTTTGGGGCGACGGGTTCGATAGAATATGGTTTCCTCTGATATACGTGTGTCTTATACTGGTGGTGCTGTTTAATCCTTTCAAGATTGGCTACTATCACACACGGAAGTGGCTGTTATATACATTGGTAGGCTCACTCCTCATCCAGAAAACTTCTTGAAATCCCTGCTAAAATATCACACCAGTACCGTCTATTCTGGGCCGGTTATTACCCAGTCGAATTCCGCGACTTCTGGTCCGGCGATATCTTCTGCAGTCTAACCTACACAATGGGTAACATCCCGCTCTTCTTTTGTCTCTGGTCCGTTAACTGGGATACGCCGGGACAATGTAATTCATCACACTCACGACTCCTGGGATTCTTCACCGCTCTCCCATCGATCTGGCGTCTGTTGCAGTGTTTCCGTCGTTACCATGATACCAGGAATGCGTTCCCGCATCTGGCTAATGCGGCGAAATACGGTTGCGGTATACTGTATTACATGGCGTTGAGCATGTGGAGGATAGATAAGGGGAATGATAGTATCAAGGCCGTGTTCATACTCTTCGCCGGAGTGAACGCTTTGTATACTTGTAAGTTCCTTCCTAAAATCCCCTACGTATTCAAGTTAACTAATTAACCCGGCTACAGCAACATGGGACCTCCTAATGGACTGGTCTCTCCTAAACTGGTACGCTCCAAACCGACTGCTACGAACCGAATTAGCGTTCCGACGACCGATGGCGTATTATATGGCCATGATCATCGACCCGATCGTGCGGTTTAGTTGGATATTCTACGTGATCTTTGCGAATCAGGTGCAGCATTCTGCGCTGTTGAGTTTCATGGTTAGCCTTGCGGAAGTCGGGAGGAGGTTTATTTGGTGCTTCTTCAGGATGGAGAATGAGCACTGTGCTAAGTATGTTTTTTTTTACCCGTTTTCATTTTAGCTATCAAGGAGAAAAGGGATTGCTAATGGGATTCACGGGGGCAAACAGTGTGAACAAATTCCGAGCGTATAAGGACGACGTACCCTTACCTTATAACGTACCCCTACCATCAATGTTCTCCACCGGCCGTCCCCGAAGAACTCCATCTAGCGCATCGGGATCAGGAAAAGCACCCAAAACTCCACGGATGACACAACAGCAACCGAGAGTGACAGGCGCCGAAGCCCGCGTTGAAGCGGAAATCGCAGCCGTAAGCGGCGGGTTAGCGGTTGGTAAAAGGAGGCCTAGTGCCGCGAGTAGGAGTTCTGCGGCGGGGGTTATGGAAGCTGGTGCGGTTGTTGCGGGGAGACCCCAGACTTCCGGTGGTAGTGGCTCTGGTGGTGCCGTTGAAGGGTTACAGGAGAGGACGCCGTTGTTGAGGGCTTACACTTTGGCTACTACTGCTCATGCGCAAGATTTTGAGAGGAAGAGGCCTGCTACGGGAGGTGGTAAGGGGGTTGGGGCTGGTATATCAGCAGCAGCAGCGGGGGCTGCTGGTTCCGGCGCCGGTGACGGTGGAGCTTTGACTTCAATCGTTGGTAGTGCGCCGGGTAGATTTAGAAACTATCTCGGCGGTGGTCATCCCAACGCGTACGGAGAATATGACTACGACTACTACGACGACGATGACGACGATGATAGTGATAGTGAAATAGGGGATAGGAAGGGAAAAGGCGATGGCGGCGGGTACGCGAGTGATTACACCAGTAGTTTGGCGGATGAGGCGGCGGAGGGGATGGCTGGGCTGACTTTGAGGACCAGGAGTCGGGGTGGTGAGGTTGAGAGGGGAGATGGCGCCGATAGTGCTCTTGCTAATGCTACCGCTGCTGCTGCTGCGGGGTTTAGGGGTACGGGCGCGGTATTGAGCCCCACGGTTTTACCGCAGCAGCAAAATGGGGAATCGACGCAGCAACCGAGCCCGGGGGTCGGACCATCCAGTAGAGGGGGCTATGCGGCGAGGGATTATGAGAGGAGTAATAGCGGTAGAGGTGGTGCGGGGAGGTAATAATATGTTTAAGCATTAAACGGAGCCGTTGGTCACGGTGTATCTTTTGTCGAATTTGGCATCCTTTTTTTTTTGGAGATTGGGATTATACGTTTTATAGCAGGATGCATGATGCATGATGGTTGTATCTTATAGTTGTAGAGGTTAGGCTTGCGTCTTTTCTTGGTAGTTTGATACATAGAACTTCAGTAGCTATAGTGATGGGTGGAAGCGAACATATTTTTCTATGTTTCTGATAGCAATACGCGACAGTGATATGAGAATCATTTCGAGATCCATCGTCTAACGATATCTACTAGAGAACATATACAGAATTGCGACCGTATCTGTACAGACCCAAATCTATTAACGAGAATGAGACCAAAACATCGTCCATTGCAAGGAGGGGCATAAAAGTTGGTAATCATGTGTGCATCGACTGGGGTGGAAATGAGGAGCTTCAAAGTTGCAGGCGGGATGACTTTCGCGATAATGTAATGACATGAAATACGACGTCTTACCGTCGTACAGCCGTAAATGAACAGACTACAGATGCGAATGAAAACAAGGGTAAAAGATTGGTCAGAGCGGAAGACCAAAAGGGGCGAACAAAAAAACCCGAAGATACGAAGGAAAAGAAAGAAAAATAAAGGATCCTAAAACGCCTGTTTATCATGCAATGCCCGCTTTTTCTCGTTAATCACCTAGATAGCTGTTGTGAGGTGAAGCCTAAAGTTCGTCCGTTGTCGTCGTAGTGATGGTGTGATTTTTGTAGGAGGGGTTGGAGGGGTAATGTGATTCGAGACCCACTAAGATTGCTTTGAAGGGCCTGGCGCGTCCGTAGCTGAAGTTGAGGGTACGACTTTCATATTCTGGCAAACTTCTAGGTCAAGAGTCCAGTAAGAGTTTTCTACGAGTGACAGTGGTCAGTCAGTATAGTATTGCGGCGGGGCCCTAAGACTCTGAACACCCACCATCTTTTTGAAACACGCATTTCCAACGCTTATCATTAGGGCTGGTGAACGCCATGCGGTCGCAGTATGTGTCCATGAAGCTTTTAAGCATGGGCTTCGTACAGGAATTGAACCTATAATTTCGTCGCTTGTTAGACGAAAATCGCCGTTCTGGAGCAATCGACCGAGGAAAACCTCATTTAAGGACTGAGGCTTACATTTTCTTCAGCGCCTCTAGCATGGCTACCTTGGTGGCGTCATTTCCTACTATGAAATCATGACACTTTTCCAGAGAGGCGTACGTTGCAATGCCGCAGTAATCGATGTTGTGGAACATCATAAAGAAGTTATAATGTTGGTCTGGAGGGATCCCAAGCTCAAACGCGGTTTTCGGGTCCGCCAACGAGGAAAGGGGAAGGGTGTATCCATCTACTTCAACCTGAGCGATATTGCCCTTGGCAGTCGGGTCCTTAACCAGGCTGGAATAGGGCGCTCCCATCGGAGTGTGCGTCGCAGAAGGCGATCTATCGTAGCCTCCGTGTGTGTGATTTCGAGGAGGTTGTAGATTCTGTCCGAATCGCCATGCCCCATCTTCCTGCGAAACTAGTATCGCAGGCTGTAAGGCGACCTTCGCTTTTCCCTTTTCTTCGGAACGAGAGACCAATTGTCCCGCTTTCGGTTGAGGTGCCAACTTTCGTTTGTCTGTGGCCCAGTACTCTTGAGAAAACGGGTTGATTGGTGCCGTGACCCCCTCTGAAATGTCACTAGGTTAGACGACTTCTATAATCTTTCGCTAAAGAGTTTTTAAATTTTAGCTTACCGATCAGGATTCCAATCTTATAGCCTATCAATTCTTCAGACTTGGGGAACTCGCCGTCCCACATTAATCCCGAAGCCGCGGGAATCAATGGCCCTGCAACCGTATTCTTCTTCTTTATGATCTCATCTTCATCGTCGAGGAAATCATCCATCTCGTCGGCACTATCGACTTCCAAGGGATCCTCATCCTCCTCGCTCAAAATATCTTCACCATCGTCATCAGGTTCCTGGACCCATTCCGCCTCTGAATCATAATCGTATTGGACCCCAGGGATGCTTTCCTGGAAGGGATTCCTACCCTTGCGGAGACCGGCGGTAACGGGGACTCTAGTAAACGTCCCTCGATAAGCCGGACGTACATCCTCAGCGAACTTGAGGACCTTGCGAGAGAGGTTTTGAAGTTTAGCGACATAATCAGTACTATCTGGCTTTGGTTTCCCGATAATGTCCGATGCTGGACCTGGGGACCCATTAAGTCCCGCCAGTATTTCCTTCGTTGACAATTTAGGGACATCGCCGATTCTGCCCTTGGCATGTTTAGGGAAGAATAGAGATTGAAAAAAGGATGAAGAAGGTTTATCCGTAATGTGAATCTTGTCAACCTCCACCACGCCTTGATCGATGTCCATCTCGTCAATCGACTCAGTGGTAGATCCAAAAAGAGTCCTATCCATTCGTTGACAAGCATTTTGCATTGGATCTTCCTTTGCCCAGACTCTATTAGACGTGGCAACCGTCCCCCCAGTTTTAATGTAGAACGGCTGAAATGTCTTCGTGTAATCAGGTTTGCAGGTTTTAACGGGCTTAACAGGATCGTCGGCCATCTCGACGTCCGTGTTAGCAGAGGCAGAAGAGAGTACACCGGCCGCGGTGGCGCCGAGAGAAGCCTGAGTCGTATCATCTGTTTTTTTATGGACGGATTTTGGTGCTGATACTCCTGGAGCCGAAGCCGAGGACGATGGGGGTTTTCGCCTAAAGAAACTATCCATACGCAATTGTGCCTAGTAATCTGACGGTTAGTCTAACGAAATCGCCGTGGTACTCCATCTCGCGTCTACTAAGGCAGTGTCACTATCTTACCCGGTCTTTCTTGAGCTTCTCTTCCTCCTTCTTAACCTTCTCTTCCTCTTTTTTCGCCTTTTCAGCCAACCTCGTAACCTTTTCAGCCTCCTTCTTAGCCTTCTCTTCTTCACGCTTCGCCTTTTCCTCATCCCGCTTAGCCCGCTCTGCTGCCTTTTCCAGGTCCTTCTTCAGCTTTTCTTCGTCCTTGAGTCGCTTCTGCTCCTCTTTTTCCGCTTTCTATAACCAATCTGTCAGTCTAGCTTCGAACCAGCGCTCACACCATCTACTTAGGACCTACGATTCTCGCCTTCTCTCTTTCCCTCTCCTCCTTCTCTCGCTTTTTCTCCTCCTTGTCCCGCTCTCTCTCCGCCTTTTCGGCAGCGGTCAGCTTCGTCCGTTTCTTGGGCTGATCATTATTCCCGTCCAACCCAAGACTGGACATCTTGCTCGTTGTCTCAGTATCGGGCAGAGAATCATTGTTTGTCGGAGTAGCTGAGCGCTTTCTTGGAGGAGGAGAAGGAGGGGGGGAAGACAATGGACTACTCGGTTCGACAGTGTAACGAATTGCTGCCATCATGTCGTCTTGGCCCGGTTCTGATGTCATTTTCGGAGCCTTCGAGGGGTAGATGGGTATTTCGGTTTCTACAGCTTCTGCCGCTGCTGTAACGGAACGCACGAGGGATCGTATGCGGCTACCCACGTGGGAGGTTCGGAGCCGTTTTTTTTCAGCCGGCGAGCTATCAGCAGCCAGTTATCGGATGGTGAATGCCAGCGATGGAGCTCGAGTCATGAAAACGGGTCGTAGATGATGGATTCTTGTGGATCGGGAAGGTGATGGTTGGAGGTTGGAGGTTGGAGGTCGGAGCAGTTGAGGAAGGATATTTTGTTTTGGAAGTGTCGAACCCGCCCGCAGCGACAGGAAGACGCGCTGCTGGGCTCAAAGCTGTCCCTGCCAAGACCTTCAATTTACGCGTGCGCCAAAAGGAGCCTGGGAGCTGCCCAACGCACATTTTGCAACAGGGTGCATGCCTCATGTCGAATGGGGCCTTGGTTTAAGAAGGTGGATGACAAGAATCACCTAGACTAGGTGGATGGTTTAGGGGCGGACGATATTTTTGGATGTTAGAGGATTACGGAGAATAACTATGAATTTTTTGTAGAGAGTTTCCGACTACTAATGATATCGATAAGGCGCGGGTTATCATATATTCTATCCAAATACCGATATATCAGGATATCACGGGCTAGCTGTCCGAAGGCGGACAGTTCGAGTCTACAAGATTTCCTGAACATACACATCGTCAATAGCCACCTTCGCACTTGCACATGTCGCCCCCGCTTCGCATCTTACAAGGACGGCGACATCCAAATCCACATTCGCGTTATCCCCAGGGTTAAACTGGATACTAATCAATGTCCAGCTTGTGCTTGTTTCAACAGGGACCAACGTCTTGGAGTTTATTGCCACGTTCTCCCCATTCCGATATACTGCAATCTGGGCTGTTAGGTTGAAATTTGCACCGGGGAGCTTTTTGACATAGTATCCATATTCGTAGAGGGTGTTAGGTGCGAGAGCAAGCGGGTGGTCAGGATTTGTGTAAGTGTCGAACCATGAAAGGTCGCTCGTCTGCGGATGGAAGTTGATTTTACTGCAAATCAATTTAGAATCACGACCAAATTATCAAGAAATGTTGTGATACTAACAGATATTTAGACTCGGAGTGAGAAGTACTCGCACCACTCGCTCTCGAGTAGTCCACGGCCCCGCCTAGGTTCTCTGACTCCACCACCCAATTCGTGTCCGCGATTTCGAAACCATTGTCGTACGATTTCGTAGTTTGAGGCTCGATTATAGCTACCGTAGTTACCGCGGTGGTGACAGAACCATCTGCTGTGGCGGTGGAGAGGTATGTGAATGTCTTGGTTCTGTACGATATAACCTCAGTAACGTGCCGCAGGCGCAGAATAAAGCTGAAGGTGCTTACACTGGAACTGGGCATCCTGAAGATACTGTAGGTTGGCGAGCTTCTAACCTATACAGCCGCTGCGGTCGAGCGTCTCCCAATGCAGCGAACAAAGGGATGAAGAGAAAAACCTTGGGCAACATCTTCTTACTGACCAAATATCTACTGCTTGGTCTAAATATGATATCGTGTCCCTGCGGTAAGACTTTGACGCGAACCTAGAAGATCTCAGTTATATATAGAGAGGCAGGGCAAACACTCGAGTGGTATGATAGGCGGGACTGACGACTTGGCTGGCTATCGCCAGAAGCTTGTCTGGTTTTAAGCCTCAGACGTGCACGCATATGGCTAAATACGGGTCCCGACACAGCTGTTAAGCTCGTCGGCGCCAAGCAGAAGATACAGTATATTCTACCAGAATTTACCCGTCACACCATTGTTTCCCTCTCTGATCACAAAGTTGCTCCCCAATCGTTGTATTAGACAAGCCAATACCAGTACGTCCGTCATCCCAACTGCCGGAACACGGTAATGAAATTTTTACTATCAATAAAATGGGGCCACATGTTGCAAAAAAGGATTCGGGGTCACATAAGTCTAGACTTTCTTCCGGTCAGTCAATAGAAACTTAACCGTAAAGCTTTGAGCTACCGAGCCGTGATCCGACGAACCCTTGCCGTTGACCATAGTTCTACGGGTAAGGTGCCACAACCTTGGCGGCTACCTGGAGGAAAGGCACAAGGCCCTTCCCTCGCCTGCGGTGGCAAAGGCTTAAAAAATGCATAAGGATTTGCATGATAAGCTTAAATTCGAGGTATTAATATATTATGCATTCTCTAGATGCCGTTCTTTTGACATGACCCTTGGGCTCATGGACAGACGTTAGGTGATTTAACACTTGGTCCGGAACGCGCCGCCTTAGTGTTTTGCATGCACTACCTGAAATTCTGGGTTTGACGAAGTGAGGTCTGAAGGCACCATTTACATAGACGGCGATTTATAATTCTAGCTGAACTTGGCGAACTGGGTTGAATGCATGGAATGTTGATTAAGCGCTTCTTCGATGACGAGGTCTCCGCGCGAATGACCCATCGATGCAGCGCTGACTAAAAAACTATTCCGACATATAAGGGCCAACCCGACGTTGGTTGTGAAGCTGTCATCATCATGTATGGCCATGGATACCTTCATTAACATTATATTGGTCTTTGCAAAATTTTAAGGGTACGTATATTTAAGCGCCTCGAATGGATTCCCTATCGTACGTAAAGTCGGGAATATTATAGAAAAGGAGATCCACACATCTGAGAAAGGGGATAGGTAGATAATCCGTAGGCCTCTATCAGGTCGAAAATGCGGTTGCAGTGTATAGTACCGGAAAGCGCCAGGATGAGACTGAGTGTCACCACACTGATATATGATAACGGGACTGCATGTGAGGCTCAATGCAATGGAATAATATTGCAAGCCAGGAAGGGACAGGTTGTATTTCCCGTTTCGGTTTCGAATCGTACCTGTGTAACATACCAACGCAGGAAATACAACAATACCCTCTCGGTAGCGCAAACGTACTAAGAAATATAAGTTGTCTAGATCTAGACCTACAGACGTGGATTCTTGGAGCCTAACGACACTCTAGAATGTTGATAGTAGCAAGGCTTATCTACTATATATGAAGCAACTCTATCTACTTACTTACATATTGCACAATTGTGGCCTGTCATATGCTTATTGTACCTCGTTATCAATCATTGCCGAGTCCCGCAGTGCTGCCACGATAGATGGAGAGATTCCTAATACGTCGTTACTAGCGATCCAACAGCCGTCCTAAAGAATGAAAATTACTTTTATATACCTCTCAATACGAGGCGCCATGAAAAGTAAGGGCTATATCGGGCGGCTGGGTTAGGACCGGTAATCGAGTCCAGGCGGCGATTGTCAAATAATAGTCGTATTTTCTCGAACGCTCTAGACAGACGTCACCCCCCGCTGTGTACGTACCGCATAAAACAAGGACACAAACTTCTATACCCTTGACGCGAACGGCTACACTACACTCTATGTATTATGTGCTCGCATGCGCACAAGTGAGCGGCCTCTTGTACAATCCCGATGCGCTGTGGCGGCCTGACCACAGGGCGTTTCCTGGAAAAGATATCTACTACCCATGGGCAGGCTAGAAAAATCCGTGTGAACTCTATATGCCTATTCTCTACGGAGCCCCTTTTAATTACGGGGTATAATATGCATGCGGCCGCCGTATAAAGTCCTGGGGGCGTTTTGTTTCCGGTACATACATCTCAACTCCTTGTTGCAAATTCAGCATTCCCCATGCTGTCTTGTATGCATACCAGAAGCCGTCGCGCAGGTGTGTAAAATTAATTGTATAACGTGAGCTATACCGAAAAGTCGCGTAGTGGCCTTGTCTGATTATATCAATATACCAGAGTAGGACTTAATTAGGTGGAATCACTCATAAACGAGACAACCTGTATGAATTATACTCGTGAAGCTTAAAGATTATATTATGTACAAAATAATTAATGTCAGTATTCTGCTGATTGCATTAATAGGACTCGCTTTTATCATCCATCAGCGGATGCAAACATCCAAACTCCAATCCCTAACGCCGGGCTAAAATAAATCGCCGTATTTTACAACTTTCCGATAGCAACGCGAAGCTTCGAAGGGTATTAATATATATCTTCGTATAGTCTTCTCGACTTCATAACCTACAAAGATAGAACATATTAGCATCGAGCATCGTAATGCATCATTCGTTTTCTTGGGACTTACTTTGGTAAGTAGGTTTCTCCGTCAACCTGGGGGCTAAAGATTGAGCCTCGTCGGCTGAGAACCCCAGCTCCTGGGGCTCTCACGCGGCTCTTTGGAGAAGCGAGAAGAGTAGGGGGTTCTGTAGACTTGAGCTTCCAGATCGGCTGCGTGGTGGCTCGATGGGGCTTGAGACTGGGGTGGGACAAGAGTGTATCGAGGAAATTATGCTATTCGAGATAGCAACTTGGTATCGAAAGGATGCAATAGCTGGGACATCTGGAATAGATGAAATAGACCACCTTCGACGAAGAGCCATCTTGTAAGCTGATTTTAGCTGAGACCTATAAGATTGGGTCAGTATTGTGGACGATTTAGGTTTTTCCCTCTCTATGGGATGACCGAGTTACTCACCCAGATGTGGGATAGTGCCGATGCCGTGATGAATGGGAATACAGTAAGAGAGGGGCTTCCACGATATGGTGGTTTGGATGTTTGGATGGTCAGTTCGGATAAGTGATTGGGTCGAGCTATGATAAATCCCCAGTTTTTCGGGTGGCATGTGTTATAACTTATATTTTCTAGAGGGAGAATGGAATCGGATAGCGGATATGGGGTATGGGGAAGACAGATCCGGCTTAGAATTTAGCTTGTAACAAGACACTTCAGATTAATCCGGTCTTGTGCGAGGGAAATCATCCGCTACCATTGTTCTCCGACAAAAGTGATTTCGAGCATCGGCTGAAGAAAACCCATGAAATTACAGGGTTCGATGAAAATTTGCAATGCTCTGAATATGGCTTAGCCAAAATTCTGCTGCCAAGGTCTTCCTTGAGTCCGGAGCTATTGCACGGGACCAGAAGTACCGCGCACGGATCAACCATGACTATGTGATATTTGGCACACGGTATCACATTGCGGGTCCAGTTGGTATTCCATAATCTCTCCGGCACAATGGTGGGCCCATGGGGCGAAAGCGCCATCAGTCCTTTATTGGTTTTAAACAGGGATACGTCGACATTGTTCGCACAATTTGCATAAATGTGATACTTCTTGCGTTATAAAGGCTAAGTGTGATATTTGGCCGCTGGCGGTTTAGAACGAGACCAGATTCACTATCTAGACCTTGCCGATTGAAAAGCCATCTAGGCAGTATTCTTTATGACCTTATCCATCCTCACTGTTCTAAAATATATTTCATGTATTAAATCCCGCCCGGTTAAAAATAAAGATCATAATATTCCGAGGGGAAAAGGAGGAACATAACGCTTAGCCTTCCATTGCGTTCTGGAAGCTTGGACGACAGTTTTTTCACCACCCAACCACGTTATGGTCACCTGCTTTCCTGAACGTGTTTACACAGCGCTCAGGCCTTGGCCAAAGCTTCTCCACATGGCTCTACAGTCTGTCCAGTTTTGGAAATCGCATGCATTTTTCAGCACAGCACAGACAGCAGATCCCAGCATTGGCGTATAATCTTGTCTGATTTAAAGGTTTTAGCTCCGAATTTACAAGTTCCATCGTGGTTGTCGGGATTTGTTCCGCCAAATGTGCCAAAGCGTGGAATCATAGCATGCGGCTTGATTTCCAGTCGTCCAACCACTGCTTCATGAGCCCAACGTGACTCTGTCAATACACTGTTAGCACGCAGTATCTATACGACATACCAAATGTGGGATTATGCTGGCTGCAGCTAGCTGTCGAACGATTCAAAGCGTCGAATAGTATCTCAGGGGCTGAGCTTCCGGTTTTCCTCGTTGTGGACCCACTTACACTGTTTTAAACCAAATCTCCACTTTGAAGAGTTGGGCATTGAATCCCGTAGCTGATTCTCCTGCCTATCCAGCATCCATCTTAGAGAAGACCCATTCTACGACTTTTAGCTTGACCCTTGCTAGCGCTGCTTTTCTTGAAACCCGCCGTATATGTGAGGATCGACAGATATCTTCCATCGAAGCGAGAGTGCGGGGTAGCTAGCAGCGAAGGACAGAAAGTCTGTATTCCGGGGACTTGAGCGGGTAATCTCCGCACCAACTAAGGAATCTCCATGCGGGGTTTGCAAACCAGCTTCATTACAAGACTACCGTGTAGTATACAGCTGTCTCGTACGATGATCATGTATTTTGCTCTTGCAAAATTTCGCGCAGGGTATAGGACGTTCATCTGACCTCGTGCAGTTTCAAGCAGAAGTATCAAAATACTCGAAGTCAATGACGAACACTCAACCGCGGGTGGAAACATTAAGAAACTTGCAATATCTGAGCTTGGACTGTTTGGGCTCTCTCCGCTTTGACCTCAGCACAATGTACACAAATGCAAAGTGTGTTCTTTCTGAGCACCGATTGAAGGTACTGAGGGATTCTAGCTCGCGTGTGGTGTTATATAATGCTATGAGCTCTATATGGCTTGAGATTCCCGTCGGGAACCCTCCAGGCTTTAAGATAGAGGGGGCAATTTACCACGTCGGGAATACTACGTAGCTAACTTCGAACATCTCAAAACAATACACTACACTTAGAAGTATGCTATGCTTCTTCAAATCAGAGAGGTGGGAGGTGACGGGAAAGATTTTACTTCAATACTTGAGTTCAGAAGAGGAGTTGGTCTGCGCGATTTCTCGTGACCGCGAAGCTCCGGGCCACTCACTACTGCAGGATTGAAAGCCAACGTTATAGCAGATGCTGAGTATAACAGAGCTATATCGTCGCACATGCATCCAACCTAGCTAACAAGCTTTCTTCGCTCTGGAGTCGATATGCACACGAGAGCGTCAATGCGTCGAGCTACCTAAGGCGGACTCGGGAATATTAGACGAAGGCCCCAAAACGTACACCCTGATAGTCTGACCCTGATCAGAGGCAGTGATGCAGGAGTTGGAATCAAACCATGATACCACATTTTCCAACATGTGCCTGTATGTAGATGGGTACTGCCGGTACCAAGGGCCATAAAATATCCTAGCAAATAGAAATTCTCAGGCCCTTTTAGCAGGCTAAGAACATCTAGGCGATAGGGAAGATGGGACGCACACATGGTCTCTGTATTTGGTGCAATCAGTCGCTGTTGTGATTTCGTTATAGGACAAGATATCACTGGATGACTTCGAGGTTGCATGCATATCTGGATACATCTGGATACACAATTTACCTGTACCTATCGGTGAAAGTTGGTGGTGCCAGTATGAGCTATTTTCAAAATTTTCCTTGGGAATTTAGGCGAGAGACATTTCGATATACACCCGCTGCATTTACGGAGATTCTTGGTGGTGGCGGACCCTGGAGATGCGTATAACAAGCACTTTCCCTCATTGACAGGCATCCGATAGCGGCCGGCAACCCCTTCCGTGAGCAGGGCGCTTAAACTTTCTCTCAAATCCTACCTCTAGGCACTGAAAAGGGTAATGCAATCAAACCGATTGTCAGGCCTCCCTGAACCTGACAGGACTCTATCTCGGTCGTTGAGGGGTTTAGTGGTTTTTAATTTCAGCCCTTACCACGTCTACCAAGGTATGAAACATTTAAACAACATAGCCAAAATATCTACCTAGTCTCTGATCCGTTGTATTGTATCCTTTGCTTGGATATATACTTAGCGAAGCTAGGAACGAACACAAAACATGGGTCTATCATATGGCTACCTATCCCAGGAACGACAAAACTCAGGCACATTTTGCATAATCTCTAGACACGGGAAGTCCAATGCTGCAAGGCTTATTCTGCAGAGTGGTTGCCCCTTGCAGGAGGCTTTTCAGATTCGTGATTTCCTCGACATTCGCACTCAACGAGATGGAACGTATAGCCTCACAAAGAGAAGTGTGCCGAAGGGATATTCTTCTTAGCGAGTTTAAATTAATGACAGTGTGATATACACCACATCGCTCAGCTCTCAAATGAGGTTATGGTTTCGATTTGATGAGATGTGGGACGGCTCAGCTCAAACGACAGGAACCGAGAGTTTTTGCTATCAAATTCCCGAAAGAAGAACTGTTATCAGTGCTCCAAAGCACAGGCCATAGTTTAATGTGTCCCGGCAATTGGTTCTAGCTTATAGTGGAATACGAGAAAGGCATTCTATATTGACAAATTCGTGCCGTCAGATCTGTGTCCAACGGATTTCGGGCGAAGTGGATCCGGCGAGAGAGAGGTCTAATTTGGGATTTCCAGAAGTCAAAAAAGTGGGACCCCTCAGATCCCGATAGCCCGGCCCGAGGTGATTGGAAAGCGCCTTACGATATTGCATCGCAGTCATAACCTGGAAACTGGTTCCTGTCGTAAGTCAGGCAATTGTGACTTCGCCAATCTTGAAAATTGGAGACAAGTCGGTGTACCCGTTTGCCACGAACCAGGGAAGCCCCGGTGTAATGATCGGATAACGTTCAAAATTGTTACTGATTGATTTGACGGACTGCAGGTTGTAGCATCAGGATCGACTGATAATAGGACTCAGCACGGGACAGGCGTTTATTCAAATACGAAGATTCTAGGTGAAGTGGAAAAAAAAAAACCTGTTGCGCTGCTACTTTTGTATTAATCTACAAAGACCATAACTTCATACACGCCACCTTGAGATCTGCCAATCCCTCGCTCAGAATATATACAAACGAAGATTAAAATTATTTCGTAAAGGAGAGTTAATGGCGCGGCTCATTAGCTCTGATTTGAAGAATTCATAAAAGGAAAAGTTGATAATACGTATCAAGAAACCGTGCAATAGCTCCTAAATATCCCGAACTCAATCCATGGACCCAAAAAAAAAAAAAAACAAATAACAGTGAAATCACGCAATGGTGATATTTAGAACTACACTCGGTCAAGCATACAGGATATTCAAATCACTCCTGCATGCGAGAGTATTCCTCTCCTTTGTAGTTCGTGATAGGGCTCCAGACCTTGACATTTGGTTCCGGCTTCTCATTGTTAGAGTTTCTGGGATAATCTCCCATCTCAGAGGCGTTGGTGTTTCCTTCCTCCTCGCTAACAATGCTTGGCTTTCCGTGTCCCTTATAGCTGGAGGAACCCTTGGAGCCTTTGCTGACGTCGGTACCATCGGAGGTACGAGAAATGATTCTTGGAACGTGCTTGACAACAAGGGCACGGAGGGCGGGGACGCAGGCACAGATGAGGGCCAAGTTCATTTCAACGCTAGAACGGAATGTTAGTCGTCTGTAAAATTGACAAAAGTGGGAGAATATAAACTTACACAGCCCATGCGTTGATGGGATCACGAGAGTCGTTTCCATCGGCATTTCCGTAGTACAAGAATCTACGGATGGAAATAAGACGCATAACTGAACCGACGCAGGCGACGAGACCAACACCAAAGGTGCAGACAGCGAGGACACGCTCACGGGTGTTAAGCTGGAGTTGCCAAACCATTGGGATGGGAATGAGCCAGATGACGACATCGGTGAAAATACCGACACCGCCAACAGCCATGAGGACGGTCATTTGATCAAGTGGGCAGCTCATGTTTATCTCAAGGTCGACCATATGATCCCAAAGGTTTGGGGTGCTGCATTGGTAGAGCCAGAGGAAGATACCACACATGGCATTGGCAAAGCAAATGAAGCCAGTGACATAAACGCTGATGCGGAGCGGCCTCCAGGCAGAGAGTTGATGATAGAAGAGGAGCAATGAGAGTTTGATGGCGAAGACAGCGATTGGGTAGGTGAATGTCAGGATACCATAAGCTCTCTCATACGCCTGCGCCTCATTGAACGTCTGATCACAGTAAAATCCCCATTGGCCAACTAGCTTACCCGTTAGAAATACGACCCAGGACAGGCAGAATTGGGGAGAACGACTTACCAGCGGTGCTCTCGTGAACAGCAAGGGCGCCCCATCCGACAATCACGACGTAAGCCAACAGAGTCGCCCAGTCAAACGCTTGTAGCTTTCCAGCAATAGAAATTCGAGACCAGATCCTCAAAGCGAGAACAATGGTGGAGATAACCGTGAAAGCAGCGAATACGGGGATGATGAAGGAATGAACTTTTGGGTGCGGAACCAGGCTCAAAAAATCGGCGTAGTAAGGTGCAACATCGCTCATGTTACCCATCGATGCCTCGAATATCGTGTAGAAATTTTCACTCCAGCCAGTTTCTGACAGAACATCTGCTGGGTTTGGGTTGTCGGTTGTGAGGTAGTACTTCGACAACCATTCTAGGATCCTGGAAGTTGGAACGCTCTTCCATTGGGGACCTGCATTACCCGCAAAGTACATACATACTGCACCGACTGCTGCAATATCATCCGTGGTAAGGGTGTAGGTCTCGTCAGTAGACATTTTGGTGCGACGATGTGAACTGTAGGCGTAGTAATGATGTGGTTGGAGCTCGAACTGAGCAAGAATGATCAACTTATGATCTAAATTGCTATCTCCCAAGGGCTTCAAAAATGGAGTCGCGAATAAGAGTAAAAGAAGCTTGAGAGGAAAAAAAAAAGATATTAACTACTTACGAGCGGCTAGCTATATAAATGTGGGCGTGTGCCGATGTCCCGTTGAGGGCAAGTATTTGTGGATGGCGCGATATAATGGGGCCGATATAATCTTTCGGCCCTTGGCGAAATCCTGGTGACCTGACTGGCTCCTGAATCGATTCTAAAACCTTTTATACATGCTTGAGCATGCATAATCGCACAGGCATTATTATGAATTCTCGCTGCGATGGTACTTTGAATTACATGGCCAAGAAACCCTACTTCCTGGTATCGATACTCAGGAACGAAGGAAAAAACCCAGAACGCGATAAGACGACCCTGGACCGATTGCCTTTGCGGCACAGTAATAGCTGAAACGCAGGCTCAATAAAAAGCTTGCTTTGGCGCAGCCGTGCTAAGTACCGTTCACAAGCGTCGCCATTTGTGCCATGGCCAGCCATCCAAATTTGGGAAAGCACTTGAATACGTGGAGCGAAGGTTCGATGAAACTAAAATCTCCACCGGATGGCGACTGCCCGTTAGTTTACCCCAGAAAACTCGAAATCAACGAAGCTAAAAACTATAGCGCACAGTAATCGCTAAAACTGATTTGCGTCCGTGGAATGCCTGTTCAAGCAAGGCCACAATCACCAGAGCAGAAAAGGCGGGGTACAAGATTGCTAGGTAGGAGAAGGACTAGTGTGTCTGTGATTCCCGCCTTCAACTTTGCTCGGCAAATCAGAAAGACTGGGTTTCTCCGGGATTCCTTCTGGAAGCTTTAAAGCGACAGGCTCGCAGACACGATTGGTCCATATCAGCCGAAAATCCCGCATGACCGGCGCCGGATAAATAGCGGGGTAGCAGGGTCTCGACGACCCGCCAAGCGACAGAATGGCTGGGGACCAAGATGGGAGAACAAGCCGTCTTTCCGCCTGACCAAAGCATTTTTCCCGGTCAAGTCACAATCCATACGCCAAGTTCTGCAGGTGCAAGGGAGCCATGCCTTGTTAAAGCGTTCTTCTGTCACAAACTCTTTGACTTTTTCCAGGAATGAGCGCTGTGACCACCAGACGCTTTTGCATTTTGCTTGAAACGAAACTACTGGGACATGACGATGGTCCTTGCATACACGAGCACAGACTTCGCCCGAGCGCACACATCCTTTCTCAGTGTAGCAGCCTTCCAAGCTCTGTATCAACGGCAGCAAAGCACGGCTTGTTAGTGTGCCTCTCTCTGACAAAAACGCTAGTGGAATACGAAGCTTGAATCGGGAGGCCTTGATGGTAACTTCGAGCTATCTCAGCGAACTTTGGAAAGAAGGGGAAAAAAATCAGTCTGTTCATGACTGAGTTTAATGGCATCGTCGAGGGAGGGCATACCAGCCTTTTGAAGCTGCACGAAATATAGCAAGAACGTATAATTTCGACCGACATCTGTAGCATTTCATCGACCTTTTCACAATGTTGACCTAGCTGTCGGTTTGACAAGGGGGTCTGCCAGCCAGGTGGGGATATATTAGGGAGCCCGCTATATCGAAGTGATCTCGATGGGCGCCTCAGAGTGGATATTCTCACTGAAAATTTTTCCCGAATTTCAGCCATATCAAAGACGACAGACTCGGTAGAGCCCAGATTCGTCCTCCATGATCGTAGATTAATCACGCGCTACAGGGCCATCGAGCAACATTTTCCTCCCAATATCGGCAAAAAGAACAGGTCCACGTAGGTGTAGGTTCGGTGGCCAAGTAATCTGATGAGTTCGGCCGTGTTGATTTAGGCTTTTGGGCGAACAGGCTCTTGTCCCTTCCTCTTCTGGATTTAAGCTCAAACGTCCGGTCTTTGCGCGGCCATGTTCGGGCCCAGCAATTCTTGTTCTTGATAACGGCTCGCCCAGCTGAACAGAAAGGAGATAATCTAACAAAGAAGAAAATCTCAACAAGCGCCACGCACAAAACGCTCAGGGCATAGGCGTGGTCAGGGTCAAGTTTCTTGTTCCTGCTTTTTGTGCAGATGCCGTTTTCCCGTTTCGATTGACGGCTGGTTCAGCTTGACGAAATTATAGTTAGAAAGTATGGATATTGTAATTTGCCATGCGATGCTTTGGCCTTGAGGGTATCACAACGTGAATGCACTCGTAACGTGCTGGAATCGGTACCAGCTCGCTACCTTGGTGGTGGTAACTTGTAATTTCTCAACGCCCGCGAGCCGCCACAAAGGCGTGGGCATCTGATACGGCTGACTGTCACAGTTTTCATCGTGGAGAAGTGAGCACACGTAAAACTCATCCATAGCAGTGTTTGTATATTGGCCCACTCCAGGTCGCCCCAAGCCAGAAGTCGATAACGAAGAAACCTGCTAAATTCATTTCTGCTCCGCCAAGGGGCTAAATGTGCAACCCCAAACAGTTACTCCGGACCTCTAGCATCGGACCGTCTCCACAGGAGAAGAAAAAAGAGCGTCAGCAAATCTTCAGCCACTGAGAGCACGGGATCTGGGATCTCGACCTGGGGAAGCGAAAAGAAAATTTTAGCACCAGAATGGTGGGTGGGTCCGGTGCTGTGATACCCAACATGTTCACTGTAAAATGTACAGGGCTCAGGAGACTGGAGCAGGCCATTTCTGGAAAAATACAAGGACCATTTTTGCGTAAAGTAGGGACAGGGCCCCTGGAACGCCGACACACAATGCACTAACACTGGTGAGCATTTCGCCCGGAAACAGATTCCTGATATGCGGCCTGATGAAATACATGAGTGGTTGAATAATTAATTTAGAATCGACGGGATGAACGCCTGCGAAGACAGCGAGGCAAAATGTCTCTTCACACCTTCTCCGGAAATTCTGCGTGGTTTATTGTCATTTCCCCGCAGAAAACAGGGGCAAGGGACGAAAGATAATTCTGCAGACAACTTAGCTCATCCTGAGAAGCGGCTCCATATCTTCAATGTATATAAGACATAGAGGCCTCCCTGCGCCGAGAACAGGTCCAGGGGCCCTAATAGGTACAGGATCAGCTCTGTCGATTCTTTCATCTTATCTTTGGATTCTGCAGACTTCGTCTTGAACTTCAACTCTCACTTAACCTTAAGTCTGTTGAAGACGATTCGATCCATTCAAAATGCTTCATAGCAGACTATTCACGGCTGCCGCCGCCGCGGCCCTACTTTGTATCGAAGTAGTTTCTGGCGGTGGTCTGCCTCTTTGCGTCGCCAACAGATGTCCCAAGAAGCGAGCAGTCTTTGGAGACATTGGAAAGAACGATCTCTTGCCCAGACAATACGACCCGTATGCAACGATCTATCCTTTGTCAACGATCCCGCCATGGGCGGCTTTGCCATTCTCGTCTTGCGGTGGAACTATGACGGTATCGGGAATAGCAACAAAGACCATCTGCCCGCTTGAATTCTATTGCCACTGCCATAGCGGTTCCAGCAGCCTATGTCTACCAACAGCAACAGTCGGATCTCCTTCAGTTACCACCTGTTCACCATACTCTGGAACGACAACTTGTTCACAATGTGAATTCTACTGGCAGACTACATTGACAAACATGGCTACCGCGTACCAACAGTGCGGCGGTTACTATCCCGGAATTATCACACAGCGTTCGTGATTACTCTCCAATCTAAGCTTTGAGCATATACTGACTTGGAGATCTAGCCTGGAACGAACAAACACTTTGCCCTGTCAACTACAGATGTAATCCATTGAATTTCTACTACCATCAATGTATTCCAGCCACCCAGTCCCAGACCCCAGTCAATCCAATGCAATATTGGGTCTGTGCAACCAAGAGCTACTCCTACGCAACTGCTCAAAAGTATGTTTTAACATCACAGCCAGAAAGAAATTGGGCATCAGCTAATCCGCAACTACAAACAGTGATCGATGTGGTGGCCATTGCTATAAAGCCAATGGTAAAGTCGATGGCTTGTGCCCAAATAATATGAAATGCTGGACCAAGACATGGCCAAACCCTGGTCTCGATGCATTCTGCTATACAGCATCGCCCACCTCTGATGGAAACGTCTGGCGCACCAATCTTTGCTACCCTATCCCATATGACTTCGACGCAATGAAAACGCCAACTTGCACACCTCAAACTGGAGCAACTCAGACACCATGGGGCCAATGTTTCGGCTCGACAGTCAACGCAGCTGGTAGCTCTATTAGCTTCAATGGTCCTACAAACTGTCCTTGTGGCTTCCAGTGCACCACCTACAACCCATCTTATGGTATCTGTAATAATATCCCGAATTATCCAACCAGCAACTGCGCAACTGTCGGTGCCGGTACTCAAACTTTGGTATGTTAAACTCTAGGTCGCAGATTATTAAGACAACTGCTAACATCTCAACAGTATGGCCGTTGCGGTGGTAGCACCTACATCAATGGAAGTGCAGTCACATGGTCATCTCCTACCCTTTGCCAGCCCGGTGCGACCTGCGTTACCGACCAAGGTGGTTGGTACGCTCAATGCACTTCTCTGGCGAAGAATCGTAAGAGATCCCCCAGCCCGGCTGCAGGTCCTGCGCCAGACCCTCTTCCAGTCGCCAATACCGCCCCTGTTCCAACTTCGGCCGCCGATTTCAGGGAGAAGTACGAGGGCGCTCGACCAGCCTCTAAGCCCAAGTATCTTTAAATGTCCGACCCCACAAGTTAACCACCTTCATATAATGCAATTTTATATTCTTTATTCTTTCAACATTAGCGGCGCATAAAATGGGTTTTATTTCGTTCACAATAGTGCGCATTTTGTAAAATATTATTCCATCTCCTGGGGGGACTCATTCCGTTGGCGTTCTGCACTCAACCAATTGCTTCTCTCAGGTCGCGGTGGAAGTTGGGAGAAAGACTGAAAGGGGACGCCTCCAGTATATAATTTTTCATGTTGATATATTCTTTATGTATATTTAGATACCCGAATTCACAATTCAATGCATCGATGACTTACGAAATTCATTATACCGGTTTTCTTTAAAGCTCTCAGCTAAATTTGACGAGCAAAGAGGTTTCTGTCATCGTCGTCCCAACTGGTTGTGGCCTGACAGCTGACTCTCGCGCATCAAAGATTGTAATATGCACATTGACTACAATTAATTTGGATCAGCCGGTCCTCGTGTCTCTCGATAAAACCCATCTTCATTTCGGGCTGGGACGGCCCTTCCAGTCCCATTGTCGATCAGACCTTGGAATCCCTATTTTATATCATGGAATGTTCGAAGGTAGGGATTCAGGATTGTGGTGTTGCATTTTTAATCGGACTCGGTACCGTGAGCGCGGGATAAAACACCCTCCTCATGTTTTCTGTCACCTCATGTTTATCACACATCTGTGCGCAATTCCTGTTCGCTTGGTTCTAACGAAGCGAAATTGCTGAGGAAGATGGCCACAAAACTTCTTGTGACTTTCTACTATACATCGAGCGCGTACTTCGCACTCTGCATCCAGCGTTTCAGCTACCATTTTGACACAGATCGAGGGTTCGTGCTCCGTACAGATATGTAAAGGCTGCCCGATCGAGCTCCCACCACACGGAAGGCTAGATTACGAAGCCGAGCCGCGGCATCCATTGTTCCCGTGCACGGACGTGTACTCAGACTCTTCTTGGAATGCTGACGTTCTCCACGTGGAGTTTTTCATCCCGACCGAGCTCGGGCTCATTGCTCAAAAGTGACGAACCAACGACTTCAGTATGAGCTCAAGGAAAAACCTGTTTCGGTTTCTGATTCATGAACGGATATCGATATTCCGTTGACGCTTCCTACCCGCTTTCAAGTCTCGGGGTATGAAAATTCCTGTAACATTTTATATAATCACGCGCCATCCCTCATGAGGAACGATTCTGCAGACCGTTCGGTCTTGAGCCCTTGGAGGAATAACGCCGGTCACACGCAACCAGGGGGGATTTCATCCGAACACCGCAATTAACTTTTTCCAGCTCCAACCGGCCTGTGTGCATGGGTCAGGGGGCATCATTTGAAGAAAAGCAACTCTCTCGTGAGCAAGGACCAGGGTTATTCCAGCTGCAGCTTGCATCGAAAGTCCCTAACACAACACAGATTTTAGCCTGAAGCACGGTAACTATTCTGCAGCATGGGCCCAGGCCATACAGGATGTCTCCTACTGGTGGGACATGTGAGCAGGCTCTTGCACCGCCGATCTCAATATAGCCCAGGCATCGCCCGTCTCAATGGGTAAAGCCAAAGAATACTCAAAAGTGGAGACGATAATATGGGTCCCCTGGTCTAGCGGAGCATCCAGATCTTCTCCAGGTCCGTAATTTGGGCAAAAACAGGGTGTCGAGGGATGCGTACAACAAATACTTGCCTCGAATGAATATATTAATCGCTCCCAGGTTTATCCAGGTTTTGTCAAGCGAGGCTAACTCTTCATCCGCTAGAATAATCGGAGAATCATGATGGGGTCGGCAACTGACTCTCTTTCTCCCCGCTTTGGATTTCCAGAGTCAGTCGTATACTAAGTCTTATAGGCAGCGGTTTGACTGGGGAAAGCAAAATGTTTTTCTGGCCTCCATACGGTCAGATATCACTTTTGTGAACAAAAGTGTTCTGCGTATATCGTGATACACACATGTCTAGACATCCTATATCAACGGCTTATAATAATTATCAAGAAACTCCATCAATCGCGAACGAAGACAAAGTTCACTAATCTCGGCGCATATATTAAGTCGCTAATCTTAGGCTGCTGTGCGACACTCTTAAGATTGCAACTTGCAATTGGGAACAGATACATGTTGCAACGTTGAGTGGTTGCGATATTGTGTCAAATGCTTTTTATCATATGCCAACTGCAATAGAAGATAACATATGAGGGTTATTACATGTAAACGAGCCACACATGCGAACGAAACGGCAGAGTGGTGTGGCATCCATTATGATTGAAACGAAACACGACCAATATCGCCAACACTCTAAGGAAAATGTAACACGAGATGCTTCGGTCGTTGGGCGAAGGTTGGTCGTTACATCTGGTGGCTTGATACTGGCCTGTTGTCAAGACCTTGGTATATGCACCCATTCTCACGGGATATTCTTTAAGGTATTGAACGGCTGGTGCAGATATTATTATTATTATGTATGATTGATAGCCAACACTTTTCGATCATCAGACTGGGAATGCTGGAGATGGCTGGTTCACGGATATCATCCAAGCCACTGCCCTCGATGATCTATACAGAGGTATTTGACGAAAAGGAGAAGGGCCTTCGGGTTCGAGGTCGCGAGAATTTCCCCGCAAATCTGGAAAGGAAGGTGCTCTAACGCACTGGACTTTATCGGGCGGAGACGGGACACAGGCGGCGGAAAGCGTCGACATATGCCGGTCGGACCCGCACCTGAAAATTCCATCATATATCTGCTAACTCCTGATTATACGGAGTACGTATCCTCTGTCTTGTATGCGTGCGGGTTAATCCCCATAATCTGGATTGCCGCGGGCTCGGGCCTCCCCAACCTCGAAGGTGACCTTCTGCTGGATGCAGTGCCACGGTTTGCAATGCATGACCAACAGAGCGCCACAAAAGTTAACTTTTCTAAGCGACGAGTCAGGCACAGATACCTAGGATGGGAATTCTTTGGTAGCATGAAACTCCACGGCGTGGTGGCTCTGAAAACATCCTGTAGGTAGGAAATCTGGTTCTCTTGGAAGGCGACATAAACTTGAGTATCGACTAGAGCTTGAAGATGCATTCGGGGAGGGTGGTGGGGAAAATACGTTTCAGCTGACGGGCCACAGTCCGCTGGGCCCACTGCGGAGCAACGATTCGCAACAAGGGCAGCGCCATTTAAGCGTATCCCACCGTATCTTTGGATTCCGGGGCCGGTGCTAATGGCACCTGTCGAGAATCGCCTCCAACTTGAGTAGGACTTGCCACTTTTCTTCCGTATCTATCAGGGAAAAATCCTGAGACATACCCACTCAAAGTACTGATCGGTTGTCTAGAGACGATAGACAAGAGCTCAGGAGTGCGTCCCAGAGTTCCAGACCAGCGTGCACCTCTTTATTAACTCGAGTTGGGCTGGGTCATTCATTTTCTGAACTGCGTCGGTGGCTGAGACTTCCAACTGACATGGATGACGGAGGTCTGCCTCCGAGCCGAACTATGAGCAAGATATCGAGACTCTGCAACGAAACAGCCTGAAATATCGAAGAAAGTTCTAACTCTGCACTTCGTATTCTGTAAGTACGCATTGAGTATGGATTTGCATCGAGAGCACCCTTTAATATATCGAACTCGTGTAAAGCTGGCAATATTATGCATCCACGGATCTCGACGGCTGTAGTCCCACGGATTGATTCTCGCGACCCGATGCATTGGGAATTCAGGGTTTTCCCCCAAAGGAACAACCCACGACCGGAAGCAAAACGATGTTCCCGACGTCGAGACATGTCACTCGCGGATATTCAATAATCCGTTCCGGAACACAGTCCGCATAGGACAGTTGGCTGTGGCGGCGTGGCACGCCTTGTGTGACGAACTGGATCGGGAGCTAACCCCAATCTGGAAGGGACCAGCGCATCCTACTTGGGAAATGCAACGCCCTCAACAATAACAACACCAGACCACAACAATAACTACCAGACTATAGCATGGGCTATGCGAACGCCTTCGACTTCGACGCTCATCTCGATATGTCGATATGATATATGTCGGCATCGGCTTCAGAGGTCCAGAAGTCTCGTACCTTGGGGTGAGGATGCCACACTGCAGCTGGTCTGCTCATGCATTGAATTTGCCGCTATGTAGACTCCGCGATTGTGCATGGAGATCATATGGCCGAGCTGAAGTACGGATTCGAGGCTATGCAGTCAAGTGCACGTTGCACTGATATCGATAGCCCTTTTGTGTATACTTAGTCGCTGTGAGCTCTGGAGTTGATCTCGCCTAGCGCCCAACTGAGTACACAACGTGTATAACTTAATTCCATTTCGCAATTGTATCGGCCATTTCAACTTAGAGAAAACACGACGCGATCCCGACTTGCGACGTCGGTCACATACGCACCAACGTTAACCCGCCGTATTGGCCGGTTTTCGTCATCAACTCTATCTTCCACCTCGTCAAAGATGTCCGACTGGACTGGGGAGATGCTGAGGGTCTGGGGAAGTCTTTCCCTGGAATGTGGTTCCGGGTCCTTTAGGTAAGTAGTATGTCCGGATATACGAAGCCTTTGACGCGTTCATCACATCTCCATCGTCAGAATGACATCGAAACCATCAAAGGTCCCTAACTCACTTCTTCCGTCGAATTTCATCGGTTTGAGCGGCACCAGGGATACACACGACCGTGGCTCGAAATTTAGATGATTCGTGTGAGCGAAGAAGATGTCTTCGCGTCCTGGAGGTACGCGGATGACATGCCGGAGAGGTTTGCTATCTTGCGACGCGGTGTCATCCAGCTGCTGATGCTTTATTCTGGAATCGTTTCTAGAGCCCCTAGGCTTTCTCTTGCAACAGCCGAAGCATGTCACGGCAAGCACATCGATCGAAGCGATAGTATGGATCTTCCCATGAGAATCCCTCCTAGTTTTCCCGGTTTGTGCTCCTGTTAGCTTCTGAATCCTCGCTTGGGGTTTCTCGAGAGGAAAACCAACTTACCAACCTCACGTAGGGCGTTTAACGACCGGGTAGACAGCAAGAAAAATAGGGTACCAGAAAGATGCCGGCTGGCTAACGCCATGCCGATAGTCTCAGATGGCCAAACCGTAGATGAAGATGACGGCCTCGGTAATGTAAGTCGATATATAAGTGTACCCATTTTGTCGATGATCTGAGTCTGTGGTGCTAACGGTTATCTGGGTAGGTTAACGGGTTGCAATCTCTACCTGCAGCTCCCATGGACCGTGTTATCTTTTCCAGGTCCGACATGGCTAGCTGGTGATCGTATTGAAGGGGTTTCCGGTGGTATTGGAGGGATCAAAATACCACTGGAACCCCTTATGGGGTGGAGAGGGGGCCTACGTGGCCTACCTCAGCGTCGTTACGGGCAGGGCAGAAGCCCTTGCCCTCTAGACGTACCTACGGGTCAGGGCAGTAAGAGCGGAAGCTTCCGCAAACTTCAGGCTCCGGCCCACAAAAAATTTGGTTCTGTAAGTTCCAAGTCTCCTCTTCTTCTCCCTGCCATCAACATCTACACGACCGGAATTGTTGTTCCCTTCATCACCCCTCATCCCACCTTCCTTCCATCATCTTCATCGCCTTCCCTGCTTGGTCTCCCTGGCTATTTGATACTGAACTTGGCTTCTACCCCGTCCCTCTTATCGATTCTTATCTCAAACCTTGGAGCTGACATCTTGATGGAACAGCAACAGCAACGGCACCAGCCGGAGGCTGGCGGCCGTGGCGAAAGGGAGTTAAATCCCTTTCGCCACGTGCAGCCGACGCCTCCGGCGAATGCTGGTACCGAGGAGTACCAGCAAGAAATGCTGCAAACTGGGCAGCGTTTCGCACCAGCTCGGGTCTCCGACTCGAGGACTCGCGCTCTAGAGCTAGAGCGCGAGCTTCGGGAAGGGACCCGAGTTGGTGTCTCCGACCCAGTTGTGCCCGCACGGCCGGGTACCCCTCAGGTTAGGGCGGCTCCGTTGGTTCCTGCTTTGAGGACCGTCATGATCCCTGCACCAGTCCTTGATGCACAGCCTCGCGGGTCGGACGTCTTTGGTCGATCTGAATGGCGATTACTCTCTCCAGAGCCGTCGTCGATTGCACTGCCGTTGTCTCCAACCAGTTCCGAAATACCAAGGTTCATGCCACTGGGTTCACCAACAGGGTCAGTACCATTTCCAGGATTTGGTCCCATCAGTCCTCAGAATGAGCGAGAGGCTACGGTCACGACACCTGTTATGGGGTCCGGGCAGATAACACCACCTCCTCGTCCTACGCCACCCCCAACGGCACCCCGTCGAGACAAGAGGCGAGCATACCCCCAAGAAGCTCCAAGAACTGTAGGTCTAGACCGAATCGGAATCCCGGAAAGAGTAGCTGGCGGACCACGAACAGCTCCAACGAGACAACCAGTCACGTATTCGGGGACCCGTCGGGATAGACAGCAGCACCGTGAGCAACCCGGACCTCCAGCTCGACAGCAAAGCCGTCGACGTATTTCGCCAACACTCATCGGCCCTCCGACTGCTGGTTCATCAAGTTCACCATTCATGGTTGATGTTCAAACAACTGCCGGACCTTCGACTGATCGTTCTCTACGTGATACGCATGGTGCAGCTGGTTCTCGACGCATTGCACCTTCGGTTTCATCAACCTCGATGGATACTCAGACAGGTACGCGCCCTGAGTCACAGAAGTCAGTCCGAGTTTCGCTCATGCTCCCAGAAGGAACACCTTTCCCTGGATTGAGGACGAGCCATAGCGTCCGGGACACTTTTAAGAGGCTCGCAGCAGAAACGCCAAAGGGAAGCTCTTCAAGAAGCACACCCGTAGACTCTACCGTCATTAGGAGGCCTCCTCCATCACGCTTGGCTGAGTATCACCCGGAAGAATCTCCTGCGAGCAATAAAGACTTGCCTCTTCCAGACCCCTCCGCCAGGGATCAGAACCTTCACAACCTCCAGGACGACTCGCCATTGGCAGCTAGAGGTATGAAGGCCTCTTCTGCCAAAAGTAAAACCAACATAAAGACTGCGCAACCATCCACCAGCCAGAAGAAAGGTCGAAGCCTCGAGGATCCTAACCAAAGTTTTGAAATGGAGCGTGATTCTCCAGTATTGGTTAAATCCGGGAAGGAACCTAAAGGAAAGGAAAGGGTAAGCAATCTATTGAATAAACACTATTCTTTTTGCACATATTATACTTTGTAGAGACTAATACTATATATAGGCTACGGAGACTGGAGCCCCGGAGACAAGGGCTACTGTTGAGGAGACTCTTGATTCTCTTGAGAGCCTTCGTGGTGCAGTTATGCGTCTTGAATCTACAATGAAAGACTACCGTGCAAACCTCAAAGTAGACGCGAAGGACCTTAAACGTAGCGAAAAGTCTGCCGCATCTCTTCAAGACGGTGCCACCTGGGAAGAACTGGCCGACAACCAACGTCACCACGCCAATCGCGTTGAATCGTTGCTTCAAGACCTACGAAAGAAAGAGGAGCGCTATCAACAAAACCTTAGTGATCTCCAAACTCTAGCCGGAAACACGGTTCTCGACCCAGCTGTAGGAACATCCAGCGTTGAGAAGGTGGAGGATACCATTGATGAGGAGGAAACTCCAGGAGCCTCTCAGAGCAATGGGCCGTCTGTCCAGGGCCGGGATAAAGGAAAAGGTAAGATAGCAGCCTATAGCACCAAGGACAACGGCAGCCCTATATTAACTGCAAATGAACTTTCAGATCGCGTTCGAACTTCTACCCCTACTCTTCCTGAATCAGGTGGTGAAGAAGAAGCTGAGCATGAACGAAGCATCATGACTGATCCCGGGATGACTCCTCGCCTGAGGAGTAGGCTCGGTATGTTAGGGCAACAAGAAAAACGGGGAAAACGAGGAAAGGACCGAGACCGCTGGGGTCGCCCGTAAGTAGCTGGCACTGGACATATTCTATGGGTGAAAATTATGTACTCTGAACACTTTATTCCTTTACATTCCCGTGTTTTGGCATGTTTGTTCTAAGATTCACCCTGTAATGTCGGCGTCATCCTGATGGCGTGTATGTAGCATCCAAATCATGAATGATATGAGGCGCCAATGCAATCAGGGTTCATCAAGGAAGCACGTGCGTGTGTGGTCTAAAAACCGAGATATTCATACTGGATAAAGTGATATGATATATGAGTTTACAACCCTATAGGTACTTATAACGAGCTTCCTCTCTAGCTGTATACCTATCTGGTGAAGTGGTGTGGCAGGCTTAGCCGCTTGCAAATGGAATTTAACGGGTGAAGTTCACCCGCTAAATTTATAAACCCCGGTTTAGCGAAGGGTCTGTTGTTGCAATTTAAATACCGTTTCGTGCTTGATTTCCACGATTGTCGACCATGTATGACGCAGTTCGCTCGTCGCACCCTAGCTTTCTATAAAATAATTTTATCAGGACCGCAAGCACCCGTCTTGATTTATCTTGTAAAGTCTTGATCCATCCTAAACTGCCCAGGTAATTTTGATTATTTTGTATAATTCTGGTTATAGGCGCCAATATAACTAGGGCGAGCGATCGTAACACCGCGATAATCTCGGGTCGGTGGAACGCCTACCAGTCTTGGGACGATTACGGATGTGGTTTCATGAAAATAGAGCTGATGATGCTATGTGTATTTCGATAATCGAATCATTTTGGATTAAATGATCTATAGACATATACTAATAACTAGAGCATGAGTACTTAATTAAGTAGTAGGTATAAGTTGGGTATCAAATTTGCGCTTGCTAAAGTCGTCGATGCGTATGTGTAAATATATATAAGAAAGAAAAGGTTAGATATATCGATAGGCGCCTCGCCAAAGGGGTCTAAGGGTAGATATGAGCCCCTGGGATTTATTCAGAGAGAAAGGCCAAAAATCCATTAGGATTGTATAGATGCACGTTCGATGGCAATGAGCTCGAGTCTATGACTTTGGTGCTCCGGCCGCGGGTGGAATCGGAGGCTCCGGAAGATTAGCGTATGAGGTGTCGCCGGGAAGTTCAACAGGGGGCACCGGCGTAGGAAGCTCCATCGCATGTTCGACAGGAAGTTCCGCCGTCGGTTGGCCATGACCAGAAAGTTCCGATACTTGCTTCCCGCTGCCTGCTAGCTCCGAAGGGTTGACTGGGTTTCCTCCAATCTCCTGACGCCCGATGATATTCCCCTCAGCGTCTTTCTTGACTAGGGTATCGTTTTCGTTGGCCGGCAGTTCGGCTTTCTGATGGGGACCGTTCGTCCCGTCTCCTTCCGATTTCAAACTCTTTCTTTTCTTTGTCCACCGCCAGAGGAAGAACAGCCCGGCGACGGCGATGAGTACAGCTCCTATTGCGATTCCGACTATACCACCGGTAGGCAAGCCGCCGCTGGATTCACCTGGTGTTGGAGACGGTGAACCGCTTGGGTCTGTCGGGCTTGGTTCGGAAGTCTGGGTGCTGGTGGGTACGCTGAGGATTTCCGACAAAGTGGCTTGCGCGAAGCCTGAAACCGGCGCTCCTATAGTTGCTCCCCCCGTCGCGCCGCCCCCAATGACTTCCCGGACTGTGGAAGGTACTTGGTAATCTCCGGACTCGCCGGTATAGTTTTCTAGCCACGTGCCCTCGGATAAGTCCATGATGAAACCGCTCTGTCCGCCGTCGCAATTCCCACTTGGGGTAAAAGTCTCTCCGTCTTCCCAACTAGGTACCTCTATTTTCGACCCACCGAAGACCATCATCTTGTTGCCTTTTATTAAATTACAACTTGAGTCAAAACGTCCTCCTGGTGAGACTGAAGACCCCGGGGAATTGTTGAGGAGAACCCAGGTGAACGAAGGAATGGTCAAGACCCATACTTCGCCAAAAGGTGTCTGGTTTTCGTCATTCGAGACGCCGCCAAACATGAACATCTGATAGCTGGAGCCGTCCGGTGCTCGTGTCACAACTGCGCATGAACCCCGACGTGGCGACGGTATTGTCGTGTGTCCGGTAATAGGTTGATCGTACCAGATGTTGGATTCCGAGTCGTAAACTCGAGCTATGTCGAGTGGAGCGAGGGCCCCATTTACTGTCCCTCCGACGCAGATGTGGACGAGGCGGTCGTTTATTCTGAAGGAAACCATTGCGCCGTCGCCACCTGAGGGGCCCCAAGGCAACGTTGTATTACTCCATTGTGGAGAACCGAGCGGTCTATAAGTCATGAACGTAGAACTCGGCGCGCGACTCTCTCCCATCCTACCCCCTACAACATACCCGATGGTGCTCTCGGTATCCAAGTAGGTATTCCGGGAGGCGAAGTATCGGTCTCCGTCGGTCCAGGGACTCTCAATATCGAAGGCGCCGCTTGGGGGATTAAAATTGCCGGTAGCTATATCTCCATTTGGGGCCCAGCTGACCAAATTCCCGCGGTCGCTTTCACTAATATTACTAGAAGGAAGGCCTAGGGCATATACAGTAGCCAGCTCGAACGTCCAGAGAACTGGATTCGATCGCGGCGGGAACTTATCGAGTTCTTGCCAGTGCGTAAGCGTTCTCGTGATTGTTATTTCATCACTGATGTTCGCGACGGCAAACGAGCCATTGAGCGAAAGGGTCCGTATGAAGGGATCTGGTAAAATTGGAATTCGCGGCGCGCGGGTTAGCTAATTATGATCGCGAGTGCACGGTCGAAGATTTAACTCGGAATTCAAAAACGTACTGTTGCCTCCTATGATACGGCTGGTTGGACGCGAAGCACCCGTTCCAAGCCTGTAAATACCGGTTCCCTGGGCTGTAATGAGTGTGCCATCGAGAACGATCGCTGTGGGCGCCCGGTACATGGTATATGCGTTAGCGGAGTCTATAGATCCGTGAAATGAATGCGAATCGAATCTTACCGACATGATTGGAAAGCGAACAAAAGTCGCCGACCGGATCCAAAGTACTGATGTTCATTGTGATTAAATTTATAAAGATTAAATTTATCCCAATCGATGTGAATGTCGAAGAGTGTGTATGTAAATATGTATGTGGATTAATACGGTGACCGTGTCGACGGGTCGGTTATGCATATATGACGTCGACGCCTGTGGCATCGGCTTCGAGGACTGCGGCGTTCGAGTTTGGGCACCAAGCATTCATGTATAACTTGGCTAATGTAAAATTTAAAATGTAAACAGTGGTAATATGGACTTCGAACATTCAGAAAAAAGGGTCGAAAGAAAGCTTTAAGGAGGTCGGGCGGTTATAAGTTTATTTCACCCTTCAAACTTGCTAAGAAATCTGGATCTGGGAGCCTCCAATAGTGGGCCCTGTGAACTGTGAACTAGCGTGCACTAGCTGTGCCGGGCGCCTGCGTTACAGCGACCATCTTGGTGGGCCCTTCTCCAATGAATCCTGGCCTTTCTCGTTTCATCACTTGCCTGATGAAGTTAGTGGTCCTCGCAAATCTGATCAAGAATTTGGAAGCACCGGCAATGCTGTTCGTATTTGTATTTTTGTCGATTCCGATTCACGTGCTTTTTGTGGTATCTTCCTCGCTGCACATAGCGGTTTTCACAAATATCTCAATAGAAGAGATACTGTTATGGTATTCCGAGTGGGCGCCGTGTACGTACTACAAGTTCGTCCGAAGGCCGCTTCGTCCCAAAATTGAACAGGATATCTCCTGCTCTGACCCTTGTCGACTGTCATCCTGAAAAATTACCGTGTCGATCTATTAACCAATTATCTGATAAGCCTGCTGGGCATACCCAGTACATATACGGGTCAGTGCTTGCTATTCGTTACTAGGCGATTTCTTTCGGATTCTTCGAATGTAGATTCTTTGTTCAATTCATTATCAATATATATATTAATATACGTATACGTCGCATAAGAGTGCGACCACTTATATACCCCAACTCCCGCTGAAAAACATCATCAAGCCCAAAATTCAAAGCCGACCCTCAAAAACCGAATCTCGGATCATCGATCAGAGCGAAAGAGGGCAACCAAAAAGGTATATAAAAAAAAGAACAATGAATGTTAAGTCTGTACAATCCCGTACGTCCAGATACTCAGATGAGACTCTCGTCGATGGTATATATGCGCATGAGCATAGCGCTTATATTTGAGGCTGGGGAGCACCCGGCGGCATCGGCGGCAAAGGCAGCTCATGCTCAGGGTTATCTATCAATGGACTCGCGGAATGTTGACTCCCACTCAGACCAATCGGCGACTCGAGTTCCGCATGCGAGTAATTAACATCCCTGTCGACGCTTGTCGGAAGCTCAAACATATATCCCCCTCCGGCATCGGGGACGGCGAATGCGATGTTCTGATGATACACTGTAGAACCTTTGTATACCGCTAAATGTTGTTGATAGTCGAGTCCCTCAGGGAGAACAGGTAACTCAGTTCGGCCGCCCACTGGAATATCGTCGGAAATCATCATGCCTTTTAGGTCCCCGCCACTTCCACCCATAAACCTTCCCACTCTCTGTTTCCTTCTGAGACAGAAGATTCCTAGACCTATGAGGGCGAGGAGTAGGATACCACCCAGCACTCCACCCACGATCGCGCCTGCCGGGGTGGAAGGTTTTATATCATTATCTGGTCGGTTAGTTCCGGGACTAGGTGAATTCGAGCCTGGTAACTGCGTGCGGTTGGGATTCACAACTCTCGTCCCGTTGATGGAGAATATGGTTGCCAGAACGTCGTTGTCGAAACCGCCAGTCGGTGCCGTGACATTCGCACCACCGTACCCGTTCCCTCCTATCTCTTCGTACACCGGGCGAGGAACCTCATAAGCCGATAGGGTTCGGTTTCCCTCGTATGTATCCAGCCATGTCAACGTGTTTAGGTCCATGAAATACAGCGCGTTCCCACCTGGTTCACATGTCGCCTGCTGCGCTGCGACCTGTGCTTTCTTCCCCGCGTAGACCATGAGAATATGATTTTTCACAACGTTGCATGTGGCAGCGGATCGCTGGCCCGGAGCGTTCGCTTCTCTCGAATTGTCCAGTCGAACCCATGTAAAAGAGGGAATGTTTAGAGCCCACAGCTCGCTGAGATATTGCGCCTCACTAGTATCGTCCTGTGATCCGCCAAACATGAAGATTTGGTAACTCGAATTATCGGATGCGGCTACCACGGCCGTGCAAGGGTCGCCACGGGGTTCAGGAATTCTACCGCGAATCGGCTGAGTGTACCATTCCTGCGTCTCGGTGTCGTAAATCCGCGCTTCGTTCATCGGTACGTAAACTCCGTCGAGATAACCGCCAACGTGGATATGTACCAACCGGTCGTTTATCCTGAGCGATCCCATGGCGCTATTACCATAAGATCTTCCCCAGGGAAACGTAGAGTTCGTCCAAACTTGTGTCGTAGCATCGTACGTAATAAAACTGTTGGTCGGACTGCCCCTAACTGACCCGCCGAGGATATATCCCATCTGCGTCTCGGAGTCAAAGTACGTATTTTTCGACGCAATCAACCCTGTCTGACCCTCCATATTCAAATCTTCAGACCGCCAGTCCCTAAAGAGGTTTACGTAACCTAGTTCGAACTGGTAGTTCGCCACCCACATTTCCCCAATTGACCCCGGATTGTACTGTCCCGAGTCCTGTATGATGCGGGCTTGATGATTGATCGTGTTACCCATTGCGAGAGTCAAACTTAACGTCTTTTGGTTAAACCATAATACGTTGTTTATTGTCTGAGGGACGTTTTCTGGGTATTGTGTGGTATTGCCAACCACCTGGATGAACTCTCCGCTCCTGGATACCGGAATAACATCGTTGAGGTTTATGATGCGTAGATGTGGGTCTATTGTTATCAAATCGGTCAGCTGGATCGTATATTTACAAGAGCTAGTTTATGTGCCGAATCGGCCATGATATTCGAACTTACTACCACCTGATTTCCTCTCTCTGTCTCTAATGTATCCCGCATACCCTTGTAGAATGTAGAGCTGGTCATCGACGACAGTGGCTTTTATGATATTACGTTAGCCGAGTTCGTCCAGGTGAACTGCTCTTAAGCTCTTTCCCCTTTCTTCCTTAAAAGTGTTCTGGATTGAACTTACTGACGTGGTGAAAGAGGGAGCAGAATTCTGATACGGGATTAAACGGTGTCGGGTCTACTTCAGACATCTCTTTATTAAATTGGCGGGGTTACAAAGACACCCGCGAAAAATTAAATAAATAAGATAAGATAAAATAAAACAAAAAAAATTATAAAGAGAGAATAACGATATCGAAAACTCCAAAACCTCTATAGATCCCCACGGGGTATATATTGTAACGTCGCAAACTCGGATGAAGGAGGAAATCGTACGATTGCAATTGGTACGCAAAGCAAAGCCAACCAAGCTCGGCACGAGATGACAGGCTTAAATATATTACAGGAAAGACGAAAGAAAGACGAAATGCTCAGCGGTACCATAATCCGGATACCCTGTCGAGGTACCCTCTCATTGTTCATGTTCTTCTTGATTTGAATTTTCCTTGGTCCCGCCTCATGCACAATTGCTATTGTTTCCGGCACAAAGGTCATGTCCCAGCCATTGCACCAGCTTTCTGCGACCCTGCTTTGGCGAAAAGGGGACTAGTACAATACTAAATTTGGGAAGAAGGGGAAGAAACTGTGCCTCGCGCCTGCGTTTGGGCCCCACTTTCCATTTAAGTGTGAGTAGTGGGGCATTTAGCCCAATCACGGCTGCTGGTCGGGACGGAAATAAATTCAGCAAGGACATTGCTTGGTGCCATAGCCGCTGGCTGTGGGCATGGGGGTTTGGAGATTACCGCAAAGTTATTGGCTGGTATGGGTGTCCCAGCGGGAAAAAATAGCTTGCATGCACCGGGAATGAAAAACAAATGTGTTCGTCGCATATCCTGTTCGGAAGGAAGAATGAATTCAAATTTGAAAGAGAAAAAAAAGAGAAAAAAAAAAAAAAAAAAGGGCTTCTCACGTCAGACCGGCGGCCAAGATCCTGGTTCGTTTCTGCGTTTCTGTTCTGCGTGTGTTAGCGATCTATTGATATCTTGCCGACGACGCCATGGTTATCGATATTTGAAACGCGGGAGGGGCATTTCAAAAGCTTTCGGACACAGAAAGGGGAATCTAATCAGCCGGCACCATCGGCAAGATTCGAATCTTGATTTCGGAATTTTAACAACCCGCAGACAATATCGTCTACCCTTCTTTTATTGGCACGCTGTCGGGAGCCTGGTTAATTTTAGCGAGCCCTTCTCGGGATTCTTCGTAACTGCGGCACGGGCGGAGAACAATAGGCATTTTGGAAGAATCGATAACCGGATCCTTCGTATCATATACCGAGTACGAGAAAACACGTTTCCCATTACTCTAACTCCTGCAGCCATGCGCGAAATATGAACCGTTCAGTCGGGATAATTAGTTGGAGAGCTGAACGCTCAGAAATTAATTGTCAGCCAACACTTAGGCTACCGCATTTTGGCGAACACCTGATATATCCAACATCCAACGGTAAGAGAGAGACCAAAGTGGGCCGGCTGCGGACGGCGGCGTTTTCGTTTCCTTTCTTCGTTTCAATGCTTGGAATCCGTGTATGCCTTGAGTATATGCATCTATGCGTCTAAATTGGACGTTTACCTAAGAGGCGCTATTCGTCTACTGGCTGACGTTTGGTAGGGATAAGAAGGGCCTTGATCCATGGTGACAGATTCGTATTAGACGGCCGCTTCATGAAGTCTATATGCCAAAGCAACATTGGGTATAGACAATTCTAACTAATCAACAGGAAACTCCGAACGCTTAATCTACCAGAGCCTCTCGTTGCCATACTTTGCCGCGTACATGCCCAGGGCTTTAATTGGGAAGGCGAATTTATAGTTGGGGTACGTGATCATACTAGGTAGGATACCGTTAGCACAATAGCATTAATATGGTATTTTAAAGGGTGAATATACGTACCAACTTCGGTTGAAGACACCTTCAATACCTTCCTGTAACCATTCACCATTCTTTTGTTGCCTGCTCTTCAGCAACTCAATACCTCTCCTGATGACTTCTTTCCCTGGGTACCCTGCCTGAAGAAGGGCGATCAAACACCAACTAGTGTTCACCACCTGGCTCTTCTCATGGTCTATCCACTGGCTCTTCACGCAGCTCATATAGCTTTCACCCCACCCACCATCGGCCATCTGCTTGTCTACCAAAAACTGACACGCCCGGCGAACACGTTCCGAGTTATCATAATTGTATCCAACCAAACGCAGGGATTCAAGCGCAAACATCATAGCGTAGGAAAAGCAGATACCCCATGAGCCCTCCCAGCTTCCGTCCTTGTTTTGAGCGGATATAATCCAATCAACGGCGTTCTTGATGGTTTGCTTGATTTCATCGGCCCGGTATACCTTGTCCACCTTCTGGAAATAGACTAGCCCTGTTACGACCGCAGTTGTGCATTCAGGGTACTCATACTCGATCATGATCCTTCCGAATACTTCTGCCGCGTTGAACCATTCCAATTGTTTGATACCTCTGACGATCTCGTAGCTGGCGAAACCCCCACTTGGGTTCCTCAATGCCAACATGACGTCCACAGCGTCTCTCATCCGTTGGTTTGAAACCAATTCAGGAAATCCTGGCGTCATTTGGATCTGGATAACGGCCTTCAGTGCTTCCGCAGTGCAGTCCGAAACAGTGTATCCTTGGTCACGGGTAGAGAAAGCCCAAGCGCCCTTCCTTTGTTGTCGATAGCATTTCTGCTTTTCATCACTGATTTCCGTCAAGATTTGTTGGTCGTCCAAGAATCCGTGTGCCGAGTTAAGCATTGCTTTCCATTCGGGTTTATCCGCGAAGCCGCATTCTACCATAGATTGGACGGCAAACGAGGTATCCCAAACCTGGACACCATTTGTACCGTTAACCAGCATACCTTCTTCGTTCATCCAGAGGTAATCCTGTAGACGATCCATGTGGCCAAGAACGCCGGGACTGTCGGGGCCTTCTGCGATGTAGCGACAAAGCATCTGGAGCGGGTTGTTGACAGGGCCAAGGTTTACGTAGAGAGTGTTTTCATCTTCTCGAACGACGAGTGAGTAGGCGTAGTCTTCAGCCCAGGTTTTCAACCAGTTCGGGAGCAAGTATTTGCCCCAAAACGTGCAGACTGTGTTAAAGAGGTCAAGGACGCGGGTGTGTGGATGGTAGATATCTTCCTCGCGTATGGTGTTGCGGTGGGCGGCGAAGTTGATGGACGAGTATGGTTGGGTGAAGAGTTCGGTACGAAGAGCACGAGTTAGAGCATTCAATGGGCGAGAATGTCGTTTGGACCAGATATAGGACATCGGGAGGTAGACGGCTCGGGTGTGGATCCACCAACGGTATGGATGGAGGGGTATCCAGTCGGGAAGCAGCCTGGTTAGGTCCTGTTAGTGTGGTTATATTTTGACTATAACAAAGGCCAGTTATACCAGAGTTCCGGTGGGATAGGATTCATTCCTTCCCATTCAAAGCAGCCTATCATTGCGAGCCAGGCTTTGCCCCAGTGGGGGACGCCGAGGGCTCCACCCATCTTATGAAGGACCAGCCTCGCCTTGACGGCGACAGGGTGATCTGCCGGCATACCAAGGAGCCTGATAGCCGTGTAATTGATCGTGGTGCCGAATAAGGAGCTCTCGCCTTCGGTGTGCAGGCCCCAACCACCATCGACAGGATGAGCACGATTGCACAGATATCGGATCATTTCAATAGCCCAGTCCTCGGGGAACGGGATCCCGGTCGAATACCAGCACATAACCATTCCTGCGAGCTGGAACATGGGACCGGAATAGTCGCAAGCCCAGTTCCCACCAGGCAATTGGAGCTTCGAGAAGAACGTGAGACCGTTACGGGCGACATCTAACGGGGTTTTCGGGGGCGAGAGATTAGGTTGTTCCTATGATTTTCAAGACCCTTCATGAGTCAATTGGTCTCTATCAATTAGCATAGAGGATGAACATACGGCATTCAAGCCTAGAAAGTACTTGTCCGCGGTCGACTGCTTCCATTGCTTCGCCTCTGCTTCAGAAAGGTAATGCCACGTCTGACGGCCGTGGTCGTCCTTTAGACGCCAGCGAGAATAGTCTGTGAAAGGGGTTTTGTAGTCCGACGTGGGTATAGCCGTGACGGCCTCAGGTTTCGACGGGAGACCCATCCTGGGAGCGCTCAGCCAGCTATACGGAGGCTTTGTAGTCCCGAGGTTATGGTAGCGATACTCTCACGGCGTCTTAGTCTCGAGAGCGCGAAGGTGTGTGTTGTCGACTGTGTTGCGGTGAGGTTGGATGACCTGGTTTTCGAGGCCGGCCAGCGTTGCTTATAAGGCTTTCCCAGTGACTTCTTCGTCAAGGTCTGGTACTATGGAAACATGTGAAGCCTTAGCCCGACCCTCCGAAGTTCGCCTCTGGGAATGTTGCACAAAGATCAAGTTGGACGGACAGCCCCTGGCAGACCTGGCCAAATTGAACCCGAACTTTTTTTTGTTCGCATGGCCGGTGTTTTCTGCTCCGAAGGCCTCGCTCATTGGTCAAGCTGTGGCTTGGCGACAACGGAGCTTCCTGATTGGCAGTCTTCGAGGCAGCCCCTGTAACCAGCTCAAATCGGTAAAGTCTGTGAGAGGACGGTCGGAGACCTGGCACGCCGACGCTCAGGTTACACACATATGTGGGAGCCGGCTTACGTTAGCTATGGTCGCCTCGGGTATATTTTAGTTTTGGACGGACCTTTATATTAGGGCTCGGCGGGATATTAAGTTACAGGAAAGACGAGCTATCACACGAGCGTAGCCGACCTCTGGCAGTTCCGCACGCGGGACAATGAAGCTTCCGTCCGTCACCTAACTGATCATCACGGCAGTCTGGCCGTAAGATGATTACTGCCGGAGTCTTTCACCTACTACTTAAGTATGCCTACCACTATGCAGAAAAGCTCTGGCGTTCAAAAAAACTGTACACGGCTACACACACACGAGCCCCGAATCTATTAATATAGGGCTCGGTTAGTTGACGGCGAAATTATGCAACAAAAACAACACTCCAACCTTGCCTCACCGTAACGCCAACGATTCAGCCGAAACAACCACTCCTTCGGAGACATCCTAGGGCTAGGCTCCGGAAGAGATCCCGGAAAATAGTAGGAATTACCTATACTAGAGCACGGAAAGCTAGGGCAAAATAAAACAGATGAGCCATCGTACCAACGAATGACTTTTAAAGCTTTTATTATTCAGCGGGCCGTCTGTTTATAAACTCCCTCAATCGAAACCAGGCTGAATGCATGACTTAGTCCATTTAGCGTAAATTTAACCGAATTACGTTTAGTATATGCATGGTTTGATGCTATCGGATCAAGTGATACACCCCTTTCCCTCGGGGAATTATGACTAAGGAAAAGAGGCTGTATCGCTTCTTCACAATTCACATGAGGGGCCCGTCCGCTACGTCCATCAATCTAGCTCAAGGTACTATCTGAGGTCTGAGAAAAGGATTTCCGGGGTACCGAATTGCCTAAATATTGGGTAGAGGAGACTGGGGGTTTGTGGTCTTGTAGCCCGTTGGTCGCTTTAGCAAAATTCAGCTTATCCGCTGGCCTATAAGTCACATACGATCAAATCTTCATTCTCAAATTTTCATCCCGAAACCTTTTTCTTATTTAAGTATCTACATGTTTATTTGCTAAAAGAGTGTCTCCAACATGAATCGCAACCCCGGTATCGACCTCAGATAAGTTTTCCAGAGGACTATATACAGAAAACCCAGATGGTCAAGTATCTCCAAGCCTAAACGGTCGTGGTTGGTCGTGGTGGGGTGCACCTCTTCTCGAGCGCGGCAACCGGAACGGTGATCCTTGGCGGGGCGGTGGCGGTGGCACAGTATGAAGAGCAATATGTAGAGGTATACAGGCTCGTACCACATGGAATTGGGAGCGCGACAGTGGTACAGGTCGACGTGGTAGTCCTACAACCAGTCGAAGTAGTAATTGGAGGTATGCATCGCTTTGCAAGCTGAATCTTGGAGGCTGGAATGGTAATTGTAGGGTTCCCAACGCTAGGACAGAAGGTCGTGCATTGTGAGACGGTGGTAACGCCGGTAGCGCAGGGAAGAGCGACAATGGTCGAAGTGCAGGAGGTGAGTGGGTTAATATGGCAACCTGTTACGGTTGAGGTCTTATAGGGAGTGGTGCTTGGGCCAGGTGCGGGGAGACATTGGCCATAGTAAGGGTTATAGACATAACAGACGGAATTTGGTGGACAGATTTTTGGGCCCGTGTAACCGATGCCGTCGCACTGAAGATCGACATTTGATCAGTAATCAACGGTCCGAATTATAGGAATTCGATCCATGGATTTGGGATGCTTATGCTTACTTGGCCCCAGAGTTGTTGGCTCTGCGCATAGACGACTGGCAGGGCGGATGCCAGGGCAATGGCCTTGAGGGAAACCATTGTGATAGGTAAAGTTTGAATACACGGGGTTGAAAAGTATTCGAGGGGATTATCTTTATCAAACTATAGCGAGTCGGTTCTAGGAGAGTTTCTGTACGTATATAGGGTATGTCGGGGAGAGACGTATGTATACTGATGTTGTATCTATCAGGCCTCACTAAGGATCTAGATTGTAGTCGATGTCTGACAGGAACCATTCAATTTATACTTCCAACTCCCCTGTTTCGATCTCTGGATACCAGGATGAATCCGAAAACGAACCAGGTACTACATTTTCCAGAGACTCAGTCACCACTATCGAGTGATGCAAAATATAGCAGCCCTTTAGATACCGGGCATTGTGACACAAGGTATTATCCAATATACGGACAAGCCCTGTTGGAAAACTTGACGATAGTAGCAATATTAGACGAAGCCAAGACAAGACAGGCCCCGGGTGATCCTTGCCGAAATATCTCGTTTTCTCACTGTTTTCGGACTGGATTCATGGAATATCCGCCGGCCCGATCGTAAGTATGCAACGTCTTCGATTCGGCACTTGAGTAGACTCTTGAATGGAAAATTTACATCTCTCGGTAGCTGTAATTTTCGCACAAAACGAATAGGAGATGATGAAAATGAAGGCTTCAACAACTGCCGTAGACGCTGATTTGGGCCCGGTTTTATCATTTTTCTGCATATGTGCTTGACGTTATGTTTCTCATTTAATCCCTCCAGTGGGGCACAACTATCAAAGAGGAGAGGCGGAGAATTCCATGTCCACGTGTGGGTTTGCGACTTAGGCTAAACTACATCTTAACTTCAATTCTTCAGTTTCAGCTAGTTAGGCTTTTTTTGCGCCAAATTCGAAATATTTCGCGTCTCGCCTGTTGCGGAGCGATATTGCACCGCCTGCCTATATTGCGTCTGCTCGTATTGAAACAAAAAGCTTAGTCACACTCAGCTGAAACCGACACCACAGTCGCACAAACAATGCTTGTTATCCTAGAGTACTTGGGATCCAGGACCGCTGCTCCGCTCAGCGATTGGCTTTTGCGGCGGGGAGCTGGTCGCTCCTAATCTCTTAAAGGAAGATATCGGAGCTTAGACAATGATTTTCAGCGAGGCGCTAGTAAAGTCCATAGTGGATTTTAATCCGAAATGCTGATGTTCAGACTTAGTTGTTTTGAGTGGGCCAGGGCTGCATGCTCTTTAACCATTCTCGATCGTTCGCGTTTAACCAAGCTTGCAATGGCTTAAATACTTATATATAAAAAACATTAGTGATCCGTTCTCATGAAGGAGGGGATATATATATGTAGCTTATTGGGGCGAGAACAGATGTCTACGCTAATCACGCAACCTGTATACATGTAGAGGTAGCCCAGATACATATAGACACCGCTAGGAATTTCTTCTGCACTGTAACGGCGAAGAAGAGGTATGGATTCCCATAGGTGGTAGATTAGGCTGAGTTTATAAGAGGAGCACGGCTTTTTCGTGTACATTTCTTGGGCCTCTTAACGGACAGGAAATCGCAATATGGACCACTCTAGCAAGAGACAATCTTCCATCTTTGTCTAAGACTACTAAATAGTAATTTACGGTATCGCATATATATATATAAAACTAAAGGATAAGGATTCTTTTTCATCCTCTACCCTTTCAATGATGAGTTTGTAGTCAAATTGAAAACAGTGGTAGGGATAGAATATTGGAGTATTAGTAGTATACTTAATAGTGGGTTAACGGTAGTGTAATTGCTATAGTCCTAATGACAGTAAAAGAAGAAAGGGAGGAAGAGGTTAAATATAAATAGAAAAGGAAAGGAAAAAAAGAGCCAGATAAGAAAAAAAAAAAAAAAAAAAAAAAAAAAAAATATATATATATATATATATATATATATATATACGTTATAAAAAAGAAAAAAGAGGAGAATAAAGAAGAGAAAGAAAAAGAAAGAAAAGAAGAAGAAGAAAAGGAGGAAGAAGAAGAAGGAGAAGAAGATGGTTTACGAGACAACTTCAGCCCCCAAAACCGTAGAGGGTTCTGCCCTTTTTTTTGAGGGCGTACACCACATCCAAAGCGGTGACAGTTTCTCTATTTGCATGCTCCGTATATGTGACCGTATCACGGATGACATCCTCGAGGAAAGCTTTCATAACCCCACGAATGTCCTCGTATACCGTTTTGGTTATACGCTTGACACCGCCACGACGAGCCAGTCTACGGATGGAGGCATTTTTGATCCCACGGATGTTGTCACGTGTAATCTTCCTGTGACGTTTGGTACCGCCCTGGCCGAGCCCTTTGCCGCCTTTTCCTCGATTTCTCGCCGCCGCCGGAGACGAAGATGGGACTGGACCGAGGGGGAGGGGCGCCTCCTTATTCAGCCTCCGCGACTTCCTCAGTTTCCCCTGTTGTTGCTGCTGGAATTGTTGCTGCTGCAGATGAAGCTGCTGCTGCTGCTGGTAGAGCTGCTCGGCGTATAGATGCTGCTGCTGCTGGTGGAAATCATGGAGCTGTTGCCGCCAACGCACAGTGGTAACGAAGTGGGCAAAGTCACCCGCCCCTACAAGGTCTTCTAGAGTGCTGTTGGATCCGCTCTAAGGTGTGGAAATTTAGTATCCTCATGTAATTCTCATCAAAACTGGCTTAACTATCTATATACATGTATACACAGGCAAGATTGCTGGCTTCGAAACTGATCGCTTGATTTCTTAGATTTTGGTAGCCGTATATGACTTCTTGAAATATAACTCATTGGGTATAAAATTATGGTGGGTGCACATACCATGGTGGGCAAAATCGCGTTAAATATGTATATTCTGAAGCTCTGGCAGCTGTGGCGATGGTAATGGTAGGTACTGGCTAGGGCGAAGATGGCGATGTTGGTGCTGGCCGTCCATTTCACAAGCCATGCGCTGACCTGCCAGCCTATGATACGGAGTTGGACCCACGTTCCTATGGTGACGATATGATGCTGCCACGATATATCATCTGGTGATAATATAATTCAACAATAGTCAGCTACAAGGACCTAGGTACCTGGTGAGCAGTCTCTGAGCTGAACTGAATAATTCTCTTTTACTTCATACCGATCGAGATATTCACATATACTATACATTTACTTAGGTATATATATAACTGTCTATGTATGCGCATGTGTGTACCGTGCATGTATTTTAACGTATATACGCGTATACGTACGTGCGTATCGAGATCTTGAGGGGAGATACCGTCTAAAAGCATATGTGCATATTTAAGAATCTAAGTTTGCTTCGATTAAATATATTTAAATCTATTAATACGCAGATTGGCGTGGTATGGTGTAAAATCTGATAGAGATTTTAGGTTACTTGCAAATATTGTGCACAGGTCCGAAAACGCGGATGGATACATTGATATTCTATGATTCCAAGGATAATCGTTCTGGTCGTCTTCTTCCAACTATGGTACTAGTTCTAGTGTCTGTTCACTTATTTTGCTGTTACAGTGGCTGTTGGGTTGCTAGAATCTGCTTACGTATACAGTGATTGATCTGATTTACTTGAGACTTAACTTAGTTGCACTCGCATATGGCGTTAACTTGATTCAACGCTGCAGCGTTTCTACGTTCATTGAGATCCTACGCCCCATTGCTGGTGAAATGATAACCGTCTTGCTTGTATATATTTTAGGTCATCTAGCTACTGGCCAATGGAAGGAGCCATATCAGGTTAACTAGGCTGTCAATGCCCCGGATGCATAACTAATTCGAACCGAAATTTGCAATTTTGTATGTTATGAGCGTTTGTAAACCACAGTTCTAGACTCCTGCTGGCCGTAAGTAATATAATAAAAGCATGCATAAATACCTACTCCCTGATAACCATCAAAGGTGTCCATCGATCCAGCTACATGCCCCTTTCCGAGATCTAATGATAAAGGTCTCTGGGTACCTTTGGAAAAAGTCGACGGCTTCCAGTTTGTACACTTTGAGAACCGGCTCTGATCCGCCTAGGCGTTTTGATTTGATATTTCTCTTGGCTGCCACTTCTAGTATTCTGGGAGACATGTCGCTGTCGAGTGGAATTGACAAATATGAGTTGATAATAACACACTTAAGTGCCCATTCCTTGTTGCCAGAAGACTTTGTCTGCTGTGTGGTTAAGTTCCGCAGCATGCTGTAGTACAGGTATCCGGGCCCCCTTTTTGTGATATGCGGGTCGACTATGTTGAGGAACTTGAGGCGGCTTGGAATATAAAAAGTAGGCTGTATGAGACACAGGGTATTAGACTCGTCTCTATAAGCCCTGCGCCGAGTCGGCGAGTTTCTTTATTCGCCGTAGCGATTCAGAAGGGAGGAAAATTTATCGAAGAGTACTTACCAGCTTCCCACTACAGTGAAATGTTAGTTCCTCGAGGTTATTCCAGTCACGAAAGTCAACTTTTGGCTCGGAGGCTCCCGCTCCTCTTGGTCGTTGTTTTTTTTGGGTGAACCGGCTCGCGTCCGCTTGGGTTAGGACAGCGAGCCGCTTTATACTGCCTCGATGCTTCTTTAAAAACTCATAATTGAACCTTTCATCTTCGTATATCATGGAGATGAATAAAGCTTGTAAAGGGGGAAGCTCTCCTAATGACTTTTCCAGAAGCAGGATATCACTTTGAAGCTCTATAACTTGCAAACATTTGAGATTCACAAGTCTCGTAGAAACTTCAGAAAGTAGTCGATATGAATCGGTAGAGTATATCAAGCTTAACACCTCCAGTACTTCTGGTCTGAAAAATGCCAATTGTGGGAGAAGGTTGCAGTGCATCAGCCACGCCATCTGGAAAACTTTGATATTCAATGGTTTTAGCCGCCAATTTGAAGGGAAAAAGGACCCAGATGAAGTGGCATAGCGAAACCCGGCGACGACCTCCTGTACCCCTAAGGTCTCTAGTATGATTATGGGGCGGCCGTTGCTTATGGAGATATAGGAATCAAACGATATAAAACTCACTCGTAAGCTGTGTAAGGTTTCCGAGTTACGGTTGACAAGGTCCCATATAACCGAAAGATCCAGTTTATCGAATTCTTGAGCGGCTTTATAGATGGCTTCGATAGATAGGCTTTTGAGGTGCTGAAGGGATAAAAGGGTATGGCGTTCGCCTTGCTGTTGGGTCGAAATGCTTGTTTCCGCTAAAATGTCCAGTGTGACAGGAATGTGGAGGCTAGTAATATGCGGGAGCTGAGTGATGATCTGCCGTACCATCCAATCAAGGTACCACGTACGATCTATCCATTCGTATTTTCTTTGACGTTCGCGATACTCTCGATCAATCGCACCGGAGATACTACTCCCTAAGATTAGCCCAGGCCAGGATCTCTCCAATTGGATCGAATAGTTCACGTGACTTTGCGACTAGCTTGACTGTCGATGTCTGTCACACATCTCTAACACACCTGAGAGACGTAACCTTATCGAAGGAGATATTCCCATATTTGGCGAAGACTTTCTTAAAGTCTTTAACTTCGTTCCTGGGATGGTACCTCGTATGCTTCGAAACCCGATAAGGAACGATATGGATCGCTTCCGGATACCGCTTTTGACTTCGGATTTGTTCTAGTCGAAGCTTCGAGGCAAATGGTTTCCAATTGAGACCGGATATTTCGGATTCGATATTCAAAGATTTATATCGCCATTCCGCGGCTAGCTCATAGAATGTAAAACAGGCGAGGCTAGCCGACTGAAGGGCATATCTATTATCTTGGAGCTAATAATCTGTCGTCAATAACATCGAACTTCTAGCTCGTCTGGTAGGACCCATGAGGCCGGGGGAGACTACTAACATAGCCGAAAATCATTCGTAGAAGTTCAACCGGGAGGTCTAGAATCTTTCCGTTCGTTGCGCTCATGGTCTGGTTGGTTTGACGGCGCCTGGCACCCATGGCTGTCAATTGATCGAAGACTATAGCGTCGGAGGATGAATCGTGAGAGGGTTGAGGACACCGAGGACTATTCAACATTTTTAGCTTTCATAACCGAAGCTATAATTAACCCACGAGATTGTATAAATTTAGATTTAGCCCTATGAACAGCCAAATTGAGAGTTTTGCGCTGGAATTGCCAAATACGGATTGTAATCATCCTAAAGTCCGAAGCATGAGCAAACGTCTGTACAAGTTTGTTACCTGCAGCGAAAAGATGCCACGGTTATGCGCATACGGGTTCTGTGACAGGTCAGAGTCGTAGGAGAGTAATCTAATACGCACCGCGATTATTCTTAGCTGTTCAATTATACCGGTATATGCTTTTATACAAGAATACTCTATCGCCCTAAAATATAATACACGTAGAAGAAGATATCATCGTCGGAAGAGACCCCAGAGTGTCCCTCTTACTACCTTTACTCCGCTAATCTAGACACAACCCTCGCTGCAGTTAATATTCGTTCGTCCATCACCCGCTTTGCTGCGTCTCCTCCCTTTTGCAGCGCTAAAGCGCCGATAATCGCCATAATCGTGTCCTCTGCGACCTTTATAACACCGGATTCCGTCAAGTTCGCGGGCTAAGAAGTATACAGAATTAGCAATCCACCGAAGCCTGATAGAGATATTTTGGCGCTATCTGGAATCCTACATTTCTCGGTTTCCATCTTAGGCATGGGATCAACCCGGATGCCTGCGCAATACCATACAGATTCGTCGAATTTAGGTAGTTTTGTACCGAGATGTAGCTGACCCTGTTGACCGGATTCTTTTTCGCAATGGAAGATAGTTTGAGCATCGGATCGTTTGAGATTTCTGGCTCTGTGCTTCCTACGATTATGGGGTTCGGCTGTGGTGAGGGTATGATCGGCTTGTGTATCATGGCAAGGGTTGTATGGAGGTATGCTATTCTACGGCCTGTAATTTAATGCTAAGTTAACTCACCGGGCTCTCATATAATGTGCTTATGAATCGGGTACCAACCGTAGAAAGAGAGCTTCGTGTTATAAGGTTGCAGGCCGTGATCGAAACTCTTGTGTGTGACACACTGCCATTTTATGTCATCTGGCAGAGCCTCCGCACCACCCTCTCCGAGAAGCTTATTGTACATATCGTTGAGAACGTCTAAAGAGGTGTTCACGGCGTAGGGGACTCGCATGTGGGTTGCGACTGGAACAAAAGGACGGGTGATCTTGTTCATGCGGTATCCAGGAGGCGGGGTATTGATCTGAGGGGGTACAGGTTGTTGCTGGACCTCTTGGAGAGGTCTGTTGATAGCTGACGATACGGAAGCATGGAATTGGCGAATTGGCGAGTTACTTAGGGGAGATGGCCGCTGGTGGTTGGTGGGGAGGGTATGTGGACGTGGGGTGGAGGAGCATCGGGTGCAGATTGTACGGGATTGGCGAGAGGAGGAAAGAATTGGACGAAGGTAAGACCGTGAGGAAGCCATTGCGACGGTAGATGGCCTGCCCGACCGCTGATTCGGGGTTTTTGCCGGGGTGGTTGATGAGTATTAAAGAATGTCGTGGGAAGTTGAAGGTGAAGCTTCGAAGTTGTGGAATTTTGCGGGTTGGAAGAGTTTTGGCGGAGATTAGATTAGATTAGATCGATTAAAGATAAGATTAGATCATCTCAGCCCACAGTTGTCACTTCCTTTCTTGAGTAGCTAGTAGCGCAGGGTAGTATCGACAATACCATAGTGGGATTATCCGCACAGGCGGATAATCTCTTCATCGTCTCAATAGGATATTGATATTCTCCGAAATGCCTTGCTCAGCCTTCTCGTCTCCCGTACCAGTCGCGGATGCGAAGTTCGGTTCCAATTACGCCCGTCTCTGGGGTCAGCATGTCCGTACGGAGCGTCGTATGGAAATGCAAGCGGAGATAGACAGGCTGTACCGATGTCATGCCTCTGCCTCGCGCCGCCCAGAAGATACGATGCCGACGCTGCTAGACAGAATACATTGGGTCAATGGCCAATACGTTCCCGCTGGCGAGTCCGAGCAGTGGTGGGAGACCGTGAACCGGCGAATGGTGGAGCTGAAGAGGGTCGGCAGAGCCCTCTGGTGACATTTCTATTCCCTCGACGGCTTTCATCTTGATTCAACCCCGCGGGCCCGATAATTACTGCCTTTCTACGGAATACATTCAAATCCTTCGTCCGAAACTGGGACTTCTTTGGGCCGACTTCAATTGAATGACTCTGCAACGTTTTGTGTTGCGTGTATTTACTCGCAACACATTATGCAACACATTTCCATCGCGCATTCTCCTGAGGTAGCCGTCGCCAACTGCGACTCAGCTTCGACTTCATCCTCAACTTCGTCTTATCGCAAAACCTATCCTTCCTCCCTGTAACATGGCTTCCACCCAGACTTCTACACTGACGGCATCGCCTGTCGCCGGTTCTCCTCGGGAGTCTTCCTCTCGCCAACCTTCGCCTCTCGCGTCCGCGCTCTCAGGACTCCTCTCGTCAGATTTCAACATACACCATGTCTCTCATCCTCCAGCTCGCTGCGACCCGCTCTATGCTGCCCCTCGCGGCCAGAAACCGCTAGCCACGCGATTGACTCGCCATTTTCTCGCCGTATCTGCGGTATCCTCATCCACCATCGTATACGCGATTGAGGTTCACATCTACACCACCCGGTCCTCAACGACCATCTTCGTCTCGAAAGCCGATAGCACAGGGTTTCTTCCCAAACCGGCCTCCCCTGTCCCGAAGGGCTCGGCATCTCCAATTCGTGCTACCACGACTGCTTTTCTCAAATACCTTATCACAGAGTACAATCGGCCTGGGATCCCCACTCATTTGACACTCTTCGCCCGAGCCCAGGACCAGTATCTGTTCCCGAACTCTGTCTATAACACATCCAAACATGTTCTCTCCGATATTCAATTGATTCGTTGGTGGGCTCGGGTCTTTGACCCTCTGGTGAAGTCTATCTCACTTCCTGGGCAGATTCCAGAATCTCCCAAAAGTTATCTCCTTGTACCTGGCCTTGAAGCATCCGACCTTCGGAACGTTATTCCATCGAAAGAGTGGATTCACGGACATCCTTACTCGCACCCTTCGAAGCCTGTTCGAGAGTGCATTCCTCAGTTCGAAGATGATCCCAAAGCTCGTTTTTTGAACGAGCTGGAGGAGGAAGGGTGGAAAGGCTGTCGGAATATGCAAGAGTTTTGGGAGCTCATGTCGTTCCGTCAAGAGTGTAGCTTGGGGAAAAGTGTGGGGTTTCTAAGCTTGATGTTTGAATCCTCAAAGCCTATCGATAGCAACAGTGGGAAGGAGACGGACGTTCTGGGCGATGCCCAGGATAGTCAAGATAGCCAGCGGTCCGTCAAGTCGACAAGCTCGTCAGAGTCGCAGAAGCGGAAATCGCCTAACCCAGACTCTGAAAGCAAAGGACGGAAGAGAAGAAGGACGAAGCTACCGGACGATATCCAGTCAGCATCTACCTACACGATCGCATCTTTGTTGCGAAATCCAACGACAAGAGACTATATTTCGAAGCGCTCGGGTACCTTAAGTAGACGCTCGAGTAGCTTCGCCGGCACAGACACCAACTCCGATGAGTCTGATAGAAAAGGCAAAGTTCTGAGCCAAAAGGACTATGATCGCTTGATGAACAGTTTGCTGGATAGTGATTTCCAGGGCAAGAAGTGCGCTAGAGAGAGTTCCGAGCTGTGGATTAAGCTGGCGGGGAAGGAAGAGCTACCCAAGGTTGCAAATAGCAATGAAGACTCAGCAATAGTGAGGGAGGGAGATAATGTGAAGGTCAATATTTTGACAGTGAGAAAGAGAAAGAGCGACGAGGAGCTGGGGGGCGCCGTTCCCAACGTATTGGTGCCACGGAAGAAATCTAATGCTGAAGATGTGCCGGTTTATGTTTTACAACCTCAAAAGAAGGAGGAAGAGAAAAATGCTAGCAATGCGGCAACCGTGAATGTTCTTCAGCCGAGGAAGAAACCGAAAGAACCAGAAAAGCAACCAGAGCCAGTAGTCAATATTCTACAGCCCAGAAAGAAGTCAAAGGCAGGTGACGGTGACACGCAAGGCGAAAGGTCGGATCGAGCTTCGGGGTAACCGATGTACGAGAACACTGATTGTCCAATCTATTTATAAGAATCTAGCATAGCGATGGCGTTAAACTTTAGTAGGTCGGTTTATTGAATCCTTTGGCTTTTGCTTATAACATTTGAATGCTCCCGACATGCAAGGTCGGAGATATTGTGATCAATAGACTTTGATGGTCTATGGGTACAGTGAATGATACGTACAATAATGACGAAAATAAAATTGTATCTATTTAGTTGTATCTCTGGAGGTTTTATACTCTCTCGGGAAAGGACGCGAGACGTTGAGATACACTGTAGTTGAAAATGCATACACCATTGCATTTCCAAACCTGTTCCCTCAGCCGAGATGATACCTCCTCAGGCTTTTCTCTTTCCTGGTCCATTCCTTCTATCCAAGCTACTCTCCCGAATCCGAGACCCTAATCGAGCGTGCGCATTCGTCGCTGTGGAGGTGGAGGACTGGGAGGACGCTTGTGGCTCCCGGACGTCAACTCACTTGGCGACAACCATGTGCACATTTGAAGGAAGTCCTTTCGACCAATATACCTATCCGCTTCCACTAGGAGCCAGAGTTCATTTCCAATAGTTGCGCTAGTCACCTTAACCTTTAGTTTGTTAGGATCAATAATGACAGCTTTGAGATGATCAAGACCCTTTCTGATATCCTTCCAGAGTCGCTTGATGAGCTCTCGGATCGTAGTTTCTTCTGAGATCGTATACGCGAAACCTGCAGGTTCGTGCAGTATGTCCTCGAAGTCGACGTGAACGTTGCCGTATAAAGTAACTGGAAAAGTGAGAAGGGCTGAGGATGGATCATCGGGTGGCGGGATGTTGTGTTCGATCGAGAGTGGCTGAAGACGTTTTTGATAGGGTCCATGAGGGTTTTGTTCCGGCTGTACGGGTCGTATAATCGTAGTAGAGTATGATGCCGCAATCCCCTTACGTGCTTTCTTTCCCTTTGGGTCCTTCCCCTTTGCGGGCTTGACGTTATCAGAGGCTTCATCGATAGCGAAAAAGATGGCTTCGTCAAGGAACGGTGATAGCGATAAATCCGTCCGAGGGTGATAATGTGACGTTATCTTGTCAACCCTGTTATTTCGTACCTCAAGTACGAGCCCGTTTCCAGAAAGGAGCCTATGGGTTCCGATAGTGGCTTGCTTGCAGGTCGTCTGGCAGTACGAGCGGGAGGGTTTTGCAGCTCGGGCGATATCCTGCCATGACTTGCACACGAGACTTGCACACAAGCGGTCACGAAAGCGAAGGAGAGACATGATACGGACCTGAAGCCCGATGGGGAGATCGATGACTTTCATCCTGCGAGGTTTGTATTCCGGTGAGGATTGCGAGTTTGATGTTTTGTGAGAAAGGTATGTTCACTGGTTGTGGGTTGAGGATGCTTGTCTGATATATATCTCCAGAATCCACTAGACCCTCTCAGCGCTTATACATTGATATTGCATGGATTGCATGGATTTCCGGACCAGCTGAGCTGAGTTGGATCTATGGGGTGCCACAGCGGTGATGCCTTACTGCAACCATAGCGCTCAAGAGAGCTTGGGCTCGGGTCGAGGCTAACAGTCGACTACCTAAATTTATAAAGACCCCTATATATAATATACTATCTGATAACTAGAGCCAACCTCATGATGTTGCAACCCTTATCAGATGCATAGCTGCATGGATAGATGCATGAGGCGGTTAAGGCAACCACATCTACCTTAGCCTCGAATACAGGCGTCGAGAGGCTGCCCCTAATATGACCTTGCGTCCAATTTGCTTGCGTAGATTTTGCAAACCGCGATAGAGTTTAATTTCGTCTAATAATTAAAATGTATATATATGGGAACTATAGTACAAATGGTATCTGAACTCTTTAACAAGGAACGGAGATGCTGAGAATGTTGTGGGTACTGCCTTGCAGTCGATCGACTAGGCCTTCAGATATTTCTTAGCAGACCCGGTTGTAACCTTGTATCCTCCAGCAGGCCTATGTACCCTATTCTCGTCCTTATATACCTCAAACTGACCCATCTGAATCTCCTTATTGTTGCGGGTCATCACAGACGGAATACCAAAGTAAGTCGTCTTGACTTTCTCATGAGAGATGTCGAGCTCCATGTAGCCACGATGGTACTGCTCCGACCACTGTAAACTGGGATTAATCTTGACAGCAAAGTCCGACTTCTGGACCTGCTCTTCGAGCTTTGGCTCCCAGCCGCCGCTGCCAGGTGAGGTAACAGCGGTCGAAGCGAATTCAACACCGATAGAGCCACGTCCGGTTCTTGGGTCGTAGTCTGGATGGTCCTCTGGATTTGGGTCAGGGTCGGTGGAGTTCAACCACACAAGGTCGGAAACCCAGCTTGCATGTGAGTCGCCGGCGAGGACGATGTTGTTGGGGATGTTATTGCTGTACAGGTGGTGGAGGGTGCGGTTACGAGAAGCGACGTAGCCCTGCCATGAATCGTAGCGAAACTCGTAGTTCCAGTCACTCTCAATAGGCATCGAAAAATTCACATAAGAGAATACTAAAGAGGGTTCGTTAGATTGATAAACCGAGGGCTGGCGTCAGCGTAGATTGAATGCTTACTGGTTTGTGAGCCGACAAGTCTCCACGTAGCACCGCGCTCATGAGACTCGGAAAGCTGGCGGAAGAACCAATTTTCCTGACGGGGGCCCATTTGAGACCTATTTGGTTCGCCGGAAATCTTGCCGATGTAGTCATCATTGTAGAAAAGTGTAGTAATGGAGCGGTCGTAGTGGCGGGTATCTAGCATGACCAGGTCGACGAGGTCTCCGAAAGCCGTTGATCTCCAAATCCGAAGATTATCTGAATTATCCATCCAAGTGTTAGAACCATATCTTTGAACTATAGCAAGTAAGGATATATATAAACGCGAGTTTAACCTACCATCCATATCGACTTGTCGGATAGGCATCCATTCGAAGTAGGCACGGACAGCATTCATTTTCCTTTGGTCAACGGAAACCGGATCATCCTCAATGAAGCTGTTTTCGGTATTGTTCATCTTCGAGTAACCATCACGCCATGCATTATTGGCGACCTCTGTGGTTCTGATTGTAAGTATATATAGGCTGTTGTATAGACATGGGGTTCACCGGACGTTTTGGGACTTACCATGGTCGTCCCAGGTCGGAATCCAAGGGAACATTCGATGAGACAAGAGGAGGTCTTCGTCCGTCCTGTGAGTCGCATATCTCTCGCGATAGTCATACAGTGTGAAAAGTTCATGTTCCGGTTGGGGGACACGATTGATGTCGGGGCCCTCGTCTATATCCGATATGTCAGCCTTAGATCTATAGAAGCTAGAGCCTATATAATGATTTCTAAGACTCACTAGTATAGCCGTATCGTGCGTACTCATAGATATAGTCACCCAGATGGATTACATAGTCGACGGAATCCTTTCTAGCAGATTGGCCGTATGCGTTAAAGTAACCATAAGCTGCGAGAAAACTAGTTAGAAATGCAAAACAGGAGACTCTATATTGTTTATTCGCAAATACTCGAAGACGTACCATAAAATGCACACGAGTAAACAGCAAAGCGTGCCCTCGATACGTGATCCTTCTCTCCTGGTGCAGTTTTGGTCCTGCCGACCGGGCTCTTGACATTCGAACCACAGATATTGAATTGGTAGTAATATTGGGTGAACGGTTTCAGATGCTTAGCTTCAACCTATTCGGTAGCAACATTGGGAAAGGGGTTAGCGCCTGTAATACGGGCTGTACTGCCGGGTTAATGGTGGGATATTTGTTCTCACCTTGACTGTGAAGTCGATATCAGAGCTGGTATATGCCTTTCCGTTCCCTACAACCTTCTTCATTGCCTTATCCTTCGCAACTCTCCACTCTACGCACACTGGAGCCGTGGATGTAACTTCCGGCCCATGCCAAAACATTGGCGATAGCCCAGTAACAGCACCATCGTCGTTAACGGAATCCATCATCGGGGCTGCCCGAGTCCAGAGAATGACGGATGATGCATGCGGGTCACCGCTGGCGACCCCATGTGTGAAATTAAGCTGTTGAGGAGTGTATTCGGTGCCCGGGACATGTCGCTTTGCTACACGACGGATAGAGATCCCAAGCGACGGGTGATGTACCGAAGGAGAAAGATAATTGAGATTCCCAGCCCAGGAGGCAAAGCTGCCAGCGGGTAGTAGCGAGAGAATCGCAAGAGCAGAGGTCGTCTTCATGATGAGATTCAAGGCTGGATGGATTCTCCAGAAAGCCCTCTGACCCAAAGATAGATATTAACTGTGGGATATCAGAGATTCTCCTTGGATCTCAACCGTGCAGATACCAGCTTTTATACCGAAAAGATACACCGGACCCGCGAGTTTAAAGTTAGAACCCTTCATATTACGTACTGAGGCTGTCTTGCGCAAATCGGAGGAAACATAGATGCATTTTGACACCCAAAGAATCCCATACTTGCTAGCTTTGGCGATAGCATAATCCCAATACCGCACTTTTTATTGGCAGAGGTAATCATTCTCAGAAGTCGATTTACAAATCGGTTCTGGAACCGGAATGGTGTAGCAAGACCAATTTCCTGTTTCGACCGCCGTGTTGTTTCTGTTGCAGGACCTTCTCATCTTCGGAACGGCCCCCTGAGCTGGGCAGCTACCAATCTGCGGGACGAGCCCTGACCATAGCCTGGATGGCCGCTCTCAGGCCCATTCCGACGGTGACTTGGTGAGAATCAGCGTGGTATTATATTATCGTCAGGCCGAGGGATCACGGCTCGCATCCGGTTGGTCCTTCTTCGCGCTGCGAATCTTCTGGATTACGGCCTGCCCCGGTGGGTCGACTCTGGGCGTATGGAACTCCTTCCACCTGCTCTCGAGGAGCTGGGGACTTCTCTGCAGATGCTTATACATGAGTTCTCGGTACCAGACTTCATCCTTGCGGAGGCGTAGACCTAAGGGGACGGGTAGCCACGGAGAATAGGCACTGCATGGCATGTTTGATGGGAAGGAGGTAGAAGTAATGCACTAGCAAGTGCTGCCAACTGGAGATATTTCCGACGAAGGGATTCGGATGCGTAAATGGGCTACGCGGTTTGGGATAGAGTCTTCGACTGCTTCGTCTAGCAACCGTAGGTGGTAGGCGGGCCGGTTTCTTCCGCGAGATCCACGGAATCGTTCCGTGCTGGAATTCCGTAGATAGGTTTAAATTTGCTCGGGCCTTGTCTCTGGACAGGGTTTCAGAGTTTGACTACTTTATCATTCTAAGATGCGTAGGCCATGATGCGTAGACATAGTTCCTTCGCCGGCATGGCCTTGCGCCGGATTCGAACGCAAGTGTCTTTGGTCCTTTTTGGGAATTTTGAGATAGAGAAAATCGTGGATTAAGCGTTCCAATTTGATTCTATGCTGAGGCTTTAAAGACAGGAATCGTAATCTCTATTGAGAAACCAAATCTAGAAAACTATCGTGTAAATTTAATTGCTGACACGATGAAAACCGAAACTTCGAAAAGCACGTCCGGAGTGTTCCGCAACATCGAATCTAAGCCCCCTTGCTCCAATTCTATGGATTTTAACTCCAAGAAACGACACACAAATCAACAAAATCCAGCAACTAGAGCCTGCGCCAGAATACAGATCTATCTGAGCTGCCGCTTCGCGAACTAACAGGAAGAATTGCTTCCCGGAAACACCATTATCCAAGTCATTCGAAAAGGGATCCCGCGTAGTTCCTTTAACCCAAAAGAGAAAATTATGTAACGACGTCGGTGTATGTATCGAGCTCGAGGTATTCGGGCGGAAACTATGGGGTATATGAATATCGGTAAACTTGCCCAGCAGGCGAGGATTAGGAGGGTATCGGCCTTGGTATGATTTGAATCGTCGCAAAAGATTGATTGCGAATTTGGTATTTGACTCCGTGGATATCAGGGAAAATGTATTAAGGTAAAGAGCCTGAGAAATCGGTGTAGGCGTTCAGGTAGGTTAAACGGCTGACGGATTGTGAATATTTGGGTCTGGGTTAAAGTGCCGAAGTGCGCGCGATGACCTTGGATATATCTCGATTGATGCTTCTAATCCGGTCAAGAAGTCCGTCTCCAACTTGGCCGATATGCCATGCACCACCCCAGACGAGATTCCGGAGCTTCGCAGCCATTACCCCGTATTGCCAGGTAAATTCCCATCGTCTAACTTCGTCTTGGACTGAAACAGCGGTTCGGCTTGCTGCTGGTGGTGGATGGGATTTGCAGGGCATTTTCGAATTTTGAACTCAGAGGATATCCGATATCTGAGCAAACGATTGTAACTGTGGTAGTATAGTAGCGTGGTATCGAGGTAGCTTTGGTCGTCAGGTAGGAGACAGCAGCAGCTTGGGGATCACGTCTGCCACCGGAATTTAAAGCTCCATTCAGGGTCCTAGCGTCTATCTCCTAATCTGGTCCAGAAATGCCACCTTATCCGCTGGAGGTGTGCCAACGGGTCCACTCCACTCTCCTACTCCTCAAATGCGGACCAGAAGAAACCCATTAGTCTTTCGCGACTGTCTGACCTGGCGGTCAATCAATCAGGTGCAGCTCATAGAGAATCCTCACTGGCCGAAATGTCCGGTATGGCCTCGTGTCGCACATTCCCAGGGGTAACTGGAAGATCCAGGGTCCAGTTGGTCTGAAGGTACATGTACATGTACATGCACATGTACGGCTAGACAACTGTCAACGGTGGGGGTCTCTTGTACTGTACCCATGGCACCACCTGTGTTGGAGAGTGCTGGTGTCGAACGCCATTAATCCGAAGGCTAGTTAGTGGCAAAAGGCCAGAAGTCGAGGATCTCTTCGGCGGGAAAAAAAAATATGTGAACCGAAGTTCGGAGGGATATGGGAGGCCATTCGGTACAGTAAACCTCAAACCCGACCCTTCGCCCGTCTGATCTTGTCAATCAAAGAGCTAGTAGTCTCTCTGGTGCGGGATTCGGTGTCCGCCGCTCGCCAAGACGGCCCCTCGACGCGCTGATAAGGTTGTGTCGAGTGTGTCCATCTGAACTCCCATAGTCTCATCTGCGTGTGCACGTCAAAGGCGAGAAAGTCTGCGGCTGAATCAAGGGCGGGGTAAGGCGGTGGGTGAGCTTTGCACGGCATCTTTGTGACCCTCAGGATTGTTGGAGAGGCAGAGTAAAGTATAGTAAAGGTTGTGTTTGAAAAGCTTTCAAGGTGGGAATGAAATACGACAACCGGATAGAGTACGACACCGAATACAATAGTCTTAGTCGTCCGCTAGAATGCTAAACAGAGCAATCTGTTGCGAAGGATTCGAAGGAACTTTTGTGGACTAAGGATGTCGAGACGAGCAGGAAAGTTTACAGGGTATTGTGGAAGGAGAACTACATCTTTGGCAGGATCCTAGGATCGGTAAACGAGTTGATCCTGTCTTCAATCTGGCGGACATGATATTGGTTAGCGGGCTCGATCCAGAGCGGACTACGATATAGAAATTAAACATTGCAGTGTTAGCTGGGCGATATAGGACATTGACCGATATATCAAAAATGTGAATTCATGAATACGAGTACTGGGGCCTCCCTGCGGAGCGAATGTCAGGATTGCACAAGACCTCCTGGCCTGGGCGGATTATATATGGGAGCTAATATACCACAAACCCAACACAACATAAAACATGATATTGGATAAGTTTCATTTCGGATGTCTGACGGCTGGGTCATGAGACCGGATACGCCGTATCTTTTGCGTTCTTAGCTTATTATCGATTCTTCGATGTTGCGAGCGGAAAAGGACTCGAGTACCAGCGTATGTAGGGTTGACGTTGACCTCTGACCCAAGTATCACAAATCGGTTCATTACTTTCTTTACTATACGGCAAACGATCGACAAGGACAAAAGATGTCGCTGAGTGACATTTAAGATATATTATGCTACCTGAATATGGCTTCGATTCGACAGTAGGACTTTGTTTGCATTCACAGTCTTGCCTTGCCACCCAAGCGTTTTGTTATCGCAATGAACCACGGCCGGGTGGATCCAACCCTACCACTGATAAGTACCCGGTGTTAGGTCTGGCGGTAGTCTGGTGAACGCGAGTCTGGCGGGTGGAGCAGCCATACCGGACCAACTAGAGCTAGATGAATAGATACGGCTCAGATCCAAGACATAACAATCGATTCACGGCATACGCAAGGAACAAAAGGCCAACAATATCTCTTTGTACGTATATTATGCATCCGGCCGGCGGCTCACTTAGCTGGTTAGACGGACACCCGCGTATAATGTTGATCGGCTGTTGGGTGTTGAATAGTCGAAAGAAATTTTGGTGGTCGCCGAACTATCCTCACATATAGCAGGCATACTCCGTACTGAATTGCCTCTGCAAACAGTCGCTTGTGATAACAAACTCTCCTTTTGATAAAGTGCCGTGCTGCCTGAGCCTTTACCTGGCGTCTTGCTCACTGGCAAAGGGGAAGTCCACCCTGAAGGAATTACGGTTTCGAAATGTCTGGAATGTTGAAGGAATGTGGCAGACGGATCAGAACTAGGTACGTACCGAGCCCGTTCCAGCTGGATCGCGGCTGGTTCTTCGTGAAAGCAAGAAATTGACCTTTCAAAGGCCGAAAGGCGATCAGATCTAGGGTATTGCAGAAAAAGTGCTAGATCTTGAGACAATCCGCAACATGCAGGGGCCTTCATTAGCGGGTGCTGTCAGGACCGATAACCAAGCCTATCGCGCGCGATCTTGAGTCAGCTATGCCTTGTTGGCTGTGGGGTAAGCGACTCTCCAAAGCTTGAAATACCTCTAAGACTCCCCGGAACCATACCCTATCCATCCAACAAAGCTAAGACGACTAACTTTGCATTGGATGCCTGGACCCTCGAGATTAATCTGTTGGAACTTGCCAACGTCTTAGACTTTATGCTTTCGCCGGCACAACAGGAACATGTAGATTTTCCTTCAATACCGGATGAGGCTGATAGCGAACCCTGCTGGTTGATATGGCATCCCGACATTGCGATCCAGTTCGACATTCCAAGCAGGAGAAACAACAGAAACAAAATGCAACATCCATCCTCCCAAATGATGTTGCGGAACCAACAACGCTATGCTCGGCCCCCTGATGCTGGACTACTTATCACATCGTTCGGGTTCTCGCTGATTTCTTTGTCCCTGAGATTTTAACGGAGTTTTCCTAAAGTAAGGCCGATATATTGTATTTTATTTGACTCGAGCTCACTTTTTTTTTTTTTTTTTTGACCCGTGGAGTTAGACCATTCTCCCCTTAGAGGTCGGCAACGGGAGTAACCTTCTCAATTCCAACCCGTGTGCTCAATATGGCATGGTGCGGACACAGGCCTACGTCGCACACGAAAGCGTTCCTCGGCCATGGGTACCGTGCTTCTGACGGGGATTGTAGCTGGGGATCTATATATATCTGTTGACGGCCCATGAACCCAGAACTTTGTCAGGGCCGTTGCGACCATCACCTGTACAGCTGTCGCGAACAACAATCATCGTCATCACATTCCATCCAGAGAAGCCGACCCTCCTAAGAAACCCTCCTTGTACAGCTTTCTTCGAGCCCCTTGCGTCACCGACCAAGGCCTACAGGAAATCATCGAAGCGGTACCACCTCAAACTCCTAGGTAAGATCTGATACACAGTTAGCCGCTGTGCCGTCAACTCGACCTGCTATCCCTTCCTATAAAAGATACACTCAGCTAAACTCATCAAACGAGTATACTAGATACCAAAACCCCACGGCAACTAAAACGATGCCCTGCAGAGCGCACGCCTGGCCGCTCGCGGAGACCGAGAGGTGTCTGGAGTACATCGATCGTACCCACGAAATCACACAAGGCCCCAAAGTTGCCTTCTCAAGATGTGCGACGGAGTCAAGATGGTGTCGTCGAATCTCGGAACACCGAGAGACCGAGGCAAGGAGGGATATCTTCAAGAGCTGGAATTATAAACTGGCGACGGGAACCCCGATCATAAAGAAAATTCGAGAGAACACAGGAGGAGAGCGTGAAATATCGACATCGTAGTCGGATACATCTATATCTGCTGGATCAGAGGAGAAACGGACAGTGGCATTCCTTTTTCGTTGTCATCTCTCATATAGAACGGTTTTAATTCGTTAGAGGGCGTAGGGAAGGGTTCTAAGAGCAGCTTGTTGATGTTGCAAGGGACCTGTTTTTCTTCGGGCTATAGACGGATCCGCGGACTGGTACTGTAGACCAAGAGCGTCATTAGGAGCGTTTTACCAGCCTACATTTAAAGCCCTATACTCTATAGCTAGTATGCTTCGGATTCCTTTGCGACTAACCTCGGGTTGAGGGCATCGAAACAGGGTCTGGTATCGTAGAATAGACTCTCATCACCTGTATATAATATAGTCTGCCGAACTGAAAACAATCAATACCATGGCCCTCATTTTCTAGCTTGTAAAGCGTGAGCACGCTCATGAGCGTAACCCAGCTCTAGCTAGGAGCTTACTATCATGCTAAGTGTTAATCTAGGTGGTTACGCTTGATGGTCAAAGGGTTATACGTCTTTCTAACTAGGAATTTGGGTGATCTAAGGCTTTACCTAGCTAGCTATAGAAGCTTCAAAGGTTATACTTCGTACATTTAGAACGTCCTAGTATTCCGATACCAGATACAGCTCCCTTTGGGTGCGTATTAGAGTGCAAATATGTATATCTATGTCAGAGTTGATTCTTCGAGATCTCCAGCTGCCTGGCTAGTGCCAGCGGCCTGCATCTCCCTCGACCCAAGGGCCGTGAATTTCTATCCCACGATATCATTGCGTTTGCTATTTTCTTGTCGAATCCTCATAATTAGAGCAGGCCGAATAGATAGCAGGGATCTGGAACTCTCTGCTTCCCTTCGCTTTCTCGCTTGCTCTTTCCATGACCATGCCCGAACCTTCCCTTCAAGTCGAAGAAGCTTCTTGAACCGGGCGGGAGAAGAAGAACGGCTGTCATACAATCGGAGAAAATCGGCGGAAAAGGCTTTGCAGGGCATTTTCGGGTAATGGTGTTATATTATCGTGAAGATGGTCGGGTCTTGAATCGAAGCTTAGTCGCAAGGGTTATGTGGATAGGTCGAACCGGTACCCGCGACCGAATCGAAACGTCGAAACACGGGTGGTTATTATAGCCGCGCGACCGAATTTTGCGAACCGTAACTCTCAAGTGGCGAGGTTCAAGTGTGTGGATTCTTTCGACTTCTTGGTTCAATCGAAGTTGCTTATATCTGTCCGCGCCTATATCGGTTTCGCTATTTTCGGTGTATGTGCAGCAGCAATTCGATTAACTATAGCAGCAGGCTGCAGCTGACGGTTTGGCCCCGGTCTCGAAGAAATGAGGCGGTGTGGATCCGATTGTTCGGATTGGAAGAATCCTCAGGTTATTTATGTGGTTTGCACAGCTGGATCCTGCGGGAGGGTCTTTCAGAGCTTAGGCTCAGACGCTCGGCGTAGTCTCTGTATCAGCGGTTCTGGAGGAGAATTCCGCACTTGTGGTGTTGTAGGTTCTCTCGTTTCCATTTCATAGATCTGGGCAACTCTTAGGATAGCGTATTCTTCATTGATCATTTCCTTGAGTCTTGCCCACCAGAATGCTGGGGAGGGCTGGAATTGCGGGTATCCCAAAATACTCTCTTCGTAGAGGTCGAAAAACGGATATGCGGTCGTCGTGCAAGGCATTCTAACAGAGTAGACAATCAAAGAAAGTCGGATGAATGAATCCAAATAAATGAAAGAGCATTTGGGGGCGTTATTCTAATTATATCGTCCCCCCACAAACTAAAAGGCTGAAGTGGAAGATAGGCTGTTATCAACGGCAGTTCTGGCCATGATTTCCCATTGGAATGAAGAAGCCACTAACGTCACCTCTGCTGCGCGTGGGCCATCCGTTGGCCAATCCGGATTCTTTTGATTATGGACACTTGGCCTGCTCTCAAAGGTGTCATCTTGAGGTTTTCCAAGATGTATCGATACTGTCGCGGTCGGGACATGGTTGTGAACGGTTGCAGTTTTGTGAGTTCTTAACCCTCGAGAATCGGACGTAGACGCGCTCGAACTACATAAAAATATTGGTGAACTAGAGAAATAAACTGCAAACGGGTATCCTGAGGCTCTAGTTCTACAAATCTCATTATATAAGTGCCTAGCTAGACCTCGAGGGTTGGTTTATCGTCTTCGATATTGGTTGCGTCGAATGCAAGCCTTGGAGTTTGCCGGTTGGTTTGGGCAGGGTCCAAACGTTAGTTCCGAAAGTTAACAGGGTAGCACTACCGGATGATACATCGACCCGGCGGGGCTCTGAACTTTGGAAGCACTTGAATTAATATTGAGGATGCAATGCATGCATGGATGGAGAAAAACTATCAGGTGGATGCTGTGGGTGCATGATCCATGGACCTGGCTGCATATCCTTGATTTCCTTCACATCCCCCGCAAGTTAACTTGAAACTGGGTTTCTAGAATACAGTTTTCTGAGCATCTTGTATCCGCGCAAGAAGTAAGGCTTCGGGTTGAGGTGATGTCTGGCGTTCCCAATCGATGTCATCGAAGCAATCGTCGGAATCCAGCAGGGTAAAATTCGCGAACAAAATCCAGCCCTGCAAGTCCTTCGTATCGTCCCACATGTCTCTTATCTCCTCATTCGATTCGCAAGTGGCCATCGCGTCAAAACGCGGACCGAACCAGCCTCTCGGCCAAGCCCATCCTGTGCAGGGCATTTCTTCTGAAATCTATCGGCTAGGAACTGAGTTTCGGCCTTCCAAATTTCGTATCTGCCTGTGTATCAATCCGAAGCGCGATGGGCTGTGGTTGTCCGATTTACTAGTTTCGTCCGAATATTCACTCTCTATCGCGGGGTCGCAGGTTTTGATTGGTCTATCGGGTGCGGGTGTATTTCGATATTTCCTGCAATATTGAAGTTCGAAGTCTGATTGAATGGGTGTATTCCAAGCGTTCGAAATGTATTTACGGTTGGTCCCGGGCGGATTTCACCAGGCAAACCGCAGTACATGAATTTACTCACAGACATCCAATGCCTGGCACCAGGATAGTCTGGCTTGCAATTGTGAGGTATTCGAATGTAGTGGTAAGTGTTTTCTTCGCGGCTCAGCGTACGGTCAGTAGGGACTCATACGAGACGGGCGGGCTGGTTCTCCTAGGATCCTAAGATCTGCCAGGGTCGCTGCACTTGCTCATGCACGACGTCGCAACTGCTGAGGCTGTAATTAACGACTCGATGGAGCGGGGTTGTGAGATTAAATTCTAAAGCTAAGGACGTTGGACAGACTGCAAAGAGTTTGCTGCCGTCGAGTCGGTATGTTCCGCGAAGCATGCAGGGTTATAGTTATGATTATCGTCGCAGGAATTCATTTCGTGAACGATATAGAGTGGATGATATTAACGGTAAGATAAAAAGATCACAATCGCCAATCAGACGAAGGCGGGACTTGCAGGCTTGACTTTGGGCCCGAAAAGATGCGAGCCTCGAGATTCTACTGACATGGGGTGCTTATCGACAGAGCCGGGCTTCGTTGGAGCTTAACGTTAACACAGCGCAGCCTTGTTGCCCAGACCAGGCCTCCATGCACGATCCCCATCCAAAGGACCAATCGTCTTTGAGCGCGGAATTCTACTCGTTGATCATGACAGCCGAAACTCGCGAAGCCGTTGAATTATGACAGAAGATAGAGCAGAATGGGTTATACGACGCACGGTGTCGCTGTAGTTATCGACCGAGCCACATATGCATGACATATTATATAAGTCTGGTCGAGGCTCCCTCAGCTTGACCTGGTCTTCGATACCGGCCCATGAGTTCAATGTGACAACGGACGGCTAAGATTCGCTTATCGACTGACCCGATTCAATATCGACGTCCAAAATGATTGTCTTCAATATTATCCTCGCGTTCTATTTGTACCATATTGTAGCCGCACAATTCCACGATCTCGAATTGCGGTCAGAGGTTGCAAAGCAGTTTAAAGAACCAGCGATCGATGCCTTCGTTTCAGAGCCACAAGGCGGTATTGTAGAGCCAGCGACAAATAGCTGGGACCTTCTCCGAGTCCTCGGGCAGGATGAGCTACCCGAATTAGAATCCAATGGCACAACATCCATTATAGAGCCCGCATCTCTTTTTCGGAGGCAAAGAGGGTGTCCGGCTGGCACACGTGAGTCAATATGCCTGCTTTCGACCCTTTTTATCACGGCTAACACTCCTGAGCCATTCATCAGGTCCTTGTGATGCTATCTCCTGTTGTCCACTTGGCTACGATTGCGTGTCGGGCGGGTGCTGCCCCAGTGGCACTGTTCCATGTGGTGCTAGACGTTGCTATAACCCAAGGACTCAGATCTGTTGTTCCTCTGGGACGGCTTGTGCTCGAGGATACGTTTGCACATCCATTGGCTGTTGTCCACAAGGGAATTCGCCGTGCGGATCGAGCAGGTGCTATAATCCAAGCACACAGGTTTGCTGTGCGGACGGTACATACTGTCCCCGTGGTTATGATTGTATGGGCGGGGGAACGGGACGATGTTGTCCGTCAGGTAATCGTCTTTGTGGGGGTAACAGGTGTTATAATCCCAATACCCAGGTCTGCTGCGGTGATGGGACTACTTGTTCGAAGGGTAGCACCTGTTTTCCACAAGGCTGCTGCGCCGCGGGGAAAAGGCCTTGCGGGACTCGAGGCTGTTATGACCCGAATACACAAGTCTGCTGCAGTGACGGGTCAACTTGCAGAAAAGGATTTGATTGTGTCAGTGGCGGGCGATGCTGCCGGTCCGGGAGGGTCCCCTGCGGCTCGTATGGATGCTATGACCCAAAGACTGAAGTGTGCTGTAGTAGCACCAGTACATATTGTCCCAAGGGTTATTCCTGCGTCGGTAACAATCAATGTTGTCCATCTGGTCAACGACCATGCGGTTCATACCGATGCTATAACCCAAGTACGCAGAAATGCTGTACCTCGGGGGCATTAACATGGGGCTGCACGTCAACTGGTACTTGCTGTGGTCAGCGTCAATGTTGTCCGCGGGGCGCGATTTGCGGGGTTGATGGCTATTGCTCTACGCGGAAACAGACATCGACGAGGCTGCCGACTACACGTCCTTCAACGACAAGGTCTATTCCTTCAACGACGAGGTCTATTCCTTCAGCGACAACTCCAAAGGTTTCAACACCTAAGACCACTGATGAAACGTCAAGTACTCCTGAGGAACCTGAATCGACCAGTGCACCGATCACTAGCACCACGAAATCTCGACCATGTACTACCCCGACCCCGAACCCTCCACAGACCAAGACCCAAACGATCCCATTCGTGTAAGTTTCCCTTCTGACCAAACCATACCCTCGGAGTGGGCCGGCGCTAACATGTGTACGGCAGATATGATCCAAACCGTGTCACGATCCCCAAGAGTGGTCCCTACCGCGGCCAAAGAATCTCCCATACAAACAGAGCAATCATGTGGAACATGTGTCGCGGAATAAACAAGTATAACGGCGGCCGCGGCGGCAATACTCTAACCCTCACCCACGGCGGAAAATGTTTCCAAACCTGGAACCGAAGAGAAGTTTGCACGGAAAACGGAGTGGCCTTTTGTAGAAATGCCCTGAACGAGTATATAGACTCCTTGTATACCGTTGAGGAGCGGGAGAGAGCCCGAGCTGCTATTACTGCCGCAGGTGATCTAACCTGCGACGAATTCCCGTTTGCGACTTCCGTCGAGGGAGGAGACTTGGTTCGGGGCGTGCGTATATGCGTTCCATCCATTGATCAGAGTTTCCAGGGAACTTCGATGGGCAGGTTCTTCAACCCTCGAATTGCTAAAGGCGATGCTATTAGGCCGGGCGAGAAGTATGTGATTCAGATCAGAGGATGGAATTGCAATACGAATGCGCCGGATTCGAGGATCAAACGGTCGGTGGAGTTGAGAAAAAGAGATGCATTTTCAGATGAAGGTGTAAGTTTTGTTGGAGGTAAGTTGAACTCGAATCCTTCATATCGCGTGTGTAAATTTTGACTAAAAGTCGGTAGATGAAATGTGGAGGGGATTATATCCCGAGAGTCCAGAGACGAATATCATGGCAATGCCATTAGGTGATTTAGAGCCCGGGCCGTAAGTTTGATCCTTCAATACCGGTATCCGCTAAAGCACTTCCGAATCCCTGACCATATTGTATAGATACAATGTTAACCTCACTGTTACAAATGGCGCGGTGAACTTGACGCTAATCGACTATAACGGCACGCCATTCGACTTCAGTATGGATGGTAAAAATGGAGTATCATTCCGGCTAGATGAAAGGTCGAATGGGATGATACTGAGCGGCGAGACTTTTGACGACGACCTTGAGATATCGTATAAAGCGACCGCGGTTGCTGAAACCACTACATCTGAGAGCCCCTCGTCCACAGTAGTGCCCAACCAGTCGAATTTCAACAAGCCATCTCTGCTTATACTCTCACTTTGCATCTCGTTTGGTATATATGTAAGACTCTGAAGACACATCTACAACGTATGTCTCAGACAGCTATAGTTACCAGTCAAAATTTCGGGTTAGCGATTTCTAAACTTATTTACATATTTATCTGGGAGTTGATGCGGGATACATACGAAGAGAAAGCTCGAGAGTTTACAGTATCAGAGATGGTTGTCCTGTACAAGGAAAACGTATCCATTTATTTGCTGAGCTACCTAGACGGCTGTAAATTTTACAGAGCCAACATCCAGGACCGTATTCAAAACCTTCAGTCATAACCTCGATTAATTCCTTGTGCCAGCATCATATCTAGAGTATTTGGCGTCCATATTTTATACAACCCGTGAGATAATTGAACGGGATCGGTTGTGTTTGTTGTATGAACGGCTTTTGGTCGCCAGCTCTATGGGAATACAAGGCGTGCGGCAGCCCCTTCCATTCCCGTGCTGCGGGATTGAATTTTCTGGCAGCCAGCAGTATACTAGCACGGTTTGTTGTATCCTTATGATGTGGTATTTATGAGGGCTCTTATTTCGTAACTGGAGAACAAGAGGCAAGTGATGTCTCGATATGTTTCGTGTCGTAAATACGTCGAAGTAAACTAACGCCTTGGTAAGGCTGAAGATTAGACCAAGCACGTGGGCGAATACGATTTCTTCCCGTCTCGAGTTGGAAACGTGATACTCTGTCCGTCAACCCTTTGCTGGGCGGAACGTGGTCCACATAGTCTGCGGGAGTAATCCAGATTTTGCAGGGCATCTTGCGTGCAGCGTATGATAGGTCGAAAAGGGGGGTTGGCTTGAATGTGGGCTTCGATTGGATGTGGAAGAGGAACGATGCGATCTCATTCGATAGCCTTTGGAGCACAACACGTTAAATTGCCAAGAAGGAGGGAAAGTTCCAACAAAAACAACACGGGTGGGTTTCCCGATCTCGAGTTCCATATACGGAAACCGTGAAATTAGTAACCTCCTCTTTAGGCGCCATAGGCATCATGCATTATAATACCGGTTCCATTGGAAACAAAGCCGTGTTATGCATTCGGATTTCCGGAATCATGCTCCAAGCACTGAAACCGGTGGCGTCTGCCCAAGTGTTGCACTAGTTTGACCCATGGTTCTGAGCCGGCCCAGAGTATTGACATTTGATCAGTTGAGTCCCTAAGGATCCCCTCTCCTGGATCGGCTATGACATTCCTTCCTGCTCGCTATTTTTGATATTGCATATTGGGTACAAATGCAAGGCGTTTTTCGAATTTCTAGATGAACAGTTCTGGTTGTTCTTCCAAGCTTCCCGACGATCCGGTCTACCGACTGCACCCCACAATATTTGGTCTTATAACTCCATAGGCTAAAAGGAAAACCCCGATTTTGCCTATGACACTGATCATCTGAACCAATTTTTTAATATTACCCCCTACCATTTCTTCCCGTTATATATCGATATACGCATGTGTACGTAGCCTCAATTGATCAAGCGTTTGGACTTCTGGATGAGCCGGATATCCAGGTGCTAAATTATGTACAGTAGTAGACTTCATCGTATAATACCGACGGAGAATAGAAAGAAATGTGCCTAAATATGCCCCCAGAAGCCGAGTTTTGCTTCCTCGCTCTCTCACGGACATTGCGCATGCTTATACCTCCCAGGGTAATAGTAGCTTCCTTTGCCCCGGTTTCATTAAATCGGAACCCGTATTTTCCGGCTAAAAGGCCGTCTAAGAACGCCATGCGGTATCGTCTCCAAAAGGTATATAAAGCTTGACCTACTTGGCAATCTTGGCCTATTTTCTCGGCATTATATCGGACGGAGGCTTCTGTTTACTCTACTATTGTTGACTATTTGCCATCATGGTTACCTTCTCTACACTAGCTCTTGGGCTTTCGAGCGTTGCGCTCACACTTGCTATCCCCACTTCTACCGTTGAGAATCACCTTGAGAAGCGGGGTGATTTTAACTTCTTGTTTGGACCAGACCATCCACTTGCGATTGCTCGTCGTAATGAGACGCTAGTTCGTCGGTCTGATACTAATTATAATCAACGATACACCACTGGTGGTACGGTCAACTTTACGCCGCGAACCAATGGGTTTTCGGTCAACTGGAATACTCAGAACGACTTTGTCGTCGGAGTTGGGTGGAATCCGGGTAGCACGGCGTACGAAATAAAAAATCCGTTTAAATTCATAAACATTCCAGTCTTCTAACCACAATAGTATTAATTCAGCCCGATTACATACTCCGGCAGCTTCTCTGTCTCCAGTGGACTAGGAAGTCTCGGCGTCTACGGCTGGACTACAAACCCACTGATCGAATACTACGTCATGGAAACAAACGTCGGTATCAGCGGCCTCGGTAGCGTGAAGGGTTCCGTAACCAGCGACGGTGGCTCATACACCATCTACACCAATACCCGCGTCAATCAGCCATCGATCCAGGGTACATCCACATTCACCCAATTCATATCCGTCAGGAACGGAGCGCGCAGCAGTGGAACGGTTACCCTGCAGAACCATTTTCAGGCTTGGTCGAACTTGGGGATGAAGCTTGGAACTATGAATTTCCAGGTTATCGCCGTCGAGAGCTGGAGTGGTAGCGGGTCGGCTTCGCAGTCTGTTAGTAATACTGGCAGTGGGTCCGGGACGGGAACTGGGGGCAATCCGACTACTACTCCGGGTAATAGTGGTAGTCCCGGAGGTTGCTCTGCTATGTGGGGTCAGTGTGGAGGGATTGGATGGACAGGGCCTAAATGCTGTTCATCGGGAACTTGTAAGTCGTCCAATGCATACTATTCCCAATGTTTGTGAAGCAAAGCTTTGGGTTAGTACAGCGACATAGGCAGACTCTCGCATGTGGTTTAACTACATCCCTATGAGGGCAAATAAACCCGACTTTCCAACCTGCTGTACGAGTTGAAAATTGTATATATACGAAGTTGAAAAGAAAAAAAAAGAAACCACCTGCTGGACGGTGATACGTACGATATATTGTGTAACTACTTTGAATATTTATTCCCCGCATCTCCCCTAACTAGACGCTGATGTACGTAGTCGAAGTATGGCTATTTTGTTTTATGACGTTGCAAAGGAGTGCTTATAAACCTCCAAAGGGTTTGGAGGTCTTTGAGTCAATCAATTGCATGAATTTCCTATTGAATTTTTATTGTTCCAAGGTACTTTTTCTAGTGCTGTCCGGTCCCCATTGTGCCAGGACTCGAGGTCAGATCATTTCTTATTTCTCCTTGAGCCAGTCTACATGTTCCCTAGCCCCCCCCACATCCTCTTTTAAAACCTTCCCTTCGACGGTGATCTCCTCCGATGATTGAAGCACAAACAGCATCCTAGCCCATCCGTTATCCGGTGTTACGTTACGCCATGCTACTCCAGTCAGTTACACTCTAAAATCATGAGATCATTGATACCCAGTCAATATACTCACCGTGGTTCGTACCTCTCTGTACAGCCACATCCCCTCGTTTCAATACCCTCTTCTCACCGTCCCCTCCATCCAGCTCCAACTGAATTTCTCCTTCCAAAACGACACCGAAGTCGAGACTTTGCGTCCGATGCATTAGTGGTTCTACTCCCGGTCCAAAATCGACGATTCGACAAACGGTGCCTCCCTTTATGGTAAGGCCCAGCCCACCCTTTTCCATCAAGGACGCGTGTGATTCGATATCAGCGGTGGTAGAGAGCTGAGGCGGGACGGTGTTGGTGTAGACGACGTTGAACGCCATTCTATTGTCGAGGAGGGGAATCCATGTTGCTGGGGTGGAAGAATGGATTACGGCTTTTCCTTCTTCATTGTTGGTAGTGATATGGCGGGTAATCCCTGGTAGAGAGGACGATATCTGGGTCTCGTTTTCTGGACGCGGTTCCATCTTGTTCGTAAAGCTTGTGGGGGTGGGTTGATTGGTTGTGGACGAGGATTGAATATTGTCGAATGGTGGGTTTTAAATTCCCCGACAAATACTTTAGTACTTTATTTGAAAGAAAGATGAATAATATGGAGACAGTGTTGAGAATATTCGCCTGCCTCAAGCCCACTCAATCTTTGGCCTATACAAGATTCGAAAGCGCGGATTTGATAAGGTGAGGTGCTCGCTGGCTAAGTATATATAGAGGCCGAGAAAGACAACTGCGGAATGCTTGTGCATCATTCTTGGGAATTCACTGCCATTACAAGTATTATTGTTTGGATACAGAAATGAGTTCCACTGCCGATGGCCGACTGCCGACCGCCGGCGTCTACGATTAAGTTTTTAAGCCTGGGAAACCGGGCTAGTTATATCGTCGGCGATTTCTGTGGCTGTCGGTCGGAGACTTCCGTTTCAGAGTCTGATATCACCGAACGTTGCGTTGTAACTAAGTAAGTGTGAAGGGCATGGCTATAGCACCAGTCCAGTGCTGGGTATGGACAGGAACTGGTTGGAAGGTTAGCTTGGACTATGCAGCTTAGCCTGGGAGTGCTGATTAAAGCCAAACTATAGTGTATCTTTGGTTCGAAGATGTATAACTTCAAATCGATTTGAATCTGCACTTGCGTCCTTCAATCGTGAGGTTTCTGGGCAGCCTCTGCGGCCAAAATTGTCGTTTGCAGGGGGCTGAATGAGAAAAGCTGCGCGTGACAATGCAAATGCGCATTCCCAAATATCAATCAGTCTGGTTAATTCAACAATCCCGGGCAGTCCATAACGACCCAACGCTGGCGATACCATGCCCTGCTCCCGGTGACTTCTCCGGCCTGTTGAGCACTGGTTGATAGTTGATTGAGCGCAAGCGGGTCGACCGGGTCTCGAGACATCGAGACGACGGTTTCCATCCCTTCGGCTCCGGTTCTTGTTCAGCTCCCCGACGCGTCCGAAATACAACATGCAACACATCCGTTCGTTGGCCCGAGTTCCGAGCGTATAGCAGTTATTGATATTGTTCTGACTGACATGCTTCTAGGTTCGCAATCGATTCTAATACTCCTCCTCTCGGTACGGTGTGCCTCTGCACTGGACTGGGAGGAGTTTACGAATAATTTTGCTACTGACCTGGTATGGTTGTAATATCTCAGTGTTCGCCTAACGGAAACTAACAATTTGCGTGAAAAAGGCGCCCCTTATAACTCTCTTTGGTGAACAAGTATCAAAACAGTTTCTGAGTGAATCCTTAAGCATATGGGACAACATCATATTCGCAATGGCTCCTTTGGGCCTGCTTACCGCGGTTGTATCGGCAATCCGAGTATGCGGCACACCGTCCATGCGAGCGTTTATAGGGAGAGCCCAGGAAAGTCCGGGGACAGCCGAAGTAGAACTTTTGTCGTGTACTTCGGAGACTACCGCGGAACTATTCAACGAAGGAGGAATAGCTCGAGTCTTCGGGGAACCCCGGATCCTGGAGGTCATGGTGAAAGCGAGGGATGACAGCCCGGGCGCCCTAACTGTTGGCTTATTCTCTGATGTTCGAGGTCCGTACTGGAAAGAAGTTGGGATGTCGACTCGAGATCTCCTTTTGCGGCGAAGAGGTGGTATTGGGCATACAGATCTTGAAAAGAAGTTGAAGTCGAGATATCATCGGCCGAATCTTTCGCTCAATGTAGGGATCACGCAGCTGCCTAAGCTAGTCACATATAGTGCTGCTGTTGTTGGCATTACGCTCCAAGCAGGTAACTACTATGGCACCATGAACTATAAGGTTTTGGCAATAGCACTGTTCCGGATTAGAGATTCTAACTCGATTATTCTAGGGATGCTGGTATTTGCGGCTCTCACTGTCTACACGTTCCCCGACAAGTTTTTAACAGCAGCGGATAAACCTGCCGAATCATACGCCTTCCCAATGACAGTTTCCGGCACCGTTCTAGTCTGTTTTGGAATGTTCCTGTGCGCCTTCATAATCGAACGAAGCACAGACGAAGCCCATTATCAACAACGAGACCCCGGCGCTCAAAACAAATGCAAGATCTACTGGGTACAACCTGGTGGACAAAACATCGGTGACCAGGTATTCGGGTCTTTCATCGGATACTCGGACAAGCTACACTACATCCGATCCACCAAAGCCGATCAAGGGGGTGGGGACGTGGTGGTATTATGGATAGCAGTATCGACTTCGGTGCTCGGATTCATCCTCCAGTTCGTCGGACTAAGGGCCCTGCACGCGAGCGTCATCCTGTTCCAGGTCGGCGCCACACTGTTGATGGCGATAATCCGAGCGATGCTACGGACTCAAAGATTAGACAGCATACAGAATGTCCTGGGCTCCTATGATAGTCGGAACGGAGGGAAACACCCTTTCGCGCAGAATCCTAGGCTTCTTCATGGCCACGAGTTGGATCTGCTTGCTCTACATCTTTTCAAGGCGGATACTATGACAATTAGTGTCGAGAGAGATGCTAAACTAGAAGGTATTTCCCCTCCCGACCGGTCGACCTAAACCAGCCTGCTAACCATTCACTGATTTAGTTGTACCCAGGCAAAAGCGAAAGTCATCCGGTGCGCGGAACACAAGTTTTGAAATTAACTTTGATATCGGCCGAGGCTCCCCGGAGAATGTTAAACAGTCCTTGGAAGCTCGTGAGCAACTGACTGAGATCACTAGCAATGTCAAAGGGCCCTCATGGGACGATTTAGAGGTCAGGGTTGCCGCCAAGCAACTTGCGGCTGCCATTGAAGGGGTTATGGAGGTCCTGATCGCGCTTAAAGGGTCTGCTGTTCCACCCGGCGAGATCTTGAAATGGGAAGTTGTCGTGAATACTACCGCGATATCAAGCCTTAAGCGTCCCACGATCCTTTCACAAGAGGGCCGACAGACTGGGGGTTCTGGATACGGTCGCATGGCTTCATTTCCACTATCAAGTTTATCTCCAAGACGTCATCTGTTGGAAGATTCCGGTGTACCGATATCTGAAACGTCCAATCTCTTCGTCGAAAAAGGTGATGGTGTTTCGTGGAAGGCAAAATTATCGCAACTAGAGGCTTTGATTGGGTTATGGGCTCTCTCGATCACCATTTACGACATTCGGGATGGGAAAGAAGACGAAATTATCCCGAATCACCGGATAATTTCAACCAAGAACTTCGAGAAAACGAACATTTGGTATCATGTCTGGGTCCAAAGGAGGTTAACGGAGGGCTGCGGGCCCGTCCGCAGCGAATTAATCCACAAGACTCGCAACTATATGGTCGACAAGCATTTATTCGGAAGGCTGAGCCCTCTGCCAGCAGACACGGGGGAACCAGAGGCGTTCTTCGTAAAAACGCAGAATACGACCGTTGAGATGTGCGCTCAGGACATTTTTATGTTCTTCTTATACGCCGCACTTCAGGATATCGACGACATCAAGGGAACTACGGAAACTCGAGATCATATGCACACGGGAAGGAATGGAATCGCTATGGCCCTTCAAAACAGCACCGTTGAGTCGTTGGCAGACCGATTTGAAGCAAGCGGGCTCGGGTCAAGGGAAGATGCGTACATGTGCATTTTCCCGGTCCTACAACAACTGAATAAGATGCCGAACGTGAGCAACGTGCTCGACGCTGTTCTTACGCAATGTGAGACTTACAAACGGCATGGCAAGTGGTCAGAGGCGGAGGCCCTTCTGCAATGGCTATCGAGAACATCTGTTGTAGTTGAAGTCCATACTGCCTTTGAAGCCCTAGTGGAACTATACTATGCGGCAATGCGGGAGCTCGACACGACGGTCTCTAACCTCGGGTTCAGTGGTATATCCAAAATGCTGAAGGCTACCAGCGATCCGGATCTTCTGCCTAAGGTGCGAGAGTACGCATGGATCGGCCTTCGTATCGCAGAAGAAAGAGGCCTCGACGACCAAAAAGCTCAACTGCTCGCGAATGGGGCGAGCGATGACCTTGTCCCCGGGTATACTTATACACCAGAAGTCAGCCTAAATCCAGTCGACTGGGCGAAGAAGAATAATCTGGTTATGATGAAATACCTAGCCGGCCGCAAAAATATCAATCTTAACGCCCGGGACGACATGGATGGCCTTTCCGCGATCTTCTGGGCAATCATTCACGAAAATACGGAAATGGCGATGCTGCTTCTTCAGTACAATGTCGCCACCAACGTATCGGACAAGGAAGGCAAGATGTTGATATCATATGCTGCTGAGCATGGGCTTCAGAGTGTTCTGGAGGCACTCCTGAAGAATAATACCCTTAACATCAATACTCCGGATCAGTTGACGAATATGACGCCCTTGATGTTCGCCGCGAAACAGGGCTTCGTCGGATGCGTACAAGTCCTACTAGCTGAGCAATACCTTGCCATCGATAGACGAGACAGAAATGGCTGTACAGCCTTTCACCACGCAACGCTAGGGGGTCATTTTGAGGTTGTTCAGTTGTTACTATCCCACGGCGCTGATACGGCTGCGGAGGAATCGTTGAAGAAACTGACGGCACTCCATATGGCTGCTAATCTTGGCGATGAAAGGATCGTTAAACTTCTTCTCGACCATGGATTGGACACCGAGTGCCGGGATTCGACGGGAAGAACGCCGCTGGACTTAGCATCCGGATCTGGCCATGTAGGTGTGGTTACTACTTTACTGAAGAAAGGCGCAGAGGTCTTCGTGACCCCTTGGACAACCCGCGACCGCCAGCACGGACGCACTGCGATACGCTCCGCAGCGAAGAACGGACACTTGCAAGTTCTAAAGCTCCTCTTTGAACACCGAAACAGCAGACTTCCGACGGAGGAACCGGAGGGGTGGGAGGATAATAGAGGGATCTGTCTTTACGAGGCGATAACCAACCGGTACGAGGATATTGTCGAATACATAATGGATCCGGCCGCAGAAGACCGACTAGCGCAGATATACGCAAAGAGCACAGCCGTTCAGGTGGCGATACGGACCGACAATTTAAGTATGGTTCAATTGGTGCTCAAGAAACGGACTATAGCCAACGACACAATGAGGACTTCGGAACTTCACTCCGCGCTTGGGAAGGGCAACCTCGACATCTTGATTTCGGTCATCAATAGCGGCGCTGACATAAATGCAAGGAGTGAAAGAGGTGAAACCGCTCTTCATATCGCGGCTAGAAGGGGGGACAACCATATTGTCGAATTCTTACTCAAGCACGGAGCGGTTGTCGATGTTCCTGCTCAGAACGGTCGCACCGCTTTGCACGAAGCCGCTATTAATAATCGACCCCAAATTGCTGAGACGTTGTTGGCTCACGGGGCGGATGTACATTCACCAGATGCCTCAGGCAAAACACCGCTCTATTGCGCGGCGGAAGCCGGTAGGGTAGAGGTTTTGAAAGTACTGGTCGACGCCGGAGCGGATGGTCACGCGGTCATTGCATCCGGAGAAACGGCGCTTTACGCGGCGTCATCGAAAGGATATGAAGGTGTCGTCGAAATTCTACTGGAACGTGGCGGCCGTGCGAGCGTGGATAGATGCGAGACGAAGAGTCTACGGACCCCGTTGATCGCGGCTGTGGATAACGTTTTACCATTTGACGGTATCGTCAAGCTACTCCTTGACGCCGGCGCGCCGGCGAATTCAAGGGATGCCACGGGGGAAACTGCTATTTTCAAGGCTACCAGAAACGGCCACTACGATATCATTCAGCTTTTGTTAAAGGCAGGGGCGGACCTCGGTGTTCACGATCACGCTGAGAGAAACGTGTTATTTGCCGCAGTAGAGACAGGACAGTACGCTGTCGCGAAGCAGCTAATCGATGCGGGAGCATCTGTTAATGCGAGGGACAATATGGGACAGACGCCGCTGTTCTTGTGTCTGAAAGCCGAGCAGAGGTTTACGAGGATGGCGGAGCTCCTGATAGAGAACGGGGCACTCGTGGATGGGCAGGACAGGCTTGGTCGAACGGCACTTGATCTTGCCATAGCGGGCGGTCTTCGGGAGCTAGAAGAGTTGCTACGGCGAGAGCTTGAAAGGTAGGATTCTGGTCGGGGGGTCATGTAAGATATCAATGGTTCGGAGTAGTATATACATGTATGTATAGTATCTTGAAAAGTATGGAAAAGTTCTCATCGGAGACTCCGAAGCCATAAAACTATCACACCCATCTTTGTCGTAATGAGGGCAGCTCGCGCTTGCATGATCATGTCAGGCTGTCTCCAACATTCAACTGCCTGCTTGCTGGCGTGAGCCGTCGGGGGAGTGTCTCGACTGCCACATGCTCCGCATGTAAAGTTCCCTGTACTGAACGACCCAATAAATTTGACCAGTGTCCGATGAAGGGTCGTTTATCCAGGAGCGCTGTCGTTTCTTGCGTACTAGCTGGTCCCAGACTGCCGGAGGGGTGTTATTGCGAACCTTGAAGTTAAAGGGCTCGGTCAACGCCTTACACGGCATGACTGTGGCTTTCGGGGAAATCGTCGGTGATTCGTGGCTTATGTCTTTGCCTGATAGACGCGAATGAAGAGGTTTTTACGGGGTTCCCATATAAGGCGCTGCACAGGCTATCCGCACTATTATCAGTTGCGGGCTTGCAGCGTTCTTAGGAGGTTTGCGAGGGATCCGAGGCTGGCCGTCAAGATTGTGTTTGCTTTCGAGGCTTTCAATGCAGCCGTCGTACGCTTGCGGCTCGCGCATCTGCCATCTTATTTTCGTATGACATAACCTCGACTATGGGTTCGACGGGTCTAATCCTCCTCCCTTCGCTTTTGTAGATTTCAGTTATGAGTGTTTTCCTCATGAGCCAGTCCCATACTTCTTTTGGGGTTTCGTTTCTGGCGACTTCGGAGGGATGAAGAGAGCTGTTGCAGGGCATTTTTTGGTTCTTGCCAGTTAATGGGATCGAAAAATAGATCGAACTGGGAGAGAAAAACCAAGTTTGAGTGATATATTCGACTTCAAGTTTAATATAGAATAAGCCAGCAGGTAACAATATTTACTAAGCTGGGAGATCTCTTTTATATATACAGGACTTGAGACTTCTTGTCGAACAATCCAATGCCTAGATATGACCTCTCAATTACCGACACCTGAAGGAAACTTGAGCTGGTGAACTGTCGCTCCATGTAAGCGAGCATCTGATGTAACTTGGCGCCCTTCAGCTACAGCCCTGCTGGCGAGATCCGAGACAGAAGAAGGAGAGGCTGACATTGGAACCCGCATTTTATGTCCGTCTATGGAATGCTCATGCAAGACCTCTATTGAGTTCGAGAAACCTCAGTGTTACCGGGAATATATTTCCACGTCTGGATGTCCGTATGCAAGCTTTAGGCGGGCTCGTTGCCTCTGATATCGCATTGGCGGAATAAACCCTCTTGATATCAATTTTGTTCTGAACTCAGACGTTGCGCGAGCAGCAACTGTTGCTTCCTCTTTCGAAAGTGGTACTGCGCGATGAGAGATTGGTACCGTCTAGTTCGCTGGGAATCGGTAGGAGCAGTTCCCCCCTCCGCTTGCCTCCTTGCGAGCCTGGCTTCGTAACGGCGTTTGTCCTTCGTAAGATAGTCCCAGAGGTCCCCCGTGTAGCGTCTCCCGTTCTGAAAGTCGAACGGCGTAGTCAAAGATTTGCAAGGCATCGTTGTCGAGTCGTGTCGTGTTGTAATTACTGAGGGGTAGACGTAGAGTGAGATATCGTATCACGTTGGACGGACCGGCAGATATCTTCAAGTCAAAAAAAGCAGGGTTGAGGCCTAACAACTTTCGCCTGGATCCTTTGACGGCGGATACGGCGGAGTCTCAACTTGTGCGCCAGATACCGCTCTTGCTGGGAAATAGTTTCTTCTCGCCATTCCGCCTCCGCGTCGCTGTCGTCTGTCTGGTAACATTACGTTTCCAACGGTTTTCTAGTGTCCGCCGGTGCTTGAGCTCTGTGATGATGCACCAGTCGGCTCGGGTGAGGCTGTCACCAACTGTCGATGGTCCAGCCATGGCTTTGCACGGCATTGTTATGGAGATTGAAAGTTACGATCCACGTACAATTTATAGTGCGTCAAAGAAGATTTAAAGCTTAACCGGAAGGGCTAGTAAAGTAGTCGATATCCAGTGGGATAAATTACTGTGAGAGCGGAAGTTGAATCGTAGACATTTAAATAATCGGTTGAAGCTGCGACAGCTGAGTTCGATTCTGGCCTGCAACACGCAACGCAAGTACCATATCGATTGTTCAAATTTAGCGCTGATATCGATGTCGATATGTCGATATCGGGACAATATGGATCGATTGGCTGTTACTTCTCTTGCGGAATATTAATACCGAAGTTGCTGGAGACTTTTGTTTCGACCGTAAATTCAAGCTTCGTAGCCACCTAGGTTCAGTATTCTATGGCAATATATTGATAGGTCCCGCAGAATCAATCTAGAACTCGAATCATGATTTGATGGGATTAAATATGAATATTATATATACGCGGACATACTTAAATCTCCTATTACGTTGTCTCTCTGAATCTATACATCGCTGCTTTGTACACTTCTCTCAGCATCAATTCTTACAATACTTCCGGCCACGGGAATCGTATCCACATTTACGTGCCGGCTGCGGTTTTCGGTATGCGTATGCCTTGGTGGTCGGAGAAGCTTTCTTCGTGCATGGCTTTGTAGACTTTTTAGTTGTCACCGTCCTGATGGTAGTTTTGCATTTTGTCGGCACAGGCTTGGGCGGAGCATATTTCGCGGTCGTGGCCTTTTTACAAGACGTGGATTTCTTTGTACTAGATGTCTTATGTGTAGTTGTCTTTGTCGGTTGTGGAGAATATTTGGGAGTCGTGGTTTTCTTGCAGGTGGTTGAAGGCTTCTTGGTGGTTGATGTCGTGGATGTGGTTGTCCTGGGGGTGGTAGTTGAAATAGTCGTAGTTGTAGTCGTCGTCGAGGAAGTGCAGGGTGGAGGCGTGAAAGTTGGAATCGATTGGCCTCCACAGACCGGGACGCAAGTTCCCCAAAGTGACCCGCAGTTATCGACGAAATCAACGCATACTGTTGGACATCCGGTTGTGGTAGTCGTAGTCGTGGTGTCAGGAGTGGTAGTTGTGGTGTGGGAAGTAGAAGTCGTAGATTCAGAAGTAGAGGTTGTAGACTCAGTAGAGGTCGTGGTTTCAGTAGAGGTTGTAGATTCAGTAGTAGAAGTCGTAGGGTCAGCAGTGGTGGTGGTAGATTCAGTGGTAGTAGTTGTTACTTCAGAAGTTGTCGAGGTCGTTTCAGAAGTTGTAGTCGTAGACTCAGTGGTCGTAGTGGTCGTAGTGGTCCTCCCCGGGATGGGTAAATTATAAACACCAGCATCCGCGCATAGAACGATAGAAGCCTCGACAGTCTGTTCATACTCCGCCGGCGAGCACGCATCTATTACGCATTGTGTGATTCCAATTATCCACGCAGTACCGCTGCAGATGCATGCAATATCTGTTTGAGAACACCCAGCCGCACCGATGCTACTTATCCCACAGGAGAGCTACGTGTATGAATACTAGTTATTAGCCTGGTTATATTCTAGATAGTATGCTTGTGTATTGGATATTGTCATATTAGCTTACAGCACATGTGGGAAGGTTGGACAATTGAGCAAGGGCAAAGCCGGGTATCAGGCAGGCCGCAACTGACAATAACGAAATTCGGACCATTTTGATTTGAGAATAAACCCCTCTGCCAGTGTAAAGAAAGAATGCGAAGTCCCGCGAACCCAACGAAATTAAAATAGAAACGAGTGTGATACTTATCGCCCAGAACCTTGGGGACAAGTGAAGTTGGTCAATGATCAACAACGTATTCAAATATAGACGCAGGCCCCTATATATAATGTACGTGCCATGCACCTCCTGGACGAATCCAGGGTATCTTCTTTTTTTTTATCCGCTTGACAGCGTGCGTTCTGTGCGGCTGAGATGCTGCTCCGAAGTGCGAAGCCAATGGATGTTCGATAAAAACGCCAACAGCAATTTCCGGTTCTTGCCAAGTCACCAGTATTGAGCTTGTCGGATCAGAGGACCAAATTGGCCTACGCCTAAGTAAACGCCATCGTTGCACTCAGCAGGAATTTTGGTTGCTGGGAACTGGTCGACGGAACGCGCACAGTGAGCTCTGCGTACGCGTTGTGGAAGTGCGGTTTCTTCAGGCTGGCCGACTTCACCTTCAGTTCGCATGCTCTGGACCTTTGAACGAAACCATTGTGGGTGGTTGGCTTGATTTTTCTCCACCCGAATCTGCAGAGGCAATCAGCCGCGGCGCCGGTTCAGAGCCTGGATTCTTTGGAGAAGACACGGCCTCGTTGTTGACCTGTGGTAGTGCGCCAGAAGGTCAACCAGCATTTCGTACTTGAACGCCTCCAGTTTTCGGTACGATTCTATGAGGTCGCCGTAGGCTCTCGAGACAACCTGGACACCGTCCTTAGTCCGAAGAGGGAGTTTGTTCAGAAGAGGTGGGGATGTTGAGCAAGGCATGGTCATCCAGGTCGTGGTCGGATAGACGTCAGGGGTTTGCAATTTGTATCGGGTCAGAATCTCGGCTTGAATTTTTGACCACGAAACGGCGCGGCATCATGCGGAAGGCCTGGATCTCACCAAGCAAAGCAGAAAGGGGGCCGCCTGACGGGTCTCGATCTTGGTTATCCGTGGCAAGCATAATATTACTCCGCGGGAGAAATACAGCAACGAGTTGACTCGTCTCGTCCCCAGTGTTTAGCATACGGATGGCCAACTGCAAAGGAAACCTCGAAATTGAAAAGACTTCAGAGAGCTCGGGGTTGTCGACGTGAATTCGAAGCGATCTTAGATTCCAAAGCAGGGAAGTCATCGATTTAAGGTTGTATACACAATCGACCAAACGTGAACTATCAGAGGAAAGAGCAGGCGGGTCGCAGTCGCCTAGTTTCAAATATCCTTCCAAGCCGTTATTCGCACGTAAGAAATCGCCGAGTGCGCCCTGAAGATATATCAAAGTCGTCCACAGGGGCCCAAGATCCAATGGTTCTCCCATTTCGATGTTTCGACTTCATGATTACGACGGCTTTCGCGCGCCCCTGTACATCTTCTGGAACCGGATATGCATTTGGGGAAGTTCGAGTCCCCGTGTCTCAATGTGAGGCGGGCGCTGGTGAAGAAAACCCCAACACTTGAAATTCCAGGTATTCGGCCGCCTGCACTTGGCGGCGGTTCACTGATGAATTAGAGGCATTTACAATTCCCCGATCAGAATTTCGTCCTCTGAAGGAAGGTTGCACGTCTACAGGGAAGTATGGTGGCGGGAGTTGGCAGGCTCCTTACGCCGAACCGTGGTTTCGGAATCGAACACAACCCGGCGTTTAAGAACGACCATCCCGTTCGAAGCATGTCGAACCGCGATAGAAGTTCGTCGAGCTTGTTAATTTCAACATTGCGACGTGAGAGCGCGGCTATGCAATAATACTCTGGGGAAGATGTTAATATATAAGTTCGTCCATCTTTGCCCGTAGACCCACTTCATTATCACCAGCCAACTCACCGGTCCTCAAGGCAATCCGATTTCGCCACATTCATTTAGCTTGCAAGCTTGCTGGCAAGCACTACCAAATATTATACATTCCTTTACTTTGCTCAAACACCCCCTCATTCTCTCACCACTTTCATTACTTTTGCTCTCCTTATCGTTACTCGATACCAATAGACTTCCAAGGTTGCTCCTGCCGGCCAGGTTTCTCTTATCCACACAGTCATTCCCCTTTCTAAAGAACAATACTTCATCATCAAACAGCAAAAATGAAGTTTTCAATGATCATATCCGCCCTTGCAGGGACTACTATTCTAGCGGCACCAACAGAGATGCCACTAGCGGCAGTCGGCCAGCCCGTGGAAATTCAAACCTCTTCGTTCCATTTCACGGAGGCTCCTGTAGATGTTGTTGAGGCAGATGGTAGCAATGTGGAGAAAAGGTCTTCCCCAGGTGGAAACTACTACAATCAACCGTCCAACCCTGTCAACTACAGACCCCCAGCAGATACCTCTAGTTTCCTTCCCGAATCTCAATATAGGGATGCAATGCTCAGAGTTCATAATCAATGCCGTCAATCCCACGGCGTTCCGGCTTTGAAGTGGTCCCAGGATCTGGTTAACTACGCACAATCTAACACCCCTACTTGTGCCTTCGCTCATACTCGCACTCTGGGAAGAGATGGTGTCGGTGAGAATATCTTGTACGGCCCAGGAAGCCCAGAGAGCATGGTCCAAACAATGTGGTACGACAACGAGCTCAGACTGTACAACTTTGCTCGCCAGGGCTTCGCGATGTCCACCGGTCACATGACGCAAATGGTCTGGAAGGCTACCACTGAAGTCGGCTGTGCGGTCAAGAAGTGTCCCCAAGGTACTTATGTTAAATGCAACTACCGTCGCCCAGTAAGTTTATTCTCAGTCCTTTTTTACTTCCAAGCCTCTCTATGAAGCACTGTTGCTAATACCGTTTTAGGGAAACGTTATGGGTCAATTTGAGAGCAATGTTCCCGCACCAAAAGGCGGAGTGAACACTTCGCCACCAAACTATGGGACACCAGCCCCCAAGAACAACTACAACAACGGGTACAATACGCCAGCTCCTAAAACCAACTACAACAGCCCAAGCCAGAACAACAATGGGTACTACCGGACAAACAACGGATACTATCGCTCCAAAACCAGCGGAAATGGCCGTGGTTCATCTACCCCCAAGCAAACCAACAGCAAGACCCAGAACCGTAAACCAACGACATACACTTACACTTACACTCAGCGACGACCGAACAGCTCAAACCAGAACCGCAAGCCTAGCACTCCCAACACCCAAAGCCGTAATAGCTACAACCAGGCCCAAAACAAGCCCGCACCACAGTACTACCGCTCGTACTAGATAAAGCGACTCTCCGCTGGCGTCAAGGGGGAAAGCCTAGAGCCTGCTTGATGGACTTATGCTTCCTTATTCCAAAAATTTCTTATGTACATTTATCCTAGAATACTGAATACACAAACGCATATCATAAACAATGCTTCGTTAACCAATACCCCACTAAAAGCAGCACAGTAGAGCCCATAATTATATAACCGAGCTAGAAATATGAATAGGTATCCTTGATTTCAGAGAGCCTCGAAGCCGCCCCGCACCAATATTTTGTTGCAATTTTTGTGTTGCTCTCTTTCATGTTATTTGAAGTGTCGACAGAAACCAAGCCATGGACATGGACACTAGTTTCGCCGGCATTGCTTCGAAGTTCTCTCAGATATTTCATTATCTAGATGGGTACAGGCGACTGAGCAACCGGTTTCGCCATTGATCCAAGATTGGGAGCGCTACGTAACTATGTACTTAGGTACCCGCTTTTTCGTATTGTCCAGATGGCGTTAACTTCCGGCCCACGATACACCCTCAAAATCCGACTTCAAACTTCTGATCCCCGATACTTGGCCATGGTACTTCGTTGTATTAGAAGCTAATCTGGTAGCCTTCTGGAAAACCTCGGAATTGCCGTCTGAGCGCCATAGTTTGCCAGAGCCACAGCGCATGTCGAATCATGTGCTGTTGCCGACCTGGGTGCTTGGCTCTACCAACTTTGATAATATGACGCTCGAACAGAAGAGCTCGATTGAGAACTAGCGAGAGATCCTCCCGATCTTCGATGCCGTCGAGGAATGGAAAGAAGGCTCTTGAGGTGGCCTTGCAGGGCATTGGGGGATTTGGACTGAGGAATCGTGGAGTGTCTGCTTGGTGCTTCATGAATTCAGCGGTTGTAGATTTCTGTGCTGTGTGGCATTGGGGAGCCGTCGTTTAGTATAAACCAGCTGATGACCCTGTTGGATTAAAACGAGACTCCCGTTTGACTCGATCCCTCCCCGACCGAATCGGAATCCTCATCAAAATCTGGGATTTGAGAAAACGGTAAATGGCTTAGGAAAGCGACTTTTAATCTCTCCAGCCGTTCTGGTGTGAGCCCGTACTCGAACAAAACTTGGGTGCTCGGTATCGGCGAATTCGCTGTGGGTATATGATATATTCCTTTGCACGGCATGGCGTTGTTGACTGTCCTGGTTCGATTCCGGTGTATGGTGGTTTAAACTCGAATTTTGCCCGTTGGTCGATATCAGTTTGATTGGATAACCTTCCACAAGCTCACATGCTTATCAAGCCCCGATCCGCCTATATGGGCTTGTAGTGTATATGGTACTATGCGTATCCTCAAGGAGAGTCCTAAAGCATCCAGCCGGGTGCGTCGAATTTGCAGACTAACATCATAACAGTTCCACGAAGCTCAAGGTCGAAGTCCAGAGTGGTTCTCAATGGCATCTAAAACTGGCCGCTTACAAACCCAATATCGCAATTAGTAGGACAGCAGCTCGGTTACCACGGGGTTGGAGTTTCCCCGCACTCGGTTTGCATGTCGGGGATAACCGACCGACCTTCCCCATTCGGTCAGTTCAGGAAGCTTGTGCAACATTGCGCCCTATCGACGTCACTTTCGTCGACGCGACAAGATCCGTTTGTATCCAGAAGTCGTAAGTTTGCCAATTTGCTTTCTAATAAAATGCACTTCGATGTCGATTATTAAGCACGAAATGCCCTATCCTTGACTGGACTACCTTCAGCTTTCTGTTCAACCTCGTGCTCTCCTCAATCGGCCGAAGCATCTTAGGTGCACCATTCGCGTATACGAGCACGTGGAATAATTGCGATGTTATATAATAAATAATACCACCACCGGCCTAGAATTCTCAGAGCTTTTACTTACTGAGAGACGACAAGTAACCTAACGTTATCCAACCGAGCTGCCTACAATTTGCCGGACCGAGATTATTGATCCCTTCGGTCTCGAACACCGTCTGCAGATCTGGAAATATTTGCTCTATTCGGCATGTATGTGAGTACCGAGGTATGCATCATATCGGTATTGTATTACACATCAATGGTCACTACAACTTCTGAGAGGTCGCACGGATATTTCTATATATAAGTTGCCGGTATACCAAGTTAGAGCTTAGAATCATCTATCCAGTTACTCTCACGGGCTATATCCCCGCGCCAATCAATTGCCCACATAAAACTCCTTCGTCTAAAACTCCGGCCAACGTTTCTAAAATATGTCGGCATCATCACCATCCAAAATCGCATTGGCCGGTCCGCCCGAATCGGGAGCTGCCATTCGAGCTGTCACTGAGGAGAGTACACAAAAGGCGAACGAACTCTTACAGCAAAATCATGACAACTTCCACATCTTCTGGGACTTTGAAGACCGCTTGCACAATCACGTTGCGCACCATCTTCTCTCCATATACGCCCTGGGAGCTTCTGCAGATGAGCTTCAATTCGCCTACGACACCAACTTCAAAACGCAAATCCCCATCGGTGATAAGAAGCCGCCGGTACTCCGGGATATTTCCAATTCCAATGATTGGAGTAACCATCTAGGTGTCGCGGAGAATTACGCGACGTTTCTACAATTCTTTCAGGATTCCATTCAAAAGATTGGATGGCAAGAAACGATCAAAGAGTACATTTTCTCCGAAAAGGCGGTAAACGATGCTATGCCTGAGCGTCTCGTCGCCGGGTTTCTTCACCCTTGGATTCACCTTGGCTACGGCGTCGAATTCGAGCAGCCAGCGATTATTGCCGAAGCCCTGGCACAGACAGCTGTGCACGACAATTGGCCGGGAAGGTACCTGAAAGCCTGTATGGCCGCAGCAATGACTGCTGCGTCACAAGATTCGGGGTATGGAAAGAATACAACTATAATATCGCTGTTCAACGAGGCGCATGGCTCCGAGAAACTTAGAAAGTCCACAAAGTGGTCCGACCCACAGAAGAACAAGGCTGTCTACGCCAACGCTTTCGAAGAAATGGTCGCCCTTGCGTCAAAGTGGTACGTCCCACCAACAGCAACAGATGAAACCGTAGCTAAAGCATCGGCGGAGCTGGCATCGGCCGCAGCATTTATCTGCGCCTCGACCCCTCGATTGGATAAGAAGATCAAATTTGACTTCTTCCTCATGCATACGGTGACAAGCAGCGTATTCTTGGATGTCTGGGTCCGACAGAATTGGCTTGGGAATGCGGAAAAGTCGATTTTGTTGAACTATTTTGGTTGGATGGTGACCAACATGTACGTTTCAAGGGGGTGCGCGGATATTAACTTGGATCAAGTCAAGAGTTATAAGGCTAAGGAGAAGGATAACGGTTGGACGGGTGTCGCTGCGAGAGTTACTCGTTTGAAAGACGATGGGCATGTGAGCAAGACGGTGAGGGCTTTGGCGAATGCGGAAAAGGTTTCGTTGCGTTATACAAACGAGGGCAGTGATGGTTTCGAAGTTGGAACGGACTTATATTTAAAAATCGCGGAGATGGCTGTTGATGCGGCAGAGGACCAAAATGAAGATGAGCCGCTCTGGGTTCGAAGTACCGGACATCCTGAGGCTTGGTCTAAGGTCGGGCCCAGAGTCGAGTATACTCCTCGTCTTTAAAGGATTGTACCTGACAAAGGGAAAGGCTTCTGGTTTCAAGATTGCAACATTGGCTTTGAACAAACAGAAATTGGTGTATTGAAGGAGCATATATATATCAAATTGAGTAGTAGTGTAATATCATTGAATATAAGCCACGAATTCTCACCTAGGAAACTACCGTTGTTTTCACCAATGAAATCGGTGACGCGATCACAATCAAGTGCATGTACTTGACCACACGTAAAGCCTCAAGGACTCTACCGCATAGCATAAAACTAGTTGACAGAATAGTATTTACGTACGGCAGGATCGACCGGTAATATAAATAAGATCGAATATAACGCGAGATGAGGCGCAGGTGGTATCACACGTATGCCAAGAGTTGCAGAAGGGCCCGGAGTTTTCATGATAGTACCACGTATGGGATAGCTTTTCGGTATATTGATGATATATAGGTCATAGTTTGTTTGGGGGTGATCCCTTCTATCAGAACAATTCTATAGTCACATTAACAGGGCAAGATCAGCTCATAAGTTCGATTACTGATTGGTTCCTCTCTTCTCATTTTCCTTCCACTTTCGGTGTTTTTGGGAGAACTAGGAAACGACAATGGTTCTTGCTGGTATATATCCTACCTAGAATCATGGAGATTCAGAAAATATCGTGGTAGTGATGTATCCTCTGCAGCGCCGTAACTTGACTGGCAGTGATAGTTGATAACGTGGATACATTTTAGGTACGGATGCATATGGTATCGGGAAACTCGAGTAGGAAACTCGATCTATGGACCTGGTTAGCGGCACAGTAGCACTCCGTATGATACGTACACAGGAGGTCCAACGTATATTTCGCCTCCAAAACAATGCAACCCGATAATGCGCGGCTGAGCATATAGTGGCTATGGTTACGATACTCCACAGATAGTGAAGGCGCCAAACAGGCTATCACAAATTAGTTGGAATATGCGGATGCTGCGCATCCACAGTAGGTTATACACCTTGGCTTCCCATGGGTAAGCTAGTCCTTCGTGATTCTGCTTCTGTATATATATTAACCCATGGGTTTTGCGAATTCGGGCTTCTGCTATATCCTGTCAAAAACGAGCTTCACGACTGGTCTCTAGGTACTTATAGCTGTCCATTTGGTCAAGCCTGCTGGCAATACTTCCTTAAGGATTGACTCCGTGGCTTGGGATATATATATACTTATATATATATATCCATATTTGGGCACCACCGTAAATATTATACCCCGGAAAACCGGCCGCACACTACTCCCCAGCTTCCCTCTACTCTTTCTCTATCTCTAGAGCTCTACTCCGTTATGCTCTCTCAAAACCTCTTTCTAGTTCTATCCGCAACCTTCGTGGTGCTCTCACAATCACTACCAGCCGACTCGGGTCCGCCTATTCCCGAACAATCTAGATACGACAAATTGAGGGCTGAAAACTTGTGGCCAGCGAATGACTCATATATCACTGTTGAAGATGATATGGAGGGCCCCGGCTCCGTGATCGAGGCCCGTTCTCCGGATGCCTTGAATTCAGGATGGAAGATCGCGGCTACGGCAGCCGAGAAACTAGGTACAAAACTAGCCCGGAAAGTCTGGGATAAAATCCTCAACCACAACAAGCTCAATAATCCTACTTACCTGCCATGCGACGCCGAGCACGCGTATGATCCTTGGTGTCTGACCGATAAACTCATATTCGGGGTCAGTCTCGACGACTTTATCGATGAGTATCGGAATACAGGTAAATACGAGGACCGTGAGCTTGTATATGAATCCGACGGTTGCTCTGTTCCTAAGAAGATCACTGAATGGCTCAAGATTGACAAAGACTTCCCTCTTGGATACGAGTTTCTCCATGCTTGTTTTCGTCATGACTTTGGATATCGGAACTACAAGTTGCAGAGTCGGTTCAACGGTCCCAACAGGGCCCCAATTGACCAAAAGTTTCAAGATGATCTTTTGATACAATGTAGATCGCAAACTTTGGACCACGCGAACGAAATTGCTTGCAAACTTCTTAGGAATGTCTATGTTCAGTATGTGAAGCTTTGTGGAGGTGAAGGCTGCACCCTCGGGATAGTGTCCAAGCTTTTTGGGATAGGGGTACAGATTATCAAAACTACTATGCAATAGGTAGTTAGCCCGTGCTGGTCGCGGCTAACTAGTGGGTCTCATTTTAAAACACTTTGCGCATGCTTGATACACATATGTGGCGGTGCACGTTTTAATCTCGGTTTATAGCTAAGTAGTTAGGAGTATTTTCATTCTTCTCCATCAATACTATGTAGTGTTTTCTCATTCAAAGACCTGGGATCAATGTTGGACTGTAGTATAGCTAGTTTAAACGTTTGTTTTTGGCTGGCTGGTTCACGAGACAAGTTTTTGGCTAATATAATTTATTACACGAGAGGATATATACATATATATATATATATTGAGAAGGTTCTTGGTCGGAAAGTCTTGGAGCATGCAGGTGCTCGTCTACTATACGTTAGCCGGTCCAGTCTCGTACCCAGACGTACCCTGTTTAAATGCATGACGAAGTTATAGACCCTTATAATCGGTCCGCGTCCGGCGGAGGATCAGCGGGTTCGAATAGGTTCTCTGACTTGTGTAATCGGTCCCGGTATTCTATTCCTACTAAAAATGCGCAACTACTTCTAAATATAAACACAGTCCCGAATATTGTTCAGGGGCCATTGACAGGGTACCCGATGTCCTTCCTAGACTTCCAGGGCACTTTCATAAGAGACGTACCCACTTGTCTAAAAACCCATAAGAGATCGGTTTTAAGCATGTTTAGATATATGTTTACCTTGTAATTAGATGACCAACTGGAAGACAGATGTGTATATCACATGCCTCAGGACCACAGTCTTCAATCGAGCTAAATTGGTTAACCATGTCGACATGTCCCCTTTAGAAGCTTTGTGTAAAACGGCAGATTTTTTGAGACCCTATTTCTAAGAGATCAAAAGGGTACAAAACCCCGACTGAAAGTCCGGGACGAGTCAGATCATTAGTCAGTATAGGTACAGCACCTCTGAAATAGTAGCTAGAATAACGTGACGATGATGCCGTATATATACTCGACCAGTGTACTGCTTAAAAAAAAAGTGAACTTCAAACAGGCCATGTTCATTTACGAATGGTTTGCAGCGGCACTTCTGGGATATCATGCTACCATCACCAGATAGAACGTTACGTAACCCCGCGAAGAGTCGACTTTTCTAGTTCGACGATTACCGACAAGCACATCATGATCGATGCACGACCGTGGATATGAATGAGAAATAACTAGGCGGTCCGCTACCCACCGCACTGTACAAATCCATAGATCAGTGAGGATACAATCCGTCCAGACCCAGTCTATTCCCACAGGACGTAACTAATCGAACATAGCGAGATCTTTGGTCGATATGGCAATCCACGGCCCACCCTGCCCATCTTGTACCTCGAATCTATACAGGGTCGACACTATAGAGCTGCCACTACGACGCCTAGGAGCTGAGTTGAAGCTGCGAATAATAGCTACCCTGAGAGCCCTGTTATCCGGCCCTCTTACCTCCACACTTGCACCTTTCTGCAGCAGCAACTCCACCATATCATGGACTCCCTCTCGCATGGCAAAAAACAATGGAGTTGGGCCCCGTTTGCCCCATTCCTCTATATCCGTGCCTCTCTCTAACAGTAGTTCTACCAGATCCTTACTTCCGTGGTATATGGCTTGATAGAGCAACGACAATGATTCGCCACGAACAACCCTTGTTTCCGTGCTTGCGCCTTTGGATATGAGCGTGTCGCATGTAAGCCACCAGCTCCCCGGCCGACTATACACAGCCCAGAACAATGGCGTGAAACCATCCCTATCGGTGGCCTCGATATTGGCCCCTCTTCTTAGTAGAAGCTCGATGATATTATCGCGGCCGTCTCGGTACGGACACCCTGCACAGTGAAATAGCGCTGTTCGGCCGTCACAATCAGCCGCCTCGATATCAGCTCCCTTGTTCAGAAATAACTCGACAGCTTCGCTGCCGAAGTAGTGGATGGTAGCAGCACAAGCCAGCGATGTCAAGCCACGGGAATCAACTGCGTCCACGTTTGCGCCCGCCTCCAACAGGCGCCGAGCAATCCCTAGCCGAGCGGTGACAGTCGAATGCTCACCGTGCGGGTTCCATCTAATGGCATAAAATAGTGCTGTGCGGCCGCCTTGACAACGGGCGTCTACGGCCGCCCCTCTTTCCAGCAGCGATCGGACCGTGTCCTCTATCCCCAACTTCGCAGCACGGATCAGTGGCGTCTCGCCGTCCGGAAAGGTTGCTCCCGCCGCTAGACCAGCCTCCAACAGCAAACCAGCGATTGTCCCATCCCGGTGCTTCTCAGCCCAATCGAGTAATTCCAGCAAAGAATACTTCCCGGGACGCCGACCAAGTTCGCCGTTTTCCAGCAACAGTCTGACTATATTGATGTCGTCGCGGCTCACAGCCCACGCCAGCGAGTCCCAGCGATCTGTTGCTCTGATATCCGCGCCCTTTTCCAATAACAACCGGGCTACCTCGTGATACCCTCGACTGATGCTTTCGCTTAGCGCCGTATGTCCTCCCCGATTCCGTACTTCAAGATCAATTCCATCCATCTGTAGCAGCAGCTTGATAATGTCGCACCGGCCTTTCTCGGCAGCTGATAACAGCAGTTCCGCACGGATGAGGTCCTTCGATTTGGCCTCATCGCTGGCCACAGCCCCAGAAAGCTTTTCGACAATGCCGTTGCGCAAGCTACAGATAGCGTACAAGATTGGCGTGCCTCCGATGACGTCCTCAATATCAGCCCGGGCCCCTGCTTTGAGTAACCGCTCAATTACAAGCATGTGTCCACCCCAAACGGCGTAAGTCAATGGTGTCTGTCGGTGGTAATCCAGAGAGTTTACCTTGGCCCCTATTCTAAAGATAAACGGAAACTTATTCCAGTAGCGGGTCTTCAAGAGTTCTGCGACAACGTCCTCAAACCCGTTTCCAGCAGCCCATGATAGCGCTGACCTGCCATATCTCCAGTCCACGGCATCTGTGCTGACCCAGCGGCCTGATCGACCCCCCAGTAAAAGACAAACCACACTTCGAAGCCCGAAGTAAGACGTCACCATGAGGGTAGAAAATATATAGTGGGGGGAGTCCATATTAGTTTTAGCCCAGTAAAGCCCAAACCAATTAGAAAATCTGTCTGAATGTGTATCACACAATTTGAGGGCTTTGTTTACTTCTCCCTATCGAGTTCAACCTGTGCGTATCTAAAATGCACCGCCCAGTGCATGGAGGAGTAGTCAAGAAAGATATAATTCTCCACGCAATTCGAGAGACGATATCCATCAGGAGTCACATGACTTTCAAAATCGTCAAGGTTTAGATACCGAATGCACGCGCTGTACAAAATTCGGTGGCAACCCGACAACTGAAGTGAATTCCCCCAGTGGGGACTTGGGCCATCGGCCTGCGCTTTTCCTAGTTCGTTGTTTTCGACCAAGAACTCTTTTGCAGTCTGATGTATCAAATACACAGTTGAGTCTATGATGACAACGAAGAAGCCGCAGAGGTCTCTGATATAGTCGCTGATCCGTTGATCTGGTTGTTCCAGGGTCGGATGGAATTCTTTGTAAGAGTTGTATTTGTCCGGATTGGCCAGCCGCATTGCCAGAATCATTTCCCGTAGGTGTAAGGGCCGTGCTGCAGCGACCGCGATCTGCAGTAGCAGTTTTGTTTCCCTCAGATCGCGACTCTTGGATAGGATCCTCTCATAAGCCTCGTTAACCGTCGTGGGGAGGCGTGTAGTCAATTTGGGTGCTTTTTCCTTTCCGACTGCCAGGTCTATATAGCTACTTGGGTTACTCTCAATTAATTCGAGGGTCAAGTGAACCCATAAGTACGTCCTATTCGGGACATCTCTGAGTCCTTGTAGTAAGCCCGCTCTTTCCTTGCCTGTCAAGCCAAGTTTTTCTCCAATTCCCTGAACCCTGGCTTCGATAAAGGTACCGATTTCCTCGGAAATCATGTCCCTCTCTGCATCACTCTCCCCACTCAAATGGATTAGAGAAGCTGGGATTTCTTTGCGGTGGAACCCATGTCGAATCTCTAGAATCGGGCGGCTCGTTATCAGAAACTTAAGGTTGTATCCAATCGGTCTCCTGTATAGCTGCTGTAGTTTTGCAATAAACTCGGATCGGTCATCTTTTTGACATTCGTCAAGGGCATCGAGAACGCAGACGACTTCGCCGGCACATTCGGCCTTTGTCGCAATTATGAATGCGTCCCAGAGTTCATTAAATGAGCTATAGAACCTTTCCCCAACGATTTTGAAACGCTCGATAATTGTTTTAGAAAGCAGTGAACGTTTTTGTTCGAAGAGTTGGAATAAAATAGAACAAAGAGCATTGGTCGCACTCGCTCCGTTCAAAGAATCCTTGAAGAAAAAATAACACGTCGTTCTTGATTCTGTCGTGGGAATAACGGAATTCACCAAATATTTCGCAAGGACCGACTTGCCGCTCCCAGGGTCTGCTGATACCCAGAGTATTTTCGATGGACTAGCCGCCCAGTCCCGAAAGCTTTGGTGACCTGTAAACCATTCGCACGTTCCGGGAACTCGGTCAGGGTTTCGGTCTTTTTGTTTTTGCGCTTCCGGTCGATACAACGCGTTGAGGAACCTGAATTCGTCGTCTTGTTCAGATTGAGCTATTCATACACACTCCTAGTGAGCCCCTCCCATGATTGGGAACACACATATTGGGCAAAATTTTACTTACCAACGTCCTTATTGATGATATTTAGGGTTCTAGTAGATCTTTAGCATCCAATCCAGCATTGACAGCCTGAGAATTTGGACGACAGGAGACATACCCAGCGTTGTTCAGATACCCTGCCTGAACCGCAACTGTTGCGTCGGTATTATTGAAGGAAGTGGTTGTTGTATCCATCGCTTCTAAGTTGATGGACGCACCGCCGGCCATATGATTTGTCGCTTATCATGTGTCGTCCTCGCAGGCGCGCCGGGCTTACAGCTGTTAAGAATGTATTAGCGGTGTAGATTCGTTCAGCGTCTGAGTGTGCGAGTATGTGGATGCTGGTACAAGAGGCGCGCCAGCTTCAGAGCTCGAGTTCACAATCGGCGGTCGCGATTGATGAAGGATCGATCCGGATCCTAGGATGGTTGTTTCAGTCTTTCGGCGGTCATAACATGCAAGTTGTGAATATTCACCCCGCCTCCCCTATTTATGCACGGTGAATCTTCATAGCCTTTCGGTCTCCTTCTCAGATGCCAATAGCCTCCTACCTTCCTACCATGTATTTTGACATGACTCGCACTTAACTTTCTGTGGCGACAGATGTACTCATACTGAGCCGTTTTGTGTTGTGAGCACAAAAAGCCACAATCTCGAAATACAACAATTTCAACACCTCTGACCCGATAACTTCCGATACTAATCCATATTTATCGGACATTGAGAGGAATTTCGTTTTGTAGCTGAGCTAGCTGCATCCGAAAGTAGTACAAACTAGGTCTGGGTACGAGACAAGCCTGACTCATTTTGCTTGAATCTAGATTGACAAGGAATCATTCATTCTCCTGTTGATAGCTTAGTTCATGGAACGAGTTGAAAATTTTATTCAATGGGCAATGATGTCGTAATATAGATGAGCCATTACAGACTAAAACGGTTTGGCGGACCGGGCAGAGCATGCCTACCGATTTAACAGCCGTGCACCGATTTTGCCTGATGGGGCCTTCGACCAGTGAATAGTCGCCTAGTCTGGTCTCGTACCTAGACGTCACAAAGGCTTAGTCATGTCATTTTAAGACATAAAATTATATTATAGACTGAAAGCAAGGGCTTTGGTAGTTGTACCCCTATGATAATTGTCGGAAATCAAAGTGTAAGATATTCCATGAATGGGAAGCTGAAGCGGCAAGTGGTGGAAATGGACGATGGCCGGGAAATTTTTTCACGTATGAATAAGTACTTACTTAAACATTTACGCACCTGAAATAGATGTGGAATTCGGTGGTCTAGCACCCATCGGACCGCACCGGAACCCGATTGAGAGAACCGCCCTGCGTGTTGGAGCGAGAGTATGGGTACTTTTCGCGGTTCGGAAGCCTTCAAAGTTTGTTCGGATTTGTCTCGGCAGATGCTTTTGATAACACTCCGCTATCGGCGTTATCAGATCAAGTCTCCTTACCAACCTATTTTCGTCAGGCGGGGAACAATAGCGCAACCCAAATAGGTCCGGGTCAAGTAGTACGACCGCCATCCGTCCATGCAGTTTCTCCCCGGTCATACTGGAAACTCACCTATGCGTTGCCAATATGTTGCATTTTTGACCATATTCAGTTGGGGAAACTCTGAATTTTCGAACTCTTCAATTCAGATGCCTGTTATCCGGCATACCCGCTTGCTAGGGTATTTCAACGGACTAAGCTATAACGTTATTGGAATTGATTTGTCAACTTCGGCTCGTTGGTCTTGTTGGTTTGCGGGGCGTATCGGACCTGGTTAGTTGACAGAACTGATATGGCTGCGAGCGCGAGCTGTAGCCCGATGTTTCGGGAAGGAGCCGGGACTAGCTGGAACCGACAGATCCACCAAGATGCAGCTGAGCTCGAGCTGTAGGGAAGCATTTGGGCCGCTGGTTCTACAGTATACAGTGTATCGAGAAATAAGTATATATACAAGGTGTATGCGGAACATTGCTTTCGAAATTTCATGTTCCACTGGTTCCAAAGCACAATTCAAAAAGGGACCAACACAATTCGAATTCCTTCGTCTCTTCATTTCCTCGAGCTCTACTTAGACGTTAAACCAACCGCACAGCAGACCACGAAAACGTTAACTACACAATGTCTGATCAGGCTCAACCTGTAAACCCGCTCGCCGGGCGATTTGCTGCCGCAGATGTCTACGAAAAATTAACTGGCGGCTGGCCCGCCCGTGTCGCCAAGAACATCATTGCAGGCCTCCCCGACTCGATTACTAAGGAATCCGTGATTCTCGATAACTGTTGCGGATCCGGTGCAATCACTACCGCCATTGTCAACTCCACAAAGAATCAGGGATTCGTCCCCAGAATCAATGCCACTGATCTCTCACCTGGGATGATTGAGCATGTTTCGGGCCTATACAAAGACGTCCCCGAAGTCCAAACCAAGATCATGGACGCTCAAACCCTCGAGTTCGCCGAAAACACATTCTCCCACGTTATATGTGCTTTCGGCGTCTTCTTCTGCCCTGACTACGAAGCTGGGTACCGCGAAATGTACCGCGTGGCGGCTCCAGGGTCAGTAACCGTCGTGACATCCTGGAAGGTGGTGGGATGGTTACCGGTGGTCAATTACGTCATCAAGAAGGTCAAGCCGGAACAAAAGGACTGGGAATTTCCGGCACCTCCTGGCTTTGCTGAGGCAGAATGGGTGAAGGAAAGGATGGTTAATGCAGGGTGGAAGGATGTAGAGGTTCGGGAGATTGAAGATTATACGGCTGCCACGCCGGAGACTAGGGATGCTTTGCTACCTATCATGAAGGACGCATTCGAGGGATGGACCGAGGAAGAAAAGGCTAGATGGGGTGATCTTTTTACAGAGGCGGCCGAGGTCTATAACATCCCTAAGAACCATGAAGGTGGCTGGAGGATTCAGATGATTGCCTTAGCGGTCACTGGGAGGAAGTAGTGTTCGGCTGAGCTCGGCTAGGCTCTATTTTGTGGCAGCAGAATGCAATTGATTAAGACTTTTCGCGAATACTCAAAGAAATTATGTTAACTTAGTCTATAATACTAAACGACCTCGTCTGGCGCTGATATATACCCATGCTACCTTCTGCTCCGCGTCGACCCGCGTATCTGCAATCCCATTCCAAATGATGTTAGAGCCGCTAGCCCTCTAGGACATACCCGTTACTCCAGTTGTCATTCAACACCAGACCACACTTGTCAGGCTGGATCTTGGACCCCCAGCCCAAGAAAAGTTGCTATGAGACCTGTAATTACTAGTGTGGCTATAGAGGTCGACTGTAAATTTACGAAACATAACGCATTAGCACAGTATTTAATTTGGAGCTATACGTGTACTTGCGGTTGATCAATTCATTTCAAAAGCTCAGATACTTCGAATATTCGGGGTCTAGATTTCGCTACCCCGCTTATAATTATCCCGATAACATGTTAACAGGGCTTTCGCCAACCACGCCGTTGAAAGCATCGATGATTGCTTTACAGGGCGCTAGCTATGACAACCACAATTGTAGCCCAGTGAAAGATCACTTTTCGTCTCTTTGATAGAATCGAGCACATGTACATGTGGTAATAGATTCTGAGCAAAGCATCAACCTCGGAAAAGAGACGAATTGATTTATGGCCTGTGGGTAGCTTGACAATTCCGGGGTTTGCCTCTGGGGCACACCCCGTTCGACTGACAACTTCTGGAGTGTTTCCTTCCCTTTTTTATTTACTTTACCTTATTCTGTAATGATTGATATTCCTTTTTGTTTTTGGTATTCGTTTCCCCTTCCTCAGCCTATTTCGAATCTAGTCTAATCGTTTTCTAAATTAAGGCCGACATGGTAATATCCAGCTTGCGTAGCGGAAGCGTAAGCCTACAATCTATAATATTCTTGAATTTTTCTGTAAGGTAAAGTATGTACACTGCTGGTTTACGAGACAATGTTTATCTTTGTTCCCTGGAGGGCTATCTATAACCAAATCCAATCATCTCGCAGGCCAGATCCGTACTGTATTTAATTCTAAATCCAGAGTTCTTACATGCTGATTCCGAAGAGAACAAATAGCATATTTTATGTTTGCCGGGTACTATGAGCTTCTTACGCATAGCCTTAGGATTAGTACCTGACCTCGGCGGGTTATTCTCATGTGATCATATTGTCGACACCCCTTCTCATAATAAGAATGGAATAGCACACACCGCATCTTTGATGCGTAGTATGCATGTACCGGCAAAGAAGCGACACCCCACAGTCAGGCTACGAGACCGAAGCTCGAAGAAGTCTAGAGATCTAGACTGGCAACAAATCCCAACATACATTCGTGTTGATCGGCCTCAGTTCCAATATCAGGATGACTGCTTAGTATGCAACTAGGATCCATTATCATATTTCTTCTTAACTTCTTCGCAAATTGCCCAACTTTGTTGTATACTTGCCGATTTGCAATTTCTTGCTGGCTGGATAGCTGCTCATGGAAAAGGATGTGGCCGAACCCAAAAAAAAAAAAAAAAAAAGGAAAACCATCTAGCCTATACTCTGCCGTTAGTGCCGCTAACTCGCCATAGTTTCGTATGCTACGTGCATTCAGCTACTTAGGTTCACCGTTCATGCGTGTCTGACGTTGCTTGAAATTTTGGTCTTAAGATCTTTAGTTGCTAATTTCCTGTTAGTCAGGGTGATTAGGTAACTGATTATTAGGTAAAAGGCCATTCTCATCGCATAGTCATGTGTCGACAAGGTGTGGGAGGTACCTAAGCTAAGGGGTTGAGCCTTTCGTACCTGGTACCTGGAATTCCAGAACCTTTCTATCTCAGCGCATTCAATTGCCCGCGGTTGTACACGTAGTGAGTTTTCCCTGGCCAACACATATCTGACACCGAATTCCAACGAACAAAATCCGTGCTGTCTTGTCAGCAGTCCAACAGCAGAGGTATCAACCATTCCGCGCATGTACAGATTACCAACAGCAGTCACAGGTTTGATTTTATACACCGCTATTCGACGGACGGCCAGGCTTGAGGGGATGATATCACGATTCCTGCAGCACTCTCGAAAGGTGATTCCTAGCCGATGGTCCTCGAACAGCCCCTCCTCGATGCCGGCTCGGGAGAACTCGAGGGAACCTTTCTGATATCGCCCAGTGATTGTCACCCCACCAATCCGAAGCTATGTAGGCCGTGTCGCCAGAAGTCTCACATCCTCTCACAACCCCCCCTCCTAGCCGCTCGCCAGAAAGCGGGGTCATCCATGGTCAGTCTGCACGCCAAGCCTACTAGGCGGGATGGCTCGCATGAACTTCAAGTCACATGACCGTAGGTGTGGATACCTTTCCCCTCTTTTCCTGCAGCGAAAGCGGCGAGATAACAGCTGGTATTTTCAGGCAATGATAAGTGATTGGAACGTGGATTCCTCGCGGAGATATCTGCCACCTTTGCTTCGGCATTCCTGAGGATTCAATGGTTCTGGCCTTGCATGGGCATTCATACCTGAGGATGCGATTGTTCTTCTGCGGGAACAGCGGCCAAATCTCGTGGGTAGCCGTCGGTTCGGGTGGGCCTGTTCTTATTTCCACCTTTTGGGCCAAAAGAAACGTTTGAACAAGAATAGAATCTTGGACAGCCAACCACGGCGGAAAGGCCTTGTGATTGGTCCCAAAGATGTTTTTCTTCCCAGCGATTTGTTCAGCTTGATGGTGGGCTCTTCGAGCCCTTTGGGCTCAAGTGAGACGGTTCGCTTGAAGGGCCAATCAAGCGGTGACAACTCATCGCTGCACCCACCCTGGACTTCCTGGACCACCCTCCAGATTTTCCTTTCGACGACCGCAGCCCTGGCTCTCAGGGATCTCTTACCAAAAATCAGAGACCATTCCCCGCCACTGATAGCAACTGAACGAATGTTTGGCAGGAGGGAAAGGACGCTCTTGCGAAACCGAATGTCCCTTTTATTGGGAAAGATATGGCTGCAGCTGGTGCCCTTGGTTTGACTGTCTCTCGGTGCATTATTGCAAAATCGTGCATGTCGCTGCAGTACCTTCTTCATGCAAGCTTTTTTCACATCTCACCAAAGTCCCTCCCCGGCTGCAGCCTGCCATTTAGTCCCAAAGCCGCTGTCGCAGTGAAGTCGTCGTCAGTCGCAGATAGAGAAGCTACTACCTCGTCGGAGCCAGGAGCACCCTCGGAACTTTCAGGCTAGGTTGACAGATTCGATTTTGAAGCACGGCGAGGATCTTCAAATTCACGAAGCCGGCATCTTTTTAGCTATAACGCCGTCGCCTCCTCCTCTTTCAGGACCTTCACATTCTGCTGAGTTGTCCACGCTTCAGTTCACTATCCCAGTCTATCCCTACATAGACAGACGCGAAAAACAAAAGCTTAGGATTTTTAACCCCCCCATTTGCCTCAGTGACAACAAACAATCTACTGCCCGAACTACGACACGGTATCAAAATTTTTTTTGTTGTCGACGTCAAAGTTTAAGCTGAAGGGAAAGAAAGAAAGAGAAAATCACAGAAAACCGCAAAAGGTAGCGGCATCTCTGATTTTGCCCCACGGACAGCTCACGGAACCAATCCCGATTCTACACGAAATATTCTAAAAGAGCTACCCTTTCCGTTCGATTCTCGTAGTCGCACTTTCAGTTCGTCGACCCGTATATAGCCAGCCAACGATATTGATTCCCTGAGATCTACCCCCATAATTATCATCGAATAGGATAATTACGGTCACGACCTCCAAAAAGGCTGAAGACCCCTCTAGCCAACAAGAAGAGCAGGAATTTTCTGTGGCCGGGGTGGAGCTCCGAAGGTATCGAAAAACATCAGGAAGGCCATCGTCATCCCGAAGCTCTCTGCAAAAAAGAAATACGGAAGCTCCAGTCGATTTTATTTGAAGCCGTTTCATTGGGCCCTCCTACCCCAGAGCCAGTTCTCCAGTTTTCTCGAAACCCGTCTAGGCACATACGTATACGCTTCTCGTCTTCCTTGTCGCAGTCTGATGCTGTCGCCCACATTTGAACTATAGTGGCTTCATCGATATTATATCGCCCTGCGCTTCTTGCGCCAAAATTACGAAAGAGCACCGAAGTTATACCAAATTCGTCTTGATATCTCGATATTGATTACGAGCGTGTTGAAACTAGCGAACCGTTGAAACTACCCGCCTCTTTGTTTCTATATACGGCCTCAACACTCAGAAAGAATTATCTTGAGAAGTTGACAAGGTCGTCATACTGGATAACCCAAAGAAATCGCGGACTGGTGGGCCGGATCCTATCCGTCAGAAATCCGATGGATCGGTGAAAACGATAGCAGCAACATTGACATCTCCCTTGCCATCTCGTAAGTCCACAACCCCGTGATGACCGCTGCATCCCCAGCTCTTCTCCTCATCTGCTCGATCGTTCTGCTTCTTTATCCTGTGCACTGCGCGGTACCTCGTCTGTGGGAAGGCGAGATTACCTTTTTTTTGCTTCCTTCCATAAGATGCATGCTGGCTGAGTGGCGATTCGCTCGCTTTTTAATTTTGAATTGGAAATCTTGATTTTTCTTTTCTGCTCCCATGCAGCTTCTCATGCTGCTCGTCTTATATGTCACAGCACAAGGGCGCTATCTCTGACAGCGGAGTATTCTTTTTTTTTTTTTTTTATTTCTCTGCCTTGAAGGTGGACCCGAGTCAGGAATAGCCAGCAGACTGCATGCTGCTTTGCTGGCCGAGGGACTTTCCTCACTGGCCAACCGCGCTGCATGATGTGTTGTCCACCAGCAGCCGACAGCACTCTGCAGACACCTCACATCCACACTCACATCCACGCTCACCCTCACATATCACCAGCTAGCTACTTTGAGGGCCGAGAGAGAAAGAAGGACAAAAGACAGGACAGGACCGAACTGCATGCTGCTCCTCCTCGTCTGATCTTCTCCTCTGTCCATTTCCCCGAGTCCAGTTTCTTTCCGCCCCGTTTAGATTCCCTTTGATACCCGAAAGGCCTGGTCGCATACATACTCCTCTAGTTCCTTTCCTTCAATTACTTACATTGAAAGTCACCTGCTCGCCCGCCGTTCTCTTTCGTTTCCTCATTAGAATTCCCATTTTCCTCATATTTTGATATCTCGATCTCTCGCATTTTCCGGCATTTTGATACAGGCATACAGGCATACAATCGAGCATACACGAGCATACATACATTCATCCCATACATTTCACCTGCATAGCCCTTGCTGTAGATTGAAGCTTCAATCAATGTGCTAACTGCTTCCGTTCCCTGGCCTCGTTGGAAACAAGGCCCTCGTTCGACATCTAATACAGCCCCCTCACCTCCTTCTACAACCTCTCAACCCTCCTCTCGAACCTCTTCTCCTTCTTCACGCCTGCGACGTTCATCATCTGCTATCTCTCTATCTCTGAACGTCCCTAGCCCGGCCCTGCCCATCAAGCCAGTTGATCCACCATCACAACCAACTGCCAAGATGGGTGTCGCACAGGATGAGTATACCCATAGCCACAAGCCGGAGTCTAAGTCCAGGGCAAAGTCTCGCACACGGCTGGCAAGGTCCAAGTCGAGAAGCGCTCTCGCCCGTAACAACACTGGCAACAGCGAACCTAAGGAGACCAAGTTATCGCGGCACCAAACTGGGAATAGCGAGCCAAAGGAAAGCCGGATACGAAAACATGATACTGGTAACAGCGATAGCAAGCTGCAAAAGCAGAACACAGGTGGGAGCGACAGTCAAACGGTCATTATTTCCCGTGCTGCGACATATACAAAGCCTCTGATTAGTTCAGCAACTTATCATCTTCCTCCGCCGCCGTCTGGGACCTTTGGAGGCAACACGACCTCTCTAGCGGAGCTTGCACACCTTGTTAGGCTTCAATCTTACCAACAACTTAAACACACACAATCCAGGATACGGCTGCACCGTCAATTAATATCCACTGGAATCTCGGCTCGCTTGGAGAGATGCGGCGCCCTAGCTAGAACCCACATGGTCGATTACTTTAAGGATGACAAGAAGCGAGAATTTGCCGTGCTATACAATGCCGTTCATGACCTGAAGGACTCTTGCGAGCGACTGGCAATGCTCCAGCCCGAATTGGATGTCACCAAACTTTCTTACGGAGACTCGGAGTCGGAGCGCCCTAAATCCTTGCATACCTTCCTCCAAGATATTCCTACACAGACAAGAGACACAATCCTCCGCTTCATCTCTACACTAAGGTCTGATCCAAAGTTCCTCGCGGATAGGCTCTGCAAGCTTCCCCCCAGTGATCTCGACACAATCGCCAAGTCAAACCAAATCACACAAACTCAGGAATCCGTGCTCCCCGCAAGCCGGAAGAATGTTACTCCTAACCCGGTAGCTCCAGTTCCTACTCTTGCTGTCGATAAACTACTAGCTTTCCACAGATTGGACCCCCTACATACCCTCATCCACACTATCTTTGCAAACTCTAGCGGCCCGGATTCCGAGGAGGACCGTCGACGAACCGATGTTTGGTCAACAGTTTGTGCCCGACTTCTCAATGAGAAGCGGGGTGAAAAGTTCTTGTACGCTGTTATGGACTCATGGTCCTCCATGAGAGAATGGCCCGCCAGGAATAACATTGAGGTCTGCCTCATGAAGATGCTCCAGGATGGCGCCGCGGTGTTGCAACAGGACCGACAGGACGATAATGATAAGGTCCGCCAGGATCTTATCCGCAAACAGGAAGAGGACTTCTACGTCAAGGCTTCTAGGTCCCTGTTCCAGACCCTTGATGACGAGCCATGCGCCGGAGGTATTCCTGAGGGCATCCTTGAGCTCGGACACGCCATCCTGGAAAAGATCGAGGATCCTAAGAGGAAGAAGCTCGCCGAAGTATTCATTGTCGCCAAGTGGTTCTTTGGTAGATACCTCAATACTGCTATTCAGTACCCCGAAGTATGCTTTTGCGCAATTCAATCTCTCTAGTAATCTTATTACATTCACTAACAATGAGTGTAGTATCACGGCATGATGGTGGGACATTACATCAGTGAGTACTCTCGTCAGGCGATTCTGCGTCGGGTGATCCAGAGGATGTGCACCGACGTCTTCAGCATCTGCTTCGTCGAATTGTAAGTATTGAAACCCTCAGCGCAAACTTGGTGCGAATCTAACGCGCTTGGATAGGAAATCGAGTCGTCCCATTGACTCCATTGTTCGCAATCATGTCGAGAGCATTATGGCTCGATTCCGCAACCCTCGTCCAAAAGACAGCAACCCAATCCTTCTTCCGGTCAAGGCTATTACTACCCCTCGTGAGACTATCGAGGTTCAGCCTTACCTCGTCCTTTGCCCGACCGATGTCGTTACTGTATTTCATGCTCTCTTCCCCCAAGCTTCACAGAGACCTGTCACCTCTTCGTCCGAGAAGGACTTTGGTTCCAAGAAGTTCAGTCGATCCATCAACACTGGTCGCACAGCCACGTCGCGCCCTCCTAGCATATTCGAAACTGCCAATGCATCGTTCAAGAGCAGCTCCTCAATTACTAGCGACAGCGGGCTTTCTTCTATGAACGCTCCCTTGCTCGAGAATCAGTATGGTAGCATGGATGAAAAGTTTGCAGGCTCGCTTGTCGGCTCTCCAAACTCCTTCACCATCGCCCCAAACATCAAATCGTCCCAGGCTTCCATATATTCAATCCAGTCTATCACCTCTGAGCCCGATGATGAACACGAGACCTTTATGATGGACGTCAAGACGGCTATCGCCGAGATGACTCGCAACCTCGGCGCAGAGGCAACCTCCGGACGGACACATCCATGTGCCGAGAAATGGGCTGTCTTATTTGTCTCGGCCGATGGCAAGACCGTCTCCGCCCGTATGAAGACTGATTGGGAAGATGAGGAAGACGACAGCGACAGCAGCAGTGACAATGACAGCGACGACGATTCCCCTGGTGAAGTCTCTAGAGACTACAACCAGGTCAAGCAAGCCATTATGAAGTTGATTGAAGAGTACGAGGTACCAGAGGAGTTGATTGAGGAAGACGAGAATCAATCCAAGAAATTCAGCAATAGGACATCGATTGCCACCAACCGGAAGCACGCAGCTCCAGTTGCCTCCACTGTTTCTAGCTATATCCAAGATCAGAACCCTTACTATCAAGCCACCGGTGGCTTGAGCGCTCTTTTCAATGGCAGTCCGGAACGGGAGCGCCAGCGCCTTGACCTCCCACGCGACAGCAGCGACCGTCTCCGGCAAGCTGGTAAAGAGGGCAACGCTGATGTCCTCTTGACTATGCTGTCCGCTGCTCAATCTCAATGCATGGCTCGCGGAGCCTATGTAGATGGCCAAATCTTCCATCGCGCCGTCACCATCCTACTTCGCAAATTGGAACCTTCTCTTACCCGCAACGGGTTTGCACCTCTTCTACACATCCTCTCTCGCGGCTTCCGTGTTTCCATCGAGAAGTCTGCAGCATGCATCGAACATCTCGAGGCTTGGTTTGTTTGGCTAACAATGGCACAAGAGAGACATGACTACGCAACCAATGAGATGTTGTCTCTTATCAAAGCACTTCGCGTTAAGATGTGGTACGTCACTGACGTTCGCAACTCCGCTGCCTACGACGACGCCCGCAATGTCGCCATGGCCTTGAAGAAGATGGCGATCCCACCTAAGACAAAGGATGGCCGTCCAATCCCCCAGCAGCGTGTCAAGACCGGTCTTACGCATCGCATGTCAACGAGCAGCTTCTCTCTCCTCAAGGGAGATAGCTTGATTGATACCCTCGCCGCTCCTGTTGACAATGGTGGTCCGAATAAGCTTAGCGACGAACAGGCTGAGATTACTAGTGCCTGGTTGAAACGTTATGCGGTCACGAACTTCTGCACTGGAGAGGAGCGGATTCACCGTTTCTGCTGCGAGATTGACAAGTGTGTTAACAAACTTGTGGGCAAGGAAATTCTCACTGGCCCCGTCCTTTGGTCCAGCGAATTGTTCGCGAGGGACGAGAGAGAGCTTGCCAATGTCCGTAAGAAGGGAGAGTTCCACCTTGCTGGCGTTGGAGGCTTGAGTATGACTATGGATAGCATTGATGCCGATGGCGATAAAGTTAACAAGCTGAGGCCCAAAGCAAGCGCAAGCGATCTCTTCGGTTTGGGTCGTCCAAGGTCCCAAAGCATCGTCAGCACACTATCAGCGCTGTCTACCACTCCAAGCAATCGTCCACGAGCCACTCGGGGCAGCGCTTCAGAGTCTTTCATGGACAAGAATGACCTTTTCAATACTCCAACTCCTCAGTTGTCGATGGAGTCGACTCCAACATCCGCTTTCTGGAGCCCGTTTGGAAGCGTGACACCATTGGCAGGATCCCCATCCCGAGGAAAAGCTAACCCCGCCCTTCCAACCTTAGCCACCTCAAGATCCATGGAGGGCGAGAACCAAGAGAAGAAGGCTTTCCTTTCCTCTCTCAAGACCTCGCTCATCGGTCTCCTTCTGAGCGATCTAGGCCTTGATGTTTGGAGCCAAGGAAGTGAAACTGATGCCTGGTTCTCGAGCGGTCTTGCCGACGAGTGCCTGCAGCGTCGGGAGGACCAAGATCGTGCTCTCCAAGAAAGAAGTGCATCTTCGAAGAGTCTAAATACTGTTGCTTCTAAGAAGCTTCTTAACCGCAAGAAGAGCAACAAAGCTATGAGGAAGTCCGTTTCTCATGCTAATGGCATCCTGGAGGCTCTTGGCCGCGGTGAGAAGGGCGAACTAGCTGCTCCAGTGGCAACCTACGAAAATGTTGGACATGAACCCCACTCCGGCGAAGACAACTCCTCGAGCAGCGATGCCACAGCGCGATCTGCTGCCACCGCTACTGGCGCACCCTCAGGAAACAAGAAGGGGTCCTACCAGAGCTTCCCATATGCTGTTGCGTTCCGCCGCCTCCTCACTAAGTTCTCTACTCACCCAAATCCTTTCGACAAGCTCAATGCTCTCTACGAGCTTGAGATCCTTATTGTTGCCTCCCTCACATCCACTACCGGGAAAACCTTCACTCGCCGTGGCACCTTCCCAACCACCCCATCCCCTGACTTCGAGCCTGTTGCTCGTGAACTCAGCGCTCGCATGAGCAACCTCGTACTTACTCAACCAACCAACCTCGATGAAAGTCTCGCGCACGCGGATGAGCGTCGCCACGCCGGTCTCTCAGGATCCCCCTTCATGACTCCTACCGGCTCTCGTACCCCGGTTGGAAATAATCTTCCCTCCACTGAAATCATTGTCGAGGTCTGGCAAGAACTCTTCCGCCAGGCTGATATCCGCCCGCGAACTCTCTTCCGCGATCTTCAATTTGTCGCCTCCTTCATTCCCGCTTATCAACTTGACCTCACTGTCCAAGGCAAAGCTTTCTGGGACATGGCCAATGCAGCCCTCCGTCTCAAGGTTGACGTTGTGAGGACAATGGTTGAAGTGGCCGATGAGATTGTTGGCTATCACACTAAGAGACGTACCCCAGAGTCCGCAGCTAGCCTGCCTGCCGTTCCCAAGGAGAAGTTTGACAAGAACCCAGACCTCAAGGCCAAGTCTCCGCAACCACAAGGCACCGAATGGATTGCTCGTTACTCCATGAAGGACGCCGCTAACATGTGGTTGATCACCGCGAAGGAAGGAGATGCAACTGCTCAACGTGAGCTTGCTATCTTTTATCTTACTAATCCAGCATTGCTTCCGTTGGCCACCATGCCGATGAGCAAGACCAAGGATATCTTCCGCAATGACTCGATGGTCACCCGAGGAGTGGATCCCGAGAAGTGCGATCCATTGAGGTTGTGCGTTTCTCACCATTGGATGGAGCTGTCATCCCGCGAGGACGATCTAGCTAAGAAGTACCTGAGGCAGCGAGAAGAGTGGTAAAAAAAAAACACCTTTCCCTTTTGTTTTTCTTCCTTGCTATTTTTAAATACCCCTTTGTTTTACGAGTTTCTTAGTTTATATATTTTCGAGCGCAGTTATGGGACTATGGTTGATATTTTGGACATGTTCATCGCTTGCATTATCTCTTCTTTCCGGTTTCGTTTACCATTTAATGATATCCTTATGTCATAGCGTCACGATCTCTGATAGATTCATTTTACCGTCTTGTCCATGTTTTCTGTATATTTGTCGTTTCTCAGCACCAAAGTTACGGGTATATAACTACTAATTTTGATACGTTCGATTATAGCGGTATAGCCTTTTGTACGTCACTAACACTCCTACTGTTCACCGTCTATTTCCGTTGCCTTCAAAAAGACAAAACTCAAAAATGTTAACGAATCTTATTACTGCATTATCAAAATCTACAGTTTTTCTTTTACCTTGAAAGAATCGAGCTCACATGATACACTTCTCTTTGGCCTTGATTTCCTACTTTTATGGACCTTGGATCTTTTGGATACACCCCTGGATGGACCCATTCTTTTTTCTTCTGGAAAGCAATATTTCCTGTGCGCATGCCTCGGAAAACTTCCACTATACTACCTGGGCCGGCAAATTTAATGCTAACGACATAAGATGAAATCATATTCCAGGTAGTTTTTGCTCTCGCCCTTTTCTTCTTTTTCGTTTTTCCATATTCCTTTCTCCCCCAAAAAATTTCGAGTCCCATCATAGCGAAGCGTATTTGACATAGCATTTTCTGCATCTTAAAACACGGCGGCCAACCTGCGGTAACCGGTGGATCAATTGGTAGATTTTGTCCAATTAGCTATTCAATCTATTTCCTTAACTGTGAATGACTCCTTCATACTTCAGCATGCACGGTAGTCGTTTATCCTGTACTTTACGGATTAATTCATTCGACATACACATGTGTCGGTATATTTTTGCTAGAATTTGCAGCATATCGCTTCTGTGCCGTGCACGCCTAGCTGCAGACTGCAGGTATTTCTGATTTTGACAGGCTATATACCATCAATGCGACTCCCCGAGCTGGAATATCGCAACAGAACTGAACCCGCTCCTTGGATGACGGACCCCACTACAGAGATCATCTCAAAAACAAGCAATTCGGCCAGACTTCTCCAGAGTAGCCTTCTTAACTGACGGTTTGCGACGGACCTCCCCACCCCGAAACTAAATGTTGCAGCCACTAAAGCACAGGACACCGCGCCTGCAGGCACCAAGCTTCGCGTTTCCGCGTCCGGCAAGGTTGTTTTCCTTATGCCTATAACACGCGAGACATAATTCTTTTGCCACGTCATAAAAAAACGGGGTTAACCATTTTTTTCTTTTCCTAGATTCCTTTTTCTTACGTTCATTTTGGTTCAAGTTGGGGGTCAACAAGCTAGGTTGTCTGCAAGTTCGGGCTGTGGGCGTCCTTACATGCGTCGAAAAAGTGAGCTTGTAATGTAATGTTGGTGTATGCATCATGAGGGATGGGAGATGGAATCTATTGCTACGACTCAGTGAAGCAATTGAAAGGCAAAAAATCTTCGATCTATTTCGATTCGGTTCTATTGCATGCTGCATATGTGTGATTTTGGGTGATGGAGCGTCTCTCTCTGCTAGGGTGGTGTTGATGGAGGGGAGGCTGGAGTATGGGGAAGCGTCAGGCTTTGCATATGCACTGTCGCGTTTGTATAAAGGAAATGCAGTCAAATGCTGTTGGAGAGGGGGAGTCTAGGCAGAGTGGGTATTATCCCAATTGGTTTAAGTCTGTGCAAGCTGCATGTGAGCTAGTCTTAGTTCATGTATGCTTTGGTAAGATATCCTCTCCTTGATGTGTCGTATATATAGTCTCAGGTTCCACAAAGTGCCTATCAATTATCTTGAAGTTATCCCCTAGACCTATCAAATGTTTGTTGTTACGTCTTCTTCTCCTCATATTTTCTCATCTTGGGAATATTTGTCTTTAGACTCAAATATCGGCTCTAGCTTCCTCCCCAACGGCCGCCCGACGAATCAACTCACGAATCTCATCTTTCTTGATCTCTCTTGGATTATAGTACGGATTGCTAGTCGCAATCTCAGCCGCTTTATCCACATCTTCTTCCTTCATGCCGTAGTCTTTCAGTGCTCGTTTGACCCCTAGCTTGTTCAGGAGCACATTTAGCCCCTCCACCGCATCTCCGTTGCTTTCCGGCAAGGAATCAGCTAGTCTTGCCAACATGTCGGCCGGTATAACCTTGGAATTATAAGCTAGGGCATGGGGTAAGACGATCGTGTGTGTCTCTGCATGAGGGAGATTAAAACTACCGCCTAACGTGTGACAAAGCTTGTGGTGGAGCGCCATGCCGACGGTACCCAGGCAGGATGCGCAAAGCCATGCACCGTAGAGGGCCTGAGAGCGGGCTTCAGCATTTGACGGATCCTTCGTAATCGTGGGGAGGCTGTGAGCGAGGGATTTTATGCCTTCGAGGGCTAGAAGACTGGTGATTGGGTTCGCGGTTGAAGAGTAGAGGGCTTCGACTATATTTTATGTGTGATCTGTTAGAAGGTTGTCGGCTGACGAGGAGGGGGGTGGGCTTAGATTGGGTTGCATGTTGTATTTTTCTTTTTGGTAAGGGCTGTATACACCCTTTTGTGACATAGCACACATATTATTCCGTTTCCGTCGATTTTTCTGCAAGGAATAGAAAGGTTTATGTGAAAAAAACTCACCTGCATGCGCAATGGCATTCACACCGCTCGTAGCACTCAATCCGGCGGGTAACGTCATGGTCAGATCAACATCGTAGATAACAGTACCCGGCAGAATCTTCGGGTCACTTCGTGTCGTTTTTCTACCGTCCTCCGTTTCTCCGAGGATGGGGGTCATTTCACTACCGGCGTAGGTAGTTGGGATGCATATGTGAGGTAGGCCTGTGCGGATACTCAGAGCTTTACCCAGTCCGATTGTGGAGCCGCCGCCGATGGAGATTATGCTGTCGGATTTAATGGATTCGGAGTAGGAAAGGGCTTTTTGGGTGATGTGTGTCGGGGTATGCATGGTTGCTTCTGTAAAGGTGCCTGCCACTGACGGCAGGAGTGAAGCGACTTGTTCGGCTTGGGATATCTGCTGAGGGGTACAAAGGATCAGAGGGGCTTTGAGGCTCTGCCGAGTGAGTTCTGACGGTAGTTTTGAGAGTGTCCCGCTCCCGAATATTACACGGGATGGATTTGCAGTGTATATGAAATTCATATTGAATGGCTTCTAGCTAAGTTGACACAGTGATAGCGGGATATTGATGCGCGTATGCTATTAAAGGATATGACCTTGAGACGATACGGATTCGTCGGTTTGAGGATGCAGGCTTCTTTCTAAAAGGATCAGGATATGTAAAATGAGTGTATTTCCAGATTTCCTCGGAATTGAGTTGAAAGGTATGGTTTAGTAAGTCCGTGAATAGGGATCGCGAGAGCCAGTCTCGTTAGAGCCTCTGGTTCGGATCGCCCCGGATTTTGCGTTGTGTGTCGTTCTTCGGGCCGTGACACATTGCCGATCTTTCGGCATCCGGTTTCGGAATCCAAAATAACACACGTATCTTTGTGTTGTAGTCCTCGGGTGTTGATAGGCCTGATAAAGTTTCCACTTGCTTCTAAGCACTATTTACCTCACTAATTTTAAGCAAGTGATAAAAGGAATTCTCAAAAAAAGCCTTTAATCGATATAGAGCTAGAAAATGCAGTGTATATACATCTAACTCGCCGCTCGGGCGCTCTGCATGACACCCTTATATACGCGGAACTAGATACAGGAACTAAACTTAAAATGTGGTTAAAAGCCAAAAGTCTACAGGGGAAGAGGATTAAATGGTACAGTCAATTCTACTTTACAAGCATTGGGAGTAGTAATCATTGCTGTATTTACAAGTTGTGCCTGATGCACAATTTGTACAGCCTGTGAAGCCTGAACCACCGCACTGCGCGTAGATTGGCGCGGTACAACCGCCAGAGGAGCCGGTTGTGGCAGCAGTAGTTGCGGCCCTCGTTGTAGTGGTGGCGGCGGTAGTGACTCTAGTCGTGGTAGCTGCCGTCGTACCACCCGAGCCACCGGAAGGTCCTTGGAGTTCAACGGCGTCGAATATGAAGTTGGGGCTGAGATAGTCTGTCCCGTCGGAGCCGGAAGCAACACCGATCGTTAAAGTATTAGAGCCGGAGATGAAAGCGGAAGCTGGGACAGTCCAGGTGTATTGCTCTCCATACCCACGGTAGGCGCCGCGGGTCACCCCTCGGGAGTCGATCTTAACCGGGGCTGCTGGAATACTGCCGCTCCAGCTATTGATGGTAACGCTTGGACGAGCCCCGGCGAATGAGAGGGTAGTACCAATACGAAGAGTCATTTGGACGAGCTGGCTTGAGGAAAGCGTAAATTTGACCACTGCAGAGCCACCAATGCTTTTGAATACAGCCATTGGAAACGCACTGGCGGAAGACGAGCCAACAGTATATGTGCCACCCCACGAAGACATTCTAGAGTCGGATGGATGCATCCGCAAGAACTTATCGCCGTTCTTGAACTCGAAGGGTTGGCCATCGAAGTTTCCAACCCTCCAAACGATAGAAGGATTGGCTTCTGTGGAGGAAATACTCTTGCTGGTGGTTCCTCCAGCAGTAACCGAAACGCTAGTGCTAGCGACCTCGAGCTCTCCTTTGTAGAGCTTCATGGTGTACGTTCCCGGTTTCATATAGGGAGAAGTAAAAGAGCCCGTGGACTTAACCCAATACTGGTTGTCGTTGTTGTACCAGTGAACAACACCTTCGAAGCCGCTGGGTATGCCGCTAACGGTGCCAGAGACGCGGCCGCGGCCGCTCTGGGCAACATACCCATTAATAGAGAGGGAGCTGAAGAATGATGTATCAATACTGGCGGATGGGGTCGATCCAGTCGTGAATCGCATAGCATAAGGTCCTTTGAGCCCCATTCGCCATGGTTCAGTTCGAACGTGGCCGGAGTTCATGTACCAGTACAGTTCCTGGACAGATCCTCCTTGGTTATTGATATCTCTCATGAATGGTCCCCCTGAAGAGGTCTCGTAGGCTTGTGGAGGAATAATCATCCAAACACCAACACCACTGCCTGTGACGCCGTGGACATTATCCTCGATGAATCTTTCACTTGAAAAGAATTTGGATCTCGTCTGTCCGTTAACGAGATAGACGTCGCTGCCTTCGATAGCAGTTCCGCCCACGGTGTCCGAGACTGGGTGTCGAACACCAGTCGGGAGTACACTTTTCTTCAAACGTGCGATCCATCGAAGTTCACCGGGGTCGACCTCGCCGGTGATGTAAGTTGCAAGGTATAGGGTTGGGTCACCGCTTTGAGAAACAATGTATTGAGTGACTGGGAGGCCACTGGATTGGATAGTGATCTTTGTGTAGCCGTTGACGAGAGAGCCAGAAACAGTTGAGGTTCCAAGACCGGAGTTGATATGGGTATATTTGCTAGTGTCCTGGTACTCTACGTTGTTGTATTTTAAGCTAACGACGTCGCCTGTGGATCTATAATATAAGTGTTAGTATATATTCGGGTTTTTGTGTTAACGGTGGGCAGGGAGACTTTACTCACTTGCTGACTTGATAGATAAGACCAGCACCGGTATCAACCTGGAAGTTGTTTCCTGACGTTGTGATACCAAAAGCGGCAAAGGTAACACGGACGCAAAAGGCCCAAACCAACGGTTTTGAAATATGCATCTTGACCAAACTATGCAATGAAGTCAATAGGCCGATGGCTAGTATACCTAGTGGGATCGATGAAAGCACGGTATACCAATTTCTTGTCCCCCGGATAGTGCAGTGGCAGATGTAATAAGTCAACCGAAAGGCATTACCAAGATCGAGTGCATCTACCATATTTATACCCCTCGCTCTTAGCCAATGACCGCCATACATGTATAAGCTTTACCATGGCCCTTGGCAGTCGTTTCGTCTACTATTATCCAGGGAATAGGGGTTTCGCGATTCATTGCTGTCCCCTCATCTCAGTTCCTGGAAGAATAGGAGATCCTCCGAGCATCTTTGGCCTAGATATCATACGTTTCGCAGAATTCATGACTCGTCCACGTCTGAGGGGATTATTCTTTGCCTTTCGGAGTATACATCCGCCTTTAGATGCGTATATCGACCTCAATATTCAGTTTAAGCCACGGAAGGCACAGGAACTAGGGATTTGGCCGCATCAAAGGAGCCCTGGACTTTCACTTTCTCGGTTATCCATTGGAAAGCGAGCGAGCACTTGATGTTCCTAATGCACCCCAGAGCCTCGATTAGTCTGACTCTGGCGCGCCGCGAACTGCGCCAAGCCGGGACCAGAAAGCGTTCCTGCCGTGAAACCGAATGGAACCCTTGCAGAATCAATGCTTTCGGACCGGGGAATCCCAGCAAGGAATCGTCTTTGGATGACGGGAGAAAGCTGGGTTGTGTTGGGACAAAAAAATACTCCACCATTCACGTTAAAGGGAGATGGCGAAGGGAGCTAGGATTAGATATCAGATCGAATGGGTAAAAGATCTAGCCGGTATCCGATGGTAATATGAATGCATGGTACCCTATGATGTTCAAGTATAGCTATATATGCTATGGTATACTAATTTCTAGTGTGTTTGAAGTTCTCGATTGAGCTGAAATAGACATAATACTCTGTAGTCGTGCGAAGAAGTTGGTTAAACTATTAATCCAAATCCTCTAGATCCAGAGATATCGGTCAATGTAATTAGATAATCAGCGTGACGAAATCGAATTTGTATAGCTGAACCAAATATATGAAAACTAGTGCTGGTTCATGCACCCGCGGCTTCTTTGAGGATAGGTGGCGGGCTACCTGAAATCTCTAGGTATACGTAAGCTCCGGATCGAGGCTAAACTGTTCGTACATCCCGGTTCGCGGGACAAGTAGCCCCGACCCCTTAGCCCTGTATTACCGTGGTTCACGATATATAGAGGGACCGGCCATGTGCATGTACGTTCATGGCCATACCGCCGCTATCTAACATCTAACTATCCAGTCAGTCGTTAAAAAATGCCAACCTCCGTCCGTACGGATATATTCACATATGTGGCCCCACTTGGGAAGGAACTTCCATTAGGACGCAGCGTAGAATCACAATATCAGGGGGGCTTAGTGGAAGTTTGGGGCTTCGAGTTGCCCTCCGCTTAGCCATTCCTACTTCGCAGCTTTGGCTGCATACTTAGATCGATTTCCTCCAAAATTCCAGTATTAGGGATATAAATTACGTTGGAATTTGGACTGAATTGAAGGAAAATAACGGCTTCGAAACTCAAGCCTGTCTGATATCCTAGCCAGGGTACCGTGCAAACGATAGGGCCACAGCAACATGTTCCGTGCTTTAGGTATTCAGGGCGCTGTGAACTTATAACGAAATATCCAAATCAAACATCGATACTTAAACCAACATACACACCTACAGGTACATTGATCCTAAGACTTAATTCACCATGGTACATCCTACCGAAACCCAAACTCGGGCATGCATCCCGATTAAATTTCTCCCCAGCTGAACAATTTGCATGGCCCGACGTGCGTTTAGATGGAACTTTAGACCAAGCTAGTCGATTGAATGTATTATAAGCCGAATACACAGCCTTCTAAGTTAACGTTTGGGTAATCTCTCACCTTGGGCCTAGGTACCGGTATACTTGTATGGTTGACCTTATGTTGTATTATACCACTTCAAAACGCAGACCGGACTAGTTATACTAGCAATTTATTGATTTCGATGTATTTAAAATGTCTGAAGTATAACGCCGCACTGACGGGGGCTCATACCTATACCATTCACCACTACTTGATCGATGGAACATATTATGGAAATCCACTTCCCGCATCTAGTATAAGTAAAACTGCGGGAGAATACACATTTTATCTTGCATATAGTGAAATATTGTCGCCAACTTCAAGCTTAACCCCTTACCCGAGCAACCCCGTCAAAATATTTAAATGTTTCGCACTTTATATTTTGTACTGTATTTCACTTCCATTCTCTGAGGGGCTCATGCTCGGTGCCGGCTCCAAAGGGCCCTTGCAATCGCCCAGCGCTGTGAGCTTGAAGACTATACGTACGATGTTCTCAAGCACTAGAGTCCGTCATATACAACCTCTATATTTGGGCAAGATGGGGGTATCAGCCGAAGTCCACAAGCATATTGCAAAAGAGGCCCTTAATAGATAAAACCCTAGGTAAACCACAATCTTTCGCTATGGCAGACTCCTTAGATCCAGATTCCTATCGCACTTATCGGTACATGGCCTTGAAAGGCTATCAACTTCGAACTATGCCAATTCCTAATAATGACGTTTCCGAAAAGGGTTCCCTGCTTATCAGCAATGCGCGCCGTGGCTATAGATTAGATGTCGAGAAAACCACATACGATCCGGTAAGGCTCGCGAGGAACATGCCGGGAGGAGTGCCTTTCCTTGATGCGTACATAGCACCGAGAAAAGAGCCGCCGAGCGGTTTACGATCTATTTTTGTTAGCAATCCTAATACCACGGAAAGAGACCGCCCCGTATGCGGTATCCACCTCGTCCGAGGCCGGCCTTATGGTGGTTCATTCAGCGTATAAGGCGAAGGATATGGGATACCCTAGGGAGGAGTGCTTTTCTGAAGTATTGTTTCGTGCTTGGTACGAAGAGGCAAGGAGCGCGGTTGGGAATCCTGAGGAATTGGGCGAGGAAGGGCTTCGAAAGCTGAGGGACTTACGTTGTATTATAAGAGAAGGGGTTGAAAATGCACAGACCAAGCAGATCATCGACATAATTTTACAGTCTTTCCCGGAAAAGATTCGACAGGTAACGGGCAACGAGAGGTTGGGAACTGTATCGGGTTTCATGATTATGTTGAATGGATTTTCGAAAACCATTAAGGAACAGGAAGCTTTCAATGCAATCCTCGGAACACAAAACGGGCGAGGGGTGGCATACATGCTAAATCAGCATTCGAACGCGTTTGGCGGAAAAACTATAGTGCAGGTTAGAATCTTCTTAAGTGAGGAAGATGGGGCTGACCCTTGTATAGAATTCGCGATGGAATATCTCGGATTACAGCAGTTGCGGGAGGGATGGGAATCTCTTCGGCTACCTTATGAAGAAGATGTAAGTACTTTGTGGCCCTTACTTAGGTGATATACCTCCCTGCTGACTTTCCCATTCCGAAGTTCGAGCTACTGGCAGCAAAACAAAGGAACCGAGAATATCGATTTTGAAGACGATTTTTCGAGTAGGACCAGTCCTGAGACGGTACTAGATGCTGAAAGCGATACTAATCTGCTAAAACTGTTGGCCGGGCCCCATCCTCTGGCGCAGCGAAGCACCTCTCATTATCAAAAAGCGAAGGCCGTGGCCACGGATATTGGAGACCGGGCGAAGCGGGCACATTCCTTATAAGGTTAGAGCAACTGGCACCACGACGTACCTAGCCTGGGGAATCTCAATACTCACGAGAATTATCGGCTGTTTGAAGAGCCGCAAAGGCGGGAGAGCCGATGCTCACCACCCTCCCGTTCAGATCAAGAGAGGGTATATCTATCGCCGGAGCCGAGTTAGTATAAAAGGAAGCCAAAATGGGTACGTAGATGCCGTTTCTAAAGAGAAGCCTTTTGATATCAAAAAAAGTAAAAGACTGCCTTTCGCCCTACTATCTTCTTACAGGCAAGCTTGCGACCCCATTACGGGGCACCGACATGAGCGGTTCGATAGACTAGTAAAAAAATTTTTCTGCTCCCATCTTTTAAGTACCACTTAAGTTGCTATAGCACTTGTCTCGTTCGTAGCTGAACACAAAAAATTGACCGGATACGCGTATATTATATGTGTCGAGACTGGTATATTATATTATGAGCTTTCCTGGTCTCGTACCCAGACGTCACAAAGTGAGCTTGCCTGAACTCATGAGCAACAACGCAAACCAGCACCACCGCTGTGTGGTAAATTTCATTCACTATTCTTTCTCGATTTCGAGCACTGTCAAGGCAAGCTGTGCAGGTTAACTGTAAAAACGACGACTGTAGCTCAGGTGCGAAGGCTACTTACCCAACTATCTACAATAAATCTTCGACTAACCGACGACACCGGTGCACCCGCGCAAGGTATATACAGTTAGCGTAGCCCGTCATGTCTACACCACCTTCACCGATCCTCCGGACCATTCTTACCACCCTCCGCAGGCTTTATCCTGAGCATCTTGCGGACAAATCCTGGGATAATACCGGGCTCTTACTCTCCCCACCGCCTGTCACCCTGTCCCTTTCGACACTCAGAGCTCCTAAAATTCTTCTTACGGTCGATTTGACTACTGCGGTAGCCACCGAAGCCATTAGCCTCAACGCGGCTATGGTGGTCACCTACCACCCTATCATATTCCGCCCCTTGAAGTCCCTAACTACCGATAACACTCAACAAACTACACTGCTACGGTTGGTTCAGGCCGGTATTAGTGTATACAGTCCCCATACTGCTGTAGATGCTGTCAGGGGAGGAGTAAACGACTGGTTGGCCAGTGGAATTTCCGGTGGTGAAGAGTATGAAGCTCTAAGGACTGCAATACAACCGTGTGCCTCTGCCCAAGGGACAGAGCACGAAGGTGCTGGGTACGGCCGATTGGTGACGCTGAAAGAGCCGGCAGATATCAGAAGCGTTGTCGACCGGGTGAAGGGATTCCTCGGCATGGGTTATCTCCAAGTTGCTTTGGCTAAGCGTCATACTATTGCGGCTCCAGAGAGGGATATCAGGACCATTGGAATCTGTGCTGGGTCTGGAGGGAGCGTGTTTAGGGATGTCAAAGCGGATGTGCTCTTCACAGGTGAAATGAGCCATCATGAAGCGCTTGCTGCAAAGGAGAACGGAACCAGTGTCATTGCTTGCTTTCATTCCAATACGGAAAGAGGCTATTTACCATTTATGAGACAGAAACTTTTGGAAAGCTTACCCAGAGCTTGGGAAGAAACGGTTGAGGAGGAAGGAAGCGATGAAATGCTAGATGTTGAGGGATGGGAGGTATTTATCAGCGAGGCTGACCGTGACCCTTATGATATAGTCTGAGGGATTCCAAGCACTATTTGAGGCTTGAATGGCCTTTGCTGCTGTGGCTTGAATAGTCCTTTCTCTGTGGCTTGAATAGCCCTCCATGCTAGGCAACGCTTCTAGACTAGGCGACCTTGAAGTATTCAACCAAGTTTGGCTCTCTGAGCAGCAGACCTTCTAAGCAATTGTTTTCATAGCTATAGCTTTTGCCAACTCATGCCTCTATTCAAGCCACATGCTCCTCAGTTCAAATTCCTCCGATCAGCATTATTTGATCTTGAATAACCCTAAAGAATATGATTAACATATGTACATGACTACTTTTTTAATAATAGAGGGTCCATATAGTACCTTTCTCATTCTCATTTATACTTGTTGCATGCAATTTTACTTCTCCTACCTCTTTACATCCTACCCACCTCTAAGATTCCCGGACAAAATACAGAATATCCACAGTCACAAGTAAGAGAAAAAAACCACAATGGCAAAAGTTAATTTCAATCTCGCTACTGTCGTTTACACGAACCTCGAAACGCCGACTCCCTGGACCTCTACTCATACTTTATCCAAGAGAACTGCTTCACCGGAAGGTACGGCCAGAAACGCCCCATATACCGAAATGGGGGACCCTCAAGGCACGTCAAGCACCATTCAAACCGGCAACTCCCAAAATCGAGGCCCTATCTCGACCGAAACGACCGCTACCCATACTTTCAGCATTGTTACCAATGGGTTTGTCGTTGCGACCTTCTCAGCTGTGGGGACCTTGGCCAGCCCTCCGCGTGGTGTCTCAGAACCACCTTTAATGCTGCCACCATGGGAAGTTGTCTTGATCATCATTTCTGCGGCTCTCTTCTGTTTTATATTCATCCGAAGCTTCTGGCATCACCGAAGATTCGAGATGATGAGGAATGGATGGGTTGGAGGGGGACAATCCGAAGACGCATCTGGGACTACCGGGGATGGAACCAACGCTGTTGAAACCACTCAAACTCGTGAAACGAACGATATTTCCATGAATACCGTTTCTACGGACGACGCTCACAAGAAGATCAGCGCTTCCAAGCCAAATCAAAAATACATCCCCAAGAGTACTCTACTCAATGCGGAGTAAGCGCCCATTAGACCAATTATGGGAGACAATAAACGTAAGCAATTTCATCGCTGGTGAGTTAGCTAGATAATATTAGAAATATTCGCGACTAACGATCTGACAGCAGCGGACGTTTTATTATTACGGTCGAGGGAAGCCATCAGGGTTTAACGTTTCGGAGAGTCGAGGCTCTACAGTCTTGAGGCATTAATTATGTAGGTACATGCCAGCATATAATTATATTACGGCCGTTGTGAAGAAAGCTTCATCTAACTCAGCACTTTAGTTTTTGTTTCGTTCCAAAAATTCCCCTTATAAACCAATGCTATAGTCTTGACCCAGTACTCATCACTGTGTCTCTTCTTCCACCATCCAAAATAAAGCTCACCACAGGCCTGGACGCGGTCCAGATACTCCGACCCCCGTCACTCATACCAGCCCCAACCATCCCATTATCATGCCCATTCTCAGAGTCCCTTCTTTGCAACGCCTCAAGTCTTGCCAAAGACCTTTTTCTCCTTCTCCTGTTTCGAATTTTATGTACTGTTATCGTTGTAATGCAAATAACTGCTGAGATCCCCCCAATTGTGCCGCCGATCACTGTTGCTGCGGCTTTTGGTTTGTTCATGTCAGGAAAAGGTGGTTTAGTCTCGGTGCTCGTTGGCGGAACCGTCGTAGCGGACGAAGTTATAGGTTGGTTGTTGCGGGCCGAAGTAAATGTCATTGTTGGGTTTGGAATGGTATCACTGGATAATGGATGACCGGGGCTGAGCAATCGACTTGCGGCTCTAGATTCCGTTAAAGTTGCGGGGGAAATATCATTTCGTCCCGTTGATACCGTACTCAGTATATTCTGCGTGGTACTTGATCCTTTCAACGGAGACGTTGGCGAAAGAGCAGACGTCGTTTCCGAATCTAAAACGGAACAAACGAATTGCTCGAGGAATAAGCCCGATCCTGCACCCCCAAACCCGTCAGTGCAGTTGTGGTGGGCGCAGTTTTCGAGCAATTCTTGGTTCCTAGAATTCCCGCAATAGCATAGGAAATTCCCCGATTCACAACCCGTTTCCGGGCTGAGCAAGGACGTACAATCGAAGATGCAGCGAGAGACTGATGGCTGTGGTATGGGTGTGCATAGCTGTGCTAAGATAATAACTATGAGAATAGCCTCAGGTGATATAATATATCGATCCAACGGCGGAATCGAGACGCTCATCTTGTTAGGAGCACCCTGGATGAAGACGGTATGTTTTGGGAGAAAAGAGGAGATCCTGGGCACCGTAGTTTACAATCCGCATGGCTCAATTGCTCACTGGTTAGGAAAGAGTAGTCATCAGAATAAGTATGAAACATACGGCAATGGATCTGGTACCGGCCCTAGACCTATAACTAGACACGGATCGGTCAATACCATCGAAAGACAACATTTCGGCGGCTATATAGATGATCGAAGAGTGAGCTAGATTTTCAGCTCAAGTGATTTCATCATTGACACGTCAAGTGCGGGCCTCCATTGTCCTACTTAAAACCACTGGCCAGCCGTAGCACTGACAATTCCGTAGTCTTTTTAGATTCCAAGCCCACATGCACATGTACAGTTGAATACCATGCATGTACGCATATATGAGACGTATCATGTATACCCGACGATCATTGCTTCCTCGCTCGGAAACCTTTATCTAGGCTGGCCGTTTCTGACCTCCGAATCCACGTTTGTGTAACCATATAACATTAGTATCTAGTGTGATTTGCGTAGACGGTTACACTGAATCCATAGGGATCGACATCGCGCCTCTGAACGTATGTACTACCGACTCGTTTTCCACACAAAGAAACGTTGCAGAAGTTATCCTTGACTTTCAGACCCTACAAGCGTTCAACCTTATTTATATTGATATTATCTATATGTATATTGGTAGCCGTAAGGTTAGTTGCGAGGATTTAAGCGTTACTAGGATAGGTACATACATATTGGTTCCACGGATGCAAACTTTTGTGATCTATCGATCAGCCTACCGTAGGAGCTCTGAGACCCCGATAGGTATATTTTATACTTTATAGCCTTAACCACTTGCCTTTTCGGCTCAGTTACTTAGACCTATATAGACATAGGGAACTAGCGTTGTTGTGCGTACAGCAATATCTAATGAGAGAGTATTCTCTTTAACTAAATGGTATTTAAAATATCTTAAAGCGAAAAGAAATCCTGGCCTTACTTTGGGGGGGGTTTTCTCCTTTGCACATAGGAAGTATTTAAAGCTTAAAGCCATATAGCGGAAAGAGTATTCGGAACCGTAATGCAAGCAAACCCGATGCTGTCTTAGATTTGCATCAATTTCAATTCTGAAATATACAACAATTTTTGAAATCGACAGAATAACTCCCAAAAAAATGCCTAGTCCTTTCAAGTAAACGTGTCGATATGCACAAACATCATCCTAAACCAAATTTGTAGTTTCAGACAACATTCTAAGGAGATTCGTCTCGGCCGTAAGAACATAACCCCCCTCCTGACTACAGTTCGTTCCCGAACTATATAGATTTGTATATGCCATAGTCGTTCCCATCATTGCTTGATGTCCCGGTTCCGTCACCACCAGAACTTTTACAAGAGCAAGGCACCGACCGCTACTAGAAGTGCAGATACGGCAAATCCAGTTTGAAGGCTTGCTGCCTGAGCACCATTGGTGGAAGCTTCTGGTTTAGATCCACTGCTCTTGGCCCCATCTCCGCCTGATGAGCCCGAGCTAGACTTCTCACCGGAAGCCTTATCGTCACTAGTTTCAGCCTTCTCGGCTGCTGCGGCGAAGTCAGAGTCTTTGAGATCCGCCTCTCTCTTAGGGAATTTGCTGGTGTCTAGTTTCGGGCAAGCGTCTTTGAGGAGGACCATCTCGGTCTTTGGTGCATCGCCGTTCTTAGCCTCCTTGCTGAAGACCTTCCTGATATATTTCTTAGGTGCCGAGAGGTAGGCAGTTTGTGCGCCGCAGGTCTGATCCTTGCAGAAATCGTCGGGATCCGAGGTCAGGAACTGGTTAGGGGGATGGTTGACCTCAGAAGCGATAATTTCCTCCCACTGAAGCACGCAGTATTTACTGCCACCGGTTTGTGGTTTGACGCTAAGGTGCCCAGTTAGCAACTCCTAGCACCTGCCTAGAGCCAAGTTATAGAACTTACAGATCCATAAGACACTTATCCCAGTAAACACCGTTGATGAAGAACTGCTGTAAATCCGAAGATTTGTATCCGGCATCCGTAGTTGTGCTGTTTGACAGTCCCAGGAATTTCAAAAACTTATCCGGCCCACATGCACTGGTTCCACGAATCCAAGTCCGCAAGCTGTTTAAGCACTTATCAGTGCAAACTTCCTTGAGTTGGTCCTCAGTTGGCACTTCGTTCGGATCACCCATTGTGATACTGTGCATAATTTCTGGGACACAGTCAACGTGACGTTCCTTGTATGCCTTGACACAAGCTTCGTCTTTAGCGCCGGACGGAAGCTTTGGGACCAACTTTCCCGGATTTTGGTCCATGGTGAATCCAGTAGCCTCATCTGCCATCGCAAGGAGTGGCAGAAGTGCCAATAGTGTAGAAACTTTGAGGGCGACCATTTTGAATGTGTTGTTTGTTGCAGAAATGAGTGTGAGTACAGCGACCGTAGAGAGTGAATTCGGGAAGCTTTCAAAGCCTCGACCAGCAAAAAAAAAGGGAGGGATAGTTGAAAGAATGAATGAATGAGTGAACGTCTACCAGAAAACTGGAGGACTTTGAAATGCTTGGTGGAAGATTCTCACGATATAAACCTTTCCTCTCCTTCTTCCCTTTCCCATCTTCTCAAGAAGGATAGTGGTGGCTGTTATATACGCTTTTCGAATTTCGTCCCGAAAGTGTTTGACACCTCCACACCTTCGTCTGAACCTAACCAAGTCAGTTATGGCGCTAGGAACGGTCCACATTTGGCACGCGGAGACGTTGAAGCTACCACAGCCGCCGATACTGCCGTTCTATTGGGTGGGAAATTGTAGGTGTGGAGGTGACGTCGTATTTAAGAGTTAGGACTTCGCTCTGACTTGTCCCAAACGGTTGCACATGGCTTAGCGATTCAATTTGAAGGCGTAAAATATACGTTTATACACTTAACGGCGGTCATAAAGTAGCAATTATCTGGGTAGCTGACGGAATCGCATGGTCTCCCAGGCTTGCAATGCCTCATTCGAAACCTGAGCAAATTCCAAGACGGGACTGCCAAAATCCTTGAACTATTTAAGATTTGCAGAGCCTTGCTTCACAAGAGCTATAAGTTGCATATGCGTGATAATTAAATGATTCCGCATTGCTAGCCCTAGCGTCAGCCAGCCACGGCCCATGGTTTTAGTATAAACCCCAGCATCCGATTTTCACACACCGAGAATTAGAAGCTCTCTATGTTGGCTATCCGCACGTCAGCGTCTTTTGGCCAGCCCGGCAAGCCGACAGTTCGGTAGGATTTCCTTTGGATCGGTAACCTAGCCGTGAATACGTCAGTTTGCAATTGTATTTTATATTCCACGCTAGAACTAGAACGCTAGAACCCCAATCTCTAACCGCTATGTGAGGGCACATATTCCATTGGCCTTCGATTCATAATTTATTGAACATAAAACAGTGATCATTTCGTGGAATACGAAAAATCGGATCAATCGATCTTGATCGATGGTAAAGCATGTGTGGTGGTGAACAGCCGGGATGATGCACATTAGATTCGAGAGATCTAGAGTGACATGAATATACGTATGTAAAGTAGTAAGCTAAAACAAAAGGAAAGAAAGAAAGACAACCCTCCATTCTCTGAGAGATCGATCCAAATTCTGTAACATTTTCAAAGGACTAGTAGGAGACCTAAAATAATTAGGGTATGTTATAATGGCATCAACCTAGCGCTAAAGTTGACATCAGGTAACTTTGGATGTTCGTCTAAAACGGTGATAAATCCAGAAAGCGGATGCACCCAGCAGTTGAACCAGTCCGCCATCCTGTCGAAGAGAGTTTGGAGCGTAAATGTACCAGTTGAAGTACCAGGGTCGGTCCACCCAGTCCCTTGCCTCCATAACTGGGTCCCCAGTGGATAATCTATTCCAGTTAAATCCGGGTTAAAGCTTACAAGGAGGTTGTTGAATGCCTCGTTTCCAGCACTGTTGGCAGCCCATTGAGCCGCACCTTTGATGTATTCAACAGCTCTATTTCCAATGTCCTCCGCACTTCTCGCAAGATCTGCCCTCATAGCCGGCCCGTTGGACGCGGCATAAACCACGCGAGCGCTAGGGCCTCTTCTTGAATAATAAACCCAGTCTTCTGCCAAGTCAATACCCTTTATCCAAAATTCAGAGTATTGCAAGACCGCTCTCAAGAATTCGCCTTGATATTTGATGACTCCTTGAACATAGGCATAGAGTTTTGCTCGTTCGGCTGCAGCGTCCTCAATGCTGTTGAACCCAACATCTGAGGGATTATTCAGATTAATGGCTCTATCGAAGAGGCCGATGACTTTATTTGCCCCTTCAATCAGGAAGTTTAGGGAGTTTGGTGGATTCGGATTTAGCCCTGCTTGGGAGCTTCGATCGGCGGGGCAGTTCCTGACCACTGCGCGAAGCTCAAGCTGAGATTCATAAACCTTGTCTTTCAAGGACTTGTTGGATTTGAGCCCGTCGTTAAAGTCGTTCCATTGTGTAATAGGTACGGGTACCAGTGTAGGGCCCACGGTAACCATGTCGGCGTGAGCGTTGACTATGAGGCCGAGCGCAAGAATTGGGGCGTAGAGACCGCACTTCCGCAACGATCTCAAACCGTTCATTCTCACCATCTCGATTGTGATGTCTGATTTGGTATACCAGTATATATAAAGACGATAGCAGTGCTTAGAAGTTACTAAGCTAAGTTTTGTATAATATATTACGTACCATAACTATATAATAGGCGTGAACTCGACCGTTTTGTCACAAGAGGATACAACATCCACGCTGTTCACACGGGGCTCACTCCGCAGATTTGCGAGTATTTGATCTATATGCCATATGCATATGACACGATCGCAACTCGACCCCAACTACCAAGTTCTTTGTAAATTTGAGCAAATCAACGTTAGCCTTAGCCATTAAATATATTGCACGAGAAGCTTATGTGTTCGAATATTCTTTTGCCTGGTCTGCGTAACGTGTTGTATTTTGGACCCGCAACGCGGTTTGCAATTTGGATGTGAGCGCATTCTTGTAACGTGTTCGCATGAAGATCTAGGGCCGATTCACGCTTTGCGAAGAGCGATCAGATATTCCATAAGCCTAATATAGAGGGGTCCTAAAAAGTGACTACATTAAATTCAGGCCAGGGTTGTTCCTCAACATTATTAACAACTGTGCTAGATTTATACCATGAATACCTACCCAACATCACCATCCTGCAGACGGCATACATTACATTGTGCCAGCTGTTAACGTAAACCCGTTTTCAGGTCGCAATCGATCCACAGTCTAAATGTTTCGCCCCTACTCATTCCCTCGCTGGGGTAGCGGGTTCAACCCTGATGGCCCAGCGTTCTTCAATCTCGGTCGATCTAGCGACTTCAACAGACACTACCAGGAATACCGACGGCGGCTCGGAATCGACGAGGCCGAGAGTGATATGCTAGCCCCGCAAAGTAGAATTTCCGCGTTCGATGACACCGAAGAGATAAGTGCCAGCCCTTGGGAAGAGGAGGACGTTTTCCGCTCCGAATTTCTCGACAACTTGAAAGCACGATATGCTGCCTCTCGCACCGGCGGCATTTATAACTCATCGGAGTCGATTTTCTCTGGGAATCGCGGTACCGACGGACCTTGGGATGTCCCTAGTTGGGATCTTCCTCAACCTCCTCGTACATACTCTGGCCGTTGCAAGTACAATGCGGGAAATGGCCAGTGTGCTGAGAATATTAGAAACGAATTCTCTCGCTACTGTGACTTCCACAATTTAACGGCTACTAATGATACGCTTTTCAATACGACTCCTCAGCTTCGAAGAACCCCTAGATACCGCAACTATCGCTCTTTCCCACAATGGGCAGCAAATGCTGACCCACGTACCGCTGCTTATCGCGCTGCCATGGAGGATCTTCGGAATATTGATCAGCTCCAAAGATGCTGGAGAGGCTTGAACAGCGGCTACTTAACTCCACACAGTACTAGCAGAAACACTCCGAGCTTATGGCCACGCGATCCTATTCCGGATGGGCTCGACCCGCTCGGGGGACCAGGCCTTAGTACCCGCCATGCAGCTGAAATCTACGTCCGCGAAATCGACGCAGACAACTGGCCGTTCTTCTTGAAATGCAGCGTCTGCCAACGTGTCTACGACGACCCCGTCTACTTCTCACACCCGGATACGAACCAACTATGTATCTGTTGCCGTGGATGTGTGACCTCTATATCCGATAATCCGCCAACTTACCCTGGTTCAATTGCACCGCCAACATGGCGATCCAATTTCTTCCCCCGACGGTACCAACGCCAGCGTCAACTACAACCAACCCCTACTCTCTATCCTGCGACGAAAATTAACGTCCTACGGTCGCTATTCGAGAGACAATATCACACCATGATAACGACCGAAGCGCCTCATCAAGTTTGTTACTTTTGTCAAAAGCCCATGGTAAATCCTGTGGTTACATGCCCAGATGTCCCACCGATGTACTGGGTACTGACACACGGCGCCATGCCGCCCATCGGAGTAGTGCGGCATGCGTTTTGCGCAACCTGCTTAGACGCCTACAGATTTAAGGGAGGGGCGGACTACGCCAGGTGTCCGTTTACCGATAAATGCTGGAGTGCGATGGATTGTTTCCCCGTCGATGAAGGTTACGTCAGGGAGTCCCAGTCTATAGCTGGGAAGGCGTGGGAAAAGACATTGCAGATGGCAGCGTAGCCTTTGGGCCATCGAGTTGGTGTGATAACACACAGTTTTAAATGGCGATTACAGACGTAAACCCATGTTATAAATCTCAGGGATCAGTCGCCCTCGACTGGCATCGATCGGGTGTTTCTAGCCACCCTTTCTGTGGCGCCACAAGCGTGCACGGAATTATAAGTCGTACCTTGATGTATATACAGAAACTAGAGGGAGAGTGGATGATGAATTACATTACTTGCACTCGTTGTGTGAATCATTCTCAACATGTGGACTATAGAATCGCTTGCGTATATTCGAATCATTCGTCAGTCGTCATTCTTAGTCATATTTTGTATGGTTTCCTAATCTTCTTCCCTCCTCGTAAACAAAACAAGCCCATAAAAAAGTGCATGATAGTATACATCCCAGTCTAGTAACACACGGAAACTCCAGAAATGCTCCAAACAAGTTTATCTACCTTCCAACACCCCACCCTCTGTCAATCAGCTTCTTTCTTCTATTATCACCTTGGGTTTTGTTCTCTTCGCGCTCATCCACCTTCGCAACAGCTTGCTTGAAAGCGGCAGTGTCCAAGTCACAAGCTTTCTATCCTCGTGCCCGTTTAACCGCGTCGCTCTTCAACTTCTTCATAAATTTATTCTGTTGGCCAGGTGGAACTTTCATCCTCTTATTGGCGCTTGCGTTCTGCTCCACATACGCCATAGTATCGCCGCCAGAGAGGCCAGATAGTTTCGCGTTATTTCGCTTGACTATCGGACCGGACCTCTTGAAGTCCCCACGTGTGCGGTCAAAAAAGCCGCCATCACTCTCCTTTTCAATGGAGTTGACGTCTGCGTTCTGGCTGTTCTCCAAGAGCACAGACTGCAGCAACTCTCTTCTTTCCACCGGCGTGGCATACGCCAAACCGGGGAGATTTTCGATACCTTGAAGGTGTGTAATGACCTTAAAGGCGTAGCCTTGGTCCACCAAGAACGCTTGCCTTTTCGACGAGTAGTACATCTCTGCAGTATCCTTGCTCACCAAGGAGTAAAAGAAGGCGTTGAAGCCTTCATCATTCCTTCTCTTAGCCCTCAGAATTCTACCAAGTCGCTGTGCCTCTTGTCTGCGGGAACCGTAATGTGACGAAACCTGGATCAAACATGTCGCCTCCGGGAGATCAAGACTAGTGTCTCCAATTTTCGAGAGGAAAACTGTGTTGATAAGCTCGTTACGTTGGAAGTTCTGTAGAATCTTCAGACGTTCTGATTGCGGTGTACCACCATAGATGTAAGGCTTGTTGAGTTTACGGGCGTAAGCCGCAAGCGCGAAGACGTTGTCGGAGAAGACAATGACTTTGTCACCACGCTTTTCGTGGTAGTCTATCAGGAATTGGCATGCTTGAAATCTAGTTGTTTTTACTGTAAGCACATCTACGAACAACGATAATCGGGTAGAATGGGAGCATACTTGCGGGGGTTCATGATGTAGAACAAGGCACGCTTCCTGGGAGTTTCATTGAGGTATTCCTGATAGAACTCCGTCGTCATTGGACACCAGACTTCTGCACACTGAACTCTTGCAATATGGCCTTGCTCTGAGAGTTCCATCCAATTCGCCTCGTAAAGTTTCGGTCCAATCAGGAAATTCAAGTCTTGGATCTTGTCGTCTTCACGAAGTAGTGTGGCTGTAAGACCAAGCTTCGCGTGGGTCGCAATGGAATGAATGACTTTTCTGAAAATGTTGGCTGGGACGACATGCACTTCGTCGAGGAGGAGCAGGCCCCACTCTCTACCCATCAGAAAGTCCATCATCTTTTGTGAGTCGTGAGACCGTGTCCGAGAGTTGGTAACCATAGAGTATGTGGTAACGATAATACCAGCATCTCCTCGGAATCGCTCCTTGTTCTCAGCCGTGAAAATGGCAATTTGGTCAGGATCGATAGTGCTCCATTTTAAGAACTCGTTTCTCCATTGGACGACGGACATACTGGTTGCTGTTAGCCTGGGAATCATAAGAGTATCGGCCTACCGGGATCTTACGAAGATGTGCATAAAACAACCACGCTTTTCTTGATTGTGCACGCTGCGGTAATCCCCACTAGCGTTTTCCCCGCACCACATGGCAAAACAATGATCCCACTCTTTGCTCTCCCGTTACCAAACATCTTACTCAGACTCTTTTCTTGGTAGTGTCGGATCTGAGCTTGTGGCCTCAAGTCCATATCAAGATTCGCATTTCGAGAATCGTTTCTGAAGTCGTATTCCTCGAGCAAGGGGTACCCTAATGTCAAGCACTGTTTTTGCACCTTTTCGACGCCTTCGGCTCGAACTTCGAAAGAATGAACTGCCTCAGCTTCCTCGTCGTCGTCGTCTTCCTCGCCCTCCTTAAGAGCGGTGACGGTTGCAAAAAGTTCCTCGGCACTATCTCCCTCCTGCGCCTCCCCCCCTCCTGCGTTTTGCTGCACGATTTGTTGACCTTGTGCAGCCCCTGCAGCAATCTTGGTACCGGGAATAACCAATGCCCCCATCTTTGGAGCACTCTCTTTGGTAATACCGTCACCGTCTCCTATCTCTGTGAAGACCCTTTGCTCACTGATCACTTGGTCGCGTAATAAGATTTGTAACATCTTCATATCTGACGATTCCAAGAAGTATCGGTTGTGCTTCAAGACAAGTTTGACTTTCCCGTAAGAACCGGTGCAGCCATTGATGAATTGAACGATTTCGTCGGGAATAGGGATCTTAGAGAAGCGGTCAAGAACGGCAACTATATCCTTGGGATCGAGACCGACAGAGACCTAGCAAGCACTGTCAAACCAAGTTTTCATCACGGGTTTATCCTGAGGATAGCTTACGGCGGCGTATAGCGAGTGGGGTGTGATTCGATATTCGTGGAGATAAGTAGGACGTGACAGCGGTTCAGCGATGGCAGTAAGGAAATCCTGGGCGGCAGGCGCCAGCGGCGAGAAGCTCTCTAGTATGATCTTTCCGTTTCGCGGATTAATCCACATCGGCCGGCTCTCGTGATCCGGTTTCATCTTCAAGAAGCTCAGTTCATCACGCTTAAATAGACGCGATACTGCATCACTCGTCGGGATATTCGAGCGTTCGCGAACGCCGGCGAAGGAGAACTTGTCAAGGACACCTAGGCACATCGGACAACATTAGGCCTGCCTATCGACTTTAAAAATCGGACTCAAGGTATAGCGAGAGAGTATACGAGTGATAGCACCCTGCTCTTCCTCGTCTGGGACCTCTTCGTCGAGCTCGTCGTCGTCTTCGTCGCTCGAAACATCAGGCTTCGCTCGTTTCGTCCCCGGCGCGGGTTTTGCGAGTTCGGCTACACAGGACATCACATGGCTTGTTAGCTCCAGCAGATCCAAAGGAAAAGAGGAAGAAGCTCGATGTGGCTTGTGGAGGATGCGTACTGATTGAGCCTTTACGCTTTGTCGCCATCGTTGCTGGAGGTTCTGATGGCGATGGTGGAAAGCTGATGGTGGAAGCTGTCTTCTGGAGGATCTCAACGGCTGTTTAGTCAGGATCCGCGCACAGCCACAGATGCGCGTTGTGTGGCTAGTGAGATGCTGGTGGCCTGACATCACCACAGCCATAAATTCGGGTTTTCGGCTGCGAGACCAGTTCCATTCGATTCCACATTCCCGTAAAAATGCAGATTCTATGACCTATCGCCACCTTTATTCAAGATGAATACCGTAAGTACACGTTCGAAGCTCCTTTTGCACAGAATCTAACCTGTCGCCTCTCAGGTAAAATCTTTCTGGTACGCCTTTCAAATATGTAATATCTAGCTGCTCGGATGACCGGGAGCATGGGCAGTATAGTACAGGTTGGCATTAACATTGAAAACGAACCGTCGTGTATAGGATCGGCTGGGGCTCGCTAATAGTCGGTATGTGACATATCTGCTTTACTTCTGTCGGAATCCAAAGGGTTACGCTAATATTGAACAGGCGGCGGAGCGGCATACTACTTCGCCAAACAGTCAATTGACGCCGACAGACGGGAGAAGCACATGCAACGTATTATGCTCCAAAGACGTCAGTATTCCCGGACAATGACTCGCTACCCCTCACCAGGAGGTCTAACCTACCGGCGTAATCTTGATAGGTAACGAGGAACTCGAAACCCAAGGCCATGCCAGCCCTACGCCACTGGAGAGTCCTCGCGACCACCTCGCCGCCCAGCTATCAGAACTACAAGAACCAGCGCCGACAAGGCATACACCGGATAATGAAGAAGAGCGAGTGGCATCAAAGAGCAAATTTGAAGCATCACAGCCATACAAAGCGAGGAGAGGTGATCGATTCAGCTAAGTCGATCTGGATATCTTGTTCGAAACGGCCGCTTGACTTGATCGGGCCGGAATATGATGCAGTACCCTTATTTCCAATAGACCTCGTGCTGGCACAAATTGTATAGTTACGCGGACATTGCCATGATCACTCAATAATCTGTATTAAACCTCACTACTCAGATTGGACTAGATACACTGAAACAAAAAAAAAACTATAAGTCATCACGCTATGAACGCCATTGAACACGAATCCAAACGAAGAAGCGTTTTCCCCAAGCATACACGGCCAATGCTGATTGAAAACAATCTGAATGCTGTTCCGAAGTGACCTTATAATGGTCCTAAACCAAAATAAAAAAGAGGCGGTTCCTCCGCACCGTCTATCTCGAACAGCAATGTCCCGCGAACGCCCCTAAGGTGCTCCCCGGCTCTGAAGCCTCGCTCCTTCCCGCAACAGCAGGAGCCACAAACGGTACCGTCAATCCGCCCAGCAGGTATCCATACATTATTATCGTAGATGTGGATAATCTCGAGGCTGGCCTATAGCCGTGTGTGGCATATTGGGAAAACTGCCGAACGAAATGAAGGGCGGCCATTTTGTCGTTATTTGTGCTAAGGGCGCCGATAGGCCGGTTAGGGTTTGTAATTTGATAGATTCGGAATTGGGAGGTTGTGGACGAGTGAGCTTTTCTCAAGGTGAAACGAGGTTGTTACCGATATCGATAATTTAGGATCGTGTCGTATGATCGTTAGGTTTTCGTCAAGTAGGGATAAAACTGATATAAATGTATAGTATCGTAGGCTTCAACTCGAGGGGTGTATATCGGTACAATTGATATCGATGTTTATATGTGCAAGCGCAAGCGCTGTGGGTTGACTGGGTCGAATATAATATAGATAAAAGGATGGAGTAGAGAGATATCTGTTTGAGGAGATATTTACAATCGTTCGAAGTGGAGATTTTTTTTTTTAGAAATTTGACAGATAAAATTGAGGAGAGCTGGCCGTTGGAGAAAGGGAGGTCCTCGGCGCCCTCTTATATCAAGCTGTCGCTTTCGCAAGCCGGCGGCCGCATGCAGGCATGCACGCTTAAATCAAGACCCTTGCACTGGTCCACTCAGGCCATAAACGAATGACTATGAGTGACCAGTATGCTACGGGAATCTTGCTCGTCCCAACGGGCTGTTATTCTGTAAGACAGGATTTCAACTAGGGTTCGGTTTAGCTCGTATTCTTATCAACCTAAGGTCTTCCCCCCACCGAGTGCGAAGTTTACTTCTCTCCCCGTATTCTGTATACAGTCTTGGCACAGGCATTGAAGCTTTAAATACCCTTGTCGGACGCACCAATCGATCACCTAATTTTGACTCTGTTTGGCGAGCTTTGCTTCGAGAAGTCGATTTCTCAGCAGATTCAGCTGTCAAAACCTGGAGTTCGGGTATTTTAGTGGTCAACGGTGGCTTTTCTTTCCCTTTCCAAGGTTTCGACGGGCCATGCTTAGGCAATCGAGAAGGATCAGGCCACAATCAGGAAGAAATCGACGTGTTGCAAAGGGTCCAAGATGTGAATACCTGCCGAACAAAGCTGTTTCCTTGTGATTTCACCCCACTGGCACACCTCAGAAGGCCTCCGACTTGGAACGTCCAATATCAACATGATGCTGACCTGAGTTTAGCTCCCGGAGAAAAGGTCTCAGACCTGAGTCAGAGATAAGTCGACGACCTAATTGGAGCTGACAAACTACCGCATCCTGATTGGTCATGGCCAGGCCAAAGATCTATCAATATTGGTATCTAAACATTGCCAGCATCCCTCTGCAATTCGCAAATCAATGGATCAATTTTCCGACATCCATGAATGATATTTCTCCTTTTTCTTTTTTGTCCCCTGACTAAGGTAATCAAGGTTTCGAAATTTCAAGCTCTATAACCATCGCATCCATGGTACACCCTCATTTTGACAGGCCAGCTGCAGAGACTAGACGTCGATGGCCAATCTGGATCTAGATCTACCACCCGCCATGAGCCTCACTCAAGTTAACACCTTCATTGATTGCCCTTTCCTTGTATAATGACTAGGAATATATAGTACCATATGGCCATGGAGAGCATTGATTCCTCACTCCCTTCACACATCTTGATGCAACGGAATGAGCCTTAAATTTAGCTACCCTAGCCAGTCTCCACAACCGCGCGGTACCGCAAGCATTTACTCCAACGTTGATACCGACCCGAAATATACATCTTCTTACAGACTTTCCAACCGTCTTTTAGTGTATGGGAGCCGGCCATGGAACCTAAGATAGATCTCGCCCGCGGGTGTGTTACCCAAAACGGCGCTGCCCTCTGTCCTTTTAACATGCAACAACATCAACACCAAACTTGGCAACAGCGGCCATACAAGTATAAACGGCTGGTTTTATCAGCCTCACGGTCCAGGAAGCCCCATGCAATAGTACTAGAGCTCGCGAGTTCGAGCTTAAATAGCCTGCATCAATATCTTGTCTTATCCCAATCTGAATGTCTAGACCCGTAAAAACGGTTTGACGAGACCAATTTGCCTTGTCAAAGAAGCTTGTTCATATAAAAGGCTCTTGATGGGCCCATGAGCCCCACTGTTTGGCGAGTCTGCTCTTCCCCCGTCTTCGCCGTGAGTCCGGACCGCATCGCCACCCGTTATATATGCACTTCATTCCGGATCCTAACATCCTCACTCTCCTTTTGATATTATCTCAAGACCCCAAGCATATACGGACGGTGTCCAGTAGCCATATTTCGAGAAATTAGAAGCATTCTCCCACACACCTAAAATGAAATCCGTAGTAGCACTAGCATCTGCGATCTGCTTGGCCAAGTTAGTCGCCCCACTATACCAGCTTATCGAAGTCCAAGGGTCCAAGACATCACGGTTAAGGATTCAACACGGAATATGCTAACTGTCTCCACTCGCTTAGCACTGGATTGGCTTTTCTCATCCCTGGCCATGGTGCCGGTGTTCCGAATTTCCCTGGGAATCTCGACAAACGAGCCCTAAAGGACTGCACGTTTACTTACACCGTAACCGAATCGTATGCTGCGGCCGGTAGTAAAGCTACAAAAACGATGTTCTTGGAGGTAGCAGCCGGCAGACATACGCCTATCAACTGCAATAAGTCCGCCTGTGACCATGTCGTAATCGAGACCGTAACAATAGGAAAGGTAGTGCTTTACTCTCAAACACCATTTAATATTTACACCTTAAATATTTGGCAGTTATAAACCATATATCAGCATAGAATCACGCTAACGTCCTTTTATTGCACGATAGCCTCAAACCGTGGTCTACGAAGCCACAATGATTGCAGACATACCGTATTGCACCCAAGAGGCAAGTGGAGAGTGAGCACAGGAAGGGGGGGTAGGGAATGAAGAATAAGGAAACCAACCCAAGAAGCCTAATCGTGATGGATAATGTTTGGTATCTATTGGTTTTATATTCTGTTTAACAACTACTTAATTATCAATCGGGCGAAACATTTTTTAGGATTTCTTTTTTAAGGTACACCCGGCAAAGAAGCTAACCCCGAGGTTATTCGACCCTCAGGTTACGAGACTGAGTGTCCCCAGGCATCCTTTAAGCTGTAAAGCCAATACGAAATTTATATCTAACCATTACACCAACTCGTAAAAATCAACATAATTATACTAATTATAACATCCTGATCTCAACTCCTAATAGGGCACATGATTGTACAGGTAATAGCTATAAAGTACAGGCCCGGGGTCCATCTACCGTGGGGCAATTGCCGGGAATGTTCTTCCAAAGTAAATCCGTGTTTCCCTGTTACTGTAGACCGCATACATATGTATTCCAAGCAGCACCCAATTTATAGGCGAGCAGTTTCATGATTCGGTCGGAACGGCGGATTCAGTCGTCGCCGTCGTTGTCGTATTACCGAGAGGAGGAGAGATGAATCCATTAGCGAACAGAGAAGCTACGCCACCCAACCAGGAGTTGGCTCCCAATATGGCGGAAAGCTCTTCTAGGTCCGTGAAGATGCCCCCAAGAACTCTCGAAAGATTTGGGTCTTGCCTCTTGCGGCGGTGGCGGCGACCGGCAGGTGGATCGATTATAATCCATGCAAAAAAGTCCTTGCCTGGGATGCCGCACCTGAGGCTATCTGCTTCACCGCGAGCGCATTTCAGCGGCTCCTCGATCTCCGGGTCTACCGTGTCGGGTGTGGAAAACCCGCAAAGAAATTGGGGATATCCTTCCGCGTCGGTACCGCCGGCCTTGTCGCAGACAAGCACCATTCCGCTCTCAAAATCGCTAATCGAGCCATCGGCGTTCACAATGAAGTCTGTTGCCAGGGCAGTCTTGTCTGTGAACTCGGCAGGAATGAACGATTCTGCGCCAACCGGCTTGTGGAGGTAGAGTATGCTCTCATCGCTGTTCGTGTACGATATTTTAAACTTTGCAGCAACAGGAAGAACTGTAGCTGAAACTGTGGTGGTCTGCCATTCGGTTGTCGTGGCGGTAACTGGGGTAATTACGACGGTGGTAACGCCAGCACGAGATGAGGATCTGAAAATGCAACTGCAGGCACTTGAGAACCGGGCAGCCATACTCCCTGTGCATGCGGTGGTCGCGTACTTCGGGAGAACTGCTTCCCGTTTGTAGAGGTATTGGTAGGCACCTAGATCATCACCTTCCGGAATGAAGTTGCGCTTTGCATTGACCCCTGCGTCGGGAGTAATAATTGAAACCACGGTGCTTGTGGGTTTCAAGGTTTCGGTGGATCTGTGTATAGATAAATAGGATAATACTATATCAGTATATTGATGATATCACGCTACCCGTATAGGTAACTTAGGTAACTACCACGGGCCTATAGACTTACACAGGATTTTCTTCCGCGACAGCAGTGAGAAAAGCCACGCAGTCCAAGATACCTACGCGGGTGGGGTTTTTTAGGGCTATATCGATCCCATGAATTCAAGGTTAGTATTCTTCTGAATGCAATTTACTATACGGGTGCGCCTGGTGGCCGGCAAGCCCCATGAAACCAGAGACTCAATTGGTTGAAGGGAAGAGAAAAACTTACCCCGAAGGCAGTTATCGTCAAGACATCCCGGGATTCTTGAAGTTTCCTGGGCCTTGACGGAGACTGCAAGACCGACAGCAATGAAAATCGATGAGTACCTCATCTTAAACTGATGTTATACTAGGATTAAGATTATGGCAACGGAGACCTTATGAGATCCACTCGATGCTCAGAAGCTAAGGTAGATTCTTGGCTTCTACTGGACCGGTGGGATGAGTGATTAAACAGATTGACCAGGAGAATCGGCAGTATATTTATATTCCAATGGTTACATAAATTTGTAGCGGTCTCGTTTTCAGACGCCAGCCCGTTCCTGCAATCTAGTTCACATTCGTATCACCCTGAAAATTTGAATACATCGGTTTCTCGTCTCAGTATCTCGATAGTGCCATTCATGCAGAATAGCTCCACTGAGCGTATAAAATTAATTAGTCCCGCCTCAACCAAAGCATTGCAATATTGAATTTGAATCTGCATCAAGTGAGGACCGCGCGTTCCCACTCCGGCCTCTCTAACGAAATACGGTCTATCAACCTATCATTTGAGCATACGGAGCACTTCAATTGTTGGAAACTGGTTTTCAAATCCACCGGCCTTGAACGGCTTTCGCCAACTTATCGCCCGCAGGACCTGCTTCACAACGCCACCCAGCCTAACGATACAGAATACAGCCGACACATCGAGCCAAGATTCACGAAGACACCAGTTTTCCGCGGGTTGCAAATAAAACATGGTAAGGTCAAGCCCATCCCGAACGGGATCTTAAGGATCAATGTGCCTGCGTTTTACTGAATCTGTCATAGTCTCGCTGAATCCAACCATGCATTTATGCAGGGCGAACGATTGAGGCTTAGGGACGTTGATCCCGCCAGGACACGGAAGGAGCTATATCGCTATGCTTGGTATAATGTCCCTTTCACTATCGTGAGAATAAGCTTCGTGCCGTTCCCGCTTCGCTTGAAAACGCTTGTGAACTAGACTCGAGTACTCGATCGTATAGGATTCTGTCTCTTGGAAAACATGTAGTGGTATCTAGTTCGGAAATGATGTGAGGCATTTCACCAATTCGGGTCTACCGAAAGGCTATTACACTGCTGCCATGGCTCGAGCATCTGATATCATGCAAAAGCAATGATTGTAAATTAGACTTCAGAGAAACAAAATATAAACAAGATATGAGATGCATATGACGACTCCTTATGCTTGGTGGAACTATGGCTATATTAAGACCATTTGTTAACGGGCTGCCATGGGATTTTGAGAATAGTAGTTTGGAGGCGTTATATTGTTAGAGTGCCACCTACACGTACAGCTATATCATACGAAATCATGAGTATATCAAGATCAGAACTCAGGTATACCCTCGATGGAGGCTGAAATAAAATGAACCAAAAGTCGTTCGTGTGGATCAACTGAGGTACAATTTTGGTGAGAGGTTATGATTTCCTGCCCCCGACATCTGGCCGACTTGCGTCCCACATGCGAAGGTTAGTGTATAATAGCGTTAGAGCGGGGGCTTCGCGTTGATCAACCTAGAACCCCACAAATCAATCGTCTAAAGAGGAAGGCCGCGACCCATGATGAGGAGGTGATATGACAATCTGCCAAGCCGGGGAGTTAATCAATAAGGGTATACTTTAGCGGAAAGCTATCTTAAGCTTAATCCGTTTATCACAAGAATCGCGCTTTGTGATACACTCGTTCCCCACCCTTAATTGCAATTGTTAACGCCCTTTGTATCACCAACCAGCCGACCCACAGTCAATTAAGTTGATGCTATAGTGCTTACTTCTCACGGTCTAGACTTTAACTAGCTTTCAATGACCATCTTGCTGCCCGTTTTTCATTCTATCGACTAACGGAATCCATTCCTTGGATTCCAAGGGTATCAAAAACAAGCGGGATCGCGCAAATACTTAATCGGAACATGGATCAGATCTCGTATAGCTATATAGCGACCGACTTCTAAAATTATATCTTGATTGACGGCAAAAATAAATAGTGGTATTAAGATGTTGGCCGTACGAAAACTCGAGCAGGACATTGACTCCACCGCATCCCACACGCCCGTTATAATTACATATGTGCATATGCAGTATGGTTAAGCTCTCACTCAACATACGGGGCGTTAGGGGCTTGATCCGGTCCTGAATTATGCAAAGAACGGATAAATTACGGGTTTCCGGATATTGCGGCAGCTCGAGGGAGAGGAACTCTTTTGTTGGGGCGCAAGCAAGCTGGGCGGAACGAAGAGGAAGATTATTATTCTACCCTTGTTGCAGCTGCAGTGCAGTGCAGATTCAGCAACTCCCCGCCTCCAAAGGGACAATAATCAAAGGGCTTGGCCGACTGCATTCTAGGAGAGATTCCCCGGCACCGATATGCGTGATATAATGGTTGAACCCTCGTACAATTCGTACGTTAAGAATTAATATTATAAAACCTGCTAGCCGTTCCCATGCTATTATAAATCAAAATACCAGAGTCTTCCAAAAAGATACCAAATTCTCTGAATACTCCCGTTTGCACCGCTACCGAAACAAACTGCACTTCCTGGAACCACATTGGCAAAGTGGTTCTGGGCAATTTTCAGCTTTGTAAACTATCAATACACGTTTGAAAAAGTGTGTAAGTATCAGGGTTCAGTGATTCTTTCTCTAGCGGCACCAATATTGAGAGACCCTATGGGCTCACCGCCTTGAGAGTTACAAATTGATAACTTCCCCAAACCGATCCTGCGTTTGCCGCAATTGAGAGACGTTGGTCCCATGCTACAAGAAGGCTATTCCCTGACCCAGTGCATGTCAATGCGCGGCTAGCATCGATTGAACAGATACAGAGGGAGTTCTGGTAGTCCCGAGCCCAAACCCAAGCCCAAGTTGTCCCTGTTTGGCAGGCCAAAACATCACCACTCAAGCTCCTAACGGTAGTACCGTCAAGATACCAAGATGGAGTCTCAGCCTTTGTATCCGCGAAACCGGTGTAAATAACCGGGTTTGAGCTGGGGAATCTTATGAACGGCTTGAGATATTTAATCGTATTACCAGGGAATGTGACCTGGATCTTGAAGGGTTGAAGAGTCTGCGTAGCTACACCGCCGACCGTGTTCGTGACAACATTTACGTTTGTTTGAGTCTTAGTAGTGACTGTAGTGTATACCGTTTCAGTCTCGAAATTTGTCTGGGTATTGGAGTAGGACAAAGTGGTCGAGATTGTGACTGTTGTCGATGGAGTCACCGTGGGCGAAACAATTCCGATGCATGCGCAAGCGCTTGAGAATCTAACCGCGCCCGAACAGGGAGATGCATACGCGGGTATGCTCCGAACCGGCTCGTCCCTTTTCCGTAACGGAATGTTGACGGTAAGAGTTGTGGTTGGTGCTATGTTGAGGACAGTGGTAGTTGTCGTTTCTGTGACAGTGGAAGCCGTAACTTCGATCGTGGTTGTTTTCGTGATTAATGTTGTAAAGGATGCAGTCTCGGAGAAAGTCAACGTATCCGTGTAGGTCCTGCACCGGGATGCCATTGTCAGTTTTATTCTCCACATCCGTTGTTTACGGTTCTGTGCGCTTATATGCAACTTAAAGATTCACAAAACTTACACGGTAGGAATCGCGAAGAATGAACCACAGTCCGTAGTTGCCCAAGCGAGCCGCGAAGTGGCGCGGACGGCTATCCATAGAAAGGACCAGTCAGCGGGAGCCAAAAATATTTATATATCGAAATGCGTAGCAGCGTAAACAGAGAGTATAATACCGACCTCGCAAGCAATTGTCGGCCAGGCAGCCCGCGGACGCCAGAGCAACAAAGCTCGATCCGATGACAAAGGTTTTGAGAAGCATGACGCTAATGCAATGCCTCTCGCTGCGCTTGCAGAATATTGGTGATGGAACAGGTATGGATCGTCGGTCTGATAGTTTGTTTCCCTGCGGATTTGGAACACTACTGGTACGGGTATACGTAGGTACAGCCTAGGTAGCCAAGGGCATTGCCGCTGGTCCTTTATATACATTCTTAAGTACTTGCTACACACTGATGCCCGTCAAAGGGGTCACATATTTCTGGGGCTGAACTTGGCGCGATGGATGCATCAAGCTTCAATTAGCCAGACCGCAGCTGAATTCTAACTATTAGTCTTCGGAGACGCCTGAACCTCCATCCATAGTTCCACCATTCAGCTTGCGCGAACAGGTCGCGGCCGTACCTAATTCCAGTACACATGCCGTCAACCGCAATCTCGCCAAGGGTATACGGACTTCCACGCGAACACGAATTTGGACAGGTGCATAAGTATGGCGCTCAGGCTGACCGGGCATTGCAAACGGAGATCCCCTGAACAGCGAAATCATCCCAATTGTGATCATCCGGTGCGCACTTCGTGCGGCTGACAGATGCAGACATAACAAAGTTCCGACGCCACGCCTTCGTGTTAGCGAGATTGCGACCAACACAATCGTTCGATCAGATGCGATCGCGAAACCTCCTATTCGGAGTCCGTTTCAACCAACACCTCTCGACGTAGACATTACTTACGTAAAGTTTTTTTTTTTACGTTTTCGCTCTCGAGATCTCCCAGTCGTATCCTCTCAGCCCTACAAGCCATGGCGCATTTGGGGCCAACGTTGCAACTAGACTGTCGCAACATTGACAACTCGATGTCTAGATGCAGAGCTCTGGAGGAATAAGCGAGGGTCTTTCCATCAACTGGGCCCAAACGTTCTCGCAGAAAAGGATTCAGACGAGAAAACGCAGGAACGGTTGGGCTGAACAAGAACGCTAGCTTGTCCCTCTGGTGTTAGTTTAGGAGGCTGTTTTCTCGCACTAGGTCTAGATCCAGTTAAATGGTTCTGGAACTCATTTCTGTGTTGCCTGTTGCATTTCCATTTTCGTGCTATGTGTGGCTTATGGGCGTGTGGCTAGATCGCGCTCTGTGGCGGTGCGGCTTGACACGAAGCTGAACGCGGCCTCAGTCGACTGCAGCTGCAAACTTCAACCTCAATTTCAGTTCCAACTTCAATTTCGACGACTCTACTCGATTCGACTGGCCCGAACAGCCAAAGAGTAGTAGCCTACTAGTACTGTCGATTTGAAAGACTCGATTCCTATTGAGGCTTTGGCCCTTGCTGCCAGCATGAGGTCTTTCTTCGCCCTCTAAACCCGAATATCTAACGACCCCTCCCCCACCAAGCGTCACCCAATCAAAACACCAAATCATGGGCTTCGTAGATACCCTCCTTCCCCTCACGACCCTGATATCAATCATCTTAACCGCAGCTGTATTATGTCTCCCATCGCGATATACTCCCCCGCCGGCTCAGGAGAAGGATAAAAAAGGTCCTGTGGCTGTCCTGGTACTCGGTGATATTGGGCGAAGCCCTCGCATGCAATACCATGCCTTGTCACTTGCCGCTAATGGCTGGGGCGTAGATTTGATAGGATATGATGGTATCTGACATCTCATACCTTTCGAGTCTTCCGGTTCCATCTTCTCTCGATATACTAATCGTATTCCTCGACCCAGAGTCCACACCTCGGGCGGAAATATTGTCCTCCGCCAATATTCGAATAATCCCTCTTCCTCCTCCACCCCCAGTCCTTGCGACATCGTCGAAAGCGCTATTCCCTATAATAGCCCCTTTCAAGGTCTTCTTCCAGCTTTCTGCCTTGTTCTATCTTCTTTTCTACATCATCCGCCCGCCGTCCTACATGCTCGTCCAAAACCCGCCTTCGATACCTACGCTTATCGTCGCTCGCATAGTTTCATTCGTCCGGAACTCACGACTAATAATTGACTGGCATAATTTTGGTTATTCGATCTTAGCTTTAAAGCTCGGGAATGACCATCCACTTGTCAAAATATCGAAGTGGTACGAAACAAAGTTTGGAAATGCCGCGTACGCCAACTTTACTGTGACGGATCAGATGAGAAGGGTCCTGCAGCGAGAGTGGGGCATAACGTATGTTATTTCTTTCTAGCACACTGGCGTTTAAGTATCACTGTCTGACAGCTTCACAGCAAGCCGATTCTTGCCCTTCATGATCGACCGCCAATTATCTTTCAGCCTCTCGACCATAAGCAACGCGATTCGTTCGTCTCTACTCATACTCTAACGGCGCAGAATTTGCCATCAGATACTACCAAGTTGTTGGTTTCTTCGACTTCTTGGACTCCAGATGAGGACTTCTCTATTCTATTTGATGCTCTGAAACACTACACAGCCGTCGCTAACAAATCCACCTCCTCAACGAAGCTACCTAACATTCTCGCAGTCATCACTGGAAAGGGCCCTTTGTTAAAGCACTATGAGCCTCTGATCGAGGAGTTGAATAAGCCACAATCATATGTTACTATTCGGACAGGCTTTTTGCCGGCCGAGGAGTATCCAAAGCTTTTGGCTAGCGCAGATTTAGGTGTCTGCTTACATACATCTTCCTCCGGCGTGGATTTGCCAATGAAGGTTGTAGATATGTTTGGTGTTGGTATCCCAGTCGCCGCCGTTAGATTTGAGGCTATTGGCGAGCTGGTCAAGGATGGAGTAAATGGGATAGTGTTCGAACCTGGAGCGGATCCGGGACAGACAAACGGAGAAGAACTTGGCGAGATACTCGTAAGGTTATTTGGGGATAGTAATGAGCTCGAGATTTTGAAGGAAGGAGCAATGAAGGAGGTGGCCAGGCGGTGGGAGGAAGAGTGGGACGAGATCGCAAAAGCCGTATTTGAAGGCAAGATGAAATCGCAATGAGCCGTTGTCTAGATAGGATTCTACCACCTTTCGAAGGATATTATTTGTGATAACTAATTTAATTTGAAACCATGAATTCGGAGCGACGCCCCCACGTCTACAACCAACTGGGGAGCAAGCCACCATCGTTGAACTAGTACTTAAGTAGCTGTGGATGTGTGGCTGAAGCGGCTATCGTAAGTGGTTGCCGTAAACTACGGTTCTCAGTTCTGATCCTCCCCCCCCGCCTTCTCGAGAGCTTGCTTCTGCTTCCACAAAGCGTTCGCCTTCTGACTCTTCGCGACGAACGCTAATAAACGGTCGCGGCCTCTCGCCTTTTTAGCAGTCTCTCGGTATTCCTCGAGTGTCCGCTTAGCCTCAACCGAATCAGCATGTTCCGGACCCAATGTCCTTTCCCTATACTGGGCAACTTCTTCCATACCCACAACCGCCTCCTCGTATTTTCCTGTCATCGAAAACAATGTAGCCAGAAACTCCAATCCACTGATAGTATTACTATCCTCAGCACCTAGTATTCGTTTGTGCGCTTCCACAACGACAGCTTGGTGCCTAGCCGCCTCCTGGAAGTTCATCAACCGAGTGTAGGCCCGGGCCAACGCTGCTATGTCATCCAGGGTCTTTTCGTGATCGGGGCCTAGTGACTTCTTCTTTATTCCAATGGCCTTCTGAAGTGTCTCGATGACCTTCCCCCAGTCCTCGGTCTCTTCGTATATCGTCGATAAAAACACTAAGGCGTCGAGGGTATTGACTTCACTTTCCTCTCCAGTGACCTCGCCTGCTCTCGCCAAAGCATCAATTGCGACTTCTTCAGCTTGATCGAACAAACCCTGCTTCGTCAAAGAGCCAACGAGATTCAACATCACAGCCACAGTATCTCCGTGTGTTCTCCCGTATTTCTCTTCTTTCAGTTCAATTATTTCTGACTGCAGCTCCGCGGCCTTCTCCCAACTTTTCTTCTCCATTTCAATAAGTGCGAGCTTTTCCAGCGCAGAGATTATAGACTGGGCGCCCTCCCGAGTGTCCCGGTTAGCTACAACATGACGTTGGATTTCTTCCGCTCTGTCCAGGTCGCCCCGTGCCCTACTGCAATCTGCCAGAGACCCCATGATTTCCAATGTATTCTGATGCTTCGGACCATAAAACTCGTCGCAAATTGAGAATAGACGCATGTACAAAGTCTCGGCTCTGTCGATATCACCAGCGGCACTGAAGCTTGAGGCAAGGACTTTGTTCAGGTTAACTGATATCGGATGATCCTCTCCCAAGTGTCCATTAACGGCCTGGGCTATTGGAAGGTACGCTGCTTGCACATCCTCTACACTCTCAGTGGCTAAGTAATGATTGACGTGATTGATCATGCGTATCCTGCCCTCAAGCTCCAGTTTCCTGAACATGAGGGAATCGTGTTGCTTATCATTCCGGATCTGTTGAATCTTGTCGTCGAGCGCGGGTTTCGATTGCCCAGATTGCGAGAGATATGATTCTACCTGCTCTGCGTTCGGGGTAGTTCCAAAACCCATCTCGTAACAAAATGCCACTTGAAATGCAGCCTCTTCCCGGCTAGCGATCCGAATGTGGTGATCAGAAGCCCTGTCTTTGAAAGCATCGAAAATCGGTTTCCAGGCACGGTAGTCCCCTTGGACTAGCTGTCTGAAGCTTTTGTGCATCTAGAGTTGATACAAGATCTGAGTTAGGGAGCCTCCCAGTGTGCGTATATAGGGGGAAAATGCTGTTTACGAGCTCCTGTATACATACCAGAAAGTGAGATGTTCGATCTCTAGCCCCTGCAGGCTGCGACCGCGGCGCTGTCGGAGTAGCTTGTGGAAGGCTCGTGTAAACATTCGCTGCATTATAAGGGTTATAAAAGCTATATGGGTTGTAATAGTTATACGGATTATAGGGGCTGCTCCAGGAATCCTGCTCTTTCGATTCACGACTGTCGGAATAGTCCTCCTGGATTTTACTCGGATCAAAATCTTTGTGATTCATGTTCCCCGGGTAAGCCTGGTAATATACCCATGAATCGTAGAGGCTGTTAGATTGATTGACTTGTACCGGTCTAGCGATCAGGTTTAGAAGTTAGGACCATATATCCGTATGTACTGTGAACGAGTGGAATGGTCTAGATAGGAGCAACCTCGGGAGAGAGATTTCTTACGCCACAGCCGTGAATTTCGTCATCAGCCCTTTCATGTCAAGAGACCTATTATCTGGGCTTTCAGCCAAAGTCGATATGAAAAAGTCCTTGATTCCATCTCTTTGGTGGGAGAGCAAGTCTTCTTGTTTTTCAACCACTGTCGAGGCGATCTCCTTTAGTTTGCCCTCGCGCTTCCACTCCGGATCAGCTATTGGCTTTTCAACATCGACGCCCAATTCGAGTAGCTTATCATTGAACAAAAGCCACAAAGCCATCAGGCTGAAGGAGAATACATCCGTTAACTTCGCTTCTCGGAGCGGAAACCTGGATGACCAATTTGTCACTTCAGGAGCGTTCCACGGTCTCGATATTGGGACCTGAATTCCGTCTTCTGCAGCTTCTCCGATTTGCTGTTCGTTCAGAGTTGAATAGCCAAAGTCGCCGATTTTAGCAATATATTTAGTTGGTGAGCCGTCCTTCTCTTTCTTTTTCTCTGCGAATACAAGAACATTCATAGGCTTGATATCTCCATGTACAATATCGATATCATGCAGCGCAGCCACCCCAACCGCAATATTATCGCAAAGCTTCATTTTATCAGCGAAGGCCATAGACGCACCCGCACCATATTTCATGAAATGCTTCAAATCTCCGTGTTCCGATTTTTGAAAAACTAGCGTTGGCCAGATCGGTTGCATGGCGGAGATGACATCCCAGGAGATGCCCGTCAGCCTGACTATGTTAGGGTGGCCGCGAATATCCTTGTGCCCTAGGATCGAAATTTCAGAGATCAAGGCCTTATAAGCGTACGGTTCGTCAATTCCACGGTGGATTCGCTTGAAGACATAGCTCAGCCCTTGATCCAAGAAGGACTGTTGGATATTGGAAGTGCCTCCAGCGCCGACTCTGCCAAGGTCTGACTGCCAGGTCGAAGGCAGAAAATCGACTTCGTTTGCTTGCGCAGTTGCAAGAAACGAGAGGAGATCATCATCAGGTTCACCCGTCACTGACGTGGTTCGTGAAGCCAAAGAATCGGGCCTTGTGTCGCCCGTAAATCCCCGCCGGGCGAAGAAGCTGGTCTGCTCACTGCTCGTGCTGCTTGTTGCCATGTTATCATATAGAGCTGCGAAAATCCAGTGAAAGTAAACTCGGTGACGAAAATTCTCGCTATATACACAGTCTAGCAGTGACGTGGATACAAACCTATCAGATATTGAGTAGATTGATAAGAACTGCGGGACCTAACTTCGCCACTTCCAATTCCATTTAAAGCTATTTTAGCTAATGCTAAAACCTCTGAATACAAAAGTCGATGCGCGGTCGGATAGAGTGGCTTCAAGTGAAGCAATGCACCAGTTCAGTTATCCCGAATGGCCATGGATCCTTCTGAGGTAACCGAAGAGGGGTTCTGACAAACGTTGCAACCTACAGAGCTGCAGCTGCAGAGCGCTGCATAGGTCCACCGCCAGTTGCAGCTTGGAGGGACACCTCATCGCCATCCATCACATCTTCTTGACGACTACCGAATATGGAAGCTACCCCGCATCATGCAGATATGGGGCGCCGGGCGGACCGTTGATCTATTGTTGTCCATGTCGAATGTAAAATCAGAGGGTAATGTTGCAGATTCAGTCACCAACACAGATTTCAATTTGATCCTTGATTAGCAGCATCAGTGCGTGAAACAACAAACGGCCTTATCGGAAAGATGGAAGATGAATTATGCGGGTAGGTAGAGCAAGGCTCCGAAATGTCAATACGTGCATGCCGACACGTCGCTGTGATCCTCTGACCTAGTTGTCAGTAGGACAGCTTGCACGCACGCTGACGTTTTCTGAAGGATCCGGATCCGGTGGCGAACCTCCAGATCCATCCCTTCGCTGCAGCGCTGCAGAAGAGATGGCAGAAACCCTGTAGATTTGACGGACTGCGCGTGCATGGATTCTCTACTTTATAGCTTAAATGGGAAAACTGGTATGGTTGTGCAACGATTGGTATGAACAATAATGTCTGCATGCATGCCGCCTTATTGAGCGGTGCAGCCAGGCGAACATGAGCATAACTGACACTTGGGGCTGTGTTGGAAGCCGTCGTAGGATGGAGAACATAGCTTAGTCGCAGGGGCCAGGGATGATGCCTCTTAGCCTCGAACCCAGGATGCCTCTATAGATCCTAGATCCTCACTATCTGCAACGTCCGAGATGTCTATAAAATCCTCAGAAACCTAACTGCGACTGTTTTTTTCAACTCTTCAACCACCACTACTCGATCTATTCTATAATCAAAACAGCCAACCCTACTCTATAATAAAAGCCAACTCTATATAGTCGTTCCATTTCGGAACATATTTCTCGATTCTTGCTCTAAAGCTACAGATAGCTCGGAATTTTAAACCTCTGGCGCCCGAATCTCTCTCTACTTTTACATTTTCACCTAAGGAACCGACAATATGGGCGGCTGGTATCCAGAATGGGACCTTAATCCTCTGGACCTTGCAACCGCCGTCGGCGGCTTCAATGAAGACAAGAAGACTTCATCCTCCAGCAATAAGAAAACCACGACTTCCAAAGACCATAAAGAGTCTAGCAGTTCCCACGGCTCCTCTAGCCACGGACACGGGTCGAGCCATGGTTCAAGTCATAAGCATCACGGATCCAGTCACGGGCATAAAAGCCATGGATCGAGCCACGGACATAAAAGTCATGGATCGAGCCACGGGCATAGCAGTCACGGACATAGCAGTCACGGACATAGTAGCCACGGACATAGTAGCCACGGGCATAGTAGCGGGCACGGGCGGCACCATAGCTCAAGCCACGGCCATAGCTCAGGTTCGGCCTCTAGCTATACGCCATCCAGAAGCAGCGGCGGTGGATCCGGTAATATTTGCGGTAATCCTCAATGTGGTGTAAGTTTCATTTGCACCGCCGACTACAATCGCCGCGTTCAGCCAATGGGCTATCCAGGTGTCACCTCACAGCCTCCGCAGACTGGAGGTTGGGGCTATGGATACGGATGTTAAAGCAAGTTTATCCGTTTGAAGGGTACTAGTGTGTCAAGAGACAATGCGGTTCGACCCCGCATACTCAAATAGGGACCGAGCAATCATCATGATCATGAATGTGAGCCAAGGGCAAAGGCGTTTTCCGGTTATCTTCTAATATATACCTAGCTATTTATGCTGCTTACCTTCGTTATATCTCTCCCGTTCTCGTTCTCTCATATTTATTATATTGTACCAATGTCTGCTGTTTTTGATTTTAATACGCACGCCAATGTGTTTTCATTCGAATATTCTCGGTCGGCTCTGAATATTTTTATTTTGACGCAAACGCAAATAGCTTTCTCTATATTAGTTGGAACCTCGAGTTATCTACCAGCTAAATTCAACGGCTTGCCATTTATCTAAATAATTCACTATTGGTGAAGTAATCTTAACCTCGAGAACGAGGGCCGAGAAGCATTGACAAGCATCTTCCTGGCCCAGATTTCTGGGCTGCACGGGCCGAAACCCCTTGCAGCCTGCACCATGAAACATGCTTTGCGGGGAAACAACACCGACACTATAATCACGAGAATACTAAAATTGCCTGGTTACGAGACTGAGAATACTAGCTATCGACGCCCGGCCCAGGAGTTGTGGCATGCTTGCCATGGGTATTTCTGCTAGACCCACGGCTCATATGCGCTTAATTCGACGGAGAAATTGTGTAACAAAGATACCTTGTAAATTATCAACTTTGAAGAAACATGGGTGCCACGGGGTATAAATATTCCTTCCGAACGCTTAAGCTTAGCTTTGCAATTGTAACAAAATCCCGGTTACAAGTTGCGCAATGGCCAGGAATATATAAGCAGGTTCGCTTGCAACCGAACCCGTAAACTTCTAATGACCCGAACCCCGTAACCCATTGAGTATTGGAAAAGATGAAGACTGGTTCCCTTTTTACCTTTAGCGCATTAGCTACCGCTGTTGCTGGACAGCAAACCGCCTACGGCCAGTGTGGCGGGCAGGGTTGGACAGGTTCAGCAAGTTGTGTCTCAGGATATACTTGCGTTTATAGTAATGGTACGCTAAAACCTAGCCTTTTACCAAATTTATAGTAGAAGGAAACATCGCATATCTGATAAACGATTAGACTGGTACAGTCAATGCCTTCCGGGGACAGCGGCTACGACATCTAGCACTAAGACCACCACCAAGTCAGTCACTACAGCTACGAAAACTACTACTTCCAAGACATCCTCAACAAAGACTTCCAGTACAAAGACTTCGTCAACGAAGACTTCGTCAACGAAGACCTCTTCTTCGAAGACGACGACGCCCGTGGTAGTTACGACGACTCTTGTAACTACAACGGCGTCAGCCGGACCAACAACCCCAGTACCATCCGGCAGCTTTACTGTCGAGGGTTATGCCAAAGATAATCCAACAGGCGTCGTTTCTGGCGGGTTGGGTGGTTCTACAACCACTGTTTCCGACTACGCGGCGTTCACGGCCGCCGTCAAGAGCAATACCGCGAAAGTTGTCTACGTCAATGGTATCATTACTCTGACCTCAAAAGTCAAGATCGGGTCAAATACTTCCATCATTGGAGTTGGGTCCAATAGTGGCGTTACAGGGAAAGGTCTAAGTTTGAGCAGTGTGGATAATATCATTATCCGAAACCTAAAAATAAGTCTGGTCAAGGGTGATGATTTAATTACACTCTCCAAATCAACAAGAGTCTGGATCGATCACAATGAACTATTCAGCGGAGGCCTGGGAAGCGGCCCCGACACCTATGTAAGTTCTTAAGCCGCGCGTCTCGAGAACCCTATCTAATACACGGTCTAGGACGGTCAAATCGATATTACCCATGCTTCTGACTATATTACTATCTCTTGGAACTATTTCCACGACCACTGGAAGGTAAACCAGCTTGCTAGTACAGTATTAATGCTTTTTGAAGGCGAATTGTAACTGAGTCATGTTAGTCATCGCTGGTTGGAAACTCAGATAGCAATCGTGCAGAAGACTTCGGTCATCTCCGCATAACATATCATCATAATTATTGGAAGAATATCGGAACACGAGGACCAGGTTCGTGCACAAGCTCCTCAGGCTTTGTTTTATCCATAAATATTCTCTCTAACCAAACTCACGGATAGCCGGTCGTTTTGGACATCAGCACGTTTATAATAATCTTTACGAAGACTACCGCTATCAAGCGATTCATTCTCGATCCGACAACCAAGTCCTCGTAGAGGGCAACGTTTTCAGAGGAGATACTCGGGAGGCTTTGAGTACCTATGGTCTTGTAATTCCAGAGGACTCGCCTAACACGTGTACATGCGGTGACTATGAGCTTGACGGATATGCAAACCTAGGTGCAGGTGGGTACTAAATGAATTGAGACCCTAATACTCTGTACACATTTGCTAACAAATTCGTTTTAGCGAACGACTGGGGTCCAGCGTCGATAAATATCACACGAACTGGGACGTTTACTTCCGCTGGCTATGCTTACAACTTAACACCCCTGGCGAATGTCGAGGCTGTCGTCAAAGCCGGTGCTGGTGTAGGAAAAATTTAATGGAATACTGTAAAATATTTCGGAAGGCGATCTTATTTCTGTTTCCCAGTAAAATATATTTATCGATAGTACGTTACTATTGTATTTTTGAAGATTCATGGTATTATCGCCATTAGGTCCGGTAGCCGAGTGATCCAGGAAATGTATACCCATATTTTAAGATAGCGCCCGATCATTGTATCTGGAAGACTAATGCTTACTAGGAGCTCTAATATAATATAATACTCTAATCCTACATTGCAAGCTTTTCACTAGCACTTCTGCTTGACCAGGTCACAGTCATACATCATAACTGTACATGTATGGGAAAAAAGACACCCAATGCATAAGCTATAAGCGCCTTGGTCGGCAGTCCGCAGCGCAGCTCAGTATTTCTGTCCAAGCATAAAGATCTATTTTAACCTTATCTCGTAGGCCAGTTTGCAATGCTTTTGGAATGATCAATATTTCCAATATATATCTATTCGTCGAATCTATCCTTCGAATCTAGTAAATGCTTTTCTTCTTGCAAGCTTGTGATTATACAACTTACTTTATAAATTTACAATCTAATTCGTCGCGACGGATTGCATTGATATGGATTCAGCGACGCCAAGACATGTGGCTGTCTCTGGTGCAATGAAATCGAAGACTTTCAGCCTCATGGATCAGGCTGAATAAATACTGCGAGCTGTCGGAGCAGATAATATTAATATCATCCCGTCTTGTTTTCGAAATCTCCTGTCTCTATCGATCCAAAGAAGCGCGAAGCGTCAGGCCTGGAAACCTCGGCGGCCGAGGTCACCCAAAATGCTCCTTCCGATAGCCATCATACTCCATATCGCGAGCCAAGCCAGGTTTTCAGCTGCTCAAACCTTATCATTGGACCCAGGTTCCGTTGATCCTATTATTCGCGACGGGTGGTGCGACAGCCAAGTAAGCCTGTGTTCAACGTTATGCGACGGCGAAACCCGGCAGAATTATTGCATTCTCTCCAACTTCAAAGTTACCTGCCAGTGCGACATAACGTTTCTTCAGCCGGATTACGCGCTTTATAAGGGCTCTCTGCCATACTTTATATGCCTGGAATTTATCAGGCAATGCGTTGCAGGTTTGTTCAGGCTCCTTTCTTCCACTTAATTCTTTTATTCGCCAATTTGGTGCCTGTCCGCGGTTTAAATTGAAGTTTAAAATCCTGTCGACATGTAGTTTTGAAGCTATTTTCATTCAACGCACGCATGTGCGTCACAAGAAATCTTTTTTTTCTTTTACAGCCTCCTACCCCGCCTTCCTCAAGACTCTTGTCTTCGTTTTCCGAATGGGTAGCAATTAGGCAAATTGTCGGATAGTATAAATAGTAATACCAGGTCTCGCTAGGAAATTCCACGAGTCCCGAGAACCAAGCGGAGTGTAGAGCAGCATACATATGTCCCAGTCTCGATCCTTCTGCTCCGACACAAACCTCCAGCGACCCAAGGCCTCCTCAAACCCCTAGTCCTTCTCCATCGCCGACTCCTTCTCCATCACCTACCTCATCATCAACCATATCGTCTTCTGCTTCGAGGACAACAGAGCCCCAAGAGTCACCAGCCTCAAGCACCCCACCAACAACCGTAGAACAAGGTTCATCGGGTAGTAGTACCACCTCAAACCCTGGCACTAGTACCAACTTGAGAGAGGATACCAGTAGCCTGAGGCCAAGCACTGGGGGCGTTCCACCACCCAGTGGCTCCGATCCCCCATCTGGGCCCCCTTCGACGATACGCAAATCCTTGGGGACACCAGCGATCATCGGCATCGCTGTAGGCGTTGGAATTCCGGTACTATTAGTGGTGCTCTTTATCGGCTATCGGCTGGGAGGGCGGAGAAAGCATCCACCGTTGCCCACCCCGAATTCCGCATTTGCGAAGGAATATGGAGGTAGCGAGTTTCCTGGTGGCGGAAATGATCCAGGTGTTAGTTTTGGGAACGAAGTTGGAGGGATCACCGGTGGGAGTAATATCACTAGAAGGATATAAAGTGACATGAAGATGGTTTCCCTGTTCGCCCTGAGCTAGGCACGCATATATGTAACTAGGTCTCGACGTCTCACCGTCGATTTAATAGCTGTGTATCTAAGTACGTACTTACTTAATTACTTAATTGTATATCTGTATATGGACGACTCGCCCTTAATTGCGCTGATGACTGGCGATACCAATTAAAAGTTGTTTAGTCACCACCAATCCCTCTGATCCTCAGTTATCCGTAGCCCCTTCGGTGTATATACCCACCGGCTAGTGTGGTTTGGCCCCGGTTCCGACAGTCAGGTTACGAGACTGTTCCGAGAGTCCTAGCAAGTCATAGCCCAAAATACCACAACGTTATGCGTTGCAGCTGCTGGTCCCAAGGATGAATGTTGTTTTGCAGCGTGCCCCACACTCGGCCATGCATAAAAGGAGCCACATCACGTATGGAATGTCTGAAGCTTCTGAAAGACACGGCTCTCATACCCTCTTCTCAGTTACCTGACTCCGAATATTTACGATGGAACGGCTACCACAAGAGATATTCCAGCAGATTGTCAATGAAGCGGTTGAAAGGGAAGGCCTCTGGGGCTCCCTGGTACTAAGGCGCGTAAGCCGGACCTGGAGTACAGCTATTCTCCGGGCCATTTGTATCGAAGGGGTTCTCGACCCCCTTTCGAACTATGGCCGAAGTGGTACAGATCCTCAACGCCCTTTGAAAAACTCGTACCACCGGTGCTTTCCTCATATGCTGCAAAGACCCCCGCATTGGCATATGGTCCCGATTCTGGAAACCTTGGCTTCATCTTCAACTCGATACGGCATAAACTCAGCTTCACTAGCTATACGAAGAGCGGCTGATTGGATTGAGCGAAACTTTCACGATGAGTTTCCCAACCGTGACCTCAATATCAGGTGTTTGTCCGAGATTGTGATGATTACGGACAAGGATCTCTGGGTTTGGAATCTATTCCAACGATGTGGATATCAACCGATTGGGAGGCCCGGAAATGACGAGGAAATGGACCGCCGGCGGTCCGCGGATCTTACGATGGGCCTAGCCGTCTATACTGGCGATATCAGCCTGTATCGGAGAATCAGGCAGCGAATCACGAACTACGAAAATATGATCGTAACAACAACCATGGTTTCAGCATACCGCGGAAACGGAGAGATATTGGCGGAAATGCTGGATATTGCCAAACACACGGAGACCAAATTCCCACACCTGGGGAAGACATCAACTGGATACATGCGCGCCCCACAGTGGTGTGAAGTTTTCGCGTCTTCGATTACATTCAATGTTAACTCAATACATGGTGGCTTGGCTACCATCCGACAGTTAGCAATAGCTGGACATGCGGAGGTTCTACGACAGACGCTCGAACACCAGCCCTGGTGGAAACATTTGAGCTTCTCCATCCAGGAAGCGATGTGTCTTACGAGGGATATAGACACTATCAAAGTTCTCTGGGCCGCCCTCAGCGAGATGCCCAACGCTGATCTTATAAAGCGAATGGCAATGCCGAAAGCCGCGTTGGTTGCGACGATTTTCGCCAATACAGAGATTGTTGCATACATGCTCTCTCAAGGCCTCAATGCTGATGAGCCTATCGCACACGAAGTGGATACAAGGTCTGGAGGAGTTGTGAGGTCCCCGGCAAAGGAATCCCTTATAAAGACAGCCGTGAGATATGGAAGGAAGGACATTGTTAGACTACTACTCGACCATGGGGTCCGCCCTGACATCCCGATCAAGTCGATTGGTCGAGCGACGGAAGATGCGGTGTCCTTCGCTGCCATCACAGGCAGAACAGATATTCAAGAGTTGCTCTCGAAATACGGCTATAGTTTTCGAATTTCAGATTGAACGAGTGGGTTTTGTACGATAATTCCAATAAGCGGCCATATGATTACAGCGATGTTCCTGGGGCAGGCTCCGACCAGTGCTTTTCCGTCCCTGTTTTCAATAAATGGATCATATCATCATTATCAGGTTACTGTTCGAGCGCTCGCCTGAGCTCAGAGCTTGTATCATCGAAAACGCATGCTTATCCTCAGCGAAAAGTGTGTCCCAACTGGCTGTCAATCACCGGATTCGAGGCTATCCCAAAAGGTCGACAACTCAAAATCAAGTCTGGAACGTCGGAGCGAAAACACGCCCTGGCCCAATTACATTAGCTCCATGGTATCTCCCCGACCTGAGGAATCTGAGTCACGAATGATCAAACTGCAAACCTGCCGCGCACCTAACCGAGTGAGGAAATTTCACCATCGATCCACAAGTCTTCAGGTCAGGGGAACTTTCATCCACTCCTCACGCCGTTATCATCGATGCCACTAATCGCAGTTGGCCAGCCTCGAGCAAATTAAAATTTCTCTTCGATCCATAGATCAGCACTCGAATGACTTCTCATCACCACAAAGCTCAGATTCGCCAAGGAAATACTCAGGGCTTCGTTGAATGATGCTATTTTGAGAAGGAAGAAAGATGTTCCTTACGCTACGGGCCTGCATGAACCGTGCCATGAGCGAGCTACGGGTACGGAAGGCGGGAGGAAATGAATACTGGGGTAGACGTATTCCGGCCGTAATCCCGGCACTTCGACCAGGCATTTTTCCGCACCCATTGGATACGAAAATTAGTGAGAGACAAGAAGAAATGAAAGTGGTCCCGGCTAGCGTGGTGGCCGAGACATCGCCTTATGAACCTCGCGAAACAAATACTTCTTGGCGGAAACGTGAGGAAATATCTCGAGGGATGAGAGAGTGGATTCTCGGTTTTCGCTTTGCCTCTTGCATTCTCATATTTCGTTCCCAAAGAAGGATGTCTCGCCAAAACCAGACCTTTGGGTGAGCAGAAAAGTGGCGGCTAAAAGGCAAGGATCAGAGGAAGTTTGAGGTCAAGCCCCTGACCGCGACCGTGGACTTGGGCTTAATCTTACTCGATCGCCGGGTCCGTTCGGGCTTGCATCCGTGGGCAGGGATGGTAAGCCCTGTGGACTAGTATTTTGGACCTTTGGATGAGCAACCCCTCCAAGTCAAGAAACAGTCGCAAAAAACGAGATTCAAAATGGGTCTCAAGGCTTCAGGAATGTTCGGGTCGAGCCTGATAGATGATTTTTTTCTTTTCGTACCGGTCAAATGGCTCTGGCGTTTGGGCCTTTGAGTAATCAATCCAAGGACCAGAACTCGAGTTCACCCCACCTTTTCTATAATGTTTCTAGAAAATTTACTGCTAGGGTGAGGGGCTATAGCTCGATTTTATCCCACCGGTCCTCCCTCTAGCGGAGATTTCGAGGGGTGGTGGCATGGTGGTGGCATGGAATCGCTTTGGTGAAGATGTCTTACTGCCATGTATAAAGTCGAGCATCTCCTAGACTTGGGTTAGTCTGATCTCATCATCGCATTTTACTCTCTCAGACGAAGATAGTGTCACGGCCAATATTTATTCGACTTTGATTTCCTTTCTTACAGTCTTTACCTTCCTAGCGTTTTCATTTTTGTTTTAGAGCGGGAGTTCCTCATCGATCACACCAACGTTACGATAACGCCAAAAAGACAGCGAACTTCAAGACACATACACAGATTCTATCGAGCCTATTCTTATCCACCTACTCTAAAAACTAACATGGCAGCAGTCGAGGTTTCAAGGAAAGATCCGCCATCCCCCCCTCGACCACCAAATCCGCCACCACCCAGCCCCGAAACCAAAAAATATGAACAAAACCCTATATCTCGAAGCCGACAGGATCCGCCATCACCGCCCTGTCCGCCACCACCGAGTCCTACAAAAGCCTTAACTATAAAACCCACAACACCGAACAAGCAGATGGACCTTGAGCTCCCCGAGTCTTTCCCGAGGCTGGTTGAATTAACGATGACTCTGGGCGACGTCCTTGACTTGACTCCTACTCAAATATCCCGGCGAGACAGCTATCTATATTGCGAAGATGACATGTCTGTACCCGGGTCTCCGCCCCCGCTGGAATTTTCCACTCCAAAACCAAAATATAATTCGAAAAGACGAGCCGATGACCTAAAGGATTGTGACATCTTTGGCCCTTGCCTAGCTGAAGCCCCTGCATCGTACTCTAAGCGGCGGAAAGCAATGTAAGTTTCTGTCTTCATAGTTGGTTCAATACTGCTCTTAGGGCTCATAAATACTTACGTCAGCTCTTTAAAACTTAGTGACCTTGGAGATACAGTCTTGTTCTTACCATCGGACTCATCAAGTAGTCGAACACAGCAGAACGACTTCTTTAACACCCTTTTCTCGACCGGCCAGCTACATGACACAACCTTGCTCCACGAGCGTATCCACGGTGTCCAAAGCTGCGTATAATGAAGCTCGCAGGTTCACCGGTTCTTTTCCCGCAGCTCTCCCAAACACCTCCCTAGAACCCTTTTGTTTTCTCTCCTCATTTCGCAAATGCTGGCGCCGGCGTCTTAGGTTTTGCTTCAATTGTCTTTGCCATCCACTTTACCTCACTTTGAGCTACATAGATGTCTATATGCCTTTATATATCCCTTTAGCCAGCGTCAATGTATTGCTTCCTCGTATACGTTAGTTTCGTACTGTCTTCTTTTATCATCGTCAATGTCTGCATCATTTGTATCCCATCTTGATGCTTCATGATCATGCGACCAATAAATTATATACATACACACCCATTATAACGTTACAATACAGGTATACCGTTTACACTTATAAACCCGTTAATTGAAGAACTAACTTCAGGATTAATTATTGGGGTTTGGGTGCGAGCTGGTGCGAAAACCATCGACACCCATGTGTTTTTTTAGGCGTGCAGCTCATATACGCACTAGCCATACATGCACTAGCTCGCTGGCCGGATCGATATCATCGATCACATTGCAAGCTAGCGCTAGCGCTGAATCAAATTTAAATCTTTGATCAATTGAACTTCAACCTAGTTATATTCGTAAAAGGCCCCCCAAGATAGCATGCCATGTCGTATTATTAGAGCCCGGGAAGTTTTGGTTTGAATGCTGTGACGGCATCACATCAATTTCCGCGAAAATAGAGCGTCTATCGACATGATATCGATATATCGATATATTATCAAGTTATCGACACATATCTCTATTGGAACGCCGATACTTGATCTTTGATCAGATAAGATAAAAGGCCGCATGTGGTAGCACAAGGTCACACAACATGGGTGTCGACAGGGCGAAAGGCGATACCACTCCCAACGCAAAAACGAGCGTGTTGATATGATTTTCCAACGATCCAATGCAATGCATTAATGGGCTGCGCCGATGTCGCGATCAAATTCCGAATGTGGATATGTAGGCCTACTGCTAGGACCGGGCCTTCCGCGACTACTAGGTAATTACGTGAACATGCCACTCGTCCCGCCATGTTTCAATCCTTTCCCCGAGCGGACCGTCGCCGGCCGCTACACCACAAAAAGCTCATATGATCATGAGAAGACGACGCCGAACCGTGCGCGTCTTGGTGAATCTCATTGGCTATTTTGTTAGGTAATTTAATGGCGGTTAAGTTGATTAGAATGGACTTTTTAGCTAGGTACAGTGGGGTATACTATCGGATTCGATATCGCGCATCGGGGTGAGAATCTTATATTCTCCGATTCCTTGCATTGAGCGATTTCACAACTTAAGAGCTTGGAATACTTAACCAATGTCAACTGACCTGCGGAATATTAGCTACATATATATTAGAGATATCGGCTCTAAGTATTTTGGCACCTTCGAGGCTCTCACAACAAGCGTAAGGTTAGCCTGAGCCTTGTGTCGGTATGTGTCCTACTAAGAATCCTGCCTTTTTGAGTATATTTGAGGTTCCAAGCGGAAGCTGATGTCAGGTCGAGCACGGAGCGAGAATGGCACCAGTCTGTGACCCGGTGGGGGGGAATGGGGTCGTTCATATCTCAACACTCTCTGCTAAATCCTCCATATTGGAACGACTCGTTCGGGCCTTGATTACGGAAAAGATATTAAATATTTCACAATTTTCCAAGGCAGGAATCTCTCTTTCGATAAACACAAGTTTATGCGGAAGGGTCACAGTTTCGGGGCCAATATATTCAGCAATCGGAGACACCGCGGAGGCAAAGCAAATTCTTCATCCTCTTGACCTGTTAGATAAGCTTGTGAAAGCTGATCTCTTACATAACGATGCCGGCTGGATCCTTGCCCGGAAAGAAATTGAAAACAGCCTGGATAGTCTAACCCAGGTCTTGAACGCAGAACGGATCCGTTCGGAGGAGATGCGTTCCCATTTCCGGAATAAATTTCGGCCTCAAAGTCCATTTTCGTCCCTCGTTACGGCGCTGACGGAGGCCGGCTACGGGAAACATGCGTTGGCGGGCTTTGAGCAACTCGTCGTGGATGGCCACCCATTGACCCCTGCTGGTAAGGTGCGAACTGGAATGTCAGCCGCCGATGCCGCTCGGTACGGGCCGGAGTTCGGCTCTAAATTCGGCCTTCGATTTGTTGCTGTCGCAAAAAGTTTTGTCGAAGCCGAGGATGGAACGTGTATTGGAATTTCGAATCTACACAAAATCGATCCGATCCAAGATACTGGTATCGATGCATTCAATCGAGTTCTCAGCGATACCTATGAAGATACCGTCGCCGACCTACGCAGGGAACTTTTACAATTGGGAAAATACCCTGAGGACTTTGTTTTGGTGCCGGTCCATCCGCATCAGCTTGAAAATGCGATTCCGAGATTACACGCGGAAGCACTCGCTCAAAAGACTGTCATCCCGTTGCAAAGCTCTCTCACATCGCATCCATTGATGTCGTATAGAACTTTCGCCGTGAAGGGCCGCGGTCATAAAGGGTTGCACATAAAAACCGCACTTGAGGTCCAACTAACCGGGGCCATAAGGGGAATTTCCTCTGCATCCTCTCGGAATGCACCCCGGATGTCCCGTTTACTGGCCCGAATTATCGCGAGCGACACCGATCTCCAGAGGGCGGATTCCACTGGCCGCCAACTATTTGTTCCTGAACGTGCTCTGGCTGCTGCCGCGTTCAAGGAGAGCAAACGAAGTTTGGCAGCGATCTTACGGGACGACATTGAGAATGATATGGGGGACGACGAGGTTGCCTTGCCAGTCGCGGCTCTATTTGCTCGGTCTCCTCTCACTGGAAATTCAATTCTTAGTGATTTGATAGTAGAGTTAGGCACCAACCCTGCTGCTTGGCTCCGCGCGTTAGCTGAAGTGTGCATTACGCCGTGCATGATATTCCTCTCCCGTTACGGAGTATCTTTGGAACCGCACCCTCAGAATACCGTCATAATACTCCGAAATGGGTGGCCCAGCCGTATGCACGTACGGGATTTCGGTGGCGCGCGTATCCTACGTTCGAGACTGGCAAAGCACGGACTATCAATAGAGCTGGATGCTGCGACTGGTCTTGTGATCGATGCACCTTCAGAACGTGAAGGTGCCGCAATCCTTCGAGCCAAAATGTTCTACCCGTTGTTTGGGAACAATCTTGCAGAGGTCATTGCCACCTTGGCTGGGGAGAATATATCCTTAGAAGCAGAGTTATGGGGCGTTGTACGTAGTGTTGTTCGTCGTACAGGCTTTTACTTGGGTACCGAAGAAGCTCTTGAGGATATGAGGGTTCTACTCGAAGATCCGTGGCGTAGGAAGTGCTTACTTTCCATGCGGCTCGCGGGCGCTGTTACCGACCAGCTCTATGTTGATGGTCCTAATCCACTGCGAGTATTTGCAGCTGGAATCTTTGAATCATCAGAATTCTGGAATAACGCCGAAAAGACGATGTACCGATACCTCTACAAGAACGAGCCGGAACTGTGTGTCGAGTGGCAGCACGAGCTCCCGACAGCCCGCGAATCGATCGAAGAGGCTTATCAAGCTTCGTTGGCCCGCGAAGACATCCAGGACAGCACTGAAATTATCCGTGGTTTTAAAGCTGACTGGGAGCAGCTGAAACTCGAACTGGAAGACTCAGCGACAAATCTTGCGCTTTCGCATGTCCTCGTGCGACAGCGCGGGCAACGGCTCCTTGAACGGGCTCGCACTACTAGCCATGACCTACTTTCCGTTCTTCTGAATCAACATTCGCCTAAAGATATTACGATCGAGCTCGATGATCTTGATGCGGAAGGTCATCCGACCCATCCCTGCCGGAGAACGAGACTTCGATTCTCACCTGCAGATTCGTTAATGTTTGCACCCGATGCCGGGACAACGATATCTGTAAAAGTCGTCGCGGTACGGTGTAGTCAGCTTGTGTTATCGAATCCGAGTTTTTCGGATATCTTGCGAAAACACTATCCGTTTATCAATGAAGCTGCGGAAGCAGCGCTGCGCCGTCGCGGGAAGAACCCTGACCAATTCGGGTTGGTACTCGTCCACCCTTTCCAATTTGCGACTGTTCTCCCACGGATATACAAGAGCGAGATTATTTCCGGTACCATAGTGCCTATTCCAGAAGTGACGATTGCCTGCCGTGCGACATCCTCGACTCGCACACTTGTGTCAGTTACGCCCGGCATTCACGGCCAGCGACTATCTTTCAAAACAGCAATAGATGTCCAGATTACGTCAACCTGCCGTACGATATCTCACGAGAGCGTCCAGAACGGCCCGTACGTTTCAGCGTTGCTAACTCGGCTTCTATCAAGCGAATCAAGGGTATCCTGCATTGCTGAGCGAGCGGGCGTTGCATTTTTGCCGGAGACGAACCCTACCAATTCTCGTCAACGGGGACTATCAATGTTGCTTAGGGAAGATGTGGGTGACTACGTTAAAACTGACGAGATCGCCATCGGGTGCGCTGGCTTGATTACGAAGTCTCCCATGAGTGGCAAACCACTTGTCGTTGAACTTGTCGACACCCTCGCTCGGAACGGCGACCGTGGATCAGCTGCGCAGGAGTTTGTTGACAAGTATGCAGATTTGGTACTATCAGCGGCACTTCCACTCCTCTGGAAGCACGGCATTGCACTTGAGGCGCACCTACAGAATACACTGGTCGTGCTTGACTCTTCTCGAAAGCCAATTCGACTTCTCCTCCGTGACTTCGCAGGTCTTCGCATTAATCCAGGTCGACTCAAAGAAAGTGGCGAGGATATAACCAGGATTCCGTGCCCGTATTCGAAAACCATGTCTGCAGACGACGAGGAGATACACTGCAAATTCAGCCATGCAATCATTTTCACCAACTTGTCCCCGGTGGTCGATGCACTCAGTGACGCTGTCTCCTCTATGACCCTTTGGAGAATCGTTCGAGCACGGGCTTTCAAAATACATGAAAATTTTATCGTCAAATTATTTGAACCCGAGAATCGAGTAGAAGGTTTTGCCAGGGAGCACTTTGAACGGCTTATGTCGAGCCGGGTACTCCCACAGAAGGCATTGGTCACTATGAGGGTGTTGGCGAAGGCTTCAGGTGGGATGGATTATTATACCATGCAACCTAACCCACTGTTTTTTGGACCAGAATAACGGCTTAAAGATTCACGACCTAACGATTTAGAAGAAATGAAAAGCAATGCCAAGTATATGTTTTTCTTCTGCAGCACTAGCCTGGAATTCTTAGTCTTGTATGTACTGCCAATTCAAAAGCTGAACGAGGATCTCAAAAACCACCTCTGTGTTGCTCTTGTCAAAATCCAACAGTCCGCTTTGGGCGGCGACCAGCCAACCTCATCTTTTCACGCTTGCACTTACTCTGCTGAACTAGTTCTATGCACGTCGCATCGTCGGTCTGGTTCCGCAATGGCGGCCTTAAGCCTTCCCTTTTATCTTCCTGCCGTCCCCTGCTATCCGTCCCTGTTTCTTTTACTCTCGTGGCCGCCGTAGAAGCTCACAATGGGATTTCTTGAGCTGGGAAAACGCTCGAGGCCTCCTCGCCGTCCAAAGCTGGTTGTTTCCGAACAGCCTTCTCCACCGCTAACCTCAATGTCGACTCAATCTATGGATCTTACGCCCACTGCAACTTTTCGAACCACTCCCTTCGAGCGTCTTCCGGTGGAGCTACTGCAGCGGATATTTTTGTTTTCGTATAACCCAGAGCTACCGTTTACGAACCGATTTTTCCTTTCGATACTATCTTCCCCGTATCTGATTCAAGCGTTGACATCATCCGCTTTGCTTGACGAAGCGCTCTCGAAACGACAATACAAAGCCATCATATCGGATCTTCTTACAAGACGCTTTTTCGGTTTGAGGTTCCTCGAGAACCTGGAAACCACATTATGGGACAAATATTTCAAAGCAGAATTCGAGGCCAGAATGCCAACTACAGCTCAGGGTTATCGGTTGGATAGGGTGGATGAGGATCGGAATATGGGGAGTTTGGAGTATACTTTCATAAAGGATGCCGAAGATGGTGGTGAAACTGTAGTCGAGAAAGTCGGAGTCTACGTCCCCGTTCTTGACTACAGAATGATTCTTGGGAAACTCGATCTCCGTACCATCGCTTTTCCGAAACGGCGGCTTTTGGACCCACCGTTCACGCTCGAGAAATTCAAGCTGATTTCAGTGCTCACTGCGCGGATGCCGTCATTCTGGACTGATCTCATAGCCGGCGATGAGGGGAAGTGGTGGGGTAACAGACTGCTGGAGATAGCGGCTAGGAGGAGGTGTGCGGCTATGGTTGACTTCCTGGCCAACTTCTGTTACGTACGGGTCGAACCTGCACACCTTAGAGCCGCCGTTATGCCTTGGAATCACGGGGTTACAGGATGGTTAGAACCCGAGTTTTCTAAAGGAGGTGGCGGGCCCATAACGCGAAAGGAGGACGTAGAAATGATGAAATCACTACGCGGTCGGAAAAAGAACGCAGGCGTGGTGGGAGGGACAAGCAGCTCCGGTATAGATGATTTTGTTAAGAGGATGGAGGCTTGGAAAGACGGAAAAGGAGGGCTGGTCAGGGCTGGCTGGGGGGATCATGAACCCGAGATTGAAGATACGCTTAGGATTCTATGGGTTCTCGATCAAGCCATCGAAAGGAAGGGCAGGTATAGGATTCACGGCTCGAACGACTTTGCGAATGTAGACCATTTTGAGGAAGAGTCAGCACCTTGGATGTTGGGCGAGAATCGATACTTCCCGACAGGCATCGCTGAGTCTCCATTGATGGCAGACGAAAAGGTCTGGGAGGCGGCCAGGGAGGAAAAGGGTGTATATTGGGCTTGGCTGATGAAAGTCGGGACACCGCCGGCCGGGTTAAGAAGTGTATAGATATCCTTGGATCAAGGACATTTTGGTATAGGAATCCAAGATAAAGTAAACTGCGATCGAGAATACGCAATTTATTCCACACGCTGCCTCTAAACATATCGTATCCCGTCCCAGACATCTTCCACGATGAAAAGTCACGTCCTCACAGCCATCATGTTGTGCTCTACGGACAATTCATTAGTTGGACTTCATCCCAGCTGATCGAACGTGCCATGCAATGCAGTATCGCCACCAATGATAATGAAACGAGCCACCAATCGCGCCAAAGCCAACCATCAACTCGATGGTATCGTATTCTATCGCATCCTATCATAAGCCGTCGCAAAGAATGTCGGGTTCCTCTGACACTTCTCCGGGCACCGAGGTAAAAGCCCAGACAAGTTCTTAATGGAACCCCAATCGTAAACCCACAGATCTAAACCTGATAGAAAACCAGATGAAAGGCGACCCGAAGTTACATGTTTCTTCTCAGCGTCGAGTAATCGCGTAAGCAGCAATGGAGATTTTAACAAAAGAGTCGACTGTTTCGCACTGTCTAATAATGACGCTTGGTGGAAGAAAAGAGAAGAGAAAGAAGAAGCGAAGAAAAATTCGGGTTGGCTTTAAATTGCGGCCGACGCCAAGAAATGCGGCTCAAAACAGACACAACCGCAGCTGCACCAAAGCTCCCTACAAGCTCCCTCACAGGCTCCCTCTTCCAGACGCCACGACGACCTCACCATCGCCAGTCCCGTCCAGGATATTACCTCCAGCACTCAGCTATGGCGTCGGCAATCTTCTTCCTCGACCTCAAGGGCAAGGTTAGCTCTTCTCGCCGAATTGACCGGTTCCAGGACCTTTCGTTGCTGACGTTCCATGATGCCAACAGACCCTCCTTGCGCGAAACTACCGAGGCGACATCCCTATGTCTGCCGTCGAAAAATTCCCTGTTCTCCTCCTCGAAGCCGAAGAGGAAAGCTCTGCTGTCCCTCCGTGCTTTTCTCATGAAGGAATCAATGTGCGAAACCTTGCTGTGCCGGTACAGGCCTTGCCTGGCAGGCCACGTTTGCTAACCCCGGTCTTATCGATACCAGTACCTCTACATCAAGCATAACAACCTCTACCTCCTCGCTCTTACCAAACGTAACAGTAATGCCACCGAGATATTACTCTTCTTACACAAGGTTGTCGCCGTCTTCACTGAGTACTTCAAGGAACTTGAGGAAGAGAGCATACGCGACAACTTTGTGATCATATACGAACTGCTGGACGAGATGATGGACTTTGGATACCCTCAAACCACGGAAACAAAGATTTTGCAAGAGTAAGGCTACACTTTGTTTTTGTTCTCTTTGCGATGTGTAGATTTGCCCCAGTACTAACGGGTCCCTCATAGATATATCACCCAAGAATCACACAAACTCGAAGTCCAAGCCAGACCTCCAATCGCCCTCACAAACGCTGTCTCCTGGCGTTCTGAAGGTATCAGGTACCGCAAGAACGAAGTCTTCCTCGATGTCATTGAATCCGTCAACCTCCTAGTCAACTCCAACGGCAACGTTCTCCGATCTGAAATTCTCGGCGCCATCAAGATGAAATGTTATCTATCCGGTATGCCGGAATTGCGGTTGGGATTAAACGACAAGGTTATGTTCGAGAGTACGGGTAGAACGAGCAGAGGGAAGCAGATTGAGATGGAAGACGTCAAGTTTCACCAGTGTGTGAGATTGTCGAGATTCGAAAACGATAGGACTATTAGCTTTATTCCTCCAGATGGAGAGTTCGAACTCATGAGCTATCGGTTGAATACGGCAGTCAAACCTTTGATTTGGGTGGAATGCGTGGTCGAGAATCACTCAAACACCAGAATTGAATATATGCTCAAGGTAAGGTCGAGACATTGGTGATGTTATGGTCTTAGTATTAACGAATTTGGTATAGGCAAAAGCTCAGTTCAAACGCCGGTCTACGGCCAACAATGTTGAAATTATTGTCCCTGTCCCTGAGGACGCCGATACCCCTCGTTTCCGAACAAACACAGGCTCGGTCCATTACGCCCCCGAAAAGTGCGCTATAGTTTGGAAGATAAAACAATTCGGAGGGGGCAAGGAGTTCCTGATGAGAGCGGAACTCGGCCTACCCAGCGTAAAGGAACAAGAGCCGGAAAGAAAGAAGAGACCAATCAGCGTTAAATTCGAGATCCCTTACTTTACGGTCAGCGGTATCCAGGTCAGGTACCTGAAGATTATCGAGCCAAAGCTACAATATCCAAGTTTGCCCTGGTAGGTACCCCTCCTTCGGAGCCGACGATGCGGTTGATCTAACGTTCTGGTACAGGGTGCGATACATCACACAAACGGGCGAGTATGAAGTTAGATTACCTGAGCCGACCCAAACATAGCATGTGGACGGCTTCGGTGACCTTTCTCTTTATTATGACACGCCTGTTATTGCGTAGGATTTTGCGGAAGAATTATTGCGTGTAAAAGCGTGTTTGATACACCCTTCTATCATTTTCAGGTGTATCTATCGAACATATATCTCAGTCGGATTAATGACCAGGATTCCTACATTTTGGTAGCGCTAAATTTGTGATCCAGTTCACCGAAGTTTAGCGTTTTCGTCAACCCCTGGTCGTTACGGGCTTTATGAGTACTCCATCTCGTCAGCTTCCTTCCATCTACCCCACCCCCCTAACGGCTTCAAATCTTGCTTCCGTTTCCCGCATACTTCCCAGCTCGAATATCCAGCTTTATTCGTCCACTCTGTCAGTTTGTTCAAAACATCCTTTCCAAAATCCCTATTAGCTTTCTGAAAAATCGTCTCATAAGGGTGAAGATTCCCTCCATAGTAGCCCCCTTCTAATAGCACATCCCCTTCGTCACATTCTTCCGCATAATTCTCTTCGCTCGCAAAGGAAGTCATCATGGCTGAGACGGTGTACCCTGCGTTGATTATGGCACGGGTACTGTTGGATTCACCGTAGACCGCTGAGCGCCAACTCGGGAAACAAGTCTTCATCACTGGAAGGAGGGTTTCAATGCCGATACGGTCTGTGGCGAATATCATCGATTGCAGGTGACGGACCCCATAGATGGGTTTGCAGTTGAAAGTCATACCAACGAGCTATGATTTAATCCGTCCGTGTTAGATTTCATTCTATGGTCAGGGTATGCAGCCAGGTTAAAAGGGCCGGAATACCTTGTTCTTATCGGTAACCTTCGCTAGGTAAGCGTCGCTCCAGCATTCCCTACTCCAAGTGGGAAGGAACGGGCCACGAATACTCGCGTTAAGCATGATAAACTTTGTGTATTTCTTCACCAATTCGTTATCATTGGCGGTGAGCACCTTGCCGTAGGATCCAAGGTCAAAGCACGTATTCGGTCGCTGTATTACCCGAATATTGGGCGCATCCGGTATCAGAAGAGTGATGTTCGTTTTTCCGTTCAAGATGAATATGAAGTCTGCAGCGGCGTGGAGGCCATGGTTTATGAAGAAGATTGCGTTTTCACGCGCATTTGGGGTTTCGTGATAGGCGTAGAGAATGAGAGGACGGTCCTCGTCGTCTTCAGATGCCGGAGTAGTGGGAGAGATGTCCACACTAGTTCCCAAGTTACTTATAGTTGAATTTTTATGCGAAGCTCCCTATCAAGAAACAAAACTCAGTATGCAATGCAATATACTAGCACGAAGAGACGGCGACGTAATTTGGAATAGCACATACCCCCAACTTGACACTAGAATCCGTGTAAGGGAGTCCATTGTACACCGCTGATCCGACGATGAGGGTCAAGATACCGACAATTGTAACCACAGTCCAGATAAAACAATACTTCCGGCTACCTGAACCCGAAAAGTATGACTTAGAGATCTGTTTCAGAAGGTCCTCCGAAGGAGGTCTATAATGTCGGTCTTCGATATCCTCTCCATTGTCGATGTCAATCGGCTGAACCCTCGAATAGTCTGCCGGCATGGTGCAAGGGCCCGACTGGTTCGACCAAGCTCGAGCCTCGAGTCGGCAGTTGGTTATCTAGCGTATTGTTCGACGACGTGGTCGGACTGCATCGGCAGCTGTGGGTAAATTTACGAAAAGGAGCGAAGGATTGAGGATATGTTCTAAGGTCTAGATCCCATCGCAACTAAAGAACATATCCGCTGGCTGTCGGGCTTTTACTTCAAGTGGTCGCACTAATTACTTAAGCCAAGTAAGGGCGTAACAAATATCCGTGTTGCACGTTACGCGTACAGGGTGCAGACCACATTTTTGCATGGAAGACAGATCGAATCTTTGACGTTCGATTACCTGCGATCTTCCCGCAAACGGATGGATTCTTTCGAGAGGTTTAAAGTTCCCTTTATAACGTACCTTCAAAGGGGAGCAATATTGCGGAATCGTTCTCTTCTCACCAAATAGACGACGTTGTGGTATTTTGTGTTTTGCGTGTGTTGTCCGTGATAGTATGGCATTTCATGGTCAGGCGGGGTGAATTTGGAAGATAAGGGCAGAGAGCGGTAGTATACTACGATTTTCACTTCGGACGATGGTAGGGTGCCAATGTTTGAACGTGTCTTTGTTGTGATACGGTCAGGATAACGCCTGCTATATATAGTAAGTATTGGGTCTGCGGAGAGTATCTATATTTATACAGGCCACTTCCACCCAGTCTTCTCGTTTGAATGCCTCAGAAAATCAATAGTCCTTCGCCAAGAGTCCTCGGATTTCTCAGCATTGGAAACGACGCCAGGTACTTCAATTTAATATCAGTATATATTATCATGCATTGTCTTTCAGCATTCAGTTTGGGGAACCACTTACGTTCTGGGAACCCGTGAAGCTCCCCTTCATAAAACACCGCCTCAATTCTCCTACCACTCCCTTCCGTTTCCTTCTTGAGTCTTTCGATAAGCGACGTTTCCTCGTGCAGGAGTATATCCATCGCGGGAACAATGAACAAAATGTTGTTCGGAAGTTTGCTTGCCGGTGCCAAGATGATGTTCAGACGGGGGTCGTCCATATGTTTCGGTCTCAAGGGCCCCGCGTATGAGTCGAAGACTGGTAACAAGAATTCTAACGGATTGCTCGTTGGAAATCCGTGAGGTTTCGGCTTCTCCCACGGAGGTATCCTAATGTCCATGACGCCACAGAACGAGACTGCCGCCGAAATCTTACCGGCGTGATTCATCGAAGCCGATAGCGAAAGATTGGCGCCGGCCGAATGACCGGATATTGTTACATTCCTCAAATCCAGGTTGAACTTCTCAACTGCCTCTGGAGAGAGGAAGTATGCTACCGCATCGTCGACGTCGTCATGGGCAGCCGGATACATGAATCGGGGCGCTCCACGGTACTGAACCGATACCGTTACGGCACCAGTACTCCTGCACACCCTATCTGCAACATCTGCATTCTGCTCCGCAATCCCAGGCAGAAACGCTCCACCGTGGACGGTGATATGAAGCGGGCGAGGCTTTGACTTCGACGGTGAGGAAGGGCCGTAAGCCGGCTCGAAGACTATTACACGGATTTTAGATCCGCCATGCGTCGATGGAATGTAATACGTTTTGTATGCTGATGAAAAGACCCAAGGAAGGTATTTCATATAATTAATTAGCCAGAAGCCGGGTGTGAAGGCGAGATACCGCCATCGATGGGTGAAAGCTACTGGGCGTAATGTAAAAAACGTGATTATAGGTTGAAGATTTGCGCTGATGAGAGCCCCCATCTTAACTTAGAAGTCAGCGATATGCTCTGCCACACCGGCTCAGTTACCATCCGTCCTATCTTCGATTGATAAAATAAATTTTGTATACCCGTTCGCGCTATGGCACAGTTTGTTTGATTGGTGAAATTCAACAATGGTCAGGATGTTTGTGTGAAATTGAAGTTTAACTGCGTTCCTTCCTCTTTAAATACCACTCAACAGCACCACGGGGCTGGCCAAGCCGGCGCTAGAAATAACGTTATCACTCGAAACATTGGTGATTTAACCCCTTAGGGTCGCGAATTATACTGAATTCAACGGACTCTGAGGACCCCGCTGAAAAAACAACGCAAGAAATGCAACACTCTCGAACGTTGAGCCTTGTCAATAGCCATGGTCGTTGGCCATACGGCCATGCTAGCTGCTGTTAATATGATGCAACTGGTGTGAATATTTGCAGCCTCGTGAACAGCTTCCACAACGCATAGTACGGCCCAGTTGACTGCAGGATGGCCAATGGATGTATTGCATATTAGGCGACCCCGATTAATCGAATCGCGTCGACTGACAGGGCGCACGTTCTCAGATTTGATCCTTCTCTCGAGCTCCCTAGCGCCCATTTTATATACTCATGCTGCGACTTCCAAAACAAGGTAGAATCTTCTGACATCAAAATTGCAAAATCCGCTTTCGCTGTCGATCGAGTACTACGGACGGGGCGTGTGACGCCGAGTCGGGCGAACTCGGTAGAATCCCAGCACAGCAGTCGAAATGTCTTCCGCGTCGACCGTGAATTTCCTCGGGGGGACCGCGAATCATGGCGGTAACATGTTCAACGGAAACCCTAGTTTTCAAAGTGAAACTATCAGTTTTAGTCTCCCAGATTCAACGAGTAAGTTGTCCCGTATAAATTATCATGGTTGAGACGGTTGAGGAAAAGTTAAGGGATGAGGATTACGAAGCCTCTTGGCCGTAGCTAACGCGCTCGTGGGCCAGACCCGTATCAATGCCTAAAGGAACTTTATGCCAGCGACCCATCAGCGGAGAAAGCTAGACTCGAAGCAGCGGAAGAAAAGCTAATTCCAGACTCTTATACTTGGGTTCTCCAGGATAAAGCCTTCACGGAGTGGCTCCATGGCGGCGAAAACAGTGTTCTACGGATCGTTGGCGGCCCCGGCAAAGGGAAAACGATGACCATGATCGGACTTACCAATTATTTGGCCGAAAACGTGACAAACTCGCAATCTGGTCCCTCCGCGATATCCTACTTCTTCTGTCGCGCAACCGACGAAAGGCTGAGTGATGCTACTCTAGTACTAAAAGGCCTCATACACTATCTCCTATCTCAGGATTCGAATCGGAGTCTGGTTCGCTACGCCAAAGATAAATACGACAAAGGAGGTGCCAAAGTTTTCGAGGGTACTAGTTGCGCTTTCATCCTCCAGGATATTCTGACAAACATCCTGCAGGACGATAGTTTCCATCGATTTTGCTTCGTAGTCGACGCTCTTGACGAATGGACCACAGGACTTAGCAATCTTCTCAAGTTAATAAAGTTGACAACTACGAAGTCGCCCAAGATCAAGTGGCTTGTGTCGAGCAGAAATAATCTCGAGATCGATGGCTTCTTCCGAACCTTCGGCAAACACCTTACCATATCTTTGGAGTCCCATAAACCCGAGGTAGATTCCGGAATAGCAGCATATATCAGAGACAAGGTGTCGAACCTGAGTCTACGCAATCGATACAATCTTGGTCAGATGCACAAACTGTCCGAGCAGCTAAATAAGAAAGCTGAAGGGACATATTTGTGGGTACATATCGCTTGTAAAAGTCTCGAGAGCTGTCGTCCATCGAAGGCCATTCAAGCACTAAAGGAAATCCCACCCGGGCTCGACGCCATCTACACACGGATGGCGAGCGGCTTACAAGCAGAAAACAGCACTGATGAACGCGGTGCTTTGCTCTCTGATCCTAGCGACAGTAATGCTTGCCCTCAGACCGCTTCGGCTGCACGAGCTTTTAGCTATCATAAACCCTTCTGAAGGCAAGGAGGATATAAAGGAGCTAGTAAATGCGGTCACACAATGTGGTTCATATCTCCTGTTACAGGATGACTCTGTTTATTTCATTCACCAATCCGCGAAGGACTTCCTCGAGAAGCAGATGGGCCTTGCGACCTCGATAGTCCCAGAAGGCTCACTGAAATACCACGAGATCATCGGGCTAAGCTGCCTGCGGTCATTACGAGAACGCCTTTGCGAAGATATATGCAATCTACAACATCCGGGATTCCTTGCCTCTGATTTGTCTCAAGATCAGAGGGCGCGTATATTGCATCTAGACTATGCTTGCTCTAGTTGGGCGACGCATATCAAGGCTAGTTCTGGAGCTAGTCTAAACGGCCGAATGAACGATTTAGTTGAAGAGTTCCTAGGAGACTCTTTTCTCAATTGGGTCGAAGCACTGAGTATCCTGGACCGGGTCCCAGAAGGTATCAACCAGATATAATCCCTGATGAAAATTCCGATCGTAAGTTGTTAAATACCGCACGTTTTCTGAATGAAATTGCGAGTACTAAGTTGTCAATGCCTCCAATCATGCAGAGTTCAGAGCTCAGTGCCAAGGTTAAAGATGTGCAGCGGTTTATGGTGGAACATCGAATTTGCTTCACAACAGCACCATTGCAGGTTTATTCTGGCGCGTTATTATTTAGCCCAGATAGGAGCTGGGTAAAGAATACTTACAAATCCCGAATCCCAAAATGGGTTAATGTTCTCCCTATCATGGACAGCCCATGGGAAAACTGCCTTCAGAAACTAGAAAACACAGCCTCGACACCTCGTTTGATCGCTATCTCGCCCGACTCCCGACTTGTAGCCGCACTAAACGGCTCCACTACCATAGTCATATTTCAAATAAGTACCGGCGCACGGCTATCGGTTTCGACGCCTGTCCGAGGTTTCCTAGAATTCGACGTTGGGAACCAAATTGAACACATACAGTTCGCTGTTGATAGCACGAAGCTTCTAGCGGCTGCCAATGTCGACTCTAAACCCGCTCTCCTCACGCTACATATACCATCAAATACTTGGACTATGAAGTTTGCGCCCACTGGTTTGAGCATAACCTCTCCAAGCCACCAGGCCCACATTCTCCCAGATGCAACCCAATGCACCTGGTGGAACGACAAATGGATCCTATTCTCCGAAATTAGTTCGACGGGAGAATTGTTAAATTGCGCCATCGTGGATAGAGACCCTACTACCAGGCCGGACTTGATATTCTCACCCGACGGTACATTACTTGCAGCTTCAAGCTCCATCCTGAACGAAATCCAGGTTTATGACACTGGATCAAGGAAATCTCTGTGTAGGATCCCTGGTGTAGACGTCAAAGCACGTTTACACCAACGAGGCGGCGAAGTAGACCAACAGTTTCACCACAGAATAAGCTTTTCACCTGCATGTGAGGTTATTGCTACCGCCCATATCGACAGCAAAGTGATTTACCTGCGAACAGTATCTACCGGTCAATGCCTAAACACCCTCGAGATTCCCCACAACGTCACACGTATTTGGTTCTCCAGGAGTGGCAGCAAGTTGATAGCCTCGAGCCCAGAACGTGATTTCAGCCGGGGCGGTGTAGACTGGAAGGAGAAACTATGGGTCTACAACACAGCCACTTCTTTACTCGAGCGAACTATTACAACAAGCTGGTCTAAAGACCTTGATCATGGGCGGTTTATTCTTCCAGGAACTTCCTCTCGTTCAATAATGCTTTGTGACCCTGATGTTCCCGATGCGCAACTAACGCTCGGGTACATTCCTCCAGACACAGTCAGTAAGATTTCTACGGACGACAAATCTTTCGTTGTGGCCTTTCCACAGAACCAATTAACAGTCTTCGACATAAGTGATTTATCGGGGAGGAGACCCCCTGGCGAAATCGAAAATGTGGTACCACTCTCAGTCTCTTCTGAACATTTCAGAGAAGTGGAAGGTCGACCCAAAGAATCTGTAGGGCTACTTTATAACGACAAACCCGTCATCAAATCCCTCTTCTTTTCCCCAGATGGAACAAAATTGCTTAGCACTAGTGGTCGAGACCTAACGGTATGGGATTCCACCACGCTGGAGCTGGTCAGACACGAATCAACTTTCGAAGGCGTGCGCGGTTTCGCTGCCGGGTTTTCCCATGATGGGAGCAAGCTTGCAATCGGATATAGCTCTGGCTCTTATTGGTCTCGAGATTGGCATTACCACTTTGATCTACGGAGCATAGATACTGCTTTAACACTCGAAAGCAGTATCGAAATACCGGCAGATGGCCCAGGGATAGATACCCTAGATATAGACATAACCGCCTTAGCAACCTCTCCAGATAATACCCTCCTGGTATTTTTTGCTGGAAATTCCAACTTGAGGGTGGGACATTGGAATATACCTGACAAATCATATCGGACTAGACTTGGGGCTTTGAAATACACCGGAATGCTAATGAACGGTTTCAAAAAAGCTCGATTCTCGGAGAATGGCAAGCTAGTGGGCATCGCTGATTTAAATAAAAGATTTTTTAGGCATGTCATCGTGGGACTTTATTCACCAGATACTGGCACAGTCATCTCAGAAATCAAATTCCCCAACGAACCGGCTCTTTACTATGATCTCTCCTTCGCTCAAGGCGATGCGAGTTTAGAGTTCGGTGAGGCCATGATTAAAATCGACTACCAGGACGGAAACCCGAAGTTGGTGGAAGATGACACGGTAGATACTCGTCTGCTGAGTTTATCTGAAAGTTGGCTCTATTTAGGCGCATGCCGTCTCTTATGGATTCCCTACGCCTACAAACCTTGTAAATACTCGGTTCACGGCAGCGTGCTTGCAGCTATCAGTAGAAACGGCAAGGTGTACACCTTGGGCCTCGATAAGCAAGCCCTTTACCGTCTTCTAGGGTTTTAGGAACGTCCTCAGGTGTCGCTCGCGCTCAGTACTGCAGTTCCCAGTTCATAATTTTTAGAATAGAACCTCTAGTTACTTCGTGCACTCGTGTGTTAACTAGTAACTCAAACCTGGGTGCCGGGCGAGGCGTTAACCAACGGCGTATCTAGCAAGGATATAGAACTTTTAATTATGAAGCCAGCTGTAGAACACCTTGGATCTCAGGAACGTTGTCGTTGGTTCATAAACTTACACCTTACGTACACCGGACTTGGTCTACACTGAGCTCTATATCTTAACTGGAAATTAGCTCGATAGCGCCGGAACTCACCACCATTATATGCATTAGCAGGCTTGTAAAGAGTAAGAAATGACCTATTTACAGCCTCACCGATATCAATACGATGTATATCGATATATCACGAATACGAGCTGACGAGTTCTATATGCCACCGCAGTGCAGCCAGTCGCGCCAAGACATAGGTGAACTTCAACATCAAGAAACGAAACCGCTTTGGGCCACGCGTTCACTTGGCCTCACGAGGAAGACGAGCAGGGCATCACTCGTACCTGCGAGTTTTAACCGAGCAGCTGCGTCATCAGCACCCACAACGAGCTGGGCAGGCCAGGACATGTAACCTCCTCCCTGTAACTGCAGCTGCGTCGGATAGTGGGTGCGACGGAGTAGGAAGGGGCCAGCAATGGGCCAGCAAGGCTAACGGCGGATTGCTTAAGTTCGATCGAAAGCCCCGAACAAATTCGCATTGATGCCATCATCTTGTCAGATAACCCTGATTGAAAATCCGGGGCAACCTGCAAACTATTTAAGCTAAGCACCGATTAATCAATTGCCAACGTCTTGCCTCGGTACCGTCGTTCGACTTTTCTGAAAGTTGATAAATACCCATCAGATCCTGCTTGATCGATCCCGATTGATTTTCTTTTCGTGAAAATGACGAAGAACTACTTCCCCATCCCTTCAGTCATCTCCACCAGCACGGTAGAAAGGAATACTAATCCCAATATGGCACCAACTGAGGAACCGGCGACTTCGCCAGCGTCTATCCTGACTGCTTCGGAAATTCTGAAATCGCACGAAGATGCTATGTTTGAACGCAAACAATCCCAAGACGGAACGTTTAACCTACCACAGTCCGTACTCACCACAATCGAGGTAATTGGGTCTTCGAGCAATGTCCGGGCTCAGAGGCTCGCCGCCAACCTCGCCAACCTCGAGGCGAGAATAAGCAACGCAAAAAATGCAACAAACAACACGCTCTTCGCCTCTGACCGCAAGACATTGGAAACCATATTAGCCGTTCCCCCGCCACAGTCGAATGGGGACACCCAGAAAAAAGGACACCCCGAGCCGGGAGTCCTGTCGTACTCCAAAGCTGCTTTTGATGCGACTTCGTCCTTCTCTCATAAACCAAAGCATCCGGGCACCGTTGTCTCCTCCATCATCTCACACGGTGACGGTAAATTCGATGATATCAATACACAGATAATTGCCGCCGTCCGGCATGCCCATCCCGGTTGTCGCTTGATCCCAGTAGATATCAGGAATCTCGATGTCTTCGGGTTTTGTTTCACCGGCCACGCCAATCTGCACATGCTCACGTCGGTTGCGGATGGAACAGGTATCTCGCATTACTTCTTTGCACCACCCGCAAAGCGAACGGCTGCGGGAGAAGCAGGCGGTAGAGTAGGGCAGCAGCCACAATATGAGGCCGGCATTATCACCTACAAAAATACCAAATGGACGGTTTACTTCGCGACATGGTCAAAGGGCTTCGACATATACCAACGAGCGTACATCGTGCATGAATCCGATGCCAGCGGGGACGATCTCATCGAACAATTTGTCCGTGAGTGTGGTACATGGACCTCTACGCCAAAGGAGCAGATATGGGTGTTCGATCAAGGTTACTGGCAACTCGACGATGCACTGTACCAATCAGTCATGAAGGCGAATTGGGCAGATATCATTCTGCCAGAGGACTTGAAGGAGGATGTGTTGAACGATGTCCTTGGTTTTTACGCAGCCGAGGAGACGTACAGGGGCTTAAGGATGCCTTGGAAGAGAGGAATAGTATTCTATGGTCCTCCAGGGAATGGAAAAACAATCACGTAAGTGTTTTACGGCGCAACTCTGTTGAGGTCCCAGATAAACTAAACGGTGGATGAACCTATAGTCTCAAGGCGATCATGAAGGCGCTTTACACCCCTACTGAATCCATTCCACCTCTTCCCATTCCTTCACTCTATGTGAAGACCCTCGCCGGCTGGGGTCCACCAGAGTTCTCTATCCGAGATATCTTCCAGAAAGCCCGCGAGCAGTCACCTTGTTTCCTCATTTGGGAAGACCTAGACAGCATCATCAACGATGCAAACCGTAGTTTCTTCCTAAACGAGCTTGATGGACTGGAGGACAACAATGGCATCCTCGTGATTGGGACAACGAACCATCTCGACAGATTGGATCCTGGTATCATCAAACGCCCGAGCAGATTCGATAGGAAATATCTATTCGACAACCCCTCGGGCGACGAGAGAGTTAGATATGTCGAGTACTGGCGGTAAGCAGTTTTCCACTTGTTTTAACCGAGACTGATGCACTAGTCTTGCTAACTCCTCATGATACAGTCACAAACTCGGCGATACCCCTATCGATTTCACGGACGACCTGGTGAAGGAACTTGCGGACCTAACGAAAGATTTTTCATTTGCTTACATGAAAGAAGCATTTGTGAGCACTCTGCTCATCCTCGCAGGGCGACGGAACAACAAAAACGGTGGAGACGAATGGGCGGCAAAATTCCCAGAAACGATCAGAAAACAAATCAAACAGTTGAGAGAGCAATTGGAAACCCAATAAGTGCCTCTAAGTCTTGTATGACCGGGGGGATACATTATATTTTCGTACTCTTAGAACCTGTATCCAAGACCAATTTGATTTGCCTTTCATTCCGTCGAGAACTTGACTTTGAACCACATTAAATTAATCGTGGTACCATGGTGGGAAAGCCCTCCAGTCTGCAACACCTTCAAAGGTAGTCCCACACTTTGAACAATCGAAAGCATGGGAAGGGTTGAGGCCACGCGGGCCGTTAAACAAAACATCAATCATGAACTCCTTGCTGTGAACACCGATGGCGTGCGCGGACACAACCAAGTCGTCGACTCCGCTTCGTTTTCCGCAAGTCTTGCAGTTCATTCTCTCCCTACTCATGTTGTGCGCTTTCATTTTAGCAGCGCGGGTCTCTGAAGGCAGAAATATAGACGTTAGTTTTTCTGGGATTATAATATCCGCTGAGGAAGATAATACAACAGGTTATTTGATATGTGTACTAACCGTCAATATCGAGGAGCTTGGCGATGCTGTTACGCTCGTCGTTGGTCATGATCCAACAGGAACCGATGCTGTCGTCGAGGACCTTTTCGTCGGTAAAGGTATGGGAAGACATTGTTGCAAGTATATATGGAAAAAGTTTGGCTCTTTTTTTAAAAAAAGGTAGGGTGATTTGCTCAATTGGATTCTGAATGGCCGATAGATGGATAGGATGTTCCCTGAGGACTTTCGATGTATTGTTGAGCGTCGGTCTCAAGGTCGGTCCCCAGTTTATATAGACTTTTCGTTTGGACAAACGTCAACTTCCTTAGAAGGAGCTTATACGGATGCTTATGAAAAGGCCCTTACAAGACTTCGAGCTATAACCTCGAAACCCTTAATTACCCCGCGCGTGTAACCGCCATGGATCCATACTTCCCCGCTTTTCTCCTTTCCTTTGCTTCTTGCACTCCTCAGGCTGATCTGCAAACTCAGGAATGTGATTGTGTGGTCGAATTCGGTGGCTGGTTCAAAGGCGGGAATTATCGTTGTACTCCACGGCTACGGGATATATTGACGCCCAAAATATATCTTCAGATGGAAGATCCCCCAATTAGGAATGCAGTGATCCTCGAGGATCTTCTGTGTACGCCATTCAAATAGGATATGTGACCATAGTATCATCTTGCCTAACAATCCGTCCGGTTGTCCTTACTCAAAGTAGCAATGATTCCGCATTCTTGTATTCCGATGGAATGTGAATCTGCTGCAGAAAATGAGGGTATAAGGTGACATGATAAGATTCTGCGGCCCGCTCCGATCCCGCTCCGACTATTGTGTCACACGAGATAGTGAACTAGGGCCCCTCTCCAGGTTGTCGTCGGTTTTATACAGGTGCACAGCTACCCAGCCACCGATTTGCTTACCATATATTCAAACGAATATATGAGCGAACCATCTAACAGGCGATATAATGTCCTCAAAATTTCGAGGAAAATCAAATATATCTGCCCTAAACTTGACACACCCAATTACAAAGTCCGTGGCACACTGGCGATATTCACAGGTCCGCATATCACCATGAATGTGTCTTTGTCGGGATAATTCTCTATTGAGTCTGCAAAAGCCGTTGTGTTTAACGTTGTATCGGGCTATATACATATTGTGTAACATTGCAAATACTCAAAAGAGCGTGGAACGCGGTTCTAGTGAACTTTGCTACACGTATTACCCGCAAACTCGACATATCCCCGAATGTAACCGTGATCTGAGCGTTAGAAGTATGCATACGTATGGCTTCGTTCCGTTGTCGGGTTTTCGTTCGAATTCATTCCCGTTAAGGGTAGAAGTGACGGTTCTATGAGGCTTATTTTGGCCTTGTAGAGTAGTTTCTCTTGATACTGTCACGATTGTAATTGAATCTCAAGGGAAGAAGATGTTCGGAAAATTTTAGCCCAGGAACTGGCGGGCCGAGGCTGCTACGAGTCAACTTTAAGGTCTCGTTTCTATGTAGAAAGCACTCGGTTAAGTCGTTATATCACTCAGGCCTAGAGAACATTTCGAATTTCGGGGTCAAGTATTTTTTAAATCCCCATGCTCGAACAAGCCCAAGTTCTTAGTATGCTCGAGCTCCCAGTATTTTCGATAATCGTCCAAGTCTCTACCCACGAGCCTCAGCCAAGAAACTAATTAAAGCCCTACTGCGCTGTGCGCACGGAACGGCAGAGACTCTCGTGGCACCGCTAGAACGGCATCGGGTCACTATATATAGCACTAACAGACAAATAGCAAAGCAGTAAATTTGTTCTAGGTATATCTAAGCCCTATAGTTTCTGGTAGGAGAATCCTCGGACTGGCTATTGCCGAAGTTCTGGGTATTCAATATTAACAGCAAGTCTGAGCAAGGACTATTGCGTAATGTATATTTACCGACGGATTACAACTATCAAACGATTTCGTTTTCGATGTACTTGGACCCTTACCCGATCGGCAATCCAGTGTAGACACGCCACTTGGATACTTAAACGCTTGCGGCATGCTACGCCGCTTTGCGTTTGTGGCCTCGATTAATTATTACTATAATATCATTAGCATTCAATCCTCCGCCCGAGCGCGTCGACAAGAGCTACCAACTGACGACCAACAAATGCCCTGGCTGGCATCTACAGGGAATGCCAATTTCACTATAACGTTATAACAACAATCGATTTACATGTTTGTACATTTGTAATATATCAAAGATATCGTATTGTACCGGCCGTATTCCTACTTTCATATAAAGGATCAAAATATGAGGCTCCCGGCTGGCCCTGATCAGAATTCACGTATTTGCATGCGTACACACCACTTTCTTATTTCATCGACCAAGTTCCTGAGACCAAGTTATATACATAAAATTCGCACCCACTTCACTCAAGCGAAAAGAACTGATAATTATATACAACGGAAATTGCATGAGATAATGTCGAAGTGTGGGACATTGGGTGTTGGATAGATCCAATTATGCTGGTCAGCTATATTTCACACGAGTGAGGAACCCCGAGACTGGAGGAGGCTCGAGGGCGGAGAAACACCGTTAATTCAGTGAATGCGGTTACCCTTGTTGTGCATGTTAGTGCCGGTAGTTACCACTGGAGGCGAATTTCATTCGACAACGTTGGTTATAATTGTTCAGCCGCAACCTACTAAACGATCAATCCCACGAACTAAATCATTAGTACTTAGTCCGATCTCAAAGCACGGTCACATTTTCCATCCACATTGCCTCTACCGTCCCCGAGCTTTGTGTAACTTTGCCCCAGGCTATCGCAGAGTTCGGAACCATCCACTCGCCAGCATTAATCGCGCGAGCAAAACATGGCGTTTTCCAACCAGTCGGATGGATCGTGTCACCAACATGATCTAATCTTCTCGAGGAGATCTGCAGGGTCGCCTTCCATAATATTATCGGACATTTCGATCTTTATATTCGCCTGATGCAGGCGACACGGCACGCAAGGAGTTAAGTATATTAACTGCCCTGCATGATGCAGCGTCTTTCAGCCCAAGTCCCAAAATATCGACGAATCGTGGATAGATACATAAGCGTTTCAATGAATCATGGTATCAGTTTAGATCGATCGGATCGCGAGCAATCTTGAATCAATCGGGATGGTCTTGAATTCTCCCCAATTACAATCACAATTCTTCATTCAATGTGGTGCTCTTCTCCCCAAAACGAGTTTTGCAACAACGCCACTATCCCCATCTTCAAGACATCTTGTCCAATAGGAAACACTGGCATCTGGCAGCCCCTCTATCCGTCATCATTGCACAAACGTAACGGACGGCTCGGGTTTCGGATACTTGGGCGTCGCGCGTCTCAACAGCAGGCTCTGTCAAGTACTGAGTGATTCGACTTCTCTGAGATCTTTCGAAATTTCAGCTCTCATTCGCAATCAGCGAGATAGTATACTGCTATAATCAAAATTGCCGGGCACACCCGACCCATTTTAGTGGCGAGCCCTCGACACCTCTTTTCTTCAATTCTGGAAGGTGTCGGTGGCCCGTGGCACTAGTTGTGTCTCATTGCTTATTGAGAATAACGACTAGAGGCTCGGGCTCAGCCGCTTCCCCAGACGTGCCCTGAGATTATCAAACAGGCAGAAACAAGCACTGACGCGACGGCATGAAGCGTGAAAACCGATGTATTCTCATCACGTTTTGCTTTGCTTTGCACCCATTTCTGAAAGGGGAATACGAACAACTTATCGAACCTGGGACCGTGCGCGTGGGGCATCATCCGGCGCACTGACACCAACTGTATGGGATTCGGGTTTCCAAGTTTTTCGTCATGCAAAGCGGTGGGGACGCTATCGATTTTTAAAGCAGTTGCATAGAATGAATTTCAAGGTTAGACCCTTTATCTCGCGGTCGTCGCTTGAAAATATGGGTATCGGCTTGGTAGGCGAGCTCCAGATGCATGTGCATGCAGTATCGGAAACATAGAGAGAAAGAAGATGTGATCAACGATACACCTGGCTGATTCTGAGCTCGGACGCATCACGGGGTGCAAATACAGGCCTTGCATTGATGTTAACAATATATAATTATTACATACCCAAGTGTATGGGAATATTAATGATGTGAGGACGTCTGAGATGATATATAGGCAGACGGACATATGATGTTGATTGAACCCGAGCGCTGACTCCGTAATTGTGTAAGCAGATGGAGGATCCTAGGAGGAGCGAGGGTTTCCAGTTGATACTTGATATATGGCCCGCTATAATTAGTATGCTAACTAGTGAATGACCCTGCAGCGGACACGGGAGACCTTGCAATGGAGAGCAAGTGGGGGGTTCCCTCCCATGTTGACAGTATCTGCACCCCCTTGACATCCTGCATCAAACTTCATAAGCTTCACACAAAGCCAAGCGAGTCTGCAGCTTAAACAATAGGAAGACGAGGAAGAATTTTATCTTGCATCGATGAAAAAATTTTGCATAACCAGGAACCGGGAGATTACGGGCGAGCTCTCCTAGCAGATGTATCCGAAGACTCGGTACCGCGATCCAGCTCGGGCCAAAATCGCTCAGGTTGCGAGCGATGAGCTCTTCCTCTCACAAAAATTAATCAACTGTCGGCCAACAGCGAAATTCGAGAAAGCTCGAAAGAGCCGGCAATTTTAAAAAACTCCAAGCAATCGACCGATGCCCTTTCCCGGTTCGTCTTGGCGATCCTGAGTCGGCAATGGAGATGGCATCAACCACGGAGTACGCAATACCACTTAAGCGTTTCCCGTCACCCCGGGCGGGAGAAAACCTTTCACTCATCCGTTTGTCGACTGATCCGACTGGCCAAGTTTCTTCGGTGAAATTAGGACGTTGTGGTCAATCCTCAGGCTGTGATTGCGATGAGCGGCGATTGACCACTGAAAGACAGGCATCTGTGGGTCGGGGTTGGCTCTAACGCGTTAACGGCGCGTGCCTGGCTGATGATAGCCTGATTGAAGCCCTCAAGACTCTTCGCGCAATTGCAAATAGCAATCATCGTCGCTTCCCTGGGCAGACTGGGAGATTTGCACAGCAGACGGGCGTTCTGCCTTCACTGCGCATCGAATCCAACAAGCTGACAAGCGGGGGGAAGAATCAGGGGAATCTTTCCGCCAATGCCTTCACTGGACCGGGAAGCCTCTAACCTGAATAGGACCGGATGCAGTTCCCCGACCCACAGAACTGTTAGAACAACGGAAAAGCACACAGAGAGGTTTCCGACCCTACCGTCGAAAGGTGGGCTTCTTCCGACCCGCCAATCTGGATAGCCCGAGGGCCGTCACCAAAAGGGAGGGGAAGGCTAACGAACAGAACTTGCAACATTTTCATGGGAAAAAAAAAATTTCCTCTAGCACGAAGATCGGGTTGGAATTGAGAACCGTTGATCGAAGCGTGACATGGCCAGAGCGATGCCGGATTAACCGCGATGGTCCCACGGGCCTCGCACGCTGTAATACCGGGCTGACTGGCCTCGTGAGGACAAAAACGGTCTGCATACGCAACCGGTGTCCGTTGAAAGATAGTCGGGGGGATATACCGGTGGTCTTTCAGCCCCTCTTCCTAGTCCTCGACCACGGCAAGTTGCGGGATCGTGAAACTGGAATTTCCATCTAGAATGAAACGAAATGACCCTAATAACTGATCTATCTTAGACTTCAAGTATCGGTTTTCATCGACGATTGCAAGAGGGACGGAACATTCCCAGAGGAAAGGAACCAGCACACCTCCTCAGGGTTCCAAGGTACAGGAACCAACAGTTTGGACCCGACAGTCTGGAACCCAATCAGCGCTTTGTCCCACCCATGTCCATACCCAGACTGTATGAGGAATGGTGGGTGTTTGGGGAAGCGGGAGGTCATCGAACCGACCGGGATGCCAAGCAATTTCTCGTCAATTCGAGGGCTTCCACGGAGTGAAGTGTGTCTGAGGGACCGAATCGAAAAGCAAATATGGGCCCTTCGTGATTGTGGATTCCACTATCCCCAAAGGCAGATGGATGGAAACAAAAGCGGGCCTCCAACTCCCATGTCCTTGTTTCTTTTTCGTTTTTACTTTTCCAAATCTTCGGGGTTGCATACGTTTCCCCTCTCTGCGTCCCAAGGTTTTGGGGAAGGCGGTTTGGAACCTGCAAGAGGTTCTAGGTCCTGGATTCCTTATATCTCCAGAGCTACCCTCTTCTCGTTCTCCCTCTTATCAGTTTTTATTTTTATCGTCACAGCTTAGACCATCTGTTAGTTATGAGTTTAGACTACTTCGATATCGTATACGATTAGTGAATCCCAACAGCTGGGATCGATTTAGGAAACACCGACAGGGACTTTCAGAGGAAATCTTCAACATCACAAGCTATTCACCATGATTAGCGGAGCCGCAACTATCAAGTAAGGGACAAACCCATTTTAGGCGCAGGGAGAACTGCCTCTACCCGAATCACATTCACAGTCACATTTTCAGTCACTACTATAAACGCAGTCCTGCAGAGCTCCTCGTATGCTGACAACGTCTGCGCACATAGGTTCGAGTGGGCAATGTTGGGATTGACCGTCCCTTTTGTGCTCCTTCGGTTGTACTCCCGCTGCTGGATCACACGTAACGCCTCAGCCAGCGACATCGTTGTCGTTTTGACATGGGCTCTCTTCGCGGTTGGGACTTCTCAGGATTATGCTACCTATCAGCTGGGCCTTTTTCAAGACCGACAGACGTATACCCTAAGCTTGTTAGACGACTTCGTAAACAAGGAAAATCTTGTGAAAGTTCTCAAGGTATGTCGCGATTTATCGATCAAAAACTTAAACGTTCTGGATCCAACAGGGCTAACTGTACTAGATATCATTCACCAACTCCATCCCGTACTACGGGACGCTGTGGGGAATCAAGCTTTCCTTGCTTCTGTTGTACTACAAGCTTATACCTGAGTCGATTCCAACTCTTCGGCTCGCGTTACACGTAACGTCTCTCGTTGTCGGTGTATCGTTCTTTATTGTATTCTGCCTCAACATGTTCTGGTGTGTGCCCATCGCTCGAAACTGGAGCATCGACAAAGAGGAAGCGTGCTTCTCTTTCGCCTCTCATGTGCCTTACTTCGTCACTGCGGCACTGCATCTTTTGACGGAGTTTATGCGTAAGTTTCACATCTGAAGCAGCTTTGAACTTGAAATTTTTGATATTGACTTGAGTATTTTTAGTCCTGATTCTTCCATTCCCACTTCTCAAGGTTCTCAACCTCACACCGAGAAAGAGAATTGAAGTCGGTGCCCTATTTGCCCTCGGCGGCCTCTGCATCATCTTCACGATAGTCAGAATCGTCGAAGTCGGCGTCTTCGTTGATATCGCTGCCGTCGGTGTTTGGTCGACGGTCGAACAAGCCGGTGGTATCATTGTAATTTGCGCCCCCGCCCTTCGCGGCCTCGGCACTCAACCCTCTTCCCATTCCCAAGTCGACCTCGAAAGCGGTCATCAGTCCTTCCACGGGCAAGGATGGTGGACCGCTGGACGTGTTACTCCCAAGCGACGAGAGAGTGGATCTCCACATGAGATCCTTCCAAAAGCCTTCCTTCGATTCTCAGGTACCCACCAGCCCGAGAATGCATGGGAGTCTCTTCCAGACAAGCAACCTTCTTCCGACGACATCACGGTTTCACAACGAGTTGTTCCAAATGATCTCACACCACAAGCATCGAGCGAAGAACTTGAGATCACGAAGCCAGAACAAGCAGCGCAAGTCCAACCAGCATGAATTTAGGTTCGAAACAGCGTATACATTCATTACAATCACATCTTAAAAAAAAGTCATCATGAGATTACGAGCTACATGCATGGGTTTTCATTTCATGAAACAGAATGAAACGTTCTTGTGATTCGACTTTTTCGTCGACTGGGGCCTTTATCCTCAGCCTCACTCGACCAGTTCCACGAAGAAACAGCCGTCAATAATACATCGGACGGCGACACGGCTTCGTGAGAGCTTGGGGAATATTAACCCCGTCTATGAACACCCCCCTAAACTACCCTATTACGGCCGTTTTTGAGGATCATTGGGCCAAACATAGACACGGATGGCTCGTTTGAGTATTCGGCAATGCACTTAGGCGATTGAGACCGACTGTTGGACTCTCGCCTTTGTTGGAGTTTAAGGTTGTTACTTTTTGTTTCAGGGCATTCTACTAGAGCAATCTTTCGGTAGAATTAGCTTGTCGGGTTGGAGGAATGGAATAGTGGTTGCAATTGAGCAGAAACAGGGGCAACAGAAGTTGGATTGTTGGAGTTAATGATGTTGGTTAACATTTACCGTTAGCCCATGGCGCCCAGGAGGGATTACAGAGTCTAGAACACATTCGTGCCCCGTACCACACTTAGATGGTGGTTCTCTATAGTAGTTAGCTTTTAATTTACTCTAGATAGTCTAAGCAAATAAAAGAAGATATCCCGAACAGCACGCTTCCACATCAATAGTCTCGTCGGTCATAAGAAGTTTTTCCGGTGTAATATATGCCGAAGACACATTCCGACACGCGAAAAAAAAAACTCTTACCCGCCAAATGCTAGCGTCTGTTCGTCTCCCGATCCATTGTGCTACTCTCGTACGACCATCCCGGCATACCCCTGGCCCGTTGAAGCACACATCGATAAGACTCCGACCTTCCCACCCGTCTTCTGTAGCCCATTCAGGAGTGTCGAGACCACCCTTGCTCCTGTGGCTCCGAGTGGATGCCCTAAAGCAATGGCCCCACCCATCGGATTTACCTTTTCCGGATCAATTCCCAGTTCTCTGATACAGTAGACGCTTTGCGATCCAAAAGCTTCATTTAGTTCCCAAACGTCTACTTCCGATTTCTCGATGCCGGTCAAGCGGAGCAATTCAGGTACCGCTACAGCAGGAGCGATGCCCATAAGCCGCGGAGGAACGCCCATGACCGTACCTGAGATATACTTTCCGATCGGGGTGATCCCCAGGGATTCAGCTTTTGCACGAGTCATTAGCAGGACGGCAGCGGCTCCGTCAGATATTTGGGAAGACTATGAAGCGTGTTAGTGTCATTCCTAATAACGTTGGGACGCGAATACTCACATTCCCTGCCGTTGTGGTCCCATCCTCTGTGAATGCGGGCTTCAAATTCCCGAGTTTCTCCATTGTCAATCCCTTCCTTACACCATCGTCCCTCTTCACAATTTCCCAACTTTCCTCCACGAGTTCGTTCCCGTCGGCGTCAGTTTGACCGTCCCTCTTCACTAATTTCCTCGCATTGACTTCTACCACCTCATCCTCGAACCACCCTTTCTCCCATGCCTCTGCGGCTTTCCTATGGCTCTCCATAGCAAATCTGTCCTGCTCCTCCCTGGAAACTCCCAATTCTCTCGCTACATTCTCGCTCGTGATTCCCATGGGCATTAACACATCCCGTGCACCCTCTACGATGCTCTTTTTTCCCACTCGTTCTGCGACTCTCCAAGGGATTCCCCTATGTGGGAAGTAATCCAAGCTCATACTCTCTGTCCCCGCTGCTATCGCACAGTCCGTTCCACCGGATAACCCGGTATCGATATTTGCACGAATGGTATTCGCCAGCAAGGTCATCGCATACGCGGAGCTGCTGCATTGGCGATTAACCGTCGCAACGGTCGTGGTACTCGGGAACCCGACATGTTTAACGGCGGCAGCTGATGCCTTCTGACCGCCCAGTGTTTGCAAAACGCAGCCGATTAGGACGTCCTTAACCTCTGAGGGTGGGACTTTTGTACGGTTTATTGTGGCGGAGAGGACAGTGGCTAGTAGTTCTTCGGGATGAGTCGCTGCGAGGCCGCCCTTGAGAGCCTTGGTGATCGGAGTGCGCAGTGCTGAGGCGATGATTATGTCTGTTGGGTGTTTTGCGAGGATCGCAGGAAGGCCGCGGGGGAGGGGCATTGTTGGAGTCCGATTCGATTGGAGTCTATGGTATTAGGTGTCGTTTGATATTCGAGGGGTGAAGACAATCAATCGCCTGGTATCAATGCTCTGTACGAAGCTCTACAGTCAACCGTGAATCGGAAAATTGCCATCATGATTACTGATACGATGGTTGTTGAAGCTGTTGGAATGGTTACTTCGTGTTCGGGAAGTGGATTGTTTCGGCTGCAGGTTTCGGATGCTGGTGCCGGAAGACTGCGGCAACACACATTTGTCCCAATTTAATTTCAGTAGCATTCGAATTCATTCAAGGAAGGATATGGAGTGAATGAAATACGGTAGAGAGATGAATGGAATTAAAAGTAATGGTATGGCGATATCGTACAAAGCTCGAGAACTCATTCGCTTGCAACCGGGACACCGTTCTCCAATTTCGCGGTACTTCCGAGCTTTTCCAATGCTTGCTTCGCCAACCTGTTTTTCAGTTCCTCGCTCTCGGTATCCGTGGTCAGTACGAAATCCCACTTGAGTAAATGGTCCCCGACTTTCATGCCGTATTTCTCTGCCATTGCGGAGTCCGAAATGTTTTCAATGTCGACGACTAGACTGGACTTGACGCCAAAAACGGCGTCCGAGGTCTCATATGGGTCTCCTCGAGGGTATAGGGCGCTGGACACAATTTTAGGATTAGGCTGGCTGCGTGTTTGTACAATTGTATGCATGCTTGTAATCGAAGGGATATCTTACGTTATCAACTCGTCATAGCCGTCCTTTTTGAACTTGAAATGCAAGTGGGCGGGTCGATAGCAATGCCGGTGCAATGCTGATAACATTGTGCCCACGGGACCTAATTTCGTTTTATCAATTAATGAAACGTACTTGAGCGATGCGGGATATCCGGACGCTTACCGTCACTTGGAATTGGATATCTATCGTTGTATATCCAAGTAGTCAGATGCATGATATATCCCAACTAGGATCGAAAATCATGGGAACTTACGGCACCGGTTTCACACATTTGAACCAAAAACCATCATTTCCACTCGCCAGGACGCCTCTACAATCCGGCCCCGTCCGCCCCGGGTATTGAGTGTCATAGTGTCCCGTATCATCCGTTTCCCATACATCAACTACCACCCCTTCCAGCGGATTTCCAGATGTATCCTTCACGGTGCACAGGACTAACATCGGTTCCCCTTTGCCTGGACTGCAGATGCTTTCTCCGATTTCAAAATGTTCTGCATCATGCGTATGAAAAGGACCTAGAACAGTTCCTTCTGTCGCCCCGGGCGGCTTTGGGTGATTCATTCCATCTACTAGGACGGATAGTCCTAGGGTGTCGGATAGCAAAATAAACTCCTGTCTGATATCGTCGCATTTCTGACCCACTGAAGTTAGGAACTGGATAGCCGCCATCCATTCTTCAGTTGTAAGACGGGTTTCTCGGGCGAAATCGTGAAGATGGGTGACAAGCGTGGTAATGAGATATTGGAGACGCTTGTCCGGAGATTGGGAGTTTATGATGTTGACGTTTGAGGTAATGTTGGAGTCTGTCAGGTCCATCATTGGCGGGATAGTGATCTTTGAGGGATCCATGGTGTATTGTACTTTGCCCTGTTATTGAACTGGTTGAACCGACGAAGTTTCAAATATCAGATCTTAGAAGGCCCCGAAGTTTATAGCAAATGCCAGTGCGTGAATGCAATTGTGGACGAAGGACACTACGACTTCATATAAACTTTGCGTTGGGAGTGGGATAATGTGGAATGTTGACGAGGTCGGCGAGGAATATTTTGAAGAACAAGATTGATAGAAAACGTTTAAAACCACACACAACCTATCACACTCAACGGATTAGAAGAAGGCCGGAGCTCGACAATGGTTTACTAGTTTAAAATCATTCTGAGGAGGCTGGTTACTAAGAATGCGTCAGCATCAGTAACACCGTATTACAATGCTGACGTCGAGTCCTACCACAGCCAGCTAGCACGGGCGAGCTATCCGAACAACGCTGCCGAGCCGAAAACGCGGGGCTGGCCATTACCCCGCCATACCGCACCATGCACAAAGTTACGGGACTGGCCAGCCCATGCAGCAAGGTAAGGTTGTGTTTAACTGGTAATATGAATTGAATGAATTCTCGATTTTATTCTATCGCTACTGCAGATTAAGGACAAATTCAAGCGCGCAGCTGGTACCTGCTGGTTGAAAAGATCTCGAGATCTCGAGATACCTAGGTAAGTACGTTCCGCGGTTATTCAATGTATTCGGTGACTACCACCAATTGCAAATAGTGGTCCGCGACAGCATCGTTGGTAAGTTGAGTTCAGTGACCAAGATTCAGGACCAGCTGAGAGAGGTCGACGGAGGGCTGTAGGTCCGAGCAGGGAAGATACAACATCTCTCCAGCCTATGAAACGACGAGCTAGCTCGGACGGTACTGTCCGTCTTCTGGTTCTGTAAAATCTTCCCAGAAAACCTCCAGGTCCGAACCACGGCCGGCACGTCTGAGAATATACTCTGATGGCGCAGCGTATATTAAGGATTCTCCGAACTTAATTCGCATTGACCCTCTCTCAGCCCCAAGATATTTTACTTTATTGATGTAAGGTGAGTTTTGTGGCCCTGCGATCAGCGCGTTAAGGCGTCCGGAACAGTGGAGACCAGAGGACATGATGCTGTCAAGCCGTGGTGGCCGATTATTCTGTTTGATCGAATGTTTGAGCAGTCTTATGAGGAATTTCGTAATCGGTGGGATGACTGATTCATATGGTCTATACATCCCTAAAATCCTTATAGTCCGCAGTCTGGTGAAATTAAGGGAGAGCTGTTATAGATATACCACATCATTAGCTTCATTGCTCTCAATAGTGGCTAGCTAGTGGGGGGCAACTCACCTCTCCCCATTCTAGGGCCAGCAGGACCAGAGATTCTAATCTCGGCCAACCTATATCTGGTTCGACATTGTGAAAGCCTCCCACTATCTGGGGACACCGGTCGTGGCACCTGCACTCCAGCCAAAGTCGTTGGAGATTCCCAGCATGTCCCTTCAGGGCCGCGGTCACAAGTCCTGGGTCTCCAGCGCACTGAACAACTATCTGAAGGGTACGCAGCGGACCCATCACTTGTAGAGCCTCGGAAATTTCAATCCAAGAGCATGTGCAGTGAAGGAGCTCGAGTGATGTGATATTGGCGAGAGCCGAAGGGCTAAAAGACTGTAAAAATCGGTTTGGGATGACACATCTATCCAGTCTCAAGCGTTCCAGACGCGATATTCGATTGAATTGAAGTGCTTCACCAAAGAAATCTAGTCCCCCCTCGCTCATCGCGATAAAGTGGATATTCCGCAGTTGGCCTGGAAAGTCGGATTGAGAAGCCATCGTTATTTTCGTTTGCTCTATATATTCCTGTTGTTGCGGGGTTCCTCCACATTGGAGTTGAGGCTCAGGTTCTGGGCGGGTGGAGTATCGATATCGACGGCTGTTGGATAAGTCCATAAATGGGTGGGCGACTCCTACGCCAAAAGCTTCCCATCCGATCCTCAGGTCCTTCAGGGTACGAACGCTCTGGGAAAGTAATTGAAGAGTTATCGGGAACGTAGAGTTATCCATTGCCGTCATCCTTAACGACCGGAGTTGTATGCTAGGATTGATATTGACCACTTCAGGGATAATAAGAGACGTTCTCACGTTGGAGTTCGTGCTTGGAGGGATGCCAGGGACTTTTTTAGTCTCTTTGTTGAACCGGCAGGGTGCAGTGCGCGAATATAAAAACTCATCCGAGCTTAAACTACGGAGCTCTAGGGTCCGTAGATTCTCCTCTTCTTTGAGTAAGATGTTTACTAGTCCTTTGGAGACGCACACTGGTATTCTAAAGAGAATGGTGCACATGATTAGTTCATCGTGGAAAACATTCCTTGGCTCGATGCGAGTGATATTCGTCTATGGATACCTGACTGTGTGGAGCTGACCACCAACAAACTTCGGGAGCACCATCCGAAGGATCATATCATCCCTCCACCCCATCTTCGATTCGTCCCACTCGCCTGTCAATTTTTGTCGCACAGGCGCACTAGGGACCACCTCCAATGTTTTGACGTATTGCAGAAATGCTGAAGGAAAAGAAGTGAGAGCGTTGACGTCAACAGGGCATAACCCAGCAATAAAACTCCTTTCCTCCCGGTCTAAGTCTGCACCATACTGGAGGGATAAGACCACTTTTTGGAATAATATTGGTAATGCGATCTTGTAGATTGTAGAGCACGTTTGTGCTGCATTTTTTAGATCCTCTCGTGAACAGAGTTCCAATATTTGAGTCCAGGTCTCTGGCGGGAGGGATGACATCGTTGTTTGGGCCGGTATTGCGATATCTGTGGGTGGTGTATTTGAGTTGCGAACAGGATTTCTGGGTGTCTCGACCGACAGATTAATGGACCCGAGCGAATCGAGGATCCTAGAGCTCGGTTTGGGATTTATCTAGATGCCGGCACTGAGGTAATAATATTTGTCGGTGCAGAGTTGCAATTGCAGGTTGTAAAGTTGGTGGGATCTGGTGGGTGGTATAGAATCGAATCGAATCAATTGATATCAAGAGGCTCAGCTCCAACGCAAACGGGTGTTGGATCTTGCACAGGAGGTACGCATACTGCTGAGATAACAAGGTTGACAGGTCTAGATCTAGTGTCGGACCGTTCTGCTAACCAGATTCTGCTGAGCGAGGCAGATTCCGCTTGAATTCATCACTTTAAAATACTAGTATCACGCGTTGTTCTACAAGCCTGATCTGATGGGCTCCGGATCCGTGGTGCGATTCCCACTGCATGAGCTTCAGGGCCGGGGAAGGGGTGCAGTGCGTAGCTATCACTCTGTGGACCCGGCATTCCTAATGGTGAGAACAAGGTTATTGACAATGCATCCAGTATTCATGACGGGTATATTGTGCAATTGTATGCTGGTGGTATTGCATATATTGTAGCTAGTAAGAGACGAGATGGTGTAACTGCAATCCTAATGGAAGTGCAAACCTCAGGCGTGCCTGGTTTGCCAACTGGCAACTGTCGCAGGGTAGGATTGTTTGGCTTAAGAATTCGACAATGGCTTACAGCACAGATCGATCCTACAAGTGTCATGACTTCCGATTGTGATTGATTATATAACCTTCTAACGATGTTCAATCTTGTAAAGGCTACGATTGCGAGGGATGAGGATACTATATATCAAATCCTGCAAATCCAGGCCGTTCCAAAACCCAACATAGACAGCTGTGTTGGTCGTTGCGAAGCAGCCCAACGTCTCTACGACCTCACAGCTAGCATAAGTTGTTTAGTTACTCTCTAACATCAGCAGCCAGGTATGTTTCAAATCAAGCTTCAAGTTAACTAGCTCTTACTGAATACCTATCTTCCTTTCATCATCCATCCAGGCTTACATTGTCAAATCCTAACGACTATAGCTCTCAAACCTGAAAGCAGGAGCAGAACCAACTCTCCCGCAGCTAGAGCCTACGCATTACCCAGCTATCTCAGCCCACTACCGGTATACCGTTCGAATTAACTCCTACCACTACGTACACGTAGCTACCAATCAAGCTTCCCTACCTCCTCTACCTCTCGCAGTTTCAAAATGCCTAAATACGAGGTCCTTCGCTACGTCCGTCCTCCTACCGACGTCGAATCCCTTCCTAACAAGGTCATCGAACAAATACTATCCTACCTCCCAATATCATCGATCGCTGCTCTTTGTCAGGTCTACCCGTCGGTCACACGTCTCGTCTGCGGCCACAACAGGGATCGATACTTTGGATATCGCAAGCATCTTGCTGAAACCCATATGCCGGCTATTATCTATGGCGCTTACGAGCGAGTTGAAGGGGAGGAGGTTGAGGACCATTCTATTGGAGCAAAGGCTTTGGCTACTGTTGTTTGTGATGAGTTGGGGAAGAATAGGTAAACACTTTTGGCGTGTAACATGAGAACATATGGACGTGGATGGCTTGCTTGCGCTTGGAAGATGTGGCTTGGAGGACGTTGGGCCGTCCTACTTTTGGAAATGTAGGTCTGACCTGGATGTTACGCGAGCTTTGGGAACATGACGGCTAACTCTGTTATTAGGCTTCACTTGAGGAGGGTTAATAGGGAGGTGAAGTCATAATTTTCTTATTCAAAATAGACTTGATTGTTATCAATGTTGCATAGACCGAAAGGTAGCTAGTAGAAGACAAAATGCTTTTACTTTGATCACCTAGATAAGAGGGTATCATGCCATCGCCTTCTTTAAATCTTCTGCAATGATCTGGTGTGCTCTATATGTGACGTGGCCGCCATCTAGTGCATTCATTAGAAAGGTTTGTATTTTCGTGGATGGTATGAGTGCGCCACTTACTGAGCCAAAAGTACTTATCGATTGGTAGGCACCCGTACTTCGCATAATTCCAGATGATATCCGGCTGTGCATAGCTGGTGCAGTACCCCGTCCAGTTTTCGAACCCATACCTCGTCGGATGCTCCAAAATCTTCTTGAACTCCTTGTCCACGTCGTACTTGTACGTCTTCACTTCCGTATCCTTAATATGCCGTCGGTTAAAACTGTGCCGTTCATGTTCTAGAATCTGGTTCCAGATCGCGGTGTTATTCTTCAACGCCTCGGTTCGGGCGGGAACATTCATGAAGAGGAAGTTCTTGTATCCCGCTGAGTACATCTTTTCAACCGAGGCGTAGAGGTAGTCGATGTCTGCCTGGTAGAAGTCGGTGAAGGTGACGTTCTTCCATTTGTTGCTGTCATTGACGTCGTTGATTCCAATCCAAAAGGCCACAAGTGTGGAAGAGCGGGGTAGATTTAGAACGGGGTCGGCGGACCCCAAGTAGTTGATGACCTGGTCTTCGAGATTGACGGTGTAGTCATGGTGTGGCATGAGCCTGTGGAGCAAAAGTTAGGAAACCATTTCACTTTTGGGACGATAGAAGGTGGTGGGTTTACAGAGCTGATGTTGTAACCGATCCCGCGAATGCGAAATTCCAAAGCGGGATATCACAGTCACCGGGGCGACCGCTATAGCATCCTGTTAAGTATTCGGTCTAAGTAGTTCAATTAGTTTCGATTTATAGTTAGGTCCCGTAGAAGTTCGACTCCTATATATAACGCCGTATTGGGACCCGCTACGTACCCAGTTTGGGCCTCCAGCGCTTGTCTTCCCACAAAAAGGTCAGTATTTTTGCGTAAGTAGACTTGAAATGATTATGTGAACTCACCGAGTTCAATTTGATTTCACTTGTCTCTAGCTCATCTTCGGTGTATGTATTATGGAATGTGTCCCCAATAAAGCTTTAAACTTCCCTTTAGTCTCAATGCCCAGTCACAATACTGGGATCACTAGTACCTGTAACCAGGATGGCCGTATGTTCCGTCGATATAAGTATACGAGTCCCCGAATGCCAAGCTACAATGAACAGCAGTCTATCGTTAATATCAATCCGCCTAGAGGTTTAAGGGTGGCTCTGTGGCTTACAAATGTGTGATATCCTTTCCTTTAAACGTTAAACTATTCGATCTCCGTTCAAAGGGGGCAGCAAAACCGGCTCCCAAGAGGGCAAAGCTGTTGACAAGGGTTGAAATTCGCATGGTATGATATATTAAATGTAGAGATACTACGGGGTCTACAAGATATATTGGGTTGTACCTGGAGTCTGTTCCCTCGCCGTTGAGCCACGCCAGATACTTGGAGCTCTCAAACCCTGGGCCACAGACTGGCCGATTAATATAGAGAGCCTATGGATCTATGGATCCTGGATACCCAAGCAAGTCCGCCCATCTACCGGACAAATTCTTGCAATCGTTTGCGTACACGGCTCAACATCTCGGTAGCAACCGTACCGGGTATTCACTGATCAGGGCATGCATACACAAGCAGGCCATATGGCCATGCTGCACCGCTGATCTCTGCATGCATGAGTGGTGATGTCTATGTCACTTTTGATTCTTGGTAGGTATTGCACAGGCTAGCACACCCCTCCTTGTCGTGCTGAAACCTCGTCTCCGCTCCCCGCAAACTTATCCGAAAGCTTAATGGGTCTTGTCGACTGCCTCTTGGACTCTTGTGTCAATGTTTGGGGGAGTCTGGGGTAAGCGTTGCTCTGATTGGTGGATGAAAATAGAGATCTGTATTCCTAGCTCATGAAGTGTGGGGCGATTAACTCGGAAAAACCTTTGAGTATGGGATCGGGTTAAAGGAAGCGGTTAAAGAAACCGGGTAATTGGGGTTCTGCAGAGAGGCACATATGGAAGGTGGTTTCTATTGTCTTGATCTTTGGGTACGTTTCGTGGTGGATGTGCATCTTTTGCGCGAGGTCACTGTACTGTGTGTGGTATATTATCAGGTTTATAAGGCTGAATCATTGACGTCGGTGAGAACTTTCTATCCGGGTTCTCGTCGAGGTTAGCAGAATCCGTAGAGATGCTCCCTAAGCTCTCAGAGGCCTGTATGAGAAGCCTAATGCATAGCAACCTGGCCTGGTCTCGGGGTCTCACCTCGGTCGAATTGTCCTGAGAGTGAAACGGGCCTCGATTCTGCGTTGTCGTGTGTGATTCTATAAATGGAAATGTGTTGTGCGGCTCCAAAACCTGGCGCGAAAGCTTGGCTGGCTGTCTTCCAGTTGAACAACCGCGACGAAACCATCTCCAACCCCACGACTTTGCGCCTAGAGAACCATCATCGGACCTCTCAACTCGAAGGGATAGCGTAGGCTCATCGCATTGACTGCTTCTGCTTCATTGGTTTGCCTGTTGCTAGCTGGTCCTGCAACGGTTTCTAACGCTTCTGACGACACTGCGGCTACCGCAACTACCTCCACATCGCCTCGGCATCTCTTCTCATCGCATTTCGCAGCACTCTTAATCGTAGTCATAATAATCACCAATTCACAATGGCATCCCTTATTTCGATCGATACTATTCGGGATACTTCCGAAGCAATGGGCATTAGGCTCGATGACGACGTTGGCCAGGCTCTCGCATCCGACGTTGAATACCGTCTCCGTCAAATAATGGCCGCCGCTATCGAGATAATGAAGCAATCCAGTCGGACGAATCTCTACACAAAGGATCTCGAAGCGGCTGCAAAATTGCTCGATGTAGACCCACCACTGGGGTACCAGAGCAATCTTCCTCTTCGCTGGGGTGAGGCTACTTTGGGTGCAGGCCAACCTCTCTATTACATCGAGGACGAGGAAGTTGATTTCGAGAAGATCATCAACGCCCCGCTCCCGAAGGTGCCACGGGAGGTCGGTATAACTGGTATGTCGAGAAACAGCCCTGGATTGGATATCTTAGACGAGCTCTGATCTCAACTAACACGGTTGTATAGCTCATTGGACCGCCATCGAAGGTGTCCAGCCACAGGTTCCAATGAACCCATCTCCCGCCGAGGCCCGTATGAACGATCTAGTTCCCAGAGGAGCCACTACTGCACACGCTCTCGGCGCTACCGGGAACTCCGACAGTTCTACAGTCAAGCCTGCAGCTAAACACATACTATCTGTTGAGCTGCAGATGTTTTTTGACAAAGTTATTGCCTCTGTCATGGATTTCGAGAAAGACGACCTCCGCGCAGCAGCTCTTTCCGCCCTTCGTACCGAACCTGCCATCCACCAACTTCTTCCTTACTTTGTTTCATACGTTACCGAGCGTGTTACTCATGACCAAAAAGTGGATCTCAAGCTCATGGAGGCTATGATGGACCTCTGCGATGCCATGATTGATAATAAGTCCTTGTTTATGGATCTATACGTAGGTTCTTCCAGTTTTTATCCTTTTATCGGGTCATCTAACGGGATCATCCACAGGTCGAGAAGCTTTGTCCACCAATTCTCACTTGTGCCGTCGGTAAATATCTTGGGCCCAATATTCAAGATCAAATGGCTACCTTCCCTCTGCGACGCAAAGCTGTCTCTATTCTGACCAAGCTAGCCGTCAACTATGGAGAATCTTCCCATACACTACGATCCCGACTCGGTCGAAGCTTTCTTAAGCGGTTCTTGGACAATAAGCAGTCATACGGATCCCATTACGGTGCTATCCTTGGCCTAGGGAACATGAACGGCACTGATTCGATCAGGCTCTTGTTGCTTCCCAATGTCAAGTTGTTTGAAGAGTTTATCCGGGATGAAATCCAGGGTGATGGGCCGAAGAAGGCGGAGGCACAGGAGTGCTTGAAGGTGTTGATAGAGGCTCTGGTGAAGCTTAGACATGACAAAGCGATCGAGATTGATGAGGGTGGGGAGAGTGAAGAGGAGCTGAGAGCATCGTTGGTCGACGGCCTTGGGGCCCTTGCGGCAAGTGAGATCCTTAAGCTCGGGGACATCAAGCTGGTGAGGGTACTATTGAAGTGTCTGATCCCTATCTAGTGTAATAGGGAAAAGAGACGGCAAGAAAGTGGGTTGTATGAAAATTCTCTTGTCAACCATATCGTAGTACCCAGTACCGACGGGGCCGTCCTCCAATCAACGGTCGACCAGAATGGCCCCGTTGGCCCAGAGGGTGATCCCGTAGAAGGGGGAGGGGCACCCCCGATCGAGGTAGATATTGAGGAAGGGGGAGATCTCCCCACCGGCACCAACGGCGAGGCGAGAGAGCGGAAGGCGGATGCCTCCAACGACGAGCCCGCTCCCCAAGCCGAAGCGTACCCGCAAAGTGGCACCGAATGAGATGTCTGCCGCTCTGGCTAAGGTTGAGGTTGATGTCGAGCAGTCGGCTTCTCGGAGGGATGTCCAGTGCGGGGAGAAAGGCAAGGGGGCGGACCGTAGGCATCAAGGCTCCATTGTTGTGCCTCCGACTGACCCTGCTATTGCACAGCAGGGTCATCAGGTGGCTGCTCGGAGCTGCTGTTGGTGCTGGAGGACCGGGAGAACACGATACGAGCGAAAGAATAGAGGGGATCTAGAAGGTTCTATGATTATAATATGAATATGAAGTTTTGTCCCCCTTTCTTGAGTGACCGCGTATTCGTTTCAAGTCGGGATGGTGTGGTTAAATGGGACCCAGTGCTACACAGACAACGGCTCGGGTCCATGGCTGTTTGGCAATATATATGCACGCCTAGGTCCGTAAAGCTGTTTAGGTTATGCTATGCGAGCGGAGGCACCCGTGAAGCGATGATATAGATATAAGATTTGACTCTGAAAGGAAGGGAATACATTGAAAAGGGACTCTACGACGAACCAGAAGCCGAGTACATCCTCACGCCTCCAACCCAAGTTTCGACGATTTTGATATCACTTGTATCCTTGCGCTGCCAATCGAAACGCCGTAGATCCTGGCTGACGATTACGAGATCCGCCAATTTTCCATATTCCAAAGTACCGACTTCGTCCCACCATAATATCTGCTTTGCCGGGTTGCTGGTTACCCCTATCAGAGCATCCTTCAAGCTGACTCTTTGCGCTTTACCCAGGATATTATTACTCCCGTAGACCCGTCTCGTGATCGCAGTTCCAACCCAGAGTAGCGGATCAGCGTCTGTTACCGGACTATCGCTGTTAAAGGAGTAGACGACACCACTCTTCACGCCATCTTTAACGGGGTCAATCCTCTCCGCTCTCTCTGTTCCAAGAACTCCGGTTTTGAAGGTGTCGCCCCAGTAGTGCACATGTCCCATAGTATGACTACACGCTATCCCCAACTTTTTGGCTTTCCAAACCTGAGATGTTTCCGTAACCGTGAAATGTTCCATTCGGTGAAGAACACCCGATCGTTGGGGATCATGGTGCGGGTACTCCTTGAATATTCTTTCAAAGTTGTTGAGAACGATATCGGAAGCTCGATCACCGTTTGTGTGGATCATTAGTTGGTAGCCCCGGTTTAGCCATTTGACCATTTCGTCGTGCATTGTGGTGTTATAGAGTGATTCGCCGACTGGAGCGCCGTCGGGCCAGACTAGGACGCCGGTGTCTCTGTTTTCAAAGTATGCTGGGAAGTGGTTTAGTAGGTAGCTTTGCTTCACGGCAGCGGTGAAACCTTGGGTTGATCCGTCGGCCCAGAGTTTTATAGTTTTGACGACTAATCCCTTTTTTTTGAACCCACCGGGAGGCATATCACCGGTTCCGACCATCGTCTCTGCATCGCCGGGTTTGAAGTCTGAGATTGCGGCACGGATCCGGATTGGTGATACTTCGGTGAGATTTGCGATAGTGTCCAAGTCCTAGGGTGTTATGGCTCCCAGGCCGCCGTCGAAGACGGTGGTTATACCCTTCGCTAGCCATTGACTTAAAACACTTGATAGACCGTCCTTGATCAGTCCAGCGCGGGCGAGGTTCGCAGCTGTCGCTTTCTCAGAGAATTGACGGATCGCACCGCTTTCGACGAGGACACCGGTGAGTTCTCCCGTTACCGGGTCTTTGGCGTATTCTCCTCCCGGTGGGTTGGGAGTTTTGTTTGTGATACCGACTTCTTGGAATGCGAGGGTGTTGACGTAGGCTAGATGACCCGAAGCATTGATCACGACTATGGGGACGGTCGAGGAGACTTCCTCGTCAAGGTCCTTTGAGGAAAGATCACGCCAGTTAAGGCGGGACGGGTCGTAGCCGTAGGCAAGTAGCCATTCCCCAGGTTTCAAGTTTTTAAGCTCGGCTCTCAGTTGGGACATTGCAGACTCAAAGCTGGGTGCGCGGAGAGGACTGATGTCCAGGAAGTAACCCTTGAGTAAAGCGGAAAGCATGATATGCAGATGAGGCTCGACGAAGCCCGGGAGAACGACTTGCTTGTCGAGATCGCGGAGTGCCCTCCGATTACCGGCTCTCTTTACTACGTCTTCAAAGGAACCAACGGCGATAACCTTACCACCGCGGATGGCCAATGCCTCAACCGGGGAGAGTCGATTGTTGGCCATCGTGATGATAGGCCGTCGGTTGAGCCGAGAACTGCTGTAGAATATAATGGGGACATTCTTGTCGCTGATACGGTTCTTCTGTGCAGAGAAGCGGCGACTGACGGCGTCGATGTTGAAGTAGGCGGGCGTGATTTCACCGGCGAGAGTTTTGGCCAAATCGATATGCTTCGTGAGACAGTTCCCGATCTCTTGCTCTCCATCGTCGCCGGGATGGGCAATTGAGGACGATAGCAAGCTTAGAATGAGGCCGGCGAGAGCAAGAGGTCCCGCTCGTAACTTGCTGAAGAGTTTCATTATAATTATATTAAGGGTAAGAGTGGCCTTCTTAGAGCCTCCTCCCCAAGTCTCTTATTGTTCTGGGATTGAACTTTTTCCTAAGAACATCACGGGTCCGGTATATATATGTCAGTATCTATCTGTCGTCCAATATAATATTAACATGATGCCGCAGATGCACTTACAGTTCGTACTGTACAAAGCGTTTATCCGAGGTGGGTACGCCTTCGCAGGAACATGCAATCGCCGTTCAAAATGAGACAATTGGTAGAGTCTTTGATTCGTCGCGCACTGAATGTGGCGACGGGGCCAAGGTCACTAGTGCCATCTGGCCGGGTCGGGGACATTCGTCAACCTATGCATGATGCGCCTACGGACTGTCGTTGGACATCTTATTTTGGTGGCAAGTCGTCTGAGAATTGATGCCGTGGAAGGAAGCAATGTGGAAATGCAAGGAGCAGTTCGGGTTAAAACGAGTTGGAGGAGGGCACTCGGGCTCGATCGGGGTTAAAATGCAACAGGGACCCTCGATTTTATAAATTTACCTATCTTTGTGATGATGGCGTAGTTTCTCGAGTACTCAAGTAGTATTTGTGTCGGGACTGTACTAATTAAGTCTGCACTATCCCAGCTGTGTTTTATACGGAGCGAGCGGCCGATTTGGCTATTTGAATGGGGTCTCGGGCAGTCCTAATATAGTGATCCCGAAGGCCATCTGCCCGAGTAGTGTGTGTCCCTTTGTCTTTACTGGTAAAGCACTCTCCGGTGAGAGTACCATATGCAATTGGACTTGTAAACGTGCAATCAATAGTAGTACGTTAAGGTCAAGATGATGTGATATGTCAGGTAACGGTAATGTGCCTGCATAGTACCAATCTGATTGAAATTAGTCATATACAAAAGGAAGACCTCCCACTCCGCCATTATCTCGCCCAGTCGCCCACAATCATCCCCAGAGACGGCCATAGCAAACAATCGTAGCTATATCCCACTTGCACCGGCCGTTCGGGTTCAAACGTTTACAAGACGACCAACCCGAGGGTGCTCAAGGCCGTCAAGCCCAGAACACCGTATCCTGTCCTGTAAACCCCTCTAACCGTCAACTCCCTACCGCTGTCCCATACCAAATGCCTGACTCCGTTCCAGAAATGGAAGCTAAAGCAAGCAGCCAACGGGGCCTTGACGACAGCCTTAACCGCTCCGTTGAATTCGCTCCACTTCTTGGATACAGTTGAGACCGACATATCAACTCCGAACGGCGAGACGAGGACGTATCCGATCGCGTATAAGTAGAAGGACCCGGCGAGGGCGACACCGGAGATACGGGTCATCGTGGAGAGGTACCATGTCAGCTGGGGCTGGTAGATTGAGAGGTGGGGGGAGATGGGTCGGACGAGTCTCTGTGCCGCGAGGATGGAGTCCGCGGATGAGGCAGGAATGGATTCGGTAGTTATCATTCTACATTATTGAGGTCAGTACGGTGTAATTGACTGCCTCTCAGAGGCTTTTATCGGAGAAAGTCGCAATACCGTCGGGGAGTGAAGAATGCGGTGCTCCTTGGCCGGGTAGCTAGATATCGTGCCATTGTATGTCAGTTCCATAACCAGTCCATGCGACGATTAAGAGCTATGCGACACGTACACCTGAGCAGGCTGCGGGAGAGAAGCTTTGTCGACAGCATCGTGGATATCCGTCCGCTTGCGATAGAGGTCTGGAAACGATTGATCGTGGAGAGAAGAGAAGACGAAGATTCGATTAAACTCGGGTAAAGGCATATGATTTCATTGTTTGGCGGTTCTTCCTCGGCTGTTCGCCGCAGCCAATCAAACGCCGGCCATTCCAAACGAAAATTTTCGTTCGCTTCTTCTTCTCTTCTTCTCTTCTTCTTTCTCTTCTTCTCTTCTTCTCTTCTTCTTTCTCTTCTTCTCTTCTCTTCTTCTTCACCAAGCATCCTCTCCGCCCCCACTCTCGCGGTAAGGCCGCCGGGGACAGGTTATCTGTCTCCTGGTCTTGCTGCATCTTGCTACAGAGATACAATCTATTTCACGATATCGCTTCGACCATAGTAGACGGTGTTTCGCCCCGGGGGAAGGAACAGAGGCTGCCAGAAGGAAGAACTTATGGGAAGACCCGTTTAATCGCGCATCAGTTGGATAGTGACTGCCGGCGTTTCATATACGAGGTTACATCTATGACACCTATCGCCCGTACCGATTGGAAGCACAGGACGCGACTGGCCGTGGACTGTCTGAATGATGGATAAAGTGGACGGCGTGACCGGAGATTGAACAAGATCGCATACACTACACGGGATATCTCAATCGCTAAACCCAAAACCAATTTGCTGTAACCGGGAGAATAAGATAAGGAAAAGAAATAAACGCCGACCGATCGTATATATTGCCCGTTCATTCGATGGTCCTCGTCCACCCTGTGCGGGGGAAACGGTGACCTGCGTATTACTATTAATATTGCTACCTCCCCACCGCCTTATCGATCACCTCCAGCTTCTCAAAATGCTTCCGACACGTCGCAATGTTCATCAGCGTCGTCGTGCTCTCCGCCGCGTTCGCCGGCATAACCACCAAAATGTACGTGTTCGGAGTAAGAATATCAATAAAGGCGGAGAACTTATGCGCCCTCAACTCGAACGCCGTGAAGTTTGATGCCATTTTCCTGTTAAAAAACCTACTCGTCAGTCACCCCCGTCCCCGATAAAGTATCAGTTCAAAGCGCACCGGTCGGTTAGAAGTGGCCGTTGGGGGGGATGGTGTGTGGGTGTTTAATATACGTACGAGCAACTCTGCTTGAACTGCTTCACAATGTTACTAATCTTCTCGAACCGGTCCGGGAACGGATTCTGCACCGCTCCTCTCGTCACATGCGCAATAACCAAGAATGTCGTTCGTTCGAACAGTATGACCTCCTCTGCCTCCGCGATCTCTGCGAATGCCGTAAGATGCCGTTCAAGTATCGGTCCGTTCGGTATCAACGTGTATACGATCGTAGCCCACGCCTTGTACAGCGTCTCATCCCATATCGAAGTCGCGAAACACGTGATTTCCATGCCCAGTGATTTTTTCCGGAGGAGGGTCGAACGTTCCTGGAAGGCGGCGTCGCGGAAGTCGAGCTGCACGAGGTCCATTTTGTGTATTAAGCAGAAGATATGGGCGTTGGGACTATTGTCCCGCAGCGCCTCGACACAGTTGACGTAGGTGATCAAGTCGCGATCAAACTCTCGAGACTCGATATCGAAAACGTAGATCAAAACCTCGACGTGCTTGAAGATGTGGTCTCGCTGGCTGTTGAGGTAGTTGTCGATGAAGGCGTCCTGGCCACCGCAGTCCCACAGGTTGAGAGTAAGCCCGCCCAGGAACCGGACATGATTATGCTCAACATCGATAGTAGCGCCGAGTCGACGGGTATCCTTTGCGACGTAGTTGGAGAATACGATGGATCGCATGGAGGACTTGCCTGAGCCGGATTTGCCCTGTCGCATGACATCGTTAGCTATTCCCACCGAAGCACCGATATGCACGTAGCAGGTGAAGTTACCATGAGCAAGACCTTCTTCTTCCGACGGGACTTGGAGTCCTCCATTTCGGCGGTCGGGTCGAAGAAAACCGTCGTCGCTGGATTTCGGTGAAGCTGTTGATGTAATTTCGGTGGGAATGTTAAAGCCGATGCGAATTGTCCGATGGGAAGCGAAGCCGACTTCACCGCAACGCATCAGTCGTGTTGTATTTTGGCAGCTTCCTGGATGATATGATGCAGAACTGTTGAGTGCTCCCGACAAGGGCGCAGAACGTCTAGGCCATCTTCGCGGAGGTACCGGTATTTATACCGTTGGTACATGTGGAACGGGAAAAGGAGTAGCTATTCCGGATGAAAATATAAAGTCATGTCTTGTTGAGGTTTTGGCAATGGCCCAGCCTCAGAGGTACGAAAAGTATATTCCGTTCAAAAGCGCATATACCTGTACACGTACTCAACGGCTATATAAACGCTATCAGCCCCGCATCGCATCTTTACAATGGAAGCCGTTTCTTGGGAATCTATTCCTCCCTTTGACCGTAAACCCGAAGTAGCTAGTAACCTATTAACCATATTATGGCCGCAAAACTCCCAAAAACACTACCGGATCTCTCCGACGACGTCCTGAGATTGGTATTTCTAAATAATGTAAGCTTGTCCCGTTTTCTCTGTCGCATATAACAATCCTTCCGCAAAAAAATCAGTTTTATGTATATGACCGTGCTGATTCAATCACGATTCTAGGTCGGTTTCAACGACTTGAAGTCCCTTCGCCTCACCCACCCGGCCTTCCACAGTAGCGTGGACCCTCTGCTCTTCAAAACCGTAGTTATCGATTTTCCGGCATACTTCAAGCAAGAAAAGAATATCGAGCAGTTAGGAACGCATCGAGTCTGGCAGCTTAATGGTACAAGCGGCCTGCTCCGTACGGATCCGAGTCCCGAAAAAGTGACGGACCAGATGTCTACCATTCTCCGCCGCGAGGTGCCTCGGGTTTTATCCGACAACGTGCGAACCCTGGAATTGGAGCGGTTCGACCTATTTGAAGGGTATCCGGATGAAGAGGAAATGAGAAAGAACTTCCCACGGTACCCCCTGGATGTTATTTCATCCTTAGAGCATTTCCTGTGTAGTATGAAAAAGCTGCGCAGTTTAAAGTAAGCATATTTCCCAAAGACAGTATCCGATGGCTAAGAGTTTATATTAATATATTCCACCGCTCTAGATGGAACATACCCTGCTCAAACATTGCTCAACTGATGAACCTATCCCCAATTGCCACGCAATTGACCTCTCTGCAAATAATCCCTGCGTACTACTGGTCCCCGAAAGTATCCGAGTGGTCATATCAAGTCTTCAAACCCTTTCGCGCATTGGAGTCTCTTGACCTCGAACATTATGAGATAGGTGACATGGAAGATCTCAATGATCTTCCCAACCTAAGGTCCCTCAAATTCGACATTAGACGGGCGAGACAGCCTCCAGATGGAGCCACGTGGACTGGTGCTCCTCGGAGACTTGATATCGTGGACTTTCTCAACGTTCAAAAGACGCCGTTTCGTTTACGAAAGCTGGTTTTACCGGGACTTTGCACTGTTATCCCGATAACAGAGGGTCATGTCAATACATTTCTTTCGGATCTCGATACGCTACATCTATACAACATCACACCAGAATCCGATAGATACCCCATCGTCGACGCTCTCAAAGAGAATGATATCAAGGTCCAAGACTTCAGTGTCAAAGGATGTCATCCCGATATAATCGAATACCTCAAGTCTTACACCAACACCCTTCGGTCCCTCGATGTTTGTTTTTCGTGCGTAAGAGACAATGAAGGCTTTGATTATGCGGAAGACGACCCATGGGCATTCTCCGGCCAAAGGAGACGCTGGAGGGAAGATATAATAGAGGAGAAGAAAACCGCTTTCAAATCAGATATCTGGAAGTTCGTTGTCGCTGCCCACACGGATACCCTGCAACACCTGACCCTTGGTAACAACGTCGAACTGTACGAAGGCGAAGAAATCCTCGGACGATGCAAGGCGTTGAAGACCCTAGATTTGAAAGCAGACGATTGGGTGGTCACGGGAACCGTTCGGGCGGTGACAAAGCTACCATCGGTGGAGTTGGTAAAGTTTGAAATACCATGGACGCCTCGGAAACCCAGCATGACTGGTTGGTGCGGAACGTCCCAGTTTAGATGGCACATGAAACCGAAGGACATCGAGAGTAGGCTCAGGGAAATGGAGTGGCGGGAATCGGATGTAGATGTAACCGGGAATTGGGCAAATATCTGCTTCAGATTTGGCGGCGCCGGGACGGATTTGAGGCTAGCGAGAAGGCGGGACCCGAATGAGTATCACCCTTGGATATTTGTTGGAGGTAACGGGCGTTTGGGGCCTAAGGGCAGAGGTATTTTCGAAGACGACGAAGGAGGCAGTGGGAATGAATATGACGAGGGAAACGAAGATGAGGTTGAAGATTTCTATGACTCCTTAAATGGTTAGTCTCTGGTGAAGTCAATCATGGTTGTAGTACTCATAATTATAATCCAATTTTTAACACGCCGTATAGCCTCAAATTCAAAGCCGACACGAAGAAAGATGTTTAAACAATCTATTCGCCGTTCTTTCAACAAACTTCTGTACCGAACCCAGAAGGAAACTTAGGCACCACATTATGTTAATTTCAGAAAATCTACACATTCTATACCTGCAACGTCTCCTAGAAAACTACAAGGAGGTGACATTCAGTGGATGTTAATTTACTGTTATACAGCGGTTGTCTCTGCGAGGCTATCTAATCCTATCCGACAGTAAAGCCAAGATACTATATGATGAAGATTGGCTATAAACTATCTAGCTAGTGCAAATATTCATATATGTTTAACGATAGAGCGGCTTACAAACTGCCACCAGTCAAGAGTACAGTGCAACCTTAAACATCACTGCCGTATACATATATATATCAACTGACTCATATAGCTGGACCTCCTAGTTATTATAAAGCTCGCTTTTATATTTACATCTCGTAGTTTAGAGGTTTGAAGCAGATGAATAGAAATTAAGTTGTTCTTGGTATAAATGAAACAGATTTAGAAACCCTAGCTATATATATCTATCTCTAGAGCTATCCGTAAGCATCCTATGCTTTGAATTTGAAGCCGAATCGTCGTTTCGAGTAGTCATTAAGAATGTCAAGATTGTCAGGCACTAGCCGTTCCTTGGGCCTCAGATTCTTCACGACTCTCCTGCCTTCCGTGTTCTTCGAACTCTCGGGGACGAAGTTGGGATTGACGCCTGACTTATAATTATCGGTTGCAGTGTTCCCGAATACACTATTCGAGCTCCGACTACCTGAATTGGGAGCTACTGTCAAGTCTAAATTTGGCCTGCTATAATCTAACGCCGGCCATTGACTTCCCGTCTGTGGTACAGTCACTGTTCCATCCGTATCCTCCACTTCCATAGCCCCGGACCGACTGTTTTGAACGTCGGAAGTCCCAAAGTCTAGAGACCCTATTGGGTGGTTTAAAATGGACAATCCGCCACCCAAATCGACATTAGCGGCTTGACCCTGCACCAAATCCGGGGCGCTGTTTTGGTAAGCGTTCATGCCGCCCCAATTGGACGGGTCTTGGTAGTTTGAAAAAAAATCATAGTTTATGCCGGGGTCCGAAATTTGAAGATTATCAAAATCTGAAGTGGCATCGAGCATACTGGGATCCCGGATAGGGAAAGGAAAGTCGTCGCTTGGTTTCCAATTTTTTATATAATCCATGACTGTTCTCAAGTCGATCCCGTTAAAAGGGTCGTGAATCAAGTAGTTGTCGGGTTGTGGAGTGAATTCTACAATGCATCAAGTTGATTAGCATTTTTAGTTTCCAAAATCTGCATTGTCGCCCTCTCAAAAGTAAAGGCCCTGAACAAAGTAACTATGTATGGCCGCGTACCTTGATAGCCTTTTTGAGGATCATACTTAGATAGAGTCTGGAATATATAGTCGGCACCAGATCTGAGCGAACTAGAAGGAATAAGGTTCCCCCCGCCGCCGTATATCTTATCTCGCTCGGCATACGCAGAATCCAACAATTCCTGCACATGAGCGTAAGACTCTTGGGCGTCTGGTATAACATTGGCGTATCCTTCTATGTCCTTCTGTAGAATCTTAAGATCAGAAATTACGTTGTCGACCGTGTCGAGGCGAATCTCAGAAATCGATAAGGGGAGAGCCTGGATTGCGGCCGGTAAATACGCCGCTGCGACGGCGGCATAGAGGAAAAACAGCCCCATTTTATTCCCAAGATATAGAAAATGGCAGATAGATGAAAGTGAAGTGTAGGCTGGGTCGGAGCGAAATCCATATTTGGTGCCTCGGACAAGTTATACCCTCCCCATTGCCTATACCTTATCCTCATGGGGTGCAATTTCCCATATTCTCTCTTAAAAACGTGCTCAAAACGAGGAGATACACGTTGTCGGCTGAAGCCTAAAGGTCGCATTCACAGTTTACTCACTCAGGTTACATTACACACAATATATTGTAATTTTGTTCCATTGAGAGTTTGCTATCAATTTCGCAGTAGTAGAACAATCGTCTGAAAAGTGAAGAGAATTTCCATTGCGTGAATTTGGTGGTCTATGTTTAAACGCATGTTATGGAGAACAAGCTCTATGCGGCCTGGTTTATTCCGCCTATGTTATAGTAAAAGCATATTTAATGGACTAGAGGTCAAGGTAACAAAAATTTAAATGACGTATCTAAATCGAGGTCTGTAGTATGCTGTTAGCAGGCGCTAATGGAGACGAAAGGCGCACAGAAGGGGCAAAGGGTAATTTTACGTACGAATTGTCCCCCATCTCATCAATCTCATCCTCTGATTTCCCCTCTATCAAGTGATCTCGTTTGCCTGCATCTCTTGCTTTATTCTCCGAAATATAATAGCTCTAAATTTTAAAATTAGTATCACTCTGATCAAGGAAAGGGTCGCGTTGGTTGGATTGGAACCCACTAGCAATGTCCCATATGCCATCATACCCACGGATATCATTGCGATAGTGACAGCGTGCCCTTTTATGAACTGTGGCCCATCTTTGGCGGGATACAAGTAAGCAGACATTACCCCGCTTGCATTGCCCATCGTCAGCTGAAAACCACTTGCGGTCACCTTTTTCCCATAACGCGGATTATTGACCACATTCCAAGCAAGTGGCAGACCGACAGCGACCTATATCATGCGTTAGCGTGCCTGTTTTCTTAAATCCTGACACTATGGCCACCTACATAAAGTCCGCCAGCGATCAGAAAACATCCAAAATAGCGAACTGGTCCTCCAACGGGTGTTATCAAAAGAACGTAGCCCACAATGCTGACGAAAGCAGCTACCAAACTCGGAATCCCCCTGCTTTGGTTTTTGTCACTCCACCACGCTACGAGTAAGTAGATCGTAGCTCCGAGTGCATAACAAGGTATCGTCAACGCTTGCACTACAGGAGTAGGCCAAGTTCCCAGTGTTCGAATGATAGTCGGAAGATAGGTCGAGTAGCCGTAAAGCATAGTATCCATACCCCATAATCCTACCGCGTATGCATAGCATTTCCAATCTTTAAAACAGGCTATAACATCTTTCTTCTTCAGCTTCTCCTCGGGCCTGACGGTATTCCCGTGCTGGAGTTGCATCCTCTTTGCCATGAGGATACGTTCGTCTGGCGTGAGAAAACGAGCTGTTGCTGGTTCGTCTGGAAGAATGAATGGGGTAACTAGACCTAAGAGAACCGTTGGAATGCCCTCTAGAATCATGATCCATCGCCAACCCCGCATCCCGGATGTCCCGTCTAGAAAACCGATAGCATAGGCAAGAAGACCACCACATGCGCCAGCGATAGCAGCCGATACGAAAAGGTAGCCTATCCGTAAGGCTATTTCCTTCTTAGTATACCAAAAGGTAAGATAGACTGTGAGTCCGGGGAAGAGCCCAGCTTCGAATAGGCCGAGGAGAAGCCGACAAGCGATTAGTCCTCCATATGACTGTGCTAGTCCTGTGAAGGTTGCGACGAGGCCCCAAGCCGTGGTTATGAAGGCAACTGTATATCGGGAAATTTATTTTAGCTCAGATAGATTCCAAGGGGGGGGTAATATAAAACATACTCCACCGACTGGGTCGGAATCTCTTTAGGACCAGATTGCTTGGGACCTCAAATAAAAGGTATGTGACGAAAAGTAGGGAAACAGCGGTCTGATACTTCAAGGTCCCAGTAATCCCGAGATCTTCTTCCAAGCCATACAGCTTTGCATTTCCGATGTTTATGCGGTCGAGGAACGAGCACAGATACAATAGCATTACTACAGGGATGATGTGAAGGTCCAATTTCCGAACCAAAGACGCCTCAACAACGGGGTCCACAGAGAAGGCGTTTTCCAAACTAGAATAGTCATCTTTAGGAGGAGTTGATCCAGCAGAGTCCTTCTGCTCGTCTACTGGAGCACCGGCCACATTGACGGATTCCGGTGGCATGTTGGACAGCTTTGAGAATTGTCGAAGGTGGTAGGATATTATGTTACGTATCGAAGAAACAAGGCACGACCGTTGTGTTTTATATAAGAGCGCTGTAGCCTAGAACCGCCACTATTCTTGGAGACCAGCCTAGTTAGGAAATTGAACTGGTTGATGGAGATAGAAGAGAGACCGGTTAAGATTGAGAGGTCCGGGTTCAGGTAAATTTAGGAGTAACGATCGATATCGATGAGGGTCAGAACGATGGTGAGTAAGGAGGCGCCAGATGCGTATGCTTAAGCAGTCGATTAATTATGGTTGTTCTGGAATAGATTTAACTACTAAGTAGGTGGTAGGTAGGTACCTACCTAGTAGGTAGATTTGGGAAACTCCATGGAGTCATGAAATTCGAACATTTGGAGAGGAATGTTAGCAACCGGGGCCGAGGTCGCTGGCCGACAGACCAATATCTGCAACGCAGGTCTAGGCCTGTGCTCGTGTAACCGGGCCAGGTTACTTGGACGGAGCTCGTTCGGGTATCGGTGTATATCTGTAACAGACACCCAGAGCTGTGGAACTGGTATCGCGTCGAACACCAACAGTATCGAGATTCCCACTCAGCTGAAGCCTAAAGATCGTAGGGAAGAGTAGAAGGGCAGAGATGCTCCTCGTTCCGACGATTTTGGAGATTTGTAATTTGGAACATTTGCCCCGATCGCACCTCGCTGCATTGCATTGGAAAATTTCTCGTTCGGCGGGGCCGGCTGGTGGGGATTCCCATAAGACTTCGAGACAACTAGCCTGGGGTACCTTGCAGCCAACTGCTTAAGCATTAAGCATGTTTTTTGTTCGCAATGCATGCGAGATGAGTAGAACACCATCAGGCAGCTCAGGGTGACGTGATTCTGCAGGAGTCTGTACCAGGAAGCTGCAGGGCACCTCCGAAGAAGCGCCAGTGCAGGACGCCTTATATGAGCTCTTTGTGTTGCGGATGGAATGGCTACTTTGTTGGATTTTTTGCTGCCACAACACGGTTTCTCACCATCCAGTCCGTTGCTGTTGCGTGTTGCAGCCTCGCGGCCTCATTGTGGCTTTGGCATGTATTATATAACTACGGCCAAGATGAGTCGAAGCGGAAGGGATAGAGTACACCATCCGCAACAGCACCCCGGTCATTGCTGCGTGGGGTATGTATATGTACGCGGATAGCCAATCTAATTTATTCGATAACCACAGCTCAAATAGGGAGAGAAGTTTCAAGATAACTGATAGTTACTTAACATGCACATACCAAGTTATAACAAGTAGTTTGGTTCAGTCTTACAGGATGTTGAACGAACAATAGTATCGCTATGTTGGCAGGGTTTCTCGGGAGAAGTGACCGAAGCTGTTATGTCGTTTCCTTCTCGTGGCCTCTGGCTTCCTGAGTCTCAGACTTAGCTTCTGACCCGACGGCCGGCATCTCACAGTCCGCACATTCTACCCTTTTTGAGAATCTTGAAGCTCCGTAGCTGATGCTGTTCCCTCCGAACTGTGCCCCTAGAATACCGAAGTTGCTTGACGGGTTCCGGTCATGATTTCCCTTAAATTCTCCCGGACCCTCTAGCCAGTAGGGCTCTTCGAGTCCAGGCACAAGATATCTCTCCACCGGATTGCTAAACCCCATCATATCAGTTTTACGGTGCCTTATGCCAGCCATATGCCTCGATGAGTCAGCGTCGAGGGAGCTGCGCAGGTTCTCAAAGTTCGTGACACCTTCCGGCATTCCTCCCATGAGCATAGACCCTTCAAGACCACTCTCCTCCCCATAGGTAATACCGCCGTCATCGTCTTCCGCGGGGCCTATATGGTGATGGCAATAGCAACCTTATTGTTACATCGATATATTAACGTTAGATTAGGGGATTCCTGATTAGGGGTTGGGTGGGCGTTCCGCAAAATATCTTCGAGGTAGTAGTTCCACCACAAGGATAACGCGGCATCGACTTACCGTATATTTTTTCGTACATCCTGGCTGTTTGTTCCTCCTTGCAATGCTCAGACTCTATTGTAGCCCGAAGCTTCCATGCGTCAGCGAATGCCCCTTTCATTCTGTAATGGCTGCAAAGGCACTCCTGGGCTCTCCGCTGAGTGTCACGGATAAATCGGTTGATCACATCGACTCCATGGACTTCATCGAGAGCAGGCCAATTTAGCGCGCCCTGAATTGGACTATGTGCCATACGATTCCAGATCTCGCGGACTTGTTCAATCGTAGCACACTCTACCCGTATCTTTTCTTTATAATACCCGCCCGCAGGGGGGGAACGCTCATGAATGTCAGCGTCAGGTGTAGAAATTGAGATGTTGTGGGTTTTATAATCATTTCCTGACTCGATTTCCTGAGCTTGTGGTTCTTTCTTGATGCTCTCCATTCCATTATTTAATTTTAACTTGACAGGCGTACTTGCCGTGGTTTCAATCCAAAATTGAAGCAGTAAAGCTAGCTTTAGAGAACTTTCAGGGAGATGCATATTAAAAATATGGTATACGGTAGGAAAATTTAGTCTTGTGATGTGCCTTAGATCGAAATTATGGGTGAGAACATAGGAAAGAGAAATGTTATGCTTTTCGGGGTATCCCACAATTTAATCACTCTTGTGCAATTGAAACGGTAAAAAAGAAGTTGAAAGTAGATTATGGGCCGGAGGCCATATCCGGCTCGCACCAAGTTAGAAGTGTGTTTGGAGGGGTTAAAGTTGGCACAGTTTATATTTATTTGCCAGTTTCCCAACCACCATACTACGGTGCGACTGTGCATAAGTTGGAAGGAAATGTCAACTAAGGCTCGCCGTCGGATTCAAGGCAAGGCTTTTCGGTAAGTATACCTGCGCATGGCCATGGCTTACTATAGATACATTTCATCCTTCCCAACCAACTGGCAGTTACATCCCGAAGTATATATCAGCAGCTTATAATTAATAATTGATACATCGGTGGCCACCAACCAATCGATGCAACGCAATGTGTCTTTTCGCCTTCCCCGAGGTATTACCGTTGCATAGGGAAGATGCAAAAGTAGAAATTAAGCGTTGAATTCAACTTGCCTAAGGTCTTTCCTGCGTTAAAGACAGGGCCCACGCGTCACAACATCACATTAAGCCACAAGCACAAGAGGAGAGGTATATATCTTTGGGCTTGGGCAATTTTAAAGTTGTCTACCTCTTGTCTCAGCTCAGTCCCAGAGTTCCTGTGAGGCCACAGGTACGTCTCCGCCGCACAAATGGCCCGCAAGGCTTAGTGGGGGACGCTACTTCATGCTCCAACGACTTGATCGACCGATGTTACATGTTATACTGTTGCAACGTTGGTGTGAGGTACCCATAGGTGGTATAACATGGAACACATGTAGTCGAGCAGCTTGATTGATCAAAAAATAATCTCATAACCGCCACTATATATAGCTAATGCATCGGATTCGAGAATTTACATGCTACTGACCCGGAAAGTCTGACCCTCTAATATAAACCCGCCCTAATTTATACCCGTCTCTATCTTATGAGCCCCGCGGCGGTGTGGCGGGATGACCTCCTTCTACGCCTCGGACCAACTTCGAAGGATTCGTCACTGTCGGACCGTCCCAGTTCTCTGTGGTTTGCCAATCCCACCAATGACTGACCGGGGTCCTCAATATAATCCCCCATGAAAGGAAGTAGTCTACGGGGCTCCCGCCACGTTGATGTTGCACCGGGACGAATTAGTGGGGATTCGCTGCCCGAATATTCGGACAGACGTGCCTCTTCGATTCTCTCCAACATGATCCTAGTCGCAGGATCTGCGGCGAGCTCGTCACCAACACTCTCCAAACTTTCTTCCTCAGGGATATCGATATTCTGTGCAATCGGATTCGAGGGTTCTATCCCTAGATCTTCTTCTTCGACAATGTTGCCAAAATTCTCTGCAGGTATATCAAAGATGCCTGTCTCCTCCTCTTGGTCCTCATCGCTTAGTAGCTCGTTTACTGATATGTCGAGAGGCCCCGCAAGGTCCTCTAGTTCTTCTATTTGCTCTGATACTTGCAGTCTATGCGGTTCGTGCAAGGCCAACGGTCGCCGAATTTCTCCTATCCATGTACCGTTTTCATCGACCAAGGCGCTCATGCGATTATCTCTAGCCAAGTCCTTCATATCTCTAGGAGGTCGCTCGTCACGGGCCCTGGTCCTTCGAGGCCGGGCCAACTCTATTCCCTCTTGATCCCATCTTAGATGGCTAGTATCTCCGATAGCCAGAGCGTTAGCTATATCGTCTAAAATACTATCATCGTATGGAAGGAGTTCGCTGCCGAAGGATCTTTCTACAAAGTCTGGGTCTGGACTAGGTAGGCCCCTGACATATCGTTCTGCAAGATCTCTAAAGTGTCCGTAGAAGTATCTGTCGCTTCGATGGGCAGCCGTAAGTAACCCTTGAGGATCAGGAATCTTATAAACGTTTCCGGGAATGTAAATACGTTTACGCTCCCATGCATGAGTTTTTCGGTCGGTTTTTTCAACCCATAGGTATACCCGGGTCTGGGATCTCTCGATGTATCTTTCATAACACCAGTTGGGTCCCCTTCCGGAATGCTCGGATCTATGGACGTATAAGTCGCATACTGGAAGGCCGCTTCAGGTATAGGTCCAAGCGCGGTAATATTAACTAGATGAATCCCTTCAAGATCATTTGGATCCAGGGCTATCGCCATAAACATCCTTCCATTTAGCGTGTATTTTTTTCCATCTTTATCGCATACCTTCCTCCTCGAGAATCCAACCACAGATGCTGGCACATGCCCAGGGGGGTTGTATATAGCCGTGTACTCGCTGACGCCCTGCCCGTTCGATTTATAAAAATAGCAGACGCCAGGCTCGCTCTCCTTCAATCGACCGTTGAGCTGGCTCGCAACCGTCGGGCCCCCCCAATCTGGGCGACCCTCGCGAAGATGTATTATGTAATACCCGAGGCATGAGTCGGAGAAGAGGGTGAAAAGAACCAGAAGATAGACCATACATGCGCATGCAGGTTTCTTATACGGTCTCTCAATCGCTCTGTTCATGACATGTCCGCGACTTCTCTACGCCGTAAAAAAAAAAGTGGTTGATGCTGTACCTGCTACACAGGAATCTATCGAATAACGTCCAAGGAGAGAAATCGCGTGGTAGTACTTGCCACGCGATTCAAGTAAACGGACTCATTTTATCTCTGCTTCTCTTCAGCGTATGACGTTTGCATAGTTAATCCTTCTTTAAATACCTCTCCACGCCCCAACGTAACCACCACACAGACCCCGCCAACGTGTCAAGCTGCCGCCTCATCGGTCCTGGGCTAATTAATTAATGACGCAGGGCTGGGGCATCGTATAATGCAATAATGATCATCCCGATGCATATGTCCCTAGAGTCAGGCTTTGTCGAGGCTGGCCGTATAGTTCGTTTTCAGAACATTCCTATATATGCACGTTCTCCAAAGCAGGGGGATTGTGATCACCACGTGTGACTGAATCTTGGGATTCCTCCCTCTCAGGCTCTTGCTTGAGCAACCTGGGAGGTTAAGAAAAGAAATGGGAACTCAGTCTGCACTCCGCAAGGCCACCACTTGCGGCATCAAGCCTGCCCTTCATTGTTGCGTTGTCAGGTTTTGCGTTGCTGTGTGGCTTTTTGGAACCCTCCCAATCGGGTAACCAACACAACCTCGACCACAGCTTTTGTACAGCAAACTCCTCCTACTTGCTCATGGTGAACGGGAAGGCCATTGACCAAGTCCCTGTAGAACATCCACCAGCTTCAAGAATCGACAGCAGCGAGCCTTTTAGAGAGCCAATTCAACGGCTAGAAGAATTCCCTAACTTCGAGATGTCAGCAGGGGATCATACAAACGTCACAGGGCAATTGGCCGACTCAGACCAGGCGTTGATTCCGACCCTGCTATCCAAGACACACGCGTTCGCGAAGGCCTACATGGCCCGCTACGATTCTTCGCATGATTTCTCTCACGTTCTTCGAGTCCTTAACCTAACGATCCATATCGCTCAAGCAGAACAAAAGAATTTGCAATCGGTTGCTTTAGTGGCGCCCCCAGCCACGAGGGTGGCGCCGATATACGATATGACTGTCGTCACGCTTGCAGCGTTGTTGCATGACGTCGGTGATAAGAAATACGTCAAAGAGGGAGAGGATATCGATGAATCGCCCGTCAAGACGTTTTTAGTGAATTCAGGTGCAAGCGAGGCTCTGGGAGAAAGGATTCAGACCATTGTGAATGGAGTTAGCTACTCGAAAGAAATCAAGGATCCTCAGAGAGTATTGGATTTGATACAGTCTTACCCTGAGCTGGTTAGTAACGCGTCTTCACCTCTAACAACGAGGACGATCATCAGGCGTCTAACCTTCGAACACTTCGGAGCAAACAGGCAGTGGTACAGGATGCAGATCGACTTGATGCCATCGGGGCCGTAGGGATTGGGAGAACCTTCACCTACTCCGGTGCAAAGGGAAGTGGAGGACCTGGAATGGAGAATGTTTTGAAGCATTTCGAAGAGAAGCTGTTGAGATTAGGATCAATGATGAAAACAAGGACAGGGAAAGAGATGGCAGAGAAAAGAATTCAAGTCCTCAGAGACTTTGAGCGCTGTTGGTATGTTTCTTAACCTCCGGGACTTCATACTATCTTTGGTACGCCCCGAAAGTTTACTAACACCTGATCTAATATCTAGGCTCGAAGAAAAGAGCATCGCTGGCGGTGTAGAGGTTGCCTATGAGTAACCTGTTGCACTTATAAGCAGGTATACTAGCGCCTGGATTTGAGGCTCGCGGTCATATAGGGACAAGTCGTCACTCTTTTGCACTGCATACCCCGTTGGAATACACTGACGGAACTATTCCATCGATGGGATTTCAGAGAGGAGGTGGGTAATCCAGAACGCAGTTCTGGGTACTTCGATCTGAGCGAATAAATATATTACAATCATCTATAAGCTATATACTTGTAACGGGTATCCATAAAAATCATCACATAATCATGAAATGCTAAAAAATAACCCACTATTAAAACTCCGAAATGACCAAGATGCCCATATCCCAAAACAATGCCCAATCCCGATGAACGTCTTGAACGCGCTCGTATAGATATTCCAAACGGTAAAAAATATAAAAAGGTACGTAGAATGATGAGCATAAAGTTGTTCCCAAAGGTATTATATCTGCCTCTTCATTTCCCTCTCAAGTAGGCGTCGCTGCTGGGCCCTGATTCTCTGTTTCTGCCGGATCTCTTCCACATCGCCCTTGAGGTAATCGATGCTGTCGCCACTGTTGTTCTTGCCTATCGCGACACCTCCAAGCGCCAGATTGGCCTCGGATCCCGAGTCGTCCGCCAATTCATTCATGCTCAGCTCATAATCTGAGCGTAAATCCGTCCAGTGCGTAACCGTCGCCACACGTTTCCCGTCATCCCGCCTGACTACACTCTCATTGCGCGATAAGGATGACCGTGGCTCATCGACTTCATCTAGCGACACTCTGCTGTCCAAGAAGAATGTTTGGCGACCATCTTCATCAAATTTATTGTTGGCTTCAATAATCGTTGTTGTCGTATTTGTACCGATCGGAGTTGAGAGAACAGTCATGGGAATCGCGGAACCTCCAACGTAGTCCAATTTGTAGCCCAGTGCCTTCGTTTCGATCACTTCACTCACAATCTCCGTTTGAACATTGATCCCCCCCTTAGCAAAATCAAGGGGTTCGTGCCTGTTACGTAGCGATTCGTTCAGATCGCCGATTTCAGGGTCGTTGGGGTCCTGGACGGTTCCATTTCCAACCACGGTTCCGCCAGTCGTGCTGTTGGTTTTGTCTCCTCTCCAAACATGGTACGCCCGTTGTAGGGATGGATCCATAACACCGATCAGCGCATAAAAGATCCCACGGGCACCGTATAAAGCGTAGTAAACGGCGTATAATGCGTAATCCCCTCGCGAATATATGCCCGATAGAAGACTGATCCGGATATCAGCGATGGTGATGACAAGGTTTAGAATTATCATAACGGCGGGATATAATGATATCCGTAGGATAATGCTCCGAAATTCGTGATTGGAGAGGAGGGATTTTTGAGCGTTGCGGGATGCGCTGAGGTGCATGCTTTCGCGGTTTTCCGGGGATGAAGAACGGATGGTTGAACTTGTGGTGGCTGGATTCTCCCCTGGCTTGCCTTGTGTGAGAACATTCAGAGCAGTAAACTATAGCTTGGTGTTAGTGCACGCTTCTCACAAGTGGATGATAGAGAATCCCGACAAGACGTACTTTGTGTCTATAGAGGTGGAATATCGTTGTGCAGCAGCATGTGCAAGTAATCAGCACAGCCAAGAGGATCCAAAGGAGCTGAGTAGAGATTTGCCATTTCACTGACTATTGTTAGTTCTCCCTCTCCGCTACCAACGGTCGCGATAGTTACTCACAGCGGTCTTCGTTATTGTACGAAGTCAGCCAGCAAACCCCAATAACATCATCCCATCCAAACTTCCCCTTAATGAGGGGTGGTAGAGTTGTTCCGAGATTGAGGACGATGGTGCCGATAATGTAGTACTTCTCCATGAAGATACCGTTGCATAGGTGGACGAGGACGAGTTCAAGATTCAAAGCGACGCAGGTTATTAACCAGTTTGTGATTCCGAGCCAGAATTGAATCATCCTATAGCGAGTAAATAAATGATTAGAACTAAGCTATCCACTGTCGGTATCGAGAAGTTATTCAACGGGGTAATTTTATCTTACCAGACGCCTGCGACGCAAAAGAACCCAGGCTTCACTTCCACGCATATAATGTAACCAATACAATAGAAGCAACTAGCCGGATATCTGTTAGCACTGTAAAGACGAAGAATATCTCCCTAGCCGTCCCTAAACTCACTTCGAGATCAATGAATAACATATTAATCTAAAAGACACTCGGTCCAAACATTTCCTTGCTTCGAGATTTAGATATAATACGAAGATGAATCCGAGTAATAATAGGCAGAGGAGCAAAGATATTCCCGCAAGAATCGCAGACATATCGTTCTGTAAATTGTAGGACAGTTATTTAGTAGGCGAGGACCGCGCGATAGCTTAATGTATGAGCCAGCAGAGGCTTCCGACCGATATGACATACCATCATCTTAATTCTGACAGGAGTAAGCCATGATGTCGGAGTATCCATCGCGGCATCCACCGTCCTCGAGACCAAAATCGTCGCCGTCGACGCCATGTTGGATAAAACCGTGTTGTCGAAAATCCCAATTTCCCACCAGTCCTGATATCCCAATCCCAAATTCCTGAATAGAAAAAAGGCGAAAAAAAAAAGAGAAATCCAAGAAGCTGGGAGTATTCTAAATCGAGATCGAAAGATTATCGGGTTGAAAAGGAGCATGCGAGATCCCGAACCACGTTTTGATAGAAAAAAAGCCAAGGGAACGTTTATTCTTGACGCCTTTCAAAGCTGGTAGTTGTCGCCATTATGTCGTTGATCCTTTTTGGCCCTATGCAGTTTTAGGCAGTCGATAGGATTGGGAAGTTCGTATTTCGATACCACGGCCCACAACTTTGGAAGGAGAGCTTGTTATATGTAAGGTCTGGAAGAATTGGTTCATTCCGAGCCCCAAGAATATACAGCTTAGGGTTCCGCAGCCGGATCTTTAAAGCATCTCGTAGGTTTCGCCCCATAATTATCGTAGACAAGAGACAATGCATGGCCGCGCGAGCCGTGATATTGGCCCCCGTTTCGGCCTCGCGAGGTACCACTTCGACAGAGGCATGTGGGCAGCTGCGTAACCCAAGGCTGGGAAAGACACAGGGGGCTTTTCTGATTTTCTGATCCCTGCATCCCGCGTGGAAGTCCCTGAAGAAGACATAAGTTCGAATTCGTTCACGATATTATTTGCATGGCATTTGATATTTGCGGTGAGATGGGACAAGGTTTTTGGTGTGTAAACGAAGTGTAAAATGTGGCGGGCATGGCCCTGGAGCCTGGAGGGTCGGCGAAGAGAAACATGCCTGTCGGGTTATGCAAGTGTGGGGCCATGATGGCATATGCCGACGGTTCGAACGTTCTCTGTCGCTGCCGCTCGAACGACAAGTCTTTCAAAAAGTATCTGTAGACTGTACGACGTGGAGATAGCGGTCTCCACGGCGGCTGGCCCTCCTGGCTAGGCCCACATTAATAACAGCACCGGATAAGAATCGATCGAATGGAAACATGCATCGAAACATACTTTGCAGAAGATTGGCTGTCACAGCGCTGTTGCCTGCAGCATATATCCCTATCGAAGTCCAAAAGAAGCTACAGGTGGGAGCCGGATAACCGGATCCACGCCACAATATCGGAAAGCCGTGATTACTCTACAAGCAACCGGAAATGTGATTTTTGCCCGCAACGACCACGATTCATTGCCCTGTTCGAGGTGTTTTCAACCCCCTTCCAGGAATGTCCTTCGATATCTATTTTTCGGCCCAGCTGAATATGCCAGTCGGATCTTGCGTCTCTTTGGGCGTCTCCGAACTACCGTATCGTACTCCGATGTCACTTTAAGAAATCGGTTCCGAAGCCTCATTCCGCTGTGGTGGTTCACAGCCAATGGGTGGGAAGCAGCTCGGAAGCTTGTAATTCTGGTGGTTTCCCATATCCGTCATAGCGCTATTTCAACAAACGAAGGCAACCATGCTCGCAGCTGAGCGAGAAGGGCATGGGTGGCCAGTGGTGGCATTTTGGGGCGACCTCCCGGAGACTTTTGCAATTGGCTCGTGCGTCTGGATGTCGATATCTTGTTTCTCTATTCATAGGCTTTGCCCGCCCAAATCATCGAGCTAACTCCTCGAAACAATCAGCTTATCGTCTTTCGCATGAACGACCCCGGACTCCACCAATTGCCTGGGTCCTGTTGGGTCGCACGCGATAGCTGAAATCCTGTTTTATAAATCGAGAACTCATCTGATCTTCATTATAAAAAGATCCAGCTCGGTTGCGCAAGCTGGATCCGTTCAACTTCAATGTCTATCCTCGCTTCTTCAGTGTCTAGGAATTTGGAACATCCCAAGCATAAGCGATTGATCAATTGATAGGACAGCGGCAGGGCCGAGGATGTCAGAGTTGTAGCCATGCTCTATTTGAAGATCGAGATATGGTCCTGGGATACTTTGCGCTGCTTGCCATTGGTAACCGGTATCCAATTCCACGGCCAAACTTTGCAGCAACCCTTCGATCATGCATCTCCATACGACAGGACCCATCTTGGCCTTTCTTGGTTTGGGGTTCTCATGATTCTCGGCCTCGGCACAGTCAGCGGCTGTAGTAATTACCTGGGTTCGCTGGATTCGAGGCTACTAATAATGGTTCACCAATCAAAACCGCTGCATGCAGAGTCCCGCAATAATCCTACAACCAAGCAGAGAGCTTACCGTTTTAAAATTTGCAAATCCTCACGATGTTAGGAAACCGCCAAAGAAAACTGAGAGGCCTCATAGAGGCTGATTTTACGAGATCCAGAATATACCTCAAGACGCGAGTGGCCTCCTATTTGCTTCATTCACGGTTTGTCTCAGTGCTGGGACAATCGAAACAAAGGTTATTGAGCTCAAATTGAGCAACCTCGACGTTTTCCCTGATCTGCTGTCCGAGCCATGCTTTGTCTCAGAAGCCTAACCAATCCAAGAACCGGGCGCCCCACCGTTGGGATTGTTGTACCACATGGCCACATGGAAGAGTCGTGCTGCAGAATCATGCATGGAAGAAATTTTCCCGGATTTCGAGTGTTCATTGGTCTTGCGAATCAGCCTCTGGCGTCGACCAAGGAATCTATCGGTTGCTCTTGCCTTAGTTCTGGTTTATAAAGGAGAGTCATGAACATCTGAGGGGTTTGGCTGTCGGGATTGAAGCCCGAGCCTATCGAGAAATTCTCAGACGCCTGCAGGTATACCATAAATATTAAATCCGAACATTCGTTTCTGGATCTGCCATTCAACTTCTCCTGCGTCGGCATGCAGCTGCAAACCGCTACAGGATAACGGCGAGGGAATAAAACTGACACGTAGTCAAGGATCTTGTGATGCGAGACCTCGCGAATGCGACAAGATCAAAGTTATGCTACATGTTTCATGCACTCTTAGCTAGGACACCCGTTCGTGTTCCAAGCTGTCTTGTCCGAACTCCGAACTTTCTGTTACATAATCTGACAATATGAGGTACTTGAAGTATCGCATTGATCTATTGATGTTTACTAGGGAAATATGTTCATAGCCAACCCCGGAACAATACATTCCACCCGCCGCGAAGGTAGATTAGCGGCTACGCTATGCATGTCAAAGCTAAAAGACAAAATTAAACACCTCAAGCTGGAAACTTCCATAAGCGCCAGCTACCAGACTGACCCCAAGCTAAAATTTAAACTCCAAGTTCGTGTCGAGTCCTTCGTAACATCATTGCTAGGCCGCATGACATCCCGTTCAAAGCTGAACACGCGGTTCGAGACCCGCCTGTGGTTTATCTATTTAGCACCCCAGAGCCCCTTGGAAGGCCCACCGGCGCCATTGCGCATTTGAATTGGCTTGTTCAAGTCAGGGTCGTAGCTGTTGGATTGGATCCACTGGTCCATGACGACGTCGCCCCACTAAGTTTAGCGACATATAGACGTTAGCGATAACTGCATCTTCTCGAAATTAAAGTTTATGTTAGGGGTTTATACGCACCTCGCTCCATTCTCGCCAAAGGCCGTCATCCAACTTGCTCACTCCTTCACGTCGTGCAGCCTTCATAACTTCTCTGGCCACAGCGACACTAGCGTCCCGGACACGTTCAATTCTTGGATAGATCAAGCCGGCAGCTATCTCCTCGGCGTTCAAGCAGTTGGCCAATGCCACCGCAGACGAGTAAACCATCTCATCGGTGATCTTAGTAGCTTTAGCAAGGATGGCACCCTTACCGAGACCAGGGAAGATGTAGACGTTGTTACCCTGACCTGGTTGGTAAGTGACGCCACCGCCATTGGCTGGGGTGTAGGATGGGAAGGGGGAACCGGAAGCAAAGATAACTGTTCCTTCAGTCCAATCTATGGCTTGCTGGAAAGTGCACTCCGCCTTGGACAAGGGGTTGCTAAGAGGGAAGAGAATAGGTCGACGGTTCATGCCGCCAGCGTCAACGGACACCTTCAGAGCGCGGACAACGCTCTCAGTGAAGATACCGAATGTGGCGGCCAAACCGAGAAGAGCGGTTGGGCGAACATACTCGATGACATCCTCGAGAGTCTTGAATTGGTGACCTGCATTATCTGTTCGGGCAAAGAATTTCTTGTGTTCGGCGAGTCTGTCGCCACGGTCCACTGTCACCAAACCCTTAGTATCTACCAAGTAGAACTTAGACTTGGCTTCCATCTCGGAGAGACCCTGGCGGGTATAGTACTCCATGACCTGCTTGGCGACACCAACACCGGCGGAACCAGCGCCCATGAATACAAGACGCTGGTCCTGAAGAGGAACATTGGAGAGACGAACAGCGTTCATGTAACCGGACAGAATAACTGCACCAGTTCCCTGGACGTCGTCATTGAAAGACTTGTAGCTATGCCGGTAACGATCAAGATAGTGGAATGCCTTATCAGTCTCGAAATCTTCGAACTGGATGATCATGTCAGGGTAAACCGAGGCAGCAGCAGCCATGAACTCGTCCATGAACTCGAGAGCCTCTGGCTTAGGAACACGCCTCTGACGGAGACCCAAGTAGAGAGGATCACGAAGGTTCTCCTCATTCTCAGTACCAAGATCAAGAACAATGGGTAGGGTCTTCTCAGGGTCGATACCGGCTGCGGCAACGTAGAGTGCGAGCTTTCCAATTGGGATGCCAACACCGTTGATTCCGAGATCTCCGAGACCCAAAATTCTAGAGCCGTCAGTGACGACGCAGATTTCCGGATGCGGGTAGGGCCAGTTCTTCAACATGGTGTGTAGGCTAGCACGTTGCTTAATTGAAATGTACAGAGCCTCCGGTTTTGTGAAGATAGTGCTGTATTGCAAGCAAACATCACCGATCGTCGGTGTGTATACAATAGGCATGAGTTCCTAATTAAGGGGTTAGTTAGTCGAGCTCCCGAGCTGGAAAGGCTAGGTCTAAATCCATACCTTCGCATTATCCATCAAGAGCCTGTAGAAGAGATCGATATTTGTGAATTTAATGTTGGAGAGGTACAAGTACTTGTCGATTCCAGTTTGTCTGCTGCGAATCATCTTCATCGCGCGCATGCATTGGATATCCTGAGTTTCCATGACATGTGGGAGAAGCCCAGTCAAGTTCAACTCTTGACGGTCCTTCGGACTTGTTGATGTACCTATATTAATGACTGTTAGCTAAAGATCCTGAGTTATAATAGCACACATCCTGGGGTAGCTAGCGCCAGCTACAAACCTTTATTTAGGATGGGCTCCCGCAGAAGCTGATATCCCTTTTTGTTACCCTCCAGTAGATTCACAGCAGCGGTGAGCTGTTTCACTTCCACAGGTTTTTCCGGAGCATATCCAGAAAGGACGTCAAGCCTAACAGACTGGAGCATCGTATCAATGATGGCCGAATCGACCGGGTTCGATAGAGTCTTCATCCTTTGTCTGGCAAGTGAAACCCTTCTAGTTCTACCGCCTACGCTGGAGTTTCGAGGGGGTGATGTGGGAACTTGAGAGCTTGGTACTTCTGGGATATCCTGCAAGCTCTGTCCGACAACCGATGTAGCTGGAGATGAATCCGCAGAGAAGATGGTAGCGGCGGAAGGGGTGACGAGGACGGCGGAGCCAGGCGATTCAGCGTAGAAACCAGAGGAATGAGACTTGTCGAAATACGATGTATCCACAGTCGTCGGAGCTGCCATCAGGTTTTCGCTATGGAGGACGATCGAGATGGTACTTCGACCGGCCACTGGAGGCAGAGAGATATTTATGTTATACACGTTTAGGGTGAATGATTGGAGGTATGAATCAGGGTCCGTAGATATACGCAATTAAGGCGACCAACCTCCCGGCTGTAGCTACTGTCGACTCGCTTATCTTTCCGTGCCTGAGATATTCTTAGAGGATTTCAGTATCGATAATATGGATCACTACCGTAATTTTCGACGGAGAGGGCCTTGATGTCGCCGGCGCTGTAAGGGTGGCTTGCAGATATGGAAAGACTTTCCAAGAAAAGAAGTAGTCTATGAATTAAAAAGAGGGGCACCCGTCTATGAGTTCCCAAAAGGTCTATGAATCGAGCAATATCGATAAGGTTCTATAGTTAGTCTAGATTAAAGAAAGTAAATGGAACCGATCAACGGATTCCTGCCGACTTAAATATCGTCAAAAGAGGGTGGCAACCACGAAGCGGTCTAGATGACGGCGCGACGCTAAGGCACAGTTTGGTCCGGATGGATTTAGTGGGAGGAAATAGTTCGCAGCCTGCCGTTAGGGGCGGAGGATTTCGACTTTATACGAACCAACCGACGACCGAACAAAGGGCCACCAGACCCGACCCGACCCTTTTCAGCTGAACTGCGAATGCGCGCGACATCTTGCCTCCTTTCCACAAATCCCTGGATTGTTTCTGAGGCCGATGAAGCAGTCGAAACACGTGTGAGAATCGTTTCGCCCACAAAGATCTGTTCCTTCGAAGCCCCTTCTCCAATCCTTCAAATATCCCTGAATGAATCCTGGTGGAGAATGTTTGCATGTTTTGGGCGGTAAACATCGAGATGTTGTTGGTTAGGGGTCACGGATTGGGCCGTATTAGCGAGCAATACCCTGCTTGAATCCACTGGACCAAGTCGGAGGTGTGCCTCAGATTTGTTCGAGGATTGCATTATTGGGCAAGGATAACCCGCCCAAGACCGTCAACCTTAACCGATACGGTTGTGGAAGTGGCCCGAACGGCGGAACGTAGTCTGGGGGCGGAACGGAGCCTTCAATGCTGACCATATGCAGGTTCAGATCCCGGATCAAAGTAACTTGGGACTGGGCTTTCCGAGAACCGTGAGACCCGTTCCCTCGCTGAAAACTGTCAATGCTAGACTGCTTAAGTCTGGATCTTGGCCACTTGGCGGGCGCGGGACAATCAAAAGGAATGAAGCTGGTGGTCGTATCGATACGTATCAGTGATACCGACTAGTGTAACAATCGGAGGCCATCGGTTGCAGTCCCTGTCCGGGATTGTCGACGACGGGCCCGGATAGGAATGAACCATAATGATCTTTCGTCATTCCGAATGACGTCCTTCAGATCAAAGGCTTTCCTGAACGGCTGCACCGATATTTATGCTTGTCCCTGCCGAGTGAATTAGTAATAGCTCGCTGACTAAGTATTGGGCCTCTCAACCTCATAGCGAGTATCGACATCCGAAAACGCGGGGCGACGTTATCGCGTATTCGTTGACAATTGATATAAAGCACCGTGCTCGTTGTCGAAGCTTCGGCGCTTCGAACTCGTCGGCACAGTACAAAACACACCAAATAAACACACACAACGCATACACGCATACACATTTGAGACCATGGACGACATCAAACCTTATAAGATCTCGGTCCCTCAAGAGCGGATAGACTTGATCAAACAAAAGCTTGATCTTGCGAGTTTCCCAGATGGTATCTATACAAGTTCCCGTTCATACATGTCTCCTCCCATTCATATCACTCTAATGGTTGGCATTGCACCGGTATAGAATTAGAGAACTCCTCGTGGGACCTAGGAACACCCCTCTCAGAGATCAAACGTCTCACAAAATACTGGAAAGAAGGCTTCGATTGGCGAAAATCCGAGTCTCATCTCAATGAAGTCCCTCAGTTCACCACAATGATCGAAGTGGACGGGTTTGAGCCCTTAGAGACCCATTTCGTTCATGTCAAATGCAAAGTGCCGGGCGTCAAAGCGATCCCATTGATCTTCATCCACGGATGGCCGGGGAGTTTTCTTGAGAGTTTGAAGTTGATTCCACTGCTTACGGGGGGCGCGAAAGGTCCGTACTTTGAGTGAGTATATCCTTGCTGATAGCATGTCTGAAAGTATGCAATGCTAAAAAAGGCCCCCAACTTTAGCGTCGTCGCACCCTCCCTAGCTGGTTCGTACTGAATCTTTTGCTTCTCTTCGTGGTCTGAAAACAGTTAACAAAGGTGACGGTAGATTTCGGGTTTTCTGAGGCCCCGAAAAAGATCGGATTTGACTCATCGAAGGTGCTCTACCTCTGGCTGTATATTATGGAGACGTTTGGGAACTAATCCGTACGAACGCAAAAGCACGCAGAGCTATATCACAAACTGATGTTGAAGCTCGGATATAGTGAATATGGTATGTCTACCATAACGATACATCATGGAATTCTCACATGGGACACTGACGAGTATGTTGATTATTTAGTAACTCAAGGGGGTGACTGGGGTAAATCTACTCCCATAAACATCAGGCAAATCAAATAGCCTTAAAACGCTGACTTCCCAAGGCGCTATCATCTCGAAGTTCATAGCTCTCCAATACGGCCCCACACACTGTAAATCCTGCCACTTCAACTTCATGTGGTGGGTCTCGCCTCCGAAGTTCACCAAGAATCCCTCCCTATGGCTGCAGTACAATCTTCAACCGCACAGCGACCTCGATAAAGAACGGTTGAAACGTCGGAAGTGGTTTTTCGACGAAGGGTTCGGTTATAATCTTCTCCAAGGGACGAAGCCGCAGACTGTTGGGTATGGGTTACATGATAGTCCTGTAGGATTGTTGGCTTGGATTTACGAAAAGATGCATGATTGGAGCGATGGGTATAAGACCCCGATGACCCCGACCTCGTCTTATGCATGGACCTTGATGCTAATCATTGGTTATAGATACAAATGGACGGACGACGAAAGTAAGTGCCCAAATTTGAACCGCTCAGAATGCCAGTTTCATAGGGGTATTAACGTATATACGACGTATCAGTTTTAACCTGGGTCTCAATGTACGCCTACTCCAACGCCGGCCCAACCGCCTCTGGACGAATTTACTACATGGACCAGCACCGACCAGCCGACCAAAAGGCCATGGTTTTCAATCCAATCCAATCTTCGGTCCCCATTGGAATGAGCATCTTCCCGCTCGACATCGTAGTATGGCCTCTTTCATGGGGTAGAACGGCCGGAAAGGTTGTGTTTGAGAAGGTTCATCCAAGCGGAGGGCATTTCGCAGCTCACGAGAGACCAGATTGGCTGGCTGATGACTTGAAAGCTATGTTTGGGAAGAACGGGAATGGGTATGGCGTTGTCACCGGTAGGAATGGATACATTGTGGGAGCTAAGCTATGAGCTGAGGCCTGAGGGTGATGGCGTGTTTCGTTTCATGATCTTCATGGTACCCCCCCTACCCTCACCATTGGTGGAGCTCTGAGAGCGTTCTTGCCGAAGCTATCTGCTTTGTGAATTAACGTAGCGATAATAAAAGTTTTTACGTATGAGGCATATAATGCTTTTGGATTCTAAAAGGCTTTGACTTTTTTGCTCTCTATTGATCGATATTAACTTAACGACGCTGCAAAAACGAAACCCAGTCTGTTGCTGCATGTCTGTGAACTATAGCGAGTGCATAAAAAATGCAAATTGAGAGCTTTTTATAGAAGTAGAAGTGCCTTTTCTTCCCATCATGGGAAACGATGTTTGACTGCATGCGCAAATGCATGCTAATGATCATAGTCGAAGACCAACCCGTACCGTATCGATATCTGTAGTAAGAGGATTGAAAAGGTCAGACGCGCGAAATTTAATCTTTTCATAGCGGAATACACATACTCATCTGATCACGTATCGGCCGGGGGTGGCAGCGGGGGGATCAGGGGTGGTCCTGGGAGAGGGCGGCTCTCGAGGGAAAGAGTCCGCATTAACCAGCAACGCCGCCGGTGGGCCTTGACCCGGTTTGCCATCGGTTGGGAAGGGCCATATCTCATCTAAAATCGGGTGGACTTCGATATCGAGTTCGGTGCCTTGCTGGTGTGGGAAGACTAGCATCTTGAACTGACGCCCATGATGAGCTATCTCTCGGAGGTGATCCTCGTTCAAAAAAATTTCGGCTTCGCGAGCGATCAAATCGAAAAATTGCTTGAGGGTGCACGGTCCAGGATTCATTTGCGAAATGGGGTCCAAGTCTCGGCTGCCATCCATGCGGATTCTACCCACACATTTGTCGGACTCGTTGTAAACCCGGATTTTGACTTGAGAAAAGACGAATATTCGATACAAACTGACTGGGTCTTTCCTTTCGGGATCCTGCAAAGCGGCGATCTTTTCGGCGGACATAGGGTCGTAGACGAAATCATTGAGGGCTGGAGTTATATCCGCGGTATACGTTGGATGAATGTAGTATCTATAGGGGCCTTGTCGCAAAAGGTATCTATCGATGACGCCGGAGGCACCCTGAAGTTCGATATAGCTCTTTTCCGCAGAAAAGACACTATGCTTGCTATCTCCTGCATTGGGTGTTGGGTAGGGGAGACGCCCCCATACGTATCGCTCCCTTCGAGAGGATGGCAGATCGAAGACAGCATTGAAAGGGGGGTAGGCCTCGCTAGCGCGAAGTTGGTCCTCGAGAGTAAGATATGACATGATCTGAGTGTTGAGTTCGAAGGGCAGTTTGGAGAGGTGACATTCTTTAGCCTTCTTGTCACCTTTGGCAATGAGATCGGCTTTCTGTTTGCGCCACAGGGCTTCTAGAGCCTTGGTGGCCGGGTCGATACTAAGGGTTTAGTTTAGCAGGTGACAATCTCGGTGCCCAGGCATGTAGCTCGGGTGGGCGGTGCCTAGCGGCTCAGCACGAACCTATAGGTGAACATTTTATCTTTGTCTTTGCAAGGACAGGTATCGGTACTTGACGGCGTGGATGGGGTCGATGAGTAAGTTGAAGAGCTCCTCCTTCTCACGTACTCCTCGAGCGTTTCGTCGCAGTGGCACCTAGATGAGCGTGGCGTTTGTTAGATCGTCGAGGAGACCGGAGACCGAGATAACGTCGTACGCTCGGCACGTTACCGGTAGGAGAGACTTACATTGTATCGATGATGATGTAGCTTTGGTGCACAGTGAGGGAGCTTGAAGGGCGTGTAAACGTAGGTTGGGGGGGCGCGGGAGTAGATAGAGACGGTTGTCAGTCCTGAGGCGGGTGGAGGAGGTTGGTGGTGAGCGTAGCAAGCGGATATCCAGGGATTCGCATGCATGTATATCCTGTAGTCAACTGATCAATCTAGCTGGAGACCAAATATGCGTGCCTAAAATCTTCACCACTCATCCTAAAGGGGCAATCTAGGCAATTAATCTATGGCCTTATCGAGAAGGCCTCTCATCGAATAAAGCGCAATCTCGATCGAGATATATGTTCAGAGTCCCATAGCTGCGTTGTGCCTGTTGGAAAATCTAACCAATAAACAGCCAAGGATGGCCATCAAAGGTCTGGAAATATACTAAGTATTAAACGACCGTGTAAGCTAGGTTCCGTTTAAATTATGATCTTCTCCAGCGGCTGGTTTATGAGACAATCCTCTCTGGTGCCACAGTTATGTGGGAATATCCGTCATAAATCCGGAGCCTCTTCTATAAGAACAACGGATTTGGCACTGCCGACTCGAGTGTGCCGAAACGTTAAACGTTACCGGACCCCCACAGATCAGTGAATGTCATGCTTCTATGCATATGGGAGATTGGGGGTTATATGCTCCTTCCGAAGTATGGCATATGGGAAATTTCCAATTCCCGTTCAGTAGGTAATAACAGGAACTTTGGTGAGTCGACTGACGAGCAAGGAAAAATATTTTTATACTTGAATTCCCTCAATTTGCATCCCAAACTGCCACCTTCCCTTTGTGTTCTAAGAAAAGCCTTATAGGGCAGTCCCTTAAAAATCATCCATCTTTCGAAAATTGGATCAGGGGTTTTAAGACTTTATAGTTTAGCCACTCCGAAATGCCGGTAGCGATGCGAAGCCGAAACGAAATAACTGCACGGGTAGCGTGTGCGACGAGATGGAATGTCTTGGGCTCATATTATATCTCGGATGCATCATGATATCATCATGTGAAGTACCACGAGTACTCGAGTTAGTCTACAAGTACTCGGCTCCATATATAACACTGCTGAGTGCCCTCTCCAACAAAAACCTTTACCTGTATCTTTCCTTTGGATAATCTCACCCCTATATATATCTACCTACACAGATTTGTCTTGCTCTATACATATATATACCCACACAATGAAATTCTTCAGCTTCACCAGCCTCTGTGCTATAATCCTCCCCTTCACTGCCGTTAATGCAGGCGTCATAACCCCACCATGGCCGACTGAGCACAAGGAGCTATGGATGGGAACTTACAAATACGAGAACGACCAGTTCTCCGGCGAAGTCTGGGTTAGTGAAATATATATCTTACTTAAACAATAAAACGCAATAGACAAGAATTAACTACTAGTGATTCGAAATGTTCTAATAGACCAAACAAATGAACTGCGGCCCCGTTGCTCAACCCTTGATCGAAGTAGTTTGGGCCAAGGGTGAGGAGTGGCAGGAAACTCCTCTCCTCGCTAAGAGGAGCTGGTTTGATTCGCGAGGGAATGTCTGGTATAACTTCGCTGGTATGCTTTTTCGACCTTTGCCTTCTGAACTTCTTTGGTTTTTAGTATTCCCTCTGCTTTAAGCTTTAGCTAACCGTTCGTCTTCAACGTATCGAGCAGGGCCGGCACCTGGTGCAACGCAGTTTTATGTCAAGCTCACCTGCAAGGACAGAGTGCTGTACGACCCTGGAAATTTTGTCAATTATGAGATTGCACGGGACTGAATTGCAGGAGAAGCGGTATCAAACCGGTTTAAATCTCGGCGGTACTAAAATTTGTAAATAAATGTATCTAAGTTTTTCCTTGTCCGTACCAAGAGATTGATACCAATTGATGATATCTCGACAATTCAATTGAATTCGTTACGTAGCCCGAACCTCGCGTTGAGCTGCCCCAAATACCACGCAGCAACGTTCGAGGATCCAGTGCAATGCAAAGTCCGACTTGGCTGGACCTTCGATTGCCTGTTCATACGCGTTCTGCATCGATGTTGCGAGGAGCAACCGTCGAATAAAAATATCTGAAAGGGGTCGGCCATCCTGCACAAATTCCATTCCCACCGCCCAAATTACGACGGGCGGCCTCTTCCATATCTCATTGCATCCTAGAAGTCTTACATTTCGGGCCCTCCGTTATAATCACCCTGGGAAAACCTTATCAAAACGAAGCACATTGAACGATAGATATAAGGTGGGTATACTATATTGAATTCCAACCAGGCCATGGCAGAAGAAACCTGCCACCTATTTCGCATACCCTACGAGCTCCGGTATCAAATATTCGGGGAGGCCATGGGAATATACCCTTCCTTGAACAAAATAAACTTCGTCTTCCATGCACCCATTCAAACGCCAGAATGGCGAGAGGAAATGAAACAGCAGAATGTCTGGCGGTACGGCTCGCAGAAAGTATGTTCCCTCCTCCAGTGCTGTATCAATTTTGGCATAATAGCTAGCTGTAGAACGATATAAAAGGGGCTTCGTAGTCAACGGGGTTGAAAAAAATATCAAATGTTAATTCATCTATATCTTATATTCGATGATGTACAGAGCAAAATGAATGAATCAATGATTCCTGGTTTGATGATTAAATGTTTTTTTAATTAAGTTTTATTGTATATAAAAATTGTTTATTTATTATTTAAATTTAAATTTGTTATAATAACCGAGATTTTATTTTAATTTTATAATAATTGAGATTTATTTTAATCTTTGTAATTTTGATGTAAGAGTTGGGAGGAGTTTTTTAGGTTGCTATGGGAGTTACAGGGGCTGTTTTAGGCACCGATTTTGCTATTTCGGCCACCTGCCAAATATACGCTGCTTAAGAAAATATACCTGCCCCAAATTAAGACCGAGAACTTCTTTTAGTTCCCATCCGTTTTAAGAAGGATCTTTGATTTATTTTTCTTTTCTAAGCTTGGCTCTCGTGGACCCACTTCCGTCTGCGACCCATTTTTGTCCTTTCACTTTTGTTTTTGCGAAGGGAGCGTTCCTCTTTGTCTCACAGAAGCATGTTAGACAGAAGCATGTTGTATGTTTCTGTTAACGATCACCAGGCGAAATTACCCCATTTTGGTAACGATTTCTGATTTATTTTCTCTTCTGAGCTTAGCCCTCCTAAATCCCTCTTCTGACTATTACTCATTTTTGTCCTTTTTTTTTGTTTTTGCGAAGGATTTCCTCTTTACCAATTCACACAGAAATATGTTAATCAGAAGTATGTTGGCTGCAGTTGCTATTTCTCTTAACAATCACAAAGTGATGTTAGATGTCCTTGCCTTCGTTGCCCAATATAACACATATAACACAACAGAACACGACGCCAGAATGGCTTGTCTTGCACCTGGTCCACCAGCCCTTGATCCGGCCCTTATGAATTTTGCATGATCCGTAACCTATCATTAGGAAGCATCGAAAGTACCTAAATAAACCCCTGCGAATAATAATGGAGTTTTGACCTTTAATATTGTATTAGTATTCAATTATTTTATCTAAGTTGTTTGTTGTTAAGGGAAATGTTGGTGGACATACCCGGTGAACGCCCAAAAGATCTCAAGCCTTGAAAACCCAGACGGCAAAAATATGTAACATCGTTTAGTTGTGGCTCCAGCTGAAAGGTTCTCATCTCTAATGGTTTGTTAAAATCTACCCGGGGTGCCGTTAGCTGAAAAAGCGGTTGGAGGTGCGGCTCCGAATACTCACTTAACTATACCCCAATCTCCCCATATGCGTGGAACAGCCACCCTGTCACAATGCAACAAAAACAACAAGTATAAGCGATGCCTGTAAGCTTACTGAGGTCACACGCCTACTTACTTTCTACCTCGCCCCTCTACTAACATTTGCCTCACGAGATCTAATACCAAACAAATAAAGACAAGGCGTATTGCCAGACAGCCGGTGTGGGGAACCGATTGTGAAAGGCCGCCTGCCCGTCTCCACCTGGTGATAGACTATAAGATGGAGCTCTTAGAGCTGATCCAGGATAAAGCCTAGAATTATACATGCTACGATAAGCTTGCTAGTGACTGATAGGTATATGGCTCGCGGCCCAATGGTCGGTATTCACAGCAACTTCAACGGTAAAATCGGTTGTCGGGGCGGGTCCCCAGCTAGACACGTATTGTCCGCCTAGGACCGCATATTCGAACTTCAAATTGAAACGGCGATAGCCCAGAAACAGGTGGGTGCATGGACGGGTCGAGGCTAGGATATACACGAGTTTTATTGCTTCATGGGTGATTTCAGGATCTAAAAGATATACCTATAAGAGGGATTGCCGAGAACTCAACCGACGTTTTTCGGATGCGTGCACCGAAGACCAATCGACACACCCAGCGGTTCATGCATCGTGTATATCTCCGTTTATGCACAAAGCAATCCAAAGAACACGCGGGCTGCGTAAGACCACTTCTGTACCATTAAAATTAGAGACTGCAGCTGTGAGTAAGCGCACTAGGCCCACATATTCAAGCGTGTGGCTCAGTTTATTCCTTCTCCGGCTCACAGCAGCCAAACCAAAAATAATGCAGGCTGATACTCATGTGCATTTGATGCGTTACGGTTGCCTTGCGGAACCACTTCGGGGCCATTACCAAGACCCCAACGGTCGGAGGCTAAGTCACAAGGATCTTTCTAAATTTGCCTTGCCAGGCACACTAACCGTCGAAGTAGATCTTCAGAGCAAGGCGCGTAGTGACCCTATTAGAGCAGATACTATGGCACTGGGCAGCTGATTTGTACATGCAGATGCCGACGTCACATCTGCAAACCCGGTCAACGGCCCTCAAAGGCAAATGCCTGAAACGGATACCCTGCGCTTTACGATATGTATACGAAGCCTGAGATTGCATGATTTAGGATCAGAGAATTACTGTAGCCTATGATCCTATGAGAATGATCGGCCAACCCACGGATGCACGCCGATTACGCGCTCACGAAATATCGAGTCATATAGTTAATGGGACCGATAAAGATATGGCGATTGTTGAAGATTAAGGGTTTATTGAATTCGACAACTAAGAGAGAAGATGGTGAAGTTATCTTATCATAGTCGACGTCGTTTGGACTCGTACACTCGTGCACGGAGTGCGTTGATTTTTTCTGACGTTGGATTTTTTTAAGGACCAGAACAGATTTTACACAGCCCTTTGGTCCCGCGAAATGTCTCACGCAAGCCAATCAGAACACGACTGGCCGATGTACCCAGCACCCGAGGGACAAAAAAAGAAAAAAGAGAGCAAGAATCCACCAACACACAGTATATTCTTGCTCTCTTTTTTCTTTTTGTCCTCCGGGTGCCACGGTACCAGATCAAACCACTTGCGGTATAGGCGACGCTCGCACGAATTTCCTTTTGAGAGGAAATTGCCAGGTTAGGAAGTCACAGGCTGAAATACTTAAGCCGGCGACTTCCTAACCGGGCAACTTTCGACAGAAATAGAAATTCATCAAGCGTCGTACTATACCGCAAGTAGTTTGGTCTGGTACCGTGGCACCCGGAGGACAAAAAGAAAAAAGAGAGCAAGAATATACTGTGTGTTGGTGGATTCTTGCTCTCTTTTTTCTTTTTTTGTCCCTCGGGTGCTGGGTACATCGGCCAGTCGTGTTCTGATTGGCTTGCGTGAGACATTTCGCGGGACCAAAGGGCTGTGTAAAATCTGTTCTGGTCCTTGGGGACAAAAAAATCCAACGTCAGAAAAAAAGTCAACGCACTCCGCGCATACCATGATAAGATAACTTCATCGTCTTCTCTCTCATATCTTTGTCGGGCCCATTAATCATATGACTCGATATTTCGTGTACAGGTAATCGGCATGTATTCATGAATTGGCCGATCGTGCTCTCATAAGATCACATGGATGTCCTGAGGGGGGAATATTTATGCGTCAAACCTCCAGAAAGGGACTACGCGCCGGAACTGATGGATTTCAAGGGCGGCGTGTGTTTGCTGGCAGGATATGTTGATAAACTAGATTCGCAGGGTTAGAGTTATATTCAGAGCGGGAAAGCTACCATATTTTGACAGTTTCCTATCCACAATCTTTCGAGTTGTTACCTGTTTGATTCAATGACTATTTTCTGATGCCCCCACACACGTCTAATCTGAATATTCATGAGCATGTGGAAATCACGTGATCATCTCTAATCGCACGATCACCACAATTACACAGAGGATCATCATGTATTCATGTCAGACCTTTCGCTTTGAACAATGGAAGTCTTCCTTAGATCTCCATCTGTCAATTCAATAATACAACCGACTATTTAGTTACATACATTTGTTGAGCCAGTAAGCGTTGCTATTAAAAACTCGAACTCGTGTTACTTGTGAGATATGCCTAAATTCAAAGGTCCAAGGTATGGTTTAAAACATATTATATTTTCATCAGAAATTACTGCGTAATTCCGAATAGGTTTTGACCCCACTTGGCATAGCGCACCGGAAAAGCACCATCTGCTCAAGATGCAGAAATTTAGATCACAAATGCATTTATTCGGAGAGTACTCTCAAAAAAGTGCACTCTATTCGAGAGGTACACGTATTCTACCAAACTAAATTAATAATAACAAGGAAATACCTCAATATATTAGAAATTTGAATGTTTTTTTGTTATATCTTTAGTGTCCTCAATCCCAAAGTACCTCTGGACGATATCCTGGTATTATATGAAACGAAGGTGCTTCTTGTTTATAAAAGTTATCTCGTCCCGCCACAAACAACGGATCTCACGCTCTTGGTAAATACGCCCCTCCAGCACCAGGAGGATGCTACACGCCCACTCAATTTTAACTGTAACAAAAGAATCAAAGGAGAAAAATATGACAATAATGATTCACCAACTTGCGCTATAAATTCGATTTGTTTGAAAGAACGCTCTCCATCAAGGTCCAATACGAAGGATCAATCTGGTTGAACCACGCTGTGTTGTCTTTCGGTGACGGGATAATGAGGTTGCTGAATCCCAAAGCTGCACAGCCGAATGGTTCGTAAGTTGGCCAGAATGTTGGAAGAGTGTTATTATCCACCGGCACTTCGTTTGATAGCCTAATAGGCCCTATATGTTGATTCCCGGCATCGCGTATGAGTGTAGTTGGCATCGACAAGCAGGGACCAGATGTTATTGATGGCATGCTAGCTCTGTTTGGTATATCTTCAAAGGAAGTGTCTCTTCCGCAGGCAAGGCTATTTGAAGGCATTTTGATAGGTGAACTATCCATTAAATTACCCTGGGATCCGGAAACTTGTTTGTTCTTGAGCATTTTAGCAACCTAAGCTTCAACGAAAGTCCCAATTCGCTAGGACGAATCCGGCTTCAAAGTTTCAACCGAAACTCTATTGTAAGGCGAATGAATCTACTGTACCGGTATATGGTGGTACCCAAAGAAACTTTCATGCGCGGCCCAGAACTTTGAGCTGAGAATTGCTCGGGCTCCAGAACTTTAGCCACTCTGACCGAGAACCCGAGTTCTCGGAATTCGAGCTCTCCAGACCTCTGAACTCTATTTTCCAAATCCGTGCGTCAAGCTGCTAGCCATGTGTTTTATCCACTATCACACGTTGCAGCACGTTGCAGCACGTTGCAAAGTCGATATCAAGCTCGGTTAGAGAGAGGCCAAGGTGACTGTCCAAGCACCCACTCGGCATACACACACACACACACACACACACACACACATATATATATATATATCAAGAAGACGCCCAAGGAGGCCTGTGGTCCCTTTGAGTTTACTCGGCCTTTCTAGCAGAATACAGACTGGCGACATCTCTGCAACTGCCTTCAATCTCACTACGGCCAATAACCGCGTGGCTACCGCCACTCCTCCTGGCAGCCAACCATGGCGTTACCAGTGTATTTCGAACTGAGCTGGTCCATCCTGAGCACAATAGGCCTTGTTACTTTCCTGATCGCATGGATGGTCGCCGGGATTGTCCATATTACAACGGTAACCATGATACCGATCGTGGTTTCGGGAGCATGTGCAGTAGCAAATGGTCTATGTTACTACGCTTTCTACGCGGCGTATCCCAGAGAAGCAAGAGCGGTGGCGGCCGGCTTTGCAGACATATTCTGGTTCATCCAAGAAGCTGGTCTGCCGATGTATTCCTATCAAATTCTAGCGAAGGTCCTGCAGCGACCCCAGAAAACTACCTTTATGGTGCTCTTTTGGACCTGCATAACTGTCATATTCGGCTGTAGGCTCGGTATCATGGTATCAAGAGTCACAGAGATTCAGCACCCGGAAGAGTCGCTACAAACGAGAATAGATCGGCTGCATATGGCGTATTTTGTAATGATCGCCATGGTGGAAACCATCAGCGTATTTTTCCTTCTACGGATATTTGCCAATGCAAAGCGCGCCAGTGTCGCCTTTCGGTCATGGACGGCCAAGGTTCTATTTGAGCTTCTGTCGAGAAGCGCTCAGATTCGCCTTGCCACGTTGTCCCCGATCGGTATTACTCGAGCCTTTACATATTCATTCCAAGCAACCTCTCAATCAGCCACCGATACAGCCAGCCAACTCGACCGCTTTGTTTATACTTTAGAATGTCTCTTCCCAATCGTCATGATCGTCGATGTCCTCGCTTCGAAATTAACATACTCCAGAGTTATTTCGAACAATAACGACAGGAGCCGTAGCGAGGGGCGGGAACTGCTGCTCCGTCAACCGATATCGAAGTTGAATTCTCAATCTGAACCGAATTCGAACCCTCGAAACAAAATACCAACCAAGGTGTTCGACTATCTTCGCGGCATACAAATTCAGAAAAGACCATCTCAGTTGCAAATCACGGAGCTGAAGTCGGCCATTCTGCGAGCTGTCATGGTTGAATCAATCAGCGGTTTTGCCGGGCCATGGATATAAAGTTATCGGCATGACTGAGAAATTCCATGATTTGTATATTCCATATCTGTTTCTTGTATTGTGTCGGGGATTTAATAATATTTGCAGGCTGTATACTTAAATCTTGTATACGTATCGAATTTGCTGATAGTCCTCAAAAATAGGTTCGTGATGTACTATGCTCGCGACCCCTACCTCCTCCCCGACGTCACGATAGCGTAAAGCGTCAGTTCTACGCCATTTCCATCCGACAAAGGTACATACATCTCCTCAATTAAGCCGCCGAAACATTCTGCATATGTTTCCCACGTTTTCTCATCCCAAGATCTCGCGGTTGGGCTGACTTGTCTTAGAAACCCTGTTACAACGTTCGCACCCATTTTTTTGCTCAGCTATCGATTGACGCAAGGAACGATTTCCACCTTCACATCCCGAAAACCTGCCTCGCGAAGATTACGTTCGCAACTTTCCGGGTTTTCCCAGTTCTTTGCAATTGGTAATACCTTCGGTTCCTTTGCATCTGGGAAGAGCTTCTCATACGCGGCAATGGCGGCCATAGGCCATCAAACGTCCTTCCAAGAGGTGACTTAATCTATCTACCAGTTTTTAGCGTTCTATATATCTCCGAGAGACCCTTCTTCTCGTCTGGAAATACGAAGACACCAAGGGACTGATGGAATGAGTGAACTTATTATCTTCGAAGGCCAACGCCTGTCCATCCATCTGTTGAACGGTGACGGTATCCCAACCCCTTCGCTCCTTGTAAGAGTTGGTGATATCGATGTAATTAGTCGCACTCAAAAAGAAAAAAAAAAAGTATTATACCTAGTCACGTGCCACTGTATCTAGGGGTCTTTGGGTATCGGTCTACGAGATCGTGTCATACATCTGGTATGCTTAGCGGATCAAACACTGACGTTCAGAAATTAAATCTATCAGTGCGTACGCACCTAAAAACTAAATCATCAGCCGAGACAAAGGCGTTACGTAATGTTCTACGGAAAAGACCGAGTTTCGCTTGACGTCTCCAATGACCAATTTTTCCCTATCGGAATGATAGTGTGCTTCAAACCGAATTTCCCCTTGCAGGATCTAAAAAGAGCCCACCACATTACTACTAGTGGTCTCGCTCACATTGACAACGTTAATATGATAAGACAGAATTTCGGCTATCGATCATTGTACCTACTTGGTACGCTGCTCTTAGCGTACTTTGTGATCCCTTTTGTATATTTCCAGTCATGCTCTGAAAATTTTGATGGCTTAGTCATCCGGCTGCTTATACAAGTTCTTCTAGAGCAAATATGCAATTCCGCAACTTTTAGTTCCATTGTAAACAGACAGTTGGTGTTCCTTACGATATATGTCCTTCGCGACGGGGCCGTCAGGTGCCGAGCAGAAGGGATATTTGATAGCTTGTCGGTATATAAGCAAATGGTCAACGACACTGTATGTAACAAAGCTGCAGCAGCATAATAAACTCAAGGCAGAAATAGAATCGGCTGGCGGTACCATCAGAATGACAGTCGGAGACATCCATGCATTGTTGTGGAAGAAAAACCACAGGCACAACACAAAGAGGTCAGTCCTGAATAAGGTGGTATCCAGAATCAAGCCCTGCAACTGGTGAACAATTATTCATAGTGTAAATTTCAAAATCAGCTACTCGCTGTAGTTCCTTCCCACTAATCAATCGTAGTCCTTTTAGTTATTTTCCACCCAGCTTAAGCAAATATAGCGCCGTGCCAGTAACCTGTAAACGCACATATTCAACAGAAAGGAGAAATTTCGCAGTAGGCAGGTATGGTGCGCTGGCATGTAATAAATTAATGTTTTCCACTGTCACGAGCGTAGGCTAAAAATAAGGGCTTCGGAGTCGCGTCAAAATGGACCTCATTCGTTGCAATCGAAGACAAGGCCGGGAAACAAAAGTATCAAAAGAAAGAGATCCGTAAGGCCGTATCCAAAAGGGCGTTAGAAGGTGTTGAAGGGTATGTATATTTTCCACTGCAATAAGAATGAAAGAAAATGAACTGTGAATTCATAGGAAATGCTAACGGAAACAGTCCTAGCGTCCGACGCAGGCTATCGTCTCAAACAGGTATGATTCCTCATGTTCAATCGCGTGGTTCTGTGCTTTCCGCCTCCACAAAGCCATATACTTCTACTTTACCATTATTCTGACGACGACCTCGGCTCTGGATCGTCTTCCGCGGAAAGTGAAAGTTCTCATGCTAACGATCTGGAAACAGCGTATGCACCTGCTCCCTACGTGGCTGCTCCGGCGCCGCAAGCAGCTGAGCAGCAAGCTATGCAAACTTGGCAAGCTCGGCAAGCTCGGCAAGTAGTTCGATATACACCTGCTGCTTATTTTGTTCCACTAACGCCAGCAGGCGCGTAAATGTATGATTCACAATCCTCCTTGGGAACAGCCGAGAAGAGAATCCACGGCTTGATTATGCTTCAGTCGTTTGCTGGCAGCTTCGCGATATTGGACGAGTTGGGCAAGATTATTGAGGCAAGCTTTAAGGGCGAATAGAAGGATTAGTTGAAGTCGAAGAATGTTGTTCGAACGCTACGACGCCTCTCCATAGATGATATCCCAAAGCCCGAATGCGGAAAGCATGCCTCCCAGTCTTTCTTGTACAAGTCAAAAGCCACTTCCTTGCACTGGGGCGTTGTAGTACAGTCGCTGGGTTGGCATTTCTTGAAACGGTAGCTGTATATCAGAGAGGCCGCCTACCAATATTCGGGCAAGCACGCTGAACCGAAGCCTATGGTCGTCGTCCGAGGTTCGTACCGCTTACACAGTATCTTTATCTACTCGAATAGACAGCCAATCTATACCGGTATCTAGTAGCAGTGCGACCTGCAGGCATTTTGTTCTAGGTGTAACGGGACCAAACTGAACGCAACCAACAACCTCAGACTATGGGCAGTGTGAATCTATTCTGACAACAGATGGTGTAGCCAGGACTGGAACCTACGTTTTAGGGATAAAGGTGGTGCTTGAATCTCGACATACCGCCCCAAACTGTATCGGTATGTGCAATTTCGGGCTAGCGAATCACTGCTGCCTTTCTCGATACGGAATTCCGACACCGACAAATCTATTCTCAGAGATAATTATCAGTTCTATAGTAGCCTAGATCTTAAACCAGAAGAGCGTTTTCGCCATGATGTACGAAATCTCTGGAACCTTTTCATAATAATTATAGAATTGGGGATATACTTATTTCACCAGACTGCTATCAATATTATCGTATAACCTTGACGCTGCCGCCCCAAGCCAACCTTCAAATGCTTATCGCCCACTTGGTTGGCTTTGCCGTGTTGTGGCGTGTGGTAAATGCGAAACAAGGATTGTTGTACTATGGCATGGCAAGATGGCCAAACCTCCAAATAGTACCATGTCAGACCTGGGAGCCCACATTATTCGATTTACACCATCTTCCCACGAAACCGATACTCTAGTGATTCCAAATCTAAAGCTGCTAAAATGGATCTCCAAGCTGATGCTGATACAAACCCTCGCCCGAGCCGGAGAATAGAATCTAGGATTCCGGATAAACAAGAGGCGTCCCACTAATCCTTCACCAGTGCCGGTCCCTCATTCAGCACCAATTCTTTATTCGCCGTCAGCCCTTCTATTACCATCAGTTCATTGCCCAACGTCTCAAGATATCATTACCGTCTAAGCCCGTGAGAGTCCAAAATCTGTCGTGCGTTTAAAGAAAAGGAGAAGCAAAGGGGAAAACCGACACAAACTTAAAAAAAATTCTAAAATAACCCAGGTACATTACATGATATCCAAATCTGTATATACTTGAACAAGGGAAAGGCAGGAATTATTAAAACCATTACACAGGGAATAAAGGCGCTCCAGGTTTTAACCAAAAAAAAAAGAAGAAGAAGAAGGAGGGGGGATTGGAAACAAAAAAAAATGAAATGTCATACACTTGCTTGGCTGCGATTAGCGCTATGGCTCACTTTACTGGCATCATCTTTATATTCGCCATCGTCCTGTATCTGGAGGATGAGCTGGGTATCATCTTCCTCTCTATGAATTTCGACGGTTTGTGAGACGGCATGGGAAACTTTAATGCCCTTCATTTTAATGGATTCGGTGTGATTAACGCCTCCGGCCGTAATACGTGTAGTTGTAGATTGAATCTGAGACTTCCCACCACTTGTGATTTGTCGAATTGTAGAGCTGGTATTTCTATAGACGGACTTGGCTATGGGGAGTAGTGCGGGTACGCAGGCAGCAACTATGGCACTGGTGTATTCCAAAGCTTCTGCAACATTTGCACTAAACAACTTTCCTATTCGTAGAATGAACACTGTTAGTAAGATACCCAATGTCTACTGTTCTAGGAGGTTAAAATTATTACTAGTAAGATCACCGTGCAAAAACTCTCTATACAGAGCCAGTTTCAAAATGGCTGCAGCACATGCAACGAGGTCCAGAGTAAAGATACCAGTGATAGCAATCTTTTTTTTTGTTAAGTTTTTTATATCCCAAATATGCTTTAATGGAAGCACAAAGATGACAACATTTAATAACGTTTGGATAGCGTTAATGATATAGTTTGCAATAGCACCCTGAGAGCACTTAGTGTTTGGGTCTGTCCTTAGCTCTAGGCTCCAAAAAGCGCGGAATGGCTTGCAAACAACCATTTGAGCGATGAGAGAGATTGGACAAAAAATTATAATAAAGGCTATAAGGAAGTAAACCACACGCTTTATGTTTGTCTGCATGGAGTCGAATATCTTGCGGTACAGGACCAAGACGGAAACTTTGACGGCAGTGTTTGATATGGAAAAGGTGATAAAGTTGACAAAGATGAGCTTGAGATATTTGTCGAATTGCTTAATGGTCAGGTCATATGTAAATCGTCCGAAGCCGGCTCAGAGAAAAGCGTAGAGGTTTATAAAGGCATAGGCAATACGGAATACCTAGAATAATCGAATATAAGTTTTCAACCTACTATCATATTGAAATTTATATTTCGCGATCATCTACTGTTGCTGAAAGAACAAGCTAGTCGTCTAATAATGCCCTACTTTGAGCACCATACTTGAATCGCGAGTAAAATCTCAATGATATCGATCTTACTAACCAGAAGAGTACGATAACGGTCAATATGACGGCTTCTTGGTCCATATTTGGAGGTATATATTCCGGAGAATATAAAATCGCGATCTTCTCTTCCGTTAAACTTGGAGTAGTTGACCCCGTTATGTCCGCAACCGTCCCGAGCAAGGCGAATATGGCGTCTCGCTCCTCTGTCGTCGGTTTCGGGACGTGGCTAGGAAATTGACCCATTTCGACAACATATATTGATACTCAAAAAATAAAACGGGCCAAAGAATAGAACCGCGTAATAGACGAAAGGCTAAGCGACGGTCACCCAGATTTCTCGTGTGAGGGGAAGTGAGATGTGTTGTCAAGAGTTGGATCTCCAGTAAGACATTCGAAGAAGCTTACCGGCGCGTAACCAAAGATTTGAATATCTGGACAGTGTATTGTGGAAAACTATAGCCATTCCCGCAGCCTGCTTGCGGAAGCACACGAAAGATATAGAAACCGGAAAAACGAAAAGCATCAAATAAGCTTTATCTTCAGCCATTGCTTTTCACGTCTCTGTGCATAACTCCCTAAAATTATCAGCTTTGATTTCTAATTTGACTTTTGACTGCTGCCATGTTTCCTCGAGACAAAAACTACTCCGTACACAGGCTAGAGGATGTATACCATAGCCACAGTGCTCAGTTCACCTTTACGAGGACTCAGGGTTCATCGATATCTAGTCTCAAGTCCTCAGCAATCCTCAGCTTCGGTAGTGATCATTGGGCCCGAGCTCACGGGCAGTACAGTTGAGGAATCCAGGTTGGCAAGTAGAGAAAATGGGTCCACACGCTAATCGACGCTTTGACAGCAGAATCCGAAATATTGCGCCCGTAGAGGTGCATCCCTTGAAGCCAATGGCCACTTCGAACGAGCTGGTGTCCAGGAGATCTCCGTACGACTTTCCACTTGCTACAGGTTTATTTGCTGACAAAGCCTCATTTCCCAGACATGTACAGTGGTAAAGAGACGAATCATTGTTGTACAAGGACCCTCCGCTGTTCACAGGAAGTTTTTCCCACGAATACTCTGTTTATCAATCTTTTGGGAACAATCTCATCTTGCTGCCAGTAATCCCATTTCTATGTTTTCATACATCCTGGAACTCACGCTCCTCCAATTTTGTTTTTCAAAAGATGATATTAACCGACCAAACAACCTCAAAATAGGTTTTCGCGACACTGCTTTTGCTTCGGATGCGGGACGATGGGCCTTTAATAGTTGCGCCGTCTCAAATATGAAAAAATCTACTATACATAAGTATCGAAGCATCTTAGGATCCTGCATTATGAATTTAAGTTATTGATAGATATCCTTGCCAACCGGGAACCATCTGGTAACATGGTCAGATATGGAAAAGCCCAATAGCTTCCAAATCCCCTCATTTGGGTTTTGAGGAGGAGAATCTCGCAAGGCCGAAGGAGATTGTGCATGCTTTAACTATGGAACTAGTAACATCATCTGCAGGGACAGGGGTAGGATCATACCATGAAAACGCTGAAACACAAAATAGTGTATCAGTATTTTTTTAAATCTCACGCTACGAGCGATAAATGCAAAAGTAAAGAATCTATCGAGATATAATAAATGATTTAATGCCCGAGGAATTTACCAAAATACCATCCGTATTAATTAAAGTTTCAAAACCATACTTTCAACTCATCAGCTGGGGAGCCCTTCATCTGAATATGCGAACGAAGAGAAACCAGGAATATCCCTATAAATTTGGTATCTCTTGATCATATTGTTTTTAGGTATTTAGGCCGCATTTTTTTGAACATTCAATCATCACGTGGAGAACCCTACCCCCACAATGAAGCAAAAGATTAGATATTTGGCTCCTGTATGGAACTTCTTGCTACTCCGCAGATATATCATCAACGGATGAACAGATGGTTGATATAATTTCTGCGAGGCCGTTGTGTTTTGATAAATCAATTCTAAATTCTAAGATTGACCAGCAATATTCTCAGTCCAGGCACTACTCCTGTTTTGTCTATGATAAAAGGTATGCGATAGCTGTTAGTTCTTGTGGTCTTTTTCCGTCTCGTCGTTGATGGCCCTCCTTTTTTTTTTTTTGTTTTTAAACTTGAAAATAGTAATAATAATAGTGGTCTGAGTATGTTCCTCTGCCCAATTCAATATCATGAATGGACCAATGTTTTCAGTGTTTGTCCTGCTAAGGCATACTCTCATCACGTTAAGCTTATGTAATCCCAAAAGTGAAGCTTGGCAAAGCTTGGGAAACTTGGAATGCTTAGAGAGGACGGCGATAGGCGAGATTTTTATTCAGGGCCCTAGCCCCAGTGCCCCACAAACCACCCCAAACGAATCCGCTAGCGTGGAGCTGGTCGACACGAGGATCCCGAACATCTACAAGTAGGAAACTCTATCATTGAATGGGTAAGTCGCCGCTACCTTCCGGATTTATTCTTTGGTTAGCCTGAGTCCGTGAGACTAGTCTTTGGTAGTTGAAGCTACTGTTGAAAAGGGTTAACCACAATGCGGGAAGGAGTGGTGTTATATCGCATCTGGAATACGTTATTTAAGGCCTAAAACCTATTGACTTTTCCTGCAAATACTTTTACATGTAACTCAAATTACGATCGCTCTCAAAGAACTGGTCCTATTCGGTACGGTTGTCGAGATTGCTGTTTGTTGGGCACAACCGCAGAGTATTGAAGACGCGTGTAATTAAGTTTCTCACTGAATAAAGAATTTTCAAATAAATAGGGGGGTGTGAAAAGCTGAGTTTGAGATATAACAATAAACAAAAAGCTCGTACACTAGGGCTGAAGTCATATAAAAAATGACGCTGAGCCCTAATCCTTCTAAAACTGCACGAGCTACTCTTGCTATTTTGTCGATCCTTGGTATAGGTGGTGGTGGTGGAATATTCGCAAGACGGCTTTTACCGTCTGCCATGTCTCAGCATTAGCACTTGTTCGACGGCCATCCCATTTCCACGCGCCAGTTAAGTATGTGTTCCCGAATATTCTTTTAGTTTTAGTTTACCTAAAAGTTGAGATGATGATCACATTTTGCAGCAAGATAAGGGTGTACAGCCATATACTATTCATATACAAAGGCTTGTCAAAAAAGTTAGGATCCACACATACACCAATTTACCACCAAATAGTGGATCCTAACTTTTTTGATAAGCCTATGTACATTCAGGAGTTTCCCGTTTCTATCGGAAATTAAGTTTAAGTCCGGCGAAAGATTGATCTTTGCTCTTGTCTAAACGAAATTTGAACAAACACCAAAGTCAAGGGGCGGGCTCTCGCTACGGCTGTGGAACCATGGCTCTGGGATATCGATAACCCAGCTGATATCCTGATCAGTAATGTTTGGCTGAGAAATATGCGAATATTTATTCTGGAGTCAACATGGGCTTGTTAATCTTTGAACAAGTTGGGAGCAGGCTGGTATGTGAGACAGAAACACCAAAGATATAAAACATGAACCCAAATTTGAAGGCTTGGGCGATATAGTTGACCCCGTATCACTGTATTCGGTCTGGGGGTCTCTCTTCATGAATCCGCAGAGGCGTGTGTGTGTGTGTGTGTGCATGAGCTACGTGATGCTGACAAACTCGCTTAGTTCTGGCAAGGTTCCATGCGCATGTGCTTTGATAGCAAGATTTGTGGCTGCGGGGAATCGGCAAGGTTCATCGTCGCTGGTGTAACCGATTTTCTTGAGTCACATTCAGACCCCACAATTCTCCCACTGTATTAAATATCGATACCATCCTGCTGCTCCACAGCTCTCAACTTCAAATCTTCCTAGCGCCATTCCTCCTATAAATAACCTTCCGCTGGCAAATCCATGTGTCGTTTTCGTTCGGTAAACTTGAACGATCTGACTTTGAAAGACGAAACCTGCGATTACAAGACTGGGAACCTGCAACCATCTCCAAGGGGCTGGATATCTACCGCAGATTCAAATATTCTTCCGACAGGGGTCGACATCCAAGGGAGAGACCAAATTCCTGTAAGAAAGAAAAAAGAAAAAAAAAAACCCCATCTAGCATGGCAGCAGGTCTCTTAAGATGATAATAGCAGTATCTGTCGTGTCGATAATATTAGGTACAACAGGGGTGGCTATTCGACTGTTGACACGGCTCAAGTCTGCAAGCCGACATCTATTTCTTGAGGATTGGTTGTTGATCGGGCCCGCGTATGTACGTATCCGTAGATCTGTCTCGGAGGCGTATGACTCCGCACATAAACTGAGGTTTTAACGTAGGTTTGTACTATGGGAGCAGCATGTGCTACGATTGTTGCGACGAGCTACGGGCTAGGGTCGCACATCTATGACGGTGTGAGTATTGAGGATATGGTTAAATTATTGAAAGTATGTTTCTTAGCCTCTTTGTTTTTTATCAACTTCCTCTTTCTCTTTTCTTTTCCCCGTTTTCCCTTGGATCACTAGATAACCCTGACGCCGCTAATACTGAAACTCCAGATGTTATGTAAGCAGCAACGAATAGTTGAAGTCCTGTGGTTCAAGTTGAGTTGAGGATATTGACATGGACAAAACCTTAGACGCCATGCAATTCCCACTACTTATTGCCCTCGGGGCATACGCATCTCTCTCCTCCTCTTCATCAAACGCCTTTTTTCAGCAGTCGCTCCCAAACTCATTTACATAATTATAGCCGGCCTAATCCCTTTTAACATTATCCACATTACTGCTTGTACATTCATTGCGATATTTCGATGCGTGCCTATCAGCCGTATCTGGACTATTAGCAGTGATATAACTTGGAGTTGCACGTCTTCCACGGTCATCGATTTGATGGTTGCACTTGGGCTGGTGTTGGACGTAGCCATTTTCGTACTACCAGCGATACTGGTTACCAAGATAAATCTTACGAGAAAGAAGAAGCTTCAAAGCATCGTCATGTTTGCATTAGGTGGCAGGTAAGTGTAAAAGCAGCATACTCGGCTGAAAGGAGGACTTATAACTGGCTACGGTTCTACATGCGACCAGCTTAGTAGAGCTAGGACTACCTAAAATATAGGGCAAAAATAAAGCTCTCTTGGCACGACAGCCGTGAACTCAGTTAGAAGTCCTCCCTTCGGCGTGGAATATTGCCTGTATTTCTATGACTGGTTCCTAAATATGATATTTATATGCAGCGGTTGCATTCTGGAAAGTCTGCGGTTTCATCAGCTACATGACGCATGGACTAGTCCCGATATCACCTGTAAGTATGATCGACTATTTTCATTTTTAATATGTCTTAATTTTGACGAGTTTAGATACTTCCGGGGTAGTATCCATCTGCCTTTTCGCACAAGTCGTCTTGGGCCTAATGTGCTGCTGCGCGCCAGCTGTAAGAGTGTTCGCGGCTGGATTCGTTGAATCTAAAAACACAAAATACACTGTATCACGTTCCGAGAACATACGTGTAACCATCAGTCGCGATGCCAGCAGTGCAAAAAATCTGTGCGATAATATAGAAAGTGGGCCAGAATCGCTATTTGAAGAAGCTACTGCCCCACAAGAATTTCCGGAATGGGCTGGGAGCATTGAAATGGATGCGCGGGAAGCGAATGCAACAAGCAAAGATAATGATAAGGATGGGACGATGGTCGTGGAGAGAGTTACGGACGGTAACGAAGCTGTGCGACATGAACATCATAACGAACAGACTTCAGAATACACACACTTTTTTTTTTTTTTTTTTTTTCTCGGCCCTCTCTCCCTGGTATTCTCTTTCATTTCATGCCTCTTAATTCATGATCGAATCCACTTGTCTGCTTTCTCGTTCGTACCAAGTAACTCTATCGGAATTACATGTACAATCATTTAATAATCAGAGAAAGGATACGACCCATTCAAACGATGCAAGCAGAATTCAGACCTCCCTTTTAGAATTACCCAACTAGAGTGATTGGTGGGTTGAAGTCAATCCTTGGAATAATCGTTTTTGCATGGGTGTGGTCCGTTGCACATGGATGTCAGTTTCAGAGGCTGAAATGTGTTGTTGTTGCATTTGCTTAATCTCGTGTCGTATTTCAAGAGTTGTCTGGACCTTTGTTCTACAAGCATCCGGGAGAATCCGGAACTTGTGACCTTCGTTTGTTCCACGTTCTATTCCAAGCGAAGCTTTAAGGTTATTACTTGTGTAAGTAGCAAGCGACGTATTCCCCAATATTCACACCTTTGGAGCCGTGATCTAGTGTGAGGGTGGCATACGAAGGCTTGTCAAAAAAGTTAGGATCCACACATACACCAATTTACCACCAAAAAGTGGATCCTAACTTTTTTGACAAGCCTTCGTATAGCTGCTCCAGTTCTCGGACTAGTCGGTTGGATTGGGCTCCGTCCGTGGCCTAGCGTGCCTTGGCATCCGCCCACTGCAGAAAATACAACAAATATCCACTCATAATCGAAGCCTGGATGTCGGAAATCGAAGAAGATTGGGTTGTGGTAAGTGGCAAAGCGTTCCAGTTACTTCTCTTTATTTCTCGTTGCATATGGTTATAGTTGTATAACATGTCATATAATAGCTTCGGATTCTCGATGATTCTATCTAGTAATATATACACCGAATAAATGGCTCCCCCGCTCTTAAAACAACTTATTACATCACACCTGTCCCTCTCGCCCTCTTAGTATAGCCATAAAGATATAGATCTTTTTTGCTCAAATCTTTGAATATCTCGAAGAGAGTTTCGGTGGGAAGGGTATTGAAAGCCATTTTGCGAGCAGGCCGATTTGACGCTTCGTGGATGACAAGTTAAGGTGATCAGAGGTTCGGGAGAGTTATAAATACTTACAGAGGTCTCGAGAAACGACAATGTGGACACATTAGTGAAGCAGCCATCAGCTGACAACACATTTGAAATATCTGGCGTGCATATGTTTCGGTTAATCCGTATCGAATCGATTTCTTGTACGTATATCCGAATTCAATGATCACATTCCATGTAAAGCTGCTCCGGAAAGCCTCGGGCCATATATCTTTGCATTGCGATTCGGCGGCGACATCAATACCATTGTAGGATGATAGCATTTTCCTTGGATCGGTCGAGTGAGTCACACGTCGTCGCACCTGTGAGCAATACTCAGTATGAGTTTCCGCCTGAGCGTCCCATTTGCTGCTCACCCGTGACATATTATCCCGGTGACAGGCTTTTCCGAGAATCATTATAATATGTTTCATAGCTTGGAGCCGTTCTGATTAATTTAAACATTCTCGTACCCACAAATATACAACAAGATAAATAAAAAAACTCCAAAATATAGTACACCTGCTTATAGAGGTGTCTATTTCGAAGGCTATAGGCTCGTAGGATAGAACTCTGGCGTCCCAGCCTTCGGTTTGGAACAGCTCGCCCTATACCTCCAGCTGTGCCTCTGAAATAACAATTTTGCGGACTCGGAGCTCGTCGATGGAATGGCGCCTGGAGCTGCCACTGCTAATTGCAGCATTTATACTACGAACGCTGCCGCCGTAGAAGTCTACCAGGTCCCCCTGAGTATAATGTACATTTTTGGCCTTGCAATAAGCGTATATGGCCTGTACGCCTGCCTTCTGGGGCATGGTGAGGTGGTAGCTATCATTTTTGATGCGCTTGGGGGTATACGGTTCCATGGTGGTGATGGTGGACAGGAGGTGAAATGCGTTCGTTTTTTTTGTCGCCTGGGTGGCATGCTCTCAAGAGTAACAAACTATACCAAAACAGGCAGGCGTCACCCCAAGAATAGAGAAATGAAATCTTCTCAAATGAAGAATCTTTTATCATTATGTAATTTGACAATGGGTGTTTTTAGTACGGATATTATAGGTAAGGTCCCCAAAATAAGATAAAGAAAAAGAGGGACATAAATCAAAAGTATATTGAGAAGCATACACGAAAGACTAGAGTACTCGAACTTTTCACTTCGTAGTAGAGGGGCCTTCTTCTTAATAATACACATTGTGTACCATTGCGGCATGTCGTTTAAACTTCGCCTGCGTTCCGAGCCTCTTATCAAAGCATGTGGGGTGAGGGCAATCAATCCCCGCCGAGACATCGAGCTTGTTTAGGTGTTGTAGGACGTGACGGCGTAAGGAATCAAAGCGTGACCACCCTCTAAAACGTGCTCTTTCTGCTAACTTGGTGTCTCCTAAACAAAACAAGCATTGTAATGAGAGACAAATGGTTGGGACCTCTAGTTCCAACTTTGCTTTACAATTCTCATTGTCTGGCATCTCAAGCCCGGGTTCTGATAAGTTCCTAAATTCAACCGTCCTTGTGGTCTGTGGGCCCACGAAGTTAAGAATTCCTTCTGAGGACTGACAGAGGCTGATAAGGTTTTCGAGGATGCTTATACGTATTTCCGGAGTAGCTCTGGGTTGGTCCGACCATTTAGCACTACGGTCGACCAAGTCTATATTCCCAAATAGTAGGACGGCATTGTCGAACCTCTCTTGAAAGGCCATTTTTGATGAGCGAGCTTCAGGATTAGGACCCCCAACCGAGCTAGGCTGCAGATAACGTAGCTAGTTGGCTATTTCGATTTCGTTCATGTTATCAAAGAAGCCTTTCCGTTCCATATCCACCAGGCGTCTCTTAGGCAAGCCATTTTCTCAGGTCTGATATCGCTTTGGAGGTCCTAGTACCCTTTGTACGTGGTTGGATCTGTGTCTCTGGTAGATTCCAGGCTTATATGGTCGCGGATTCAACGACTCCGTATCTCCTCAGCATCTATCTGAAGATTCTGCAGGCCTCATTTTGCCGGATAGCATTTTCTTTTCGTCCGGAGTTAAAGATTTAGGGGCCTGAGGATGACGACGTAAATCTATCTTCCCGATGGCTTCCAGTAGGTCTCTGCGTGAAGGGATACCGAGAAAAGCGGATTGGATATCGACGGTGACTCTCAGCTCGAATCCGAAGGATCTGTTGATATGAAAAGACAACTAGTCAGACCACGAGTTGGGAGATCCATACTTTGCTGGCATTACAATTGCATTGGCGGGCACGTTTTTGCAAGCGGGCCACCTTGACGGCACTGCCAGACGTTTAATGACTTGGCCATATCGGACACGCAGTTTATACGAAGGAAACCTATACGAAAACAGGCCGCTGTATCTTCAAGACTACTGATTCATTGGTCAGTGGAGGGCTTGATGATGGTCCCCTTTATCCTTGCAGTAGCTTTCCGGAGCCTGTGTTGTCGATGCGCTAGGTCTAGTTTTGGTAGTAGAAATAACTTGGCAAGCCTGCCAGGTTGCTGGATGGGCGAGGCCGCTTTGAACAGGCGGTGTAGATCGAGTTGTCCCAATTTGGACGTGTCCCAAAATTGGGGGGTCCGCTTTATGAGAATGTGAACGTGAATGGCAAATGCAGAATGGTTGCTTTTCTAACTCATTTTAAATCACAAGAACAGATTCCCTGGATGTACTTACTTGATGGGGAGTTTAGACGTATGAAACAAAGCCGCCGAACGCAACGATGGCTTCTCTCGACTGGGGCTCGAAGGGCGGGCCGCCGCAAATGCCAACCACCAGAACAAGCTGGATCTCTTGAAATTTGGTGCGAAGGGAGAGCAGCAACTTTCCCATATCCGGCATATGCACCAAAACAATATTATGGTGTCCGATCACACCGGTGGAGTAAGTGTTTGAATCTCCTCGTGCCTTGCCGTACGCTTTTTCGTCATATCGCTGGTCAAACAATTCGCTAACGATGCTGCTTAGGTTACTCTGCGAGTTTCTGCTGTGGTGGATAGATACCAAAGGGAAGGCACCTGAATTAACTGGTGTCAGGTTAGCCTCACATATGCCTTGTGTCAAATGCCTTGTTATCAAGAAGCGGGCTTGGCTTCACGACACGTGGCTTGCACCATTGAAAATGTCTCGGCGATACCTGTCCAAAATTAGCACGGCGCCACAACAGGATGCCTTTCGACATGGTCTTTCATTGTCACAGTGGAATGCGGAGTTGCCTTCGCGTAAATGTGGTACCAATTGCATATAACGTGTTTCACGCGGATGCAGTTCACACGCAGAAACGGTTCAAGACGCATCGAGGTCCACAGGCTGTATGGACGCAAATGATCACCGAATAGACAACCCTTGTCAAAGTCTAGCCGTTATTCCAGCTCAAAAGACAGTGTCATTCGGGTTATTTCGGGGAATAAACAGAGGGGAGGACGACAAACACCCCCAAAAAACGAAAAGTACCCTGTGAGAGCGAGCGATGATTTTGTATGCGAAATACAGTGTCATGCGAGCAAGCGATTGGTCGAAACCGGAGGGGTACATCTTTCGAAACGGGTCAAACACCACAAGAAAAAATATTTCCAGAGGCTGTGTTGCGCACAACGCAAAAAGGCGGTCCGACGGCTGGATGCCACCATAACCCAAAAGCCTGGCACGTGCCTGGGTACCTCCATTCCTGATACGCCAGGCTTAGCTGCATGAATCTTGGCACAGGAATTTGCCATTGCGCACTGTGAACATACGTGGCTACATCGGCCCAAAGCCCTTTTGGAAACCTCGCGCTTGCGGGCACCTGCTTCCTCATCCGAACGATCCGCGACAGGCACGCGTCTGGCTTGGAAGATCCCGAAAGCAGTTTACAAAAGAGTGAGTAGATTGTGGACCCAACTTAAATTTCCATGTTTCTCTTCTTCATCCTCACTAGCCCCCCATTTTCCAACATCAAAAACATCTCACGGCCACCAGAGCCTTCAATGTCGAAACGAAAGCTTCCCACAGACCTAGAGGAATCTCAACCTCCGCCCAATCCTGCGAATAAGGCTGTCAAGCTAGGTGATGAGTCAGCCGAACCGCCATCGGATGCAGCCATCTTCAACGAGCGCGTCTTCGCTAAACTCCATCACGCGCTAGCACAAGACCCCGAAGTTGACCTCCTATCACTCTTCCCATTAAACTACCAGTCGCGGCTCGCAGCTCGCAAAATTACGGAGTATAAAGAACGGACTGGTATGCGCAAATATACGCGTGGGCCCCACTAATTTCAGTATACTTGTTGATCGTTTCTTGCAGATTCTCAAAAGAAGGAAACGCTTATCACGAAAGAAACGCCATTTCGGCTGCCCGAAGGTGAAACACAAATCATCTATCCTTTGAGCGGCCAGGTCGAGACCCTCCTAGAGATCGGAAGCGATGTACACCAAACACTCCTAGAATCCCTAACTCGACTCATCAAGAACAGCGAAGTCTTATTTTGCACTCAGAACGCGAAAAGCAAGTATGTGGTAAAATGTTCTGAGGACGTCGTTATGAAATCCGCCACGCTGGATAACAATTTTACCGAGTATACGACCTTGCAGTATCTTCAAGAACACCGATCTACAATTCCGGCCCCACGCCCACATGGGTTGATAGTATCTGGGGGTTATTCATATCTTTTCATGTCTTACATTCCTGGCGTTACTTTAGATAAAGTATGGCCCGTTCTCAGCGACCCAAACAAGTTATCCTTACAACAAAGCCTCAACGATATATTCTTGGATCTCAGGCAACTTCCACACCCCCAAGGATCTCCACTTGGTGGAGTTGCCGGTGAAGGCTGCAAAGATACCAGACGATATACTAGGATCAGCCAGCCAATATACACCTCCGAAGAATTTTGGGACTTCCAATATCTCAGTGCGAGAGCTAGTGGGAAAACCTATTTTGAATTCCTCAACAGACTCACAAAATCGCATCGCGCCAATGAAATCGCATTTACCCATGGCGATGTACGAGATGAGAATATTATGGTACAAGATTGCGATGGCAAATATGTTGTCAGTGGACTTATTGATTGGGAGATGAGCGGTTTCTATCCAGCTGATTTCGAGTGTACTAAGCTTACAAATGTATTTGGAAGGGATGAAAACAACGACTGGTTTCTATATCTTCCGTCATGTATTTCTCCGGAAAGGTACCCTATCAGGTGGCTTGCTGATCGGGTATGGGACCCGCATGTTGCCTGAATGGAGGATTGCTAGAGCAGGCGTTACTAGCCCGGCCCATAATATTTCTTTGCATTTCTGATTCCATCTTCGTAGTTTTCGTCGTCATCGGAAATAAGAAAGTTTTCGCGAAGCCCATCAAGCGCTTCAAGGCAGTAGTCTTGACAATTCCATTCAACGATCTCATTATGAATTTCAGCCCTCTCTTCCATGAATTCAATCACATCCTTCACCTCTTGCCTGTTGATTTCTGCGACGAGGTATTTTTTGATGAATCGGCGGCTTCTCTCTGGTTCGGTCCGTACGACGTTTTTCCGAAACATAGGATGCTGCCCGACCACTTCGAATATGTAATCGGTATCTTCAGTCTGTAGGTGCAGCGCCCAGTGCTTATAATTTCCATAATGAGGCTCATAAATTGCGATATACAGGAACGTATAACGCATCTTGCGATAGATTTTCGATTCGAGATCTTGAATATTATAGTGGCCGGAATGCAAGGCTGATTATTCCAAAAAAAAAGATATACCGTAGGAGTTGAAAGGTCTGCTCGCGTTCGGCTTTAGCGTTAGAATACCGTATATACGTACGATGCCAGCTAGGAACTTCAGTATTCTTGAAGAAACTGAGCGGACGCTTCTATCCTTATAAATGAAAGTTTAAGGCTATTAGAGCCCTTTCGAACAGCTCTACAGACACGAAATGGATGGTTCTGACAGCTCAGGAAATGCAGCCTGCATGACCCGATTTCAAGCCACCGATCGCGACTTGGTTCAATTATGGGCGGCTATAAGCCAGTCACAACATCCTCCAATAAAAGATCGTTATAGAAAAGATTAACAGGGGTTTTTCAATTATGCGCTTGCTAATTGATTAACGATGATACCTTAATTCGCCTAGAAGGGCGGTATAAGCGCTATTATTTTTAGCACCTTGATCAAAAGCCAAAAATAGGCAAACGGAGTAAGCGACAGAACCAACTCTGACTGCAATTAGTATTTTTCTCACTACTCAAAGTAGCCTGGCTCATGGCTATCTCGCCCCAAACCCCTTTGAACCTCGCCCTCGCGAATGGACACTTGCTTCCCCATCCAAATGACCCAAGCAATGTATCGGTCGATAAACACCTTGGAATCCTCATATCTGGCTTAGAAGTACTTGAATGTAGTTTACAAAGAGTAAATGAACGCAACCACGGACACTTTGGCGATACCCTTCTAACAAAATCGCAAATTCGACAGTTTTCAAGGCCAATCCCAGCATATTTATATATTGGGAAATATAAGTCCGCACGCGTAGGCTTTCTGAAGTGATAGTCAACCCGCCAACATCTCACAAGTGAGCATAAAGCTAACTATAGATAATATAGTCTATGCTCCTCTTGCCCGTTCCCAATATTTACACTTCTTCGGACGAAGATCACGGCATTCGATTGCCCTTTGAACCGCAAAAGTATAAGATTAGGGTCTCCAGATAGCTATGGATGCAAATGATCGCCGGATAGACAACCCCTGTCAGAGTCAAACAACTGGTGGCGGAGTCGTTTCGAGCAGCGAAAATGCTCTAGGTGCACAACTTCTTGAGGAAGAAATGAAGCCAGAGCAGATGAACACCTCCCGTGCGACATGGAAATAAAGGGACGCCACCACCGCCAAAATTCGAATGCATGGATGGCCTGAAGGTTTTAATATCATATAAGATGATATAGATCATCCCAAACGAATTGGTGAACGAGTGTTCGAGCACGAAGTCTGCCGAAAATCCTACAAATGCCCAGTTAGCAATCGCTTAGTATAGACAAAGGCAACCATCACGAAAGTGTAAAAGGGATGAATTAGGAAATCAATGAGCACTAGCCAATATACCAAAATATGGCCACCTTTTGATTATTTATCTTTGTGCTTAGTCTAGACAATTAGGCTTACAAGACGACGCTCATATTAGAGTTTTTACAGTTTTTCCACCTTAGTAAATTTGTATTTTGAACAATGTAAAATAGAACTAATCATTATTCTTTAGTTCCCTGAATAGAAAAGCACCCTTATATATGCGCCGTTCTGATAGACTTCAACCCGGCATCCCTAAACCATTGTTCTACACTCTCCTCGGAGAAGATCCTCCAGCTCGGAAAGCGCGAAGGAAATCTAGAGTTAAACGATTCGTTCTAGTTCGAACTGTGTCCAAAAAACAAAGGCGGTTTGAACGCACGTTCGAACGAATACATCAACTAAAACTCTCAAGCACGAAGCTATCGCCTGCGCCAACGCTACCAGACGATCGAGTAATTTGTGTACAAGCTCCGGCAAAGCCACCATTACGCCGACCGCCACAGCCCCCATCTTCCTACCAAGGGACATTCGTCCACCGGTTTCCCAGCAGACACTGCTGCCCACTGTCTCCCCTGCTACGGCAGAGCGTATGATCACCAGCTCCTTAACCCGCCAGATGAGACTGCGACCAACTGCACTCTGTTTGTCAGTGAGCGAGATCTGCAGGCTTGTCATACTGAAAGGAACAGTACGTAGGCGAATATATGGGAAACAATGGGGATCAACCACTCGCCTCCGACAGGGCACAGGATATTGATACGGGATTGGTTTTCGAAATTCATGTAACTTAACGATGCACCTTTTGTGACATATGTACTCCTGGTCTACGAACACCAACGCACACTCGCGGTTTGGGGGTAGGGGAAACGTAATTGCTAAAATAAGCAACCATCCCGAAACTGGGAATAGCAGCAACGTGCTACCGGAAATAGAATTCTGTATCTAACCGAATTTGACGAGCGGGGATGTCAGAGACTGAAAGGCTACTACAAGAAACTATGGCGGAGACTATACAAGGATCACCTCAATACAATCCTCGCAACCAACTTTGGCCGAAGATAAAATAGTAGCACTACCTCCGGTTCTACAAGCTGGCTGGCTGTGGTTTTCAGAGCTATCGATCTCAGAGTTAGTCTCATGTCCGATGTGGCGGGCCATTTTTTACCAGCGCCTTACCACATGAGCCATTAGTAATGAGATTCCCCGTCCTCGAAATTTTCCCTTTCGGTCCACTCTCCGCCTTCTAATCCTCGGGTTTATCGCCGAGATCAAAAGCGAACTGTTGGCCGTTAGGCCACAATCCCAAGCTCTCTAAACTAAGTGGTCTGGTTAATTTTAAGTGCTGACGATGGGCAGGGATAGTTTACCGAGTCGTAAGTGAACGAATCACAAGGATTTTTGCCAACGATGTGACCGTGTCGTTGGCTAGAGTCCAAGCTACGGGTGACAGTAACAACTTTATGAGCTGTCTCTAGGTAATTCTATCCGGGACGAAAATTTCGATGGAACTTCCGCATCCGTAGCCTCTTGGACCGGCAGCAGTTGTTCCGAACCGGCAAGTGTAGCCCCTTGGACCGGGAGCGGTTGTTCACTGCCCCATCGCTCTTCCAAATGATAGTGCCTTGAGCTGCCATATTCACACGCAGGAGCATACTAGTCTCAACTTACCTAGGATTTTTAACTATCCCATCGCATTCTAGCTATGCGAGGGAGTGCAGCGGATGATGCCTACCTACGTATGTAGGTGGCAGAGTGGTTAGATAGAAGAGGTGGAGATGAGTGCAGGACGGAGAAGTGTAGGGAGGTGAGTGAAAGAAGAGGAAGAGGGAAAGGTGGGTCGAGGCAGGTAGATAGATAAAGCGGGTGTGCACTAAAATATTTATGTAATTATTTCTAGCAATACGTCATCGGACTGCACGCACGTAAAATAACGCTATTTCTGAGCACACCGAGCCTAGCATCGAGGCCCCACTACACCGTGCCTACTCGGTAGCTGAGTGTGTTCACTGAAGCGATTGGATGAATAGATGAAAGTTTCGAGATGAAAAGATATGGGATTGCTAGTCTCAAGAGCTAGAGCGTGCTATTACAATGTACAGGGTCTAGCGGCCCGGACGATAGAATCCTACAACCAGCCCGTGGACCTGCCGTGTGGATTCTGGATATGACTTGGGAACCCGGCTTAGATCCCGGTCCGTCGAATCAATTGGCCAAAGTTTGGGTCCTGCCTTTTGCTTCTAGCTATAGCTGTTATGTGATCCGACGCCTGTGAAGACGTTTCCCCTTCATGTCCTCTAGGCTGGAGCTGAGATAAGAGGGCGGCTTGGTCTCGTTCCCAGGACGGCTTCGGGATAGCCTGCAATTGCGATTAGCACCAGGCCGGCTATGGAGGGAGGTTCGAGGATCTTGCTATATCACACTAACTACCAGTCCGTGGTGATAAGGCTGCCTGGACCAGGACGTTTAATCGTTTCATTTGACTATGCTGCTGTTTAGCCGCTGCGATGTGGTGATGTTGCTGGTGTTGGAAAACCCTTTAGGAAATCCGTTGCTGACGCGTCCTAACCAAATCCAATCAACATCACATCCACAACATCCATCTCACCATCACCATCCAATATCCCGTCGAGCGTCTTATTCCCTCCATCGAATCCCCTCCATCGAATCCCCTCCATCGAATCCCCTCCATCGAATCCGACGCGTGCTAGCCTCCCTCGTCGATGAATGGGGCGTCAGAGCCATCTTGATCCTGGCATCGACTACACAGGTTTTGCGGTTCATCTGCAGTGACTACGGTCAACCGGAGTGTGGAATCCGTGCCTTGAGGCCAGGTGCATCCGATATACCAGTGTTGCGGTTCATCTGCAGTGACTAAGGTCCACAAGCGTATACTCGGATATCCCGGCGTATCAAGATGTCTCTCGATAGTTCGTTCGACACGATCGAGGCTTACTTTGCTCTCCTGGACCGGCTGGAGAGGGAGAAGATGGTTCCCGGGCTGGATATCGTTTGCTGGGCCACCTTGATTCCCCGAGACCGATTGAAGTTGGTGCCGACTTTCACCAAAGAGCAGCTTCCAACCTCCGTCCCGAAGGATCATCCATCCGCGGTCCGCTCCTACCTCGACCTCGACGGCCCCGTCATGAAGGCTATCGCCGAAGTCCCGAACCGCATAGGACCCGATAGCTCTTATCGCCTTGTCCCTGCCACCGGCACCGTCGAAGAGGTCGTTGAAGCTCTCAAATTACCTCAATGCTTTCAGGTCCCGGACCCTACTGTCCGGTTACCGCCCAGGGTATCCGCTCTGATCGAGCTGCGAGCGCCCCAGCTCAACGACATCCTCCTCAGAGAGCAGATTCTCGATTCCGTGGGTCTCCCCTCCGTCGCGTACAAATCCCGAGACCGAATCGTCAACGTCACACCGACTGGATACCAGGCAGCCCCCCACATAGACCTTTTGGAGGTGGTTTTGGTCGCGGGGACGACGGCCAAGTTGTGGGTCTTCTACAAGACGTCCGCTTCAGCGGTGGAGGCTGCTGTTAGGCCGACGCAAGTGTTAGATGGTTACACTGTCGAATCCATGCGAAAGCTCATCTCCGCTTGGTCGGAAGGCTACTTCTACATCCTGCTGCAGAAACCTGGCGATCTCGCGATCGTTCCGTCCGGGTGGTGGCACTTCGTGGAGACCCTCAGCGGTGGCGTTCTTGCCGGTGTCGAGACATTCATCGCTCAAGGATTCAACCTCCATCACAACATCGCACATCTTCAAGCCGACTTCGTTGCCGCCATTCCTCTGCCTGATGACCCCGGTTCGAAGTCCCACACCATCAAGTCAGCCCAGGAAGACCTTCAAGTTGCCATCGACTTCTTCTCCAAGATGACCGACTACACCTGTGAGCTTCTACAACAGGATACCGCGCCATGGCGTTCGCTGTCCTCTGTGACGAATGCCCTCAAGACACTGCACAGGATGGTTGTTCTGGTCGCCGGACGCTTGAAAGAATCGCTCTTCTCTCTCGCCTACGTGAAAAAGCAATGTAGAAAGCTCAGGACATCCTTAGAAAAGTTAGCCGGAGCTGTGAAAACCGTAGTCGAGAAAGCAGAAGAGGCATTGGATGAGAAGGGGGGCTGTAACACTTTAAGAGGGTGCAGATGGCAGAAGAGATCTTCGAGTAAGAAGAAGCAATCGTGGGTCGAACATTGCCTCGGTTCGACCAAGCACTTTCCTTTTCCCCTCCTGGTAGAGGCCCTCAACGGCGCCGTTGCTGGAAAGGAAGAGAAGAAAGACAAAGACCGGAGGGCTGCAGAAGCTCGGGAAGAACAGACCCGACAGCGTGAGGCTTCCAGAGCTGCGGCACCACCACTTCGTAAGAGCAGACGAATCAGAGACTCAAAAACCGACGATGCCTAGGTCTGAGGGCTTCAACCGTCCCCAATCACTAGCAGCCTGGGAGCGAATTTGATAGCTCTGCCGTGAAAATGAAGAATCATGCACGTAACACGTAGCCAGTAATGTTGTCTATTCCACGAGAGTTCCCAAACTTGAGTAAAACAATCGTATATACGGCTTGTTCGTCGTGGCTCTTATAGATAACCGCATATCGGCTTGGCCCAGTAGATTCGACTTGAAACGAGGATTCCAGAATTTAATCCCGTCCAATGGTTATCCCGAAACTATCTACGGGTAACTATTCATAAAGGACATCAATGAGTCCGATTTTGACCCATTCTTCACCGCCACCGTTAGAGACACGGAGTATATCTTGGTTTGATCCCTACAAAAAATAAATGTTAAGTCACTATCTCTTAATAGAAAGTACCTATCGAGTCTCCAATTGAATCGGCAAGAATCGCTTGGTCTCGTACCTACCACCCATTGAACCTGAAAGCGCAATTGGCCACGCCTATCGGCTTATTCCTCCTAAGATAGAATCCATCCCAATCTCAGATATCATTTTAGCCACATTCTTCATCGAACATATGCCCAAACCTACTAAGACTCCATATTAGCTTTGTACCGAAATCGAAGCGTATTATACCAAACCAATTGAACTTAAAGGGCACTATCCGCTCAAGTAATATATAAGGTATTTGGGAAATAAGATATGATTCGAAATATACATTTGTCTTTCTTACTATTCTTGTGCTCCACTCCTGACGTCGACGCTACTGGGCTAAGTTTTTGGTACCTCCGCATGTTCAATTCGAATCCTCATGCCCGAGTGTCCACCTAACACACTTTCATTATCAACCTTCGGTCTTACAAGTCAATAATCGGATGGATGACTCCACCTACCGTACCCTTCAGCCTTTCCATGGATCCAGCGTCACCTAACTCGAACAACCTGACGACCCTTAACAGCGGCCCCAACCACCATTCATTCCTCCTCCTTAAACCGACCTTTCGAATGAGAGTAGGCAAACCTTTACTCCTCCTGATGGCACCCAACCCGAACGGCCTCCAGCCCCTAAAGAACCATCGACATACTGCATTAACAAATCTTTCGAATACGCGTAAGCCGACCCTTCGAATATGTGTGAGCCGACCTTTGAGATGGGACGTGGACTACCTAACCCGAACGTCCTAATTTCAAGGGTCTTGTCCCTAACACTAAGCCCAACCCGAACGGCCTTCGGCCACTAAAGAACCTTTGGTCTTTGGTAAACCGACCTTTCATAGGGGAGCGTATGAACCTTTCAGACGGGACGTGGGCTACCTAACCCGAACGGCCTAATTCAAGGGTCTCGTCCCTAACGCTAAGCCGAACTAACCATCAGTAGCCTGTGGGCCGATCTTTCGAAGGAAATCAGCCAACCTTTCGATAGAAACAGCGCTCTCTTAACCATTCAACAAACCCTTCGAGCACAATCGCGTCATTCACAATTCACCAGCAAGGCTCAGTGTTACCTAGTTATTGTGGTTTATTTGAATAACGCCGAAGTATTGGGTTCCTACGTCTCCAAGACTGATACTGCAGACTTCCATTTCTTCGGTTGCGGAGCGTCTGCCTCTTCCGCATTAACGATATTAACGAACAGGAGTGGTATGGATATCGGTGAAGAAGCTTTAGACTTGGTCTGTCAGTCGGTGGCTCAAAATTAGCCCGTCGTCTTGAAGTGTCGTCTTCGATGGCAGAGTCGGGGCAGGATAATATTGCAGGGCTGAATGAAGCTCGATGGATTCTTAGACTGTGGTCGGAATTATGCTGGTTTTATACCCACAATTATGCCAAATTCTTATCGGTAATCAACTTGATACATCCCGCGCTATATCACTAGTGACTCCTATTGGGATCCGTGGCCAACCGACTGAACCGACTTCTTGGCGCGGGTGCTCGGTTGACTCGGTTCGTGTGTTGTGCCAAGATCCCTTTGGCCAGTCTGTATCCTTATCACTGGCCGATCTCTGGCAAACAGGACAAACAGAGACCGAGCTCTTGGAGCGAAATAGCAAATTTAATTATTTTAAATATAGTAATTTAGGGATTAATACACCCATATTGCTTAAATAAAGTAAATTATTAGATATACAAAAATAAAAACTTTTCTAATAATATAAAAATAATGTTGATAATATATAACAATTTATTTTATAAAGTGTAGCTATTTAGAAGGTATGTAGGTTTATATTTGTATGGTTGATGATTAATGATACTAAATTCTAATATATTATGCTTTTGTAGATATATAAAGGTATAGATGAGCCCGGCTATTCGCCTATTACGTTACCACTACAATAATAATTAAGGGAAACTTCAAAAACATTATAACAAGATAATTAATTAAAATTCAACACCACAATAATAATTCATTTAAATAACATTACAGTATTAATATTCTTCTGCGAGTTCTGAGGTCGGATCAGGGTGCTTCCTTATCTTGGGTCTGTGGATTGTGTTGCGTCGTGTAGTTTTTCTTCCAACCACAGTATTGCCTGGATGTTTCCTATGGTCATTCTGAGGGCTCCTCCAGCCGCCTGGATTTCTGCTTGCAGTTCATTGTGCTGCGACAGCTTTGTTACACTTCCAGTTGCTTTTGAAGTCCGAATTTGATTTTGGTGAAGTTTATTGAATAGCGATGATGATATTGATCCGATTTGCTAGTTCAACTGTCCTAAGCTGTAGCCTTTTTTTCTTTACCTTAGTTTTTAATTATAAGGGACGATGGCGGACTCATTTGTGTAGGGAATTATTTGTTTTTTGGGGGGAAATATTATGTTGTTAGCTTGTATTATAGAAAAAGGAAATCATTGACTGGTGTATCATATATTATAAAAACCTAATAGAAAACGTATATAAACCGAGAGTACAAAGGCTTGTCAAAAAAGTAACGCTACATTAAATAAATAAATAAATAAGATGTGTGGATCCCGGGTTGTTAGTGCCTTGGCATCCCAGGGTTGCCAAGATGCAGCGCAGCGCAGTGTTTTGACAACTGTCGTCGTTAACCCCCTACTACTGCCATCTATCCTGCCATCTATCCTGCCACCTATCCTGCCCCTATCCTGCTATCTATCTATCCTACTATCACTATGTCTGCTGTCCGACGAACTACCACTCCATGCGAACGAATCCAAATATTGACATTGGTAGGAGTGGGGAACAAGCAAGCGGATGTTGCTGCTAAGTTTGACATCACCCGAAGCTCTGTTGCTAGGCTTCTGCGTAAGGCGAAGGAGCGGGGTTACGATCCCAGTGATTACACTACACTTACCATGGAGCATGTTGTTGACGAACAGCGGCCTGGACGACCCAGAAAGGCTACCGAACAGGTTGAACAACAGGTTGTGAGCATCATAACTAAGGATAAGTTAGGTCGAGCGTCAAATACACGATCTATTGCCGGACAGCTGAAACTAAGTCACCAAACAGTCACTAGTATACTGAAACGTCATAAGTTCAAAAAACTGAAGCCTACACGTAAACCCGGACTTACTGCCACCATGAGGCAGGCACGTCTTCAGTTTGCATTACAACACAAGGATTGGACGCTGGAGGATTGGAAGCGTATTATCTGGAGCGATGAAACCAGTGTTATTCTTGGACAGCGACGTGGAAGTTACCGCTTATGGAGGCGTCAGGATGAGCGGTACCATTCAGACGTTGTCACACCTCGCTGGCATAAGGCCAGCGAGTTCATGTTCTGGGGATGCTATACATGGGATGCAGTGGGACCATGTCACATCTGGCGGGCAGAAACAAAACAACCAAAAAAACAGGCAGAAATTGCGATTGCTGCAATGAATGAAGCGGCTGAATCAGCTGCCAGAGAAGAATGGGAGCTGTTAACAGCTATGAGACGAACTGGTATTAGGAACAAACCTGGACGCAAACCTCAATGGAAGTTCACTAAGGGCAAAGGCGCTGTGGTTCGCGAATCCAACAAAGGAGGCATTGATTGGTACCGCTATCAACAGGAAGTCATGCTACCGAAACTCATACCATTCGCCAAACAGTGCAGTGAGCGATTCGGCAAAGAATACATTGTTCAGGAGGATAAGGCGCCATCGCATAATCATCATGCTCAGGAGGCTGTGTACAATTTGCATTCGGTTATTCGGTTACTATGGCCTGGTAACTCACCAGATCTCAATATGATTGAGCCTTGTTGGTACTATCTGAAACGGAGGATTACCAGACATGAGGCACCAACAAACAGAAGTGAAATGGAGGCAGCATGGCTCAATGAATGGCATCAGTTATCACTGGAGCGCGTTCAGCGATGGATTTCACGCATCATCCGCCATATCCAAATGGTAATTAAATTGTATGGCGGTAATGAATATAAAGAAGGCACCACCGAAGATGTTATTCTGATATCCCGGATCTTCTCTCTATACCCACCCCGGTACGCATCCCGGGTCTTCTCTCTGGCCCGGGAAGGCAGCGATAGCGCTACCGGGCCCCACCCACACCAATTTGTAATTAAATAAATGTAGCGTTACTTTTTTGACAAGCCTTTGTAAGGGGAAGTTTTAAACGAATGTGGGGCCAAGGCAAGGGTCGGTTGCCAAGTTTTTAGTCTGACCGGGGTTCCAACGATAGTGGGGCCGTGCGTCATGTCTGCTCATCAATATCCACGGAAGGCACAAAGGCAGGCTCCACAACTTCAGAGTCTCCTTGGGCTCTGGTACTACATCTCGGCCCGCAATATGCAGCCTGCGCAGCCTGCCGTCATTAGAATGCGTTGCATTTGTTTCTCCGGCATCGGAGTTGATGCCTACTCTAACGTTATCACTACTTTCTGTGGTCCTACCTGGACTGCGTAAGGACAGGTTCTGTGTCTATAAGGATAGTGGTATTCGTCCATGCCCTGATGTTCTTTCTGTATCTTTGACCAACTTTTACCATTATCCAGGAGGAGTTAGGAGGCTAGGCTAGCATCCCGGGGACAGAAAAAAGAGAGCAAAAATCGAATCGCCTGGCAACACTAGATACATCAAAACGCTGTAATCTTCCCACCAGACTGAATAACTGCCTGTAGCCTCTCTGGCATGCTATCTACCCGTTTGTTAATAGTCTCCCGAGTGATTGAGGCCCTGCCTTCGAGAATTAGTGCCTTTGTACTATCCTCATCCCAATGGGGATGCCGGCGGGTGTAAGTCTTTGGGATTTGCCAGGCATTTTTAATTTGTGACAGGTCCGGAGACTGTGAACAGTTAAAATAACTAACAGGTGCTGTTGCTTCCACCTGCATGCGGTACTCTATTTACCAGTCCCATGACCACTGTCATTATCCTCCTCCAGCACAAACCGCTGGCCATGGCTTAACAACTGGCTCCAGCATTTAGTTAATATAAAGACATCTTGCCATTCTCATTGCCTGGCAGATTCGATCCAATTTGATTCGAGTCTACTAGTATCTATAAATATATGTACCGCAGTAACGTGCGTCCTTAAGCACCTCTGTGAGAAGAAGAAGATGAAGTCGTAATTGCGCGCCTGGACTCTGGTTCTGAGGAGGAGTGATTAATAATTCACATGGAAAAAGTGAGTGCCTTGTTACTAACTGATTTTAACCTGATCCGCCGAAAAATGTTGGGACTTTTTGTTACTCCTGCTAGTAGAGAAGTATGTATGTGAGAGTGGAGAAAGTTATTTGGATAGAGATTTTAACAACAATAAAAATAGAGAACTAATCAATATTGTATTTGAACTGATTGATGAGGATGTAAGAAAAGACCATCATTTATTCAGGGTGAAAACGACTGAATTAAATACACAATGTTTCTTTATATAAGTACGAGTGATATCTTGATATGGTTTTTATTATTGTGTCAGTATATGATATGGTGATATGGTCTATATCGACCTATCGGTCACGTAATACAGGACAGAATAAGATGGGCGCTGAAGTAGGTAAGCATACAGGAAAGATTGTGCGGATTCAGTGATAAACATGAGTGTTATTATTTCTGTGCGTAGGCGTTGGGCTGCTGTTGGTTATGGCTTCAAATCTGATGTGGTAGTTGGGAACCTGGCCAGCCAATCAGCGTCCGCTTGGTGTCCGGAACAGGCAACTGCCATTCCCCAACGCCTCAACTCAACACTCCCACACAAAGCACCCCCTTCGAAGCGCTGTTGTACCTGTGCGGACAGCTAGCCGCAGCCAGCTTGTCAGCTCCTGAACCTCTGGCACTGCGCGCACATACCAAATTTTAAAATTTTAAAACTCTATTCTTCACTGCCGTGCATATAAAATGGTCCCTGGCTCTGAACTTCGTATTTTTCTGGTTATTCTTATTTTATTCTTTTTTGTTCCACCATCTCTTACAAAATTCCGGCCTTCTTCCTCCAGCAATCGACTGTACCCTTCCGTCTAACCTTTAGGGTCTTCAACTTCAAATCAAAAACAATGGAGACTACTTCGCCATCTTCCTCTCACTCAAAAGCTAGCCAGAAGGCAACCTTTGATAAACCCTATATTACAAAGCTTGTATGTTTTTATAACTTTTCGCCGTCTCTAAACTGGGTTCAATAAGACGCAGCCGGAACTAATAAATATATCCCCTAGCCAATGACATGGACAAACTGGTGGAAGCATACTGACTGGCTCAATGTATACTTTATCGTCATAATCCCGTTGATCGGGTGTTGCTAGGCCTGGTTTACCCCATTGCAGACAAAGACAACTATCTGGGCCATCATTTATTATTTCAATACTGGTATTGGCATTACTGTTGGTTACTACCGACTGTGGGCCCATACGTCTTTCTCTGTAATCCTGTTATTGAAGATTTATTTTGTAGTTGTTGGTGCTGGTGTTGTTGAGGGTTTCATTAGATAATGAGTTTGCAGGTATTGTATATATTATTGTTATACTGATATTGATAAGGATTTTTATTCCGTCCGGAAAGGCCTTTTTTATTTTTATATTGGTTGGATGTTTATGAAGCAAAATTTAAAATGGATCAATTGGATTGATATCACCAATCTCAACAAGGATTCTGTGGTAATCTGGCAACATAAGTATTACATTCCTGTTGTTACTTTTATGTCCTTGATCTTCCTAATGTTGGTTGCCGGTTTAGGTTGGGGGGACTGGAAAGGTGGTTTTATCTACGCCGGCATTCTCAGAATTTTCTTTGTCCAACAAACTACCTTCTGTGTTAATTCATTGGCCTATTGGTTCGGAGACTAACCTTTTAACGACAGAAACTCTCCACAAAATCATGTACTCATTGCGCTTGTGATCTTTGGAGAAGGTTATCATAATTTTCACCACGAATTTCCTAGTGACTACTGAAATGTTGTTGAATGGTTTTAATATGATTTTATGAAATGGGCTATTTAGATCTGGAAGTAGTTCAGCCTTGTTTATGGTTTTAAATGGTTTAAGTTTAATGAGATTGAGAAAAATCGATTTTAACAAATACAAAAGAAACTGGATAGAATCTGTGCTAAACTCGATTGGGGTATCCTTTTTGAGCAGCTTCTAGTCATCGAGTTTAAAGACTTCCAGGAACATGCTCGCAACGGAAAAGCACTCATCGCGGTCGCTGGTATCATTCATGATGTCAGTAATTTCATCAAAGATCATCCAGATAGTAAGACTATGATTAAATCTAAAATTGGAAGGGACGCAACTACTATGTTCAACAACGGTGTCTACAACCACTCCAACACTGCTTACAACCTGCTTTCTACCATGAGAATCGGTGTCATCCGTGAAAGTTGCGAAATTGAAATATGGAAGCAGGCCCAGAGATAGAACAAGGACATTTTGGTAAGCCCTGCCAATTTCCAACGTCACATTATGGTCCACATGCTGACATTGTCCCGGCTGCGGATAGGTTTGTTGATATTGATGTTGCAGCGTGGGTGCATGATGTTGATGCATGATGTGGATGAAAGGTGGAGGTTTTGTTTGAGTTGTGTTGTGTTGGAGTTTTGCCTGGTCCCAACCACGATGGCTAGGCTTCGACTCTATTTCCCGTTTCTGAGTCTAGTTTCTATTTCTTGTTCCACTTTTTCACCCTGTTTCCTTGAGTTTCTAAATCCTGTTTCTGAATTCCGCTGGAAGAACGAACTGCTATAGTAGGTAAAAAGCGCCAATTGAGCGATAGTTCTATTAGTTCTAAGCCAGTATCACGTCTCACAAACCCCTGTAGCAACCCTATGCAGCAGTTGTAGAGAAATGCTCGAAGTGGCTCATCAGAACAGACTGAATCCCCTTAGGAAGTGTATCGAGGTGGAGAGGGGAGCTGGAACACAAGTTAGCAATCGAGCCCCCGAAGTTGCGCCTTAGGTAGGTATCTGTGATACTCTCCCGGATGTGGGGTCTCTGATATCCGCTACTTGCTTTTATCCGTATGCTCTTACAATTCAAAACTCTATTCGCTATGCACGGGACCTTTTGAATTCGGATATTCAGCAAATGTACCATGATTGATTTGGTGCGTGGAGGCCGCGAAGTTGCGCCGTAAAATTAAAACACCTCGTTCCGTTTTGGGGGGTCTTCTCGCTTACTGCTTTAGTACTAGTGCAAATATTCATTCTTATTGCGGCCTAGCGCATTACCTGGCTACTTTCGTTCTCTGAATGTATCACGTGTTCGATTGATTATGTAACTAGTCTACCCTTGGCAGTCATCTGCCCTATTTCATCATCTGCAGGCTTCGGTGGCCCTTGAGGTTGAGATTCAATCCAATAAGAGAACTCTCGTTTTCTAACACTTTCGAGGCAATCTTTGTTGCTTCGTAATACCACTCCATCAACACATATGGCTTGCGTGTCCAGACCACTGCTGCCTTGTGTAGTATCGGGTATCGTTTTCAAAAGTTGGCTTTCATTGGATGTGCTCTGCACGCCCACTCAAGTGACGGCGAATCAGCTGTCTTTCATAATAAATAGTAAGACCGAATCACATTAGTTGCAGATATCTAACAGTCATCGTTGGAGGACCATATTCTCACTCTACCAAAGGGCCATGTAAAAAGTAATAGCGAGTAGAATTGCTCGCATCCTATTCGTATAAGCTATTATGATCATTCTTAAAACATCACTCATGCTTCTTAGTATAAAAGATTCAATTTCTGCGAAGGATATTTTCTCCCTTTGCCTACTGGTTGGGGATGGGGGGATGGGGAAAGTGAACCTAAGGCGATGAGAAGGCTCGCGGCTGAGAATGAGAGAGAATTTAGCATTGATCAATTGCTAATAAATTGGTTTATGCTTCCATGCTTTGTCTCCTTGGAGTTGTGGTACAAAAGATTATGGAATAATCATGATTGTAAAGGTTTTGTTGAACTTACCTAATTGCCTAGCTGCAATTTCTTAATTGAGGGGAGCTTGCTGTAATATTAAAGCAACACCCCTGGAAAAAATTACAGCCTTCAATAATAGGATTCGCTACTTTTCTGCACATGGTTGAACAGCTTAATGCGCCTATGCAAGGCGACGATGAAGTTGCAAAGGCGATCTGAACCACCTACAAAACCGGCACGATCCTCATCTGGGTAGTATTCACAATGCAAACATTGGTAGAAATTGAATTCCAGCTGGAAGATGGAGTGGCGCAGCCAAGGTGTATCGGACAGTCAGTATAATAGGAAAAGCTGGCACCGGCACGAAGTTTGCAACAAAAGATCGATATCGGATACTAGCACATAGGCCTTACGGGTTCGCCAATGGTTAAATATTGCTTCGCGAATTTGAAGGATTATGAGATATTGGGTAATACATATCTTGAAAAACGCCGAAGCATAGTAGTCCTCCAGGAAATAGTAAAAGATGAGAGTAAGGATCTCATTGCAAAGAAATAGGGCCATGATATTGGTTGAATCGTTGGTAGAGGTAAGCTTGGATGGTTTTGCTCTGAGTATTGAACTGTGCCAGAAGGCTTCCTTTTATACTTATCCAGTTGGCCCTCAGCTGCACGCATGTGCTGCGGGGTGTCGAACCTGCTGAACGGGAACTTATCCCATGACCTATTACTTTTCACAGGATCCTTGTGCGTCAACGGTGGACGATTGAGATTTAGAAGTTAGGAGTATGCTGTCGTAAACCAGCCAGTCTCTGCCCGAAATCGGGATTATACAGCTCCTTCCTGCTATTTCCCTATCTATACCGACATGATGCTGTGTAGTTACTCAGGTGGATTTAACTAATGGGATCGAAATCTCTATTCTTAGAGCCGCCGACCCATCCAGAGGATGTTACTGGAAGTATGTGGTTCCTATGATCATGGGGAATATTAGAATAAAAATTAATCGGCTTCCATACACAAGAGGTTACGACAGTACCGAAACCGTTCATAGCTGATATTTTTCTGCGGGAGAGCTTTTAACCCGTTTACGCTTCGAACGTTTCGGGGCCCTCTTCTGTGTACTGACGGGAATGTGCGAGGCTGTGTTTTGCTAGTCTTGGGGGCCCCCGGCATGATCGTTTTGAGTGGCTGCTGACCTTATGACGCTCTCTAATATGTATCTTCAATTTCTTCCCTGTTAGAAAGAACGTCAAGCAATGTCCACATCTCGGAAGCTGGAAAATATTTGCATTGCTCATAATAAAACCAAATTTATCTCTACTTCCTTTGGAAGAATACTATTTATTAACAAGTATCGGTCTTAAAAATATTTTTTTAACAAAAACTAATTACTTATTATTATTAACATTACTTTTAATATTATAAGCTATAATATAATTAGCTGCCTTTAATGCTTCTACCAAAAAATATATACATTTGAAATTGTATTTAATGATATTTTGAATAGCAACCTGATTAATCATATCTAATATTCTGTTAAATAGTTGATAGGGTTTAATTTCTTGAGACTATTAAAGTGATATATTGGTATAATTGTATTATAATTTCCTCTTTTCTGGCTTTTAACCTGTATTGAGGAAGATGGATTAGATAGTTTGTATGGCTTGTCTTTGACGTATTTAGGTTTGGAGGAAGTCAGACCTTAATAAATATAAAAAATAAAGAAGATATTATATATAATACAAAATTTTTAAACGGATTATTTTTATTAATATATAAAGTTGTAGATTTTTGTATATTAGGGGGAATGTTGCTTGTTAAGCCGATTTATCTTTATGATAAATAAGATATATAAGCTTTAAAGTATAAATAGGTAAGGATGGTGACATTTGTTTGCGACTATAACGTTTTTTTTTACTATTTATATAACTTCGAATTTTTAATTTATAATTTTTTTGGTTAATATAACTCAGATTTTAAATTCGATATAGCCTGGTATTTTTTAGAATAGTGGGTACAGATTTAGGATGTATTATAGTACTTATATATTGTCACGACCTCCATGCATCCGGTATGGGAGGTATGACATGCCAAGACTATTTGCTACCCGTTTCGCACTCTCATTATCCCGCAGAAATATTCTTACTGTAATATTCACGTATTCCGTTTTGTCTGTTTGATATATTTCCTGTTTCGGCCCAGATGGGCCAGTGGCCGAAATACCGGTGGATCTTGAGCCAAGATCTTGGCACAACACATGAACCGAGCCACCAGAGGACCAGAGCCATGTCCTCTGTTGACTCGGTTGACTCGGTTCCTAACAGAGCCACCAGAGGACCCGAGCCATGTCCTCTGTTGACTCTGTTAACTCTGTTACTCCATCATTTCTATCTATCCCATGTATTCAGGCTTCATGTATTTAAGAACCCCTTTGAACGATGGAAGTTCCCTTTTACTTTGGAACTCCATCGGTCAACTTACTTATCAATCTTAGCAAACCTAATTGAACTCTATCTACGATAGAGAGTTACACTTTTCACATACAGCCCTTATACTCTAAACCATACATACTTCCCTTAGGACTCTAAAAGAGTATAAAGACTAAGAAGACTAGCCAAGGTGGACTAGCTGTTTTAGGAAACCTAATCAGGTGACCTGGGACAGGTGTAACAATAAGAATGTTTACTAATATAGTTTCCTATTTTCTGAGTAAACTTTATTTACTCCATTTTCGGGTACGTGGAAAGCGCTAATAATTTTTGTAGTGGTAACGTAATAGGCGAATAGCCGGGCTCATCCGTACCTCTATATATCTACGGAGGCACGATGTGTTGGGATCTAGAATCATAGATCATCAACCATACAGATACAAGCCTACATACCTTCCGGATAGCTACGCTCTATAGTGTATACCGTAACAATCCCAACTGAAATGGATTTGTATTTATTATTAACGTTGTCAATCTTCCGAATAGTGATTTCTTGAATTTAATTACTTTGTTGATTTTAGGTATTATACAAGTATTTTAAAGTCTCAATAAGCATTTAACTTAGAAAAAACATTTCCTATTTGTGAATATTAGTCTTTTGTACAACAAATACTCGAGTAATCATCAAATCTATTTAGTTTTTGTTTTTTATATTATTTATCAATCCATAATTGTATTCTATCTATTATAAATTTAAACACCTAAGATCATACTATTTTATACTAATAAATGCAGAAATATACTTTCCATATTTCAAATAAAGATTATATGACCATAGTATAATTTATTAGGTTGGTTGGGCATTGTCTGGGCTTGGTTTTTAAAATATATAAAAAATAAAAACCTTTTATTACTACTAACAATTGTTGGATTTTAGAATTTATTACTAATTATTAACTAAATAATACAAAACTTATAGAGTATATTGGTAATGAATAAGTAATAATGATTTTGATTTTGACAGGTTTTTTACAGATTATATTTAATTAATTTGTAGAAACTTAGAAAGTTTTGTAAAGTGTAGGTTTAAAATAATTTGTAACAGCATGCAGAATTAAAAAATGGAAATTCAAGCGGCTGGTGGATTTGTTTGAATAATAATTAAATATTGAAGTATTCCTGTGGATTAAAAAAAAAATCCTTTAAACACAAAGCAGTTAGTGGAAAATAAGGTATCACCCTATATAAGAAGTTTTTAATCATAAACAAAATATTTTGTATTATTCCTTTAATAAAACTTCTTCTTCTTCTTCTTCTTCTTGTAGTATCTAGAAGCCTTCTTACTTCTATATACTGTTACACTTCTACACCCCTACTTATCTACTCGTGAATATACACGCTTCCCCTTGAGACTCGAGCAGCCGAGTAGAAAGAACGGCCCAAGCGGAGTGAGCCAGCCGTTTTAGGAAATCCTGATAGGAAGACCTAGGACAGGTGTAACACTCATCAAAAGAACGACAAGTCAACCAAAGCTACTCAACTCTGTCTTGCGTCCTAGGGTGGTCTATTATGCCCGGATGGCGTGGATCTGTACAAGCTGCCGACTGGCGATGGCACCGTCGAGCTTGCGGGACTGGTGTTTATTATTCTAGACGAGTATGCGTCGTCATTGGGTAAGTATGTACTGTACAATGAAAGGACAATGGTGCTTCTGCTGATGAAAAATCGCCGTTGGAAGGAAAGCAGTTGATTGTTAAGTTGGCTGACTTCGTCGGACAATGGAAGGCATATAAAAGTCGATGATGATGATGAACCGGGCATTTGGTTGGGAAAATAGCCTAAGGCATCATCAATATCATGATAATCCAATAATTCAGAAAGTTAGAATGGATCCTTGCCTTCACTACTGCCCACGATAGCGGCAGACTCATCTTCTGCATCTGCTAGGTTAAGTTCTAAGGAAGGGGTTTGTCAAACCAAGCAGTATCAACTACCCATCCGCTTCAGAGCAAAGCCCATTCCTTCATCATTAGTTTATTTTAAAGCAGATGGACTGCTTATATTAGCGCTATTTCTATTCCATCCAATTAAAACCAAAAAAAACTTTGGTGATTTAAGAATGACTAATTTTACAAAATTCATACTATTCAAAACCTTAGAAGAATTTGGGGAGCCGTGGACCAATACATCAAAATAACTTTTTCCAAAACCAAAAATTCATATAATCAATGGGGAGAATTGAGGGAGCTGTGGTAAACCAATACTCTGCAATCTACCGCGTATCGTTACAGGCAGGTAGCTAAACCTGTTTTATGATTATCCATCAATTGATATAATATGAAGAACTGGTCATAGAAACATTAGTACAAAACTCACAAGCTCGGCTAAACCCCCAGTAACAAGCCTTTTTCATAAGATATTTTGATATATTCTGAAAAACATATTTCTTATTCTTTTCATAAATTTTACTAAGATTGAGATTATTGAGTCGAAGATTGATTTAAGAATTGCTAAACACAACTTCAATCCATAATAAGTAAATACATCTATCTAAGGTAAGTTTAATTATGTAGTAATTCTTAATCCTGCTTATTCTTGGCTAAGTTACCTTTTTACTTCTCAATCTGGCTTCGATCATGAACTCGGGAATTAGGTTTTTGATAAGTTTCTGTAAATCCACCAATAGTATTTCGGAGAAAATCGTAATATCCCCAGCATATTTTTAAGATAAAATAGACTTCACTTTAGTAAGGGATGTAAGGAAAATCCCCATTTCTATCAGTAGGTCGATACGGTGAAAAATTTCTCCCATGGCCAGCGAAACAAAAGTTGATTTCCAAGACTCGTAACCCTGTGATTCACTATAACTATTGTGTTGTGGATTGATGGGTTTTGATGGCTCTTTTTCCAGGAAAGGAATGGCATGTGGGTTGACCTGGGAGACTATAAAGTGATTGACGTTGAACATTTCAGCAAGTCTAGTCATGGGCAAGTCGTTGTCCACGGAACCGTCAATCCACTTCTGAGGTGACGCAATCCATGGCTCCGCGATACCAGTCTTTGGATTCTTTGCAAGAACAGGGGCGGGCGTGAAGAGGAGAGGGAGTGAGCAGGAGGCAGCACTAAAAAAAAACACGTTAGCATGCAACGGAAAGAATAAGGTCGGTGGCACTTACACTGCAGACCAAATCAACACATTGGGAGCAGTAAGGTAGTTGAGCAGCTGTGGTAGCTCATAGACGCTAGCGGGCGAGACACAGATGTTCAAAATCCTACGAGTGCGATTGTACGCTTCCTGGAATATAATATCTCCCAGCATGCCTCTCATGACTCTTGTAAGGTTTGCAATATCCATCCAAGCACCCATCTTGATCATCCTTCCAACTCTTGCCATTACACCTTCTGGCTCCATAGCATGTTCAAAAACATCAAGTTCACCATATGGGAAATTCTCAAGGGTGTGAGGGATTTCATTATCAGTCCGAACGTAGAGAACGGCGGCAACGATGGTTCCCGCCGAAACACCTAAGATAATTCTTGGTAAAAGATCTGCTTCCCATAAAGCTTTCAGAATTCCGATATGGTTTATTCCAAAAGTACCACCACCAGAGAGGAGGAGAGCAGTTCTTCTAAACGATTGGCGGGTGGCTACCAGGGATTCTAAGATTTTCTTAGACAAAAACTATGGGTCTATCAAAAAAGCATTGACTAAGGCAATTAGGGTTGCAAGGACAGTTTTGATGTATGATTTGATCAGGTATTTAGTTCCTGTGTAGGAATAGTGATAAAACTATCATACCGTTAGCTCTATTTCAACTAGAATATGACGCAGCCTGATCTCACATCCGGTACAGCTGTGGTAATCTACCGTACCTCAACATTCCCCATGCCGCCGAGGTGTCTCGTTAGCGTCGTGCAAATCAAGAACAACATTCTTTCAATATCTCCACTAATCTTGACCTCTTCCAGTTAATCTAATCGTACCTTGACTTGATTTGTATCATATTCTAAGGATTCTGACTTCGACTTCCACCGATTATTCCCGTCCAGCTCATCTAGTAAGGTAGCAGCTTTAATCCATTCTGCGTAGATTTTTGCCTGTACGAAAATAGGTCAGAATTATCAGCCGAGGAACTCACATCATCACCACATGTATACCAAGAAATACTTCCTGTATAGACAAAAGACGAAAAAATGCAATAGAAGATAAAGGAAACTGACTCACATTCTTCAAACAAGCTTGAAAGACCAGCCTTTACTTACCTACTTCATTAATTGTAAAATCTTGGATTACATCACCTAAATATTTCACAAAATTAAATAAACAATTAAAAATAGATTTTAACGGTGATATCAAAACCAATACGCCTTTAAAATTCTTTTATATTGGACTGCAAATGGTGGAGTTGGGTAGGCTGGAAAAATGAATAAGAGGTTATTATTGAAGAAACAATATAATAGATTTAGTAAAAAAGATATATAGAATTTAAAGAAAGATTAGGAGACTCAAAGATAAAGACTAAACATCTTTTAACAGGTCGCACAAGGGAGCATTCCTGGTGCTGGTAATGGTTGAAGGATGGGGTTTTGGCTGATGTTTGAGATGCTAGGAATAGGGAATCTTGATTTTCAGGAATAAGAAAGACAAGATTTTAGAAAAAGATGAAAACCTTGTACGACATAAAAATGGAGTAATGGATACAGAAAATGAAGTCAAAAGCTTTGGCGGTTATATTGTACTGCAAACTAACAAAGCATCTTCTGGGAGCTGGCGGGTCTTTAAGTTTGGCGGTCTGGGGAAGGTTAAGACCCGCTTGGGGACTAGCTTCTTTAGCGGCGTCCTAAAATTACAATTGCTCCGGGGAAACGAATCAAAAGCCCAAAAAAGAAAATTATTAAAATAAAAAACTAAAAAAATAAAAATGCGAATATATGGGTAAGACTCTGCAATAGCAAAGCCAACTGTGTGTGGTGTTGTTTTAGTCTCGATATTGTTGGGAGAACTTTCAATACTGAAGGGATGAGGACCAAAATTGCCTTTCATGGACTTGTGGAGACAATGTTTGCAGCGAGCGGCCCCATGTCCCGTCCGCCCCCAACAACAACAAATCGACCAAGTTTTATTGTATATACAGTATGAATACTGCTGGCTGGCTGGTGATCGTTACGTGATGACGACGATGGCATGTACTTCAAAATTGTCAATCTTGGCAACAAGTTTAGCGTTCTTTTATCTTTAATATAAGACAAGGTGCATTGATTTGTCATGCCATATGCATTGATCATGAAACCGAGGTATTAAACTTCATATCTCTTATTTTATTTTCTAGTTCGCTTTTAGTAAACGTAATACAGATAGAAGAGCCCCCGAATTGTACATAGTTGTAAAAGATACAAGTAGTAGCGAACAAAAAGTGAAGAGGTTAGTGGGAAAACTGCTCACACACATAGTGAATGCCGCAACACTCCACGTTTTTCCTATTAGAGTTAATCACCTACTGAAATAGGAAACTGAATTTTTGTTATATTACGTATTATAGTAAGTAACATACTCTAATAGGAAAAACATGGAGTGTTGCGGCATTCACTATCACACACATCAGATTTTAACAGCTCGTTACATCTTTCTTCTCTGCAGTTCGCCATGACTAAAGAAGCTAACTGCAAACAAATGGTTCTTGGCCAGGTCACAAGACCGTATATAAGAACTCGTTATATATAGACAAACTCCCCTGGGGCGCTGTTAGCAGTGGGATCGCTTGGTTGTATTGATACACTGGAAGGAATGGTAGTAAGCATAGAGGGCTTTCGTGCTCATTAAAAATCGCAATCGCTCCAGGATTTTGCGTAAACAGGCACAGAATCCAGGTAACTAGTAGCAGGAAAAGCCACATAGAGAGGATAAGGAACAAGAAAAAAAACAATAGCAACAGACGGCCAACCAAATCCCCTACCTTTTTAATAGTGTTGATCGTTGATACTAAAGCAACAGTAAAACAAATAATAAGATATACTCGTGTGTTGCAAGCTATGAACAATTGCGCTTCGTGAACAACGACGACAGCCTCAACCATACTAATACTAACGTCAAAATCCAGCGCCGCGCTGGATTTTAAAAATTGAAAAATATACTAGGCTAACCACCGTCCGAAGGGCTTTCAGATGATGCCCTTGAATACCTGTCACTGTCGATGAAGGGGTTGGGATTGGCGCCGGTGTCGGCCTGGTCGTTAATACGGACCGGTGACATATCCCGCCTCGTACTGTTGTCAATAAGAACAGCGGCAAGCACAGAACGTGTAGGCTGCTTTGAGGGACGTCCACGGCGCTTAGGCTGTTGCGTTTTTAGCGCTGCTGCTTGTCTTTTTTCGTTCAGGTCTGCCTTTATACGTTGTATGTCCGCGCCGGTTACCAGATGACCACCGTTCTGCCCCGATATTAAACGACGTCGGCTACCACGTCGCTGGCTTTCTTTGTAGGCTGTTTGTGATGCCTTAAGCTGTGTCTCTAGCAAGTTACAACGTACAGCGTTTAGTTCAGCCGATTTCGCAAGTACGTTAACTAGATAACGTTGTGACGGTGAGATATCGTACGCGGCGAGTTTATTTTCAACATCAATGATATCCTTCAGCGTCCGAGGCGTTCGTACCAGATCCGCAGTGACTAGGCCTACTGCCGGAGGGGTTGTCTCCTTGCACTGTCTAATAATAAAGTTAGGATTGTATGGGAAGTACCCGGATCGACGCCACGCAGACAGGATGTTCTTTCTAGTGAACGTTTTATCATGTGCTTTTCTGAACGCTTGATAGAACTGCGCCTTCGATAGAGACAGCTGATAGTCCATACTGTACAAAATTTCAGCGGCGTAGGTTGAATAGTACTGTTGTAGTGGACCGAACAGCCCAACGTCCAGCGGTTGGAGGAGGTGGGTGCTGTGGGGGGGCATGCACAGCAATTCAATGCCGTTAGCATGGCAGAAGTCCAAGAATTCGATAGATACGTGTGATTCATGACCGTCGAAAATTAACAACCGAGTTCCAGACGTATCGGACGATGCGTCGACCCGTGAATAGGTTTCGAATTGACGAGCCCATTCAACACCGAGAGCGTTATTCGTCCACCCCCTCTGTGTGACGCCAAAAGTAGCCTCCTTGTCATTCAAAGCAGTGTACCAGTCTTCCATATGATAAACGCCTTTGAAAACAACGGTTGGTGGCATTGTTTTAGTACCGTCGGCATTAACACAACTAATAATAGTGATGTTCTCTCTGTTGCCATCCTGAGCCGGCCGGACGTGTGTACCACGGCGTGTAACATTCCAATGACGCTGACCCTGCCCCAGCATGATGCCCTTCTCATCGAAATTCCATATATTACTTTGTTTTATTGTTTTGTCCTGTACAATGGTTCGAAACTATACAATATTAACATGGGCGTCGAAATGATGCCGTCTACAGACAGCTACTTACCCGTTCGAAGTATAGCCTAACCGATGCCGCTGAAACTGCTGTCGTGCGTTCCACATCAATACAGCTTGAGATCCTGCATCTTATCCGGCCACTAAACTCTTTTTTCAAACCGGGATACCCACGACCGATGAAAGCTAGGGGCCTCAGGGTAGACGGTCCGGCGTAGTTCGGAGGCCTTGTCCGCAATAATGGCGGGGCGAAGTGGAAATCCTCGATCGGAGTAGCGTAGTATCCAGTCTACAAGCTCTTGTTTTTGTGCAGCGTTTAAAGACCGTTGTGCCGAACAGCATGATCTGGCGCTGATGCCTTTGAGACGGCGCCGTAGACGCTGACGATCGACGCCGTACTGTCGCGCCGTTTTTGAGATATTACGATTTTTGAAATTGGTATGACGAAGAGCGCTCAAAGCACTTTTCATCACCGTATCAGTATCCATTATACTTATTAGTAGTGGTGAAGATATCGTCGTTTCTGTTCGATCGTATAGTTTTGAAGGTGGTTGTAATGGTTTAACGATAACTGATCGTTCACAGAATTTAAATATAAGATGACTACGTCATCTTAAAGTCCTTTGGGCAGTGATCGACCTAATATTTTTTTATTTCTCAAAACCCAGCGCGCCGCCGGATATTTACCGTTAATAATAGTATGGTTGAGGCTGTCGTCGTTGTTCACGAAGCGCAATTGTTCATAGCTTGCAACACACGAGTATTACTTTTAATTTCGGGAGGTTGAAAGGAGAGTGAGGTGAATATCAAACTATCGAGCGTCGGTACAGTACTGTCGACTTGCCCAGCCGACATTCTAGAACATATATGCAATATCACGTGCGCAATATTGACAGTGTCCACAGCTCGTCCAAAGATTCCTTCACTGCCATTAGAAGAAATGGGTGGACATTCGGAGAAACCACCATATCCTCCACCGAAATCGCCGAATCTGTTATAGTTTAAAAAGATGTTATTCTTTTGATTGGTCTACTTGAATTTTTATTCAATAAGATCATTCTTACCTTCTTCGTTGAAGGCAAAAGCAGTTCCTAATTCTAGGCTAGACTTGGATAAGTTTAAAAAACTTGTACTGAATTGTAAGGCAGATAGATTATTACTCGATGTTGATTATTTTAATTCAGATGGTTCTATTTTAGCTTTAAAAATTATCAATAGGAGTTTTTAGATGGTCTAAGATTTTGATAGGCTTTTTTGGGAATTCCGGCCTTTATTCTTTGGTCGACTTGAAATGTCGAGGTAAAGTTTATCTTTATTAAAAAAATTATCTTAGTAAATGAATCTTATATTAATATTTATGTTGTTATTTACGTAATCATTTTGGATGTTATCTCTATTAATTATTATCCAGTTTATTGCATTATATCCAAATTACATATCTATATAACGAACAATTTAAAGACTATTTTGTTTATAATTTACCTACTTTGAATAATCCAAGGCTTATATACACATATATAAAAGACTTTTAAACAAAATTTATTATCTGTATTTCATTACTAAGGGAAAGGTATAATAAATAGGAGTTATTAGGAACTCGGGTCATCGCACAATACTACTTCACTTAGCTGATAGTTATGTCGAATGATGCCAACGCTAGAAGCTTGCTGTCAGGAGAAAATGCCATGGGCATGATAGAATGCGTATGCTCACAGTAGCGAAACTTGGGAAACAAAATCGAACGCAATAAATGAAACATAACCAGAATCATGACCTAAAGCAATTAAGTTGCCGTGAGTAGCCAAACATTCTCCTCTACGATCATGTGGAAGTCAAATGAGCCTTTCCCTTCCTCGAGTCAACCATTCATCTTCTAATTCTCGAAAATTTAAGCAGTGATTAAAGACGTCATACAATGGGTGTAAGTAACTTGCACAGACGCAGTAGGTGCCTGCTTTCAGATTGTGCAGCAGCTCTGTCAAAACCTCACAGTCTTGCAGCCGCTCCAGGCCCGGGCCTTCGTTGGCGTTTAGATGAGGGACTTCGGCGTTATAAGACAGACGATCAAGGTGTGGCTGAAAGCTCTCAGCAAGCCGTCGTTGCTGAGCCTTGCACTCAAGACAAAAGGAAGGGGAAGAAGACATGTTAAGCGGAGGAAAGACTGCTTGAGTAGTGTAAATTTGGTCAGAAGCCAGAGGCAGTTGTTTAGTCGAAGCTCAGCCAGCGGTTGACGCTATTTAATGAAAGATCACTGGCCTCTTTTAGCACTTAAGTGACCACTATCACTCACTTATTATGCAAGGCTGGCCTAGTAGCCTGACACTTAACCTAAATCGGGGTCACTCGAGACGAGTCTGCCAGAGCATTAGTAAAGCAATTATCAAGGCCTTAGCAAATAGAAAGTGTCACAGCAAACAAGGCTTATCAGCTTGTGTCGTGGGTCTAGAGCGAAAGATGAGTAAGCTCAAAAGGCGCAAGTAATAGTGTACCTCAGTCATAGTTGAGAGGTATAGTGCATGAACTGTTGTTCTCGTACATTGTACGACCTGCGGACGAGAGCAGCGCTTAGCTGTATCTCATAAAAAGAATCTGACGACTAGTCAATGACTTGAGCAGGGGCTTTGTAGCACAACAGGGCAAGTCTGCTGCCTAGAGCAGCCCAGCGGTAAGAAAACGAGCGACGAAAGGACTTTTGGCTGAAAAGTGTGTGAGATCAGCGTCTATCGCAGACGGCATAATGCGGACGGCATAATGCGTCAGGCAGCTTCTGCGCTACATAACATAGGACCCTAGTAGGCAGACTTGACTGTTATACAATGACCGAGCGTAAGAAGAGCTCCTGTATCAGCCTTGTGTAAAGACGGCATTAACTATGTAAAGACAACGTCGAGTGACTGTGCACAGCGTGTCCCGAACTAGACTTAAGCATAACACAGGCAAGGAATATATACGGTGAAGTAGATCAACTATGAGCAAAGTATTTCCAAATGTAGCTAACCGCAGGCTAAGGAAAGTAAGTCCTTCACTACAAGTCAGTCAAACTGTGGACTTAAATGTTGTGAAGCAGTCGGATGTTCACACACAGCATATGAATTGGGAACTTGCAGAGACTCTCAGCTGTAACATCTATTAACTGTATCACCTAGCAGTATTATATAAACTTTTGTACTTCGAGGCAACATGCAGACCCCCGCAGCACAGGCTAAACTAATCCTTAACTTTGTAATCTTCGTCCGTATGACGCCAGCCACCCTCACACTATCTCTCCGTAAACAATAGGCCGAACCAGGCCGGTTCTCTGGCGTGCATGTCCATCTCAGCATTATTACATGTGCCTCCGACTAATACTGGAGGGTTCCGGTCAGGCGTCGCAATTCTGAGTGCTGGGTTTGATACTGAAGATGGTATAGTTAGGAATTTAAAGCAGGGTAAAAACGCCAGACGACGAAACACTGCTTTGAAAATTTTATCCTTTTCCTACGCTGTTCCTTCTGCCTGCAGTATTCTGCAGAAGAATCCCGAAAAGTGACGTTTCAAGGCTTCCAGAGCTCAGGGATATTTACCGAAGGAAATCCATTTCTGTCAAATTTCTATTTTCTATCTTGTTTCAGTGCTGTGGTGCGCGGGATTTCCCCCGATGTCGTGCTTGTTAGAAGGTGCGCGGCACTTTCCCCGACTTTTATGAAGATTTTCTTATGAATCGAGAATCAGGTCTGAGACTGAAAATGAGGTGTTGGCTTTGGTGTGTTACCATTTAAGAAGTTTAAGCGAGGCAGTCCAGCGGCGCTGTATCATCTGCTGAAACACATCTTAAGGCCCGGCCTTCGGGTTCAAGGTGGCTCCTCGTTTGCCGTTGGTCATACAGATATACCTCCATATAATGCGTGGCAGCTACTTCGAAAAGATTACGTGAATCTATCAGAAATATGTCGTTCTGTAGGGTATGAGAGGCCGGCTAGTAAACGGCACTAGCGCCTTGTTGCATCTTTGCGTCGGTTTCCGGTGTAAGTAGCTAGAACGAATTCAAGCGCCTTGGCGGTAGAAATGTAGGGTGAGACTACGAAATCCATGGCGCTCTCGGTGATATTCTCTCCGTTAGGGTCGCTGTGTAGTCCCGCGGCGTGAAGAGGCGCGGATTCCATGATGCCGTTCGTGATCCACCAAATACGAGGCAGCTCGGAATCTCGAAGCGGGGTCGCCCCAAAAATCCCAGCTCACCCAGCACCGGTTTCACCGTCACCAGCCAAAGCCATCTCAAAAATACTTTCATTTGCTTGTTATTTTCAGCTAGCTTCTTTGGATTCCGGTTGGTCATTTTGCTGATGCCGGACATCATACGTTCGACTTCCGAGAGATCGAGATTCTCCAAAGGGAGAGCTCTTACTCCCGCACTCGTGATGATCAAAACATCGCTGCGTATATCAGTGATGTTGAAGACAACAAGAGGTCCCTCATTAGCCATCTTTTTAAGCTCTTCCAAATCGGGAGGAAGTTGGAACCTGGCGAATTCAGGTATTTTTCGAATTTGATCTTCAACTTCAATGAGCTCCCGCTCTATATTAAACGCCTCTTCTCGATCCAACTTTGGCTGTTTGTTTCTCAAGAAGACAAAGGCTTCATCAGATGGTACGGCGGAAAGCCGGTACCTCAGACTTTCGTAACGCTCGTAGAGGTAGAGATTGTGTTCTTTGAGGATGAGAACATCGGTCTGGAAGTCGATGGCGAGGCTTGCCATCACGGCGCGACTAATTTCGATCAACTCGAAGGCTTCCGCTGCGGGCTTCCTGGCCTACAGGGCCAAAGAACAGGCGAAAGAAGAAAGACCGTTAGCCTGAGAGAGTCTATGCCGTCACGGTTCCATCTCCCTACTCCAGCTCTTTATATCTACCATTCCTCATATCTATATTCTCGATATTCACACCTTGGGGCAATCTGCGTTCACAACCCCTTCATTGATTGATTCATTGACTACTCTTAAAACCGTTCTGGAAGACCCTTCTATTCCTATCGTATGCTACGACATCCGCAGCGGCAACGACGCTTTATATCACCTCTACTATGTTTCTATCGCTAATGTCGTTGATCTGCAATTGCACGAGGTAGCAACAAGAACCGGGCCTCGTACACTATTGAACGGCCTATCTCGAACAATAAAGACATACTCTAATTTATCACTAAGTTATCGCTCTCACCAGGAGAGTCGTTTCTCATCGGCCGGATTGGACAAACCCAGGAACCGTGGCGACTTAGGCCAACATCAAACTCGTCAATATCCTGGCTAGTCCCTTGATATTGTCTTATTGCTAAAAAAGTTATATAAGTATTTATTATCTATGGAGATTTCTATCATAGTAAGTGTAAAGGGCTCCAAACATAATAAACTAAAAGCTGAAATACAGGCTGCAGGAGGATCTATGAGAGTGGTTGTAGGTGACATCCAGGCTCTCCTGTGGTCTCGAAGAAGGACCACAGGGACAACACAAGGACACCGACCATATCGAGCCGGCGCCCTAAACACCATAGTTATTTCTTTGTGCGGCATGACAGCCTACTTAGGCACATATCCTGTATAGACTGTTTGGCTGTGAAGGCAGCATGACCGCACAGAAACAAGTACTGTCCAGTTCAGCGGTCTATGTCCGAATGTCCAGTTCACAGACTTATCTCCTGTCCAGTTCACTATGTTATTTCCTTTGTCATTTGTCTATTTAAGCATGTGTATCCGCTGTTATGTATTTAGAAATCAAGCAACAATTTAAGTATCAATCTGTATACACACTAGTGCCTCATCTTGCCTTGTGACATTTGTGTATTACCTTGATACCTTGAACTAGTCTTTATACGATTTCTTACATATCCCCTCCTTTTTTTCTCCTTCTTTTCTCCCACTTTTTTGATTTATGCAACAATTTGAGCAATCGCCTTATATACCCTTTCATGAATTCTGTGAATGGATATTTGTACCCATTTTTCCGTCATCTATCTATAACGACAGCTCCGCAAGCACTTAGGTAGCTAAGAAAGTACATTTTTTAGGTACTGTATGTAGATGTCAATAACATGCTTAAAGAATTAATACTACGCTTACAATCAGTTCGGAGGACGCTTATGGTCAGTGTACCCAGATGGTAATATTCTAAATTTTGTAGGTGCTACCGTCGTCTTAGCATCGTCACAAAAAACTGACTGACTAATACACGAATTTGCACCCAAAGCGATCGATACCTACAGCCATCCGCTCACTATTATTATAATTACTGTTTACACTATGTGTTAGATTCAACTTTTCTTATCAGGCCGTATATCCTTTTAGATCGTCCATACATTGTCCTTCATATTTAGTACGTTGTGGGTTGTATATACGTATATTTGATAGATTATTCGGTGCGGGTTTTTGGCTAGCGAGTTTCTGCTGTGTATTATTGACGCTAGTCGTGGTTCTAGCAGTATTTCTGATAGCAATATTGATAGTTTGTAATACTGGCAGTGAATGGTGTTAATTGTTCATAAGAGATGATGAAGATTGGAAAAACTTGGTCCATATTAAATTTGGTGTGTTTGTCGTGTTTCACATCCCACCATGTTTTAGAAAGCATATTGTGGTAAAATTGGTGTTGGTGGGAACAATGCGTTGTTGGGACGGAATATACGCGTGTACGGTACTGTTTTTACTCAGGCGTCGTTATCTGATCGCTTCCCAAACAACACTTTGTATCTTTCGGGAAATTAGTTATGAATACTTTGTACTTTATACTGATTTTGCCAGCTGTCCAATGCTGTCACAAGATAACAATGGAAGCTCGGGCCGGCGAGTTTAGATTCAAGCATTCAATGGAGATTGCTCCTGTGGGAATCTACATGTGTGATGAGTTAGGTCAAGTTACATTCGTCAACGATGCTTTCTACGAAATCACGGAGGTTCCTCGGGGCTTCAATCCAGGAGACTGGATTCAATACGTACATCCAGATAACCACGAATCAATCCTCAAGAGCTTGAAGGATATAACAAAAACAAAGGAGGCCATTTCGCTTGCTTTCCGCTGTGTAACGCCATATACCACAAAAGACGGACAAATCACTGAACGATGGATCTTGAATCAGAGCCAGCCGGAATATGCGGAGGATGGTTCTTTCATCGGCTATCTTGGTTTTACGACGAATGTTTCGGAACAAAAGTTAAGAGATCGGACTCAGAAGCGACGACAAGTGGAGGCGAAGGAGTTGAAACGTCAGCAAGATGTAAGCAAAAGGCAGCGTCTGTGCAAATAATTTTTATGTTTTAGACTTAACCGGACTACTTGTAGAATTTCGTCGATATTGCGAACCATGAAATGAGTATGCTTTCAATATCTTCGCTAATAGGCTTGGTTGAAATATACTGAAATTTCTACCTGTTAAGGAAACCCACTTTCTGCGGTTTTGCAACTCTGTGATGCGACCATAAACTCTTTGATGAGTTGCGAAAGGTATTACAAATACTGTGACCCACAACTTGAAGAAGAAATAACTGCCGCGATAGATGCAACCCAGACCATCTTGCTGTGCGCGAGCCATCAGGAAAGGGTTATCGATGACATTCTTACTCTGTCGAAACTGGACTCAGCTCGTCTCATAATCACGCCTGTCGATGTACAACCTGTCGTAGTTGTTGCTGACGCTATCAAGATGTTTGAGCAGGAATGCGTTCTCAGTGATGTTCGTATGGACTTAAAGGTCAGATTTATCCTATTTGCTGCATCCATTGTTATAACTCTAAGGCCCGAGGTTAATGCTCTGATTGGATAAGCTCAGGTCGATGATGAATACAGAAATCTATCGGTAGACTGGGTGAAACTAGACCCGACAAGGCTTCTTCAAGTGCTAATAAACCTGTTGAATAACGCCATTAAGTCTATCCGCTCAGAAGCTGAAAGAAGAATCATCATCACCGTGAGTGCATCACTTGACAAACCGGTGGTTCCAGGATTGATCGTATTCCCGTTTGTGCGAACGATGAGGGGAGCATCTCCAGTCGAGGCTACCAGCGCCGAAACTTCCGAGGAATCTCTCTTTTTAGCATTTGAGGTGAAAGATACCAGTAAAGGGTCTGTATTGGTTCGAGTCTTTGCTTGGCTACCACCAGGCGGATTTGACTTAGCGAGGCTCTGGCTAACGGAACTGATAGGCTTACTAATGAAGAGAAAACAGAGCTATTCCAAAAGTTCAGCCAAGCATCTTCTCGCACGCACAATCAATACGACGGCAGCGGATTGGGATTGTTCATCTCACGCGAGCTGGTACAACTACAATCGGGCGAGATCGGAGTCCTCTCAGAGGCAGGCAAAGGTTGCGCTTTCTGCTTCAACATAAAAGTCACAAGAGGCAAACCTCAAGGCACCGAAATACCAGTTTACGCGAGAATGATGTTACCTAGAGCTCCTACGATACGTACACCTGGAAACCTACCCCCGCCGTTAGTATTAGCAACTTCCTTACGCGCCGTGAGCCCTGGGATCACGTCCAGTACGGTGACATCGGGTAGCATAAGAACAGCGGATACCACAGGGCTGGAGGGCTGCAGTGTACTCATAGTTGAAGATGTATGTGTTCTCTCCTCTTACATGCTTGTTTCGGATCTCTTGATCTATCCATAATCCTTTTTACAAATCTGTGGGCTCACCTGGTGAAAACATCTTGAAGAACCTTGTCAACCAGATTGTCGTCAGGAAGCAACTTCAGAAATTCGGGTGTGAAACCTATGTGGCGAACCACGGTCTAGAAGCACTCGAAAAAGTCATGCAATCGAAACTGTGTTTGAAGGCTACAGATGACGCATACGACCTGACGGTGATACTGATGGACGTGGAGATGCCTGTGATGGATGGCCTAAAGGCTACTGGCGAGATTAGAAGGTTGCAGGCGGAAGGTTTTTTGGTGCGACATGTGCCGATCATTGCGGTTACGGCGAATGCACGACCGGAACAGATCAAACAGATGAAGGATGCGGGCATGGATGATGTGCTCAGCAAGCCGTTCCGGATACCGGAATTGGTAGCCAAGTTGGAGCGGCTGGTGGGGAGAATTTGATGGCATTCCTTAGCTCGAGAAATAGTTTTTATGATATTTGTACGAGGTATGCCTGCTTTCGGAGTTGAGTCCTCTTTTGACGTTTTTGGTGGGTTGAACCTGTATACTGAGGAGCAGACTCTATTCAGCTTAAATGGGCCCGATGGGATATATTATATATCCTGTTGATAGTTGTACAAGCGCACTCCTTACCGATACAAAATCACTAATGCTTGGTATCGGAGACGGGAACGTATCCCTCATATTGGTTCGGTTTCATCTTAGATTTCCATGGAGCTGACGGAAACCAGCCTGGAATTTGGGAGGTAAGGTTCCGCGAATAGATATACCAAGGAGACACTTTATGACTAAATTTCTTCGTCGCTAGGTAAGTTAAGTCTTCAGGTGGATCTCACCTTTGATATATGGAACCATCGAATGTTTTACCTGCGGGTTAGCTACCGACGGATGTCATTGGGAATAGATTATGTGTTATGACGAGCGAGCCTCACGCGGCTTATACAGAGGCCCAAATGATAGTAGGCTAGATTATTTATTTCGATGACTGTGGGGGAGCCCCACGAAGCACAAAATTATAAGAGGTCAATTTCGAGTATTCAATGCCAGCACTCTTGTAGTCTTTTGAGTTTGTCCGTTATTGGTTGTTGGGATCGCTACCGACTAGTCAAGACTTTAGCATGCACCTACTTATCATTATCAAGATTATGGAGCTGTGTTGTAGATGTTGTAGTTTTCTACGGTATATTTTATCGACAATATTTGAAATCTACCCTTTGAATAGCTATTGATCTTAGATACCGAAATCACATATATATCCCCATATTTGCCTATGCATAAAACTCAAATATTATATAGACATATCCATAGATATCTCTTAAGCTCTACTAAAAATATATTTTTTCACTGTCACAGACCTGGGGTCTGGACAGTGTGCGGCCACTCTACAGCGGACAGATGCCTACACGGACTCATATCCCGTGTAGAATTTCCATCTTGACAGAGCGCAATACCGCACAGAATAGATAACACAAGATATCTTCTTTATGATTGAAGGCTTCTTATGTAGGGTGGTACCTTATTTTCGGCTGGCCGCTTTGTGTGGGGTTTTTTTATTATTTTTTTATTTTATTCCCCATCCACAGGAATGCTTCGATATCCAATTATCATTCGAATGGATTCACCGGCCGCCTGGATTTCCGCCTTTTAATTCTGCATGCTGTTACAAGTCATCTTAAGCCTACACTTTACGAGACTTCCCGAGCTTCTACAAGTTGATTAAATATAATCTGCAAAAGACCCGTCAAATCAAAATCATTATCACCCACTCACTACCAATACACTCTATAAGTTTCGTATCACCTAGTGAATGACTAGCAATGGGTTCTAAGATCTTTAGAAGCCAAGCCCGGACGATACCCAGCCAGCCTGGTGGACTATACTATGGCCATATAATCTTTATCTGAAATATGGAAAGTGTATTTCTGCATTTACCAGTATAAAATAGCATGATCCTAGGTGTTTAAATTCATAATAGACAGAATGCAATCATGGATTGACAAATAGTATGAAAAACAGAGACTGAATAGATTTGATGACTACCCGATATGATGCCCCTTAATAATAAGAGAACAAAAATGCCATATGATCGGGTTGGTATGTTAATATTAGCTGGCTGAAATTTTTTTTTAAAATGGTGATTTAGAACAATTAAGGAAAAGTATGCTCATTCACTCGGGTAAAGAGGCGCAGGCGTGCGCCAAGGATATCAGCTATACAGAGGATAACCTCATGCCCTTAAACAGTTTGCACGTGCGACACAACGGATGTACGTGAGCTCTCATGAAAGCGCATCTATAGTAAAATAGACATTAAAATCTAAAATATTGCAACCCTATCCAAAATTTGAAGAGGGTTAGGAATACCGAGGATGACTAGTCTTGACGATGCCCCAGATCTCTAACAGCAATATAGATCGAAAGCTGTTCAAAATCTCTGACGACTTGAAGAACTGCTCTTTATCATTGAGAGAAATGTGTTGATATTGTCGAACGGCTCGTCTCACGTAGAAACGCGAAAGAAAAGATACATATTTTCATTATAGTTCTTACGTATAAGTCTGATTCCACGTATTACTCGCAACAAGGACGTTCCGCAGCTATGTGTCCATTTACAAGCATACCAGGGGTTAAGAAATTCACAACTGCCTCATGTGACAGACCAAACTTGCATTTTAAGATAAAACACAGCAATCAAGGCTTTAACTTTACCCTCTACACGTCGGTAATTGCAGAAAACTTCTCCAAAATGGACTGGTGCAGCTTTTCATACTTGCCGCTGATGGCCTCTTCTCCCTCATCAGGAATCTATGTATCACATATCAGTATTTTCATCTTGAAAAAAAAAAAAAATCAAGCTGCCTAAGAAAACGTACCTCGAACTTCATAGATCTTAGCTGATATTGCAGATCCTGTGTACTGTCCTTGATCTTGCTCCACGCCATGCCACTAACGACCGCCTTTTGGGCCTCATCGTGGAAACTCATCATATTTTTCATCATCCAGTTGCTCTTCCACACCGGGCAGTATTGATCATACTTGGAGTATCCGTTCTGCTGCAAGAAGTCTTCCTTGACTAAACCGGACACCCATAATGTAACTTTGTCGTTATCAGCGAGAGATTGAGCACCGACCAACTGGACGACCTGTTCGAGTTCTTCGGAATCGGTGAGGAGTTTTTTGATCTGGCCACGGTATTTGGGGAAGTCTGGGTATTGTTTCTCGTAGTATTTGTCCAAGACATCGGTGTACTTGCTGTACGAAAGACTGGTGTTCACAGATGGGAAATGTTTTCTCTGAGCCAAATGCTTGTCGAGACCCCAAAAAACCTGCACGATACCTAAAGTCGACGAAGTGACTGGATCCGAGAAATCACCACCCGGAGGACTGACGGCGCCAACAATAGATACAGATCCACTTCGGTTGGGACTTCCGAGACACTTGACTTTACCAGCACGTTCGTAGAAACTGGCTAACTTGGAACCGAGGTAAGCTGGGAAACCCTGATCTGCAGGCATTTCACCCAAACGACCAGAGATTTCACGAAGAGCTTCGGCCCAGCGGGAGGACGAGTCTGCAATCATTGCCATGTCCTTGCCTTGGTCGCGGAAGTATTCCGCGAGAGTGATACCCGTATAGATGGAAGCCTCACGGGCTGCGACAGGCATATTGGAGGTATTGGCGACAAGGGTTGTTCGCTTCATGATTTGCTCTTTACGTCCCTTGACCTCGATAGAGAGCTACATTAAGTCAATAATAGTGTACGCGAGCCACCAAATGATGAGCATCGACTTACCTCTGGGAAATCCTTCAAGACTTCCGCCATCTCGTTTCCTCTCTCACCGCACCCAACGTAGATGATACCATCGGTATTTGAGAATTTACTTAATGACTGACTAATCACGGTCTTTCCACATCCGAAAGCACCAGGGATAGCCGTCGTACCACCCTGCACGGACGGAAACAGTGCATCCAAAACTCTCTGTCCGGTGAACAATGGATAATCCGCCTGCTGTCGCTCCGCCACCGGGCGAGGGACACGGACGGGCCAGGTGTGCATCATCGGGTACGACTGTTTCTTGCCATCAAACTCAACCTCCAAGACCTCATCCGTAACATTATAATTTCCCTTTTCTGCGATCCAAGTGATAGTACCGCGAGCACGAGGGGGTAGAAGGATGTTATGCTCGTTCATTAACGAGTTTTCGTGTACGACAGCGTAGAAGTCTCCTCCAGTGATATGATCTCCTACCTTCCTTTCTATCGGATCGAATCCCCATTGTCTTTCACGATCCAAAGCCGCAACGTCGATGCCACGGGGAATATAGATGCTGTTGGATTGCTTTTGAATAGCCTTTAACGGACGTTGAATACCGTCGTAGATGTTTTCCATTAACCCAGGACCGAGTTCGACGGATAGTGGCTTTCCGGTTCTCAGCACTGGATCGCCGACGGTGACACCGGCTGTCTCGGTAGCGACCATCAGCAACCCATATCACGGATATGAACATTCGACAGAACATACCAGTCTCCTCGTAAACCTGGATGGTCGCCTTGTCCGCTTCTATCCTAATGACTTCGCCCATCAAACAGTCGTGTCCAACTCGTACCTAGACTGTCTATTAACCCTTCATTCCATCCCTAGTTGAGTGCATGGGAGTAATAGTGGCATACAAGCTCGTACATAGCACATCCGATCATGTTCTCCGCGACTATGATGGGCCTGCCTATTCAGTCAGTACTGGCCCTTTACCTCATAATACCGTCTCTGATAGACTAGCGCTTTCCACGTACCCGGAGACGGAGTAGATGGAGCCTACTCAGAAAGTAGGAAACTGTATTAGTAGACGTCCTTATGTACGGGTAACTGTAGTAGCATTGGGATATTTCGTACCATTTTCGCCCTCTTTTGCTTCTTTATCTCTAAGCTACATTCACCGAGTTGAAGGTCTAGCCTCTATGCATGCTTTGTAGGCCTAAGAATAGAGTATATACCATTATGTATGGGTACTATAATACGTCCCAGATCTGACCCGCTATTCTGGAAGATACCAGGCTGTGCCGAATTTAGAATCCGAGTTATGTTGACCGAAGAAATCGTGGATTGGAAGTTCGGGGTTGTGTAAATGGTGGGAGAAGGCGTTGTTGTCGCAGACAGACGTCACCATCCTTGCCTGTTTGTGCTTTGGAGCTCGCATGTCTTACTTATCGTAGAGATGGGTCGGCTCAACACGCAGCATTCCCCCTAATGTACAGAAATCTGCGACTTTGTATATTGGTAAGAATGATCCGCTTGGAAGTTCCGTATTATATGTGATATCTTCTTTATTTTTCATATTTACTAAGGTCTGACCTCCTCCGAACCTGAGTAAGCCAAGGACAAGCCATACAAGCTGTCTGATCCATCTTCCTCGATACAGGTTAGAAGCCAGAGAAGAGGAAATTACAATACGATTGTACCAATATGTCGCTTTAATGGTCTCAGGAAATCAAACCCTATCGACTGTTTAACAGAATGTTAGACATGATTAATCAGGTGTCACGACCTCCATACATCTGGTATGGGACGTCCCAGATGGACCAATAGCCCAGATAACCGCCCTTCAGAACCTGGCTTGGCACAACACATGCCAAGGTGTCGAAAAGGAACCACCCTGCTTGGTCAAAATATATGTCTCCCATGTATTAAAGCTTCATGTATTTAAGAACCCTCTTGAACGATGGCAGTTCCCTCTTGACTTGGAACTCCATCGGTCAACTTATTCAACTTACTCTAGTCATCAATCTATTGAACTATATCTACGATATAGAGTTACACTTTTCACATACCAGCCTTACACTCTAAACATACATACTTCCCTTAGGACTCTAAAGGAGTATAAGACTGAGAAGACTAGCCAAGGTGGTCTAGCTGTTTTAGGAAGCCTAGTCAGGTAACCTGGGACAGGTGTAACACTTTGACCGATCCTCTTAGAAGTCTTAAGTCGAAGAAGTATATGTATGACGGATAGCGAGAGCAGTCAATACGAAGAAGCCATTGAGGAACCTGAACAACCAGAAGAACAAAGTGTTCTAAGAGAACCCCTTATCGGAATAAAACATAAGTATAATTCTTACAGTGAATATTACATTAACAAAAGAGAAAACCCAGTAGAATTTTCTCCTTACCCAAGGAACGAACAAGGTATACCAGAAGAACAAGATCTAGACGGTGCAGAAACTGGCACCGATAGCGAAAACGAAGAAAATTACAGAGCTCTAAACGATTTTTATATCACTCTCCAAGAAAACGGAGAACGAGTTGATACTACTGACGCTACTACACAAACAAGGCCTTATACTAGGGATTCACGAAGGAGACGTCTTTCGCCCATCGAACTAACAGCAGAAGTCGAAGCATCAGAAGAAGAAGTATTCACTCGATACGGAATCAAATTAACACGAGATTCCTGGACAACCGCCAAACCATTACCCGCCCACCAATGAACCGACAGTCTAATCTCAGAAATACACGACCTCATAGTCACAATGGCCACTGTTACTGTCCCCGCTGACCAAATGACAATCGATTCCCCTAACAGAGAGAATTCCTCAGATCCCTCCGGAAACCCGGGAGGAGATCCAGGAAACCCAGGAGAACCAGGAGAGCCGGGAGGCCCTGAAGGATCAAAGGAACCCGACCAGCCTGGCGACTCTGGCAATGAAATCCTCCGTCGATTCATAGAAATGAGTAGCCAAATTGAAATTCTGAAGAACAAGCTTGGAGATAAATCACCACGAATTGGAGACCCTACCAGGTTTCGTGGAGAACCTGAAAAACTCGACCATTTTCTCCACCAACTCTCTACCCAATTTCTCCTTCAGTCTCACCGATTCCCAAACGACGGAACCAAGGTTGTCTACGCAGGAGCTTTTCTTGACGGACCCATTCTTCAGTCCTACATCCGCTACTACAACCATGTCAACGAAACGAGGGACGACGAAGAAAAACGGGACCCAAACATTTGGAAGGTCATCACCAACTACAACGAATTTGTCAAATTCTTGCAGCAACTGTGCGGAGAAGACGACAAAAACCTTCGAGCTCAAAGGGAGCTTGATACCTTACGACAAAGCAGCTCCGCCCGAACCTACTTCCACAAATTTAACCAACTAGCAGTCCTAACCGGATGGGACGAAAACAGTCTTTACTACAGAGCTAAGGAAGGCCTCAAACGAGACCTCAAACTCCAGATTGCCCTTGAAGAACGACGAAGAAGGGACGTGGATAGAGACATGACCCGCATGGAAATGCAACAAGTCGCCATTGAAATAGACGACCTCACCTATAAAAGTTTCAGGGATCAACAATCACTCTGAGTGTCCATACAAATATGTATGGTATCGTGTAGGCAGATACTTCAATGAAGAACTTCAAATCCCTAAGTTGTTTTCCGGCATCAAACCCTTCCAAAGCGGGGTAAACGATTAAGTAAGCACTGAAATTATCTTGAATATAAATCGACCCATTTCCTTCTTCCTCGAGATATTTCTTAAATCTAGGTCTCCACTACGCCAACGTCAACTTCAGCCCCAATAGACGCTCTCCAATAACTAACTTGCTATCTTTACACCCAAAGTTTGTTTGCTACCTAGTGTGAAAACGTCATCATGGAACTTAATTACAACATTGCGCATCCTCCATGTGAAAATCATTTTGATTACATGGTTGGGCTGAATGCGCCTGGCGATATGCGAGAGCTTTATCGTGAGTGTTAATATAATCCCAGCTGTATAGTGTATCTTAGTAGGTTACTGATATGTTGAATTTCGAATAGGTGAGTCTGGGCTCTTATATGCGGAGCTAGCCCGGGTTCTGAAGAAATTCGACCCGCTGACACTCGAGGGGTTCAACTAAACCCTCAAAGCTATGCATGCGTACGGGGCTTTTATGGAAGCACACGGCTTGAACAAAAGAATTACAATCCAGGCGGGTATCTGCTAAATGAGGTGGGGACAGGAAATTCCCAGAAATATAGATAGCAGTATCTATCCTGCTCATCTCTGGCATCACCACGCCAACTATATCCCGCTCTATCACAGAATCAACCGGTTGTTTTCGAAAAGGGCTTATGTCCATGCGGTAAACTGCATCCTCGATGGAGAATGGCGGGCGAGAATCCTATCACAGACCTTAATAACTTTGAACTGGGGTTAACATATCCTCATCCTGAAGGTTGAGTTAGGAGCCTCTAGCTCTAGTTCTAGCTCTGTCAGTCCCTTGATTTTGGTGAAGCAAGAACCGGTCGAGGATAATGTTTTCATCAGAGAGGAGCCCGCTAAAAGCGGGTATATCTCACCTCGACGTTGGTCGTCATCGGCCAAGAAGCAGAAGAAGTCTGAGAATGTCCTTGGAGTGGAAAAGAAGTTTACTCTCGGAGAACCTACTTCTCCCAAAAAATCAAAACCAATACCGAGTCTTCAAGCAAAGAGGTTTAGCAAATCTTAAATTGTGAAAGAAGCTAGGTTTGTGAAGTTGGTTCAGCAGCTGGATCCCTTGGGCGGCTGTCGGCGATGGCGCGATCGTTGCAATTGCATTTGCACTGACACGTGGTTTCCTTTTCTTTGTGTCTGGTGCTATGGCGAAATCGGGCTTGGGAAGTTGAAATATTGGATTTTTATTTTTCTATTACTTGGGACCTGGGACAATATGATAATAGAGGGTATCATGTATTTATATTCTTTTAATCAACAAAATGGATCTGATACATCCTGAAAACATGCTTTGACTTGAGTCTACAATACAGATACTAGGGATACGGTTTCGTATTTGGAGTTGAATGAAAGAGAGATATGACTCTTTGAATTTTGGATTTCACTTTAATAAGGTGTCCGCACGCCCTACTGTATTGTTTCCGTTTTCCCATTGACATTATGTTACGCTACGCTTCGTTAATGAAGGCACTGCAAATAAATTCTTAATAACAGCTAAAAGTGGTAGGCGTTCCTCAATCTATAGCTTCCTGATTCTGGAGGACGACGTACGACCCCTGAATCTTCCTTTCCCTCTCCCTCACCAGAATTGTATTGATCACTTTCATGACCTAATTCACCTTCATCGCCACTAATAGCAGCTCTCCTACAAGACCTAATTCTTCTTTTAAGATATATTCTGCTAAACGTCTTTCCTTGTGGGGCGTAAGCACTATCTCTTATCTCTTGAGCATTGGGAAGCTGGCTTGGCTTCCAACACGTGGTTTACACCAATCGGAAATGCCTTGGCAATACTTGTCCAAAATTAGCACGGTATCACAACAGGATGCCTTCCGACATGGTCTTTCCTTGCTGCCACAGTGGAATATGGGGTTGCCTTGCGTAAATGTGGTACCAATTACGTATATCCTATAATGGAACACACAAAAAGGCGCCCACACACGTGGAAAGTGGGGCAATTCATAGGATCTCATGTTTAAATGCCTGTCTCGGCCTCTGGATCATCGTTTAGGATAGCTGGGACGAGTGCAATCCAAAGATATAATTTACCATTAAACAGATAACATATCTTCATGCTCCTTCTAAGGTGTGGGAGGACTGGTTATGACAATTTCTTACAATAAACCACGAACTCTACGATTTCGCACTATGAAATGGATCTCTCCAGATCTGTTTATTCACCCCCTAGATTCGGGGGCTACTTCCCAGCATGAAGGTCCTTTTTTATGTCGTCCCTCCGAGAACATCTGAAAGCGAAACTAAAATTACGTTCAATTCTCTAAAAGTTCAACCTTTGATATTATTTGGCGAAAGTTGCGATCTGATCGTCAAGTTAACAAATTCCGAGTACGAAGCGCAATATCTTGTTTCATCATCAGTGCTGCGGCTGGCATCGCAGGTATGGGCTAAACTAGTGAGGCTAATGGGATTTGCTGACGTGATGAAGGGGAACATTGATGGTATGGAATATCCTCTCCTGAATTTGCAGGACGATGATGTTGAATGTCTGACTTTTCTCTTCAAGATTTTCCATTTCCAATAGAACAAGGTCCCTAAAATTCTAACATATCCTCAACTACGGAATATGGTCGTAATTTGTGATAAATACAACTGTTGGTCGGTACTATCTTTATGGAAGGAAGCTTGGTTTACTCACTTGATCGAAGATGCGGAATTGCCTGGGCATGAAGATTGGTTGTTTATTTCCGCTTAAGGCGGTTACGTCTATAAAAGCATAGACGCATTAAAACGATTACTTGTTCACGAATCAAGTTCTCTAAGTCTCTGCGGGTCTTATTTCATTCGGTATAGAAGTCCAGAACCCTATAAGGTTAGCTGTGAATTGCTCCCTCAAGCTATAATAGGTGAGTAGGGATGTTCTTCCATGAGCGCTTAGGTTTCCTTTTTATTAATTGGATAGACTCAATAATGCGTAAACGAGGTTTGGGGGTTAACGAGGTGGTTAGACGCCTACGAGAGTTTATCACCCTAGTTAGCAATACACGATGTCAAGAGGATAAAAGCCAGGATACATTTTGCCAGGATAGCACCTGTCGAAATATCGCGCTGGGTTCGTTATACGAGTCGATAAAGCAGACAAAATTGTGGCCTTTAGTACATAACAGCGATTGTTTACCTATAGAATGGCATGGCTCTCTTAGCCAACTTATTCAGAAAGTCAGAAGTCTCAAAATTACCAGCGTCATTAGCGAACAACCCCCGGTGGGACGACAAGGAAAGCCAATTTCGAGCGATGTTCTGGTAATTTCCAAAGAACCGCCGTCAGTATATGACCGATCGTATTGGCCCAATCCAACATTTTCTTATCCGTTCTCGACGGCCCACTTGGACATCATTGAGCGATTCAAACCAGAGCGTGAAGGGCAGCTTCACCAGTACACCATGTATGAAGGACCTCCTTTTAGAAGAGTTTCTTATCAGAGTATGTTCTGTTTAGTCTATCTTACCGGGGAGCAATGCTGATCATGGAGGCACGCCAGGAAAACCATGCGAACTAGCATTCAAATTTGGAGACTTTCACCTTGAAATGGAGAAAGTTTTTTATTACGCTTTTTAATACAGCAATATCGATCAGCTACAGCCAACTTGGAAGAAAAGCCACAGGAACGACAAACACACCAACCTAAAACAAGACGACACCTTAATCAAGACTACATCTTAATTAAGCAATCACAGCTCATATACACTTGTTATTCCTTTTAAGTTATCGCTTCCCATCGGCCGGATGGGACAAACCCAGGAACCGTGGCGACTCAGGCCCAGCAGCGGCAAGAAGGGGCTCCAAACTCGTCAATATCCTCGCCAGTTCCTTGATACTGTCTTAGAGCCAAAAAAAAATCATATAAGTATTATTAGCCATTGAGGTTCTATCATAGTAAGTGTAACGAGGTTCCAAACATAATAAACTGAAAGCTGAAATACAGGCTGCAGGAGGATCTATGAGAATGGTTGTAGGTGACATCCAGGCTCTCCTGTGGTCTCGAAGGACCACAGGGACAACACAAGGACGCCGACCATATCGAGTCGACGCCCTAAACAGTATCTGGTTGTAAAGAAATTTATAGGATATTTGTAACGAAGATATCGCAGCATAGTGAACTCCAAGCAGAAATCCAGGCGGCCGGAGGAGCCCTCAGAATGACCATAGGAAACATCCAGGCAATACTGTGGTTAGAAGAAAAACCACACGACACAACACAAACCGCAGACCCAAGATAAGGAAGCACCCAGATCCAGACCTCAGAACTCGCAGAAGAATATTAATAGTGTATCCCTTCTTTACTCTCAAACTCCTCTATCTGTATTTTCCAAAAGCTAACAATGCGATGGGGAATACTCCAATGCAAATCTTAATCTCATCACCAATACAAAGTATTGCAAATAGAGAGCAAAAGTAATGGAATATATATCTTAAAACATATTTCGCTTTCAGTATATCTCATGATTTACATCCAACAGCTAGCAATTGATATAGAACAAAGAAGAGAGAAATTCAACCTATAAATAAATTTTAGTAAACTGCTGAGAAGAGATGGGTCTGGCAATGGCATAGTTCAATATGCTTCTTAAGTATCTAATACGGCTCTCCAATTTGTACATCTTACAGCCTGATAGTTTATCCCAGAATGCCAATGCTAGAATTTTTCTGTTAGGATCGAATGTTACAGCAGTGACTGGAAGCATATGTCCCTTTAGTATCTGTTACAGCTATCCACTGCTTGTGTTTTATAGTCTGATAGTATTGTTGAAGGATGCAGGCGCCAGGGTTCAGCTGTCAGGAGAGAATGTTACAGCGTGAACCCCGAGCTTATGCCCCTCGAGGTTCTGCAATACTGCATCCCAATCATTTTGAACTCTAGGGAGCCTAGATATCCAATGAATCATTTTCCCGGGCTCAAACGTGTTTCTAACTATACTTGCTTTTGGTGAAAAAATGAGAGCTGAAAAATATGTTTGCAACGGTGCTCTACCTATTAGATATTGATTCTGAAGTAGGAATTGCATTGCATCGTGAATAAACGCAGATGCAGTTTTGCCTTCTTCATTCTACGTAACAATGTGTTAGTATTCTGAGGGCGCAGGCATAGAGGTTTTAGATACACCTGCATCTGATATTGAGCTCAAGGTGTCAATCACCTGAATTGTCTCACGCATATGATCTAAAAGGCTCATCGCCTGAAGCCAGTGAAAGAGATGTTGCTGAAGAAAATTGTGCGGTTGACTGTTGTCGCTGATACGATATCCGCTTTGGTTCAAGTGATGTACCCAGTAGCGGCAAGCATATTGAAACTATAATAGTAGGTACCTCTCGATAACCCTTCTATCGGTGTCGGATCGTAATGTTCCAGGCGGCTTCAAATTGCATATGTTCTTTCTAACGCCCTCGGGACTGGACATGAGTTCAGAGTCTATGGCTGCGACGGTACTGAGGGTATTGGTATATGTATTAGATTGCCAATATCCATAGTATCTAAATTTTTACTACAACTGTATGGCTCGATGTGTGAGTAAAATGAAGTCTTGATCTATTTGACTTCATGAACTGACAATCACAAGTTTGGCCAAGAGGAAGAGATTATAATCTAATCACACCGATGGTAGGTCCCCGAAGACTTGGAGAGCTCAATCTCAGGCTGCTCCTGTTCACTTTCGAAGGATGCATACATCGAAGCGTCGGTATATGCATGGTAACCCTGGTTACCTCCCAGATGGTCCTGAACGTATTCTGCGATTTGCTCGATGGAAGAGTCGCTTCGAATGATTTCTAATAGAGCAGGAAGTTCTTCTTTCGAACAATGCTTTGTTGCGTTGAAAATTTTGGAAAGGAGTTCATGGTCTTTGCTTTTCAAGTCGCGGTTTACGGTGGCGATTTCGCGATTTCGTTTTCTTTTGTCGAGATACGGAAAGTACACGCATTCGCTGTATGGTTTGACTGTGCAGGCTGTACATTTTGGCTTGTTATTATCACACTATGAAGTATCCAAAGGAAGAGTGAGTTTGCCAGTTTTCATGTACCGATCTTACGGGTACTGGGACTTTGATTCGCGACCATAGAATAAATTCCTATTTGTGATGCCCGGGGAAATACTCGGGTGCAGCAATGGTCATGGTCGACAAATCTAAAAGAATTGAGGATCCTTTCTATTCAAGACTAGAGAGGGAGGATGAAAAGGAGCCAGTAAAGACAATCGTCTCATACCTTCGTTTTTCGAGCCTTACAGGTAGTACAGGCATTCGATATTTTGGTCCTTGTCTTCTTCATTGGTATTTGTGGAACATGCGGGAGAACAGAAGGGCGAGGAGCCAGCCTCTGTCCGGGCGCGCTCATTTCCCACCCCAACTCCCCCCTTGAGTCCCTGGGTCTGTCTTCAAACGGTCTTCCACCAACCCTCTGCCAATCTTCTACCACCCTTTGATTTGGTCGTTAGACGTTCCTTCTAGGGTCTGTAATCGTAAACCGTATGGATATTAAGACTATTCCTGGATTTATTCAGTAAACTTATAGCTGGCCACAGCGACCGACGTCGACCACCGAAAAATACCTATTTCTGAACGAGCAGCATATGCAAGCAGCATATGTGCATATGCGGTTTCGGTGTATATACAATAGGTTTTCAATAGCAAGCAGGATGGACACGACCTAAACTTTTAGTGGTCACTATGTCAGCCCCGGTTTTCAGGTAGAGGAAATCTTCGGTTTGAATTTTCTGACGGCCACAAGTATTTGCTGGAGAAAGTGCAGATAGATAGTGGCTAGAAGCCAAAAATCTTTATATCCAATTTCTTCCGCGGAAAGCCTCGAGAAATGAAAGCCGCCAGGTTCCTAATCACTTTCCTCGCCTAATGGCGCGAGACGAGGTCCGTTGGCCGACTTTGTACCTTATTCTGCGTGCTAATTTGGACAGGCAAAAAAAAAAAAAAAAGGCCACCGTCATAGAATCTCAGCATATATATTACTTTGGAAATACCGGGCATTAGAGGCAACGACCGGACCCCTTCCAGAAGATTGGTTTAAGAATCGGAATACAAACTTGGGCGACTTCAATAAGTCTAGCATAGCTGATAGTAGGTGTTAGAGGAAGGCAGAGGGTATCGTATATTGATATGGAGCCCATCCTCTGTTTTCAGCCTGTGCTAATCTTAGGCAATCCACTCTTTCCCATCAGAAAAGCAAGCGGAGAAAGCCCAGGCACCAACCCAACCCGAACGTGAGAACGGCACCTGGCCGCGGCGACATACCGCTCAGAACTCGATTAACAGAGCTTATGTCGGTCAGTCGCAGTCGCAAATCCAAGTTTTCCGCCTATGTTGCCGATCCAGGACTTCGAAGATGAGAGTGATGTGTACCGCAGCGTCATTGACGACCTCACTATCAAGAGTAAGTGTTGACCCATGTGACTCTTTTTAGCCTGGCGAATACACTTCGCAGATTGGAAAGTAGAAAGCGGGAAACGGTGACAAACCCTTGCAAGGGCCATGTTGCTTTTTTCCCATGCTAACACATGTTGCATTCTTGCCACAGACAAAAAGTTGAAGAAGAAGTTACGTAAAATGAAGAGGCTGCACTGCAACGAGCTCAATGAAGAAAAGCTGTTTGAGGTTCGGTGTTATGGGCTTCCTCCGTAAGTCTCATCGAAGAAATTACAACCTCGTGTTGTTGATCGACGCTTCGACGTCGTTGCCTCGGATAGTGTCTGAGACTGATGTATTGATATCGTGTGCCGCTCTAGATCCCATAAACAGGAATTGCAAGAACTGCTACAGAAGTTCGCAGCCGGTTTAGAAGGCAATGGAGGGGTCTATGAAACAAAACGGTCCGATGAAATTTCCAATGCCAATGCGACGCCTTCCACGAATCCAACTTCCTCGTCGCTCTTACAGAGCACTGCCTCGGCGTATGCGACTGAGACCCGGATGACAAGCTTGGGAGGTGGCTCTGTCGGCGTGTCCAAGGCGAAGGGGCCGCATATGGGGCAGACACAAGATAAGCCTAGAGGGCCGCCGCCGTCGACACTGCATCCAGATACTCGGCCGGTGCAGTTCGCGAAAGAGAGGGCCAAGATGAAGATGGTGGTGAAGAGGTTAGAGCGATTGTTTACGGGGAGTGATGCTCTCCAATCGGAGTCGGAGAAGTTAAAGGTACAACAGCAGGTGGCTGTTGGTGCTGCGGCGGAGAAGCATGAATCTGCGGTTGGTGAACAGTTGGCGGAGTCTGGTGATGAGGATGGTCGAAGAGAGGCGGCTATGATATCGCACCAACAGGACAATGATTTGACGAAGGGAAAGAATCAGGACCAACGATCTACTTTCGATACCTCGCATCAGAGGCCTACTCGACCTATGGATCTGGATCCGAACCGAGCTCAAGTCGCAGCCGATAACATTGAATACCTTGAACGAATGTCCTTCTCTTCGTCTCACAAGCATCACAAACCTGCGTCTGCCGGAGATACTACCGGATGGGTTTACCTCAACCTTATTAACAACATGGCGCAGATACATACCTTCAATGTTTCGCTTCCGTTTATCAAGAAATCGATACGGACGCTTAGTGACAAACTAGAATTGAGTCCGGATGGGAATAAGGTTAGATGGAAGGGTGGCTCAACTGGTACAAGGCTCAGCAGTGAGGGTGATTCAAGCGGTGGAATGGGCGATTCGAGTACTAGGACTGGGGAATCATCACCTGGAGAAGGCTCTTCGGTATTGGAATCAAGGGCAAATCCAACACTTGAGGGTGCCGCCCACAATACCGATAACTTCCACTATCGACCGTTGATGTTCCACAGCCTTGGCACGCAGGAAAGCAGGTCGGCGGATACCTCGGAACAAGGCAGCTCCAACAGTGGGTCCGATGCGGGTACCAACAATTCTGGGGGTCCGCCTCCGATTCTCGAATCTGGTTCCAATGTTGGGATCGGTGATATTGCCAAGTTTGTACCTATTGATGGACCCATCATATACTTTAGAGGTGCACCGTTCTGCACTGATTTAAGCGCTCAGGTTGTCTTCCGAGAAGGAGGCCATACCTTCTTGAGGAATGGAAACAAGAACTATAACAGATTTGTCGAGGAACCCATCGGGCCTTCATCGCCTGAGAAATCAAGCGATGAGGAGGGACTGGATCAAAAACCTTTATCGAAATTCGATTGGTCTTCACAGGATATTGAAATGAGTTTAGCCGGGGACTCTGAGGAGCGCTTACCTGAGCTTACGTCCATCGTGTCAACATCCACCGATATCCTTCCGACTCCTATGCCATCTCCTCAACCATTAGGCATTTCTGAAATAGGCGGTGTACGACCTGAGGATAGTTTCGTCATCTATGTTAAGACAGTGCAAAAACCCGTCCGTCTACGCAAATACCGAGTCCGAAAACCAGAAATGATCCACCACTCTAACCCTCTCGAAGCCCTAAACGCATTTCTTGACAAACCTTCTTCCGATTCTACCGGCATCGGATTCGAAAATGAAATCATAGCTAGCACCCACATCCGCTTACAACCTTCGAAACTTCTCGAACCCTTTTTTGCATTTACCATTAGCGAAGGCTCCTCTGACCCTTTTGCTTCAACATCTGACGAACCACGATCTTATGAATCTCATTTATCTTTCGCTCATAATATTAAATCCGACTCTCGCTTTTCTGGTGAAGGGATATCTTCATTCCACAGTCCTGATCTTGATGACCAGTCGCCTATGGGCTTCTATGCGGAGGAAGGGATTGCCATTGATGGCAATCCACTTGCTCCTTTGAGTGCCGTTGCGACTGCGGGAGATAGCGAACATGGGCGTATGGTTGGATCGCCAAAAGATATACCTATTCTAAAGTTTTTGGACGATATGGATATTGGGTCTGCAGACTCTTTAACGCCCTAATAAAGGCAAACACTCTTCTTTTTTGCCGTATATACCTACGTTCTTACTAACCCTGTGTTTCCTGCATTTGAGCATTCATACCTCCTAATATTTCCTGGCGTTGATGGCTCATTATTGGGAATCTTCTTCTTCTTTTTTGTTTTCTGTATGCACACTAGCCTCCTCCCTTGCCCTGTGACATTTGTGTATTACCTTGGTACCTCGAACCAGTCTAAATACGATTTCTTACACTTCGACTAAAGGGTATGTATTACAGATTGAGATCCAGCTTCCGAGCCAACAAGTCTCCTAACCCGTCTTGCTCCCTATCCGGCTGTAGTTTGCTAATAAGCCTCGCAGAATCCTTCGACTTCATCTCTTAGCTGACTTTGTACCTTCGTTCGTGCTCGTGTACCTTTGTATCCCCTGGTACTAAATCGCTCAGGAAGCTCTTCATCTTCTCCTTCAGATCCGGGTTCAGGTTCAGGTTCGGAGTCCCGAGACCAGCCATACGAATCATCCAAGTAACCCATCATCCATGCACAAAACCTATACCTCCAATGCTTCAATCTCTGGCCATCCCAAACACTGGCACATAAATCGATTGGAGAATGTGAAAATTGCTCTACATGGTGTAGATCGGCACTGGGTACCATGAACACCTGCTGCCTTTCGCTAATTCTCACCCGTCGGTAATGCTGTGCCTGTGAGGCTTGAAGCCGTAGATTGGAGATTACCCTCCCATAACCCTGTACATCCAACCAGGAGTCCACGCCCAGGAAATAGAGCGATTGATTCCAAAGTGGAACATTGAGCGCCTTTGCATTTTCAGTTCCCTCGTTACCGAGTTCCCGAAGATATTGGATCCGCTTCTTCAACTCTGATTGTGCGATGCCCCGGGATCCGTTTACCCAACTGACCAGATTATCAGGGAATTCGTGGAGCAGTACTAAACCGGTCAGGGCCTCGCAGGATTTATGATCCTTATCCGCAAGTTTCCTCTCTCCAACCCTCATAACCTCATCAACCAAAAAGTCTCGAACGGCCCTAACGTGTATATTCCCCCAAAACCCCCAGCTATTGCATATCCCGTCTAACCAGGGGTTGTGAACAACCATATTCACCACAACGAACAGCCTATACAACACCGCCATAATCCGCCACTCCTCCTCCATAATTACCAGAAAATATCTCCTATATCCCAAAGCCTTTCTGATTTTACACCTCTCTATCAAGTATGCCGACAAGTCTTACGAATTATTCATAAATTACCACTATAGCCCTATAATTCCTCACTATCGAATCAATTTCATTTTTTCTGATTGGGAACTCACTGTAGCTCCTGAATTCTGATTGAAACTGTTGCAGCACATTGTAAAAAGTTTTCACAAAATGCAGCTCTTATTAGATATTTTTCACAGTTGGAAGTTCTGGGTATATCTTATATTCCACACCAACCTGTAATAATTTTTTACTCAAAACTTCGTAATTATATAGTCTTTTGTGGTAAAACACGAACCAACACGCTTCTTATTTATAATAAACTAAAATATTGTGAACATATATTTCTCCCTCTATAATGGACTAATAACTGTTGTAAACAACTACCAATAGAATGAAGATTGGATTTTGGGAGAATATAATAATAGGTTTATCTAGTCTTAACCCTAATAATTCTTGAGTAAATTTGTTTATCCATCCATTATTTCTCTTTTTTATATCTACATCTGTTTATATTTTGTTGTAGTAGATTAAACAACTTATACAGATCTCTAAAGTATCAAATATTTTTAAAAAAAAACTGTCTTATAAATATGTTTAGAAAGAACTTTTTTTTAAGGTTTATTGGGGTGTTTGGAAAAGACAGCATCCCGGAACAGGGCAAACATTTAGTTGATTAAATACTTGCATAGTCCAAGAAATCTTTGATGTGTAGCGGTGGAGGCGGCACACGGTTGAATTTCTGAAGCTTTTCATTATTTTTTTTGATTTATACGGACTGATGAAAATAAGGTGTGTAATATCGGAGTGAAGCAATCTATCGAACCAGTCCCAAATAATCATCCATATCTTCAGTACATTCTCTTTCAACAGTTTGCAAAATCTTAAATAACGAAAAGGTTCGAATTCCATATATTAATCTCTAGTAGGTCACGACTCAATATATGCTCAAAAATATTAAATACAAAGATGAATGTTAGAAACAAAGATTTAAATTCCCCTAATATAATTAAATCTACTATATCAGAATAAAGATAGTGTTTTCTAACATTTACCGGCGATGGGCGTTTGATGTTCATCTCTTCTTCCATCTCGTGATTGACTTCCCTTTCTTTTTTGAATCCCGGCTATACTAAAATAATTAATAACAAATTTATAAAGGCAGGTTTGAATCGCATGTGAATCTCGGTGGTATACAAACTTTATATCTACTTATTTTACAAATCCGTATTGTATCTACCGGCAACTTTCTAACATTGTTTAAAGAATATTAGATATCATGATAACCTTATAGAAAGTAACTACGTAAAACAAAAATACTTTAGAAATACAGAGCATCAACTAAATTTAAATGTTTCGGGAATGCAGAATATATTTCCAGCGTGTTATGATGCCAAAAACATTACACTGATTCGGGAGGGATCAGTGTTTAAGCACTTTAACAGCACTATTTACAGCTGCATAATTTCGATCAAAAACTCTTCATCTCATTGACCTCTCTACTATCAATTTTCTCTTATCACATTCAGACTCAACTATTGTACTTAGCTAAGAGAGCCGTTTGTTAATTAATAACTTCATTTAGTGCAGTATTAAATATTAGCCTGTTTACATCATCCTCATCCTCTTAACCTCGTTCCGCCCACAAAGCCTATAACGGTTGGCAGCCACTATGCCAAGTCTCCCAGATATGTATGTCATATAGTACGTTCACTTGATTTTGATTTAAATTAAATAAAATAAAATAAAAGGATATCCCGGAGTAGAACCTCCAAATTCGTCTAGTAAATTAGGGCTACTATATTCGATCGACGCATAATCATAACTCATAACCCGGGAATTATCTGCTGGATTTGGTACCAATCATATTCATAACTACCTCCTTTATTCTATAGGCTTAGCGTAAAATTCTTCATATGTTTGACTACTATTACTTCTCACATTACGAAAAACCTCCTTGTCCTGTGGCGCCGCTAACGAACTTCTCTCCTTATCACTAAGTTTCAGAATTTCCTCCAGATCTATGATTCATTCTACAACCATTATTCCATCTTTATTATTATGCTCGCTTACTGCACCCAATCCCTATATATTTATTTTTATATCATCCTCGGGATCTGCTACGTTATTGGCGTCATAAGCGGCAGTCTTACGTATGTTATTAGAGTGTGATCCGAGGCTTTTTGTGCATTTGAGTCTTGAGTTAACTAAGCTGGCTCCGAAAGTTTTTATCGTTAGTGCGCAACAATACAGCATGCCTAGGACGACTTAAATAAAAAGAAATATTACTATTTTCTTAGCATTATCTAAACATTTAAACTTATTAAAATTATGTTATATTAGAATGATAGTCGATTGTATTTACAGATGGGGTTAGAGCTGGTCCTTGTTTCTTATAATTGACTGAATTGCAGGGCTTCAATAATACAGCCACTAGATAAAAGCAAAATAATTAATAATTTTTTATTGCGGAATATGAGGAGGCAACTTTTACCCGCCGCCCAATACAAACATAATGAGGCTTTGAAGTTTCTTTTTTTTGGTGATATTCAAGCTGACGATTAATATTGCCAGTAATATGAACATGCCAACATCAATCGCTAGCCCAACGGTGACAAGTAGGTAGATGGCCGCGAGATGCGTGCAGGTATACTTTACGATGCTAATAATCCAAACGGTGCTAATAGGATTGTATTGAAATATTGACAAAAATATGGAGACGATTATATGGGTTGTGCTAATATAAATTAAACTGGATGTAATTGTATAAATGGATTTGAAAAAAATTTTTAATAAATGTCTGATGAAGAGGAGGAGGGAGGCACGGATCGCACCCAAGGCAATTAGTAGTAAGATCTGAAGGGCATCTAGGGTTTTTTTTCAACGTCAATATTCTCAAGTTAAATCATGGGACTCCAACCATTCGTTACTGCTTACATAAAATCTTTTTTTTTTTAAAAAATAAAAAAAAAAAAAAAAAAAAAAAAAAAAAAAATTTTAGCAAATGCCAGTACTTAGTGAAAGGGGAAATTGGGGGAGCTCGATGGCCGTACTTTCATTAATCTGATTATATTATTGGTATTTATACTTTAGTCGACATATAATCCTAGTTTGTAGGTTGTTGTAATAATCATAGTATATGCTATTTCTATGGTGCAGATCTACATTAAAACTTTTGGTCAAATCCAGATTTTCAAGTTACATACCTTTAAAATGAAGAACAGCAGTATAGAGTGGAATATGTATAATACATACATATGTGGGTCTGACCAAGATCCAATCTTCAAAATATAGATGTTGATTTGTGTTTTTTAGTCGTGTGAACAATCAAGCAGTTACACCTGTTATACATAGTATCATTGATACGAAGGTTGTCACTATTGTTAATATTTTAAGATTTGATTCATTTGCTGCTGCCAATTCTGTTATGCTGAAATATTTCTTGGAAGTTGGTTTGCCATCCTGGACCTTCCCCTAAGAAATATATAAATTTTGAGGTCAAGTCATATAAGGCCCAAGAGATTGGTGCAGATTTCGTCTTCAAAGCTTGTCTACTGTACCAAGACAATACCCGAATTTGCTAGTTGTAGGTTCTGTGGGAGAAAGTGCTGAAGAGATTTGAAGATGATATATGTGAACAGGATGACTCTTAATACCACGAGATCACTATCCAGAAGCAGCGGTCTTGGCATAATTATTAGTTCTGACGTGACATAAGAAATTGACAGTTTTACGGATACTATACAGCTGTAACTTTTGTTGTCAAAACGCAGAACCTTACCAAAATAGAGTGATTTTATGTTTACAGCGTAGCCCTCTACAAAAAGTAATTGGTTGGTGTGTATTCACACAGAGGCACATATTGCATCCTAATGTTGAATATAGTGTCTGGATTTTGTATTTTGGATATTTTTGTTTTACATATTAGCCTGCTTCTGATTTATTAAAAGATTAATAATTTTGTGTTAATTCTAGATTAAATATTATTAATTTTCTTTTTATTAAAAATTAACTACTTATCAGAATATCAGTTGTAACTAGTTGTTCTTTAGTATACTACTGTATTGATTACCAAAAACATACGTTTTAGAGTTATGATTCTGGAATTGTATCCCAAAAACAAAAGCCAAATTTAAAAATTAGATTTTTTATAGAAACTTTATAAAATAAAATATTATTAAAATAACTAGTACAGCTTTATTAACACAAATCTTTAATTAAATGAATAGATGTCCGAAATATATCTTTTAAGCACCAAATTTTCACATTGTTACCACTACATATTTTTATATATTATCTTGTTGTATAGAAGATCTCCACTTTTAGGTAAGCTAAAACTAATAGAATATTCAAGATCAAATAACTAGTTTAAGATGGTAAAATATATCTTCTCGATTTTATTATTGTTATATTAAGGGTATCTTTATTTTTATAGAATTTTCTTAACTTGGTCTGGATTTAGGTTTTGATATTAAGGTTTTGTTTATAGTCTACTTATGTCTGTTCGAATGGTTTAGTAAAGAAAGTATTTTTTGTAGGAATATTAAGAGAGTTGAGGCTTCTTTATTAGATTGTATCAATTTATAAATAAACATAACATTTATTTTGTTTGAAGATTTTAGTATTACTTAATTTGGATTTGTTACAAAATGATCGAAATGGTCGAAAGCTTGGCACCTTTGACCACTAGCGATTCAATTGATATAATCAAAATGGTTGAAATTTCAACAATTGTTGACCACATTAACCAATATATTAACCCTATATTTACTTCATGTATTTAAAATTTTTCTTAAATGATGGAAGTTCTTTCTTAACTTGGAACTTCATCAGTCAATTTATTCTCTAATTATTTATTTATTATTGAACTATATTCACATATAATTGTTATATTTTTATACCTTAATCTATTTTTTAATCTATATATACTTTCTTTAGGACTCTAAAGAATACTAGATTGAGAAGACGACAGCCAGAATGCTAAATTGTTTAGGAAACCTAGCTAACTGACCTGGAACAGGTGTAATATTATTCCTAAATTATGATACTGATTCAAAATCAGTAGCTTTCATGTTTATAAAAAATAATACTTTTTTTATAATATTAAAAAAATTGTTTTTAAGTAAAGTATACTTAAATCAAATAAGAAATAAATTTATTGTTTTATAAAACTAAAATTTTAAAGTTGTGATGAAAACAAGAAAATTAAGGCCTTTATAATGCTTCTAAAATTCATGTTTGTCATGTTAAGATATGTTTAACATGGTTGGGTATGATATGACTGCTTATAAACTAAATTTTGCAAAACAATAATCAAGATTAAGTATAAATAATAAATAGTAAATGTAAGATATTGTTAAAGTACAATTTTATCGAAGTTCCTTGGTAAAGGATGCTTTACATTAATGTTTATGATGAAAGATTAACTTGGTTAAGCCATGCATTGGTTTTAATTGAAAAATTCAATATTGTTAGATTTAAAAATTTATAACTGGATCTAAAGGGAGACCTATTACTAACATATAGAGACATCATTTGGCAAAATTGTTATCAGAATTTCTGACCATCCAGCGATATGAGAAACCATAATTAATACTGTTAAAGGATTTATTAAATTCATTGATATTTTAATTAAAAAATACATCATTTTTAATAAATAATCCGTTATGTCATCAATACTAGGTATTAATATTATAATAAAGGAATTAGTTTTCAATCTTTCGCACCATTCAATGATTAACTTTTATTTTAAAATTTCAGTAATTTTATTAAGAATATAAAAATTTTAAAAAACTAAAAGTCGGACTGGAGCTGCTATTTGAAGTATCCTAATACAAGTATGCAAATCTAAACTGGTATCTAATATTTAAAAAAATAGTGCAGTGGTAAGTAAAAAAATAATCAAGATCTTAAAAATATGTTGATAAATTAACCTATACAAACATAAACTAAAAATTTTTTTTTAATTTTGAGATTTTATTAACCATTGAAATAAATGTATAATAATTTTTGCTACTTTGAGGCATTTTATAAAGCAATAAGTTGTGAAACCAAAACCAAAAACTGTATATATGAAGTATTGGTAAAGTAAGAGTCTTATAATTTTGATAAACATTGTTATTGTAAACATATGTAATTTATTAAAATAAAAATTTATAATTAAATTTAAAAATGTAGTTAAATACCATTCAAAAATGTAAAATCTAATGAAACAAAACTTTTCCAATTCAAAATATTTTGTAAGAAATTGTTTTCAATAATATTTAATTTTTGTTTAATATTATTTATTTGATGTTTGAAATCGTCCGTTTGAGGATTTAACCGAGTAATGGGCCTAATAAATTTAGAAATTGTAATAAGACTTTGTATTAGTTTTGCACTACCTGGAATTTCTGATCCTGTTATATTAAATTCTATATCAATCAAATTAATTATATTATTATAATTGGATTCGTTGATATTAACTTCTTCTTTTTTAAAAATTGGCAAGGTCCCGAACTGCAAAACCAGTTTTTAATTCAATAAATACATATATTAGAACATCCACAATTAATGCTTTAGTTTTACAGAATTTAGCTTAAACTTATTATAAATTAATTTACAATGGAGCCCAAGTTCTTTACAAATTTTTGCAAGATATTCTACCATTAGTTGTAAAGGGTAGGGTAATGCGGCCACTTCCAGGTACATGGCTATTGCTACTAGGACTAAGAATGCCTGTGTTATAGTGTTAACGCACTAATATTTTTTGTATAGGTAGTAAACAATAAAAGGATTTAATTACCTTTGATATTAAATAATGTATAAATAAATTAATGTAAATCATGAAAGTTTTTTGTGAATTCCAAAAAATACCATTATTGCCTACAATAAACTAAGTTAATAATTTAAATATAATCCACAAATACATGATACAATGTAATGATTATACTTAAAACTATAATTTGGAATTTTAAACACATCCGAGTTATTTAAATAAATATTAACATATACATTAATTGTCATAAAAATATAGAATATACCAATGATAAATGGCCGATTGTTGGCAAAAAAGGGTGCTTTATAGGCTTGCTTAAATTTGTTATGGATAATGGATCAGCTTATAGCAGACATATATTTATGAGGAATGGATATATCAGCATCAAAGTTATTTTTGGTTTAAGACTAATATACTATAATATCCATTAATCTTTTATCTAATAAGATATTAATGGAAGATTAAAAGAAGCTTTTCACCATTTTCTTTGGTGAACAATAAATTACAAAGATCTCTTATCTGTAGGGTTTTTTCATAAGGTGACAGACTTGTAGATTATGATTTTTTTTTGTTAATCCCACCAACATCAAGAATTAATATATTATAGCCTAATTTTTCCATGTATTTTCGAACCGATTCCACGAATTTTAGGGTAGAGGTAGTCTTAGAGAAGATATTCTTGCTACTACTGCTGGAAGAAAATCTTCGCGTTTATTATAGGGTAAAAAAATGGGACGATCGATTGAAAAATAAACAATTTATTATCAAAAATATTAAAAAATTTTACAACTTTACTTCTGCAAGTTTCAGCTTTTTGTTAAACTTTTTAATGGTCATTTTAAACATTTGTAGATGTTTATATTGATTATTGTTTAGAATAGAGTTATAATGTTTAGAATTTTTTGCAACTACTACAAAGTTATCTTACCTAACTTGTCCTATCTTCTTCTTTCTGTCTTCTGATTCTATAAATTTGCAAAGAAGTGATGCAGAAACACAAGAAGTGCAAGGCTCGCATTTTCCAGCTACAGGGGCATCACACTAAATTAACAATTGATTTAGTTTGTATTTGTAAATCGGAGACCTAGTAATCAAATGTTAAATGGTTGGTTTGACATACTAATTTTAATTTTATAAAATTTATAAATATTATAAACCCAACTTTTGCATCTCAACTAGTATACATGTTTCCAAACAGGTCTAAACATATTCTATAAATTTGTTGTTTTTTCAAGATCTTCTTTAAGCAATGGTTTTAAATCCAACCCATTTATGTATTCCATCTATTATTTCTATTACATATCCATTTATATGTAAGTTATCATCTTAATGATTAGGACTGCACCATTATGTTACTGTATGTAGGTAGATTGTACCAAAGAAAACAACTAACAAATACTCCATAATTTTTGAACTTGGTGATTACTCATTTGAATTTGCTTTTATACAAGCCTTTTAATTAAAACCGGTTTTCGACATTAATATGCCAAACCCTAAAACAGAAACAAATAACATCATTAACTAAATATCAAACTTTGGCAATCTACAAAAACACTACTTACTAATCATAAAAAAAAATCCAATCAAAATATCCATAATTCTATAAAATAAAAGTCCAATATAAGGACTTATCAAAAAATAACACTCCATTTATTTAATTATAAAGGTATAAAACTGGGTGCATTCTTATTCTGGGTGAGTTTGTTTGTATTATTCTTATAGTATTCATCTAACAATATAGCATGGATTTTGTCAAAATGATTGTGTTGAGTTACAGACTATGCCACTAATATAATAACTTTGCAATAAAACAGAAAATGTGATATTAAAGGTTCAGAATACAACAAGAACTCATTGAAAAGTTTTTACAGTTAGAAACTCTTCAAACATTATTACAATTAAAAAGATGTTCAAGGCAGATCTTAGAACAATACAAATAACTACAATTATAAGATTTTGACAGATTCTTCTACTGTCATTCTCATGGCCCCACCAGCTGCTCATATTTCCGCCCTTAGTTCATTATGTTATATCCTCATTACATGTAAAAGAGCACAATGCCGTAAGAAAAAGAGAGTTATATATCATACAAATCTTGCAATAAAAAAAAGGCATTATTAATACGAAAATATTAGACCTAAAGGGGATATCCAAAAATTTTATACCCGGCTGTTTATAGCCTCTACCCAAAAACCAACCTTCATATTATATGTTCTTATTGTTGCATATTGGAAAACATCTAATCCAACAAGCAAGCGTTAAGAATGATTTGGTAATGAAATACAGCCAATGTGAATCATCGGGGCTTTAAAACCCTAATAAAACACAATGCCAGAAGCTTCCCCCGCGAATGAAAAGGAGCCAATATTGCTTTAAACAACAAAAACAGGTTGCTTTATTAGCTCTATATGTCAAAAATGTGTCTAAAAACTCAATAAAAAGGTACAAAATATAAAACAATAAAACAAAAACACAGAAAAATATATTAACTAAATTTTATTAAAGCTTGATTCAGAAATACTGATTAGACTTATCCAAACAAGTATTAGATTATTTATGATAAACAATAGTAAAGATAACAATACAGTAATATAGCCTAATATAAATAAAAAAAAATCTGTAATAAATAATATACCAATATTCCCCAATTCTTGTAATAAGACTCCATTTATCTAGAATCTTTAACATCAAAGAACTAAAAATAACCGCCATATTTTACGAATACATCACTTTTACTTACAAGAATCTTTAAACTTCTGTAGTATAAGTAATAATCAATTAATTCAACAATAGAAGCCTAACTAATACGAGAAACCCAAATATTTCTTTGATTTCGAAAAAGGTCGTCCCAGTGACCGAAATCTTAGGCATCCGCAGTTCCAACATCATCGCCAAAGGCTACACAAACGTTGAACATGTAGTAGATTGTGTCCAGTCAAAATGTAAGATTGCCTAAGGGCCATAGTTCGAACAAAAAGGTCCTTATTTCGACCCCGTTCTCGGACAACGGCCACTCGTGGGCCTCTATCGCCATTCCTTTCGCCTGTTGGATCAGGCTACACTTAGCACAGCTATGACTTGTTATTTGGGAGCGCTAGAACGTGTATTTTCTTATCATAATTCAAGATGATAAAATATATTACTGCATTATATTAAACTAATTTGAGTTACAGGTTAGGACTAGGGACCTAACCTTCTTACAGATGAAATCGAAATGATGTATACGTTTATATGCTATAATATATGATATCTATTTCTATTTTACATATAGGCATGACATAACCAGCATGTCATGGACATCAGAAAGGCCGAGTATCCCAATCTCCAGTTTTGAAGTTTACGTAGTTGATACTCTCAACCTAGACAGTGAATTATTGCTCACTCCTTGTTAAAATACGTAGATGGGCCGCTATTTGCCCATCCCGACTAATATGCGTAATCATTAGAAGCCACCACAGGTTCGAACATGCCGCCAGGTTGGCCGGAGTATTGGTCGGGTGCCCGGCCAGTGTTACCCTTAACACCATAGCTGTCGTAATAGTCAAATTGTTGATACCCCTGTGAGTCATACTGTGGCGTTGGGGCAGTGTAAACGTGGACACTGAAAAGACCGGCGGCCAGAGTGAGGAGGGAAAGAAACTTTGAGGCGACCATTTTAATTATATTAAGTTCAAATAATGAGGACCCAAAAATTAGCTATAAGAGAAGAGGAAAGACTGGTATTTGTTGTTTAGATGGAAATAAATGGCTTCAGGATTGAGTTGAATTGAATTGAATGATATTATTTAGAAAGATACAAGACCAGCTTACACTTGTAATATAATGATTATTAAATAGATGAATCGATGGATGGGAGTAGATATGTGGCAATAAATATGACATTTATATAAAAAAGGCTTCTTGAATTGGGATATCGAAATATACTATTAATATCGTAGTAATATCATAGTTAGATAGGAAATCACTGTAAAACTGTCAACCAATCTTCTTTAATATCTGTGTCCGTACCCTGCACGATAGCTGGTCAGTCAAAATCTTATGAAACCAAGGCAAAAACATATTTTCCCTGTAGCAACAAGATACAAAGGTCATCACATCTAACCCCAAAGCTCATGCTCATTTCATAAGTCATTTTTCAATAGAGCTATATCAAGCTAACATAGTCGTCCTGCATCAAAAATATATTTATTAATATATGCTCTAGCGCTGATTGTGAGACAATTAGGATTAATATGCACAAACAACATGAAATAGTATGGTCTTATCTGATTACAGTTATTTCTAAAACTTCTAAATACAGTAGTTGAAACGTTAAAACCCGTCAGATGGTGTGTGTTATACTTGATTAAGTATAGCTTCGGCGCATTATTAATAATTATTGCCCTTTATAGGTTAGTTCAGAATCGGCTGATCATAGGGACGTTGTAATACCGGCTCACAGTTAGACAGAAAGATATCCGCTGCAGTTCCGTAACAAGTACTTATCAAGATAATCAGGGCGACCGGGTCCGGTTTGGTAGAGTATAATCTAAATATAGCAATCTAAAGATGCAGCCAAGCACAATGGCATTCGAAATTACCACAGATAAACAACACATTTTCCTAAACCCGTGACATCTTCATATTAAATTTCATTATTTCATCGCTATCAATTACTTTCTATTATACATTTTCCTTTCATGATTCTTAATGCGGTACTGACTTTACTTTTTAGCCTTACTTCGCCGTACCTTAAGTACCAGCCGCCTGGGATCTCTCTCCAGACGCAGATTCCATCTTCTTTTGCCACCTTTGTTACATACTACACCTACCGCTTGTTTCATACCGCCTCTTCAGTCTTATATTCACACATTATGGCAGCGAATAGATCAGGAGGCAGGGATCTTCATTCACGACCTGTCTTTTTCTAAGCAATGTCTTAACGGCCTCGTCCTAACCCATAACATCACGAACGCTGATTTCCATTAGAAGCTGGGCATCCTAGTCATTACAAAAACTTAGTATCGCTTTTTGGATGTCCGCTTCCAACCACTGCCAAAGAACAATACTGTATTAGTTCCAGGTATATATTATATTGAATCTCAGGGTAAGTTTGCTCAGATTATGCCAGATCATTAACATTGCAGCTGCTAATTAGTGCGTTAGAACCTTAATGATCAACAATGAGCAGGCTCTCACCAGGACTGCATCCCTATCACTGAAACAAAAGTTAAGTACTCCCGAGACAAAGTTCGTCTTCGAGGTGGTGGCTGTGTGATAACTGGAAAATGAGTTATCTGTGTTGTGCAAGATATCTAGACCGGTTTTAAAGTTGCTTATGTGTTTTCTCTTGCCTATGAAGGCTACTGGGCTGAGAATAACTACGATCATTGGATAACAATACCATTTACGAAATAGTCCGCTGAGACTATAAACTCGATTCAGAATGAAATGTTGCTTCACGGACCCATTCATGACCTATAAAACAACTACGAACTTTCGGTGTCCTGACGAAAGTAGAAGTCAATCTCGAATTCCGGAAACCTATATTGCATTTCAAATTATAATGTTATTCCGATTCCTCCTGTAATTTAGGCAAGATAAGGCCATTTTGTTTTGGTGAAGAACAGTGACAATACAACTATGAAGTATCTCTGCAGCACACTTTTAGAGAATCCTTAGCACCCAGTTAACTAGCTCTTGCGTTGGCATTTCCGCCAGGCTGTGCCCTGTAATATGAGGGAAGCTAAAGAACCAGATTTCAAGCATGACTTCCCTCCCAGATACAGCATCATGGCGGCTATCATGGAAGGCCCTAAGGTCACAGAACGAATGGAATTCGAGTTATTCCAGCGATTTAACTCACAAATGTTTAATAAATGAAGATATATACAATTATATGACCTTTGTACTAAGCTATTTTAAAATTTGTCTGAAATCCGAGAAATGACACAGTTGGCTAGCCATCGGCGGTCTCGTAAACCGACCTCCACCATAATATCGATAAATACGGTGTATCTATCTTTGGAAATTGTATTGTCACTGGGGGGGGTGTGTTTGTGTGTGTGTGTGTGTGTGTGTGTGTGTGTGTGTGTGTGTGTGTACATTTCAGAAATTGGTTACATCGTAGGTAGGAAGGCCCTGAGAACCTCCCAAGACAGTTCGCTAAATATTTAAATGCGTGCGAGCTATTGGCACCGTACTACTATATATAGGCATTGTATGTCGTAAGGCCCAAACCCTTATATTCAGGTCAACCTTTGGCAATGCTTAAGTATTCTCAATTCTTATTCCAGCCAGAACGAGACTAAGTCGACAAGGCGGCCAATGCATAGCCATAGCAGAAACCCTGTTGGGAGGTACTCAGTCGCGTGGACCTCAAAGCTTCTTTCTTTTCTTCCCTCTTCTCCATATTCATATCCTTTTCATTTCTATTTCCGTCTTTCTCAGCCTTATTCTAACCAAATATCGTTATTGGAATAACTTCCTGAATAGTGTTTTTCAACTCCTCGCGATATGCTTGGTTATATTGTTTCAACACGATTGACTAATGAATGATATGGTATGGATTGGCCCGGTTTTTCAGATTCAGAAACCATTTAACACGGTTTTTGTTTTTTAAAAATATAGTGTAGTAAACTTAAGATGAAATAGAGTCTATCGGAATGAGAATTGGAGACATCCAGGCATTGTAGCTGGAAGAAAAATCATAGGTGTAATATAAAGAGGTTAGTCCAGAATAAAATGGTATTTAGATTTAAATCTTACAATTCATGAATTATTATTGGTCAAGGTTTTTTTTTTTTTTTATTATGTATATAAAAGAGAAGTGGGGTTTTATACAACATGGGCCAGACAATATGCTAATTCCAATGAAAAAGCCACAGATTTGCCAACAAAGACAAATATTTTAATACAGATGGGTCTCTTTTATCAATTATACTACAAAATAGTTAAATCTTTATAATCAATATAATAAATTTATTATACAAGATTTTAAAAATTAATCACACATTTTCAAAACTTTTGAAACTGATTATCGAAAAATATGTCCTGCTTGGCAGCATCTTATAAAATTTAGGCCATCATATTTGGACATTTTCTAAATTTGAGTTGTGTTTTTTTATCAGTTCAGAATTCCATGATTTAAACTACAGTAAGGAAGTTTAGTAAAATAATAATATAAATAATAAAAAAATGAAAAAATAAAAAATGGTGAGAATGTAGGGTATTATAATGAAGAAATTTCCTTTTTCTAACGGAATATTTTTTACCTACTAATTAGCTACTAACTACCATATATTATCTTATATTATAATACAAACCGGATAAGGTTTCTTCTCTCAGAAAAACTAATTAAAATTAAACTAGTCTATATAATAAATTTTGTTTTGTACTTAAAAAATCCTTTATTATACTGCTATAACTTTATTATAAAAAGTACTAATTACTATTTACCTTTAACTCAAATAATCAAAATTATACTGATTCTAGTATAAATACACATTAAAAAATAGTACAAAAATTTTATGTAATAAACTGTCCTTTCTAAATAAATTATAAATTAAAAATATCACAAAACACCATCACAAAATACCATATGATAATATACAATAAAACCCCACTCAGAACCTACTATAAATCCATATTGACAATGAAAAATCATAACACTTATAAACCTACCATCATATATATAAAACCCCCATCTATAAGTAAACCCTCAAGAAGTAATGATAAAACTCATCACTAAATAATCTAAATCTAAATTATACAAATAAGTCTAAAGCGTAACCTTTATCTTTTAAAAACCCCCAACAAGCCTCAGAACGTAGTTTGAAAGATTAAATAATAAATACAATATAAAATATTATTTTATTAATCAGATTCAATCTGCTAATAACTTCAGTTATACGATTATACAGGGACATATAAGCATAAACATAAGTTGTTATCTATGTATATTTTAATTTAGTATCTCAATTTATGCTTGTTACTAACAATTTAACTCTGCCTGCTGCCTTATTTCGTCTTCTATTTATAGAATTCTAACTTCATTTAAAATACAACAAATCTGATAATTCTAATCAAACTAATTTAACTTTTGAATATATACTTGTTTATTTTGTTTTAAAAGATCTTAAAATTTTATATATTATTTTAAATTATTATAGATAACCTCACCATATTATTGAAAATGTTATTAAACTAGTATTTGTATGTTTTATATGATTTTATTTAAAATGTTTATCTGAGCTAATTTTTTTAACTATTTCCCTTAACTTTTATTATCAGAAGTAATAAAGTTTATTTTTAATAAGTTTAAAAGTATCTAACTGATATTATACTTACCAATGTTTAACAAACAAATAACTGGCAAATAACATTAGTTTAGATTGTTATACTCATATGGTGCGAATTTATTGAAACATAATGAGGAAGAACCAGTTTATTTTTTTATTGGGAAACGGATATTTTATTATATGATATGGTATTGATTTAGCTGATTAGTTGGTAAAAGGTGTGCGTTATTATTTGTTTTTGATAGCATCTTGTTTAATATTCCGTAGATAAACAAATAAGTATTAATTTTTTAGTTTGTATGTTTTTGCTTAGTAATGTTGAATAAAACAGAATGATTAATGGTGGAAGACATTCCTGGGTTATACTCCACTTCTGCGACTTTTGAGTTTTTTATTATTAAATATTTTATTTGTGAATTTTTCTAAGATATTATGCATAATTTTTATTGGATGAAGGGGGGAGGGACTTTTATAACAATATCAAGTTATATGATATAGTTAATTTCTGTTTTTCTTAATGTTTGGAGGGTTTGGATAATATTTGGTAATAGTAATATTTTATAGAAACAAAAATAATCTGCTATATAGAGTAAATATATTATAAAATAAAAAAAATTATTATTACTTTTGTTGAAGTATTATTAACTTGTGGAAATTGGATGTTCTTTATTTAAAATCAAATTTTTTTCTGTATTGTTAAATTTTTTTTTTAAGGCAAAATGTAATTTATTTCGAAAAACATTTATCGTTTGTGAATCGAATATACCAAAATTTGGCAATTTTTGTCCATGTTTGTTATAGCCTTTAAATTTGGTGAAATTGAAAGTGTGGCGAGAAGAGTCAGTTTTATAATATGGGTATTTGATTAACCCGTTTGTTTTACTTTAATTATTAATATTTTTAGTAAAATTTATTATAAAGAAATAAATTCAAATAAATTTTAGATTAAAAGCATAATTTTACCTTTTTTTTGATATCAGTATTTTTAAATATAAGTCAAAGTTTCATGAGATAATCTAAGTCTGGGCTTTCAGGTGCTTTTAAAGCCTATTGTTTCATTTTTTGAAACTTTTAGACAAGCCTTAAATCCAAAGGGAAGTTTGATACTAAGTTATGGGGATGGTTTAGATTCTGTTATTGAAATTCCTTGGAGACATGTATGCATCTATAGATTGAAGTATACTAAGTTAATTTGCAAGGTAATTCTCCAGAATGATTATATTTGGTTGGTGATATACAGAAAATTTTAAGAATTCTTAAAACTATTATTTTATATTTATATATTTTTTTATAACTTAATAAAATTTTACTCAATTAAATCCTGATTATATTTATAAATAACTGTCAAAATTTGGTTTTAATTTCTAATTATATTTTATATTACATAATAATTGATGTGAGTTTTTGATAGAAATATAAGTGGTAGGTGGTGTTATAAAAATAGTAGTTGGAGAGATCTACATATTGTTATAATTGGAAGAAAAATTATAGATATATTATAAAAAGAATTAGTTTAGAATAAGGTTAGTATTTAGAATCAAATCTTAAAATATTTAAACCATTATTTTGGTTGTTATAATAAAAATGTGCTAGATATAGGAGTATAAACTTTATTTTTATATAAATATAGATGTGGGTATAAATATTTGATATTGTAAAGACCAGTTTGAAACAATTTGGTTTGGGAATTTGATTAAAGTTACCCCTACAAAGGCTTGTTAAAAAAATTAAGATCCACTTTTTGATAGTAAATTAATGTATATATAAATCCTAACTTTTTTAACAAGCTTTTATATTATGAAAAGATTTCCTAATTTTAAACCAAATTAAGAACAGAATCTATTTTAAATTCTAGGAAATTATATTATGCTGATGTCACACTATTGACTAACACTGAAGGAAAATATGCTAAGTTTTTTCCCAAACAGACAGGATATCACAATACACAGCAAAACTGTGTTGGATTTATGGAAATGTATGGGGTACGTAAGCATATATAATCAAATAAAGATATTTCCATCTATACACGGTTCATGTTATACACTATTTTTTACATCTGAATTTTCAATTCTGAAGCTGAAGTTATAAACTCATTTGAATTCTGTTTTTAAGTATCTAAAAAAACGTAAACTAAAGGCATTATGGAATCCTTTAACCAGCCAAAGCCACCCAGTTTATCCTTTTTCCTGATTGAACTTCATTTTAAAATCTTTTCCCACCTCCCTTGCGTTAATGACCAAATCTCGGCCAGCCTTGCCTCCTCCTTCTGGCAAAACCTCCTCTCAAAAAGCGAACCCTTGCGGAAGCTCAGATACACTGTAGAGCGCCCAAACAAATACGACGGCCTCCACCCCCTGCTTAGCCCAGAGTCTTCCTGGCTCGGTGTAACCACCCAAGCAGGGGTGATTAAAAGCTACAATCTCCGGAGGTTCGCCTATCAGGATAACAAGGATGTCAGAAGATCGAGCGGATTCGACCCGGAAGCAAATAATGACCAGGAGACGATTCTAAAGCACCAGAGAAAGTACGCGGACATCGAAAACCCAATTAGCAAGCTTGATATTTCATCCTGCCAGTTTTTTGACGAGCCGCTCTTTTCACCGTATATACAGCTAGAGGTGCCGGAAAACGACTGGCGGGACGGACCCAGTTTCGAATGGGGAGCGCCTGTACCGGAGCAGGCTCGCCTCAGAAATATGCTAAGAGGGTTTCCAATATCTGTCTACTCGTCCGAAGAATACCCATTTAAGCGGGAATTCCATGTGTTCCAATTGTCCCGTGAGCAAATCCCGGGACTTACACTACAAAAACTACTCAATATTATGGTCAAAAATTTGAAAAAAGCTATAAAAAAAGATATGAATCTTTATCTTGAACCCGGCGTGTCCCCTCCTTCACGTCGCTCTGGGTTGTATATAGATCCTAAAAGAGAATATGATATATTAATTGATTAGTACTATTTCCGTTCTTCACTTTCGGTGCCTGGGGAACTGGGTATCAAGGCTCTACTTATTCCCTATGACGACAAGAAAAAGGAAGAGGTTGTACGGAATATAAAGGCCAGAAAGGCATCGGGAATAGTGTATTACTAAAATAACAACCGTTCGCACACTGTATCAAATTAACTACTGAGTTAACTTCATTAAAATCTATATTTTTCATTTTCACTCCACCACCCCCATCTCTAACGCCATAAAAAAGTCTTGCGCTAAATATACATAACAAAACGAGGTCTCCTCTGTAAACCCCTAACAATACAGCAAGACTTAAGAATCTCAAATGTATTGTGATGTTAAAATTTACACCAGTTAATATTTAATCTTATACTGAACAGTGATTAATATCGCATAGCTATGGCATACTTATAGTATGATAGATTTGAAAAGTGTTTAAATACTTTATGAAGAAAGGAACTACTTCATATAAATTTTTGAATTACTTTTATCAATCACATTTTGATTTGAAAAAGGAAAAAGTGAAGAAAAGGGTAAAGATCTTAAATGTGTTGTGATGTTGAGTTCTGCTTTTGTTAACAATACAACGGATCGTATTAGCTATAGTATACCTGTAGTATTTGTTTGAAAATAGGTATAAGGAGCCGTAGAGGCCTTATGTGAAGAAGAGATCTGCTACACATGAACCTTTGAACCTGCTTTGTCAATCGTGTCTTCACTTGAAGAAAAGTTTTGTTGAAGAGGGTGAAGGTTATAATATGTTATGGTGTTTAAATCTGTAGTTATTCACGATATAGTTCAGTTTAATACAGCATTTTGTATAATAAACCAGGATTCATGTTTTTGGTTTATATAAAAGAATACCTCTAGCATTTCTTACTTAGGGCCTTACCTGAATTATTTGCGGGGCGTTAAGCTGTCAAAATTTAGGTCAGTCCCGCAGTGTAGACCGTCGCAAGTCCTTCAATGCAAGTAATTCCAACATTATTCTCAGATTTCAAGTCCTCTGTGTGTAGCTGAGGTTTTCAGGCATCTAATTACTAGCACAGTAAATAGTCTTTATATAATCCCCCCGAGTTTTCAACGGTTGACTCCTCTTTCTCCTCTACCAATAATCATTATTCTTTAGGTTGTTTTTTTTTTTAATTCTAACTTCAGTCTTACAGTCTACCTTGTATTGAAAATACTCTCTTCTTGTTGTTAAATTTATCTTTTTAATAAATATTTTCTACCTGCTTCTTATATTGTTGATGCCTTAGAACTTTTAATCGATGATGATTTCTACTCTTTAGAAAACTTAAATCTCTTTTTGGAAGATTTGGAAACATATGGCTAAAAACCACTCTCCACTAATAATTCTGAAAATACTATTTTTTACCTTATAAACATCTCGACTCTTTCAATCATTCTACCCTTCCTTAGGTAAAGACCGGGCACCTTTTTCCACGGAGGACTTGCGACCACTGCCTGGCCACAGCACAGTATTCGAATTCGAAACCGGCCGAACAACTGTCATTAACGTTTCAAAAGTATGCACGCAGTCCCTTCGTCAACCCGATGCTCACGCTAATCAAGCCCCGACGTCTTCAGGCAACGACAAGACGAGGCTAGTTATAAGAAGAGATATCTAACCCGGCCAAGACCTGGATACCTATGCTCTAGTAACCAAGCTAGCTATCTTTCGTATATTTATTATAATCATAGTCTTACTAGATTTAGAACTGTATTAAATAAATGTCAAGACAACTTTTCTCTATGCCTTCTTAAAGAAAGAAATATACATATAATTATTAAAAGATTATAAAAGTCAAATACTAGCTAAAATAAAAAGATTTAATCTTAAATTATACAAAGCTCTATACAGACTAAAACAGGTACTAAGAACTTAGCATATTAATATCAATAACAAGCTAAGGAAAATGAATTTAAATTATGCTTAAATAACAAAAGTTTTTATATCAATTAAGAACTTAATATAATAATGATTTTATATATAAATGATATATTAATAACTGTATTAATCACTAAAATTATTAAAAAAGATTAAATGAGATTTCAAGGTTAGTTATATTATGATTAATTTAGGACAAACAAAATCCTTCCTAGGAATCACTATAAAACGGAACTGAATTAAAAAGACAATCAGATTACATTAAACAATTATAATTAATATTATATTTTGTCAAGACTGCCTATGCAAATAGTAAAAAGAGTATTCTCGTAAGGAGATGTGTATATATAGATTATCTTGTTAATAAAGATATTTATGAATTTTATATGATTTAAAATCTATTATTAGAAATTAAAACTGATATTTCTACAATGATTTGATCAGTATATACTATATAATCGAAAGTTTATCTTGTTAAATATTTAATTTGTAAATGAGCATTGAAAGTACTTAACTAAAGTTTGTAGAAAAACAGTCATAAACAAGGTTTTAACGGAAAATTAGCAAAGTTTTGTGAGCGAATGTATAAAGGTCACAAAAGAAGATTTATACGCCTACTAGTTATTAGCACGGGGACAGAAATGCATTCTGACAAATAAAACGTTTACAAACCGTAAGTTACAAGCAGAAAGCCTCTCAAAAAGACCTGTTAACGCAGGTACCCCACGTCAATTGACCCCAAAATCTGTTAACAGGCACTTAACAGAAAGCACCCACAAATTACTATTAATGGTGCCTTCATTCGGGTACATACGTTACTATTATGCCAGTTCTCCAAGCTTGCTCACTGTTTCTTGTTCTGTGGGTTAGAGTGATAGCCAAGAACACAACGCTTGTCTTAACATCATGTCTTGTACAGCTATGGCCGTTCTATGAGTTACTAAATATGGTAAGTGACACACAAGTTAGGATTTTTCTAGCCCTATTTGCCCCCATACCTAAATTTGGCCGTTAAGCATTCCTACAACGTGTGAATCTGTCTGGCAAGTGCGCTTTGTAATCCCTACTATAGCGGTAGTTCAGATGCAAGGGTATGTATCTTATAACAGAGCTACAACAGCATAATGAGCTCAAGGCGGAGATTCGGGTGGTTGACGGTGCTATCGACCGTCGGAGACCATCCAAGCCATGCTATGGTTAGAAGAAAAATCACAAGAACAACACAATAGCACCAGTCTCGAATAAGCCGGTACCCCAATCTGTACCCTGCAACTCTAATACATTGATTCTTAGTGGTGTTAACAGTTCTTTTTCTTTTTCCTTCCCTACTGTTCTATATCGGCGGTATTGGGAGCATTGTTACAAGGTAGTTCGTTGCAAATCGCAAAGATCTAATTGGCTTGGTTTGCAGGACTGTTAACAGACTGATTTCTAGTTCTTCTATCCTATTCTCTTTACCTACTGTTTTCAGACTAGACCTTGAAGCCGCCTTCTTGTCTAATTGTGCTTCATGCTAGACCACATGCATAAGATTTGCCGGCTGCGTTAGCATATCAGTTGTGTTTAACAAAATCCCTTCTAAGATCCGCTCGTTGGTGTGGCTAGTATGCCCTGTTCACAGAAACTGTCACATCCAATGCCAAAGGCGGCCTTCGAATTGCAACAGCAAACAACACATCTTTAACGAGAATATAATCCATATGCCGAAAGTTCCGAATAAGAAGCATTTTCCAGAGCTAGATAACGGATAATGGCCATTGGCAGCCCCAACCAGCAAGACGCTGCCACAATAATGGAATTAGTTGACAGACAGATCATCAAAGGGTAGCAAAAGAAAATGGTTGCTTATGCAAGAAGTCTTCGCAATCGTTCACAGATGCTCGGGCTCCAGTGATTACACCACACGCAAAATTACTTATGTTCTTCAATAATCTGACAATCAATGCTATACTGGCGTTTCGCGGCTACTGACGGTATGGCGGTCATACTCTTATTAGGAGAATGGCGGAAAGTACTGGGGTTCAATTGGCTTTCGGTTGTGTAACGCATTCAACTGGCCGGAAACCTGCAGATACAACCATCCAACCAACACCGAAATTTCATTCCACTCAACATGGTGCAAGTACCTAATAGCCCTCCGGCGCTGTTGTACAAACATAATAATGAACCCCGAATCTGTGTTGGTTCAATTCCAAGCCTTTCAAACTAACGATAGAAGAGGTTTAATAGAGCCCGTAGGTATTCTTCGATAAACTAGGCGTATTTTAACTGGATGGAAAATTCAACGTTACATAAATTGGATAAGACCAATCGCAGATCAACGTCCAACATATTTCAAGTTCCCAAAACGGAAGACAAATTAACCAGAAATTACCAAAATCAGGATGTTTCGATAGCTTATTGGGAGTATAGCAAGCCAAACTCAAAAAAGGATTGGAAAAAGACTGTGGGAACAGAAAGTTCAGATTCAGAGGATGTTATAGTTGGAAACTAATCGTTGTGGACAACATTGACGATCAATAAGACAGCTTCTTCCGTCTGTTGCACCCCAGAAATAACCCATCGATATCCCTTTCGGTATTCCTTTTCGTTAAGTTCAGCAATGGCGTGTTCCACTGCTTTCAATTTGTAATGCTGAATTCTCGCCATATCCGTTAAACCGAACGCAGATCTGCACAGTGCACTGTCGTCTATCGGAAGGGCGGTCATATTTGGAGGAGTCCAGTTATAGCTCGTGCATTTTTTTTCGGTGAAGACGATCATCTGCGCTGGGCTACGTTGCGGTGACAATTCATTAGGCTATTGACAACATTTTAGTCCTGTGTTATATGACAGTGATTATGAATATGTGTACCCAATCTTCCATATTTAGAAGCTGAATGATATAAGGCGACAAACGTCTGTGCGGTATTACTTTTGTTATCGTTCGCTATTGCCACCGCCGATGAGAGGATTTTGTTTGATTTCTAACTTGCTAGAAAAAAACCAGGCCTCCGACTGATTTAAATCAAGTTGGTGGGACCTGCTCGGTGCGTAATTAGTCCGTGCAATGACATAAGCATATGTTGGCATTAAATTGCAAGCTGGGGGGTATGCGGGGTTAATTCCGGCACTTTTGTCATTCTTTGTACCAAAATGGCTAAAGTTGCTATACATTTGAGAGTGACTCCTACCATATACCCTCGATATGTGCCTTTATGTACCATTTGGTTTTCTCGACTTTGGGTGCTCGTCTCGGCATGTTCTGGAAACAGCCAACCCGGCGGAAACTTGAAAGAATTTAGACCGCCTTGGGAAGATATTGGCGAGTCTGTGTGGGTGGCTGCGGGGGTGAAGGAGCCTTCAATACAATTGCCAGATTATCCGAAGAAAATACCAGGGCCTGGTACCAGCCATAACAAAATTGGCATGGGATAGCCGTGCTACACCTAACAATTACTACTATAGTAATCACCAAAATCGCTATGCGATCGACACCGCGAAGCTAACACAATTTGAGCCAGAGATGAGCCGGATCGGTGAATTCCATGCGGGACCATTTCCGCGTTGTTATTGCTGCTGCTGATAGAGAGCAGTACAGCGAAGTAATTGGGATTTGTATATTAGTTTTAATTATTATTTTGAAGTGAAATCTATTACTGTCAAGCAATGCCCTCAGTTTGCCGTTATTGTAGTAATAATTTTTTGTAGACTCTTAGCGATCGCGGTATCATATGAATTCGGTTTCCTAAAGAATCCTGCAAACACGGATTTATATCATTGGACTCGGAGAAATAACTGCGACGCTAGCTAGAGAGTAAACCAAATTATTCTTCGTCAGAATATTTGGCTTTGAGATATCGAATCCACACTAAGATATCGATTGTGAGAGCATTCTACTGTGGGTGGAGGAAAAAACCACAGAGAGGCCCAGAACTAGTGGTCCATTACGAATTTGATCAGGTATGAATCGGGTTTGGCTTTCGATTCTCGGCGCAGGAGGACAAGGCTGCTTGATTTGGACGGTTACCTTTTTGAGAAACATAACTCTCCAACACAAGGCTCGAGCCTAGGTTTTTTGAGAACTCGGAGCAAAGATTAAACTTACACAACAATTTAGAATACATTCTGGTGGTACAACGGCTAACCGGTCACTCCGTCACCTATATCAGTTCTTGGCCCTCATAGGCAGGATCGTCGTAGTATTTCGGATTTATTTTAAACCGTTCCACTATCCCGACGATACCTTCAGGAAAATATGAAAGAAAATTATCATAAACCGCCGAAAGAGATAATTTAATCCGTGCCGATAAAATATGTCGGCTGCTCTTAAGAAAGCTGTGCAATCGGAAGACATGATTATAGTAGGTGGGTCGTATTGAAAAGGCGATTTCCCGTGTCTGTAGTGCCGCTGCCGGTATATTTGTTCTGTGAAAGTCGGAGAGAGACAATACTGAAGCTTCCGCGGCGGGCAACTATCTGAAGAGGACCGCCTTCGGCAATTGATTCGGCTTGGACGACGCCGGCGACTACTACGATCTGAAGAGTGAGATACATCGGGCGGAGATGCCGCACAAACTCAACTATTGTTTTACCGCTGTTGACGACCGAATCAACCAATATGATGGTACGCAGTTGCGAGAGATGCTGGGGATTAATGTCTTGAGGGTGTTTAGCGTGAATAAACATCGCACGAGGGAAAGCATCGCTGACTCCCAAAGCCATCGGCTCCCCCCCACGCATCAACGCCACAATTGCCGTGGTCGTCTCGTGGAGCAGTCGATAGCCCACGGTCTGATTACCCTGGACGTGTGGTATCGGGAACTCTTCCAGCCCGATTATACTCGCCACGAATTCGGTGGCCAGGTACCAGCCGACACGACGATGGGCTTCTCGGAGGGCCGGGCCGCTGACGGTTGCATCGCGCATTGGAGTCATCAGCACCTTAGCGGCGTTTCTATCTGTTGCATGAAGTACCTGGAGAGAATTGTGATTGCGGCGGCGGAAAAGAGAATCGACAAACTTGAGGTCCACGATCTGAACAGTGGGAAGTTTTGTGGTATCGAGGCGTGGAGAGATGGATGTGTTGCTGCCAGGCAACAGAATTTGTCTTGCCAAAAGACCGTCGTTCTCAATGGCCTTTAGCAGTGCGGCTTCCATCGTCCGACTCCTCGTTTTCTCCTCGCCCACCACGATGATAGCTTCATCCGCTTTACTTAGCATCGGCAGGTCCAGAACGCTATCCCCGAACGCCACGACGTGTACGTGGTAGATATCCCTCAGACAGGCAACCACGGTCGCTTTCGCTTCAGCAGTGACAACGAACCCATCTGCTATACGCCCACCCCCGATGACTTTAACCCGATCCGACAGCCCTTCCCTCTCCAGAACCTTATCCCAGACGCGGCGTAGGCCACAGGTAACAACCACTGCGCCGACGTGCTCCTGTTCTGCGGCTTGTCTCAGTAGAGATATAAATTCCGGGTACATTGATAGCGCTGACGCTACATTCTCGCACAGAGCATCGAATTCCGGATCCTGAACCGTTTCCTCGTACAGCAAAGTTGCTTGTCGAAAGGCAGTATACGAGTAGCTTAACGAACTACTGAATAGCATCTTTAACGGATCTTCTCTATTTTCAGACTGTCGGGATCTAGCCACCAAACCCCAGAACAACTTGCCGCTGTCCTGTGCTGACAACGTACGATCCGCGTCCATCACTAGAACTGTTTCCACCCGCCCTTGATTCGCGACGAATATTTCGTCAACCCTTTTTCTAACAACAGATGTGTTGTATTCCTCGGTATGTTTCTGGAAATCCCGTACCAGAGTTGACACTTTATCCAGTAATGCCGGATGATGGGTGATGATCGAGAACAGGATATGGTGCTCATAGCAAAGTCGACGTAATTGAGCCTTTTCAGCCTCCTGCCACTTATGTAAGTGGTCGGTAGACAGAGATGGCCGGTCTCTTTCCCTATCGTCCAGTCGGCGTTGGGCAATGAGCTGCGCAGGAGCATCCAGGTAGAGGATGTGGGTAAAGGTCTCCAGATCGTTCTTGGTATATACCGGTTGTCCAAATTCCTCGCCTGCGGACCAGAACATGAAATGACCAGCGACGATAGCCATTCGTCCAGTCTCTGCAGCTTCCTGTCTTATGGTGTCGATGGCGAGCTGACGCCAACGGTTTTTTTCCTCATCGTTCAGTTTTTTGAACGCATCAAGGCCGCCAGGAGTGAGACTGTCGATAACCTCGGATCCTTCATAGAATAGGAATCGGGGCTCTTCCAATTTTTGCCGCAGCTGCTTTAGTAAATATGATTTACCAGAGCCAGATATACCGTAGATGCCAACGACGATTGGCTTTTCGCTAGAGGTAGATCCGCTCGCCATTCTATCTGCCACATTCCCGAAACCAGTTGCCATTTCCTCTATTTCCTGACTTTAGGAGGGTTGTGAAGTTAAAGAAATTGATTGGTTGTATTACAAGGGGTTCGTGTTTGTCTGTAGAAGCGGCATGCGGAAGAGAGAATGGAGCAGCGCAGTTACTGGTTATTTATGCACCATTCTCTAAGTATGTGCACTAATCCCGTTTTTTCTGCACTCCCTCCGATGTTTTAGAATTTGAGTTCCTTCTTTCGTGGAAGTGGAATATCATAATGTGTAGGGGTCCTAGAATGCCGAGAAGATAACTATATCTAGATTTATATCACCTGGTGGTCGATTCTCCCATCGAGATAAGTTTCGATGGTTTTAATTCCGCCAAATTAAAGAGCAAGCTTTTTGTAGCTTATCTTTCGCTGTCCAAAAGTGTTTTACAACCGCCCATAATATCGCAAATCTCAGTTGAATCGCTCTCTTGACCAGGTAATGGAACATGGTTACCGGCTTCTGTCCATTAAAAAGAGAATAATCATGGAACGAATGCTTGCAAAGTGAAGTGGGGAAACTTCCGATGAGGCTACTCCAGAAAACTGAAGGCAACATCCGTCTAGAAAACCTGATTAAGCAGTCGTATCGAGTGCGTGGAGGTACATGTTGATACCCGTCGAGGTCGTGCAACCTCTGGCGACAGAGCCCGTGAAACCAAGGGCAAATTGTGCCTGAAGTTTTGTGTTACGTGATCATGCATGAGATCATGGTGGCATATTGTGCCTGAAGTTTGTGTTTGCGGCCGATAGCAACGGCTTAATCCTGAACGCATACACCTAACAGAAATACTGCTGGCAGCCCTCTATCAGCAGCAAAGCTCGCCAGTGTTCAAACACAGGCTATCTATCTCACGGTTCGGTACACATTTCTATCCACGAACTTGGTCTTCCCTAGCTAATGATACTTTGCAAGGGAGTGGGTAAACGTCCGCCGGAATGCGTCCAACTATTGAAGCGCTTTTGAAGCGTTGGCATAGAATGTTGGGTCTAGCCCGACAATCGCCACCGTCCTGGTATCGAGACCGAGTTCGCGAGGAGCTACGAGAACGTCGGGTCGCGAGGACGCGCCTGCAGAGACTGAGCGAAACATCGGACGTCTTCTTTTCTATTAGTCGAGCTCGATACGATGGCTTTCCCGTTCGGGGCCTGCCTCCCTTCTCGGCTTTTCGGCATCTTCATGTGTATGCTTACATGATGATGAAGTATACTTTGCGATGGAAGTTCTACCGTATTGTCGCCAGGCGTTGCAAGGCTCCTCAGCACGCCTCGGTACGCGAGGTTGTGAATCCCGCGAAGGACTCCAAGCTGGATGAAGTTTCCTCCCGCCACCAGATTGACCCAGCCGAATTCCGGCGAGTTGGCCGCCGACTACGAAAACTATGGCCGCTCCTTCCATAAGTTACCCAGGTCCTAGAGTAACCTAAATGGGAGCTTCTGAATCCATTACAGTCATCACTCGCCTAGTGCCAGGGCTTTGCAGACTTTTCTGAACACAAGAACATTTCTTCAACAGAAATTAAAGGCTCGAATGTTTCCGACGGTTTCCAAAGGTCTCGAACGTATCCGCCGCTACGTCCTGTGCTAGATAAAACTGCTCAGATTGCCGCTGATATTTTAGATTAACTCCATACCTTGTGGCACAACAGTATCGTCTGCATTGGATAAACAGTGCGTCTACTACGAACGAGTACCCGCATATTTAGTCTGTGGTTGGGATTCAGGCATGATTTATTCGCAACTGCTGCTTCGTGGGACGGCCGGACGGCCATGGAGCTGCCTATATTCGGGTAAGTAGTTTTGGGATCTAGTTTCTGGAACTAGCAATTATTAAGTGTTTCAATGATGCCTTCACAAGTAGTCAACCTATGGGCTTTGAAATCATCCTTCATCGCTCCAAAAAGCTCCCTACTCCGTCCATCAAAGCATGCGATTCATCAACTTATCTCTAATCCTCCCAACTATTTACCCAACGTCTCAGCCCAGCTTACTGCAATGCCATCCAACAATGACTCCTCAGTTAGCCCGCAGACCCAGAACCAAAATCCCAAAATAACTAACGCTGGCGGCACGGATGAAACGTTCCAACAAGAGCTTCAAGGAATGAGCAAGACCACACTGAATGGACTCGAAATGGCGAACTATACCCGACTTCAAAGACATCTCATTAACGGGGAACGATGTCGCCGAAGCGTCGCTAAGAAAGCAGCAGCAATAAACGATCCAGTTCCTGCATTGGAGCGGGAACCAGAACCAACCAACACTCCTTCGGACACTACCACTTTAACAGTCACAACCTCTGAAACTCCATCAACTGTTCAACAGAAAGCAGACATGACTAATCAAGCCTCCGTTCAAAAGATCATTGGATATAATTTCAAACGTATCCACCTCTTGGCAGAAGCATTAGAAGCAGCTGGTCGCGCCGTGGATCATGACACCGGGAGCGTCGATGGCAATAAGCGATTGGCTCTCGTCGGGGATGCAGTCCTAAGACTGATACTCGTTGATGAGTGGTATTCTTCCAAAGGAAGTAGAGGTAAATTTGGTTTTTCCTAAAAACTTGGGTATTACTGACTGAGTTCTGTAGAAGGCGCGGATAAGATGCTTAAAGAGTTTGCTTCCAACAGGAGGCTCCAAGAATGTGCTGAGAAGATAAACATAGTATTTTATATTCTACCAAATCCTACTCGGGCGGCTCAGAAAGAAAAAGTGCCTAAAAAGACATCAGCATCGACCATAGAGGCTCTAGTGGGGGCAGTATGGCTAGACTCAGACAGAAATTTTGAAGTAGCTAAAAAGTCAGCACGCCATATGGGCATACTAGGAAGTGATCCTAGCAAGTCATGATTGATAGCTAGAAATGTTTGTACTAATGATTGGAGTACGGGGATAGTCATTGTAAACTTTACTATAACGCTTAAAAGATACTCTACATTCGTATTGCGGTTAAACTTGAGCAAACCATCGTGGAAATTTACCACATGGATCTCATGGTGGCCGAATAAAAATGGCTTGAAACGTTTCGGGCTTTCATTTGGTCCCTAAAGTTTGTGTTCCGAGAGACCAGAATAATTATTGCGAAGCACCGCTCAAGATAGCCCATACAGAGGCTATGTTGCTTGAAGAGGATAGGCGAACAAAGCCGCGAAGGCCGATAAGAATGTTGGCTAGTAATCAGTTAATCGTCTTCTCATCGATCTCTGGAATTGGGCGAGATTTCTTGAGAGTTCGAGATCCGATCTGAGAGAGTTCGAGATCCGATCTAAGAGATTTCGGTGAGGTGGTGGAAAATTCCGACGTTTTCGAGATCTGGTCTTGGGGGTTTCGATGAGGTAGGTAATGGATATTTAAGAAGGTCCTTGTCCTCCCGTATGTTGATTTCGTAGGTAACCTTAACGCAATCAAAATGCCTTGCCTCCATGCCGCGGAGGCTTTACTTCCTTATATTCGTCTCGCAAGTGCCATGGTGGAGAGTTTGAGGGTTGCTTTGCGGTGGTGTCCGTTGGGGTTGAGGGATCTAATCCAGGCCCAGTTCGAGTATTGGTCATATATGGAAGGCTCATTTGACGAGGCACATCGTGCTAGTCTGTTGGGTCCTTGTTTGTGTGGCCTGTGTGACGAGTGAGGTGAGTTTTCTTAGATTTTCGTAGGTGGTCTGGTTAGGACGTTATGACTAATCTTTCCTAGGTCGTCTACGTCTTCTCTTTGGCGTTGCGTTGCTCGCCGAGCGAGGATCTCAGGTTGCCCTAGATGAAGGACTAGATTAGTTCTGGTGAGATGGTTTTCTCTGGAATCCAGTATTCATCTTCTGGTCCATAACGTACAAACTATCGAACCAAATATTCATTTTTGCTATTTAATTCGTCGATCGAAGATTCGATCAACATCGCAGAAGGTATGATTTCGGATTCGATTTCTTCATCACCTGAGTCCTCTCGTAGTCCTCTTGAGACAAGTTTTAGGCCTGAAATGTGAAAGGTTTAGTAGATTCTTATAGGTTCAGGTATGTTGAATTTGTATTGATATTTTCCAAGTTTTTTGGTGATTGTGTAGGATCTAGGTTTCTGGTGGTTGAGTTTTTTGTTAGGTCGGCAAATTTCAAGATGTCATATTGGCAGATATGCTTTATATTCTTCTTCCAGCAAAGGTGCTCATTTTCTTTCACGTTATAGTAACGTGACATTCGCTTTTGTGAGAATTGGGTCTTTTTTTTAGGGAGTTGTGAAATATTTTCCTCGTTTTTATGTGTTCGTCGGCTTCGGGTACATTTTCTTTTGGCCGGAGAGGTGGTAGAAAGGCTTTCGGTGTCCATCCTCTTATTGCTTCGTAAGGTGCATATTTGACGGTTGAATGTTGAGAGGTGCTGCAAGTGGATTCGGCCACGAGTCGGAGGGTTATCCAGTAAAACAACTCGGAAAACACTACTATATACTAGACATACCTGGACCTTCACGAATCCACAGAACTTTTCATGTATCAGTTCTAGAACCCGCACCACCTGGAGTACGAGAGGTAGACGAGATGATGACTACACCAAATATGACCTAGAACGAATCCTGGAAGGACCAAGTGACGAAAATGAGTACCTCATAAGATCGCCTCCACCCTACGTCCCAGAAGATGACTCCTAAATACCAGAGGAAAACATCTCACCCAACCTTATCCAGTCTTATCTAAGGCAACCCGGGATGCTCGCTCAGCAGGGCAACGCGGTGCCACAATATTTCGTGCCGACGATGCCTCCTTTCTATGTCAAGATTTGCACGAGGTATAACCCCTCCCCCCTTCTCACACCATTTTGCTCTCCCGCATGTAACAAGGATACAACATAATGAGCTTACGGCAGAAATACGAACAGCTGGTAGGACAACTATACTGTTAGATGAATACCACAAGAACAACACAAAGAAGCCCACCCAGAATAAGAATGCACCCAATTCTGTACCTATTGTAATTTTGATTTAAGAGTAAAAAATTTTCAAAGGATTTTTTTAGGCTCCAGCTGTTCGATTTAGAGTACTTACCAATTTCAGTCTATTGAGTCAATTTTAAGCTACCTCCCGAATATAGCCTGTATCAAAAACCAGACCTGACTCTAATTTGAACTTACTAGTACGCCAAGATTCTTGGTCAGTATGCAGCATTCAGGTCGTAAAGCCTGCCACGTGTAAGGTTCTGAGCAAATCTTTGTGAGGCAGCTTCATCTCAACCAACGTTAACACTTCTGAGCCAATGTACATGCAGAGGCCGCACGAGGGGACAGTTCACATATTACAGGTAACAGGTTACTACCAACAGAAATCTGTTAACAAAGTCACCTTTAGAAAGTCTACAACTTAAACGGCTAGGAACTACTTGTATCAACGCATTACACGGAGATATAACAATCGAGGAGATTTTACTTGGCTGAAATGGGCCGTGAGGTCTAATCGTGTACTTTCATCTTTTATGGACCTGTATTTGTGACCTGGGATCGATTCGTATGACCGACAGGCTTGCGCTTGTCTGTGTGGGTCTCCGCAGCATTAATAGCGGCTTCGGGATCGTGACATGCCAGACGGGCCACAAAAAGAATCAGAGAATCAAATCCGCTCACCACGAGTATATTGTTGTTCTACATTAACATCACATGGTACATCAGCAATTGGGTCAAGGACAATATCAAATCGTTAATACATGAAGCCTAAAATAACGTAGCCCCAACCAAATACAAGAGAGTGCTGCTAAACCATTATTGTCTCGCTCCCCACAAGCCGTGGGTTTTTAAGGCTCTCAAAACCGCCACTCGTTTGTTACGTATATTCCAACTATTCTCTTCTTCTTTCATAAACAAATCAAACGCCGATTTTTTCAGGTTAGTTTTGGCGTGCGGTTCGATTCCTGGGGTCGCAAGCAATAGCTCAATTGGTTCGGCGCGGTGGCCATCTAACATGCACCAATGCAAGGGTCTATATCCTGCATCATTTTCTGAATTGACATCTGCGCCGGCTCTGATTAACATTTTCATAAGTCTAACATCACCAGTCCAGGATGCCAACCATGCCGCAAAATGCAGCGGTGTTTTTCCGGATATCGATCTCGCCTCAATTGGTGCTCTGTTTTTTATTAGGGTTTCAGCAACTTCAAGATTGTCGTGACGGGCAGAAACATGTAATGGTGTAATTCCCTCGAATTGCGCGGCGTCAGTATTCGCCCCGCTATCAATAAGTAACTGTGCCATGGCGGAGGAGTATCGAGATTTCGATCCGGCGACGACGTGAAGAAGAGTGGTGGCGTACCAAATGTACTGAGGCATTGGCGTCTCCAGGTCAAGCGAGATCGGTGAATCTGTTCCATTGAACGAGGCTGTGGCCCACCATCTGTTGGAGCACAATATCTTCATCAAGGGGATATTGTCTTCTGCAAGAGCTCTCTGAAGAGCTATAAATATATTTCTGTTGCTTCCAAGGATAATATGGCCAGGCTCTAATGAAAGTTGGTATGCCTGCATGTCAATGTCCAGTTTAGGCCGTGCCGCTTCGAGTTCTTTGGGCTCCAAAGGAGCAGCGTCTGATATACGCGACTGGATGATCGATACGAGAATAGGATCACGTGTGTGACAATCGTGGATTAGAGAATTAAAATAAGAAATGTCGGGTTCTCCTTCTCCGCGGCCTTCTAAGATTTGAAGTCCAAGATCGGCAAACTCAGATTCACATTCCCTCCGCGTAGCACTGGATAGTTGCTTGGTAACCAATAGACCTCTTTTGCATAGCTTCAAGGATTCGTCGTAGTCTTTAAGTGCATATATGGCTATCGTCTTTGCGTAATATGCGAAGGCTGAGAGCATCGGCTCGGAATGAGACTGATGCTCGAAGTTCCGCAGCGTGTCGAGGGTGTCCTGCCATTGCATCTTGGAGTTGAGTTCCATAGCTCGTAGAATAAAACCCTCTGCTTCACTAGCATCGCTAACGCCAAATTTTGCATAGAGAAGCCTTTGTTCTCTTCTAAAGCCTACTTCGGATCCACAGGCTTCCCGCCCCGCTTCTTGATGCCCAGGGCGCTCTGGAATAAGCATATCTTGTGCGTCCGTACCAGTGAGTGTTCTCGCGCTGAGTTGAATATCATCCCTGACTGCCTCCAATCGTGACAATGGTTCGTTGTTTGGCTTTGATCCAGCTTTGTGGCATCTATGCGGTTGAGTTATGTGAGATATGGTTTTGGCAGGCCGGATGAAGTCCGCGAGGCAATATTCAATAGATTTATAGTTCGTGTACGATAAGACTGCTGCCAGTTCTAGGAGAGCTTCACCCCGGTCTTTTCTGGGCGCGTTGGAACTCGGTTCTCGAATATTTTCACTCGCCGGACAGCGAGAATTGGCTCCTTCGAGTGATTTGATGTCATCGCGCGCTGTAGAGCGATCTTCTTGAACTATTGAATTCAACTCTGTTTTAGACGCCGTCTTGGTGGTGCGGTTTCTGTGTTCCTGGTTCCTTGTCTCCTTTTTCGGTATGGAGATGATATCTTTTGATAAAAATGCTTTACGATATCTAGATTCTCGAACTTAGTTAGTTACGAGTCAAGTCTATTCCCCGCCGAAAGTTCATGCTTGCCTTTGGGTTCGCGATTTTGCGAGATCAAATGGCTCCATGGTAAGTCTGGATTCCACAGAGGAGGGGAAGAAAGAGTACTCGAGTGTATAGAATAGGCAGCTGAATTTCCCTATATCCGCTGTGCAATATTTGATTTGCGTATCGTTTATTTGATGCTGGAAGGTTTCGTCTTGTTTGATGCTCGAAGGTTCTATATAAGCGGTTTGCATCATGCCGCAGAGATTCAAAGGGCCTGAAACTATGCCGCGGAGACGACGTGATAATGCATTCCTGGTCACGCCGCTCGTAGATGTAGCCAAACTAATTTTTGCTCTGTCGAGCGTGCATGGGAGCACCTTTTTTACTGGAATTCGGAACGCCAGAACCGGACGTGACGAGACTGAACCGGACGAGACTGCAGAACCGGGGTGCTAATCGTTGCACACGTTGCATTTCACGGTTCGACTTATGTGATTTGTCAGATATCAGTGCCGAAATACGCGTGGCGTATGCGCCAAGTGGGCAAGACTGCCTCGGCTTAGCCTCGGACTTCAATGCAAAGGTGAAAGATGGAAAGAATTATAGCTCACTTTTTACTTTTGTCGGTGCGTCGCAGCGTTAGTGGGTCTTTCGAGATGTGATACGAGGTGCCGCGCACGGCCTTCGGTCCACGGACCAATTGGGATGCATGCATCTTAGTAAAGTACCTAGAGGTGGGCTCTGAATCGTGTCGCTCAGCAGGACGTCCTCGAGACGAGGCTGGTGCATATCTGCTTACCGCGAACTGGCCGGCAGCTTCGAATATGGCATGAGGTCATTTTTGAACCTACACCGGGTCTCCACAGGAAATCCCCCATTTACTGCAAATATAAAACGGTATCGGCTATGATTATGGGATAATGTTAAACCGCCCGCAAAAATGTGATCCCCGCGACATGATGCATAAGAATTTGTGGATTCTTTTGTGATCTCCGCGACATGATGCACGGAGGCTAATGGATGGATTGGCGACCTATTTGATCTGTGACACGACTCGTTCAAATGCACATTTCAGTGAATATGATGCGACACATAGGCTGTAAGCCGATATGATAGATCCTTTTCCTGGTTCACCTCATGAGGATGCTGGCATGCTGACCACGATGGCAATACAAGAACGGAATATAGTTCGTGCCCGTCCGCGAGAATGTGATCTCCGCGACCTGGTGCATGGGAACATCCATGGCAAATAACTTAGCGTATCATCCACATGAATAGATTTATTTGGCACATAGATGATGTAGTTCTCAATTTCCATGATATGGTTTGCTCTGGCCGCAGATATTGTGGGTCTTTAGGCAGAGCACCTGAGCTGAAAACATCTTATACGTACCCCATCTCAAGTATGCAAAGAAGTCACATAGTATACCGTATACCTGTTAATTAACCCCAGCCGTGCAGGTCGCCATATCATGTCAGTTACGACATGCAGATCCAGTCTCCCAGCTCCACTGTTATCGGACTGCGTGGGACTCCATTGATCCTACAAACTACTTGTTGGATCACAACTATATAAGGAGGCCAACTCGTCGTTTCATCGCTCAACGTCAGCAGATATCGATAAATATCTGGAGATTCCTTTCGCACATCAATCATTTAATCTCCTACGCGGGCAGCTTTCCCAACTGAAGGAAATGAGAATTCATCCATACCTCCCCCAAAACCGGTCATCCAGCTTGTTCGAGTATGGCTACCCTCAAATCGATAACCCGGGTAGTGTTCGCGCGCTTCATCATCTTTGAGTCCCCCGAGAAGTTGAAATCGACGGAGAGCGTCGTCTCATTCAGACCACAGTTGGAACTCAAAACTGTGGCTCATTATGGTACTTGCTAGTCACGCTCTCAGATTCTTCAGTTACAGCAGCTAATATTTTGTTGCCACAGGCCGAGGAAAGCATAACAGATAACCTTTTCCAATGGGTTGGTGCAAGCGCTGTTCACGGTCACAAGTGCCCTATGCCGGGCCATGGATTCATCAAGGAGGATTGGTAATTCCAGCAATTGCGGGTACATTACTAGGGCCGAAGGACCTCGAAGGCCGTCAAAATTACACGGACTGCTCCCAAGAGGGAGTTGTCTCGGAAACCAGACTGCCACCCTTTACTTCTGATGAGTGGAGGTTTCTTCAGAAGTTCAAAGGGTGTCAGTCTGGCTTCCGAGTCAACTGTCGAAAAGAAGGGAGAGCTCTAGCTAGCAGAAAGCAACGCCTGCCATTTCCACACCCAGCAGTTACTTAGATGCTTTGATTCCCTTTTCTACGCAAGACAGCCACCTTGTAGTTTAAATTTACCTGTAATACATCATTGGTTTTCAAGGTTTTCGTGAATTTCATTTCTATAAATGGCAAATGCGCAAATTGATGGCTTGAGGCCGGAATGCGGCTGGTGATGTATCGATATATCTTCGACTTCCGCTTCGAGCCTACGTGTCACATCCTGGGGGCTGTTATGGTCAACCTTGAGATATTGAAAGCAAATAATATTTTTTGCGCGAAATTTTGGGAGAGTGATGTGGGTAACGATGCTTAGGGTGAACTGTCCGCCAGTCCCTCTGCAGCTCTGCTAGGTATACGCCCTGCCTGATGTGATTCTATTGGGTTTTCAGGGCAGGAGAGACGGTGATGTCTCCGTTGAGAGACCCGAATCGGATCCCAGCGCTTATCAACCGCTTTGCTCCAAATCCTCTCGCCCGAAGGGTACACCTCCTTCATTATACATCCACAACGGTACCGTACGAGCTCTCTGGCAGCTCTGAAGTCGCTGGTGCGGTCGCGAATGTAACATGAGTACCCGGTCGTTATTCTTCCGATTCGAACTTCTTCTTCTACTTCTTCTTCTTTCTTTGGATATTCCGCATCTAGCCCATGGGCCCACACAGCAGCTCATCACGATTAATTTTTTGCAAAAAGAGTAAACCCATGCCCTATAGATAGGGGGGGCAATCTATTCCGTAAGGGCTATCTAATCTTATTCGCTCCCTAAAGGCATTGCGAGATAACATTGACATCCGGTGAATCAAAGCCCCAAAATAACCGTTTTACCATCAAATAGCGACATGCCGCGTTGCCAAAGTGTTTCATCTTGTGCGTTAACTATGCAATAACGCTGAACCGTAGCGCCCGCAGACCGCCAGCGCTGCAGCGCAAACTTAGGCTCGCGAATTTGAATAAGCACTTCACAACAATATATATGATTACAAGAGAATGGCCCAAAATTTTTATCCGTAGATAATTCAAATTCTCGACAATCGATCTCTACATCTAAATCCAGCTTAAAAAAAAAAGGAGGGAGCCCTAACGAAGTCGACCGTTGCACCAGGCCAGGGTGGAGTCGATGGGAAGGAGGAAACAAGGTTCGGCCCGTCAGCGGCGAAATACAACGCAAAGTCGGCCAATCAAGAAGGCGAAACGTCGTCCCACTATGTCAAGAACAACAATAAGTCACGCAGCCCACAACCCCGCTTCACAGTCAGCACCAGCATCAGCATCACGAAAGCGGATGTCCCCGCCAATCCAAGCTATGACATCGAAAGATCCATCGAAAAATCCACCGAAAGATCCGTTTCTTCGCTTCTGGACAGAAGAATTTACCCCGGAAGCCATAAGCGCGGCTATAACAGAATCCATTCTCTACGTCGAGAGGATATCCGGGACGAGAAGTGTCTCTGCGGAGAGTGTTCAAAGCGACCTATTTTATGAAAGGTCGCGGGAGGAGAGCAAGGACGACAAAGAATTTGACGTACTATACAATACGAGATGGAGATCGTTAAGGGTATGCTCTAATAAACCCACCGTGAAGCTTTGAAGGACCCGAACTTACAAGCACGTAGTTCGCGATTAAAGATATCGGGACGTCTTTTTTCGAATTCTACATACACCTCACCCCTGGAACGTATTACGGGCGGCTAGCCCCTGAATGTCAGATGCAGGTGTCGAACGCGATATCTAACAACGTCCATTATACGATAGGCGGAATCACAACGAAGAAATACACCAAGTGGCTATGGGACAACCGGATGAAGGCAATAAAGGGCACACAGCCGAGCGCAGCTATGGAGCCAAATCCAGAGGTAGAGGTGCGATCGTACTCTAGGGGACAGCTGGATACTCGGTGGAGCCCAAGTAGAGAGATAGGCTATGAAGGTTGCACCTTACCACCATTACGCTTTGGAGAGAGTTCCAGCTCGGGGCAGTTCAATCAGGCTGGGTAGGCTTGGTCTTGTGTTACTCCAATGCACCCCTTATAAGCAGAAAGCGACAGACTTTAGTAAAAAAAAGACTAACGTACTCGGCCCCCAATATATCGTTTGCACCTCCAATGGGGATGAAGTGCGACTAGAACTGTAGAATTGTAGCCTCACATCCCCATGCCTGGGCTGAGTCACCGCTGACAACGGCCCTTGGGTGTCGAGGCTTGGTTTCCAATAGAGCTCTGGAAATGCGTCCTGGAATATGCTTAATGGAGAGGGCGTACGAGACCAAGGCAGGTAGATGGTTCAGAGCGGTGCGCACTGTTGACTACAGAGTTGCCGGGCTGTGTTCACAGGCTCACTCGCTACAAGGATCGAATTTGGCTCGCAATGTATGCAATGAGGCCAACCCTGTGCTTCAGATTCGGACTTGATTATGCTTGCTATAATAAGATATTTCCATTGTTGAGAAGACCAGCGTTTGTATGTGAAATTGAACGACTGAAGTGGGTAGTAGCATATGAGTACATAGACCCGCACGAGATATAATCAGATCTCCCCCGTAGCGTAGACCATTCCGCTTCCCGAGACACGACAGAGTAAGTCCACCTCTCCAACGCCCGAACTCCCCGCTTCTGGACCCTCCGAAGGTACCTCGGTCATTTCCGATGCCTGCTGCCGGATCCCATCTTTGAACTCCCTGACAAACTCCCCATCGACACGTCCACGGGCACAAAACATCGATAATATTTCCAGGCCATCCTTCTTAGATAAATGTTCTGCGTTCTGTGGATAGAGAAGTTTGAACGTCGTAGCGCCAGGATGGGGGCTTTCTGATTTTCTTGTTTCGATTCTGTAGCCTCCATATAACGGAGGAGACTCAGTTATCGCCACAACCTGGCAGGATATCCCCAGGGCCGTCCCGAGCTCGCAACAGTCAGTGGTGATGATACCATTCGAAGAGTACTCGAGATCACATCTCGCATGAGAATCCCGCCACATCCTGAGAGAAATCGCTTCTCGAGATCTCTTGCAAGGCTCGCGTAGAGAAACATAGCCAGATTTCTTTTTATAAACCCCAATAAAATGTTGCGGTGTCAATTCTGTTTTATTTGGCGCAAATTTCGCACCCGAGCGCAGATGCTCATAAGATTTTGAGAGCCTTGGAGCCATGTCTGAATCCAGATGGCGGAGGCAGTGAGGAAAGACGGCGGAGGCAGTGAGGAAAGACGGCGGCGTTGGTCCTCTTGAGGCAGGTGTGGGGCTCGGAAGTTTCTGGGGTGCGCAATAACTACTGCCTAGGGCAGCTTTGGAGTAAAAGTTTGAACAAATACAAGACTTTGGTTATTTTTCGACAGGCTTGCTATCGAGGTGTCCCAACGGCTCTTTATAGCTTCCTGCTGGGAAAAGACAGAAAAGAAAAAGAAAAAAAAAGGCCGTGATAAGTGGGATCCATGGGAGCAACATTACATAGAAAGTAATGCACAAGCAAGAATTTAGTCTCAAAACTCTGTCAACAGCTGAGAGAGCCTTCGGATGGTCCGGGTTTATCGCGGGATATCTTACTAGCCAAAAGGGCTTGGATTGATGGAAAGCTTGTAACCTACCTTAATCCCTGACCTCCCTTGACCTCCCTTCACATCCCATCATGTCCCATCGTATCCCTTCCCGCACATCCGCCACCCCAACACCCCTTTCAGGAGTTGGAAATTAATCTGTCAGACCCCTCTTTCAACAACTAACCGGGGTCGGGCTAAGTCTCTGATAAAAGTCACTGTAGTTCTGCTAAAGCCTCGGACTGTCCCTTTCTCAAGGGAGTTACCCCGCGATGGTGCTTTTCACATCTTCATTATACTTATTTTCAAAAGTCAGAAAACTTCGCCCTAGGTCCCAAATCGCGCACTCGATTCCAATAGGATGAAGTCCTATTGTCCCTCATTCCACTATAGCCTTGTGCTTGCAATCATACCTCTAGTCCGAAGCCTCCTTCGGATGTGCTTTTACATCGGGAATCGCAAAGCGGAGGGTCGAAATTCTCGCCCTTTCAAACAGATATTTCACTTCGGTGGCGAGATCGTTCTTCAGATAATTGTTATGGCTACCTTGCTATCATCCTGTCAAGCTGAAAACCGCGACGTTCTCATAAAAGTTACAGACGTTTTCGTGGTTACCCTGATATACTGCCAGCTTCATCCATGGGTAAGAAATGGCCGTATTTCGAAGTATGGATAACTTGGGTCGCGCTAACGTTTGTCGATAGATACTTTTCTTTCTCTCGAGCAAATTTAGAATGAGTAAGGTCCGACTCATGGTTATCGGGATAAGCTTCATTGTGGCCCTAGCGCTGGAAGTAACGTTCACACTGTTAAGGTAGATATACCACAGAAAAGATAACATTCAACGCTGGATGATACTGATATTCAAACTCTTGCATTAGATGGACGTTGAACCCAATGCGTATCTGGCTTTCAGGGTCCAGTTATATTATTTTTTCTACAGTAGTTCTGTTTCTCTGCGTGGAACTGGAGTCTACCTATCAGATATATTACTACAGCATGGCCCGGGCGTTCTTATACGTGATTATTACCGTATGCTTGAGTACCGTCTCTGTGTGGTGGGAACTCAACCAGACTCAATTACTAAGCATCGATCTTGTAGGTATTTTTTAGAACCTCACGCTTGTAGCGTGTATCTGGCGAGAAAGCGCTCATGAAAAGTATAGGGAACTCTCATTGCGATAATAGCCGATCAGGATTTTTTCCTCGTTGTTGTCGCCCGATACACGCGCTCGAAGTCGTGCCGGATAAATGGTGCTACCGAGATTCTTTCTGACATAATAAACGCTAGGAGGGTCGCAGAAGAATTGGTTTCCAAGATACCCGTTGAGCAGTCAGAGGGGTTAACTGCCAGGAAGCTGGCCACTATGATACGTGAGATGGAGAAGAGTAAGCATCTCGAAGAACAGTAGCCCTAAGGAGCAAATTTATTTATTCACGGCGAAGCATTGAACAATCTAATCAGGCTTATATACTATTATATATATATATATTTCAGGAAAGGATTCATGTATAGCAGAGTCTCATTTAAGTCTAAGCATAAGCGCTTGTACCACCGAAAGTCAATCTTTGTAGCTTTGTAGACCTTTCGAATCTTAGGCAAAGATCACGAGTAGTCGATATTCTATTCCGGGCGCCTCTGTGGTTGCAACGTGGTGCACCATGTTGAAACAAGCAACGTTAACTCTGATGTTTCTAGTCTGAAAAAAGGTTCAAGGAGTCCCTTCGATCGTAGCCTGAGAATTATGAAGGGAAACGTGAATCGAGGAAGAGGGAACCGAACGGTGATCGGGGGAGGCCAGAGACCCTGAAATCGGGTGATAGGAAAAGAGCATTTTCTTTTTCCTGCGCCATGTTCCTCTATAATGCATTTTCAGCTCAAGGGAATTCCCTGAAGTTTGATGGCCGGTATAGAATGAAATTCGACTCGGGGAATGCGAGGGAGTGTGCATGCAGTGGGCCAATGGGATGCTACGCGGCTCATCCAAGCGAGAGGGATTTGGCAAGTGATCATGATCATGAAGTTGTGGAATATGCGGAGCTAGCGCGGGACCTGGGCCGTGCTGTAGTATTCGTGACGGTATCCGTACACGGGTATAGTTCCGAAGTCCGTGTGGCTGGATGCAAGATTTGTCTCATCCATACCCCTGCTTCGGTGGTTAAGCGACTCTGAAATATTTTTCGGCTTTCACGGGCCAAAGGACCAATCACACGCGAGGTCGCCGACTCTTGGGCTTTACGTAGCATGGTGCAGTGTATCGGGAAAGTAGGAGATCATCGGTTTGACACAAAACTGCAATTTAAGAGCCTTCGCTGCCTAAGTAGGTATAACTAACATCCCGGAAAGACCCATGCTCGTTTCAGTTCAGAGAACTGCTGTAAATATCAGCCCCTAAGTTGAAAGGATGCATCGTTGCATTAGGTAGAAGAAAGCCATTAGGTCTCTAGGTGGAAGGTTCCGTAGTATGCTTGTGACGGATGGTCTCTTTCGCTATGCAATTGGTATCTTGTAGCTAGCATAATATCACATCCAACTCCAACGTTCAGCAATAGAAAATCGCATCCGACTTTAAACACAACTCAAGGTAGTCACCGGGTCCAAGGGTAATGTTAACTCTTCCATTTCGCCGATCTCAGTTTTTGTCACAACCAGCTGCTCTCCATTCCGGCCAATAATTCTACAATTCCCTACGCCGACTCGCCGTATAGTACCTAATTTATTGCGTTGGCTAAAGCTACCAACCTCGGTCCCTCGTTGTATCGTCATAATGGTCAAAAGTTGATCTCCGCAAATTACCAGGTTCTTTTCCTCAATGCAGACCGCCTTCATTGGCTGTAGATCCAATGGTTCAGGAGGCGCTGTGAGCTCTGCAGCGCTGTCTGTCATCAGATTAGCAGGTATCCTGAACCCAGGAGGAATAATCGCTTCGGTTGATACGAGATTACTAAGCCAAGGCAGGTAGAATCTCAGAATTTCCATCTTTTCCTGGACATACTTGGTCGAGGTGCCATAGTATTCCATAGAAATCGCCAAAAGAACGACTTCAGAGATTACGCAAACCGATTCAGAATACGACTTCGTTATTATTCCCACTATCTCGATGTCGGTTATCAATCTTGCGAAAGTTCTTCTAACGCCGCCAAATCTGGAATGAAGGCTTGTTACAAGCTTATTTCTGGCCTGGGTATTGCTCAATCTCGGATTCTTTTGCTCCATTGCCGAAAGCTCAGCGAGGTATAATGGGTGCAGGCGACGAAGTCTCGATAGCTTTGCCACTGAGGCACCGTAAACCATATATTCAGCCTTCAACAAGCCCTCGATTTCATTTTGAAAGGTAGTGCCACTATTTGAGATAGTGCCATCTGGAGGTGGGCACTTTTCCACATATCGTAGAGCTCGAATACTGAGTCTTGCTAATAAAGGTCGATCTTTCAGTCGTGGGGGACCGCTAATATGTAGGGGATGTTCTGAGGCGTCGGTTTGCGCTGTTGTGTTGGCGGGGACCGGCACGTTTCGACGGCTGATGGGACCGGACCGGGTATTGCTAGGATGTTCAGCTACGTCGTTGATGGGCCCGAGATCAAAAGTTATGTTGATTCCGCAATGACTTAGGCGCTGTGCAACGGGTACGAGAAGTTGCTGGAAAAAGCGAACGCAATTTTCATCCAGTAGAGGTACCAGACGATCTAAGTCTTTAACCACTTGCCTTATTAGTTGTCTCTGTTCTTTTGATGCACGGGGGGGCATGGGGGAGCATAGATGACGGGCGAACTATATGGTACAGTTCGTCATACCTTCAATTCTGAAAAAGTGGATGCCTGTGCTGCCTGAGTGTATATGTCCAGTGTGTCCAAATTTAGGTGCCGGCCACTTTATATCTATATTCCGCCCTAAAAATGCCCTCGATAAAAAACTTGTTGGGTTGTGGGGATCCCCCGCGCCTCGAGCATATATATTATATTGAACAGACACGCTCAAGCTTAGCTCTAAGATCGCGATATTAAATACATCCCAATAGCTACCAATTAAATGAACCCACAGCAAATAATAGTCGACGCCGAGCGTTTGATTGTTCTCTATGGTGCGGGGGTGTCCGTTTCTGCAGGATTCGAGCCGTTCAGGAATCGAGATGGGACGAACTCAAGAATAGATGAAAGCAAGTGGGACTGGAATCTCGCTATCGGTCCGTCAGCTACCTCAGTCGAGCAGTGGCTCAAATGGGCCGCGGATCAGCATCAAAAATCCTTCGATAGCCAACCGACCGTATTTCACCAGTGGCTAAACCTCGAGAAGCACGGCAAAATAGAGGCTATCTTGTCTATGAATGTGGATGGCCTTGAGCTGAAAGCAGGGCTTATCCCGGGAGTTCACTACCAGCCGGTACGTACATGTACATGTATCTGTTATCGTGTCGCTAAGGTTCGAGGCCAGGAATTCACTAATTTCTTGAAGGATATCAGCTTCATGGTTCGTTCAGGGATATGATATGTAGAACAGTGTTATCTCACAAGAGAGCTGCAACTGAGAAAGATCAGAAAATTTTGAGAGATGGAGTCTTCCCACCCTGCATAGACTGCGATATTAGCAACTCCGAAGTAGATGCAAGGCTTAGAAGGAGGGAAAGTAAGGGCATGCGACCTAGTGTTCTTCTGTACAACGATCAAGATCTCAACAATTTGCCCGACATATTCACCACCCTCCAGAGCATTACTCGTAAATATAGTGGTAGAAGAAGTAAGGTTGATCTACTTCTGGTGGTCGGCACGAGTCTCCCACCAAAGGTACAGCATCTGAAGAATACCATAGGGCGGCTGAAGGAATGCGCGAAGTACGCAATTTACGTAGACCCGAATCCGATCCCGAAACGAATAGGGATTTTCGATGCGGTATTGAAGATGACAGCGGACGATTTGGCCGAGCTGCTAGGTTATTCACGCCTGGTAAAGTCTAATCAGGTCGACCTCCAATCTTTCGGAATCTAGGCCAGGTTACACATTGGAAGCCATCATCGTCACATAAAATCATGTAGAAAATCATACATGTCATTAACTTGAAGTTATATTTGACAACCGTTACTAGCGATACGGGGGGCGAGCCTCAAATATGTAATCTGATCATGAGTTTGTTCGCGATCGTCCAATTGATCAAGCTAGCATTTAAGGAGCTATCGGGGCGGCACACTAACCCCTCGGCAAAGCCTGGATAACACATATATGCATAAATTAAGTGTGGTAAAAATGATACGTCCTCGTAAATGTGACAAACCTTTAGCAGGAACTGTCTAGGCCCACCCATCTACCCGCTATCCTGCCTCACTTGTTTGCTACCGCATATCATCCAGCATCCGTTACTGCATACCATCTAGCATCCGTTACTGATGAGTGCAGCATTCCACAGCATCAACTTTCACTCGATCATTAAAGGTTCGAACAGGTTATCCACCGCCAGCCCTCAACACGTTAACACGGCCTTAGTCGCTGCGTATATCCCCAGCCATATCAATGCAGGCTAAAGAAAAAATTGCATCTGTTCGCAGAATAGGGGAAGGAAACCTTATTCTACCGGACGGGGACGTAATTCGAGTCCTTGAAGTCCAGTGCGGATGGAGTTGTTGGGGGATAGAGGTATTTCTTCCCAGTTTGACTCCTCCTAACTTGGGTTATCTATTGATAGTTATTGGTTTTCAGGCAGTCCTACCATTCAAAGATCGGTTATGTTGTATTACTGGAATCGACCCCAGTTGCGCAGCATTAGAACTCGCCAGTGCAAGATATTCGAGAGTTCACGATATCTTCATCAAGTTCCAAGAGGGCGACGTTCTATCGTGGGTATTTCCAAGAAGTTTTCAAACAACAGAATTTTAAAATCTTGACTATATACTGTACTGGGGGGCCTTGCTTCGTTTTGACGATCGTCCTACGACTGTTAGAAGTTTGACGAGGAGGCTGCGAATAGGCGGTAGGATTTCAATTATATTTGATGTCCCGTATGCTGCGAATGGGGCTATTAGTCCTCCCAACCTAGATGACCATCTTGGTGGACTTGGGGAGGAATATGGACGGCAAATAGGGTGTGGATCGATAACTACGGAGTGGACAGACTCGGGTATTCTCTTTCAGGCAAAAAGGGAAAGGTAGAGCTGAGGCAGAGCTGATGGGTATATGCGTCGAGCTCACAAAGTCGCTGCTAGTCCCAGCCAACTAAAACCAGTATGGAAAGTCTCGCAAGCCCGAAGTCCAGAATTGTACCCCGTCTTAATTTGGGCGCCGCATCGAAAGGTGCCTTCTTATCTCTAATATAAAATCGGACCGCCTCTAGTCTCATTCCCAGACGTATCACGTAAAATCCTCACAAAACGTAAAAGATGCCGGCAACGGAGAGGTGGAGGACCTCATTCTTTTCATGTTTCAAAAACCCCATGCAAGGTACGGATGTGCTAATCGTCGGATGTACAGATTTGCTAGTTTCATAGTAACTTTTTACCGTTAACCGCAGCCTGTGGCACCTGCATCTGTCCTTGTATCACGTTCGGGCGGATTGCCTACCAAAGAAGCGCCCCTAAAGATCGGAATTACTCGACTTGTAATGGACATTGCATGGGCTATTGCTGTCTCTCATGCGGTGGGTTGCATTGGGTATGGGGCACAAAGCAGAGATCCGAGCTGCGAAAAGAGTTAGATCTTGAAGGATCGGGGTGTGGGGACTGTATAAAGCACCTTTGCTGCAGCTGTTGCGCCCTTGTCCAGGAGGACCAGGAGACTAGGGTTCTCGCGGAAAAGAAGTCGTCTTCCGCGGCCTATACGCCTGACACACCTATGAACTATCGCCCGCCGACGCATAGATATAGTGCCCCAAAAAGGGTATAGAATAGCGGTGCATTTGCATTCAAGGGGATAATAGATGGATATACAATTCAATGCGTAGTTACCTAGCGTGGGTGAATATGGTAGATACCTTGTGTAGAACCGGTAGCTTAAATGAACTGTGCATGTAGGTGAGACATGGCTCTGCGTTGCGGGTATGTTGCAAATTATCAAAGTCTCAACGGACCTCAAACAATCCTGACCCTAGGCCTCGTCTATACACCATGCGCCCAATGATAAGTAGCCAGCGCCATCTCCACGGAATGTCACGGAGGCCAGCGGGATTAAGGAATGTCTATCTCGAAGCCGGGTCACACACACCGCGCACAAAACGCTATCGTATGGAAAAGGGCGACCCAAAATTAATCGGCTACATTGTGTTGACAAGCTTAGAACTCGAACGCCTTAATGAAACTAACCAGTCAGAGTTGCTCTTTTGGGACAGGCACGATTACGGTCGACAACCCGTTCTAACGAGTATCCGAAAAAGTCGAGCACAGCCAGCTTCCTATGGTGACTGTCGCCCAGAGCTCGGGGAGCAAGGATACATATATGATGGAACACGCGCCTCTTATTACGACACGGTCACTATCTTAGCCTGGTTACGAGACTGTATCTTAGCAGCCTCTCCTATATAACCAATAGATGGAAATTCCGCCTAAGACAGCGCAGATGCGCGCCATGAATATCGGGAAACGAAGCCTGTGTCCTGAGTTATGATCGATACGGTAACACCAGTTATGTGTATTGAGCCCAGTCAATGCCACAAGACCAATCACGAACAGAACGGACTCCTGCGTGGGCTAGGGAAAGTGGCACTTGCCTACCCCCTTCCTGTGCTCCTCGCCGCGAAAGAGTTCCCTGAACTCTGGCCCGAGAATGCATTTCTGTCTCAGAAACGTCAAGCCGGGAATACATGGAGGCAGATTTCAAAGGAATTAGAAGAGATTGGTTGTGGAATGTTATCCGTTCCTTGCTTGCAAATGCGTCTGATTAGAAACACACCTTGGTTCAGCTTGTCTAACGTCGAAATGAACGCTCGGAAAGCCAGAGCTCGGACTGCCAGAGCTCGAAATGCTGTGGGATATCCCCGCCACAAATAAAGAGAATACCAGAGTCGGTTGGGTGCTTGTGTTCTCCAGCAAGGCCCGGTTGTGACCTCTTCATCCTGACAAAATTGGGATCCACAGATCACTGCAAAGTACCCGGCACTTGGGCTTTGAAAATCGCGCGCAGTTTACGCAGGCGCTACCCAAAAGTCGGTTATGGACTGGATGGCAGCCGGCAGGGATATGTATGGCCTTTGGTTGAACGAGCGTTCGAGACGGCAGCCGCCACCGTATCGGTCTTGGGGCGGGTACGGACACGGGCGTATACGGCGCTTCTAGCTTAGGAACTCTCGCGGTACATATAGTTATGCGCGCCTTAAGAATCAACGTCAGTCTCATCATCTAGTTCCATGTGACCCGTAGCTTAAATACAGTGCACGCCGTTAAAGTACTGTCCGCATCATATGAAGACATCGAATTCGCCAGGAGCAAATCATCCAGGGAGCTCCTCCGCCTTTTGTCTGCGGGCGATAACAATTGCCCGAGTACTTAACAAGTACTTTATTATCCAATCCTTCTCAGAGTATTTCAACCTTCTAGCCATATCTTTAAGATCGTCCCTCGTCTCCAGAACGGCGTACGCGGTTGCGAGGATAGCCACCTGCACGTCTCTTGATTGACGACGAAAGTTTCCGACGTTGTGCTTCCATTGTTGCACTTTGCCGTTGATCGAAACACCACTGCTATAAGTCTTGACAACCACCTCGAGAGCATGCTATTTCCCCAGACGAACCTGTTAGATTTCGCAATCGTCGAGCCACATGGGGGCTGAGTACTGACTAGGGTCTCGCTCCAGACCTCACGCGGGGCTAAATTGGTCGGCCAGTCTGGATATTCCCTCTCAAGCACCTCACCATCCACTTCATCTGGCGGGATCCGCAATGCGCTCCGTATCGACTGGAGAGTAATGTAGGTAGAGGACGATGTAGGCTCGGTGTCCTGGCTCGAGCCTGCGGTAGAGCTCTCATCGCGGTGTGACGGGAAAGGTATGTAGGTATCGTGCGATGTCGGCTCGGTGTCCCGGCTCGAGCCTGTGGTGTAGCCCTCACCGCTCTGTGACGGGAAGGGTATGGGCGATATTTCGGAGGCTGAGGCGGAATCATCAGCTTCCCCAAGGACGATTCGCCTCCAGTCAGATCTCTGAGTCATCGCGGCGCCTCAAGGCTTGATTGATTGTCGACTTCATCTTTCTTCTTCGTGAAACTGGGACAAATTCAGAGATTGAGGCTTGGCAACGAATTACAACACTGCAACACCTAATCTGAAGCCTAGTACTGTCGTCGACAGCGACGCGTCATATTTCCAGAGTTATATCAGCGTACCAAAGCTAATTCAATACTCGCATTCCGAGGCCCACCCAAAGCTTTCTGTCGAGTGCGTCGATACTATTTCGAAAACCATGCAAGGCCAAATTAACACGACGGGATATGTTTCCCCGCTGAGGGCCGCACGGGATGTCCACCGTGCAACTGAAAAATTAGGATTCGCGGCCCGTTTTCAGGTAAATATTGCTCGATTTCGTCGATATCTTGTCGTTGAAGCATGTCGTAGAGTGTAGAGTGAAACGGTAGAGGTGAATCTAGAGTTAGATTGGAGCTGTTACGGCTAAACCATACGCGCCTGAAGGCATCCGGACGTATCATGAAAGATGCGATATGATGCTCGGGAGTTAAAAAATACTCTGTCACAACCCAACAAAAGTTGGCAGCCTTTCTTCATAAGCTTAAGATCTCGTTACGAGATATCCCCTGACATGTATGTGTGCGCTGACTTGATCATCAATGGAGGACCTGAGAACTGCATTAGCCAAGAGCCATACGAAGCTGCAGGCCAAGGTCAACCAGCTGTTACCGATGCAGCTTAGCTGAGGTGGTTGGTCGACGCTTCACACGTCCCAGACTGTAAGCTCTTGAAAAAAGCACTAGCGGAAACTACACCCCTGTATAATGAGTTATGCACCGTTGAGGGCACTGAACACCAGCAAAAGAAAATAAAAAAAGAAAGCAAAGAAAAAGGTCTGCCTTCCGCCCTCAGCTCCACGTCTGGACGTCTAATTGGCGACCGACCATACAAGAAAGTGGGCCCGGGAGAAGGCCCTCATTTTATGTACGCGACACGAAAATTGACACACCATCCATGTCAAATTTGCATGTCGGAAATACCTCAATTCATGGCCAACTTGATTTTACTAGAAAACCTTTGTGCCACGCCGAAGCTCCAGCACCACGAGACCGACGTCTGGGAAAGCCGCTTCCAGAAGGCTAACTTTCAGCACACTAATGAGACAACCCACCCTTCACTCGCTAAACATCCACAGACGTCTCCAAACCCTCACAGTTTCCTTTCGCACATTATATATATCATCAATCTCGTCTTCCTGAACAAAATACCTTCAATCTCAGCGAACCCCTCTCGGAGACGCAAACCGCCAGGAATTCAGTCACGCGGGGACCAAGCGCACTCACACATTTTCTCCCCTGCAAAATTGGTTTTGTCCGAGCAGCGCCTTCCTTTTATTCCGTCCCCCAAGGGCGAATGTTATCTTTCCGAGCAGGGGGCGATTCGCGTCGTGGCCAGACCCGAACTACTATAAATATGAGCCGTGGGCGTAAGTTCATAAATTTCAATCATAGCACCATTAGCCCCGTGGACCAGCGACATCCTCGCTAATTAGATCTTCCATCACGCCTAAGATGCCCCGCGAACCCAACCCCGCCCGCGCCCGTATCTCAATCAATTCTCTCATCTGCGGCGAAACCTGCAGGTAAGCTAGATCAAAACAAACCTTCTCATTGGGCATACCTGAACACAAGGTCACTAATTTCCAATCGTAAAGCGATGTGGCTATGCCCGATACCGTCGCGGAAGCTGAAAACCGAGCCCATACTCCCGGCCCGCCTTGTACTGCCGAATCTATGCTCCAGTAATCCTTCTTCGAAAAATCCATATAGCAAGCAGTTCTGACTCCATCCCAGGATATTAGATTCCGCGATGGACAACAGGACCAAAGAGAGCATAAAATGGATGTCATGGGAATCGATCTTTATGAGCAGTATTGACGTCAGGTCCATGAAGACCTTGTATAACTGTCCGTGCTGCGGCCCCATTCAGCCTCCGCATAACAAATCCACTAGCATATACCGTCACATAGCGAACCACATTCCCCGATTCATTTGTCTACAATGCAGTTACGGTAACTCAAACCGAGCCAATTTGAAGACACATGTCTCTCGCCATCACAGTGCAATCGAAGAGATGGGAAAGAACTACAGAGAGATCACGCCGGCGGAAATGCTAGAAGCTAGTGGAGTACTTGTACCGTCAGGATCTTTTAAGGCTGTCGTTAAAAGACGAAAAAGAATACCAAAGAGAGGGGCAAGAGGGAGACCAAAACAAAAATATTTGGTGGCGCACCCCAATCTTGCCAACGGTATACTTGGATGGATTGTCAGAGAGCGCTTATTGGACGAGTGATCATCTACGTCGATCGGAGTCTCGTGTTCCACTCCGACCTTACCGACGGTTAATTTGGCGATAGCATTATCTAAACTTGCCGGGCGGTCGAATCGAACCAGTTTTCTATTATCCATGTGATCGATGCCTTCAAAGATCAATGTACTAATAAACTTCGTTTTTTGTTCCGAATGCAACTTACGTATTTGCTCAAATTCTTTCGAGAAGATCGGCACGAAGGGTCACCGACTCGCTCATGTGCATGCTGAGCTTTGCGTCTGAGCTCTGCGAAATGAGAACCATAACACTGTGACATCGCGTCGGTTAAAGTGCCAGAAATATTATATTTCGAGGTGACTGTGCAGTGATTAGACTCGAAGCTGCAGGCCAAGAGTCTCCCTGACTAATTAGACTTGCAGGTAATGACCGTATCAGGCTTGGTGCCAAATCCAGGCGCAGGCTAGATTCAGCCTCGGTCATCTTTTGGATGTGGCCTCACATCTACCCCTGTTGAGATGGTTAGCCGAGTTGTGAGACGTCTTGGCCTTGGGTCAGCTGCAGAGCTGAGCACGCTGGACCAATCACTGGGAACACACCATGTCGAGGACGCCGACCGTTGGAGGGTCCCGATCATGTATGCCCTCAAAGACCTTTTGTGCAGAAGGAGTTACAGAGCCAAAAAAACTACAGGGCCTATGCCTTGGTAACGTTCCCTCCCGGTTAACTTTCAGCCTGCATTGCAAGCTTCGCTTTGCATTGGTCGAGACTATTGACTGGAGTTGCGCGAGAGCGCGAATTAACGGGGGCCTAAGAAATAGATATTTCAATTTACGGTATGAAAAGAGCGTCTGTGAACAAATGTAAAATATATATCAGATCTAAATGAAGGGAAAGTGCTCTCACGCCGGAGTGATACATGCAGCAGTAAGACAAGATAGATGGCGGTACTGCTGAGCATAAACCGAGCTCGAAGAGGAGGCCATGTCTTCGAACGATTTTGTGTCCTCCAAAATATACCGTCTGAGTGTATCTATATCAATCCTTGCCTTGTCAAGGTCTTCCTCAGCCTTATTTAACGTTTCAACCCGAACTAAATTTTGACTTCCATTCCCCAGCAAGGCGGGACAGCCAATCCTACGCTGTGAGTCTGGGCTTAGCCGGATTATTTGAAGACTTGGAGACATGAGGATTCTGGTCAAGGGCACCTCAGACATTCCCGGAGAGAGCTGGTTGAAACACTTTAGGGTATGGAGATTGGATACAATATCCTCTACATCCACAGCATATTGGAGCTCATTTACTCTCCCAGTTGTCGAATAGGTTAACGCAGTCAGAGGCCCTGACCACCCGAGGAAGTTAAGAAGTTCGCCTAGTTCGCCGCCTGATGCTCCACAAGCCTCAATTTTGAGCGAATTGATCGTAGGCTTCGGACAAGACCGGAGTTCGTACGAAAGACGCGTCTGTCTGGCCAGAGATTTGGATGTCGACCCAGACACATCCGTCCAACGGTGGGGCAATAATGATTCCCTGAGACTCTCCTTGTTCGATACCAAATACTTGACGCTCAAGACTCGAAGTTGACGCAGACTCCGAAATATCGGGACCAGATTCCTGACCGAGGTGATACCATCGCCATCAGGGTTGTTGGCAGCATGTGGATTTGTAGCGTTTAGATAGAAGTCTCTCAATTTTGGTAGCCTTACTAAGGTGAAGGTAGATTCCAAGAAGTCTTCGACATCGGACCCCTTCAGAGCGGTTATGACTAGGTGAAGTGTTTCGATATTTGGAAATCGGCGAATCGAATTGATGTGTGCTTCCATATTCTCACAACGGGTTTTAGGGTTCTCGAAAGCGATGTCCGCCACGTATTCCAAGTCAGTTACGATCGACCAGTTCCACAAGCAGATGCAAGAGCGGAGCGGGTTGCAGGCCCGGACAGCTATTATTGCTGGGCTGTTCTGATCGACTTTAATCCGCAAAGGCTTCAAACGATCCCCCAACTGCTTCTGTAGAAGAAAATCGTACAGATATCCTACCAGGAGAAAGGCATGCGTTAGCGGGATTTATTCAGGTTTTCGAATTTCTCTTTTTCTTTTACAAACGGCATTCGAATAGGGAATAGGGGTAAGGAACTAAACCAACCAGGTATTTGAACCTCGGGAATCTCTTCTTCTACAGATAGCTCCATCTTTGCCTCGGGCTTGAGCTCTAGGGCTGAGGTAGAATTCGAGTCTTGCTTGTTTCGCTTCAAGTTAAAGATTATAGTATCGTTTTCTGCCTCTTCAGTGTAAACTAGTGAGGAAACCGCATTTGGCTCGGCAGCTGTTAAAGTAGCTGGGTCGATTGACTTGGCCATCGGTGCCTTGGATGCGATAGTGGGCGGAATTCCTTTGTAGAATTCTAGAAAGCTTTGACGCAAATGTTGCTCAAGAACGCTGATTAGAGTACTGGGTTGATTGGAGGCGGTGGCATCTCAAAGGAACACCAGAACTGGTTTGGGGGGGTCTTTATATATACGGTGTTTGCAGCGAGCACGGCAAATTCGGTAAGGGTTATTCTCGAAATGAGATAAAATCACGCATGCATTGTCAACTACGTACAATCACACCTGTCGCGAAGGTAGCCTCGAATACTCACGATTCCATTTCACCAAGTCTTTGAGATGCATGACCATGCAATGCAGGCTATATCTACACACTACTGTATCGGGACCGGGCAGTACTTCCTGTAAAGGTTTTGTGGGATTGGATCCCTGCTTTGTGGTGTCCAGCTGGCCCTAGCCAGGCTGTGGAAATCCTAGGCTACAGTGTGAAGGGCGCCATGTAAAGTGATCAGCTGAGTCCTGCGGACGTTGGCCACCCTTGGCAAAATGGGTGGTCGCGCGCCCAGATGCCTAAGAAGTTTCTTTGATGGAGGGATCGGGTTCGTGGTCTACGTTGCTGACATCGTCGATTCGTGATCTGTATTTCGGCTAGGGATGCCGGATATTGGCTGCAGGAAGGACTTGAGTTATGTACGACACATCGAATTTCACTGTTTCATTCCGATTCACCCATTTCCACAAAGCGCCCTTTCAGCTCGAGGACATCCTTGTCCTTACCTCCTATTTTCCCACCATAGGTGACGGTATAAGTACCCTTGGATTGCATTGCTACAGCTACGCGGGCGAAATCACCCGCAACCATTCTTCTACCCGTCTATGGATAAACACCATCTCGCCAACCGCCATGACATCGTCGCAACTTCAGAGCTTCATATCCACAACTTTTCTAGGCACGCAATCGGATCAATCGGCCATAGGTTCCCGAGAAACTCTTGATTTTGGCAGCCATGTCGATTCCGAAAACCATGTCGTTCTAGAGAAACAATCGACCACCCGATCGAAAACGGGAGATTCTTTCAGAATATCGCAAACAGAGGGATCGAGACTTCAACTCCAATTTTCACCCGAGCACGTCGGCTTTTTCGAGGGCCCAGTACCTGAAAGGACATTGGATCTCTTGTACCCCGGCTGGAAAACGAGGACTGGATTGATTGTAAGAACTCACTGTCCACATTACATACATAGGACTAGCTTGATAACATGAAGCTGTAGGCAAACGCTTTTGAGATACCAATCGAGATATGTCCTTTGTCCGACGGTTTTTGGGTCATATTTGTGGGTGGGGAGAAGCAGCCTCATTCCACGGCAGGCGATTCCATGATGTCCATTCTCTCTACCGAATTAACCAGCTTTACCAAAGCCCGAGGAACACCGAAAACTTGCTGGATGACCCCCTCTGAAGTTCTCAGTTTTCACGCAGCTCCACAAGACCTTATCGCATACATTAATACTAAGCTTAAGTCCAATACGTTAACAAATCCCTCGAATTTTATCTTGTAAAGTACCTGCTTCTAGTCTTGTAACCCGCCGTGTCTATGTATATATTACAATACAGTCTCGTTCTGATAATCGGTCAAGTTCCAACACTTCCAACATGGCGCACTTTCTCCATGTAATATGCTCTTCAAATACGGCCGCCTTACGACACTTCGACCCCTAAAGGATGGTAAATATCCATCTTATACGTATCAGTCAATGCAGGTCCTGAGAAGAGTCTCACAAGCTAACTTAACGCGATGAGGACGAGCCCGCGAGAGAAATACATGGGGTAGACCACACACTCACCGAGAAGTATCTAACAGAGATTTTATAGATCGATGGAAACTCAGCTGGAGTATTAATCAAATAGCTAACGAGTAGGTATGAGAAAGTCAGTGGGAATTTAATGGACAGGTGTCGTATAGAGTATTTCGTTCTTCGATTAGGCCAGAGGTACCTACTTTACATTTGCACCAATAACCCCCGCAGTGTTCGCAAGGGCCTGTTTGGCAACCCTCGTCGGTATCGATCCGGGTAGGAGACCACTTGATACGTCTTTTGGTCGGTTGTTTCTTTGGCTGGGCAGGATATTTCGTCGCTTCGGTGTCGCCGACCTGCTTGCTATCAATGGCTTTGCTTTTGCGGCCAGTCCCGATTTGAAATATGTGAGTGATGCTGTTCCATAGTTTCTGCGTAATCTCTTCCATAGTGAATTATAGTATTGAACTAGGTTGGTATAGGCTGATCGTGAGGATGGAGTCTTTGGGTACTGCGGCGGAGCGTTCAGGTAGTCTTGGAGCGACGGACTCCATATATTTATATTGCACGAGCGCAAACTTGCGTTCTGTGCTGGGGGACTTAAAGATGCGCCAGGGGAGAAATCATAACGCACGCACGCACAGATGAGCCATCACCCTACATGCAGATTGCATTAAAAGTGATTGTGGCATGCACACTCCCGTCAGGCGCTTGATGCAGACACAAAGCCCACGCTTCGGCCGCGATATGCACGACAGTTCATCAGTCACAATTAATTTGTAAACCCAATTGTTTTTGTGTGCTGCACGGGCTTTTGTAGGAGGCTAAGACTGTTTGCAAAGGTTCTTTGCCGGCCAGCGCACAACGGCCGGAACACGAATATTCGAATACGGTCTGCCTTCAATTGATCAATCGCAACAACTCCAAATGTTTAGCCACCCGGCAGCCGGTCGAAGCCTCACTAGCTATTAGCTACCCCACACTTAGGTACTTGATCATCGAGTGGAATATATACGGCTTCCTAAATAGGAAGGGGTGACATTGGAGAGGCGCCTAATTTAGGTCTAAGCTAAGTAGCTCATGAATAATTTTCTAACGGGCTTCATGCGTTGAGGTGTGGCATTTTGGTACGTCCGGGTTGGAAGAAATCAAAAGAAAGTTCCAGATTCCAGGCGCTAAGCTACTGCGCTAGCCTCATCACGAGTCCACAAGCTGCTTCCACTGCAATTTGGGAATTTGAGGCTAGGGTTTGATTAGCCCCGGGTCTGTTACATCGAAGCAGCGCATGCCGCGGAGATCACATTCTGGCGGAAGGCTGTAACATGAGAGGCGAATATCGGGCTTGGCGTTTCGGATCACGAACGCACCGACGAACCGCTAAAAGCAAAAAGTGATAGATTTTTCTTGGTCTTTGTTGCGCAGACCAGGGGACGTCTACACTGCCTACAGCCCCGCTCCTATAGATGAAGCTTAGTTTATTACGAGCCAAGCTTCCAATGACCGTGTTAGCCTGTGGAGCTACCAGGCTTCACTGACTATTTATGTTTTCTTCGCTCATTAGCATATTAGTAGTAGTTCTCCCGGATATAAACGTCGGGCTAGGGCTGGATTTGGGGCCGAAGGTTGCCTTACAGCTAACGCCGTATTTGGTACTGAGCTCAAAGGGGATGTCATCGCATATCGGCCCTGTTACCTCAATATGCAATAACATTCCTAATAAGGATGAACAGGGCCTAGTCGGTCTCGTACCCAGACGTCACAAAGGGTCAATCAGATGCGATGGTGACGTTATTCTGCCCCAAACGTAGATAAGAGTGGCGAAAGATTTCCGCTCATTTGGAGTACTATTTCGACCATGCCTAGCTAGAAGAGACGAAACATGAGAATCCTGTCATATATTCTACAATGACCAAGATCTTAATGGGCGGCCTGACAGGTATACGGCTATGGCAGACGTAGAAAGGAGGTACGAAGGTCAAAGCAAGGCATAACTTTAATTCCGAGTGGTGGGCTTAGTCTGGGAAGAGATGGCGGTCGCGACTCGGGGGAGTGGTCGTGTCACTACTTTGGCATCGGCTTCCGCTGTAGTCTTAATGTCATCTACAGGCGACGATTTATGGCCTGGAGAGAAGTTAATTAATCGTCCTGAAAATAAGGCTTATTGGACACCCCATTTCAGCGCAGCCACGGCGATAGCCTTGATACCTACTGGATTGGGGTAGGTCGGTATGCTAGTCGTATTACGAGGACGAGGGCACGGTATGGGCTTGTTTTGCATTTAGGACTGGGATAACTAAGTACACAATATTCTCGACGGTGATAATATAAAATCGCTCCACAGCCATGTCTGAGCCATCATATTCTTCATCGATTCCCCATCAATCTATTCAAAATCGACTACTTATACTTTTCTTAAGATATCTCTTTGCAGTTCTAAATGCCAGCGCCTTCAAAGAAAAAGAGGGAGCGAAAAACGAGTCAGGGCTCGCAGCGCACAGGTCGGATTAAGAATCCGGTAAATTATGCGGTCGTAGAGCATGATTTCTCTGGCACATTTCTGGGGGATCGATTCGCGCACGTGGGCCGAGTTGTAACGACCGCCTATGGTAGAGCCGCATCGTCTATATTGGTATTGGAATCTTCAACATCAATGCAATGGCTTCATAGTTCTTTCTAATGTTGCTCCTATAACATCTTAGCCCCCAGATGAAACTCACATCGAATCAGTAGCCCTGTGGTCCCTAATCCAATCCGCAGCGGAGGGCAAAGTTGTTCGCCAAAACCAAATTTCAACGAAGTACAAATGGTGGTGTCTTTGTCAACTCACTCGTCTACCGGTTAAAATAGAGACAACTGTGATTAACGTATTAACGTCACAAGGTGAATTCATGAATCATTGCTCAGTTGTTAATTCACGTCGATCGCTCTGCTAATCAGCTGGCCCGACAGAGTCTCCGCCGGTCCGCCGGCCCACCGTCGGCCTCGCTACCGACGCTATTACCGTCGCAGTTCATGACAACAGCCGTTCACGCAAACGTAGCCCGCCTGCCTAAGTTTTCGGCGCTATCCCCTTGGCCTTGCACAAAACCACGTTCGCGTTACCTGTAGTTTACTCACACACCTACCTTACCACAAAACGAAAACTGTAGATTAAGAGGATTCTGAAGCAACCTCAAAGGCTTCTATAATTTTAACGTATATACAAATTTTGGTGTGGCTTAATGTCGTATTGATCATGATCATCAGATCTCGCTTCGCTGGTCGCGGCCTATCCCGCACCTCAATAGTACCAGTCAACCTTTCTGTGACGTTTCTAATTTTACAAGCCGTAGATCTATGTCCGTCGACAAGCTTGCTAGGGTTTTCAAAATTTTCCCGATCGCGATCCCTTAAAAGCCTTACGTTTACGCATCGATAGTATATTCCTCTATCAGCTTGGGCACTGTTTAATTAACTGTTGGATACGCATATGCATATGCACAGAGATCCTTTTTTGAATTTGGAACTTGTTTGCTTTTTGGAATCTAAATAAGCGAGGCACGAGGCCAGGCCGCGAGCCCGCGCGAGAGATTCGAACATGCAAATGCATCGATATATCGTCTGTGATACAATGGAGCGTACGTGTGTGAGCTGATCATGATCTAATCGATTGCAATTGGGGCCAGAGAGCACATGGCTACGACCATCAATGTGAATTTACGTCAAGTATTTTTTACAGTGCAGTGTTCTCGAATTCTCGAACAGCGCTCACGAGCTCACTGTGTGTCACTGCCTCAATTTCCGCTCCAACCCTACCAGTAGCCTTACCCCGCCAAAATCGAAATGAAGAAGTGCAGTTGCGATCTTGCAAATAAGACAAGGCAGCCACGGCAATGTAAGCTCGCCTACCACCAGAGCCGTGAATTAAGGACGGCTCAGGCACCCTTTTCACGAATCCTAGCAAGGTGTGCTATCTGAATCTCATCAACCAGTGACATTAGCCCGAGTTAACTAGGGGACGAAACGCCTGGCTATATGACCGCTCTGTTGAGGCAGGTAGTCGAGACGTCCCGGCTCCCCTTCCTCTTTATCACAAGCCGCTGCTAGAGCTTCTAGGATCATTATTGCCTTTCGGTTAAGGAAGGTTGCAGTCATATATACGTAGGAGCTGAATTCTCAATCGATTAGTGGAGGCCTTCATATGATGTGGCACGGACCGCAACCGGCATGGCTATAAATTGCAGGTGGGCTGACGCCTGGATCCTGAGATCTCCAATACATCACTACAAGTAATAACGATCCTTAGTGCATGCATACGGCTCACCTCTCTTAAACAATGCCTCTTAACAGTTCACCTAGCCCGAGCGGGAACGTCAATGACCTGAAGTATAGCCTCTTTATTCTATTCGTTGAAGCCCCAGCTTACTAAGGATTTTCACCCATCTACAGACCATCTATTTTAACGAATGATCCTTCAGAAAGCCTCGGAACGTACCTGTCTCTAATCGGAAAGCTTTATGTGGAACTACGCATGTCAGAGCAAGCTAGAGACCAACTTATTCTCCAAAATCAGGAGCTCCGGAGAGCCCAAGCGGAGATGGTTAGAGAGATCCAGCATCTCAAACATGCATTAGCCTCTCAGCACGATGTCGCTGATCTCAACTTGGGACACCCGATTACTCCGACCAGTGGCATGGCATATAGCCTCGGATCTCCAACGGAGATTCTATCGGATGGGTTCCCCGATCAATATCAGGGCCACGGTATGACTCCATGCTTCTTGAACGTTTTATTAAATTTGCTATGTAGTTTCGCGGTGGTCTGATTTGGATAACAACTTTAGAGGGTATTTATCACTGCCATCAGTCGGGTTGCTCCCAACTTTTTAGCGACGGTAGAGCCCTGCGGCAACATTACTACCTCGCGCATACGGAAGTAAAAGGCTGTGCTTTATGCACATTCCAAGTTTTCCCATGCCGCGACGACCGGGCGGCTTCACACGCTCTGAGGGATCATTGGACTAGCTGCCACCGAGACCTTCAAAGTCTGATGCCTGAGATCTGGCCATATCATGGGAATTCCAACTGGGATGCTGCAGTTGTGGAACCAGAGGAAAAGATTATTGAAATAGCTGGGGGCTCTCGGGGCGATATCGGAATGCAGCTTCTTGCAGCCGCCACCACGTTAGGAACTCCTCAGGTTCTTTTGTGACCCTCTTCACATTCATTGTAATGCTATCCCCAAGGAGGGTGCTCGTGTGCATATTTTAATTGCCTCCAAACTATCATATTGTATCTCATCGCGCTCTTCTTCATCTATTTAATGGCCAGTACACACCTATACATGCGCTTCAATTAGGGAGGCGCCCATTTTTGAGTCACCCTCATGGAGATATGTATATAAATAGACATATTCTAGGAATGTGTTTAATAAATATTGGTATGGGCTGCTAATTATAACTGTCCAAATGGTCGAAATTAAGAGGTTTACTGTCCCCGGTCGTTTTAGAACAATTTCGGTCGAAATCGTCCATTTGGACGCTGGAATTCTCCCTATTAGCCAATCGACCGCCTCAGATTGCACAGTTGCATACTTTTGTGGGTTTATGGACGAAGAATCGCCTTTCGGCATACAAGCTTACGAATATCCGCTCGGTGTTGATATGGTGGCACGAACTATCGATGCAGTGTCCACCTGCCTGGCAGAAAGTATACTCCGCTTTGAATCGATGGACGTTACAATTCACATACCCGATCCTGTGGTGCACACGATAATAATTGACATGATGTCCTCCGAGGGTTGCGATATCGGAACTGAGACGTGGCTAGAGCTTAGGGGTCTAAGAGAAGTTCTTAAAATGGCGAGGGAGCTTGAAGTTCGGGTCCACATTGTCTGCCGGCCCTTACCGCCATCTGAGACATTGTACGATCAGATCATCACTCAGCTGCTACAAACTACTACCATTGGCAACCAATAGGCAAACTTAATAAAGTGACTGGATATATCTATACGAGTTCAGCCCTGAGGGTTCTGCTTCTCTTTGCGCCCTGGTTTGTACATAGTGAAATTGCATTGAACGATATCACATGCACCAATGTGACGGCCAACAGCCAAAAAAAAGCTTGAAGCTCCTGACGTGGCAACTTTGCTAGTGCTATGTGATATGGGCATTGGTATGAGCATCTTGGCAAGTTTGGAACTACGTACAGGGATTCTTGGGGTCTGTTTTGTCTGGTAAACGTTTAAAGGGAGGGTTCGCGATCACCAGACAGCTTCGGGAGCCTACTTATCGATCTAGCTTGCGCCAAACGATCAAGATTAGGGCTCCCAGCCCTCGCGTTCCTCGACATTGCCTTGGGGGGCAGCGGAACCAGGTCATCGAAATCGATCTGCTGCAAATATATACCCCCAGCTGGTCCCGCGGTCAAAGCACTCCCGTAGCTATACGAAATGGGTATGCCTCTACAGTAGCTCGAGGATCGTTTTTCCTTCCACTTTTTTTCACATTATTATCTTGCTCTGAAATCGTCGAGCCCCGATATCGGCCGTGGTCCCGATCGGGCTGTTGGCCGAAAATAGCTAATGTAGTATATATATATTCGTTAGTAAGACATATTGCGTTCTCAAGAGTGAAGCACGTCCCTATTAGAATGAGGGTCAATATTTCTTTTGGGTATCAGCTAGCTCTAGCTCCCGTTATTCTCGCGTCTGCATGCGATTGCGATGTGAGAATATCAGCTTCAGAAACGGTAGTTAAGACGGTCTCGCAATCGGCTCCATCGACGGCCCTGAGTATACGATCTATCGGGTATTTCGTTAACTGGGTTAGTTCAAGCTGAATTTTCTATTTTACGATAATGATATATATTTAGGAATTCCATAGTCGATCCATCAACGAAACTTTACACCATCGGATATACCTGTCGAGCACTTTACGCACATACTCTATGCCTTTGCAGATATTGATCCTTACACTGGTCAAGTGAAGCTTACAGATCTTTGGGCGGATGCTCAAGTAAGAACCTGCGCACCCTTTTAGCAAGATTCACACCGATTCGGAGTTATGTAAAAGCGTGCTTTCCGCTAATATCAAGACCGTAAACTTATTTCAGAAACACTTCGAAGGCGATATCTGGACTACAGAAGGCAATAATTTGTATGGTCTGTTGAACCAGTTTCAGAAACTTAAAAGGAGCCGCCGGGGATTAAAGGTTTTGCTCTCTATCGGTGGTTGGACTTACTCTCAAAATGGTAATTTTCCTCGGGGGTGTGATTCGCCGGAAAAGAGAGAGCTATTCGCAATTTCGGCAACAGGAATTGTGAAGGACTATGGATTTGACGGGCTCGACCTCGTGAGCCTCCCCTACCCGAGGCCTGTGTCACACGCTAATCGTTTTATTAGGATTGGGAATATCCAAAGTACTTCCAGCTTCTTCAGAATGCGCGGTTCAGTTACTAAGACGGTTATTAGGAACACTGACGAAGCAGCGAATTATGTCGATGTTCTAAGGCGCTGTCGCAGCCACCTCGACCTCGTGGGTCAGAATTATGAGCTTTCAGTTGCCGCTCCGTGCGGTCCCGATAAAATTGCAAAGCTTGACCTGAGTGGTATGGATAAGTACATCGATTTTTGGAACCTTATGGCATATGATTTTACAGGGGAGTGGTCGAACGCTGCCGGACATCACGCGAATGTCTATCCATCGATCACGAACCCTAATTCGACACCGTTCTCCTTAACTACTGCATTAAAAATGTACGGCTCCATTGCGGCGGACAAGTTGATTCTGGGAATGCCACTCTACGGCCGATCTTTTATCACTGAAGGGCCTGGGAAACCATTCCTACCAGACCCTAAAGGAAGTTTCGAAAACGGCGGTACGATCGCTCGCAACTCCTCAGCAGTCTCGAACTAATATTGTTCTAGTGTGGGATTATAAAGAGCTTCCTCACGGCGGCGCCATCGACCAATACGACAGTGAGGCCGTAGCGTCATGGTGCTACGATCCTATGTCTAGACGAATGGTATCATACGATAATATACAAGTTGCGAAACGTAAGGCGGAAATCATACTTGAAAGGAAATTGGGTGGCGCAATGTGGTGGGAGACTAGTGGAGATGGGATTGGTGATCGGTCATTGGTTAAAGCTGTTGTCAACATTTTGGTAAGCTAAACCCGACTATGTAAGAGTCTAAGGAGTAGCCAACTAAGCATCTGTCTCGTGAAGGGCATTGATTTCCTCGACAAAACTAACAACCACATCCATTTCCCTAACTCGAAATTTGACAATGTGAGAGGAGCTTTATAATTCTTGATTGAAAAATATGTTACTTGCATTCGGAGCCGCCTGTATTCTATTTCTTTCTTCAGGTTTTTTGTATATGCGTATTATCTCTCGCAAATATAAATTACCATAAAAAGTACCCGCTGGTTGCCTCGGGCCCAGGTAGTAAGCTATATTTCCTCCGGATTGTACCGCACCAATCCAGCCGCTGTTACGATAACGGCACCGGTCCCTGAATAGCCTTGAACAGAGAGTCCGTATTGCATACCACTATATATAGCGCGCGATGCGCAGCAGTCACTGCCGCATGCCCTGGGGCTACCGGTATGTCCTGGAGACGCAGATATCATTCAATGCGATCCCACGCTCTAATACTTATCACCTTATGGTTGGTTACAATCAGTGGAGCTATTATACCACCTTTTGTCTGTGAATGCAGCGAAGAGGTAGTAGAGACCTCTCTTGTGACCATAAAAGTTCCGACGACCATATACTTTACGGCTACAATTGTACGGTCGGAGGCATCGTCTCCTACCCTCGTACCAGCGACAACCGCCGAGACACCAACGAGAAATACCGTCATAGAGTGTCCTTTCAACAAAAAGTATATTTGCTAGATCATCGATGGCCTCAGGACTATACTCTTCGCTTTAGCACCGTCACGAAACGGGATCCCGGCTCATTTTGGAATCTTGTATACGTTGCGTTGACGATGTTGTATTTCCGCTTTTGTATATACCCACTTTCAGAGCTATGGCCAAAACTAGACCCGGCCAGTTTCAAATCACCTAGCGGGTCCTGTTAATACTAGTGAGCTGACCATATAAGGCTCCGTTTCCAATACCAGCCCATGACCCTTCTGCACTAGAGCCAGCTAAGCTAAAGCGTCGCCGCTCGGGGGTATATATATCCATAATCTAGACACCTGTATCTATGGGCCTACGATATAGATGCAACCTTTCCAGCTCCTCGCATGGAGGTCAAAGATCATGATCAAAGTGTATATGGCCACCAGTGCAAGCATGTTTGGCGATGTGGGTGGTGCGAGAGTCTTTATTGCTTCGTAAGTGCATGATAAAGTTACATAACTAAGACCTAAATTGGTGTTGGGGAGGCTCTGAATATCTAGGTACTGTGCGCTTTTCGTGAACAAAAGATATTGACGTGTTCTGGCCCAGGAGTGTGATAGCGGCTACTCTGTACGGGCAGATGATGTTGAAGCGGCTCTCGTTTGCGACGACCATAAAGTTGATTTTGATGCTCGGCCAACATATCGCCCTAAAAAACCCGATTTATCGATTGATTCGGAGTCACCCAAGCTATGTGATTGTTTCCTTTCCAGAATTTTACTTTGCCGGAGATGCCAATGTCCCTTCAAAGATTGGCGGTTTCGTCAAAAGTCAATGGCCGTAACGCCCGGTTCAGTTCAATGTGCGCTTGGTCGATTCCCTGGCCATTGTCTCAACGGAAGCTCATGCGATGATTGCGAGGGCCGAGGGGCTAACTGTCGTTATACGGATATCAACAGCCGTAAGTTTCGGGATAAGGCTGAAGCCAAATGGCTGGGGCGTTCGGCTAGGATTAGCATGCCAACGGGCAACAGCAGTCGGAAACTACAGCAGATACTAGGGAAAGAGTTTCGACGCGCCTCAGGTCCACAGTCTGCCGGGGACACCGAAGAACTATTAGTTGCTAAAGCTGTAGTTGTCCGACCTAAAGCTCTTGAATCAATTAAGACTAGGCTGGTTGAGATCAAAGCGCCACAGAGCTACTGGGGGTGCTCTAGGCTATCAAATCACCCTGGGATGTCCAAAGACCAAAAGTGGAATGCGTCAACGTTTAGGTGGTGTTCTCTTTGCGATAGGAAATTAGTTTTATCTGTACCACAGTCAATTTTAGCGTACTTCTTGTAAGAGTTAGCTTGTGAAGCAGTCTCATTTAAAAGCGCTCGCTGGTCCTGTAATACAGTTGCCGCTCCTTTCGTTATTCTCACCAAAAATCACAATAATCCTCACCGAATGGTCTGACACGCCTACTCTGCTACATAGGGTCACCATGTCACCTTCATCATTGCTGGTAGAAATACAGCCGCCTATTCTTGTTATATTTGGGCCACCAGAGTTATCTTTGGGTGGAGTTATTGCTGGGACCGTCACGAGCAATCTGAAAAGGATGTTGGCATGCGAAACAGAACTCTGTTGTACGATAACCACGAAAAGGCCTCGATGTATGCAATGCAGAAGCGTTAGGACCGTTCTCGGGGCTTCCAAACTCGCAAGCGACACTGGCGAAATCCAATTCCCTCTATCATTCTACATCCCTGGCCGATCGCCCTCCTCTACCCAGTGCATCTTTGGATCCATAACGTATACACTTCGGATCACAGTATGGTTTGAGAATGGGTTAAGCACTGAGACAGGCTGCCAAGTTATGATATCAAGAAGCGAGTGGGATATTGGAAAGTCATTGTTCCGCCCATTCATAAACACTCTATCAGCTAGCCCTCCGTTTCAGCATCTTGAATTTACTGTACCATCAGCCTTCAAAATCGGGGAGCGCTCCAGGATAGCATTTGAGCTCCATACTTCACCCGATTGGGGGCTAAATGAGATAGGAATACAAATTTACCAGAATGTGGAGAGTATTCAACTGCCTTGCGGGGCTCATGTAGCATGTCATACTGGCTCCTTCATTCGGCATTCGGGGAGCCTTGTCGCAGCTTTCCGCTACAGAGATAGCTGGAAGACTTGCAACCGACCTAACCACTTGCTCATAATAGGAGAGCTTCTATTCAACCTTGATCAGAGCAGGTTGTGCGAAACTTTGACTTCAAAGGGCTGGTTGACAATCTCGCACAAGCTTATCATCACAATGACGTTGGGAAAGGATAAGGTAAGGGCATATGCTCCATGTTAACATGTTGACCTATCTCGCAGGCCAGAGATGCTAAATTTTACAGTATATACAACAGGGCTATCGGTGGATTCTAGAGAGACGGATTCTCGGAACTGATAGGAGCCAGGTCCCATGGGAGTGCGAAGCTGCTCCGAGGTACGAGAACTTGGACCCGCCACCTCACTACGACGGTGAGCCCGCAACTGAAGGGGCCTCGGGCAACCGAAGAATGTGATCTTAAGAAACTTTTTAAATGCCTCAATACGCAGCCAGTTCAGCTCTCAGATTCATAACTTCACTTTATACTCTGCAATATTATCATGTATTATGCGCATATGCAAATTAATATTTCATGGTTCAAATTTTGTTTCATGGTTCAAATTTTGAATTTTCGCAAGGGCAGAGTGTTAAGCGAGGCGATATCAAACGAATTAGTTAAGCGAAGAGATTAATCGAAGATATGAAACAAAGCGATAATGGAGACCGATTAATTCGGAAATAACACTTGCAACAACGAGGAATGTGTTGGTATCAGATCATCGTGCGCTCTGGGCCTCCCTGGCGCCCCCTCGGAAAAAAAAAAAGAAAAAGAAAGAAAGAAAAAGAACTAGAAGATGGTGATGAACCAGCCGAAGGCGTCCGCGTAGCATACCAGATATCAGATTTTTCCGTACTCAACTGCTTCATAATCCAGGTTGTTCCGATGCGGTTACCTAGTACCCTAGGTACCTTCCGTGGACACGACGATAAGGGTACTTAGAATTTTTCTCCCTCTCTTGATATATATATATATATATATATATATATATATATATCGAGTTAATATTCGTAGATAGAAACGAAACCAGATTCAATAAGTCACCTCCGAGTCAAGCCGTTAGTTCTTCCAAAGATGCATGTACCAGCGAATGTTTTCCTTACGATAGGGCTTGCTTGTCAGCTATGTCTTTTGATCTCGGGCCGAATTCCACAATCTTTCTTCAAAAACCATCTCACCTTATTGAAGTTCGACTTGTCGACAACGCTCAAAAACCTCAATCCGTTCCAAGGGCGGGCAATGCACCCTACGATAAGAGAGTCCATCCAGTCCCGAGGCCTTACCGATCATATTTTAGCGGTTTCCGGCGTTCCTCGGAGTGTCACAGTCTACACTATTGTATCATGCGATGAGAGCGCAGGCGATGGCACTAGAATATGCTCGACTTTGGGTTTGTCGCCCTTCACGAACTCAATCCTGAAAAGCCGGAAGGCGAACCAGATTTGGAAGGCTGTAGGTGTGTCAGCCATCGTTATGACCAGTGCTACAGCATTAAGGCTCTTGAATAATATCGCGATCATCTACACCACGGAGAAAGAGAATAAGTGGATCGCGCGGGTAATTAAACATCCTCTGACCAATGAACCAAATTTAACGAAGTGTTTATTGACACAGTCCCGGATAATAGCTCGCTACCCTTTTAACTGGCATATTTACAGCGATGATGACGGCTTTTCTTGCCATTGGATACAAGGGGGTTAAGGATAATCTTCAGAGATATCATGTTCAGATAAGCACCTCACCAGCGTTCTACGCCCTTGTGGTACTGTCATTCGCATGCAACATTGCAACACATCTTGTTTATACCTGCCTGAGCAAGCCTGATGATGATCCGGCGCAGAGGAATTACAATTTCTCTTGAAAATGTACAGTAACGTCCGGCTCATTCAGAATTTCTTGTTTGAGAGTAGCGATGAATGTAGAGTAGGATTCTTCGCCGGTAATATCTGTTGGCTCAGTCGCATTTTCTTGGCCGCGTCGAACCACTGCCGTGATGGTCTTCCTCGCTTTCAAACCATCTACGTCGTCGTCGTGGTTCGGGGAACCATCGCTGAGATGGGCTCCAACGTATTGGTACCATGTAGAATATGGATGATATAACTGGAGCCAGTGTCTACTTTCGTAGTTGTTTTGAAAGGTTGCGCGGTAGAGTAGGACGAACATCTTATTGAATGTTAGGTGATTAGTTTGGCAATCGGTGCTGTATTGTCTATAAACGAACTTGTTGGATACTTTATCGTTATTTAAGGACTGAGGCTTGCGAGCTGATGCTTACGGCTCTTAACAGGGCCCATTCCGGGTTAGGTCCTTAATTCACCATGGAATGGGTTTCCTGAATGGGTGGTCTTTCAAGGGCTAATTTAGAGCGTCGCCCGGAAATGGACTGAGTTACATGCCATGGAGGCATAGCCTTGTACCCAGACTCGGGGAAATGATTGTTCATCTTCTTTGGTGTTTCCACTTTTGTATTTACGGCCTAAACATATATAAGTGAACATAGGTATATAAGTACTAGGCATACCTGTAGAGGTTTCCATGACCCAGCTGGTTTACCAGTCAAACCAACATCTCTATATGGCCACTGGTACAAAGTACAAAGATATCGTAAAAATTATCAATCCGGCCGAGTTTAAGAGTAAGCCTAATTATCCCAAGCGGTTTCCGGTTCCAAAAATTGGCAAAGGGCCGGGACAACGAGATGCGGTAGTCAAAGACCTACTTCAGAGTCGGCTAAAGTTGGGGGCTTCCGATCAGCTTTCGGATGGAGCCATTGACGATCTAGCAATTACTTGGTGGAAATGCCTCCTGCATGAGGATACGACCATCACCAGTGCAGATATTAGCGCTTTCCTCCACGGAGTTCCGAGGCGAAGACACAAACACCTTTTTCTCCCGTTCTTTTGCTATCCTGGCAAGCTAAACCTCAGGATCCCCGAAGTTTCAGGAATTGATCCATCCAAAATTGATTTGTATGCTTATGCTGAGTACCGGGGCCTGAGGGTTCGCCTCTACAATTCTTCAAAACCAAAGAACGAAGATGATTGGTCTGTGGCATACAATATCTATACGCTATTGTCGGAATCTATGGACGTTCCTATCCAACGAGGGGATCTAGATCGACTGTGCGGGATTTTCTCTGCATTAGATGAGATCGACCAGTGGGGATTCCTCACCGCTGAGGAAAGAGAGAGCCATATTCGGAACCTCGAGACAAAGATGATGCAGGAACCCAAAGCCGTTGAGCGGGTAGGTGCCAGGACAGTCGAAGACGAAACGCTATTGGCAAAGATGGTGGAACAATCGATTGAGGGGGTGGCAATGGCCTGGGATGAGTCTCATTTCGAGTTTAAACGCTCTCAGAGTTACCTAGGCTGGATCGCATCAGCGTTACGATGTGGGATACAAGTAACGCCAGGGTGGGCGGAGCAACTTCGGGCGACTATGGAGAGACAGGGACGCCAGATGTTGGATTTAGCGGTAATACACAAATCCAAAAAGGAGAAGTGGACGCCCAAAGTAGTCTCCTTTTCTCAGCCAACTCAGACAAGAGCTCAACAACCGACCCCTTCGCCTACACCAGCCCCAGAGCCCGTGCAGGAGCCAAGGACGGCCCAGGGGCTAACTCCGCCTGTATCAAAGCCTCAACAACAACAACGAAGAGCGGGACAAGTGCCAACACCGTCTCCTACGCCAGCTCCCGAGACAGTGCCTTCCAACCCGGGGGCGGAAGGGTCGACTCGCCCTACGGAAGAAGATTTAAGAAGCTGTAATAGTGGAACAAAGCATGAGACAGACAACTTCCATGTCGCTTTTGATGGTGTAGATCAGATTTTAGACTTCGGAGACCTTAGCGTTGAAGATGATGAGCGTATTGTAGCTTACCGGGAGGCCAAGGGTCTCTTTAGTTCGGGGTATGTTGTCATCGCCGAACAGGGTCCACCCGAGTGTTGCATACATAGAATCGAAAGAAGGCCGGATGTCGAAATCGGAACCGGTATCGAGCTGAAGGCAGACAATCGACTCGCTATCTCCATGGGAAGGAAGAGCGCTACGAAGCGGCGCATATCAGGTATCGCCTTTGTCGACAAACTAGCTGAAGGACCAACCGCCATAAATCCGTCCCTCGTCAAAAAAGGGCCGGGCAAGGCTAAACGGTACCCAATGACGTACATCAAAATTAAGTGGGGGGACAAAGTCACATGGGAGACAAGAACAGACGTCCGCAAAATGATCCTCAGCGCAAAGGAATTGAGCGTTCTAAAACACAACCTAGGCGGCGAGTTTGTTTCTGCAAAACTCGCCGAGAAATGGGACTACTATATATATTACAGCGCGATGCTCTTTGAGAAGCGGTTTGAGGGGAAAGGGCGAGGAGGGGCAAAAGGTCATGGCGGCACCGATGCCATGTCAGTAGATGATATAACCGTACCGGTTGAATACCCTGAAGAGGTCGTGGACCTGGATGGAGAAGGTGATGCCAAGATGAAAAATGCGCGAACGGCGCCGCAGTTTCAAGCATATCGTAACCCCTATGTTGACGATGGCACAGACGACGAAGACTATTAGTGGTTGATGAAGTAATTCGCCAATTAATTAATTGATGGAGCTTTGTATCCCGGAGAGGGGGGTATGGGGTTCTGTATCTTTATTCTTAGTAACATCTTTCGACCGAATTCTACGTCTAGGTACCTGTTTTCTGCTAGTAGTAGTACATAATATTGGTAATCGATTTCAAATTTCAGTTTCTAGAGATTAAATTTGAAGAATATACGGTAGTATGTAGAGAAGTAATGATAAACATTGTTCGGGCGATAGTCTAAGTTACAAAGTATTACCGGTAAAGTTGAAGTTTCCAGAGGTTTCAATGCTCTTCATAAGTAAGGCTACAGGGTCGGATTCGAACGTCGCACTCCGGTCACTTAACCGTTGGCCGCGCGAGCACGGCAATAGCCATTCGCGCAACTCGGTCAATGGAGATTCTCCGGGGGCGGGGTAACTTTTTGTCGCATTCGTTGGCGGGCCTCAGATAGAATTGAAGGGAATAGCGGCGCGGACAGTTTCCAAGCCTGAGTTTTGGCATTTTTAGACGTCCTACACTCGCTTCTCGTGACAGCAGTTTTGCATTCAAAGTCTTCTAATCCTTTGATTTCCAGGCCCGGGGGCGGTGTGTTTTGCTATACAGACACGTTAACTACAATACCAGTATGAAATGGAAGCTTAAAACTCGTACCATATCTAGAATCCAGTCTAGCGAATCGGTGGTCTTAAAAATAAACTGTCGGTCATCTTTCTCGATGAATATGGCGATCTTGGCCTTTGTCAGTTCGTGCAAGGCACAAGCCTTTTTCATCAATCCTAAGCGTCTTTTTCTGAACTGAACAACTTTTGTCGATCTGTTGTATCTCTGTTTTAGATTCGACAGTGGTATGGATGGTGGCATTGTATGGATTTTCGTGGAGAGTTTGGCTATTAAGTTTAGGTGCTCGCCCGAAACAAGTTCGTTGGCCGATCCTGGTTTTATAATATCTTGCCTAAGCACAAATTAGGGCCCGCCCAAAATGAGGCCAGGCCCAAAATGGTACCTGTGTGAAACGTTGTTTATAAACGACTCCAACATGCGCATATGCTAGCCGTACTCAAATCCTCGAGCGTGAGCCATCATCGTCAAAATGGCAATAGATTATCCGGTGTTGTGGTACAGCCTCGGGATTGGGATTTTTCTTATCATTCGTGTAATAATGGGCGGCATTTTCTCATTCTTCTTGTGCCTACGGGACTGGGTTGTAACGATCATCCTGCAATACCTTTTGTATCCCCGCCTTCCAATTTGGTTCAGTCGAACACGGCTCGATCTGGGACTTTTTGTGATAATTATCGCTGCTAATGCGTTGTGCTGTGGCATTGGCATTTCAAACCAGGCCGAGTTGCAAAGTAGAGTTGGACAAGTTGCACTCGTGAACCTGGTTTTGCTCCCCATCGGTGGCCGCGTCACACCGGCCGCGAATCTATTGGGTCTTGGCTGCGACTCTACCGTTATCCTTCATCGGTGGATCTCAATAATCATCGTGCTTGAGGGCGCTGTGCATGGTTTGTTGGCTATGCTCACCGGCGGATCTCAGTCCTACGGTAAACCACAGTTTGCATATGCCTTCCTAGTTAGTAGGCCTCCTTCCCCTATCGATCTCCCGACCCCCTCAGCTGACAGTGAGCCAGCCCCTCGCTGGCCCAGTCGCAATTTTCTTCATCACGCCATTGAAGCGTGCTGGCTACGAATGGTACTTGACTTTACACCATCTTTTATCGTCTACCGCCTTAGCAGCTCTGGTACTTCACCTCTGGGGGTTTGTCCAAAATCGTGATCCGCTTATTCTTACATGTTTCATCCTGGTCGCTTTCCTCCTAGTTCCACAGCCACTCAATTTGCTCTACCGAAACCTACCTACCCGGCGGAATTCGAATAGGCTGTCGGTCTTCAAACAAAATGATGTTCTCATCCTCAAACTCCGTGTCCGCAAACCTTGGAAATTTCGAGCGGGTCAATACGTCTATATTGGGGTCCCTGAAGCGAGCTTGCTTGCCGTTTTTCAACTCCATCCCTTTTTCATTACGTGGTGGCAGGAAGCCAATGGTGAGGGTATTGCTCACCTGCTAGTCCAACCTAGACTCGGGTTTACGAGGAATCTTCTTCGATGCATCTCTTACGATACCCAGACATCATGCTTAGCCATCGTTGAGGGCCCTTATGGACAGTCTCATCAACTCACAGAGTACGGGACCGTTATTATGCTAGCATCCGGCATCGGCATATGCGCCCAACTACCTTACATTCAACAAATCGTTGCAGATCACATATCTTGCAAAGCGAAAACTCAACGGATCGAGCTTCATTGGATGCTCGAAAAGGAATCACACCAAGACTGGGTCAAATCTTGGATGGATGAGGTATTGGATGCGGATACTAAATATGTTTGTGGATTACAAGATACCAAATTCAGTTCGAAGACTCAACTAACTCAAACGGAAGATATTAAAATTTACGATATACTGTCCGAGCGGCCATCACACTGGGCCCTCAAGACTCGTACGACACGGCAAACGTGTTGCTACCGTTTACCAAACAGCCTCAATCCCCAATATCGTACGCCAAACTGCCTCAAAAAGGCGTGGGAAGATTGTATATCTCTGTATGTCCGACCGGCCTCGGATCCGAAGCGAGCCTTAGCTAACTGAATGTCGTACGAGCATCTCTTTTTGTTAGTCAAGCCGAGGAGTTACGCCGGTTGGTTATATCCAGTATGAATTCGAACATCAGGCACATAGAGCTCGAATATCGGCCTTTGCAGCTGTACCAAACCAGCGAGAACTCCAGCGAGTAAGGGGGTCTCGGGACCTATGGGTCTACTTTATTATCACTAGCCAATGGATAGCCGCCTTTGAGGGCCTTACCTTTAATATGCTTGACGTCGGTTGCGAAAATAGTAAGGTGCTGGTAGTTCAGCGTCGGGATTTTGATGACATATCCGCTCTGCTGCTGGGTGATCTCGGCACTGTGTAGCACTACTTATTGTTAAGTATATGCTTGGGGTTCAACAATTGGGGTCCGGCATACATACGTGGGTAAGAGGCACGGGCCGTTTTACCAAGCCCGTCGAACTCTAAATAGAGCCTTGCTATTCCTCTACTCCGTTTCAATATCTTCAACACTCCAGGCCCTAGACCCACGCGGTTGATGACAAATTGCCGTACGCTCCTAGAAGCCGAACATTGATACGTTTTGTCCCTAGATGTATACATGAATGCGGACGAGAAACTCACCACTTCCCTTTGAACGCTTTGCGTATACCTCTAGAACTCGGCTCTGGACGGTATCTATATTATGGACTTAAGTTCAAAGTTATTCTGGAGGGGGAGATTTCATGACTAATCTCAAGACGTAACGACTCGGACCTACGGCAAATTGGAAAATAGAGCAATGCTCAACAATGATAAAGCGGTTGACATTCCTTCTCGGTATTCGGCGATGTCATGCTTTCGTAAGATCCATCTTATTCGCACTAAAGCAGTAGGAGCTCGAGCTACCTCTGCTACAACACTCGATATTCCAGAAAGAATCGGATATATGTGGTCTAGAGCGGATTGCACCTCAGTCTGGAAAACTAGCGATCCTTCATTTCGGATATTGAGCAGGTTGGAATTTAGAAGCTGACACTCAGACTTGAGGCTTTTGAGCTCTGCTGGAATACCATGGTACTCGACCCTGAAAGATGTGATTTGAGTGATTAAATTGGTAGATGACGATATTAAGAGGTCAATAGATGATCCCTGTGCAAGTGTTTCGACCATTCTATTATGCTTGTTTCCCAAGTGGAATGGGGGGTAGTTCAGCCTCCTTTTCCTTGGATCTCTTTTAGCACCAAATTTATAAAGTATGTACTTAAAGTCCAGAGCTAGGGTTATTTCCCAGGCCAGATCTGCAGAAGGGTTCATAAAGGGCGACTGCCATATTAGTAATTTTCTAGCCCGGATACAGCTCGGTTATCTACCCACCTATCTCGCTACGTTATCAGATTCATTCATCGCATTGAATCTATGTGGCCACGTGGGAAAGGGCCACGCTACTCTGGCACTCTGCAGCCGAGTCTCAGATCTGGAAACGGCCTAGGTACTCAAGTACTTAAGGGCTGATTCTGATCCTTAAATGGAATGCTTCCAATAACGGATTCGTTCTTCACAAGTATATGCATTTAGCCGTGTCTTGCCGTATGTCGCCATCAAGCTCGAAGCTCAACCTAAAATCTTCCAACCCTCTCAGCCCAGACACTGGGTACCATACCATATCCAACTACATACAAAATATTACGGCCATAATGGAGGACTTCAAAAAGGTTTGTCGATTATTTCTTGTTCGTGTTTACGCTTGATAAGAGCTATCAGCTGATACCACCTTTATAGGTGCTTGAATCAAAATTATCTAGTTTGGTAGCGGATCTGAAGGAAGAGTCGCTCGTGGCACTCAGGAAATACATGCAAACAGCCGAAAGAATCGAGTCTGCAGCGCTAAAGATAGGGGAGGTAGCCCAGCAGTATGAGAAGCAATTTGCATATGAAATAGAGGCGGGATCCACAGCGGAACCGAGCTTTGAAGCCAGCCCGGGGCCTGAATTTGAGCCAGGCTCGGGTTACGAATCAGGGCGAGATTTTGAGTCGGAGCTGGAATACGAAGGAAGAGTATCTGAAATGAATTCAGAGCTGGAGTTCGAATCCATGGGGAAACCCCAGTCCAGAATGGGGCGGGGGCTAAAAACAGGACAGGAGTTTGAGAATGAATCAGGATCTCAAGGGATGCGAAGTGAACAGAACCCCAAAGTAAAACCCGGTGGGGGGAGGGCACGGAAGATTTTGAGGCGAAGCAGAGGGAACCGGCGTCTTACACAGTCGATATAGATCTTCTACTTAACGCATTAGGGTGGGCGAGTACTTGTCTGGTATCGGGGCTACTACTAGACCTCGACACCCAGACTACTAGAGTGCTTGGGCACCAAAATGTCAAATTATCAAGGTATCAAACTACCAGGTTATCGCAATATCACGTCATTTATATCAGATGCTCATCGATAACACCGATACTCGTTCTATTGTCGAGCAGTGGTTTAGACCTCTAGGTTGTGACGCTTGGTGTGTTCTCTTGTTACGGCAATGTGCTGTTTAACTGACATTGTTGTATACAATTGTATGTAGATACATTCACGGAATAATATCCCATAATAGTAGAATTTACCTCAGATTTTCTTTGGGATGATATCATTACTTTCCCAGAATTTTGTCCAATTGGACTCCGCATACTCATACGCGCTGTCAAAGTCCTCAAGTGCAATTGAGATTTTCTCTACTCCTCGTGAGGTTTGAGAAATCAGATTTTGAACACTGGACCAAAGCTCATGAAACTCCTGTATCTGTTTTCTAAGCATTCCATTTTCTCGTGTGAGATCTTCGATTCGAGAAACAAGTTCTTCCTGGCTCGGCTCCTTTTCCTTTGGCTTCCCGAGCCTCATTGTAAGAACGGTCTTTGGAGGCGGTGGCAAGAGTGACATTCTGGCGTGCTATTTCTAGTGGTTTCTTTAAGCTTTATCGATATCTGGCTACAGCTATCGGTATTTTCTTCGTTGCAATTGGTGGTGTGAGGCCGGTCGAGTTCTGGTTTTCTTGTAGCTTTCTTCTAGCTATATGTAGAGGATATTCGAGCACGAATATAGGGCAGGTGTGCTGCTGAGGGATGATTATGAGACGGGTTTGATGGGTAAGTGGTCAGATATATATACCCAGCACTTCGAGAAAGTTGGGTCCCAACACAAGTCTAGCTGCGCCCTATATAAGTATATAGGTCCAGAGTCGAACATCTGATTCGATTTGACATATCCACCGACTTCTCTTAGCTGACTTGCAATTGCACACCTTCCCAGGCGGCGCCTTAAAATGTCAACTCCTGTCCGGCCTGCAAGGCCATGCACACAATGGCCATCTACATGGGTACAACCGGCACGGAACAAAATTATCAATAATCAACAGGTTCCTGATTTGGAACCAACCATGACATCTAAGGAGGGTACCGCGCAAAACTCCGAGAGCGAGCCTATAACACCTAGAGCTGGAGCCCATCGTGACCTGGAGAGCGTCATCGTTGATAGGCCACTGACCAACAGGAGTGAGGACACCCTCTCCCATGTTACAGCTGGTCAGTTTTCAGTTGATAGTAGTATTATTACATGCCAAAAATTCTGGGAACTTAAGGTATTCGATCCATTCATCGAACTTGAACATGGCGATCATATGGTTCTCGCCTTACGAAGATCTTCCAAGCAAACGCAAGCCCCGCGACAACAGCCGATTGGCATCGTTCATCTCAATACCGAAGAATTCAATGATAAGCTAGCTCTCAAATTGCTCCGGAACCATGACGAAAATATGACTACCATCACTGAAATATTCAAAGACCAAGATAACGCCATGTATTATTTGATTACAGAAGTATTGGATATTTCTCTCGCAGAAGTAATTAGTTCTGCTGCAGATATCAGAGAGCCACATGCGGCATTTATCTCCGGGCAGGCAAGCAATATCGCGTCGAGTTTGAACCATGGTTTCACTAATTACGGTTAGCATAGATATATAGATCGTCAAAGCTCTGAAGTTTTTGGCCCATATGGGTATCGAACACAGAGAAGTTCAGGCCCACAACGTACTGTTAGATCGCCACGGGCATGTCAAACTGGGTAGAAATAACTCTTGATGCTCCATGCGCCAGCAGAGATTAACTCGTAGATGGTCGGTGTTATAGGAGGTATAGGATACTGCCGACTTGGTTCAGGGCAATCTTCCAGCGGTGTGGGTAGGCTAGCATTCCATATGCTGTCTAGAATGGAGCCAACTATTTCTCCACGAGCCACGGATCTACAGAAATACGACTGGAGTAGCGACGCAAACCAATTTATCACAAACTCGATCTGGATGTCGTTTGCGGACCTTCAAGTAGTAAGCTCTGGTCCTCTCTATATATTTACTTCAAGATTGAAACGAAACTGACTCAGTGCCTCAGGAACCTTTCCTGCAACGATCAAGTGGTCCAATTTCCGTTATTCCATTAGTCATGATCGCTATATTAAGCGCAAGGAGACGATGGCTAGTGTGGGAAGCCCAGGAATGTAGAAAGCAATAAATGATCGTGGGAATCCGGGAATCCTAAACCAGCCTATACCCAAATGTAGATACCTGCTGTGCCAGAACAGAGGTATTTTGAATGCCATTGCATGCCAATGTAAATTAGATGACAAATTCCACCGTCAAATCGCTGAAAACTACCGCGTCAGGGAGGGGGCTAATTGCTACAGTATCAATAGTATGTCACGGCCATGCACAATATGTCCTACAAAGCCATCGAAAGTAAAATTGCCATATAATTTGGATGCATGAGAGCGGCCAACGGCCGATTCTAGACTACCACCGGCCGATTCTAGACTACTACCGGCCTAATAAGCCACCTAGAGAACCTGCTACTTGTTTGTTTGTCCTGGGGCGGGTAGGCGGCTCGCTAGCAGGTAGGCGGTTCAGGTATCTACAGCTCGGCCTTGCGGTTTCGTGCCAGCCCACCCGCCTATCTACGTACCAGTTGATCAAACAACAACCACGCTGCCTGTGCGAAGACTCTAGGATCAGATTGATGCCATAGTCATATTTTAAATTTTTTCCCTTTTTTTTTTTTTTTTTTTTTTTTTTTTTTTTTTTTTTTTTTTTTTTTTTTTTATTTTTTTTGACACAGTTATCACTCTTGTCGTAAGGCTAGTTTTTGCCATACAAACTCTGTGGTGGTTCCGTGTCCATCTCGCTACGTTGGACCTTCTCGTGGCCTGAAGAACTATTGCTTTATTGTGTATTTATGTCCATGATCAAATTAGCCGCTACTCGGGACATCGGTGCGGTATAAAATAATATAATATACAGGGATCGATTTGCATCTGCTGCCCTACAGACCAACTGAGCCGACCAGCGCTGGAACTATAGCTATCCTAGCTAGTTGGAGCAGCTAACAGCGTCAACGCCGAGTAGCGCAAGTGCAAGGCCTTGTTGAGGATAATACTGGCCCCCCTGAGCTATTGGGTAGGTGAGTACTAGTAGCAGTATCAGAGCCAGAGCATGTCTTGCTGGTTGCTATCACAGATATCAGACCTTTGATTTGGGATATTGTGAGTTTGTATTGCGTTGTAAAGCGGGGAGTCTCCGTTGGGATCGCAGTCTTTGAACGTTTTGATGTAGATACCCCCGATTGCCCGTTTGAACATTCCCCGCGATGCGCGGGCACCGAAGTCGGAGTAGGCTCTAATGAGCTAGTACTCGGGAGGCTTGCGTACGCATTATTTGGACCAGGCCCTGGTAAGCTGGTTGGATGGTTGTTGTCAAGAAGAGTAGAGGGATTTGAAAGACACGCTTCGGGTGGCTGCTCCGGCGATCTTGCAACTGGGGAAATATAGTCTGCTTGAGGGAATATCACATCTGTACCCTCCTTTAACTCGCAATTGCCAATGTTGGCTACGAAAATATCCGGGAGGTCGGTGTAATACGTTAACCATGCTCGGTTCTCCGGATTATTGATCTTGAGAGGCGCGCAGTTCATGTGCATTCTGGGTTTACCAACACTGTTGAACCATGTCCTATAACGTTATATAACTCTTGTCAGCAAGCTATATCGATATTTTTTACGCATATATATAGACATGGGTAAGACTTACCAAGCGAAGACAGCTCTGCCTGAAGGTATCTCTGCTGGCAAAAAGAATTGGTAACCAGTCCCTGCGGTGCCGTACGACGTTGGAGGGCAGCCTCCTACGATGGAACGGATGACTTTGTACGTTTTTCCAAGGTCCAATGACAACAAAAATTGGCAGCTTCCTCCATTTGTGTGGAGTGTACCGTCACCGCCGAGGGTAACAGACACCATGGACCCTGCCTGCCAGACTGTCTTTTCGTAGTCGCTCTGGTTGAAGAGTTTGTGATAACCTTTGCACGGAAAATCCGAACCATCACCCTTTAGTGGCCCCAGCCTCTCCTCCGCCGAAATTGAGTCCGGCCATATGGGTGCGGGTGTCTTGAGGAAGATCTGACTGTGCGAGAGGCAGACTTGGTTAGCGAGCAACATTAATACTATCAGAATGTTGAAATTTGGGAATCGCTTGGGGATGTAATGATCGCTCGTCCCTTGTGCTTGCATCGTTAAGTTGATTTGCGTATTAGAGAAAGATCGCATCTTTGGAGATCGATCCCTATTGCTATATAATTGCTCTATTCTACTTATAGATGCTACCAGAAACCGGGTTCGGCAGGTGCATGGTGTGCTAGTCATCGGTGAAGGATCCGGATGTTGAATTGGGTTTATTTCTAGCTCCAGCCCGTTTTAATCGTCGGTCCGTATTGGATGCCTGTTAGTATTGATAATGAGGCCAAAATACTCTATTCATCGGCGATTTAGATATCGACGGCAGGTTATCATACATACTAATTCTATCAGGGGCAAGACTATAGCTAGTCGAACGGCCTCAGAACCACCTAATACAACGTAGGTTGTTAAGTGACATATTCACGTATTTGCGGATCTACACAATATAGTACTACGGACTCAATGTTGGTTCGTCGGATGCATGTCGGGTGTAAAACTAGATAGGCTTCAAACCATATAGTACCATACAAGAAAATATCAAAGGGGAAGTTTCTTCAAAATCCGTGATAGACGTTTGGATGGTGTGTCCCCGGGTGTTCCAGTAGGCTTTGTATTCTCTTGGCTGCGAATAGCCAATACGTCCAACCGTAAGCTGTGCATATCACGCTTTAACTCCTCATGCTGTGCCTCTGAGTGTCTGATCCGGGCTAATAGCCCTTCAATCCGGCTTTCAACTTCGACGAGCTGCATCCTGATACCCCGAAGGTCCTTCAAAATCGTCGTTTGCTCTGCCTTGATCTCCGTACCCGCGTCTTCAGGAATGGGCTGAAGCCAGATATGTGCATTCTGTCCAACAAATGAGCATTATTCCATAGTAATAGGATTTGGCTTAGAACACCTACCCTCTGTGGCAGCCGCTGCATCGAACTGAAAGTTAAAACCAATATTACCAGCGGTTGGCTAGAGGAGAGTACAAAATGTCAACCGAAGAATTTATTATTTCTATGCACAAAGGCTTGAAATGGTTTACATATAGGTACAGGCTATTTTAGGCGCGGAATATTAATAGCATTTACTATGTCCCAAAACTTATGTGTACTCTTCCGGGGCATTTTCTAAAGTCAAACTCATATACCCATCGAATATCACCTTTCAGCTCCTGCCTACGACGTTGCCTTCCCCTAGTTCCTGAGGGCAATTGTGCTGGTAAAGAGTAGGATCAACCGTGCCATTCACGGCACTAGCGGTTAAGGGATCCTCTGTTGAAACCACATTTGCCGGTTTATGCTGTAGCTTTCCTTCTGTATAATGGTACATAGGCTCAAAATACTTCGTTTCCTGCACAAGTTGTTGGTATTGCCGCTCAAGGCCTGAGAACGAACTCTCGAGGTCGACTTTTTGCTTCTCCCGCGATTCAATTTCTTCGAGAAAACCTTTGCGTTCTTCCATAAATTGATGCACCTGAGTTTTCAGGCACTTAAGCTCTTCGGCTTGGCGATATATCGTTCGATTATATTCCTCAAGTTGTCTCCACGCCTGTTTATAGTATTCGGAATCTCTCGCGATCTGGGAATTTTGTGCTTTCAAGCGGCGAATATCGCTCTCCTGCACCGTAAAAGCCGAATGGAGAAGCCGGTAGTTATACCCACAGATGGATTCTCGCGGTTGCTGGAGGTGAGACATTGCAAGACTAATATCTCTTGCGGTAGGATGGGTTTGTTGCTCCATAATGCTGCTGCGTTGTACTGTAGCTAGTTCCTCCTGTGGCTGTGCAGACATATGCGACGACTCACTCGATCCGATTGTATTCGCTTGTGCTGGAGGGGTCGGTGTCTTGTAGCAAGTAGATTAGCGTTTCCAGCTTGTAGCATTTTCAAAGATGTAGTTGTCGGGAGAAGTATTCGAATACCTTGCTGTGTTCGCGTGCTCTTTTTTTGGATTGAGAAGCGAGCTTTTGTCTTGGCTTTTTGGTCATTACTCCAAACGGTCCGAATTAGCGGTGCATACCCACTGGATTTCTTGTAGCATGTAGCCTGTAGCAGCTTTTAGAATTTATGCACAATCTGAGAAACAAGATTGGCAGTAAACGGCTCAGACCCTAAAAAGGATGTCGATGCTCAGCTGTGCCACCTTTTGGCTCCACCTGTTAGACGGAGCTCATAGCGTCGCCATTGCGTGGGATCCGGTCCCGAGAGTATGGTGTAGCGGGTCCTAGAGACCATTACATTGTGCTCAATCAGGCAACTCGGCGCAAGGTGCATTTTCATTCGCTTTCAACACTGTTGTTCAACACATGGTACCATCCGACGGGTTAAGATGCTGGGATTTCCATGTGATGACCTGACCCATACCCAGGTACGGATCCATGCTGCCGATGGTAACCTTAGGGGTAAGCGGAAAGTCGGAAGCTAAGTATTGAGTAGACGCATTATACGCTGCACGCTCGTTTCGGCAGCACTTTACTGGTGAGGCAGCAGAACATCGCAACCTGGCGGGAAAATCGCTGGTAAATGAGCCAAAGTGCGCTTGCCAGTTTAGGCAGCTGCGTGCTCATTGACGCATGGGCGAGAAGTTAAGCGCGAGAATCGATGTGTGCAATATTTTGACTGTTCATTGATGTTCTAAGACAACATAACAACCTCATGATCGTCTGCATACATTAATACCACGCTCTATCAAGCAAATTTTTCACCTTCAAACTTCCTGTCTCGATCTCAACCAGGATGCGTATGGTATTGAAACACGAAGTTGGACATCTGGATCCTAGACTGTGCAGCTGCAGTAGGCCTAGTTGGCATCCAACAAGCTTCCGCCCACAAAATCATCTACGGGAATTAACTCTCCGCTGCTGCGAACGCCCGTAAGGGACTCCGGTTCCTCCGAGGTTTCCACATGAGCTTGTGACTCCTTCCTTTTAGATGGTAATGTATGCCCGAGTGTTGACTTTTCTCTTGGCTCCTTCATGATCACCGCGAGCCTACAGTAGTAATATCAGCACTAATATCATCTAGGATTCGAGGCTCGGTCTCCGACGCCTCTTATTCAAGCAGTCATGCATACCTGGAAAAAAGGAAAATACCTTCTTCGCATTCCGTCAAAGGATCGCTGCTACTACGGTAGGTATCCCAAAGGCCACGTTCCCGCAATGTTTCATCTAGCAAGCGGCCCCATCCTTCGCAGGTAGATATACCACCGCGCCTCTTGGACATTGCCCCTCGACGGATACGGACGGCTGCGCGCGATCTTTCAAACTTTCGCGATCTCAGTAGAAGAGACAAATCCGCGTCGCTGAACAAATACTTCGATAGCCAGAACGCTATCAACAGCTCCTCCTCCAAAGTCCACAGAGTAGGCATCGTAGTATCAAGGCTTCTCTTCTACCGTCAGCTTATTTGCAGACCTAGGAGTACTTCGTTAGTTACCAAGATTGAATTAAACAGAATAGAAGAAAATAGTTACAATCGACAGTTCGAAGTAGCTGCGAGGACTTAGCGACCGAGTAATCGATGAGGCGATGATACGAATAGCAAATTTGCGTCTTTTACCGACAACTATACGAAGGACTTATCATGAACGATTAAATACAAGAATGAAATCCGGTCTTATATAGCAGAATTGGGTTTCGGGAGATCCATAGTCCTTTCCGCTAGGGTTGCCCTGTAGCTCCGAGCCCGCCCTCCTCACTAGCTTCCTCTTTCTCTCCGAATACTTCGCTAATTAAGTTGTTCACCCTTCCATTTATCTGTATTGTCCATGGGATCAATCGCTCTAGGTATTTTTGGATGCGCCCTACATCGGCTCGGAGTGCTTCAATTCTAGAACGGGATTTGTCAACGGAATTGATCAAGTTGGGGTGCACGAATTGCTTGCACCTACTGCTTCTTTTGTGCCTCAAGCCTGGCCTTCATTCCAGCGACTTCCCTATAGGTACCCTTGGTAGCCCGGGGAGTAATTAGAACTGGCATTGGGACCAGTAACATATCTGAATGGTTTTTAAGGCTGCCATTTTCAGCGCTATCACAGCTTTGAAGAGATGTATTCAAAGCTGCGACATTATTCATGAGCGTCTGTTCTGAATTTCCGGGGCTAATGGGGAAACCCGAGTCACTGCTGTCAAACCAACTCATATCCATAGCTATATCCATGTTGCCGCTGCTTGTGGGGGAATCGATATGGACTTATGGTCTTAGAGGGAGAACCCCAACCTTTAAATAGATTTCTGTGACTCTATACAGGATGACCGCCTGCAAATATGATGGGCTGTGCCGCATGACCACCTGCGCAGATTCGTTGTCTTTACAGGTCTTATTCTACAAAGAACATGTCCCTTCAAAGCCACCTCTAATGTTCAGACCGCAAGGATATATATTCTCCCTGCCTTTGCCCGGTCAGTTTCTTCCTCGTTTTCTTATCTATACAACAGCGTGTCATATACTTTAGCTAGCACGTCAGGCTCGGACTTCAACACTTTGTACCTCTACTGTTTTGTTGGATTTTTAGTCGGTTTGCAAACCAGCTCGAATCCAGACGGGGTACAATATTGGGTGCTAACTAAGCTTGCCATCAAAGGATCATTTTGCATGGATCACGCTAGCCACCCCCCTCCGTCCCTATCACAGCCTGTTACAGCTGCAAAAAGTGCCAGTGGCAGCATATATCCGCAAGACCCCCATTCAATACCGTACAATTCATGACTTCACGGGCTTTTATTCCACTAGGAAGAGTTTAAGTGTATTGGCCAGTTAGATAGAGAATGTAGATCGACTATTAGCTCTTATGGCAGGCTTCTAAATTCTTCCTGAGTCATATACAAAGTCTCTTCCTTTGCTTTCCTCCTCTCAAAGTACGCAGCAAGACAGTCCTGTGCTCTCTCCAAGTTTTCAATAGGCTCTGTCGTATTAGGCCAGGTCACTCGCCTGAATAGCCTTCCCTCCCTTTCCAAAGTCTCTACTTCAGTGCCTTCAAACACCCGAAGAATATCCGCTGCCAATTCTACTGGTAGTACACTGTCTAGCCACACCACCCGAGCATAACCCTCCACTACTCCAATAATTTTCTCAACACCCCAATCCCTATTAGCCAGTTTCTCTGTTCTCAACGAGTACGAACCCCCTCCTGCTGCTGTTTCTTTCTTTTGCTTCGACCCGGTTGAGAGGCAGCGTCTCTGCTGGTGAACCTCTTTGTCTGAATGCCCAGCTAAAACATCCTCATACCGAGCGGCTTCTCCAGAGGTCTCAGTCTTTGCTGCAATTTTCGGTTTACCTAGCTGTCCGAGCATCTTGTGAACGTCCGAAAAAAGAAATTTATTGTTATCGACTTGAACAAAGTCAAGGGGTGTTCGGTCTGCGGGGCCGCCCAACGGTTGAGACGGATCGATCTGGGAGCTCCTGTCCGCGATTTCAATGGTTGTATGTGCTGAAGTGGTGAGCGTTTGTGGTGCATCCCTAAGCGTAAGGTCGTTTTTTTCCCTTGTTGTAGCGGTGACAGGTACCTGGCTAGGTGGGTCTAGCAGAGATGAATGCCGGCATGACCGCGAGTCCAGATGGAGCTTGGATTTTGGCTGAGAGTACTCTGTGATGACGGTTAACTATGAACAGAGTTACTATCTGATGAGAGGGCTGTACTTGAGATTCTATAGCTGTCTTTCTTTGTCGTGACGGGCCTTTGTGGTAAGGGAAATTTGAGACCTTGGGGTTGCTTAAGCATCATACTTTTGGCTCAGGTGCCACCGTGGTAGAAATCTTTCAAGTATTTGGATGTTTGGATTGGAGAAGAGCAATGAGCGGTACCACCACGATATTTATATTTGGGACTGCTCAAAAATTCTTGAGAAAAGAAATTAAGATTGCTACTTTGACAGTTGGGAGCCTAGCTCAGCCGTCGTAACGTATGGAAACCACCCCGCTTGACCTACTGTATCCAGCTCCAAGTAAATCTGTATATGGTACGAGACGAACTAGGCTCTAGATGGAAGCTACACCACGATGGATGAGAAAATAAATCTTGAATGCTCGTGCAACGCTTATGGTGTGGAAGCAGGACCAAAATTGTAACAGGTCGAATTCAAGGGTGCATCCTTATATGAGACTGCCTCTCTTTCAAGATCTCCTGACGGCCGACAAAAGCTTTCTATAAACGATGCAAAATGGTTAACGAACTACCATTCAGGAGGCTAGTCGACTACCTACGATTTTGACTCACTTGACTCATTGGAATTCTTATTATGTGGCCTCGCAGCGCCTTGCACCAGGCACATCCACAAATGTCTCTTCACGAAAATCGTATTCGGGTTGTTCCCTCGGCAAAACTATCCATCGATGTGTCGCAATAACGACGCGAAGGCTAGCATATATTACAAGGTGACTGCCATCGATAGAACAATATCGAAAGCTCTCTCGTTCTGCTAGCTTCTGCAGCATTTCACCGAAACTCCGCGCCATCTGGGTTGTTCGGTGATTCGAAAGAAGGAAATGGTGCCAGCTTCGTGGACTTTCAGCACGCTTTGATATCTCAAGCCTTTGCAGGTGGGGCGATAAAGGCAGTTCCATCTACAATTCGTCGTACGTCAGCTTGAGCCCACGATATACTAGAGCTATGTTGTGTAAAGCTCGAGCTGATCAGGATTGGATCACAATACCAGAGTTTCAACCGAGTATGGTGGAACGTTGGTAATCTGAAAGACCCGAGGTTGTATGCGCAAAGATATTAGATCAGGGACCCCTACCCGTACTAACGAGCAGTCTATGGTCAATATATCCAAAAATTCTCGTAATTGGGTATCCAACACTCCCAGAAACTGAGGGGCATCATTGTTGTCCAGACAAATAATAATGTTTTGGGATCGACACACAATGTTAGACAGGAGGTAAGGCTCGGCATCATCAAAAGACCCTGGTATCAAATGAACCAAATCCGTCGATGTTATTTGGATACCGGTCACGCCTTTGCATAGATTCCGGCCTAATTTAACGTCGTAATGACCTGCGCGCGGTGCACCGGTGGCATTGGTGGTTAGCGAAGTTTATTTGTATTTTGACATGGTATCACGAGATCCATGATAGCTATTGAAACGAACCTCGGTCGAGATATATCTTCTCCCAGTCGATGTCTCTGTGACCTGAATGGGCGATAGTGCGACGATAAATACCATCACCAACGACAATATACCCGTCAATTGCCACTATCGTCTCTTGCCCCACCAGATAGACCCCTTTGGAATAAACGGTAGGAGCCGCGATCCTCCTCCGATTGAGATGTGGCTTCACCGAGTCAAGAATATAGCTACATGACGCAGCAAAGGACGCAAGATGGCGGTTCGAAAGATATCTACCAATTCGCTGAAGCAAACTGCCCGGCAAACTAAGTATGGGCATCTTTAAGCTGCGGGCGTTATCCTTTTCTACCCCGGAATTTATATCTATTTGAACGAGATTCGAAAACGAAAACGAAAGCATCTGTTTAACTACTTATATATATGTCAATTATAGTACAGCGTACGCCTGGCACATGGTACCCCGTGGAATACAGATACATTATTACCTCTGGCTTCCGAGTATTTGTTTCAGCCGATGCATATATATGCAGCTGGCTCCGGGCTAGACTGTTCCGGCAAACCCCGCTTCCGTTAGAAGAGCCAATCATACTTGGGAACAGCATAATCCGCTTCCAAAGTCGGGAGGAGGACACGGGTTGTCATCTTTCCGCCTCGTCACTCGCGACAGGGAGAACACCACCTCATTCGTGTTTGTCGAGACAACTAATTCGGATGATGGAACGGAGCTTGTACCATTTGGTTGCGGTGATGGTGGCCCTTCAAGCAGTTCCAATGGGAACATCCCTAGTAAGTACGTCCGTGGAGATACTAATCGTATTATTGTGTATTCTGATAATTTTAATTGTCGAGAGAGATGCTGAACATAACGGGATACGGTTCTGGAGTCTAATTTGCGTGTGTTGACAAGTGAAAGCGTCGTCAATGAGGGAATGGTGATGAGAGCAGCTGTGACCCGGGTTGCTAAAACAGCTTCGATCTCCAATACACGAAGCCCTCTGAATTTTGGGTAGCATTGGGTCATGCGGCTGCTGTCACACAATTGTGAGACGTCGCTTAACACAACTTCCAGAGAGGCGATATTAGTGCAGTGCTGACTTATCGAGCCGAATATGCACGACCAGCACTCGCAGGTTCTAGGCGAACAGCTGACGTCGAGACGAATACTCGAACTGTGTACAAGACTAGGTTCTCGATATCTGAAGCTTGAAAAATAGGACCCCATCTGAATAATAAAGGATCGGAGAATCGTACGATGTATAAAGGCGTCGACCCGAAAATCTCTAGTGCATTGAATCAGAGAATTCGAGAGGTTTTCAGCGGAAATAGCGCTTAAATTTGTAGGCTCGGGAAACGCCGGTATTTGTTGAAGGATCAGGAAGATTCTAGCCAGCACATCGAGCCGACTCGTAGATGGAACGTCTGACCATAATTTCAGATGCATTCTCACTAGGTGTTTTGCTATCGTTCTGATTCTGCTGGATACCTGGGCCAGAATTTTTAGATTTTGTTCAATTTCATCTGGGGAGGAAAAGGACGGAGAAAGGAGGTATCCAAAAATCGTGCAAAGAATCTCTGCCGGCAAAGTATGAAGGGTGGGCTGTGTTCGACGCCGGGTACGGTAGATAGAGCGGGCTAGGTCGAGAAGGGGGTAGCGGAGTCTTTGCAGCATTGATCTTGCGATTGCACCGAACTCCGAATTTTTGGGACATATCAATAAAATGATCAGTGGTGAGCCTCAACGCTCATATAGGCTATCGACTCGAACCAGTCTTCGGTTTCTTGATATCAGATCCCTTAAGGGGTCAAGTACTTATATATCGACATATCCCGTGCACCGTGAGGGAAAGAAGCAAAGATACTTGGACACTGTGATTTGTGTCCTGGGGTCTGAAGGTTGCAACATCTGAAGGGGTCCGTACCTCTTTCGAGACTGACGCCAAGAAAGTAGCGTGGCTACCCGCCCAAGAAAGATCAACTGCAGACCAAGAAGAGATTAGTTAGTACTCGTCGCGACGTCCGTGTGGTCTGAAAAGTTAACCCTGCAATCAACACATGGCTCGTTGGTATATCGTATCGATGTTCTCCATGTGGCCTAGCTCATCGGAGTTCCGCAGCACCAGAAAAACAAAGTCGAGGAACCGCCAAGATCTAGATTGAGTGGGGTCAAGGCACTCACTGCTGAGGTTGTGCTCTCGCGACCTGTGCGAGGCTGACCACTGCACCAACCATGGACGATTCGGCGCCCCCGCCAATTTCCAAACCCCAAAATCTTGGAGGACGACATCTGAACATTGCCATGTTGCAACAGCTCTTCGATATTGAGTATTATTGTCGCACAACGAAGAACTGGACCGAACCCAGAATGGATGGTGTCATTGCAATTCTGAAGGTGATTATAATTTTTGGACCTCAGGCAACCAATTTAGCCATGCATCGTGCCTTGATTAAACAAGATCATGTCCTAGGAATGCTGCAAACCAGTAATCGAAAAACTCGAACCGCTACTTGAGCCATCTCTTAAACGATATCATCACCAACACGATTCTGTAAAACAACAACTATACGATGCCGTTATGAAAGAGATCGATAACCGAGAAATGCAAATCCAATTTCGTACAACAATTAAAGATATACTTGTTTCTACAAAAGAAGATGAGAATTGGCTTTTCAACTGGATTATTAGAGAGTCTTTGAGAAATGCAGGGCGAAGGGGAGACGCGGAGAAAAAGCGATGGCATGAGGAAGAGAACGCTGGTGGGTCAAGTCAGGCTACTCAGGTTCCTGTGAAGGAAATCAGGAAAAAGAAAGTTCTAGAAATTGACGATTGTAAGTTACGGCACTATTCTTCGCTTTGGCTCGGGCTAATTCTGAAAAAGTGATACATCAGATACCTGACCAATAATCGCCCCTGAGTTCCTGAAGAAATTCCCAGCCATCGATTCGGTATCCCTCCCACTTTTCCCACTCTTCGATTTCTCGATATACGAAGGAACTCCCACATTTTCATCTAGAAATTAGTGCTCCTCTTACACTCAATCAACAGTTTTCTCGTTTTTACCCAATTTGATCATAATTTATCCATAATAACCAGTATTAAATCTTCTGAATTACTTTTCCCGATTGCAGCTCCCAGGTGCTATAACACCTTCTGGTTACCCCCCTTCCATATACGCATTAGAGCGACTCTATCGGACAGTTGCACAGAGCACACGGCATCATCGACTAGAACCTGGAACCGGGACGCCGAAACATCCAACTCCAGAAACCGTCGTAAAAGCTTGCGATAACACAGGTCAGAAGTGTAGCACACACTTGGACCTTGGGTACTCGCAAGATAGTGGTTACTTCAGAGCAGACTACGTCAAGGTCGCCCGGATTATTGTCAAAAGTTGGAGATTTAAGCTGGGGTAAACACCCGCAGGGGCTATCGGCTCCAAAATCTGAGGACCATAGCTTTCAGCCGAAAAGCGTCGAGCAATACGGGCATTTGACTTACGCATTTTTTACAGCTCCACACCAGAAGACGGCCGAGTTCAAACTTTGCGCCCCCAGACGCGATACCTAAGGTACTCATCTGAGAGGAGGCATATTATCCGGTTGGCAGTACTGGCTGGTGTCACCAAGTACAGGCAACCCGTGAATCACTATCTATTGTTCTTAGCCACCACGATTATCGATTATACGGTCTCTAACCCCAACAACATACGCCGGTATCTCCACGACCAGTAGCTAGTAGGCGAGCTTTATAAGTATCCTTACATGGCTCAAACATGCTGATACTGGCCTTCACCACTGGCTGAATCGGAGGCTACGTAACTGACATTATGTTATATATATTCATCACCACCTAGCAATTGCGCAATCCTATAACTCGATTACACATAATTCGGGTGGATGGTGCTGCCTCATAGCCACACGTACTCTCTTCCGAGCAAAAAAACGGTCTTATAAGCTACGTGCTTGCTTAGGTGGTTATGCTTGCTTCAACGATGACTAAAGCAGGTGATACAGCCTATTTGTGTTGCGCCAGTGGAATTTTTTTTTTTTTTTTTCAGGCTGGAGATCGTTTCAATAATCCAAGATAAACTATATCTTTCGACTATTCGCATCACCGGTACCTCCGATAGTTAGAATTACATACAAAATGGCGTGTGCACGACTACACACAGAAACTGAATATGATGCATTTCAAAAAGAAAGCTCAACTTTTTTAAAATCAAACTTATCTTCAGTACAAATCAGAACAATGCTCGGTATTCCAGAACGTGCAACAGAAAAAGGCTTGCGAAGTATTAGTAACAATATAGAATGGAATGAAATCAGGGTGAGTGTCTTGTGTCTCTCAGAAGGGCATTAATTCTAAAAAGATCGTTTATACAGGATGATGTTCGCAAAATAATGAAAGATCGTGATTTGGACGATCTCGATGAACAGATCGAAATTGCAAATAAGATGGCAAATCTTCCGTCTCTTTGTCGGTATTAACACGAAATAATCTCATAAGACTATCGGATAAGATCGGATTTCTGACTCTAGATATGTAGGCACACGAATGAACCAAGGAAATTCTTCGAGTGGTTTCGCTACAACCGCGGACGGAATACTCTCAAGGTCGAAAAGAGGAAACAAAAAACAGAACAATTGAATGCATATGACAGCGAATCTGAGAAAGCGGGGTCGGCAAGCGGGGCCATGGCCAACAAGGTCGAAGGTGGTGGATCTGCCGCAATCTCAACCCCCAAGAAAACGGGCCGCAGGGACTGGTGGGACGTGGTCACCACGGAATAGGTCAACACGTTTGAACAAAAAAAGCAAAATAGTTCCAAGTTCTGAACAAACAAATCCCGCACTAGCTCGCGTCGGATCCTCCCCGTCTATAATATTCCCCAATATTGCAGTGCAATCTCTCGAGGCCTGCAGCTGAAGGAAATAGTAAGAACCTCTCGATGACAGATCTTCCTTCAATCGAGACCCTATATGAATATCGGTAGATTAGACAAAAGGAATTCTAATTATATTAACATATTGATACGTATACGTATCGATATATATACCTCCACCCTGGGTACGAGACCGCCTCTACCCTTCTTCCATTAAAGGGCCGAAATGGAAGACCAAGATTGAGGGGGGGCACTTAGTAGTTAAGTCTAGTCTGTTCGTTGCCCGAGTCTGTACAGCTGTGCTGCTTTGAATGAATGTTAAAATACAATGGAACGGCTAATATCCGAAGATAGATAGGCCATCAGATGTCCGTCTAACTCTAAGTTCCCATTCGCAGCTACCGTTCGATGGTTGATATTTCGGTCGTTTTTCCCATTCCGTCCGTGTCAAATATTTCGTGGCCTTCTCCGAATCCACTGCGCATTTTCCTTTCCACCGGGACAATAGCATCACGACATCGTGGCTAGATATTCCGTGCCCCTCTTGTATCAGGATATAGCTTAACCCGTTTACCTTGCTATTGAACTTTGTAGCGTATGCGCAGTCGGTCTATTTTGCCGGTCAGTTTTTGGGATAAGTATACAGAGGGATGCAATGAAAATCGAATTGACCTTCCCGTCGACGTCGGGTGCGATTACCAAGACCTTACGTGGCCTTAAAACTGGTTCCATTTATGACGGCGATATATCCTCTTGACTATTTGTTGCCAGGTTTCGAATAATTAAGCTGAGCCGCCACACTTCGGGCTTCGGATTTCGCGGTGCAGTGAGGGAACTGATCTAGTTGTACATATGCAGCCGCGAGTAAATTTATATACATTTTCCCGTAACATATTTATCCATAAAACCAATATTCAGCTGCGTATGGGATACCGAAGGCGCTCGGCTGGCCTTGACAGGTGGAAGGTGGCATTCCCCCAACCGTCATGAGTCGATAAGCCTCTCTGTAAGCGCACTCAATCGAACCTTCCAATCTCAACCACGGCACAGCTCCAAAGGAACTTGAACCTATACCTGGGTCAGCATACGAGGGTGCTGGTATCTTCTCTTTCGGGTCTCCCTTGAACAGCCGGGACGAAGGTGCGCTAAAGCTAAATGTCGGTGTTCCATTTGAGAAGTAGTGATCACCGATGTACAACAGTGATGAATTGATATCGGGATGGTGAGCTAGGATGTGAGGGAATATATGCAACGAAGATTTGTCGGAATCAATAATATAATTGGTGGCGAATAGTCTTGCTGTGGCCCCCGTAAATAGCGGGGAAGTGGACTCGTTGGAACAGACGTAATTCTGGTATCCGATTCCAACCACAACGCCCTTGAGACGGCCATGTGTAGGAGGAGGCAGACGATTTGACGCTATAAAATGGTCCTCGGTTGAAACGTTAGCATTGTGCTGTGCTGCTGTGCTGCTAAGAATTTACGGGGACCATCTACCGTTGAAAATGTCAAAGGGCTGCGAAATTTGATGCTTTCCAAGTTGACCAACTACGGCCGACCCAATTCCAACTAGAGCTGCTATGTGTACCACGATCTTCATTGCCTCTAAGCTTCCAAGCTAGTATTAACTTACTGATTAAAATGCCCGACTGTTTGAGTCTGATATGATGGTAAAGCTTTAAAGTTGCTGATTTTGAGTTGCGTTGTAATTTCGAGCTTCATGTTGCATTTAATACAACGTGCCAAGGCAGCTCATGGGAGTCTCGTCGTATGGCCGGCCTTGCCTACATGCACATGCACATGTGAAAGAGATATTTTACCAACTTTAGTCCTAATATTATCCCCTAGCATTATCCCCTAGCATTATCACCTAGCATTATCACCTAGAATTATCACCTAGCATTATCACCTAGCATTATCCCCTAAGCCTAGCGCTATAGCATTATCGATTATCGCCTAGCATTATCGATTATCACCTAGCATTATCCCTTAGCAACATCTCTGAGCACTTGTTATACCTCAGCATATTATCACGTTGCATTCTATTAATAGGTATTCAGACTACAATATCAATTTACAGAAACTGGGAAAGGGCAAGGCCTTCCTGTAGAGGCAGTTAATAGGCGAAAGTTACCGCCTCCTTCTTTTGGTTGGAGTTGCAGCGGCAGAGTCGTTTTTCCGTTTCATATGCGCATGAGTTGTCGTACCAAATACTTGATCGAGACATTGAACCTCAATAATATGAGAGAGAGAAGTTGGGAAGCCGCTGATGGTGTGACTTTCAAGCCGGTTAGGGCCTATAGTGATGTGGAATGGGTGCGAGAGGCTTTCCACAGAAAACTTTAAGGGCTCAATGATACTGATATTCGTCGGGGGCCCTTTCTCGAAGAAAAGTTTCCAGTTTCTTGCTACTGCTGCCTCAGATATGCCAGAATTTGGTGACCGCTCGCGCAGGTACCCGTAACAGACGTAAGATCCCCTGCAAAACAATGGTAGCTGGGACAGCTCGAAGTAGAAGGATGAGGCAATGACCTGCTCACAAATTCGGTCAATGGATGTATCGTCTTCCGCCTGCTGCAGGGCCAATCGTTTAAGAGGCTGTATCATTTTCACATCGTCAAGGGACGGCTCCCTACCGTCGAGCAAGGGACTCAGGCGATGGTACTTGTGAGCGATTTCTGCAGGCACTCTGCTTATAAACCGGTCCCATATTTTCTGACCGTCCATGGAGTACATTAGCGAGCGATATAACCGGGTAAAAAAGCTCCGAGACCAAAATGAGGATGTGAACTTTTCTTTAGGGCCAGCCGTCGTCCCGGTACCCAAAGAAAGAACAAGATCAATGCTGGTAGGTGAACCCCAGAGGTTACGAGCCTCGCACTCCGCAATATCGGTGGGATTGTTCCTCGACATGCCCCCGTCTTCGAGAGTATCGACTCCCGTTATGGTATATGGTTTGAAATACCATGGCGCCGCCGAAGTGCAGCGACCCCTGAAAACCCGTTAGAAGGTAATTCTATTAATAGATCTAGATATTACTTACGCTTCCCAAACCCGAACATCGCGCTCCGAGCTTAGGCGCTCATAACCTTGGGTTTTTGCCGAGCTGCTATAATTATAATTGCAGAGGATGCAAGCGCTGCTACGCGAGACTGATGTGACCGTGACGCCGACTTTGCAGCCTATCTCGTTTGCATATGACCAGTCCAACATAGTTTGGGAGTTGCCATATGCCGCCTTGAGTAGTCGTTCCATATCATCGTTAGAATATTTGCTATCACTCAGCCACGAGTGAAAGAAACGGTGAAGCTTCCAAAGGCACGGGAAACACTTCAGAGGGTATTTCCGCTTGAACACAATTCTTGCTAAACGCTCAAACTCAGCTTCACAACTAGAGGTAGACCATGCGTTCATCATAAGCCCAAGGATTATCAAGCCCCCTATAAAAGTTAACCAACGTTCACACTGTAGTGGCAGGGAAGCGTCCCAACACACCTGAGCTTGTGCCTATCGCAAAATCGAAATGATCTTGAATACGAGATCTGAGGCTGAGCCTTGTCTCTATTTCTCGAAGGTACTGAATGGGTATGATACCGCGGATACCTCCTCCATCTATAGATAGTACCCGCACGCCCGCCGTCGGCGGCTTCACTTTGATCTTAATGTCACCTGCTGAAGCGTCGCGTGAGCATTGCAGTAGGCAGCTCTTAACACCAAAGGAATAACTTTCGGCATCGCGATCGCCAAATAGCTGCAGGCAGTTTTCGCAGAGCGAATGTCGGCAAGGTAGACGAACTTCAGGAGGACGCATTAAACAAAAAAAGCAGACATGGTTGCTGTACAGCTTTCGATACTGTTTTCGATATTTTCTCAATACAGTTAAATGCACCTCTTTAGCGGTCTGTTCGCCATGTTGAACACGCAATAGCAGCGAGTTATACTGTGTCTCAAGTTTCATTAAGATCGAATTAGCTTTTATTGTGCGATTACTTTGCTGTATTTTTTCGAGGGCCGCAGCGGAATCCCGTTTGTAAAGTTCCTGAAACATCTCTCGAGGGTTGAAGGCTATGACGCCTGGTGTTAGTTGAGGCGCCCAAGGCAGAGGGCAGAAATCGACTCTTACCATGCATGCCAGGAGGGAATGAATCAAGGACATAGCAAGCAGCCGTTAAAATGGTTGCTGCGTGTACGTCTAGATTTACATCCTTAACATGTTCCCATAGCACCTCCAGGTTACCTTGGATGCCCGCAGGTACAGGACGCTGACGGCGAGTGGCTTGGATCAGGTTGTTTTTGATTGGAGACAATGCGAATCTTAAAGAAGAGTCCTTGATAAGGTAGGACCAATGCAGAAAACTAAACTTTTCCTGTTGGAGACTTCTGAATTCTTGAAATGCAAGACATTCCTCATGAATAGTGGTCAATGTTTTCTTGAGACTTGCTCGACTGTGTTGTAACTCAACAGAGCGAATTTTGTGGAGGGCACCGGTTTCGGAGACTGGAGACACAGGGCGGTCGCCAAAACCCCCATCAGCGTCGTAGAAAACAAGTACTTTTGGCATAAAGGTAAGACCATGAAACAGCTGAGATAACCGTTCTTCGACACCATTCCATGTCACAAAGTCTGGGCCGTATATGCAAATGACGTCGGCGAAAGGTAAGAGGGCCGTTCTGATGAAGGTGTTGGGTATCAATACCGCCCGTCCCGCAACCGGTTCGTCCATTTTCGAGCCGCACCACGATATTGGTCGTGATATAGTTCTATGGCAGCGATGTTCTGGCAGCGTTGACTTGTGGCCCCCGATTCTTTTATCATTTGCGTTTAGGAATAGTAGGGGGGATTTGTGGCTTTCATAGCCTGGTACAAGGTGCATCGTAAAGCCACTTTGGTCTCCTGACGGCAATATGCGTCGAAGCGACCGAGTTTCTTCGGTGTGCGAGGTCACCCAAAGAGCGAGACAAGGTGTTTGAGCAGAAACATCCCTCACCTGATCGCTCAAACGGTCTAGCCTATCTGTCAGGAGGAGGTGATCACCACCATCACTGAAGGCGAGATCGAAGAGGGTTGAATGGCGGCAGCAGGTCATCGATGCCATGTTTGAATATCAGTAGACTCCAGGCTTTTTATACTCATATTCCATAGCATGGGTCCCTATTTGGGGTGGGGACCGTATTTCGGCCTAGTCATATAGTAGCTTATATAATTATTTCATCTCTAGAGCTAGCCCACGCGCGTGTGCATGTGTGAGTAATCGAGTACGTATACGTGCCTACATAGAATGGACGACCAGTGCCGTTACATCCAGGATCTCTTTCTGGGAACTGCAAAAGTTCGTTTTCCCGCCTTACGCTTCCCCCCGCCACATGACCATGGTCATCGTTCAATCGACCGACGTAACATCAAACGTCTAATCAGCATATACCGAATTGAGGGCTGCCGTAACGCAGATCCCGCAAACAAGATTTCCGCATTGGTTCATCCTGAACTAGTGTCATCTCATAACGTTAGACTCCAGTGTGCTCGCAACGAATTGCCTTGCATCGAATTTCCCATCCGCTCGGTCGAATGTTTGTTTGGCCACCATCGTATTATTGCTGCCCAGGAGACTTTAGAGCCAGCTCAACATTGGTGGACAGTGGACTTGTATCTTGATGGTGAGACTCGCTTCTAGTATTGATATGGGTAATATATTAATTAGTTTGCGTATATTACAGGGGATCCATCAAGCGATCGGTTGCGGCGGCACCTACAATGCGAGTATTCCAACTCCTTGAATGTTTCTGACGGTGAAATATACCGTAATATTCGGCTACAAGCGAATATGGGGAACAAAGCCGAAGAAAACCGCTGGTGGGCACGGCTTTCAGCATCGAAGCGTCGTGATGTTAAAACGCTTTTAAAGCGATCTTCACTCTGCCAAGCTTTCGATTCTATGTTGGAGTTTCCAGGTTTATGGCCAGGCCTTCAGTTCGGCGTTTTACAGCGGCTTCTCGGGCTCAATTGCGACGAGGAAGTCGTAACATATATCAAAAGAGTTCGGAGCGTTTGGGACAGATTTCTCCTGAGTAAACCAGAGCTGAGAATCGCACTAGATTCTGTATCAGTACAACGGCTGGAATTGAGGGCCCCCGGGATCGTCGACGAGGACAATTTATTCGTCAAAAAGGGTATAGATGACACTGGGTTGTTCTCACTTATCAGAGACGAACTTTCTAGAAAGTCGATCAGGAATGTTGTCTCAAGCTACCGAGGCATTATACCTTCCCTGAGGACCCTTTTTGAAGATAGCAAATATCTTGAGGCATGCACTAAAGTAATGCGGTTGTTGGTACCCGTTCATAGTCACCTGACTATCCGACAATCATTCGAAGCAGTCTTTACTCCTAACGACGGACTGGTCTATTTGCAAGTAGAGGAGTCGGATCGACTAATGCAAGTCGAGCTCCCTGTCGGCCGGAGCCGTTTTCTTCATGCGTATCAACAGTTATGGCTGTTTAGCATGCGACATTTTTCTAGTCTATCCGGTATCGCGCCTCGGAAGGACAAAGGATGCGCGAAACCAGTATTCAGCGCAATAAATAAGATGACTTTATATCATCTCAAACGGCTTGCAAGCCAATTAGGGTTCCAGAATAGTTTAATATCCGAGGCCGAAACTCAGGACCCAATTCGCCAATGTGTTCAAGACTTACTTCAGAAAATGTGGCCATACGATATCGCAGACACGACAGGGAAGCTAGAGGATTCTTTGGTTGACCTTTTGAGCAGGCATAACTCTATCCATAAAGGAGACCAAATACAAAGATTATTTACAGAACCTATTGAAAGAAGATGTGGAAGACCCTATGAGCTGGCATATTTGTATGACCGCCAATACCTCTTCGATCCAGAGTCCATTCTCTCGCCTCATGGGGACATTTTATCCTCACTAGAGGTAAATAAAAATTTCTTTAGGTGTTTCTTCTGCGGTCCTACGAATCATTGTTCAGCAACCGGGTATGAGACTAGGGGACGTAGGGGGGATATATCGCAACAAAAAAGGAAGCCAGATATTCCCTTCCCGGAGAGACGATTCGGAGACACAACGTCCGTGGACGCAGGTAATCGACGAAGTGATGAGGGCACAGTTCAGACTCAGAGTGAGGGTGAGACACGCCCCAGGCCCGAGGAGATATACCCGAGATCCGAGGAGATACGCCCAGGCTCCGAAACAGAAGCTACCAGTGACATTCTCGACGACTACCAAGATCTTAGTGATAACTATCGGCTCTCATCCCAACAACGCCAAACAACCGTCTATATGTGGCACAAGAGCTCTCAAAGATTCCAGCTTTATTGCACCACTCAACCCGCAGATCTATGGGTCGTCCTTTGCGAGGCTATAAGGCAGGACAGGGACACAATTGCATTCGATGAGAACATGCGGAGCCTCCAGGTTATATTCAATCAGATGCCGGATTGGTGTCAGGGTGAGGATATTCCTTTGACAGTGTATATTGGACGATCGGACCATGTAAACGACATGCTGCGTTCTGTAAGATAATTATACCCATCTAACTAGCTAGCTATCCCATTTGCTCCTGACCTGGTTAAAAGAATACTCTCTAGCTTCGCTATTCTTTGTAACAGTGTGGTTTGGACCCCCTCGGCCCCTTCAAGATCAATATTGCTCGCACTTTTTGAAGAAGATGCGGCTCTGAGTCCCTCAAGCTCAATATTAAGCAATTTCATTTCCACTTTGAGCCTTTCGTTTTCCTTTTGCATACTAAAATATTGTTCTCTAAGCTGTTGGTTTTGTAGTGCGACATTTTGAAAAACTTCTAGTTGGAAGAGAGTCTCTTTGGATATGGGCACCAGTATCGCCCCCCCTGCTTCGTCTGACTCGGGAGACCCTTCAAGGCCCAGATTTGATTGTTGAGATGGAGTTCCGTGTGTCTGTGGTGTAATGTGTGCTGAAGCACCCTATCGTGCCACAGATATCACTTAGCGGCAGAGGCCCCAATATGGACACGCATATCCAAACTTTGGAAACCGTAGTAGCAACTTACGGGATCATCATCTTCGGTGATCTTTCCAGATATAGCAACAATATCCACTGCTTTATCAGCTAATTTTTCCTTGATGAGGTGGAAATCTTTGACCGTTATCGTTTTGAGAGTTATTCGTGGCCAATTGATATCATCAGTTGACACCCTCCACGGCCCTTTCCGAGGATACGACGATGTTATGTTTAAGGGGTCCACTCTCTGCTGTATTCTCTCCCCTAATAAACGTACATACGACTGCTAATTAGCTAGTGTCACCCCCTAGATTGCAAAACTGGCTTTTGGGGCCTACAAATATACTCCGATAAGAGCCTCCGAGCCTCGCGACATCTGTGATCTCGACCATTGTTTGTTGTTGGGGCCATCGCTGCGCATGTGAAGCTTGGTATATATGTAAGTACTTAAGTACGTATAAAGGCGGGGCTACGATACAAGCTAGCTTAAGCTCTAGGATGCTATTTGAAACTAAGATATTACATACATCCGCGCGCGCGGGGGCAGCTCAGCTACTTTATACGGATCGAGGGTTACAGACTGATCCCGCCACGGAGACGCTCTTCCGGCGTCATGAAATATCTCACACGCCCTTCGTCACCGCAAATATTCAAGTTATTTTCCTCCAACAGCGTATATAGAGAGGGTGACTTGAAGACGCTGTCGTATAGGCTCAGGAGAACCACGCTACACTGAGACACAACCTTCCTTGCAACAGTTTTGTTCAGAGGAAAGCAGAGCCGATTGCGAGTTTCCCGACGTTGAAAATAACTGCAAATACGGATGAAAAGAATTGAAGCTTCCCACCTATGGTACCAATGGATGTTAGAGACAATACTTCGGCCTGGTCGGGTATATCGGTTCAAATTAAATACTTACGTGTCCAAGTCACCGCAACATTGGAAATCCATGAGCACCTTCTCATGAAATTCACGTGACCAGCTTCGCCAAGGATCGCCCACTCTCATTTTTGTAGCGAGATCCCAATAGGAACGGTACTGGTTCTGGCTCGGAGCGCAAAACCACCTTCCCCATGCTATCCAGCACATGCCAAACCGGTCTCGAATCAATAGCAGCCACCTATGAATGCTTAAATAGTGCATTATAACGTTATCATCGGCTCGATTCAGGAGCTCATCCGCGAAATATCCCTGATTTTTGAGGCCGAGCCCCAGGGCTTCGAGGACATTGACCTCGCGGGATTCTGTAGCTGCGCGCTTGACTGTCGTGGCCGCCCGCAAACGGACCTGGGCGCGATTAGGCAGGTGCCGATGTTTAGTATGCTCCCCTCGGATCTTGCGTTCCTCAGGCCGCGTGAGCTGGCTGCTGTAAATCCGAGGCCCTGGGGGCTGACGGTTTCTCACGGGCTCATGACTTCCGTACGGGAAGATCGTAGCTCGGCGCATTAGATAGCCGTCGATTCCTCCATTCAATGCGTGCTCTTCCCAAAGCATTGCATAAAGGTATTTCGAGCAGCAGGAAAATGTGAATCGGTTGAACGGAAAGGCAGTTATTCCGGGAAAAGGCGAAGGATCTAGATACTTCGTAAGAAGTAGAAGAACGTCGTACGATAAAGTTTCTATCCCGGCACCCATTTCGAAGGTCCAAATATATTTTAAGATTTAGGGTGGTATTAAAAATTGTATGGTGAAGTTTAGTACTTGAAAAGCTATGAAATCCTTTTAAACTACAAGTTCGCCCGATTCCGAGATCAATAACGTGGCAACTTAGCCCTATATATACATACGATAAATCAGAGTCGCATATTATATTTCGCTCGAGCCCTCTTTAGGGATCATACTAGCACGTGATCTACGATCCCGTGGAATGTGCAATCCATGAGCAGATTGCAGATGATGCGTGAGCTCCTCCTTATCCAAATCGGGCCTACATTCTGGGTAAGGACATCGTTCATTGGCATGGTATCGAATATGTATATCTCGACAATGCCGCCATAGGTTGTACTTAGAAGGATAGGAGTACGTCCGTTTCTCCAAGCTATTATCAATGTCGTAGAAACAAAATGGGCAATAGAGGACTCCCATTCGTAGGTCGGCTCGTTGAGGCGGCTGGACCACATTAGGCCGTGTAGGGTCTGAGAGGTTCTCGGAGTCATGGGGCTGGCCCGATACTCTGGGTTCATATTCATCGAATTCATCGATGTCGTAAATGGATAAAATATCGTCGTCGCCGTCGCCGTCGCCATCGCCGTCGCCGTCGCTTCCACCACTTATTTCTACCTTTCCATCTGTAGACCGATCTGGATCAATTCGAAGGACTCTCTCTAGTCCAGGTCTAAATTCAGTGCTCTCATCAAGACGCTCTTGAAAATTCTTAATAGTGTTGTTCGAATGGTTGCCGTTTACACTTTTTTGCCGCCGCCGCTGCGATCGTCGAGCCATAAGAGGAAGATTATCGCGTAGTCGACATAAGGCGATCATAGAATCGATGCAGAGAAGCCGCTTCTCACGTTTGGCGAGAATTGTATCGTTGTCCAAGGGTTCCTCAAAAAGATATTTGATCACGGCCCCACGCTTTGTTGAAACGTCCCGTCGTGCGTCTGCGACTGATCCCTTCTGACCTTCGTCGCTGTCGGGGTCACCGATTTTCCCGCATCGTTGTCGTTCAATTTCAAGCGTTCCATTGTGAGCAAAATAATCTTTCCATCCCTCTATATATGCCAGACGTCTGGCTTTCACCTTCGACGCATCCCTTTTGCGCTTTATCTCCGTGAGTGTCTTGTTTTGTTTCAGATCCGTGGCATTCGTAATCCCTCGACGGTTTAGTTTTTTTTTTAGGTCCTGGTAACTCGCATCTAAGGCTAGGTACTCCTCCGTCTGGCATGTCCAGTTTCGGAGCTCTGCATCGACCACTTCTTTTGCGCGGGGATCCCGTCGCATACTCATATGGGTGGCCAGCTGAAACAATTGGTCGTCGGAAGGTCTTCCGAGAAATGCCATTTGAACGTCCGGGGCAAACCCACTGACATAAAACTGATTAAAAGGTCGATTGCTTCCGTGTCCAAGGGCACGATTACGCCGTGCAGCCGATATGGTTCGTTGTCCTTCCCGAATTATGCATTCTAGTATTTGCGCGTGATTAAAAGATCGTGAAAATTAAACGAAGGACCGTCGAATACTCACGGTCTAAAGCTTCACCAGCACCTCGCCGAAAAACGTATAATTTTGTAGGGTTTAGAAGCCCTACTTCCCGACCCAGAACACGAGTCTGAGTTAAAATCGTTTGGTAAAGTTCGCTTTCTGTTTTCGAGATTTCGGTCCCTTTCGTAGTTTTAACTGTTCGTCTGATCAAGGGTACTTCAAGCATTTCATTCTTCCACTGGAGCGGAAGACTAATCATCCCTTCGGGTATCCTGTCGAAGTAAAGATCTCTCGGTTTCCGAATGTGTCGGCTCTCAAAAGCATCATCATCAAATGCGAGAGCTACGACATGGCTTATAATATCAAACGCAAGAGGTTCCGTTTCTTTGAACACATATCCAGTACTATAACGATCAGCCGCGGCGCTAGCCCGCATGATAAAAATATTATAGTGCTTGATCTTACGGGGGTTTTATGTTCCTTCGTCCCTTATCAAGTCGATTGTTGAATGTTAGCATGAGACATTGCTCTGCCGGTCTATCCGGATGGCGAACTTTGGCCAGAAATAAATCTTTGTACTTGAGCGAGTCAGTCTTTCCGACAATCGCGCTCGGGCGGCATCCAGTTGAACAAGCCAATAACAGATACAATGAGAGTTGTAAGCGAGAGCGTTCTATCTGGAACGTAGTTTGAGATTGCTGCCAGTGGAAACACAAAAGTAAAAATAAGTCGTCGGCATTCGCGATATCTTTTGATTCAGTGCTCTCTGTGAGTTTGAATTTAGGTGCCAGTTCCGCTCGAATGAACTATAACGCAGCTATTAGCAAATAACCGCTTAACGCTTTTTGGTTTTTTCACTGGGTAAATTGATACCGGACGTATTGTGTTAATCTCAGGGAGGTATCTTCGGCCCAGTCGGTCCTTATACATCATACGGAGCTGTCGGATAGTACCCATCGCGGATTCGGTTTTTTTTAACCTATATGTCCGAAGATACCACAAGATGAACCACTGTTCTTCCTGAGGGTTAAGTTGGCTAAGGTGCTCTAGTGGATCCTCTTTTTTCATTCCCTTTGAGAACCTGTTTGACGTTCATGTGCAAGAACAATTTGTAAATACTATTAGTTGTACCCGTGGTTATACAAATAAATTGGCCATTAGAAGATTTAGCAGATGAGGGAGAACAAACCTGCACCACTGTTTCCACCGGTTATTCGCTTGGATTTTAGAACTTTCCACGAGAGCAGATCCAATGAACGGGCCCTGAGTTGTGTTACGAATCTCTTCGCATATTTCGGCATCATTATGAGGTTTGTTCCATGGATTATGTTCCCAATCCATAGCATCTGAGTACAAAAATGAGTCGTCTAAGTTCACGGAACCTGCTGTTTGAGGCATTCTGAAGCGGTAGTGTTTGCTGCTAGGCGGCAGTGGCAAGCCGAAAAGTGAACACAGATGGGTGCAGTGAGAGTGTTGGATCGAAGAGAGAGGTATGATATGAGGGTGAATTAAAGTGGAGTTGTGGAAATATGAAAAAGGTATGTGTATGTAGAAGAGTGTGTACGAAGCTTTGTGTGTAAAGCAAATGAATGTGAAGGGTTTTGTGTATGCAAAGGATTGTGAATGTGTAACAGGATGTTTCAGGCAGTAGGCTATGTTTCCGTGAATGTATGAGTGGGTTATGTTTCTGTGAAAGGATGTAGAAGGGGTATGGGTATAGAAATGGTCAACAGTGTTGAGGCCTTAATTAGGGTCGGACCTCAATATGATGAACGAGAAGGCAATCAAGAGCCTATTTAAGCTTCCACCCTTTTTTATAATACTAATACCAAATACATTTTCTTACTCTTAGACAAAAATAAATGTTGTTATTTTTTTTAATCTTGGTTATTTGATGTTTGTTAATTTCTTTACTTAAAATTAGCTTATCTTCTTTTTTTTTTATTATTTTAAATTTATAATAATTTATTAAATATAAATATAGAAAATTTTTTGATTTAAATTTTTTTTTATAAGCCTAATATGTAATATTACTTATTTGGCTATTATTAAAAATATGATTATAAAATTTTATTATTATTTTGATTGTAATAATTGTTTTTTTAAATAAATCTTTTATAAATAATTTTATTAAATAATCAGTTAATATATGTTTAATTAATATTTTATAAATTTTTATTTTTTTTATTTTAATTTGTTAACTAATAAATTTAAAACTCAAATATATATATTTTATATTATTTAAATTGTTTATATTGTAAATTATATTAATAACTTTTTTGTTATTATTATAAAATATTAATTTAATAATATTTTCTAAAAATATTTTTTATAATAAGATATTTATTTATAATATCTTTTTTATAGTGTATGATATTGATATGTATTTGATTTTTGATAATAATATTGTTATTTTTTTTTATTTAATATTTTTTTAAAATATAATATTTTTATTTATGAATATCAAATAATTAGTTGTTGATGTTTTATTTAATTGGTTTTTTTAAAAATTGTTTGTATATTTTTTTATATAAATATTTTTTAGATTTGATTTTATATAATATAGTTTCATTCTTAAGAATTTTGTAATATATTTAAACATATCTTTTAAATATTTGTTTATAAAAATTGTTAATTAATAATTATATTAACATAATTTTATTAATTTTTAAATAATATTTAATCAAATATAATTTATCAGATAATTTAAACACCCAATTTTTTTTTTATATATTATAACTTTTATTTTTAAAAATATTTTTGATTTTATATAAAATTTTTTTATATTTAATTAAAATAATATTAATCTTAATATTATATTTTTATAAAATGATTTTATAATTATTTTGGTGTAGTGTTTTTAATTAATTATTATATATTTTTTTAGTTGATTGATCTGAATGCCAATATATAATATAATTATTTTTGTTTTTTTGATTTTGAAGATAAATTCCAAATTTTTTTTAATTTTTAATTATTTTTTTTTTGGTATTATTATTAATATATTATTTATATAAATAATTATATATATTTATTTTTTTTTATTTATTTAAAAATAGTAATTTTTATTAAGTTGTTTAAAATTTTTATTTTATAAATAATTATATAATTATTCATATCATAATTAAATATTTTTTTTTAATTTATATACTACCTTTTTTAACTTTTATATAATATTTTTTTTTTTTTTNTTATTTATTTTTTTAAAAATTTTATTTTTTATAAAAAAATTAATTTTATTTTTTATTATTTAAAATTATAATTTTTTTTAATTTAAATCAAATATATTATGGTAATATACTGATATTTTATCATTTTATAATAAATTTTTTAAACTTTTAAATATTATTTTTATTATTATAAATTTATTTTTTTTTAATATATTTATATTTGATATATCCTTATTTTTTTTTTATTTATTTTTTATAAAAATTATTGTTTTTTTTATATTATTAAATTTTGAAAATTTAAATCTAGTTTTGTTAAAAATTATATTTTTTTTAAATATTGATTTGTTTGATATTAAATCATATACTCTCCATATATTCTTTTTATTTAAATATTTAATTAATAAGTATGATTATGATTTATTTTTAAATTTTTTTTTATTATTTTTTAATATATATAATTAAATTTGGTATTTCTAAATTTTTAAATATTTTAAATATGATTTTTTTTTTTTTAAAATTTTATATAAACTTATTTTATAATTATAATATAATAAAAATATTTAGTTTCATATATAAATTACAATTAATACACTATCTTCTTAAAATATAATAGTATTAATGATTTTAATAATAATATATTAATTTTTTAAATAATATATTTAATCATGATTTCAACTATTTTATTCATATTTAATAATTTAAATTAAATAAAAATATATCAAATCCTTTCATTTTCAAAATATTATTTTATTATTATATTATTTAATTTTTTTTTATTTAAATAAATACTTTTGATTATATAACCATATTATTTTTTTACATGTATCTTCCATTTTTATAAAATTAAGATTATATTATATTTATTTTTAAATAAATATACTTATATTATTTTAATATATTAGTTAATAATAATTATGAAATATTAATTATTATAAATATCTGGAATTAATTTTCCAAATAAGTTAATATATATTTTTTTTAATAATTCAAATATTAAAGTTATTAAATATTTCAAAATTTATTTTATTTATTTCACCTTTAAACAAAATTCATATTATAATTTTGTTACACCTGTCCCAGGTTGCTAAGGCTTTTTGGCTTCCTGAAACAGTTAATCCCACTTAATTAATCTTTTTCTAGTTTTTTGTTTTATTTATTATCCTAAAAAAAAAGTATTTATAAATTGGATTAAAAGGTTGGATTAAAAATATAATTTCTTTTATAAAAGTAGAAGGTTTAAAAATAAAAATTATAAAATAGTATTACTATAGTAATAAATTTGAAAAATAAATTAACCAATAAAATTTAAAAATAAATCAAAATATTATTATTTAAAAATGTTTTTAAATATATAAAACTTAAATACATAAAAATAATATATACTATACAAATATAATATAGATGTTTACATTTCTTACACTGTTTTTAGTATGATGTAAATCATTGCAAATATTACAAAAATTATATTCTCTTACACCAATCTTAACAAAATATAATTATATTTAATATATTATAAATAATAATTCAAATAATTGGAAATTCTTAATATTAAACCATTTAACCAAAAAAAATAAATATATTAAATAAATATAATAAATCAGAAAATATAAATTAATACTTAAAATAAATAATAATTTAAAATATTATAAAAAAAATAATTCTATAAAATAATAAAAATATAAAATAAGAAGTAAAAAAAGTAGAGATATTTATCACATATTTATTTCTTATATTAAATATATGAAAGTCGTAATATTATCTTTTTTTTTTATAAAAGAATTTTTAATAAAAAATATTTTTGTGTGAGATTTTTTTGTATAAGAAGAAACTTAAATAAAATAATAAATTAATAGTAAAAAAATTTTGTATAAACAAAAATTATATACAAAATTTTATATAAAGAAATTATTTTATATAAAATATACAGATTATATAAACAATATATATTATAAGAAAGTTATAAAATGTTAATAAAGGGGAATCAAAATTTTAATTATTAAATAATTTTATAATTAAAAATAAACAATATTTTTATATTATATAACAGAATAGGGTTTAAAAAAAAATGAATAAAAATATACCAGTATAAAAAAATATTTATTTTTTTTAAATAATTAAGATTATAAAATTTAAAATTAAGAATTTTAGTTTATATTATTATTGTAATCAATTAAAAATTTATTACATAATATTAATAAGAAATAAAAAATATTTAGTTTGTATTAAAATAAAAAAACCATGTATAACATTTTCAAATAAATTGTTCATTTTTATAATTTATTTTATAAATAATTTATTAATATTTGTGCAGTAAAACATCTTTCTAAATTATATACTTATAAAACAAAAAAGTTAATTATAATTTTATTTAAATTAAAAATTCTTCAATAAAAAATAAAAAATACTCAATTAAAACTAGAAAAAATATAATCTAAATTAAAAAAAATAATAAAAAAATTTAATACTACAACAACTAAAGTTTTTTGTAAGCAGTATAAATTTAACATTATTATTAAAAAACATACCGAAAATATGGAATATATAAAAACATTACTAAAGGAATAAGAAATATTAAAAAGTATAATTGTTTTTGATTTAAAAAAAAAAACTTCAAATTTAAGACTTTTGACAATTAATCTTATAATAAATTATTATAATAATAATCTATCTATAATAAATAATTTAAATTTAAAAATTTAATTATTAAATTTTGATATTATAAAAAACATTTATAATAGTATAGATATTTTTAGAAAAATAATAATAATTCCATTAGTAAATTTTTTTGATTTTATTAATTTTGATATAGTTCTTAATAATTTGGGTTATATAACTAAGATAAAGGATATTTTAAGTAATTTATTTTAATTTTTTTTTGTTTATATTTTAAATAAATATATTAATTATATTTTGTTTAAATCATACTTAAAATTTAGTCTTTTTTATTAATTTTATGATTTATATAATCAAATTCTTTTGGTTAACTATTCAATAGTCTCTTGGTAAAATATATTTATTTTTTTAAACATATTTTAACACTTAAAAAATATAAAAGAAAAAATTAAATTTTTAATATAAAAAATTTTTACTAAATTCTTATATATGTGGACAAAATTGTTAATAAATATTAGTAAATGCAATTTTTATAGTTTGTAATCCTCTTNTTAAAAGTATTAATTTTTTCTAAATTTTCTTCTTTTCCTTTTTAACACTACAACATTTTGCTATTAAACAAACATTCCAAATTATTTAAGGAAATCTTTGATAAGGTTTAGTGAAATGTTTTTTTTAGGGATCTAGGAATCGTTTTTTGGATCATAAGGTAGAGACCATCTAATCAAATAATAATTTTTTTTATCAAATCTTTTAAAAATTTTTTTAATATTATAAAAAATATTATTCTTTAATTTAATTACTTCAATATTTAAATTTTTTTTAAAATCTAACAATACTAATTTAAAAAATAAAACATAAAATATTTTATGGATTTGGATAGATCCAAATATATCCAAAACATACTAATATTTTTTTAATTTTTAAAAAATAGTATAAAATTTAAATTTCTAATAATCAAATTTTTTATTAAATTGGGTTATTTTGAAATTTTATATAAACAAATATGTTTTATCTCCTTTTTTTAATAAAAAAACTTTTTTTTATTTAAGGTTATAATAATAAGTTATCCATTTTTAAAAAAATTGGATGTTTTTTTAAAGACTAATATAAAAATTTTTTATATTTTCCATATACTTATCAACTTTAGAGATCTGGTTTTTTGATTAAAAAAAGAATAAAATAGTTTTTAATGTTCATTCCATAAAGGTTTTGAATGGACTATGCTTAATTATTAAATATTAAAAACTATTATAAATGAATTTTATTATTGGTAGTAGGAATAACCAATTATTTTGAATATAGTTTAGAAAACATCAAAAATAAATTTTAAAAATTTAAATAAATCGTTTAATTACTCCATTAATTTGAGCATGATTTTTGGTTGCAATATTAAGCTTTATTCTAATTTGATTTATAAAAAAGTTTTAAAATTTATTAATAAATAATAGGTTTTGGTTAAAAATGTGTTTTTTTTGAATATTATATTTGTAAAAAATATGTTTGTTGTAGATAATTTACATTTTTTTTGCTTTCTAATTATTATTTTAAGGTATAAAAATAATAATTTTGATAAATTTGTTAATAATTACTAATATTTTATTATATAAAGTGTTTGTAAAAAGGTTTTAAAATTTTAGTAATCTTTATATAAAGTTATAAGTAATGATTTTAAAAAATAAAAAGGGTATATTATAAATTTTAAATATTTTGTAAGGTTTATATTAATTGGGTTTATTTTTTCAATATATATTATAAATATTAACATATTTTTAAATTATTTTATATATTTTAAGTTAATAATAATTTTTAATAATGAGTTTAATAATTCTTTTTATTTTTAAATAACCATGCGTTAAAAAATTATAATATATTAATATTACTTTAATTTAAAATTTTTTATTAAAAACATAGAAATTTTTTTAGAAAAAAATAATTTTATCTTATTATATAAAATATTTTAATATATTATTAGATTTATTAAAAACTTATTTAATAACAAAATTATTTAAATAAACTTATTATAATTTTTAATAAAATTTGTTGTTTAATTTATAAATTATAAAATTAAATATTTTATTAATTATAAAATAATTATTTTTTTATTTAAATATTACTTTTTTGTTAAATTTAATATTATTTATAAGATTTGATTGTTTACTAATAGTATCAACAAAAATATTTTTTTTTTTTTTAAAATATAAAATTTATATATTAAATTTATACAAAATTTCTTATCATTAAATTTAGTGTTTACTAAATTTTTTAGTAGTTATAAAAATAGTAAGATTTTTATAATTAATAAAAATAGTAAATAGTTTTTTTCTTTAAAAATAGATTTGTTATTTTTTACATGCTTCTATAATAGCCATAAATTCTTTATCATAGATGGTATATTATAGTTGAATAATATTAAATTTATAAGATAAATAAATAACAAAATACCATTCATTGTTAAAATATAATTAAAATAGGCAAACTTTTAAAACTACTTCAAAAACATTAGTTTTAATTTTTATAAAAAGTTTTAAATTGAAAATTTTAAAAATTGGTATTGAAATGAAAATTTTTTTAAAAATTTTAAAAACTTATTATTATTCAAATATGATTTCAAATTTTATATCTTTTTTAATAAGTTTACTTAAAACTACTAATATGTAGTTATATTTTTGAATAAATTTTTAATAATAATTATAAAATTTTAAAAATAATTATACATCAATAATAATTTTTAAGATTAGTTAATTTTAAATAATTTAAATTTTTTTTAAATCCATTTTAACACCATTCAAAATAATAATAATTTTTAAAAATATATATTCAATAACTTCAAATTTTAACTTTTTAAAAAATATTTATAAATTAATTTTATTAAATACTTTAAATATTAAATTAACATATTTTTAATATTTTTTTCAAATTTTATTAAAGATTAGAATATTATCAAAATATACAACACAAATATTATTTAAATAATTAATTAAAATATAATTTATTAATATTTAAAATATAACAAAAACATTAATAAGTCCCATAGGTATGATTATATATTTAAATAAACCATAATAATATTTAAAAACTATCTTCTATTTTTTTTTTAAATTTATATATACATAATAATATTTATTAATAAAATTAAAACATAAAAAATATTTGGTTTTAAAAATTTTATCAAAAAATTTATTAATAAATAATAAAAATCTTATATCTTTAATAATAATAATATTAAAACTTCAATAGTCTATGCATATTTATAGTTTTTTGTTTAATTTTAAAATAAATAAAATTAAATATTTTATAAAAAAATTAAAAGATTATATATATCCTTTTTTAAGATTTTCATCAATATATTTTCATAATACTACAATTTCTTCTTTAATACATACATAAATAAATAAGAATTTAAATTAAATTCTTTTTTTGAGAGGTATTATATACATAAATTAATTAATTTTAAATAAAAATTCTAATCCATCAAAAAATTTGAAAATTTTATAAATAAATTTGTTAATTTATTTGGGTATTTCTTTTTTATTTTTTAACATTTTTTTAATACATAAAAATATTTTTTTGATGGTTTGAAATTTATTACATAATCAATTTTTAATTTTTTTTTAAAATAAATATTAAATAAAATGTAAATAAGTTTTTTTTAATATAAACTTTTATTTTATTAAATTTTTGGAAAAGATATATTAACAATAATATTGAAAAAATATAAAAATTTTATTTTTTTAATTGATTTTTAGATTATATAACTAAATTTAATCATATTTTAAAATAAGATTATATCCCATATTTAAAATATTAAAAATAATTTCTTTAATATATTTTTAAATCATTAAAGTAATAGTTATTTTTTTTTTTAACTACTCCAATAATATTAGTATTAAAGACAAATATTTCTATAAATATTTTCTTTTATTTTTTAATAAGATTAAATTTTGAAATCATATAAAAATAAATATATCCTACTTCTATTTTAAAATTAAAAAAAACGTATACTAAAATACCGTTAATATATAAAGAAAAAATGAAATAAAATCGATTTAATTAAGAAAAATAGGTTTTCTAATCTTATTTTAAAACATATAAATTAGATTGTTCAAATAATATTACTTCCTAAAACTATTTTAGTTTAATTTAGTGTTAAAATTAATAAAATTTATAAAATTATTATTAATAATTTTTAAATCAGTTCCTATTTTTAAATCAAAATTATCTAAAAAAAATTTTTAGATGTTTTTTTTGTTAAAGTAATCAGAATCCAAAAATTCAGAAAGTTTATTTCTAAAAATTATTTCGAAATTATATGGAATAAAAATTAATTTTATATGAATATTTTTATTGATAAATATTTGTAAATTATTTAATGGATATTTGTTAAAATATATTTTTTCCAAATAATTAAAAAATTTATATTAATTTTTGTATTATATGGGGTAATTTAGGTATCCCTATTTTTAAAAAAAATTTTTTATTTCAGTTTTTTTAAAAACATAATTATAACCAGTTTGACTAACCCATTTTTTGGTATAATATTCATATAAATACTTTTAATTATATATTATAAAATTAACTTCATTAGTATAAAAAATTTTATTATAAAAATCTAATTTATAACATTTAAATAATATATAAAAACAAAAAAATTTATAAATAATAAAATAACTTATAAAAAAAAGTTCAATAAATTATAAAAATTTTTTATAAAAACATTAATAAGTTAATTTAATATTTTCTTTAATTTTATACATATCAACATATATATTTTATTAAATAAAAATTTTAAATTTTAGACAAAAATAACAGTTATAATATTAGAAAAAATATTAATTTTTTTTAAATTTCCATAAAATTATAGTAATATTGTTGCTAATATATTTATATTAATTAAAAAAACAATAATTGTAAATTAATATAGTTTTTTTATATATAAAATAATTGGATTGTTTGTTTTTACAAAGTTTGTAAGAAAATCATTAAGTTTATAAATTTTTTAATAATAAATATTTTATAATGTTAGGTTTATAAATATATAAAAAAATTTCATTTATTAAAGAATTGGAATTATTAATAATTTTATAATATTAAATCTAGTGATTTGTAAAATATTTATTATAATATTTTTTTTGAATGTACTATAGTGTAATACAATATTCTAATTTATCAAACTATTTTTATAAAATCATTAGGTTGTGTTTTATAAGTTTGTATTTAAAATAATTTTTGCAGGTATACAAAAAAAATTTGTTTTTTTTAAAAAAAAATATATTTTTAATAATTTAATAATAAAATTTATATTTTCTTTTAAATATTTAAAACATTTTAGGGAATTTTGGGATTAAATATAAAATAATAACACAAAAATATAAGATTAATTTTTAAATATTAATATAAATTTGTTAGTAAATTTGTTAATCTTCTTATAAATAATATTAAAATAATATTCTACTAAATAAACATATATAATATTAGTATATTCTAAAATATAAGTTATTTTAAAACCAATAATATTTAATTTGATTTGGTTTATTTAAACAAACAAAATGTAAAATTATTTTTTTATTTTTTATTATTTTTGATTTTAAGATTGGCATTTCTTTATTTAAAATAAATTCTATTTTTATTCTAATTTTTATTTTTTTTTGTAAATTAAAAACAATTTGGGTAAGTAATTTTACTTGCACAATATCTTCTTATAAAATGATTCCAAAAAAATCAAATAATAATTTGGTAATATTAAGAATTTTTTATTAAATTTATTTAAAATCTTTAAAAATAAAATAATAGGTCATTTATAAATAATATGTTAATTTTTTTTCCTTATATTAAATATTACAAATTTACTACTAACTTTTGTATTATATAATATTTTTCTAAAATTCTGGATAATAATTTTTAAAATATCTTGATTTATTATAATTAAAATATAAAAATATATTAAATTTTGGTTTTTATAATAAATAATTATAAGGATAAATATAAATAGTATTTAGTTCTATAAGCACTAGTCTAAACATTTTGTTAAAATAAAACTGTCTGTTAGCTCCTTTTTGCTAATTAGGCTTATTATTATTTAAATTAAAAAAAATAGATTTTTTAGATTTAAAAAATTTATTTTAAAAATGATTTTTTTGGTAATTCAAGTTTCTAAAAAATTTATTATTAGATTGGTAGAATTATTTTTTAGAATTTTTAAAGATTAAATTATTAATTTTAATGGTAGTCTATTGTATTTCCATATAATTAAAAAAATTTTTATCATTTTTTCTATAATATTCTTTTAAAATAATTTGAAATTTAAGATTTTTTTTGAGATTTTCTTTAGCCCTATAATAAAAATTAGTTTTGTTTTATTTAGTAAGAATAATAAATTAATTAAATCAGTAAAAATAATTTCAAATAAAATCAGTTTATTTAAGGATGTTAAGCTCTTTTTATACATAAAAATGTTTGTTGTTTTTTTTGTAAAATTATCAAAAAAATTTAATAAACTTACTATAAATATTAATAATTTCCCAAATATTTTTATTGTAAAGTTTTTTTTTATTATCATTATCATAGCAGTGATGATAATAAATAATATAAAATTAAAGAATTAGTCCTTCAAAAAATGATCCCGCATATACTATTTTAATAGCATTACCAAAAAATTAGTTTTTTTAAAAAATAAATTATATTAAAAATTAATAAAAGAATTGGTTAAGTTTTTCTAATTCTTTATAAAATTTATTAAAGTCTACAATTTTAAAAAATTTATTAATAAATAAGTAATTAATTTTTTTATAAAAATCTTTATTATTGTTATTATTATTTAAATTTTTTGATCCATTATTTAGGTTTTTTAGAAGTTTTAATTTTTTAAAAAGGTTTAAGTTTTTTGGGGTTTTTAATCTTTTTAGGGTGTTTAAGTTTTTAAATGAGTTTTTTAGTTGTTTTTTTTTATTTATTAATTCCAGTAGAAGAATAAAATAAATAATATTTATATTTAAGTTGGATTTTTATTTATTAATAGTTATTTTTTTTATGATATGTTTGAGGGTGGTGGTAATAATTATATTAATAATATTAAAAATTTTTGAGAATAAATTGTTTATATGGTGATATAATAATAGTTTTAATATTGTTTTAATTTCTGTTTAAAAATTTATAAAATCTTTAAATCTTTAATTTATTGGTTATGTTTCTATTAATAATTTGATAGTTTTATATGTAATTTTGATAAGTAAAAAATATTCCTTTTGTAATTCTTTAAAATAAGGTTTTATTTATATAATATTGTTAATAATTTCTGTTCTTTCACCATTACTTTTTAAAATAATATAAAAATTATTTAATAATTTATATATAAATTTATTTTTGTTATTTATAATACTTTCTGCACCCAATATATCTTTTTTTTATAATATATTTTATAGATTTCTGAAGTAAAAACTAAATTTTACTAATTTATTAATATATTTGATATAATATTTATAATAAGCATTATATCAATGTTTTTTTTTTAATAAGGGAGATATCTTTTTTGTGTTTTTATATTCTTATGATAAACTTATATCTATTGTATCTTTGTAATTACTTTTATTTGATATATATAAATTTTTTTTTTGACTTAAAACAAAAGGATTGGTCAAAATATTATACTTATCCTAGATTATTAAAATTTTTTGGTTTTTTGAAATAGTTAATCTTATTTAATTAGTCTTTTTTTAGTTTTTTATTCTATTTATTGTTTTAAAAAAAAAATATTCATGGATTAAATTAAAAAATTAAATTAAAAATATAACTCTTTTTATGGGAGTAAAAGATTTAAAAATAAAAATTATAAAATAATATTACTGTAATAATAAGTTTAAAAAATAAATTAATTGATAAGATTTAGAAATAAATTAGAATATTATTATTTAAGAATGTTTTTAAATATATGAAGTTTGAATATATGGGAATAATATATGTTATATAAACATGGTGTGGATATTTGTATTTCTTGTACTGTTCTTGGTACGGTGTAGGTTGTTGCAAATATTACAAAAATTACGCTTTTTTGTGCTGGTCTTAATAAAGTATAACTACGTTTAATATATTATAAATAATAATTTAAATAGTCAGGAATTTTTAATATTAAACTATTTGATTAAAAGAGATAAATATATTAAGCAAATATAATAAGTCAGAAAATACAAACTGATGTTTGAGATAAATAATAATTTGGAATATTATAAAAAGAATAATTTTATAAGATAATAGGAATGTGAAATAAGAAGTAAGGAGAGTAGGGATGTTTGTCACATGCCTACCTCTTATACCGGATGTATGAAGGTCGTAACAAATTTAAAATTTTTATATTGTTTTTTTATTATGATTTTATTTGTTTAAAAAAATAATATTTTTATTATAACTTCAAATAAATATTTTATCTTATTATATTATATATTTTAATATTGAATATTTTTTTTTTTAAATTTGTTTTAACTTTTTTTTGTGATTTTAAAATAAGTTATAAATGATGTGTCCACAATATCAAACATATATATTTTTAAATTAATTATAAATATTGTATAAATAATCTTTTTAATATTATTTTTCACCAAATAACCTTTTTTAATCAAATATATTAATATTCTATTTTTTTTTATACATATTATTAATAAAAAATTTAATCCCTTTAAATTTAATATATAATATATATTTTTTAAAATAATTAAACATATTAACTAATTTTTAACACCAAAAATAAATATATTTTTAATTTTTATCATTTATATATGTTTATTGTTAATTTTAATTAATATTAAACTTATTTCCCAAAATATTGTAAATAAATTTTTGTTATAAATAAAGTAATAAAAGGTTTTATTATCAATTATTTATAAGTTTTGTTATATATGTTTTGTTTTTACTTTAATTATTAGTATTTTTTTAATTGTTTTAAATTTTTTATATTAAATTTTTATTTTATTTGATATATTTAATTAATAAATAATATTTAAATTTTTGATTAATCATATTAAAATTTTTGAATATATTATATTATATTATTATAATAAATTTTATTTATTATTATAATATTTATATTTTAATCTATATATTAATTTAATATATATTTTTATTTAATCAAATTAATATATAATCATATTTATTTTATAATATTTTAAAATTAGAGATTATTAATAAAATTTTATAAATAATATTATTTTAAATATAAATACAATTCTTATATTATAATATTTAAATATAATATCTGCATTAAATATATAAAATACATATTTTAAATTTATAAATATAATATTTATATTTTTTTTTATATTGGAAATATTATTATTTAACTAAAAAAATTCTATTTTGGAATAAATTATTATATTATTTAAATATTAATATTAAAATCCCATTCTATTTTTTTATAATTTTTATTTATTTTAATATTAATAGATTTTATTAATAATGTCACGACCTCCATACATCCGGTATGAGAGGTAGGCACGTGACAAACATCCCTGTTCTCCCTGCTTCTTGTTTCGCATTCCTATTTTCCCACAGAATCATTCTTTCTATAATATTCCGGACTACTGCTTATCTCGAGCATCAGCTTGCACTTTCTGACTCATTATGTTTGCTCAACATGTTTATCTCTTTTAACCAGATGGTCCAATACTGAAAATTCCCAACTGTTCAAATTGTTTATTTATAACATATTGAGCGCAGTTGTACTTCACCAAGACCAGTGTAAGAGAGCGCAATTCCTGCGACACTTGCGACGACCTGTGCCGTGCTAAGAACGGCGTAAGGAGCGCAAGCATCTACACCATATTTGTATGGCATATACTATTCTTATGTATTCAGGCTTCATATATTTAAGGATCCTCTTGAATAATAATATTCTGATTTACTTCTAAACCTCATCAATCAACTTACCTTTCAAACTTATCACTACAACAATATTATTCTATAATTTTTACTCTTGAACCTTCTACCCCCGTAAAAGGAATTATACTTTCAATCCAGTCTTTTAATCTAACTTATGAATGTTTTTTTTTTAGGATGATAAATGAAGCAAAAGACTAAAAAGAGACTAGTTAAATAGAACTAGCTATTTTAGGAAATCAAAAGCCTTAGTAACCTGGGATAGGTGTAATACTTTGACCGATCCTTTTATCTTAAGTTGAAAAGAAGATTCATGCATGTTAGGTGAAAGTAGCTATGAGGATGCAACAGACACAAGTCTATTACAGGAATATGAAAACATAGAAGAGATATCTTCTTTATTGAAAAAGAAATATTGATACAACACTTATTATAGGTATTATATCAGACATACTAATAAGCTAACAGAATTCAGCCCCTACTCCAGAGATTTACAAGGTATACTACAAAAAAAAGACACATCGGGCACAAAAAGCGTTACAGACAGCAAAAACAAATCTACGTATAGATTGTTAAATGACTTTTACATCACCTTGAAAAGCAACGGTGAAAGAACAGAAACTACTGACAGTACTACACAAATAAGGCCTTACTTTAGGGAACTACGAAAGGAACACCTTTCACCCATCAAAATTGTATACAAAATTATTGAGTCATCAGTAGAAGCACAACTAATAAGTTAAGGATTTAAGGATTTTATAAATTCTTGGACAGAAGTTAAAACAGTATCAAAACCACCATTACATTATTGCACAGACAGTCTATTCTCAGAAATCCTCGACATTATTGACATGGCTACTACCACCACTTTCGAACATGCCATGGAAGGAATGGCTATCGACGAACAAGGGTCCAGTTCAAACACAAACGTCACCTACCCTATTCTTCCACTGGAACCAACAAATAAAGAAAAACAACCAGAAAACTTATCTGGAGGCTCGGGCGCCCTAGGGGGATCAGGAGCCCTAGGAGGCTCAGGTCCTTCCGGAGGGTCAGGACCTCCAGGAAACCCAGGCAATGGATCAGGGGATCCAAACAACAATAACAATAATGAAGACCTTCATAAAAAGATTAACCGCCTACTTACCAACAAACCCCCCAGAGTCGCAGATCCCAATAAGTTTCGTGAAGAACCAGAAAAACTCGACTAATTCCTCTATTAACTCTCAGTATAATTTGTTTTTTAAAAAGATCGATTCTCTGGCGATACTACTAAGATAGTATACACAAAATTGTTTTTTGAAGGACTAATTCTTTAATCCTACATTATTTATTATTATTACTGTTATGATAATGATAATAAGGAGGAACTTTGTGACAAAAACATTTGGGAAGTCATCAACATTTATAGTAAGTTCATCAAATTTCTTCAACAACTTTGCGGAGAAGATGATAAACATTTTTGTACATAAAGAAAGCTTGACACTTTTAAGCAGATTGGTTTTACTTAAAATTATTTCTACCAATTTAACCAATTTGCTGTTCTTATTAAATAGGACGAAATTAATTTCTATTATAGGGTTAAAGAAGGTTTTAAAAAAGATTTCAAATTTCAAATTGCTTTAGAAGAATGTTGTAGGAAGGATGATGAAAACTTTTTCAACTGTATGGAAATGTAATAGATCGTTATTGAAATTAATGATCTAATTTTTAGGAGTTTTAAGGAATAATTTTATTGATTTAATAATAAATTTTTTAGAAATTTGAATTATCAGAAGAATTATTTTTAAAACAAATTTTTTGGATTTAAAAAATCTATTCTTTTTATTCTAAATAATAACAAGCTTAATTGGTAAAAAGAAGCTAACGGACGGTTTTATTCTAATAAAACGTTTGGGCCAGTATTTATAAAACTGAATACTATCTATACTTATCTTCATAATCGTCCCTTACATGGACTAAAATCCAATACATTTTTGTGTTTTAATTGTAATAAACCAAAATATTTCAGAAACCATTGTTTAGAATTTCAAAAAAATACCATACAATATAAAAGTTAGCAACAAGTTTGCAATATTTAACATGAGGAAAAAAAACTAATACGCTGTTTGTGAATGATCTATCATTCTATTTTTGAAGATTTCGAACAAATCTAATAAGAAATTCTTAATATTACTAAATTATTATTTGACTTCTCTGGAATTATTTCATAAGAAGGCATTATGTAAGCAAAGCTGCTTATTTAAGCTGCTTTTGACTTGCAAGAAGAAATGGAAGCTAGGACAAAAATAAAATCTATTTTAGATAAAGAAATACTAACCCTAAAATTAGAAGTAATAGGAAACAAAAAGGTGATCTTATATTTTATTTGTTTTGATGAATTAAATCAAATCGAATATCATTGGCTCTGAAATAATCTATATTTTGGAATGTATTAATATTATGTATGCTTATTTAGTGGAATGTTATTCCAATATTATTTATAAGAAGGTCAACAAATTTACTGACAAGTTTATATTGATATTCGAAAATTAATCTTATATTTTCGCGTTATTATCTTATGCTTAATCCTAGAACTCTTTGAAACACCTTAAATACCTGAAAGAAAATACAAACTTTGCTATCAAATCATTAAAGAAATACCTCTTTTCAAAAAAAACAAACTTTCCTCGTATACTTGCAAGAACTGCTTTGGATACAAATTTATAGGATATAACTTAATGATTTTGTGGAAATGGTCTAACAAATTGGAACATCATGTTATGTTATGGTACGTTTAAAAGGAATGTTATGATGAATGTTTTGTAGATTACTAAGCTCAATACTACGAAATTATTAATAATCTTGATCTTTTAACAAATGAAATTTTTCTATACATTTATAAACTTAATATTATAGGATACTTATTATTAAAAAATTTATAAATTTGATAATTTTTTTGTAAATTTTGTAAAAATAAATAATCTGATTATCTTATATATGGAGAAGTTATGTCAATTTATGATTATTATTTTTTTAATTAGTACGAATATACTGGTAATGATATTGTTGTGGCTTTATGGAAACTTAAGGGAGGCTAATATCTCTTCTAATGTTGTAATTGCCATCCTTGTCTAAAATTCAAAATCTTTATTCAATGAAATATGTATGCTAACATGTGTAGGGCTGGAGAAAGCACTGAATTAGCTCATCAACGCCTCTACAAAAAATCCTTATAATCCATTGAACCCCTTTTCATAAATCATTTTACTATTTATAGAATTTTTTGTTCCTACATATTATTTAAATGTTATGGATTAGATTTTTATGATAAAACTCCTTATACCAATAAAATTAATTTTATAATATATAACTAAAGATATTTATATAAATATTATGCTAAAGAATAAATTAGTCAAACTGGTTATAATTATATTCTCAAAAAAATTGAAGTAGAAAAATTTTTTTAAGGATGGGGATGCCTAAGTTGTTTTGTATGATGTAAAAACTGGTACAGATTCTTTAATTACTTAAAAAAAGTACACCCCGACAAATATTTATTAGGCGATTTATGAATGTTTATTAATGGAGATGTTTATATGGAATTAACTTTTGTTTTATATGATTCTGAAGTAATTTTTGGAAATGAATACTTTGAATCTTCAGATTCTGACTATTTTAGTAGAGAAAGTATTTGAGAATTTTTTTTGGATAGTTCTGGTTTAGAAATAGGAATTGACTTAGGAAATACTGACAATGATTTTATGGATTTTATTGATTTTGATATTGAGTTAAACTAGATTAGTTTTAGGAAGTGATGTTATTTGAATGATTTAGTTTATATGTTTTAAAACAGGATTAGAAAAGTAAAATTTATTAATTAAATTGACTTTATCTTATTCTTTTTTTACATATTAATGGTATTTTAGTATACGTTCTTCTTGATTTTGAAGCAAAAGTAGGATATATTCACTTTTATATGATTTTAAAATTTAATTTTATTAAAAAATGAAAAAAAATATTTATAAAAATATTTGTTTTTAATACCAATATTATTAAAATAACCAAAAAAAAAACAACTATTATCTTAATGGTTTAAAGACATATCAAAAAAATTATTTTTAATATTTTAGATATGGGATATGATTTTATTTTAAAATATAACTAAGTTTAATTATATAATTTAAAAATTAATTGAAAAAACGAAACTTTTATATTCTTTTAATATTATTGTTAATATATTTTTTTAAAAAATTTAATAAAACAAAAATTTATATTAAAAAAAATTTATTTATGTTTTATTTAACATTTATTTTAGAAGAAAATCAAGAATTGATTATGTAATAAATCTTAAACTTTTAAAAAAATATTCTTATATATCAAAAAAATGTTAAAAAATAAAAAAAAAATATTTAAATGGATTAATAAATTCATTTATAAAGTTTTTAAATTTTTTGATAGATCAGAATTTTTACTTGAAATTAATTAATTTATATATATAATATTTTTTAAAAAAGAAACTTAATTTAAATTTTTATTTATTTATGTTTGTACTAAAGAAGAAATTGTAGTATTATGAGAATATATTAATAAAAATTTTAGAAAAGGATATATATAACCTTTTAATTTTTCTACAGAATACCTAATCTTGTTTGTTCTAAAATCTAATGGAAAGTTATGAATATGTATAAACTATTGTAATTTTAATGTTATTATTATTAAAGATATAGGATCTTTATTACTTATTAATAAATTTTTTGATAAAATTTTTGGAACCAAATATTTCTTATGTTTTAATCTTATTAATGGATATTATTATATATGTGTAAATTTAGAAAAAGAATGGAAAACAGTTTTTAAATGTTGTTATGGTTTATTTGAATATATGGTCATGTTTATGGGACTTATCAATACTTCTGCTATATTTTAAGTATTAATAAATCACATTTTAATCAATTATTTAAATGATATTTGTATTATATATTTTGATGATATTTTAATCTTTAGTAAAATTTGAGAAAAATATTGAAGATATATTAATTTAATACTTAAAGTACTTAATAAAGCCAATCTACGAGTATCTTTTGAAAAGTTAGAATTTAAAGTTACTGAATGTGCATTTTTAAAAATTATTATTATTTTAAATGGTGTCAAAATGGACTTAAAGAAGGTTCAAGTTATTCAGGATTGGCTAATCTTAGAAACTGTTATTGATGTATAATTATTTCTAGAATTTTGTAATTATTATCAAAAGTTTATTTGAAAATATAGTTATATGTTAGTAGCTCTAAATGAGTTTACCAAAAAAGATATAAAATTCGAAATCACATCTGAACAATAATAAGCTTTTGAAACCTTTAAAAAAACTTTCATTTTAATACTAATTCTTAAAATTTTTGATTTAAAACTTTTTATAAAAGTTAAAACTAATATTTCTAAAATAATTTTAAAAGCCTATTTACTTCAACTATACTCCAATAATGAATAGTATCCTGTTATTTACTTATTTCATAAATTTAATATTATTTAGCTATAATATGCCATTTACAATAAAAAATTTATGACTATCATAAAAATATACAAAAAATAACAAATCTATCTTCAAAGAAAAGAACCATTTATTATTCTCACCGACCACAAAAATTTTACTACTTTTATGACCATTAAAGAACTTAACAAACAACAAGTTCAATGGTAAGAAACCCTATATGAATTCAATATATAAATTCTATACTTTAAAAGAAAAGAGAATGCTCTTACTGATACTATTAGTAGACAATCAGATTTTATAAATAATATTAAATCTGATAAAAAAACAATATTTAAGCAAAAAAACAATTATTTTACGGTTAATAAGATATTTAACCTTACAATTCACAAATTAAGTAATGAATTTTATTAAAAATTACAACAAATTTATCTAAACGATTTTATCACCAAATAAATTTTTAATAAATCTGATAATATATCGGAATATTTTATATAACAAGATGAAATTGTTTTTTTTTAAGAAAATTTCTATATTCTTAGCAAAAAACTCCAAACTAAAATAATATTAATATATTATGATTCTCCAGCATATAGTTACTTAAAAATAGAAAAAATTATCAAATTTATTACCAAAAACTATTATTAATCTAGAATATATAAAATAATTTAAAAATACATTAATATTTATAATATATATCAAAAAAATAAACTTAACCAATATAAACCTTACAAAACACTTAAAATTTACAATATATCCTCTTTATCTTTTAAAATCATCACTTATGATTTTATATAAGGATTATCAGAATTTTAAGATCCCCTTACAAATATTCTATATGATGAAATACTAGTAATTACCAATAAGTTTATTAGAATTGTTATCTTCATACCTTGGAATAGCAATTAGGGAGTAAAAGAAATGTAAATTATCTACAACAAACATATTTTTTGTAAGTATGGTGTTTAAAGAAAACACATTTCCGACTGAGACTTGTTGTTTATTAATAAATTTTGGAATTTTCTTATGAATCAAATTGGAATAAAGCTTAACATTGCAACTAAAAGTCACGCTCAAACTAATAAAACAATCGAATGATTTATTTAAATTTTCAAAATCTATTTTTAATATTTTCTAAACTATGTTTAGAATAACTAATTATTTCTACTATTAATAGTAGAATTTATTTATAATAGTTTTCAATATTCGACAACCAAGCATAGTTTATTCGAAGTTTTTATAGGATGGATACTAAAAATCATTTTACCCCCTTTTCAATTAAAAAACCAGGTTCCTAAAGCCAATAAGCATATGGAAAACATGAAGAATTTCTATGCTAGTCTCCGAAAAAACATCCAATTCTTTCAAAAACAAATGGTTTACTATTACAACCTTAAACGAAAAGAAGCCCCTTCATTAAAAGAAGGAAATAAAACATATCTACTTACACAAAACCTTAAAACAACCTAACCTAACAAAAAACTCAACTATCAGAAATTTAAACCTTACATTATTCTCCAGAAATTAGAAAAATATCAGTATGTTTTAAACATACCTAAACCTACCCAAATCCACAAAATATTCTACATTTCACTCCTCAAACCAACACTACCAGATTTTAGAGAAAATCCAAATACCAAAACAATCAAACTAAAAGATAATATCCCATATAATATTAAAAAGATTTTTAAAAAATTTAACAAAAAAAACTATTACCTAATTAAATAGTCTTTACCCTATAATCCAGAAAACGATTCCTAGATCTTTGAAAAAAACATCTTACCAAACTTTGTTAAAGATTTTTTTAAACAATCTAAAATACCTGCTCAACAACAAAACATTACAGTACCAAAAAGGAAAAGAGGAAGACCTAGAAAAAATTAATACCCTTAAAGAAAAATTACAAACTACAAAAATCGTACTTATCAATGTTTACCCACAACCCTGTCCACACACACAAAAACCCAACAAGAACTTCCTATGTTAGAAATCTAACTTCTCCTCCTACATCTCCCAAATATTAAAATACGCCTGGAAAAACAGACACATTTTATCAGAAAACCACCAAATAACCAATTAAAAAAACTTAATCATATAAATTGCAGAGTTAATAAAAGGGACCAAATCCCAAGTATGATTTAAACAAAACATGATTAATATATTTACTTAAAGTATAAACAAAAGAAGATCAAAACAAATCATCTAAGATATTTTTCATCTTAATCATATGATTTGAATTATCAAGAACCATATCGAAATCGATAAAATCAGAAAAATCTATTAATAGAATTGTCACCACCTCCCTAGAAGTACCCATATTATTATGGATGTCTTCCACAGCACCAAAATCTGATAACCAAATTTCTAAATCTAAACTATTTATTACAGATAAACCACTGTTATAATAATCTACCATAAAACCAGCTATTAAAAGTCTTAAACCTAAAACCTCTTCCTCTGAATTAAAAGCAATTATATCTTCTAATATTTTCCATTCCTCCAGCAACATTTCTGTATGTTCCATACTCTCAATATACTTTTTAATAACAACGTTAAATTCACGCTGCTTACAAAGAACTTCAACTGCCGCAATATTAAATTTTCTTATTACTTTTTCCAACTTGGACTATACTTTTCTTAGTTCCAACTGAGTATTTTTTATCTTCTACTGAAAAACCTCCAGCTTAAATAAAGCTGCAGTCAACTCTTCCATCTTACAAACATGTAACTCAGAAAAATGTTTTATTGCACAAGTATTAGTAAATTACTTGCAAAATAAACTGTAGAAATAAATAACTCACCTAAAAGCGCTATACATAGTTTTCCCACCTTAATACAAACCAAACATTTTTTGTTTCCTACCAATATTATACAACAAACTTTTAATTAGTTATAACAATGATACGAACTAAAATTCTTAGTTTTAAACTTTGCAATCCTAGCCATTTACAAAGGACAAATATTTTTCCATACCAGTACATCTTTATTTATTTTTTTTTAAATCTTGTTCCGCTACATAATATAAAAGTGTTATTTATTTCTGACTGTAAGATTGTTTAATAATTAAAATTTTGATTCCTCTTTATTGACATTTTACAACTTTTTTATAGTATATATTGTTTATATAATCTATATACCCCATACAAAATAATTTTTTTATATAAAATTCCGTACACGATTTTCACCTATATAGGATTTTTTTACTACCAATCTGTTACCCCACTTAAATCTTTTCTTATACAAAAAGATCCCGCACAAAAATATTCCCTACTAAAAATTCCCTTATAAAAGAAAAAAATAATGTCACAATTTCCATACATCTGGTATAAGAAGTAAATATGTGACAAATATCCCTGTTCTTTTTGCTTCTTGTTTCACATTCCTATTTTCCCACAGAATCATTCTTTTTATAATATTTTAAACTACTGTTTATCTCGAGCATCAGCTTGTACTTTCTAATTCATTATGTTTGCTCAGCATGTTTATCTCTTTTAACCGAATGGTCCAATATTAAGAATTCCCGACTATTCAAATTATTTATTCACAACACATTAAGTGCAGTTACACTTTACCAAAACCAGCACAAAAGAATATAATTCTTACAACACTTGCGACAACCTGTGCCGTGCCAAGAACGGCGCAAAGAGCGCAAACACCCACATCATGTTTGTATAACATATACTATTCCCATGTATTCAGGCTTCATGTACTTAAAAATTTTCTTAAACGATGATATTCTGATTTATTTTTGAATCTTATTAATCAACTTATTTTTTAAGCTTATCACTACAACAATACTATTCTATAGTTTTTATTTTTGAACCTTTTACCCCCATAAAAGGAGTTATATTTTCAATTTAGTTTTTTAATCTAACCCATGAATGCTTTTTTTTTAGAACGATAAACGGAGCAAAAGACTGGAAAAAAACTAGTTAAGTGGGATTAGCTGTTTCAGGAAGCCAAAAGCCTTGGCAACCTGGGACAGGTGTAACAAATAATTTTTCTTTCATAATAGTTTTTATATTTATTTTTGACTTTTTATTTGGAAATATTTTTTAATAATTGTTAATAATATAACTAAATTTTTTATAAAATATGTATTATAAATTTTTATTAGATAATTTGTTATTTAGTTTATAAGTTTTTTTTTTTTCATTTTTCTTTAAATAATTGGATTTATTATACAATTAAAATTTTTTTTAATTTTTATTTTTTTTATTTATATTGGTTATTAATTTAAATATATTAAGATTTAATAAAGAAATTAATTTTAGAAAGTTTACTTTATTTCTAACTTTTATAATTTTAATTATTTTAATAAAAATATTAATATTGATTTATTTATTTGATCTAAAATAATTTTTTATAATAAAATTATAAATATTTAAAATAATATTTACCAACTTTATAATCATTATTATATCAGAAATTAGTAAACCCACAACAACCATTTTAAATTATAATTGATAAAGTTTAATAAAAAAAATATTAATTCTAACATTTCTATCATATAATAAATTCATAAATTTATTTATAAATAATAAAAACACATTTAAATCATTAAATTTATATTTTTTTTTCAATGATTTTTAAATTATTAATCCCAATTCAATATTAAATATTAATTATACAAATACTAAATCTAATGTTAATATAATTCTGGTAAAAAAATTTTATTATAAATCATTAAAGATACTCTTTCTAATTTGAAAAGTGTTTGTTATTTTAATTAGATCTTATTATATAATATTTGGTTTAAAGATAATTGTTTATAATTTTTTTGTTTTTAAGATCTTATATATTTATACAGATTATAATCTGTAATCTTTAATTATTATTAATTTTGAAATTTCTTTAACATCACCAATAATAATAATTAATTTATTTAAATCTAGAAAAATATTTATTATTTTTAAAGCTAAAATATTCATTACTCTTCTTAACATAATTTCTCAGAATTTTATTATTTATCATTAACATTTCAATAATTAGCTAAATTTATAACCTGAATGAATTAATGATTTTTGGTTTGATGGTTGGATGTTTTCTTAATTAAGTTTTATTGTATATGAAAATTGTTTATTTATTATTTAAATTTAAATTTGTCATAATAACCAAGATTTTACCTCAATCTCATAATAACTGAGATCTATCTCAATCTCTGTTACAAAAGCCACCCCTGCACACTATGGTTCCCCATCGTCGACCGCAAACCACCAACCCCACTGCTTTTGGTCTCTCACCGCTTCACAGCCGACGTTCGCGCGGTTCTTTCCGACGCTATAAACCACGACCTCGCAGTTGTTAAGTTTGCAGTCACCGGGTCCACACCTTACAACCAATATATCAACCCCGTCTCTATCACACCCAAATTCCTCTCCTGCGTCTCCGCCGGCAGGTTCATATTCGCCGGTTACCCATTGAACACGCTGCGCACCCTACTCAAGGACGACGATGACCCGACCAGTTATTTCCCTAAGAGCGTTCGGCACGCCATCACGTCCGTTTTCTTCACCAAAGCGGTGTTGATGCGTAATCACCCCACCACTTTCCTAAGCGACGGGGTACGAAGGAAGTTGTTCCCAGGTCAAGGGTATGATACTCACATCGTGCTCGCGGTATTGAGTAAGTTGCCGAATGTCAAGGTTGTGGCTATATCTGTCCCATTGGGGCATTGTGATGAAGAAGAAAGAAATTACCTGCAGTTGCAAGGACACAGGATCTTTGACAAGCTTGAGGAAGGGGTTATTGAAGCGATTGAGATGGTTTACGAAGCCGGTGATCCCAATGCCTTGGATTGGGGTAGTGGCAACCTTGATAAAATGTATCGGCAGTGGGGCAGTCTAACTAGGAGGTGGATGCCAGAGCGTTCTGGTCATAGACAGTTTACCGAGCCGCCCGCTTCAGCAACGTGGTATAAGTCATGGTCTCAGAGCTGTTGGAAGGTTTCGAGAGTCGACGACCAGGAGCTCGAGGATAGAGGGAGATACGTTAGACCATTGGAATATGGTAGCATGCTGAATAAAGGGATAGTGGAGGAGAGCGTCGTCTGGAGAATTGAGAGAACCGAAAATCATATATACTGTACAGAACAGCATTGACAGCATTATATAGCCGGTATCTAGGTAGAATTCAAAGAAACCTAAGTATGTACATCTATATGCAGAAGCGAAAGCAAAGGCTAAAGTCCATAACGCCCGGGGCTGTTTCATATAAAATCCGAAAGCATTAAGGATATCTATCAAGCAAAACGACAAGAGGTATCAACTACCTCTGATTGCTATAGCTCATTTCCATGGGTGCCTGGTATCCAACTATATTCGCCGGTACCATCAATTGCTTCCTCGTCTCAGTCTCTCGATTCTCCTGAATCAAGGAACAGCACTACAGGTTTCGTAAGGGCCAATGTTAGCAAGCCGAAATTCGATATAAGTTATGAATAAAGAAACTCACCCCACAAAAGAAGTGCCTTAGGCAATCATTACACCCGGTTCCCTTCATATTGTACTTCCTCCTTCCTTCTCCTCTTTGCATCGCCCCCATAATCCACTGCATACCGCATACCATCAGACCGCAAAAGCCCCAACAGGGACCGTTACAACAGCGGTAGTATTCCGAATTCTTTTTACCCCGTATCCGGTAGTGAATTTCACCGTATGTGACACAGGGACACAAGAAGCCGGCGCAGCCTGTACGGAAAACAAATAAAGTCAGACTGGGTAGTACGATAGATGAAGAGACGGAAAAAGACTTACACTTATCGGAATCACCGCAGCACCCGCACATGGGGTATATCCATTCTGTGGGCGCCAGAGGTTGCTGAGGTTTCACGATTTGAATTTGGGGCTGAAGAGGTATATGGTAGAAGCCTTGCTCGTTGGCGGTAATCACGGAATCTGGAGCCTCAACCTATTATGATTCTGAAGGTTAGATATTGGGTTCTTAAGACACGGTGGGACGGGAATTGGGTTTGAGAATATACCATCGTGATTCTAAAGGAAGTAGATTAAGTATATATTCTTAAAACCCAATGAGGATATCCGATCTCTCTTTGTCGGAGTATATTATATCTCGAAGGACAGTCGTAATGGTATTGTAGTATTGATTATCGTATTATTGATTTCTGGGATCTTCTTTCAGGAGTATTTGAATTGAAGAAACAGAAAAACTGACGTTCAGCGCCCAGGATATAAGCTTTTTCTCGAATACCAATTAGCACTGTTACATCTTTGTCTAACGAATAGGTTGCATCGGGCAGGGTCGGCTTGGCGACGGGAGTGATTACGTAGACCCAAACAGAGAAATTGGACGGGAAGGCTTCTCTTACCAATTTCCTAAAGGTAAATATGTAATGCAATGTAGGGTATCGTTATAATTAGTAAAGAAGCAGATATTCGGGCGAACCAGCGCCTTGGGATTGTTTTTTTTTTTTTTTTTCGGAACCCTGGAGAACGGGAAGTTGCGAAGATGGCGATGCTGGTTTACGCGGCCGGTGTGGTTCAATTTAAATGCGATTCCTCGTGAAGAAATGAACCTTTTGAAAGCGTAAAGATGGATATCGTGAAACTGCCTTTGCCATTGAAAACCCCCATAGCCGTCTGATTGTGAGACTATCCTTGAAAACCCATTCTCGAACATCGACGTTGCGACTTATAGACATGGCCACTTTTTTCGGGGTGCAGACTATTACCCAATCGGACGCCTGAGACCGCCGCAAGTTCAGTACTTTTGACCCTGTGTTTCTGACCACTTTCCTCTTCAGGGCACGTTTGTTGGCCCTCGAACTGGTGCCTGCGTCGTGTTGTCTCACAAATTGCAACAATATCAGGTCAGAACTGTACACTGTGGGGCTCACATGCATGGAGGCCGAGGATCTCGCGAATAACGACGCGACCGACCGACCATTGCGTTGGGTTTCTTCTGGGGGGGGGGGATTGGGGTACTATTAGACACGTATAGCTAGGTTTAAGAATGACATCTTCATACGCCTATTATTCGGCTTTCGTTTCAGGAATTCATCAAGTCGGCTGCCGATATATATCTACTGGTATTAGCCTGCGCCCCTACTATAGTACTACTGTGCACGAGCAATGACCATAAAATTTGAACAAAATACCATAGTACCCTCTTATGCATTTTACATACAGAGATTCTCTGTCTCCAGGAATATCCACGGATCCCCCAATGCCTTATATGTCGCGAGGACAGAATATATCACCTTAAGAAACACAACGCTCTATGAATCCAAACGAATTTGAAATGGACCTTGTAACCGCGGCCCTTATATACCAATAAAATATTATACGCCCCGAAGATATGATACACGCAGAATATAACCTCTCTTAAACCTGCACCCTATGATAATGACCCCAATGCGTCATCCCAACATACTCCCCTTCTTCACCTTTCATCGCATCAAACGGATCTTTCCCTCTAAACACGAACCTCTCCGTCCCTTTCTCCTGGCCATACCTGAAGTATTCAAATTCAACCAACACCACCGCATCCGTCGGTTGAACAAGTCTCCCGCCGTTGCTATTATATCCTCCTTGAAGGAAGTGCATCGGGACCGGTTTTATCTGCGACGGGATGTAAAAGAACACTGGTATGGCAAGGAGAGATATGGTATTATAATACGTCGCTGGCACTGTAGGTTTCTGAGACATATCGAGTACGGGGCCGAAGTAGTCTGTTATATTCGACCAATTGGTGGAGGTGCTGATGTCTACGGTATATATATTCTTCTCGTCGTCGACCTTGGGGGTGGTGAAGGGGACTTTGTTCATGGCTACCTCGAACATTTTTAATAATCTTTGGGTTTCCCGTCGGACTTTGGATCTGTGGCGGTTTACGGATGTGAAGGGGGAGTTGTGGGTTATTTTGCTGAGGTAGTATTTGCTGAAGGACCAGATGAGGTTTATGGGGAGGGTGATGATGAAGAAGGTTATCATGAGGTAGTGTCTCCAGGCTGTCGGTTTTGCTGTTACGTAGTCCCCCGCGTCGGAGTTTAACATGTAGATGTAGCTGTGGCAGGTTTTGAGGGTGTTGTGGAGGGCAGTGATGGGTTTCATGATCCAGTTTAATTTGCTGCATTGTCCGAGTGAAGGGCTGGAACTTTTTATTTTAAATATTGTCTTTTCGAACGGACATGGTTTTTTTGGACTGTCGACGAAGCCGTGTTTTGCGATCTTTTGCCAGAATTTGGAGAGGATGTCTATGGCCATCGGGGTGACCTGTGGCTGGATGTCGGTTTGCAGGTAGTCGCTCCGGTCATGGCCGCCGTTGTTCCTGAGTTTTAGTCCAGTCGTGGAATAGTACTTCAGTTTGGGCGAGGTCTCGATCAGACATTTCCAGGTCCGGCAGACTTGTCGGCATGATGTAAGAACCGTAATCGCCGCGGTTTCCAACAGAATGGCCTCTACTATCTCCGGGGGTAGATACGGTACTTTGGGATTTGTCGGAAACATTATCTTTCTGGATGTCTTCGTCGCCATGTTTTTGGTTTTCCGTTCCCCCCTCTCTTTATTGTTCTGGTTCGAACGTTCTCGGCCGGAACGGTAGGCTGCGGAGCCGAAGCGAATGTTGCAAGGCAATGACCCTGACTTGCGTCCGGTATCACCACCACTCCAGGTTCGATACGAACAATCTCGAGGCTCCGGTCGGTATAGTGAGGATAAATAAATATTCAAAAGCTTGAAATATTTACACCCAAGCAGGCGGGACCGTAATATATTATACCAACGATCTGCCGAGATCATGCCTGGGAGTATCCACAACCTTGATGTCGAGACTTGTTACGTCTGACAAGCCACTATAACCGTGACGGCGCTTATCCGCGAGGCCAGGTCGATTTCCAAGCATCTGCTACTGCTTTTTATCACTGCCGTTCGAACAGTTCAAAAATAAAGAAATCTGATGTCAGATGGGTAGGTCGAAGCCGAAGGTGTGGGGTACCAGTACCAAAACGAGCCTGCGGCTTCTACGCCATCATAAGGTCAACTGACCGATGGGACGGCGGTGGGTTGATCCAGCGATTCATGGCCATCTGGCTGTGCATGAACGTCTGCGAATCAGCTAATATTCCAGACTTTATCGTGGGGATTTGAACCCTGCGGGGTATTTGGGCTGAAGTACCCAGCCGTGGCCGGTAGTTAAGTAATTGTAGGAATGAGATTCGATTTGGGGGTGGTTGGGACCGGACCATGGCCATGGGTGGTCCCGCCCAGACCTGAACGTTCGATGTTCGCGAACCCGATGCTTTGGCTGACCCTGGCAAGCCTCAGCAGGGCGTAGACGCAGGGAAAGAACAATGATTTCAAGATGATGTTTGTTGATTGCGGGGATAAATCGGGAGGTACCTAATCACCTATAAAGATTGGCTACCATATCCGATCACAACCTTTTAAGCTTTCGACGGGCTGCCGTCTAAACCCGCCCGCAGCCTGCGCACGTAAAAATGGTCTGACGGCCTGAGATTGTGGCCTGAACCAATCCTCAACCGATTCAAGAGATATCTGAGCCGAGGAAACAAAGTTCACCCAGCCTCGAAGTTCATTCTCTATTAGACACTACTTTTACCGGACCCTCTGTTTTTATTTTGTGCTTGGTTGTTAATTTCTCAACTGAAGAAACGTGGATTGTTAGGAGCAAAAAGGAAGCGGAAGACTAGCTAAGTATTGGGAAGACAAGAACAAAGCCTGCAAGGCGGAGCAAGGAATATCCATAAGGAAAAAAAAGGAAGAATAGCGAGACTGAATTGGAATGCAGATGGTCTCGGATCAATCGTAGTAAAACCTTCAAACCCTCCCTTTTTGTTACACACTGCTGTCGTTTTCTAAACTAGTGACTAGTATTGGGTTTCGCGCGAGCTGGAACACTGTGCTTGAGCAGAAAATTATACGAGCGACATCGAAGAGGTATTGCATCGAAAGTAATGAATAGTAAGGGCAATTGCATCAGGTGCGAGTCTGCCTATCTGCCGTCCGGAGCGTCTTTCAACTTCAGGTCACCGTCGTCATCTTCGTCCGCGTCTATATCCTCCGGATGGCTAGCACGCAACAGTTAGCGAAACGGGTTCAGTGGATAGGGAGGGCGGGGTGGGGTGACAAACCCAAGTAGCCCTTTGACGTCCTTCATCTCGTAGTGTCTCTTTCTCATTTCCATAAACTTTTTGTGCTTCTTCGCATCTGACTCTTCGCCGTCGCCTTCAACCTCGCCGTCCTCGTCCTCTCTATCATCGCCTCCGTGCTTTCCGTCATCTTCTAGTACGACTTGCTTCCCGCTCAAGTTTTTGTGCTTCAGCGCATCCAGATCCTCTTCCGGCTCACCGATGTCCAACCCCGGTATCTCATCGTCTTGATACAACCCTCTAGGCTTTGTACCGATGAGTTCCGGGCCAGAGCCGCCGGTGTGATCTTTCCCCTGTGCTTTATCTAGCTCATCGACGTCGAGCTTACTGGCGTCGAGCAGTTGCACAGGGATATCATCATCTGCCGTGGCACCTTCAGCTCGTCCGGCGGTCTCTTCGGCCTCGATTCGCTTGATTTCAGCTTCGTCTTCCAGAGGATCATAAGTCTTGGCGTACGGAGTCTTCGGTTCGGTGATTTTCATCGTCGAGGACTTTTGCTGCTCGTTGAGGTAGAGATTCGCTTCGTCCCATTTTAACTGCGGGGAATCGTCTGGTTCGCCAGGGGCTGAGGATGTGGAGTTCGTGCGGGATGGAAGGGATTGCCGACGGGAGGAAGAGGAATTCGAACGGCCGAGGAAGGACGACGAACGGCGACGGCCGGCGTTCTGGAGGGTGTTCTGGATGGTAAGGTCTTTTGTGGGGTGTTCTGTGTCTGGGAGCGTCACGGAGTGGGGAGACGGGCCTGATTCGCGAGATGGAGTGGAAACAGGAGTTTCGGAGAACGAAGGGTTCTTGAGGATGCCTGGAGGAGATGTTAGCATCGGATTGAGTGAGAGGGTCGAGCTAGCTAGAGGGGAGAGGAACCTTTGGGCCGTTTAGCCTCGGGGCCGTGAAGTGGTGGCGGGGAGTGGGACATGGTCGATGGCGGGGCTGATGTGGCTGGTGGACTCAGTTTTCACCGTCGACGGGAGCAGAGGAGTAACGTAGACTGTTCGAATGGTGTGCAGGCGATCAAGATAGCAGTATGATGAAGCCCGATGGTGTTAAGATTGAATATTCGATATGGCTTGTAGGCGGTCGTGGGTTGAAATGGAGTGGGATGGAGGAGGGCCTGGAGGTCAATGTGGATGGAGTTGAGTTGAGTCGGATTTGGAGGCGGGAGTGGTGTGTTGGTGGCCTGCAGCTTGGTTAACTTGCTGTGCGGGAAAACATCAGACGAGGAACGCGGACGAGGTCGATGACATCATCGTCACCGGGCCGTATCTCGACGTCGGTATCGATACATCCGATGCAATGCGATGCGATGGGAGGCAATTCTACGGCATACACATCTTGAATTCTCTTTCGTATCATTTTATCTTGTTTTCCTTTATTTTATTTCTTCGAAGAACTTCTTTTAGCTGTCCGCCGGCGATGGGTGCCGTTGACGGCGAGCTCGCTAATTATAACATGCGAAAGTACTTTCAATTGGAGGGACGACAGAGTTTACGTAAACTGTCCTGCACGTAAATGCGCATGCCCCCGGTCAGGTAACTCAATATAATACTCTGATATGAGGATAATCGTACTCTAATATGCTGTGTGATCTTAAGCTTAATCGGTATCAATATCGGCATGTCTGTAAGGTTGCCGGATCGGAAGTACTGAGTACCTCTTAAGACATGAAGGTTTAAAACGTTCGCCGTTCACTATTCAATTCCAACATTCGGTCTTCCCAAAGAACACCTTTCTAGTTCATGTATGTGGATCTTGGTGAAAGAAAACAGTCAAATGTTTAGCTACTTACGTATAGTACTAGTGCCAGTCGAAGTTATACAGTGGATAAAGATATATTCGAGATACGATATCCTAACAATAGCAAGGGCGACTTTGGCTGGTATCCAGAAGATTAACAATTTACATGTACTTACATATCTTGAAACAACGTCAAGTAGGTATACTACAAGATCCTGATCAAATTGATAGGAGCTCCCTTTGTGATCGCAATCATTTCCAAGCGTAGGAGCTCTTGTGAACTGTAATATCAATACATCCATGAGCATTCAAGGAGCCTTAAGTTATCCGCTGTCTTAGCGCGGATTACCTATTAAAATGTTAATATTGGTCGGTCGGAAACTGGTCTTGCTACTAAATTTAAATGCACCACGAGACTGTGAATAGCCGTCGCATGCTGGGGGTCCGCAATATCACATCATGGATTCGAATATCCCCTCTAGATCTATAAATCGATCTATCTATATATCTATACTCTCAGATTAATCCCGCAGCGCGCAGACACAGCAGAAAACAAACGAAGGGCCCTAGGGGAACAAAAACAAGGAAGGGGGCTAACAAAGCCCTTGCTGAGTGAGCCAATACACAGATATCTTTGGATTTTACCGTCTGCAAATTTTATAGATAGTTGCTCAATCTCGCAAGATATGAGAGCTTTAGCTATTCCGAGCTATTCAAGTCGTTCGATGTAAATTTGAAGTCCCGGTCAGCGCTGGTTCGATTCCACACTCAGAATTGTTACCTACTTCTACGTCCTCCTCTTCCGGATGCCCAGCTTATACTAGGCCTCTCTTCGGATTTACTACCCCGTAGACCGTGAATCCATATATAGAGGGGCGTCCCTGCCGGAATGTTGAGCAGGCAACGAATATATCCTGTGCTACCAAAATTAGTCTTGTTCCCAGCTAAAATTGGGTACTCAGCCTATAGGTAAGTATCTTGGGGCAGCCCTAGCCCCGTGTAACTCGCCCCGCCTCTTTAGCCATGGTCTCACCTTCGTTATGACTACTAGGTAGATACTCGGAAATTTAGATGAATTAACTCTGTTGTGTAGTCATACCAAATATAGCTTTAATGCCAGCAATCGCTGCGCAGCCCGGCGCAGACCTTGTTGCATTTTGTGCATCGACACAATGTCACATAAACGCTCTCTAACTCTAGACATGGAACACTTAGGACAAGAATATACCGGAAATCATAGATATATAGCGAGTGTCCGTAACTGTAAAGCTCGAGATACAGTACCGGAAATACTATTCGCTCCTTTGACCAAAATTTCGAAAGATCGCTTCGTTCTTTAAGCTACTTAGACACAAGCATACCTGATATTTACGATGTAGCATCCTTCCATCTATATTATCATAATGGTATAATCCTCCTGAGTACTGCGCGGGGCCCTGTAACGTTGGAATGTCTGGGTCTAAAACTCGTTCAGATTGTTACCTAGTAGGTACCTAGCACGCTGATGTCATGATTTCGTGCACCTTTCATGGATTGAACGGGTTCTGAGTTAGAGGCTCTCTTACACGTCAAATGAAAGCTTTCGAGTCAAGCTAGGCTATTGTATTGCAATTAATTAATATAAATCAGTTTGTACTCTCCTCTTCTGACCGCTTCGGGGGAAACGGCGGACGCATATCTGGAGGATTCCACGGCCCAGACTCCGTAAATCCCGTGGAGCAGTGTAATATAACTTACAAGATATCGATCTGGGAAGTGGTAAGCATATCGAGATATATAGATCTTAGATTTATGTAGAAGATGCTATGAACCGGTCAGTTGCAATGTTGCGGACCGTTTCTAGACCATTGCGGACCGGATAAGGAAGTACTGAGGGAGCACCGACTTTTACACGGCCTCAACGAAGCGACATCAACACTGCATCTCTTCATCTCCATCCTCCTCCCCATCGTCATCGATATCGTACACCATCACTGATAAATCGTCGACCAGCCGTTGTATCAGCTTACCGTGCCTTCCCTCCTACCCAGCTACCAATAGCTTTAGTCTCACCACCGCGTCAAAATGACTCGTGCAAGCCGTGACCGTAGGGAATCCGGCCGATTCAGCCGCCAGCCCCGGCCTCGCTCTCTCAGCTCCTCCCGCAACAGCAGCCTCAGCTCCAATCGTGATAGCTATCGTGTTGACGATAATAAGAATCCCCGGAAGAGACCCGGTAGATGGGATGAACTACCTCCTGAAAGGCCCCGAAAGAAACATTCTCGATGCAACTACCTCCCCGGCAGATGGAGTAAACCTTTCGACGACACAACCATGGCCGTATGCAGCATCTCCGGACGGCCTCCTACGACCCTCAAGGGTCTAGGGCCACCTCTTTGGGACAAAATCCTATCCCATGTTTCGCTCTCCTCTGCCGAGAACTTTGGTCTTTGTTCTCGATCCTGTCGCTTCATGTCCATCGGCCGAATCTTCCAACAAGTGAGGGTCAACCCTGCCATGATACAGAAGTTCAAACGGGAGCTTGTCAATCTATGCCCGTACATCCGGTATTTTACTTTGTCCTGGTGGCCGAATTTCTAGAAATCAATTCATTCCGAACTAACATGTTTGCCTTCTCTTTTCTCCCTGTCTATCCAGAGACATCAAGGTCGAGATGACTGATATCCGCTGGGTGCGACACTTCCTTTTCGAAATCGGGTGGTACCAATCAATAACCAGCATCGACTTGACCTTCAACCTTGGCCAGTCTCTGGAGGCCACATGCTTTATCGCCTCGTTCCGCGATCTCGCGGGAACCAGTTTCTGGAAGAAGTTGACTCACATCAGCCTACGCTTCCAATACAACGAAAAAAGGGTGTATCCAGGCCGCCGATGGTATGACACGCTTCCGATGGACCAACGGGAGTTCCTCGGTGAGCCTATCACGAGGGCTCAGGCGAGTGAGCAGGTTGGAGATTGCATTACCGCCCCGCCAAAGCTCGAATCGTTTATCCTCGACGTCAACGAAGGAATGGATCCAAACGGAATTTACTACAAATTCCTCATGACAGCGCCAAAACTCAACTCCCTTGATATCGCCGTCTGGATGCCTCCGAAGATGTCCCTTCGAAGAGCAGATGTTATGTTTCCTGACCTGCAAAAACTCCGAATCGGATTGAGAGAGGGCTTCGGCTCACTCGCTTCGATTGTCAATGCGGTTTCGAGGCACTTTCCGGCCTTGAGGTCGCTTCAAATCGACGGCTTCACCGAATGGTGGGCTTTCGCCACCCTCGGTGATACCATCCTTCCCGACAGCTTGGACTCCATTACCAGGCTCCAGCATCTAGAAGATCTGGTTCTTCCATGCATCGCTGCCGTAGGGCCAAACAGACGCTGGATGACCAGTACCGACGCCATATACAGCCTCTGCCCGATGGAGATGGAGGCTACAGTGCAGAGGTGGATAGACCGCGGCACGAGGTTGAAGAAAGCCACGTTCGACGGATATTTGGTTTCCCCAACAGGATACCAGTTTTTCGAGATATCGATGTTCGCCCAGCTCGAGACGAAGTGTGTGATGAGTTGGGGCCATCAACCCAACCCTCCGATGACCTATCACCCCATGCCTCCCGAACTCATTCCCTACTTCAAAACCGGGGTCAGTTTCCCTTTGTAAGAATAACCTCTTTTTGGAAACCTACGCCTTGGCTGTGGACCGATGCCATCACCCGGACCCCAATCCCATTCGTTATTCCCTTTTTATTTTTGTGGGCCAAGTCAGCTTATTGAGCTCCTATCCCAGGCTAGGAAGCTAGTGCCTTATTAGTGTCGAAGCGGGTACCTTTTAGCTTCCCATGCATGGATAAGCTTCCCCGGATTTTCGCAATAGCCCGCCTGCATCATGAAGGAAAACGTTTTACAAAGATGTCTGGAAATCCTTTTTTGCCAGATAAATGAAGTTACAAAACCCCAATGACTTTGTCTCCCTCCTGTACACCCTTTTCCTTCATCACTTTCGAAATTTCTCTGTCAGCCCAAAATGTCGCTACCAACACACCTATCTTCTCTTCCTCCCGAACTGTTCCTGTCGATATTACCACACATAGACATATCAGCTCTCAAACACTTCTCCCAATGTTCGCAATTCTGCCACAGCGTTTCTCTTCAGTTTCTCTTCCATTCTACATCCCTCAGCCATGGGTGTATACAGATGTTCAAAGACGGCGGTCTTCTCTGTCAGCGAAGACAACATCTTCGGTATATTGTTGCATCCTTGTTGCGCTAGTGCTTCCCTAGATGAATATCGTTTACCTAATATTAATGTTGCTTCCTCTGGTCCGAAAAATGTATAGTCATCTCAAATTACGTCTCGAACTACTATCCATCCGCCCAGGTGTCACCGACGCTCTCGCCGAAGTCCTCACGCACCTTAATATCTTCCCAGCCGCCAACAAGTTGTCCATCACCTTGGTGGCTCATAGGGACTCAGAAGCTACCCTGTTCCTGACGGCTTTGAGATGGATTTCACGATGCTCGTTTTATCACAACATCAAGTCTCTCATGTTGGAGGCTGATATTTGTGATACCCAAATTCCGGTCCAGGATCGAAAAGATTGGTACTCTAAGCTCCAAGAGAGGGATCAGATCTTTCTTGGAGGGGACGTAGAAGCCGAAAGGATTCTCGAAATCCTCGATGGGGAGGTTGTTGTACCTCCTATGAACCTACAAGAAGCAGTTGTTAGCATCTCTCCTCAGAGAATAGGGAAAAAACTACCATACTATCACTTCCTATCGAGAGCAAACAGGTTGACAAGGCTGGCGATTAACGAAACGGTAACGTTCCCTAAGGATTATGAGGAAGAGGAAGAAGGAAGGAAATGGAGCACGTGTGTGCCCACACCAACAACGGAACCAACAGTTCCCCAAGTTGCATTCTACGGGATGAAGTCCCTCAGTGTCAAAGTCACTGGTTATCCGTTTGGTGGGAAGCTTCGGTACCTTGCCGAAATCTTCCCGAACCTTGAGGAGCTAGATTTGGTGCTGGACGAGACACAATATCGGACTCGAGAGACCGATCCTGACGTTTTTATCGAAACGTATGAAGGACTACTGGGTATGAAAAACCTCAAGGTAGTATCGATCCCCTGGCCGAAGTTGAAGAATCCAAACTGCCCGTCACCTCCCCGGAACGTATATCGTAAGACGCTTGGGAAGTGGATGTCACACGATCGGACTGATTCCGACATGAGAATGCTCGAGATCGGGGAGCTTGAGAAATGGGTTACATATTGGGTACAGTGTCAACTGCCTTTGGAGAAAGTGCGGTTTAATGGATGGAAATCGGTGGGACAGTGGCATAGTTTACGCAAATGGGCGACCTGCAAAGTCAATGGATTAAACGGATGTTTGGAAGGCGGGAGGTTTGTTTGGGAAGAGTGTGATCCTGCTTATGACGAGTAGTTTAATCTCAGGGTTTGATTGATTATGCTTCTCAGACCTATGTAAGTAAGTAGAGTAAATGGATATCTAAATAGGTACTAATGGAGCATGGAGGTTGTATTTCTATGCAATGGATGATCTAATCACGCAGCTGCACTGGAGGCTTGGCGCTGACCCTCCAGTGTGTATAAGGATCCTAGATCCTGAAGTTGTATAATTTCGGCCGAAGGCGTTGTCTTCAAAGTCTCCCCTTGAACATTTATCCTGAGTCCTAGTCATCGGACCCGGGCTATAGAGCATCGAACATCGATATCATGGACCTCCCTAATGAGGTTTACGACCACATTCTCTCCAACTCATCGATTGAAACTATCAAAACGTTCTCGACATGTTCGACGTGGTGCAATATTCTATCCCAGCCCCATTTAGTCCGCTCTGTCTTGTCAAGGAATGGCAGCCTCAAGCTTTTTCAAGATGGCGGTAGACTCGTCTGTCTGCGACATTATGTTCGGTATGCACTGCTATACCCGCTAAACTTACACGCGTATCATTGAAACCCGCTAGCTATAGGTAGCTGATACTCGAAAAAACTTTATAACCATGTAGTCACCTCACCCTCGAAATAGTCCGCGAAAAGACCAGCACCAAAAATATGGTTAAAGTCCTAAGCGACGTCCGCTGCTTTCCCAATGTGACAAGTGTCGAGCTGCACTTATTCTCTAGACCCAATGTTCATCTAAACTTGTTAGCTGCGACACTGAAGATCCTGTCCGAGGTCCCCTTCTACCAAAAGCTCGTACGGATATCGGTGAAGGGCTTTTTCCTGAGCACCCCCCAGAGGTATCACTTCGACCAAGATCTATGGTCCTCAATGAAGGAAGACGATCGCCGTGTTTTGGGCGGGAAAACGAATTTCAATGAAATTTACAAACGAATCGGCGACGACATCCCAGCGCCGCCACAGCTGGTGGAAGTAAACATCGACACTCCCGCACGCACATTCGCGGACCACAGGCCCTTTATCAAATTACTCTCGTTGTCACCAAAGCCAACAAGATTAACCACCGAAAATATCTCATCTGGCTACTGGGACCCCCACAAAAGCCTGCCAGATACCGAAATTACCCGGTCATCGCCACCATACCCTCTTTCGTGCAGCCTAAGAGAGTTGGACGCAAAAGTCCCAGAGTATTTCTTCGAGAAGGAACTCAAGGTTATCACCCAAGAATTTCCAAACCTCGGGAATCTCAGCCTGCGAGTATCCAATCTACAGTACTGCGCCAAAAAAGTCGATTTGGATGGCTTGAGAGAGTTGCATAGTGGCCTCCTTAAGTTGAAAAATCTAAAGAGGCTGGCAATACCGTGGCCGGTGGTATTGGAACGTCATTATACACCTGTAGACATGAACCTCCTGTCACCGAGTCAACGACCTGATTTAATTCCTTTTGGCCAGGAAGAATGGAGGAGTCCGGCTGCATCTCTTAGATCTTCGTCCCTGGGACGTCAATTTCCAGTCATGGAAGAACTCGAAGAATGGGTCCGATCTTGGCTGGAAGAAGGCTCTCCTCTCGAAGTTGTTCAGTTTCGAGGCTTCAAACTTTCCGCGGACGGTGTGTATAAAATGTCCCGGCTGAGTTTTATTGTAAAAAGAAACGAAGAGGGCACAGACTTGATCCGGAGGTACGAAGAAATCTCGGATTTCGAATCTATATAACACGGGATGGGGCCAGTGTATCACTTTGAGATAGAATTAATCTTGGATGATATAAGTAGCATTTCCGCTACGCATCTATCACGTGCACTTTTGTACTTTCCCACGCAACATTTTCAAGCGCTCCCCTTTTGGCAAAGACCTACTTGGTGCCGTATCGGTCTGTTTCTATAGCTTTACTACACATCCGTAGGCATAGTAACGGTATGTTGGCGTTGAACACCGATGAGTATCAAAATAAATATATTTTCAGATAGAACATGCGCCCGAGAGAACGCCGAAATAAACGCCACATATGATCTTATAGACATCCAGAACTTCCCAAAATGTATCGGCTCCGCAAGTCCTATGGAAGGAGGTGTAACCCGAGTCCGTCAGTATCCATCGTTACTATTCTTCTCCATCCTTCTTATCTCCACCGTCGCCCGAAGGCTCTGGTGCCTGGACCTTCCAACCGCAAATTGGCACCGGCGAAATGTGCATCGCATGGGTTCTGGTTTCCGTAACCTTTCCGCTCCACTATATCCGTATTATCATCATTAGCACACTTTCTGACGCAAGCCACGCCGTAGAGCAGTCTTTCGGTGTCTTGCGGTACGTGAACAGGAGAGCTGCTGGACTTACATGCGAGTGAGTTGACGTCTCTGTCTTGAGTTCTATCGTACAGCCGGGGCCGCATTCGAGGACAGTTGTTGATCTCGAAACCACCTTGTAGACGGTGTGGACCGGCGAAAGGCGCTCTGTCACGGTGAAAACTACCGGCGTTGCACATGCGGCAGTTTCAGCTGGGCGGGCCATAGCGGAACTATTTTTGTTGTTAGTTTCCGATGATTGATATTATCACAATATCTGGATAGTGGACATCAAGACTAGGATTAAGCGTAATGTGATTATTTCCATACCCAGCAAGGCTCAAAGCGGCGGCGACTACAGTTAGAAACTTCATCTTGTCGAATACTGGCGAATCTCCAAATTCGAGAAAGCTACCGAAATCGTCAAAATGAGGGATGAAGTGTCGGACAAATTCGTTGCAACGTTGTCAAAAGAATGAAAACGTCCCGAAGGATCTGTAGCGAATGGCTAGGTATGAGATGGGGAAACGAAGCAAAGAAAGATGGCTGCGGAGCAGCCCACTGTGGGAGTCCATTTTATATACTCTCCCACGTTCACTGCACTAGTCGTCCGCAAGTCCCCGTAACTTTTGCATGCGCTATCCGACATGGAAGTTTTGAGCAATTGAGTAGGAAACGCTAAGCAACCACAGGTGGAAATCATGAGGCTGGGCGGGCATACAATTTCCCCATTATGTAGCGCAATTGAAGGTGGCAGCAGCATGCGAATATCGACGTGGTTCGCAAGAGTACTGACATCGCGGGAAATGGTGCGTGTAAACGACACCTGGAACATGGTCGTCAAAGCTGGTTGAGACGGTTGTTGGAAGCGGAGTTGCAGGGGTCCATGGTCGTGTAACTAACTGCTTTGGGATTCTCATCCACGTTTTGGGACTGCCGACGAAAATGGAAGTCTGAAGAGGCCTAGAGGTGGAACAGAGTTTTGGGGCACAACTGGGCTGAATGGTTTACGACTGATAAAGAGCATTTCTGATACTTGACAGATATACCTTGAGTAGAATGTGCGAGCTAGGTTATAAGTTTTTGGGTAACGAGTACGTTACACTGTTTGTGGTATTCAATGACAAAGCCAAGCAGCAACACGCGAGGCCTTCAAAATGCAACGTCAACCGTCATTAGAAATTCTAACGACTCTCATTCTCATGTTTCGGGAAAGAGATTAGTCGGCGAGAGAAGGACGTCTGAAGCGAAGAGTTTATTAAGCCTCTGAGTTCGCCGTGTCTCGTATTGTACTGTATTGCGAGATTATATAATCAGCGGTGGTCCTATCGCTAGGCCCTTTGATCTCCACGCGATCCACGTCCACGTTGTACGGAGTGGACTTCAAATCAGATCAAGCGGTGAGCAAGCCATGCTTTGGTGACATCATTGATGGAGGCAGCCTATTGTGTCTACATCCGGCCGAGCGACTCGTGATATTCCCGTCACTCAGTCGGCGTGGCTGCTGCCATAATATACAAACATAGCACAACGTTCCCCTGCTGATCATCGATCTGCCAAAATATTATCTTTAATATTTCGATGTTACTTGTGTGGTGGATAGTTTTATAAATAAAGAGCAACGGGTTAGGTACATGGGGTGTCGAACTCTCCCATACGACCCACCCAAACTACCCGATCTCGGCCCTCCTTATAGCACCATTTGGAAACTATTGAACACGTCCCTTTTACAACCTTCCCACGAACCTCTCCCACCTGGGTTACATTGCCAATCCGTCTTCGCCATGGCCCACCGTCTCAAGGACCTCAACCAATACGGCAAATACACCCTTCTCTCCTTCCTTCCAGATACTGAGACTATCCAGAACTTCTGTGCCATCTTTCCCATTTTCCGCCGGACCTACGAGACGTTCAAAGACAAGTTTGAACCTTCCAAACGTAAAGATGTCTTACGAGACGCCTTGCAATATGATCGAGAGAGCGTTTGGATCGCTCACTGGCGTGGGACGCTGAACAGATGGTCCACGACTACGGCAGAAGTCAAGGAAGCAATTGATCAATACGTTGCTTTTGAAAGACAAAGAGTACCAATTGACATGCCTCAATGGGGCCGAGGAGACAGCTGCTACGACCTGCCAGTAGAAGTCTTGCAAGACAAGGTGATCGCGAATCATCGATACATCCTCAGAGTCTACCGACATCTAGTAAACCACGAGCTAGAATGGCGCGATAAGACCCACAACAATGGCCTCGTTTACCAAATGCTATCGAGGCCAACGCTACATCCTTCCAAGCATGACAGTGCCGGCTATTGGGCAACGTCAACCGAGGAGCAAAACATAGTTCGAGCATTGTACCGGCTCTGGGTTCTCGTCTTGATGAGCTGCGAGCATAAGGATCCATTGAACCGCAGCATGTGGACTAGGTGCATCATGAGTATCTGGAACAAGGATTTCTGGGCGTGCATGCAAATTCGAGCCGTACAAAAGATCATATACGACGTCATCCAATCCGGCATCGACGAGGTTATATACAAAGATCCAGAAAAGTTCCTGGCTACATATGGCATTGACCCCAGTGAGTAATCCCAGATTTTACCCACACTTAAGCTTCGTATCGAGAAACTGATGAGAATTTACGAGCTCCAGAGGACTTAACGCCTTGCTTTAGAACCCAAATAGCCAGTTCATCCCTCCTTCACGATTTCCCAGCACTCATTCCTCGTTGGTTTCAAAGTTCGGGAACACCCTTCAGTCCACAAAGCCGAGAGGACCATATCAAGGACATTCAAACGTTCTTGGGACGTAACATTTGCGTCGAACGCGATGTTCCATCACCAAACCTAAACATCTTCGACACCCACTACGAATTCTACCTTCAAAATCTCGTCGAAGAAACCTATATCAACCAACACGCAGTTTTTCGCCGTGTTTGCAAGAACGGACCAGCGACTATCCGATTGATCCCGTATGGAGGCTTCCTACTATGGATCAAGCTTGAAGACATCAAAAAGCCAGAAGAATCCAATTTGGACCTCAATGCATGCCTTTGGGACGATTGGAGAAGCAAAGATTGGATGATTTCCTACCCTTCACTCAACCGTCCCGATTCGCCCTCAATTCCCCCTTTCATGTCCTGGATTTAAACTATCAAAATGCTTCAAGATTTCGAAATCTGGGTTGTCTCTGGGATGCTTTATAGGGTCAGGTTCTAAATTTTCTTTTGTTTCCCCCTTCGAGGAATATTTTGATTATTGGCGGATTCAATGCACGATTCACGACACACTGCACTTAGGTAGGCAACATGGCTAATTGGTTGGTGGGGGCGATTATCAACTTGTAAACCGAGATTGTTATTACGGAGTCGCTTTAAATACAATAATGTTTAGTCACGAAAGCTACAATCCTTGACTAAAAGAGCGATATAGCCATACGGTCAAAAGGAATATATTCCATTGAATAGTCAATAGACAGGCCAAATTAATATAAAATTTAATTACATGAAAGGAACTAATCTTGTCTGGTAACCCATAATCCCAGCTACGAAGCTTCCGTTTCGCTTTGTTCTTCTTTCTCTTCTTCCTCCTCAGCAGGTTCAACCAGAGGCGCAACCCACTTTGTCCTCTCAATCCCAGAGCAAGAGATGTAATCGCAAGTACTGGTAGCGTTACACCCTTTCTTGGCGCAAATTTCCTTGCCCCATTGACCCGCAACTTCTGTCGGGTACATGTTAACATCCATCCCCCAGAAAGCGCAAGATCCGTCCTCCGTCAACTTGACTTCGTGCTTACGGCCGGATGTGATGGCCCTTTGGCACAGCTCTACTGTGATTTTCTTAGAGGCTTCGGGAGACCCGCAGTCGCACAAGCATTCGAAGCGCGGGATTGGGCCGACTTTGCCCCTCCATGGGATGGAAAAGTCCTTGTCGATGACGGGCTCGATTGTAGCGAGGGCTGGTGCAAGCAGGGGCAGGAGTGCGAGGAGGTTGGTAAACAGCATTTTGATGTTGTCGTTTAGAGTTCCAGGGATATTCGGATATTTGGTCTGTTATCTCTGCTGGGTTCTCAATTGACCGTAGTAAGACTTAATCAGAGGGAGAGAGTAGAGAATAGTATCAGATGATATGTACGAGACGATATTGATACTTGATACAGTTCAGTGGAGCGTTTTGTAAGCAATGACGAATCTGAGCTGAAGCGCTGATGGGGTGCCGGATGGCGAAGGCCATTTATATATAATGTCGGATCCAGGACTATACTATCAGCTATCAGAGTCGGCGTGTGTGCCGCTGATACGGCACTGAAACAAAAGACCGGATACTTTTGTACCACACCGGGATGATATTCCGTGATGCTAAGCCCCATATCCACCGTCCGCAGGACGCCCAGCCGCTGGCGAGCCACAGACTTGGTAGTCCACCTGAGAACTGAGGAGGCCGGAAATGAAGCCGCTTCGAAAGAGCTTTCCTATGGCCTAGCGGGAACATATGCCATAACATCATGTTACTGTACGCGGCCGTTCATGTCTAAATATTCATGTGGCGACGGTTAACGACGGATCCGCAGAATAGCGTGGCGGTAATATCGCATTCTATTACGTCTAGACGTTTTCTAGAACTCTGAAAATCGTAAATCGGGATATATCATAGAGAGATAACCGGGAAGGAGAGGGCCGATTATCCAGAAAGGGCCCGAGCTTCTCTCGTGCCATGGGTTCCATGGATCCATGAACTAGAATGAGCTGCAGAGTTTCCTTATTGATATGAAAAACGCGACGGATATCCGACTGTAGGTTTTTGCATATATCGGCGAAAGCCGTTTCGAAAATTCCCTATTCAAAGTCATATGCCAGTAGCTGGCCAAAACCAGATCATGTCGTCGGATTAGGAAGCATTTTAGAGATTCTGTCATCGAATGGGGATGTTCGGATGAAGCCCTTAATTCTACAGGGAAAAAAAAAGGCAAGGATTACGGTTACATGGATTAGAACGATATGCGTAGTCTAGTATAGCTGATACGTGCACAAGGCGGCTAGCTACGGTGTGCACCAGCATTGATTATGGGAATTCCCTTCTGCCATTTAGCTTTAGCAACAGCAATAAAATATAATAGCTATCAAATATACAAAGATGGCTTAAGCCTCCCGTACCATAACGAGCGTTAAACGGTCCCGGAATGAAAAGCAAGAAGAGAAAAAAAAAAAAAAAAACACAAAAACCCCGATTTGTATAGAAAGAAGGGCCACTTCATAGAAGGCAGCCTGCAGCCGGCGCGACGACACGCGCGAAGCAGCAACAAGAGTTTCTGTTGTAATTTGAAACTCTCCGTCCCAGAATGCGTTGTCGTGAGATCCCTGTACCGATCCCGTCCCACTGCAGGCGACGTCATCTATCACCAGCTCGGCCTCGGCTTCAACTTCCATCCTTCCCGACCGGACCATCACGTTGAGGGGCGTCAACCTCTTCCACCGCGCAGACGATGCGGCCCGCCCAACGCTTCATCTTGCTCTCCATCTTCATATTCTTCGCATGGTACCTCTTCCTTCGGTCTCCCGCCGCCAAAGTATCAGTACCTGTCGAACCGAGAGATGACCTACCTCCCACCGTCGCCAAGTTCGTGAAGAGGAAGCTCAACAGAGCACGTCCTGTAACTTTCACTGTCGCCGACGAGTCTTCCCTCGATAATCTCCATAATATACGCGAAAGGTTGCAGCCATGGGGTCGAGTATCGAATTTCGTTGTCCTTTGCTTGGACGAGGCGTGTATGACGATGGATCCTCATGGTATCAAGAGAATCGATGTTAGCATGGTCCGTGGCGGCCGTGGAGCTGTGCTTGTATGTCTTCGAGGCCATTGAGATGGTTTTTAATCGATATCCTTGCTAATCCACGTGTATAGATCCTCTTCGCACTCCATCTCACCGAAAATCGCTACTCTTTTCTCCACGTTGACTCCAATATCTGTCTCACCGGCACGCACGATCCTTTTACACGCACACTGAAGCAAAACGACGATTCCTGGGACGTTCAATTCATGGAACAGGACGATAGGCTCGATCCAGGTTTTTGGATGTCTAGGCCGTCCGCAGGAACACTTGCCTACCTCCGTGCTACCGAAGCTCTCCTGAAGGACCCAAAGAACAAAGGTGTCAGCGCTACATACCTCCTCCGGGAAGGAATACGTGGATTACCGCTTCGATACCATCTTCTTGACGTCTCGGATTTCAAGTCGTGGGCGGATTATCAGTCTTGGGAATCGCAGAATTTCGCTACAGAGCCACAGATCGATGTCCTAGTACAAGGCACAACCGCGATACATTTCACATGTATCGACAAGTCTCTTCGGCCGTACTTTGGGAAGTTATTCGGAGGATGGTCAGATCACAACGGGTATTATTCCAATGTTCGAGGACGATATCTGAGTGTATCCGGCATGTCAGGTACCAGGGACCAGCTTATAAACTTCATCGCCTTGGCAGTACAACTCGCGATCGATACTGGCAGAATACTCATCCTGCCCTATCACGTCGAAATTATACAAAAGTTGATGAAACAGGTTGGACCGGATAGTATTCCGGAGTACAAGCGTAATCCAACGTTTCCGTTTTACAGGGTGATAGATATTAACTCACTGAACAACATTATTGACTATGTAGAAGCTAGTTTCGCTTTGAATAGGGAGAAGTTCTCGGGGAAAGATATTTCCCTTGAGAACCTGATACTGGATGAAGGTATGTTGGCGGTAGAAAGGGGTAAAGGTTATCCGAAGCTGGTGACGAGGGTGAGAGCGCTGGCTGGAGCCGGAGTGGTAGCCGTAGAGCTCAAAGGGTTTGAGATGAGAAACGCTGCGGCGTTTGAAGGAGAGGCAAGGGATTACATTAGAGTGATCAAGGAGAAACTGAAAACCTGTAAGAATATAAACGAGGTGGAGACAGCTTGCGACAAGAGATGCACATGAATGGCACTATTGGGCGACTTTAAAAGCGATGTACCTGTATATTAGAACTTTACTCTCCCGCGAGATTAGACGAAATAGATAATTAAAAATCTATGGAATGATCTGAGCTGGCCTGGAAGATAAGATCTGAGCGTTACCATAAAGCTAATTCATTGACTCGCTAATGTACATAAACAATATAATACAGTCTTCAACAGAGCTATCCAAACCCGGCACTCAGAATATCAGGTGTGAGATAGGTCAATATTTATATACAATCTGCTCTACAACGATTTCAATATCCTCTGCATGTTAGCAAAACACGGAGAGTTAGGATCAATGTGCAATTGCATAATATGGTATTTCAGATTATCCTTGCGGGTGAACCCATGGATAGCCCGTTTACACTCCTGCACAGGGCAGCAAAATTCGGGCTTAGTGGTCGCATGAATCGTTTTGTGGTGTCTTTGGAGGTCCTTTCGGAGACAGAAAGATTTATGACAACCTGGCACGACACATGGAAATCGTCCGTGCCGTGAGGACTCTCGCAAGGAGCCGGGTTCTAGATTCTCAATCTGAAGGGCTTCGATCGTGTCCATTATTGAGGTTGGTGGCATTCCGGCTTCAATCGGTACGGCCGGTGTCCCCGATCTTGGGATGACGTCGAGCTGCATCCGCTCCTCGTCAACGGCCGCCGCCGCGGTACCGGTGCCTTCTGGGCCGTCACTAAGTCCACCGCCGGTGAAATCCTCGGGCAGCCTTGCGTCTTGAAGTCGATCCACCCATTCTTGATCAAATCCCCAATCACCGGTCCATTCTTCCATCCTTCTCTTTTTCCACCAAAACTCGTGGGAAATGTGATGCACACGATCAGACCACGAGCTGAATGTTTCACCGCAGAACCCACATCTTGAGTTCGCTGGTCCCGGAAGCACCTGGAACACTCCAAAGAACGGATCCTCTTTATTATCACGGCTCGCCTCAAACGTAGTTTTCAAGCCGTCAATGTTATGGGCGTCACGCAGGTGACGGGCGAAATGATCGAAGCGAATGAATGTCTTCTCCGCAACGGAGTTTTCATGGCATGTCCTGGCGTTTGGGTGCGAGAAGCAGTGCTGTTCGAGGGAGAAGCAAGTCATTGAAGTAAACCTGTCTGGGACGTCTCTGGTGGTTTGAAGATTATGGTTTTGACCGAAGGAAAATGGAACGTTCGAGGTTTCTTTGTCAATATTACAAAACCAGCACGTGCTGTATCCATACTCCGATTTGGCAGCGACACTAGTCCCCAAAACATTCTTCGGCAGCATGGATACAATGATGCCGTGTGGAGAACACGTCCAAGTCTTTAGCATTAGGTGTATGCTCTCCTCGTGTCTTTTCCAAGTCGACTTGGTGGAAAAGCTAGTGCCGCAAAAGGTGCAGAAGAAACGATTTTCTGATTTGGATGTACGTCGTGCGATTTTATGGTTATTCGTCATTGTGCGTTTCCTCCGCGAAGGGGCGCGAGATGATGTAGACGTTGTACGAATAGAGCAAGCGTCTGATGTGCGCGACGATGACGAGCGTATGGAGCATATACTTGGTGTGCGGTTCGGGGTTTGACCAGGCGCCCAACTGGCAGACTCCGCATCGAACGAGAGAGGTCCAAGTGCCCGCAGGCAGTTCGCACGGCTAGCATGGCTAACATTCGATATGTTTGAGTATAGCGATGAACCATCTGTTGCATCGTAGTCCACCGTAGGATCGGCTTCGAAACCTACGAAACGGGTCGTCTCCAGTGATATCGGAGAATCCTGGTTAGCGGCGTGAGGGCTCATGGGAGGGTGATTCGAAATGTGGCGCTCGATAGCAGAAAATGGCGCCTCAGACTCGTCTTCGGACGAAGCATTCACGTATCGTTCCAGGATAACTGACGTCTCGGGAGGTTCGGGTCGAGAAGCATGAGAAGACGGAGAAGGCTCGGACACTGGATGTGCTTCTTGTAGTTGAAGAGGGTAGCCTTCCTGTGTATTATAAGGAAACGCTTCGATGAACGACAGGAGATCGTTTTGCTCCTTAGTCAGCGAGTAGTCGTCTACGCCGGCTTGACCGAGATCGTATGTTGGCAGTATAGCCGATGCATCGAGGGTTGGGTTGAAATTGTTGGAAACTGCAACTTCAGGGATTAATTCAGATGCGGCTGGTGGAGCGGTGAACGTTGATAACGTTAACCAGGTGTCAATATCGAAATCTTCCGGTAACAGCGGGATAGGATTGTTATTATCGAAGTCCAGCATAAGACTGTCCCCAAAGTTCCCCAGGCCCTCCATTTTTTTAAATCGTTTCCAGCTGGCTACGCTACCCGAAGTTCACACGAGCCACTGTTGGATTGAAATTGTGCCCAATGGACGGCCTTGAAAACTATGTCAAACGGGAAATAGCCACTAAAAAAGTGAAAATGATGCGGAAGGATGCAGCGAGAATAGGACCCCAGATGTGTATAATGTGTAACGAGGGTAGATTAAGATCGAGGTGTTCTCGATCCCGTGGAATTATGTAGCAGTCTGACAGATTTCAAAGAAGTGCAGGTCTTTTGGCTTGAGCCGGGAGCTGTGCTCGTCGAATGACTAAGCCAGTCCCATTAGTAATACGGTTTGGCCGTATTCCTGATGCGGCAATTGTGCCCAATCGGCCTGACAGGGATTCCGACGAAACCAAGGCGTGAAGGAACCGCACGCTTGAGAAAATACATAAGGAATATAAATACTTCGCTGTTCTCATTCAGGATGCAAAGGCTTAAGTCTGAGCAATCAACCTCGTGATCCTTATCGTAATCTCGACTTCCTCTTTTTTTCCTCTCCTCTCTCCCTTTCTGAAATCCTATCCGCTCCGCCTGTACATCGATTTTTGACAAAACTCTAACTTTATTGTCGCACTGATCGTAGTGATTTTTAAAAAGGAAATCTTCTCGGAATTTGACGGCTTACTTAATCGGAGATAGGTTTTAAAGAATTCGAATATTGATCGTTTAGTCCCACCGGTAGCATGCTAGCAGGCTTTCAATTTGCCGGTAATTAACTAATCAGATAGAGGAATAGAAAGACAAATGCATGTAAGCACGGTATACTCACGCCAATGGGCATGAGATCTACAGCTTGGGCAGAACATGGTAACTTGTCGACTGCTGTACCTAACGTGGAAAATCGGAGCTCGGAGTGGCACGTTGTGGGAACTTGCAATCGAGTCGGGTTTGCAATGTAATGCTAGCCAATGCTATCATTCCCGTCGCGTGATATACATCTCCTAATCTAGTCCCTGCACTGCCTGCTACCGTCCAACCCTTTCCGCAATGTTCCGTTCGCGAGCTAGCTGCGTCGAGATTGTCGCGAGCTCAGCAAATTTACAATTAGCAACTAGCAACTCATATTTCCGTTGCGATATGGATTCGAGGCTATGCAATAGTCCGGTCACGAGTGCATCGCATCGGCGCGTAAGTTTATAAAATTTATCAACCCATGCAGCTGCGCAGATTTTGGGTCAGTCTGTTGCATTATCAATCCGTTTGACCATGAATTGCTCTTGATGCGCCGCTTGCTGTTATACTTTGTTCTTGTTGCAATTGACTGTGTTGGCTTATCGAAAATGGTAATCTGTGCGACCTTAAGTAGCCATGATCGAGACTGTCTTAAGCCGTTGAAAGTCACATAACCCGTTACACACACAAAGTAAGTATCTATTTTCGGCGTAAAGAGCGAGCCACTCTTGTAACCGGAACCTCCAGTAATGATATATACAATGATATCGAAGTAGCTATATTCTGAGATTGAGCCCCCACAGTGCCTTGTTAAAGCTAGTATCATTACGATATAAATATCAGATTAATAATCCGAGATGCAGCTCTATGGCTCGCCGTAGCTTATCTAGAGCGAGGTAAGGCTGTATCTTGCATCTAAATTACCTCCTGAACTAACCGCCAAACAAACTCGTAATCAGGTGATGCACTCGTGCGCGGGGGTCTTCATATATTTTTTATTGTCTCTTTTCCCTGCTTCGAATGGTGAGTATTATCGGCAAGCCGATACGGTATTTCGAAACAGCACACGATCCCGTGTCTTGGTCCCTCAATTAATCTATCCAAACCGTTTGCCTCTCTTTCTTGGTAAGTTAAGGCGTATCGGATTGCCCTTGAGGAACCGATCTGAACGAATTGCTTGCTGATCGACTCAGAATAATATCAAGGCTACCCATCGAGTTTTGAATATAGAGCGTCAGGCCGACAGAACTTACCCCGCAATGGGACGCCAAAATCGTTTTTTCTGAGGGGTTCGGCTGACGGCATGCATTGCACATGTATTGGGTAAGATAGCAAACCCTAATAGGTGTGACTTGCGCGAGCCCCTTAGCGAAGGATTCGTGGAATGCGGTAGTGCTGACAGATACCTAGGTAGTCCGTTAAAAATAGTTGATATCTGGAAGTTTATGATAATGGGCTCGAATTCTCATTTCTGAAAGCGCCGAATCCCTCGAATCTGGACCGCCTGCTTATGTGCATGCGCGGAAGGTTCATGTTCGGTGTTCGGAAATCCCACTCCTCTCCTGGAAAGTGTTGACGACTGTAGATGTTTCGTGATCGCTGCCTCGTAGCCCCTTTACTGGATAAGGAGCTGTCCACGGTTCGCTCCTTTGATGAGAAGCTCATGAGTCTCTCCACTATCAACTTCGAAATATCAAGACCAAGCCGGGCCCGGTCGCCTCATCCTTCCAACTGACGTGTATTCGATATAATCGTTTCAGAACTCGTTTTCGATTCCCAATCCGTCTCGAATTGAGCGGTGACAAGGATCCAGACACCAGCGATTGGCTGGCATTGTGCGACGGCAAGCCAAGAACCCGGTTCGCGTGACCAGGGTCAACGGTGTTCCGAGCAGAAGCAAAGAAGACGCACTTGGGGGGATTAGGGGCTTCATCCCATCTTAGTGGCCTGTGCTGGTGCAGCAGAAACCGCTGAACATGGGCATCCGACAGGGTTTGAGGGCGAACGCCTGATGTTTTTCAAGAGCCCAACATTCTATATTTTGATATTAGTGACAGGTATTGACCGGAGCGCGGAGGAAGTACCTAAACTTGGGCTTCGCGCCTACTGCCAACGGAGCCTCGGGTGGCGGTAGAGATACACCAATTATCTTGACGAACCAAGAAACTTCTCTACTTGAAAGCCCTGGACTTGTTTCGATGATTCAGTGAGTGGCCGTGCGATCCAAATTGCACCGAGGTATCGACACCGAAGCAAACGGCCAAGCTTTCCCTGGAGTCTCGCATTGGCGTAAGAGCGACACGGTGAGGCATTCCCCGGAGAATTAATTGGAGAACGAGGGGAGGAGCAAAAAATAGCACTTTTCGGAATGCAAGCTAATGAAGCCTGTGTCTCTTGCGCAAGGTACCAGTACATGGATCTGGGAAAAATGCACCCTGTTCCGAGGAATGTTTATGGCGCTCGCCTTTTTTTCTATTTGAGACGACTTGCATTTGCTGATGACTGCAGCATGCTAAGATAAGTTATATAAGGCCGGAGAGCCCATCACAGAGACACCTGGTTTCGTCTTTGCCTTTCGTGGAGTACCCAGAGTACACTCTCTTTTCCGTCTTCGACGCCTTTCTTTCTTTCTTTCTTTTCGTTTCACGTTCGTCTACAGAGTAGACCGTTCCTTCGCAACCAGGCTTGTCCTGTTGAACATTAATTGATCAGTTCTTTGGATATCTGCTTTGAAAACAGATACATTACATTCATTCGATTTATCGTTGTACGATCTATCATTCTTTTTCCCGAGGCCTCCTAGAGAGACCCAAAGAAAAGACCGCTAGGAAAAGATACACTTTGTGAGAAAAGTTAAGGCGATTTTTATAGTTCCAGGACCCTAACTAGTTGTTTTAGCTCTGCCTACATCGTCAAGACCGTATTCACTTCGGTCTTTTGATACAGAAACATCTCCCATCTCAAACCGTCTCGACGCGAATAGCTCAAGACGTCACATCCGGAGGCCTTCTCACAGAGTTACAGCCACAGCCAAAGCATTGGCACTTACATACAACATACAACGTTGTAGATAAGTAGACGGTTGCTGCGTTGTGGTACCTGACGTTGGCATCCAGTAACCAGCTGCTCGGCTTCGTCACATTTATTCTTCTTCTTCCTCTTCCTTCCTTCCTTCCTTCCTTCCTTCTCTTCTTCCTTCCTTCCTTCTCCATCAACAAAACTCCCTCAACGCTATCTTGACCTCTTCAATCGTCACGATTTTTGAGGTTCGACAACTATTTACCAGTAGCTCTCCAATACTTCTGATCGCTCGCTCCAGACCACTATGCATTTTCTTCGCCTCCTAGGCACCTTGTGTGCTCTAGGTCAAATCGCTTCTGCTGCTCCGATTGGGCAACGGTAAGCTTGCTTTCTATACCACACATTCGCTCTACTGCTAATATGTAATCGTAGAACCTCCCTGGCTCCCCGTCAGGCCGCTCCATTCTGGCTCGGCCAGGTCCAACATCAAGGTCTTGCTGCCTTCAATAGCAACCCACAATCTTACCAAGTCTTTAGAAATGTCAGGGACTTTGGTGCCAAAGGCGACGGTGTGACCGATGACTCTGACGCCATCAACGCTGCCATCCAGGCTGGCAACCGCTGCATGAAGGGATGTGATTCCTCAACTACGCAGCCTGGATTAATCTACTTCCCCAGCGGTACATATCTTGTTTCGAAGCCAATCATTGCTGTCTATTATAGTCAGCTTGTTGGTGACGCTGCTACATTGCCTGTTATCAAGGCTGCTGGCTCGTTTTCCGGGATTGCAGTCTTCGACAGCGATCCATATGAAAGTGACGGGTCAAATTGGTACACGAACCAGAACAAGTAAGTAGCGAGAGCTTCGATTATGAAACATCGAGTCACTGACTTCCTATAGCTTCTTCCGTGCCATTCGAAACTTCGTCATTGACTTGACTGCGACACAATCTGGGACCGGTATCCATTGGCAGGTTGCACAAGCATCCTCTCTCATCAACATTCGCTTCGAGATGGTAAGTCCTCTCGGAAACATTTATCATGGAACAAAACTAATTCTCGATGATAGGGCAACACTGACAGCCAGGGTATCTTCATGGACAACGGTTCTGGAGGTTTCATGTCCGATCTTGTCTTCAGAGGTGGAAAACTCGGTGCTTTCCTTGGCAACCAGCAATTTACTACCCGAAACTTCGTCTTTGAGGGTGTCAAAACAGCGATCGTACTCAACTGGAACTGGGGCTGGACTTTCAAGAGCCTCGATATCAAAAACTGCGGAGTCGGTATTGACATGACCGCCGGAGGTGCTGAGGATCAGAGTGTCGGATCGGTCCTTATCTTGGATAGCAAGATCTCAAACACCCCTATCGGGATTAAGACGGTTCACTCAGCCACCAGCCAACCTATTACCGGAGGTACTCTGGTTATTGACAATCTCTCCACCAACAATGTCCCAGTCATCGTTGCCAACAACGATGGTGGTGCTATCCTTGCTGGTTCCGGGGCCGCTACTAAAGTTGAAAGCTGGGGCCAAGGTCGTGTTTACTCTCCAAACGGGGGAACCCGCGTTCAAGGGAACCTTGCCCCAAGGCCTCAGAAACCTGCTGCCCTCCTTGACAACCAGGGTTATATCTTTGAGAGGTCTCGCCCGCAGTACACTGATGTTCCGGCTGCCCAGATCGTCTCTGCCCGCTCGAACGGTGTGAAGGGTGACGGCGTCACCGATGATACCGCCGCTCTCCAAGCCTTGATCAACAACAACGTCGGCAAGCTTATATTCCTCGATCACGGTGTTTACAAGCTCACCTCCACTCTCTACATCCCACCTAATACCAAGATTGTGGGCGAATGCTGGGCTACTTTGATCTCTGAAGGTCCTTTCTTCGCCGACTCCAAGAACCCAAAGGTTGTCGTCGAGGTTGGCAAGCCAGGTGAAGTTGGATCCGTCGAACTGTCGGACCTCGTACTTGAAACTGCTGGCCCTGCTGGCGGAGCCATTATCCTTGAGTGGAACATGGCGGACGCTCCCGGAACAAAGGGAACTAACGGCATGTGGGATGTTCATATCCGTGTCGGTGGATCGGCTGGCACCAAGCTTCAATCAGACCAGTGCAGAAAGAACCCATCTGGCGACGGCACACAGATCAATCACAATTGCGAGAGCGCCTTCATGCTCATGCACATCGGAAAGACCGGCTCTGTTTATATGGAGAATAACTGGATCTGGACCTCCGACCACGAGCTCGACCGCAATGACTTCAGCCAGATCACTATCTTCAGTGGACGCGGATTGTGGATTGAGACACAAGAGGGCCCAGTCTGGGGCTACGCGACCGCCTCTGAGCATAATGTCATGTACCAGTACCAACTCACCAACACCAAGAATGTCTTCCTCGGTATGATTCAGACAGAGACTCCCTACTATCAGGGCAATCCAACCGTCTACCTTCCATATGAGGTCAACCCAGCCTTCCAGGACCCCGTCTATGATTGTCCTGACAAGTCGCAAGGCTCCACCTGCGCTAAGTCTATCGGCTTCCGCATCAAAGACTCCAAGGACGTTTTGGTCTACGGTGCAGGGTTGTACAGTTTCTTTGAAAATTATACACAGGAGTGTCTGAAAACTCAAACTTGCCAGGATGATATGGTTTCCGTTGAGGGTAATACACAGAACTTCTTCTTGTACAACTTGAACACCGTGGGCGTCAGCAACTTGGTGAAGGTCAACGAGAGAAAAGTCGTTCCGCAACCAGAAAATCAGAATGGGTTCGCTTCGACAATCGCCCTGTTCGCGCAACCGTAGGTTGGTTGTACTTTGCAGAGGCAAGGGTACAAAGCGAAAGTCTTCGGCAAAGCGGGATAACTCATCAACCGTACTTCTCATAATAAGGAGTACAGGTAGGGAATTTAGGGTCAATTTTGGGGATTTTACTTTTGGATATGGCGACAAACGAGGTCTTACACTGTCCTCAGTTAGCGCCGGGGCATTACGAGTCCGCGACTTTGATAGTAGCGGACCAAGGGTTTCATTTCTAAGGCGTTAATGTTTATTTCTAGTTTCTAGTTCCTTTGTTTATTCACTGTACATACCCCGTCAATGACGGTACCTGCGTTTCTCATAGCGTGCATACACATATACCCAAAGACCGTTTTACTGAATACAGATCATGGATACCTGGATAACCAAACCTGATTTTTTATTTGAAAAGATCGTGCAACCGTTGCGAGACTGGTGTGAACAAATCCTGGAATATATTTTGCTGGACAAAGATCCTCTACCCCTTATATGAAAACGCCATAGCCATGCTGATACCAGTTTAAACATAAGCAAACACCACCAAAGACGGCCGATATCGTACAAAACCTCCGAAATAAAATGTCATCAATACCTCCTCTGCTTTTTGATCGCGGGACCTCCAAAGGAATCGTAGTCTCTCTTCACACCACTCCGCCCCGGCCTCGAGTCCCTTCTTGCATTCCCCTTTAGTCCTGCATTTGGACAATCTGACTTTCTATGCCCTTTCTCCCCGCACCCATAGCACTCCATATCTGCGAAACCTGTTGGTGCTTTTGCTCGTCCACCGATTTGTTTCAGATTCCGGAGAGCTTTATCCGCGTCCTTCTCTTTCTTGAGGGCCTTTGCGGCACGTTTGGACTCTATGCGACGGAGAACCTCGGATTCTGAGGCAGATGTGTCGTCATCTGAATCTGAAACATCAGAACCGTCATCCTGAGTCGGTTTCTTCTCTAACACCGGCGCTGTACGGCCACCGAAATACCGCCTGGTGGTGCCCGTTGGTGCGGCCTCTTCCTCATCGTCGCTGCTTTGCTCTTCCTGTGCATGTTCACTACCCCATCGTGTATTCCCCGTCATAAAGACTTTGACACCACCAACCATTTCTCCACCGCCACGGATCTCGTTCGCACGTTCGGAAGCTGGGAGAGACAGAGACCATCTCTCGGCAGCGCCGAAGGCAGTGGAGTTTATAGCGGCATCGCGCCGAGAAGACTCAAGGGCCTGCGCGGCTAGGATAGCGGTTCGGGAGATGCCGTTTGTACTCGCCGCGGCTGTTTTCGATTTTGAATTGGCGGTAGATGAGATTGTGGAGGGTGCGGTTTTTGATGCAGAGTTGGACGTTGGGGAGGACGGTGGTTTGGAGGAGAGCGGCTTTTGCATAAACTGTGGAATTTGTTGTGTTAGCCTTTGTCAGCATGTAGGTACGGAAGGCGAGGAACGGACTTTCATATTCAGCAGGCGCGAAGATACGGGCTTCGAAGCCTGCGGCGTCGATGAAGAGGCCATGGCGTGGTGAGTTCGTAAGTACGTGACTGTGTCCGAGAGGATTGTTGAAGGTTGGGAGGATTTTGGTGGTTCAAGTTTTGAAGATGGCGCGTGTTGTCGCACAAAATAATTTCGCTACCGCATTTGGAATAGTGTGTCACTAAGTCAGCCACTACAGAATGCAACAGACTCAACGCACTGTAGATGTGTTGGCGTGTTGCGGGCTTTCTGGTGCCATTCGAGAAATGGTCAGACCTGGCCCTGCGACAGTTGAATAGACCCTAGCACAGGCAATTCTAGCCATCAGCTCCTACCCTTAGCTACTGAATTTGGGGTGCTAATAAAGCATGAGTTTGTATTTTGCAGGCTTTGATCGCACTCGGGGTTCTAAAGCTTCCCTAGATACCTTGATAGTTTATCAGCTGAGCCATCGGCATGCATGAATGCTGCCCCGCAGGACAGCCCTGTATTTCCCTCGGAAACCCTAGCAGTGGACCTGCTCGTCTAAGCCTCTCTTTGAAAATCCCGCGTATTCTTCTACGGTGAGTACTCAATTAAGTTACAATCATGAAAGCCATTGCCGGTCTTGAGTCGCTATATACCGTCACACCATCCGCGTGCAGAACAATTGGCTGTTGGATATCCAGATATATATTTGTGATACGACTGGCTAGTTCAAAGGTTTGAAGGCCCTGGTTAATTATCAGGACAGCCACTCAGGCCTGTCTACCATACTCTATCCGTAAAGCACTATTTCGACAGCTCGCTGCAGAGCTGCTTAACCCTGCCCCTCCGAGCCTTGGAAGTCTCCCTACGTAGTAGCACATTTTACGATGGTTTGTGTATGGTTAAATTAGTGCGCAGTGCACGGTAATTGCGACAACATCCCTGTAACGAAGGCTGAGAAACCTCGCATATATCAAATAATCCTGACGGGTATGCGACATTTGGCAATTCGTGGTCGCGGTCGCAATCGGGTTGCAGTCGGAAAGCTCTTCGACTGTGTCGGAAACCCTTAAAGTTTGCGTGGTTCGAAGTTTGGCCTGCATATGCACGCCAGAAAAACAGCCGAAACGGAGACGAATTCCCCAGTGCTCGGGCCAGCTAATGAGAGATAACGACCATTATAAAGTACTAGGATACCCCAGCGGGAGCTCGACGGCCCTACAAGTGGGGTATGTTCCGCTCCACGGATAACCCGATCAACCGAGACCCCATCTGCTGTTATACGTCATCCTATCCGCACCCTGCTCTGGTATATGCAGGATTCCACATCTTCTGTATCATGGATGCCTGTCAATCTATGAGGCTTTTCAACCAGTCGAACTCGCGAGAATACTACCTTGATCGACATACGGTTTTTTTTTTTTTTTTTCAGCCGTGCATACGATCAGCTCCAGTCAGAGTACTCGATGCTGTGAAAATATCACAAAATTATGCAAGAATGGTATCACGACAAATGTATGCCATACAGAGTGCAAGGTATCCAGGCGGCATCGTAGGTCCGTGTCGACATCGGGGCTTCCGAGCGCACAAGACCCGAGAGGGCCGTATTGCCATGCTTTGTCCAAAAGGCCGATTGACTGCATGCGCGTACGGCTTCATCTGAAAGTAATCTCGAGTGTATATAAGGGCATACAGAGTCCCTTCTAGATATCTTTCTCATAGCATCACGAAGCATCAATTCAATACATACAGAAACATCTACCTAAACCATACCTTTACATCTATACATCTCATTTAGATATCTGAGCAAGTATCAGAATATATATATTTGCATACACAATGGTTGAATGCACTGCTACCTGCGGCGTTGGCTGCTGCGGCGCCGCAAACTTTATTCTTTCCACTATCTGGAGCTTTGCTCTCACCTTCCTTGCTGCTCTAGCCGCGCTCCTCTCCCTTATCAGTACCGCGGCCGCCGCTTACGGTGCATGGTGGACCTATAACAAAGCCAGTACGTTGGATGTTGCCCCAGTGATAACTTAGACGGTATGGCTAACAAGTAATGCATTGATAGTGAATACATGGAAATGGCTCCTCGGCCGACTCGACAATCTCGACAGCGGTTTAAAGAAGGAGATCTTAGATCGCCTCACAGCTGAGGGGATCATCAAAACCCTCATCACCCACGAACACGAGGAACATACTCAGAACGAAACCAATATCAAGAACACCATTGACGCCGAGCACAAAGAACATACCCTCAATGAGAGCAATATCAAGGATTCGATCTCAAAAGAGCATAAAGAACACACGATGAATGAGGAAGCGATCAAGGGCACCTTGGATCGAGAACGCACAGATCGTTTGAATGATGAAGGAGAACTTAACGGCCGCCTCAACAAGGAACACTCGGAACGTGTCAATGATGAAGCCCGCATTGACGGCCGTATCGACTCCGAGCACAAGGAACACACCCTCAACGAAGCTAATATCGAACGAGAGATTTCTGCCGAGAAAGCAGCCCGTGAGGCTGGGGACAGACGACTCGGCCAGACCAAGCAAGACAAAGGTGCGCCTGTCCAGAATCCCAACAACGGCAGTGGGTCGAACAATGGCGGAGGTGGTACCCACCTCCCCGGCGATGGCGGCCATGGCGGGGCCCGAGACCCTCCCATTGCCACCGGTGGCAATGTTACACAAGGTTCTAATCCAGCACTGCTCGAACAGCTTAGGAAATTGGGGAACTGCCAGTTCGGATGGAATTGGCATCGAGACGAGGGTCACCCGAATGGGCCTGGTTGGACTTGTGAACAAAGAGGGCATCATGTCACGGATGCGGCTTTGGAGTGGTATAAGACGCATTAAATTCTGCCTGTTAATTATTAGCTGTTGGGGTGGTTGAGAGGATCCGGACGTTTTTTACTGTGTGCCTAAGTAGCTATGGAGAGTAGTTTGAATCGAGACAAATTCATTGCAAGCTGTTACATATCACTGAAGTAGGTGAATCCGTAACCTGTTATAAATGTGAAGAATGTCGACGTCTGCATGTAAAAGGCAGCGGGAATCGATGTTTTCATATTGCAAGTAAAGCGTTCTTTCGAACTTTCTTGCTCGTACAAGTAAGCAATAGTTAGAACTAAAGATAGCAACATGGACTTTAGCAAGCAGTACATATAATTACCTGGCCTGGCCTCGGGTGATATTTTCTGCATTAAGTGAGTGACTACTGCACTACCAAGCACTTACCCGCTAGCCGCTATTCGGCCAACGTGCATGGTGCAGTTGTGGGTGCAGGGATTTCAAGGTTTCATTCTATGTGTACTTAAGTATGCATACGTACGTATGTATGTACCACATGCCACAATTCTCCCCAATTAAACCTTTGGGGGTAACCAGTAAACTTTGCAAAAGAAATTAACCCCTAACTAGAGGCCCAATTAACTAGATAGAGGGGTCTTTTAACTAACTCTCGCACGTTTAAGTATGTAGGTGTATAATTATATCAGGGTAACTACTACTTAAGAACGCCGGAATTCTAGGATAAGCAAACAGATCTAACGGCTTTTGCATCATAGAGTGGGCTCGATGCGTAACCCTAAAGGAGGTCGTTTAGCCATAAGCCTAATACTTTCTAGATATTTATAAATCTATATCTTTGCACCAGTCGTTTGATCAAATTCCCATGAACTAATAATTAGTACATATGCACATAGTAAAACCATTTGTAGGCCGGCTTTAATATGCGTATCTTTGACTGAGCAGTTTAAATGTGCTCAACATAGTTCTGTAGCTTAGTGTGGATGCTTCAAAAACGATAGACGGCACCGGTCCAGAATCTGATGAGATCTAGACTTCACCAAATTATAAAAAGACCATGGTACCAGCCTTCACCGTAATTAATTGGCTGGAAGGTTGATACATGAGATTTCACCGCGCACCAGAGTGGTTGGACAGAGGACAGATGGCCAACTTCGGATGCATATGTACGATGTCCAGATTTGGCCCCCACGCATTATATGACGCCGTTATTAATATATATTCCGTTTCTCCATGGAAGTGCAAGAAAGATGTTATGGATAGTGTTGAGATGTATGCATGTTACAAGAACATGTATAACTGCATGATTCGCCAGTTTCGCGAGGCCCTTCATTAATAGTTTATAATTTACGACTCTGAAGAACTAACCATCCCTTAAAGTCATTCACCAACGGCCAATCCCAAAGTTATTCCAAATATGGAGGGCTCTACCACCAAATCCAGCTCTCTCGTGGTGACAACTTCACTTCTAGACCTGCCTCGAGAAATCAGGGACAGAATTTACAGACACACTTTTAAGAGTCCGATCGCTCCTTTGAAGATAAACAGGCTTGAGGGGATATACAATCGTAGCCACAATAGGACACCGTTCGCGCAATCCTTCGGTCTACCGGGTTTACCCACCAACCTACTTCTCGTTAACAAACAAATACACGACGAAGTATCAACTTTGTTCTATTCCCAAACAGTTCTCCCGATCAGGGTTGCGATCGGCCCCGGCGACATCTATACATACCCGTCTGGACACCGGCATTGTTTCTTCGCTCGGTATATAGCGCCATGGGAGGATATCTCTTTTGAATGGGTTTCAGGGAGAAGGTAAGTTCCGGGAATACAAATAGATATTAGTTTCTACATTCTGACCAGCTAGGATGGGTGGCTACCGAACTGGTTCAGCTGCTTTTGCCCGAGCGAAGAGCACACTTATCAAGGAAGATAATGTCACAGGATACCCGTCACATCGGTACCAACATTTGATACGCCAAGTCAGGATCGAAATTATCGATGTGGCGAGTATAATACACCCATGCAAAGACTGGGCAGAAACAGTGCGAAAGCAAGCCATTCGTGATCCGGAACAGGATCGACCGTATATTCCTTCCAGTATACCTTCGTGGAAACGTGAAGGCGTGAATGCGATCGCAAGGGAGAATTACTACAACGACTCCCGTACCTGGTATCTAGCACAAAATGATGCCGATAGCAACATCAGACCCGAAGGCGATAGCCCTAAACTACGAGCACTGCTAATGCCGTTCGCTTGCCGATTGCAAAGGATTCGAGTATGCGGGTGATAACGTCTACAAAGATATTAGGATAATATCGCGGTCACCGAAATTTTCGAGTGAGCAGGAGGAGCACCAGCTATCATACCGGAAGGAGCTAGTAGAGCTATCCTATCCTTTCACAAGGGGGGAAGCGCGATTCGGTGTTTCGGTATTATTCAATACAGGCCCTGGCCCAGGGTCTAAGACTGAAGGCTTGAGTGGAGCCGAAACAGTTACCCACTCAGAGCTCGTGTCTGAAATCCTCAATGCTTGTTCGGGTGATCCAGGTTTTACCCCGAGTGTAGAGGAAGACTTTAGGAATTTGGGGGTGACAAAGGGTCACAATCAAGGCTATTGGGAAATGCGAAATGGGATTTTGATGTTGGGGCGTGGGAGTAGCTTCCTATAGTCGTCTACCACATCTTCTTTCCAAATTTTCGCTCAACATAGCTATAGATAAGGTTAGCGGCACTCACTTTACAAGGCTTTACGTATCAACCATGGTACCAAGATTCAGGTTGGAATTATTTAAATGTGCGAAGACTTATATTTCCAATCACAATCAGTCCAAACCTATGTTTTCTAGCCTAAGAAAAACAATATCATTGATTTCTATCTCCTCTAACCGCATGGTAGTACTTAACACCGTTTTCGAGTCGATATCTCCTGGCGTTATTGTTGAATCCACCATACTATTTCGCGCATATATCGGTTTTGGAAATACAAGCTGACCGTCTGTCGATTTCATTGAATCCCTAGTTGAACACCCGATTTCCGCGTTCATATACTGGGTGGGCTCAAGATTTCAGGGGATTCTGCGTATGTTTTATAAATGTAGGGACTTCCTTAATATGAAATTTGTCTTTATTCTGTATTCTCTCCGTGACAATATAAGGGTGCTTGGATGCCAAAGTATATATATGTCGAACCATGACCCATTTCCTCCTTCTCGGCCGTAGGCGTATTTACTATAGGTCCCTATTGGGTAACCATAAGCATAGCCTTCTGTTTGTTCTTATCCCGGTCCTTTATAGTGTTGCGTGGTTCGTTCGTTCTCCCGATATCTCTGCTTCTTATCAATCACCATTAAATAGCATCGAGTTTAATTCGACAAAGAGCCATGATAAGCGGGCTCCAGGGGTCTGAAGGGTATTAATTCAGCATTGTCTTGACTGTATTCCCCTTGCGCCGACTGGTATATGTAGTTTAAGTCGAAACCATCGACATTTACCCTTTCTCGCGTAACCTTCGATATTATACCGATATTTATATAAGTCAATAGGTATAATTTTGTTGCTATACAGTTTGTCTCGTACCCTGGCTGTCGTCATATCGTCGCAACTAGCAATTCTGGGCACGTTGGCTCTAAAATTAGGTTGAAGAGTGGACGTTAGAAGGATATCGTGGAGGAGGCGGAGGCGTGGATTTTATGGCTTACGTTTTTTCGGCTGTAGTTAAGTTAATTATTCATCCATATGATATTGATGCAGATAAGTATTTAGGTACCTCTTCAGCTTCCGGGTAAATTTTGCCCTCTTTCATGACCCAAGTAGACTCCATAAGGCTGAGAATTCCCGTAAACCTTAGAAATCCGGCTTCATATCTGTTGGTTCCGAGTTTTAACTCTTTGGTATGCGGTATGGATAGGGATAACCCATATCGAGAATAATAGAAGGGTTTGTGGCCACCCCGTTGATATCGACCCACTTTAGATGTCCCGTTGACTAGCTATAGTATATAGGTTCTCGGGGGCATTCGTCTGGGGCAAATGGTGACGCGGTTTAAATTTCAACTTATATCAAGTGCAGCCGTCCAAAGATATATATGGGTTTTTGATAGGTTGTTTCGTATAAATTCACATGTTTAGGTTGATAGGGCATGGAGTTGCTGTGGTCCGCGTGGCGATATAGTTATTTTCCATGACTCCCCAGTACTTTTTTCACTGTGTTCATGCCGGGGTGCTTGTGCCCTTTTTTATGTGTGGGTGTGATATGATTCCATTGTCCTTGCGGCTTTTGAGGGAATAGGTAAATTGGAATAATCATGGCCTGTTGATTCCGATGTTTAGGTCATGGGGAGTGTGTGAGTAGGTCCGCTTGGGCCTGTATAAATCGGTTTTCTGCTGACGGCTAGTAAACCGTTCGGGAGTATAGATTAATAATAATTTATATCCATATACCCGAGTCGCGCAGAATCTTTGTCGGCGTAAAGAACTTGGTATAGAGAAGAGAACGGAGACGCCATGCATCCGGGAAATATTCCTCGAGGTTCATGCAAACTTCTAGATCAAGGGTCTGTAGCTGGTGAGGATATATCTTTAATCGTTGCTGTAAAATGGAACTTCGATCATAGTCAGAAACTCGGTTATGTCGTTGAGGTCTGTCACGAAATTTTGAGGATATTTTATTTGAGAGGTAAATGGCTTCGTGCTCCCATACAACTGGCAGGTTCTCATCCTTGGAGGGTGGGTTGTGGATCTGTAATCTGTGATTTTGTGTATAATATCAAATGGGGAATGGGTAGTATGGCTGGCTGGAAAGTTTTGTTGGTCGTGTCTCCAAAGTATTTGATTCGTCTGGTCTGCGGTATTCTTAGAGTGGGGGTATAAATGTTCATTTCTTGGGGGGAATGGAGGATTGGGTTCTTTCGACATTGTTCCGGCTTGAAGTTGTCGTCGTTAACTCGTGAATGGAAGATTAATAACAATAGAAATAACGGTTATATATCGTGTCCAAGATTGTGGCCACATTTCATTCCATTTTATTGAGGCTATTCAGCTGGGGTATACCCCCGAGCCAGTATTTCCCTTCCATTCAATGGTGGACGAGGGTGGGCAAATAGAACCCTGAGTAACTTGGCTTCATCGAGAAAGCCTTTTAGGTAGTTGATCAGAATGATATATAAATTATTAGAGAAGGCCACAAGATGAAGTCTTCAACGTTTTTAATGATATCGGTTGGGTATCCGGCTGGGGTATAATCCCCTGGCCGGTATTTGCCCTTCATCCAATACAGAATGGAGGCGGTTGAATATATATATAGTAATCATTAGCATCATCGAGTAGGCGATTTAGGTGTTGAACCACAAGCAAATATGCTGTGATGGAGAAAGACTCCCCGAGTCGATATTTCCCCTCTATCTAAGTCGATTGAGGGGGTTAGGTATATATATAGTTATTAAATTATTGTGCATTAGATGCGTAAACTGTTCGAACAAGCCTCGTAGGTAGACGGGCAGGACGGCGGAAGACACCGCACTGGTACACGTCCGGTGATGAAGGGAGCCAACGACCCTCCGTAGCCCATGAATTTTCAGGAATTTTAATAAATTCCCATCCGTGGCTCGGCAGGGGCCAAAAGAATATGCCGCGTCCCGTTAACTTCTTTTGCCCGCCGCCCATATATACATTTTGTTGTAAATGGGGTCTCGTAGTACAAACGGAAAGTTTAGGGTATAATACCCCAGACGGCTCCCGTTTTAACCACGTAGGTATGGTGCCGGGTAGGTAGAAAGTAGCTTTGGCCTAGGATACCTAGGATACCTAGGTAGGTATACCGTAAACTATTGCGGCCGGTCATGACTTTTCGCGTCGGCGCTCACTGCACGCTCATACATGCCCATATAATGGGCATTTAGTGGTAGATTAGGTGGCTGGAGCGTGCAGCGGGTATATTATTATGCCATCCCCGTACTTGGGGAGGCTGAGTAGGTAGGGCAGTGCGTGCGAAGTTTGGGGGTGGATGGCCCGCACGGTAAATGCGAGGCCACTGATTGTAGCGGTGATGATAGGGAGGCGGATGTGGGTGATGATGAAGAGCGTGCCTGCAAAAATGCAGGGAGAGTGGTGCGGAGAAGGTGAGGAAGGAGAAAGGAAGGAAGCTACGTGCAGGAGGCCAGGAGGGGTTTATATACGTCGACGACAACACATTTGACTTTGTGTTGATTTGCGAGGACGGTGTGGTATTTCGGCGGCCAATCAGAGGCCGGACAAACAGGTCCTCACCAAAGCCCGACTGGTTATCACCGAGACCAGACCAGACGACCTCGAAATCCGTCCCGACGACGACGACGACGACGAAGCAGAAAATAACCAATTGCCTTCGTCCGAACTCTACAACATGATGCTCCGCCATCTCCCGCGTACCATCCGCCTCCGGGCATCGAACCCATCGAGTCTATTCCTCCGCGCATCCTCCACCGCTGCTCCCGCTACGTCCACAGCAGCGAAGCAGACCTCCGTCGACCCGGCCACGACGACAACAGGCGCGGCGGTCGGAGGTGCCACGGTCGATGTCTTTGAGCTGCAGGCGAATCAGGCGCCTAATAGGAAGCTGACTTGGGCTCGGAGTCAGATGCCCAGGGCGGAGGCTATGGTCGGACCGAGGTTTGAGCAGACGGATTTGGCGTTGCAGGTACTTTTAACTTATGCTACCTTTCTTTCGAATAAATGGGTTGTTGAGATGGGGGTTATGGGGGTTTTTTGGGGGGTTTTATGGATGAGGATGAAGGCTAATGGGTATTATGCGGGATAGCCACGGCCGATGGCGGCGATAGAGTTGATTCATGAGGAACCGGTGCGGTTTGTGCATGAGCATGTGGTTGTATGCGACGGTGGTAGGTTATATCCTTATCATGGATTTATTTTCTATACTTCTATACGTCTATACACCGAGGTTACGGATAGTATGAGTTCTGTTTGACTAATTGGTGAATATGTGTGGAAACAGGCGGCGGACCACTGGGGCATCCTAAGATCTTCATCAACGTTGACAAGCCGGAGGTGGTGCCGTGCGGATACTGTGGGTTGCCGTTCGTAAGTTTATACCCCTCTTATATGCATCCCGAGCTTCTTTTTGATATAGTTGTGATGGTTCTATTGTTTACGATTGAGTGGCAGGCGCATATACATAACAAGGCGGAGATAGTGGCGAACGGGCAGGGGAGTCATGGGAATTATGTTATTCTGGATTAGAGGGGCATGTGTATAGGATGGGAGTGAGGGCGGTGTACATATTATCGCTGGTGTTTTATAAATACGAAGGCTTTCGTCTACGGCTACGTCGTTCGAGAATCGAGTTACAAGTACTTCTCATCTCCACTGAAATTAATAAAAAAAAGGAAGCAGGACTGGGTTATATACCGGCAGTTGGAATTATCCTGCGTATCCGATTGAACGGCTAAACTGAAGCCGGCTGCGTTGCGCGTGTGGTTTCGCCATCCGTCAAAATTCGCGTTTGGTTTTCTCTTCTCAGCGCAACCTTTTTTTTTTTTTTCCTTGCACAAAGTTTTCTCCGAGCAATCGTTCTCTGCGCCAGAGCTTCTCACTCACTAGCTTTTCATCGAAATAACGATCTGGACTTTTAAGATTACTGAGAGAAGGATACTATACTACAATATCGATTCGAGATGTCGGCTGAATCCTCACCGGAGCCGCCACAGCTGGTGGACTTTGCTGCCGATGCGAAGCACACCGAGGCTTTCGGAGCGCTGGGTGATCTGGAGCTCGAGTTCGAGAAGGCAGAGGTTGAAGTCTGTATGTGCGCCTTCTCTGTTTATCGCCGTTTACCTTTCATGATACAGTGACATGCATGATTGAAGGGAGAAGGGAAAAGCGGATTTTTTGTCTAACGGAGGAGGGAATGGTGGGTAGTGAAATTCCAAATCGCATCGACGACACCGCTGTACGCCCGTCGCAACCAGTTGACGACCCAGATCCCCAACTTCTGGCCGACGGTGTTCGATTCAACTCCCGATTTCGACCAGCACATCGCGCCGCAGGACGTTCAGGTCATCTCGGCCATCACGTCGTTGAACGTTATCAGACCGAATGAGGAGGAACCCAGGGACTTCATCATCGAGTTGGGGTTCGATAAAGATAGGAACGAGTGGTTTGAAGGAGATGTTCTGAGGAAGCAGTTTTGGTGGAGGACCGTGGAGGGGATTTGGAGCGGGTTGGTGAGTGAGCCGGTGGAGGTTCGGTGGAAGGAGGGGAAGGATTTGAGTCTTGGGGAGACCGGGAGGGTTTATGAGGAGTGGAAGGGGAGGAGGAGTGCTAAGGAGGAGGAGAAGAAGGGGAAGGGGAAGGGGAAAGGGAAAGGGAAGGTTGGTGCGGTTGCTGCGACGAACGGGAAGAAGAAGAAGTTGAGTTTGGAGGAGAGGTTGGCGGGGGGTCAGCCGAGTTTTTTCACCTGGTTCGCGTGGATGGGGAAGGGGACCGAGTACGGGGGTGCTGAAGAGGAGGATGATGATGAGGAGGATGAGGAGGGTGGTAATGATTTGTTCAATCATGGGGATGAATTGGCGTTGACGATTGCGGACGATGTGTACCCGAACGCCATCAAGTACTTCTGTGAGTTCCATTTACATCCACATTCTTCAGAGGGGGGTATATGGTTAGGTTTTACTAATAATGATGTCAGTGGAGAGTTTGACAGGCGACGAGGAGGCCGACAGCGATATGTCGGTCAGCGAACTGGATAGTGACGAAGAGATCGTGGTTATCGGTGGGGATGAGGGGGACAGCGACGAGGACGACGGGATCGGGAGCAGCGGGGTTAAGAGGGCCGATATCACGCTGGACAGCGAGGAGGAGGACGAGGACGAGGGGGACAGGAGGCGCAAGAGGGTTAAGAAATAAGCCCGCGCTCCCTTTTCCCCACCCTCTTTTCCCCGCTATTGATATTTATTTGACAGGGCTAGACGGTTTGTTTGTTTTATTTTCTGTACGATAAGATTTTGAGAAACGGTGTTTACGATGCCAGCCAAGTCGAACGCGAGGCGGGACACGGGCCAAGGACCAAGCTAGGTCGGGGTGAATCGGCGGTAGCGAATGACCGGATTATTGCGCCAGAGGAATAATAAAAACGGGGTGGAGATGTTTAGATTGCCATCCCTGGGATCGCGTATCTCGTCCCCGAATTATAATTGACAGTTGTAATAAAAGGAGGAATGCGTCTCCTTTATAATTATAAAGCCGCTTCTAGAATGCTTGGGGACGCTTTGATATAATATTGTCACGATGGGATGAGTATTTGGTGGGAAGGAAAGAATGAATTGATGAGTGCACGCACGCACCCCCTCGCGCTCGAGATACGATCCCCAACGGCCGGTACATTATACTGCTGAAGTAAACAGCCGGCTCAACGTGTATGTATGTTGATACGATACGGATTGAACCGACGAAATTAAGACGGGTACAGGTGCGACCGTGATACAATAACAATGGGCAATAACAACGGACGGGATTCGCCCTGGCACAGGACGGCCTCCTGACGGGTGCATGGACGAAACAAAGGATAAAAAGAGAACACTGACGAAGCAATTAAAAGGGATCCCGGTCGGGAAGTAAAGCGGCCGCGCAGGTTGGAGGTCGCTTTGTTGGAATGGACGGGCCTAATTGCTTACCTGCTGAGGAAGATGGAGATGAGGAGGAAGAGGAAGATGATGGAGGAGGAGAGGGAGCCGGTCATTTGTAAATAAGGACTTGTCTGCCTCCTACCTACTACCTACTTACCCTCTACCTGCCTGCCTATCTACTATCTACCACTTATCAAGTACTCACCTCCTACCCCCCTCGTCTACTCACATCCATCGACGCTCTTCTTTTATCCTTCGCATCCGACACGTTTACTGCGATCCACCCGACATTTAAACTGTAATAATCACAATAATAACATCCATACGAATACTTAATACCGGCACGAGTGTACTGCTTGATTCCGTGCTTCTAATACTTGATAATACGTACAGGGTAAGAAGCGTAGAACGCTCCCGTCGCACGGCCTCACAGGACCGAACTGACCGACTGACAGGCCGATAGAACGACTGCATCTGCGATCGGATCGAATCTGAGAACCGCATCCAATAGCGTTCCCTCCGTCGAGAGAGGCTGCTCCACTTCCTGCTCTCTCTCCGATCTGGTCTGACAGATCGCATCCGACCCAATCAGCCTCAGTCCGAACTGGTGGTTGGCTGCCCCGGCTGGCGAGGATGCTGCAGCCGACATGGCCCACCACCGGCTCCTCCTGCTCCTCCTCCTCTTGACTGCTCATGCTTCTGCTCATGCTTCTGCTCATGCTCCTGCTCCTGCTCCTGCTCCTGCTCCTGCTCCTGCTCCTGCTCCTGCTCCTGCTCCTGCTCCTGCTCCTGCACAGCTGTCCTCCCTCCCGCTCGATCGCTGCTCCTCCTCGCCCTCGCAGCCATCGGACGGGAATACGGGCTCGTCCGGCTCGCTGTGCTTGTTTCTGAGGTCGTGCCTGTGGTTGTGCCTGTTCATGTCCTGCTGCATGCGTCTGCTTGTGCTGCGTTCGACCAATCGCGCCCGCCTGACCTCGTCCTCGTCCTCCTCGTCCTCCTCAACCTCCTCCTCAACATCGTCCTTGTTCTGGCCATCATCATCCTCACCATCATCACCATCATCCCTGTTTTCCTCTCCTGACCGCTCTCCGTCGTCACCATCGCAGGGAACGCTGCCGTCATCCGGTCCCGTCCCAGCAACACCGCCTGTCCCTTCCCCGGTTCATAAATACCACATCTCACCGTCCCTGCTCCACTACCACCCACCGCTCCCTTCATCATCGTCATCATCACCGCCGTCATCCTATCCTTCCGGCTCCTCAGCACGTGGCCTCACCTCCCTCAGGCCCCTCACGCCTGCCAATTCCCTCTCTCCCTCCCGTCCTCGTCCTCGTCGGCACCAGCCTCGTCGCGGTGGTGGTGGCGGCACCAGCTGTCGTTCTTATTACCGCACTACCACCACCACTGCTACTAACCTCGGTTTCCTCTCCCTCCTCTGCCTCCTCCCCAGACCCTCCGCCGCTGCTGCTGCCAACCTTCCTCCTCCTTCTCACTCCCTGCATCCTCCCTCACCGTCTACCATAGACGTCCTCCACCAGTTCAGATCTTTCACCGCAAACTCCTCCGACCTTTCATCCCTTGCCACCGCCGCCACCTCATCCGTATCCGAACCTTCCTCCAGCTCACCACCTGCTACGGCTGTCACCATGGCCGACCCCGTCATCTCCAAAAAATCAATGGAGCCTCCCCATTTGATAACTGACAACCTCGAAAAGCCGCTCCTTGATAACAGAACTTACCGGGTCATCGAACTTCCCAACAAGGTCGAGGTCCTGCTGGTGCACGATGATACCACCGACAAGTCATCGGCCGCCTTGGACGTTCGGGTGGGCAGCATGTGTGACGACGAGGAACTGCCCGGCCAGGCCCACGCCGTCGAGCACGTCCTCTTCATGGGCACCAAAAAGGTACATCCGTCGGTTCCTAACCGCTTTTTAAAAAAAAAATTTCACGTAGTACGTAAGTAGTTGTCGTAGTCTAACGCTCAGATCTTTGATAGTACCCCGGCGAAAACGACTACATGTCTTTCCTAGCCAACCACGCCGGATCCTCCAACGCCTACACATCCGCCCTATCCACCAACTACTATTTCGAGGTCTCTCACAAGTACATCTACGATGCCCTGGACAGATTCTCTCAGTTCTTCATCGCACCGCTTTTCGACCCCAACGGTCTCGACCGTGAATTGAACGCCGTCGACTCGGAGCACAAGAAGAACCTCCAACAGGACAACTATCGCAGTTATCAGCTCGGGAAGTACCTCAGCAACCCAAAGCATCCGTACAGCAAATTCACCACCGGAAACCTGGAAACACTCCGAGATGGGCCCAGAAGCAGAGGCGTCGACGTCCGGGATAGGTTCATAAAGTTCCACGAGAGATATTACTCTGGCAACCTGATGAAGCTGTGCATTCTCGGGAGGGGTAAATATAAATTACCCTTTTGACTCTCCTCATAGGAACTTATCGTGCTGATAACTTCCGTTTCCATGTAGAATCCCTCGACGAGATGGAAAAGTGGGTGGTGGAGCTTTTCTCAGACATCAAAAACAAGGACCTCCCGGCCCCGGCCTTTCAAGGAGCCCCACTATCCGAGAACGAACTTGGGGTAGAGCACCCCCTCCGTGCTCTTAGAACATGAACCCGATATACTGACCGACCTGATAGACCCAATACTACATGAAGCCGGTCATGGAAACTCGCGCCGTCACTTACACCTTCCCGTATCTCGACGAAAACCCTTACTATGAAGCGCAACCGTCCCGATACATCGGCCACCTTATCGGCCACGAAGGCCCCGGGTCAATTCTCTCCGTCCTCAAGGAAGCGGGTATCGCCACCTCCCTCTCGGCCGGCCACATGCGCATCTGCAATGATACCGGCATGTACGTCGTCAACATCCGTCTCACCGTTAACGGTCTGAAAAAGATACCGGAGATCACCGCGCTCCTTTTCAGTTACATTCACATCCTCAACACCACCCCACCGCAGGAGTGGGTGGTCAAGGAACTCCAGGCCATGGCTGAAGTCGAATTCAGGTACAAGCAGAAGAGCACTAATGCCGCAAACTTCGTTAGCGAGATGGCCAGTACGATGCAGAACATGATGCCGCGCGAGTTCCTTCTCTCCGAACACAAGATCCGTAAATTCGACGCGGATTTGATCAAGAAGGGGCTATCCTACCTCAGACCCGATAACTTTAGATTGGCGATTACTACTCCCGAGTTACCGGATGGGCTGAAGTGGGAGAGCAAAGAGCGCTGGTACGGTGTCGAGTACACTCTCCAGGATATCCCGAAGGAGGTCTTGGACATAGCAACGAGGGCCTACAACGGGGAGCATCCACCCGCATTCGGTGTTCCGGGTGGACAGCAAAACAGTCTCCATCTCCCACACCCCAATCCCTTCATCCCCACCAACTTCGACGTCCTTCGCAAGGAGGTCGACACTCCCCAAAAGGTGCCGACACTCCTCCGGAATACCGCTGACTCGAGGATTTGGTTCAAGAAGGACGACACGTTCTGGGCGCCCAAAGCGAATATCTACTTTACCCTTCGCACACCGAGAACCTACTCTACTCCTCGAGACTACGCGCTCGCCCGGTTCTTCTGCGAACTTGTCAAGGATTCCCTCCACGAGTACTACTATGATGCCGAGCTGGCAGGGCTCGAGTACAGCCTTTCGCCTAACATGCTGGGGTTTGATCTGGAAATTGGAGGGTACAACGATAAGATGAGTGTCCTGCTTACCAAGGTTCTGGAGGCCATGAAGGACTTGAAAGTCAAGGAAGGAAGGTTCGATGTAATCAAAGAGAGGCTCGTTCGAGCCTACAGGAACTGGGAGCTGGGAACCCCGTACCAAATGGTTCCCGAGTTCACTAGGCACCTGTTGGCCGAAAAGAAGTGGCTGAACGAAGAGGTTCTGGCAGAGTTGGATGTGCTCACAGGGGTGGAAGAGGTTCTTGCATGGTGGAAGGGTGTCCGGGCCTTGAGCGTCGAGGGCTTGATTCATGGGAATCTTTATAGAGAGGTACCTCCCCGCCAGGCGTGATCAATTCCTTTTTTACACCGTTCGTGTTTTATTTTTTGCTAACGATGATGTACTAGGACGCCCTCAAAATGACGGATTTGATCGCTGGAACGTTGAAGCCACAGCCACTACCAACCTCGCAGTGGTTTACCCGCCGATGCGTGCTCCTGCAGCCGGGAACAGAGTTGGTCTATGAGAGAGATCTCAGGGATCCCAACAATGTCAATAACGCAGTAGAGTACATGCTCCACTTGGGCACGATCGAGGATCGACAAATGAAGGCCCGCTTGTTGTTGTGGGCCCAGATGTCTCAGGAGTGAGTAAACACCCGGCCGCCTCCCTCTAGCATCCCAGAGCTGACAATAGTTGAACAGACGGGCATTCGACACCTTGCGTACCAAGGAGCAACTCGGCTACGTTGTTTTTTCGGGAAGCCTGATGCAGGCCACAACAATGGGCTACCGCGTTCTGATCCAATCCGAGCGATCCTGCGCCTACCTCGAAGAACGCATCGAAGCTTTCCTTAACCAGGACTGGGAAATGGAAGAAGAAGCCTTTGAGAAGCACAAGCAGTCCGTTCTCAACAGGTTACAAGAAAGCTTAAAGAATCTCAACCAGGAATCCAACCGACTCTGGTGGCACGTTGCTAGCGAGGCATACGACTTTTTGCAGGTCGATGAAGACGTTAAGGTTGTCAGCGGGCTTACCAGATCGGACATGAAGAAGTTTTACGAAACATACGTCAAGCCTGGAAGCGAGACGAGAATGAAGTTGAGCGTACATTTGAAGAGCATCGCCAAAAAGACCGCCGGAGAAGATGATGGGAAGAGACTTGGCGGAAAGAACGTTTACATTGAAAATGTAAGCCAATGGAAGAGCGGGATGGTCCTTTCTCGGGGCCCGCGACCCGTTAGACCACTGGAGGAGATGGAAGTTCTTGGAGTGAAGCTTTGAATAGTACGTACGTCTCTTGCAACCTGGATATCTACGGATATGGATCGGGTGCCTTGTTGCGAGACGGCGTGGATTTATGACTTGATGGTTCTTTTGTGGCTTTTGGTTTTCTGTTGGGAGAGATTTTCTTAAACACAAAAAACGATAAACGTATGTGATACGATACGATACGACGTGGTACGAATGTTCTTTTCCCTCTCCATCCTGTTGGATGGGCTCGAGGTGCTTTCGAGCCTTTTCTTGATAGTACCGGTTACACTTTTTTTTTTTCCTTCCTTTAGTTTAATTTCTTTGGGACTCATGATGTGGGTGTCATTATGGTTTCATGGCGTTAGATTACGTGTCCATTAATTCCTTAGTACTTATTCCATTCCATTCCCTTGATTCTTTTTTCTCTCGTGCTTTTTTTGTCGTGCGTTTGTGGAGGAGATTCCCCGTTTTCCTTGGAAGTTATAGGATTTTATGGAGCAGTTAGAAATGATGATGGTAGAGTGTGATGGCTTTGTTTGGTGGTGGTGAAGATGTGTTAGCCTTGGAGTGGTAGTGTGGTGATGTTAGATTTAGATGAGCAGCCTTTCGATAGCTATCGATTGAGCCTGTTAGGGTACTCAATTAGAAGTCTTCTGTGTCTTAGGCGTCCGTCGCAAAGTCAGGGACGTTTATTGGGATATTCTCGACATCATATGGCCGCCGATAACAGATCGGCCGGTACGATATCATGAAGTTGCAATATATCTTCTCATATATCTTATAAGAAATATTCTGCGCTATCGATGGGATTTTCAGATCAAGAAATATGAAATCATACCCCTTTGCAATTTCAAAATTAGACTGTTCCGAATATTTTTGTTCTAGTTGAAATAGACCAGTTGTTTTGTCTCTTCGTGGTATGCGTACATACTATCCGGGTTAGTTAACCAAGCTAGTGCGGAAACAGAGTACTTCGTAACGGGTATTGAAGGAGTATGCAAACTTACTGGTGAAATGTAGCCGTAGGCCACCACCGACGCTGATGGTTCTGCCGGGCACCCACAAGACGATCCTGCCGCCCCATTCCATCATCCTCACCCCCATCGCCCATCGGGAAGTAGTTATTCCAAAACCTCACCTCGTATTCAACACCAACCCGCAACCCAAGTGATCGGAACGCATACTTCGCGAACCCCATCTCAAGTATCTCTTCCATCACTTCTCTAACCGTAATCGACCTACCGGGAAGCCACGGGTACATAGCCCCGAGCTTTGATTCCTTATCAATAGGTAACTGTCGTAGTAACTCGATGGAGATTCGGTCCAACATGTCCTTCTTTGAATCGAGGGCGTGAAGTTCCGCTGATTCTGTTTGGAAGAGTGCGGCGCGGGTGTGCGACCACGGTGAGGGGATTACGGTGATTCCGTCGCGGTTGATGAAGCGGTTTGGTCTGCTGTACGGGTATTGATCGTATAGGTCGTAGTGGCCTTGGCGGTGTTCGTTTAGGTGGAGTCAGACGTCGTCTGAGTCGAGGATTTTGGCGATTTGGTCATATTCTTGTGGCGGGTGGAAGGGTGAGAAGAAGGGTTCGTTGAGGATTGGGGAGGTTGTTATGTCGATTGTGAGGTGTTTGGGACGGGTGGAGGGTGCTGGGTAAAGAGTATACGGGTTTTAATATATAATATATATACATAGTCATTGAATTTTGGGCTTTCTCACCGGATTGCATATTGGTATCAAAGGACTGTGCCCTGTTAGGTTTAAAAATTCTAAACCTAGTTATGCACCCTTTGAAAGTGCAGGTCAACCACCCCTCTACCTCAAATATTCTATGCGTCGACGGGATAATCACGTCATCTGTGACCATTGGCGATGTGTATCTTGAATATGTAAGACTTTGGCTGTCGAGGATCAGGGTCTCCCATAGTTTGCATACGAGACTGCAGGAGATCTGATCGCTGACGGAGAGGTAGGAGAAGATTTCTACTTGGAGTTCTGGGGGGAGGGTGGTTTGAGTTCTGGTTTTTGGGTCGGGGACGTGCGGTGGAGGAGGTGGGGTGATGGGTGTTTGGGGGATCCTTTTACGGTGGAGTTTTGCGAGGGCGGCGAGGTTGAGACGGTACATTTTTTATATATTGAATGTAGGGAGGGTGGTTAGTGGGCTTGGGGACTTAAAGAGAAATTGAGGCCGTCATGAGTGATCTAAACTGTGGGGTTTTTTGCGCGGATATATGGCTAGCTGCTCTATGATGTTCAGCCCTGGCGTAGATGTGATCGATTTTTAGAAATTGAGAGCTTGCGGCACAGCTGCATGCAGTCTGCATATACGCTGCACTCTGCAGATTCGAGGCTACTGAGTGCAGTGGCCTCCCGAAAATCCAACATTGCGTACTGGACATACAACGCGTTCTGGGGATGAGATCATCTGGGTTGACGGTGGGGAGTAATTGACACAGGTTCCGTAGTACACACAGGCAACTGTTATGGCGAGTAAATACTCCGGAGACGAAAGGTTTACCACAGAACCCTGGTTTTCGCTTCAATCAGTGTTTCTATTTAATAGAGGTGTTTCTCACGACGGCCATCAGCTAAATCAAATTTCGATTTCGTGGGAGGCCGCACTCCGTTCATACCACCGTGAGTTATACCATCTAAACCCTCCTAATAATTTAGAAATATAATGCGAACACTTCAAATCAAACCCATGCGATCGGGGAACAATCTCGCAAATTATTTTTTTTTTTTTCGCTTTCGCATTCGCGGTGTCCTTTCAGGCCCGGAACTTTCGGTGTTGCATACTAAGACAACCCGATAGCGACCCTCAGCTGTAGTTTATGAGATTGCGGAAATCATGTGGGTCCTCGGTGACCTGAGAAGTTTCCCAGGGTGTCGAGTAAGATGATGTTGCTGAATTGGTGATATAAAATCCATTTTGGTGTTCGAATTCCTATATCGATAAGATTTCAACGAAGCTTGAGGAATTTAAATTTGTGTGTTACCAGAGTCGACCTCAAGTCTATGATCACGGCTGACCAGTCGCAAATCGGGCGAAACAGACGTGGCGGGGTATCCTCGATATTGTATCCGGGAACTTTTATGTAATTGTGCAGGTGCGCATAAGAGGTCCGCCATATCTCGTCAAGAAACGGTGACAGAACCTTCCTTTCACAGCCTTCAGCTTTTATCTCCGAAGTTTTCTCCTCAGATCAAAGGAAGAGAGGGGTATGCGTTGCACGTTGTATTTTGGAGGCATCACCAGATTGGGCAGTAAGACAGGATGATCTGAATGTGTTGCACGAAGAAACCGACACCAATGCAATGCACAGCGGCTGGCCAGAATCCAACATCCAGCCAGCTCGCCGTGACGCATTATGACCATAAGAGTTTCCCAAAGCACGCTGGTGGCTCTCGATATGGTTCGTTCGCACCCAATTAAGCTCACGGCCGTCTACTGAAACTCGGTTACGTGCATAAGCACTGGCCGAATCGAACCTGCAGTTCGCAGCGGAGGCGGTATGCGTGATGCTGGACTTTGCTCAGATCTTCAACGCAGGGGCAGCTAGGGCGCTAGCTTAGGAGACCTGGATCTGGACGGGTTCGGGTGCGGTTTTTGATAGGATCGTAGACGGTTCTGTATAATGTGGCCTACCTAAATTCCGACTCCTTGCATTCAGGCCGGTCGTGTTTTTTATTTCCTCCTCCTCCTCCTCTCACTCGGCCTTGTTTCCATTACGAGATAGGTGTGATGTATCAGTCGGTTCGTCACAATTTGTGCACAATTCGCAATTCCAAACTTGAGGTGTCAATTGGCTGTCCCAGGGTGGCAGCACGCTCGTATATTACTGAAGTCCTATAAGTTCCGGTTCCTTGCGTTCCGGAAGACGAGGCTCAGATTGAGGCTTCGCCCCCAGTATATCACGAGATAGTGACAACCAGGGGATGGGGCTTTCAAAATCGCCAATGTATTGGCGGGGTTTCCTCAAACACTGATACGCGATAGCAAGTATTCGGGAACCCAGCTAGCTCGTGTAGGCACTTCTCTCAGTACCTGCATCACTAGGCATCGAGAGTATATGCGATCCGGACACAGATATCTCGAAACATCCGTTCGTCCTCGGAGGCATAAGCGTGCGTGGTATTTTCCCCGAATCCTGCTGTGGTTAGGTGACAATTACAAAAGGTTGCAGGGCTGGTCCTTGTCCCGTCCGTTCCGTGCGAATTTGGGTCCTGAGCAGCCAGCTGCCGATTCCGATGAAGTTCTGGAGCTTTAAATTGAGGGCCGAAATCCAGCCTTGAAATGTGGATTCACGAGGGTAAATTGGCAATGGAAGAGAAACGGTGAAATTCACAAGAGAATGTTTTTTTTTTATTATTTCTCCCCTGGGAAAAGAAAGTTTAGGTTCCTGCCCCTAGAGCCTCCTCGAGAAATTCTGCTCTGTATGTTTTATTTTTCCAGCGGCGTCCGTGGTCTATCGGGGTCACAGTTTCAAGGGCTTGGGCTAAGAGAACTGTTCTAGTAATGTGTACCGGTACGGACGACAACCGAACGCCATTCCGAGAAATCAAAGTAGTTCTACTTTTTATATCTGGATGGAAAACCCAGGTATCCTCTGATAAATTCATGATGGATGAACCTGCGCTGCCTGAAGCCCGCCACTGGCCCTTCTGTCGTTCCTGCATACTGCAAGGAGCAGAAGGATATTATGGACAGCTATCGTTGATAGATCTTTCTCCTGGCTTTAAACCCTTTTCTTCGAATTGACCGCGTGAACAGCCCTTCACACGCCCATTTAGCACTCTATCCCTTCCTTGCCTGACCATAAAGCCCAGAACATGGAACGCCCAATCCCCATTCTTCCGTAAATTTTCTGAATTCAGCGCCGTTTTGCACATACCTGAGTGCCCGGTTCCCTGGACCATTTAACGACCGAAACGACACCTGACTTGAAACGAATTTTAACACTATCTTCCATGACTTTTCCATTCAGTGACAATATCAGCGGGGAGTTTGTCAGCTTCAGCGTTCGACCTTAGACGAAACAACCTTGCAATGTAGACAGCGGACAACACATTTTTCACCACGCTGCTGCGCAACAACATTGCCTTCAACCTCACGAACTCTCCGTCGCATTGTATCGTCATTCCTCCTCGGCTTCCTCTTTTCTCTATCTTACCCACATAAAGAATCAAACAAACGATCGCAAGAGAGAAGGAATAAAAAATAAAATAAAAAACTCTCCTTCATCAACCATCCATTCCCAATTCCACCAACCTGACCGGCTCTCCATTCATCACCAACCTAACAACCTTACCTTCTTACAACAAAGCATCCCGTTACAACAGCCATAAGGGTATTCATGCATCCTCTTCCATTTCCTGTCCAGCTTCGTCTCCATGCTGACAAAGCTACCAAAGAACTCTAGCTACAAAGATTTGGCCTCCTGCTAAGCCATTTCTTCCACCTTGCCATCTCCCTCATCACCATCAGCAGCAGCCTTTCATCACTCGCTCATCCAGTCAGGCTCACGCCCCAACCTCTCATAAATACCATTCCTCTTCACTTCCAACATGTGCATCCCACATCTCGAAATTTTTACAGAAAAACGAGAAGTCGAAGCAGACGTTGCCGGTGCCCGGGTTGCCCAGAAGAAGACCAAAAACCCTTCACCGGTCTCAAGTGTTCCCGCAACGTTCGGTTCGAGAGGATCGAAGGAGATCAAGTATCCCTTCATAGCCATCGCCGGACCCCCACACTGCTGTAACCCTTCTCCGAGCTCCTCATCTTCCAGCTCCTCCAGCTCTTCGACTCGTCCCTCCTCGGACTCATCTTCCTCGTCAAGCTCCTCAGAGGACCTGGATAAAAAGAAAGAAAACGCAAAGAATAGAAAGTACCGATACCCATCCAAGACATCTCGTCGACCGTCGAATCGTCTTAACGTTGGGTATTACAGGGCTAGCGGTCCCATCTTGCGCCCAATGGGTCCCTCGGATGTTTGGCAGGTTGCATCCGGCCAGAAGACCATTCACCGGCTTCACCCTGTCGGACCCGGTGTTCCCTTGGACTGTCTGAGTGATAACGGAACGGTTGCGGGTTGCGCTGAATGCTCGTGCCCGAGGTGTACCAAAAAACATGAGAAACATAAGAAGAGACATGATAAGACCGATGACCCTCACCATGATAAGAAAAAGAAGGACAAGAAGGAGAAAAGGGATAAGAAGAAGGACAAGAAGGATAAAAAGGACAAGAAGGACAAGAAGGACAAGGATGATAAGAACAAAGACAACGACAGCAGCAACGGCGGATGGGGTGCGGGGTCAAAGAAAGGTACTACCACCGGCGGTGGCTGGGGTGACGACGATAACAACAAGAAAAGCGGGGGAGGCAGTTGGGGCAACGACGACAACAATGGCAGCTCCAAGGGAGGTGGCGGATGGGGCGATGATAAGAAGGAAACCCCTGGTGGCGGCTGGGGCGAAGATAAGAAGGAGGAGTCCGGTGGAGGTTGGGGTGACGATAAGAAGAGCGACGACGAATGGGGAGGTAAAAAGGATTCTTGGGGTAACGAAGACAAGAAAGATGCAGCTGGAGGTGATGGATGGGGTAACGACGACAAAAAGGATACCTCCGGTGGTGGTGGATGGGGCGACGATGGGAAGGATAAGAAGGATGATAATGGAGGCTGGGGCGATGACAAAGACAAGGACAAGGACAAAGGGAACACCGGAGGCTGGGGCAATGATGATACCGACGACAAAAGGGGGAAGAAGGATAAGAAGCAGGGCGGCAAAGATAAAAAAGGGAAGAAAGGGGGTAAAACAGATGATGAAAATGAGAAAAGTGGAAACGAAAAGAAGAGCGACAGCGGGGCAAAAGGGAAGGGAGGTAAGGATAAGAAGGACCAGTCTAAAAAACAGGATACTACGACCAAACACCACAGCAAGCATCATCATCACCATCACGAAGATGATAACAAGGCGGTTACCGTTCTTGTCAACTCCACGCTCCCTGATGTCATCAACGAGGAGGGCTCGGAAACAACCCCCATCGACTCGGTTCACTCCCCGACCAGCCTCAGAAGCTCTCTTCCTCATATCACCATTGCCACTAGATCCCCAGGTTGCGCCTGTAGCGTAGGCGGATCGAGCATCAGCTCTAGTGCCAGCACCGTTACCTGTCCAAGCTGTTATATCAAGCAACAGACTCCACGAAACTACGTCCAAGATCTTCAAGGACACTGGTACAAATATGCCCCCGGTGTCGACTTCGATACCTATGACAAGGACGATATCTTCAAAGGCTCTGATGGTAGAGCCTATAGACGCATCTCGTCTAAGAAAGTCCCCCAAGAGGAATTTCAATATAGCGCAAGACAGCACTATAGTGGACACCACGGGCACCGCCATGACCATCGACATGCCCAACCGCCCGTGGGTATGCAATCCGGTGAATACGGATATTATCCCGCAACCGGCATCCCGGTTTATCAAGCCCCTCCGACTGCTTTCATGAAATTTAAGAAAGTTTTCAATAAACCCACACACAGTCACCAGGCAGCTTACCGATCGAATGGGGCCGTCCCGGTTTACGGGATACCTGTTCAGACTACCCACAATACCACCAGGGTCTCCGGCTGGCAGAATATGTTTCGTTTATTTACCAGCTCTGGTCAATCGGCCAGGCAAAGGGGTACCGATTACCACTACAGAGCTGAGCCAACATCATCCTCATACTATAGTGGCGGCGGTAGGCCCCAATACACTCGTGGTTACAGACCACCAGATGGGTACGTACATCACTCCAGTGCATTGTAAATTATCGATCGAAGTATTATGTCGATACTAACTGCTTTACACCTCCTAGGCAAGATGGTTACGGACGACGCGGGGACTAGGAAGTTACCGTCGTCGAAGAAGATTGAAGACTTTCAAGACGATAACGACGCGAATTCGCGAAGGGTTGGTGGAGAAGCATCACACTTGCATCTCTACCTGACTCTTGGAATCAGTCACGTCTTGAATAGTCGACCTAAGCTACTTCGATCCTTTGTCTTGATCCGAACCGACCTATATCCTTCATGTAATAGGACTTAGCATCATCACTGTCAACAGCCTACACCTTCACCATTGCTCATAGATTGGATCGGCTCTGCAGGACCTATCTTCCGAATTCGAGCCTCTCTCACCATCGACTCAGTGTTTCCTTTCCGTCTGTTAATGTTATATAACCCAAAGCTTCTTCGCACAATTTCTTCCCCCCCCCATTCCTTTCCTTTGTTCTGTGGGAACAACGACGAATCCCATGTTGCAACCTTTCACGTCTTACAAAATTCGATACCCAACATCAGTTTAGCATTTGTACTGCAAATTATCGCTCGACTTGTCTAGTTCGACCCGGCGTACAAAATGGCGCAGAGGATAGGCCTCATCGTCCTCGACACCTCTACAACACTCAAGAACACAGAAGGAGAATAGAAGGACAAAGAAAAGAGGAAAGAAGGGTGTTCATCAGTGCTTCTTTAGCGGCGTTTCCTCACATCCCCATTTGTTACATATATCACGACACTAACGGCCAATGTTTCTTTTACGCTGTTGGAGGGTTCCTTTTTATTTACCGCTCCCTGACTTCACTACGGCACACTTACAAATTCTTTAATCTAGCATTGTTTAAATTCCAACTTTTCGATGTTTTCATGCCCAAACTACCCTCTATCCCGTAAAGGGAGATGCTAGGAAAGTCTGGCTCTAGTAACCGTAAACCAGCAGAGTTCACCCTACGTATACCCAGCCATAGTACACTTCATCGATTGGTAATGATTTGTATTGACGTATATATATGCCGTATTATATCGTTAGTGTGTAAATAATCCATCCGTTAAATCAATATCCCGCAACCGTAACGTTGACCCAGACCAAATAACACCTGCTAAAAAAACATGGTAACGAAACGTGGTACCCAATTGTGTGTCCGCTAAATTCAAAACATCATGAATAATAAAACTTCGAAAGCAAAAATTATCAAATACGCGCCAAAAGATCCCTTTGCACTAACGAAACTTCCACCCGACTTTTGCTTCTGGTTCCGTCCCTTTCCCCGGCACTTCGGTAGATTCTTATTCTCGGCCTTAAAACATCCATTCAAACCGTACCATGTAAGACCCCCTCCGAGTGCTGCCAGAATGATAAAGAGCAGAAGAACGCAAATGACACATTTGCATACTCTATCCCTCTTGCGGAGAGGCTGCGGTATAACGTCCGGCTGTTCCTCTGGTGCTGCCTCTTCGTCTGCTTGAGGCCCAGGAGTGTCGCTCATCCGGTCTTCTTTCGAAGTTTTCGCATCTTGTTCATTGGTTTGGGTATATAGGTCGTTCGGATTGCCCTTTTCTTTGATACTTTCGGTATATGTGGTATTTGCTCCAACCGCGAAGCTTTCGGTTTTCGGTTCGTATGACATGGTAGGTTCGAGGGATGCCCTGCAGGCTTTTAGAGTAAAGTTCTGCGCAAGGAAGCTTGATTGGGAGGATATTGCTCGGCGCGAACCGAAAAGAAGGCTACGAGGTAGATTCGGTAACGTTATAATGTTAAAATTGGGCTGTTTTGGTTTATAGAAGAAGCGCGGTAAATGGAGATCAGTGGCTTATTAAGTAGGAAATGCATGCTCCCACGAAGCACCCCATGCATGAGCGCAATTGGATGTATACCGAAGGTTTTGAGAATTCTCCTATCACGCGCGAACGCCCGCCAAGTCAGCCCAGCTACGCGCCAAGTCAGTTCAGCTGCGAACAAGCGAAATGATACCCTATGGTGGTCGAAATAACTCAGCCTCGTTATAGGCGAACAATGGTTCGTGAACTTCGTACGATGGTTGTGCTTGACCGTATACAAGATAAAAAAATATAAAAATAAGGTGGTACAGTGGAAAGGTATTCGATGTGTACATATGTCACTCCTAAGATTTGGATCGATGGTACCTCGGTGATATCAATTTAATCGTTCAGACTCACTGCGTTGTGGTGGCACAGAGTTTAGAACACTCAGGGTTCTTTCAAGCTTCCAAGACACACTAATCCATTGAAATGTACTTCCCATGGGATTATTTGCCTGCCTTTGGTCTTCAAATACGGCATCGAAAGGGTATGTTCCGATGAGCCACAGAGAAAGCAGCAAGCCTCGCAAGGTGCCTCTCGAATTCGAGTTGATAGGGTTATATCGTGACCAATTGATAGTGCCGAGATTCTTCATGAGGCGGTGCTCTCTCTCTAGATCGATTCTGCGGTGCTTCCTGGGCCGAAGACGTGACAAGGCATCCCCGCCTATGCAACCGGGCAGAAAGCTTAGTATTATAAAGTAGGGGTATTGTAAAGCAGGCCCACACGAGCCGTCGATTGCGAGAGAAACGACCAATCCACCGCATTTAATATTTCACGACCGAACCTCGATAAGTCAGATTCACCATCCGTTGAGATGCTGGATGTTGCACAAAGTCTTTACGTAAACTGGCGGCCGGCTCATAGAAACCCACCATTCATTTGATTGTGGCACCATTCGCAGATATCTGCGTGCATGAAATCGAGTTTTCTGATGTAACCCCCCATATCAACATGTTAATATCTGCGGAAGGGAAGTTCCGAGAGAAGCGGGAAGTGCTTCCCGCGTCGTCGTCGGCAATTTATAAAACCCTCCAGGTTTCCCCAGGTCTCAGATGGTATGTGTAACGGTGTAGAAGATCACAGTGACCGTTTGATTCTCTCGTTATCACTGCTCTAAGAGTATTTGTTGGCTATTCATTCGTTCCAGCCGCAGTACTCGCCCTTCGCTTGCCTGATACTCTATATCGATATCCAGCAAACATCTTTACAATGAAGTTCACGACAATCACGAACGCCTTGTTCGCGATTTCTCTCCTTGCGACCGGGGTTTCCGGTTGGTATAATCATAAATCCGTCAAGATTATTCAGCGCTGTACCACAGAGTACTGTGCTCGAAACATCCACCCGCCGCAAACATACCTGAAGACCATCCACCAAACCAGCAAAGTCACGGCTACCGTGACCCCGAAGCCAAGCACGCGTTACATTTGGAAGAAACATCAGACGAAAACCGTCACGCAGAAGCGGACTAGCGTATATACCGTTACTGCGAAATGTATTACCAAAACCATATACAAGACGAGAGTCACAACTGTCACGCGGACTGTTCCTCAAATCACAACAGTAACGTCTACGATAACGGTCGCTACTGTTACCGCGGATGCGACGTCAGTCCTCATCCCTTCTGGATTTATAAGTGCCGGTGACGACCCGGATAACCAGTACACGATCCCCGAAGAAGGTGGACTCGAGAAGAGACACGGAAAAACAGCCTACCCGACCTCCGTGAAATGCACGAAAACCATTCAGACCATATACGGACACACTGTCGCCGCCAAGAGACCCGTCACCACGGTCACGAAGTGCGGGAAGACGGTCACTATCCGAACAACCAAAAAAATAACAAAGACTGTCTACCAGAAGAAACCCAAGACTACGACTGTCACTCGCGTTTCGACACGCACCGCCACAAAGACTAAAGCTTCGACAAAGGTTGTGACCAAAAAGGTTACTGCCTTCCTCCCCGGCTTCACCACGTACCTGGCCTGCGGTCCTCATAACCACTTCCAGGGCCCAACGGGAAGCACCGACGTTGTTATTCTGCCCAGGGATATCGAAGTCCCCGCTCTGATCGCTTACGACTGTTGCGCGCAATGTCACAAGCGTGTCAACGCGCAAGGAGTAAAGGACTGCGCTGGCAGCTACTTCTTAGTAGATGTGGCAGCCAGCACCGGCAGATGTTGGTTGAGACTTACGGATGTGTGCAGTTACGATCATCATGAGCGTTTTACACCTTCGGAGAACCAAATTATACGCGTGCGAGAGGGCCATGTCAGTAATGGCCCATGTGGACGTTGGAAAGTTCAACTTTGAGGTATGACGGATACAATTGGTCTCTCTAGGCTTTAGGCTTTAGTCATTTCCTATGAGTTCATATCCCAGTGGGTGCAATTCGACCGAAGGCAGGAATTGCGTTAATATATTAATATACTGCTAAACAACATCACTTTATAAGCTGTATACGATGTTTTGTATACCCCTAGCCCAGATTTTGAAGCTTCCCCACTCAACCCAACCACGGCAATTGCGCAACAAATACAAGTCTCGTAGCCAGTCTTACTCAAGCACTTGAACTATTGTCATCTGGGTATATCCTGACCTAGTTTTTGAATGGCTAGCATGCGCATGTGTTGGTCGGGGAAATAACACGCCTGTTAGCTATACACAAGCACGCCCGAAGAAAGATACGAGAGAACTATCGCCGTCTCAAGCTTGAACAACAGGCGCCTGCAATATACATCTGTAAGCTGGGGGACGGTACGGCCAAAACCCACTTTGTAACGTCTAGGATACACCCCGCCACTAGATATTGATACTATACTACAAATCTAAAATTAATCGTCGAAAATTTCGGCAGCAAAACAGTAAGATCGAGGTGACCACAGACCGGACCGCAGTTACCTAACCTCATTAAAATCCTCGCAATGAAGGTTCAAAGCAGTACCTATATATATCTCAATGGAATGCTCTTTAGATAATAGTTGCCATTGCAATACCGCGGGTTAATAACCATTAACATTGCGCGCGGTATCGTGGTTTGGTCTGGTATCAAACCCGACTCCGAGCACCATACTACGCACCGATGGGAATACAAAACCTCACTTATCTACTAGTTACTAATGACGGATGAAATATACTTAATGAATTCTCACGCAGTCTGTAGCTCTGGCCCTGAGCCCATTTAAATGGGTTATTTCCAAACCACTGACATCCGACCATCTGCTCAGAGATAGCTTTTCCAACGGTCAGCGGGTACAACGAAGACGATATTTGAACGTAAGTTTGCGGCACAAGGCCCTGCAGAAATATTAACAAACGCTGCTCGATTGTTTTTTTCTCCAATTTTCGAAGTTTTCCCGTTGATTATAAACGGACGCAATCGATCCTCGAGGCCTTATAAAAGCCTTATCCTGTCGCTCAGCATCCACTCGAGCTTCTGCATTACAAACCGGACACCTTCTCCATTGCATATCCTTTATCCCGCTGAGACATCTACGAAGGTTACTCGACCACTACAGAAGATAGTATTTTAACAAGATATCCTTTTTTAAAAATTTCTTCTTTATTTTCCTTATCTTCCTTGTCTTTTTCTCTTGATACTCCAAACTCTTAATATCAATCAACTTTGCAGCACAGAGTTAGACTTTGGCATGAAACTCTAACAACACTCGGCTTCTCAATGCCCACCGGGCTCCGAACCTCGTACGATACCAGCCAAAATTACATTCCCTTCTCCGCGAATGTCAACTTGGCCCTTAACAACGAACCCTTTCAGCACTCTCGATACCCTTCGGACCTCATAACTGCCCGATTTTTTGGTCGGCCACGGGCCAATGCCTCGAAATGATGGCGTGTCGTGTCAGCAACTTGCATTTGCATATGCAACCTGCTGACATCCCTAGCCTGGTAGTGTTTCGAGTCTTCTTTTCATTTCGGAATTAGGAACTTTGGTGAGGGCGTATCCCCGCTATGATATCGAATGATTCGTAGTATTAGAGCATCATTAAAGCTCTCAGAGATAGATTACGTAGCTTAGGTAATTATATATTTTCTCGATGGGAAGCTTTGGTATCACGGTCAATTTGATCAAATTTGAGTCGAGGTGTGGATTTTAACGGGTGAAGTTCACCAGCTAAAGTGCTTTTCTTGGCATTCCCCATCTTTAGCTTTCGATTCCACGACGTCGACACACAACGTCATATTTTATTTATCTTCAAACTTCATCTACCAGATCCAACATCACAACCACAATGGTAGCGATAGACGTCATCAAATCTTCGAACAGCGCCATAAAGGCGAAACTTCCTCCTGGGCTCGTAGCTCTCTTCAGTAAGTTCTCATGATCGTTGACGACATACCCTATCACGTACTCACACTGAATCAATTCAAAAGTCGGTGCGACCAGCGGTATCGGCGAGCACACACTCCGCAACTTCTACGAACACACACAATCTCCACGAGTATACTTCGTAGGCCGCTCCCAAGCTTCCGCGGACCGTATAATATCGTCCTTGAAACCGTTGAACCCGGACGGTCACTTAGAATTCATCCAGGCCGACGCCAGTTTGATCAAGAATGTGGACGAAGTATCCCAGAAGTTTCTCGAGAAGGAGAAGGTGTTGAACGTACTTGTTATGTCGCAAGGATTTTTGACTTTTGAAGGGAGGGTAGAAACTGCAGAAGGGTTGGATACAAAACTCGCTCTGAACTATTTCTCTCGCGCCCGGTTCATTCAAAATCTTCTCCCCGCGCTTTCCGCCGCGGCCACGTCTTCCCCCTTCGGAGCCCGGGTTCTCTCCGTCCTCTCAGCTGGTAACGGTGAGGGGGTGCTCAACTTTGACGACTTTGAGCTCAAGAAGACATTCTCATTGCGTAACGCTGGTGTCATGGCCACGACGTCGAACTCGGCCCTTGCGAAGTATTTGGCTAAGGAGCACTCTAATATTGGGTTCATTCACGCTTTCCCCGGTGGGGTGGAGACGAACATTCTGGAGGCTGCGCACTTTCCTTCGGTTTTTAAACTAGCAGCTAGGGTACTGACGCCCTTGGCTAGACCGTGGATGATCAGTAAGGAGGAGAGTGGCCAGAGACACTTTTATCTGACGACGAACGAGAAGTTTAAGACCGGAGGTTGGTTGACGGATAGTATGAATGAGGAATCAAGTTCGGCGAAGAAGTATGTGGAGAAAGGATGGTGCAATGAGGAGATCGGGGAAAAGGTTTGGAAGAAGACGATGGAGGTCTTCGAAAGGCTTGAGAAGGAGAGGGGGGCTTGAGTTTCGTAGGTTGGCGGTGTGGTCGTAACGTTATTTGGAAATATTACTGTTTGTGTCTTTTTTAGCCTCGAATCCAGGTGGTGATGGAGGCGAGGCTTTTTCTTTTGTTCGGGCTGGCGAATGGCATGTCGATTTTTATAGCTATAGGCTTCTGGACCGGCGTTCGATTTTATATCGCTTGTTACGGAATAGGGTTATATGCAAGCATCGTGGTCTAACGGACTAGTGTACCCGGATTAGCTATGGCTTCGACAGGGTTTACTCAGCAGTGGGTCATTCAGCTTTCATGTTAATCCATTGATAGGTTCGGAATATATTCTAATGTAATGCACAGTATACACAAAACGTATGTACTTTGATGCAAGGGACATCTTGCTTTCCCGTAGAGAGCATAGTATAATAATAGCACACACGGCGACGTGCAGCAGTGGTCTATTAGTGATTTCGACTGAGAGCAGCAACTGAAAATGATAGAACAATGAACCCCGTCGGCCATCAACATCGTAAGCAATATATGAAGGAAGTGAAATAACTGACAGGTGCGTGTGCGCTGTAATCATGCAATAACCGTAGAATCATGAGATGTTTTTGGGGTTTCCGTGTAGAGAAAACAAGGCTATCAAAGAAAATTATAACAAAGGAGACAGCTTCGAAACGCACCCTGCCCGCAGCAATGCCCCATGATATCACCTAGATGCGCCTTATCCATACTTACTTACCTCGGAGGAATATATACCGTCTACAACCACCTGTTGCTGGATCGTCCTCCTCCTCCGCCGCCGCCGCCACCGGAGCCCTGAACCCATTTGTCAACATACCCGCTGCCACCTCCACCCCCACCTCCACCGCCTCCACCGCCTCCACCTCCGCCGCTCTTCATATTCAACATATCTGGTCGTCTCTTCTCTTTCTTCGAGCTATTCAAAGCCTCCGTATATTGTCCCGGGTAATACCGATCGTACCTTTCATACCCTTCATCTTCTTCTTCCTCGTCTTCGCTGGTGGGGCTTCCAAAGTCGCCGCCAAGGGTCTTTCTCATCTCCTCAAACTTGTGGCCCCGGGAACTGCTCCTCGATCCATATAGTTTCTCGTATTCTTGACGAAACTTAGCATGCTGCATACGTTCTCTTTCCGCCGCATGGACCGCCTTCGCATCGGAATCATGCGACGATTCAGAGGTCATGCTATTGGATCGGATGGGTGGCATACCGGGATGGTAGCTGTGGCGCATATGCGGACCACCGCTGCTGCCTCCGTGGCCTCCGCTCCCGATTCTCAGCGGGAGGGGTTTACCCTTGCCACCGGCGGCACCGGCACCAGGCCCGCCTTCGACGTTCTCCTTGCTGCTGACCGGGACGAGTGACTTGCTCATTTTTTCGTTAGGGCCGGCCGATGGACCGTTGCCGGTTGGTGATGGGAACTGGCCAGGCATATACATTTCGCCAGTGTATTTCCTGCTTGGGGCGTTGGCGTTGGCGGGGCGGGGCGGTTGAGTGTGTCTGTTAGGCTTGCCGCCTTTCTCGGACTTCTCAACCATCACGCCTTCGCCGCCGACATCGTCCTCTTCAGGCAACTCGCCGGCCTCGGCCATCCGACGTTCCTTTTCAAACATTTCACGTTCCGTCCATACCAGATCCTGCTCTATGCGAAGAACTTCGCCTTGCGCTGCGATAAGCGCTTGTTGAGCACGGATCAAGTGGCGGGCCTGGTAAGCCCACTTTTGGGAGAGCATATCCTGCGGTGGAAGTCTGGGTTTGAATCCAAACGGATCATACAAAGCCGGTGGGCCACTCGTGTCTCCCTGGGACTGAGACCGGTGGCCGTGAGAAGGGGGTGGAGTAGGCATCGGGGTTGCACTGTTTCCGTGAGAAGAGTTCGGTGAGTTTGGTGCTACAGGTGGAGGTCCGCCGCCTATTGCTGGTGGTGGTCCCTTGGGTGGTCCCTTAGGTGGTCCCTTAGATGGTGGCCCTAACGGGTGAGATTGTTCTCTGATATGAGATGGGTTTATTCTATCTATGGGTGGTGGTGCTCCGGGTCCTCCGCCGTTGCCAAAGTTGAGAGTGAGCGGGCGAGGGCGTGGCATGGTATGAGGTAAGAAAGGGCAGGGCAATTAAGAATTGTAAATGGCGGGACAAAAGCCTGTTTTATTTCGGGTGCGTTGGGACAACCTGTCTCGAATGCACCTCTGTTTTGTCTCCTGCAAGCAAAAAAGTGCGGCCAGCTGGACGGTCAGTTTGAAAACAGCTGATGGAACAAAAAAGCAAGTTTGAAAATCACCCTGAGGAAAAGTGCGATCGACTGGACGCCAGTTGCTGGTAATTGTCAAACAGAATGGTCTGTCGTTCCGCTATTGGCAAGAGCCGGAGGGGCGAGCCTGGCCTGGGCGGAGACGTGACTCTTTCTATCGATAGTTGAACAGGCTGAGGGGTACTTCAAATCAGAGGCGAAACTTGAGCTTCGTTTTCGGTGTCTGTTTTGAAGATACAAAGGGGAAAGGAAGGGAAGAGGGAAAAAAGGGAAAGGAGAGAATCAGCAGCCTTCTTCTCCAACGATATTATCATGTGTGTGTCTTCTTTTTTTTTTTCTCTTTCTCACTTCCTGCGTGAAAAAAGGTATATTTTCGCTCAAGCAAAGTCATCGACGTTTGGGCGGGTAGCCCAATCGAACCATTGGTCAGGGTGAATCGACCCATATGATGCATAATATGGGTCCAACATCGCAGCTGGGCATCGAGCTAACATATCTTTCCAAATGTCAGCTTTACTTTATCCAATGTAAACAGATCCAGAAGCTCCAAAAGTATGTACTCTGGACAAGAAAAAAAAAAAGATTGCAAAAAATCTCCTCAAATCACAAAGAAATTGTCCTTCAAGGACCGAAAGACGGTCTATTATTGGACCTCGAAGCTGCGGAGGCATATATCCTCATGCCCTAAACAGCGTAGATCCCTGCAGAATCGCAACAACGGGCAAGGACTGGCGGGTCAAACCGTGCAGCGGGGTAGGTCCCTTGTGGAGAACGATGGTTTGAGATAGAGTGTGTTGGATTCCGAGATATCGATGAGGGCGAGGAAGCATCATCTGATCAGTATCGGATTGTATGCGTCTATGCGCGGTGGATTTTCGGGTCGGCTATGCATAATCACATCCTCGGAAACAGTGATACTCTTGGGAGGCTCATGTCTGATTCGCAGAGCAAAGTTTTTCAACGATGCATTGATGTGCTTTCCGATCCCAGCCCCGCCATTTCGAAGAGGGGTACTTCCTTTGCCTCCCAATATCGCAGGCGGTCCGATGTTCTTTCCTACCATATTCGTAATATCTTGCTGGTACATGCACGTGGTATACTGGCTTGGGTACCTGGTTCTTGGGACGACATCCGTTAACTAAGGCCTTTGAGGTCAGTTCCAGCGGGAGATATGCACATATATGTAGTACACTGTGGCGCAGCTTTGGGTGACAGGCTAGCTTTTAACAACCAGTCAGAAACGAATTTTATATCGGCACGTTACATACACAGATGGCAGCCTGAAGACGATATTGGCGTTGTTACCTGTTGCAATTGTGCACGTGGTTACGGGGAGGTTGATGATCTGCGCAGGCCATGGCCATGGCCATGATATCGGACGGGTGCAGCGATGTTAAGGTTACACGGGTAATCTGCTCAATTGTATGTCCAACATGGGCTATTTCCGACGCTGACGCGGGCACGAACTTAAAGTTCGACCGACACGCTTATTGGTGGTCTGGTAGACTCTTGACTTGTCGGTTACGTAGACTGCGTACCAGTACCTTGAATATGGGATGGTATCATATGGTACGTAAGTTACGGACGTAGATTTATCGGTTTATCTTATGTATGTACGTTAGACGTACGAGACCGAATTGCTAATTACTAATTGGCAGAGGTTCGGTGTTCGACGACAAACTGGCTGGACCGCAGCCTATGATTTCGAGGCTTCTCTATACCAAAGCTGTGTATGCATCTGCATATAAGACACAAAATATTGAATTCAATTGAAGCTCGGGCCCAATTACATAGAATTATACAGAAACAAAGCATCTATTGATTCGCCAATGCATATGCTAATCACTGTCTAGGCTCCCATGATCACGCTCCAGCAGACCAACCCGGCGGCGCCCCACAGTCCCAATTGCGCTGGGTAGAACAGCGGTGCTCCGAGATATCTTCCCTTACCGGTCTCCTTTTTGGGGTTCTGGTATCCGATAGTGTACAAGATTCTACCCAAGAGGTAGATGGCTCCTGCACCGGCCGCGAACCTAGGGTAAACTAGGCCGGAGATGAACATTGGGACGTACACTAGCTCGAATCCCAACATGATATATTAGCATCCACCGACTCGATAATTGCGTCCGGATGGACCGAAGCGTGTTCTTACAGTTCGGAAGATTCTCCAGGTAGTTCTGGTGAGCTCGTTGTGTGCAATTGAAGATGTACTTTTCAGATCCGGCGGGGGCTTCTGTGTGCACGGCGTATGCGTTTGGATCTGAATCCACATGATTAGGGGTCTTGTCTAACCACATCAATTGAAGGGAATTTGAGTCGTACATGGAACCTTGGCCTTCATACGGGCGCCGGTCACGACGATTCCGTGCCATTGGTTGATGAATGTCGAGGTGAGGGCGACGAGGAGGACGTATCTGCCAGGAGTGACCGTTAGTTACTACGGCCTCATCTACTATATTTGTTCTGCGGTGTAGTCTAGTGAATACCCATATTCTGCGGGGATTGTGAGTTCCATTGCTGCTGCGAGTGGTATATAAACGACTTATAATGCTTTAAAGACAGTGTTCTGTTGATGGGGTTTCCTCTGAACTTTCGTGCTGCTGTATCGATAATTCGAACTCTGCGACTTCACAGTTGCAGGAAAAACAGACGTCCCTTTATAGCTTCTCCCTAAACACCGTAGCACCTTGAATCGAACTTCTAGCCTGAATCGACAAGCCTTGTTGCTCTCAATCCCTGGCCTAGCCGAGGCGCCTTGATTACGAGTCCCGGAGAACTCTCCAGAAGCACTATTTGCTAACCGTGAAACCCAGACGCCACGTTGCCGTTGTGGTTCTCGAGATCCCTGACCGGGGCAATTTTGAAGTCCGCTCCGGCTGTTAGGGACTTCGCTCGGGAGCGCACGTTCGCCTGGTTGCTGTGCGAAGCTGCGGGCGTTCGGGGTTGGCTGGGTTGCGAGAGATGTGTTGTTTTGTGTGTTGCGGCTTCGCTTAACCTCAGCTCAAACAGGACTTTTTTCTGGGCCCCAAAAAATTTGCTGTCGAGCAGAGCCGCAATATCCAAACTTCATCAAGCTCTTCACCATCGCGAAACTGCCATCGACCACCGACTTGTCCGAACACCTGTAAAGCTATCAAATTAGCGTCGCCTCTCCTTGAAATAGCTACTGGCAACTCACAATGGCCCGCCGTCGCTCTAAACGCCGTACTCATGTCGCGGATCCCACACGACAGAATCCCACCGCTACGTCGACGGTAACTTCGAAGACACCGCTTTCTAGCACAGCTTCGAGAACTCCTAAAACCATGATTATACGTACCGGCTCTTCTCCTGTCGGCCCGTCGGTTTCCACCCTCGTTCACGATCTACGTCGGGTCATGGAGCCGTACACCGCCTCCCGTCTCCGTGAACGAAAGTCGAATAAGGTCAAGGACTTCACGACCATGGCTGGTCCTTTGGGTGTCACACAGATCCTTATGTTCAGCCGGTCAGAAAACGGGAATGTAACATTGAGGATTCTGAGGACACCGAGAGGTCCGACATTGCACTTCAGGGTCGAGAATTATAGCTTGTGTAAGGATGTTGTGAAGGGACAGAGACACGGAGGTGTCAAAAGTACAGGAAAGGAATACCTTAGTCCTCCCTTGGTATGTTATATCCCTATCGCACTGAAGGCCAGCAAGTTGGGGTGGAAATAGAATAAAATAGAAAACAAAGTCGAGTGTTGATAAGCAAGCGGAGTTCAGCGGCATTTCGACGGCTAATCCGTTATGGCGCAATCACAGCTAGTAATGAGCAACCTCGTTACACCTACAACGAGCAAACCCGCCAACCATGAAATCCTCACCCAATCAATGTTTCAATCCATGCTACCCCCGATATCCGCGCAGACTATATCCTTAAAGTCCGTAAAGAGAGTCCTGCTACTCAACCGCGAGCTACCGGATATCAAGGACGTGGAGAACTTGAAAGAAGATGAAGAGTATATTGTCGATTTACGGCATTATTCGATAAGCACACGGCCGACAGGAGTCCCGAGGGCGATTAGGAAGCTTAACAGGGCTACTCAACCGTCGAAAGGCAGCAGGGGAGCTATACCCGACCTAGGCGGGCTGGGAGATATTTCAGAGTACCTGCTTGACCCGAGCGCTGCTGGCGGTGGTTATACTAGTGAAAGTGAAGTCGACACAGATGCCGAAGTGGAGGTCGCAGTTCCTGGAATACAGAAAGCAGGCCGTGTGAAGAAAGTCAGTGAGGATGGGGGTGGAGCAGAGAAAAAAGCTGTGAAACTGCAGGAATTAGGGCCTAGGATGAGGTTAAAACTGGTCAAGATTGAGGAGGGGGTGAATGATGGGAGGATTCTATGGCATTCCTTCGTGAAGAAGAGTAAGGAAGAGGAACGACAGTTAGAAAAGAGGGCAAAAGAGAAAGAGAAAGTTAAGCAGGAGAGAAAAAGGGTACAGGAAGAAAATGTCAAGAGGAAGAAGGGCAAGGATAAAAAAGAAGGGGAGGAAGACGATGAGCTCGAAAAGGAGACTGGGTGGAGTGGGGATGAAGACATATGGAGTGACGAGGAAATGCAAGAAGATAGCGAAAAGGAGAGGCAGGAAGACGAAGATGAAGACGAGGAGATGGAGGACCAGTAGAGTATGTATAGTGATACATCACTGGATGTATGTGTACGATATATATGTCGCAGGAGTTTTCGTAGAATCTGGATACCAAAAGCATGCACCTTTTCTTATCGATTGATGAAAATTACAAACACTGAGTAAAATACGATCCCTCGAGACTATTCCTCAAGTAGGAAGTAATTTACCAGGTGATTACAGGATATCGCCGTGCCATAGATACCGAGCGTCCGGTCTCAACTCGATATTCTTGGAGTTTGTATGCGGAGTCGGTTGCTCCTCCAACATTTGTTGTGGTCGCAAAACGCGTCTTCCCGAACCAAACCTCCAAATCTTCAAACCTTCCGACTTCAAACTTTCCGACTTCAACCCTTCCGACTCCAAACCTTCGATGAACATCATAGCATTTTGATGCCGTAGCAACAACCACGGACGACCACGATGCCTCCCAATCAGCTCCCATGTGGGAATCCGGTCCTGCTTCAATTCCTCCTACAGTGGGCCGAAGATGCCCGTGGCACGGATCGAGAGAGAACGTACGGCGACAACTGTCACCAGGACATACATCTAAGGCGCTAGCCATACCACAGCCAGTTAGCTGACATGGAATTTGGGATATAGATATCGTCGAGCCGCCGAATCGATGCGTGCCTGCCCCCGGGCCTTCGATCATCCTTCCGAAGCTAAAGATCTTATCGGCATCGGTGACAAAATCGCGGAACGTCTGACGAGGAGCTTCGTTGAGTATAAGGAAGACAGGGGGGAAACGCCACCGCCGATGGTACGGTATCTTAAACCGCAGAAGGCTTCTAGGAAGAGGAAGAGCGATGAATTGGCCGATATCGTTGTCGAGGAGAACGGTGTGACCGACGAGGGAAGAGCTTCCGTAGTCGTGGGCGAAAATAGAGAATCATTGTTCGACAGCGGGGAGCCGGTGCTCGGGCGCTGGGACCGAGCCCGACCAGCGAAGAAGAAGAAAACAGCTGCATCGAAAGCTGCGCCAGGGGGTCAGGATAGCGACGACGAGGAGGCTGAAGACGCTCAGCCAGCAAAGAAAGCAAGAAAACCCCGGGCTACGAAGCAATATGTCCCCCGCGTCCGGACAGGTGCATATGCCATTTTGATGGCTTTATCGGAATTGGATGAAGGTCAACGGATTGGCAAAGACGAACTTTGTCGCCGTGCACAACCATACTGCGATTCCTCATTTACTCTAGCCGGCAACAATGAGGACAGCTACAAGTACACTGCGTGGGCGTCAATGAAGACGGTGAGGGAGCACAACCTAGTTTATCAGAGGGGAAGGCCAGCGCTGTTTTGTTTGACACCCTACGGATGGGACGTGACGGATGGTATGAGGGACGTGGAACAGACAGGAGGGCCGCAAGCTGGTGCTAGTACCGTGGTTGCAGCCGGAGGAAGGAGGGGGAAAGCGAAAGAGCGGGTCCATAGCGACTACACGATGGATTCGTCAATTGCGAGTGCTATAGCCGCTGGGAACGCATACGCTGGAACTGGACACAGACTCGGTGGCGCTTCCGCTAGCATTGAAGATGAAGAAGATGACGTCCTCGAGGCATTACCACCAGTCTCGAGGGCTCAGGGGGATCCAAAGCCTACTCTCCAGACTCTCCCGCCACGTGCACGGATCCGCTCCGCATCTGCTCAACCTATTAACGATGCTTCCCCAGACGTCAAAACACCTTTCACTCCCCGTTATCTCAAAGCCGGTAGCTTTAGCATCCACCTAGTTCTCGACAATCGTGAGGTTGCCTCCAAAACGGACCGCGACTACATCCAGCGCTCGTTTGAGAACGTCGACTGTCCACCGGTAACTAAGGCTATGGAACTCGGCGATGTGATGTGGGTCGCAAAAGGCAAATTATACGAAAACGGACGCGAAACGAACGAGGAAGTAGAGCTGTCGCTCGACTATGTTTGTGAGCGAAAATGCCTAAATGATCTGATAGCCTCGATCAAGGACGGCAGATTCCACGAACAGAAGTTCAGGCTGAAAAGATTTGTGGGGAACGTTACATATATCATTGAGCTCCAGAACGGTAAACTCATAGCGAACACACCACAGTTGACGGACGCCATTACGACGGCCGTGTATAGTACCCAGGTCGTCAACGGTTTCTTTGTAAAGTTAAGTCCAAGACTTGATGACACTGTTCGCTACCTAGCGAGATTTACGAGGCTGTTGAAACAGCTCTACGAAGGGAAGGATTTATATATGTATCCGGAAAACCTAGTTCAAGTTTCAACATTTGCGGACTTGAAGACGCATCTGAAAGAGAGGGAGCCGCATAGGGATTATTTTCTTGGTTACAACAGCCTCGCGGCGATAGCAAGCAAGAGCAAGACCAGTACGATCCGAGACGTGTTCTTGAGAATGCTGATGTGCACGAAAGGCGTGAGCCCTGAGAAAGCATTTGAAATTCAACGGCATTTCAAGACGCCGAGGGCTCTGTTGGAGAGGTACGAGCGGTCTGGGGGAGAGCTTGTAGGAAAGCCTATGATGGCAGGGGTTGTCGATGTCGCGGCGAGCACGGATCGGAGGAAGATTAAGTCGGCGTTAAGCGGGAAGATTTGGGAGGTTTGGGGGAAGAAGTGAGTTTAGCTGTATTCTTAGATATCCTGGTACTTCAGCGGGCGTTCACCAGGGTTGCAATTGCATGGAACCGATATACCGGAGTTGGGAGGGCTTATAATTATGCATTGCGTGGATAGTCGATAGGTCTATGCATTCTTCATTCTTAATATCTTTGCACACGAGCGCTTAGCTCACGTTTATAAATGCCTACCATATATTGCGCGCGACATGAGCAGCCAATTGAGAAACGTAAAAGTCTGTCATCGACGTAACTTCGAGGCCTAGTAGCCTCGATCTGGATGTAAGATAGCGGAGCGCGAGACTGGCGGAGCGTCGGATTCTCGGCCGTTGTATTTTGTGCGTTGCTTAGTCAGGCAGAGCTTCACAGCTTCCCTTGCTTTCCAACGCAGCAGACGAAGCCGGATTACGACAACCTCTTATCAACCGTTCCCACCATCCCCATCGACATCCCCAATCTACCTCTGTCACATCGATCTTAGCTTCTCGGAACGCACGGCTACCCTGTCTACTACCCCGCGACGCGTCTGAAAGCCACCCCTCCGATACCATACACAGCCCACACAGCCCACCATGGCCACCCTCGAAGATCTAGAAGCTCTGGAGCAGGCTAACAATGCTGACGGCTCTAAGGATAAGGACGGCGACGCCTCGATGGGTGAAGCCGACTCCGGCATCGACCCCGAAATCCTAACCGCCTCTACCCAAGACATCGTCAACCGTCGACGCCTGCTCGAGAACGACCTACGCGTCATGCGGTCCGAATTCCAAAGGCTGACCCACGAGAAGGGCACGATGAACTCGCGTATCAAAGAGAATCTTGAGAAGATAGAGAATAACCGCATGTTACCTTACCTTGTCGGTAATGTTGTCGAGCTGCTGGATTTGGATCCCAACAGTGAGCTACCGGAGGATGGGGCGAACACCGATGTCGACGCTACACGGACCGGCAAGTCGGCGGTTATCAAGACGTCGACAAGACAGACTATTTTCTTGCCGCTCATTGGCCTTGTTGATCCGGAGAAGCTGAAGCCAGGCGATTTGATTGGTGTTAATAAGGATAGCTACCTCGTCCTGGACACATTACCTGCAGAGTACGACAGCAGAGTAAAGGCCATGGAGGTGGATGAGAAACCCACAGAAGGGTATGGTGATATTGGCGGGTTAGATAAGCAGATTATGGAGCTCGTGGAAGCTGTTGTCACACCGATGAAGGAAGCGGAGAGGTTTAAGAAGATCGGGATCAAGGCGCCGAAAGGTATATCCATCATTCCTTCACACAGATGGTTATATATATACATCGAATACTAATCCCATTTGTATCAACAGGTGCATTGATGTACGGTCCTCCGGGAACAGGAAAGACACTGCTTGCCAGGGCTTGTGCTGCTCAGTCCAACGCTACCTTCCTCAAGCTCGCCGGTCCTCAGCTCGTTCAAATGTTTATTGGTGACGGTGCCAAACTCGTCCGCGATGCATTCGCTCTCGCAAAAGAGAAGGCTCCGGCAATTATCTTCATTGACGAACTTGACGCTGTTGGTACCAAGCGTTTCGACTCTGAGAAATCTGGAGACAGAGAAGTGCAACGTACCATGTTGGAATTGCTAAACCAGCTTGACGGTTTCGCGAGTGACGACAGAGTCAAAGTTCTCGCTGCAACAAATCGTGTCGACGTTCTCGACCCCGCTCTGCTGAGATCCGGTCGATTGGATAGAAAGATCGAATTCCCGCTGCCAAATGAAGAAGCTAGGGCAAATATCATGCAAATCCACTCTAGAAAAATGACGGTTGATGAGGGTGTCAACTTCCAGGAACTGGCGAGGAGTACGGACGAATTCAACGGAGCTATGTTGAAGAGCGTCTGCGTGGAGGCTGGTATGATTGCTCTGAGGGAAGGCAAGTCGAAGATTACACATGAGAACTATGTTGATGCTCTAGCGGAGGTGCAGAGCAAGAAGAAGCAGACGGTAAGTCCCCAAATTACCTCCGAAAGTCTGATAATTGAAGTTCTAAGCTGATTTGACCACTAGGTGAACTTTTATGCATAATCTTGGAGATCTATGGTACCCTTCTTGGATGGTGGCGAGGACGGATTCGAAAATACTCTAGCCCTGTACATAGCATGGAATACAGGCAGATTCGTGAAGTAGATACAGTAGCTATTCATATGCGATAGCTGCCCATGATATCGAGATGGAGGGCCTCGTTTGCTTGTGAATATCGTAGCTTGACGACTATGCTTTCATTGTAGATTCTGGTCTCGTTACTGGAATCATAACGAAGAGCACTACTACTACGTCTCTAAGAGTACGTAGCCCACGGCTCCAAGTTTATTAATGTAGCCCGGGCGCTATCATCGACACCGACAAAACAATCGATCTATGAATAGATCTTATCTGATACTATCTCGCAGGCTAGTCAACAGCCAGAGTGAGTATGACTAGTCGATATTGCGTCAAACAAACCATCACTCCAATGGATCTCGATCGACTTATCGTCTCGCCTGTATTCTTCGCCTTCACCATCACCTATCTTTTCCTGATACCTTTCGAACTGTTTCTCGATACCTCAATCTTCTACATTCTCGTCGGTCTCTTCTCTCCTTCATTAGCTGAGATTCTGATTGTTGCAAGGGACTTCTGGCTGCGGCCTAGACCTCGAGGCTGATATTTGCCTTCTACGCCGAGAACCGAGAACTACGACCGAGAACACTGCGTACTATCCCATTAAGCCTCTTTCATCCTCTCTTCGCGCCTAGCAGAGCCTCTGCCGGTACGATTCATCAAGCCGCATCAAATCAAATATCTCTTCCCTCTCCTCCTCGATATGTTTCCTGATAAACCCTCTGGAAACGGCAATGGAACCCGTCCACGTCGTCACTCTGACCCCGGGAAAGCTCTGACTCCATCTTTCAGCCCTGGCAGTCCATTATACTGTGGTGCGACCCGTGCCTCTAATTATCTTATTTGCTTGTGTCTGACCCATACTCAGAAAATATTTGCCCTCCACTACAACCACCACATCTATCACCACCTCAACCAAGACCAGCAGTACAATCTACTACCATTGCAGTTGCTCTAATGCGTCAGTTCCTCGATATGGAATATAACACGCACGGTGAATATCCCGAGCAGACCGTGCCCGGGTCCATCGAGGAGCTTAACCAGCTAATGGGAGCCTGTCGTGTCGACGTCGCCGGTATCCACATGCATGATAATGAGCGTAACCGCGCGTTTCTGAACCATTTCGGCATTCCTATCGTCGACCGAACTCTGAGTCTCATCGGGACTGCGAGACAGACTGGAAATTTGGATGCGTTGGCTATCATATACTTTGGCCTGGAGAACTTTGGAAGGACCACAGGGAAGCTTTGATATAGGTGGGAATGGTAAAAAGACCGGAAGCAAGGATTGATGAAGTGCCTGGGGTCTGAATCTGTTCTACTACAAGAGCGCTATCATTAAACTCGATACAACATCATGTGGCGCACTTTTCATGCATGGTAATTTCATTGCCTCCCGTTACGCTGTCATTTATCACGTCTACCTCCACTTCTTGACCCTACCCACTAATATTCTCACGGGATTGCAAAGCTTTTGCATCAATTTCTCATAATGCTCTCGCCCCTTGTGTGTTTTTAGTCCCCAACTATCGCAGTACCGAATTCAGCGGTGAGCATGACAATCAAATAGATCATTAAGCCAAGCTTTCCAAGAACACCCATCTACAAGATATTGACTCGTCACAACTCTCTATTAAAATAGGTGCCGTGATCCGAAAGGACCACGCTTGCAGCCAAGCAATATAAATTCTCTTTCACCCACAGCCGTACCTGCTCTGCGGGGTTTTTGAGCGCCCCGTCGGAATAGCCAAGTGATCGGCCCGGCCTTTAGATCACTCGAAACGTGGAGATCTTCGCGTCGGCTGACGATAGAGGTAAGTGACGGACGTGAAAGGGTCAGAAGGTACGCACGTCACATATGAGCGTGCCGGGATGCCATGGAAGGCTTGATAGTCTTGTTCGTTTCTTAGTGTATCCCAACTTATTTTAATTTTTTCACTGAAGTGGTCTGTCAACAATTGCAAATGAATTGGTGTCGGGACATCAACAACTATCTCTTGTTGTATTTTGGGTACGTATATTTAAACACTCTTAGAATTCTAGGATGGAATCAGTGTCTGGGAGAAAGCCTATATAGTGAGATTTTATACCATATTTTTGATATATACCTTGCGAGATGGAACCTGCATCATCACGATGCGCAGAGCTCTACACGCTTTCATGTTCTCCACGAAATGCGGGGCGGAATAAATACTCCGGAAAGCAATAATATTCTTTGCTAGTTATCCTCGCTAGAATCCTCGCCGGCTCGACTTCTGGCTAAATTCAAATTTTATATATCTAGAAGCGGATGGGATCCTCGTTTCGCACACCTTGTCGTTTTGTCTGCCTGTAACTGCGGAGCGCGCCACACTTTATATAATACCGGTTGAGAAAGGAAAAGAAAAAAAAGAGTGAGCCTCTTTTATAACATGATTGGAGCATATAGTACTCATGGGATATACTTTCCTCCAGGGTTAACCTCGACCCGTGGGATATGCATAGATTGGGGTCGTTTTATGGATAAAATGCACGATGACGCTGGTTGAGGCCCTTGGCTGGCTTAGCTGAGCTTAGCTTCGGTGAGGAGGAGCCGAGAAGGGGGGAGCCTTACACTGCCAGGGCTGCTATGTTCATGATCTGATAGACATAAGAACGGTAGCAGGAAGAAATCTCTTTGAAGATCATTCCGGCACCGTAAGCTCAATTTTTTTTTTTTTTTTTTTTATAAAATTGTATGCTCCCAAGATGTTCTTGAGGAAAGAAAGTTTGTTTCATTCGCGACTTTGGTATCCGAACCTAGGACCATCCGAACTTTATCCTCCAAAACACCGTAAGGAGATTCGTGTAGCCAAACTCTATCACAAACTCAGCCTCGCCTCTAGTTGCACCTGAAGCGAGGCGTCTACGTTTCCCGTATCCGTAGAAAACAGCCGCAAGGCGAATAGATTAACGCATCTTCCTTGCCCGGAATTGTCTTACAGCCGACATCCTAGAACTTGAAACAAGAGCTAGGACAAAGCTACGCGTCCGACCTCCATATTCATGGTCATTCGCAAATAAGCCGGAGGATGCGGCCGTCGAAGCCGCTTCTCCAGATGATCTACATCTAGACACCCTCACAATTAGATATCAAGATCTAAACTTGTAGATCTGTAGACAAGCAAGGATGTCTAAAATTGTTGTATCTGCACATGCACATCCATCAGGCCACTTATGCTACAGATATTAACATCAGCGTCTGATTAATTGGGCGTCGGGACTTCGAGAGCGAAACTCAGAAGCCGTTACTCCGGATCATCATCGGCTACGATGATTGCGTCCGCTCCGTCATTCCGCAGATGCGATTGGTTTTATTACTTCAGATGCAAAGATTAAAAAATTTTCATCTCGATATTCAGCATTGGTATGACTTTGGATAAGGTTGTACGCCCATCAATTATAAAGCATACATCTGAATCATGGTCTCAACTACTATATAAAGACCCTCGGGTTCCCCAAAAACTTTCTTTCCTTTCATCATCAGAACAGAAACCCATCAATCGAGAATCAGGTGTATCTTCCCTTCCACGATTTTTGTTTATTCTATAGTGCTCGCCTTTATCAGGAATTCCAAAGTTTTGAAAACTTTTATTCGTTGCAAGCAGCCGATATATCGAGAAATTCGTAAAAATGGTTTCCGTGTCGAAGCTCGCATTCACTTCGACCTTCCTTTGGTCCTTGGCCGCTGCGCAAAATGTCGGAACGCAAAAGGCGGAAACTCACCCTTCCATGTCCTTTGAGACTTGTGATGGATCGGGCGGCTGCACTTCTCAGCCCGGAGAAGTCGTTATCGACTCCAATTGGCGCTGGGTCCACAATAATGGTAAGACTGTCGCCTGCCTTAGCTGGAACATAAGGAGACATCGGTAGGACGAATTAGCACAAGAAAGACTGACAGTTTTTGCTCAACCATACATATAGACGGATATACCAACTGCTACACCGGAAATACCTGGAACTCTGAGTTCTGTCCCGATAACGTTTCCTGCGCCGAGAACTGTGCCATTGACGGTGCCGACTACTCAACTACCTACGGTATCACTGCTAGCGGAGATGCCTTGACGCTCAAGTTCGTTACTAAGAGTATGTTCCCAAGTCCTACATACCGTTATAATTAGACTCAGAAGATTCTAACGGGAAGTGAAGGTGAGGGTACAAATATCGGATCCCGTACATACCTGATGGATTCTCCATCGAGCTATAAGATGTTCGATCTCTTGGACAATGAATTTACATTCGACGTTGACGTTTCCAACCTTCCATGTGGTCTTAACGGCGCTCTCTACTTCGTCTCTATGGATGCCGACGGTGGTATGTCCAAGTATCCTGGAAACAAGGCCGGAGCCAAGTACGGAACTGGATATTGTGACGCCCAATGCCCGAGAGATCTTAAATTTATCAACGGTGAGGTAAGAAAAAAAAAAAAAAAAACATTCCCCAGTGAGACCGAACTTCAGAATTTTATTCGAAGCTTCGAATGTCAAGATAGAAACCGAACCTAATATGAGACGTTTTGGTACAGGCCAACGTTGAGGGCTGGGAAGCATCCTCCAACGACCAGAACGCCGGTGTTGGTGGCTACGGATCCTGTTGCCCGGAAATGGACATCTGGGAGGCCAACTCCATCTCAACTGCATTCACTCCTCACCCTTGTTCCACCAACGAACAGCACCGCTGTGAGGGTGACAGTTGCGGTGGTACCTATTCCTCCGACCGCTACGCTGGTACCTGCGACGCCGACGGTTGCGACTTTAATTCCTTCCGTCAAGGTGATACGGAGTTCTATGGACCAGGAAAGACCATTGACACCGGCAGGAAATTCACCGTTGTCACCCAGTTCCTCACTGAAGGTGGCGAACTTTCTGAAATTAAACGTTTCTACGTCCAAGACGGGAACGTTGTTGAGAACTCACAGTCTACTATCGACGGTGTACCTGGTAACTCCATCACCGACGCTTTCTGTGATGCTCAGAAGTCCGTCTTTGGCGATCACACTGGCTTCCAAGATAAGGGCGGTCTCAGAGCCATGGGTGATGCGATGAAGAATGGTATGGTCCTCGTCATGTCCCTCTGGGATGACCACCACGCAAACATGCTCTGGCTCGACTCCTCCTTCCCCGTTGAAGAGGATCCTTCCAAGCCCGGTATCGCCCGTGGTACTTGCGATACCAACTCTGGTGTCCCGGCCGATGTCGAGGCCCAGGTCCCCGACTCTTCGGTCACCTACTCAAAGATCAGGTTTGGACCCATTGGTTCGACTTTTGACGGTCCTGCTGCTATTAAGCAAAGGATGGCTAGACGCAAGAGGGGTATGAAGAGATTTTCTTCGAGGTCGGCTTAGATTAAACTTGCCTGGCTACGGTAGAGGATGCGTCCTCTTTTTGTTGGATTTGAGGGGGGTGGAAAGGATTCCGCCGGTCCAATAAAAACGAAGATTGAGAACGGAAATATCAAAAATGAACCTTTAAGGCTCATTTACGAACAGATTGCTACACAGACCCGAATTCGAACCTTTCTTTCGCATATGAGTATCGCATTTCTATATTTTCCTGTATAAAGTTTTGAAAACCGGCTGCGTTGTTTATACTGACTCTTCGTTTCGAGCTTTTCTGGTTATGCGGTTGAACTGCAGAGTCATCGGTTAGGAATAAGCCGGGGGGTTGCATGGTTTCTTTTTCAGGCTTGTATATACGCTTCTTGCTTGATAGAGTGTCAACACTGAATTGATCGAGATGATTTCAGAACCCAGGGATTCCAATTCTAGCTTAGGGGGCAATAATATTTAGGACGAGGAAGAACCGAAGGCTGATGTATGGAAAGAAGGGCCTGGAGTCAAAAGAATGGCTTAAGGAAAGAATCTCAATTGCGAACAAAATAAAACAGACAAGAAAACTCATAACACGGTTGTAACATGTGATAGCGTCGGCCGTAAATTCATAAATCAACATCAAAATATACCACTAACTTAGATAATTCGTGATGGTCGAGAAAGGTCTCTTTCAATTCGATCTGATGGACCATTATTAGTCACCAAATAACCTCCTTCAATCCTTGTCGAGGCCTGAGAACCCTAACCCGCCCCCAGCTACCAGTCCTTCCTTCAAGCCGGCCCTCCCTGGCAGGTAAAACATGCATAGCTCGTCTGTATCGTGTTTGGAACATATGGTTGCGCTCGCCCACAGCCGAGGCGGAAGCCTTTTGGTAAGACCTGGGGCTTTCCGGAGCAGAGTTCGTTGGTGCAATATACCGATGGGGTCTTCGTCGTTTCGCAGCGGATGTGGCCACAAGAGTAACGGACAGCGGGGTAGAAGCACATCTCTTTCGACTGGAGTAGATTTGGAATTGCCTTGAAGGGTTTATGAGGAGAGAGAGAGAGAGTAGTAGGCCTGGGAAACACCTTATATGGATTATCGTGTAAGGGAGCCAATGCCTTTTTGAAGGGAAATGAAAAGGTTTTTCAGAGCGGTATAAACGAAATCACGATCTCGTATTAGCCATTGAAAGCCTCAATAGGTCGCAGAGGAGATCACCTGTGAAATATGGCCGAGAAGGTATAAATACCCCGTGAGTACGTGACGGTGGATATATGCCGAGGGCATGCGTTAGAATAATTGCAAGAGGAGGTCTCTAAATCGGGCTCAGGGAAAGACCTTAAGAGTTTATATATGTGCTCGATTTATAGCTCTCCGTCATTGTGCAACGTATATAACAAAACCTCATTCGCTCTTGAGACCCAGGATGACCTGATAGACCGACCATATACTTACTCTCTGTGAGTTTGCTGGAGGAAGTCTTTTATAATGATAGGCATGGTACTTAGTGACAGGAGCCACGAGCATGGACCGATTGACAGCCTGATCATGATTGTCGTTAGTTCGGAATTCCATAGCTCAAAATATCATCGAAAGCTTGTCTTGTTCCCATGCAATATTGCGCAATGTTGTATCCTTTCAGCGTCGCGCGGTGCAGCAGCAGCCAGCACGTCTTATACTATAAAGGTTAACAGCAATCACCATCCTGTTAGTAACCGTGGAGTAGCGAGGAACAAACACACGGGGTAGATTGTCGACGCTAGCGACACTGCATTCAACTTTCAGGCACACAAGTATAAAGAGCTTAGATGCTAGATGGCGAAAGTTGCCAACCCCTGTCGCAGTTGGTACTGTTCAACAGTCTTTCTTCCCCAGACCCCAAAGCTCCATGTTGTATAGAGTAGGAATTCTGAAACACAAGCTTCATAGGCACCAATATTATATTGACCTAATACCGATATTATTCCCTAACAGGCTCTAATATGCCTGTACCAACAAACTTGCGCAGCATAATTTACATTATAACGGACATGCCTGTCTAATGAGGCAGAATGCGGCCACACGTTGGCAGATTTTTCAGGGGGTTTCGCCCTTGTTCAACAGTTTTCCGGCAGCTTCTGGGCTTGGCAGTTAGTTATGTGAGTATGAAGGTTGCAGATACCTCAGATTATAGGGCCTACGGGCTAGTAAGCTGGGGAATATATTGATATCTCGCACCATCATGAGTTTGATATACTATTCCTTTCGTCGTTTCAGGCTCCCCAGAGGGATTGGCGTTGTACTGCAGAGTGCGTACGTTGGAACTGCGAGCAATGCGGAACTATCGTTTGAACAAAGCTTGTTCCTGTTATTTATGGCCCTGGTATCGCTTGGAGCTCGACCGCTGTGACTTGCAACTGTCCAACAACTAACGAGATAAAAGAGTCTATACCTTCGATGTAGCATCCCTTGACCAGTGTATTAGTAGTATATAAGTTGTGAATGAACGGATCAGCTGTTTTATGAAATAACGGGAACCTCAGGTGCAACAAGGAAGATGTGGGACTGTTGGGCTTTGTCCGCAGGACCGCATCTATGAAACCAAAGCAGCCGCGGCAGCAAGTTATGGCTTTCACCTACCCTTGCCCTATAGTATACTCAATATATGCATAGCAAGCTCACACTTATTGACGGCAGTCGACAGGGTACCTATACTTGGGCTGGGTCTCGAATGGTAGCAGTACTGTAGCATAGTCTAGCCACAGTAATATCACTCCTGGCGAGAAAGGCAGAAATGGTCATGCTCAGGATCGGGGCAGCTTTCAACCTATAGTCTAACGAAATATTGTTTTGATCCATACGGTTATATAATTATCCTGACCAATTTGCGTCTACATGTACAACTAACTGCCCTAGTATAGCTGACAGAGTGCTCGGGTAGCGGAGCCCCCTACCAAAGGAAACAGATTACGGCGTCTTAGTTCCCAGATTTTCAAGGTCTTGAGGTAGAGCCCTTCAAATGACCCGATATTTGGCGGATTCAAGCATGCAAAAACTGAACCGTTTTTTGCAACCGAGCCTGCCGTGGTATTTTGAAGGACACTTGCATCAATTGTGATACAAAGGCATCCTTTCGATGTGGGGGCCATGTATGCGCATCGCCACAAACCCCGCAGTAATAACGTATTCCTACGAAAAATAACTGGAGTTGCTGGTTGTGCTATGTATCCATGCATGCACCTTATACCATGCGTGCTTGTGGGTATTCTTCGAAGTGGAAGGGAGGAGCGGGGGATCTGGTAGCTATAGCATGTAGCACCCACATCATGGGACTCACGATTGATCGTGGTACTATATATATACGATCATACATGACGTATAGGATCGGTTTGGAATATCGTGGCATCGTTAGAATCTAGTCGGTGATTTTTTTATGCTATCGAGATATCTTTGGTAATTGTTCATTTAATTAACCCTATTAGGATATTGAACACTAGAAACAAATTTGAATGGTTCCAAGAATATAATTCTCAGAAATATGCAGACGCAGGAGGTGATGCCGCAGAAAGGCTAAGACCATTATCATGAAGGAGGCATAAATCGTCGATTTAGAAACACAGCCATCCCGGTACGGGTACGTATCAATTTCGGAAAACTGTGACCTTCCGGTCCAATGGCTAAATATCGATACAACCCCGGACCAAAATCGGAACTCCGGCACAGTTGCTTCTAACCGAACGAAAATCATTCGACAAGCCGCTGAAAAGCGAATACTTTGCTGTAGCTAGTTCAGAACGGTTTGCATATAAGTTAGAACAGTTACAAGTTTGCGAAACTTTGTATCCGAGCCTGCAGGATCCATTGTGCAGGCACCTAACCCACGGGTCGGCAACCTTAATTCTCACAATCAGTAATCCACCCGAACGGCGCATACAGGTAGCTGGATAAGCAATCATCGCGAAGGCCGAACAAAGGGCTATGCGATCCAAGGCCCGATTATCAAACCTGCACCCGATATCCGACCCACACCAAGCCTTCAGGAAAGACCTGGCAAAAAGGAAATTCTACCCCAAAAGATGGGACGAAAGAAATCACACAACGACTGTGCTACTCAACCATCCAGTTTCACGTCTACATCCAAATACGGGCAAGGATGGCGCTTGTTGTAGGCCCATGGCACCAGCCAATCACCAGCTGCGCCTCCACCAGACCCCAGCCCAAGTCGTATCGCCCCTCGGCCGATGTTAATTTAAGCTCACCATCTACCGGCCGACTCCTCTTTTCCCAAAGTTGGACCCAAGGCTCTTTTAAGCTCGTGGCATCCATGTAAAGCAAAAGGCTTCGACACTTCGATCTTTGACTCCATCTGTGTCTTCTTCTGGATGTTCTGTTACCCTCACCCCAAACAACGGTTGGATCCACTGCGACAAACTCCACCATGGCCGCTGCATACAACTCTGTAGCGCCTCAAGGCCGCCCAGAATCCATCGTCTCTGACGTCTCAGACGACGGCCCCGACACCGCCCAACAGAAGTCATCACGCGACTACGTTCCCTCGCTATCCTCCGATCGCTCATTCGGATATCAACGTCGCGCTGTGTCGCCCACCAACGAATATGCCCGGGATTCAAACCAAAAATACGTCTCGCCATCACAGGCAAGCGAGAACGGTGACACAAGCCTGAGCGAAGTCGCAGAGGCATATAGGAATCATGCGACGATTTCTGGTGGAGCTGATAGAGGTGGCAGGAGGACACCGAGGGCATATGAGAGGGGCGAAGTAACCTCTGATGTGATTGAAGGGTTACAGGATCAGATCGAAAGCTTGAGGGTTCAGCTTGATCAAGAGCAGCTGAAGCGGGAGGAGCTGAAGACGCAGTTTAACCGGTGGAAAGATGCTATGTGAGAATCTTCTGGCTATCGAACTGGCCGCGGAGCCTGCCCTCAATGATTGATGATGAGCTGAGGCTGACTTAATGTGTTCTTCCAGGGCCCACAACACAAAAGCATATATCAAGAACTCACAGGTCAACCTACACAAGAATCATATGCGAATCTATCCATTGCTCAATGATGAGGGAGAATACCCAGACATGGTTGTGTTCCCGACAACAGTGGGGGCAATGATGAAAATGAATGGTAAGTGGAAACCCATACAGCTTATATCAAAAGCTGCTCATAAGTCCCCAATAGAGGCACATTTAACCAGGCTCGTTGTGTTTTACGGCTTACAATCCGACCCGGGTATGGACTACTATGCGAAATACTGCGCTCTACGAGATCATCTTGGAATCGAGCCTTAGTAATGCTTAATCTCGATTGAAATATGTCGTTTGCATTGTCTAAACCCTGTTTTCGATCTATACGAGTTTAGAGTATATCTCTATATTTAAGCTTAGCGGGCATGTAGATACTCTCTATTTAGTACTTGTTCGTAGGTTACAGGTTTGTACCGCAATCGGTTTATTCTGTTTTCTCTCTTCATTTTACTGTGCTACATTCGAAATCAAGACCACATATCCCCTGCAAATTCGGAACGCCTACCCAGGGTATCAGCGAATTCTCAAATCCCTTCAACGTTAACCGTCAATCGCAACCCAATCTGTGACGCAGCCACCACCACCGTCTATCTCACCGGGTTCCTAGCGATGCGTGATGTCACGCAGCCGACATCGAAGTCCATGTTCGGCCGTGGAGCAAAGAGCCTCAAGGGAATCGTTAATTTCTCAGGTTGATCCTGGTCCATCTCAACCGAGACCGAAATCGATATATCCCCAGCCGCATTCTTAAAACAGTTTTCCACAAAATAATTACACAGAATCCACCTTGCCGGCTTCCGTTGGTAATTGATCCTGTATTCTCGGTCTCCACTTCTCCATTCCCGCATCATATCGAGAAATCTCATTACCGAGACCTTCTCGCCAGCTACCAGCCTTTGTGGCATGAAGAAAGTACCGTTCGATCCTCTGTATCGGGATGTGAATAATCCTATGACGATCGGTTTATCGGACTGGGAGCATTGAAAGGCGGAATGATGCCCGAGGCCTTGCATATGGGGGAATTTCTCGCGGATTCGCGTTGAGGTATCAATGGAGGTCGGTTGCTCATCGTGCTTAATATCGAGGTGCGCCCAGGTTAGCCTGTCCAGGTTTTCGTCCCACAAGAGGGTGTTCTGGTAGACTAGCGCTTTGTGGATCAATGGTGTTTTATGCTTTTCGTCCCAGCTGATTGTCGTAGATCTGCTCTTGTGAATGGGTTGGTAGAGCTTCCGGCGATGGTTGGGTCTGGACAGCTCATATTTCCAAGCTTTACAGACTTGTGAGAGGAGGCCGTGCTGAAACCATTCGCTAGCTTCTAGGATCTTAAATTGAAGCTCCAGGGGGAGTGTTGATGTTGAGTGGCCGTGTGCAAAAGAAGCATCGTCCATCTTGCTCGTATTCCGAAGCACGGGCTAAATATTGGTGAAACAGAATTCCTTTGAAGGAGCTAAGTAAGCAGCGAAGGTCAAAAGGCGAAGATTGGGATCATGGTGAAGAAAGAATTTAGGCCGGATCGTCCGGACGAAACCCACACGGCCCGATGTACAGTTGGCGCTTTGGGCGCTGCAATTTGAACAAGCTGGCACTCTGTAAAACATAGGGGTTATCGGACATGTCCATGCCTGTCTGACCAACGGCTAGCTTTAGCTCGCCAACCTTATCACTTTCACACCGGCGACCTACGTGCATAATCATGGCGCCATCTGGCCCCACTATTTGTTGCATTCGGGGCCACTTTTGCGTTGTCTACAACGCTTTAGATGCAATGTGTGGCGTTAATTTCTGTGCGACATTGCATGGGATATTTCCAGAATCGGACAGCTCGACGATCGACAGACCGATCTGATCCGCGCGAGATTTGCATCTATGGAAGCTGTCTGCAATGCCCCACAAAGGTAAGCGACCGGGTGATAGTAGATAAACCAAGGACCCGTTTGCCCGATACTAAGCTCTCAGCAATAGGTTAGCTGTCATACTAGTACCCAGTGCTGCCGATGGGTTGTTACCTAGTAGAGTTAGCTACGCGAGTGATAACAGACACACGGCATGCGAATTAAATTTCTAATTTTTCTTCAATGCAATCCAGACCGTCAAGCGCGACCATTTTCGAATGTTGGAACTTTCGGACAACATGTCCATTCAAAATCGAGTTCATCGCGCCCGCCGTCCAGGTACCAGTAAGGTGCGGCCGGAACCTACAAAACTTTCCCCCACCAATACCTCGGGCTCCTATATCGTAGAATATTTTTTAATCGCAATGATTGACTGGCGGGGTAGAGACAGCAGTACTATAGTAGCGAGCTAGCAGGCTTCAAGATTCTTATAGAGCGACAAACTTAGCTACAACATACTCAAGTTGTTATGCACACTATCCTAAAAGGTTTGGGGATCTGGGTCAAGGAAGCTCGAGCTAAGATTGAGCTACCTATCATGATATCAAGTTGGACATTTGACTATTTCAGTTATATATTTATTCCTTTGTCATCATAAAAGCCAGAAAAGTTCCTGCCGAAATGTGCTCGAAACAAAATCCGCTACGAACATGTACCTTCAGCATACCCTCTGCATACCCTCCGCACACTATCTGCACACTATTTGTGCAGCCCAAATCTCGGTACCCAAAAGTAACAAAGTGTGTATGAGCCAAGACCAGTCCCAAAGGTTAAAATTCTTACTGACCACCCGGAAACTTGGAACCACACACGACGACCTTGTTTTGATCTTCTTTTTCAAGCGCCTCTCGGTCTTGCGCGTCCTTCCTCACAAACTTCGACGGCGGGACTTTACCCTCGCAAATGCCACCGTAGATCAAATACTTGTCTCGATACTTGTTCAAGATAGTAGTGAGCTGGTTGTTGAAGCAACCCGGTGTTGAAGGCTTCGGAATAGACCCGGTGATTACCTTATACAAGGCAATGACGGTTACTTGAGCGAAGTCTTCAACAGCATTGACATTAGCGTAGCTATCCGGGACGCATGAGTCTTTCGATAAAGCTGTCTTCCATGCTTGTGATCCTGGACAAGAAGAACTGATAAGTACCATTCGTTTCCAAGGCCCCTGCCGGGGTGCACAAAATAATCCAAATATAGGCCAACTTACCGCTCTCAGCATCGTTAGGCTTCAGCATCGCATCCATTTGGTGCCCAGTCTCGTGAATCCACACGGAGGGCGTTCTACAATTCCCTTTGAAGACAATATCCCCACGGTCCGTGTACGCTAGAGCCGAACAGCTGTCATCCGGAACTGAGATCGGGTGCCTCACAAGAGCCCGCATGTGCAAAGGTACCCGACCAAACAAATCTGCCATTGTTTTAATATCAACGGGCGAATTGTTAGCCCGACAGAAGATCCATGGTTGGAGACAACCCTGTAATTCAGCCCAACAGTTAGCGCATTGTATCTAGTTTTCTATGGATGACAGGAGGGCTCATACATGAGCGTATGTGATGTTATAAACCTCGGTGTTCTGGGGGTTGATTCCTAACTCAGTAAAGCGGACTTTACAACCAGATGGTATCAACCCATTGTTCCACTTCTTGATATTATGCTGCTCGGGATTTGTATGCTGAATAATACCAGCATCGACTTTCTCGTGAAGCCCGTTGGGATATGCCAGCTTGCCTTTGAGATCAGCTTTAACACCAGCAATTCCCAGCAGGGCGATGAATAATGTCGTTGTGAACAACATATTGAATAGAGTCTTGATCTCGTTGATGAAAATGGTCAAGTTGTATGGTTTCTTTCTATACGGACAATATACGAGAGCTAACCGATGAAAATGTGCCATTTAAAGTACTTTTATATCCTATCCTCTCAAGTGAAGCATCATACCGTCCATATATTTACCTTCTACCGGTCCCTATTCTAAGCCGTAACATATATTGATTGGCGCTTACAACCCCACGGTCCATAAAATCAAAACCATAGCCCGGTCTTCCAAATTCGGAGTCTCCATGTGACTCAAGTTGGTGCTGCCTTTGACGATAGTATGCATATCGTTACATAATCTGACCACCGCTTATGCGCCAGGCACAAAGGAAATCGTGCGAACCAAAGCACGGGAACCGCGGTGGACCTATAGCGCTCGGATCTTTAGAAGAAGTCGTAAGGCAGTGCATAAGCACGGTTAAGGCATTTATTCTCGGGAGATGCGCTATATTCGGGAGACGGCTAAGATTATAGCGACGGCAAATAAACATGGCGAGGACTATCATATCCGCTTTCGTAGTTTAATACCAAGATTACCCCATTACAAGCTTTTTCTTGGTAATTGTATCCCAGTTCCCGAGGCTCGGAATCTTCCTATGCCAATCAAGCTCCTATTTTGCCACAATGAAAGGCAATTCGCTACCAACTCCGTAGGCTATTACTGCTCGAGATCTGCCAAGACAATTATAGATCTCCCGTCATTTGATAGCACCTTGCATATCAAAAAGCTCTTCAAGACTAGCTTATAGCAGTACTGCTTCTCCTAGCCAATTAGGTTAACTGCGTTTACCAGCCGACAATTCAAAGACAATTGTTGGGAAACCCTTGAACTTGTATCACCTCAGCTGAGAATTCATGACGGGAATGACATCATTCTTCAAATGTCGGAGTTCTCCGTTAAAAGGGTTGGGAAACGTGGTTGTAGTCAAGCATTTAATATCTGCCGACTCTGGATCTGCATTATGTGCAAGATTGCCATGCCATCCAGCGAGGACGCCAACGTCGACAATTAGAAATCTCGCGGGGCCCTATTTCAATCTGGTAAAATGGTATTTAGAAATGGCCCACATGTCAGCTTACGGAGATATTATGGTGCATTCGGAGCCGCACCGCATTGTATCCCACTCTAGATATCTTAGGGCTGTACAGACAATAGGATCGCGATCGTGTTAATTAACTCCCGGTCCAAATAGTGAGCTGAAATTTCTTTTGGCATGCGATATACATCTAAAGTTTTGGATACTTTGATATTGGCCCCGACTAGGTCATTGATGCATCACACATTCGAAGGTAATTCAATGAACTCGTTCATACGTCCCTACGAGATAGTAAACCCCTACAGACAGCTGCCTCCATGATTCAATTTAGAAGGTCGCCTGAAATAGTACAGACGCCCTTAAATTCATTGAACAATGCTGATATCTCCAGATCAGAGGAATATTAACCCGTATATTAACAGAATCCCCTTCCGAAGATCTTTCCAAAAGTCACGATTGCGGCCACGGTATTTGTAGCTACCTCCGGAGAGCTGAGAATTTATTGACTCCAAAATATCTAGATATATTAATTAAAAAACCAAGGAAATAGTTGCGTCCAACGCGAAAGGGCCCCTATGAGAATAACAATCTCATAGAAAAAATTTTGTCTCGGCAAAACGTATGAGAAAGGTGATTTTAGGCGCTGGAACCTGGATAATGGGGTTCACTGGCGTTTACCATGTATAAACTACGGGGCAATGGTCGTCTGAGACCGAGAGTTCGAACGCTTTGGTTGATAACAACACATGGCTTTGTTGCAATATTGCAATCCAAGGGTCTCGACGACCCCAGTCTCGTAACCTTCCATCTTGATAGCCCTCCTCGAGTGGTATTGGTCAGCATTCTCTAAAGCGGTCTCTGGTGAAGAAAGTGGATACAAAACTTCAGTGGCGGTTGTACGTGAAAGCAGCTCATAGACCTATTGACAGCTAGCTCCGAAGTTCTAATCAAGTCCGGTCCCAAACCACGAGACAACCCAGGACATAAGATGATCGATATATACCCGCAGCTGATTCACGAGACCGATTCCAATCGATATCAGGTTCTTCTCTTTTGTTTTCATAAAAACGATATATATACTACTTGGTTGATGGAATAATTTATTTTGGGGGAAGTATAAATATCATCATTCAAATTATACTGCTTCTAATTGCATGAAGGCTAACATGACGTTCTTTGATGGGATACAAGAATCATCTCACGCATGGAGGCTCTAGAACTATGTTAATACTTCTAAGTCCTCGAATATAACACCTCCAGCATAGCAGAGATACCTAGTAGAAAACATCTGTCTACCAGGCGCCTAGTCTTCAGTACCAACACCATGCCCTTTAGATAACTTGCAGAAGCTTCCATGAACAATTTAGACGTCTCCCCCATTCCTCACTTTGAAAATAATCCCGGTAGGAGTGATAGGTCGCGCCTGAAACCGCTGCTCTCCCGCTTCATACATCCCTGCAACTATGACGACGTCTATTGAGATTTTGACAAGATACCGGTCGGTCTTCTGCCCTCCCTTAGTTTCCGTGCGGGTCCGTCCCCAGGTTCCTTTCGAGTGATCCGCCGGTCGAGCTTGCAGTTCGATGGAGTGAGGACGAGAATCTGCGTCTGGATCTCGATCCCCAAGTCCTTGATCAAATTCATGCCAATCGTATCGGTCGAGGAACAACTGCAACCAATTCCGAACAAAGGGGCATGGGCCAGCGGTAGCAATGATGTTCGGTGAAGAGTCGACGACCTGCCAGGTTTGGCGTATGTCCAGTCGTCCCTTGTATTTGTTGTATTCTGGATGAGCCGGGTTGAGGACGTATGCTGGATCGGAAAGATAGTGGGAAATGTCTCTGTTGCCAGAAACCAACCCGATTGAATCTGGTGCATTTCCTAGCCCCAGCCGTTCCATTTCTTCCTTGGGGGTAGAGTTGACGAAGTCGATTCCACTGGAGATGTTGGACAGGTTCCAATGTTGCGGGTCCACTCTGAACCTAGTGAAAATGACAGTAGCCCGATGTACCAGAAGCAAAGGGGGTCTAGGTCCGGTGGATTGTCCACCAGTTTGAGGCTCCTCGGGTCCCTCTGATTCTCGGCCCTCGAATCTGATATTGGCGGGAATATACCTGCCATAGGGAAGGATATTCTCGATGAAGTTGTGCCACTTAGTGCAAACCAGCCTCAAGGTAGAGTATTGAGAAACATCGGCGTTCTCCAATATGTTGTAATGTATCTCTGCTGGAAGTTTTCGGAAGATTGAAAGGGGCCCTGCATCCGTGGTGGACAAAACTGTTGGCCGAGAAGGCGCTATCGTGGCTGTACGCTCCATGGGTCGAGGCGGGGCCATAACTACCGGATTGAAGATAGTATGGTTAGCTGCGTTCAGATCACTAATAAATCATGTTTCTTTCGATGAAGACCATACCTAGTACTAGCTCGGTAGTATTGAGGTTTCCAGGAAGTAAGGACATCTTTGTGGCTTTTCCACGAGGAGGAATTATTTAACTCGATAGCTTTAAAGGTTATCCGAAAGTATATATATAAGTTATGGATGGCGAACGCGTGCTAGAAGTCGAGATTCGCGGAGAGGGGTATTCCTATCAGGCTGATAGGTGCGGAGGAGAGATGTGTAGGAGAGATGCGTGTGCGCGTGAAGAGAAGTTTCGCGAGTTAGGAGGTTTGGGTTGGCTTTTATGCTGGGCCATAGAAAGACATCGAGGGAAAGTTAGAGAGCACACAGTCTCATAATGAACAAACTCTCGTTACCTGCTCCACAACCAAGACCGCGATACAACGATCAAGGTGACCTGGAAGATACAGCCTCACCCTCCTTTCACGCTATATATAGCCCTACCTACTAGCGTTCTAGTCGACATAAGAAAATGGAGACCATTACTCGAGAATTCGAGGGATTCGTCGCATCGTTGCCGGAGACAGTACCTGAGATAGCAGCCGATACCCACATACATCATGGTGGACTATTTTCTTTGCCAGTGTTGGAGTGCGATTTGACCTCTCCTTTGAACTTTTTTACAGCTTGTTCAGTGTAATACACTCCTATAGCTTTTCTCTTGCAGATTCAAATTCTACATTGAATGCCGAGTGAATTTGGCATTACGAATAGACGGGGTACACAGGCCCTAACAGTCACACGCTCTGGCAATACACACAATACCTAAGAATTAGTTGATAAGATTCGTTCTTGCCTGCCCAGATAAACTCGAATCCCAGGCCTGCCCAGTCTCGTTTCCGAATCTGACGGTACTAGGTGGTTTGCGACTTCGTAACTTCGTCAACGCTTCAGGCCCGTCCTTACTCTGGATCCACACTCAACTAGCTCAGAGGTCTATAGTCCCAGAATTGAAAGTATTCCGCGTAATAAAGCGATCATAGCTTGCTCAGAGCGTCAATAGTCCCCTCGGGTTTTGTGAATATTGGAGGCTACGTGACGTCGAGCTGATCAACACATTCGAGAGCACAGCCGTGTGGTATTTTTCTATGGTGATGTTCCCAATGTCTTTTGCCAGTCTCGGCACCAGTATTTTGCTAAACCATATCTCAAGAGTATCATAGCTGGCATTACAATGATATTTTTCCTCGTGAAAGGATAAAAGAAATAAGTACATACATATTTTTGAACGCGAGGCTAAAAAAGAGGGAAGAGAACAAGGAAAAAAAAGAAGATTAAAACTGTCAGGTCCACATCCATTATCATTTCCAACCATTAGATATCAACTCGGCCGCCCGCTCTGCAATACCATACACCGCGGTCTGGATATGCGCAGAGATCTGTACAGGAATAACAGACGCATCCACAATTCTCAGGTTAGTAGTCCCATATACCTTTAAGTTGCAGTCTACAACCCCATTGTCCGCCTTCGGTAGCATAGCGCAGGTACCGACAGGGTGCCACAAAGTCGAAACCGTATCCTTGGCATAGGCGAGGATTTGGGCGTCTGTAGTGACGGAGCTCCCGGGCTCATACTCTTTTACAAGAATATCTTTGAGAGGAGCAGTATTGGCAACCTTTCGAAGGTACTTTATTATTTGTTTCATCGCTTCGGCGTCATAGGCGTTTGAGAGGTAGTTTGGATCAATGACCGGTGGGTTGGAAGGGTTTGTGGTGTCGATGTGAACACTTCCTTTGGAAAAGGAGTGCTGGAGGATACCTAGTAAGGTAACATATTGGTTCCCGTACTCGGCAGACCCTACGGCGGGGTAGCCTTTGGTACCAGTGTAGCCGTCAGCGAAGATGATTTCAAGCTGAGGGATTCCGGCTTTGATGCTCTCGCAGGTGAGTTGGTATAATTTGGCTTGGTCGACGGCGTTTCCTGGGGACGCGGAAAGTGCTGCGAGAACGTTAATGGCAGTATCTGAGCCGAGAATCTGTTTCCAATTCAGGAAAGCGAAATTGCTGCCGTTGTAATCGAAAGCGGATGGTTGGCCGGCCTGGTAGAGGGCCATTTGTTCGGCTGCATATGTGGAATTAATGTTGAGAGTGTCGAAGGAGGTGAAACCTGGCTTTAACTGGTAGGCAATGCTAACGTAAATGTGATCCTGAAGATTTTCGCCGACACCCGGAAGATTGATTATCTGTTTAATTCCGGCTTTAGAGAGGACAGAGGCTTGACCAATTCCTGAAGCCTCGAGGATTTGCGGGGATTGGAAGGACCCAGCAGATAGAATGACTTCCTTGGTGGCGGTGTAGACGGTACCATCCTCTAGCGTGACACCGGTCACCTGTTGTCCCTTGCTAGTGGATTTAAGGTTAACCTTCTTAACAGTGGCATCTGTGACAACGTGGACGTTGGGACCGGCAATCCACAGATACTCAGGGGCCCACGATCTTGTGTAATTCGATGCCCGGATGTTGCTTGGCTGGTATACGGCACCGATCGGGTTTCCGTTCAAGGATTCTAAGTTTGTGGGAACTCCAAGTTTGTTCATAGTCGGTATGAATGGTAGCTGCTGAGGAGGCTGTATCCGATCCACCGTCGTCTGGATCGGACCACCCTTCCCAACCCCGGTATTCAATCCGAAGATGTTGCTCGTCTTGACATAGTTCTCGACCTTCAACATATACTTGATCATATTGCCCCATCCCCATCCGTGGTTTCCGAGATCGCCCCAGGCATCGTACTCAGCTTTGGCAGCACGATCCCAAACCATAAAATTAAGGGCGGAGGTGCCGCCGAGGACACGCCCTCTGCTCTGGCCGATGACTCGATTGCCAATGTTCGCTTGCGGGGTTGTGAGGAATTTCCAATCATATGGCCCAAAGAGAGTCGAGCCCTTTAGCCCAGGAATGTTGATCCCGGGCTCATCGGTGGGGGCTGCCGGACCAGCTTCGAGGACTAGAATCTTCGTATTAGGGAGTTTCTGTCCTAGCCTTGTCGCAAACGCCAGGCCGGCAGTGCCGCCGCCTACTATTATCTAAGACGCAATTGGCAATATGTCAGACAATATCCTTTCGAACCATCTATACGGATATAAGAAAGTAGCAACTTACAAAGTCGTAAGAAGTAGATGCAGCCTGTCTAGAACGGATTGTCGCCGCCGCCGAGTCCCCTGGTAGCAGCGACAATGCTAGAACCGCGACTGAAGTGAAAAGCATCTTGCACAAGGTATTACATATACGGTCTCGCGACTTAGACTCGAAGACCGGAGGTACACAAAACCTCTACGAACGTTCGAACAGTCCAAAAAAAACAAGAAGTCGATAACAAGCGATGTTTCGCAACACCCTGAAACGAGCGACGGGCGTTATAGAACAGAATGAAGAGAGAGGCGCTCTTAAATTGCGAAAGAGAAAAATATGAAAACAGAGGTACTGCAATTCCGTCCCTTTCCACGTTTCCGGGAGATCAGCTGCTCGAGGCTCCTAGAATTATAATAAAAGAGAGACGAGAAGACGGCAGGAGACCAGAAGGTGGGCTAGCCTCCTTGCTTTATGTGTGTCCCTTGTGAAGTAGCCCGTTCTATTTCGATTCCTGGCCCGAGTCGCCTTACCCATTGGCTGGGCCCGTGTCCCAAGACGCATATAAAAGAACCAAGTCGCAGCATTTTAGGCCGAATTCAAATCTTGAGCTAGACTTTCTCCCAAAACACGAAATGCTAATCAAAGATGCCTGCCGGTCAAAGTCTTGCGTCGAGTATATTATGTGCGTCGGTATAGGGTATGGAAGGTTCCTTCGCCAGGAATATATCAACTTCCGGGTGAGCTTCGAGTTTAGCCGGCCAAACGCCCAAGACTGAGGGCTGCAACTGGGATCGCCTTGTAGGTGGATGCACCGTCTGTCCAAGGCACGGCCGTCCCTTTCCACCAGGATTCGAGGCTACACCAATGGGTGGCATTCAAGTTGTTCCGCTGCATGCAGTTGGTGAAATCCAGGGCCTTGGCCACCGCGTCGGCACCGAAAGCCACATGGTATTGAGAGAGAGGCCGCCCTTGCTTCGATTGGTAAGAGATCATGCAATCGGAACGTGATCTAGACCCCCCTTTGAGGCGTTGTTCTCGAAATCGACGCCAGATATCACGGTAAACCAGACCTTATATCGGATCCTGTTATCGATCGATCAATATTATATTCGGCGACGAGACCTGTCCCGGGGCCGAACGGGGGCCGTGATACCAGATTGGCGAAGCCAAGGGGCTTGCCGTCTTCCCCGCAGATTTTATAGGGGTTTTAAAGCGGGCGTCCGTCGTCATCTCAATCGATCCACCCGGGCCCGCCAGCAGGTTAATTATGGTCCAGTCCGAGCGGGGCCAATTGCGAGTCGAGAGATTAGGCCCCCTTTGAATCCCATTTAGCCCGATCAGATCCTCTCTGCGATCTTTCCAGCAGCCGGGTAAATGCAATGTAAAATATTGATGGATGCGATGCCACAGCCGTCCGGTGCAACAGACGCCAACTGCAACTGCTCGTGTAGAATAGATCCGGTGAAGCACGGACTGATCGGGTGGCGGATATGGATATCGTCCTGAAGCCGCCTAGCTTCGCATGCAAGCTTTAAAGCGCTTTGAACGGCTCGCCGACAGTATGATTGCATGGCCCTGTCGAGCGGCTTGGCCAATGGCATGGCGGCCTGCATGCCAGGAACGTTAAACACGCGAACCAGAGCGCCCGATAAAGCTAAGCCAAACTTCGACCTCGTCCTCCACAACCTCCATCTCCATCGCCATCTCCGTACCCATCTCCATCAACGTCATCATCACCACCACCACCAAGGCCTCCAGAGATATCTGAACCGTAGCCGGCGCCAACGGACACGATACCATTTGCGAAGAATCGATAGTACCGATCACCCTGCTTCGAAACCTGCACGCGAAAGTTAGAATGGGTGGAGCGACAAGAACCCGTCGCTCGACGCGGCAAGAAGAGCGAGAGAAGGAGAAGGAGAAGCCGCCAAGTATGTCCCAGCTTCCCGTTCTTCCCCTTCGACATCGGAACCTCAATGCCAGCTGAAAGGGATGGGCGCGGAGGACGGATGCCCTGCTTCGGCCGCGGTCGAGGCCCTTCGCCGCCATGTCGGGATCGAGGCCGGGCATTGGATCGCGATCGGGGGGGAGCGGGACGATGATGGTCCCCAGGACGATGGGCTGGTGGGTTGATGGCTGGAATGGGCGTGACGGACAACGCCTTTGTTGGACCTCCAGCCACCCCCCTCCATCAACCATCTTTCACCTCCCATCAACCGTCAACCGCCACCTAACCTCTCTTCATCCACTCTTGCCCATTAATCTCATCCAGCTATTCTTTTTGCCATCATCCTGCCTTCCGTTCCTTGCGAATTGTCTTGATCTGGTTCTCTATCTAACATCTACCCGTTGAGTAGCTCCTCCACCCGCTTCCCCCAGCAACGACGAAGAGGAGGAGGAAGACGAAGACGAAGAAGAAGAAGAAGCCGCCGAACAATCAGACGTCTCCGAGGAGCCAGTCCTCGAACAGCCTAAGAAGCGTCGAGGCCGACCTCCGAGAAACGCCGCCGTCGTCGAACCTCTTCCCGACGAGTTTGACGAAGCAGAGACACCTGGCCCAGGCTCACCTAGCGCCATCGACTCACCGTCAATGGCAACGCGACGTCGAGGGAGGGGCAGGCCCTCAAGCTCTGGCATCGGTGGGAGAGGTCGCGGGGCCCGTGGGGGGCCGTCGCACACCACGAGTGTCCCCAGCGACAAGTTTGGCAACGAACAGCCAGTTAAGAACAACGAAATCGACCTTCCCGAGGACCCTGCTGGGGAACAAAAGGTCGACAAGGATGGAAATCTGCTTGGCGGTCGTCAATACCGCTGCCGTACGTTCACCATGATGAACCGTGGCGAGCAGCTGTACATGTTGTCCACCGAACCCGCTCGCTGTGCCGGTTTCCGCGACTCCTACCTGTTTTTCCAACGACACAAACAGCTGTACAAGATCATTTGCAATGACGAAGAGAAGTTTGACCTTATCAAGAGGAATATTATTCCCCATTCGTATAAGGGTCGAGCCATCGGTGTCTGCACCGCTCGCTCCGTTTTCCGTGAGTTCGGCGCCACAATGATCGTTGGAGGCAGGAGGATCACCGATGACTATTATGAACAAGCGGCCAGGATGCGTGGAGACGTGGAGGGCGAGATTGCCGACCCGAACGACCGTCTCCCACCACCGGGAGTCGAGTACAATCAGAATCAATACGTCGCCTGGCATGGAGCAAGCGCCGTCTACCATCAAAGCGCTCCTGCGATCATCGAAACCAAAGCTTCAGGAGGTGGAGGTCTTTTCAACGTCAACGCCAAGAAAAAGAAGCTTACAGACCAGAATTGGCTGCTAGAACTTGCCCAGACTACCACGTAAGTCCCTCGCCCGTGGTATCGATGTTCGAGTCTGCTCCGGCACTAACCCCTGCGCTACAGGGAATACAACAAGATTATCGGGGATTATCGAGCCCGAACCAACGCCGGAATCTACGAGCCCCACACGAATCAAATGCACTTCCCGCGCCACCTTCAACCATCCGCCGCAAAGTTCGAGAAAATCTCAAACTCCCTCCCTCCACCTGATCAGTTCTTTGATGCGTCTGTTCCCACCGAGAAGCGGAAGTATCCTCGCGGGGCCGCCTGCGCCGTCGAGCTGCAGACAATCACTCCTGCTTACTCGATGCCTTTTGCCCCTGGTAACTACCTGGCTGGCAAAAACCAAGGTCTCATGCATGTTGACCCCTCCATCTATGAAAACCAACCTCCCGAGATTCGAAACGCCATTCTCGCCCAGGTAGAGTCTGAGAAAGCTTACCTCAGTAAACTTGGTATCAAGCCACTTCCATCCAACTAGTCTCAGGATGAAGATTCCCTTGAACCCATCTCCGCCGAAAATCGCACAACCTTCACCCACCCATGCGAAAATTTCCCTAAGATCACAGACGAACCCTCCTCCGAGTGGAAAGGGCACTTTTACGCTCGTGTTTCTGATTCTTGCGTGGACCATGGACTTCTTTGTGGAAACGTCGAGCCATTCTACAAAGAAGACCGCGAAAAAATTCGGAAATATATTGACGGACTTGCGTCTGAGCTTCCAAATACCCTAAATGAGAAAGAAAGGAAGCCCGGTACCAAGGCCGAGGAGACTTTGGACCCGGATGATGATGACGCCGGTGTCCGCTCTGATATCATCTGATTTTCGACATTTCTAGAGCTAGCCCTTACATCATCCTTTTGTTTCTCTTTTCTATTCCTTTCTTCTCGGGTATCCTTACCGGTTCTCCTTGATACAACCTTCATATCCACCAGCCCGAATGCTCCCTCTTCGAACCCACATTTATCCCCTTGTCCTGACAAAATGAGCCACGACCCATGATTTTCTTTTACTACTCGCTGTGTAGACTAACTCCACAGAAACTAACAATACAAGGGCACACTGTTGCCCAACCTTAACCCCATACCGGAAACCCGAACTGCCTGTGACCCCGCAGACCAACCTTGTTCCCCTGGCTAGTGACTAGATAATCCTTAGAACCTATAAATTAAAAAAAAAAAAGAAAAAACAGGGGTCCTGCTTCCGCCTTTCATTCAAGAGGCACCCAGAGTAACCGGATAGAGCAAGCCACCGGGTATATACCGCTAATTCATGAGTGTATAAACAACTGACCCAACTATCTACCTACTCCTGCCAAAAAAAAAAAAAACACCCCACCCAGTCCATGAATAAGGCCCTGTACGGTGGTCTTAAGATGGGATAACCTTGACTATTTCTGAATCAATTGAACCTGTGCAATGTCGTGCGCGGTTGCGTGCGAGTGAGCTGAAAAGGTGACGACGAAGTCACCGCCCTCGAACTCGATGTTATAAGCCGATCTGGTCCACACTATGCTTCTTGAAAAGCGGGGCGTATCCTGCATCGCTAGGATTACGAGAGGGCGATTGGCTGGTCCGGCAGAGACGTAGAACCATGTCTCCTATTTTTGGGGGGGAAACGGATTGTTAGTATCCTGCTGGTGAGGTTTTCCGGTTAGGTCGTGAAGGGAGAGGGGGAAGGGACTAACATCATCTCTCTCGTATTGGCCCCACAAAAACGAAAACTGGAGCGTTCCAGCCGGAACTTCTCTAACCACCTGTGTGAGATTACAGGTCTTCCCACCGCTTAAGTCGTCTGCCGTATTCCTAGCTATAAAATCGTTCCCAGTGGTAGATTCCTCGAGAGGGGAGTAAGCGCCTGTGGAGGGATCGGGTTGCACCCGCCAGCAACCGTCGTCATTCGTCCAGCTGTCGCCGAATTCGCCGGATTTGAAGTCCCCATTTTTTAGGAGTGAGGATTCGGAGATTGGGACGTCGAAACCGGGGAATGGGGTTGGTATTGTACCCGAGATGCCACTGGCGTTTATTAGGGAATAAGTTGCGGTTGTTGGGTAGGCGTTTGAGGAGTCGGGTGGTTCCTTTAGGGTATCGATTTCTGAGATGGTGGTGGGTGTTGATGTTGATGTTGATGTTGATGTTGATGTTGATGTTGATGATCGGGTTGTGGGGGTTGTGGACGTCGGTCCGGTGGTTGAGGATGTCTTCTCGGGGTTGGTGGAGGTTTGAGAGGCTCCTGGAGTACGGCCAGAGTCTGAGGTTTGAGATCCGGTTGGAGAGTCACTGCTGGCGCCGCTGTTTTTACTTCTTAAACCGCCTACTAGCCCTCCCACTAGGGCGCCGATGATAACTACCACCGCTACGACGGTAATTATCACCGTTTTTCGGGTGAATGTGAATGTCTTCTTCGTCGCTGCTTCTGCAATTGGATAGCCTCCGTCTGGGGGTTGATAGTTGTGGTGCGTGGGATCCAGCTGTCCTGCGCCGACGGTTGTTTCGTCTTGTATGCCACCGACGGCGTGTGGCGGCGGGAAGGGCTTCTGGCCGGCGACCGCATAGCCGCGGGGCGAAAGTGTCATGCCGTTTGTAGTTATCGGATTAATATGTATATAATATCTGCGGTCCGGATCCCTGAAAACCGGGGTACTGGAGATGGGGAATCAATCTAGAGGAAGAAGTCCCACGATTGAAGGGTAGAGCGGATGCTACCCGTTTTAAACTTCGTGAGCCCCGGACGGGTAAATACCGCCGTCTAAATTATATTATCACGATACTATTATTTGGCTAGCTAGTGCCAGAGACATTACAAGTGGAGAGGCTCCGGCAACCTAGCAAGCCGAACACTAGACCCGTAGTCGATGTCGCACGCATCGGTACTGGGCATGCATGCCAGCCATACCATATGCCAACCTTTTTTCGAGTGGCGGGATAATGCGGAGAGATGGTGCATGTCATACGACGACCCTTTCGAGGTGGGAAAATGCGGGTCGTCAATTTATAATCCCGGCTGCCAAGGCATATACATATGGGTGCGAATGGCGGGATTTGAAGCTTTGGCCAAGGATCAAATCGGGCATACCATAGTCCTGTATCGATATTAAAATCGTGATACTCAATATTAACCCGTCAGAGATATCAATTAGATATAGTATCGCATTAGTCAAGTTGGCGGGTTTCAAGCCTCTGTTTCGAAACAAGTGGCAACACATTACTTTGTGGTATTTTGTGTGCGTCGTCAAGCTGGTGTCGACGACGCAGGCTTTCCCGATTCGGTTTCATGATAGCCTCGCTGTGCCACGGCGACAATAAAGGTCCCCTTTTTGAAGTTTGAGATACCTAATTTCATGAATCATGGTCAACAGAAGACAACAAAGAGATCACGTTTCAACTAGACGAGTTTACGAGTCGACATCTTTGCGTTTAGATATCTTTGTTCCAAATATGCTAATGTTGTCAAAGAGACCCAGGTAGATGAGTTCGCACCTCTCAAACATGCGCAAGTTCGGATAGTCCAGACTATTAAATAGCATGGTATATATAGCCGGTAGATAGACGCCATGGTCCATATTGATCAATTCATTCAACAGTTCTTTCTCTTCGAATTCTATACGATCTACTATCTGTCGCTCAATATATTCCCTTCGTTACCTAGAGTACTGGAATAAACCTAGCTAGGAGTCTATAGCACTCAAACTTCTAATCAACAGGCCATTATATATACGCCTCTAGGCCCTGTCCATTGCATTCAAAAAGGAAAAAGAAAAAAAGAAGAAGAAGAAAATGGTAGTAGCCAGCTACATCCGAAAACCTACCCGCAAACCCACCGTCCAAATCCCATTCGGTACTGGCTCAGGCTACATAACCGAATCCCACTGCTACGGCCCAGCGGATATTTACAGAACAGTCAAATACCCCCAAGAATGGCCTGAGCCGGCCGTAACCGCGTATACCATCGATCGTGCGGCTCTGGAGGAGCATAGGCTGGGAGAGACGCCCCGCGAGATGGCCGGGAGGTGGCGGTTTAGGGAACTCTTGTTCCCGGTGAATGTGCTGGTTGATGGGGAGTACCAGGTTGTTATTGATATTAAGGTTGATGAGGATGAGACCCTGGATGAGCTTGTTGATGGGGTTATTGGTATGATTAGCCCTAGTTATAACATCTCCTGGCGAGCGCAAATAACGTTTGTTATACTAACGATTTACTTGTCATTGAGGGTAGTTCAATTGCACGGCCTAAATTATAGCGATGAACTCAAACACTGCGCGTGGAATAGCCTCCCCCGTGCAGATGGGTTTTCTTTTGACCTGCAGTACAAGGGAAACTCATTGCTCAAAGAAATCAATACCAACAACAGGCGATTCGGGCAGAGGAAGGAGCTTAGGGAATATTTCTGCGGTGACGAGGATATACACGAGCTGGTCTGGAAGGTATGTGCTTTGTGTTCTTTATCCCCGCGGAAGAAGTTGCAACCATGCTTCTGAGTATATGCTAAATTCATGGCGTAGTTCCATATACGTACGAGAATATGCTAATTTAGAAATATTTGGGGGTTTAGGAGTACGATTGGAAAGGCCGCGAGTGCGATAATACTTTCCATAAAGGAGAAATGTGTCCGATCATCGACCTTACCGACGAGCCGGACGCAGAGGTCGAGGTGGAGGAGCCGAAGAGTCCGCCGCCACTGCGTCCCAGGCGGGGTAACCGTGGGGCCGTAGTAATCTCGCTTCTCTCATCCTCCCCGGAGCCTGGCGACTCATCCGAAGACGATTGAGTATGGATTATGCAGGTTAACCGGCCCTTTCAAACGCCGATCGCAGATTGCTAAATGAACAAACACCGGAGGAAACGCCGGACAGCAGGCCAATACATTCTCGGTAACATGTTGAACATGCCTCAAACCTTCGTAAATCGCCACCAGACATCCGACGTCCCTACCATAGCCAGCATTCCTCTTTTGTTCCTCCCAACGGGCTTCAACTCCCATCCGTCCCTCATAACCATCCGGAACCCACCGTCCGGTAGCTTGGACACCACGAACATCTCATTGAACTGCTGGACACGAGCAGAGGCCCGTAAGACAGGTGGGAATGGCCAGGAGCCGTAACCGAGGAAGAGGGTCGAATGGCCCGGGTCTACCGTGAACCCCAACCAACCTTCCGTTTCATGGCAGCTCCATCGCTGGGATACGAGACCCTTGTGGTATTCGGCCATCAGCACACCGTCGTCGCCGTCGTATGTGAGTGCATTGGTCGAATTGGCTTCGGTGATAATGTATGCCGACCCTGGCACCGGGACATCATCACCGCTCAGGCCGGCCTTCTTATACGGCGGAGGCGGCGGAGGCGATGGGAGCGGTGATGATGTTGTGACAGTGACCGTGGTTGCTGGTAGCGTTGAAGATTCTATGATGGTAATTGTGGTGAGCGGTTGGTCCTTAATGATGGTGACTGTGGTGGTCGGATGGCTCTTGTGTGGCTCCCAGGGAACCGGTGCTATAGGAATGGTATATTTTAGGATATATCATTCATCTTGAGAGCCAGAATAGACGCGACATCTAAACAGGGGAACAGAGAATGGGGATGCATACGCGGTGGGCCCTTCCACGCCGTGATTATCCCAGGTAGCAGGAAGAGGCCGAATATGGCGACGAGCGCGCCAGCCACGAAGCCGGTTTTTATCAGAGAGTAAAACTCGCATTTACAGCAGTCATTATCGGCTGTCGAGCTCGAGGCGCCCCAGTAGTTGCCGTTGTTTCCGCCCAGGAGCGGGTCGGTTTCGCCCTCCGTAGTTCTCGCCGTTTTGTCCCTCACCCTGGAGTAGGGCCGAATCGGCCGACTTCCGCTGCTCTCGCCGGACATTTTTTCGAGGTAGATTGAGCCTCGGATGGTCCTTTTTTCTGATGAATACGATAGATGGGGGCCGGAGGTCAGAGACGGAGGTCCGCGTGGCAGGGGATTCTCATTGGATGCAACAGCGCGTGTGGCACTGCAGCATGCAACAACCAACCACCACAGCCTCGCACGGCGTCATAGCCTGGATATTATATTCAAATGTGCATATGGGCCGGTATTTTTATTTACTCAAAGAGTGCCTACCGCTGCTTTGCGAGAATGTAATTCTGGAATACCGAAACGCTGTATTATATTGCATGTACTTTTATCGCTTTCCAAAACACTACAAAATGTATGATATGATACAAACAGAATCTTCAGGATAAATAGATCAGTTGTGAAACACGCTAGATGCAATATAAAATTTCGACCACCGGCGCTCGCCATATCTTATGATATATCAAGGGCGCTGGACCTTCGTGAACCTCCACCACACATCCGACTGTCTAACCCTTGATAGCCTCCCTCCGTCTCTTCCTAGAGGTTCCAATCCGTATCCATTCCTCATCCGGATCTGAAACCCACCGTCAGGCCGACTCCTCACATCGAACTGCTCGTTAAACGCCGGAGATTTAGCCGATGACCAGAGTAAAGCGGGACTCGGCCAAGGTTTGTAGCCCAGATACACAGTTCCTCCAACAAACGGGTCGTGAGAAAACGTGAGCCAGCCGTCCGACTCGTGGCATGTCCAGATCTGGGTGATATCATCTTTCCGATAATCGGACAATGAAACACCGCCGCGACCATCGTAGGTCAGAGCACTCTTTGAGTCTGCTTCTGTGATGACATACATTGATCCCGGCCATGGTGAATCCAGCCCGGATAGCCCGACCCGTTTATACGGAGGTTGGACTGAGAGGGCGAATTGATAAATACCATTAGTTACGTATTTGATATCAAACACAGAATTACAATACGCACCGCATATCGGAGGCTCTCTGAGTTTAAGCTTCACCAATTCGATCAGATCCGGGAGGTATACGAAGCCAACCCCGAAGAAGACGGCGACAGCCAGCAGGATGATTATCCAGAGGAATCTGTATACGCCGCATGACCAGCAGACGGTATACTCGACGGTGTAGGCGGGACGGGGACTGGGACGATAGCTGTAGGGACTGTAACTACGGCGGCGGCTGGAGGTGCTGCCGTAGCTGAGCAAAGGGTCGGTTTCGCATAGCGTTGTGGTTGTGGTGGTGTTTATTGTGGCGTTCGTCGTGGTGGTGGTCGAGGTGCACCGGTGGCCCGCGCAGGAACTATTAGAGCTGCTCATGGCTGATTATAAATACCCAGCGATTGCCTGGCGTTGGCGTTGACGTTGGTGTTTTCGAAACAAGATGATTACAACTTGGAAGTCCAGCGATATGGATGCAGTGATGATGACGGTGAGGCTGGTCATATGATCGTGAAGACTTCAGGCACGATATCCCAATAAACGTGCAAACACCATCAACAAAAAGGGCGCCAGCCTTACACCAATATGCAACAGAGCGACCACCCACTACACGCCTGATACCCGAACACACCAGCAACAGAGACACGCCCTTATATCCAGAAGGACCTCTCTGGTAGTGTAGCAGCGCCAGCTGTTTGGCGTGGTGGTGTGTTGGCTGTGTTGTGTCTGAGGGAATTCGAAGACTCATCGTGCCAAGACATCGTCCGACGGCAGCGTTCGAGCCACCGGTCAACCACTCTTCTGGTTTTCTTTCACAGTCACCGCCGACATCAGCCACCCATCACATCGACACCCTCACCTGTAGACATCCCATCCATCAACCACTCCGAAGGCACCAGTTACCTATCCCAATCAACAGCTACCTAAGGTGAATCAACAATAGCTACGATGGCGGGTCCGTCCTGCCCCAACCCGTCCTGCTCGAATCCGTCCGTCGAGGACATCGACGACAAGCGAATATGCACCAACTGTGGTACCGTCGTCACCGAGTCCTTCATTGTCTCCGAGATCACGTTCGGTGAGACGTCGTCCGGTGCTGCCGTTGTCCAGGGCTCCTACGTCGGGGCCGACCAGAAACACGCCCGGTCATCAGGCCCATTCCGTCGCCACGGTGCCGCTGAAACACGCGAGCAGGTCATCGCCAACGGTGAGTCTCTAAATTTTATATGACCTTGTGGATACTTTTTTTTTTGTTTGGTTTGCATGGATCCTGACTAACAAATCCGGATGCTGCAGGTCGTCGGAAACTGAACCAGCTAGCGTCGGCCTTAAGCGTCCACGACCGATTCGTCGAGACCGCCGCCAGATACTTCACTCTGGCCGTCACCCACAACTTCATTCAGGGTCGAAAGACCCAGCATGTCGTCGCCTGCTGCTTATACATAGCCTGCCGTCTGGACAAGAGCGCTCACATGCTCATCGACTTCTCCGACATCCTACAGCTCAATGTCTTCTCCCTCGGAAGCACATATCTCAAACTGGTCAAAACCCTCAATCTCAACATTCCTCAACTCGACCCGGAGCTATGGATCCGTCGGTTCGCAAGGCATCTCGAGTTCGGCGACAAGACCCAGCAGGTCTGCCGGGATGCCATCAAAATCGTCCAGCGTATGGACAGGGACTGGATCATGGAGGGTCGCAGACCCGCCGGTGTCTGCGGTGCGGCTATCATTATCGCTGCCCGTATGAACAATTTCCGAAGAACGGTCACTGAGGTCGTTTACATCGTCAAAGTTGCCGGCATGACAATCAACAAACGTCTGGAGGAATTCAAGAACACGAAGAGCAGCGAGCTGACCGTCAGCGAGTTTCGAAATATGTGGCTGGAGCAGTATCATGACCCGCCCAGTTTTGGAGAGAACAAGACGAAGAAGAGAAGGAGGAGATGGGTGAAGAGCGTTAATGAAGACGGCGAGGTCATCGAGAACGAAGCAGACGAGTCAGCCGGTGCACAGATCATCGACTTATCAGCTGGCAATTTCCTAGGTCCGGATGGTCGACTCGTCGGTCCAGGTACAGCGGCCAATGCAGCGAACACAAACGCAAGGAAAGCGTTCGGAGGCACGACGACATCCGACGGGCCATCCCGTAAACGACCCCGTGTCGACGCCGACGGGTTTGCCATCCCTGCCATTCCCACCACATCAGGCCCTTCCCAATACCAAGAAGTCACAACCGTCCCCGCTCCACCACGCCCCTCATCCCCTCCCGTAGCACCAATCACATCCCCAGGAAACACCCCCAACAGCGAACCTCCAGACTCGCCTGTGGATGACGAAGCAAACGAAGGACCTAAAAGCCCGCTGGAGGCTGAGATCCTCGCACTGATCAACAACCCGGAAACGCAAACCGCGGTCGAGGATATCCGACGCGAACGCCTACGCCAACAAGCCCTCCTCCCACCCTCCACAGTATCCGCCGACCCCGACAATTTAGAAGACGTAGATGACGACGAAATCGAATCAGTCATGATGACCCCGGAGGAAGTTGCTCTGAAAACCAAAATCTGGTACGAATACAATCGAGAATATCTCATCGCCCAGGAAGCCAAGAGACTCAAAGCCGAAGCGGATGAGAAAGCGGGTATTGGCAAGAAAGCGCGGAAGAAGAGGGGCAAAACGAAGCCGAGAGACAGCAGTTTTCCGGATATGCCTGCCAGTCCGGCTGAGTCTGCGAGGGAAATGATGAAAAAGAAGACTTTTTCGAGGAAGATCAATTATGCGGCGCTGGATAGTTTGTTCGAGGATATTAAGACACCGTGAGCGAGGCGTTATGGCTTGTTTCTTCGCTTCTTTTCCTTTGTCCATTCCCTTAAATCCTTCCCCACGCATTTAGCGACGGTGTTATAGATATATTGTTTTTTAACAAGGGTTCATTATACCCTCTCCCTATCCTCTATCGCGTTACTATTAGATTGCCCTGGCAGGGATCAGGGCAGGTGTATACGGGGGCATGTATATAGATACAAAAGATTCCTGGTGTCACACGAAGGCATCGGTTCTTCTTATCTTAAACATTTCATTATCCATACGAAGCCTCGTTTCAGAGTAATTAAAGTGTAAATCTATCCACGGTTCCCGATATGGTGGGTTTGTTTCGTTTCCTTTGATAAAGGATTTAGGAAGAATACCTAGGTATATATAGACCCTGATGGGGCATCATACAATTACCATGAATTTTGTATATATTGGCTAAACCACTGATGTGACCCTACACGCAAATATCGATACTTTTTACGCTAGATTATCCAAAAAGGCGAGGTGCCTCCTTTTGATATCGCAAATACGTTCTGCACCGTGGTGGTGGCCGGCTACCAAGCTTGCAAGCCCCAGTACACACCTTTTGATTTTGATTATGCTAGTACTCTTTAACGATAGGATAAGGTTTGCAGCGGTTTTACGAATCCTCCTGCGTCGTTTCTACTGGTGCGATATTGAGGATGCAATGCGGAATAATGCAATGCGAGGGGGAGGGTACAGCGTCATCAGCCTTGGTAGTTGGGGTGTGCGTGTGGGCTGCAAGGTCTATTCGCGGCAGGTAGAACAACGAGGAATACGGTCAAAATGCAACAAGGTGCATACAAAAAAATTAGAAGGGATAAGTATGAACGAGAAATGAAGAAAAAGAGTCACGTAGGACGTTCGCGTTCGTGGAAACTCGAGTATGTATTTCAACCAAAGTCTCTGTGGCGAAGATAAACAAAAAAAAAAAAAAAAAAAAAAGAGGGAAAAAAAAAAAAAAAAAAAAAAAAAAAAGAAAAAAAAAAAAAAAAAAAAAAAAAAAAAAAAAAAAAAAATAAAAAAAAAAAAAAAGAAAAGAAAAAAAAAAAAAAAAAAAAAGAGCAAGCTAGAAGGATTCCCACGGAAATGCGATTGAAGGTTTTTTTGTGAAATGACACCGATAATCCTTGAAATTTTTTTCAGTTTTGCCCCGAACACTAATTAGAAAGAGAAAAAGAGATATTGAAAAGGGGAAAAAGAAAAAAAGAAGTGAAGAAGATCTTTCATACAGTCAATAAGACAAGATAGAATGGGAAATAAAATAGGATTGAGGCGGACAAAAGAAGCATGGGTATAATAAACGGGGAAACGAACGTCAAAACCTGATTAAACTGAAAAGAGCAAGAATATACAAAGGTAGAGTAAGGAAAAGGGGATAAGAAAACCACTCATGAATGCCAAGCAAGAAACAGCTGGTTTATCGGGATGCAAGTTGAAGTACAAGTTGGGAAGAACAATTTTAGACGAACGAGACAGAGGGAATTCGTGAAGCCATTAGGGGATGTGGATGAAAACAGTTGGGTAATATTTTGAAACTTTGCCGCCACCGTTGGGATGAATTTTCGGTATTTTTTTGGGCTTGTTTTCGGAGATTCGACGGGAAAATGAAGAATGAGTGTAGGGGCCTCATGTTCTGGAGTCCCTATAAAGACCGAATAAGTCGACAGTCCGTTATGATCCATCGTTGCAGTCGGGGATAGAAGAGAATAAAAGAAGAAAATCGCTGTGGACGCCGCATAGAATGTTACAAAAGAACCAGAGATAAAAAGCAAAGAGGAACGCTAACATAATCATGCACTGGGCCAAGGGAAGAAAAAAAAACCATAGGGAAAAGAGAACTGGGAAGAAAGGGCTTGCAAAGATAACGCTCGATACCGATATCCAGATTCTCAGTCAATCCAGTCGCACTGTCTAGATGTATGTCGTTTCAGGCAAATTGGATATTAGAACGAGAAGACCGCTTGAGACCCAGAGAAAAGAAACAATTAAACAGATCGTTCCGTCCGAACGAAAGAATTAAACTCCGAAAGTTGAAGAGGAACCCCAGATAAACGAAATACTTTTATATAAAAACCGGCTTTTTATCTCCTCCCGTGAATGTGGTGAACCGAAAAGCGAACAAGGTATTTTGGGTAGTATGGGAACGCCGCGAGAATGTCTATGAGAAGTCGAAAGGAATATATTTAGGCAACGATCTGATGGCCGTAACCGACAGCGAAGTTAGGGAACATCGATGGTGGAGTCGGTAGCTGAGGAATTCGGGTGTGGAAGCAGGTCACGCAGTTGCACTTGAATCCATGCATGAAAAGATGGGGAGAGATCCGTGATGGTGAAACTCTTGCCGGGAACTGGTGCTTGCCTCCGAAGTGATGGCCCCAGTTGTTCATGGGGAACTCCCAAGCCGGGGTGGTCGGTCCAGACGAAGCCAGAGATGGTGGCGATGGTTGAGCGGAGGAGGTTAGGTCGGGGCACCAGTAGCCATCGTTCATCTGATTTTGACGAAGGTGGTCTCCGATATACCCGTGGGGGAGAGCAGATTGGGGGTGCTGCTGTTGCGGGGAGAAGGTTTGGTTGGTGAAAGACATGGTGTGGCGTCTGTTGTTGATGTTGGTGTTGATGGGAGAGAGAACTGGGGCGTGATGGACTTGCTTCTGACTAATAAACGAGTCCCAAGACGCTTTCCAGGAATCAAAGCCGGTGTAACCAGGGCGAGCAACGTGGAGTTGCCAACCGATCGCAGCCAGCCACTCAGCCTCCAACTGGTTCAACTCGGCGACCTGGAGCCCGGTGACATCGGCCCAGGAGCGGTTTTGGAAGGTGTTATCATCCAAAAACTTGCTGGCGAGTAGCAGGGAAATGGTGCACATTCGATAGAGGTGCGCGAGTCCCTTGTGCTGGCTAGTCGGGGGACAATTGTTCATTCTATGAGACAAATAGTCCAAAGACAGGATGACAGTAGACGACGGGAGACGAGTCGATTGCAAAATGGTGAAGACAAACTTCTTGAAAGCGGAGACGGTCTGCTGGCTCTGAGAACCCGGAAGAATTCTATATTCACTGTCAGCTTCGCTCTTCGGCAAGTAGCTCCCTGCTGCGACGACGTACATTCCGATGGCCATAGAGGTGACAAACTCCGCCATGTCTTCAATTTCGTAGTCGAGAACCTGAGCAACGCCGCCTGTTGGCTTCTCCTCGGTCTTAGCGGGAGCGGACTTGGCGTCGTTCCTCGAGCCCCAGGGCAATTGCATGATCTCGTCGGACTTCATGCCATTGAGGGGAGGCAGGGTGTTACAGTTGGCAGGATGGGCGAGTCCGGGGGGGAACTGCAAGCCCTGTTGTCTGTAGCCCGGATGGTACTGCTGCATCTGGTTGTAACCGTCGAATCCACCCTTCTGATCATGCATGCCGTACATGGCATACTGATGATAGTACATGGATTCGGGAGGAGTGATTGGAAGTCCCGGTGGGGGACGGGCGTAGAAGGATGGCATGATGGATGAAAGGAGAAGTCGAACAGGAACAGCGGAAGGTGAACAGTTTATCGGACTGATCACGCTTTTGCTGCAGATGGCGAGAGAGGTGTTAGCCCGCTGCGTTTGTGGGATGACAAGATGATGACGGGTTGAGGTTGATGTCCCAGAGGGAGCACCAAGGGTAACAACCCGCGAAGTCATCTTGCACGCTCGCCGCCGAGGTTGGGCAATAACTTACCGGTTCCTAATTTGACTCCGGAAAAATTACCAAGGAAAATGTTTTCCAAGGTAACCTTTGAGAGTAAGACGAAATATGCACGAGCAGGTAGAACCGACACAAATAAAAAAAAAAGGATAGTCAACTATACAGAAATTCTATCGCAAGAGAACCAGATCCGTAACTAAAAAAATTTCAGAAAAAGAGGTATATCCGTTATCAGAAAAAAAGAAGAAAAGGCTTTTATTGGATGGAGAGAGTGAGAGATAGCTGGTCAGCGAGAGAAACCTGCTCTTTGAAGCAAAAGGTAGACCAGAGAGACGGTGTCGGAGAGGGGGGCGATTAGACCGGGGCGAGCCAACGGTCAGTTGGAAGGAAAGGGGGAAAAAAAAAACTCTTAGTGCCGTAGACCGAGCATCCAGATATGTTTTCGTCTTCGTTATTCCAAGTACAAGGGGGACTGAATCGTCACTCCGCAGCCTATCGATATTCCTGGGATGATTCGGTGGATCTGAGCAACGTTTGTGGCTAACGATGTCGAAGGCCGTGAATGACTGGTATCTGGAGGATGAGTGAAGCGGTTGATCCGAGAGGAATTACTTAGTTAAAAGCTCCACTGCTCGGGAGAGGGTTTCGAGTTATTCTCGAGAAGAATAGTTGCTGCTAAGAGGGAGAGAGGTTTCCGTTCCGTTCGCAATCCCAAGGGATGAGTACGCGGCTTTGATGGCAAAATAACGTGGGCCCTTTATGAGCAAAGAAGAGCGAATTTGCTGCAAGGCACTACAAAGACACAGACTGGAAACAGAACAGGGGGTATCAGAAGGATTTGATGTTGTGAGGGTAATATCCTGGATTCGGTGCCACCGATCAGTAGTGACGGATGAGGTTCGCGGGAGGAACTGGTATTAGTGCAGATTAGGGAGATGGCGTGGGTTTCCGAGCAGAATATACTGAGAAAAAGACCTCGCGGCAGCAAGGAAAATAGAAATACGCAAGACGAAGAAGTAACCGATTAACGAAAACTGTTTAACCGAATCTACCGAACCGGAGTGGCCGTGAGAGAGAGCGGATGCCAGAACCAAAAAGTCGAAGAGACGGATCCTAGGGTGATATTGAACGGTATGAGTGTGTATGCGTATCGTGTGTGCGTGTTGACGGTATGCGCAAGAGAGCAAAATAAAATAAAATAAAATAAAATAAAAAACAGATGTCGAATGTCCTCCACTCAGTGAATGCGTCGAGTATAATCGCCCAAGCAAGTTGGTACTCCAAGTAAATGGGTTCTCAAAAGGACCGGGACTTCGAGAGATAAACAAGTTCGAGGTTCGACCTTTGAAATTGTTTGTTTGCTAGAGATCTCGTCCTGTGTATTTTTTTATTTTTATTTCCCGCGAACGACCAAGAATAGACCGTTTCGAGATTGGACCGAGGAAAAGCGCAAAGCCGTGTCGAGAGAGAGAGAACTAGGAGCGATTAAGAACGTTTGAAGGTTTTGGTTTGTCGTAGCTTGCGGTCAACAGCAGGGTGACACACAGGCACGGAGTGAGAGGTAGGAGAAAGGGAGAGAGGCGGGTTTGGGGTTGACGGATGAGGTGAGGTTGAAGAGGGTGAGGGAAAGGGAAGGGTCTTCGGTTTTAGGGAGATGGGAGAGGATTGGAGGAAAACAAGTGCTCGGAGAGCGGTGAAAGTAAGTACCAGCGCTCCACTGAGGAGGAACTAGAGTAATGCGCTAACTGACCACCCTTCCAGGGACCGGGGGTGACTGCTTCTGCTACACTCCCATCAGAGAGGAGCGGTGCGAGTGAGTAAAAGAGGAGGGTGTGGGAGAAAAGAGAGCGAGAGAGAGGATGCTGCCGCCGTTTCACCCTGGACGGTGCAGTGCAGCACGAACGGAAAACCAAACTCTCCTCAGAGACAAGAAGAGGCAGCCGGACGGAGGCCAGGCAGGGCAGGGCAGGGCAGGGAACAGACAAGTGACAGCACCTTCACGTCGAGAGGGTTAAGGAACCGCAACCGCAGCAGCCAGCAGAAGCCTGCTTAGCGTGGTGGGTTCCCTGTTCTTGCTTGTTTTAAAAAGGGCAAAGCCTGCTGGCTAATGCACGAAAATCAGCAGGCAAACGAATAAGAAATGAGAACGAGCAAATTAAGAGACATCGCTGGGCAAAAAGCAAATGCGGGTGGTTGCACTTCCCCCAAATCAATCATCGATCGTGTTTGACCAGAAGGAAGCCCATCAGGACGAAATGACGGGCCTGTGATTCGATTAGAACCCACACACACAATACATGTATACATCCATACTTCTTACTGTGTATGTACATGCGATATAAGATACACCGGTGTGGTATATCGGACGGTGTGTTGTGGTGGTGGTGGTGGTGGTGGTGGTGTGTCTCTGCGGATGATTCTTGTCGCTGGGAGCAACCGGGCTGAGCGGAGGCCCATCACTCGAACGACATCATCTCGTACCGTACCATCACTACGTCGACCGCACCCCCATCTCCGGCACCTCCAATCAGACACGGTTTCTACGAGAAGTAAGTACTTTATATATGAGTATATTATTTCTGTGCACCGTAACTACTCTGTAGCGATGGGAAGGTCGGGTCTGGTGCCATGCCATGCCTGCCAGCCCCAGTCTGTCATGTCAACCCACAGCCAACCGGCAGACCGCGGTGGAGGCGATGGGGCCATCTTGAATTCAAGGATGGGCAACGTCGCCCTCTTGCGTGTTTTCCGACCGCCCTCTGACGACGATATCTATCCATCTCATCATCGTCCATAATAAAATAGTAAAATAGAAAAGGAAGAAACTAGAATAATAGAACAGAAAAAAGTTATTCCTCACCGGAGAATGAAGCCTAACTCAGATCTCCGAGCTAACTTTAGTCTCGCTACATCTCAAAAGGGTACTCTGCAAGACGTATCAAATAGCCCCCGATCCAGAAGGAATGTTCGGAACGACTCCGCCTTCAACGAAACCGGTACCTCACCTCCCACCGGAATTCCACCAAAACCTTAGTACCCCCCGGTTGACGCGAACCACCTTGAAAACTAGGGGGTGCAAAGAGAAAAAAAACCATCCCCACGTTTAACCCAGCCATGCAGCACGCTCGTCTCCCATTGGTGAACTGATGGATGTCACTGCTAATGCATGCAGCCAACGTTCTGTAGAGTTCGAAGAGCAAGTGAAAATTCCTGCGGCCTCTGACTGGTCGAGCGTCCAGATGCTGGCAAACATCAAAACATCCGACATCATCTTTCTATTGGCGCTGATAAAGCAGCCTCGGCGAGTAAGAATCGGAGGGAAAAACATCAAGCAGGAAAACCAACCCTCGGTCGTAGTTGAAATTGACGGATGCACTTTCCTCTCATCGTTGATATTTGATCAAATCTTAGAAACGAGCGGCATCTTGCCCCTTCGAGATTGCGTCCGGCTCCTGGAGAGCCGGATCGCTGACGAGGAATTCCTCACGGAACGAAGAACGATTCAAGGTCCTGTAGCCATCACATGTCCTCCGCATGCATGTCATATTGGTGTTCTGGTAAGCCGTAGATACTTCACCGCTGGCGTTTCATTATATACAAACAAAGGTACCCGAACTGGCCGTCGAATTTTCCAGATTTAGTGACCACCCATTTCTTCGCCCGCCCTTCTCCTCATCAAAAGTTTAGAGCTAGAAGAAACAGAAAAAGGAAAGAAGGATGGGGTGAGCAGGGAAGAAGAGCGCAAGCCTTTTTTCCCACTCGTCGACATGGTGATGACAACCTAAAAAAGAAACTGACCGGGCTGCTGGTTGGTCGAAAAACATGCGAGCTCGTCACCTTTCAGATTTTTTTTTTGATTTTTTTTTTTTTGCTTTCCCTATTTTGTTTTTTCAACTCTAAGGGCTGCTACGGTCTTAGTGTCGCACATGTTAATGGGGAAGAAAGTGGAGTCGACATGTCGAGACGACAGTCCTTTCGTGCATCTGACCTGACATTTTATTTCAATGAACTGGACGAACCAGCCAACCAGTCCGGAGACAATTAGGGCTTGCTTTTGGGACGCAGAATATCACGGTGCAGCGTCCGAACAATCCTTTTTGTCCCCCAACGATTCACCTTTCCGCCAGCCTCGAGAAAAGTTTAATGTGATTTTCCCTGCGTGCTGTTCAAGTTCGCTTCTCGGAATTTTCAACCGTGTCAAGAAACCCTTATTGGCCTTGTCTTCCCCGATATGATATGAGTGGGGCGTTCCCAGTTTCACGTTCAAAATAGACAGACGGAAGGTGGACCCTCCACAATACGGACGGCCGGGGTGGTGAGCCTTGCCCACGGCCAGCGGAAACCACGGCTTGAGCGAAAAGGAAGAGGCACGAGAATCTGATTAATTGCTCTTACTGCCCATCGCATCGTTGGTATCGATGCTGCCACGGACCCGACCGGCTGGATGTTCCCCCAGATCTAAGCGTCGATTCGCCTTCCTCAACACGACGCTTCCCATTACATCGACTGTTTGTTTAAAAAAAAATAAATAAAAAAATAAAAAAATAAAAAATAAAAAATAAAAAATAAAAAATAAAAAATAAAAAAATAAAAAAAATAAAAAAATAAAAAAAAAAAGGAGAAGAAGAAGAAGAAGAAGAAGCCCCCCTTCGGCCTTTCTCCTCATGAGCTCATCGAAGCTGCCCAAGTAATATTTTGATATCTCAAAGCAAAAGTCGATGCCGCAGCTTGGCATCGTTCAGGGCGCAATTTCGTTTAGATAATGCTTCAACCCTGACCCGGTCGACTATTGCGTTGACGGGGCGCAATCATGAGAACCCTTACCAGAACACAACCCTTAGCAAGGCCTCCGCCCTTGTACACTCCTCAGACGGAAAGTCAGAAACAGTAGTCCATATGACCGTCATCGATATCGACCATGGATGGATCTTCAGGAGCAGGCCCAGCCACTCCTTCCAGAGTTCTGCCGCGATGACTCCGAAGTGCCACTACCAAACCGCGCTGTTTTCAATAAATTTCGAAGGAATGGGTATTTTGATATTTAACCCCCTTCGAATAGCTAATGCAGGACGGTTCGTAATTTTAGCAGCGTCCTTCCCAGATACCCCGGAAAAGGGATGATTTATTTTGCTTCGACAACTGAGAGAAATATTCCCAGCAGCATGTCATATCATATTTTTTTTTTTTTTTTTTTTTTTAGTTCGCAGACCTGCTTTGCAACCGCCCGCCCAGCCAATCATATGCCCATGCCCCCGCTTTATGCAGCAGCATTTCAAAATTCTGGTCAGACCAGAATCCACCTCGACGGCGGCGGCTTTTTCGTGATCGACAGGCCAGCGGAGTCCCAGCGATTTTCCAGAATGAGCTTGCGGTTTGAAAAAGAATGGACCCTGTCATCGAATCCAACTATTCCCTCTTGTCGGTGATCTCTCGCTACATATCCCTACTTCACTCTAGACCCTTTCCCCCTTGCCTCACCTCCGGGTGTCAAATCCCGTTCCCAGTATTGACATTTAACGTTCCTTAATACTCTCTAAAACAAAAGTGTTTTTTTATTTTTATTTTTTTTAAACTCGCTCAACATCAAGAGACAAATGCGGAAGCCAGGAGAAACAAAAACTTTGATCATTCTGTGTAGCCGGATGAGTTCTATGGCTTGGCCCTGTGAGACCGTCGATTTCACCCTGTCCTCGATTCGTTTCTGTTTAACGAAGCATAAACTCCGCAGCAAGTTTTCCTGGGTTGGGGAACCGGGTATTCAAGGGACAAGAATAAGTACCGTACGGGGCATCCAGATACTCGCTATAGACGGTGGAGGCTGCACATGTCAGATATGGTACCCTCCGCGCCGTCCGTATATCGGACTAAGGAACCCTTTACCCGTCACAATGGTGTCGCCTGTTCGGATCGGTGCCTGAGCTGAAGGTTTTCCCTCACAGAAGCCCAGTCGAAATGGGGTAATGGATGATTCTCGTGACGAGCTAGTAGGGATGTCGGACCTCTGTTCTCGTCTACAGCCTCCGTACCGATCTCCGTATCCCAGTGTACAGACTACACGTCTCTTCTTCGGAAATATCGAGTCCGATTGCTTAAACGAAAGGTACCGTATACGGTCCGATACATTGACAGCTGTCGCCATCTCCCATTTGCCATTTCGATTCGGCCCTACGCGGAACAGGAATAAACCCCAAAAAATCTACCGCACACCCTTCCCGTTTACAGAATGTCGTTCCGGGCAAAGACCGACACATGATATCCATATTGCCCACCCCAACGAAAAGGAAAAAAAAAAAAAGAGAGAGAGAAGGGTTCCGACCTTCTCGAACGAAGACACCAACCCGAAAGCATCTTTAAGCATATGGCCTTCGGTTTGTGACGGAGCGAAGAGGCATGACCCAATGATGGCGCATATCACACGGAGAGGTGGACCCTAACACCACCTTCTCTGACCTCTTTGACTCACGATGTGCATTAGATAACAAGAATTACCCTATTTTACTGGCCTAATGGAACCATTCGCACCTGCACCTGTCCAAAGGATTCACCGACATGTATGCAAGCGTCGAATATCAAAAAGGAAAGAAAGGGAAGAAAAAACAGTCGGGCTCGAGCGCTTGTGCAGAAAGGAAAAACCAAAAAAGTATCACGTCGTCGTCCCGACCGGTCCATGGGATTCAGACACGACAACAGTTCCTTTCGTATGCAAAATTCACTTGACAAATCTGCAGGTACTCGCATCCTCAGTCACGTTTTAGCTACTGGCCAGGTTTTTCCGTAGGCGTGTCCCAGACCAGCCTCTTTTATTGACTCTCATGCGCCTCTTTTTCAACTCCGTCACTTTGTCTCTCGACAATCACGCCTCGAAGGAAGAAAAGAAGAAAAGGAAGCGTGGTTTTATAACATGCAGTGTATGATATCCTGAACCGGACCAACTGTAATGCTTACGGCGGCTGCCCAAGACAGTATGTAACAGTTTAAGCTTCGGTTGTCCAGTGCTCCCGATGTTCTCTCGAAGGATGTATCATTCGGTACACGTACGCAAGTACCTGATCAACTGCCCGCTCGGAACCGTCTTCCAATAATCTCAGATTCAACATGATGAGAGGAGAAATTTTGAAATAGGATCCCTTTGAAGGCAAACGACTTCGTAATTACCAAAAGGATTTTTTCTTCCTGACTCACGGATCCCAATTTCTTTCTCACTAAAAATTAGCAATCAATATGAAATGTAATCGATAAGGGACGCTCGGTCCAAAAAAGAAGCTTGGTCAGAGAGGCCCATCCCAAAATGTAGCATCCCGAAGAATCAAAAACATAGAAAGAGGCAAGCTGCAGGCCCTTTAGGCTCGCTGCTCGTCTATGTACCCTTCCTGGTGGCGAAAGGAACCCCATCTCGAGAGCACATACGTCAGTGATCCGATGGGGTCACAGAAAACCGGCGGAACCATGTCGGCAGATGCCCAAAAGCTTTTTCCCTATGGCCTATTTTTCACAAACCTATTGGTAAACCATGCGAATATGCCATGCAAGGCAGGGGAAGAAATTTCCTCGACTGTTTTCTGACTGGATCGGTTGGATGATGGTGGTACCCAAAGAGCGCTCGTCAGTTGTACCGGACGAGATACATATCAAACTTACTGGGGGGAATGCTCATCTCCACCTTTCTTTTTGAGAAGGAGAGGATGTCACCGCCATTGAAGTTTTTTTCAGACGAGTTCGCTGGTTGCAATGGGGTTTTTTTTTTTTTTGGAGGAGCGACAGATGCGGGGATGGTTGAGGGGGAAGAGAGAAGCTAGAAAGAAGGTTGGGATAAGAAAGGGAGCTCCTACTGTGCGTGGTCGAGCTGCAAGGAATTTCGTTGATACGGAGGTACTCCACATCTTACACGATTCCAACAGGAGAAAAAATTCAGATGGAAAAGGATCCCCCACTGCTGCAGAGGCTTGCACTGTGCATATTTCTGCAGGTCAACGAGACTTGGGTTTTCGTGAAAATGCCGCAGAAAAGCATGGTCGCCTATTTATTTTCCCGACAATTACATTGACGGTTGTGATCTTTCCTAGAATTCCACGCTAACCTCTCTCGCACCCTTACATGACACTAACTGAAGGAAAATACAACATCAACGACAAAACCGTTTCTATACCTTCCTCTCTGATGATCTATTCATTTTTTATAAAACCGACCTCCAATCTTGGCTTTCTAAGCTATACCTTCACTAAGACTGGTCTTCATGTCCGGCCGCAAGCTTTTGCTCGAATTGTGACTTAAGAAGGACAATACCTTGGATACCTTCAACATTCCATTCAGGTCCTCGAATGCCGCATGGTCGATGCTAAGCAAATCGAATTCTTATTGGTCTTCGCTTCGTCTTCTTCCAATATTTGCGCTCCTTCCCCCATCGTTAAGAGTTCCAAGACCTCCCCGTCAGATCCGCCGTCTCCAAAGACTTTTGATAAAGGTCACAATAGCCCCCATAATCATTAAAAAAACCATTCACAAGCCAAACACCCTTAGTCTGTAGCCCGTTGGCCGGGACTGGCAGATGTATACTCCCGTGCTCGTAGAAATCAGAACAAGTATATGCGTTCCAAAACGCCATGACCAACCTCGACAGTTGGGATCGCGGATGGTTCAAGAAACGCTCCATTTCGTTTCGAAGCGGAAAGATCCCAGACCAATGCAAATACATCAGTTGCCCTAGACATCCCGTAAACATCGACCTGGCGTAGACCTTCCTGCACCCCGTCGATTGAGTTCCCATCTTCTTGATTGTGAAGGGAAGGCCATTGTCCTGAATACTCTTGCGGTCCTCCTTCGCAAGTGCTTAGGCGTATTCTGTAAGCCCTGGAGTACAAATTTGTATGGGGGAAGTAGATGTTACGGCAGCGCTGCCGTATGAATCTATAAAGCAGATCTACCATAACTGTTATGGCAGTGCTGCCATAAATGAATATTGATGTAAATCGGTTGATCAATGTCTTATATTAAATTTAATAACAAAACTGTTATAGCTGCTAAACCATCCACCCTACAGCCTCAAGACCATCAGATTTCGTCGATTTGAGTGATTTCACCGTATAAACAAGCAGGCAGGCAGGCAGGCAGGCAGGCAGGCAGGCAGGCAGGCAGGCAGGCAGAGTGGTGATGGCGGCGTGTGAAAAGTGGCCATAATGGTGGTGGTGGTGGTGGTGATCGGCATAATGTTACGGCAGATCTGCCATATCATATATATGGAGGGATACGGCAGCGCTGCCTTATCTTTTTGTACTCTAGGGTAAGTTTCTTATCGTTTTGTAATCTATGGTAAGTTTCTCTTAGTGCCTCCTCGATACGATTTACGAGGGCCTGGGGGCATCTTAGGCAAGGATACGGGTAGACATCGCACGGTGAACGCCTGATAATCTTCTCGCTTGACCTGCTTCCACGGGAAGCTTGCAACGGCGTCGTCCGATGAACCGTGCCATAGCAGGTACCAACATCAGGCTTTCTTTTGGCGTGGAGAACATCGTCCTCGAGGAACACATGGGATCCAAAAGCACTATGGCCCAAAGGTCAAGCGAAGTCGATAAGGGTACCATGCGAAGGACGAAAGATATACTGGTTGGAAAGTGGCTCCGTAGTGAGGGGGGGCCTGGAGCTGGTGATGTGATTGACCTTGGCCTGGGAGAGACCGTGAAATACCACATTTGTAGATAAGTCGAGGCCGCGACAGCCTGTAGGGCTCACCCATTGGCAGTAATTGAGGGCTGGATGGTGTATCCAAAATTCTTGCATAGCATGTTGCCCAAGCATCACGATTGGTGCGAGGTATTGGGAGCATGGGACTGGTAGATATTCCTTACCTAAGGCCAACGTCCCGGTAGCTACAACCACTCGAAGACAGCCTATACTTATCTCGCAGGCCAGATCCGTAGCCTATACGAAACAATGTCTCCATCCTGTAGACGTATTAAATAAAGGTAACAGCCTGGTTCGAGAGTTCAGAGATGACCTAACATCAAACTTACATTCCACGGGGCCGACGTTTCAACCCGGCGCAACACCAACGCCCCTTCGAGACGCTGAAATGAAACCCTCCGGAACACTCGCCTTCCTCAGCATTTCGAAATCCCCTTCCACATTGCAACTGACTTTCCCAGTGAAGAAGAGCTCCCATGTGGCGCAACAGGATCGAACGGGGGGGTCTGTTCGCTAACGTTTTCGCGCTCATCTTGATTCTACTCGTCCGTTCGAGCGCCGCCCTCGTCCTCCTGCTTTTGGGCTTCTTCTCTTTATTCCTTTTCTTTTCCGCGCTCCGCAGACGCATCCGTATTCTGGACGGGTCTACCATAGGCATCTTCACCCCGATCCTCGTCCTGTGAGTGACGGGGAAGATGAGGTTGACCTCGATGGTGGAGGATGAAGATAATGATATGGAGGCCGCGGACTTGTCAGTATTGGACGGTATCTGGTAGTCCCGCCGTGATGGCGTCAACGGGGGACGGCTGACCCAATTCATCCGTTTCAGCACCGCCCCCCACTGTACGGCCTTGGCTTTGCCTATCACCCCGTGGAAGAGCATTGAAGGTTCCCATGCGCCGTCAACCTTGAACCCATCTGTCTCGTGCTTCTTCAAAAGCCTGCAAGTCTAAAAGGTCCTTCGGTTCCAGATTCACATCTAGGCTATCAGGTTCGGGATGGTGTCGATCGGAGCGTGTCTAGAGCTTGACCCGTCCTCTAACCCTTCGAAACGACGCTGTTGGCCAACGGCTGGCCAACGTAATGTCCGTAGGTGGTACCATGTTTAGGAGACGAATTTCTGAAGGAGTTTGTGTTTGATCCTGTCTATATCAAGATTCGTGGCCTTTTTTGGGTTTCGATTAGCCAAGCCCCGAGTTCCTCTGAGCTTCCAACCGTGACTGAAAAGGGCAATAATTGTACTGTTGGAAATAGTAGATGTATCAGCTGATCAGGGCTCGAAGAAACATACGCGTATCCGAAGGCGCGACTAGAGGAAGTGGCCTTATGTTATACCGTTATTAACTTCGCCGATAGGATGGATTTCGTGAACAGATGGTTTTGTACGGCCGTCGCTGCCTGCTTCGCGACGTTTTAAGGTACCAGAGGTGGTATATGAAGAATATGCGTGATCATGATCAGGATTTGACGCTTCGAGGGGGGGTGATCGATTGAATGGTCCCGCGAATGAATCACCAGACATTGTATCCACCGTCGGGGTAGGCTTTGTTGAACCTAGCAAGGGCTTCAACAGCAATCCGATTGACTTATTCCAACCTTATTACCATCTGGGCCCCTAAGCTTATCGGTGTAAATGCTCGCTGGAGCTTTGGTTGGCGCGACGTGGACGAGTTCAGGGCATAGAAAGGAAACGAATGTTTTGCCAGAGGAGGACGCGACGACGGATACGGAGTACCTGTTGGCGTATATCTGGCCCAGAGCACCTCTTTGCCATGTTGAAATTGGAACCTCACGCGAAGGCCACGTGCTGGACCAAAGCTACGATCCCTATATAGTCCACCGTGCGTTAGTTGGGATGAAATTTGATGGGGAATACACCGATTCGAATCGATTCCCATTTCCGAATTGACGTGAAGACTCGAGCTTTCTCGGCAACTGGTCAGTCCCATTAGGGTTTGCCTCGTAGACCGGCATTTTTCGATCGGGGTGGGATTTAGAAATTGGGTCAGCAGGTTTTTCAAAGCGCATATCGACCCAAAACTTTGCTGGCCATGATGCTGATATCCTTTGCTAGCCAGATCCATTACTTTTGTGAGAAGCGATGTCGGTGAATGTCCATCATCAGCCTTGAAGATTCTCCTTGCACGAAAATCAAACGCCTAATAATTCACGTGATGGGCTTCTCTCTCTCCAGCTGCCTGTGCGAGAGACTAAAAATTTGTAAGGCTACTGAACGCGAACGATCATAACTGCGTCAATATATATATATCCAATGTTATTGTAAACACAGAATCCTGATCTGTAACTTTTATATACATTACTTTAACGTAAGTAGCATGGTTGTTGTGTAATTGCATAATGATTATAGTACGGATTGTGTGTAGGCCGACGCGAACGTGTTTGTGCAGTGAAAACAGCAGTGAAAACGGAGATAGTCTTGACGGGCTTGTGGGCAGGCTGGCTATGGTTTTGCTGTTCGGTGCGCAGGATTTGGGTGAACGGTTGTTGAACTACGGCGGTAATAGTGTGGATTACAGGTCAGAGTTCTGCCTTGGTCAGGGCAGCAGGCTAGTGGGCAGGCCAGTGGGCAGGCTGCTAGCTGGGCAGGCTGCTGGGTGGGTTCCGTTTGGGCCTACTGCCATCTCGCGTTGGGGCGGGTTGGCCAGACTAGCTGGGTCCAAAAGGTTACGGTTTTCAGCGCATGTTATTCGTCTCTGCCAAATGAAAACCAAAATTTTGCCTTAGAGCTCGCACTACGAAAATTCAGGACGAGACCCGCGAGGCTTGCAAGGAAACCAGCCAAGTCTGTTAAAATACATGGAACCGATCAACAGGAATAATGGGAATGGGGAGAGGAATTCAAACGAAAAAATGAAAATGAACACGCGGCATTGTCGAGCGGGGGGCGTGCTGAGCGGAAACCTTAGCTATTGGGAAGTAAATGGAAGGTTTCGACGGCAGCTCCCAATGAGTAAGGACTGTTCCATAACCGTATTCTCAGTGGTCAGATGCGTCGGACTGAGTACCACTATCACCGTCATCCGCTCTCTGAGAAGATTCCTTTTCCTCTTCCGACCGAGCCGCATCCACACGAGTGCTTCTTTTCAACGGCCCCTTTGGATAGTACTTAGCTACATCCCAACGGGAAAACATGGGTTCTTCAGGGGGTTCGGGCCCGAATAGCTCAGGCTCAGGAAGACCATCTTCGAATTCAGGTTCCGCTACTCCGTCCAACCACCTGTCAATCTCAATCTGGTTCGGTCTCAGTGTGGGCAATCCAGCTTGCCATGGGCCTCGTCCGTTCGAATTCGCTAATGCTTCTAGCCGCTCTGCTCGCATACCCCACTCCAGGATTTCTGATTCCCTACTTCGAATGCCATGCATACGCCATGTATAATTTGGATTGTCATTTCGGACGGTCTCTGGGATCCTATTAAGCGCTTCGAGATACTCTTCTCGACTCACGCTTGGGTCCGGCGTTGGTTGAATGAGAAGCGCGGTGCAATAGCAGCCTGAGAGTACGGTGATAATATTACCTTGATTAGCGCTTTATCAAGTAAATGACTTGGACGGGTTCAAAGTTACCGAGTACGACCCTGCACCTGGCGGCGTACTGGTCGTTGCAGGCCCGCAAACCCGTCCAAATTCGGCCTTCCTCGTCGCATCTGCATTGACTTCTGCAATCGCGTTGGCGTACATCAATCCAATCAAGGGCCTTTTCTTTGCTCGAAAAATCATTGAAATCAGGCCAGTGATCAGCCGGAAAATCGAGATGGTCATGGGGCTCTGTATTGTACACGGATTCCTGCGGGGAGCACATCATTTTTATTTTACCATGGAGGTAAAAGAAGTTCGGGCCGACGACTTTCTTTGTAATACCAGGCTCACCACCCTCCACCCGAGCCACGACTGAAGGTATTGGCATCTGAGCGCCCTGAGCGCTCACAGTGGGGAATACAGTAGTAACAACTCTGCTTAGGGTGGTGACGGTGCTTTCCACGGCCTTAGTAGACGTATTGTCCTCCAGAAAGTGCATCTCGACCCTTGCGGGGATTAAAAGTAGGACGAGCGCGACGGCGCCAAAGTTAAAGAAAACATCGGAGCAAAGCATTGTGTAGCAGGAAATCAATGATCCCGAACTACAGGAAGTCGGGTATTGTAGGGAAAAGGGAAAAAGGGATTCAAGATGAATATCTTCCGCAGTGGTTTATATGCGTACTACGATTTGGGAGGGATGGAGGGGGGTGTTTTATATCAAAAAATCGCGATCTGGCACCGGCGCACGTAGGACTCATAACCCGGGAGAAAAAATACCGGAAGCTTCTGAGATCCCTCAATTCAACATAACATGTTCAAAACTGCAACTGCAACATCATCATCATAATACCGTACGTGCTACGCCTCTCGGGTTGGCCAGGGCCACATCATAATATTACAGGTTGTCGGTGCCAACTATGTATCGAACTGGTTCAGGGGTATACTGGCCCGTTGGTCTGCCCGACTGAAAACTGAAAGGAAAGAATTTAGTATAATTTTTTCCCCCTTTCTAGAAGGAGAGGGTACAAAGTGACCCCAAATATGCTCCAGGCCATTCAAAGAACCTTCTGTTGTTTTATTGTATGTATTATACTTACTACTTGCAGTTGAAGTTAGTCCTGAGCCGCAGTAATATTGGCTACCGACCGAATAGCATACTTGTGTTGGTACGGCGCGGCGAGGGCGTATGTTGGTGGTAAGTGCCCAACCATCACGTACTTAAGTACTAATTATGAACTATGCCGCCAATGCGCAGTTGTTTTGGAACCCTCCATTGACTGCCATTATACTGATTCCATTAATTGGTGCGTAGGTTTGTGGTTGATGTTAAAGGTTAAAGCTGGGGTGGGGTTCTAGATCCAGCGGTATGGCCCAACCGAGAGGAGGGAGCTTGGTCTACCTTAGAGCTTTTTTTTCTCCCCAAGAGGAAGAACTAAAATGCTCCAAAATGTACCATTGTTCTGGAATCTTCGATTGATTAAGTTTTCTTTCATTGGACGAGGCCGATGGTTGGACCATGAGGCCTAGGGCTATAGGGGATAGGGGCTTAACATTAATTGGGAAACGGTTACGAGACCGAGTTGAGGCCAAATTTCATACTCGCGATGCTCATGTGTTGCTTGGCTGAACGCACTGAACTGCTTTCAACATCGGCTCACGCAGAGAGCGTACCTGGCCTGGAGCAGTTAGATTCGAGGCTCCATCGATTCGTCACGAGTGAAAAAGGAGAAGCGGCTCTGTGATTGCGGGGAAGAAAAAACAGTCTATTTTTTTTTTTTTTTGTCCCCAATTAGTTACAAGATAGTTTTCTTAAAAGGATAATCCGCACGCCGGTTCCATTTTCCACCAACCCCATTACATACCCCGACGCCTGATGGTATAAAATGATAGATTCAAGCAAGAACGAAGCAAATACTGCAGCCAAACGATACAAATTGAAGCAACAAAGTGGAGTAACAGGTCGAAGTAACAAAGTGGAGGAACAAATATTCAGGTAAGCCAACCGACATCGCTGGGGTGCATCATCTTGAGCTCCGGAAACGCAAAGGAAAGAAATCTTTAAATCTGACGGGTAAGTGGTGGATAGGGCCTAGTGTATGGCAAGGGCAAGTGTAGGGTGTGATGCGAAGGTTGTCGATGTATGAGGTACCGATGGGCGACACCCTAAAGGTCCCTTTCCGCCAGCAAAACCGCGAGATATAGCCGAACCCTTGGGTTATTAATCGAAGGCACGATACGGGAGTGGGAGTTGCTAGTGTTCGGCGGAACCGGGATGTTGGATGTCGTCAAGAGGCCCTGATGGAAGGCCGAGCTCTAGATTGAAAATTGGGTCAGCAAGTTGAATGTCGTGATTGTGATAGCGTGCCAGCGGGCGTTTGGGGGTCTCTGGCATACCTAAGTCCGCGACGTTCCTTTCTTTTTTCTCCTCTTTCCAACGCTCGCACATTTCAATTACCAACAAGATGACTTCCTCTAATTTGTGGAGGACATCCATGGCTCTGGAAACCCTCTCAATGAAGCGATCCATTATGCGATGCAAGTGACACTGAGGCTTCGGAGAGACTTTGGGGTGTGATTGGATTGCTCGGATGAAGAGTTCTTGTTAAGTAGATTTCTCGACCAAAAATAGGGCCGGAGGGGATTTTGGAGAGAGGTTGGAGGAGTTTGTGATCAGGAGTAAGAATTATCAGATCGACGCTCTTGTTAAGGAGGCTCCTCGGTATATAGGCTGGGACTCGAGGGGGGGTCTCGCGCGGGGACTGGGACGACCTGAACAATTGACAAAGAGTATAGTAAGAGTTGTAAAGTTCTTGGTAGGTAGGTTTCTGAGTAAACTAAGGCTTGATATCAGTAGAAGAGAGAAGTGAGGAATGGGAGGATCTCTCAACTTTAAGTATTGGAAAATGGCAGGTCCATGGTTCTCTGGTCTGTCTCGCTGTACGGGTTTGCATCAATCGACGAGATCTAGCTTTGGTGTTTGACGGTGGTAGTAGGTAGTACAGGTAGGCTGGCTGGTTCACGAGACAAGTACTAGGTGACGTGCTGTGATTGGCTCGTCACCTAAAATTTCCATAGGTGTTGGCACAGAATAAGCTAATCTGGCTAAGTCGACGTCTTTTAAATTGCTTTTCGATTCAGCAGCATCCCGACGGCGGTGACCGGGTCAGGAATGTTACGGAGCTCAATGATGAGATCCGAATAATCAATCTTGTCTTATATCTCAACCTTGCTGCGTATGACGAGAAAGTTGAATGTTGTCAATTACGCTACACCATTGTATCCGAAGGGGTCTACGGCCACGAGAGCGCCTAGGCTGCCCCGGCTTCTGGTATTTCGGTCTTCTACAATCTTGCCATGGTATCGCATGGGAGTTCCTTTCCTGGCCTATCGTGCTGAAGGTTGAGTGCCAACGCTGTTAATTGCGCGGCCTAGCTAGCTGAATATGAGCGTCTTGTGCTCCGGAGGGGTGCTTTGTTCCAATACATTACGATGCCGTCCCTCGCACAGTTCTTTCTGTTCCAGGACGGGCTTCCTTGATCATTTTTTTGCACACCCTGCTCTGGAAGGTTCCAGGTCGAAGGGCGTACCCCTTTGCCGGCCTCCCTGGCCGCTCGTTGAGCATGGACAAACAAGAAAATCGGATGCTTCCTGAGAACGATCGAGGTCATAGAACGCGGACGTTCCGCTTCACGGGACCCTATGTTTAATTAAGTGGGATCAACTTCTAAAATCTATTCCGCATGATCCCCCTTTCTGTTTTTTTTAACCGCTTCGATTCCGACTTTTAGAACCCCAGAGTGGTTTGATACGACTAGTGGACGCTCACATCCGAATCCACGATCCAACTTGCTTCCCGGGTCGATAAATTATGATCGCTTCCAACATCTGGAAAAAGAATATGAGGTTGTACGATATTTCGTACACGGTCACGAAAAGATTAAGCCCCCCTCTCTGGAGGGAGCTCAGACTGATGGCCATTTGCTGGTCGCCTCCTGCACAAACCCGGGTACCTGGCTCGTGGGACCTTTGAAAGTTCATGTGCCTCTCACGAAGTCCACCATTTAATATTTACATGTAACGTGGCCGTGAGCCCACCGGGGTCGAAACGGTTGATCAGTGTTACGAAGGCATGGGAGGTTGTATGAAACCGATGGAGGGCGAGAATGCCGACGTGCTAATTTCGAATTCATTCGGTGCGGAATAACAGGGCCTCAATCTCAATCTCGAAAGCTCCGATGCCAGGTATGTACCTGCGTCGGAATTCCTATCGCGATATCGGCCCGTGCCGAAATCAACTTAATTACTCGGTTAGAGTGCTTTTAGTTCGAAATTTTAAAAGTCTACGGTGGGGCCTTCGTAATGGGATAATGAACCGTTGGAACATGCGAGACTGCAGGGGAGATGAGATGAAGATGCATCTTTGTATCGGGGAATGATGGCGTGGCCCCGTCGAATCAAAGCCTGGGCCCCCCTTACGATCCACACCTCTAATGCGAATTGGGAAAAAAAGATCGTTCACACACCGATCCTTTGAAAGTGTGGACGAGGATGTTGTGGTTAAGGGACCCTGAGCCGGTGACACGTTTTTTACATTTGAGGATGGCCAACGGCCGACGGAAACCTGGGATTCAGGATATGACAGAACGGAAAGGCAAACAATCAGATTGCAGAAGTTTCGAAATGCAGTTGCAGTTCCTGTTGGGTCGGGAATCGGGACGGTTATCGAGATATTGGTTGTCGATTTATCATGTGCCCCCTTAAAACAAAAAAAGGAAAACACCCTGAGCTCCACGGGACTGGAAGGCTGCCGGACGCCCACAAGAAAGAAAAAACCCATTGATCGTGATTAGGGCAGAGATCCAAACCGTACCATGTACTCATCTATCTCCAAGTGTGCAAGCGAACTCGCGAATCTGTCCAATTCGAACCGGACGCGGGCAAGATCACGTTACAATATACCGTAGAGACTCATAGAGTCGTTTTAGAATACATCGAAAGAGTCCTAAACAAATTTTGACAACGGAGAAAAGGCTGAAAAAGGAGGTTCTCGAAAGGTTAAGCTTCCACTCTGTACCCTCACTTCTTGAGAAGCACTGGAACCCCCCCTTTACTGCAAAATTCATGAACGATCCGGCGAAATCGCGCGATGGATATCGATTCCTCGGGTAGATAGGTAAGTCACCTTTCCTCCACGTATGAAGTATTCCTACAGCCAGTGTTCGGCTGGCAGCCTTCTCGGATGTATACGCTGACCGACGAGCTCCGAACCAACACTCTAACGATGGCATCGCGACGCTTTACTGCTAACCGGTTATTGGGTAGAGAGTGAGGGGTATTCAGGGCGACCGAAAAAGAATCTGAGCCCGTAACTCCGTAGGTGCTTTGGTAGAACTGGCTATGGGCGACGCTACTAACCCGCACGCAACCTGAAGCGAGAATATTGCGAACCAGGATGAAATTTACTGAATTCCATAGATGATCGATACATTTCACCGCCTGCAACCGGCAAGTAAAAACATCTACCGGCTATCACATCATACCACGATATTTCCTTCACCGACCGTAACCAATACCCGGAGAAGTCCGACCCGTGGCTGGCTTCGGTTGTGAATTCAAACCTTACGTTCTCGATCGCGACGTCGACTCCTTAGTAGACCTACTGAGCTGCAGAGCTTAATCTGCATCCCCAGGCTCGTGGGCGTCCTTCAAACCGTACGTTTTATAGATAGAGTGTCGGCGTAGGCAGCGTCTGGCCTTGTAGTGTAGGCAGGCGGGTAGGCAGGCTGGCAGGCTGGGTGGATTGCAGGTCAGAGTTTGGTAGCCAGCCGGGGCAGCTGGTGGGCGGGCTGGGCTGGGCTGGCTGGGCTGGCTGGGCCTACTTAGGCCCGACCAACGTCTTCCCTGGCCGCCACACCAACGCCACAGTACTGCTGGGCCACCGTTCTAGAAACACCATTTCAGTTTTGTTCCCAATACCGTCGCAATGCCGTATACCTTATCAATAAAACACTTTTCCCCGGTATAATACTCATATGTACAGGGTAAGGGAAAGCAAAAGAATGCCGCTCGTCACGGTTCGTATGTTCATGCATAAAAACAACTGCGAGAGATCGAGATCGAGTGAAAAGATAACACCAAGGATACGCACATCTTGAAGTATTCAAGAACCTAAGCATTCGCTGCCATCAATTCGGCCTCGTCCCCCCCGGGGACCCGTACCGAATCGGCACCCTAACCGGTCCATCCTCCATCATAATCCACACATCATCGACCCCGACAGCTTCCCCGGAATCCCGGGTTCTATACGCCTCCCTCACTATATCCCTCACGAACCTGTCGTGTCTGCTGTTCCTCGTGTTTGCGCTGCTGCTGCCCCGTGTGCTGGGCCTGGACTTCCCCGCGTAGGCTTCCCACCTGGGGCCCGGCGTACCCTCGCTTCCCAAAACCGCCGGTGGGGGTGGTGCAGGCGGAGGAGTACGTATACTCCCACCCTGCAAATCGACATCCTGCAGCGCGGTCCCGCCGCCGCCGCCACAGTTGTCCTCCCTCCCCTCCACGATATCCGTCGTAGTAATCCTGGTAGATCTGCTATCGATCTTCTGGACCCTTATGCTGTTCCTCCTTCTTTTCCTCCGCCGTCGAAGCTTGAGTCGTGATAACACTAGCGAATAGAACGATCCCTGGGGAAGGAGTAGAATCGCCTGCCGCATCATCGGTAAGCAGGCGGTGAGGAGACCCAACGCGATTTCTATATGCCCGAGCACGTTCACGGGCATGGCGTAGTAAGTCCGATCGAACGATGCGTAGAAGATCTTGAGGTAGTACAACCGGACACCGGACGCTATACAGGCTCTGTCAAGAATCCGAATACAAAATATTTCTATATCAGTCCCTTCCCTCAAAATGCGAAGTCAACAAAGAATATAAAGAATACTCACAGACCCCCCAGCAAGAATAACCCGCTGACCAAAACCTTCTGCCGCACTTCCAACCTCAGCCTCCAAACCACACTCAACGGCAACAAAAACAACAAACAATCCGTCGTGACCGCCACAATCGTCAACGCTTTCACCAACCTGAACGGTTCCACGCATTTATTCCTCTCCCCCAACATCAACCTGTACCTCAAATCGTACCCGGATCTAACAGGTGAGCATTGCACGGCTGACACGGTGATGAAAACGGGTAGGAACACTATATGGAAGCCGAAAAAGGCGTAAAGAACCTTGCGGGCGTGGAGCTCAGGCGGTATGATGCGGATGTAGAAGGACATGATCGTTATGTGCAGGAAAAATGCTGCGATGCCGTAGGTTATCTGGTGGAAATATCCGATCTAATATCCGCGCATGGCCCACCCCGTTTCAATCAGATTTTATGTTGAACCACTCCTGGTGATAATTTTTTTTGAAGACGGAGAGAGAGTGTGAGAGAGGGGTGTCTTTGTCGGGGCGTACCAAATACCCGTAGTTGAGCTCTCCGTCAGTCGCAAGCCAGATATGCCGTCCCAGCCCACCCATATCGGTAGCCAATATCGAAGTCGACCCGAACGCCGCCGCCGCGATCCATGCCACCGCCGAAAACCAGTCGTCGAGTCCCAAACGTGATTCGGTCCCAAACCTCGCCAGGAACCGGAGTATGACGCATATCAGCGGGACGAAGATGCATAACCAGGTGATAATTAGCGTATGCGTTGGAAGATCCTTGGGGACGTAGTCTGCGGTTCCACATGCGTATCGTTGGTTAGAGGGGAGAGCCCGGGTTTTTATACTTCGAAGGGGGAACACGTACCAGGATTTAAAACCTGATTCTGCAGGATATCTTGAGGTATCACAATAGGTAACAATCCAGCCTTTCGTACCAGCTCCTCCCGTGCAGCGAGCTCGAGTAACCGTGTAAGGTTCACCCGGTTGGCCATGTCATCCGTCAAACGTATGACGGTCCCAAGAGAATCGAAAAAAATCCTTGATATGCGGTGTCACGGTGCTCCCTGAGTTGTACTCACGAAGCCGGCGCTAGGGAGAAAAGGGGGCCGCAAAATGAAGTGGAAGTGGCCTGACGGTGAGGATACAATATAATAAGTATAAGAGAAAAGAAGACTTCAAAGGCGAAGTGGATGGCGAGGGACTGATAAGAAAACAAGCTTTATGCGGGAGCACCGATGTGATACCTGTTCCGACACTATCTCGAGCCTCACATACCAAAATACCCAATGAAACCGGATAACGGCACACCCGCTCAAGAAATGAAAAGGAAAAAAAAAAAAAAAACGCCTTACTAACCAAAGACTCGAAGAGCACCTGTATCGCAAACCTAGATCCCTAACGCAACCCGTCCATGAAACGGCCAAGTAAAGTGTGATATCTCTCGCCCCCAGCACATCGGTATAACCTTAAGCTTCTGCCCAAAAAAACCCAAAGGTCAGCTGCGCTTAACATACCAGCGATATATATATCAGGCAGGACATATTTCTTTTCTAAAAAAAAAAAAAAAAAAAAAAAAAAAAGATCGAAGCGGCCGTGTGGGACACCAAATCTACCGTTATTTCACAGAAAAAGAATTAGCATCGATCTGAGGATCAACCCCCCCGCCTCACAAAGTATAATATCACCGCCACTATTATGCATCATGTATACGCACCTGCCGAAGCACCTACCGACCTACCCAGCTTCCCCGCCAGCAGGCCTCAAAGATCTAGGCGGTAAGCTTTCCCAAGAACAGCGCGCCCAAACCCATAATAAAACGATAACACCACCTATCCGATGTGAAAAAAAGAGGAGAAATGGCGGGTAGGTACGAAGCAGTCGTACGCTACTCTGTAGTGGGGTTTAATATTTTAACAGAGAGCGGGAATGAGTTCAAGAAGAAGAAGGAAGAAAGCCCCCCACCAGAATTCTTCTATCCATCTAACTATCGAATTCACAAACTATGATTGATCCGACCCAACGAGAGTATCAAATAATCCCGTCAACCGCCTCAACACCTGGCAAATGGTAACTCCGCCTGCATCATGATGCACAAACGAAGCAAGGGGGGCGCCATCACAAAACCCAAAGAACACCCAATACCAGGCCCACAGTAGCGATGCCAGGAGCGAGCCTAAAAAAAAAAAAAAAGGTTAAGGTCAAGTGGGGCCATCTGAGCAATGATGTCCTCTTGAGTTGCAATCCACACGGTCTGGAACACTTACGAGACCGGGATAGTTATACGAGTGGGCCATTTCGCCAAGAAGATATCTTTTTTTTTTTTTTTTTTTCTCGGTCCAAAAAATCGTCACTTTCTGCAACAAAAACATGGATACCCCAACACTATTCCTCGATAAACGCTTTCCCTCAAAACCTATGAATCCCTGAAACCTTCCTCGACCTACGACACGAGCAGCCCAAGAGGTGGTCCTATAGGTTCGAATTCGTATACCCTCGGAAACTAAAAAACAGACAAGCTGCGCTGCCTAGATATTACATAATTCCACGGATATAGCAAATATAATTAGCTGTTTGTTCGTTCCAACCGCCATTATTCATCGTCATCCCTGAGCTGAAGGCTGTTCCTCCTCACCCGTACCTTCTCCCCTCTCGGTCCGGCAGTAGAACTGAAAAGTATCTACCGCCAAGAATAAAACAAAATCAAGAAATGAAGAAAAATTTCAAGGATATAAAAAAGATACTATTTAGTCTAGCAAAAAGGCGGACCAGACCGCACTAACCGGATTTTCGCCAGAAAACAAAAACGTCCAACGGCCCGCACAGTTCACAAAAAACAGTTGTGAAACTAAAAAAAACCCTCTCCCGCCCGAGGAGACGCTAAAAAAAAAAAAAAAGAAAGAAAGAGAGAAGGAAATACAACTCTAGTTACGTTTCACAACATCAAGCGGGAAACCTAAGCTGCAATCTTCACCAACGAAAAACCCCCACATCAAAAAACCAAAAAAAACATTCCAGACCTCCCTTTTCATCCCATCTCAGATAAGCGACGTGAATCAACCAACGGTTTTTCTGATCGGTGTGTGTGTGATACCACAAGTCTTGACAGGGGTGGTTCCCACTGATACCACCATCCCACTTGGACCGGAAGCCCGGGGTGGCTGGTGCCCCCCCCCCCCGAGGGCCCCTTCGGACAGTTAACGGTTTCGAGATATGCAGCCTGGACCCACTGGCATTTTAAGCTTGTTTTTTTTTTTCCAACGGTCAAATTAAATTGACGAATTTCACCGCTGAAGATTAACTCGTGACGAAGCTGAAGCCATATATATCGTAAAATACATCCGCAAGAGAACAACTTTGTATATATAACCCAATATTCATATTTTCGCGGAAAGAACAGACTGCAGACCTTGTGAAAATATAGACAAAGGAACAAGCTCCTCGATGAGGTAAGCGACGCAATCCGTAAAGAGCAAAGAGAACCAACCAAAATACAACATCCTCAACACAACGCTCTCTAGTGCCAAGACTCCACCCTCAACACGAACAGCCAACTTGCCAAATCCAACATCCCGGTCACCCCCAAACGGTCTGATTTCCTCAAACGGAACTGCATCCCAAAATACAACATCCTCAACACGACTCGAAGGGGTACAGCCCCACCTGCCCGACTGCCATACCCTTCTCGAGCCCCTTCAAAGTGCGAGGCACGGGTGCTCAACTGTAGCTTCTAAGTACTTAAGTAATAAGCTACTTAATTTATCCACCACCTATTTTATGGAAGGTTCTAGAAAAAACAACATATTTTGAAGCACTTTTTGACCCCCAACAGGAAGGGAAAAAAGCTCTAAGGTTTTCCAAACTCCTGGCTCGCGAGACCACCAAACTCCCAACTTGTAGTCGAGCATCTCAAAATGCAACAACAACACATTCGTTCCCTAGAGGTATGTACATACATGTATCAGATACGAAACTGCATGTCCTGCACAATCCCTACCCCAACACGCAAAACATCACTCTCCCCTCCACTCCTTCCTAATCCTGAATCCCAAACCCCTGATACTAGTCCTCAGCAACAAACTACTACAAACAACACTAACACTACTCCCCGCCATCGCCAAAGCCGCCCAACTCGGATCCAACCGCGTCCTCCGATACCCGTACAACACCCCCGCCGCGATCGGTATCCCAATAACGTTGTAAACCGCCGCCCAAAAGAAATTAAATTTGACCCGTCTGATAACCTTCCTTGCCAGTTGTACCAACACGAGGACTTGTCTCAGATCCTCCCGCAGCAGTATAAAACTCGCAGAGCTAAGAGCGATATCGCTGCCGCTTCCGATCGCGATCCCGACATCCGCGGTAACGAGTGCGGGGGAATCATTGATACCGTCACCGACCATGGCGACTCTGGGTCTGGTGTTTGCGTTGTTCGTGCTTCTCTTCCGGTGAAAGAGTGCTGCGAGACCTGTGTGCCGTCGCAGCTGCGCAGTTCGCTGTAGATGCTTAACCTGCTCCGCCTTCTCGTGTGGGAGGACTCCGGCGATGACGTTCTCCGCGGGAATTCCCACGGTCTTTGCTACCGCGGACGCAGTGACAGCGTTGTCGCCTGTGATCATGTAGACGTTGATCCCCATCTTCCCCAATTGCGAGATCACGTACCCAGCCTCAGGTCTGATTTGATCTGAAACCGAAAAGTAGGCCAGGACCGTCGGTCTCTCCCCGATTTCCACCCCAGCGGGCGCGGGGCCGTCGAACTTCCCTTCGGCGGCGAGGATGATAACAGACTTCGCCTCCAGCTTCCATTTTTCTAGGGCAGCCTTTGCGTCGCTTGGGACTGAGACGCCTCTCTCGTGCATCAAAGCCTCGTTGCCAATGTATGCTTCGATCTCAACACCGTGAACCTTGAAAGTCCCGACGACGCCTCGTCCGGGAATCTCCTCGACAGTCAACCTTTCAAGGCTTTCCCCACCCTCCTCTTTCACATACTTAAGCACTGCCTTGGCCAACGGATGACCGCTGGCGCTTTCCAATCCCTCCGCCATGCCCATGACCGTTTTGCGCCACGTCCGCTCCTTCTCATCTTCATGGCATCTCACAATCACCGCATCTCCAACTTCCGGCTCTCCTCCGTGTGTCAGCGTCCCTGTTTTGTCAAACACAACGGCGTCGAGCCAACTGGCTTCCTGAAAGGCTTCGCCGCCACCCTTTGCCAAAACACCGTGTCGCGCTGCGAGCCCCGTGCCGATGAACAACGCCGTCGGCGCCGCCAATCCAATACCGCATGGACATGCGATGACAAACACTGCGATGGCAAAGCTCATACTCCATACAGCCCATCCTCCTTGGTTCCCTTCAACCCATTCCTCTGGGATGGCACCGGAGTATCCGAGAGAGAGCCAAATAATCCACGTCATGACTGCGAGGTACGATACAACGGGGACGAAGTATCCGGTGATGAGATCGGCGACTCGCTCGATTGGCGCGCGCTGCACTTGCCCCTCACGTACTATGCGGACGATGTTATCCAACATGGATTTTCCGGAGATACTCTTGATTTCGACCGTAATGGCTTGGCCTTGGTTAACCGTTCCGGCGAAGACTTCATCGCCGACGGTTTTGGTGACCAGACGAGACTCGCCGGTTAAGGCGGATTCGTCGAATTGACCGGATCCTGAGATGATCTTGCCGTCAAGAGGAGGGGACTGGCCATGAGCGACGACGACATGGTCGCCAACTTCCAGGAGTTCGACGGCAATAGTCGTGGCTTCGGTCGAAGAAGGGTTGGTCAAGAGTCTGGCCTCTTTCGGACGTAGGTTGCCTAAGAGGCTGACGGCGTTTGCTGACTTGGCCTTGCTGTAAGATTCGAGAAGGCGACCTGTGTAATATTAGCTACCCCTCTCTTGGTACTACGGTACATAGGGTGTGTAGGGAGGGAGTGTGTGACTTACCAAATAGGAGGAACATTGTAAGAAAGACGACAGCGTCAAAGTATGTAGCATGAGCAATCTCGCTCTTCTTCATCTCGGCCTGCATTTGCGTCCCGTGGTGGCCCAAGTCCGCCGCCAGAGGCTTTTGGGCCGCATTGATAGCTAGCAGCGCAATGGATGAGAAGTACGCAACCGTCGTTCCAAGTGACATCTTGAATTCAACCCGTTAGTGCTCTCCCCTTCCACTCTCGGAGGAGCAAAAACCACAAAAGGTATTTAACTTACCAGCAAATTCATACTCCCGAACTTGAGAAACTTCTTCCAAACCGGCTTAGGGTTCTTCCGGCTCCAAAGCCCACGCAGCTCCTGGTAGGCTCTGACATGGAACAGGTCGGCCGCGAAGAGGTATACAGGGGTCGATATGATCAGCAGCGACCATTCGGCGACGCTGGCGGTACCGCTCCAGATCTGCTTCTCGGACCAGATACGATATTGGTTGTCTCTCGGAAGGAGAGCCATGAACACTATACCGATAATGAAAGCCGGGATAGCGCAGATGACGCTCAGGAGGAGCCGTACCCCGATACGGCGGACCTCAGCCTTGTGGACGAGAGCGCTACGGTCTTCCAGGGACTGAGACGGCTTCACGGTGACTTTGAAAGCCGGATCGACCGATTCGATCGTTTCGATGAGCTTCCGAGCCGTGATATCAGGCTGAGGGGTGTATTTTATGGTGATCTCGGGGATTTTGGGGGAGGTTATGGGTTTGACGATCGTTACCTGAGAGGAAGCGAAGTTCCCGACGGCTTCCATGATCTTGGGAGGGCATCTCGGGCAATGCAAACCATCGATGCGGAGAGTCATCGTGCGCTCACGGGTTTCAAATTCGCCAGCGTTGAAGGGAACGAGGTCGATAACCTCGACATCGTAGCCACCATCCTCGATGGTCTCGACGATAGCGTCGATATTGTTCTTTCCGAAGAAGGCGATGTTTCCGCTGTGGGTCAGAGCACTGATCTCGGCCTTCCGGATGAAGCCGTGGGATCGAAGGTTCTGGCGGATGGAGTTCACGCAGGCGGAGCAGGTCATACCCTGGATTGCCAGGGTAGCGTGCCACTTTTCGCTTTCGGGCTCTCCGGCGACGACGGCCTCGAGGGAGGGGGCGAAGGGTGGTGGCTGCTTCCTCTCCAGCGTGGGACTACCGGCGCCGGAGGCCGTGTTCGACGCATGGGCATCACCGGACAGCCTAGTGCGCAGGGGGATAGGACGGACGATGGCTTCGGCTGAGTCACCGGGGGACGGGGATGCGATACCGGCCTTCTCGGAGCGACATCGGCCGCACAGTTCCTCATGGCGCTTCCTCTTCTTGGACTCTATCTTTCGGAGGAAGTTGCTACCGAGGCCTTCGAGGAAGTAAGGGGTCCTCTGGACAGCGACACGCTGGGACTCTTCGTCGCCACCGGAGCTTGAGAGGCAGGATTCGATGTCGAATCCGACGAGGCTGAGGGCCTTTATGATCTTCTGAGGAGGGAGCAGGGGAGAGTGGAAGACCTCGACCCTGTTTGAGAGGATGGAGGCGTTGTGGGAGGAGGGAGGAGGGGTGAGGGAGGCGAGGGTGGTCCGGATGAGGTCGGTGCAGGTGGGGCAGTGGATGTTGGAGACGAAGAGGGTGGTCTTGACGGGGCTGGCCCGGTTGTCGGTTGATTTTTCCATCATCCAGACCGGGTATGCCTGACAGGGCTTCCAGATGAAGTTTTATTCACGGTAGACGAAGGAATCTGCGAGATAAGAGACGGACGATTAGCGATTGGAGGGGACGGGATAAACGAGGGCGGGTGGAGGTCTGTGTCTTTTATAATAAAATAGCAAAGCGGGTAAAAAGGTACCTTCAGAGGAAGAGTCTCGCAGGCCAGATTAATATTTGAAATAGTTATCGCGTCGATGCCAGGCAGCGAGAGTTAATCCAAGTACGCAGCTGGTTGACGAGACAAGGCAGCGAGTCAGGGAGAAGCCCCTCCGTGTGACGGGCCAGCTGGAAGATAGTTGGACCTGATGCTGCAGACCGAAGGGTTACAGTTTGATCCGGATGGCCCCTTCGGGCAATTGTTAGTGTTGATAACGAGGAGAAAGCTAAAACGGTGCGACGGCGCGACGGGAATGACAAATCCAACCGTTCCCGGGCACTCACTTATAATTACCAAGTAAGTAAGCGGTAAGTAGGTAGGTGGTAAGGGAGGTATGTTGTAGATATGTTATAGATCGAGCTTCGTCGGGAAGGGGTCAGGGTTCTTATAAGTCGGCAGGCGGGCCGACCTCGCCACTCCGACATTCTTCCATCTAAATTTTCTGACAGGAATCGATGCCGTCACAGTCACAGTGCATGCGTATATTACCAAGCGGAATACGCACAAGTCGCGCGACAGTTCCAGAAGACATTACATTATATAACGAAGGGCAGATGCTGTGCTTTCGGGGCCTCTGATTCGCTGAATATCAACGCTGCCGAAGTACTTACTTCGGTGTGCGCTAAAGCACGCACAAAGACCGCAACCTAGTCCGTTCTCGTCCCGTTCACGCTCCACGCACAAAGACCGCAACTTACGCACAAAGGGCTCTCCCACGCGGGTAGCTCCGTCAGCGGGCTGTAAGCTGGTGGCCTGCCCCGGCGACGTCACGGCCACGGCACCTCTTCCTTTCTTTGTATATTCTATACTCAAGCAGTCTTGTAGCACTCGGGTATTCAAGTAGTAAGCAAGTAGGTACCGGGTGCGTGCTTCTACGGTCTGCGGCTGAGGGTGAAAGCGACCCCGGCCTGCTTATCTCAGGCGAAGCACCCGAAATAGACCTTCGCGAGTCGGAAAACAGAACCGGGAGCATGAAGCAGGCCTGAACGGTCCTGAACGGTCCTGATGTGTGCCGGATGGGTTATAGTTCCCGTGCCGCGGATAGCCTGACCGGTATCGATCCAACAGCCGTACCCAAGTATCCAGTGGTTATGGTATCCTCCACGCTGGCCCGTACCGCAGACATCTGTGTCTGTCGATATCCATACACAGCGTGATATCGTCCGAAAGACCGTACTGCTCGGCATCCGAGCAAAGGTAATAGGAAGAAGAATCAGAGGAAGAGGAAGAAGAAGAGGGAGCTGTGGTTGTGTTTGGCCGCCGCTAATTTGCCCCTTTCCGACCGTCTTCGAGCTGCCGTTGATATTTAAACCTCACCGCCCTGCCCGGCTCCGTCATCCACCCAAACTCCATCTCCCGTCCGCTCTCGCCAGCTTCACCTCCCATCCATCCACCCACCCATCGAATATCACCCATCCATCACCCGAACATTACCAGCTTCATCCGATATTGATTATCCCGGCCGGACCCATGGCTACCACCTCCAGCCCCTCGCCCCGTCCCGTCTTCGCCGCCTCTCCCTCGCCTCAGGCCCACTTCACCGCCATCATCGCCACCTCCCCGTCCCCGTCCTCCTCCTCCTCCCATCACCACCATGCTTCCACCTCTCCCACCCCTCCTCCCCGTCCTCCTTCCTCCCCCGGCATCTCCGTCTTCGCTCCTCGCCCCATGAGGATCCCCATGTACCGTCCCCAGTTCTCCCGACCCGTCTTCCTGTACGACTCCGAGGCCGTCGATGTCAAGGAGAACTCCCAGGCCACCGTCACCGCTGCCACCTCCACCCGTCGCAGCTCCGTCGCCTCCGCCGGGATTCCCGAGGAAGGCCTCGACTCCAAGCTCTACTACAAGTATTTAAAAAACCCCCTTTCTCCCATCCGATTCCCCTTTCTGAGGAGGAAATCGCCCGGCTAACTTCTTCCCACCCAGTCCGCCCAAGGATGTTCTGGACGAGCTGTACAAGATCATCCGCCCAACTTCGGCCTCCTCGGCTTCCACCTCCAGCACCCAACCACCCGGCACCTCCAGCCCCAGCGCCACCTTCATCCGTCCCTACCCTTTCAACCCGCGCACCCCCACCGGAGCTCACCGCAGGAACACCAGCGATGCCAGCGACGGCGGGCTCAGCGGCATTTTGGGCGGGCTCAGCGTCTTGACCAGCAACCCGCGCGCTTCCCCCGATACCGGTGAATGGCGAAACATGCGTACGTTCAAGCTTCAAACCTACGGAGGAAATCGTAGAGGGTTCAGAAAAACATACAGCTAACAGAATCGATGAGGAACAGCCGTCTCCCCGGTCGCCCGTCGCGCTCTCAACCCCATGATTCGCGATCCCAGCTTCCACGGTGAAACCCCCCAAAAGAAGGACTAGTAATTCCTTTGAAGACACCGGAAACGCCCGAAATCAAGCTTCTTTTTACACCGAGCTTTATTCCCGGGCCAATCCACTAACGAAGCTACGATCAAAAAAAAAATTCAAACAATCTGCAAATCCTGGGATAGACTACTTTTTTTTTTTTCCTCTCTCTCTCTCACTCTCAAGCTCCGTTTTTAGTCTTTTGCTGGTAAGGTTATTTTTCAGAGTGCCAGCGAAGCACCTGACACGCATCGACAACTAAGCATTTTAGTATTTTTTGTTTTTTGTTCTTCACGGTCTCTTTCGGGCAGAAAGCGAGAGAGAGGAAGAAACTCATCAAAACGGCACACGGGATGGCGTACGATTGGCGTTCTTCTTTGTCTGTTTTCACATTCCTCAATATGCATCAACGCTGTTTTTCCTTTTTCCTTTTCCCTCCGAGTACTAATTGTAATAATTCCACCTTTCCCCTACCGCTGTTTGATCAAGTATTGGACGGCGATTGGGGGAAACCATCACGCACGAACCACGAGTCGACACGGATTGTTCCCGACCCAATCTTTTCTCTACTCTTCACACCCAAAAAATTCTTTTGACGTTTGCTACGTTTGAAGTTCACTTACTACCATTCTTTCTTTTTACGTTTTATCTGTTCAGGATATGGTATCCATATGTCTCTATTGTTTCTACCTACATCGTTTCTGTCACCACTGTTTCCACCCCAAAGTCACGGGAGATGTAAATACCCTCCTCTTCACCCATCTACCCCATTGTAATAGTCAACTTTTCTCTGTACGAACAACCAAAATAAACCCTCAAAATTTCAAAACAAAAATAATAATAATGATAAACGCTGTAAATCGTAACCGTCGTTATGCAAAATATGAACCCCAGCAAAAAGGAACCCAGCTCCCCGCCAAAAGTTCACATCCAAAAAAATATTTAAAATCACTTCATTCCATTCCTCTACACCTGCTCCGAAACATCACCCCTCAGATCAACGGGATTAGAAACCGCAGCGACAACCGCAGCGGACGGCGAAGGCGACCGCTCGTGTTCCTCGTACGCCGGTAACCCGTCGCTATCCAACATGGCGGCCTCCTCGTCGCCCGCCAGTTTTGCGTACTCGCCCGTGTGGTACGTGGCGTTGAGGCGGCGGTAGAGCCAGCGGGAGAGAGTGAATCCCAGTCTGTGTTAACGAACCACATTAATTTACGTTATAAAAGTGTAGAAGGGTTTGGTGAGGAACGTACATCACCGGGATAGGGATGGCCCATGTGATACCCAAGTACGTGAAATCGCTGAATATTGCGAACGGGAGCATGATGTACGGCAGCAGCCTGCATTAACATTAGCGTACTTAATCCCCATAGATAAAAATTGTGAGATATAGATAAAAAGACTCACCAAATACCCGCAAACACCCCATCGAATCTACCGATCAACTTCTCCTCCCTCGCATACTTCATGTACTCCGCGAAATCCCTGGCCTTGATGTGCTCCAAAAACCGCCCAATGTTGGCGACGGTCGTTATCCACGTCAGGAACATGTGGATGACGAACGTGCCGTCGAAGAAGGCGGCGAGGAGGAGTCGGCCGTGGTAGATTATGGAGAAGAGGAGGTGGAGTTGGAGGCAGGAGAGGAGGAGGATGTAGGATAGGTAGTAGACTCGCAGTTGGCGGTGGGAAGGGTGGGATGAAGGGACGAGTTTGTGGATTGCGAAGTGCATGTTGATATATCTGTTGGAAATGTGTGTTGAAAATGTGGTATTTTCGTAGCTCTGAAATAGTCGGGCTCGATGATTTGATTTAGACGGAGTCTTTAAAATATACAGACGATAGAAGATAGGTAAGTACTTAAGTATAATTGCTCTAAAAGAAAACGACAGCTCCCCACCGGCCCATTATATACCTAAAAATCCACTCTCCCACGCAGATTAAGATCTCCCACAAGGCAGCCGCCTGCCCGTCAATCCTTCCCTAACGTTATCAGTCACACCCGCCAAAGCCTTCACGCCCACCGGCTGTCAACTGCCGCGCCCCACAACCTCACTTTAGGCGGCGATCGAGGCTCTGCTACGGCTTCGTATACCGAATCCCTGCCCGAAAAAGTATGCTTATCAAAAGCTTAGTACCTAGTAGACTATAAACAGGCACTCTCGGTTGGTTCCGTGACAAGGGTGCTAGGCTAACCTTTTAATCTATTCTTGGTCAGACCAGAACGGGGGGGGCGTTAGACTAGGGTTATGTAAACATTTGACAACCTCGTCAGAATCATTCGATACAGGGGATGAATGAATACGGAAATAGGGAACCAGAGCTCTCGTGGTGCTGTTTCTGGATTCGGTTCTGTGCAGCGCGGTGTTTCAACCGGGGTGGGTTGGCATCTGAAACGTCGGACGGTCAAAGAGACGATAACATCATCAACATCTGTTGTACAACCCCAACTACGACTTGAAAAAAAAAAAAAAGAGGGGGCGATAAAACAAGCGCGATATAGCTTTATCCGGCTAACACGATCTCAGTACTCCTTACAACGTTTTGGAAACGGAGAATTCCAGTGTAACAACCCCAGCCTAGCCTGTGTAGCACGGGGGTCCGCGCGAAAAAAAGTGAGGGGAGGAGACCTATATAACCCCTCTTGATATACCAAGCGCTGCGTTACGACTGGCTAGCAGAGTGAACAGTAATAGCTGACAAAAAACTAGATGAACCACGGTTTCCTGTCCGCGTTGGCATGTACACGTCTGAGAGGGGGGGTCTCGAAGCGTTCGGTGCATGCGTACCTGGGCATATACGCAGACTTGTCAGGAATTATGTAAACGATCTAGCCCCCCCCTAAGTGGTTTGGTTTGATGTCTGATAACGATATCGGGTACGAAGAGTCTAAGTTGATTACTTCGACCTTCGTTCGGACCTGCATCCCCGGAACCATGGAATCCCATGCATCCCATTTCTGCCTACTATGCCTTCTATCTTTGCAGTCATCCTCTAACTTGCATGAGTGCATCCGTTATAGAAAGGAAGAGAGGAATAGTTACATGTACACTGAGTCGTTTCCGTTTCAGCTGAGCTGCTTAGTTTCCTGTAGAAAGCTTCGAACATATGTTGCAGCATTAGGTCGTCTCCTTGGGGGTATTTCATCCAAAACCGTATCGATAGAATATGACAAGTACACACGTTCATCGGATAGATTGATCGATAGATCGATGTTGCTTTTGTTTGAAATTCGCAATGTGACTTATTGGGTATTCCTATGTAGCTCTTAACAGCGGTTAGCCAGACTGCCCGTTCTGATCTGTAATCAATTCGTATGTAGACGGACAAAGCGATTCGTTAGAACGAGTGCAGGGTACTTTCAGTGTATAATTTGGTCAAATATTTTTTCTTTTCTTTTAGCTGGTGTTCTGAAGCAGTGATCTCCCACAAGATGGATCTCATATGGCCCCAGCGTTTATCATCATATAGCGAGCTCTCGTAGACATCTGGGAAAAGACGTAATGTATTATAAAGCAAAGAAGAAAAATGAACTCACCTTTTGACAATGTACATGTATATATATCTTTCCTCAATGCATCCCCTCTCTTTACAGCTTGCTCCCGCTTCTGGCTTTATCCCTATTCACCTGCGCCATCTTCAACAGAGCATACAAAGTCTGCATCCTCGGCATATCGTACCCTTTCGCCCTGGCGATCCGGATCGGATTCCCCAGTATAACTTCCAACTCCATCGGCCTCCCGCTCTCCCAATCGCCCCACATACTCGGCCTGCTCCCGCTATCGTTCTTCTGCGTCGACTTGATGATACGATCCGATGTCGCGAATTCCTTCGGAAACGGCGCACCGAGGACCTTCGGAGCCGTGGTTAGCACTTCTTCCATGACACCCCTGAGGTGAACGGATAGATCGGGATCGAGCGACATGGCGGCGTTGGTCGAGCCGTTGGAGAGTACGGACGACGGGTTCATGGAAGCGTTGATAGCGATCTTGTGCCAGCGGACCTGTTGGAGTTTTCGGTGGGTGTAGGCTTCTGCATCCTTGACGCCACCCGAGACGAGGAGGTTTGTGAACTCTTGGGTTTTGGAGACCGCCTGTTTGGATGATTCGGATGGGATGCTGATGTCCTCCTCCTCGTCTTCGTCGTCCGGGAGGTACGGGCCGACGTTTATACGCGTCCAGCGGTTATGGGTGATCCTGCCGTGGGAAGGTTGGGATGCCGAAACGATCGTGACGGCTGAGAGGATGGACGCCTCCGGGAACCGAGCTTTGTACGGATCCTCCACGCCCAATCCGTTCTGGATCAGGACGATAGAGGTCCCCGGCGAGACTAATCCCTCAAGCAGAGCCGAATCGTCCGACACGTCCGGGAGGGCTTTCGTCGTGACGACGATGTAGGACCAGTGGACATTCGCTTCCCTAGCAGCGTCGGCTGACGGGAAAACGCGGGCGGGAGTCCAGTTGAAGGAACCGTACTGGGGAGATGTCACGGAGAAGCCGCTCGCTTTGACGGCGGAGTAGTTTGAGCGGCAGACGACGGATACGGGGGTACCCGTTTTGGCGATAATGGAGCCGTAGAAGGCGCCGACGGCACCGGCACCGAAGATGAGGACTTCCGGGGCAGACATTTCCTGTCACGTACACTCGGTGCTCAAGGGGGAGTGTAGGTGTAAGTGTCGAGGTGTGAAGATGCCATGGCCGATACCCGGTGGGTCGGTGGGCACGGTCTAGTCGGAGCAGGAGCAATGTCGTGATTGCCGAGGATATCCCTCCCACTGACAGAACCCTTGCAATGCACGTTCCTGTCCGTACATATGAATAGCTCAGCTCCAAGCAGGAAAGCTGCAGGCTGCAAGGCTAGCTCGGAGGGTGGAGTTCTGTCGAGTAGAAAAGTAGAGTAGAGTAGGGTAGAGCACAGGAAGGTAAATGGATTGGGTTTCCGCATCCGACAGAGCTGACCTCATAGCAGCTCCAATGCGGGCAGACGGACCCCTCACCACAACCACCTATCATCCGCCGTCCACCATCATCAACCGTCAATTGATCAAAGACGCACCTTCCTTCTCGATACCACCGTCTCAAAAGACCCAATTCACCTGCTCGATTATATAATTACGCACAAAGCACAGCTACAATGTCGCTGGAGGCCGTCCTTACCGCGTCGGCTGCTTACCCGAAGCCCGACCAAACCTTCCAGTACGGCACTGCAGGGGTACGTTCTCAACCTCCCACTCCCAAGACCAGGTGACTGACGGTTAATTGGCAGTTTCGTATGAAAGCGTATGCTTCTTCCTTGTCTACTACTGTTATATCTGAGATAGACTCGGCCAATTGACAAGGGAATGGGTAACAATCCAGGGATTTGCTGCCCTCCGTCGTATTTCGTGTCGGCCTGCTCGCGGCCCTCCGGTCCAGGTACAAGAATGGCCAGGTCGTCGGGGTCATGATCACGGCTTCGCACAATCCGCCAGCTGACAACGGCGTCAAGCTCATCGATCCGTTGGTACCTCTCTCCCTCCCTTCTTCTACCGTATTGCTTGGATATTGCGTACCTATATGTATATATTTGCTAACACGGCCGAAAGGGCGAAATGCTCGAGTCCAACTGGGAGGCATACGGCACCGCCCTTGCAAACGCCGAATCCCACCAGGAAGTCGTCGACTACTACACCAGCCTCGAAAGTAAATTATCCATCAAGGAAGGCGTGGTCCCCCAGGTCATCTACGGCTCCGACACCAGAGAGTCCAGCCCCGCCCTCGTCCAGGCTCTCAAAGACGCTCTCGACGCCGCTGGTGTCCAATCCCAAGGCTTCGGCGCCGTCACCACCCCGCAATTGCACTACCTCGTTCGATGCTTGAACACCAAGGATACCGACCACGCGTACGGGGAGCCCACCCTGGAAGGCTACTACAAGAAGCTTTCAACCGCCTTCAACCAACTGATGAACAACCGCTCCAACGGTTCCGTAACCGTTGACTGTGCAAACGGCGTCGGAGGGCCTAAACTCCGAGACCTCATACCCTACCTCAACAAATCTATCGAGATTATCGTTACAAATGATGACACCGAGACATTCTCCAAACTAAACTCCCAAAGCGGAGCGGACTACGTGAAAACGAACCAACGTCTCCCACCCTCCGTATCAGCCCAGACTCTCGCCCGCTACGCCTCTCTCGACGGCGACGCGGACCGTATCGTCTACTACTACGTCGACAGGAACTCCGTCTTCCACCTCCTCGACGGCGACAAGATCGCCACCCTCGCCGCATCCTTCATCGGCGACCTCGTCGCCTACAGCGGCATCACAGACTTCTCAATCGGAGTCGTACAGACCGCCTACGCAAACGGAAGTTCCACAGCCTACATTGAGAAACAGGGTCTCCCGACCGTCTGCACTCCCACGGGTGTCAAGCACCTCCACCACGCAGCTCTAGCGTACGACTGCGGTGTATACTTCGAAGCTAACGGACACGGCACCGTCCTTTTCTCCTCGTCGGCCTTGCAGCGAATCTTCAGCCACGAACCTGAGTCACCGGCTCAGGCTACCGCTCTGACCAATCTGAAGAACATCACTGAGCTGATCAACCAAACCGTCGGCGACGCTCTATCGGACCTTCTGCTCGTCGAAGTCATCCTAGCTTATAAAGATTGGACTCCTGATCTGTGGGACGCTTGCTACACCGATCTCCCCAACAAGTTGGAAAAGGCCGAGGTCAGGGATCGGAATATCTACAAGACCACGGACGCAGAGCGGAAGGTCACCAACCCCGTGGGATTGCAGGACCAGATCGATGCCTTGGTCGGAAAGTACGACCAGGCCAGGAGTTTCGTGAGGCCGAGCGGGACGGAGAACGTAGTTAGAATTTATGCGGAGGCGGCGACGAAGACGCAGGCGGATGAGCTGGCGCAGAAGGTTAAGGCGCTGCTCCATTAGTATGAGAGCAGGGAAAACGAGGAGTGGGGCGATAAGACGGGGTTCGGGAGCGAGGAAGGGTTGTTGCAAGGGAAGGTTCCGGATAAACCGGGCAGACACGATATGAAGGATTTCTTTTTCGGGTACAACGGGAGAGGGGTCGCCTAAGTCTGGCGGGTTAGGATATGAAGGGGAATTAAGAATATTGGTACTTCTTCTGTAAATTGAAGTATTCCTTGGGAATTGGTTTTTTTTTTGGGGGGATAGTATAAAAAGTTCAGGAATAAAAATCAAGGCGCCGGGGTAAATGGCTCCGATCAAAGTGGTACATTTGATTCGCTGTAAAAGTGACTAAAAGGAAAATGCTTTTGACATCAACTCGATAAATATTTACATCTTTAGCCGTTTCCCGTAAACATCGTCTTTTGCTTCTCTGAGGAGAAATCTATGGCGGAACACCACGTTAGCTTCTGGTACGGTCTGAGAATGAGAGAAAGACGAACCGGTACATCCACATTATGGGCATAATAGTAGCCGCGTGCCAGAGCGAATGAGCGTCCAGAGCATCGAAGAAAGGCGGGAAATCCAGTAACTCCAAACTCATGGACAGGCTCATCCACACGACGATGAACCCGGGCCAGAAAGCCCAGGGTCTCTTTTGTCGGTCGTACCTGGTAGCGGTGTAGTACACCCAAAGCCCGTTCTGACAGAGGCCTACGACGACGTTGGCGGCCATGTTGTAGGTGTAATCGAAGCGGACGAATTGGAGAAAGTAGACGTGGGAGAGGTACGCGGATATGCAGAGGAGACCCCAGATGTAGACCCAAGAGGAGAATTTCTGGGTCCTGCCGGTTGATAAGGGTGCGGATTTCGACAGTGTCATGGGGGAACCGCTGTCGAATGGTCTGAATATGACGATTGGGGCGTAGAAGAGGTTGAACAGGACCAGCCCTCCCGCGGCAAAGTAGTCCAGTCTTTCGGTGGGGATGGAATCACGGGTGTGAAACACAGCGCTGAAGAACCAAGCCGCCATACCGACGTAGGCACCGAAGATGAAGATTGATTTCGGAGGATACGTGTTCGGGAACTCCTTCTTGATGAGGTGGAGACCGCGGTAGAATTGGACGCCGTTGAGGATGGAGAAGATGACGGAGAAGGGCTCCTGGACGCCCAGGACGCGGTAGAAGGGCCATTTGCCGTGGAATTGCTCGATGGATTGGTCCTTCTGGATGCGATCGCGGGTGACGTGCCGCTGGCAGACGTAGTCGCATTCCGAGGGGCAGTTCCAGAGGAGGAGGCGGAGGTGGAGGGGGAGGGGTTTGGGGGAGGCGACGTCGCACTCCTGGCGGATGCAGGCCTATCGTGAACGAGCAATGTCAGTTAACTACCGAACAGTATACCACATACATACACGCACTGAAGCAGTAGACGCAATGGGTATGATAGATGAGAGGGGGTGGAGGGTACCTGGACGCAGTTCTTGAACTCGGGCAGTTCGTCGCCGACGGAAGCGCGACAGACGGGACTGAGCACGGCAATCGAGAGGAAGGCGACCAGCCACAGCAGCCTCCTCGATGACAGTGGCACCATCACCATATTATTGTTTCTCTTTCGAAAAGATATACTACCGACGGTCGAGCGAGCGGAAGATGACGGGTGGGCATGTGCGTGCGCGACCCGGCCGTACGTGATGCGTGGTGTGGGACTGCCATGCAATGTGGGGCGAATGATTACTTGGGCCGGTCGCGTTCAGCGCATAGCAGACTACAACTATCAAATGTTACCACGACTTATAACTTAATGACACCCGTCCGATACGAACGAACCGATCGCTGACAGCTGACGGCGAGTTATTACCCGATAAGCAGCCAGCTTCGACGTAGATGCGATACGATACGCTCGGGTGCCGGTAGAAATGAGGCTGCGTGAATGGCCTGCAGCAGGGGCGCCGGTGGATTGAGCCGACTGGTCTGGTCCGGCCTGTGCCCCCTTTTCCCCTGCAAGCTAACTAGGAAGTTGGCTCGATCAAGGTTTCCCGGACGTGTATATTAGAATTACGTATCGTCGTCAGTTTATTTTATTCTCCGTCTGCTCGATATGAAGGAACGGGCGGACGACAGAAAGAGGCTCGATACTTCTCCAGCGCAGTAGACAGACAGTCCTTTCGTTATCTCGATAATCTGGCCATATCTCATCCATCTCATCTCATCTAATCTAATCTAATCTATATTGGTTCCACAATCCAGATATCGATCTCTCCCGTCACTCCTTAAGAATCCTTTCGATTTCCCTCCTGTTCTCGACTCATTCATTTGAGCTGTTCTCCTAGCGCTCCCTTCCTTTTCTATTTTTGCTACAAGATCTGAGAAGCAACTGCTCTGTTGAGAAGCATTGTATAGCCCATGCGAGAGAAAGCCGGCCACATGGGAGCTGCTCACCAAACCCTCCGCGCACGAGTCTTCGAGTCCCTCCGCCACTTCTCCCAGGCCAAAAACCTCACCCCTCGACAGGCCATCTTCGCCATCGCCCTCCTCCTCGTCCTCTGGACCGGCTTCCTCTGGACCTCCTTCCCTTATTATCCTCCGCCCTCCGCCCTCCGCCTCGGCCGTCTGCAGCACTATGGCTTCGAAGGTCTTCCCGAAATCCGAAACCTGACCTCCAATTCCAGGGTCGCCTTCGCCACATTCCTCGCCGAAAATACAAAACGGACCGCTGATGTCGAAAAGGATAACGATGACATGTACTTCGTCGCCACCCGGGTTCTGGCCTACCAGCTCCTCCACGACCCCGAGACTCGTACGAACAATTCCATCCCCTTCATCGTCCTGGTCACCTCTGCCGTCTCGGAGTCCAAGCGGAGAACGCTGGAAAGCGACGGAGCTACCGTCATCCATGCCGAGGACGTCGACTTACCTTTCTGGGTCAAAACCGGTGTGACGAGGTGGAAGGATCAATTCACCAAGCTGCGTCTTTTCGAATTGGTCGAGTACGAGAGGATCGTCTTCATCGACGCCGACACCTTGATCACCAGGAACCTCGACGGTATCTTCGAGGACCCTGCGGTCAAGTTCGCCTCCCACACCCTCCTCGAAACTAAAAGAGGGGAGATCAAGTCCGATGAAGCCGTCTTACCCCGGAGATTCGTCTTCGCTGCACGACCGGACAACGCTCTCAACGGCGAAAGGAACCACCCCTTCCCCCCTATCGAAGGGGATATCTTCTCAGCCGGGTTCTGGGTTGCCGCCCCGAGCTTCGAGTTGTTCGATTACTATTACAGTGTCATGAATCGGTGGAGAAGGTTCAACCCGCATACTATGGAGCAGAGCCTCCTGAACTACGCTCATAGGCTCACCGGCGCCATGCCGTGGGGGAGGTTGGATTGCAAGTGGAGTGCGACGTGGCCCAACCATGCCGACCTCAAAGGGGGTGTCGCCAGCCTGCACGAGAAGTTTTGGTCGGCCGGGGAGGAGGATATGAGGAGGCTTTGGTATGATATGAGGACCAAAATGGAAAGGTACTGGAGTAATCAAGGGTAAATCCATCTATTTTATTTTATTTTATTTTTCTACTTTGGATCTATGTGTTTTTGTCTTCCTTTCTTCTACTGTCTATGCGACAAGCGAGCATGTGACAGCTGCATTCCTGCAAGGTACGGAATGCGATTACCTGGTATATCATACGCAGTGCCCAGCGATCTCTTTTTTCAATGGTCGGGCAGCGGTGGTCGATTGAGCTGGAATGCATTTTTTTCATCCTGCCAATCCGTTTCTCACAGTCTCCGCACATCAGAGATTCTGCGGCTGTGGACGTCAAAGCAAGAGAAGGTTTGTTAGAAGAGTTGAGGACGGCGATATGCTCGATGAGCGAGGTTATTTTACGATCATAGATGCCTTTTTCTGTTTTTTTTTTTTTTTTTTTTTTTTTTAGCTATCCTTTTTATTTTTTCCCCTTAACTTGTCATTTGTATTATAATACTGGCCTCCATTGTGTGGCTACTTAACTTCGGGCGTGATACTTTTTATTCTCATCTTCAATTCAAAGGCGCATTTCCACAGGTTTGGGAATGCTGCTATCCAGGAACCACCAAGGATTTCTTCCCAGCGAATGATCCATGCATGGATCATCTTTATAGTCTATCGCACAGTATAATGCCGAAAACGAAGCTATGACAACTCCTTGCATTAGCTGATACCTCCTGGTACCTTTCCGTGTCTTGCCCCCGAGATCTCCATACCGCTTACACCAGTGTTCCCGATATTGGCCTGGGCCGGTTGACACCAGCCAGGCATAGACATGGCGGGAGAAAATGCAACATACCAACGAACGTCAACCCTCCGCACATCTTGCGGCCAGGCAGCCAATGCGACAGGGCAAGAAAAAAAAAAAAAAAAAAAAAAAAAAAACAAGCTTCATGACAAAAATGATTTTCGAAAAAGCTGGCTGGACGACACGATACCAGCTAGATATCTATGGAATTCCTGAGCGGCCCCGTGGGTATAAAGACGTAAGAAGCAGGCGTGGTATCGAGTCCATTCTTTTCAGTACTATCATCATCAAGCGACCAGCTCCAAGAGGGCATATCATTCTCCGTCCCATAAGAAACGACAGACAGATCTTGAGATCTCTGTGGTCATTCTATCATTATTTTCGAATCATATTTTTTTGGATATCTAGACTGGGCTTTGAGAACTTGACGTTCTCTGATTCTCTACGAATATCGAATACCTAGAGCTTGCTCTATTTCATTCATCTTTCATTTCGATTTATCTAAGGTCTTCAGACGTATCGGATATTCGAGCGTTTGGGTTTAGATAATCCAGTTTCGACGGTATATACAGGCCTATATCGATCCCTTTCTCAAATCTGAGACGGCTCGGTAGTATTATCGATATACGCACAAAGATGCATTCCAATTATCTTCTCCTCGCTACATTCTCTCTGGCCGCTACCGCAATTCCGATCGGCACACATTCGGAAACAGGTGTCAAACCCAGAGTACGTAGACTCTATAACTTCACTTATAATCTACATAACTAATAGACGAGCCTAACTAGGGCCTCCTTGATGGTATCCTCGGACCTGGTGGTATTCTAGGCGGTCTCCTCGGCGGCATCACAGGTGGCGGCGCAGGCGACGCACTAGGAGGTCTAACCGGCGGCCTTGGCCTTGATGGCGCAACAGGCAACCTCCCAGTCGTAGGCGGTGTAGCCGGAGGCCTAACCGGAGGTCTTGATCTAGACGGCCTCCTAGGCGGCCTCCTCAGCCCTGACGACGGACTCCTAGGCTCCCTACTAGGTGGTTTAGGCGTAAGCGGAGAATCAGGTCTAATCGGCGGCCTCCTAGGCGGTCTTTTAGGCGGTGGGAAACCAAAAGTCCCAGGTCTCGACCCATCCAAGCAAAAAGCTAAAGCCGGCACCGTCCAGCCAGCTCGTCCGCAAGACGGCTTTTCATTCCAAAACATCGAGGTCTTCAGTCCTAAGGTTGGATTGCTGGATCTAGTCCTTCAGTTACTCCTGGGCGGCAAGAAAACAATGTGGTTGGCCCGCTCCCCGAACGGAAGCGCAGTCAAGAGCGTTAGCGGGGCATTATTCAAGGTTAACCCTACAAGCATCAAGGCCGTCTGCTTCGCAAATGATATCACTACTACGACTAAATGGTTACCCACGGCCTGTACTATGACCGTGTTGGGATTCGTAGAGGGAGAGCTGGTCGGTGCTTTGCAGCCGCAGGTTATTAAACTCGGAAAGCGGGACGCTAATGCTACTACCACGACTACTACTACCACCGGTTCCAAGGCGAAGAAGGTGGTTACGAATCTTGAGGAGTTGGAGGGTATGGGTCCGGTTGAGGAGCTCGAAGTTGATGGGATTAGATTGATGTTTACGCCGCCACAGGTCAAGGAAGGTGGGAAGGCCGGGTCGCCCATCAAGTCTGTGATGTTGAGCTTTAGCTTCCATATTTAGATGGAGTGGTATTTCTTAAATTTTGATTTTTGAGGGCTGGATCCGGGTTAATGGTTTATGATGTTGATGGAGGAGTCTTGTTCTAGCTCAGGCGTTTTGATAGGTCCCGGATGGCCTTTTCGACGATTTAACTTCTCTATCGTTCTCTCAATATTTTATTTGTATTATAGCGTGCAGTTTGAATTCTTTTGCATCTTATGCCTTACTACTTTGCTCACGATACTCTCCGAATTTTCGTGCACATATAAAATATCGGCCATATATTTTCAATGGCTATGATCGAATGTTTTCTAATCAGGTCTCCGAAGGTGGAAAAGCCAGCTAGTAGGCTTCTAGCTCGATGCTGTAGGCTTAATTATTGACACCAGTAAACGGTCGAACTGGACGAGGATCTCCTCAACCCGTCTTCAATGAACCGTATATTATCAAACCTCGGATAAAATACGGTCCGAGAAGAGACTAATGACCGCGGGAGAAAAAAATAATATCAAAAAACTAGTTAACTCGAAGCGGTTCGGTTGACAGGAATATGTTGTCGACACGGTCACAGGGGACTTAATCCTAAAACTTCAGCTCGTCCATCAGGCGAGGCTGTAAAGTATTAGCTCCAACGAAGGGGATCTGTTTTCACAAACCTGTCTCTTAGTATCTGCCATCTCCAGTATAGTTCTATCACCGACGATGTCGCTCTGCATATATTGGCAATGCAGGTTCAGTGTAATAGCAACCAATTAATTATTAGCGGACCAGACCCTGCATGTAATAATTTTCTACAATGGAGAGTTTCACTACTCTATTTCCTTCCCTTAATCCCCCTAAACAAGCAAGTACTTAAGTAATGGTTGGTTAGTTACTCCTGGACTTAAGGGTCTACACCGGCACCTGGGCACGGTAATAATATCCAACAAAGTGGCGTGTTGGCGGGAGTGACCTCCTGCGTTTAGACGCAAGGAGCTCGCATTTAAACCGACAGTTTACAACGCGTTAACGCCCTCGTATATTTAATAACCGTAAATGATTTAGCCCTGCCCCGTATCGTTCAGCTATTGGCTGGAACGGCCTTGGTTACCGGATATAGAGGTACTATTACACATAGCCGCAGCTTCAACCCGGCCGTGCATACAGGAGAACCAACACACAAAAAGCCACAAGACCTACTCCTTGCTTCGTCTACCTCGACTATGCAGACATGACACACTCGTCTCGAAGGGAGGAGATTTTGTATTGGCTCTAGCCCGCTATAGTAGCTCCCCGCAATTCGAAATAGTTCATGATCAAACTAGCCGAACCTTCACAGGAGTATTCGGCCTTTTTTAGTTTGCAGGGTCATATCGAGCTCCTGTATTGCAGTGTTGGCAGGAGTAGCGGGCTGCAGGTTACCCATGCACGAATATGATTTCGAGCAAGGAGACCGACTAGAGTGACCCCACATAGCCGAACTAGGAGTATCATGGCCTTCAGCCCGCCAAAATAGCTGGTGCCTCGTGTCCAGAGGTTACTAGTATACTCCGCAACAGCTGTAGACCTCTCGAATATTTAAAGAGGTCGGTTCGGTGCCTGTTGAACATTCCTTTCTCTCTATCATCAGCACAGTCGATCATTCAATCAGCATTCCTCAGCAAAAGAACAATAAGCCTCAGGCACCAACGCTCATTCAAGCAAATCAGTCGCTCTTTTAGCAACTTTTACGATCTCTTTTTACCATTTGCATCTATAATCTACATTCTTTAGAATCTCACTTTTAAATTCTAATCAGATAATCACCTAATCTATCAAAATGGTTGCCTTCGGAACTATCTCCACTGCCTTGGCTTTCACCGCCGCCGCCCTCCCAGCAGCTCTCGCTGGCGGAAGAACCGTTGACTTCTCGGATAACTATGTCAAGCCCGGCGAGATCAAGCCACTCTACCAGTCCCACGGCTACCGATTCGAGCATATCGATCTCCTCGGTGGCGTCCTCGATGCCGCCGGAAACATTGTTGTCGATGTCCTCGACCTACTGGGCCTTGGCAGCAAGAAGCCTAGCTACGGTCACGCAGTCGGCATCATTGGTGGATATGACCAATACAGACCCGGCCGCATCTACCACTCATCGCAGAAGCCATTCAACGTCCTCAGCCTCAAGGCTCTCTGCTGCGCTGGAGATATCCACAAGAGATGCGACCTCCTCGACTGCAAGATCAAGCTTAGCGGCTTTGACAAGCCAGTTGGCGGCAAGAAGATCTATGACCACGAGTTCTATATTCCCAAGTCCTATAACAAGGGCCGCAGCACCGCCCCTGTCGATATCGATGTTTTGCTCGACGGGAAGGTCAACCTCGGAGTTGTCGGCATCGATTTGAGCGCTATCGAAATTGACATTGAGCTCCTCGACCTCGTTGACATTGAAGTCAACACTGACAAGAAGCACCGCGGCCGCTACAGCTACAAGTCTCGCCACCAGTCCCCCAAAGGTGGCCTCCTCGGCACCGGATTGGTCATCGACCTCAACCTTGACGTCAAGTTGTAAACGACCATACAACGATATGATCAGTCGACCCCTGTAGCCTTTCCGTTTCACTCCTATTCGCCACATCTTACACCACCGGGCTTCTCTCAGGGCCCGAGGTTGGCTCCGGTTACTGTACGACTATAAACGATGACGGATTAAAAACAAAGGCCCCGATCATTTCTCTTCTTCAATTTACCATTTATAGGGTCTTGCACACGCCAACTTCCAATGTCACGAGGGAAATTTAGGGGATTGTCATTTAAAAAGTATCATTTTGCCTTTGAGTCTGCTTTAATTCTTTTGCTGTGGAAAAAGTTGTTTGTCTCGATCTGGCTAGCTAGTTCTATCCTTCCTGTTCCTGTTTTCTGTTTTTTCTGTTAAAAAAATTGTTCTACAAAATAGTGGGTGCGTTCAAAGGTGCTTCGGATGAAAACATTTTCCTTTTTTGTCAACCTAATGAGAATGTTTACTAACCTGGTGGCGACTATCTTATCCTTTTTTACGGGGTTTTTATTCCGGTGTATTCTTACGAAATTTATATGCGAAAAAATTGATGAGCTCATTCAAAAAAATTATTTCCTCTGTTCCAACTTGCTTTGGTGTGATATCGATATCTACAACATTCATCCTCCTATTTACAGAATCGGGCATCGGGTAAGTCATCACGCCCTGACCTGCTCGCATTTCGAGTGGTTGGCGGAACATGTTCATATCTGATGCTTGTTACCCTCTCACTCGCTCTTTCCCCGTCTCTTTTCCATACTTACCCTTTGCCACCCTAGGTTCTGTTGCCTAAAATCACATATGGTCCGTGCAACTTGGCATATCCGCACCGGTTGATCAATTGAATTAACGTTCGATGTTGATCGGCTGTGTAACGCGAAAAGTGTGCAAAAAATGCAACAATTCCTAGTTATTTCAGTTGTTACACAACGGACAGGAAGGTGCGGTGGCGCTGCTTAAGAGCTTTTTTTTTTACAGAGACTGTAGCCGCCTACTCTCTTTATTACTTTCAGTCGAGTGGCTTCTGGTCCGGTAGCTTTTCTGGCTGTGCAAGCCGCCCTGGCCAATTGGCTGGGTTCGACGCTACACGCAGGCTGTCAAGTTTCATAGCGGTGCCGACGTAGACGCTCCGCCCGCAGCATGTGTCAGACGTCCACCTGCAAAATTAGCCGGATGAAGAAAGTGTGATCGGAAAAAAAAAAGAGGGACTAGATTGAAACGGTAACGATGGTCTAAATCTCGTGAAACAATGGAAGGGAAGGAAACATGATGTTGGATTCGATATAACTTGTTGGAGTGTAGAGATAAGTATTGGTGCCACCAAACGTCACTGTTATCGTGTTATATGAAATCGAACTTGAGTATAAATGTAAAGGGCGGTTCCTCTTCCCATCGGTAAGGGACGGTTAGACTTAATATCAAAGATCGTAAAACGTCGATACTAATTTCATCTCATACAACTTGAACAGTTTAACGAGTACTCAAGATGGTTCGTGTATGGAAATCAATCCTCATCGGAGTGTCCATCCTTGGACTTGCCGTCCACCCAGTTGCTGCCAATCTTCTAGCAGGTATCCTTGATGTAAGATTCATAACCACTTTGCATGATAATGTGTATATATATACTCAATTGCAATGGCGCGAAATAACAATCCTCGCAGTTTGGTGACCTCCTCGCTCCGTTCACCACTCTCGTACCCCTCGGCAACTACGCCGGCGCCTTCTGGCAGGGCTTCCAAATTTTCAGACCGGCTCTCTCTCTCGGATCCCTCCTCGGTGCCAACAAACCATTCGCTATCCTGAGCGGCGTCGACCCCACAAACGGAGCCTTGACAGGAACGATCACATCGACTAGCGGTCCCTTTTCCTTGAAGTCCATTCGTTTGATCTGTTGCCAAAGTACCGATCCTACGAAATGTGACCAGCCCGTCCCTTGTAACCTTCTCGTGAATGGGAAAAACGCACAGGGCCAAAAAGTCTTTCAGAGGTCGTTTTCAGTCACTCCAGCGAATATCCTATTACAACCGGTCGAGGATGCCGTTTTGACCGTCGTCGACCTGACTGGGGGAACTCCCTTAAATCCGGTCCTCCAGTCTGTTGCGAGCGTCACGTTCGCATTTGCCCAGGCGGCCGCCGGCCAGCTTCCCGGGAAACGGCAATTGCCAGGGGTTTTCAAGGGTGCCGCTTTACCAGTGCCGCGGCCAAACCAGAGCTTCTCGATCTCTCCCGTCTCCTGGGACTCTCTCCGAGCTAAGGTCGGTGGCCTTTTGAAACCCAAGTTACAGAGCGGGGGCCCTGCTGCGAAATCATTGGTCTTTACTGTTCGAATCGGTTCATTATCTTTTGGCTCCTAGCTACAGAGGGGTGTTTTTCCAAAGCCAGGGCTAGCTATACTTCTCCACATGTACCGAGTACTATCATAATTAATTTTATATCACTACTATAAGCGCGAATGACTCTAAACAGCTTACGTAGCACTTACTATTAACGTGTTAAAATACCCGAATAAAATCCTCCGTAGTTCTATTTCCCGCATGTTGTAATACGGCCAGACCGCCAATACAGCAATTCTTCTAAAACCTGATACGTAAGTATGTACACAATACATCATCGTCGTGTACATCCATTCCCATACCCGCCCGGTCTTATACGCCCCCGCCTTGCCGATTTCTTACCAGATCCGGGAAATGTGGTATTCTAACACCTGCATTCGCGCGCTTTCTAGCATGCATTACTGCGTTACATCCTAAAACAAGCAAGCCCTTCCCGTCAGCCTATAGGCTGCTCTTGTAGATGTAAAACGAAACAAAAAACAAAAAGATCGGGCCCTTCCAAGAAATTTCAGAAGCTGTAGCTAGACTGTTTAGCTCAGCGCCACCCCCTTGGCCTAGTCTGGCTCCCTCTCTTAGCGATCCCGAATCCAGGGGCTTTGAAGGCCTTTTGGAGCATCTAACTGCGGAATATTTCCCCATTACGTGAATATGCAAGGAGGCTTGGACACCCTGGGTTGCAGTACCAGTCTCCTTCTACCGACGGAGAATTACTTTGCAGAACTTCTATATAATCGTCTATCTCTGCAAGAAATTTGGTTGGAATTTTTTTTTCACTTTCATTCTGCAGTGCAGTGCACGTTTGGAAGGGCAGATAATTACATTCATTCCTAGCATTCTTTTATTGAATATATCGAAATATCAATATTTGGATATATATTTTTATATTCGTATATATCACAGGCTGTTGAGCTGAACTCCACCCTGTATTAATATTCTTCTTCTTTTTCCTTTCTCCATTGCTATTATTTGATCTTGCCCATCATGCACTTCACATTGACACTCCCTGTATTCTACATCACACTGAACGCTCTTTACCATGGCACAGCTGCCATATCCGCCACAAGCTCGGTTTTGGACGCAAGTAACCGTTAATTCCCGTGCTCCCGAGCAATATCGTATTTTCCTTCACTTCATAGCTAATATATCATTCTTTCTTAAATATAGTTCCGAAACCTAGTCCTCCCAAACGCAAATTCTCCAATCCCCCTCGGAGACTTCGGAGGCATCAAGTTCCAAAACATCGATGTCATCCGCATGGCCACTCAAGAACTGGGTACCGATAGCAATGACGGTGTCATCCCCGATGTAGACGGTTTACTACACCCGAACGCCGATTCGGCTTCCACAACGGTGGCGATAATAGATCCCAAAACCGCACCTTCGGGCGGGAAGGTCACCATCCCGGCCGGGAAACAACTTAAGTCCTTTAACTTCTTTTGCTGCTCTTCCAAGGAAGGCGAGAGTATTCTGGAGGGACACCAGTGTAAGCAAATGGAGTGTAAGGCTGGTGTACAGAGTAATCGGGTAGCGAGCGACGGAAAGAGAATCAGGGAAACAAACGCCGTAGCAACAGCTCCGTTGAGGGCTGTGACTGATGCCGGCCCTGGGGCTATCAGTTCGAGCAGCTTGGTCCTGGCGGGCTCGGCCGCGGATTTTGCAGCGGGAGCAGCACACTCTATCACCATCAGCTTCACCAGCATCGATCTACCTATTGGAGGTGGAGCTACATCGAGGATTAAGAGGGGGAAGAGGGCTATGAAGGGAACTGAGGGTATGCTTCTGGTTATCACGGATATGGTCATTTTGCCAGTAGATACCGAGGAGGCTTGATCGATTGATGGAAGGTGAGGCAAGAACAGCTGCATATATTGGGGGGTGGAAACTTTGGATTTATCATTTCACGTTTGGATATATATTATGGTTCCTTACGTTATCATTTCGGCCTTTGGGTTAATGTCGTCGAGTAGGCTATACCCGTCATTGACCTGGCCATCAAACACACTATATCATTACAGCGCTCTGCAGTTCAGAGCGTATGGCTAGAATTAAGCTCATGAAATCAATGGAACAATCTCAAGTCTTGGGAATTCACAAATCAATTAATACAGAGATATAATAATATGTAATAGTGGGTCTCTAGAATGGGGGTTGACCCTTTTACTGAAGCTCGAATCGAAGCCAGCGCTTAATTGAAGCTTGATGTTAGAGTCCATACTATATCCGGATATGCTAGCTGTCTGAATTGTCTGCAGGTTTAGTCCTAAACATAGCATGCCGTGGCCCCGCCCCTCCGAGGCCGGGAACTGAGATGTATGCCGGAATTCGATCAAGATTATTCTTGGGCAAATGGCTAGCCCGTGACCCAACCAACATCTGGCCTGCTGGCCCAATGGGTAAGCTCAACTTTCAAGACTCCTCTGGCCAAAACATCATCTAACATCCTCATAGCAAGGCGTCTGACTACGATTACAAGTCGGTATCAGGAGATTGCAGGTTCGATCCCTGCGTAGGTCAATACCATTTTTTTTTTTTTTTTTTTTTTTTATTTTGGTTATGGGCTCTATCGTGTTTTGATTTCTTCCGTAAAAAAATTTTCCTTCGGAGCGTATGGGGGGTCTATGAAGGGTGGACAAGGTTATGGGCATAAAATTAAAATTTTCTGTGGGATGGGCGTTGAGTTTAAACTGTACAGTGGAAAGAATACAACAGCTGTCGACGCATAGCCCAAGGCTTCGTTCTGGCTGTCGCTTGCCGGTCTCAAGACGAATGAGAAATGGTATATACCCTCTTCTCTATAATGGTACTCCAATGCATCTTGAAAGTAGACGCAAGCGATTCATTTTTTCACGGTGGCTCTGCTTGATCCGTCTACGACAAACACTTCCCAATGTAGCAACTCCGCAAAAAGAGCTTTGATTCCTGATCTTTGTCTTACCTAGACTAATCTTTGTCTATAGACCAGGTAAAATAGAAGGAAAAAAATGCAAAAAGATATGGATGACCTACGCAGGGATCGAACCTGCAATCTCCTGATAGCGAGATAAATCGTAGTCAGACGCCTTGCCATTGGGCCAGTAGGCCGATCATTGACAAGAAATACACATTTAAAATTTATAAGGATACTGAGGTCCTGGTACAAATATTATATGGGTCACTGGTAAGACCTCGTTCAGCGAACCAAAGGCACCGGGAAGTTCAAGACCCATCATGAATGCGTCAGACGAGGTCTTTGCCTCAAACCTGGGAGTGGAGGTTCACATTCGGCAAAGCGACCCCCACAAACCCCCAGATATTGTTTGTAAGTGTCCCCAGATCTGAGGTACGAGGCAACTCCAGATTTTTATAAGTTTATATACGGAAGCACAAGCCCAGCTCTATACGAGCTGCATGTGTCATACAAGTATACTAGTATATTCGGGCTCTCCGATTTCCCAAGTCCGTAAGGTAGATATGATATATAGGGTTTCGGGATCACCCATTCGCCGCATCCACCTCAGCCGTCCACCGGGCCGCCAAAATCTGACGGTCGATCGATACGATTTACCTAGTCTCGTTCCCAGAGCAGAGTGCCCGCGATTTATCTATCTATCTACGGTAGGAAGACAGCCGAGTGCCCGGGAGTGCCAAAAGCAGGATAATGTGCAAAGAATTGGTTAAATTGTGCGCCATATCGCACAAGATCGTACCAATCGGAGAGGGCCTATATCTGGTTTGTGCTATAGGGGCGTGCATCGGCCCGATTATAGATTATGGTGACACGAGAATCAAAACTGAAGTTTACGGCAGTAAGCTTAGCATTGCCGTTTCGATGTAGGGAAGGTCCAAACTTTTCGAGCTCGGGTTTATGCAACGATCGCGAAGGCGATCCTGAGGTCCCTTTATGCACTCTTGTGGCAAAGGAGACTGAGGGTTGATTGGTTGAGGTTTTGCATGATTTGGTCGACGTTGAAGCTTGCTACGATAAGGCTGAGAAGCGCCAAACTTTGAATGGGAATGGTACCGTGAAAAAATATCTATTCTTAGGCGGTGGCGACATCGGGATTCTAGAATTCCTTGGTGGTCACCTCATCAAATGGGTACCGGGATCTTTTTGTTTGTGCATGTGTCATAGCAATAAAGAATAAAGGGAAGGGAGAAAACCTTGGATTCTTCGTGTAAAGTCGGCAGGGCGGGTTACATCTTCCCGTTAGTTTTGTGCCCAACAATTAAAATCTCTAGTGTCTGGGTTCGATCGAAGACGTCGATTTTAACACGTTGGGCAAGGCATGTGAATCCTTTCTGGGGGTTTGAAACAGTTTGTTTTCGAGAGGGGGTGCTCGAGGCTGGGTTTATTTTCTTGGGGACAGAAGGTTCATCGGTAGAGAACGATTGCTTTGATATCTCTTGTGCAGGCCGATGCGCCTGCAGATAGAGTATGCATGTCTGGCCGGTGGTCGTTATCTCTGGCAATCGAGTACCTCATCTTGGGCAAAGACACACAGTATCGTCCGCCGTCGGGTGGCTTTTTCAAGTTATCGGATCAGACCACCCAGTGAGGCCAGAGCGACCGGTTTCGCCAGGTCCAGAGGTGCCCCAACGTTGCAGACTGATAGGGCCAAAATTATTTCGGCTGGGGAAAACGATTTTGAAGGGAACAGGATAAACCCTTGCTTGTCAATTGCAATGGAGTCCACTGGGCGGCGGGTATTAAATTTTTTGGTGAAGGAAGAAGAAAAAGGACCCTGAGTTAGAAGTTGTTAAGTAATAAGAATCAGGATGTGTATTTCGGCGCAAGAGCGACTCGAATGACACATCACGGTGAGGAGAGAGAATTCAGGCACGTCGCATGATTTGACAGCATTCTTGATTCTTTCCCATCTCCCGGTGTAAGAGTGCTGTTTGCAGGACCAACCTTCCGATATTCGATGTTAGGCGGTAAAGCCACTGTTTGCTGAAGTCCAGACTGCATTGCATTGCTTATTGATCTCAGATGGTAGTTGCTCGTGGTTACTATCGTCAACATCGAAAGCGTACAGCCTCATCCAAACCAACAGTTTCTTCGAGTATATTCCCGCAAGCTCCCGACTTGATTGCGCCTTTTCCTCTCATCTTAATTCAAGCCGGTCAATTGTTTCAATCGTCGACAAATTTTCTTTGTTTCCCGGACCACCGCCGGCTCACAGGCAGCCACAGCATTTTTTTTCATCAGGACCCATTCGAACCTTCCAAGGCCAGCTTTATATCGAATCCCATTCACCCGGTTCGGGAAGACAAAGAAAAGGTGATCCGTGGGGTAAATACCTCCTGATCCAACGTTGAGAATCTGCCCAGAGTTGCTTGCCTGTATCGAGAACTCAGGACGTCCGTATTGAATCTGGAAGGAGGCAATCGCTGGGACCCGTAATCGAGACTGGGGCCGTCGGTGGGTATGTAATCGTTCGCATTGCTGCTTTCATCGAGTTACGAACGCATTTTTTTTTTTTTTTTTTTTTTTTTTTTTTTTT